>OZ038379.1:90740378-93140378 GCA_964036045.1 Eutreptiella sp. 'Long Island Sound 2002' | reverse complement strand
GGCCTTTCAAGATACTGGAGGGGCTGCATCTCCCACGTTCATTGCAGAAAGTCTGTGCGAACCTGAAGGACTAAACATTTCGCACCACCGAGAACTATATTGACGCGCTGATTTCGGAACAATGGGTTATTTTTCATCTTGACCATCCGGACAAAAAGCATTATGTCAACCGATCCGCGGGTATGCGTCACTTTCGCAGCTTCAGTGCGCGAGGGCTCGCGCACTCAACCACCTTTTTCACATCCGTACAGCTGCGGATGCGAAGATCCGAGCAGAAGTTGCACCTCCTGGCACGACGCAACTGAAGATTGGCCTGGGAAATTGGGGTTATTGGGAAGACACAAAAAGTACGAAATACCGGTCGCCGTGGCCAAAGTGGAAGATGTTGACCGGTGCACCTCTGTGGCGGAATGGGGACAAGGGCGCACTTCCATTACAACAGACGCTGGCCATGCGGAAACAACTGCAACAGAAGACTGAGGCGCCATCATCGGCGGCGCCACAGACACAGTTGAGTACTGGCGACGTGATCAATGTCTCCAAGCAGGACGAGCAAGGGAGCAAATTCGCTTTGACGGCATGCCGTGTTGAGGTCACTATGGAGACACCACCAGCCCGTTTCCGGGATTTGCAGTACCCGTTGTGGGTCATCAATGCTGACCTTTTCGTCGAATATGACTCTGCAGGATTTGTTCCAAATTGGCTGTTCGATGTGATGATGCTGGTGAAGGACGTCATTTTCTATGGGGAGCCTGATGTTGTGCACCGCATTGGCCGCGACATGCAGAGGCTGTGGCGTACGGAGAAGGACAAGAATCCAACCACAGCGCCTTTCTCCCATGCCCGGTTGCCGGTAGACTCTTCGTTTTCGGGTCCCGTGACCAGCAGCAACATGCATAAGTTTGCCAAGCACTGTATGTGGATCGGAACAATGAGTTGCTGGGATAAACAGGTATATCTTCTTCTTCCGCCAGTTTGAATGTCGTTGTGTGCGCGAGGCCTCGCGCACTGATGCCTCCTTTATTCGTCTTTATTTATCGCATTTACAGTTGCCGAACTATGTGACGCATTCCGCTGGACATTTCGAAGAGATGCAGAACAAGAACCTCGGTGGTTACATGCCTCTGATTCACGTACTGTGGTACCTCGACAAATATCTTTTGGACAGTGGGCATGCTGATGCAGTGGTTGTTGTGGATGACACGCCTGCCATGGCTCCAAGAATTGCGATGTCCGACGTCCGAACTAAAGTGGCGTTTCCTGCTGTATCAGCGATCAAGCAAAAGGACCTTGCAAATGCCGTTGGAGGTGGTCTGCAGCATGCAATCATCATGCGGTACATGTTGGAGGCCGATCAGACGGAGCAGGGAGGAACAGCTGCAACTCGGGATACTCAAGAAGAGTGGCTTCTGCGTGGCATTCGACTGTGGGCTTTGGACAGCAACCGAGGGTATGGAGGGCACCAGAAGGTGCATGTTGCAGAAGCCGTCCAGGAAGAGGTCGTGGCTGAGGCCCCTGCTGACGACACTGATCCTGTTGCGCCTGCACCTACCTTGCCAATGCAAGCCAAGGTGAAAAAGGCTGCCAAAGTTGTACCAACTCAGGGTACTGCAGCCGGAAAAGGAACTCCCTCGAGTAGCAAGAAGCAGGCCAAAAGAAAAAGACAAGGAATCGGACAAGCCCAGAGAATCAGACGACGACGATGCCGAAGAGGAGGAGGAAGAAGAGGATCCGGAGCAAGTACTGGAGACCCAGCCGAAGCGCAAGCGGGCACCCGCCTCTCACTTCGACGCAAGTCCCAAATCTGGTAAGGACCAGCCGAAGAAGAAAGCAAAGACTGCTGCGAGTGCTAGTGCAGAGTTCAAGCCGCCCTCGCTTTCTGGTGCCCAGCGTCTCGTGGTACTGTTGCCTCACCAAGTGGGAGAAGTGCGGTGGCAAGAAACCTGGGTTCTAGATTGTCTAAGGTTGCAGGACCGAAGAAGAAGTAAGTCACCATTAACCCATGTGTTTTGTCTCTTTTTGCAGTCATGTGTGCGCGAGTCCTCGCACAGTTGCCTTCGACGTATATGCCCTTAAGGGCTTGTACATTTTCGCCGAGCTTTTATTGCAGTGTTTGTACATTGTGCACTTCGTGTCCTGTTTTTGTTGTCTTCCGTACACAATTGTTTCCACGACCTTGAGTGCGCGAGGCCTCGCACACTCACAGACAGAAAAAACCAATTTATTTTGCAGGACAAACATGGGTGCAGCTGGAGACCCACAGAATGTCATTTTAGAAAATGAGCTCCCGAATAGGCATGGACCAGTTGGTTTGTGAAATACAAAAACGACAAGATTGGTAAAACACACCCTTCAAATCATACAAAATAATAGTGTATTTTAGTAAACAAAAACTCCAAAAAAGCAGCAAATTGGATAGAATCATATTGTTTTGGTGGTGTCTGGGTCATGTGTGTTGCAAATGTCCCAAAAAAACACTTTTTTGGGCTGTCGTTGTTTGGGTCCTCCTCTTCCAAAAAGGGGGTGCAGTTTGCGTGGGCTAAGAGTACTCAACTGTGTCTGTGTCGTCGGCGCTGATGCTGGTGCCTTAGCCTACCTTTGCCGTTGTTTCCCCGGGGACAGTGTCTCCGGCGACGGAGGTGCTCCCTTGTCCGCAGTCCGCCATAGAGGTGCACCGGTCAACGTTTTCCATTTTGGCGACTGCGACCGGTACTTCGAACGTTTTGCACCTTCCCAATAACCCCAGTGTCCCAGGCCAATCTTCAGTTGCTTCGTGCCCAGTGCTGCGACTTCTGCTCGGATCTTCGCATCGGCAGCCGTGCAGATGTGAAAAAGCCGATTGAGTGCGCGAGGTCTCGCGCACTGAAGCTGCGAAACTGACGGATACCTGCGGTTTGGTTGACGAAATCCTCATTGTCCGGATGGTCAAGGTGGAGAGTAACGCATTGTTTCGTAATGAACGCGTCAATGTAGGTCTGGGTGCTGTGTATGGTCGAGTCCTTCAGGTACATATGCGGACAGACCTTCTGTAATAAGCGTTGTAGATGCAGCCCCTTCAGCTTCTTGAAGGTATTCCTTGTAACGTCCTCTTTCTTGCTCTTACTCTCGAGGTTCTTCATAGCAGTAACCGCGTCGCAGCCGCAGTGGTATGCCTGGCAGAAGATGTCCCGCCAGTGCTTGAATGTCGCGTCCTACGAGGGAACACCGGGCTTTAGAGTGCGCGAGACCTCGCGCACTGCGACTATGTGACGCAGGAACACATACTGTATGCCCTAGTTCTTCCAACAGCTCGGGTGCAAGAAACGCAGAGTTGACGGCAGCCTGGACAACAGCAGTTTTGAACCTTTTGAAATCCTGTTGTTCCTTTTCCCGCTTCTGGTCCTCAATGTACAACAACATGTTGTCTAGCGCCTCGGACAGCGGAATCCACGTCACAGACTGGCTGCCAGCTGACTTCAATCCTGCAACCTTGGCCCAGATCCTCCAAGGCGTTTTGTACTTGAGAATGTCAACGTAGCAATATTCTTGCCAGTCCTCCAGTTCTTTGCCTTCTGCGAGCCGCATTTCCTGAATCTTTCTGCATTTTCACGTCTTGTGCTGCCCATTCAGAACGTAATGCAAGCCATCTGCAACAGGAATCATGTACCACGGCAGAAAGAAGAAATGTTGTGGATCGTATGGAAAAATGCGAAGCAAGTCAGACCACCATCGTCCCATGCGGTTACAGGCAACGGTCGAGGTGGCGGCAATGCTTGGTATCTTGCAACCTTTTTGGCAATGTCGTCGTGGTCAATCTGTCGGACCTTTCCCCGCTCCTTGGTCTTGTCAATCTTCAAATCAGTAATCTTTACCTTCACTGCTTTTCCATTCTCCTTCCGCAGCAACTGTTGATCGTCAACTGTGAGCTTCATCTCCGGTATCGCCTTCTTGTCCCCCTTCTTGTTGCGTCCTTTCTTCGGTGTCCCCTTGGTCGGTCCCTGGTGATGACTCCATGGCCTCTGCGCCTGGTTGTCTACGTCCTGGCGACCCTGGTTGACTCATGGTGCCAAATAAAACCTGAAGAGGGCAGATGGCATGACATGAAACACGGTCATTTGGACTCTGAAATCAGTCAAAATGCCACTTTGCCAGCCGCTTTCGCAAATCTGTCTCACAATCGTCTTTGCTGCGACCGATTCCACTGGATTTAGCGACCTACGCAGTGCGCGAGGTCTCGCGCACTCACGTCGCATTAAAGACCTATTTCTTGTATCCTTTGGTGCGCAAGGCCGCGCGCACTGCGGGTGTCAGGTACCGCATGCGTTGCAGCACGTTGCGCGTTGCGGCTTCCTGTCGGTCAGCATCCATATATGTTCTTCGCTCCACAACAGCTTCCAGTTTCCGTCTCAGTTGGTTGGTGGGGTTCGTCTTTCGGTCAATGAGGGCATCCAGTACGCAATGATCAAGTAGCTGGTGTTGGTTGTAGCCGAGGGGTTGCGTTGGTGAGGGTTGAAAACTCGGTAACCTCCGCGGACACGAATTTGCAGCGGTGCTGACGCGGTCTGGCTCCCATTCCACGTAGGCCATGCAAATCTAGTCTGCTGCCAAAAGTCCTTTCAGTCGTTGTCGCATCCTGTGTACCAGGTTCTTGGGAACACTTTGCACACCCAAGCCTTTGCCGCCTGGACCAACGTTTAGTAACAGGTAATGGTTTTCCACCTCCTCAAAAGTAACAGAACCAGTGCTTTTTGCCTTGTGGCGCTATCTGCTTTGGGTATTATAGTATGGTTCAACCGGGACGTAGCAGGCCTGACTGTAGGTAAGTTAGAATAGGCCAGAACAACGAAAGGTTTGTGTATCAACAGACCTGTAGGCGTGCCAAAAACCGTAAACTACAGGTACGTATCGCAGGTTGGCACGCATGTTCCATTGTTGGTTCTTTGCCCCATACAAAAACTTGAGTATCCTGTAGTGTATGTTTTCGTCAACCAACAGCGGTCTGTTTTGCTGTGTCCTTCGCAAACTGCAACAAGTTTAACAGACCAACACCGCCGGTTACCTTTTCGATTCGACAGGGCAAACGGGCGCCAGACCACTGTCTGCACGGTTCTTGTGTCCCTTCCCTCATCCAACAGTGATCTCATAATTCCGGTATCTGGTACACAACCCTCCGCATATCCCATGTCACGCAGAGTTCCGGGGGATTCCCCTTTTGCGCTGTTGCAGAGCCGGTGCGACTGTCTTTATCCGTGCTGCCAGGTCCTCAATGGCTGGATGTACTGCCCAGTACGTGGGTCTCTGTTTCAGTTGAAGTTCTGCAATTGCAGTACATTTTTGCGACCGGTCACTTTCCTCTGGATCGGATGTGTATTTTGCTGGCGGCGGCGCGCGCGCCGCAGCGCGCGGCAGCGATAGTTAATTAACTTTGATGTTACTTAGTACAGATACAGCAGTGTGACATTTGTTTTTAGTGGTTTGGACCAGAATGTCTAGTACCAATCATGTTCCAAATTTTCTGGTCGCCAAATTTGGTTGAATAACGCAAATCCCTGCCGAGGACACACTAGTGGACCTATTCACGAATATTAAACATGAAATGGCTCTGTGGGACCGCATTACCTCCCGGGTAAGCTCATCGAGGCGCGTGTCAAAATGATGTCGCGATGGCCAAGCCACAGTATTCACTGGGCAAGAAGCCGTGAGGCTCCTTCTTGACCTCAACATTCCAAAAAGAAGGTGGCGCCACTCTTGAGATCGTTGAACCATAGTTCACCCGCCTTCACTTCAGCGGTTGAACACATTGTGTAGAACCATGCGAACCATCCAAGCTACGGTGTTTTTTATCGTTCCATAATGCCCTAGTCCTCGAAGTTGGTGTCATATGATGATCATGGACGGTGCTTACATGCACTGCGCGGCTCTAAACTGCATTTTTCAAACTTGAATGTCGAACGTGTGAATGTTGAAAACCGCGCCGTTGTACTGGTTGTACCTATCTCAACCGCTTTGGCTATGCACATAGGTACCGAAGGCTCATTGACTGGTTAAACACCAAAAACATTCGTGCATGTCGCCTCATACATCCGACTTGGCATCATTGCTTTTCATCTGACGAGATGATGGAGAAGGCATGGAAACAATTGGTGTCTAAGCAAAAATGAACGCCAACTAACGCACACGGCACCGTTGCTGTAAGCTGGGACTTGGATGATTTTTTTGCCTACATTTGTACCCAAGTTGGCGTGCTCAACAGAATAATTTTTCAACGCACCTATATATGTTCTTTTTTTTCAGGCCGATGGCTTTCCATGTGGTTCATGCTTGTGGGTACAAACCACAATCATGTTTGCGAACCACATGGCAAAGGCGCGCACACCTGAGTACACATGTACTCTCGATCTTGCCTCTTGCAAAGTGAGTGATGTGATGTACTAGGTGCGTTACTTCACGGCACGTTGAGCAAGATCCAGAAAATCATCAATACGGGTTATATTGTATTGCACACGTACTACGTTTGTGTGTGTGTTATAATAGGAGGTGACTCCCCACGGCTACGCCATTTATTGGGTTTGAGCACCTATTTTTGTGTTGGTAGTGTGTACTTGTTTGCCACATGGTGCCGTGAGCTCCAAAAAAGGTGTGACACGGACGTTCCACGTACCACAAAGGCGGAAAAAAAATGCGACATTTCTACACTGGTGGTGCAAGTGCCTTCGATGCCCGCGGTTGCACCAAGGAGCCACTTTTGCACATCGACGACCGTCATCATTTTGTTGTGATGTGTGTGTTGCATTTACTTATTGGGGTGAGGAAGTATATTACGAAGTTCCTTTGTGTTCATGCAACACGTCTAACCCCGCATCAAAAGAACAAGGCCCAAGTGGTGCTCAATAAGGCCAAAACCAACATAGCATTGAGAGGCAAGAGCCAACCGGATGGTGAGGAGGTGTGGTGGTTTCTTACAAATTTGAGTGTGATCGCAAAACTAATGAAACTTCCATCGCAAGCGCGCGCCGCCGTTGAACAAATGTCCGTCTTACTAACCCAAATGTACCGCTGGTAATTCCACCCTCGAGTGTTGAAATGCGCTGGTGTTGCCAAGAGCTTTCAACGTATAATATGCCTGACCGTAAGGTCCCCATATTTACTTTGGCTTCGGCAAGATGCCAAAAGTATGTTCACTAGTATACGCCCATGGGGTGCCGCAATGTTTCGCGGTGATATTGTCCAAACCATCAATTACATCCATAAGGATGGCTTCCTCGGGAAGAGTGCCCGTGGAGGTGGTGGCAAGGATGTGGACCGGAACGACAAACGCCTCCTCAACCACGCTCATGAGAAAGCGCTCCTTTATAAAGAACTCCCGCTTTGGCACGGAGGGCAAAAAGAAGGATGGTGCGATCCACCCAACAATTAGCACATGGCGTACAATCGGAGTCAGACATGTGAACAAATGCTACAATGGTTCGTCTTCCGCGTGTCACGTGACTCCTCTGCCTTGAAATCTTGTCGTGCAATGCTTAGGTGGTCCATAACAAGTTTCATCGTGGAGTTCAACCGTAGGTTCAACTGCTGAAACACATGGAAACAACGAGGTTGCCCCGGTTGCCAAGTGTGTTGCACCCGGTTGGACAACTTCCATGCTCCGCCTTCTTTCCGTTCAGTGATGGCGGGTGCACCCACGCGCGGATTCGAGGAACAATCTCTTTAATTCTATCAGATTCAACGTTTCCTCGCTCAACAAGAGGTTGGACAAGCGCCACAATCCCAACCTCGTAGTGTGGAAGGGGATAGTTCATCACCTTCACCAAGTCAAAGGCAGCCATCTCCAGCACCACAATTGCCGCCCTCACGCGCGCCCCACATCCTGCAAGATGCACCGGTGGAGCAAGCATGGGCGTTGGATTTCCCGGTCCGGGAGGAGGTTCTAAAGTACCAAAATGCCCACTCGGATGCTAGCCTTGCACCACCCACGCCAAAATGCGCTTGGCTCAAGGATACCACGCCAGCCTACCTCCACAAGCGCGCACTCCGAATGTGGATGGACAAGAATCGAGAGCAGAACATTGCGGGTGAGACGTCGTGGCCATGCACAACAAGGTGCTTCTCAGAGACGAACTGGTCTCTTTGCAAGGTGTTGTTCATTGGGAAGAAAGGGGAGAGTGGGCGATGATGTTGAAGGAGGAAGGAAGTTTTGCTTTGTACAAGATTTGGGAGCAATTGAATCTTGGCGTTGCGGACGATTCGACATGGACCTTGGGATCAACCTGTGGACGCAGTGGTGGGCAGGTCTCTGACACAGGATGCAAATTCTGGTTCAAACCACTTGATGCACTACGACTCAATTGGTGGGATGAGTGGCGCTCCGCTGAATACCGCTCAACGCCACCTTCGCTATTGACCTATGGCAGGACCATATCTCGTGGCGGGAGACCCCCAAGTACGTAAGGAAAGAAGAAGGAGACAGGGCCGGCACAAGTGTTCGCTGCGGGTTCTGCAAGCGTGGGACACACCACGTCGCAAAAAGTGCCAAAGGAGGTGCTCCAAGTATGTGTAGCACTGCTCGTACGCTTCGTGTGGTTGAACCGGTGCGTTGTGCCGGTTTCTACTGCGGTTGAAACGGTTTCCCCGCATCGCTCTCTCCCCCGTGCATGACCACGATTTGCAATCGTGCTACTACTTGTTTGTAGTTAACAACGCCGGATGTGCCAAATGATATGCTGGTGGTTGAAAAGGGGTCCAGGCATCATGGCGTAAGGCCGTTGGCCATCGCAACCGCTTAACTAGTGGTTTGGCAGAACCCCCCACAACGGAGATGTTGTCAATGCATTGTCTGACCATTGGAAGCGCATCCTATACCGAGCCCTCAAGGAGATTGACAATGGGGGTGTGCGGGGGAGCCCAATGCCGTTCAGAAAACAAATTCAAGGAGTCAGTGGTGGCAGGGGTGTTGCACAACAACGAGTCCGCGCGCGCGCGCCAAAAATCGTGGAGACATCACCCCAGTCCGGGAGTACCCGTCAAATGTTGAACTTCACCAACGCGGAGAATCCCTTGGGCCGCCAAAGCGAGTCATTCGAGGAGTTTTGGGAGAGCTTGAACAAGTTCAAGGAGGAAGAAGGAACCTCCGGCGAGGCGCACGTGCAACGTTCTCGGGTAGAAGCTCCTCGTTCACCACCAACACCCATCCACCAAGCTTCGGGAAAGCAACTGCAACGGGCGAAGCATTTCGTGAAGGCTCGTTCAAGCGCAAGCACAAGAGGCAAAGGCAAAGGCAAAGCACCCTCCAAAACCCAAGTTCAAGCCAAGTAGTGTCCAGAGCAAGAAGCGGAAGAGGGTCCCGGATCCAGATGATAGTGGTGAGGAGTCAAGCCCAATCCTCACTAACGGGACTGAGGATACTGAGGATTCCCCACACCCAAGCAAACCACCGCCAACGGAGAAGTCAAAGGTGAAACAAAAGAGCAAGAAGCCATTGGAGAAAACCAAGAAGGGAGATGGTGCACCGATGGAGACACAATCAGTGAGCACCGCGAAAAGAGTTGCCGAAGAATCGCTGGAGGAGAAGGCGCCCGCACAGCAGGACGAAGGACCCACAGCTCAAGATGAAGACGTATCGGAAAAGGTGTGTGGTTCAACTGGCTCTTGTGATGGTTCAACATGTTCAACCGCCCCCTTCTCACGGTTTCTACTACGGTTGAACCGGTTTGCCCGCATCACTTTGTGTCACCAATGGGAGCAAGCGCGACGTCAACGACTCGAGGTGCGGCGTGACGCCCTTAGGAAGCGAGAGGAGGCCCGCCAGAAATACAATATCCCGCCAAAGGACACCATTCGGCTGGTGTTTGTCGAGGAGGGTGGCACAACCCAGGTTTATGTGGGAGCAGTCGGCAAGCCATCAAAGACCGGCCCAAGGCCGGGCGCGGCTGAGGAGTTTGTCCACATACCGCCAGGACGAGCTGCACTCGATGGAGGGTTGCAAGTGAAGGCGGTGACATGGCCCGTCATTGCTATCCTGAAAAAGACCTCCTTCACCTCGGAAAAGGAGGCCACATCGGCACTCGAAGAGTCGCTACGCCGAGGTGAAGAGCAAGGGGGAGGTGCATGTGGAGGAGAAAGATGTCCCAAAGGAGAGTAGCGCGCATATGCAGGAGCAATCCGAGGATAATGTGGTTGTCGATGATGCACAAATGGTACAGGACACGGCATGCGTGAAAGAGGAGACCACGGATGAGGTTGTCGAAGAGGGTGCGGACTAGGCACCAAGGGTGAAGGTTGAAGAGGAGATGAAGGTTGAGTCCATGGAATAAGCAAAACCGGATGAAGAACGGAAGGAGGGTGTTGGGATGCAATGCGAAAGTAGGGACAACAATACAACGAGTGAGGACAATGCAACGAGTGGCAAGAGAACAACAAGTGGGGACGGTGACGCCAAGCCAATGCCAAGTGGGGACGTTGCAAGCACATCAAGTGCCGCCGTGTTTGTGCCCACGCAGGGGACCGCACACTTGTGGGATTCGAAATGACTCGCCGGCGCGGAAGGTAAACTAAAGGGATGGTTGCCAAAGGAGAAGCATGGGACACATTACCGCCGACCACCTTTTACCGCGTTGCGTGGGTATCCCACATTCCGCACCCTTTGCGCCGCCACGGAGCGCAATGCTGGTTTTGTAAAGTCTCCCAATACATATCTAAGGGGAATATTCCGGGGCATCTCATGGACCGCC
Source organism: Eutreptiella sp. 'Long Island Sound 2002' (assembly GCA_964036045.1). Taxonomy (NCBI): domain Eukaryota; phylum Euglenozoa; class Euglenophyceae; order Eutreptiales; family Eutreptiaceae; genus Eutreptiella; species Eutreptiella sp. 'Long Island Sound 2002'. The sequence goes on along the minus strand of OZ038379.1, from coordinate 93,129,672 downwards.
ATCACAATTGTGCATGGGGACGGCCACCGCCCCATGACGTTGCACCTTCACCCTGGGGACTACTCCGCATTTAGTGCGGAATTGTGTGTCGGGGACTTTGAGGGGGAGAATTTTGGGCGGGGGGGCTGATCCATGCTCATGGGCCGACGCGAGAAGGGAGTGTGTTGTATGGAGGAGGTCGTGTAGTGGATAACATTGTGGATTCACGTGATGGTGTCATATTCAATGCGTGGCGCCCTTATTGTCCACTTCCGTGGCGCGGAAAGCGGTATGCAATTGTTATGTATACGGGTGTGGCATGGGACAACGTGCCTGCCGTCTTGACACGCAGTATGCATGAGTTGAACTTTCGGTTGTGAACACATTTTCCTCATTAGTGGGCATTTTCTCTTGTTGTTTCGCCTTTCGTGCGCGCTATGCTCCATGCCGCGCGCTAGGCGGTTGGACCGCGGTATAACCGGCTCAACCGGGTCATTTTCGGCAGTTGAACACAGTTGAATCGATGGTAGCGCGCGCCAGCTAAATCATGCACTTTGGCCCACACAAACATGCTCGTACCAAGGTGTTCGATCTCCAATGACTTTAAGTTCAACAATAGTGTGACTGACTACTATTTTCCTATTTCTTGGGTCTGCACCAACACACAATATCATCCTTCTCATTGTCCTAAAAAATGCTGTTGTGGCGTGTGGTTCAACTGGGGTCTTGAACTAGGCATACATAGGGGGTTGAAAAACTCATACAAGTTGCACAATAATCAGGATCCCCTGGGTTTTCAGGGTAGAAACAAGTCGTAGGTGCACAACCCAGAGGTGGCTCCCTATGGGAAAACGCCGGAAAATCTGAATTGCACCATATGATTGGAATAGGGTGGGCGGGCGGTTGAACCGCTTGAGGAGGGGGTTGAGTAGGGTTCAACTAGGTGTTGTGTGCAAACTCTGGTATGTAGGGCAGTTGAATAAAAAAACCCCTATTCTTCGGGTAGCGAAGGCTACGACCGCCAGTAAAACTGGAAGCGTCTGCCATTGAGTGGCTGTTTGAAAAAAGAAAATCATTCCCCCAAACCCCTGACGAATATGACCAAGGTTACCAATTTATAATCGACAGTCACAAGTGGTAGCCTTGAAAGGGAATGTAAATGCCGGCCTGACTGCTGTTTTATGTAATTGTCTGGTTTGAGTGCGCGAGGCCTCGCGCACTGAGGGTTTTGGTTGGACAATATTTTGTACCCTGTTATAGGTGACCAACACTGTGTCTACACACACATGCACCGCAAAAGTCAAATGTGCCTGACCGTCTGGTACTGTAACGCAATTGTACCGGTCATATCCATCCTGCAAACCGGTACATAACGTGTTCAGAGTCCATGAGGCCTCGCGCATTCTGGATGACGAAATTTGTATTTTCTTTTTACTTTAGAGTGTATGTGTTTCACCAAACATGGGAAGTCTGGCCGTCATACACTTTCAATGCTCCTTCGTCAACTAAAAATGAGGGGTAAAAATGTGTGAAACCTGTGTACTTCTACACCCTCCAGTCCTTACGGCTTTTATGTGTCGTAGCAAACTCTACTTCAAATATCTCGTGTACACGAGGCCTCGCGCACTCAGAGCACCGTAAAATGTACAAATACGCCCCAACCAGGAACACGGAGTTGTGCAATGAAAAAAGAAGCAATTTATTTCACTAAGCTGAAAAACACCTTCATCAAACATCCAGAAAAAAAAAGGTTTTCTTTGCACTGTTGTGAACCGGTCCTTCTTTGCGTGTTCAACGCGCAAAACAGGGTGCAGTTTACGTGGGCTAAGCTAGAGTCAGACTACATCTTTCTATCAGTGTTGTCCAAACCACAAAGGGTGACAAAGTATTTTACCTAGCAAAAAGGCTCTATACCAAGGATGTTGTGTGGACCCCTGACCCCCCAAGTGTTTTGACATAAACATTCTTTTCCTGACCCACTGAGGCGCTGCTCTGAGTGCGGAGCCTTTACCTTTTTTCATATTTTCTCATGAATGCTTAGGTATCCTAGTTGTGTACACCCTAGGAGGCTGGGGCACCTCTTTTTGAGAGGTCCTGGGTTCAATACCCAGTCAGCCAAGCTAAATAGGATATTGTCCTGTGACATGGCAGTGACCTTGGCGCCACATGCCATGCCACCTCAGCGCCTATGGGACCCAAAGCAAAGAGTGCACATGTCTAAATGGCACCATAAGAGCGAAGAGTGCCCGTGTGGGCAGTTTTCCATTTATCGTTTCTAGATCTGTAGTGGTTGTGAGTTCCTTTGTGTAAATACACTGTCTATGTCTTCACCATTGACTGCAGCCCTTCATGTTGTGGATTTGATCCTGAATTTCATCCTTTGCATTGTGGTAACCTGGGAGCCTATCGATTTATTTTACGACACACATTGGCAACTGGAAAGCAAGGCATCACTAAGAAGCACAGGAGCAAGCAGGAGCAGAATATTAACAAACACATCAGTGAAAGGTGTTCAAACTTTCTCGCAAGCAGCGGCGGAGGGATACTCCTGCCGAGAAGAGTCCTGGAGGGAGGTCGCCTCAGCCCCACTACAGCCCTGGGAACGGCCGTGGTGGGCAGTCGAAACAGATGAAGGAGAACCCCCCCTCCAATGGTAAAGTGGCTTGTAATCTTAAAGTAAAGATTGTACCGTCGTCCTACCACGCGCCCCACTGTGACGGGCGGAGTGCTTGCATGCTTCAATCGCAGGAAAAGCAGAAAAACAAAGATGGTAAGGAGGTGAAGCACCAGGACCATTTCCGTTGCACGATAACGTGCAGACATTGCGGCAAGCGCCGGCATTATGAGGACGAATGCCACAAAAACGCAGCGAGTCCAAGAAACTTAAGAAAGCGGAAGAGGAGCGGCGTAACAAAGCCGGCAAGGATAAACCCGAGAGAAGAGGCCACAATGCTGGGAGATCCCCTGGTAAGGGTAACCCTCGTGATGGACGAAGGTCCTCAGCCCCCCAACCGGTCGAAGAGGAGTACTCAGCCACACACCCAAGGGTGAGCAGCCGGTTGACAAGCGTACTGTCCCCTCCAACCCCCGCCCTGGTGGTTCCGAGAAAGACGAGACCGCCAAGAATAGCAAGCTCAACCAGCACTTCAAGTGCCTGCAGGCTGCTGGGGTGCATGTGAAGTTCCCTGAAGAGGGATGGGGGGGAGGCTCTGACGATGAGGGTTCGGGTTCCTTGATCAGCGTTGAAATAGGTGATGGGGTTTATAAGGCGTTCTTGGACACGGGCGCCACGCCTTCCATCATGGCTCGCAGATTGGTAAAACAAGCAAAGATCCAGAAAACCAAAACCATGGCCATAAGGGTAGGGGATGGGATAACCATCCATTTCCTTGGGAGGGGTCAATGTGACCGTATGTCTGGGCGACGTACACATGACTCAGCACTGCAAAGTGCTTGACACTGACGCCTTTGACATCGTCATTGGCACAGATTTGCTGCGCTGTTGTCTCTGCAACATCCCTATGCCCTACACTGCGACTCTGGCAGTGGCCTTTTCTCTGTCCCTCTGGAGCTGTCACGATGAAAAGAATCCGGTCTATGCTACGTCAACCGGTCTTCTTGAACTGAAAACTATCAGTCCGGGCGTCCCGTCTCGCAAAACGGACTCGCCGCCCTGCAGGTAGAATTGAATGAAGTTCTGGTGGACCTGTTCGCGAGTAAGGAGCAGCATATGATGCAGCTCTATTGTTCGCCATATCTCAGTAACGCCCATCGCTTGTACTAGAGATTGCTGGAGTTTTGCTATGCTAACCCCCTATTCTCGCAAATCTTTAAGGTGTTGACCAAAAATGCCCTTGAAGGAGCGAGAGTGCTTTTGTGCACCCCCGAATGGGGTACCACAGGGAAAAACGCCTATTGGAGGCGCCCATTGGACCGTATGACGGTGGAAAGGACTGAACTCCCCAACGACCAAACCTGGGTTCCTGAAGACTGTCAGGAAACAATGTCGGCCCCTGAATGGGCCAGTTTGTTGTCCATCGTAGGTGGCTCTCAAAACCCCATACCGGTGAGTTACCTTGACCAGGTAGTTCTCAAGGAGTTGATGGACGAAAACCGAGGCCTTACCCTCACGGATCTGAAGAAAATATCCGAGTACTCTTTGGTCGAGAGGTGAGTGCCACAACGAGCAGGAGACTCCTGCAGTGCCTACTGGTCTGGATGATACTGACGACCACCTCTGTGAGATCGCCATTGCAATACCACTGGTTAACCCGGAGGTACTTACCCTGAAGCACAGCGCCTTCCTAGCGCGGCGGGTTATGGATGAGGTGGATCTCGGTCAGTCTACCCCCTCATGACCACGCTGCTTTCTCTATGCAGGCCACAGATGGTCCTACAGGCCAGGTACCTGGCACAAAACCCTCACCCAACATCCATAGTGTCCTTGGTGACTCGGTACATCGTCAAGTGGTCTCCCACCTTAGTACCAAAACCTTCAAACTAGGGTGAACTTCCGAAACTGGAAGTCATCGCAGAACAAGTTCAGGGTAGCGGCTGGACTAAGGAGTCATGCCCAGTGCAGGTTTGCCACTTAGCCCGGACTGGTGGTTCCCCTGAGTCCTCACTTTCCCCTTCCATTGTGGTTGTTTGTCTTTATTGTATGTAGCGGGTTTTGAGCCCGTATCCTTGGGAGTTACTCTCAGAGAGTACGCCTCTCCATGATCGGTGACATCCATAGTGTCTTTTGCGTCCTTTGCAACATGCCCGTCTTTTGGCACGAGGAACAGGATTTCCAGAAAGAAAAACGCCTTTACTCCCTTTTTGGCATTAGTCTATATTAGATAAAAATGTTTGTTTGAAAATAAAGAAAGCCATACAACAATCAAGCTAACCAACAAGGCAAAGCAAAGCGTGCAACAACACTCAGTAAGGTGAATCACTTGCCATGCCAAGTATGCAGTAACAAAGAGTCATCGTTGGGATCTACCTCTGACGTACACTCAACTAAGTCATAACTTGACATACTAGGTCCTAATAACTAGTCCCTAATCCTATCCCCGTGCACCACTAACCCATGGCGCTGCGAACAAAGAAAAACAGGATGCGGATGAGGTAAGGGTCATGGGCAAGCATGCTACCCACGCAGACCACAGCCACACACGCAACAGACAAGCCGAGCATGTGTCCATACTGCGAGTCTTGTATTAAATTTGCAAAACATACCCAAAAACTTCAGAAGCACCCTCGCAATTCCAACTTATCACCAAACGCTATTTAATCATGAATAAAATCAGAGATGACGACAGAATTATCCAAATCGTGACAGAGCGCGGCTACAGCTGCGGCGACAGAAGACACGCAATTCTGTTAACGGCACGCAGCACATTCACACAGCAAACAGAGTACACTGACAATATGGCGACCCTCAATGAAAGGTAGTTTTTCTTACTCCCCCTCAGAGAGGTAGGTAGGTAGGTGCACTCGGTCGGGGAGAGGTGCCCCATGGTTCCCCCTGGCGTCGCCCCTGTGACGAACAGGAAGAGGCTCCGCGCGTGAAGAGGGGAGGCGGCTTACATCCCGCTAGACCTGACTGTCGGCCCCCAACAAAGCGGCCCCGGGCAACACCGGGAGGGCTGATTGCCGCCAGCGTGACGTGCTTGTCTCGCCGGGAGGGTGTGCCCCCGTGCTTGCGCACGTCCCCTCCTTTGGGCGGAACCCTAGAGGTTCACCGGACTTCCTGGCGTATCCCGTTCCCAAGGCCTGCATGCACGTTCTTGGTTCTAGGGTTCCGAGGCGCTTTGGTGTCGCACGCTCCGCCCCGAGTCCCCCTCAGACACCACACCAAGAGTTGGGTGTCTCAGGGGGCGCCATCTAACCAAGAAATTTCAGGGGTGTTATCATCCCTCAGGGGGTGCAGTGGTACCCTCCCCCCTTTTTCTGGCATTGCACAGCTGTGCAGTCAGCATATCACCTGTGCAGGCCATCAGCAAGAGCATGCTTCAACAGTCATATTACTCCTGGTAAAATCACGACGTGAGTAAACCCCTAGAATTATGAGAACACAATACCTCTCTAATATCAATACAAAGGGCTTGTAAGTTCACCACCGGGTCTTTCAACAAAGAGGGCCATAATTTCTTGGAAAACATTCAGAACATAGCCGTAAAATACAGACCCAGGTGTTGTTCATGACATGCTCAAGACATGTAAAGAGTCTGGCGTACCTCCTTAGTCTCCAGTACGCACCATTTCCTCAAGTCTCACTTTCCTCACAGGCAGCAATCACTCTCAGTACAGCCCGGAGGCACAGGTACCCTGACAGGATAGCTACAAGCCTGTAGCGAAGGACGGGTAGGATCTTCCAGACCGGGCTACTCATGACAGGAGTACCCAGTGAAGAAAGGGTTAGCCTGCAGGTTCGGCGTGTTCCCATTCCCTGCCTGAGAATAGGGTAAGAGCAAAGGAGGTAGAGCAGACGAAATTCAGCTACTCCAATAGAAAAACAAAATACTGTGGCGCATTTACTGCCAAAATGTTTGCTATAGCATCCACGGAGTGGGTTGAAGTTTTGACCCTGAGAAATATCACTGACTAAGCAAGTAAGACAAGCTTCAGGCTCCATCCAACACGAATGATAATTCAGACAAATGGTAATCAGCCCCTGTTGATGTGGCGCACAGTGGACGGTCCTTGACATTCCACACGGGGTGAGAAAGAAAGAGAGAGAGAGAGTCACTCAATAGGGCGCCTGCAGTTACATACCTTGATACTCCGGGCCAGCATAGGAGCGCATACAGACTTTCGGTTCCACCACCGGGTGTTGAAACACTCCCTCGGCTAACTGCAGGGTTACTCTGAACATGCCTCCCAGACTTCCGTCAGAATGGTTAGTTGGGGTGCTGGGGGGCGTGCTGGCTTACCTGGTGATCTTCGTTGGATACACGACTACTCTAACACAAAAAGAATCAATCATAACCCTCCCTCTGAGCAGACTGGCCACGTCGTTGCTTGAATAGGGGAAAAGGGTATTTCTCTCTCAGTGTGTCAACCGGCCTGATTTCTCTCCCCTGGCTTTACTACCCCAACTCCTCCCAGTTCATTCTCCTGACATAAAGGAAAGAAGATAAATGGAAACACCTCAGAGCGTGGCTAACTTGCCTCCTAGCTTACACATACACCACTGCGTAGAACATTCCCAATAACCAACACTATATTTGGCTGCTACTCAGTCATGCCTTCACAGCTCCCCCACCAGGCTACCTGCAGTAGGCTGTCATACAGTCCTAAGGGCTTCTCAGCCGGGTGGACTAGGTGATGATACTATATTCGGTAGGGTCTTGTATGCTTACCAGAGTCCAGATGTTACTCACCTTTCGGCGGTTTCTGCGACGCTCCTGGCTACTACCACTTCTACCCCAAGATACTCAATACAGTTCACACAGGCTACAACTTCTCAGACACCGTCTCAGTTGTTTACTCTCTGTGGATAACAACATGAGCTTCATAGCCGGCATTCGTAGAATACTCATTAGGCTGCTCCACACCCTCAGTGGTAGTAAACACTTGTAACTTGAGGGGTGCTGTGGAGATACAGCTCATGGCCTCTCCAGCGTGCTTTCCACCTGTTGTCAGGGGAATTCATGTACATCCGGTACAGTATACACACTGACGTGTAATCACTGTATCATCATTGCCTTAAGAGACCAGAAAAATCATGTACGGTGCTACGTAGCAGTAGGGCAACAGCGGACCCCTGGGGTATGTACTGCGTACACCCTGTCACCTGAGGCCTCATCAGGACCCTTGCCTGTGCTTTGACCCGTAGCACAGGGGTGCTGTGGCTTGCTCTTATGGCAAGATATCAGGGAAGGTCTCGTCTTCATGAATATAAAGAGTTATCCTATCGGCCACCCTCGAACGTCCTTCATACCAGGCAATATTACCTCTGGACTGGTGTTCCATCACACAGCCTTCATTCCTCAGTACTGTCATGCAGGGCCTACAGAGAGCAAAGAAGGAACACGCTGTATCGACAGCCTTCAGATACAGGTTATCTCTCAGTACCTGATCTCAGAGTGGGGTGGATAGGCACTGACGTTGCCTCTTTACCCCTAGGTAGACATACGCTTCTCCTATTCACACTCCATAGGAAAGAAATCATCCAGCCCGTAGGCGTCCCTGAGAACCATATCGCTGATCTCAATGGTCAACGTTCCCTAAAGGAAAAACACAAGGGCCCCAAAAACCTGTCCAAAACTCGACAGGACATGCGGGTGTACAGTCCCAACCCTCCAATCTCTGAGGTAGAGGGTGGCAGTTTTATATCACTTGACTGGCTTTCAGTGATCCACCTTGTAAGGGAAAAAAGGAGGTCTCGCATCAACTCCTCGGGTGCTCTCTGCAAAGAGACAGAAAGGTTGATGCAAGATCAATTCAACAAAACTCGCACAGTTCCCTGCCACAGACATGTCAAAGCCGCAAGTTGGACAGCACCCTATCAGGTACTACCGTGCCACCGAGCTTCCAGGGTGTACACCTACGAAGGCTGCAAACCTCGAACTTCCAGATCATACCTCATCGGGGTTGCACGTCAGTCAGGCGGCTCAGTTCAGTAAAGCGACTTTCAGGGTTTCCTCTCAGAATATTCCCCCCCACCACAGGCTCCCTCAAACATTGCTCAAAGAGGCCTCGGTAGGTTATCATACTCGAGGGGCATTACCTGTGGGGGGTCGTCACGTCGGGCTGGATGTGCCGTATATGCTCAGGGCCTTGAGCTGGCTTCCACACCTGCACTATCTGTTGGTGTAGCGCTCAGCACCCCCCCCCCTATTTTTCAACTGTAACCGCAACCTGAAGTAGGAATACCATCTGTGCGAGTGGAGAGAAGTAGGGTAACACACTGGCTTTTGTGGATAGCGCCCCAGTTAGCGCCTGAGTAGGGACAGGGGTGCAGATCAGGACACTCTGGAGGTTTTTGGACAGCGCCCCAGTTAGCGCTTGCGGAGAGACAGGGGGTCAGATCAGGATTGCATGTCGTCAATGTTAGCTGCCTTTAACTCCGCAACTGAAATCTGTTTTGGGGTTCCGTGCCAGTACCAGAGAATGTTCTGGTCATCTGTGCCGGTACAGTAGAGGGGTCTCAGCATTTGGGCTCCTGCCCGAATCTGTAAGTGAACCGTATTCCCAAAATACTGCGCAATCTCAAAAGTGGTCATCGGTCCCTTAACCTTATAGGCCGAACTGATCTGTATATTCAAGCAGATCTGCCACTTGTAGGCCAGGGTGAACTTCACCTGAGACCCAAGCCTTCCCAGGCGACGACGTCTCCATACACAGACACCGTGGGGAACGCCGCAGCGAACTCGCTACTGGCATTCCAGCCATCAAGGCGTCCGGCACTGAGAACGTAGTCGCGTGGTCGTGGATAGTCCCCCAGAATTGAGACAGCCTCAGAGAAATAGGCACCAGCTACGAAATGCATCCGTGCTGGGTCAGGTCTATCAGTGAGAGCAGAGCCTCTACGGGCAAGAGGACCCCAGGGACCCGCCGTAAAGTGGCAAGAGGCCCCCAGTATCCCGCCCTGCGAAGCAATCCGCCAACACCAAGAGACAACACCCACTGGACAGTCTGCAAGCTGGCGATCCACAGCGGTGCGCCCCTTGGGCAAATTTGCAGCAACAGCAATTTACCCCTAGAGTTGACTCCAAATCTCCCGAGATAATCTGGGAAACCCTTCTATTGCTCTAATGCTCCTGAATCAATCCGCGCACACTCGCTTGTCGAAATCAAGGTGAATCAGCTAAACCTATGTCAAGCATCCCCGTCGTCACACGCCCCGGTGTGTCCCAGGCTGATTGGTCACCTTTCTATTGAGACAAGCAACAGGGAAAATGGTAACTGTTACTCCCACAAAGAAGTACTTCTCAGGTCTGTGGCCTATTCAGAGCAATCATACCGGCATGTTTAGCCTCCTTGTCTATTCTGGCCCCCAAGAGTAAGGGCAGAGAGATATCAGCAAAAGAATAAATGACTCATAACAGTCCCTAACGTAGCAACACCTTTGGAGAGGAGAATTGGAAAGAAAGGAGGGTAACAGACCCAAACCACGGGTGACTGCCCCGAAGAGCAGCAAACCTCGTTAGGTGAGCGAGAGAGTCATTGAACAGGAGTCAACCGTAATGCCAATAAATTACAGTGCCAACAGACAGCCAAACACCTGTGGCTTAACCTGTCCTTTTGCAGGCCTCAGACCATACAATCGAAGTTTGCATACATACACACACGACCATAAACCGCCAGGAATGTTTGTCCCACCGCTATATGCCAAACCTCACACATTCACAGGAAGACAGCACATCACAGCTCGATCCCTCGTCTACTCCAGCCGCCGGCACATGCCCCACAGTGGGATGCCGACGGGGCTGTGGACGGTCTCAGGGGCAGGTTCACTTGGGCGGCCGTCAACGATGGCTCCTGGCCTTCGACCCCATGCCTGAAGAGGCGTGTCCCCCTTGATCGCTCAGGGGACCCAGTTTGTCGGAGCGGTTGCTGAAATCCTCCTCCGGCAGCTTGCGTCGGTGCATCTGTTGATGTCGGCGTCTTTGCATTTATATCCCGCCCAAGTGGGGGAGGGTGGTGCTGGCGTAGGGATCTTTTTTTTTCTATCCCGCCCAAGTGAAAGCGGTTGTGTTGGTGTAGGGGTCTTGGTGTTTCTACCCCGCCCAAGAGGAGGCGGCTCATGCAGCAGCTGGGAGAGCTGGGCATCAGTCATCACAGGCTGATATCTTCAGGGATAGTACCACAACTTCCTCCGTCTCGGTAACAATCAACTCCCCATCGGTCGCCTGCCGCAGCTTCAAGCACTATGAACCCCTCTTGCGGAATCCATTGCACGCTTCGCTTGGTCAACTTGTTAGCTGTCAGTCCAGGGGAACGATGGGGGAAATTGTAAAGCTTTAACGCGCGCCTCTGACTGTCACAAGCAGGGAATTTTTCATTCACACGCTCCAAAACTGCCTTGGCACTTCTGATCTCTACGTCAGGCCTCCCCATTAGCACAAAAAAAGCCAATCCTGAATGCCCCTTCGAGGTCCCACTGTCGTCCAAACCGTATGGTTTGCCACCTGCAGGGCGGGCATCCGTCTTGAGTCAACGGTAACAACCATCAGAACAAGAACCATGAGCCCAACTTACGAATGGGTGATCAATGTGGTGCGGATCCTCCAAAGCCAGTGCGCAGTGCGCTCTGAGCGTCCGTCTGGAAACAGAAACGGGCTAGCTTCCCCTTTGTCCTGGCCTCGGTCCAGCACTTTCTGCACTGCATAGTCGGCAGAAGTCAAGATCTGGTTGGCAGGGTCAAGAAGGTCCAACTCCTTGTCACCGAGTGGCCCACCACGCCCCTGGCCCTCCCTGGGCAGGACGCTTACACGCCACAGGAGGGTAGAACAAGCCCCAACAGCACCGCAACACGACAGCAGAACACAGCAGCACAGCACCACGCGACAGCACAGCACCACGGCACACAACACAGGGAAGCAGGGCACCTCAGCACACCACACCAACCACAGGGAAGCAGACCACACGGTCAGACAGGGACACCGACACCGAAACACGCCCCCAGCAGACAATCACGGGCCACCAGACCCAGCACGGCACCACAGCACACCGAAGGAAACAGCACAACACACAGCAGCGCACCACAGCACCAGGCGCCAGCAACAGCACGCACCACACCAACAGCACAACGCAAGCGCAGCAGCACAGGGAAGCACAGCACCGCACAGAGCGGAGAGGACAGGGAACGCACAGCACAGCACCCAAGGACACGCACAGGACAAAGCAGAGCGGCAAACAACAGCACGCACCACAATGCCACGACAAAACACACACAGCACAGAGCACACAGCACGGGGGAACACCGCAAAACACAGCGCCGCAAAGCACAGGGCCCCAGGGCGACGGGCAGCGCCAGAGGGAATGGCGCAACAAGCAGCGGCACCAAACGGGCGCAACGAAGCAACACAACACCTGAGAGCACAACACCGGGCGGCACAACGCGCAGCAGCGCGGCGCAGCACCACACGCAGGGACACACAGCACAGCACGGCACACTGCACACAGCACCGAGCGGCAGTGACGAAAACCGCGAGACACAAAGGGGGGGGGGGGGGGCAGCAACCACCAGGGAGCAGCCAACGTCCAGGCGGAAAGCACGAAAGAGGCGAGAGCGCACGGAGAGCCGAGAAGCAGAAGGCCAACAAAGCAAACAACGCACAGCGCCGAGGCCCCGGGGACCCGGGGCCAGAAACCAGAGAAAGCCGAAGACAACGGGGGCGCACAGAAGAAGAAAAAAAAAACCAAGGCACCGAGCAGGAGCGACGAATACGGGGAGACACAAAAGGGGAGGGGAATGGGAGGCAGCAACCACGAGGGAGCAGCCCACAGCCAAGCGGGAGACACAAACGAGGCGAGCCTCAGATAAGCAGTTGAAGACCCCCCCCCTATATTGAGGGTGCTGGATGCGAAAATGCAGGTTGTAGAGGCATGTAGATCACGAAAATAACATTTACAGCATCCGTATGCACCAAAATGTGCCATTTTTCATGTAAAAATGGGCAAAAATGGCCGTTTTTTGGTCAAAAATTGAGTTTTTTGGCTTCAGAAAAACAGTTGAAGACCCCCCCTCTTTTTTTTGAGGGTGATGGATGCGAGAGAGCAGGTTTTAGAGGCATACGGATCACGAAAACAAAGTTTGCAGCATGCGTATGCACCAAAATTTGCCATTTTCATGGAAAAAATGGCCAAAAATGCCCGTTTTTTGGTCACAAAATGAGTTCTTCGGCCTCAGATAAGCAGTTGAAGACCCCCCCCCTATTTTGAGGGTGCTGGATGCAAAAGAGTATGTTATATGGACACACAGAGCCTTCAAACACAGTTTACAATATGCTGAATTACTTAAAAGGGTGGTTTTTTTGATGCTGCAGGTTTTTGGATTTTTGGACGTCATAAAATCCTATGTGAGCCGGGCAGCGGGAGGCCGAGACAAACAAACAAAACACAGCGCCAAGGCCCAGGGCACCCAGGGCCGGAAACCAGAGAAAGCCGGAGACAACGGGGGCGCACAAGTGGAGAGAAAAAAAAACAAGGCACGCAGCGAAAACAACGAAAACCGCGAGACACAGAAGGGGGGGGGGGGGGGGGCAGCAACCAGCGGCCAACCAGGGGACAAAAAAAAGGCGAGAGCGCAGGAGGAACCGGGGGGCGAAAAAAAAACACAAAGCACAGAGAGCCGAGCACAACAAACACAAACCAGTGCCAAGGCCCGGGGCACCCGGGGCCGGAAAACACAGAAAGCCAGAAACAAGGGGGCGCGAACAAAAGGAAAAGAAACACAAAAAGGAACAAGCGCAAGGCAACAAGGAACGGCAACAACAGCGAGAGATAGGGGGGGAGGGGGCAACCACCGGAGAGCGACCAACGGCCAGGTAACACAAAGATAGCGAGAGCGCACAGACAGCAAAGAAGCGCGAGGCCAACAAAACAAACAACACAAAGCGCCAAGGCCCAGGGCACTCAGGGCCGGAAACCAAAGAAAGCAAGAGACAAAGGGGGCGCAAGGAAAAAAGCAACAGAGAAACAGAAAAGAAAAAAAAACAAAGCAAAACAGGAGACGGCGGGAAAATGAAGGACCAAGACCGGGGCAAACCCAGCCCGGAGGGGGCCAAGCAAGGCAGAAAGACAAAGCGGCCAATGGAAAAGGTGAGGCGCACCAGAACGCGCCCGGGAGGCCGGCCCGCCCGACCCGGCCAGGACGGACGAGCACACACACACACGCACGGGACCCGGGCGTGGCGTCCTCTGACCCGCAAGGGGGGGTGTCGGCGTCCACAAGAAACAGCCCCGGTGCACTGGCCGAGTCCCCCGTGGAACGACGGACGGTACGGGGAACCGGATGCGTCAGTGACCGGGTCCACACACGCCAACCACCGCAGCGCACGCAGCGCAAGACCGACGCCAGAGGGACCCGCCACGGACAACCCCATTGTGGGGCCCCAAACGGGTACAACGCGGAGCGAACCCAGAGGCCCTGCCTCGGCGGGGGCCAGCGGCAAGCACAATGAGCCCGGTTCTCGGCCGGCCTCCGCGTGCCCCGCGCAGCCACCCAGTAAAGCCGGGGGCGCAAGGCCCCGGGGTGGGGAAAGGCACCACAGCGTCAGGAAAGCCGACTGGAGCACCGAGAGCTACCGGACCGGACAAGGCGCGGCGCACCACGCGGGGCAACGAGGCACGTCAGAGAGGCACGCTGCCTGTCACAACCAAGGCACACAGACAGGTTCTAAGCAGCAACGGCCGCCGGGTGCCGCAAACCCGGAGAGCGCGCACAACACGCACCGAACCACGACACAGGAACAGGTGCCAAGCAACACCAGCTGCCGTCTGGATGGATGAGTGCGCGCCCGGAGGGTACCCAGCCCATGCCGGCTACGAACAGCCGCCGTCCTGATGGACGAGTGCGCGCCCGGAGGGTACCCAGCCCCTACCGGCTACTAACAGCCGCCGTCTGGATGGACGAGTGAGCGCCCCGCAGCGACGCCCCACACACGCAACACCGCACGCGCAACCCACAGCACAGCACACTGAGCGAGCACTGCGGTGAACAAGAACCAAGCGGCCCAGGACACCATACACGCAACGCAACCCACGTAGCGGGCACAATGGTGAACAGGAGCCAAGGGGCCCAGGACACCGCACGCCCAACACAACCCGGCGAGCGGGCGCACCAGTGAACATGAGCCAAGTGGCCCCGGACACCGCGCACGCAAAGCAACACACCGAGCGGGCGCACCGGTGAACAGGAGCCAGGTGGCCCAGGACACCGCACACACAAAACAACCCACAGAGCGGGCACACCGGTGAACAGGAGCCAGGTGGCCCAGGACACCGCACACGCAAAACAACACACCGAGCGGGCACACCGGTGAACAGGAGCCAAGTGGCCAAGGACAGCGCACACGCGAAACAACACACCGAGCGGGCGCACCGGTGAACAGGAGCCAAGTGGCCCAGGACACCGCACGAGCAAAGCACAGGACGGAGCTGGCGCACCGGTGAACATGAGCCAAGTGGCCCAAGACACCGCACATGCAACACAACACACCGAGCGGTCAAATCGGTGAACAGGAGCCACGAGGCCCAGGACACCGCACACGCAAAACAACACACCCAGTGGGCATACCGCTGAACAGGAGCAAAGTGGCCCAGGACGCCGCACACGCGAAGCAACACACCGAGCGAGTGCACACTTGAACAGGAGCCAAGTGGCCCAGGACACCCTACACGCAACACAACGCACCGAGCGGGCACACCTGTGAACAGGAGCCGAGTGGCCAAGGACACCGCACGCACAACACAACACACCGAGCGGGCACACCGATGAACAGGAGCCAAGTGGCCCCGGACACCGCACACGCAACACAAACCACGGAGGGGGCACACCGGTGAACATGAGCCAGGTGGCCCAGGACACCGCACGCACAACACAACACACCAAACGGGCGCACCGGTGAACATCAGCCAAGAGGCCTAGGACACCACACACGCAAAGCAATACACCGACCAGGCGCACTCGTGAACAGGAGCCAAGAGGCCCAGGACACCGCACACGCAACACAACACACCCAGCGGGTGCACCGGTGAACGGGAGCCAAGTGGCCCAGGACACCGCACACGCAACACAACACACCGAGCGGGCACACCGGTGAACAGGAGCCAAGTGGCCCAGGACACCGCAAACGCAAAGCAACACACCGAGCGGGCGCATCGGTGAACAGGAGCCAGGTGGCCCAGGACACCGCACACGCAACACAACACACCGAGCAGGCACACCGGTGAACAGGAGCCAAGAGGCCCAGGACACCGCACACGCAAAGCAACACACCGAGCGGGCGCACCGGTGAACAGGAGCCAGGTGGCCCGGGACACTGCACATGCAACACAACACACCGAGCGAGCACACCGGTGAACAGGAGCCAAGTGGCCCAGGACACCGCAGACGCAACACAACAAACCACGCGGGCACGCCGGTGAACAGGAGCCAAGTGGCCCAGGACACCGCACACACGTAGGGCGGCCGAGGGACAGGAAAGAACCAACACCCATGGGTCGGACACACTGGCGCGACTCAGCCAACCATCCGGGCCAGTGGCAGCAGCGGCACTCCAAGGCCACTGGTCCGAGCCCGACCAGGCTGCATCGGGAACAATGGCAAACGTCACCTGGAGCCATGGAGAGCCGGTACACGGCCCAGGAGGGGGTTGCCTGCCAAGCAGACTGGCCCCGCAACTCAAGCCACAAGGGTGAGGCGGTCGTACCGTAGACTAGCGGGAGCAATCCCCCTTGTGATGAGAGATACTCCACACGGCTGGTCAGCCCCCAGAGCTGCCGCCCAAAGGAGGGGGCATGTGGCCCTACCAGTGGACACATGTGGGGACAGCCTCCCACCTGGGACACCTGGACCGGGTGGACGCGACACTGCCTTCCCAAGCATCTGCGGGAGCGGCTTAAGAGGCACCTGAACTAGGGCAGTGGGAGGAACAGGACGTCCCCTTGGTAAGACCTTCTTCCTGCAATGTCAAAGGAGGCATCCCGAGCACCCGAAGATACCTACCTACCTACCTTAGACTCCTTGTCAATTCTGGCCCCCAAGAGTAAGGGCAGAGAGATATCAGCAAAAGAAAAAATGACTCATAACAGTCCCCAACTTCCCAACACCTTTGAAGAGGAGAATTGGAAAGAAAGGAGGGTAACAGACCCAAACCACGGGTGACTGCCCCGAAGAGCAGCAAACCCCGTTAGGTGAGCGAGAGAGTCATTGAACAGGAGTCAACCGTAATGCCAATAAATTACAGTGCCAACAGACAGCCTAACACCTCTGGCTTAACCTGTGCTTTTGCAGGCCTCAGACCATACAACCGTAGTTTGCATACATACACACACGACCATAAACCGCCAGGAATGTTTGTCCCACCGCTATATGCGAAACCTCACACATTCACAGGAAGACAGCACATCACAGCTCGATCCCTGCGTCTACTCCAGCCGCCGGCACATGCCCCACGGTGGGACGCTGACGGGGCTGTGGACGGTCTCAGGGGCAGGTTCACCTGGGCAGCTGTCGACGATGGCTCCTGGCCTTCGACCCCATGCCTGAAGAGGCGTGTCCCCCTCGATCGCCTAGGGGACCCAGTTTGTCGGAGCGGTTGCTGAAATCCTCCTCCGGCAGCTTGCGTCGGTGCATCTGTTGATGTCGGCGTCTTTGCATTTATATCTCGCCCAAGTGGAGGCGGTGGTGCCCGCGTAGGGATCTTTTTTTTCATACCCCGCCCAAGTGAAAGCGGTTGTGTTGGTGTAGGGGTCTTGGTGTATATACCCCGCCCAAGAGGAGGCCGCTCATGCAGCAGCTGGGAGAGCTCGGCATCAGTCATCACAGGCTGATATCATCAGGGATAGTACGACAACTTCCTCCGTCTCGGTAACAATCAACTCCCCATCGGTCGCCTGCCGCAGCTTCAAGCACTATGAACCCCTCTTGCGGAGTCCATTGCACACTTCGCTCGGTCAACTTGTTAGCTGTCAGTCCAGGGGAACGATGGGGGAAATTGTAAAGCCTTAACGCGCGCCTCTGACTGTCACAAGCAGAGAATTTTTCATTCACACGCTCCAAGACTGCCTTGGCACTTCTGATCTCTACGTCAGGCCTCCCCATCCGCACAAAATCAGCCAATCCTGAACCCCCCCTCCAGGTCCCACTGTCGTCCGAACCGTATGGTTTGCCACCTGCAGGGCGGGCATCCGTCTTGAGTCAACAGTAACGACCATCAGAACAAGAACCATGAGCCCAATTTACGAATGGGTGATCAATGTGGTTGGGATCCTCCAAAGCCAGTGCGCAGTGCGCTCTGAGCGTCCGTCTGGAAACAGAAACGGGCTAGCTTCCCCTTTTTCCTGGCCTGGGTCCAGCTTTTTCTGCACTGCATAGTCGGCAGAAGTCAGGATCTGGTTGGCAGGGTCAAGAAGGTCCAACTCCTTGTCACCGAGTGGCCCACCACGCCCCTGGCCCTCACTGGGCAGGACCCTTACACGGGTGTCGTTGTCCTTGCTGACAACATATCAGGTGTACATCACGTCAACCTCACCTGGCTCCAGATCTGCCAACTTAGATAATTCATGAAGATCCGACAATTCGTTGACCTCGTTCCGTAGAGCCTGCGCACCTTCCTAGAATTCATTTCGGGGCAGCGATCGTAGGCTATGCAGCGCAAGGATGCTGTCTGCCCTTCGAATCTTGCCCTGAAGTCCCAGAGAAATGTTCAGAGCGAAAGCAAGCTTTCCAGAGTCCTCCGGCTTCACTCACAGTGTGTCAGGGCGACTCTCTTCGAGGCCCACGGCGTTTAGCTTCCAAATTCCAAAATACAGACCTATCAGCTCCTCACCATCGTGGATGACGGTGGCCCAGGCCATACCACTGGCACAACGCGTATACTTGTAGCGCCAATAACAAGCTTTGGAAAGACGATTCAAGAAGCGTCTAGAGTTCTGGCAGTTGATAGGGCAGTCGGCAGTACACCGCAAGCATGCGAATACCCGGCATCGGGGTTGTTGTGTAGCCTGGGCAACACCACATCCACAGGTAACACCAGCTTGTCAGTCATGGGCACGCACCTGTGCAATTGAATGGAAATTGCCGTCACAGAGGTGTTCCTGAGGGCGTGGATGTCAGGGCACATATGCAGGTATCCTGGGTTGGTGGTGTTTTCTTGGAGCAACCATCTTACCCGTACTCTGAAAGGTGCTTGGAGGGCGCAACCGTGAACGCGGTGCTGTCATCCTCCGTTTGCAGCTTGAACGCCACCTGGGAGTACTTGCGGCGGTCCCGACCAGCGGAGTCAATCAGAAGCTCTTTGCCCTGGGTGCCATCGGCCCCTTCCACATGGAAATGGCTCTGCCATCCCTTGCCCCCAGACACCTGGTAATGACCCTTGATGATGAATGCAATGGTCCAGAATCGCTCTTCAATGCCAGTCAACCACTTGTTCCACGCTGCGTTGCACTCATCCTCGGGGCATGATGACGGTCCCCAGTGGGACATGGTTGCTGAACTCAACTTCGCCCAAGCGTTTGCTGATTTTGTGGGAGTTCTCCTGCAAGTTTTGTTGTCGTTGGCAAAACCACCCACAAACACGTTGCACGTGTTTCTAGCATACTCCATGCTCTTGGAAACCTCTGATTTACCTCCCACTGACATTGTGCAAGTCTGGTGGCAGCATGTGGAATGTGGGTAAAGGCCAGCAAGGCCGAACATGCCACACACACAGCGTGCTTCTCGTAAGGGATGGAGTATCCAGAGCGATGCATGTAGAAACTCTTGGTGAACATTTTGAGGGACTTCTCTTCACCTTTGGCGCCTTCCCACTTTACCTTGTGCTCCCCCAAAGACACAGACACCGTTTCAAGCAGGTTGATGATATCAGTGCAGCGGTGGTCTACAGCGTTACTTTTGGACTTCAGCTCGACGTGGCGTCCCAGGAGCTTCATCATATCGGAAAACTGGTTCTCAATTTTCCCCTGCCGGGAGTGGTGTATCCGTAGGGTTGGTCCCACCCTCACTTGGATCCGAATTTGAAGAAGACCAAAGCGCCTCCAGCGTGCCTTTCCTCAGAAGGCTCAACAAGATAGATAGTGTAGGGCAACATCCAACTGCGTGGCGGGCATGGATCCAACGTGCGAGGCCATAGCATTCACCTCTGTCCTATGGCGGCCGCACACACACACCATCGGCTTCGTCACCTTCAAGCCAATTGCGTAGTGTGTAATGGAACCACCCTCATTTTTCTCGGCCGTAGGCTCACCTGGCGCGGCTTTTGATATGTTAGGATGACCATCCACATTGTTTTGGCCTATTCATGCACGGCGTCAGCCCTTTCGCAGCAACCCAACACTGTCGGTGTGGGAAAACTCGTTGGAGACAGCACAAGCGCTTCCAAAACGAACCGCGTAGTGAACCTTGGGAAACAGGGTCTCCGTCTTGGTCTCGATATGATTAACCGATGAGAAGAACCCTCCAACCAACATGGGAATTCATTTTCATCGAAGCCTCGTTTCGTATCGCTCCTCTTCCCCAAGCTCCTTTTCACACCCATTCTCTCAAAGGTTCACGAAATTCCTCTCCGTATTCATCCTCTCGAAGGTTTTCAAAATTATCGTATCATTCTTCGCGAAGGTTGTCACAATCTTCCATATCAATACTCTCGCTTCTCATCTAACATTTCTTCGTACTCATCTTGGTATCTCTGTCGTTACGAAATCTCCTCGGGTCTCACCAAAGATCCTTCGTACTCATCTTGGTGTCTCTGTCGTTGTGGAATTTCCTCGGGTCTCCCCAAATTCCATTCATACTCATCTTGGTATCTCTGTCGTTGCGGAATTTCCTCGGGTCTCACCAAAATTCCTTCGTACTCATCTTCGGATCTCCGTCGTTACGAAATTTCCTCGGGTCTCACCAATATTCCTTCGTACTCATCTTCGGATCTCCGTCGTTACGAAATTTCCTCGGGCCTAACCAAATTCCTTTGTACTCCCTCCTTCATGTGTTGAGCATCATGAAATAGTCTCGCATCTCAATGAAGTGTTGAAGTACCCAAACTCCGTATCTCGAGCATTACAAAGTAGTCTCTTTGTACTCATACTTCGTATTCCGAAATACCTTCATGTCTCAATCCTCAAGAAAGATTTTTATTTCTCCTCCTTCTTGTCTAAGTACCAACATGTACCAATCATCATGAATCATTTTTCATAGACCCATTGTCTCAAATGATATCCTTCTTCTTGAAGTACCATCATGTGTCCATCATCACAAGATAACTTCCTGGATCCATCGTCTCGAAATATATCCTTTTTATCGAGGTACCATCATGTGTCCATCATCACGAGATAACTTTGTGGATCCATCGTCTTGAATTATATTCTTTCTCTCGAAGTACCACCATGGATCATTCGTATCAAAATATTTTCTTACAATCATCTTCTCAAAGTATCACAAGCATCCGCCAAGTGTGACATTGGCGTCCACAATGTCTAGGGAATCCATGATGAACATGAAGTTACCCTTGGCGCGTTCGAACACGACCATGGAGATGGGGCGATTTTGTGGTGCACGGGGATGTTAGACTAGGCTAGGCTAGGTTAGGCTATTGCAACTATTCTAAGCTTAACTATTCTATGGACTATGAAACGCAAGCAAACACCACGCAAGCCCCAAATTTGCCATGACTACAGCATTATTCAAGAAACAAAGTAATGGGCTCATAAAATATATTTTTTTCTCTCATGTGTGTATTGTCGTTTATAGTCCGTGGTGCTTAGCATCTCTTTCTCTTGTGCCATTTTGCACGAGCAAAAGGTAAAAACATGGGAGACGGCGCAGAATGGGCGAGCCATGCCTATCCCGAAAAGGACAAGATTTGGCTTGCATGCTTCTCTGCTACGGGAAAAAAAACGCCTTTACTCCCATTTTGGCATTAGTCTATGTTAGATAAAAATGTTTGTTTGAAAATAAAGAAAACCATACAACAATCAAGCTAACAAACAAGGCAAAGCAAAGCGTGCAACAACACTCACTAAGGTGAAACACTTGCCATGCCACGTATGCAGTAACAAAGAGTCATCGTTGGGATCTACCTCTAACGTACACTCAACTAAGTCATAACTTGACATACTACGTCCTAATAACTAGTCCCTAATCCTATCCCCGTGCACCACTAACCCATGGCGCTGCGAACAAAGGAAAACAGGATGCGGATAAGGTAAGGGTCATGGGCAAGCATGCTACCCACGCAGACCACAACCAGACACGCAACACACAAGGCGAGCATGTGTCCATACTGCGAGTCTTGTATTAAATTTGCAAAACATACCCGAAACATTCAGAAGCACCCTCGCACTTCCAACTTATCACCAAACGCTATTTAATCCTGAATAAAATCGGAGATGACGACAGAATTATCCAAATCGCGACAGAGCGCGGCAACAGATGCGGCGACAGAAAACACGCAATTCTGCTAATGGCACACAGCACATTCACACAGCAAACACAGTACACTGACAATATGGCGACCCTCAACGAAAGGCAATTTTTCTTACTTTTCCAGCAGGTTATATGGATAAAGCTGAGGGCATTGAGCGACGACTCCGCCCGGACCTCCTCAAGAGGAGCTAGAAAACGTCTATATGGTCGGAGGTGAATGATGAAGAAATGACTATTCCCGGCTCTGAGGTACCCCTGGTATAGTCCCTGAATTATGTCCAGCAGGGTAGCCAGGACTGAGAGTATGAACTGGCCCCTGAAACTATGGGGCGAATGGAGAAAAAGGAAAAAGGGAAGAGGAACCTGGATGCGGAGGAGGATTTTTCTGAGAAACTGGAGAGCATGAACCTTTACCCCCGTCTCAGTAAGCCCATCCAAAAATACCAGGAGGCTTTTGGGGTGTTGCCCCAACCCCTGTCATTCAAAAAGCTTGACCAAATGGAGCTGAAACTCAAACTAGAGTTTGAAGGGTCTGTGGTGAGACGGCGCCTGTACCCTGCTCCACAAGACGAAATCGACGAGATTGAACGCAAGATCAAGGAACTTGTAGATGCTGGCCTCCTCGAGGAATAGAAACACGGGGACTATCCCCGCCATTGTAGCCCTTTTCTTTTACTGGCTAAACTTCTTCAACAAGCGCTCCAACGGCTGCTTCCAAGAGTGTTTCCTCCAAATTCTTTTTTGGGCTCCGGAGAAGGTATTTCATTTTTGCGAACCTCACCCTCATCCCTCTTTCGTCTCTTGTAACCCTGTTGGTCCCGCCTGGCCTCTTTGGTGATCTCTGTGTCATACTTGGGCTCAGTCTGGCCTTCTCCACTGCTATGCGCTTGGTCGTTGACTATGGTGAGGTCAACCAGAAGACCCAAAACGACTCAGGGAGTATCTGCAACATGGAGAACACGCTAGAGAGAATAGCCAAGTGCGGATTCAAGACCAAGATTGACAAGCACAGTGGAATCTTGCAGGTAGACCTAACCCGAGCAGCCCAGGAATTGCTCGCCTTTGTAAACCCTGAGGGCCGTGTTTTCCGTTCAAAGGTCAGGACCTTCGGTGTCACGAATGCCCCTGCACCCTTTCAGGAGCTGATGAGAACACTTATTTATATCCTGAGATGCAGACCCCTTTTTCAGGAACTGGCTTCTGGCGGGGCCGAAATGGAGGCACACATCGATTACGTGAGCCTGGGTACTAATACGCGGGCGGATCATATCCTCGTCCTACAAGAGTTTTTCACTGTCTGTCAGTGAAACCATGTCCGTATCAAACTCGAGAAATGTCAGGTCATGCATGAGGAGATGGAATATCTAGGTTTCGACATTGGGTATGACTGGTGGAGACCAGCCGCATCTAAGAAAGTAAAATGCAACCCCTGCGGGACATGCAGATACGTAATGACCCCAAGAGGGGTCCTCACGACGCGCGTGCAATTTTTACCGGCCCCATATATACAATGTTACACTTCAGCCCGCCTGACT
This sequence comes from Eutreptiella sp. 'Long Island Sound 2002', assembly GCA_964036045.1. Classification (NCBI taxonomy): domain Eukaryota; phylum Euglenozoa; class Euglenophyceae; order Eutreptiales; family Eutreptiaceae; genus Eutreptiella; species Eutreptiella sp. 'Long Island Sound 2002'. The sequence goes on along the minus strand of OZ038379.1, from coordinate 93,106,077 downwards.
GACCTTATAAAAAAGACAAACCCTTAGCGGTTGAGCAACAAGGAGGAGGCCTGTTTTCAGGGTGGAAGAAGAAAATACCCTCTACCAATTCCCTGGGGGCACCCCGCCCTAAGGGCGAGATAATACTTGTCAGAGATGCCTGTGACGTACGGGGGGGTTGTCCCCTATACCAGCGGCACGAGCCTAGTGCCGCTGAGTTGTTCCACTGCCAGTTTCACACTTCAGGTTTGCACCGCGATCGTACACTGAAGCATGACTACCCTGCCTATTAATGGCGACTGGTGCCCCTTGGGCACTGGAGCTGGAAGTAGAATCAAGTACTATCTGAGTACAGCACCTACGACCAGGAACTCCTGGCTGGGATGCTGGTGCTCTCTTCCCTGTCCTGCCTACTTGGCACTAACCATATTGTGTGGCTCTGTGACCAAGAGCCTGCGAAAACATTTCAGAAGGCTCCCCCTCCTGAAAAAGCGAACCCAAAACAATGGTGGACCTACCTCAGTCAGTTCAGGTTGATTGTCGAACCCATACAGGGTACAAAAAACGAAATGGGCGATCTCGTAATAATGCTGACGCCCTCTTAGGTGGGAGCTAGGAGGCGGTTGCCACAGAGGCGTTGCAGCGCATGGATGTCCAGCTGGACCTGGCTATCCGCAATGCAGGTGTATTGGAGGGTTGGAGTCTGGGAGACAACCAGTTAGAGTACCAATGTGTAATCGATCCCCTCAGTGATGGTACCGAGGCCCACCTGATAGACAGCTACCGTTGGTATAAGGATAACAAGTATTTGTACTATGAAGACCGTATAGTTGTGCCTGAGGCACGACTGGACGGTTGTTTACAGTGCCCATCTCAGTTCAGGGCACACAGGTTGTAACCACTCTGTTGAAATTTTCGCGGAGCGTTTCTACTTCCGACTAATCTGGGTTGAACTACGCGCTCGTATGCAACCCATAGTGGAGTCCTGTGGCTTTCACACCAGCTAACTGGGCGACCCACGTGACCGTGATTTGGTCTCCAGTCGGCCTATCCACTACTGGGCTAACTCTCTCTTCTACGTGGATTTCATCCACGGTCTGCCCAGGTCTGCTGGTTATGACAGTTGTACGGGGGTTACCTCTGGTCTGACCTGTTTCACCTGTGCGTTCCCGTGCAGCTAAAAGATCACACGGGCATGCACCATATGGATGGAATAGGGTGGGCGGGCGGTTGAACCGCTTGAGGAGGGGGTTGAGTAGGGTTGAACTAGATGTTGTGTGCAAATTCCGGTACGTAGGGCAGTCGAAAAAAAAACCCCTATCCTTCGGGTAGCGAAGTCTACGGCCGCTATTAAAACTGGAAACATCTGCTATTGAGTGGATGTTGGAAAAAAGAAAATCATTCCCCTAAACCCCTGAAGAATATGACGAAGGTTATACTTTATAATTGACAGTCACAAGTGGTAGCCTTGAAAGGGAATGTAAATACTCCCCTGACTGCTCTTTTATGTCCTTGTGTGGTTTGAATGCGCGAGGCCTCGCGCACTGATGGTTTCGGTTGGACAATTTTGTGGACCGTGTCATACGTGACCAACACTGTGTCTACACATTCATACACCGCAAAAGTCAAATGTGCTTGTCCATCTGGTACTGCAATGCAATTGTACCTGTCATATCCATCCAGCAAACCGGTACATAAAGTGATCAGAGTCCGTGAGGCCTCGCGCATTCCGGATGACAAAATTTGTATTTTCTCTTTACTTTAGAGTGTATGTGTTTTTTTTTGTTCTTAGCCGCATCAACTTGTTCTGGGGCTGACGTCCCCCAACGAAAGTATTTACAACAACATATTATGATATGTACATGGTAGCTCTGATGGTAAGGTTAGATGAATGCTGAGTTACCCTGGGGGAGAGGGGGGGGGTTCAGGAAGGGGCAGAGGGCTGAAGGAGTCGAGAGGAGGGGACAGAAAGTCGCTGGACGGGCGGAAGAAATTTCGGATGTCCCGGGAGGCGCTGGAGTGGGGGGGGGGGCAGGGGCAGACGGACCTCGGCACCTAGTAGCGGTGGGCCTAGAGGGGAGAGGTAGGCGTGTTTGACGGTAGCGTGCCTTGGAGCGTTGGGGTGGAGAGGGGAAGTGGTCTTTGCGCGCTTTGGAGGCCACCAAACGATTGTGGTGTGATGGGTTTGTGATGATCGATGGCGTTTTTGTGGTTGCCGTGGGCGTGAGCGCTGAAGAGGGCGGGGAATGGCTGAGGGGGGGGGGGCGTGGTGCGGATGCGCGGCTTGATGGGCGGTTGGAGTTTTTAGGCGCGCGACTGGCTGGTTGTGCTTTGGCTGACGCTGGATTGGACGGTTTTTGTAAGGCATGTTTGGGGAGAGACGGGGGGTACTGGTATGCGGGGCGGGTCCGAGGGGGCATGTGGACGGAGGTACTGAACGCACCATGCAAAACCAAGAGGGGGTTGAGAGGGTCGGGGGGTGCGCCCAAAGTATTGCGTCCCAGGGGAAGGGATTCGAAGACAGCCAGTCATGTGCTTGGTGGACAGCCTTGTCCAGGTGCCTTACCCGTTCCTCTAGGGCTAGGCCAAGCATGGCCTTGTGCTCGGCGCGAGTGGAGCCTGGGATTGGCTGGGAGAGGCAGGACCATGGGCACTTAGGCACCAGAGTTCTCATGAAGTTCCTGCGGTCAGCCTTTGAGGGTCCAGAGAGCCACCAGTGCAGGACAATGGGGCTGAAAAGGGGCCCCCAGGAAGAGACGAATGCCTGGACGTGCTGGTCTAACGCTTTGCAGAAGGCCAGGCAGGATAGAGGGTTGAAGGAATGGTGCTCTCCGCACCTGGAACAGTGGTAGTCGTGAAGCATATTGCTCTACTGGTACACGTGCACACTGTAGCACCCAGACGCCAGTTTGAAAAACAAGGACAAAAACCAGGAAGCTTTATTGTACAGGCTGAAGCTGGGGCCAACCGCAATGTTGTTATGGGAATGCTGCGGCAGTAGGTGGTGGAATTGCTGCGCCTTAAACTTGTGGAGGACAGGCAGGTGGTGTACCGCCACTGAACCCAGAGGGGAGGGGGGGAGGTCTGGGATAAAAATCAGGCTGTGATCTGCCCATTTAGAGAAATGGTCGCAGATTTCGTTGCCAAAAAAATTGGCGTGACCTTTAATCCACATGATGTGGAGGGGGTTGGTGATGAGAAGTAGCGTGCTGTGTACAGCTACGGTGCATGTGTCGTTTTGGAACAGGCTGGGCCTATAGACTTGGCATTTTTGATAGGGTGGACACCACCTGTTCGTTGTCAATCAACAGACATACTTCGTATCGGGAAGGTTCCCTGTTGATCCAGCGAATGGCGGCTACCGCCCCCAAGAACTCCGAACCCAAAGAAGAGGGATGTGGTGAGGATAGGCACAGGACTCTGGTTGTGCCATCGGGCAGAAAGGCCGTGACGGCGGCCGCATGGCCGGAGTCACCAGAGGAACCATCGGAAGAGAGACACACTCACTGTAGGCCGGGGGCCGGCGGCCTGGTTAGTGCCTCCGCGGCACCGTGGCATCCCCACTCGTCGAGAGACTTCTTCTCTAGGCAGTGTTGTGCCTGCAGAGCAAAGAGATGGCCGTTTTGGCTGATCCCCAGTGCGTGCCCGTTGTGCGGTGGCGCTGGGGATTCCAGGATGGTCTCTTGAGGGCGCGAAAAGTCCGGGACTAGCTGGAAGTGAGAGGGGCGGGAGTAATCCATGACGGCGTGGCATGGTATGTGCATGGTGTAGGACGTGTGGGTATCCACCAAGTAGACCCCGTCGTGGAACGAGACGTTTGCCCATTTGGAGGTGGCCTCGGTCACTCTTCCTGTGGCCTGTCCGGACTTGAACCTAACGGTTAGCTGGGTACCAGGCGTTAGGTCCCGACTAGCAGTGGGTCTCCACGGGCCTATGCTGTGGAAAGATATGCCTAGGGCATGGATGGAGTTCATAAAAGAGCTTTGCACCGGATCCGAGGCTCTCTGAATCGGGCTGATTAAAGACTGGACGTACAGGGGGCCAACTGACTTTAGGGCAAGGCCGCAAAGGGCCCGTAGCCCATAGTTCACAGTGGCAACGTGGACGCTGTGCGGTAGGAATTTCATACCCAACCCTTTCTTTGGGCGAGCCGCGAAGCGGTCTTTGGGGGAGACTAGACGTGTGATGCTTCGAGACGCGATTACCGCCCAGATGAGTGACTGCAGCTTTTCGAGCTCGTTGGGGGAAAGAGAATGGGTGATTAAGCGGTAGGCGAGCGCTGGGACCAGCTCAGAGTTCGTCAGGCGGACCTTCTCACTAAGTGTAAGAGGCAAGGGAGAGAGTCGGGCAAAATAAATCTGGATCTCCGCCTTGAGCATGTGAAACAGGCCCCTTGCTTGGTGGCAAGTAAAAAGATAAAGCCCCAGGTATTTATAGCATGTGTGCGGGCGACCCGTCTTTTTGTTGTACGTGAGGAATTCCGATCCCCTGGGTGTCAGAAACTCTTCTTGGGCGGCTGTGCCACTGGCAGGGACTTCGGTTTTAGACACATCCATGTCCAGACCCCAGTCCCTGGCTGGCCCATCGAAGTAGTTGAGACTGTTTTGGATGTAGAGGACGTCCTCACTTTTGATCAGGATGTCGTCGATGTAAGCGTGGTGGCTAGTGCGGGCATCTGCCCGGGGGGGGGGCACAGTGGCAAAAAAATGGTGGAGGAGGGAGTTGAGATAGAGAATGAAGAGTAGGGGGGAGAGGGGACATCCTTGTCGGAGGCCTCTGATTTGGAGGTAAGCGTTGGGGGTGCGGCCATTGATGATGGGGCTGTCTTGAGGAAAGGAGTATAGTTGCTTAATGAGAGAAATTATGGAAGTAGAAAAATTTGAACGTTCGAGGACGGTCCAGAGTGTGCCATGGGGCACCAAATTAAAGGCTTTATTGAAATCGATGACCAGCGAGTAGCTCTTCTTCGATCTCGCATAAAGGGCTTTGAGATGATACGGATGATCAGCGCATTGGTGGCCGGGAAGGCCACCGTGCTGGATTCCTGAAAGGATGTCGTGTGCGAAAGCCTGAGCGCGCGGGTGTTTGCACGAAAAATGGCCAAGAGTTTGTAAATACAGTTTAAGAGGGCAATAGGACGGTAGTTTGAGGGGGACAAAGGGTCGCCTTTTTTATAAAGTAAACATATTTTCGCGCATAGCCATTGCGGCGGCAGCGGTGAATGGAGGAAGCGGTTTAAAATGGAGTGGAAAAGAAGCTGGATGGGTTCCGGACAGAGGGCCAGATTGTAGTTGTTTGTTTTGTCCGGTCCCCCGGCTTTTGACGGCTTACTGTGTTTTAAGTGGTTCAGGAACTCCTGCCAGGTCACAGGTGGTATGTGGTCGTTCTTGGCAGAAACAGGGCATACGGGCGAGGGGGACAGGACCTCTTCGACGAAGTCCTGGCGGGGTGTGTAATCTGGATGCCCTCCAAGATGAAGCAGGGTGTCCCCGTAAACTTTAGCTACATCTGCGGGGTCACTCAGGAGCTTTTTGGTAGCTGGATCTCTGACAACGAGAGGCTCTTTTTCTTTAGGGCAGAGGGTGCGAGCAACAGTGCTTTTCATCTGGACCCCCCGGACCAGACTGCTTCGAAGCTTTCTCTTCGCTTTGGTTTCGTCCGAGGAACATAAGCTGTTTACCACGGACTGAACTTCCGCAATGTGCTCGGGAAATGCCGGGAAAGAAGGAGGCAGGGGCGAGCGTAATAATTTCCTGAGCTTGCCGTAGCCCTCTTGGTCCCTGCGCTGCGGTTTCGGACGTGTAATTTTGTCGTATGCAGACCCAACCTGCATAAGGAGAGAATCAGTGGCGGCGATGATCTCTTCCGATGGGGCCCTGGCAGGGGCGTTCTGGAGGTCCCGGCACCAGTCGGAGATGAGCTGTACGCTTTTGGAGAATTGTTGCTTTTCGTCACTAGAAAGCTCCCGAAAAATGCAAGGGGCGAGTGGGGGCTGAGACAGAAGGATCGGGGAAGGGCACTGGAAGACTGCAACCACTGTGTGGTGGTCAGAGATGGTGTAGTTTGTGAGGACCGACGCATCCAGGAGGGGAAAGTGCGACACCAGGCGAGGGAACGCAAAGATGTAGTCCAGTCTTGCTTCGCTGTCCCAGCGGTCGCTTGCCTAGCGGGTATACTGCCTGAGGGAGGGGTGCTCTGACCTGAATGTGTCCACCAACCTAGATGGGAGGTATTCCACTTCCCCCGTGAGCCAGTGCCACTCGTGCAGATCGACAAAGCTGTGCTGGTCAAGTTCGGGATCCAGAACGCAGTTAAAATCACCCCCCAGGATGTGATTGGGATGATCGTTGAAATGAGAAGCAATGACTCGCTGTATGGTGTCACGGTACGGAGCTGCGGCCCCCGTACGCACCGGGGGGGAGTAAACTGAGAAGACGTGCAGGGGAATTGCTTCCCGAAGGGATATTTTGGCACCACAGATAAGGCCGTCGCCGTCTCTGGGCGGGACACAGCTGGTATATCTCGCGATGCGCGGACCTGCAATGACCGACACCCCGTGTTTGCGGCCGCAGACATTCGAGAAGACTTTAGCGCCGTCATTGCCGAAGGCGTACCGCTGTGGGCGCAGAGGGGGGGAGTTTAGCTCTTGAAGGAGTATAATGTCGTATCCCTCGTTTAGGAAATGCAAAATTGACGCGGGCGTGTTTTGGCTCTTTGCCGTGTTGAAGGACACGACACGGATGGCCGGGACGGAGGGAAGAGAAGGGGGGGGGCGGCGCAAGCGTTTAGGTTTGAAGGGCTTGTGCACTTGGGGGGGGGGGGGGAAGGAGGGTGTCCGAATGGAGGAATAGCGGGCATCCAGGGGGGAGTCCGGTGTCAGGAGCGCTGGTATGTGGGCAGGGTCCTCATTTTGTATTGAGGGGTTGGGGTCGCACTGTTCTAGTGTAGAAGTCCGTGAGTGAAGTGCTTGTGCGTATGCTCTCGGCGAGTGGTGTAGAGCTGTGTCACAGGTAGTGCGAAGAGAGGGGTGTATAGCCAGGTCTGTAGAGACACTTGTGTCTGGGACCAATACCCTCGGGTTGACGTGTGCTTGCTCCACAGGGGGAGTCTCCGCGATCCGAGAGACGGTGGCGGTGAGGGAGGCTCCGTGCACGCCCAAGCGGGCGAGGACGTCTTGACGCCGTCTCATGTTACATCTCCTGCAGTGGCACTGACGGGTGGGAGGGGGGCAGAAAGAATATGGGGACGGGTAGCATTTGGTAGACTCATCAGAGCTACCCACAAGGGGAACCACAGGACTTTGTGGTCTGGCACACAGTGAGCGCAGCTCAGCCCGGTCAGGGCATACCTGGCGGTCACAGGGGTTAAGGAATTCATCTTACGCACAGGGGGAGTCGCAGAGCGATGGCCCTCCAATGCCTGAGAACATGCCAGAATGGTGATGGAGGGTATTCGTCGTCTTGAAGCGCAGACCACGTCTCGTGTACACAGAAGGGTGACGCCGAGCGCAGGTTCGCTAAGTCGTCTCATGTTGCCCTGGGTCAGGGGGCTCTGAGGATGTCGTATGGAGGTCCGTTCCTACACCAGTGTGACGGAAGACAAGGGATACCCTGGAGTCTCGGGGAATGCGCCGCTTCTCCACTGTGTCAGAGTCGCGGGCTGGGATTTGGTGCTTCCACTTGTTGCGGGCTTCCCCAGAAATTAGGAGGAGGCTGCGGCACTGTAGGAAGACTTTTCGCCTTTTCTTAAAGAGGTTGGATCTGGGGAGGGGACGCGGTTCGAAGACCATTTCCACACCTGACCCAAAGGAGCCATCCAGGACATAAGGGCCTAGCTGAGGGACGTCTACGTGGCTCCTCAGGCCACCGCCGGTCTCGTATCGAGCTACTGACCACATCTTGGGGCACAAGAAAGAGAAAGGCAGGACCTGGGCGCAGGCAGAGAATGCCCGTAGCCCAATCGCTTGAATGAACTCAGGAGGGGTCGGTTCAAAAGGTTCAACTTCTTTTGATTCTGGATTGTACCTGAATCCGAAATGAAGCATTGCGTGGTGCCCCTCGGACAGCCACTGGTGATTTTCATCTGCACTGAAGGACATCACCAGGGCTTCTTCTTCTTCTAAGAAAAATTCATTGGATATGAATTCTCCTGCTATTTCCGGGATGGGGTCAAAACTTTTCCCCGTTTGGAGGTGGAGCTGTGCGATCTTTTCTGTGAGGGAGAGGGGTTTGCTTGTGGACAAGTAATGGTCCCTCGCGAGACTTAGTTGTTGCCGCCTCGATGACACGTGATAGGAAATCCTGGGCTTCCGAAACCAGGGGGTTGGCAGGACCCAAAAGGTTGTCGCGCGCCGCTGTGTCGGGGCACTCGGGGTGAAATACGAGTTGTGATACAGTGAAGCCTTCCGCAAAGAGCGCTGATTCGTGATGAACATATTTTACTCGGTAGTCTCGCACCTTAGCCATGGAGGTGCTGAACAAGGAAATGTGCCGAATTTTCCCAAGCAGGGAGACCCCGAACATTACATCAACGTCCGGCGTGGATGACGGGGCGTGAACTTCTACAAGTTCTGGATCGGGAGGCTCCGGGAGGGGGTTGAAGCAAGCCTTCACTGGGGAGGGTGGGGGAGGGACATCTTTGTGCACATTTCGGGGGGAAACGGATAGGTCCATTTTGTGTCCCGGGTGTTTGGAGCGCCACGAGGAGTATCCTCTCCAAGAGATCATGGCTCCCGTAGTGCCCCGATACGTGACCAGGTTATTCTCTTGGAAGAGCATGTAACTCATGGAAGTGAGAGAATCTCGTTGGGGGAGCAAGGGGATGTTGTGATAGTTCATGCACACGTAAAACGTGTGGTGTGTTCTGGGAATGGCCCCTAGGATACCGCACCATCGCGCAGCCTCGCTAGTAAGGAGGGACTTCCACACGTCAATTTGTTTGAAGTCCGGCGTGGCCTGTTTGTATGCTTTAGAAGGGACAACTTTGAAAGTTTTGTCCTTCCCTAGATCGGAACCACTGATGCAAAGAAGTTTGCCAAGCGTCCACAAGGGGTGTTGTAAGATGGTGAAGAGAAGCTTCTCGGCGAGGGGGGTTGGAGTGGTGTAGTCGAAGCGGAACATATGTTCGGAGGATGATTGTAGAGGCTGTATGCGTTCCTCTGGAAAGAAGGCATTTTGGGAGTTGACCGAGATGTGGTCGTTTTCGAAATGGAAAAGGCGGTTGACAAGGACAAAAAAGTCCCAGCAGTTACCACGGTGCCGCCTATACTCTCCTCATTCCCGCTTGGATTTTTTGGAGAGCTATTTTGGAGAAAAGACGGTGAAGTTTGAGAGCAAATGCCGTGCAACTTCAAATTGTAGCGTTGTGCGCACTGCGGCCAATTGGACGGTGCCGTCCACCTTATTTCTAGCCCATTGCAGGGAAGTGTGAGGGCGCATGATGTCGCCGTAGCGGATGTGTGCGTGGTGCTTGTGACGGGTGGAGAGGTGAAGGTGAAAATATGGGTATTGAGCAGAGTCAAGTAAGTTGAGCCGCACGGAGCCATCGGGATTAGGTGAGGGGTTGTATGTGTTGGCATCCAAAAGCCAGTCTACTCCACATACCCAAGGAGCAAGGGAGATCATGCCGGGGTTCAAGGGGTTCATGTAGAGGGTCTCCGCCGAAAGGTTGTCTTCCGTTCCCGGGAGAATGAAGGAACCTTCGTACAGAACACCGGAATCAAAGGCTTCTTGCAAGGCTTCGTTGATGGCATGGGCCCACTCGGTCCACGTGTTGCCGTATTTGTATTTGGAGTTGTAGTAGTTTTGTGGGTGCGGAAAAATGTAGAATTTTAGGTGGTGATGAAGGATGTCTTTGAGGTACCTAAAGTTGTAATGTCTGATTGTGGAGTAAGCATTGTTGCCGGAGCAATCAATGTCATGGAAAAAGGTGCACCTGTCGCTCGCGCAAAGGTCTATTGTTGGGTGTACTTGGTCATAGATGATTTGCCTGTGGTATTTCTCCAACACGAGTTGATTTGTTTCGTTTCCTAAGGTATCATGGGCATGCGTTCCTCCCCATAGTGCTTGTTGATCGTGTGTGTGGATCTCACCTTTATGTTCAACCAAGAATTTGCAAAGACACCATCCGGGGCAAGGGAAGGGTTGAAGAAGGGCGTTCTGGCATTTCCATCCTCTTCATCCGGAGTAGGGTCTTCCCCGTCTTCGGCCTTTCGTGTGTTCCTTCGAGAGACAGAATAGCGCTTGGCATAGATTGCTCCTCACGTGGCGTTGAGAGGGAGTCGTCGGGCTCAACCTGATTGGTTCTCCTTGCGTTGTCGTTGAGGGCGGCGTTGTTGTCCATTGCAGAATCTCCACACGGGTCTTCGTGACATTCTTCTTGTTGTTTCAACTCATCGGCATCACGTGGATGGCTTTCTTTGGTGTTGTCGTGTGTGCCTTTGGGCACGGAGTCTTGCACCTTCTCGGAGGTGGTTGGCGGTGCGGGCGCTTGGACTTGATGTTGTGGTTCTTCGGCTCCTTTTCCTTTGGCCGTGTGAGCCGTTGTCTCGGCGAGCGGGAAGAGTTCTTTTGCAACATTTTTTGGTTGTTCATCGTCTGAAATGACATTGGATGACGTGCCTTCTTCACGTGACGGGGAAAGGTCGAGTGAAGGGTGAAATGGGTCGTTCTCACGTTTTGCGGGTAAGAGCGTAGGGAGAAGCCGACTTTGAGTCAGTTCGGCGTCCACTTTAGCCTGAGTTTGAGCAATTTCACGGACTTTAGCTGTTTGCTTTCGGTCTTGAGCGTTGCATAAAGCTCCTTGGGCCCAACTTGCGACAATGCCAGGAAACGGCGTTGTGAAGCTAGGCAACTAGGACGGCGCTCACGATTGCGGCTTTGCGCTAGGCAAATAAAATTGACGGCAAGGTTGTTTCGCTTGCCTCGGCTCCAAATTGCGGCTTTGGGACTTTTGATGGTAATTGACGGCTCTACGGGATCAGCCCAGAACTTGAACAGCCCAGGATTTGACCTGGACTGCTGGTGGATTCATCAATAAATTTTTGAGGGTCAATCGAAAAAAAAAAATAGACACTCAGAAAGTGATTAGAGTGTATGTCTTTCACCAAACATGGGAAGTCTGGTCACTTTCTGAGTGTCTATTTTTTTTCGATTGACCCTCAGAAATTTATTGATGAATCCACCAGCAGTCCAGGCTGTTCGGTGATTAACGAAAATCCTGGGCTGTTCAAGTTCTGGGCTGATCCCGTGAAGCTGTGGATTACCAACAAAGGTCCCAAAGCCGCAATTTGCAGCCGAGGCAAGCGCAACAACCTTGCCGTCAATTATTTTGCCTAGCGCAAAGCCGCAATCGTGAGCGCTGTCCTTTGCCTAAATTCGCAACGCCGTTTTCTTGGCAATGTCGCAAGTTGGGCTCAAGGAACGTTCCGCAAAGGACAAGACCGAAAGCAAACAGCTAAAGTCCGTGAAAAGTTTCATTGCTCGAACTCAGGCTAAAGTGGACGCCAAACTGACTCAAAGTCGGCTTCTCCCTACGCTTTCGCCCGCCAAACGCGAGAACGACCCAATTCACCCTTCACTCGACCTTTCCCCGTCACATGAAGAAGGCGCGTCATCCAATGTCATTTCAGACGATGAACAACCCGAAAATGTCGCAAAAGAACTCTTCCCACTCGCCGAGACAACGGCTCACACCGTCAAAGGAAAAGGAGCCCAAGAACCACAACATCAAGTCCAAGCGCCTGCACCGCCAACCACCTCCGAGAAGGTGCAAGACTCCGTGCCCAAAGGCACGCACGAGACCACCGAAGCGCCCGCTCCGCCAACCAACTCCGAGAAGGTGCAAGACTCCGTGCCCAAAGGCACGCACGAGAACACCGAAGGGAGCCATCCACGTGACGCCGAAGAGTCGAAACAACAAGAAGAAAGTCGCGAAGACCCGTGTGGAGATTCGGCAATGAACAACAACGCCGCTCCCAACGACAACCCAAGGAGAACCAATGAGGTTGAGCCCGACAACTCCCTCTTAACGCCACGTGAGGAGCAATCTACGCCAAGCGCTATTCCGTCTCCTGAAGGAACACACCAAAAGGCCGAAGACGGGGAAGACCCTACTCCCGATGAAACGGATGGTAGCTCTGGAAAACCCTTCTTCAACCCTTCCCTTGCCCCGGATGGTGTCTTTGCAAAATTCTTGGTTAAACATAAAGGTGAGATCAACACACACGATCAACAAGCACTATGGGGAGAAACACATGTCCCTGAAACCTTAGGAGTTGATACAAATCAACTCGTGTTAGAGAAACACCACAAGCAAGTGATCTATGATCAAGTACACCCAACAAAAGACCTTTGCGCGAGCGACGGGTGCACCTTTTTCCAAGACATTGATTGCTCCGGCAACAATGCCTACTCCACAATTGGACATGACAATTTTAGGTACGTCAAAGACATCCTACATCACCACCCAAAGTTCTACATTTTTCCACACCCACAACATTACTACAACTCCAAATACAAATACGGCAACACATGGACCGAGTGGGCCCATGCCATCAACGAAGCCTTGCAAGAAGCCTTTGATTCCGGTGTAGTGTACGAAGGCTCCTTCATCCTCCCGGGAATGGAAGACAACCTTTCGGCGAAGACCCTCTACATGAACCCCTTGAACCCCGGCATGATCTCCCTTGCCCCTTGGGTGTGTGGAGTAGACCGGCTTTCAGACGCCAACACGTACAACCCATCACCTAATCCCGATGGCTCCGTGCGGCTCAACTTGCTTGACTCTCCACAATACCCATATTTTCACCTTCACCTCTCCACCCGTCACAAGCACCACGCACACATCCGCTACGGCGACATCATGCACCCTCACACCTCCCTGCAATGGGCCATAAATAAGGTAGACGGCACCGTCCAAGTGGCCGCGGTGCGCACAACGCTACGATTCGAAGTTGCACGGCATTTGCTCCCGAACTTCACCGTCTCTTCTCCAAAAGAGCTTTCCAGAAAATCCAAGCGGGAACGAGGAGAGTATAGGCGGCGCCGTGGCAACGCCCGGGATTTTTTTGTCCTCGTCAACCGCCTTTTCCATTTCAAAAACGACCACATCTCGTTCAACTCCAAAAATGCTTTCTTTCCGCAGGAACACATACAGCCTCTACAATCATCCTCCGAACATATGTTCCGCTTCGATTACACCATACCAACCCCCCTCGCCGAGAAGCTTCTCTCCACCATCTTACAACACCCTTTGTGGACGCTCAGCAAAGTCTGTTGCATCCGTGGTTCCGATCTAGGGAAGGACAAAACTTTCAAAGTTGTACCTTCAAAAGCATACAAGCAGGCCACGCCGGACTTCAAACAAATTGACGTGTGGAAATCCCTCCTTACTAGCGAAGCTGCACGACGGTGCGGTATCCTAGGAGCCATTCCCAGAACACAACACGAATTTTACGTGTGCATGAACTATCACAACACCCCCCTGCTCCCCCAGCGAGACTCCCTCACTTCCATGAGCTACATGCTCTCCCAAGAGAATAACCTGGTCACGTATCGGGGCACTACGGGAGCCATGATCTCTTGGGGAGGATACTCCTCTTGGCGCTCCAAACACCCGGGACACAAAGTGGACCTCTCCGCCTCTCCCCGGAAAATGGACAAAGATGCCCCTCCCCCACCCTCCCCGGTGATAGGCTTGCTTCAACCCCCTCCCTGAACCACCTGATCCAGAACTGGTAGAAGTACCCGCCCCGTCATCCGCGCCGGACGTTGATGTAATGTTCGGGGTCTCCCTGCTTGGGAAAACTCGGCACATTTCCTTGTTCAGCGCCCCCATGGCTAAGGTGCGAGTCTACCAAGTGAAATATGCTCATTACGAATCCGCGCTCCTTGCAGAAAGCTTCACTGTGTCCCAGCTCGTCTTTCACCCCGAGTGCCCCGACACGGCCGCGCGTGACAACCTTTTGGCTCCCGCCAACCCCCTGGTTTCGGAAGCCCAGGATTTCCTATCACGAGTCATCGAGGCGGCGACTGCCTACGGCAGCGCGGAACAACTAAGTCTCGCGAGGGACCATTACTTGTCCACAAGCAAGCCTCTCTCCCTCACAGAAAAGATCGCACAACTCCACCTCCAAACGAGGAAAGTTTTCGACCCCATCCCGGAAATAACAGGAGCCTTCATATCCAATGAATTTTTCTCAGAAGAAGAGGAAGCCCTGGCAATGTCCTACAGTGCAGATGAAAATCACCAGTGGCTGTCCGAGGGGCACCGCACAATGCTTCATTTCGGATTCAGGTACAATCCAGAATCAAAAGAAGTTGAACCTTTTGAACCGACCCCTCCTGAGTTTATTCAAGCGATTGGGCTTCGGGCATTCTCTGCCTGCGCCCAGGTGCTGCCCTCCTCTTTCTTGTGCCCCAATATGTGGTCAGTGGCTCGATACGAACCTGGCAGTGGCCTGAGGAGCCACGTAGACGTCCCTCAGCTAGGCCCTTATGTCCTGGATGGCTCCTTTGGGTCAGGTGCGGAAATGGTTTTCGTACCGCGTCCCCTCCCCGGATCCACCCTCTTTAAGAAAAGGCAAAAAGTCTTCCTACAGCGCCGCAGCCTCCTCCTAATTTCTGGGGAAGCCCGCGACAAATGGAAACACCAAATCCCAGCTCGCGACTATGACACAGTGGAGAAGCGGCGCATTCCCCGAGACTCCAGGGTATCCCTTGTCTTCCGTCACACTGGTGTAGGAACGGACCTCCATACGACATCCTCAGAGCCCCCTGACCCGAGGCAACATGAGACGAATTAATGAGCCTACACTCGGCGTCACCCTTCTGTGCACACGAGACGTGGTCTTGGCTTTAAGACCCCAGATACCCTCCATCACCACTATTGCATGTTCTCAGGCATGGCAAGGCCATCGCTATACCACTCTCCCTGTGCGTAACATGAATTGCTTAACCCCTGTGACCGTCAGGTATGCCCTGATAGGGCTGATCTGTGCTCACTGTGTACCAGACCACAAATTCCTGTGGTTCCCCTTGTGGGAAGCTCTGATGAGTCTACCAAATGCTACCCGTCCCCAAATTCTTTCTGCCCCCCTCCCGCCCGTCAGTGCCACCGCAGGAGAAGTAACATGAGACGGTGTAAAGAGGTCCTCGCCCGCGTGGGCGTGCACGGTGTCTCCCTCACCGCCACCGTCTCTCGCATCGCGGAGATTCTCCCTGTGGAGCAAGCACACATCAATCCGAGAATATTGCTCCCAGACACAAGTGTCTCTACAGACCTGGCTATACACCCCTCTCTTCGCACTGCCTGTGACACGGCCTTACACCACTCGCCCAAAGCATACGCACAAGCACTTCACTCCCGGATTTCTGCACTAGAACAGTGCGACCCCAACCCCTCAATACAAAATGAAGACCCTGCCCACATACCAACGCTTCTGACACCGGACTCCCCACTGGGTACCCGCTATTCCTCCATTCGGACGCCCTTCTTCCCCCCTCACCCCCAAGTGCACAAGCCCTTCAAACCTAAACGCTTGCGCCGCCCCCTCCCTTCTCTTCCCTCCGTCCCGGCCATCCGTGTCGTGTCCTTCAACACGGCAAAGAGCCAGAACGCAGCCGCGGCAATCTTGCATTTCCTAAACGAGGGTTATGACATTATACTCCTTCAGGAGCTAAACTCTCCCCCTCTCCTCCCACAGCGGTACGCCTTCGGCAATGACCGCGCTAAAGTCTTCTCAAATGTCTGCGGCCACAAACACGGGGTGTCGGTCATTGCAGGCCCGCGCATCGCGAGATATACCAGCTGTGTCCCGCCCAGAGACAGCGACGGCCTTATCTGTGGTGCCAAAATATCCCTTTCGGAAGCAATTCCCCTGCACGACTTCTCAGTTTACTCCCCCCCGGTGCGCACGGGGGCCCCAGCTCCGTACGGTGACACCATACAGCGAGTCATTGCTTCTTTGTTCAACGATCATCCCAATCACATCCTGGGGGGTGGTTCTAGCTGCGTTCTGGATCTCGAACTTGACCAGCACAGCTTGGTCGATCTACATGAGTGGCACTGGCTCACGGGGGGGGTGGAATACCTCCCATCTAGGTTGGTGGACACTTTCAGGTCAGAGCACCCCTCCCTCAGGCAGTACACCCGCTACGCAATCGACCGCTGGATTACATCTTTGCGTCCCCTCGCCTAGTGTCACACTTTCCCCTCCTGGATGCGTCGATCCTCACGGACTACACCATCTCTGACCACCACCAGGGGGTTGCGGTCTTCCAGTGCCCCTCCCCAATCCTACTGTCACAGCCCCCACTCCCCCCTTGCATTTTTCGGAAGCTTTCTAGAGACGAAAAGCAACAATTTTCCAACAGCATACGGCTCATTTCCGGCTGGTGCCAGGACATCCAGGACGCCCCTGCCAGGGCCCCATTGGAAGAGATCATCGCCGCCACTGATTCTCTCCTTATGCAAGTTGGGTCTGCGTACCACAAAATCAGGCGTCCGAAACCGCAGCGCAAGGACCAAGAGAGCTACGGCAAGCTCAGGAAATTATTAGGCTCACCCCTGCCTCCTTCCTCCCCGGCATTTCCCGAGCACATTGCGGAAGTTCAGTCTGTGGTAAACACCTTACGGTCCTCGGACGAAACCAAAGCGAAGAGAAAGCTTCACAGTAGTCTGGTCCGAGGGGTCCAGATGAAAACCACTGTTGCTCGCACCCTCTGCCCCAAAGACCTGGAGCCTCTCGTAGTCAGAGATCCAGCCACCAAAGAGCTCCTGAGTGACCCAGCGGATGTAGCTAAAGTTTTTGGGGACACCCTGCTTCATCTTGGAGGGCATCCAGATTACGCCCCCCCCCAGGACTTCGTCGACGAGGTCCTGTCCCACTCGCCCACATGCCCCGTTTCTGCCAAGAGCAACCACATACCTCCTGTGACCTGGCAGGAGTTCCAGAACCAGTTAAAGCACAGTAAGCCATCAAAAGCCGGGGGACCGGACAAAACAAACAACTACATCCTGGCCCTCTGTCCGGAACCCATTCAACGTTTTTTCCACTCCATTTTAAACCGCTTCCTCCACTCGCCGCTACCGCTGCACTGGCTATGCGCGAAAATATGTTTGCTTTATAAAAAAGGCGACCCTTTCTCCCCCTCAAACTACCGTCCTATTGCCCTCTTAAACTGTTTTTACAAACTCTTGGCCATTTTTCGTGCAAACACCCGCGCGCTCAGGCTTTCGCACACGACATCCTTTCAGGAATCTAGCACGGTGGCCTTCCCGGCCACCAATGCGCTGATCATCTGTATCACCTCAAGGCCCTTTATGCAAAATCAAAGAAGTGCTACTCGCTGTTCATCGATTTCAATAAAGCCCTTAATTCTGTGCCTCATAGCACACTCTGGATCGTCCTCGAACGGGCTAATTTTTCTACCTCCACAATTTCTCTCATAAAGCAACTATACTCCTTCCCACAAGACAGCCCCATCATCAATGGCCGCACTCCCCACGCATACCTCCAAACCAGGGGCCTCCGACAAGGATGTCCCCTCTCCCCCCTACTCTTCATTCTCTATCTCAACTCCCTCCTCCACCATTTTTTTGCCACTTTGCCCCCCCCCCTTCCGAGCAAATGCCCGCACTAGCCACCACGCCTACATCGACGACATCCTGATCAGAAGTGAGGTCGTCATCTACGTCCAAAACAGTCTCAACTACTTCGATGGGCCAGCCAGGGACTGGGGTCTGGACATGAATGTATCTAAGACCGAAGTCCACGCCAATGGCACAGCCCCCCAAAAAGAGTTTCTGACACCCAGGGGCTCGGAGTTCCACACGTACAACAAAAAAACGGGTCGCCCGCACACATGCTAAAAATACCTGGGGGTTTATCTTTTTACTTGCCACCAGGCAAAGGGCCTGTTTCACATGCTCAAGGCGGAGATCCAGAGTTATTTTGCCCGGCTCTCTCCCTTGCCTCTTACACTTAGTGAGAAGGTCCGCCTGACGAACTCTCAGCTGGTCCCAGCACTCGCCTACCGCTTAATCACCCACTCTCTTTCCCCCAACCAGCTCGAAAAGCTTCAGGCACTCATCTGGGCGGGGGTTGCGTCTCGCAGCGTCACACGTCTAGTCTCCCCCAAGGACCGCTTCGCGGCTCGCCCAAAGGGAGGGTTGGGAATGAAGTTCCTACCGCACAGCGTCCACGTTGCCACCGTGAACTATGGGCTACGGGCCCTTTGCGGCCTTGCCCCAAAGTCAGTTGGCCGTCTGTACGTCCAGTCTCTACTTAGCTCGGACCAGAGGGCCTCGGACCCAGTGCAAAACTCTTTTACGGACTCCATCCATGCCCTTGGCATATCTTTCCACAGCATAGGCCCGTGGAGACCCACTGCTATTCGAGATCTAACGCCTGGTACCCAGTTAACCGTTAGGTTCAAGTCAGGACAGGCCACAGGAAGAGTGACCGAGGCCACCTCCAAATGGGCCAACGTCTTGTTCCACGACAGGGTCTACTCGGTGGATACCCGCACGTCCTACACCATGCACATGCCATGCCACGCCGTCATGGATTACTCCCGTCCCTCTCACTTCCAGCTAGTCCCTGAATTTTTGCGCCCTCAAGAGACCATCCCCAAACCCCCAGCGCCACCGCACAACGCACACGCACTGGGAATCAGCCAACACGGCCACCTCTTCGCTCTGCAAGCACAACACTACCTAGAGAAGAAGTCTCTCGACGAGTGGGGATGCCACGATGCCGCGGAGGCACTAACCAGGCCGCCGACCCCCGGCCTACAGCGAGTATGGCTATATTCCGATGGCTCCTCCAGTGAGTCCGGCCATGCGGCCGCCGTCACGGCCTTTCTACCCGACAGTACAACCAGAGTCCTGTGCCTATCCTCACCGCATCCCTCTTCTCTGGGTTCGGAGTTCTGGGGGGCGGTAGCAGCCAGTCGCTGGATCCACAGGGAATTTTCCCAATACGAAGTATGTTTGTTGATTGACAACGAACAGGTGGTGTCCATCCTCCAGAAATGCCAAGTCTATGGGCCCAGCCCGTTCCAAGACGACACATGGACCGTAGCTGTACACAGCGCCCTACTTCTCATCACCAACCCCCTCCACATCATGTGGATTAAAGGTCACGCCAATTTCATTGGCAACCAAATCTGCGACCATTTCTCTAAATGGGCAGCTCACAGCCTGATTTTAACCCCGGACCTCCTCCCCCCCCCCCAACTGGGTTCAGTGGCGGTACACCACCTGCCTGTCCTCCACAAGTTTAGAGTGCAGCAATTCCGCCACCTGTTGCCGCAGCATTCCCATAGCAACATAGCGGTCGGCCCCAGCTTCAGCCTGTACAATAAAACTTCCTGGTTTTCGTCCCTGTTTTTCAAACTGGCAGCCGGGTGCTACAATGTGCACGGGTACCAGTGGAGCAATATGCTCCACGACTACCACTGTTCCAGGTGCGGACAGCACGATCCTTTCGACCCTTTATCATGCCTGGCCTTCTGCAAAGCGTTGGACCAGCACGTCAAGGCACACGTCTTCTCCTGGGGACCCCTTTCCAGCCCCATTGTCCTGCACTGGTGGCTCCCTGGACCCTCAAAGGCTGACCGCAGGAAATTCATGAGAACTCTGGTACCTAAGTCCCTATGGTCCTGCCTCTCCAAGCCGATCCCGGGCTCCACTCGCGCCGAGCACAGAGCCATGCTTGGCCTAGCCCTGGAGGAACGCGTAAAACACCTGAACAAGGCTGTCCACCAAGCACATGATTGGCTATGTTCGAATCCTCTACCTTGGGACCCAATACTTTGGGCGCACCCCTCCGACCCTCTGAACCCTTTCTCGGTTTCGCACGGTGCGTTCAGTACCTCCGTCCGCATGCCCCCTCGGACCCGCCCCGTATACCAGCACCCCCCACCTCTCCCCAAACACGCCTTAAAAAAACCGTCCAAGCCAGCGTCAGCCAAGGCACAACCAACCACTCGCCGCGCGCCGAAAAATTCCAAACGCCCGTCCAGCCGCGCATCCGCACCACGACCCCCCCCCCCCTTCGGCCATTCCCCGCCCTCCTCAGCACTCACGCCCACGGCCACCACAAAAGCGCCAACGATCACCACAAACCCATCAGGCCACAATCGTTTGGGCGCCCCCAAAACGCGCCAAGACCGCTCTCCCCCTCCCACCCCCACGCTCCAAGACACGCTACCGTCAAACACGCCTACCTCTCCCCTCTAGGCCCCCCGCTACTAGGTGCCCAGGCCCGTCTGCCCCTGCCCCCCCCAATCCCAATGCCTCCCGGGACATCCGAAATTTTTTCCGCCCGTCCAGCGATCTTCTGTCTCCTCCTCTCGACCCCTTCAGCCCTCCGCCCCTTCCTGAGCCCCCCCCCTCCCCGACAGGGTAAATCAGCGTTCATCTAACCAAACCATCAGAGCAGCCGTGTACATATCTTTATATGTTGTTGTAAATACTTTCATTGGGGGACGTCAGCCCCAGAACAAGTTGATGCGGTTAGGAACATTCAAAAAACATGGGAAGTCTGGCTGTCATACACTTTGAATGCTCCCTCGTCAACTAAACGTGAGTTTTAATAATGTGTGAAAGCTGTGTACTTCTACACCCTCCAGTCCTTACAGCTTTTATGTGTCGTAGCAAACTCCACTTCAAATATCTCGTGTGCACGAGGCCTCGCGCACTCAGAGCACCGTAAAATATACATATACGTCCCAACTAGAAACACGGAGTTGTGCAATTCAAAAAAAAGCAATTTATTTCACTAAGCCCAAAAACACCTCCAGCAAACAATCAGAAGAAACCGGTCCTTCTTTGCGCGTTCAATGCGCAAAACCGGGTGCCGTTTACGTGGGCTAAGCTAGAGCCACACTACATTTTTCTATTAGTGTTGTCTTAACCAAAAAGGGTGACAAAGTATTTTACCTATAAACCGAAGCTCTAAACCAAGGATGCTGTGTGGACCCTTGACCCCCCAACTGTTTTGACATAAACACCATTTTCCTGACCAACTGAGGCGCTGCTTCGAGTTGAGGGCCTTCAAATTTTTTCATATTTTGTCATGAATGCTTAGGTATCCTAGTTGTGTACACCCTAGGGGGCTGGGGCACCACTTCTTGAGAGTTGCTGGGTTCAATACCCAGTCAGCCAAGCTAAATAGGATATTCTCCTGTGACATGGCAGTGACCTTGGCGCCACATGCCATGCCACCTCAGCACCTATGGGACCCAAAACAAAGAGTGCACATGTCCAAATGGCACCATAAGAGGAGAGAGTGCCCGTGTGGTGAAGCCGGTTCGGACCCCCGTGGCCATCTTTGGGTCACTTGGGGTGTGTATCTATGGGCTGGCAAGCCGCCATTGGCTGATATCATACTCTCCCATCCACCTGACCTAACCTGATGTGATAGTGTGATAGGCTTGGCCATTGCAGCTATGAGCGGCCATATTCAATACCGAGGCGCCGCCAAAATATGAGAAATCAACAGGGTTTTTTTATCATAATGTTTCCGTAATTTTTTAGCTATCTGTTCTGATTCTCAAATTATCGGCGACTGTCAGTTGGCTCGCGATTTTGCGGTAACTGATTGGTTAACTGTTATTTCCAGATATTTTAGCAGAAACTCCGATGAAGGGTCTAATTTCATCAGAAAAGGGTTCCTTGCTTCCGCAATTTTCATGTTATGCACCCGCAAAATTAATCCGATTTTTTCAGACATTCAGAATCAGACTTTCCACTTCGAGGTCGCCGCACTGGATATGATGAATTGCAAGTGGTCCTACATTTTTCCCTGATCACGAATCAACCTTTTTTTGGTTGTCTCCTTGATTTTTCTTGGAGATAGAGGCGAAACAAGATTGATTTGTGAGGCCACTTTGAAAGGTCATATCTCTGGCTCACTGCGACGAATCCCAATTTTGAGACTTGGGTTAGAACCGCCTCGGTCTCAACTTAATTTGCCGCTGGTATGCACACCTGCCGGCCGTATCAAAGGATCATGGTCAAGAGGGTAGAAAGTTCTTTACAACTCTTGGACCATGATACCAAATATTTTAATTAGGGTTTCGAATGTTCCGCACGAGTGTTGGTGTTGCATAGAAACTTTTCTTTGGGTTCCTATGTATTTTTAACGTGAAGTTATGTCCATGGAGGGGCATGGCATACCATGGTGGGAGGCATTATTAAGGGTATGTGTTATATGGATGGTATGTGCTTCGCTATGCTCACCCCCATGTTATATATCTCCATTTGTCGGAGGATATGTGGAGTCATACGTGGCAAGGGCTTGGCCCGTGTCCTAATGATGAGCTCCATAGCGCTAGACCAGGTCTATCGCAGATTTAGTGCACGTGGGATGCCTCACAGAGCGACCCATATAAGCGCCATTGCCAATTTTCCCATTTTCATGGTGCATGTCGAGAGGAGGTTCGAAGGTGTCTTCATGCGTTCATTCGGGGATCCAAGTGACGGGATTGTTCACAAATGGTTCTAAGCAATAGTGTGTTGAACCATATGTTGATACCATGGGTGAGCGAAATTATATCATATTGTGATTATCTTGAATTTAGCAACATTTGCATGTTTTTGACCTCCTTTTATGCTCATTTTTGTATTTTATGTGCTCGACTGGTCGGCTAACAGTAAAGTGCCTAGAGATTTGTGAACTATGGTATGTTGCTGAAATGTTGGCATATGCTTCGGTGTTGCACCTCACCATATGCTGGATCACGTGGTCACTTTGGCGTGGCACACGAGGCCTCAAAGAATTAGGTCTCAAATTCGTGAGTTGACTTGTGAAGCATGGCATGTATGTATCTGGAGGGGTTCGGGAGCCAATGTTGGGATATTCTTGGGCATCCATCCTTGGTCTATATCAGCCTTGTATATTACTTCCCGGTTTGACACATGCATGGAGCATTTGAACATTTGCCGTATGCATTTTTGAGTATATAATTGAATTTTGGGCATTATGATGTGATTTGCCTAATTTTGCTATATTGTGAGGTCATTCTCATGGGGCATTCCTCCGAGCCTAATCTACTCCAAGTCCAACCAAGGTTATGTCAGGGTAGGGCATGGTCTTGAGTGCCACTCCAAGCCCTGACACGCTACCTCCCTTATTTGGCTAGGATTTGGAGGCTTGGGAGTGAACACATTTTTGGGGTTTGTGTAGTGACGTTTAACACATGGCATTTTGCCATCTTACTTCACTTGGTTCAGGGCATCATGTTGGCGAGTCGACGAAGGTCTTGAGTCCAGGGAAAGAGACGTCTATGGCTGTGATTGTGTATGTTTCCATCTTTTCCCAATTTCGCTTGATTTGTGTTCATATGCGAGTTTCAGGGCTTCCTTATTGATCCTCGTGCAATTCTATGTACATGCCCAACGCCCGTGTCTCCGTGTGCACCGTAAGACGACCGGCGTGTTGAAAGGAGTTGTTGAGTGTCAACGCGGGACCTCAAACATCCTTGGAAGCCCTCAGTGTGGATTATTTGGATTTGAGCTATTGTACTTGGGAGTTGGTTATTGCAAGGGATCGGGAGTTGTGTGAAGGAGCCATATTTTACTATTTTTTTGTCGGAAATTGTGCAGGATAGGGCAAGATCATGCAGAACCTGGTGAGAAGCAAGACCATAGGAGTGACAGGAAATGGTGGAAGGGGTACAGCAGGGGCCGGTCCTGGTAGGGACCTGATTTATGGTAGCAGAGGATTACCTGCCCCCTACCGCCGCACCGGGGACTTGGGCCCTCATGAGCCCTGCCCAAGGACGCCCCGGGTGCAGATCCTGGTGTCCGTGGAGTAGACGCCGGACTTGGAAGACCGAGAAGAGTGAGGATGCTCAGGACGGAGAGCCCTTGTAGGACATGGGCTAGACATGGAGGACCTGGCCTCCATGTGTGAAAGGCAATGCCGCAAGGCTTGCAATCTCCGCTCCGCTGCGGAGGAGTTGGAGGAGACTGGCAGCAACGGCAGAGCCCGACGTTACCGGAAGCGCGGGTCCCCAAAACCCGCGGCGGAAGCCAGGGCAATGGAGACGGATCCCAGCCCGGTCAGGCTGTGGTCAGCTGCAGATTCTGAGGGGCATTCCGATCACTATCGGCCCCTTTCCCTTCAGAGTCGGAGGACATGGCCATACCGCCCACAAGGGCGCACACGGCCCCCAAACCCAGCCTGGAGCATGACGCTGAGGTGTTGGAGAGGCCTACCAGAGCCAGAACGGCGCCTGTGGCCCGGTACACGGAGCCAACGCGGGATAACATGGGCGACACACCCATGGCGGAGGAGTCCGAGGCGCCGGGAACCGTGGGATGCGCCGGATCAGGTGGAAAACACGTTGAGTGCCACTGCGAGCAGGTATCCTTCCTCATTGGCAAGTACCCAAAGATGGGGATGGACACCTTCGTGCAGCACATCGACCGCCTGGACAACCAGAAGGACAGCCAAGAGGAGCACATTCCTGGGATCCTGGATGACCAGTCGGAAGCAGAGAGAGACCTGGCGGAGCTGCGAGCGGAGCAGGACCTGTACCAGGAGAAGCTGGAGATGGCCCTGCAGAAGCAGCAGCGAGTGGTGGACAGCCTCCTCCACCTGGTGGAGGACATGTCGGGACGCCTGAAAAGGATAGAGGAGTTACAACCCCTCGCCTCGGGTCCAGAGCTCCCGGCAAGGCCGGCTACGGCAGAGCTGGTAGAGCGGGTTAAAACCCTCAAGAGCGCCATGGAGAAACCCATGGACGGCCCTGCAGAGGCACCTTACGCGCCTCCGCGTGTGGACCCGGGTGCGCTGCCGTTTGTTCCCATGTTCAGCGAATCCATGATGCTCGGGGAGCATACGCCACCGGCTGGGTCCATGTGGGAAGAGCACGCAACCACAGACCTGAGGAGCCTGACAGTACAGATGTCCCATGCCGCCAAGGATCCGCCGACCGCTATGACTGCCCATGCAGTTTATGCGGAAGAGGAGATCAAGACCATGCAGGGGCGAACCATGGGAAGGGCCGACGGACATGGTCGAGGCCATCCAGGCGGAAACCTGTGGGTTAAGGACCCCACTACCGGGATGTGGACAGCGGGTGGAGCAAGTCCTTCCCGCATCCCAAACCCCATGGTTTCAGGCCCAACTGGACCGCACTCCATGGAAGAGAGGGATGTACGGGGACCGTACTCACACCCCCCGGCCACAGGTGGTATCCGTCTCGGTGGAGTGGTGGCTGCGGACGTCGGAGACGCCATCAGGATTGACTACCTGAGGGGAATCGAAATCCCCTACTACAATGGCAACCCCTCCAACTTGGATGACTTCATCCTGGATTGCGAGGACTTCGCCGAGGAGGTCGTCGGCGAGATGAAGGGAGCGCCAAGGGACAAGTGGGTATGTCGGACATTCCCACACAGGCTGGCGCAGGACCTGAAGGAGGAGCTCAGGGATCAGATCCGCGAGGGATTGATTCAGACGGAGCAGGCCTGCCTCCAGTGGCTGGAGGACGAGGAGCGAGTGGACGCCCCCAACCAGAAGTTGGAGGATTTGTGGTCAATTTCGCTGCCGCTGGAGCGCGGGGACTTGAGGGTCTGGGAATGGAATCGGTACATCCGCAAGTACCGAACAAGCGTCAAGCTGGTGGAGGACTGGAATGAGTCGAGCGAGATCCGACACCTGCTCAAGGACGTCCTCCCCGGCCACTGGAAGAAGAGAGTGGAGGACGAGGAGAAGAAGAGAGCAAAGAAGCGCGTGGCCGTACAGATCATGGCATCGGAGGACAGCCACGCCAGAATGATCGAGTTTATCTGGCGAAACCTCGGCGAGCCCACCCGAATGTTGGGGTTGAAGAACGCCGTCTACGTGGAGGTATTCGGCGACACCATGGAGCAAGGGCTGACGCGCCTCAACAACGCGGAGTGGAGGCTCAGAGAGCCGCTGAGGATGCAGGTCATTCTCGCCCGCATGAGCCTGGACGAGATCGTGAAGTAGATCACGGTGGAGCTGAAGCTCAACGCCAAGAACGAGGCCCACGTGCAGGATTGACAGGGCCATGTACATCGAGGTCATCAGGAAGATCGCCAACACCGAGAGGTCAAGAAGACACGGTCGGCACCGCAGAGGAAGAGAGTGGAAGCGGCCAAGATCTCTGGACCGCGACCACCCCGGAGGATCATGAAGAAGCCCACCTCTTCGCGTTCGTAGCGCACAATATGAAGGAGCATGGGCAGGACAGGTCCAGTTGGAACCGCCTGGACCCAGGGGTCAACAAGAACCGCAAGGAACCGCGGAGGATTTGGAACCCACCGCTCTTGTTCCGTGAGTACAGATCACAGCATGACGGTTGCTGGGTCCGCTACGGCAAGGGGAACAACTATGCACATGAGCACCGGCATTGCAAGGTATATGAGGATGACAAGAAGACCTACTTCGCCGCCCATCCCGACAAGAAGCCCAAGGAGCAACGAATTGCCGATTGGAAGGCAAAGGGCGGAGACGGTGGAAAAGGCCAAGGAAAGGGCCAAGGAAAAGGCGAAGGAAAAGGCTATGGTGCAGGACCCGGCCCAGACTAACGCGCGAGGTCGATCGAGGAGGTTGCCGAAAACATGTTGAGGACGTTGGAGGAACTCAAAGCCCAGCAACGTGGTGGACAAAGTCTGGGCGGATCGCAGCAGGAGGAAGCTGCGGCAGGCAAAGTCTAGAGGAGCCCCCACGGGAGTGGGACCCCGAAGGCCTCTCCTCCGAAAATCAGTGGAATCCTAGAGAAAGCGAAGGCACATCGGGTGCCAAAGAAGGCTCCAGAAGAGCCAAAACCACTGAGTTTCGCCACTCCCAACCCCTGGAGCACCCTGCCAAGGGAAGTGTATTTGGGCAAGGGACGTGGCAAGAAAGAAGGAGCGACCACGGAGAGCCCCGTGGACGGGCAGGACCAGCCAAGAATCTACATCATCCGTGACCATACCCTCGAACTCCTGATGCACCTGGATGTGCTAGAGTTCCATGCCGTGAGAGTCCTCCATACACCGCAGGATGATGAGCGGCAGTTGCACTTGAGGGTGCGTGTACGGTGCGGACAAAAGGAGTTGGTGGTGGATGTTTTGGTGGATACGGGTGCCCAGGTGAGCCTGGTCTCGAGAGGGTTGTTCAGGGAAGAATCCCTGCAGCCCAGCCGTAGACCGGTACGCCTGAAGGTGGCCAATGGAGAGATTATGGGTGGTGGCACCCATGAGGCCACTATCAGTATGGAATTCTGGGAGCATGAGCGCCTGAACCGCCCTGATTTGGCGAAGAGAAGCACTCTATCCGGGAACTTCTATGTGGCCGACATTACAGATTGGAATATGATCATGGGGTTTGACCTCGTGGTGGGAAACGCCATTGGAGCCCTTCCTCATCGTGCAACGGTGGTCCGGGAGGATGAGGAATGCCTTACATGGCTGTCCACGGCCTATGCATGCGGATCATCCCAATTGAATGCTGAGGAAGAGGATCGGATCGTCCAGGCGGTGCAAGCTGTGGGTGCATAGTCGAGAGGAGACCGCGGAGTTCAGCTCACGGAGTATGGAATGGCGCCGCAGCTGTATGCCAGGATGATTCAGACGCTGGGAGCCAAAGCGCCCGAGACGGAC
The DNA here is from genome assembly GCA_964036045.1 of Eutreptiella sp. 'Long Island Sound 2002'. Taxonomy (NCBI): domain Eukaryota; phylum Euglenozoa; class Euglenophyceae; order Eutreptiales; family Eutreptiaceae; genus Eutreptiella; species Eutreptiella sp. 'Long Island Sound 2002'. The sequence continues at coordinate 93,078,471 of OZ038379.1, read as the reverse complement.
GTCTGCGCTTCCCGGGATGCCCCACTTTTGACGAAGTGTACGAGGCATTGGCATGGAGGAGACTCAGCCTGGCACAGGCATTGGGGTTTGAAGGAGTGGGGGCCCATGTATTTGCATGGCTCTCTGGAAAATACCAGACGTACGGTGGAGAAGATCGTCGCGGATAGGGCGAAGAGGATCCTGATCATAACCAGCATAGGATCCACCCCATGTCCGCTTGAAGGTCTCAAGTCGACGCTGGATTCGATCGCCCTGAACGAGATGTTATTCGGACCAGGAGAGGAGTTGTTCATCGACGCCAAGGGTTTATCAATTCCCTCCCCGGGTCAAGCGTGGGGTACCAAGGCTTTCTTGGTGGATGGGGCGCAAACCCAGCCCACGGGGGATGAAGCATTCATCCGTAGGTTTGAGGCGGTGCCTATGCGCGTCATGTTTGAGCCCGAGGAGGGGACGGATCAGCCAATTGATGGCATTGACGTCCTGTCGCACGCCGAGATCCACCACGTCGTCAACTACATGTGGATGGGGATGCACGACCGTGTGGCAGCCAAGAAGGGGCGGGCCATGGTCACATCTCCGCATTGGTGGGATGACAAGATGTTGGTCACCGGCAGGTACGAGAAGGATGAGTTCGTGGCGAGGGTCATTGATCACATCGCGGACCAATATGATGGTCCGGTTGGGTCTGACCCGCTGACGAGGGATTTTCCAAGAATGGGGGCCGGTAGCGACAGGAACCCGGCTGATGCTGCAAATTTCCGAAGATTATCGGTGGGAAGCGCGCCCAAAGACGATGAAGATGGAATATCGGACAAGGGGAAGTCGGACTTGGACCCGGAAGAGGCCTACACCGCAGTGCGGTCGGTTGTATCGATACCGAAGCAAGCGGCTGAGGAGGCCCAGGAGAACCTGAAGGTCGCCGAGCTGAAGGAGAGGCTGATAAATGCCTATCCGCGGCTATTCAGTGGCGTCGCCAACAAGAACCCTCCAGATCGTGGGAGGTTGGGCACATCGAGGATCAAGCTGAAGCCGAACCCCAAGATCTATCGTCATCGGGAGTACCAACTTCAGGGCGATCGGGCCGAGGCCATGAAGAAGTTGTTGGCCGAGTTTATTGAGCGGGGCTGGATCGAACCCTCCGACAGTGAGTGGGCCAGCCCAGCCTTTATCGTGCCCAAGAAAGAGAAGGGCGCGTGGGGGTTGGTGGTTGATTACAGAGGTTTGAACGAGCAAACCGAGCACGACTCGTACTCCCTTCCTCTGATCAACACCATCCTCCAAAAACAACAGAAAAAGCGGATCTTCACGGTGTTAGACCTGAAACACGGCTATCACCTGAAGCCGCTACACCCAGACTCGTGGCCCTGCACAGCGATGTGGACGCCGCCGGGGCCCATGCAGTGGGAAGTGGTGCCTATGGGCGCCAAGAATGGCAACGCCGCTTTCCAGCGCATGATGGAGGACCTACTCGGTCCTGTCCGGGACTGTGCCGACCCCTTTGTGGATGACATCATCATCAGGTCCGGCACGGAGGACATGACTGAGGACGAGCTCATTGGAGCGCATGAGAAGGATCTGCGCCGAGTGCTCAGCGAGCTGGACAAGCACAACATGGTGTGCAAGCCCACCAAAGCCTCACTCTTCTTGAAGGAAGTGGAGTTTGTGGGTCACGTGGTTGGTCACGGTTAACGTCGTCCCATGCCTGGGAGGCTGGCGTCCCTGCACCACTGGCAGAAGCCCAAGACCATTAGCGAACTCCGATCCTTAATGGGGTTCTGCAATTATTATTCGGGCTATGTCCGGATGTATGCGGAACTATTGGGCCCGCTGCACAAGATGCTGCAGGTGGGCACGTTCGATGGCCGGAAGGGGAGCAAGAAGAAGCTTGCCTGGACCCCTGAGGCCGAAGATGCGTTCAGCCGCCTGAAGAAGCAGCTCCTTGGGCAGCTGGGGCTATTCCTGGTGGACCCGGACAAGGGATTCAGCGTGGTATATGTCCCGGGGAGGGACAACACTGTGGCAAATTGCCTCAGTTGATTGGCCTACTCCGCAGGCAAGGCATGGATGGACATATTCAGCCATGGGGACGCCAAGGAGACCGAGGAGGCCAAGCGCATCATCGAGATGGAGCAAGAGGGGGTCAAGTGCTTTGTGGTGATGGCAAACCGTACAGACCCGGCCAAGTTCCGGGGCGCCCGAGTCCAAGCTATTCGAGAGGAAACCCTCAAGCAAGGGATGGTGGCCCCCGTAGAGCTAGTCAGGTCGGTGCTGACAGCAGACTGGTCGGATGATTATGCGGCATCCGAACACTGGAGCAGGTACTGGAATGCCGTGAGCGCCCTGTCGGACGACGAATGGCCTGAGGGCTTGACCGAGGATGGGGATAAATTATTCCTCAAGGACAAGCTATTGGTCCCTGAGAACCGAATGGAGGAGCTCATTGACCACTGGCATAACGCCCAGCTCATGCATCCTGGTCGGGACAAGATGCAGCAGGACCTGGAGTGGCGCTTCAAGATTTCACCGGGGTACTACGCCATCCTCAACAAGTACTGCAGCAACTGCGCAGTGTGTCGGGCCACGAAAAGCCCCAACTATTCCCCAGCGGGCAACCTGGTGAATACGGCTATACCGGAGGCCCCTATGCGGTCCGTGGCCATGGATGTGTTCGCCATGCCTGAGGTCACTGTGGAAGGAGAGACCTACGACTGTGTAATCCTGGCGGTGGATAGGCACAGCGGGTATATCGTGGAGGTCCCTGGCAAGAAGTCCAAGAAGAAGGACAAGACGGACAAGCATGGAGTGGGTCTGCAGGCCAAAACCGTCGCTAATGCCATGATCAGGCACCGGCTGACGATTTTTGATGTCACAACTGTCATCTGCAGCGATCGGGGCAGTAAATTTGTAGGGATGTGGTTCAAGACAATGTGCAAGCACTTGGGGATTTGGCACGCCAAGACCGTGGCGTACCACAGCCGGTCAGATGGCCGGGCTGAGGTGGCCGGGCGGCAGATGTTCGAAAAGTTCCGCCAGCTGCACATTGACGAACTGGGCTGGAATTGGTATAATTCGCTGTGGAGAGTACTCCAGGCGTACCACGACCTTCCGGGGCCCACTGGACTGTCGCCCCATCGTATCCTGTTCCTACGGGATCGAGTGTCACGCATTCTCCCGTGGTTGAACCATGGAAAAGTGGCCTGGGATGCGAGTGCTATGATGGCTGAGGCGGACGACACGGCGGCCAAGGTGTGCAAAGCACTTCAGGACGAGCATGAAAAGAGGGCCAAGTACTTCAAGCAGGGAGAAGTCCAGAAATATGCTCTCAGAGACACCGTATGGGTGGAGCGGCACCACAGGGATGTCCTGTCAAGGCATCGGCAGGCGTCCTGGTATGTGCGGGGGCTAATCGTTCGGAAGGTCGGGCAGGGTGTGTATGCCGTTCGTGTGGGGGATAACAAGATCCTTGACCGCGACCACACCCAGCTTCGTCCCCGAGCACCAGACCCCAGCTGACGTCCCGTCACCTTCGAGTGCACAGCCGGCGATGTGGACTCAGATGACGAGGGTGAGGACGACGACTTCACCGCAGAGAAGATCCTGATGGACAAGCCAGACCCGGGGACGCCCGGGGGAGGGCTATATAAGGTCCGTTGGAAGGGATTTGCCGCATCCAGAGATTCGTGGGAGCTTCAAGCAGTTTCGTGCCGAGGTATACCACGGTCTGGATGGATTATCTAAAGAAAAAGGACATTTCTTTGGATGTCAAGGACGGGTTGGTCCATTTGGTGGCTGCTAAAGCACCGTAATGGATCCCCTTTGGCATTTTTGTTTGTTTTTGTGCTTGGGGGACGGCCGAAGGCGTTAGTCCGGGGATTTTTCGGCCTTGATTGGGCATTTATCCTCTTCACTCGGTCTCCACATATATATTTCATTGTGGTATATGTATTTAGGTCGACCGACGACGTTTCTCTATATTTGATCCCCTCCGTCCATGTTGTAGATCAAGAGGAGACCGGATATGGCAGAGGGCACCGATTATGAGTGTCCTCACCCCTCTCTTGGGGCATGGGGGATGCCTACGCCGTATGTGGGGCCTCCATGTGTCCTTTTGACATTGGGGGCGGGGGTAGGAGCCCATTGGGGTCCTCCCGTGCTCTCTCCAATGACTTCCTAGCGGATACAACGCTCTGAGAAGGGGGGTGAAGCCGGTTCGGACCCCCGTGGCCATCTTTGGTTCACTTGGGGTGTGTATCTACTGGCCGGCAAGCCGCCTATGGCTGATATCATACTCTCCCATCCACCTGACGTAACCTGATTTGATAGTGTGATAGGCTTGGCCATTCCAGCTATGAGCGGCCATATTCGATACCGAGGCGCCGCCAGCTGAGATTCAAAATATCAGGAATCAACACGGTTTTTTTACCATAATGTTTCCGTAATTTTTCAGCTACCCGTTCTGATTGTCAATGTATCGGCGACTGTCAGTTGGCTCGCGATTTTGCGGTAACTGATGGGTTAACTGTTATTCCAAGATATTTCAGCGCAAACCCTGATGAAGGGTCAGATTTCATCAGAAAGGGGTCCGTTGCTTCCGCAATCTTCATGTCATACACTCGCAAAATTAATCTGATTTTCTCAGACATTCAGAATCGGATTTTCGACTTCGAGGTCGCCGCACTGGATATGATGAATTTCAAGTGGTCCTACATTTTTCCCTGATCACGAATCAACCTTTCTTTTGTTGTCTCCTTCATTTTTCTTGGAGATAGAGGCGAAACAAGATTGATTCGTGAGGCCACTTTGAAAGATCATATCTCCGGCTCACTGTGAGGAATTCCAGTTTTGAGACTCGGGTTGAAATTGCCTTGGTCTGAGCATAATTTGGGAAGCGTCAAATGCCCTTGGTATGGACACCTCCCCGTGGTATCAAAAAGTCATGGTCAAGAGGGTAGAGACGGCTTTACAACTCTTGGACCATGATATTGAATGATTTAATACGGGTTTCGAGTGTACCGCACGAGTGTTGGTGTTGCATAGAAACTTTTCTTTGGGTTCCTACGTATTTTTAACGTGCAGTTATGTCCATGGAGGGGCATGGCATACCATGGTGGGAGCCAATATTAAGAGTATGTGTTATATGGATGGTATGTGCTTCGCTATGCTCACGCCCATGTTATATATCTCCGTTTGTAGGAAGATATGTCGAGTCATATGTGGCAAGGGCTTCGCCCATGTCCTAATGATGAGCTCCATAGCGCTAGACTAAGTCTACCGCACATATAGTGCACGTGGGAAGCCTTACAGAGCGACCCATGAGCGCCATTGCCAATTTTCCCATTTTCATGGTGCATGTTGAGAGGAGGTTCGAAGGTGTCTTCATGCGTTCATCTGGGGATCCAAGTGGGGGGATTGTTCAAAAATCGTTCCAAGCAATAGTGTGTTGAACCATATGTTGATACCATGGGTGAGCAAAGTTATATCGTATTGTGATTATCTTGAATGTAGCAACATTTGCATGTTTTTGACCTCAACTTATGCTCATTTTTGTATTTTATGTGCTCAACGAGTCGGCTAACAGTAAAGTGCCTAGAGATTTGTGAACTATGGTATGTTGCTGAAATGTTGGCATATGCTTCGGTGTTGCACCTCACCATATGCCAGATCACGTGGTCACTTTGGCGTGGTACACGAGGCCTCTCAAAATTAGGTCTCAAATTCGTGAGTTGACTTGTGAAGCATGGCATGTATATATTTGGAGGGGTTTGGGAGCCAATGTTGGGATATTCTTGGGCTTCGATCCTTGGTCTATATCAGCCTTGTATATTACTCTCCGGTTTGACACATGCATGGGGCATTTGAACATTTGCCGTATGCATTTTTGAGTATATAATTGAATTTTGGTCATTATGGTGTGATTTGCCTAATTTTGCTATGTTGTGAGGTCATCTTCATGGGGCAATTCCCCAAGCCCAATCAACTCCAAGTCTACCTTCACCAATTGTTTGACCGCTTGGTTGGTTTCACCTCCGGATGATTTTGCACCAAGGAAACCTTGAAGATCTCAACAATGTGCAAAGCGGCGTATATGGCGCCAAATCACAAATTCAAATCAATCAAATGAACATGTCAGGGTAGGGTATGGTCTTGAGTGCCAATCTAGGCCATGACAGGCTAGGATTTAGAGGCTTGGGAATGAACACATTTTTGGGGTTTGTGTAGTGACTTTGGACACATGGCATTTAGCCATCTTATTTGACTTGGTTCAGGGCATCATGTTGGCGAGTCAGGGGAAAGTCTTGAGTCCACGGAATGAGGGGTCGATGGCTGTGATTGTGTATGTTTCCATCTTTCCCCAGTTCTGCTTGATTTGTGTTCATATGCCAATTTAAGGGCTTCTTCATTGATTTTGGTGCAACTCTATGTACATGCTCAATGCCCTTGTCACCGTGTGCACCATGAGACGACCGGCGTGTTGAAAAGAGTTGTTGAGTGTCAACGCGGGACCTCAAACATCCTTGGAAGCCCTCAGTGTGGATTATTTGGATTTGAACTATTGTACTTGGGAGTTGGTTATTGCAAGGGATCAGGATTCGTGTGGAGGAGCCATATTTTACTATTTTTTGTGGGAAATTGTGCAGGATGGGGCAAGATCATGCAGAACCTGGTGAGAAGCAAGACTATAGGAGTGACTAGAAAAGGTGGAAGGGGTACAGTAGGGGCCGGTCCTGTCGAAGCCGGTCCGGTGTACGATGAACCGTCTTCACCATCCAGGCCCCACAGTTATAAAAACAATATCAGGATTTTTTTTTTATTTTAGCGCGAGTCGCAGGAGATCAGCGCGCATCGCAGAAGCAAGGCCCCTGGGCATTGATTACGTGTTAAGTAATGTAGATTAGATTCTGATTCTGCATGTTTTTAGAGTTCTGGTTATCGATTATTTTGGATTTTGAGATCACGGTTTTGTTTGCGAAAATCCTCGTGAGAAACATGGAGCCAAGGAAGCAGAATCAAGGAATGAAAGCTGGAATCCAGGATCCGTAGTCAAAAACCAAGGAGACCCGAAGGTAGAGTAGGGCAAGCATCGAAGAGTGCAGCGGACACTACCACGTGGTTTCCAAGGTAGCGTGAGAGCCCAATCCTGCTACAGAAAAATTCATTCCGGCTGTGTCAAGCATACAGCCCACCTTGCCGCATACGAGCGTGAGACATGGTGCTGGAAATCGAGCGGTGAACACCATGGTTAATGGAGGCCGTGATAGAGGAACGGCAATCGTGCCGTCTGTTTGTGTGTGGGGAATGCAGTCCTTCCTTTGTGCTCACAGGCACGATGAGTCTCAGCGGCAGCGACGTTGGCACAAGAACAAGCGCCAGTGCAAGGACGCCAAGTGCAAGCGTGTCCAGCAACGCCGACAGCAACATCCCATTTTACCTGTATGACCTGGACGACGAGGAGGCAGCCGACCTGTTCGATGCGTGCACACCGCAGGTCACGGATGAGGAAGGAAGTGTGGAGTCGGCTGACAAAGGCAACAGGGCCAAAGCCAGCATCCCGTTCTGCCCGTCAGACCTGGATGACGAAGAAGCGGCCGAACTATTCGCGGCCTACACGCCGCAGGGTATTGATGGAGAGGGATTTTGCGCATGTGATGGACCGAGAGAGGCGCGAGCAACGCCGCCGAGGCAGTACTCGGACGCTGAAGGTACGGGGGAGTTCTCTGAGGCAAGCACAAGTTCGGACGACAACGGTTGGTGCTGTGAGAGAGCAGAGCGAGGCTTGTCGAGCGCTGGAGCACCGAGGAGACCCATTTTCATGGGTGAAGAGCCGTTGATACCGCGCTTGGAGCGATTGAAGCTGGGATGCTGGTACCTCATGGAGACCAGTGATTCGGATTAATTTTGATTGCCAGCTTTGTATTATTCTATTATTGTTGTGACAACGTGGCACTGTCAGCACGCCACGCTCCTGTTTGTACAGCCTTCCACGCCAGGCATGCACTGCCAAGTGTCAGGAGCGAAAGGAGGGTGTGATATGTGAGTGGAGCAGTGGGGCAGAGTGTGGTGCATATGGTCTGCCGCAGCGATCTCACTTTGTGAGATCACTTCTGAGGGGGAGGTGAAGCCCGTCCGGTGTACGATGAACCGTCTTCGCCATCCAGGCCCCACAGTTATAAAAACAATGACAGGATTTTTTTTATTATTTTAGCGCGAGTCGCAGAAGATCAGCGCGCGCCGCAGAAGCAAGGCGCCTGGGCATTGATTACGTGTTAAGAACTGTAGATTAGATTCTGATTTTGCATGTTTTTAGAGTTCTGGTTATCGATTATAGTACACATTTTTATTGCGGTCACATCTGCTTTGCCTTAGGAATGTGACGGCAGGACTGCAGACCCGGCAAGGGTCCATGAACTTTTCGTCGCTGTGGACGACAGCAAGAACATGCTACAACAGCGAGCAACAATCGAGTTCGATGTTCGGATGTTGATTGCGTCCACTATGGTCTGGGTATCATGCTACGCTGCAAGGAGGGTATCAAATTTTGGATTTTGAGATCACGGTTTTGTTTGCGAAAATCCTGGTGAGAAACATGGAGCCAAGGAACCAGAATAGAGAAATGAAAGCTGGAATCCAGGATCCGTAGTCGAAAACCAAGGAGACCCGAAGGTAGAGTAGGGCAAGCATCGAAGAGTGCGGCCAACACTACCACGTGGATCCCAAGGCAGCCTGAGAACCCAATCCTGCTACACTGGTAGGGAGCCAGTTCTCCATTTATCTTTTTTAGATCTGTAGTGGTTGTGAGTTCCTTTGTGTACATACACTGTCTATGTCTTCACCATTGACTGCAGCCCTTCATGTTGTGAATTTGATCCTGAATTTCATCCTCTGCATTGTGGTAACCTGGGAGCCTATCCATTTATTTTACCGTACACATTGGCAGCTGGAAAGCAAGGCATCACTAAGAAGCAACAGGAGCAAGCAGGAGCAGAATATACACAGACACATCAGTGAAAGGTGTTCGAACTTTCTCGCAACCAGCTGCAGAGGGAGACTCCTGCCGAGAAGAGTCCTGGAGGGAGGTCGCCTCAACCCCACTACAGGACTGGGAACGGCCGTGGTGGGCAGTCGAAACAGATGAAGGAGAACCCCTGATCCAATGGTAAAGTGGCTTGTAATCGCTTGTACTGTCGTCCTACCACGCGCCCCACTGTAACGGGCGGAGTGCTTGCATGCTTCAAATGCAGCAGAAGCAGAAAACCAAGGATGGTAAGGAGGTGAAGCACCAGGACCATTTCCGCTGCACGATGACGTGCGGACATTGCGGCAAGCGTCGGCATTATGAAGATGAATGAGACATAAAACGCCGGGAGTCCAAGAAACTTAAGAAAGCGGAAGAGGAGCGGCGTAACAACGCCGGTAAGGATAAACCCGAGAGGGGAGGCCACAATCCTGGGAGGTCCCCCGGTGGGGGTAACCCTCGTGGTGGACGAAGGTCCTCAGCCCCCGAACCGGTCGAAGAAGAGCACCCAGCCACACACCCAAGGGTGAGCAGCCGGTTGACAAGCTTACTGTCTCCTCCAACCCCCCCCCTGGTGGTTCCGAGAAAGACGAGACCGGCAAGAAGAGCAAGCTGAACCGGCACTTTAAGGGCCTGCAGGCTGCCCGGGTGCATGTGAAATTCCCTGAAGAGGGATAGGGGGGAGGCTCTGACGATGAGGGTTCGGGTTCCTTGACTAGCGTTGAAATAGGTGATTTGGTTTATAAGGCGGTCTTGGACACGGGCGCCATGCTTTCCATCATGGCTCGCAGATTGCTAAAACAAGCAAAGATCCAGAAGACCCAAACCATGGCCATAAGGGTAGGGGATGGGAGAACCATCCATTCATTGGGGAGGGGTCGATGTGACCGTATGTCTGGGCGACGTACACGTGACTTGGTACTGCAAAGTGCTTGACACTGACGCCTTTGACATCGTCATTGGCACAGATTTCCTGCGCTGTTGTCTCTGCAACATCCCTATGCCCGACACTGCGAATTGGGCAGTGGCCCTTTCCCCGTCCTTCCGGAGCTGTCACGATGAAACAAATCCGGTCTATGCTACGTCAACCGGTCTTTTTGAACTGAAGGCTATCAGTCCGGGCGTCCCGTCTTGAAAAATGGACTCGCCGCCCTGTAGGTAGAATTGAATGAAGTTCCGGTGGACCTGTTCGCGAGTGAGGAGCAGCATATGATGCAGCTCTATTATTCGCCATATCCCAGTAACGCCCATCGCTTGTACTAGAGATTGCTGGAGTATTGCTATGCTAACCCCCTATTCTCGCAGAACTTTCAGGTGTTGACCAAAAATGCCCTTGAAGGAGCGAGAGTGCTTTTGTGCACCCCCGAATGGGGTACCACAGGGAAAAACGTCTATTGGAGGCGCCCGTTGGACCGTATAACAGTGGGAAGGACTGAACTCCCCAACGACCAAACCTGGGTTCCTGAAGACTCTCAGAAAACAACGTTGGCCCCTGAATGGGCCAGTTTCTTGTCCATCGGAGGTGGCTCTCAAAACCCCGTACCGGTGAGTGACCTTGACCAGGTAGTTCTCAAGGAGTTGATGGCCGAAAACCGAGGCCTTACCCTCACGGATCTGAAGAAAATATCCGAGTACTCTTTGGTCGAGAGGTGAGTGCCACAACGAGCAGGAGACTCCTGCAGTCCCTACTGGTCTGGCTGATGCTGACGACCACCTCAGTGAGATCGCCATTGCAATACCACTGGTTAACCCGGAGGTACTTACCCTGAAGCACAGCGCCTTCCTAGCGCGGCGGGTTATGGATGAGGTGGATCTCGGTGAGTCTACCACCTGATGACCACGCTGCTTTCACAATGCAGGCCACGGATGGCCCTACAGGCCAGGTACCTGGCACAAAACCCTCACCAAACATCCATAGTGTCTTTGGTGACTCGGTACATCGTCAGGTGGGCTCTCACCTTAATACCAAAACCTTCAAATTAGGGTTAACTTCCGAAACTGGAAGTCCTCGCAGAACAACTTCAGGGTAGCGGCTGGACTAAGGAGTCATGCCCAGTGCAGGTTTGTCACTTAGCCCGGACTGGTGGTTCCCCTGAGTCCTCACTTTCCCCGTCCATTGTGGTTGTTTCTCTTTATTGTATGTAGCGGGATTCGGGCCCGTACCCTTGGGAGTTACTCTCGAAGACTACGCCCCTCCATGATCGGTGACATCCATAGTGTCTTTTGCTTCCTTTGCAACATGCCCGTCTTTTGGCACGAGGGACAGGATTTCCAGCAGGTTATATGGACCAATGAAGGAGATGAAGGAGAACCCCCCAGCCAATTATAAAGTGGCTTGTAATCTTTTGTACTGTCGTCCTGCAGTAAGAATAAGTGCTTTTGCAATGGTTTAGGGTATACTTTAGTTGTATTAGAGGTACTCTGAGCACTCAGGCATTTCATCTTAGTATTGGCCCAACCAAAAGGGGTAATAACACATTTTGACCTATGGAACCAAACACTAAATCAGGATGTGGTGTGGACCCCTTTATCCCCAAGCTATAGGCACTAAAACATCTTTCCCTGGGTTGCTGAGGCACTGATATACTGAAGGCAGAGCCTATGAATTTATCTATGTTTTCTCTTGAATTCTTAGCTATCATAGTGGTATGCACCCTTTGGGGCTGGGGCACCTCTTTTTGAGAGGTCCTGGGTTCAATACCCAGTCAGCCTAGCTAAGTAGGAATATCCCATGTGACATGGCAGTGAGCTCATCGCCACAAGCCATGCCACCTCAGCACCTATGGGACCCAAAAACAAAGAGTGCACATCTCAAGATGGCACTGTGAATGATAGTGAGCCCTACGGGCAGTTTTCCGATCAGCTTTTCTCAAACATGTAAAATATTTCATGCTGAGTTGCAATGTATGCTAATTCGTGTGGTCTATTGTTGATAGTTGTTTTTATCTAACTCTTTGTGACTGCAGCTCTTCATGCTTTGACCCTGACCTTCTTCTACTTGCTTATCTCTGGCTTGGGTTATGGTGGATTGGTTGTATTTCAACAATAAAACATTTTTCTCATCAATAACAAGCAGCAGGAACCCTACACCAGCAGCAAGCAGCAGGAGAGGCACAACAAACACACAGTGTTGAAATCACTATAAAACGTTCTGGTAGCAAGAGGCAGACTGTCTCTGCGTACCGGCAGGAACCCCGTGCCGTACATCCAGTGCGCCGAGATAAGTGATATATAAGCAACAAGGGCGAACGAATATGGACACCAAGAAAGAGGACACCGACGTGAAGACGGCGCCTGAGGCACCAGCAATGTCAGCACCTCTTGAACCTGGACCTAGCGCTGTACCTTCGGAGCCCTTACATGGGCCAGTGGACGTGGCGGAGGATTCGATGGAAGGACTTCAGTCGGCCTTCCAGGCCCCCTCAGTCGAGGAGGTGGACACCCATCCTGTGAAGGGAAAGAGAGAGAGAGAGAAGGATGCTGGAGAAAGCATAGCAAACGAAGGAGTAGACCAAGGGCAAGACCTGACGAATGATCCTACAATCGAGGGCGCACCAAGCGCTTCTGGCCTCAACGCATCACCCTCTCCTATAACCACCACACTCCCAATTCCAGACCCAGCCACTGCAACGTCCACACCCAAAACCAACCCGCCTATGGCTGAGGGCATAGGCTTTACTGGTACGCCTACCTACCCTGCCTATGGTGTGAACCCACCTACGATTGCATTTCCAGAGGCAACTACTACCAGTGAGCCGGTGACCTCCAGTTCTGCGCCGCGATAGTATGCGGCTGACCATCACCATCCTCCACCCGCTACGGGAGCTTATGTGGATGTTCCTGGGTATGCAACCTTGAGTGGGTTGAGGAGAGGACCTGAGTCATGCGGGAGCAGGAGTGGAGGATCCGGGAGATCCTCCAACAGGTCCCTGACGCGGTCGGAGATCAACGAGGTGCTCCGAAGAGCCACCTCTAAAATTGTTGGCGACCTCACTCAAGGGATACGAGATAGATTGGAGCCCCTGATACCGCCCCAAGCGTCACTTACCACGGTGGGAATGTCACCCCATCGAGTACAGGCCAACCACCTGGTGGCAGGGCTGACAAAACGCCCTGGGGAGCCTGAGGAGCTGACCGATGCCAACCCCTGCAGCGATACCTAGAAGCCCTTTCTTGCCGAGGACGGCCCAGCCACCCTACAGTCACGTGGGGAATTCTAAGAGAGCCGAGCTGGACCGGTTGGGGCTGACAGCCCTGAAGGCAATGGTGGATGTGGAGCCCTACAGCTCCAGTGACCTGGGCGGAGATCCCTCCGATGATGAACCGCCGTCGATGACCTCTGCTTCGCCCTCGGAGGACGACGACCCAGAGGACCCCGAGAACCCAAGTGGGAAGAAGAAGAAGAAGAAAAAAAAGACCCGACGCCCTGCGGGACGCAGGTCTCAGGAGGCTAAGGCTATTGCCACCTCCAAGATCGTGGTGAACCTGCCTAAGTTCACAGGCAAAGATCTCAGCGAGTTCGCTGAGAATTTCGGCCGGTTCCTCCGATTGAATGGCCAAACCCACACTAGTGGACGGGTCAAGTGCGATCTGCTACTGCAGTGTTGCAAGACCAAGTACCTGGAGAAGCAGGTCAAACAGATCGTGACTAAGTCCGCCACCTTGACCGATGTGTTGGTTGCCTTTGAGAGGCAGTACGCGACCTATGAAACCGACCCCGCCATCAGGGCCGAGATCCAGAACCTGCCCATGCTGCCCAGCAACCCCAAACCTGACAGGGTCTCTGAGCTATTGGATGACCTGGATCACTGGGCTGGACAACTGACGCCCGGTTCCTACAGCAGCGACGACCTGCTTATCTGGTTGGTGGCTAAGCTCCCTCGAGAGCTGTGGGACGAGTGCAGTTCAACTGCAGAGCGCAAGGCTAGAGCCCTCCACTACGAGGATCTATGTGTACTACTCCTCGGGCTGGCGCTGGAGAAAGAAAGCGACCAGCACCTGAACAACTACGTTCCTGGAGGTGGAGGCTCTGGAAGCCATGGCAAAGGGTACCAAGATCCAGACCTGGGCAGGGGACTACCCCCAAACACGCCCGTATCATGGAAAACGTCAAGGAGCTCTTCTGGTGTGATGCCAGAGACGAGCGGGGCCACCTGCAGCACACCCCTGACTGCAAGCAGCCAGACTGCTTCGTAGTCCAAGTGAGGAAGCAGGGGACCAACACCGGCGCCAAGGCGAAGATGCCGGATCACTACAGGTGTACTATCACCTGTGCCTTCTGTGAGAAGAGGAAGCACTACGAGGATGGGTGCTACCACAAGCAGCGCCTGTCGGCGAAGCTGAAGGGTGAGGATCCTGGCAAAGGCTCTGGCAAAGGTGGAGGCAAAGGCAAAGGCAACCACTCTGGCAAGGGCAAGTCGAAAGGACGTGGACAAGGGCAAGACAAAAGTCAAGGTGGACGAGGAGGAGGCGCTAACCGCCAGCCAGACAAGGACAACAAGAACGCGGACAAGAACGGAGGCAACCCTAACTCTAATCCAAGGGGGAACTCTGAGCCCTCTGGAGGGCAGTCTGGTCCCACCACACGCTTGCAGACGCAGGCCCAGCGAGAACAAGGAGCCAAGCGTGAGCATGAAGGTGGTGATGACGGCAACGCTAAGAAGAGGAGCCGTTTCATGACGATGGCCCGCAAATTGCGAAACAAGGGGTTCGAGGTGACCTGTCCGGCGGAGGTCTGACAGGGGCCGACCCGATGGGGCCCTGCACTTCGTGTTCTGGGTACGTATCCAGCTAGGGTGACGCGAACACCTGGGGGTATTGGATACCGGAGCCAGCATATCTATAGTGGCCAAGAAGGTTTTGCCTTGTGGGAGCCTGAAGAACACCCTGACCACCGCGGCTATACAAATGGGTGATGGACATGTGGTGCACAGCTGCTGGGGCTGTGAAGTGGAGGTACTTATGGGCTCTCGATCTATCGCCCATCGGTTGTCTGTGATGGACACTTTGGCCTTCGACTTTGTATTTGGGACTGACTTCCTCGTGCAGCACTCCCAGATACAATCCCTGACGCTGCAAGCGCCCTACCCCCTCTACGTGGACCACGGCAGTGCCACTATCGAAAGAGGAGCCCTCGAACATGATGGCGGCCTCCAAAAGTGAGGACTATCAACTTTTGGGGGAAGTCCTGGACCAAGGTCTGAAGGAGTTTGGTTACTCTAGAGAAGACCTGAGGGTGGAGTTGTTCGCCAGCAACAAGCAGCATGTACTGGACCTTTACTGCACCAAGGGGAAGAACTGCAGCTACAAATTTTACTGGCCCTCTTTTGGGATGGCCTACGGGAACCCCAGGTTCAGTGAACTGGGGAAGGTCTTGACCAAGGTAACCTTGGAACGTTCCCGTATGGTCCTGTGTTCCCCCAATTAGGGGCCCATGTGGGCAACGAGTACTGGCAAAACCTCCTGGACAGGCTGACTATTTGCTCTGTTCGGTTACCTGATGAGGCCATCTACGTGCCTCTGGGGCGTAAGACGCCTATTGGAAAACCCTAATGGGGGAGTATGCTCAGCGTGGTGGACGGAGGTCTTACCTCCATCCCCTGGAAGGATCTGGACTCGACTCTGTTCCAGGCTATACAACGAGAAAGCGATGGACTCGCCTTGGGTGACTTGAAGGATCCACTACGACCTCAAGATGCTATTGAGACTATACCCAGGGGGAATGAATACGTCGTGACTAACACCAACGCCCCCAACTCTCCCTGCCATGTACGTGTTCCTGATGGAGTTTCTGAGTGTGGACTATCCGAGCTACCTAGCTCTATCCACTCAGATGACGAAACTGAGCACGACGCCTTCTTCGTGCAGACCTGTGTGGAGGAAGTGGAGAACGCCGAGTACGTCGCCCCACTGAAACCCCTACTCTCCATGAGGGTGGAAGACCCCCTGGACGAAGAGCTGGACCCTCAATCCAGGCTAGGGGGGTATGTGGACTGTTGGTGGCGAAAAGGCTATGCTACGCTAAGCCTATCCGCAGCTCATGGCCCCTGAAGCAAGGACGTATGAGAGATCTATCTCAATTCAAGGAGGATCTCGAACAGAAGATCACCACCTGGCAGAGGGAGGTCGATCCTAAGCTCATGAAGAGCGTGTGGGGTGCCCATGTGAGGACCCCAGAGGAGGACGACCTCTCGGAAGAATGTGTATGTGAACCCCCTCGAGCGTGCCTATGTTGCCATCGTCCATCGGAGATGGTTGAACGAGACCTACTATATGCCTACCAAGGGTTGAAGGATACTACCAAGGGCGAAGAGTCCGTAGAGGATCACCTCCCGACGTCTATTACTCAGGGGGCAAGCAACTTACACTCTGACGAGGACATGGAGGACAAGATCAAGCTATTGGACACGCGGGTGTAGACGCTTATAAGGACGTATCTCGGGGTGTTCGGAGAACTACCCCCTCAAGCCTCATGTGACAAGCTGGTACAGATGGACCTCAAGCTGAAACCCAAGTTCGTGGGTCAGAAGATCCGGAAGAGACCCTATTCAGCTCCTAAAGAGCAGGCAGACGAGATTGAGCGACAGATACAAGAATGTATTGACGCTGACCTAGTCTTGGGGTACAAGGACGGGGACTACCCCCAACACTGCAGCCCCTGTTTCCTGGTGGCTAAACCAGGGTCTACAGCCGAACGGCTGGTAATGGACTACGGAGAGCTGAACAAGAAAACGGTGAACCACTCAGGGTCCAATTCTAATATGGAGTCTACCCTTGAGAAGATAGCCTCCTGTCGCTACAAGACCAAGATGGACAACAGGAGCGGATTCTGGCACGTGGACCTGACGCCCAACGCTCAGGAGCTACTAGCCTTCATCACCCCTCAGGGGAGGGTGTTCAAGTGGAAGGTCATACCATTTGGCGTGGCCAACTCACCCGCTCTATTGCAAGAGCTGATGAACAAGATCTTGTCCATCCTACGAAGGAGACCTAAGGTGCAGGAACTTATATCCCGCGGGGCCCAGATGGAAGCACACAGCGACGATGTATGCCTCGGGACCAATACCCAGGAGGACGACCTAATCCTCTTGGGTGAGTTCTTTGCAGTCTGCCAGGAGAACCACACACGACTCAAGCTGGTGAAGTGTGAGTTCATGCTGGAGACCATGCAGTACCTCGGGTCTGACGTTGGCTATGGGTGTTGGACCCCAGCGGCCTCTAAGGCCAAACCCCTGATGGACGCTAAGGTACGACACGAAGACCCCAAGAAAGGACTTCATGATGTACACAGTTTCATTGGGACGTGCAACTTCTATCGCCGCCATATCAAAAACTTCACCTACACCAGCGCCATTCTGACGGACTTGATCAAGAAGAGTACTACTTGGCGCTGGGGCCCACAAGAGCGACAAGGGTTTGACAAGCTCAAAGACAAGGTGGCCAACGCCAAGAGCTTGGGCGTGCCTAGGGCACAAGGGGAGATTATCCTGGTGACCGACGCCAGCAATGTCGGCGGTGGTGGAACGTTGTTCCAATGGCAAGCACTAGAGAAGGAGGAGTTCGACTCGGCCATTTCCCAATGGGGGACGGAAGGTCTCAACCGAGATGGAACTTTCAAGCACAGCTACACTGAGGACAAGTGGGTCCTAGTACCTCTGGCCCACCCGAACGGGAAATGGAACCAGGCCAGGGGGAACTACTCCACCTATGAGCAGGAATTGCTCGGGGGTATGCTAGTGCTATCCTGACAAGCACGACTGTTGGGGAGTAACCCTGTGGTCTGGCTGTGCGGCCAAGAGCCGCCCTGCACTTTCCAGAAGGGCCCCCCACCTGAGAAGGCCAAGGTATGGCGCTGGTGGACCTACCTCAGTCAACTACGGCTGACGGTACACCATATCCAGGGAGTGAAGAACGAGTGTGCAGACTACATCAGCTGCAACAACTTCGACGCCCTGATTGGTGCCCGGTCTGAAGCGCTGGCTAAGGAGGCGTTCAGCCGTATGGACGTCCACTTGGACGTCAACATGACTATGATATGCCCCCTGGATGGACTCCAACAATCGGAGTACCTGAAGGAGGTTGGGGATATCTACAAGCGGCTGGAGAAACGCCTTGAACTCCTCCTGGTCAACCAAGATCAGTGGAAGAGGGACAAGAGCTACCTCTGGCACGAGGACCGCATCGTGGTACCTAGACACCTAAACACACCCTAGACACCTGGACGCCTAAACACAGTTCTGGTTGACTACTTGTCCCAGAATAACCTTGGTGAGTTGCTGAGACTCGCTGAGACGCTTGCCTCCAAGACTAAAGCTAGGGACTGAACCTTACCCTTACCTGCCTAAGCGTACGTGTGAGTGTGCTATTCCTAAGGTCCTGAGAGCAAGCCGCAGAAGTGCTGTCCTAATTATACCCAAATCTGCACGCTTGCACAACCTGGAGGGTTGTCTTATTGATGCCACGGGGTACGCCCCGGGTCTCCCCTCCCCTAAGCGCCCAACTTCTGTGCTGGCGCAAAACCTTGGGGGAATACCCAGCGTACTCTTCCAGGTATTGTTTTCCCTACCTATCTGTCTACTAAAGGGAGGGGTGGCCAAAAGCTATGAAGGCATGAAAACGCCATTTTGCTCAGTGGCCAAAACGCTGACCTAACCACTGCCACAGCCCACCAACCCTGCTAAAATTGCAGGAAACGGGTTGGACAGTGACACAGGCACTACAGGTCCTACACACCCTACAGTTGGCACCATCCTGGTGGGCGAGCGCTACTGCAACTGGCTCAAGACCCCACTCAGAATTACCACTCTTACACTCACGCTCTACTGGGTGGTGTTGAAGACAAAGTCGTGGGTCCTAATGACCCTCCTGTGAAGGAGACAAGAGAACACAGTGTTGCTAAGCAACTGTGGCCTGACAGGGACGTCACAACACGTTTTACTGCTAGGGCTTGGAGGGGAGAGGCGCACACAGGGCGTGCACAGCGTGTATGTCGATGGAGTCGAACTGCCCTCGCCACTCCTGGCTGAGGCGCAGTTAATTGAGTGAAGGATCAGGGCCCTTGTTTAGCAGGGCAAGAAAAGAACAAACGCTGCTGCACTAATCACCCTACCTGCCCACCTGTAAAGCAAAGGCCAATGAAGGGATGTTTGCGGCTGAGGAACCAAGCCACACTCCACTTATTATACGCTTCTCAGTGTGACCTATAATACGCTGTCCTCAAACACTCCTGTCAAGCAAGCAAGCGTTAAGAGACTCCTCGGGTTCTCTTAAAGAACGTACCGAGGAGCCCCAGGGTAACCTATACAAGGTCTACCGCGCGCATTTCGCGTGGCCTACCCTTTAATGCGTGTGTGAATGCAGGAGCATGCATGAGTGGGCGCTCTGCCTTTGGCAAACTTCCTAATCTTACACACCATCACAAACTCCACCAAGGGTGGCCCCTCCTTGGCTTACCTACCTTACCTACCGCTGGGGAGTGAAGCAAGGTGAGGGTAAAAGCGTGACACAAGCGGAAAACGTCGCTATGCACTTGTGTGTATGTCTAAGCACCCTGATCTTACCTCTAATCATCTGCAATCTCTCTAATCTATCCCTCTATCGTGTTCAATTGTGCTACCAGGCTTGAAAACGACGACACATGGCGAGCACTGTGCGTCAGGCAAACAGAACGAGCACACCTGCAGTTTATACCTGATTCATTGAAGTCATATTCTTATTTTTCGAATTCTTGATTTTTGGTTGATTCTGTCAATGTAGGTCGAATCTTTAATCACATATATTTATGTGTGTCTCGTCATTTTCCTGTTCACGTGAGACATACGTTTATAATCTCATTATTTCTTTTTTTTCCGGCGCTTCGCTAGGAGCCGCTCCTGCGCGCCGCCTTTTTCTGCGTTAGAATTTCTTGATTCCGAAAATCAAGAGATGACTAGAAATTTTAAAAAAATGTGCATCTGATGCACAATTTGCTTCTGTCCAGGTATGTGCCTTCAGAAAATCTCTAGGCCGTCATTTGACAGATTTGCGTGTTGTCGCTTCGCGCTTGCGTGGATTTGTCCCTCATTCTCTCATTCCTCTGTTGTACAGACCTCCTCGCAAAGCCTCGTTGAGTAGGCCCCTGTTCTGGCCGAAAAGCAGCAGCAGGAGACTGAACCAGAATCAAGACCCCTCCAAGGGGCAATTCTAATTGAATCAGCGCACCCTCGCCCCAGTACCACGACAGGTGTCTCCATCAGGTTCCTTGAGACTTGGGTCGAGCGTCCTATGAGAGTCTGGCGTTGGGTTGTGTTACGCTGCAGCTTGGAGGGAGGGATGCACATGCATATGGTCTTGGCATGCCCTACTCTAACCCCACCAAGCCACAGGAACCCCAGCAGCGCCAAGAGCGCTGAGCTTTCTGTTGGAGATTGTCATCAACAATGCAGCAAGAGTCGCTGGCCATGGTAAAGCGCTCTTTTCCAGTGTTAGGGAAGCTATGGGTATTTTAAAGTGGGTGTGGAAACCAAGGAAAGGCAAAGAAAAAATCCCTCTTTCCTGAAGGTGCGACAGTGGTGGCCACAACAGCAGAGAGGGGGAGTAGGAAAAAGTGCTTTTCCAATGCTTCAGGGTATACTTTAGTTGTATTAGAGGTACTCTGAGCACTCAGACATTTTATCTTAATATTCGCCCAACCAAAAGGGGTAAGAACACATTTTGACCTATGAAACCAAACACTAAATCAGGATGTGGTGTGGACCCCTTTATCCCCAAGCTACAGGCACTAAAACATCTTTCCCTGGGTTGCTGAGGCACTGATATACTGAAGGCAGAGCCTATGATTTAATCTATGTTTTCTCTTGAATTCTTAGCTATCCTAGTGGTATGCACCCTAGGGGGCTGGGGCACCTCTTTTTGAGAGGTCCTGGGTTCAATACCCAGTCAGCCCAGCTAAGTAGGAATATCCCATGTGACATGGCAGTGACCTCATCGCCACAGGCCATGCCACCTCAGCACCTATTGGACCCAAAAACAAAGAGTGTACATCTCCAGATGGCACTGTGGATGATAGTGAGCCCTTGGGGTAGTTTTCTAATCAGTTTTTCTCAAACATGTAAAATATTTCATCCTGGGTTGCAATGTATGCTAATCGCTGTGGTCTATTGTTGATAGTTGTTTTTATCTAACTCTTTGTGACTGCAGCCCTTCATACTTTGATCCTGACCTTCTTCTACTTGCTTTTCTCTGGCTTAGGTTATCCTGGATTGATGGTGTTTCAACAATAAAACATTCTTCTCATCAAAAACAAGCAGCAGGAACCCTACACCAGCAGCAAGCAGCAGGAGAAGCAAAACAAACTCAAAGTGTTGAAATCACTATAAAACGTTCTCCTACCACGTGACGGGCGGAGTGCTTGCATGCTTCAATTGCAGCAGAAGCAGAAAACCAAAGATGGTAAGGGAGTGAAGCACGAGGACCATTTCCTCTGCACGATAACGTGCGGACATTGCGGCAAGCGTCAGCATTATGCGGATGAATGCCACATAAAACGCCGCGAGTCCGAGAAACCTAAGAAAGCGGAAAAGGAGCGGTGTAACAACGCCGGTAAGGATAAACCCGAGAGGGGAGGCCACAATCCTGGGAGGTCCCCCAGTAAGGGTAGCCCTCTTGGTGGACAAAGGTCCTCAGCCCCCCAAATGGTCGAAGAGGAGCACCCAGCCACACACCCAAGGGTGAGCAGCCGGTTGTCAAGCGTACTGTCTCCTCCAACCCCCGCCCTGGTGGTTCCGAGAAAGACGAGACCGCCAGGAAAAGCAAGCTCAACCGGCACTTTAAGCGCCTGCAGGCTGCTGGGGTGCATGTGAAATTCCCTGAAGAGGGATAGGGGGGAGGCTCTGACGATGAGGGTTTGGGTTCCTTGATCTGCGTTGAAATACGTGATGGGGTTTAGAAGGCGGTCTCGGACACGGGCGCCACGCCTTCCATCATGGCTCGGAGATTGCTAAAACAAGCAGAGATCCGGAAAACCCAAACCATGGCCATAAGGGTAGGGGATGGGAGAACCATCCATTCCCTCGGGAGGCGTCCATGTGACCGTATGTCTGGGCGACGTACACGTGACTCAGCACTGCAAAGTCCTTGACACTGACGCCTTTGACATCGTCATTGGCACAGATTTCCTGCCCTGTTGTCTCTGCAACATCCTAATGCCCTACACTGCGACTTGGGCAGTGGCCTTTTCTCTGTCCCTCTGGAGCTGTCACGATGAAAGGAATCCGGTCTATGCTACGTCAACAGGTCTTTTCGAACTGAAAACTATCAGTCCGGGCGTCCCGTCTCGGAAAATGGAGTCGCCGCCCTGCAGGTAAAATTGAATGAAGCTGTGGCCGACCTGTTCGCGAGTAAGGAGCAGCATATGATGCAGCTCTATTGTTCGCCATATCTCAGTAACGCCCATCGCTTGTACTAGAGATTGCTGGAGTTTTGCTATGCTAACCCCCTATTCTCGCAAATCTTTCAGGTGTTGACGGAAAATGCCCTCGAAGGAGCGAGAGTGCTTTTGTGCACCCCCGAATGGGGTACCACAGGGAAAAACGCCTATTGGAGGCGCCCGTTGGACCGTATGACAGTGGGAAAGTCTGAACTCCCCAACGACCAAACCTGGGTTCCTGGAGACTCTCAGAAAACATCGTCGGCCCCTGAATGGGCCAGTTTCTTCCGAAACTGGAAGTCCTCACAGAACAACTTCCAGGTGCGGCTGGACTAAGGAGTCATGCTCAGTGCAGGTTTGTCACTTAGCCCGGACTGGTGGTTCCCCTGAATCCTCACTTTCCCCTTCCATTGTTGTTGTTTGTCTTTAGGTAGGTAGGTAGGTGCCCTCGGTCGTGGAGAGGGGACCCATGGTTCCCCCTGGCGTCGCTCCAGTGACGAACAGGAAGAGGCTCCGCGCGTGAAGAGGGGAGGCGGCTTACATCCCGCTAGACCTGACTGTTGGCCCCCAACAAAGCAGCCCCGGGCAACACCGGGAGGGCTGATTGCCGCCGGCGTGACGTACTTGTCTCGCCGGGAGGGTGTGCCCCCTTGCTTGCGCACGTCCCCTCCTTTGGGCGGAACCCTAGAGGTTCACTGGACTTCCTGGCGTATCCCGTTCCCAAAGCATGCATGCACGTTCTTGGTACTAGGGTTCTGAGGCGCTTGGGTGTCGCACGCTCCGCCTCGAGTCCCAAAGCAGCGCAGGCCTTAGGATGTAGCCTTACCCCCGGTCTCCGGATCTCGTTTGGCCGGGTCAGCTGCATGGCACGGGCTGCCTCAGTGCCCGGGCTGTGGACACTGGGCTTCCTACTGTTGTGCGGCGTTTGTGTTTTGGTCCGGGTTGCGGTTGGGTGCGGGTTTAGTTGACCCCGTCAGTCCTGGCTGGCGTCTTGGGCGGGTGTGTTTGGGTACGGTTTGTGGTGTTGTCCTTCTCTTGCCAGCTGTTTGTGGTGTTCGTGGTTGGACTTAGGTTTCGGCCTGTATATGGGACGTGTGTGGTTGCGTGCGCGCTCCGCCTGCCCCCCGCCGTTTCCGGTTCCGGTGTGGGGTGTGCGCGTGTGTGCTAGGGTTTGGGTTTTGGCTGCGCTCCGCCTCTCCTTGGGGGGGTGTTGGGGTGTGTGTGTGCTCATGCGCCCGTCGCGTGTGGTCTCCTGCACCTCCTGGTTGGGGTTGTCGTGCGGGGGTGCCAGTTTGTGCGCGCGCCCCGCTTGTTCACCGTCTTTCCTGGCTGGGGTGCGGTGTGTGGGCGTGCGTGCTGGGCCCGGGTCTCGACTGTGCCCCGCCCTTCTTGGTTTGGTTGTCGGGGTGTATTTTTGGGCTTGTGTTGGCATGGCTTTGTGGTGTCGGTTGCTGGCTGTCCCTGTCCCGGGCCCCGTGGTCCCTGTCCCCCCATCCCCTTTGTTTCAGGCTGGCATGCTTGCTCTTTTTTGTTTCTTCCAGCGTGGTGTGTGTCTGCATATTTCCCGGTGTCCCTTTTCCCGGTGGGCCGCTTTTCCTGGCTTGCCTCAGTGCCCGGGCTGTGGACACTGGGCTTCCTACTGTTGTGCGGCGTTTGTGTTTGGGTCCGGGTTGCGGTTGGCTGCGGGTTTAGTTGACCCCGTCAGTCCTGGCTGGGGTCTTGGGCGGGTGTGTTTGGGTACGGTTTGTGGTGTTGTCCTTCTCTTGCCGGCTGTTTGTGGTGTTCGTGGTTGGACTTAGGTTTCGGCCTGTATATGGGACGTGTGTGGTTGCGTGCGCGCTCTGCCTGCCCCCCGCCGTTTCCGGTTCCGGTGTGGGGTGTGCGCGTGCGTGCTAGGGTTTGGGTTTTGGCTGCGCTCCGCCTCTCCTTGGGGGGGTGTTGGGGTGTGTGTGTGCTCATGCGCCCGTCGCGTGTGGTCTCCTGCACCTCCTGGTTGCGGTTGTCGTGCGGGGGTGCCAGTTTGTGCGCGCGCCCCGCTTGTTCACCGTCTTTCCTGGCTGGGGTGCGGTGTGTGGGCGTGCGTGCTGGGCCCGGGTCTCGACTGTGCCCCGCCCTTCTTGGTTTGGTTGTCGGGGTGTTTTTTTGGGCTTGTGTTGGCATGGCTTTGTGGTGTCGGTTGCTGGCTGTCCCTGTCCCGGGCCCCGTGGTCCCTGTCCCCCCATCCCCTTTGTTTCAGGCTGGGATGCTTGCTCTCTTTTGTTTCTTCCAGCGTGGTGTGTGTCTGCATGTTTCCCGGTGTCCCTTTTCCCGGTGGGCCGCTGTTCCTGGCTTGGTGTTGCCAGTTTTGGCTGGCTGGTCCCCCTGTGCCTCTTTGGGGGTCCTGTCTTCGGTGCCCTCTGGGTGGGGGGTTTGGCCGCCTCTTGATGTGTTGGCGGGCGGTTTAGTGGCTGTGGGCTGTTTGTCTTTATTGTATGTAGCGCGATTCGGGCCCGTACCCTTGGGAGGTACTCTCAGAGAGTACGCCTCTCCATGATCGGTGACATCCATAGTGTCCTTTGCGTTTTTTGCAACATGCCCGTCTTTTGGCACGAGGAACAGGATTCCAGCAGGTTATATGGACTAAAGCTGAGAGCATTGAGCCACGGATCCGCCGAGACCTCCTCAAGGGGAGCTGAAAAACGGTCGAAGGTGAATGATGAAGAAATGATTATTCCCGATCCTGAGGTACGCCTGGTATAGTCCCTGAATTATGTCCAGCAGGGTAGCCAGGACTGAGAGGATGAGCTGCCCCGTGAAACTATGGGGCGAATGAAGAAAACGGAAATAGGGGAGAGGAACCTCCATGCCGAGGAGGATTTTTCTGAGAAACTGGAGAGCAGGAACCTTTACCCCCGTCTTAGTAAGCCCATCCAAAAATACCAGGAGGTTTTTTGAGTGTTGCCCCCACCCCTGTCATGCAAAAAGCTAGACCAGATGGAGCTCAAACTCAAACTAGAGTTTGAAGGGTCTGTGGTGAGACGGCGCCTGTACCCTGCTCCACAAGACCGAATCGACAAGATTGATCGCAAGATCCAGGAATCTGTAGATGCAGGCCTCCTCGAGGAATAGAAACACGGGGACTATCCCCGCCATTGTAGCCCTTTTTTTCTAGCGGCTATTCTTGTCAAACATTGGTTCGCTTCAACAAGCGCCCCCAGGGCTGCTTCCGGGAAAGTTTTCCTCCAAACCCTCTTTGGGCTCCGGAGAAGGTATTTCATTTTTGCGAACCTCACCCTCAGCCGTCTTTCGTCTCTTGTCACCCTGTTGGTCCTGCCTGGCCTCTTTGGTGATCTCTGTGTCAGACTTCGGCTCAGTCTGGCGTTAAACCTGGCTCCACCGCTATGCGCTTGGTCGCTGACTGTGGTGAGGTCACCCGGAAGACCCAAAAGGACCCAGGGAGTATCTGCAACATGGGGAACACGCTAGAAAGGTCGCGCGCACTATGAATGGTTACAACAATTTTACGACAATTCTCCAGAATGGACAGAGGAAGACATTTAATCTTTAATTGGCTTTGGCTGAATCAATGCCTGCGACTAATGAATTGTCGCAACTAATTTCTTCAGCGCTAACGCTAATTTCAGACGATGAACAATTGGATGTTCTGTTGATAATCATCAAAACGATTACTAAATCAAAAGCGAAACACAAATATTGCCCGTACCAAAGCAAGTGCCGCTTCGGTGACCAATGTTGGTTTAAACACCACTCCGCCTCCAATGGCGAACAGTGTTGGTCCAAGCACTGCACCACAGTTCCGGAAAAAACCACTTCACCGCCCTTTTCCCGCACGCCATACTCCATTCTAAAGAAACCATGCCAGCTGTCTACGGAGCCAGTTCTTTCGACTTCTACAGAACCAGAGCGGAGACCAACAACAGGTCCGAGTCCTCCTCGCGAGAATCATCAAACCAGCCAACTTGCACATTCAGGTAACACTTCCTCTCCTTCGATGTGTCAAGCAGAGCCGGCCCACACCAACACACCACTCACCACCAACACAGACCCCAACGACAATGACTCCGCCTCCAACGAAGAGCCATGGGTCACAGTCAAGACCCAGAAAAGACCGCGGATTCCTAAATCACAAGCACAATCTCCAGACTTCGTCAAACAATTGGACCCGGACTCGGAGACAAGAAGAGTTTGCAAAGACTGCAATTCAAATTTCGTGTTAACCAATTCCACGATTGATTGGTATGCCCGCATGAGCCTCCAAACACCACTGTGGTGCCAAGAATGCCGAACGAAAAACAAAGCCAGAGCAAGTAACAACCGCACCTCAAACAATCAAGCGAAGCTTCCTTTTGTGCCAGACACAACACCTCCACGCCTGAAAGCCCGCCCTCTTGAAGTACAACCAGCACCGCCGATCTTCAATCAAGCTAATTTTCCCTCATTACAGAGCGCTACTTCTATCGGCGCAAGCATCAAGACGAACCCAAACAGCGATCAAAAGGCCGCAGCCACCTCACCTCCCACGCCAATCAAAACCGCAAACCAAGAGACTTCGAGTAATTGTTCGCCGACGCATGAATTGGTTCAGGATGACAAACTCAGCGCCCAGGAATCTATTACTCCAATTTTGGAATACGACAACGACCAAGCCTCCGACAATTCCAGCGACCAGGAGTCAACCAGCTCAGGTATACCAACCCTTCAAAGCTCCAGCACCGATACAACCGACGATCGACCATCAGGATCATTTTGGGATACTTCATCTGAGTCAAATGCTCCGGCTCCGGCAGTAAAACCGTCATACTGGTCAAGCGAAGCACAATCAAAGTACGACGATCCCACAACCCAAGAGGAATTCTGGTCCACTAGCACTCAACCTGGTCCTGAGCTTGAGCCAGAACCCTTACCAGTGAAGGATCTTCCCGAGGTCAAAGATTGGACTGGTGTTCGTGACAAACGTCTCTTAAACAATCTAGAGAAGATGCTGACAGACCCTGATGTAAGGTTCCACCTAAAGCTAGACGCCTGGAACTGGGTAGCCAGTTCATACCCTGACAACTTTAAGTCAGGGAGGTACTCCGCCAACATGATTGAACTATTCCTGAGAAGACTTAAACTCAATATTTCCAGAGACACTCACTGACACTGTTGATTTAATCACGCCGGCTCTGCTTGCTCATTCAAGGATTGGACTAGTGTTTGCCTGCGTGTGCACCTGCTGTGTCTTTGATCTCTCTTTCCTTATCCGTTTCAAACAAATTTCAGATCAACTTTGAGTGAGTTTATCCACACAAACACAGCTGTAGGCGCCCAAACAGCAACACTGACACTCAGGCCTAAGCCTATGGTTTTCTCGAAAAGTGTCTCTGACACCTTATGCCTGAGTTCTGTATGGTTTTGCTGTAAATAGCGGCTGTCCTTCGAGGAACCTCGCAGTTGGGCAGATTTGTGTACTCTTGGGCGGGGGACCGCCATGCCTCAAAAGAATGGGGAACACGCTTGAGGGAAGAGCCAAGTGCTGTTTCAAGACCAAGATGGACAAGCACAGTGGAATCTTGCAGGTAGACCTGACCCGAGCAGCCCAGGAACCGCTCGCCTTTGTAAACCCTGAGGGCCGTGTTTTCCGCTCAAAGGTCAGGACCTTCGGCATCACGAATGCCCCTGCACTCTTTCAGGAGCTCATGAATACAATTCTGTATATCCTGCGATGCAGACCCCCTTTTCAGGAACTGGTTTCTGGCAGGGCCGAAATGGAGGCACACATCGATAACTGGAGCCTGGGTACTAATACGCGGGAGGATCATATCCTCGTCCTACAAGAGTTTTTCACTGTCTGTCAGCGAAACCATGTCCGCATCAAACTCGAGAAATGTCAGGTCATGCATGAGGAGATGGAATATCTAGGTTTCGACATTGGGTATGGCTGGTGGAGACCGGCCGCATCTAAGCCAGTAAAATGCAACTCCTGTGGGACATGCAGATCCGTAATGACTCCAAGAGGGGTCTTCACGACGTACGGAGTTTTATTGGCGCGTGCAATTTTTACCGGCGCCATATATAGAATGTTACAGTTTCTTCAGCCTGCCTGACTGACCTTATAAAAAAGACAAACCCTTAGCGGTTGAGCGACAAGGAGGAGGCCTCTTTTTAGGGTGGAAGAAGAAAATACCCTCTACCACTTCCCTGGGGGCAGCCCGCCCTAAGGGCGAGTTAATACTCGTCAGAGATGCCTGTGACGTACGGGGGGGTTGTACCCTATACCAGCGGCACGAGCCTAATGCCGCTGAGATGTCTCACTGCCAGTTTCACACTTCAGGTTTGAACCCCGATCATACACTGAAACATGACTAGCCTGCCAATGAATGGCGCCTGGTGCCCCCCTGGATCACTGGAACTGGAAGTGGAATCAAGTACTATCTGAGTGTGGTACCTACGACCAGGCACTCCTGGCTCGGAGGCTCGTGCTCTCTTCCCTGTCCTGCCTACGTGGCACTAACCCTATTGTGTGGCTCTGTGACCAAGAGCCTGCGAAAACATTTCAGAAGGCTCCCCTTCCTGAAAAAGCGAACCTAAAACAATGGTGGACCTACCTCAGACAGTTCAGGTTGATTGTCCACCATATATAGGGTACAAAAAACGATATGGGTGACTATATATCTCGTAATAATGCTGATGCCCTCTTAGGTGGGAGCTCGGAGGCGTTCGCCAAAGAGGCGCTTCAGCGCATGCATGTCCAGCTGGACCTGTCTATCCGCAGTGCAGGTGTACTGGAGGGTTGGAGTCTGGGAGACAACCAGTTAGACTACCAATGTGTAATCGATCCCTCCAGTGATGGCCTCGAGGCCCGCCTGATAGACAGCGACCGTTGGTATAAGGATAACCAGTATTTGTACTATGAAGACCGTATAAGTGTGCCTGAGGCACGACTGGACGGTTGTTTACAGTGCCCATCTCAGTTAAGGGCACACAGGTTGTAACCGCTCTGTTGAACTTTTCGCGGAGCGTTTCTACTTCCGACTAATCTGGGTTGAACTATGCGCTGGTATGCAACCCATAGTGGAGTCCTGTGGCTTTCACATCAGCAAACTGGGCGACTCACGTGACCGTGATTTGGTCTCCAGTCGGCCTATCCACTACTGCGCTAACTTTCTGTTCTACGTGGATTTCATCCACGGTCTGCCAAGGTTCTGGTGGTTAGACAGTCGTCTGAGGGTCACCTCTTGT
This sequence comes from Eutreptiella sp. 'Long Island Sound 2002', assembly GCA_964036045.1. Lineage (NCBI taxonomy): Eukaryota > Euglenozoa > Euglenophyceae > Eutreptiales > Eutreptiaceae > Eutreptiella > Eutreptiella sp. 'Long Island Sound 2002'. The sequence goes on along the minus strand of OZ038379.1, from coordinate 93,048,832 downwards.
CTGACCCGTTTCACTTGTGTGTTCCCGTGCAGCTGAAAGATCACACGGGAATGCACTGTGAAAGTTCTGGTTGAAAAATGGTACGAACACTATGGCGCACCTAAGAAGGTGAGCTCAGACGAGGATGTACGCATCTGGAGTACACCAGATGGTACCCGCGAGTACTGGACGCCCTGAACGTCCATTTAACGACAAATGTGCCCTACACTCACACTTCTAACCCTCTGTGCGACATACAACCACCCCAACTGCGGGTGACCTGAATGTGCCAGCCTACATGTACAGATTCCGTCCCTTCGGAACTGACAGTTGAGGCCCTTTACTTGCAACCCCCTCTGAGAGTGCTTTTGTGCACCCCCGAATGGGGTACCACAGAGAAAGAAGCCTATTAGAGGCGCCCGTTGGACCGTATGACAGTGGGAAGGTCTGAACTCCCCAACGACCAAACCTGGGTTCCTGAAGACTCTCAGAAAACAACGTCGGCCCCTGAATGGGCCAGTTTCTTGTCCATCGTAGGTGGCTGTCAAAACCCCGTACCGGTGAGTGACCTTGACCAGGTAGTTCTCAAGGAGTTGACGGCCGCAAACCGAGGCCTTACCCTCACGGATCTGAACAAAATATCCGAGTACTCTTTGGTCGAGAGGTGAGTGCCACAACGAGCAGGAGACTCCTGCAGTCCCTACTGGTCTGGCTGATGCGGACGACCACCTCAGTGAGATCGCCATTGCAAAACAAATGGTTAACTCGGACGTACTTACCCTGACGCAAAGCGCCTTCCTAGCGCGGCGGGTTATGGATGAGGTGGATATCGGTGAGTCTACCCCCTCATGACCACGCTGTTTTCTCAATGCAGACCACAGATGGTCCTACAGGCCAGGTACCTGGCACAAAACCCTCACCCAACATCCATAGTGTCTTTCGTGACTCAGTACATCGTCAGGTGGTCTCCCACCTTAGCACCAAAACCTTCAAATTAGGGTTAACTTCCGCAACTGGAAGTCATCGCAGAACAACTTCAGGGTAGCGGCTGGACTAAGGAGTCATGCCCAGTGCAGGTTTGTCACTTAGCCCGGACTGGTGGTTCCCCTGAATACTCACTTTCCCCTTCCATTGTTGTTGTTTGTCTTTAGGTGGGTAGGTAGGTGCCCTCGGTCGTGGAGAGGCGACCCATGGTTCCCCCTGGCGTCGCTCCTGTGACGAACAGGAAGAGGCTCCGCGCGTGAAGAGGGGAGGCGGCTTACATCCCGCTAGACCTGACTGTTGGCTCCCAACAAAGCAGCCCCGGGCAACACCGGGAGGGCTGATTGCCGCCAGCGTGACGTACTTGTCTCGCCGGGAGGGTGTGCCCCCTTGCTTGCGCACGTCCCCTCCTTTGGGCGGAACCCTAGAGGTTCACTGGACTTCCTGGCGTATCCCGTTCCCAAGGCATGCGTGCACGTTCTTGGTACTAGGGTTCTGAGGCGCTTGGGTGTCGCACGCTCCGCCTCGAGTCCCAAAGCAGCGCAGGCCTTAGGATGTAGCCTTACCTCCGGTCTCCGAATCTCGTTTGGCCGGGTTAGCTGCATGGCACGGGCTGCCTCAGTGCCCGGGCTGTGGACACCCGGCTTCCTACTGTTGTGCGGCGTTTGTGTTTTGGTCCGGGTTGCGGTTGGGTGCGGGTTTAGTTGACCCCGCCAGTCCTGGCTGGGGTCTTGGGCGGGTGTGTTTGGGTACGGTTTGTGGTGTTGTCCTTTTCTTGCCGGCTGTTTGTGGTGTTCGTGGTTGGACTTAGGTTTCGGCCTGCATATGGGACGTGTGTGGTTGCGTGCGCGCTCCGCCTGCCCCCCGCCGTTTCCCGTTCCGGTGTGCGGTGTGGGCGTGCGTGCTAGGGTTTGGGTTTTGGCTGCGCTCCGCCTCCCCTTGGGGGGGGTGTTGGGGTGTGTGTGTGCTCGTGCGCCCGTCCCGTGTGGTCTCCTGCACCTCCTGGTTGGGGTTGTCGTGCAGGGGTGCGTGGTTGTGCGCGCGCCCCGCTTGTTCCCCGTCTTTCCTGGCTGGGGTGCGGTGTGTGGGCGTGCGTGCTGGGCCCGGGTCTCGGCTGTGCCCCGCCCTTCTTGGTTGGGTTGTCGGGGTGTGTTTTTCGCGCTCTTTTTTGTTTTTGGGCTTGTCTTGGCTTGGCTTTGTGGTGTCGGTTGCTGGCTGTCCCTGTCCTGGGCCCCGTGGTCCCTGTCCCCCCATCCCCTTTCTTTCAGGCTTGGATGCTGGCTCTTTTTTTTTCCAGCATGGTGTGTGTCTGCATGTTTCCCGCCGTCCCTTTTCCCGGTGGGCCGCTGTTCCTGGCTTGGTGTTGCCGGTTTTGGCTGGCTGGTCCCCCTGTGCCTCTTTGGGGGTCCTGTCTTTGATGCCCTCTTGGTGGGGGGTTTGGCCGCCTCTTGATGTGTTGGCGGGCGGTTTGGTGGCTGTGGGCTGCTTGTTCCTATTGTATGTAGCACGATTCGGGCCCGTACCCTTGGGAGTTACTCTCAGAGAGTACGCCTCTCCATGATCGGTGACATCCATAGTGTCCTTTGCGTTTTTTGCAACATGCCCGTCTTTTGGCACGAGGAACAGGATTCCAGCAGGTTATATCCACTAAAGCTGAGGGCAGTGAGGGACGGATCCGCCGAGACCTCCTCAAGGGGAGCTGAAAAACGGTCGAAGGTGAATGATGAAGAAATGATTATTCCCGATATTGAGGTACCCCTGGTATAGTCCCTGAATTATGTCCAGCAGGGTAGCCAGGACTGAGAGGATGAGCTGCCCCCTGAAACTATGGGGCGAATGAAGAAAAAGGAAAAAGGGAAGAGGAACCTCCATGCCGAGGAGGATTTTTCTGAGAAACTGGAGAGCAGGAACCTTTACCCCCGTCTTAGTAAGCCCATCCAAAAATACCAGGAGGTTTTTTGAGTGTTGCCCCCACCCCTGTCATGCAAAAAGCTAGACCAGATGGAGCTCAAACTCAAACTAGAGTTTGAAGGGTCTGTGGTGAGACGGCGCCTGTACCCTGCTCCACAAGACCAAATCGACGAGATTGATAGCAAGATCCAGGAATTTGTAGATGCTGGCCTCCTCGAGGAATAGAAACACGGGGACTATCCCCGCCATTGTAGCCCTTTTTTTCTAGCGGCTAAACTTGTCAAACGTTCGTTCGCTTCAACAAGCGCTCCCAGGGCTGCTTCCGGGAAACCTTTCCTCCAAACCCTCTTTGGGGTCCGGAGAAGGTATTTCATTTTTGCGAACCTCACCCTCAGCCGTCTTTCGTCTCTTGTCACCCTGTTGGTCCTGCCTGGCCTCTTTGGTGATCTCTGTGTCAGACTTCGGCTCAGTCTGGCTTTAAACCTGGCTCCACCGCTATGCGCTTGGTCGTTGACTATGATGAGGTCACCCGGAAGACCCAAAAGAACTCAGGGAGTATCTGCAACATGGAGAACAAGCTAGGGGGAAGGGCCAAGTGCTGATTCAAGACCAAGATGGACAAGCACAGTGGAATCTTGAAGGTAGACCTGACCCGAGCAGCCCAGGAACTGCTCGCCTTTGTAAACCCTGAGGGCCGTGTTTTCCGCTCAAAGGTCAGGACCTTCGGCATCACGAATGCCCCTGCAATCTTTCAGGAGCTCATGAATACAATTCTGTATATCCTGAGATGCAGACCCCCTTTTCAGGAACTGGTTTCTGGCAGGGCCGAAATGGAGGCACACATCGATTACTGGAGCCTGGGTACTAATACGCGGGAGGATCATATCCTCGTCCTACAAGAGTTTTTCACTGTCTGTCAGCGAAACCATGTCGGCATCAAACTCGAGAAATGTCAGGTCATGCATGAGGAGATGGAATATCTAGGTTTCGACATTGGGTATGGCTGGTGCAGACCAGCCGCATCTAAGACAGTAAGATGCAACTCCTGTGGGACATGCAGATCCGTAATGACCCCAAGAGGGGTCTTCACGACGTACGGAGTTTTATTGGCGCGTGCTATTTTTACCGGCGCCATATATAGAATGTTACAGTTTCTTCAGCCTGCCTGACTGACCTTATAAAAAAGACAAACCCCAGCGGTTGAGCGACAAGGAGGAGGCCTCTTTTCAGGGTGGAAGAAGAAAATACCCTCTACCAATTTCCTGGGGGCACCCCGCCCTAAGGGCGAGATAATACTCGTCAGAGATGCCTGTGACGTACGGGGGGGTTGTACCCTATACCAGCGGCACGAGCCTAATGCCGCTGAGTTGTCTCACTGCCAGTTTCACACTTCCGGTTTGAACTGCGATCATACACTGAAGCATGACTACCCTGTCACTGAATGGCGCCTGGTGCCCCCTGGATCACTGGAACTGGAAGTGGAAACAAGTACTATCTGAGTGTGGCACCTACGACCAGGAACTCCTGGCTCGGAGGCCCGTGCTCTCTTCCCTGTCCTGCCTACGTGACACTAAGCCTATTGTGTGGCTCTGTGACCAAGAGCCTACGAAAACATTTCAGAAGGCTCCCCTTCCTGAAAAAGTGAACCTAAAAGAATGGTGGACCTAGCTCAGTCAGTTCAGGTTGATTGTCCATCATATATAGGGTAAAAAAAACGATATGGGTGACTATATATCTCGTAATAATGCTGATGCCCTCTTACGTGGGAGCTCGGAGGCGTTCTCCAAAGAGGCGCTTCAGCGCATGCATGTCCAGCTGGACCTGTCTATCCGCAGTGCAGGTGTACTGGAGGGTTGGAGTCTGGGAGACAACCAGTTAGACTACCAATGTGTAATCGATCCCTCCAGTGATGGCCTCGAGGCCCGCCTGATAGACAGCGACCGTTGGTATAAGGATAACGAGTATTTGTACTATGAAGACCGTATAAGTGTGCCTGAGGCACAACTGGACGGTTGTTTACAGTGCCCATCTCAGTTAAGGGCACACAGGTTGTAACCGCTCTGTTGAAACTTTCGCGGAGCGTTTCTACTTCTGACTAATCTGGGTTGAACTACGCGCTGGTATGCAACCCATAGTGGAGTCCTGTGGCTTTCACATCAGCAAACTGGGCGACTCACGTGACCGTGATTTGGTCTCCAGTCGGCCCATGCACTACTGCGCTAACTTTCTGTTCTACGTGGATTGAATCCACGGTCTGCCAAGGTTCTGGTGGTTATGACAGTCGTCTGAGGGTCACCTCTTGTCTGACCCGTTTCACCTGTGCGTTCAGGTGCAGCTGAAAGATCACACGGGAATGCACTGTGAAAGTTCTGGTGGAATAATGTTACGAACACTATGGGGCACCTAAGGAGGTGAGCTCAGACGAGGATGTACGCATCTGGAGTACACCAGATGGTACCCGCGAGTACTGGACGCCCTGAAGGTCCATTTAACGACAAATGTGCCCTACACTCACACTTCTAACCCTCTGTGCGACATACAACCACCCCAACTGCGGGTGACCTGAATGTGCCAGCCTACGTGTACAGATTCCGTCTCTTCGCAACTGACAGTTGTGGCCCTTTACTTGCAACCATCTCTGTTTCCTAACCTCCCAGGGGCGGTGGGCACTCTTCTGCTGACAACTAGGCCTACAAACTGTGTGCCAGCAAAGGTTCAGGACTCCGGTAGAGCTCAAGTTTCAGTGAGTGTACTAACGCCCGCCCTCAGTCTGGTTTGAGCCTCCTAACACCTGCACATCCTCTGCCTTTGGAGCCCTGCCCCTGCCTTCGTTGTGCCCTGAACTCCCATGATTGTGCTTACCAGCATGAGCCAGATTGCTGCTTATCAGATTTGCAGCCACCAAGCAAGTGTTTACCTTGTTGACCACGTGTTGCATGGGTTATGCCCTGATGTGATCACCTTTTGGGAGCCAACGGGAAGCGGTGGCTTCCTAGACCAGGGGGGAATGGCGAGCAAGGTGTTGAAGGACAAGGTGTCTCTGGCCTCCTTTCGGACAAGTGTGCGCACAGTTAGGACCCCTGACTGGTCCAGACCAATGGGGTTCTAGGCATTTTGGCGGTGTTACCACACCTAGGATTTCATGAGGTACCGGAATCCCGTAACTGAACTGTCCAAAAACTGCCGCGATCGCAATTTACCGCCCGCCGCAACCCCATTTTGCCGAGATTTTGGTGACTTTAGCCGAATCTGTGCGCATCTGACGTGATTCTGATAGCGCAATTGGTAAAATATGACGTTATCTAGCTGATGTATTGAAATAACGCCGATTGCATTACCGGATGTTGCGATAAACCCAAAATACCGCCATTTTTGCCCATTTTTGCCACTTTTGAGCCATAAATGGTGATTATGATGATGTCCTTGTGGTGTCACTGGATTTCAAATCGATCAAGTTTGTCCCTAGTGCCCTGTGAGTCTGGACAGGCAATGATTTGTGCCCGTGCATGCCCTTTACCCAAGATAATAATCCGGAGGATGCCAAAAAACACCCAAAACAGGTATATTTGCACTTTTGAACACATAAATGTTGATTAAAGTGATACGGTTGCGCTTTCGTGTGATTTCAAATTGATGAAATGCGTCCCTAGTGCTACGTGAGGCTTGGCAAGCAATGATTTGTCACCGTGCGTGCCCTTTACTCAAGCTTGCGGTCCAGGGGGTGCATTATAAGGCCCAAAACAGCTATATTTGCCCTTCCTGAACACATAAGCGTTGATTATAGTCATATATTTGCGCTTTCGTGTGACTTCAAATTGATGAACTTTGTCCCTTGTGCTACGTGAGGCTTGGCAAGCAAAATTTTGTGACCGTGCATGCCCTTTAATCGAGGTTATGCCGTGGAGGGTGCGAAATAAGACCCAAAACAGCTATATTTGCACTTTTGACACATAAATGTTGTATATAGTGATACGTTTGTGCTTTCGTGTGGTTTCAAACTGATGAAGTTTGTTCCTTGTGCTACGTGAGGCTTCGCAAGCAACAATTTGTGATGGTGCATGCCCTTTACTCAAGGTTATGGCGCAGGGGGTGCAAAAGAAGGCCCAAAACAGCTTTATTTGAATCTTTGAACACGTCAATGTTGAATAAAGTGATACGATCGTGCTTTCGCGTGATTTCAAATTGATGAAGTTTGTCCCTTGTGCTATGTGAGGCTTGGCAAGCAATGATTTGTGACCGCGCATGCCCTTTACTTTGGGTTATGGCGCGAAGGGTGCCAAAAAAGGCCCAAAACAGCTATATTTGCACTTTTGAACAGGGTGCAGGACTCAAACAAATGTGTTTTGCAAGGTTTTGGAGCAAGTTGTCGATTGTTTAGGAGCCGTCATCACCAAAAAAACCGCATTTTTTGCCCAAAGATGTCCAAAAAATGCCTTTTTTTTGGCCTAAAACAGTGTTTTTGGGGCCTGAGTGGTCGGATGTAGGGCCCCCCACCCTATTTTGAGGGTGCTAGAATCATAACAACGTGTTTTGCGAGTTTTGAAGCAAGTTATCGCGTGTTTGGGAGCCGCCAGCACCAAAAAACCGCATTTTTTGCCCAAAAATGGCAAAAAAATGCCATTTTTTGGCCGAAAACAGTGTTTTTGGGGCCTGAGTGGTCAGATGTAGGGCCCCCCACCCTATTATGAGGGTACTGGATTCGGAGAAACGTGTTTTGCAAGGTTTTGGAGCAAGGTATTGCGTGTTTAGGAGCCGCCATCACCAAACAACCGCATTTTTTGCCCGAAAATGGCCAAAAAATGCAATTTTTTGGCCTAAAACAGTGTTTTTGGGGCCTGAGTGGTCGGATGTAGGGCCCCACACACTATTTTGAGGGTGCTGGACTGAAGAGAACGGGTTCCGCAAGGTTTTGGAGAACGTTATTGCGTGTTTAGGTGCCGCCAACACCAAAAAACTGCATTTTTTGCCCAAAACTGGCAAAAAAATCCCTTTTTTTGGCCTAAAACAGTGTTTTTGGGGCCTAAGTGGTCGAATGTAGGGCCCCCCACCCTATTTCGAGGGTGCTGGACTCATGACGACGTGTTTTGCAAGATTTTGGAGCGAGTTATTGCGTGCTTAGGAGCCGCCATCACCAGAAAAACGCATTTTTTGCCCAAAATAGGGCAAAAAATGCCATTTTTTTTGCCTAAAACAGTGTTTTTGGGGCCTGAGTGGTCGGATGTAGGTCCCTTCACCCTTTTCTGAGGGTGCCGGACTCAAACAAAAGTGTTCGCAAGGTTTTGGAGCACGTTATTGCGTGTTTAGGAGACGCCATCACCAAAAAACTGCATTTTTTGCCCAAAAACGGCCAAAAAATGCCTTTTTTTTGGCCTGAAACAGTGTTTCCGGGGCCTGAGTGGTCGGATGTAGGGCCCCCCACCCACATGTCTTGCAGGGTTTCTGAGCACGTTATTGCGTGTTCAGGAGCCGCCATCACCAGAAAAACGCATTTTTGCCCAAAAATGGCGGAAAAATGCCATTTTATTTTCCTAAAACAGTGTTTTTGGGGCCTGAGTGGTCGGATGTAGGGCCCCACACACTATTTTGAGGGTGCTGGACCCAAACACACGTGTTTTGCAAGGTTTTGGAGCACGTTATAGCGTACTTGGAGCCGCCATCACCAAAAAAAACGCATTTTTGCCAAAAAAAATGGCCAAAAAATGCCATTTTGTTTCCAAAAACAGTTTTTTTAGGGCCTGAGTAGTCGGATGTCAGGTCCCCCACCCTATCTTGAGGGTGCTGGACTCAAACAAAGGTGTTTTGCAAGGCTTTGGAGCAAGTTATTGCCTGTCTAGGAGCCGCCAACACCAAAAAAATGCATTTTTTGCCCAAAAATGGCCAAAAAATGCCATTTTTTTTGCCTAAAACAGTGTTTTTGGGGCCTGAGTGGTCGGATGTAGGGCCCTTCACCCTAGTTTGAGGGTGCTGAACTTAGAACAATGTGTTGTGCAATATTTTGGAGCACGTTATTGCGTGTTTGGGAGCCGCCATCACCAAAAAACTGCATTTTTTGCCCAAAAATGGCCTAAAAAATGCGATTTTTTTTGGCCTGAAACAGTGTTTTTGGGGCCTGAGTGGTCGGACGTAGGGCCCCCCACCCTATTTTGAGGGTGCTGGACTGAAAAAGACGTGTTTTGCAGGGTTTGGAGCAAGTTGTTGCGTGTTTACGAGCCGCCATCACGAGAAAAAAACATTTTTGCCCAAAAATCGCCAAAAAATGCCTTTTTTTGCCTAAAACAGTGTTTTCGGGGCCTGAGTGGTCGGATGTAGGGCCCCCACCCTATTTTGAGGGTGCCGAGCTCAGGAGGACGTGTTTTGCAAGGTTTTGGAGCAAGTTATTGCGTGTTTACGAGCCGCCATCACCAGAAAAACGCATTTTTGCCCAAAAATGGCCGAAAAATGCCATTTTTTTTGCCTAAAACAGTGTTTTTAGGGTCTGAGTGGTCGGATATAGGGCCCCCCACCCTATTTTGAGGGTGCTGGACTCAAGAGGACGTGTTTTGCAAGTTTTTGAGCAGGTTATTGCGTATTTAGGAGCCGCCAACACCAAAAAAGCGCATTTTTTGCCGGAAAATGGCCAAAAAATGCCATTTTTTTCGGCCTAAAACAGTGTTTTTGGGGCCTGAGTGATCGGATGTAGGGCCCCCCACCTATTTTGAGGGTGCTGGACTCAAGAGAGTGTGTTTTGGAAGGTTTGCAAGGCGCTAGCAAACGTATCGGTGAACACCAAGAATGCTTACTACCTGTTTGGCCACATAGTTCCTTCCGAGAGCCCGCATTGGGCCTACTACCAGTTTGATTGGGAACTCCCATCCCGCTTTGCCGACGAGCTCATGTTTAAAATCCGCGAGTGCGCCCGATTCCTCACCAGAGAACTCCTTGCAATGGACATGCACGCTTTGCCGACTACGGAAGTGTATCGAGCCCTGATCGCTAGGGACGGGAAAGAAAGAAACAAAGACCTACAAGCCCCGGAAACGCTCACCATGATGATCGCCAACCTGCCCGGAGGACGGGGCGCCTCACCGCCCTTAGGAGCGATGTTCCGGTCTAAACACTCCTTGGTCGTGGTGATTGACACCACACACGCGCCATGTGATGTCCTGAAAACCGGGGTCCAAACGCTAGCAATCCACTTCTTCCACTCATGCGGCATTGTTCTCTTTCATGGCATAGATGGGCAATTGGTGCGGTTTTTGTCAAGATCTGACGGCAACACGAGGTCTGCGCCTTCGGGCGCCCCCGAGCGAGCCCAGGCAACGCCGGCCTTGCCCTCATACGACTCGTCTGAAGCCCCGAGGATCGCCGTGCTCCTAGTGGCCTCGAGATTGGCGCATGCTCTCCACTTGCGCTTCCAAGCGGGGTTCCTTGGCCCATACATGTCGTTCCAACCCACGCGGCCTCCCTACGAGCACCAACAAGCCCACCTCGTGCTCTACGAAAACGAGGAATCCGCGCTTCTAGGGCATGATCCCAAATATGGAGACGCTGCCTTTGCCCCACTACACCGCAGCCTCCTCGCCCTCGAGAAGATCCTCCCCGCTCCAACCCATCGTGCAGCGCCTCTAAGCGGGCGCCGCCTTGGGGTCCACGGCCTTCGTGTCCCAGCTTGTTTCCCCACTTCGTGATAGGCCCGCGAGGGGGCTGACTGAGCACATCAGCGAGTAGAACGCGGCACCGGACGACGCCGACGCCGCTACGCCAACGCCGGGACCAAACTGCATCGAAGAGATGTCAGAGACCAGCGTCCCGCTGTTTGCTCTGCTGGGAGGCGAGGCGACCACCCTCCTACCCCCGCCTCAGAGATACAAATCGACCCCCGCCTCCCTACTGGTTTTTACTACGTCTGCAACGTATTCTCCGAGAGCCAAGAGGAAACGGTAAAAAAGGTTCTCCACGACAACACGTGGGAGAAATACCACGGGCGCTCAGTCCAACAATTCGGCCACGCACACCTCGGCCCGAGGAAAGTCACCGCCACGTCCCCCATCCCGGAAGAGTTTTCCTCTATCCTCCAAACCTACAATGCCGCGCCAGAGCGGCTAGGCCTCTCGCACCCCCCCCCCAAACCAGATCACGGGCACAACGTATCTCCGGCGAGAGGGCATCGGCTACCACAGGGACGACCCCTTGCTAGGCAACCCGGTGTCCATTTTTGGTTCCCAGTCGGACACCAAAAAGTTCTTTAAAAACCCCTCCAACGGGTACTCTTTTCGCATCCGCCTCTTTGCCCGCTCGCTCCTGGTCCTCACAGGGGACGCACGCCATGAGTGGCACCACGCGATACCCCGACGGAGGGAAGACGAAGTGTTTTGGTTAACTGTCCCTCGTACCATCCCTCGGCTCGCTCTAATCCTCCGCCACATCCCACAGGCAAGCTAACCCACCAAAGCCACAGGGCCGGGTACACGCCTCCTGCACTCTCCAACCCCCTCTACCTGAAAACACAAGGGACAAGGTTCGGTGAAACACCGGCCCAGTCACGGCTTGCCTCGTCACCGGCAAGGGGCTAGACGAGGAGCTCGCCTCGGCCGGAGTACCGGCCGACCAAATTCAGCATTTCCGTTGCCTTAGCCAGCCCAGCCAGCCCGACCCCCAAGCACCCCCCCAGCCCCCCCCTATCCAGCCGCCCCCCGAGGTCCTGAACGCGCCAACGGAAGGGGTACCAACGGCCTCACCGCCCCCCTATACCCCTCCCTTCAGAACTGCGTTTTCTGTCCCACAACTTGCAGAAGAAACCTATAGTGAGCAGCCAAATTCTCCGACACCTCAAGAACGACTTCGACATCCTCTTCCTCCAAGAAATCAATCTCGCCCCCATCCTCCCCCACGCATACGCTTACGGTTCGCGCACTAAAGCCACAATTGTTTCGAACATGAGCCAGGACAAACACTCCAGAGGCAAGCACGGGTCCGTTTTGGTTTGCTCCCCCCGGCTCGCCCGTTTTGTTACCCCCCTCTCCCGACTCGATACGGAAGGGCTGCTGGCAGCAGCCGTTCTCACCCTCCCGGGGGCCCCGCCCACCTTGTTGGTCTCGGTATACGCCCCGAGCGCGGACGTCCGCCGCTCAAAAATTGAAAACATCCTGCGGCCACTCATGCATCAGTATCCCAACCACGTCCAAGGTGGGGACACCAACTGCATAATGTGAGGTTTGAGGTTTGAGGTTTTATTTAGCGGGTACTAGACGCCTTTCGGCCCCGGGGGGGCACCTGGTCAGGCCAGGTGATATCCTCCCCACCGGGTCCTAGTGGGGGGCCCTCCAAGACGCACATCCTGCCTGGTGGCGGAGTCCCCCGAGTTCACAGGGCTCGGAGCCCCGTCCCTCCCTGGCTTCCCCGTTTCGCCACTCTCCGGTCAGTGCATCAATTTGCAGCCATGGCTGCGGGCGCTTAGCCACCGCATTGCCCCCCTAATGCGTGGTCGCCCGGGGCGCCGGCGCCGCCGGGCCCTTGCTACTGGCTTGTCGCCAGTGGGACCCCCTTGAGCTGGCGCGGAGGCTGCCTAGCCTAGGGGTGGGGGCGTGGCGCAGTGCGCCACTACTGCCTTGGCGGGTGCAGTACCCCGTCCGTGTGTGCGCGGCTCTCGCGGCTGGTTCGGGAGGCTCGGGCTGGTACCTGGTGTTGTGTCTCTCCCGTTTCCCCCTTCCCGCCCCGGGTGTCCTACACTGCGTGTGGCGGGCTGTCCTGTCCGGGAGTCCCTTACCCTCGCTCGCTGGTACGCCATTCCACGCGGTCTGTCCGTTCCGTGAGCCCTTCTGGCAGTCCCCGCGTGCCCTTTGCGTGTGTGTGCGCTCGCGCTCCCGCGGCGTCCGCTCCCCCTCCCCCCTGGGTGGTGTGGCGTGCGCACCTCACGCATTCCCGGCACTGTGCGCTGGTAGGGCCGTTCAAGGTTGTCCGTGCCCCTCCGCGTGTCATGCCCTGGTCCCTTGCTCAGTCTGTCGTGCTTGGGGGGGGGTGGTCCGGTCCCGGTTCCCCCCTACCTGGCTTGGGGCTGTGGCGTTCGTTTGCCTGGGGGCGCGACCCGCGTGTCCCGGGTGCGGTCGGTGCGGGCGTGGGGACCCAGCACCAGCCCCACAGCGTGCGCCCTTGCAGGCCGGCGTTGCTCGCTGTGGTAGTGGCGGAAGAGTGTCCCCGGGGGGGTTGCCTTCCACCATTGTGAGGGGCGTCTGGTGTCAGGCGCTGTCCCTCCCCCGGCCGCCCATCCTCTGGAGCAGGCAGCCAGGGTTCCGCGACCCGTGTGTCCCGGGTGCGGTCGGTGCGGGCGTGGGGACCCAGCACCGGCCTCACAGCGTGCGCCCTTGCGGGCCGGCGTTGCTCGCTGTTGGGGTGGCGGGAGGGCGTCCCCAGGGGGGGTGCCTTCCACCAATTTGAGGGGCGTCTGAGGTCAGGCGCTGTCCCTCCCCTGACTGCCCGCCCACTGGGCGGGCTGTTGGGGTCCGCCACCCACGTGCTGTGGGCGCGGGTGTGTTTGTGTCGGGGCCCAACACTGTCCCCTTGGCCTGCATGCCCTGTGGGGGCTGCGTGCCGCGGGGGTGGTTGGGGGCCGTTCCAGGAGGGGGTGGCCTGTCACCGTTGCGAGGGGCGTCTGGTGTCAGGCGCTGTCCCTCCCCCGGCCGCCCGTCCTCTCGAGCGGGCAGCCAGGGTTCCGCGACCCGTGTGTCCCACGTGCGGTCTGTGCGGGCGTGGGGACCCAGCACCGGCCCCACAGTGTGCGCCCTTGCAGGCCGGCGTTGCTCACTGTGGGGGTGGCGGATGGGCGTCCCCGGGCGGGGTGCCTTCCACCATTGTGAGGTGTGTCTGAGGTCAGGCGCTGTCCCTCCCCTGACTGCCCGCCCACCGGGCAGGCTTTTAGGGTCCGCCAAGCACGTGCTGTGGGCACGGGTGTTTGGGTGTGTGCGCCCAACACTGTCCCCTTGGCCTGCATGCCCTGTGGGGGCTGCGTGCCGCGGGGGTGGTGGGGGGCCGTCTCCAGGGGGGGTGGCCTGCCACAGTTGTGATGGGGCGTCTGGTGTCAGGAACTGTCCCTCCCCCGGCCGCCCGTCCTCTGGAGCGGGCAGCCAGGGTTCCGCGACCCGTGTGTCCCGGGTGCGGTCGGTGCGGGCGTGGGGACCCAGCACCTGCCCCACAGCGTGCGCCCTTGCGGGCTGACATTGCCTGCTGTGGGGGTGGCGGAAGGGCGTCCCCGAGGGGGGGTGCCGTCCGTCGTTGTAAGGGGCGTCTGAGGTCAGGCGCTCCCCCTCCCCCGGCTGCCCGCCCTCTGGGGGGGATGCCGGGGCTCCCGACTACTCCTCCTTTCGGGCGTGCGGCCGAGGCCCACTACCCACTGGCTGTGGGTGCCGGGGCTGCGGGCGTGGGGACCCGTCACCAACCCCACAACGCGCGCTCTCCTGAGCTGGCTTTGTGCGCTGTGGGGGCGGCATGAGGGTGCCCGGAGGGGGCGCCTCTTGCCTGGGTGTGGGGCGTCGGGGGACGGGCGCTCTCCCATCCCCGACCTCTCGTCAGTTCGGGCGTGCGGCCGGGGCCCACTACCCCCTGGCTGTGGGTGCGGGGGATGCGGGCGTGGGGACCCGTCACCATCCCCACAGCGCGCTGTGGGGGCGGCATGAAGATTCCCGGGGGGGGCGCCTCTTGCCTGGGTGTGGGGCGTCCGGAGACGGGGGCTCTCCCACCCCCAACCTCTCGTCCGTTCGGGCGCGCGGCCGGGGCCCACTACCCACTGGCTGTGGTTGCGGGGGGTGCGGGGGTGGGGACCCGTCACCAACCCCACAGCGCGCGCTCTTGCGCGCTGTGGGGGCGGCTTGAGGATGCCCGGCGGGGGCGCCTCTTGCCTGGGTGTGGGGCGTGCAGGGGCGGGCGCTCTCCCACCCCAAACCTCTCGTCCGTTCGGGCATGCGGCCGGGGCCCACTACCCACTGGCTGTGGGTGCGGGGGGTGCGGGCGTGGGGACCCGTCACCAACCCCAGCGCGCGCTCCTGCGTGCTGTGGAGGCGGCATGAGGGTGCCCGGGGGGGGCACCTCTTGTCTGGGTGTGGGGGGTCCGGGGTCGGGCGCTCTCCCAGCCCGACGGCCCGTCCCTTCAGGCGTGTGGCCGGGGCCTGCTTCCGACTGGCCGTACGTGCGGTCTGCGGGCGTGGGGGCCCGGCTGTCCTTGGCACCTTGTCCCGTGCCGCGGTTCGTTGTGTGTTGTGCGCGCTTCCCGGGTTCGCGGCACCCGGTGGCTGTTGTGGCTTGGCACCTGTCCTCGTGCCGTGGTTGTGGCCGGCGGCGTGCCTCTCTGGCGTGCCTCGTGGCCCCGTGTTGGTGCGCCGCTTCTCGTCCGGTCCGGTCGCTCTCGGTGCTCCGGTCGGCTTTCCCGTCGCCGTGGTGCCTTTACCCACCCCGGGGGCTGTCGCTCTCGGATTTACTGGGTGACTGCGCGGGGCACGTGGAGGCCACCAACTGCATGATGTGCCCTGAGCTGGATGGGGCGAACCTCCAAACGGACAAAGAGTGGCCATGGCTCCGCAGGCAGATCACGAGCGACCCGCCACGCCTCATCGATGCCTTCCGGCAATTTCACCCGACCGAGCGGTCCTCCTCCCAATACCCCACCCCGTACAGGGCAAGCAGCAGCCGCCTCGACCATATTTTGCCCTCCCCTGTGGCCTCAGAATTTTTTGCCCCCACCTCTGCAACCATCCTAACCGACGACAAAACGTCAGACAACCACCAACTCACGTAAACCTCTCAAGTCCCCCCCCACCCCTTCTCCGAAACCCCCACCATTAAGAGAAAGGTTTTCCGCAAACTGAGGGAGTAGGAGCGCTCCAAGCACCACGACTCCCTCGCCCCCCTGGCGCGGTGGTGCCAGTGTACCGTCCCCCTCTTTGAGTCTTTAACCTCGGCAGACATAGAGCGCTTCACAGATGTGGTGCTGGAAGAAGTACCAAACAGCTACCACAATACCACCACACCGTCACACCCCACCTCCTCGGCTCTGGTTAAGAAAACAAAGCGTCGCTGCAAACTTTGCCCCCCCCAACACATCCCAACTACCCTGCTTCGATGGACACGCTCAACAAACTCGTCAAGGAGTGGGAAACCAAAGTGAACAAGGCCGCAACCACCAAAATTCATCAGTGCCTTGTGAGGAATACTAGGATCAAACGGACCATCAACGAGGCGCTCAACCCCGTGGAACGCGGTGAAAAATCGCTGAAGCGCCCGGGCACCACACAGCTCGTCTCCACCCCTAAAGAAGTGAGCTCCATTTTCTCTCCCACACTCCTCACCCTGGGGGGCAGCCTGGAATACGCACCGCCGAGCACACTAGTGGATCGCCTGCTCACACACTCCCCGAACTGCCCTGAACCCACAAAACACAGCCCTCTCCCTGACATTACCTGGGAATCATTCCGCAAGACGCTCAAGAGGTCAAAGCCCAACAAGGCGGGGGGCGGAACTTCACAAACAACTACACTCTGCACGTTCCCCCCCCCCCCTATCCAACAATTCATTTGGAGGGTATGTAACCACTACCTCCGCCAGCCGTTGCCCGGGAAATGGCTCGAAGCCAACATTATCTTGCTTTTGAAGAAAGGGGATGTGATGAACCCGATAAATTACAGGCCTATAGGCTTGCTGAGCAGCGTTTACAAAATAATTGCAACACACGTGAACCGTGAGCTACTGGCAGCGGCCATCGAGCACTCCATCATACATCCCACCCAGTTCGGCGGGCTTCCCAACCGCAGGTGCCAAGACAACATTTTCAACCTCTTACACACCATCAAAGACCCCGGTCTCCGCTGCAACGAGAAAGAGTACACCTTTCAGAACCCAGCCATTTCTGTCCGCCCCCAACTGGCGGGGTGCCACGAACTGCTTACCCCCCCCCTTCTCCACCCCCAAGAGTACATCCTCAACCCCCCCCCTGGGCCACACGGCGGAGTCCTACTTGACTCGTCACTGCATGGCGAGCTGTACTGGCTCCCAGATGAACCTCATTCCCTTGACCCCGATGACCTTGAAGAATGGGGTTGTGAAGCAGCCCTTGCCCTCCTCCTCACATCGTCCCCCGGCAAGACATGGGTGTACTTGGATGGCTCAGCGGGCGCCTTGGGCTACGGGTCTGCGACCACCCTGTTTTTTCCAAATGGCTCCAGATGGGTGCTGTGCCAAACGTCCACATACCAGTCCTCAGAGGGATCGGAGTTCTGGGCGGCTATTATGTTCTTACGGTGGGCCCTTGCATCTCACCCGCACCTCACCTTTGCCGTGCTAGGGGACAACCTCCACGTTATCACTGTTCTCTCCCCGAGCACCCCCCAAGGCCTCCCGTCACGCTCGCCAGCCGGCACGTGGGAATCCTCTCTTCGGTCCATCCAGGCCTCCCTACGCCCAGGGATGACCCAGGGTTCGGGGTGGATCAAATGGCACGCCGGGTTTGTGGGGAATGAGATCTCGGATGCTTACTCAAAGTGGGCCGCCCACGTGATGATCTGGGACCCCTCCCTCCTTCCCCCCCCCCCGATAGGGTGCATATCCAGAGGCCCCCACCGCGTCATACACAAACGGACTACCACCTCAATCAAGCACCTCCTCCCTTGCCACAAACAGGAAAACATCCACGCACCGTCCAGCTTCCATTTTTACAACCACACTTCATGGTTCAATAGCCTCCCTTTCAAATGGTCCTCCGGAAATTTCAACATGGCGCCGTTCGCTTTCCACGACGACTTGTGCCCTCGCCAATGCCACGCTTGCCCCGACCAGCACCCAATGGATGTTATCACTTTCGTCTCACACTGCCCAACGTGCGAACTCCTGGTGCAAACCTACATTCAGTGCTGGCGCCCCCCCTTTCACCACGGCGGTATCCCAATGGTGGTCCGCGACCACACACGTCAGGGAGAGGCACAATTTCGTCCGGGGGCTTGTCCCCATGTCCCAGTACACCAAACTGACAACCCCCCCCTCCGGCCGAAGAAAAGCAGCACACTGTCATGACCTGTAACTCGCCCTGAAGGCTCGTGTTTCCCTGCTCCTGAATGCCCTCTACCGCACGCTGGAATGGCTAAACGACGACCCCCCTCCAGCCCCGCTCATCCCCCCCACGGGCCCCAACTCATGGGGACGCCCCTGGTCGCCTTACAGCACGTCACACACCGCCCTACAGCGCCCCCCCCCGCCTACCACCCCCCCCCCCCTCCCGCACAAAGTTGCACACAAGCCTCCAAAGCGCACCCGTCCCCCATCCCCTGCGGCACACACCAAAGCTCGAAAACACGCCCGCCAGCCCCCAAGACCTGTCCGGCCTCTATCGCTGAAACGCAGTACCGCAAGCCAACCTAAGCCAGAGCCCTCGCCCCCGAGGCGGGCGCTCACAATCCGGACATGTTCAACCCCCCCCCCCCCTAAACCAGCACCCCCTCTC
This sequence comes from Eutreptiella sp. 'Long Island Sound 2002', assembly GCA_964036045.1. NCBI lineage: Eukaryota > Euglenozoa > Euglenophyceae > Eutreptiales > Eutreptiaceae > Eutreptiella > Eutreptiella sp. 'Long Island Sound 2002'. The sequence goes on along the minus strand of OZ038379.1, from coordinate 93,030,504 downwards.
GCCACCTCCGCCCCTGTTTCCGCCCCTTCTCCTCGCATAACAAGGTACTTCGCACCAGCCCCCCCCTCCCCCGCGAGCACAAACTCACAACCGTCCTCATCTTCGTCCAACGTGTCATCTCTTTGAAAAACCCACACTTACACGTTTCTCTCACGCCAGCCCTCGACAGCCCTAACACGGCGCACCCAATCAGTACTACCACACTGGCACTCACCAGTCACTTCTGCAAATGAATATCTGCCCCAAGCCACCCCCCCGTGCTCAAGCCGTCATGCTCCAACCCCAAAGCCGCAACCGTACCGCCCTTGGAAATCAGGCAGAGACCCCGGCTCTGCGGTTGTCTATAACGGGGCTGCCAAGTCTCATTGAGATAAGGCAGAGGAGGACAGCAACGTGCAGCGGTACTCACCCTGCGATTGAACTTGGGTGCGGGCTCCCGCCCCTCCCTGAAAAGGCTTGGCGCGCAAGAGCCTTTCTTCCCGGCCTGGCGAGCCACAAAAGGCGCCATTCAGTGCAAAAAGTTGCAGAGAGGGGAAACAAGGACAAATGCAGTCTACAGGTCCTAAGTGAACAGAAAACCATCAGCGTCAACAAGGTTAGGCTAAGCCGTAAACAAATCTTGCAGGAAGGGGAGGAGATGGCAAGTAAATTTACCTGAGTTGTCCTAGAAGGAACAAATTTCCGTGGATTGAGGTGAAATGAGGCGGAATGTCTGGAATATAAACAACTACTGCCTTTGTTTAAACTTAGGTCAATATATATTGTCGTTCGCTCAGCTCATTTGTGCTTTCCGGCACGTTTGTTCGCGAGCATGCAACAGATGATAGGAAAATATTGGTCTGATGTTGATGCATGATTAGACATGATGGCTCCAAGTCCTTGGAATGTAACGCGCCTAAGGATAGCAAGAGGTGCTTTACTGACAGTATATAACTGGAAGACACCGAAGAGTCCCTTATGTACAGTGGCGGCGGTGTCAATCAACTTGGACAAGGCCAATTGTTCGACTGCGTCACACAAGAAGCTTCCATTCACCATTTTGGACCTGAAACTGAGGGATCGAGGTCACCTTGGCGTGTGCCAAAAATTCACCGTAGCTTACGGACCTCACAGGTGTCCCTACAGTCTCTCGCCGAAGGTTGTCTGAACAATCGACGTCTGGGTTTCCTGCAACAATGGCACAATGAAGGACAAACATGAGAATACCAAGGTAAATATGAGGATCTTGTGCCTGAATCTGGACTTTGGCTTAGCATCAAGACAGATGAAGCTAAGACCTAAGTTCCTGACGCAGCAACTGGTGCGACCACAACTACGGGGGGTGCCCGTAGGACAACAAGTTTTTCTTTGCAACGTACCCGCGAAGGGACTGCTGAGTCCCCAGAGGACAGAGCTTTTTTTTCTTTGCCGTAAGTTAGCATGTTGATGACTTCAGCTTGTACTATTTTGTATTTTTGTTTCTCTCTTTGCTTGCAAAGTTGTGCTGAATCCGTGCAATGCAGCAACAGGGGTACGCAGTTCGTTGCTGCATGGTTTCGCACGATGTGCAAGTAGATGGGCGTGAGGCATGCCAAGACGTTGGCATATCACAGCCGTTCGAACGGAAGAGCAGAGGTTGCTGCCAGGCAATTGTTCGAGAAATTCAGGCAATTGCATATCCAGGAGCCGGGCAGGAATTGGTATCATTCTCTTTGGAGGGTTCAGCAGGCACACCACAATTTACCCCGACAGTCTGGTTTGTCCCCCCATCGAACCTATTCCTGCGGGATCGAGTTTCACGTACTCTCCTTTGGATGAACCATGGTAATGTGGCAAAGGAGGCCAATGCCATGATGTCCGAAGCGGACGACACAGCCAAGAAAGTGTGTGATGCTATGGTGGCGAAAGATGCGAAGAGGGCCGAGTATTTCCAATCCAGGAAAGTTCACAAATATCGGCTCAAGGACACCTTTCGCGTTGGAGCGGCACCACAAAAACTCTTGTCCCGGCACCAGCAGCAGTCATGGTACATACCAGGTGCCATATTGTGGAAAAACCGACAAGATGTATATGTGATCCAAGTGGGGAACAACAAAACGGTCGAGCCGGATCAAACTCAGTTGCTCCCACGGGAACCAGATCCCCATGGCCGTGCCGTCACCTTCAAGTTCAGGGCGGATGCCTTCGACTCCGACAACGACGGGGAGGAGGACGAGTACACCGCCGACCGCATCCTCTCGGAGAAGCCTGAGTGCAGCACACCGGGGAGACGGCAATATAAGGTCCGATGGAAGGGTTCTGCTGCATTGAGGGATTCGTGGGAACCTCCAAGCAGCTTTGTTCCACAGTACACGTCCGTGTGGTTGAACTACCTCAAAGCCAAGAAAATCAAGTTGGATGTCAAGGATGTGCTGGTTCACTTGGTCATGGGCGACCGAGATTCAGGCCCAGCTTTTTACGCAATTTTTGTGCATCTACATATTTGCAACTCATTTGTTTGCCGCAGTGATGCACGTACCACGGCTCGAAACCTTTCAAGTACCACCCACCCCCATTTCATTGACATGAGATGGGCATTTGGAACAAAGAGCAGTCTTGGGTTGTGTTCATATTCTTTTGTGGTCACAATCGGTCACCGCTTGCTCAGAGAATTCCCACAGAACGATGGTTCTCAAGAACCCCTCATAATTTCCTATTTTTTGGATGGAGCCTTTGGTAAGTGCATCGGCGGGAGCGACACCCCCGCTATATGGGATCGTTTGTGGACTTCTAGGTTGGAATTCCAGAGTCTACAGGGGATGTGACGTTGATAATTATTTGTTTTGATCTCCTCACCCACTTTGCTTTGTTGCTTTGTTTTTGCCAATTTTTGGAAGGATTGTACCTATTTGGAGGTTGCCGGACGCAATTGGGACCACCAGTTGTGCTAAATCTCCCCGGACTACTACTTCTATTTTTAGCACACCACGTTCTATTTTTAGAACGCTTGCGCTCTTTTTAGTAGCAAAATTTCTATCTTTAGAACTCCGCCATAGCGGCTCGGTTTTGCGTCTAGTCTGAATCTGCAGCGTCCAAAAAGCTGTCGCCGTCAGATTTGTGAGGTCTGTCTCCATCCAGCGTCTCTCAATTCTGGGATTTCAATTTTTCCTGTGTGCTATTTTTAGTAACAAATGTTACTATTTTTGGTAAAACACTTCTTGCTCATTTCTCCACATTTTGGGCACCTACGGACCATCCGACTGGATCCACAATCAATTTTTTGCGAGCTGGACGCGATGGCCACGTCCCTCCTAGCTCATCGTGCGACTGGAGCCGGTTCGGGACGGAGGAGCCGACAGAAAAAAATATCAAAAGTTTTCTTTTCCCAAATATAAAAAAATTCGATGTTGTTTGTGTGTACGCTTGTCATTCTGCAGTGTCATACCCCCCCCAAAAAGCCAAAGTCTCCTGGAGGTGATCCAATACTCCTATGTCTCTTGGTGGGAGTGCAGGTTATGCAAGGGGCTATTGTTGGTCATGGCGACCATCATATACCTGTTTGTGGTCTTTTATGTAGACTAGTCGAGGACGTTGCTTTGTGTCTATCTTTGACCCGCCGAGCCTATGCCTTTAGGTTTAGTGGTGACCGGAGGGACCTCATTCTTTTGAGTTTCTATCCTACCTCCCCCCAATTAGTTGGGCGGGTGGCCACGGTGTATGTGGTACCCTCCCACAATGGGGGGAGTGCCAAGGGGGCAACCGGGATCCTCTCGTGCTCTTTATGTTTTTCCTAGCAAGTGACAATGCTCTGGGAAGGGGGTCGAAGCCGGTTCTGATCCCATTTGGGTGCACTCTATCCTACACTTCACTCATTTCAGTGATTTGAGCTGTTTTCGGGTATAAATTCAGGGGAATTCCGAATTTATATTATTTATAAGTCACAGGATGGCGAATCTCATATTTCTCTTTCTGACCAGGCCTGCTGTGTGTGCGCGTGCCCTTCTCGTGTTCCTGTTGGTGTGCGCGTGCTCTGTGTAATGCGGGCCGATCGTCTGAAAATTCTTCTCAATGGGTGCTAATAGTGTTAGTTCATTCCTGTTATGGAAATGGAAGGGAAGCGGAAGCTCGATGATGGAAGGCCCAGAGTTAGGGATCTGGCTAAACCCTGCTGTGCTGCCTCCGCCCGCACCAGCTGTCGCCCTTCGGTGCATCACTGCACTTGGCTGGAGACCGGTGTACGTTAATGGGCGCATCTGCTTCGGCAGTGCCACGCCTACGTTTATGGGGGACCACGAGTCCCTTGAAACTGGAGGAGCCCTAGGGGGAGTGAAGTGGAAGTGGATGTGGCTGACGTAACCGCAGCGGAAGGGAATAAGGTAACTCGGTCGTTGCTCCGCAAGGCAAAGCAATTCCTCATTCCTTGGCTTATCATTTGCTTGCTTCGCATGTGTCATGACAACTTGATCTCCCATGGAATCAAAGAGGCTCGATCTTTGGTGATTGTGTGTGTCGAACATGTTGTGTGCACGTGCAATGGGTGAACTTGCCAAAGGTGGAAAATTGCACTTATGCCCTGGTTGTTAACCTCTCATTTGCTGTCTTACTCCGGTGTCCTTGGGTGAATTCAACTCATTGGTCAAACATGGTTATTGATCCACTATCCATCTCTTAGCACCAAGCAATAGGGCATGTGTTCACTTAATTTGGCAATTGGATATAGGGACAATCGTCCGTCAAGGTTGGGGATTCTCACTCCGTGTGCATGAATGCTCTCCTGGGTCATGGCTAGGCGAAACTCTCCCTCCATACTCATGCTCTCGGGATTGAGTATTGGTGAGGTTCTATCCTGGGCCATGGATTGGTTAGGCTCTCCCTCCTGCGCCATGGATTGGTTAGGTTCTCTTTCCGGGCATGGATCGGGCCGGGCCCATCTCTTCACAAGGCCTGGAACGGGGCGGGACCATCTCTCTTCTGCGCAGGACCACATCTCTTTGGGATGGGACAATCTCACATGGATGTGGTCTCATTGGGCCCGGGATACCTCTCTTTTGTACACTCAGTCTGCGGGCCGGGTGTAGGTCTCTGCGTGTGACCCGGGGCATCTGCTTATCCAATTGTCTTACCCAATCTCTCTCCAAGTAGCATGCATTGAATTGGTTCGGTGTCACACGAACACCCAAATAGGCAATATTGATTTCACTTGTTCATGTGTGGATGGTTCCTAATGCACATGACGATTGTGTTTGCCTATGCCATCAGGACCCAAGCAATTAGGCACCAGGTGATCGGACCGAGTGGCATGTCCAAGGATATGAGGGCATGAAACATATGTTGTGTGTTGGCTTCTCGACTCATGTCTTTGGTTCGCGACGCTCTTCCCGTAGGGAGCCCAGCAATTGGTATGTACTATACACTAAACATGTGAGGTTTGGTGGGCTGGCCCTTCTTGATGTGTACGTTGCAAGCAGCAAGTAAACCCGTCACTTGCTGGCCATTGTGTATGATATTGCTCAGTTACGGGCAACCGGCATCCGGTGTGAAGTACCGAGGCATTGCCATCATGACGATATATAGGTCACACATGCCAGAGGTCAGGTAGTGTTTGCCATTGCCGTGATGTCACTCACCCGACTCATATTTAGTGATCTCCATTGCAACTTCCTCATCGTGCACATTGGTGACTCATGGGGGTGGACAAGTCATATTTGGGACCATGCTGTACTTTGTGTTCATGGAGGCCATGGAGTAGTGCTGGATCCACGCCGAGAACATTCTTGATGTTTTGAACCCATGTTGCTTACTCCATTTTACCTTCTTGTGGGCAAGGGTAAGGATGGGCCATGTGTGCCCGAGCTTTGCGAGGAATCCAATGATGCTAATGTGTCTTATATGCTTTTCCTTGTGTGTTGCCATACACTTAATGGACCGTATCGATGTCATTATGTCACGCATGATCATTGGTGAATAAATGAGTCTTCTCAAGCCGTTGTATCGGGACCCTGTGGGCATGGCGTCATACGTCGAATAACCGAACGCATAGTTCGAGTTTGCATGGTCTATAACTCGATTCTTGGAGTAGGGATGCAAAATCGTCTTCGACAATCGCATATCTTATTCCAGGGTTTCATCTCCATTTCTACCTCTCAACTCCTTTGCCCGACATTGTCATTGTTTGTTTCCTTCTCCATGACTTTCATGTATTGATGGACCAAAGTGCCTCTGTCCTCAACACTTCCCTCAATGAATTGGTGGACCACATATTTGGATTCGAGTGCCCAGGGTTGTCAAGGGGTGTGTTTGTGGGACATTTTTGGAATCTTGAAATTGGTCATTGGTAATCATGGAAGCATTCGTGAGATCAAGAAAAATGGGTGCCACAGGGAGGAAGGTGGAAAGATCGGGAATAGGCGGAAGGGCCCGCACAATGGCAGGGGTTGGTCCTACGGATCCTCATTCTGATCAACGCCTTCTCCACTCGTTTGGTGACCGGGTCCCTCATGTCCTCCACCTGTACCTTCAATTGCGCCTCCCTGCACGCCATGCGCTTCTGCAGATGCTCCACCGAACGCAGCAAGAGCCTGTGGGCCACAACTTTCGGCGCCCCCGTAGGCTCCTGGAGTCCCCTCCATAGCGATTTCACCATCACCATGTCCCACAACCCCTTGCGATGCCCTTCTTTCTCCAGATCCCTCTCCATCTTTCTTCTGCCTTTCTCACCCTTCTTGATCAGCCGGATGTCCTGATCCGTCACCAACGGCCCCTCCATCCCTCTATTCCTCTCACATCGCATGAAGTGCTCATACATTTCCAACTTGGGGCCGCAGTTGCATTGCATGCACTCCTCTGGGAGATCCATACCCCTATGCCTGTACCACTTCATGATCGTCTTCCGCACTGGCACCTGCCCTGTGACTGCCTGCAGCCGCCTGGTTTGCAGTCTTTTGGGTAGCGTTTCCGGACTCAGCACGTTGGGGAATTGGACCTGCCGTCCCACTTTGCCGTACAGGTACCCGCTCAGCTTCACCGCTTCCGGCCCCCCTCGCACCTGAGCTAGCACGTGCACCTGCTGTTGGTACACTCGTTTGCCCCTGTCCTCCTCCACCACCCATCTGGCTCTTCCTTCGCCCCTCACCCTCGCTGGTCAATGTACCCAGTGAAGGTGCTCCCTTCTCTCCAGCACCCTCAATTCCAGTTCCTGCTCCTTGTCCATTGCTTGTGCCGCTCCATCCGCCTCATGATTCCCTACCCCTGCTCGATGCGACTCTTCCTTCACGAGGTGTATGACCAGGGGCACTTTCCTCATCTCCAGCCCGCGCCGGTATCCCGTATACCTGCTACACCAGCCCCGTGCCCAGAGCCTCATGTAGCGGCCTGCTGGCTAGTCTCCTGAGGGACGCCATGTCCGCCTTCGCCTGCACCACCATGCACACTTCTTGTACGTCCTTCCCTATCTTCCCAACCACGGTTTGCACTTCTCCATGGGACGCCGCCCCGTACACAATCCTGTCAACCATGCTTTCTGTGTCTTGTCCTACCCCCTTGACCCGTATTGCCGCTGCCTGCGCCTTGGGCGGCCGCCCTTCCACCCCGGACCCGTCCAGAAACACCACCACCCTACCCTCCGGCGGCTCCGGTATGCGCACCACCTCTCTCAGGTGGTGGCAGTACACCTTTGGGCAGCCGATGTCATACTCCCGCACTCCCTCCTCGACGCTGAGTTCTTTCACACCCCGGTACACTGCCCACTTGTTGTCTGCCCTTGCCTTCCAGCCTTTCGTAACCACTACCCCGTGACACCATGCCCTGTCCCCTTTCGCCCTGCCCTGTTCCAGGTACGCCTGTACCAGAACTAGGCACCATACCCTGTCAGCCGGCAACCTGTGGACCGTCAGCCTGATCCTCCTCGCACTTTCCCCACACTTGTGGCCCACGGACACTATGGGCGCCTCCTCTTTGGGCTGCCCCGTGTCCGTCATCCGGAAACTCACCGCCACCCCATCATCCTCTGGCTGCAGCCCCCTCACTGTGTCCCATCCTATCTGAACTCCTGTCCTTTCCCCCTCCTGTTCCTCCCCCCACCAAACCTCCATACCCGCCTTGGCCTCTTCCTCCTCCTGCAGCTCCCTGGGCAGCCGTAGCACCGCCCCCCACCACTGTCCCCTGGGGTCCGTAGTGCGCATGGTCGCGGTGGGGAACGCCCATGCTGCCATTCTCAGGACCGGCCAGGGTACCTGCGCCGCCTCTCTTGTGCATTTCCAGCACTGGTCCCCCTTTCCTGCTCCCACCGGGATGTTGTCTCTCCGTAACATATCCGCATGGACATCGTACCACTGCCCGCTCGCACTCTGTACCTTCCTCCTCGGCCCCTTGAATCCCAGTGGTGCATACAACAGTATGCCCGGCCTTAGGGTTCGGAACCGGATTTACAAATTAATCAGGAAAACCGGGTATCGGCACCAGTCGCAGAATATTTTCAAAACAATGGCAACGACCGCTTATTTTGAGAAGAGATTGGGACCAATTAATCGGAATGGTTCCAACCGTTTTTGGTTATTTTCGGCAGTACTTTTTGTCCAATTTTTTGCACCAAACAGAGGCTTTGGTACCAGGAGGCGATGGAAGATTGTGAATTACAACTTCCGACGTAGTTTTCATCACCTTGCCATGACTTGTATGGGGTCGCATTTGCCAATTGCAAGGTTTTCGGTAGTAAAGGGCAATTAATTCAAAAGACATTTAATTTGAAAACCATTAATCGGCCGAACCGGTTCTTTCTGTAAAAATAGTCGTTTAAAAGCGGTAATTTTCAAAACTAGCAGGTTCCAAACCTTGTCCCCTTCTCCCCTGTCCAGCACCTTCTCTTGTACTGCTCCTACCCCTCTGCTGCGTCTTGGTTTCTTCCTCCTGATTCCCCATTGCGCCACCCATTCTTTCCACATCTTTTTCATCAGCTTGTCCCACCTGGCACGGGCTTCTTGTCCTCTCCCTCGCCTCATCGTCCACTTGTATACACCCCACTCCACGACCACCTGGTCTATATAGAACTCCGCGTGATGCAGCCCTGCTTCTCTGTACTCCTGCATATCCTTCCTGCGCATGTGCAGCACCTACAAACTCACTCCTTCCGTCATGACCTGCCGTACGGTTCCATGTGCCGCCACTCCGAAGTCCAAGTCCAGTACCAGGACCGGTCCACTCCTGTCACACATCCTGTTGGTCGCCAACATATGCTCCTCCCCCGGCAACATAGCCTGTAGGACGCGCCACATGCGCTCCTTTTTCCCCGCTGCCAACTGCCTATGTCTGTGCCACACAAAGCGTGGACACATGTTCTCCTCCTTATGCACTTCCGCAACGGCATGGTAGCACACTTGGCGCACCACCCCCTCTTGATTTTTGCACATCCTGCTCAGCGTTCTTGCCGTATGTGCCCTGTACGCCTCCCCCGCCGTGGGCATCCCTTTCCCATAATATGCCGTCGGCGATCGCAAAATACACCATGGTATCTCCGTGAATGTCCCCTCATACCCCCTGATGAGCCTCCGCACTTCCCCTTCCACCTCCTCCAGCTGTGCCCTCCAGTACGGGTGGTGCATCCCCTGGTAGCCTATTGCCGCATCGAGCACTGCTCGGAGGAAGTACAGCGTTTTCGGCACCGACCGGGGCTGATTCTGGAGGACTACCATAATCGCCCTGAACCCCCTGAGCAGTTTTTCTGGTAGCCTGATGCCTTCTGCCCCCATGGCCTGCACATGTCCCAGCACCACCGCTTGCTCTGCCCTCTCTGGCCACGCCACCTCCTACCCCACATCCAGCGTCATACCACCCTTGCCACGCGTCCTCAGAACCGCCGACTTCTCTGCGCTCGAGACCAGGTGGTTATCTCTCCTGTACCTCTGCATCAGGTCCTGCACCACCTGCTTCGCTTTTTTTTCCCAAGCCGTGGGTACCGCATCATCCACATACGCTTGCGCCGGTGACGTGTGTGGCGCAGTCACCAGATGTGGATACTCCCATGCTATCCAACTCATCAGTGGGAGCACGGCCAGCATGTACAGGAGAGAGCCCTCCACCCCGCCCTGTGGCACACCCTTACCTGAGTTTACCTACTCCGTACAGCCCTTTCCCGTGGCGACTGTGTACCTTCTTGTGCAAAGGTACTTCCCAAAGAAGTCACCATACGGGAGCCCCAATTGCCGCCATACCTCCTCTATGAGCCTGCGTGGTGTGTAGGGGAACGCCCCCTCCATGTCCACGGATGCCATGAAAGCGTCCAGGTCCTGATCATTGAGGACCAGTCATACAGGAAGCTTGCTTCCTCAGTGGACCTGCCCGGCACGGACCCCCACATGTTGTCCGGTATGACCCCTGCTGCATACAGCCTCCGCTGTATCGTCCCGAAGACCACCATCCACACCAGCTTGGCGTCCGTGACGGAACAGCATATGGGCCTCCAATTACCCGGCCTGAGGTGATCCCCTTTCTTATATAGGGGCCGCACCTTGCCCCCCGATTCTATTGGGGGCGTGCCTGTGTGCAACACCTCCTTGACCCTCCCCGCCATGCCATCCAGTTCAGGCCCCCCGAGGTTCTGGTATGCCTCCGCCACCAGTTGGTCCAGCCCCAGGCTCTTTTTTCTCTCAAGAGCCCGTACCGCCGCCTTTTTTTCCCCCAGCGTCACTCTTCCGCGCTGTATGGCCTCGCTCTGCTCCTCTGTGAACACCCTTGGCAACGCCCGGACCATCCTCCGCGTTGTTTCGCTGAGCCCCTGCTGCCCCTGGTTGTGCTCTTCCCGGAAGCTCTGCGCTTCTTCTTCCAGCACCTCCCGTTTATTGCCTGAGACTCTGCCATCCTGCAGTCTCAATGCCCGTATCTTCCGCGGCCGTCCAGTCTCGGTGAGCTCCCGAATGTACCGCAGCGCCTTGTACGGTACTGCACTGTCCAAATACTGTTCATGCTCTGGCACCACCTTCTGGTAAATCCTCTCATGCTCATCCTCCACTGGCCTCCTTGCTGCCTGCACCCTCTTCTTCGCCTGCGCCACCCTCTCTTGCCACACCGCACCCTGTCTCTACACGGTGCCATGGGGTATGCCCCAGGTCTCTCTGCCACTAGTTGCCCAATTTCTGTGCTGGCACCAAACATCCTTGCAGGAATACCCAGCGCTAACACCAAGGTTTTGGTTTGCCTACCCTACGTTCTCATTTGGATCAGGTACTTCACACAGTGGTTTTACCCGGTTTAACCCGGTTGAACTCGGAAGGGGCGCGGTTGAACCGCTGAACCGTGGTTGAACCGCGGTTGAACCACCGCCAGCGCTGGCGGCGGACGAGGAAATGCCTGCATGTAAGCAGGAAGATAAAGAAGAGGCAGCCCCAGAGGTTGGTGCATCAGTGCCTCACGTGAAGGAAGAGCAACTCCCAAACGACTGACTTTTCACGTGCCTCAAGGGAATGAGGGGGTGGCAGTGGCGGGAGCGACATGGAGCACGGTACCGTAGGCAGTTGTGGGGGGCCGTAATGGTGCAGGGGCATCACGGTGTGCAGGTTGCAGTGCAAACGAGGAGAGATCCGGACCTGGTCCGGCGCGTGAACACACACATCGGAAGTGTACTCCCCCAACTAACCTACACTGCGCTCGCAGTGGTCCATTGGATGGGCAATTTTCCCATGCTTGTACATACGCATCCAAAGGATGACAGTCCCCTTACGGGGGAAATAGCCCTGGGTGACTTTGTGGGGGAGGAACTGTTTACCAGTGCCCTACTTTGTGCAAATGGGCCTTTTCGTCCTCCATGGATACGTTGGGGGCGGGTTCTTTTATGGGGGCACATTGTGGATTTTCGATATGGGGTCATGTTTAACGCTCACAGGCCCCACATGCCTCTGGCGTGGTCTGGACAGCGCATTGTGCTCGTACCGTACACAGGCATTGCATGGGGACGTCTGCCTGTGGCGATGCAGAATGAACTGGTCACGTTTGGCTTCCCAAGGTGAAGATGTGTTTTTTGTGTAGCGCTTCGTGCAACAGCGGTTGAACCAGTGAGGCCGGTGCAACCGCGCGCCTGTCCAGCGGTTGAACCACCTCGAAAGCCGGTGACATTTTAGTGCAATCCATGAGGAAACAAGCTTCTGACAATCAAGTGTAGGCTTGCATGTAATTGTTGTTCACTAAAAAGGGTCCAAAGTCCTAAAGGGAATCCAAACAAGGCGCAGGGGTGTATGTCACCACGCCTAACGAAACGTTGATGGTGAAGCCGTGCGGTTTCACCAATACAGCCGCCTCCACTGGCACCTACACCACCACTGCCGTGAAATATGATCCAAGAGAAAAAGGTCTGCAGTGTTTTGCACCAATGAGGTAAGAAGGTTACCAAAAACATTCTTTTTAGGGGCTGTGGCATCTTTTGCAGGGCTGAAAAATAGCGGTTTTCAGGTTGCTAGTTAGCAATTTGTTGCTGTACCACGATAGGGGTTAAATAGTGGGGAAACTGTAATGAAAGTGCGCGGTTGAACTCGGTTGAACCACGGTTTCACTTGGGTAATTCAAGGGTACCTGATCCAAATGAGCACGTAGGGTTGGTGCATTTTGGAGCAGGGTCACATCCCCTGAGTTACTGTACATATGGCTGCTGTCCTTCAATGAACTTCAGCTCGCCATGAACGCTCACTTGCCCGTGGTTAGGCCGCTTTTGTGTTATGCTCGCCGGGGGGCAACCCCCATGCACCAAAAAAGCGTCTGTTTGCTGGACCGACAATACAGAGACCATCACTGCCACTGCCCAACAAGAAATCCTGATAAAGTTTCAGGAAACAGGCGGGACAGTGACACACTCACTACAGGTCCTACACTCACTAGCCAGCTTTCGAACGCTGAGCGAGCACTGTGCTCAAGCCCTCACCCAGGCTTAACACTCCTACACTCACATGCTATTTCGGGTTGTCCAGGAAGAGGTCTCAGGCCCTAGTGGCCCACCTGTGAAGGTACAGGAGAACACAGCGCTACTACGCGATTTTGGCCTAACAGGGACATCACAACACGTCTCCCTGTCAGGGCTTGGAGGGAAAGAGTGCTCTATCAGCATGCACAGCGTGGATGCTGATGAGGCCGGACCGTTCCCGCCACTCCTGGCTGGGGCAAAGGCTGTTTCTTCCGTGATCTGCGCCCCGTTTAGCTGGGTAACCAACTGCACCATACACGCTGCCCTTTCGCACCCGGGAACAGAGGCAAATGCAGGACGGCCTTTATCTGAGAAACCTAACCTGCCTCCCCGTATTATACGACCTCCGACAGGAAAATAATACGCTGTCTAAAAGCCGCCGTCCCAAGCAGGCAAGCTTAAGAAACTCTGCTCGTTCTCTTATAGAACGTAGGGCGGAGCCCCTGGGTAACCTAAACAAGGGTAATACGGTGCGCACCTCGCGTTGACTACTCTTTGATGCGTCATATGCATGCGAGAGTATGCGGGAGTTCGGCAGCCGACTTATCTTAACAAATCAAACACATTCAAATCGTACCAGGTGTCTACGAACAATCACAGACTCAACCAGGGGGTGGCTGCTCCTGGGCTTACTCAACCTTACCTACCGCTGGAGAGAGAAAGAGTGTGGGAGTGTGGAACGGCACACAAGCGAAGCAAAGCGTTTATGCACGTGATGGATGTTATAATCAGTGCTACAAAAAAGGGAGGTTGGTGTGTAAGAGCACTTCTCACAGTTGCCCCGCATTGCATCGCAGGACAGGACTGTTAGCCCCCAGTGACAACCACCCCCTGGCCGACGGCCATCAGTTTCTTTCTGATCTCACCTCTAATCATGGTGCAATCTTCCAATCAATCCCTCTACTCTACGTTTACGCTGGTACACGGTTAGTCTACGGTAACACGAGGCAAGCAATGTGCATGCTGCATACGAAGCAACAAAAACCTGTATGTGTATACCTTGCTCTGCGAATGTTTGTTGAATTTTTCAATTCTTGATTCTTGAGATTTCCTAGAAGCAAGTGTGGAATCCTTACGTTTAATGTTTGTTCCGTCATTTCTTGATTATTACGTGACGTACTGTTATAATCTTGTTTTCTGGGTCTTTTCCGGTGCCCAATTAGGATGCGCTCTGGCGCGCCGCTTTTTGCTGTGTGACAATCCATCATTTAAAAAGTTCATGAGATGATCGAAAATTGCGCAAAAGAGTACATTTTATGCACAAGAGTATTCTGAACAGGTCCGTACCCTCAGAAACATTCTAGGCCCTCATTTGACGGATTTGGGTGTATCGTCAATCGTTGCGCATAAATCAGGCCCCCATCCATTGCATCCTTTCTTTTCAGATATGCCTGAGCGAATACAGGGAAGTAGGACGCGTTCTGGCCGAACCGCTGCCTCAAGGACCACTGTCCAGAAGCCCAAGACCCCATTAAGGGGCAAAGAAATTTTACCGCCACCCCCTCGCCAGAAAGACAGGCCAGGTACAGCCAGCAGGTTGCACGAAGACTGAGATTGCGTGCCCTGCGCTCTGTTTTGCGTTTTGCTACTTCGAGGGAGGGATGCATGATCACATGAAATTTGGCATGCTGATTCCAACCGCTATCAAGCCACAGTCGCCCCAGCGACGCCTCTGAGCGCAGTGGGGGCTGTAGGTGTCTGTTACGACAAAGCAAAAGCTGGCGACTGCCCTGACGCAGCGCCCTCTTTACAGTGCTGGGAAGTTATAGGTAATTTTAACAGGAAGCTGAAACCAAGCTTACGAATAATACCTTTATTCCTTTACATTGCGACACGGGTGGCCAACACAGCACAGGGAGGGAGTAAGAAAAAGTGTATCTCGATACCAAAAAGTAACCTTTAGTTGTTTTAGAGATTCCTAAAGGCATACTACATTTCTATCTTAGTATTGGCCTATCGGAAAAGGGGTGACAAAGCATTTTGACCTATAAAACCAAGCATTGAGAATTGGATGTTGCGGGGCCCCTGACCCCAAACTGATTGGACTTAAGCACAGTTTCCCCGACTGACTGAGGCGCTGACATTGATCCAGAGCCGATACATTTTTCTATATTTTGTCATGAATGCCTAGCTATCCTAGCGGTTCGCACCCTAGGGGGCTGGAACACCTCCTTTTGAGAGGTTCGTGGTTCAATTCCCAGTCAGCCTAGCCGAGTAAGAAGATCCCATCTGACATCGCAGTGACCTCATGGTCACATACCATGCGACCACAGCACCTATGTGACCTAAAACAGACAGTACTCATCTCTGGATGGCACTATAAAAGAGAGAGTGCCCATATGGGCAGTTTGTTCATGTTTGTAGCATGTTTTCTAACTATCCTTTCCTAAACGTGTAGTTATTGTGAGTTCCTTTGTTGATACACTATCTCCTTTGACTGTAGCCCTTCATGTTGTGGATTTGATCCTGTGTCTCCTCTCTTGCCCTGTGGGTACTTGGGAGGTTTGGTTGATTTCAACAAAACATTTATATTTGGAAAATCAGAGCTACATCAAGAAGCAGCAGGAGCAAGCGGAGGCACAGACAAAACAATATCAACAAAGCAATCAACAGTGGATGCCTGTTCTAAGTTTCAGTTTAGCGGGTAGGGATAACTCGGAGGGTCAGAGGTAGCAGTCACAATGAGAAAAACTCTCATTTGACCCGGATCCGCTCTTTCTTATCCCGGCCATAGGGATTGATCCGTCCTGGGGGTATGGGGATTTATACTAATTCTTCAACCAAACAACCGTTGAAAGATCTAGTCTGTCATCACTGACATTTTACTCATACTTTCTCGCTATCTCTAAAACAAAGCTGAAACGTGAGATACCTAACATGACTAGAAATCATGTACAAAAGAATCAATATTCCATCACGGACAAATGCCCTAAGCCTCAAATGCAGAGCATATAAACCATGTTCCTCAGTAGGAAACAGCCCACAGCAATCTAATGAGATATGAAGCTAGTAGAAATTCTGATTTTTGTAGAAATGTCCTCAATGACTTAGATCACCCATGCAAACTATGTGCCAAGGGGGTGTAAATGTAGAAGTGTATTCATCATGTAAATTAAGAAAAGGAAGATGTATGCGTTGCGGCAAAGTGCTAAAGATGACCAAATACCGATGAATTGTATGTGAAAGTACGGGTTGGGTATACGGGTATGGATGGGTTGGTCCCCTAGGGTTGGTTGAAAACAACGTAGGTAAGTGATTGGTGAAGAAAGGTTTGGAAAGCTCGGATCTTTCCCATGAAGGCCGTCCAGCTCTAATGCGAGCTAACGGATATCCCCCACGACCGGAGGGTCGCCACTGCATCATACGCAAAATTGATCATTGCTAGGTTGTCTCAGACAAGTAGAAGTACTAAATCTCCGAAAAATGCTATAGTAGTTAGAGTGTGTCTGTACCTTACCGTAAGACCAATCGTGGCGAGCCCCTTGCTCAACAGATTGTTCTACAAACCCATCCGTGCGGGGGCCTGTCTTCATATATGAGGAGTGAATTCCGCTCAACTAAATTCCAAGATTCAGGCTATCCTCTTGGAGCTTAACTCCACCATCTATCTCTACCGCAAGAGAAGGGGTCTATCCCACTGCAGGGAAAGTACTTATTTACCAGCGCGAGGGTAAAAGCCCATTACTGTAGGCTTCCGATACCTTTCCAAAATCCTTTTCAACGAGCCTACCGTAGTGCAACGCTGGTCTCGGTGGGTACCGGCGTAGCACTCTTCAGTAACACACCGCGGAATGCATTAGCCAAGTCACAGGCTAAGTGACCAAGGTCAAACCTGTTCCCTTGTGTTACACAACAAAGATGTGGTAGGGTGAGACCAATGCCGGCTCCTGTAAGCGGACACTGACTATCTAGACGAAGGAAATGACTTAGAAATTGTCTCGTAGGCAAACATGTGATCGATGTGGTACTACAGCAATTCCTCAGAGGGTGGCATCCTAAAAAAACATGGGATAATCAAACAGTTCATGGGATGTGTTGGTGTGTTGGTTGTATGTGTAGTGTGATCAGAGATGGAATATGTGAAAAGAATCCAATTAGGTCTGTCATGAATCTGATGGATCTGGTCGAGGAGATAGAGAATGTGATAGAGAATGTTGTAGACTGCGGACGCTCGCTTGAGCACTCTCAAACCCCGTAATTGAGGCTGTAGCAGGCGATCTAGCGAAGGTTAACGAAGCAGAACGTACCCCTAGTGGTTCGCTAGCAAAATCGAGGGTAAACTAGCCACTTAGACCGAGTGACCTGGGTGAATGATCGCGAGGGCTGGAAAAGAGATTCATTCCTCACAACTTGCAGTCAATCAACAAAAGTCGAGTAGAGACCATTTGATTGTTCGTCGCTGGGATCCAGGACTCGGGGTCTATGGAGCAAAAGGTGCTCATAGAACTAAGAAGGGCAGATCAATTACTCACCATATTGCATCTGGACTGTTTTGGACAAGCCATTGCAATAAGGAAGTAATGCAATAAGCATGAGATGTAACATTTGCAAACTGAAATGCAATGAATGAGTGACCTCATTGAACGAAATGAGTGTAATGCAATCGGAGTTGAGAGTAGAATACGTCACCAGTCAAATGCTCGCCTTCGCGGCGGTGCAGTGAAGGATGAGATGCATGGTAGGGTGAAATGAGGACAAATCACTTCCTAGCTCAAATGCAATTGTGCTCAAATGAAGTCTTTTGACAACTTCAAGGTGCCGGGAAGGGTCTCAGCACACGCAAACGTGGCGGACCGTGACCAGAAGTCATGTAGTCTATGCTAAGTTTGTGCAACCCAAGAGAGGTCACGGACCGTGCTCAGAACAACATTGAACTATGTCGGGTCAAGGGAAACAATGAGTGATACAGTACACACAGCTCCCTACACTAGCTAAGTAGCTAGCCAGCTAGCTAGAGTACGTAAGGATAAGTAAGTTTTGCAAACTTTTCCCGCGACCAGTTACCACCACTAACATCTCCCCCGGAGGATGGTCACAAGGACCCCCAGAGAGATCAATGACAATGGTTTGGTCGAGTGCGGTCGTTTAATGTATCACTTTGGTGCCCCTGCATTGAGCTTTCTGTTCCGCCTTCCGCTCACACCCGACTTTTCCCACCCTCTTCCTCGACGCCTCGCCTTTCACTGCATGGCCCAAACTCCGCTTGCGCGCTACTGCGGGAATGCGGCTAGGGCCCTACGCGCAATCCGGTACCCTGTAATCAGGGCCCTAGGCGAATAGGGCGGTGAATGTCGCAGTCTCAAACGGTCTCTTAATGGTTGCCGCCAAGTTTGTTTTGTGACCAAAAAAGATAACAAAATGTTTCCCTATTCATTGTGTGTCTAAGTAATTCTAAGGTATCTACCTTTCTACTTGGGCCAGGCCTGGTCAGACTGAATCAAAAACTGCTGCAAACAATCACAAACTGCAATATCATGCAATGAGTCAAGGTTAGAAGACCAAAGATTTGCGAATGTTTTACAAAACGTTAATGTCAAAGACCTGTTTTTTACCTCAAATACCCACTTTTTGCACCATTCCTCTGTCATATGTTGCCGGGATGTCAGCAAATGATTGTGTGCACTGTGTAGAGCATGTCCTCAGGCTTATGAAACATGTTTGATGTTCGCCGAACTCCCCATAGGTTCAGAGGAATAGAAGTTCGGGGGAGACACATGAATCTCACTTGCAACACATGCTGAAAACCCATCAAAAGGACATTAAGAAATCGAACTTTTTTTACTGTCACCCGGTTCTCAAAAAAATCCAATGTTTGCATATCTGCAATTTACACACCATTACCTTTCTAAAACAGGTTTCAACTCAACACAGGTTTTGAGAAAGGTCCAAATCTTGTACCATCATGATCTAAAGATTTGAAAACATGCTGTCATGCATCAAGTAGACAAACATGAGAAAAATCCATTATCCTGCAAAGAAATTCAAATGAAACATGTTTTCTAGACTCTATGCTCCGGTGTTTGTAAAACACTTTAATTAAGGTTCCAACTCACCATGGTGTCAGGGAACTGATTAAAACTCCAAAACCATTTTTCATGATTTTTCACCAAGTGGTTTGTGTGGTAAGTTGTGACATTTCTACCATAGCCATTCTTAGTTTCTGAAAACAAAACCGACTCAGGATTGAAAAGCACATACTTGACTGTTGTTGAAAAAAGTGATATCGACCCGAAAGTTTTTTTTTTCCCTGGACATATGAAGGAAGCGCAAAAGGCCCTTTTTGAGGTGTCTTTGGCGTGTGGTTCATGGATGACTTTGTTGGGGGTGCAGAGAATGACAAAAGAATGTTTTCCAGCAACTTGAAGTATGCAATAGAGGCGTGTCATTCAGTACTTCCCAAAGATGCTTGATTCAGATTTTTTGAGCGCAGTGGCGCGAAGATATGTGTACACCACCAAATCTCATTTTCGAGTATTTTTGAGGGTTGGGAAAAAAGTGATTCATGGGTCACTTTGTCAAAATCACTGAGAAAAGCCCTATTTGGAACCTGACGCTCTCTACTTTACAATGTGGCTTTAGTTAGCGCGATTCGACGTACTGGCGCGAAGATACGCACAAAATGAGTTAGGCCCCTTCTGAAATTTTTGGCCTCTTGGTACACCAAAGAGATGGAAGAAATCATAATGAATGCAAAGCGTTTGGACTCAAAAGAGGGTCAACCGTGACTGGGCTCAGGGTTTATGGTCACGGACTGTCCTCTAGTCCCTTCCCTTGACATAGGGTCACTTGTAGGACCGTAAGCAAGGAGAATCAAAGCCTTCATAAGTCAATTCAACAGGTATGCAAAGAGGAGCAAACAGAAGCAACACAATGAAGGGCCCTAGGACTCAAAGCGCCTCAAGAGGACCTGCAGAAGCTGACTGGAAGCGCTCTCGCAACACGTCGTCATTGTAGAAGTCTTCGTCGTTGGCGCTCATGCTCTGGCAAGTCTCCGAGTGTTCTCCAAGTTCACCAACTTCTTCAAACTTGTTTTCAAGTTAAATTCCTTCACAATCCTGTCCAAGCTCATTGAAATCCACACACTGGACGCCTTTTCAAACTCCTCAGAAGCCTCTGACGTCGTCGTACTTGCGTAAGGGTTGCTTCACGCTATGCTCCTCCAGTTCTCAAGGTAATTTGACAGCTTTTTGACCATAGGAAGGAGTATACCTTCAAATTCATAAGTCCTCCGTAAATTCAAGCAAGGAACTCCCTTTACTTGAACAGGGTTCGCTGGCCCAGCTGCTGGGCGTCGTCCTCGAATGCTGTCCAAACGCATTGTAATAAACACTCCGGATGCCTTTCCAATCTCTTCTGAAGCCTCTGACGTCGTTGTAAGTGCGTATAGGTTGCTTCACGCTATGCTCTTCCAGTTCTCAAAGTAATTTGAAAGCTCTTTGACCATAGGAAGAAGTATACCTTCAAGTTCATAAGTTCTCGTTAAATTCAAGCAAGGAACTCCCTTTACTTGATGAGGGTTTGCTGGCCCAGCTGCTGCGCGTCGTCCTCGTCGTCTTTGCCTCGCTGGCACTCTGATTACTGGACCGTTATAATAATAATATGCTTGGACCTGGGTCCTTAGGGTGCATATTGAACCCTTCTCCTTGTCTTGCACTTCAAAACTAAATTGTTTTAAATGAATCCGTCCAATGCAATTGATTCTCTTGGCAAGCACAAAGCAGGCAACGGCAAGAAGATGAAGTCGTGAACAAACAGTGAGTTTGACCGACTGGCTTGTCGAGTAATACAGGTTCACATGCCTGAATGACAGGAAAACTAAAGTACCAAAACATTCCAATTAAAAAGGCAATGAAACCTATATTTTAACTATTTTTTCTGAGTAGTCTTTTGAGTGGCCAACACAGCACAGGGCGCGGAGTAAGAAAAAGTGTATTCCCATACCAAATAGTAAGCTTTAGTTGTTTTAGAGATGCCTAAAGGCATACTACATTTCTATCTTAGTATTGGCCTATCAGAAAAGCGGTGACAAAGCATTTTGACCTAGCTATAAAACCAAGCATTGAGAATTGGATGTTGTGGGGACCCCTGACCCCCCAACTGATTGGACTTAAGCACAATTTCCCCGACTGACTGAGGCGCTGACATTGATCCAGAGCCGATACATTTTTCTATATTTTGTCATGAATGCCTAGCTATCCTAGCGGTTCGCACCCTAGGGGGCTGGAACACCTCCTTTTGAGAGGTTCTTGGTTCAATTCCCAGTCAGCCTGGCCAAGTAAGAAGATTTCATCTGACATGGCAGTGACCTCATGGTCACATACCATGCCACCACAGCACCTATGTGACCTAAAAAAGAGAGTGCATATCTCTAGATGGCACTATAAAAGAGAGAGTGCCCATATGGGCAGTTTGTTCATGTTTGTAGCATGCTTTCTAACTATCCTTTCCTAAACGTGTAGTTATTGTGAGTTCCTTTGTTGATACACTATCTCCTTTGACCGTAGCCCTTCATGTTGTGGATTTGATCCTGTGTCTCCTCTCTTGCCCTGTGGTTTCAGGTTTGAGGTTTGATTTTGCGGGTACTAGACGCCTTTCGGCCCCGGGGGGCCACCTGGTCCGGCCAGGTGATATCCTCCCCACCGGGTCCTAGTGGGGGGCCCTCCAAGACGCACCTCCTGCCTGGTGGTGGAGTCCCCCGGGTTCACAGAGCTCGGAGCCCCGTCCCTACCCGGCTTCCCCATTTCGCCACTCCCGGGTCAGTGCATCAATTCGCAGCCGTGGCTGCCGGCGCTTACCCACTGCCTCGCCCCCCTAATACGTGGTCGCCCGGGGCGCCGGCGCTGCCGGGCCCGTGCTACTGGCTTGTCGCCAGTGGGACCCCCCAGGGCTGGCGCGGAGGCAGCCTAGCCTAGGGGCCCGGGCGTGGCGCAGTGCGCCACTACTGCCTTGTTGGGTGCAGTGCCCCGTCCGTGTCTGCGCGGCGCTCGCGGCCGGTTCGGGGGGCTCGAGCCGGTACCTGGTGTTGTGTCTCTCCCGTTTCCCCCTTCCCGCCCCGCGTGTCCCGCGCTGCCTGTGGCGGGCCGTCCCGTCCGGGTGTCCCTTACCCTCGCTCGCTGGTACGCCATTCCACGCGGTCTGTGCGTTCCGCGAGCTCGGTCCGATTGCCCTTCTGGTAGTCCCCGCGTGCCCTTTGCGTGTGTGTGCGCTCGCGCTCCCGCGGCGTCCCCTGCTCCCCCCCCCT
This sequence comes from Eutreptiella sp. 'Long Island Sound 2002', assembly GCA_964036045.1. Lineage (NCBI taxonomy): Eukaryota > Euglenozoa > Euglenophyceae > Eutreptiales > Eutreptiaceae > Eutreptiella > Eutreptiella sp. 'Long Island Sound 2002'. The sequence goes on along the minus strand of OZ038379.1, from coordinate 93,008,365 downwards.
GGGTGTTGTGGCGTGCGCACCTCGCGCGGTCCCGGCACTGGGCGCTGGTAGGGCCGTTCCACGTGGTCCGTGCCCCTCCGCGTGTCCTGCCCCGGTCCCTTGCTCCGTCTTGCGTGTTTGGCGGGGGGCGGTCTGGTCCCGGTTCCCCCCTACCTGGCTTGGCCTGCACGCCCTGTGGGGGCTGCGTGCCGGCTGGTTGGTGGTGGGCCGTCCCCGGGGGGGGATGGCCTGCCACTGTTGTGAGGGGCGTCTGGTGTCAGGCGCCGTCCTTCCCCCGACCGCCCGTCCTCTGGGGCGGGCAGCCGGGGTACCGCGACCCGTGTGTTCCGGGTGCGGTTGGTGCGGGCGTGGGGACCCAGCACCGGTTCCACGGCGTGCGCTCTTGCGGGCCGGCGTTGCTCGCTGTCTGGGTGGCGGAAGGGCGACCCCGGCGGGGGTGCCTTCCACCATTGTGAGGGGCGTCTGAGGTCAGGCGCTCCCCCTCCCCCGACTGCCCGCCCACTGGGCGGGCTGTTGGGGTCCGCCACCCACGTGCTGTAGGCGCGGGTGTGTGGGTGTGGGGGCACAACACTGTCCCCTTGGCCTGCATGTTCTGTGGGGGCTGCGTGCCGTGGGGGTGGTGGCGGGCCGTCCCCGGGGGGGGCAGCCTGCCACCGTTCTGAGGGGCGTCTGGTGTCAGGCGCTGTCCCTCCCCCGGCCGCCCGTCCTCTGGGGCGGGCAACCGGGGTTCCGCTACCTGTGTGTCCCGGGTGCGGTTGGTGCGGGCGTCGGGACCCAGCACCGGCCCCACAGCGTGCGCCCTTGCGAGCCTGCGTTGCTCGCTGTGAGGGGGGCGGAAGGGCGTCCCCGGGGGGGGGTTGCCTTCCACCAATGTGAGGGGTGTATGAGGTCAGGCGCTCCCCCTCCCCCGACTGCCCGCCCACTGGGCGGGCTGTTGGGGTCCGCCACACACGTGCTGTGGGCTCGGGTGTGTGGCTGTGGGGGCCCAACACTGTCCCCTTGGCCTGCATGCCCTGGGGAAGTTGGTGAGGGGCCGTCCCCGGGGGGGGTGGCCTGCCACTGTTGTGAGGGGCATCTGGTGTCAGGCGCTGTCCCTCCCCCGGGCGCCCGTCCTCTGGGGCGGGCAGCCGGGATTCCGCGACCCGTGTGTCCCGGGTGCGGTCGATGTGGGCCTGGGGACCCAGCACCGGTTCCACAGCGTGCGCCCTTGCGGGCCGGGGTGGCTTGCTGTGGGGGTGGCGGAAGGGCGTTCCCGGGGGGGCGCCTTCCACCGTTGTGAGGGGGGTCTGTGGTCAGGCGCTCCCCCTCCCTGAACTGCCCGCCCACTGGGCGGGCTGTTGGGGTCCACCACCCACATGCTGAGGGCGCAGGCGTGTGGGTGTGGGGGTCCAACACTGTCCCCTTGGCCTGCATGCCCTGTGGGGGCTGCGTGCCGGGGGGTTGGTGGGGGAGCCGTCCCCGGGGGAGGGTGGCCTGCCATCGTTGTGAGGGGCGTCTGCCGTCAGGCGCTGTCCCTCCCCTGGCCGCCCGTCCTCTGGAGCGGGCGGCCAGGGTTCCGCGACCCGTGTGTTCCGGGTGCGGTCGGTGCGGGCGTGGCTACCCAGCACCAGCCTGACAGCGTGCGCCCCTGCGGGCCGGCGTTGCTCGCTGTGGGGATGGCGGAAGGGCGTCCCCGGGGGGGCCGCCTTCCACCATTGTGAGGGGCGTCTGAGGTCAGGCGCTGTCCCTCCCCCGACTGCCCGCCCGCTGGGCGGGCTTTTCGGGTCCGCGACCCACGTGCTGTGGGCGCGGGTGTGTGGGTGTGGGGGCCCAACACTGTCCCCTTGGCCTGCACGCCCTGTGGGGGCTCCGTGCCGCGGGGGTGGTGGGGGGCCGTCCCCGGGGGAGGTGGCCTGCCACCGTTCTGAGGGGCGTCTGGTGTCAGGCGCTGTCCCTCCCCCAGCCCCCTGTCCTCTGGAGTGGGCAGCCGGGGTTCTGCGACCCGTGTGTCCCGGGTGCGGTCGGTGCGGGCGTGGGGACCCAGCACCGGCCCCACAGCGTGCGCCCTTGCGGGCCGGCGTTGCTCACTGTGGGGATGGCGGAGGGGCGTCCCCGGGGGGGGTGCCTTCCACCATTGTGAGAGGCGTCTTAGGTCAGGCGCTGTCCCTTCCCCTGACTGCCCGCCCGCTGGGCGGGCAGCCAGGGCTCCGCGACCCGTGTGTCCCGAGTGCGGTTGGTGCGGCCGTGGGGACCCAGCACCGGCCCCACAGCGTGCCCCAATCCGGGCCGGCGTTGCTCGCTGTGGGGGTGGCGGATAGGCGTCCACGGGGGGATTGCCTTCCACCATTGTGAGGGGCGTCTGAGGTCAGCCCCTGTCCCTCCCCCGACTGCCCGCCCACTGGGCGGGCTGTTGGGGTCCGCCACCCACGTGCCGTGGGCGCGGGTGTGTGGGTGGCGGGTGCGTGCCGCGGGGGTGGTGGGGGGCTGTCCCCGGGGGGGGTGGCCTGCCACCGTTCCGAGGGGGTCTGGTGTCAGGCTCTGTCCCTCCCCCAGCCGCCCGTCCTCTGGAGCGGGCAGCCGGGGTTCCGCGACCCGTGTCTCCCGGGTGTGGTCGGTGCGGGCGTGGGCACCCAGCACCGGCCCCACAGCGTGCGCCCTTGCGGGCTGGCGTTGCTCTCCGTGCGGGTGGCGAAAGGGCGTTCCCGGGGGGGATGCCTTCCACCATTGTGAGGGGCGTCTGAGGTCAGGCGCTGTCCCTCCCCCGACTGCCCGCCCACTAGGCGGGCTGTCGGGGTCCGCCACCCACGTGCTGTGGGCGCGGGTGTGTGGGTGTGGGGGCCCAACACTGTCCCCTTGGCCTACATGCCCTGTGGGGGCTGCGTGCGGCGGGGGTGGTTGGGGGCCGTCCCGGGGGGGGTGGCCCGCCACCATTGTGAGGGGCGTCTGCTGTCAGGCGCTGTCCCTCCCCCGGCCGCCCGTTTTCTGGAGCGGGCAGCCAGGGTTCCGCGACCCGTGTGTCCCGGGTGCGGTCGATGCGGGCGTCGGGACCCAGCACCGGCCTCACAGCGTGCGCCTTTGCGGGCTGGCGTTGCTCGCTGTGGGGGTGGCGGAAGAGCTTCCCCGGGGGGGGTGTCTTCCACCATTGTGAGGGGCGTCTGAGGTCTCGCGCTGTCCCTCCCCCGACTGCCTGCCCACTTGGCGGGCTGTTGGGTTCCACCACCCAGGTGCTGTGGGCGCGGGTGTGTGGGTGTGGGGACCCAACACTGTCCCCTTGGCCTGAATGCCCTGTGGGGGCTGCGTGCCACGGGGCTGGTGGGGGGCCGTCCCCGGGGGGGGTGGCCTGCCATCGTTGCGAGGGGCGTCTGGTGTCAGGCACCGTCCCTCCCCCGGCCGCTCGTCCTCTGGAGCGGGCAGCCGGGGCTCCGCGGCCCGTGTGTCCCGGGTCTGGTCGGTGCGGGCTTGAGGATCCAGCACCCGCCCCACAGCGTGCGCCCTTGCGGGCCGGCGTTGCTCGCTTTTGGGGTGGCGGAAGGGCGTCCCCGGGGGGGGTGCCTTCCACCATTGTGAGGGGCATCTGAGGTCAGGCGCTGTCCATCCCCTGACTGCCCGCCCACTTGGCGGGCTGTTGGGGTCCGCCACCCACGTGCTGTGGGCGCGGGTGTGTGGGTGTGGGGGCCCAACACTGTCCCCTTGGCTTGCATGCCCTGTGGGGCCTGCGTGCCGCGGGGGTGGTGGGGGGGCGGTCCCCGGGGGGGGTGGCCTGCCACTGTTGTGAGGGGCGTCTGGTGTCAGGCGCTGTCCCTCCCCGGGCCGCCCGTCCTCTGGAGGGGGCAGCCAGGGTTCCGCGACCCGTGTCTTCCGGGTGCGGTCGGTACGGGCGTGGGGACCCAGCACCGGCCCCACAGCGTGCGCCCTTGCGGGCCGGCGTTGCTCGCTGTGGGGGTGGCGGAAGGGCGTCCCCGTGGGGGTTGCCTTCCACCATTGTGAGGGGCGTCTGAGGTCAGGCGCTGTCCCTCCCCCAACTGCCCGCCCACCGGGTGGGCTGTTGGGGTCTGCCACCCACGTGCCGTGGGCGCGGGTGTGTAGGTGTGGGGTCCCAACACTGTCCCCTTGGCCAGCATACCCCGTGGGGGCTGCGTGCCGCGGGGGTGGTGGGGGGCTGTCCCCGGGGGGGGTGGCCTGCCACCGTTGTGAGGGGCGTCTGGTGTCAGGCGCTGTCCCTCTCCCGGCCGCCCATCCTCTGGAGCGGGCAGCCAGGGTTCCGCGACCCGTGTGTCCTGGGTGCGGTCGATGCGGGCGTGGGGACCCAGCACTGGCCCCACAGGGTGCGCCCTTGCGGGCCGGCGTTGCTCGCTGTGGGGGTGGCGGAAGAGCGTCCCCGGAGGGGGTGCCCTTGACCATTGTCAGGGGCGTCTGAGGTCAGGCGCTGTCCCTCCCCCAACTGCCCGCCCTCTGGAGCGGGCAGCCAGGGTTGTCATGAATGCCTACCTATCCTAGTGGCTTGCACCCCAGGGGTCTGGAACACCTCTTTTTGAGAGGTCCTTGGTTCAATCTCCAGTCAGCCTAGCCAAGTAAGAAGATCCCATCTGACATGGCAGTGACCCCATGGTCACATACCATGCCACCACAGCACCTATGTGACCTAAAACAGAGAGTGCATATCTCTAGACTGCACTATAAAAGAGAGAGTGCCCATATGGGCAGTTTGTTCATGTTTGTAGCATATTTTCTAACTATCCTTTCCTAAACATGTAGTTATTGTGAGTTCCATTGTTGATACACTATCTCCTTTGACCGTAGCCCTTCATGTTGTGGATTTGATCCTGTGTTTCCTCTCTTGCCCTGTGGGTACTTGGGAGGTTTGGTTTATTTCAACAAAACATTTATATTTGGAAAATCTGAGCTACATCAAGAAGCAGCAGGAGCAAGCGGAGGCACAGACAAAACAATATCAACAAAGCAATCAACAGTGGATGCCTGTCCTAACTTTCCGTTTAGCGGGTAGGGATAACTCGGAGGGTCAGAGGTGGCAGTCACATAGGGAAGAACTCTCATTAGACCTGGATCCGCTCTTTCCCATCCCGGCCATAGGGATTGATCCGTCCTGGGGGTATGGGGATTTATACTAATTCTTCAACCAAAAAACCGTTGAAAGATCTAGTCTGTCATCACCGACCTTTTACTCATACTTTCTGGCTATATCTCAAACAAAGCCGAAACGTGAGATACCTAACATGACTAGAAATCATGTACAAAAGAATCAATATTCCATCACAGACAAATGCCCTAAGCCTCAAATGCAGAGCATATAAACCATCTTCCTCAGTAGGACACAGGCCACAGCAATCTAATGAGATATGAAGCTAGTAGAAATTCTGATTTTTGTAGAAATGTCCTAAATGACTTATATCACCGATGCAATCTATCTGCCAAAGGGGTGTGAATGTAGAAGTGGATTCATCATGTAAATTAAGAAAAGGAGGATGTATGCGTTGCGGCAAAGTGCTAAGGATGACAAATACCGATCAATTGTATGTGAAAGTACGGGTTGGTCATACGGGTAGGGATGGGTTGGTCCCCTAGGGTTGGTTGGAAACAAAGTAGGTAAGTGATCGGTGAAGAAAGGTTTGGAAAGCTCGGATCTTTCCCAGGAAAGCCGTCCAGCTCTAATGCGAGCTAACGGATATCCCCCACGATTGGAGGGTCGCCGCTGCATCATTCGCAAAATTGATCATTGCTAGGTTGTCTCAGACAAGTAGAAGTAGTAAATCTCCGAAAAATGCTATAGTAGTTAGAGTGTGTCTGTACCTTACCGGAAGACCAATCGTGGCGAGCCCCTTGCCCAACAGATGGTTGTACAAACCCATCCGTGCGGGGGCCTGTCTTCATATATGAAGAGTGCATTCCGCTCAACTAAATTCCAAGATTCAGGCTATCCTCTTGGAGCTTAATTCCACCATCTATCTCTACCGCAAGAGAAGGGGTCTATCCCACTGCAGGGAAAGTACTTATGTACCAGCGCGAGGGTAGAAGCCCATTACTGTAGGCTTTCCATACCTTACCATAATCCTTTTCAATGAGCTTACCGTAGTGCACCGCTGGTCTCGGTGGGTACCGGCGTAGCACTCTTCAGTAACACACCGCGGAATGCATTAGCCAAGTCACAGGCTAAGTGACCAACCTTAGACCTGTTCCCTTGTGTTACACAACAAGGATGTGGTGGGGTGAGACCAATGCCGGCTCCTGTAAGCGGACACTGACTATCTAGACGAAGGAAATGACTAAGAAATTGTCTCGTAGGCAAGAATGTGATGGATGTGGTACTACAGCAATTCCTCAGAGGGTGGTATCCTAATAAAACATGGGATAATCAAACAGTTCATGGGATGTGTTGGTGTGTGGGTTGTATGTGTAGTGTGATCAGAGATGGAATATGTGAAAAGAATCCAATTACGTCTGTCATGAATCTGATGGTGTGGTCGAGGGGATAGAGAATGTGATAGAGAATGTTGTAGACTGCGGACGCTCAATTGAGCACTCTCAAACCCCGTAATTGAGGCTGTAGCAGGCGATCTAGCGAACGTTAACGAGGTGGAACGTACCCCTGGTGGTTCGCTAGCAAAATCGAGGGTAAACTAGCCCTTTAGACCAAATGACCTAGGTCAATGATCGCGAGGGCTGGAAAAGAGATTCATTCCTCACAACTTACAGTCAATCAACAAAGGTTGAGTAGAGACCATTTGATTGTTCGTCTCTGGGATCCAGGACTCGGGGCCTATGGAGCAAAAGGTGCTCATAGAACTAAGAAGGGCAGATCAATTACTCACCATATTGCATGTGGACTGTTTTGGGCAAGCCATTGCAATAAGGAAGTAATGCAATAAGCATGAGATGTAAGATTTGCAAACTGAAATGCAATGAATGAGTGACCTCATTGAACGAAATGAGTGTAATGCAATCGGAGTTGAGAGTAGAATACGTCACTAGTCAAACGCTCGCCTTCGCGGCCATGCAGTGAAGGATGAGATGCATGGTAGGGTGAAATGAGGACAAATCACTTCCTAGCTCAAATGCAATTGTGCTCAAATGAAGTCTTTTGACAACCTCAAGGTGCCAGAAAGGGTCTCAACACACGCAAACGTGGTGGACCCTGACCAGAAGTCATGTAGTCTATGCTAAGTTTGTGCAACCCAAGAGAGGTCACGGACCGTGCTCAGAACAACATTGAAGTATGTCGGGTCAAGGGAAACAATGAGTGATACAGTACACACAGCTCCCGAAACTAGCTAAGTAGCTAGCCAGCTAGCTAGAGTACGTAAGAGTAAGTAAGTTTTGCAAACTTTTCCCGCGACCAGTTACCACCACTAACCTCTCCCCCGGAGGATGGTCACAAGGACCCTGAGAGAGGTCAATGACAATGGTTCGGTCGAGTGCGGTCGTTTAATGTTTCACTTTGGTGCCCCTGCATCGAGTTTTCTCTTCCGCCTTCCGCTCACACCCGACTTTCTCCACCCTCTTCCTCGGTGCCTCGCCTTTCACTGCATGGCCCAAACTCCGTCTGCGCGGCTACTGCGGGAATGCTGCTAGGGCCCTACGCACCATCCGGTACCCTGTAATCAGGGCCCTAGGCGAAAAGGACGGTGAATGTGGCAGTCTCAAACGGTCTCTTAATGGTTGCCGCCAAGTTTGTTTTCAGACCAAAAAAGATACCAAAATGTTTCACTATTCATTGTGTGTCTAAGTAATTCTAAGGTATCTACCTTTCTACCTAGGCCACGCCTAGTCGGACTGAATCAAAGACTGATGCAAACAATCACAAACTGCAATATCATGCAATGATTCAAGGTTCGAAGACCAAAGATTCGCGAATGTTTTACAAAACGTTAATGTCAAAGACCTGTTTTTTACCTCAAATACCCACCTTTTGCACCATTCTTCTGTACTATGTTGCCGAGATGTCAGCAAATGATTGTGTGCACTGTGTGGGGCATGTTCTCAGGCTTCTGAAACATGTTTGATGTTCGCTGAACTCCCCATAGGTTCAAGAGAAGAGAAGTTCGGGGGAGACACATGAATCTCACTTGCAACACGTGCTGAAAAACCATCAAAAGGACATTAAGAAACCTTCACTGTCACCCGGTTCTCAAAAAAGTCCAAAGTTTGCATATCTCCAATGTACACACCATTACCTTTCCAAAACAGCTTTCGACTCAACACAGGTTTTGAGAAAGGTCCAAATCTTGTACCATCATGATCTAAAGATTTGAAAAAATGCTTTCATGCGTCAAGTTGACCAACATGAGGAAAATTCCGTTTTCCTGCAAATGAATTCAAATGAAACATGTTTTCTAGACTCTATGCTCCGGTGTTTGTAAAAGGCTTTAATTGAGGTTCCAACTCACCATGGTCTCAGAAAACGGATTAAAACTCCAAAACCATTTTTCATGATTCTTCTCAAGTGGTTTGTGCGGTAATTTGTGGCATTTCTACCATAGCCATTCTTATTTTCTGAAAACAAAACCGACTCACGATTGAAAGCACATACTTCACTGTTGTTGAAAAAAATGATATCGACCCCAGTGTTCTTTTTCCCCCCGCGAGATATAAAGGAAGCGCAAAAGGCCCTTTTGAGGTGTCTTTGGCGTGTGGTTCAAGGATGACTTTGTTTGGGGTGCAGAGAATGACAAAAGAATGTTTTTCAGCATCCTGAAGTATGCAATGGAAGCGTCTCATTATGTACTTCCCAACGATGCTTTATTCAGATTTCTGGAGCGCAGTGGCGCGAAGATATGTGTACACCACCAAATGTCATTTTCGAGTATTTTTGAGGGTTGGGAAAAAAGTGATTCATGGGTCACTTTGTCAAAATCGCTGAGAAAAGCCGTATTTGAAATCTGACGCTCTCTACTTTACAATGTGGCTTGGGTGAGCACGATTCGACGTACTGGCGCGAAGATACGCAAAAAATGAGTTAGGCCCCTTTCTACATTTTTAGCCTCTTGGTACACCAAAGAGATGGAAGAAATCATAATGAATGCAAAGCTTTTGGACTCAAAAGGGGGTCAACCGTGACTGGGCTCAGGGTTTCTGGTCACAGACCGTCCTCTAGTCCCTTCCCTTGACATAGGGTCACTTGTAGGACCGTAAGCAAGGAGAATCAAAGCCTTCATAAGTCAATTCAACAGGTATGCAAAGAGGAGGAAACATAAGCAACACAATGAAGGGCCCTAGGACTCAAAGCGCCTCAAGAGGACCTGCAGAAGCTGGCTGGAAGCGGCCTCGCAACACGTCGTCGTCGTAGAAGTCGTCGTCGTCGTCGCTGATGCTCTGGCAAGTCTCCTAGTGTTCTCCAAGCTCACCGACTTCTTCAAACTTGTTTTTAATTTAAAATCCTTCACAATCCTGTCCAAGTACATTGAAATCCACACACTGGACGCCTTTTCAAACTCTTCTGAAGCCTCTGACGTCGTCGTACCTGCGTAAAGGTTGCTTCACGCTATGCTCTTCTAGTTCTTCAAGTAATTTGAAAGCTCTTTGACCATAGGAAGAAGTATACCTTCAAGTTCATAAGTTCTCCTTAAATTCAAGCAAGGAACTCCCTTTACTTGAACAGGGTTCGCTGGCCCAGCTGCTGGGCGTCGTCCTCGAATCCTGTCCATACTCATTGTAATAAACACTCCGGACACCTTTTCAAACTTCTCTGAAGCCTCTGACGTCGTCGTACTTGCGTATAGGTTGCTTCATGCTATGCTCTTCCAGTTCTTCAAGTAATTTGAAAGCTTTTTGACCATAGAAAGAAGTATACTTTCAAGTTCATAAGTTCTCGTTAAATTCAAGCAAGGAACTCCCTTTACTCGAACAGGGTTTGCTGGCCAAGCTGCTGCGCGTCGTCCTCGTCGTCTTTGTCTCGCTGGAACTCTGATTACTGAACCGTTATAATAATAATATGCTTGGACTTGGGTCCTTTGGGTGCATATTGAACCCTTCTCCTTGTCTTGCACTTCAAAACTAAATTGTTCTAAATGATCTCCTCCAATGCAATTGATTCTCTTGGCAAGCACAACGCAGGCAACAGCAAGAAGATGAAGTCGTGAACGAACATTGAGTTCGACCGACTGGCTTGTCGAGTAATACGGGTTCACATGCCTGAATAACACGAAAACTAATGTACCAAAATATTCTCATTGAAAAGGCAATAAAAACTATATTTTAACAATTTCTCTGAGTAGTCTTTTGAGTCACAGGCACTGTCAAGGTTACGTAAATTGCTGTCGGCGACCGAGAACGGCGACAGTTACAACAGGCCAGCTGAAGCTTTGAAATAGCTTCAAAATAGCTTCTAATACATCAGAACCTTCTAATATGCCATAAAACATGATTCCATCACAGTATAAGCATATGAAATGTGATTATTCATGTATGCCTAATAATGTATCCTAGCGCTCTGCTCTCTGCAGTGTACTCAATAGGAGTAGACTCTCGCAGTAGCCTATAGGCTTAGAATATAAGCCATATATGAGCAAATATCCTAGTGTTCTGGGATCTTGAAGCTCTGAGAGGTGTACCCTTGGAACCCGTTTTGCCCATGTAGCTGGCGGCACTACTGTGCAACCCCTGTGACGAAGTGTGACATAGGCCACCTGCACACCCCTTGCACACCGAACCCAAACTTTCATTTCACCCTCTTTTTTGGTGGTTTTTGAGTGCCACCGAATATCCCATGGCATATTCCATTAGTGTACTGTGACCCAAACCTCTCACATGCACCAAACGTGTGTCCCATACCCATGTAACACCCCCCCCCTAAATTCTCAAATGCGGGGGTTCTGCAACCGTCCCCTTGCACAACCAACCCCTTGGACATGCCATCCCAACCAAAAGGACCGTGCTTCCACGGTTTGCTTGTAATAAATAGGTTGTAGAGAGAGGTGAACCATGTTTCTTACCATCACACACCACAATATTTCACATTAAAACTGCGTCTTGTCTACCCCCATTGGTGTGTGCAACCCCCCAATTTCACCGGTTGCACTTGTGCAACCGTGTGCAACCGTGTGCAACAACCATGCTACGCGCGGTGCGCGCCGTAGTACAAAAAATGAAGAATCCATTCAATGCAAGCACATGTGGACAATGCACTACGAATCACACATAATACAAGCAAAGACGCATGCTCCATCATTGGAATCACAAGTCATCACCACAATGGGACCCCATTTCCAGGAGTCCTCGTCGCACCGCGGGCGTCACGCGTGCCCACGATGCACTCGTGTAGCATACAATAGTATAGCGTTCCCCACGCCAATGCGTAGGTCCATGCAAATGATATGCATTGAGGAGGACACCGGGTCTTGCATCGACCAAGCACCCCCATGTGAGTCGCTCCCCCCAATGTGCCCATGCACGGGCCTTGACTTCCCCCCCACCCAAATAACCCTTCGTGAAAAGGTAATGCCCATCGAAATCACCAATGGTGATTTCGCCGGTGAGAGCACAATCGTCGTGGCCATTAGTATGAAGGTTCATGGGGGCACTCTTCGCTCCATGGACAAGATCAATGCTTGTGTAGGACAAATGGGGGAGGTGTTGTCGCACAAAATTTTTTATACATCGCACCAACGGCTCCATTTTGGAGGTCCGTGCAGAAATTACAATCTCCTTGCGAAAGCTTTGAAATGCCTTAACGGCCCCAAGGAGGAGCGTCCGATAGTGAGTGCCATGTCTCTCAATGGTCTCCCGACCCCTTGCATGACGTAGATTTTGAGCGAGGGTGTCGGCTAGTCATTGCGGAGGTGTCGAGCTGCATAGCTTTTGCGTTGCGTCCAAACCCTCCTTGTTCGGCGTGTTCGTCTTGGGTGCCTCATCGCTTTTCCCGTTTTCCGCCACGGCCACACTTGTGTCACTTGGGGTGGCGGGCTTGCCATTGACATCCTCTTTGGGCTTTGCCTCCCCTTGCTCTCCCTCTTGCATGGGTTCATCCTCTTCCTTCGTGCCTTCCCCTGCGTCGGTACACACCATTTCTTCATCAGCCTTGGTTGGGGACTCCCCTTCGTCCATTGTTTGGAGGTCACGGTCACCGTCACCATTGGGCTCCATAACGCCTCTGCCGGCCCCACTCGACACAGCAATGCCATCCCCATAGGGTTCGTCGCCACCACCCTTGGCCTTGGCATCCTGCACCGTCTCTTTTTCTTTGTTCTCGCTGGCTTCCGCCACTTTGTCATTGTGCTCATTGGCTACCGCCACTTACGCATTGTCCTCCTTGTCAACGCCCTTGTTCTCGTGCCCCTCGTTCATCTTTTTGAGTGCTTGCACCGCGTCGTCTTCGTTTGTAAATGAGGTCTTTCCCGGGACGACGCATACGGACCACATGACGTCCGCCGCCACCACCTCATCATCTTCCCATTGCGGTGGGATTCTGACCAACTCTTGTCCCTTCTTTGGTTTCTTGTCGCCTTTTTGCTGTTGGCCTTTGCCGCCGACGGCGAGTCGGTAGCCACCATTCTGTCCCTCCAACGGGCACCATCGTACACAACAACCGGGCGGAAGGCCGAACCTTTTGCACGCCTCCGCACGCTTGTCCGCGGACTCCTTCCGCCGTTGCCTCGCGAGGTCCTACGAAGGTAAGATGTGCAACCGGTGTGCAAGTTTGTGCAACCGCGCGAAGGTGAGTGCTTGCACAAGTTGCACAAGGGTTGCACAGTAGTTGCGCAAGCTATGTATAATCGAATGCGAGTAAACATGACGGTGTCACACCTCCGCGGCGGATGTGGCCTTTTGGGGTGCGGCCGGCTCATTTGCATGCAGTGTGCCATGGTCACTTGCTTCTTTTGGGCTCTTCTCTTCTTTTGGATCTTGTTTCGGGCCCTCTTGCGGTTGTGGTACGCTCCCCTTTGCGCTTTTTTATCTTCTTTGGCGCGTTCGGTTGTACGCTCTTGCCTCCATCTCCCTTCTCTTTCCTCGTGGCGGGCTTCTCCTCGTATGCCTCACTTCCGGCCGTCGTATCGCTATCCGATTCCACCGCAAGTCTCTTCTGTTTGCTCGAGTTTGCCCCACACCCGTCTTTCTTCTTCTTGGTCTTCTTCGTGTCGTTGGCCACACGCTCCTTCAATGCGTGTTCGGCCTTGAGCAACATCATCTTCGGTGAGACGTGGGACGCTTTTTGGCTTCCTCCTTGCAGAGCGGGCGGTGGCCGGGGGGGTGCGGACTTCTCTTGCTTCACCATCTTCATTGGCTTGTGTTCCATAGGGGGTGCCCAATCACTCTCATCCACAATGGGGTTGCCCAACTCACTATCGTTCTCAAACTTTTCCTCGGGCTTCATTGCCAATCCCAATGGAAACTCTGTTGCGGAAGAGAGGTGAGGCGCGGCCTTGTCCACCCGGACCTGTTGTTGCGGAATCGCAAAATCGGATGGAAACTCACTTGGGGAAGGGAGGTGAGGCGCGGCCTTCTCCGACCAGATTCGTGGTTGGGATGTCGTCCCTTGATTCGGGCTTCCCACGCTCCCGCCCAACTCCCGTAGAGAGGCCTTCATATCTTTTTTCCACTTCTTCCTAAATTCCTCCACCTTTCTTGGATCCATGGTGAGCTGCCATTCGTCAATGCGGATCGGCGGCCACACTCCACTCACGATCACACCGGGGCCACGCTTGTCGCAAATGAACATGGCGGTCGGCACGTCCGTCGCGGTGAGCTGTGAAGGGCGGTTGCACGGGTGCAAGGTGTGCAAATCCGTGGTTGCACAACATCTCTGCGTTGACAAACACCATAGCTAAAATGAACGGATTCATGTGTGGGACCGTAAATGGGGCATCTGATGCATGTCCAATAAAGGAATCAATGCTAAACATCACCCTAGTTGCACCATGGGCCGCTTACCCTCCCATCCTACAATCATTGACACATGGAGTGTGTGCACGACGGCACTTGCACACCCTTGCACAGCGGTTGCACACCTTCTCAACGGGGGTGTACGTTGGCGCCATCACATTGGGAGGACTTGGTGTTGTTGGCGGTGCATTGGAGTGTGCCACGGCGCCGACGGCTTTCGCGGTGCCCCGATTGCCTCCCAAAATTGTTGCACCCGCCTCCAATAATGATCGGGGTGACGCACCATATGCCCCATCGTTGTGAACGTCATATACTTCTTCCGAAATGCCTTCGACATCGTGGAAAAAAAACTGAGGGCCATGCCCATGTCCGTGGCCGCCCGCACGGGCTCTTGGGTTGCCGCCGCTGACCCACTTGGCTGCAATGGCCTCTCCCAACCCAGCCTTTTGCCACACCATGAATAAGGCATACAAGGCGGCCTCACTGAGCACCATGCATGCTTCGGCGTAGCCTTGAAGGCCAATTCTCAAGATTTTTCAATCACTCCACCGCGTGTACGTGAGGGCGGAGCCCTGCCACGGATACGTGATAATTCCCGAGGGGTTGACTTGCCGGCACTTCTTGAGCCAATGACACAATACGCGCCTATACAAATATTTTCGCGTTACATCGCGAAGCCAACGCCATTCCAAACTATCATCGGCAAGCGGGGCGTCCATGTGACACCTATGGTGCACCAACAACTCGCTTTTACATGGGAAGTGGGATTGCAATCGAGGCGGGCTGGTTTGCTCGCTTGGTGAGTTGCTCGCTTGCTCATCAATTTGCGGCTTCTTCGGCGTCGTCAAACCACTACTAGTCGACGCTTGACTCCCGCTGCTTTGACTCCCGCTCCCACTTGCTTGTACGGGTCTACTGGGCGCTCCACTTGACGCTCCACTACCACTCCTGCTCCCACTTGCTTGTAGGAGTTGAAATAGTTGTTGGAGTTGTTGGGGTTGTGGATCCATGGTCACCCATGCGCAACCGCTACGGAAAGAAATATGGGAAGAGAGTGTGCAACGTGCGGTTGCACAATGCAACAACCCACTTGCACACGTTGCACACCACTTGCACAAGACTTGCACACGCTCCGTGTCCGGCGTACGACACACATGCACATGTCCAAACACATTGCGGTCCAATCGGTTAGTAGATGACATGCAACATGAAGAGACACACCTAATCAGCATTTGCACGTTGCCATCGAGGCATCTCCTTGGCGAGGAAAAGATGTTCTAGCGCTTGCGTGACGAGGCGCGTGTCGCATTCCGTTGGAGTGCCTTTCCCTCCTCCCCTGGCCCAAGAGCACAAAAAATGGTCCTTGAGTAGGTAGTTTAGCGACTCGACAATGTCGCCGCTAAACATACCGCAACCCCACAAATGCAAATTTTTCAAAACCTCGGGAGCATCAAATTGTAGCCATAACAAATATGGCGATCGAATGGTAGGCCAAATTGTTCGTTTGAACTTCTTCGCGATGGATTTACAATCGAGGGTGTTCGAATTGAACTCCCAAATTTTTAGTGCCGTAAGTAAAGAAGCCATTTGTACAACAAGATCAATGACATGGTTTGGAAGATTCATGGCCTTGCCAATATGACGCCAGTTTGCCAACAAGAGCCATGTCTCTTTCCCATCCGGAGAGGCATGGCCCTTGAGACTAATTTTGGTCTTGGCACAGTTGAGGCGATCTTGAACACGATCCCTAGTGGCCGGCAGAAGGTGCTTGCACTTCTTCCTAATCAATTTGGTGCGGTAGTTACCAACCCGAATAACAAGATGCAATATGCACATAACCACAAATTTGAACCGTTCCTCTATATGCAACAAGGGTTCACTCACACATCCTTTGGCGGTGGTACAATCCAACCCCTTCTTATGAAGTTTATATAATTTTTTGTCACTCCTGGGTGAACGCCGCCACTTTCTGTCCTCCCACCTTCCCTTGACCGCGCACCACGTCGCGTAAGTATAAATACCCCCAATCTGAAAATAGCTTGAACTTCGTAGCACTTTACGGAGCCATGGGGAGTCACCACGCAACATGACTCGGGCACGGTACCATTTTTCACGAATGAGGATCCATCCGGTATTCATAATACTTTGGATTGCCTCCAAAGTCTTTGAAAAAATTGCACGTAGAGCATCGATGTTGTGCTCACTTGTGAGGGCGACATCGATGGTCCAATTATAAGCTAGGGTGCGCGCCTCCTGACCATGGTTGGCAAACTCAATGGCCAATTGCACCCAGGGGCAAGATCCACAAGGGAATCCGTCCCCCCGAACGATCAAAACATATGGTCGGTCCCATCCAAAAGCGGAAATGACATGTATCAAGTATATCGTCTTGAGTTGAGATATACTTAAGAAACTCGTCAAGAGCCCAACGGACGCCTACCTTCCCATTGTAATCGCTTAGGACTAGGATTTGCTTGCTCCCAAGCTCCCGCCAAGCAATCTTGAAAGCCTCAAACGATGGAAAGGGGTGCTCCCAATTAGCGGGGAGGCGCCCCTTCCCATCATTGCGAAGCTTGGATACCCAACAGATGAGGTTCTTGTACCTAGAAAAGGAGAGGCATATATTGGTAGTTGCACAAGTGCAACTGTGTGCAAACAGTGCAATAAACTGCTTGCACACATGTTTGCACAAAGCGTAACGTTGCCATCATCGCACCATTTTTATGAATGTGGTGTTATACAATGTCTTAGTGTGCAAGTTAGAGTATGTAGGTTTCCAGAATGGAGTGAATGACCACATTAGACGATGTATGAGAATGATATGGCTTCCAAAGTGTGCAAGTGGTCACTTGCACACCACAAAGAGCGGTTGCACAATGCATCAATAACGCAAAAAAGCGACATAGCAAGAATCATCACCTTTCTTTGGCATTTCAAGCTCCAAAACGAGGCGGACAGCCTCAGTAGGTGTGTAAACCTGCCAGATGGCGTCCTTGGCGCGTTTCTTGTATCGTTTTTGCTTATTGATGCGTACATTGAGGTCATCCAATAGGGGGGTACCCGGTGCCGTTGAGGTAAAAAGTCCCACAAGTTCATCCATCAAGACCTCGCTGCCAAAACTACCGTTGGTAGTTCTAATAAGCTGGGAAATAGCATTTCCTTGCAATCCTTGCGATCCAATAGGGGGGTACCCGGTGCCGTTGAGGTAAATAGTCCCACAAGGTCATCCATCAAGTCCCCGCTGCCAAAACTACCGTTGGTAGTTCTATTAAACTGGGAAATAGCATTTCCTTGCAAAACCAGTGCAAATCTGGCAAATGGCTACCAATTTTGTCCTCAAATTTAAGATGAGGCAACGACGGCGGCAGTTGCAACGGCGGCACCAGCGCGGTTGCACAGGGATTGCACTGTGCAACTCCAGTGCAACTTTGCGCAACTGGCAGAAATTTAGTGCAACTGCGTGCAAACATTAATTTTTCTGTGCAACTCTACCTGGGCAAAACGGGTTCCTAGGGTAGTAGAGTTCCTCCAGAAAGGTTCTGAGAGGCCCCATTGCCCAAACCTATTACATCCCCCACCAGGGGCACTCTGGGAGCCAGTTTCTAAGGGCCGGAACTGGCCCGGCATCCAGGATGATATTTTCACGATGACTGTGAATAAGGTCACAGAAAGCGAGTCTGGACTCTGGATCCTGGGGGTAGTAGCGGCAGCACACATTGCAGTGGTAGCTGATAGTATCAAAAAGGGGGGGCTGGTCTTTGATTCCTTGGACACCTAAAGCCCATTTAGTGGCTGGTGATCTAGAGCACGAGTGCTGTGCAACCAAGTCGAAAGAGAGTTTAGTGTGAATGTTGCAGCCGTCGTGTTTTGGCAGGAGGTTCTTTCAGTGTGCATTGCCGCATTTTCTGACGACAGGCTTGTTTTTGTATGTAATACCCACTGGGGGGGGGGGGTGCAAATTCGGGGAGGCTACCACGAAGTTATTCATCATTTGGCTAAAGTGTCGGCTAACTCCTTTAAATGAAAACCAACGTGTGCCTTAATCGAATAGGGGGTCCAGGACAAATGTACGTACAGCTGTATGTCTGTGAGGATCGAGGCCCAAGTTCCGTGGTTGGACGTGGAAGGCGGGGAGGAAAGACCCCCGAAGCACTTTGTCTGCAATTCAGACCACCTGGCTATTATCAATACATATGCCAATACTTCTCCTTAACCCCATTTTCATTGGGTGCCGCAAGAACTGTACCAAGGCCATAATTCGGACTCTTCGGATGTATCGTAGGGACAGTGAAATGCATAGGCTTTTGTCGTGTCCTCGTGGGCCACTGCAGCCGCTCATCCTACTGTATCTCCGTTGAAGGAGGAAGCAGAACCATCGAGGTAAGCCCACACGGAGTGCAATTGCACTGGTTGCCGTCGTGCTTCAGCCAGGGCAGTCCAGCCGCACTGCTGAAGTGTTTCTGGGTCTGTTGGGACTACTTTAGTGGGAACCGTCAAGTTGACACCCAGGTCATCTGTGGATTCTACTGTAACACCCATGGCAGGTGGGATGCAGAATGGAGGTAGGGGGGCAAGAGGGGGATATAAGGATTGGTGTCTTCGGTCTGCATCCTGCGGTGACGGAAGAGTGGGGGGTGGGGTCAGGGTGAAGTAGTCGTCGTTGGTTAGCACCGCCTCGGCTTCGTTGACCTCAAAACTCAGGATTGTGGAGTTGGGGCAGTGGTGAACAATCCCAGTATGGTATTCTTCCTGAAGGGGGTGTACACTGTTTCCCCTTCTCTTAGCGCCGATATTTTAGAGGGGTTGAGTCGTCCGAAACCGTGGACCCTGTATCGTAGAGCATTGATGCTAGCGCTGAATTTTCTTGGATGAAAATATGGTCCAGGCGACATCAGGGCTTCAACAACGCCTTTTTGTGTTGGAGGGGGCATCTCCTATGTAGTAGCGCATGCCATAATCGAAATTATGAGCCTGCTATTACAGGCGACTGTGTGTCAGATTGTAACCAGACTTCTGTTCTGGGTGATAGATTTCTTTTGCTGATGTGTTACCTAGGATGTTCCTGTGCTTTGACAAGTTTTTCGGTGACATTTTGTTGAGCAATTCGATGTTGGCTTCGAGGAGGGTGCTCGCCAGTAGTCGAAAAAGGAGTGTTGGGATGAGCTGACAATTTCCAAAGGAAGGTGAGTTCCGTCATGGTCAAATTCAGGGAGGAGGGTCTGTCGAAAAAGGCCCTGACGTTATTTGCAAGCAAGCTGTACAGGTCGTTGGGGTCTTCCAAACTGAAAAAATAGACGCAAAGGTATTTGTAAAACTTGTAGGGCTAGGTTACCGTATCACGATCCATTTTGCTGAATTCCGAGCCCGCAGAGGAATTGATGGTGGTCTGTGGAGCGCCAAAAAGGGCATGAAGTTGTGTTTCGGACACGTTCATGTCCATACCAAAGGCCCTAGCCGTGGTGTCAAAAAAGTAAAAAATTGTTTCCATGTCCTTTGTTGAATTGCTTCGGAAACGAATGTCGTCGACAAAAGCATGCAAGCTGGAGTGAGGGGATTGAAATGAAAGCTGGTCGATGTTAAAAAGTAACACATTGATGATAAAACCGATAAGGTTGGACTTGCCGCGGACCCTTGACGGACACCAGTTTGGAGTTTGTAGCTTGAATGAGGGGTGCCGTGTACGACTGGTTTATCAACAGGATTAGGGTAAAGATTTTTCGAAGGCAAGTAGGCTCCTAGGACCGACCATAGCGTTTCATGTGGGACACTGTTGAATGCTCTGTTAAAATCAATATACAGATGATTGGCCAGGCCTCGCATCTGTATATTGCGTGCTACTACATCGTAGATCCGGTCACCACATCTGTAATTTTTGAGACCCCCATGTTGGCCTTTGTGAATGAGAGAAATGTTCTCTGAAAACTGTACGAGCTGGACATTGACAAAAGCGGCTGTCGACTTTTGGAGACTTTGGATGAGGCACATAGGGCGATAATCTTAGGCGTTCTGGGGTCCACCTTTTTGAATAAAAGTGCGAGAAGGGCGTGTGATCATTCAGGGGGGGTGGTCCTCTTGAGGATAGCATGCATGCATGAGCGCAACCAGAAGAATCAGGAAGATGTGGCAAGTTTCAGAACATAGTAGTTGAAACCATCTTCTTCCGTGGCCTTTGTAGAAGGGCCACGGTTCAGTTTGTTCTGGAGCCACTCGTCCGAGATTTCAGGGAGAGGAAGAGACGTGGTTTCTTTGGGGCAGCTGGGGAGGGGGCGTGTTAGATTGCGCACAACGTTAGGACATGGGCAGAAGCTAGGATCTCCTCCGAGGTGGGCCATTGCTTTGTCAAAAATGTTTTCCAACTTTAGCTGGTTCAGAGGCCACCGACTCGTGTTCGGAAGTCTCCCAAAATCTTACTCTATCCCTGGTAGGGGGGTTGAGTGTGTCTTGAACCTTTCCTTGATTCTCCTATGCCGTACCGGAGAGAAGCGGGCGTGGCATCCTTGGACCCCAAAGGGGCGGTGTTGACTTACACAAGAAACAGCCCCGGTGTGACCGGCTGAGGCCCCCGTCGAAAGAAGGACCGTACGAGAAACCAGATGCGAGAGTGACCGGGTCAACAGACGCCAAAAAACCGCAGCGCAGGGAGCCCGAGAGCAACGCTGGATGGACCCGCCAGGGACAACCCCATCGCGGGGCCCCAAACGGGTACGACGTGGGGTGGGCCCAGCAACCCTGCTTCGGCGGGGGCCAGGGCCAGGCACCAAGAGCCCTGTTCTCAGCCGGCCTCCACGTGCCCCGCTCAGCAGCCCAGTAAATCCGGAGCGAAAGCCCCCGTGATCGGGGAAGGCACCATGGCGTCAGGAAAGCCGACCGGAGCATCAAGAGCCGTCAGACCGGACGAGATGCAGCGCACCGCGCCGGGCCGCGAGGCACGCCAGAGAGGCATGCCGCCGGCCGAAACAAAGGCACACGGACAGGTGCCAAGGAATGAAGCGCCAAGCAACGAGCCAAGACACGGGAGCAGGTGCCAGGCAACACCCACCCCACACCACAAACCCGAGCCAGGAATGGCGAGTACAGGTGGAGCGCGCACGCAAGCACACACACCCGAACATCCAGGCCAGGAATTACGGAGCGCAACCGGAACCCAATCCCAAGCACACACATCCACACCGCACACCTCAGCCGGGACTGGCGAGGTACCAGCGGAGCGCGCAAACAAACACACACGGCCGAACATCCCAGCCAGGATTGGAAGTGTGAAAGCCCAAATCCGAACCTAGACACACACAGCAAGACCCCCAGCCAGGAATGGCAGGTTAGGGGCGCGCGCGCACAAAGACACACACCCCAACACGCCAGCCAGGAAAGGTGTGAAGCAGCCGAAACCCGAATCCAAGCAGACACACGTGCACCGCACACCCCAGCCAGGACTGGCGCGGTAAAAGCAGAGCGCGCACACAAACACACACATCCGAAAACTCCAGCCAGGATTGGCAGCGTACAGGTGGAGCGCGCACACAAGCACACACACCCCAACAGCCCAGCCAGGAATGGCGGGGCGCAGCAGACACCCAAACCCAAGCACACACACGCACACCGCACACCCCAGCCAGGAATGGTGGGGTACAGGCGGAGCGCCCACACATACACACACGCACCAAGTCCTCCAGCCAGGATTGGCTGGGTAAGGCGGCGCGGGTGTACAAAGACAAACGCCCAAATATCCCAGCTCGGAATGGCGGGGGGCAGCCGAGACCCGAACCCAAGCACACACATCCACACGGCACACGAAAGCTAGGATTGGCGGGGTACACACGAAGCGGGCACACAAATACACACACCCGAACACCCCAGCAAGGATTGACGCGGTGAAAGCCAAAACCCGAACCCGGACACATGCACCACGAACCCAAGCCAGAATTGGTGGGGTACAGGCGGAGCTTGCACACAGACGCACACCCCAACACCCCGGCTAGGAATGGCGGGGTGCAGCCAAAACCAGAATTCAAGCACACACACACGGACCGCGCACCCAAGCCAGGATTGGCAGGGTAAAGGCGGAGGACGCATAAAAACACACACACCCCACCACCCGGGCCAGGATCGAAGGGGTGAAAGCCAAAACCCGAATCCAGACACACACACCACGAACCCGAGCAAGGAATGACGGCGGAGGGGTGGAGCGCGCACACAAACACAAACAGCCCAACATCCCAGCCAGGAATGGTGGGGCGCAGCCGAAACCCCAACCTGGGCACACACAGGCACGCCTCACACCCCAGCCAGGACTGGCGGGGTAACAACTTAGCGCGCACACAAACACACACACCTCAACACCCAAGCCAGGATTGGTCCAAAGGCCCAACCAACACCACACACCCAGGCCACCATTTGCGGGGTAAAGCAAAGACCTGTGCCCGAACACACGCACGACAAGACCAGGAATGGCGGGCTACGCGCGGCGCCCGGGCACAATTACACACACCCCAACATCTCAGCCAGTATTGGCGGGGCGCAGGCAAAATGCAAGCCCAAACACACACACCACAAACCCCAGCCAGCATTGTCGGGGAGAAGCCAAAACCCGTACCCAAACACACACACCCTAGACCCCAGCAAGGATTGGTCGTGTTAGCGCAGAACCCAGACGCAAACAGAAGCGCCACACAACAGTAGGAAACCCAGTGTCCATCTTAGGCGGCTCAGGTTGCATGGTATAAAACGACAGAAAGTGCCCAAAATACACGGCCTGAAAAAACATCAAAAGAACTATTCTTTGGCTTGCAAAAAATCAAGCCGTTTTTGGAACACCAAAAGGACTCTTATGTAAGGAATTTTGGCCTTTTCTTGGTCCTGATGGATCCAAAAAAGGCTGTTTTTGGGGCAGTGGACGTTTCTTTGCGCGAGTCCTCGCGCAAGGAGCAGTCCATTGCGCCTCCAAAGTCAGGTATTGATGGTAGAATTGAGGAATCAAGCAGGCGCCTACACTGGAGTGACATTACAGGCACCCTTGACCTGATCACATTGTACAATATGTTTACGCGGGCAGACATTCAGTGCTCTAAACAAGCCTCGCAAATCTAATTGATGACTCAAGAAATCATTTCAAATGTTGTTGCATTCCTAACAAAAGGAGCACATACGTTGGAGGTGTTGCACAGGGTGCATTCTTCAGCATTGCTCATGATGCACACCAGCCACAACTTGGGGGGAGTGTCAAGCAAAGAGTCACGGGTAACACATGAAGCATGTCCACTCAACAGATGACGCTGAGCTGGACAGGGACCCCCCTTGTAGCTTG
The DNA here is from genome assembly GCA_964036045.1 of Eutreptiella sp. 'Long Island Sound 2002'. Taxonomy (NCBI): domain Eukaryota; phylum Euglenozoa; class Euglenophyceae; order Eutreptiales; family Eutreptiaceae; genus Eutreptiella; species Eutreptiella sp. 'Long Island Sound 2002'. The sequence continues at coordinate 92,985,252 of OZ038379.1, read as the reverse complement.
GGCTGAAGTAAAATTGATCCTTCCGTTGTTGACTATAGATCAAAGTAAAATGTGCAAAGAAAATATATATTTGCCATGCGTGGCACTTTTTTGAGCTTTTGTTTGGGCAAAAAAAACAGATTTTTTGGAGAGTAAAATGCAATGTAGTGCAAACGACACCAATTATCAAGATGATGTTCGATACCTAGAGAAAGAAGGTGCCATGGGGGAAGCGGTCTGCGAAGCGCAGGGGCTGACGAAGCCCAAAAAGTGTTTTTCCGCCTCCGGGGGGGGCAAGCTTCTGGTACATTTCAATGACTCAACGACAATTTAGGTACTCGTTGCTTCAGTGAAGGTTGTGCACAAGTGCTATCAGATGAGAACCCAACACAATGGTACAGAGAATATAATTTCGGGGCCTTTTTTTGCGCGAGGCCTCGCGCAATGAGGACTGCAATGCAGTCCCAGAACTTGAAAGTCACAACCTATACCTCTTTTTTCAGGCAGTGCAAATCAAAAATCAAACCGTGGGGAGGGTACTAAGACCACTCGACCCTTAGGCCGTCTTTCGAAAGGAAAATGAATCGGGTGAGGTTTTTGGTTTAGTAAGTCATGCGCGAGGCCTCGTGCATGGGGCAGCCCTTGAACCACATGTTGCATATGTTTTGCATTGATATTTAATCTGCCATGCTTCCGTTTCAATGATCCTTGGTCTTGATTGCGCGAGGCCTCGCGCATACAATTCGATCAATAAATCATTTTTCCAGGTATGCAATGAACATGCAGAACAGAAAATGATGTTGCAATCATTTTTTCTGCAGATGATGTTCATCCAAAAAAGAAGGGGAACGCAAAATGTATTTCTTGGCCAACTTCTGCTAAAAGCACATCATTTTCCACTGAAATCATAAGATTTATTTATTCTTTTTATAGTTTTTTTTGTTTTCAGCTGTCCGAAAAGGGGCACGGAATGGCACAAATGGTAAGAAAGATACTTTCTTTGGACTAATATTCTGTTTTCAAAAAACAGAGCCTGTGAAAAACTATTTTTTTGCGTGGTCCACATTGGGTGCATTTGGTGTGATTTTGACCATGCAACTTGAGCCGCCTTACTCCAAAGCCCGAACATCGAGGGAGCCCTCGGCATGCATGCAACCCAGCCAAATGAGATCTGGAGGCCTGTGCTGCTTTTGGACTTGAGGTGGAGCGTGCGACACCCAAGCACCTCGGAACCCGAGTACAAGGGTTCCGCCGAAAGGAGCGGACTTGTGCAAGCACAGGGGCACACCCCTCTGGCGTGACAAGTAGGTCACGCTGGCGGCGATTAGCCCTCGCAGTGCTGCCCAAGGCCGCTTTGTCGGGGGCCACCACTCAGGTCTAGTGGGATGCAAGCCGCCTCCGCTCTTCAATCGCGGAGCCTCTTACTGTCCGTCACAGCGGCGACGCCAGTGGGAACCATGGGGCGCCTCTCCGCGACTGAGTGCACCTACCTACCTACCTACCCTGCTCCCAGTGGTGAAGCCGGTTCGGACCCCCGTGGCCATCTTTGGGTCACTTGGGGTGTGTATCTCTGTGCCGGCAAGCCGCCATTGGCTGATATCATACTCTCCCATCCATCCCACTATGCTCATTTTTGTGTTTTATGTGCTCAACTGGTCGGCTAACAGTAAAGTGCCTAGAGATCCGTGAACTATGGTATGTTGCTTATATGTTGGCGGTTGCTTCTGTATTGTACCTCACCATATGCCGGATCACGCCATCGCTTTAGCTTGGCAGACGAGGCCTCACAAAATTGGGTCTCAAACTCATGAGTTGACTTGTGAAGCATGGCATGTGTATATCTGGAGGGGATTGAGAGCCAATGGTGGGATATTCTTGGACATGGACATTCAGTCTATATCACTTTTGCATACTACTTTCCGGTTTGACACATGCATGGAGCATTTGAATACTTGCCGTATGCATTTTTGAGTATGTAATTGATTTTGGGCATTATGGTGTGATTAGCCTGATTTTGCCATGTTGTGAGGTCATCTTCATGGGGCACCTCTCCAAGCCCAATCGACTCCAAGTCCAACCAAGTTTATGTCAGGGTAGGGCATGGTCCTGAGTGCCACTCTAGGCCATGACACGCCACCTCCCCTATTGGGCTAGGATTTAGAGGCTTGGGAGGGAACACATTTTTGGGGTTTGTTTAGTGACCTTTGGCACATGGCATTTAGCCATCTTATTTGACTGGGTTCAGGGCATCATGTTGGCGAGTCAAGGGAAGGTCTTGAGTCCAGCGAAGGAGGGGTCTATGGCTGTGAGTGTGTGTGTTTCCATCTTGCCCCAACTTTGCTTTACTTGTGTTCATATGCCAATTTCAGGGCTCTCCTTTGCTGCACTTCTATGTACATGCCCCACGCCCGTGTCTCAGTGTGCACCGTGAGACAACCGGCGTATTGAAAGGAGTTGTCGAGTGTCAACGCGGGAACTCAAACACCCTTGGAAGCCCTCAGTGTGGATTGTGATTGGAGCTATTGTACTTGGGAGTTGGTTATTGCCAGGGATCAGGATTTGTGTGAAGGAGCCGTATTTTACTATTTTTTGTGGGAAACTGTGCAGGATAGGGCAAGATCACGCAGAACGTGGTGAGAAGCAAGACCATAGGATTGACGGGAAATGGTGGAAGGGGTACAGCAGGGGCCGGTCCTGGTAGGGACCTTCTTTATGGTAGCAGAGAGTACGTGCCTTCTACCACCGCAAGGAGGACTTGGGCCCGCATGAGCCCTGCCCAAGGACGCCCCAGGTGCGGATTGTGGAGTCCGTCGAGTCGACGCCGGACTGGGAAGCCTGAGAAGAGCAAAGATGCTCAGAACGGAGAGCCCTTGCAGGACATGGGCTAGACATGGAGGACCTGGCCTCCATGTGTGATAGGCAATGCCGCATTGCTTGCAATCTCCGCTCCGCTGCGGAGGAGTTGGAGGAGACTGGCAGCAACGGCAGAGCCCGGCGTTACCGGAGGCGCGGGTCCCCAAAACCCGCGGCGGAAGCCAGGGCGATGGAGACGGATCCCAGCCCGGTCAGGCTGTGGTCAGCTGCAGATTCCGAGGGGCACTCCGAGGGCTATCTGACCGCTCACCCTTCGGAGTCGGAGGAGATGGCCAGGCCGCCCACAAGGGCGCAAATGGCTTCCGAAGCCAGCCTGGAGCATGACGCCGAGGCGTTGGAGAGGCCTGCCAGAGCCAGAACGGCGCCTGTGGCCTGGCACACGGAGCCAACGCGGGATAGCATGGGCGACACACCCATGGCGGAGGAGTCCGAGGCGCCGGGAACCGTGGGATGCGCCGGATCAGCTGGAAAGCACGTTCAGTGCCACCGCGAGCACGTATCCTTCCTTATCGGCAAGTACCCAAAGATGGGGATGGACGCCATCGTACAGCACCTCGACCGCCTGGACAACGCGAAGGACGGCCTTGAGGAGGACGTCGCGGGGATCCTGGATGACCAGTTGGCAGCGGAGAGAGACATGGCGGAGCTGCGAGCGGAGCAGGACCCGTACCGGGAGAAGCTGGAGATGGCCCTGCAGAAGCAGCAGCGAGTGGTGGACAGCCTCCTCCACCTGGTGGAGGACATTTCGAAACGCCTGAAAAGGTTAGAGGACTCACAACCCCTCGCCTCAGGTCCGGAGCTCCCGGCAAAGCCCCTAGCGGCGGAGCTGGTGGAGCGAGTTAAGACCCTCAGGAGCGCCATGCAGAAACCCATGGACGGCCCTGCAGAGGCACCTATCGCGCCTCCGAGTGTTGACCGGGCTGCGCTGCCGTTTGTTCCCATGTTCAGCGAATCCATAATGCTCGGGGAGCATACGGCACCGGCTGGGTCCGTGCGGGAAGAGCACGCAACCACGGAGTTGAGGAGCCTGACGGTACAGATGTCCCATGCCGCCCAGGATCCACCGACCACTACGACTGCCCATGCAGTTTATGCAGAAGAGGAGATCCAACACCAGACCATGCAGGGGCGAACCATGGGAAGGGCCGACGGACATGGTCCAGGCCATCGGGGCGGTAACCTGTGGGTGAAGGACCCGACTACGGGGATATGGACAGCCGGTGGAGCAAGTCCTTCCCGCATCCCAAACCCCATGGGTTCAGGCCCAACTGGACCGCACTCCATGGAGGAGAGGGATGTACGGGGAGTGTACTCACACCCCCCGGCCACAGGTGGCATCCGTCTCGGTGGAGTGGTGGCTGCGGATGTTGGAGACGCCATCAGGATCGACGACCTCAGGGGAACCAAAATCCCCTACTACAATGGCAACGCCTCCAACCTGGATGACTTCATCCTGGATTGTGAGGACTTCGCCGAGGAGGCCGTCGGCGAGATGAAGGGAGCGCCAAGGGACAAGTGGGTATGTCGGACATTCCCACACAGGCTGGCGCAGGACCTGAAGGAGGAGCTCAGGGATCAGATCCGCGAGGGAGTGATCCAGACGGAGCAGGCCTGCCTCAAGTGGCTGGAGGAAAAGGAGCGAGTGGACGCCCCCAACCAGAAGTTGGAGCATTTGTGGTCCATTCCGCTGCGGCTGGAGCGCGGGAAATTGATGGTCTGAGAATGGAATCGGTACATCCGCAAGTACCAAATAAGCCTCAAGCTGGTGGAGGACTGGAATGAGTCGAGCCAGATCCCCCACCTGCTGAAGAACGTCGTCCCGGGCCACTGGAAGGGAAGAGTGGAGGATGAAGAGAAGAAGAGAGCAAAGAAGCGCGTGGCCTTACGGATCATGGCATCGGAGGACACCCACGCCGGAATAATGGAGTTTTTCCGGCGAAACTCCGGCGAACCCAGCCAAATGTTGGGGTTGAAGAACGCCGTCTACGTGGAGGTATTCGGCGACACCATGGGGCAAAGGCTGATGCGCCTCAATAACGTGGAGTGGAGGCACGGGGAGCCGCTGAGGATGCAGGTCATCTTCGCTCGCATGAGCCTGGACGAGATCTTGAAGTACATCACAGTGGAGCTGAAGCTCAACGCCAAGAACGAGGCCCACGTGCAGGATCGACAAGGCCAAGGACATCGAGGTCATTGAGAGGATCGCCACAACCGAGAGGTCAAGGGGGACACGGTCGGCGCCGTGGAGGAAGGGAGTGGAAGCGGCCAAGATCCTTGGACCGCGACCACCCCGGAGGATCATGAAGAAGCCCACTTCTTCGCGTTTGTAGCGCACAATATGAAAGAGAATGGGCACGACAGGTCCAGGTGGAACCGCCCTGACCCCAGGACCCCAGAACCGCAGAGAACCGCGGAGGATCGGCAACCTACCGCTCTCGTTCCGGCAGTACAGATCACAGCACACCGGTTGCTGGGTCTGCTACGGCGAGGGGAACAAACATGCACATGACCACCGGCATTGCAAGGTGTATGAAGAGGACAAGAAGACCTACTTCGCCGCCCATCCCGACAAGAAGCCCAGGGAGCAACGAATTGCCGATTGGAAGGCAAAGGGCGGAGACGGTGGAGAAGGCCAAGGAAAGGGCCAAGGGAAAGGCAGAGGAAAAGGCTATGGTGGAGGACCCGGCCCAGACCGACGCGTGGGGTCGATCGAGGAGGTTGTTGAGGACATGTTGAGGATGTTGGAGGAAATCAAAGCCCAGCAACGTGGTGGACAAAGTCTGAGCGGATCGCAGCAGGAGGGAGCTGCAGCAGGCCATGTCTAGAGGAGCCCCCACGGGAGTGGGACCTCGGAGGTCTCTCCTCCGAAAATCAGTGGAATCCCAAAGAAAGCGAAGGCACATCGGGTGCCGAAGAAGGCTCCAGAAGAGCCAAAACCACTCAGTTTTGCCACTCCTGAGGAGGTTGGGGGGAGGGCAACCTCCAAGCTTCCCTATGCATGCACGACCCCAGTCTAATGAAATCCAAGACTTCCTCCTGAAATTCTTACTGATATTCCATCAGTCTGGGCTTCTCCAAAGAATTCTGTGATCCTTGCCTCGGCCATGACACAATCTGGCGTCCTAGGCAAGAGATGAAGGTATATGTAGACAATATAAACATGTAGACAAGTAATATGTGTATGTAACACTTCTATACTATGAAATAGCTTAGAAAAGAGGACGAAATGTTGGCGACGGCGTCGCCGCCATCAGAAAAACTGACGGCTACGCGTCGTTGCCATCAGGGTCTCCACTGAGATCCTACCCAAACTGGGCCAAACAGTGGTTTTTGGGCGAAAAAAAGCGAAATATAGTAATTTTTGAGCCAAAAACACTCATTTTGCGTGTCTCCCCCCAACGCGTCGTGTAGTCGACAAGACGCGTTTCTGTCCCAATTCAAACTATATATGAAAGAGGGCCACTGTTGGGCCACACCATGGGCGCCTGGCTGATTCCTGGGATCGCCTCAGGATTTTTTAAAAAAATCGTGAACGTGACTGATTTCGCAAAAATTGACCTTCGCGGAAGGCCGCGAAAAAGGTCACGTTATATTCCTATATTTCTAAAAACGATAAATCAATAATAAAATTGATTAAAATCTCCAGAAATGGAGAAATAGAACTTCGAGCCGGGGCTGCGTCGCGCAGGCGAGGAACGTCGTCGCCAGCCCGAAATGACGAAAAATGACGATTTCTGGGGTATTTTACATAAATTCCACAGAAATCGAGATGCCATAAGGGAATCAGTCCAGGAAAATTCCTGATCAGAAGAGCGCCACGGGCTGGGCAGCAGGTATTGGTGAGGCACCCCATACCGCTTCACCCCCCTCCTTAGAAGCCTTGCCTATATCCGAAGGAAGGCAAGGCCAAGGAGGCGCTCTGATCCCTGCACTGCCCTGGTTTCAAAACTGATTCAGCAGGACAGTGGGGGGGGGGGGCTTCGTAAGTAATTTACATGCCACATACATGTAGGTCTTTTTTTTTTTTGATATATTCATAGGGCAATTGCCCCCCAGGCAACCACACTGGTCCCTGGCACTCTCTTTAGCCTCTGGTGACCAAACCAGGGGCGCTGCAGGTCCTTCTGACCTGACTGATGGCGCTGAGGCGCTCATATTGGCCCTTTTTCTCCATAGGCATGGAAACATAATAATTCAATAAATTCAAATGCGGAAAGAAAATTATTTAGGGTCAAACCCGAGGCAACGAATTCCTCGTGCCACAATTTTGGGTCATTTCCTACCCAAGGCGACGAATTACTTGTGCCTGTTGAAGGTCGATTCCCAACCCAAGGCGACGTATTAACGCGCCTGATTTGGGGCATTTAGGGTCATTTCCTACCCAAGGCGCCCCACGCCTGTTTAGGGTTGGTTGCCAACCGAAGGCGACGAATTAACGCGCCTGCTTGTGGCGGTTCGCAGATGGCGTCGTCGTCGCTGTGGTCGTCGCCTAGGACCCAGGATAGACTTGGGGGCTCCATAGGGTCTTCTACCCATCGTAGGAGTCAAGGAGTTCCTCCTTCATCATGTTGATGCCCTGGACCTTAGCTCCTGCAGATGTCGACGTCGTCGACAATTCTCCTGCAGTCTGGGCGTCGTCGTCGTCCGCAGGCCGTCACACCGCCTTGGTGGCCTTGGCGTCGGCAGAATTCTTTTGAAGAGGCTGGGGGGAGGGCAACCTCCAAGCTTCGCTTGGCATGCACGACCCCAATCCCATGAAATGCAAGACTCCCTCCTGAAATTCTTACTGATCTTCCATCAGTCTGGGTTTCTCCAAAGATATCTGTGATCCTTGCCTCGGCCATGACACAATCTGGCGTCCTAGGCAAGAGATGAAGGTATATGTAGACAATATATACATGTAGACAAGTAATATGTATATTTAACACTTGTATACTATAAAATAGCTTAGAAAAGAGGACGAAATGTTGGCGGCGGCGTCGCCGCCATCAGGAAAACTGACGGCTACCTGTCGTCGCCATCAGGATATCCACTGAGATCCTGCCCAAACTGGGCCAAACAGTGGTTTTTGGGCGAAAGACAGTGAAATATGGTGATTTTTGAGCCAAAAACACTCATTTTGCGTGTCTCCCCCCAACGCGTCGCGTAGTCGACACGACGCGTTTCTGTCCCAATTCAGAACTATATATGAAGAGGGCCACTGTTGGGCCACACCATGGGCGCCTGGCTGATTCCTGGGATCGCCTCAGGAGTTTTTAAAAAAAATCGTGAACTTGACTGATTTCGGAAAAATTGACCTTCGCGGAACGCCGCGAAAAAGGTCACGTTATATTCCTCTATTTCTAAAGACGATAAATCAATAGAAAAACTGATTAAAATCCCCAGAAATCGAGAAATAGAACTTCGATCTGGGGCTGCGTCGCGCAGGCGACGAACGTCCCCGCCAGCCCAAAATGACGAAAAATGACGATTTCTAGGTTAGTTTACATAAATTCCACAGAAATCGAGGTGCCATAAGGCTGGGAATCAGCCCAGGAAAATTCCTGATGAGAAGAGCGCCACGGGCTGGGCAGCGGGTATGGGTGAGGCACCCCATACCGCTTCACTCCCATCCCCTGGAGCGCCCTGCCAAGGGAAGGTTATGTGGGCAAGGGACGTTGCAAGAAAGAAGGAGCGACCACGGAGAGCCCCGGGGACAGGCAGGACCAACCCAAGATCTACATTATCCGTGACCATACCCTCGAAGTCCTGATGCACCCGGATGTGCTAGAGTTGCATGCCGTGAGAGTCATCCGTACACTGCATGGCAACAAGCGGCAGTTGCACTTGAAGGTGCGGGTACGGTGCGGACAAGAGGAGTTGGTGGTGGATGTTTTGGTGGATACGGGTGCCCAGGTGAGCCTGGTCTCGAGAGGGTTGTTCAAGGAGGAATCCCTCCAGCCCAGCCGTAGACCGGTACGCCTGAAGGTGGCCAATGGAGAGATTATGGGTGGCGGCACCCATGAGGCCACTATCAGTATGGAATTCTGGGAGCATGAGCGCTTGAACCGCCCTGAACGGCCCACATGCGCCGCCACGGGGCAGGCACCAGGCACCGGCTCCTCACCTGGCCCACGGACCCGCCCGACGCCCTGCAGGAGGCCGAGGAAGTGCTTGGCGTCATGACCAAGCAAGTGTTCCAGCTGAAGGACCCCGTCCCCACGGCCAAGCCCAACGTCCCAGCCGCCCGCGAACACCCCGTGTTTGCACCGGGCCACGCACCCGTACAGCAGCCCCAGGGCGCACCTCCCCAACGGGGACAACCCGCTGCCCGGCGCCGCCAAGGTGCGCAGAAGCGCAAGGCCCCCACACAGGCCAAACCCGCGCCAAAGCCAAGGGCCAAGCCGAAGAGCTGGACCAAAGAGGAAGCCGCTGCCCTGTATCTGGAATACGCCATCGGCACCCGGGTGCAGCTGCCCTTCGGGTACCCCACGGCCGCGGGCCCCTCCAAGTGGATATGGGCCGCAGGGGAGGTCAAGCACCGGTACCTCGTCACCGGAGACCACCAGGGGTTCAAGATCCACGTCAAGTGGGACCCGGCCACCCCCAACGACAAGAAGCTGGGGCGCACCATCGAACTCTGGCGAGACCGAGCCGGTCGTGAGATGGTCCCCATGCAGCTGTGCACCCCCGACACGGAGCACCTCAGCGGGACCGATTACACGGGCGAAGTCCACAATGCATGGGCCCTACCCCAGCCCCAGAAGCGGAACCGCAGGGCACCCGCAGCTCAGGGCGTCATCGACCTCCTCGACGCCTGACGGGGCCAGGGCCGGACACGGCCCGCCCCCCCAACTACCGGTCCCCAGAAACTGGCGCCTGGGGAAGCCCACAACCGCATCAACATCCTCAACGAGCCCGCGGTCACCTACGACCCCACCAAGGCCGCCACACTGCAAGCCATGCCCGGGCCGCACCCCCAAGGCGCAGACCTCCTGGGGTTCCTGGAGCAAGCCCTCCGCAGAGCGGACCAACCCGAACCAGCACCGATCCTGGACCCGGAGGGGAACAAATATCACGCCCACTGGGAACGGGGGGTACCCCTCTACCACAAGACGTCGGTCACGGTACATGCCCACCCCAACCTCGGAGTGGATGGTCGCCTCGGGGCGTACGAGTGCGTGGGGCCCGGATGGCAGCCAAACGTGCTACTCACGCACGTCCCATTTGGGGAGGAGACCAAGGACTTCCTGGACACCCTGAGCCTGGCGTACCGCCGACTCTCCCTCCTGGCACCCACCATCATCATGGGCGACCTAAACGCCGCCCCCACCGACGACGACCGCACCGGCCCACCCACAGCCACCGACACAGCTGTCTGGGACGCCATGCACCAACTGGGCCTCACCGACCTCACGGCAGGACTCACCGGCACACCCTCCCATTACCCCCACCAAGCCGGCACCCACCCATCCCGCATCGACACGTGCTACGGGGACCCAACCACGGTGCGCGTCCACGAAGCAGCCTACGGGGACCTCCCGCCCACAGGCACGGGCCACCGGCCCCTCTACATCGACCTCATCATCCCCAACCTACCCCCACCCGCGGCCACCCTGCCAGACGACACCCTCCCAACCACACTGCAGTTCCCGGCCGAGGACGACCACGGCGCCTGGCATAGGTATAACAGGGCCCTACACGCCATCCTGCGCCGCCCAGGTGCACCGACACTCACCACCGCCATGCGCCGGGCGGCGCAAGCATGCGGCATGGAGCGTGACACCAACCACACGGGAGCACCACCAGACCTCACCCTCCAGCAAGTCGTCCATGACATCTGGACCACGAAAGGGGAACTCGCCACCCTGCTACGCCCCAGCACACAGGAGGGACGAGACCGGGACGCCCACCTCTGTGCGCTCCTCACCACCCGCCGCCACCAACTCCAGGAATGGCACACCCACCGCATAGCGGCCGCAGCCCAAGAACGCGAAAGATACGGCAGAAACGACACGCCGTACAAGTCCCTACGGTACGTCAGCCGCATCCTGGAGGACACGGGGCGCCGTACCATCCACGCGATACGCACCCCCGAAAGAGGCCTCACCAATGACCCCGACGCCGTCCTCCAGGCAGTCCTGGACAGCTTCCAGGCACAACACGGGGACGCCCTCCCCGAGCTCGACCCCCACACCAGAAACACCATCCGCGAGCATGTGCCCAGGGTCTTCAACCGGGAACAGCGGCGCGCCATCGAACACAACCCCTTCAGCATCTCAGAACTGCAACGCGCCCTAGACCACCTGAAGAAGGGGGTCGTGCCCAGCGTCGACGGTTTGCCGGCCGAAGCGTACCAACGCCTCACCCTGCCCATCAAACGCCGCCTGGCAGCCCACCTGTGAGACATCGTCACGGGCGCCACGCCCATCCCCCCTGAGTGGGCCAACCTGGTCCACCCCCTCTACAAAAAGGGGGACTGGGCGCAGCCGGGGAACTGGCGGCCCATAGTCTGCGCCACCACCGAGGTCTAGCTGGTGTGGACGCTCATCCTAGGACGCATCGCGCCAGCGGTCTTCGCCCACTCGCCCGCCAGCATGTGGGGAGCCATGGCAGGCAGGTCCCCCCACGAGGCCATCTTCCTCCAGGACACCGCACTGGACATGAACCCCTACGAGATGATCACCGCCTCCCTCGATGTCCAAGGCGCGTTCCCCCACGCCCCACACTGGCTCCTCACGGAGGTATGGGATGCCATGGGCCTCCCATTCCTATCCTTCATGACCGGGTACATCCAGACCCGACTCTACGCCGTCATCACAGCCGCAGGCCCCACCCCCTGGACCGGCACAGACAGCGGGGTCCCCCAGGGAGGCGCCGAAGGCCCCTTCCTCTACCTCCTCGTCACCCTGCCACTGGCATTCGAGCTAGCACGGGTATACCCGGGGTACGCCCCATACCCGCTACGGTCTTCCCTCATCAACTTCGCGGACGACAACCTCCTAACTACGGCCACCCGCCACCGCTACCCTGAGAAAGCAGGGCTACCAACGACCACCGACCAAGCGTCCGCCATTCTCCAACTCACCACAACCTACCTGGACGCCCACCAGCTCCTAGTGCACCCCCGCAAACCGGTCGGGCTGGCCGACGCCAAGACCCCCACCCCCCACATCCGGAGAGGCGAACCCCTACACCTGAGGGAAACCACAGTCCACCTGGGAGTCACACAGGCCACGCGGCACCACCACATCACACTCCCAAGCAAGCTAGAAGAGCGCCTCGCCCGGCTACCCCAAATTGCCAGGGGGGACCTCCTGTCTACGCAGGGCCTGGCGTACTTCATGGAAGCAGTGCTCAACGCGGCCATCGGGTACCAAGCCCTGCACCTCTCGCGCCCCCAAGACGCACTACGCCACGCTCGACAGCAAGTGACGAAGGCATGGGCGCAACACGGAGGCTGGCCCACGTCTTTCTGCAACTACTACGGAGACAATACGGGCGCCCTGGTCGACATGGCCTATGCCAAACACGCAACACACCTCCTACACAGGGTAACACACAACCACCAACCAGAAGTTCGCGAGGCGGCAGCCATACGCATAAAAGAAGCGCAAATGGCCCGCAACACCTGCCCCCGGTGGATACTGGCGCAACACGGCGTCTCCACCCCCGTGGGCACTGGCATCTGGGCCCAGCTACAACTCCTCCTACCGCACCACACACACGCCATCCTGACAAACCACCACTGCGATCAACAGGGGCCACTCGTGGGCACACACACCGACATCCACCGACGCCCGGCAGGCGAGGTGGACACCCTGCGCCTCGTAGGGGCCACCATCACCATGGTGTATATCACTCCAACACAGATGACGATCATGGCCCAATGCGACGCCCACCACGCCCCGTTCCTTTCCGACCCACAATGGCCAGCACGCCACGTCTTCCAAGCGTACCTCCGCGCATGTGCTACGAAGGCAGGGCGCGACATGCCGGGGCCTAAGGACATCGAAACGGCGTACACAGCCTTCCAGCGCCAGCACCCCCGGCCCCGCCCGAGCGAGCACGAGACCCCCAACGACGGCGGCACGACGCAGGGGGAGCCCACCCCGTCAGCCGAACGCTGGACACCACCCACCATGCTGCTACTAGCACCAAACGGCCACAAACATGCTACCCGCACTGTCCAGCGACACCATGCCCCCTGGTCCATCCCCAAACACAATGCACCGGAGACCGATGTACCACCAGTCAGACACAGTGACCAGGGCATACCACGCACGTGCTGCCACTGCGGCCCGGCAGCCCTCGACACTCCGTGGCCCCTGCGGCACCTCATCTCCACCCACCACCGCACCCCCACCGCCGCCGCCACCGCCGACCAGCAGGCATGGCTCTCCCCCTGGTTTCACACGGTACCCCCAGACCACCCGGCGCACGTAGCCTGGACCCGAACACCCACGGCGACATGGACGTTCACCAACGAGCGGGCAGACCCGGACAGCGTGGCCATGGAGTACGACCGCTGCGACCCACACCGCGCAGGACCTCAGGAGGCACCCATGCGCCCCCTACAGCACAAATGCCCCACCCTCCGCGGCGACAAAGACGACAAGGAGCGGCGACAGACCATCACGTGCCAGAAGTTCCACCCCAATACGGGATACCTCTTCCACCTGATGTACGCGTATATCACCCAGGGACGCCCAGACAGGGGCCTCCTCCGCCTCAGCCCACGAGCCGAGGCCATCATCACCCAGGGGATAGGCGTCTATGCAGCGCCACTTCTGCAACCCACGCAAATCACCGCCAGAACCGCCCAGGGGAACCCCATCTACGTCTATCACCCCACAGCAATCGCCCGCCTACCCATACCCAGCGACACCGACATCATCTACTTCACTGACGCATCCGGCACCCAGCAACGCACCCCCACGGTCGGTTGCGCCTCCGTGCGCATCACCCGGCACGCGGACGGCCTCCACGTGGAACACCACACCGGGGCCACCATCTTTGGGGCGTCCTCCCACGGCGAACTGCGCACCATGGCAGACGCCGTTACCGCCACACCGCCACCCACGACGATCCGGCCCCGCAACATCTGGGTAGTCGTGGACGCCACGGTCGACATCCACCTCACCAGGCGCCTTGCGGACCTGCCCCTCCACAAAGCACTCGAGTCCGGCCTCACCACACAAGCGTTGGGACTATGGATGGCCTTCAAGGGCATGCACCCCCAGGACGCCCTACACATCGTCAAGCAGGAGTCACACCGCTACGCATACGGCAATGGACGCGCAGACACGCAGGCAAAACACCAGAACACCAACCACACCCCAGGGCTCGAACGCGTGCGACTGGACACCCCACACCACAGCCACCTGCAGCACCTGCCCCCGATACCCCTGGCCACACAGCCCCCCCAATGGATGCCCGCGGACACGCCGTACACGGATCGAGACAAGCAGTGCCACTACCCCACACCCATCCAGCAACTAGCCACCACACTGGGCCACCCAGGGAACACCGAACTCCTCCGACGCCTCGAAGACTCCGTCCACACCCCCCTCTACTACTCAGCCCTGCGCCCGGATAGCCTCCCAGCACACCTACAAAAGCCCCGACTCCAACTCGCCCTCGAACAACTTCCCCTCCTCACCCGATACCACCGATGGTATACGCGCCGCTCGATCCACGTCCCCGCAGGACACACCAAATGCATCTGCAGCCACACGGAAGAAGAAACATGGGACCACTTCAAGGCGTGCCCCCTGTACAGAGGACTGGACACCCTCACAGACTGGAACCCAACCCACACCATGGCACAGCACGCCGGATGGCTGGCGCAGTCCCCGGCGACCCAGCAACTCACCACCGTCCTCAAGCAGACGGAGGTGCTCGAGGCAGTCCGCAGGGGACTCGTCCCCACTGCCGTCTACACCTTGCTACGCACCCACGCGGAGGACCCCCAGGCCACGGCGGCGCACATGCAGCGGAGGGCCGTTGCCAAGACGGCAGAGCAGCTCACATACCGCACCCACAAATACCTGCAGCATGCGGCAACCCTGCCCCCAACAGACCAAGCCCACCTCCTCGAACTCCTGTTCTACCAACCATGAGAACCTACCCCGTGACATACCAACACGGAACCCCCACCACGTCTACACACCATTCACCGAGCACAGCACTGGCAAAGCACACACGGACACCACAGGCACGGCACACACTCCCACCAGCATGCGCGCGCCACCAGCCCCCATCCCCCCACGCCGCCGTCCGTCCACAGGTACCACCAACCACCAGCCACCGCATGTCCCCTCTGCGTTCACCGGCGCCTACCACAGACAGCCCTGCCCTGCAACCCAGACCACTGGGTCTGCCTGGGAGCCGCGCACCGCCTCACCCGCTGCCCCCACCGCGGGGACCTCAACCCCCGCCACCGCGAGCGGCCCGCGGCCCCAGCCGCACCCCCCCCCGCCAGCCACCCCAGCTTCTTCGGGTTCCTCACCGACACCCTCCGGGACCACCTGGGAGGGTACTACGTGGCGGACGCGGCGGACCACGCATGGACCATAGCCGTGGCCACGGGCAACACACCCCTGCCCCCCCACAGCCCACCCCTACGCCACAGCGGAGGCGGCTTGAACGTGGCGGCCCGCCACATCCTCCTCGCCCTATACCTCCACCACAGAGACCTACACCTCCCAGACCCACAACTCCCGGCCCCCCAAGCAGCAGCCCTGACGCCGGAAGCGTGGGCCGACACGGCACCAGAGGAGATAGCAGCCTACCTCCGAATCACTTGCTGCCGGTTCAAAAACGCCCTCGGCCGACGGAAGGGAACACCTTACCCACTCAGCGCACTCCTGTACCCGGCACACCACCCCCAGCCCGCACAACAGAAGCCCCCGGAGGGCTGGGCGTCTTTTCGGGACGCCCACCTGGCCGCCCCCGACGAGGCCACCGCCACGCGGATGGGCCTCACGGACCAGGAAACCTACGTCAGAGGCCTCAAGACGAGCCTCCAAGAGGCACACCGCTGGCATGCCCGCTCCCCGTCGCCCCCACAAGGACAGGGGGGTTCACCCGCCCCCGACACCCACCAGGCCAAGAAGACCAAGACAGGTCAGGGGGCCCGCCAACGCGCCCACCAGCAGGGCGCGACGCCCCGACCAAGGCCCGGGTCCAGCCACACCACACCACCCCACGCCCAGACCCCCGGGGCACACCAACAACACCGCCACCGCTAGCGCCCACCACCACCACCGTACCGCAGCACCCAAACCCTGCAGCCCAGTCAGCCACCACCGCCCACACACGTCCACACCATGCCAGGACCACCATACACGCAGAACCAGGGGACATGGCACCACCAACACCACCACCACGCCCCCGTCCCTCCCAACCCCTACCCCCTAATGCCTCCAAGCTACAGCGACCCCCACCAGCTACATCCCCACCACGCCCCAGCACAACCAGGCCCCGCGAACCACCCACCCCACATAGCACACATCACCGCACCACACCATCACGTATTCCACCACCACCAGCCCCTGCCACCACACCCACCAACGCCGGGGTACCACACACAACCGGCACACCCTCCACACCAGCACCACGCGGTCCAGCACCACCCGCCGCCCCCGCTACACGGGCCCACGACATACGAACCACGGTACACCCCCATGGAACCGCGAGGAGCCGCGCACGCACACCAGCAACACCAGGGCGTAGTAGGAGCGCCCCACCACCACCAACAGCCCCCCCACCCACACCCCATACCAGCGAGCACCATCCACCAGCAGCCACCCATCACATACGGACCACAGCCCTATCCGGGGGCTCATGGGGCCGCCTCCCACCCGCACTGCGGCACCACAACCAGTCAAGAACCGCAACGGCCACACGGCGCACACACGCAACACCCACACGACCCACAGGGACGCCCGGACCCCCAGCCAGCACAACACCCAGCCCCGCCCCCCCCACCCCACCACCACCAGCAGCCCCCCCACCAACACCCCATACCAGCGAGCACCATCCACCAGCAGCCACCCATTACATACGGACCACAGCCCCACCTGGACGCTCATGCGGCCGCCTCCCACCCACACCCCGGCACCACAACCAGTCAAGAACCGCAAGGGCCGCACGGCGCACACACGCAACACCCACACAACCCACAGGGACGCCCAGACCCCCAGCCAGCACAACACCCACCCCCGCCCCCCCCACCACCAACAGCGCCACCCCCACACCACCCCCCCCCGCCCCCCCCCCGAGACCAGGCCACGGACACAACACGCGGCAGCCAGCACCAGCCAATTGACGTCGATACCCCCGCCGACACACGCCACGGCGAATCCCCCCTCCCGCGACCGCCACAAGAGACCCCATCACCGGACCCCACGCGCGACAACGACGACCACCCCTCCCAACCCACACCACCCCCCCCATCACACCCCGCACCACCAGTCGCCGCACCGGCCGAACCCTACGCCCTACACAACCCCGCAGCGGTACTGCAGCACCTCCGGGGACTCGGGGAACAGGACGTCGTGCTGTACCTCTGCACCTCCGGCACCAGCACCCCCATCCAGGCGGCCACCCTGGTCCAGGCAGCCACCCTGGGGGAAGGCGTCAGAGACTTCCTCTTCCACGCCTTCCTCCACGTCGCCCGACACGAGCGCCCCCCACGCGCCACCCCAGACGGCGAGAGCCCGCCCCCCACGGGGAGCCGGATCTGGGTGCCCCCCATCGACTGGGGGCGACACCTGGTCGGACACCCCGTGCCGTGGCGGGTGGGCACCAAGGGCCGCACCCGCTACCACGAGCCCGACATGGCCCACCCCCCTCCCGACGCCACCCCCGAAAGCACCAAAGAGTGGGAGCGGGAAACATGGGTAGCCCGGATGGCCTCCCTGAGCAACTTCCGGCACCACGTCCCGGGGGACATCCCCACCCCCGACGAGCAGCAGCCAGCCCCCTCCACGTACATGACCCTCATGTACAATCTGCACTACACCCTCTCCATCACCACCTACGACGCACCCACAGACCACTGGGTGGTACACGGCACCGACTCCCTCCTCCCCGCCGACTACACCCCTCCCCCCCACACAACCCAGGCCCCGACACGTACGCCAGGGGGGACGACCCGGACGACCCCCATATCTGGGGCACGTGGGAACCCAAATCCCTGGACACGCTGCTCTCCATCCGCAGCGGCTACCAGGGCCTTGGTAGGGCGATGTATTGCCTCGCCAAGTGGACCCAACGGACCTTGGGGATCTCCACGGACCGATGGGTGTGGGTTGTCACGCTGCGCCCCCAGCAGAGGGAAGCCCCCAGGAACCGCAGGGGACCCACCCCCCCACGCCCCACCACCCTACAACTATGCCCGTACATGGTGGCAGCCCGCCTCATGACCCAACCCAAAACTACCCCCACCTCACAGAGGAGGACATGCCCGGCATCCAGCGATGCTTCTTCCAGACCCTCGACTACCTCCAGCAAACACACCCGCACGTCCTGGAGCAGATATGGCCACCCCCCGGGTAACCCACGTGCCCGCGCAGCCGAGACCACGCCGCCACGCCAGCACCAGCACGCACGGGTCACCAGGGAAAACACGCGCACACGCCCGGTGCCCGAACCTGCACCCTCGTTTTCGCTACTTACAGGACCCAGCATCGTACGCCCGCCCCCGAGGCCCAGGACCCTCCGGCGTCTCCCACAGCCCTCTCCTCCACCTCCGACTCCACAACCTCCACCACCACGACCACCTCATCCACCACCACCACCAAGTCCTCATCCAGCACTCCACCCCCCAGGCCGCTGGGGACACCTCCCAAACGGGCCTCCAAACCCGCCCCCACCGCGAGCAGCCCCGCCGCCGCCAAGGCCCACGCCCCGACGAAGGCCACACCCACGACCCAGCCGCAGCCCAAGACCGCCGCCAAACGGCCACCCAAGCCCGTCAGCACGCAGCCCGCAGCAAAGCCCAAACCCAAGCCCAAACCCGGCGCCACGACGGCAGCGCAAGCCCGGCCCCCCGAGGACATCCTCTACGACATCCGGCCCCAGCCGTCCCAGGCCCGAAGGCCGCAGCGCCCAGCGCGGCGCCCCCCCACCGTCACCGACGCCACCGCCACCACCTTCATGGCGGAGCGCGCCGCGGCCGAAGCGCGACGCACCTCGTCCCGCCACCTCTCAAAGCCCGCACCCCAGACCCACGGACCGCTCCTGACCAAGCCAGAACGACGCCAGGGTCCACCAGCAGCGTCCCCGCCCCCCTACCGGCCCTCGATGACAGCCCACATGCAACGCATGCCCCACTACCGCAGCCGCCGCGAATCCCCTCCCAACCCCGAGGCGGAGACCGTAGGCGCACACCCGCGGGTCCACATCCGCGTGCACCCCCACTCCCCACGCACCCCCATGGAACAGGACTACGAGGAATCCCCCAGGCCCGCCACCGCCGCCGGTCCCCACGACCCCGTCACACCCACCCACGCCCACTCCTCCGCCCAAGACCGCAGGCCCGCCCAGGAACAGTGGTGGCAGCGCTGGACCCACACGCAGCTCTGGGAGCTGCGGAGGTGGGCCCGGGGAGAGCCCTCCCTCGAGGGCCTGGTCCATCGGCCCCGCAAGGGGTCGGTGGAGTACTGCCGCCTCCGGCCAGCCGGGGGGTGGATGCCGCAGGCCGCATGGGAAGCCATGCTGGCCGATGCGCTCCACCCCCTGCGAGTCCACCCCCGCAACCTCCCCGCGCCCCAGGACCACCCGTATGTCCTCAGGCGCCTGCGGGAGACCCTCCGGGAAACGCAGCGAGACGGCATCTGCCTCTGGGACATCACCCAAAGCCCAGCCCCGCACGCACACACCCCCTCACCACCCAACAAGCGTCGGCGCACCGACACTGGCGACACCCACAGCACCCCAGGAGCCCTGCGTGCCACACAACACGACGCGCCTGACCCCCCGGCCAGCGGCGCCGCCATCTAACCCCGTTACCCAGCAAACCACCACCACGGAGCACCACGCCAGGCCCCGCCCAGAAGTCACCAAACGAACCGGACGCCCAAGGAAGCCAACGCACACGACAACGAGCACCACTACGCCCAAAGGCGCCGAACCCAGGCCTGCTACCGTGGACTCCTCTCCACCCTAAACACAACACACACGTCGCTGGCGTCACCCCTCTGCCGTGCCCCCTCCCACGCCACCGCCCCGCCCCCCCCCCCTCCCGCCGCACGTCCCCACGCCGTCCAGCACCCAGCCCCACACACTGCGCCACAGCATCGCCCTAGTCCGGCTCCTCCACCATCGCGCCACTTGGCACCTCACAGTAGACCGCCGTCCTGTGGTCCCGCTCCCCCCGGCACCGCTCCCAGGGCCGCACCCGGCCCACGTCGTGTTCGCCCTCACGTCGCGGACCGTGGACATCCTCCCGCTCCTTGCCGCCACCCCTCCCGGGCATCGCATACTGCTTGCCGCCAACCCCTCGGTCCTCAGTGAGGTCCTCATCAGGCACGCCGACGCCCTGCACGTGCGCCCGCTGCTGCCCAACCTGCACGCTGCGTACGCCCCCGGCACGCCCGTCGACCCCTCTGTGTGGGACCCCCAGTGAGGCCACCGGCCACTGGCCGGCCCGCACGCACCACCCCGCACTCGCCTCGGGCGCACGACCCCGTGGACGCCGCTACCCACACGCCCAGCCCCGCGCAACCGCCTAACCGAGCCAGAACCCAAGCACAAATCAAACCCGAGCCACACCCCGAAACCGCTAACCCTTGACTCCTAACCAAGCGCGCCGAGGGAACAACGTAACCACAGCCCACACCCACAGCCCACACAGCCGCCTAACCAGCCAGCTCCAGAAGCAAAGAGACACCTCACCAAACCCACCCTGATCCAAGCCCGTGTACATCAGCACGCGCGAGCCGCGCCCCTGGGGCGCGACCGCCGCCACAGCACCGGCGACACACGCCAAAGGACACAAGCTATTGCACCGCCGCACCAGCTGCCCATGCCTGTGCCTGCAGTGTACGCGCGCCCCTGTTTTTCTCTTTTTTTTTTTTTTTTTTCGGTAAAAAAAAAAAAAACGAAAATTAGGGGGGGAGGAAGAGGGACACAACCACCCATGGCACATGCGCACCGCACAAAGCACGCACACCGGTGAACAGGAGCCCAGTGGCCCAGGACACCGCACATGCAACACAACACACCGAGCGAGCACACCGGTGAACAGGAGCCAGCCGGCCCAGGACACCGCAGACGCACCACAGCAAACCGCGCGGGCACACCGGTGAACAGGAGCCCAGCGGCCCAGGACACTGCACACACGTAGGGCAGCCGAGGGACAGGAAAGAACCAATACTCCATGGGTCGGACGCACTGGGGCGACCCAGCCGACCCACCAGGCCAGTGGCAGGAGCGGTACTCCAAGGCCACTGGTCCGAGCCCGGCCAGGCTGCATCGGGGACCATGGCAAACGTCACCCGGAGCCATGGAAGCAACCGGTGACAGGCGAGCCGGTACACAGTCCAGGAGGGGGTCACCTGCCAAGCAGAGTGGCCCCGCAACTCAAGCCACAAGGGTGAGGCGGTCGTACCGTAGACAAGCGGGAGCAATACCCCTTGTGGTGAGAGATACTCCACACGGCTGGGCAGCCCCCCACAGCTGCCGCCCAAAGGAGGGGGCATGTGGCCCTACCCATGGACACATGTGGGGACACCCTCCCACCTGGGACACATGGACCAGGTGGCCGCGACAATGCCTTCCCAAGCACATGCGGGAGCGGCTCAAGAGGCACCTGATATAGGGCAGTGGGAGGGACAGGACGTCCCCCTGGTAAGACCTTCTTCCTGCAATGTCAAAGGAGGCATCCCGAGCTCCCGAAGATACCTACCTACCTTGAACCGCCATGATTTGGCGAAGAGAAGCACTCTATCAGGGAACTTCTATGTGGCCGAGATTACAGATTGGGATATGATCATGGGGTATGATTTCATGGTGGGAAACGCCTTTGGAGCCCTTCCCCATCGTGCAACGCTGGTCCGGGAGGATGATGAATGCCTTACATGGCTGTCCACATACTACGCATGCGGATCATCCCAATGGAATGCTGAGGAAGAGGATCGGATCGTCCAAGCGGTGCAAGCTGTGGGTGCCAAGTCCAGAGGAGACCGCGGAGTTCAGCTCACAGAGTATGGAATGGCGCCGCAGGTGTATGCCAGGATGATTCAGACGCCGGAAGCCGAAGCGCCCGAGACGGACGTCTTCGCTTCCCGGGATGCCCCACTTTTGCCGAAGTGTAGGAGGCATTGGCATCGAGGAGACTCAGCCTGGCACAGGCATTGGGGTTTGAAGGAGTGGGGGCCCATTTATTGGCATGGCTCCATGGACAATACCAGACGTACGGTGAAGAAGATTGTCGCGGATAGGGCGAAGGGGATCCTGGTCATAACCGGCATAGGATCGACCCCATCCCCGCTGAAAGGTTTCAAGTCAACGCTGGACTCCATTACCCTGAACGAGATGTCATTCGTGCCAGTCGAGGAGTTGTTCATCAACGCCAAGGGTGTATCAATGCCCTCCCCGGGTCAAGTGTGGGGTACCAAGACTTTCCTGGTGGATGGGGCGCAAGCCCACCCCACGGGTGATGAAGCATTCATCCGTAGGGTTGAGGCGGTGCCCATGCGGGTCATGTTTGAGCCCAAGGAGGTAACGGATCAGCCAACTGATGGCATTGACGTCCTGTCCCACGCCGAGATCGACCACGTCGTCAACTACATGCGGATGGGGTTGCACCACCGTGTGGCAGCCAAGAAGAGGCGGGCCATGGTCACATCTCCGCATTGGTGGGATGACAAGATGTTGGTTACCGGCAAGTACAAGAAGCATGAGTTCGTGGCAGGGTCATGGATCACATCGCGGACCAATATGATGGTCCGGTTGGGTCGGACCCGCCGACATGGGATTTTCCAAGAATAGGGGCCGGTAGCGACAAGAACCAGGCCGATGCCGCAAATTTTCGAAGATTATCGGTGAGAAGAGCTCCCCACGACTATGAAGACGGCATATCGGACGAGGAGAAGTTGGACTCGGACCCGGAAGAGGCCTATACCGCAGTGCGGTCGGTTGTATCGATACAGAAGCAAGGAGCTAAAGAGGCCCAGGAGAACCCGAAGGTCGCCGAGCTGAAGGAGAGGCTGATCAATTCCTATCCGTGGCTATTCAGTGGCGTCGCCAACAAAAACCCTTCAGATCGTGGGAGGTCTGGCACAGCGAGAATCAAGCTGAAGCCGAACCCCAAGATCTATCGTCATCGGGAGTACCAACCTCAGGGCGATCGGGCTAAGGCCATGAAGAAGTTGTTGGCCGAGTTTATTGAGTGGGGCTGGATCGATCCCTCCGACAGTGAGTGGGCCAGCCCAGCCTTTATCGTGCCCAAGAAAGAGAAGGGCGAGTGGAGGTTGGTGGTTGATTACAGAGGTTTGAACGAGCAAACCGAGCATGACTCGTACTCGCTTCCTCTGATCGACACCATCGTCCAAAAACAACAGACAAAGCGGATCTTCACGGTGTTAGACCTGAAACAGAGCTATCACCAGATGCCGCTACACCCGGACTCCAGGCCCTGCACGGCGATGTCGACGCCGCTGGGGCCCATGCAGTGGAAAGTGGTGCCTTTGGGTGCCAAGAATGGCAACGCCGCCTTCCAGCGCATGATGGAGGACCTGCTCGGTCCTGTCCGGGACTGTGCCGACCCCTTTGTGGATGACATCATCATCGGGTCCGGCACGGAAGACATGACGGAGGACAAGCTCATCGAAGCGCATGAGAAGGATCTGCGCCGAGTGCTCAGCGAGCTGGACAAGCACAACATGGTGTGCAAGCCCACCAAAGTCTCGCTCTTCGTGAAGAAAGTGGAGTTCGCGGGTCACGTGGTTGGTCAGAGGCAACGCCGTCCCATGCCTCAGAAGCTGGCGTCCCTGCACCACTGGCAGAAGCGCAAGACCATTAGCGAACTCCGATCCTTCATGGGGTTCTGCAATTATTATTCGGGCTATGTCCGGATGTATGCAGAAGTGTCGGGGCCGCTGCACAAGATGCTGCAGGTGGGCAAGTTCGATGGCCGGAAGGGGAGCAAGAAAAAGCTTGCCTGGACCCCTCAGGCCGAAGTTGCGTTCAGCCGCCTGAAGGAGCGACTCCTGGGGCAGCTGGGGCTATTCCTGGTGGACCCGGACAAAGGATTCCTGCTACAGACGGACGCCTCGGACTATGCTGTAGGGGCAGTCCTCGAGCAGATCCGGGACGACAGGTCGCACGTACCCGTGGTGTTTTGGAGTCGGATCCTGGCCGAGGGCCAACGTCGCACATGGATTGCAAGGGAGAAGGAGACGTACGCCATTGTTTGTGCGCTCAGGAAGTGGTCTGGCCACATCGGATTGCAACCGGTTGTGGTCTGTACGGACCATCAGTCCTTACAGAGCTGGCACAAGGAGCACGTCGACACCCCCTCAGGACCGGCGGCAAGGAGGGCCCGGTGGCACGAGATGTTCGCCAAGTTCGACCTCAGCGTCGTGTATGTCCCGGGGAAGGACAACACTGTGGCAGATTGCCTCAGTTGGTGGGCCTACCCCGCGGGCAAGGCGTGGATGGACATATCCAGCCATGGGGACGCCGAGGAGACCGAGGAGGCCAAGCGCATCATCTAATGGAGAAAGCCATGGAGCAAGAGGGGGTCAAGTGCTTTGTGGTGATGGCAAACCGTACCGACCTGGCCAAGTTCCGGGGCGCCCGAGTCCAAGCTATTCGAGAGGAAACCCTCGAGCAATGGATGATGGCCCCAGTAGAGCTAGTCAGGTCGGTGCTTACAGAGGACTGGTCGGATGACTATGCGGCATCCGACCACATGGGCAGGTACTGGAATGCCGTGAGCGCCCCGTCGGACGACGAATGGCCTGAGGGCTTGACCGAGGATGGCGATAAACTGTTACTCAAGGACAAGCTATTGGTCCCTGAGAACCGAATGGAAGCGCTCTTTGACCACTGGCATAACGCCCAGCTCAGGCATCCTGGTCGGGACAAGATGCAGCAGGACCTGGAGTGGCGCTTCAAGTTCCCACCGGGGTATCACGCCATCCTGGACAAGTATTGCAGCGACTGCGCCGTGTGTCGGGCCACGAAGAGCCCCAACCACTCCACGGCTGGCAACCTGGTGTATACGGCTATACTGGACGCCCCTATGCGGTCCGTGGCCATGGATGTATTCGCCATGCCGGAGGTCACCGTGGAAGGAGAGACCTACGGCTGTGTCATCCTGGCGGTGGATAGGCACAGCAGGTATATTGTGGCGGTCCCGGGCAATAAGTCCAAGAAGAAGGACAAGAAGGACAAGCATGGAGTGGGTCTGCAGGCCAAGACCGTCGCCAAGGCCATGATGAGGCGTTGGCTGACGATATTTGATGTCCCGGCTGTCATCTGCAGCGATCGGGGCAGTCAATTCGTGGGGACGCTGTTCAGGACGATGTGCAAGCACATGGGGATTCGGCACGCCAAGACCGTGGCGTACCACAGCCGATCGAATGGCTGGGCTGAGGTGGCCGGGCGGCAAATGTTCGAAAGGTTCCGCCAGTTGCACATTGACGAACCGGGCCGGAACTGGTACAATTTGCTGTGGAGAGTACTCCAGGATTACCATGACCTTCTGGGGCCCACTGGGCTGTCGCTTCATCGTATCCTGTTCCTACGGGATCGAGTGTCACGCACTCTCCCGTGGTTGAACCATGGCAAAGTGGCCCGGGATGCGATCGCTATGATGGCTGAGGCGGACGACACGGCGGCCAAGGTGTGCAAAGCACTTCAGGACAAGGATGAGAAGAGGGCCAAGTACTTCAAGCAGGGAAAAGTCCAGAAGGACGCCCTCAGAGATACCGTATGGGTGGAGCGGCACCAGAAGGATGTCCTGTCCAGGCATCGGCAGGCGTCTTGGTATGTGCCGGGGGTAATCGTGCGGAAGGTCCGGCAGGATGTGTATGCAGTTCGTGTGGGGGATAACAAGATCCTGGACCGCGACCATACCCAGCTTCGTCCCCGAGCACCAGACCCCAGCGGACGTCCCGTCACCTTCGAGTTCACGGCCGGCGATGTGGACTCTGACGAGGAGGGTGAGGACGACGACTTCACCACTGAGAGGATCCTGACGGACAAGCCGGACACGGGGACGCCTGGGGGGAGGCTTTATAAAGTCCGTTGGAAGGGATTCGCCACATCCAGGGATTCGTGGGAGCCTCCGAGCAGCTTTGTGCCGAGGTATACCACGGTCTGGATAGAGTATCTAAGGAGGAAAAACATCTCTTTGGATGTTAAGGACGTGTTGGTCCATTTGGTGGCTGCAGTAGCACCGTAATGTATCCCCCTTGGCATTTATGTTTGTCTTTGTGATTGGGAGACGGGTGAGGGCGTTCATCCGGGGTTTTGTGGGCCTTGATTAGCCAAATACCCCCTTCACTCGATCTGCACATATATATTTTTCATTGTGGTATACTTGTTTAGGTCGACCGACGACGTTTCTCTATTCTTGATCCCCTTGGTCCATGTTGTAGATCAAAAGGAGACCGGATATGGCGTAGGGCGCGGACTATGAGTGTCTTCACCCCTCCCTTGGGGCATGGGGAACGCCTACGACGTGTGTGGGGCCTCCATGTGTCCTTGGGACATGTAGGGGGGGGGTTTGGTGCCCATTGGGGTCCTCCCGTCCTCTCTTCAATGACTTCCGAGCGTATAAAACGCTCTGAGAAGGCGGGTGAAGCCGGTTCGGACCCCCGTGGCCATCTTTGGGTCACTTGGGATGTGTATCTATGTGCCGGCAAGCCGCCATTGACTGATATCACACTCTCCCATCCACCTGACGTAACCTGATGTGATACTGTGATAGGCTTGGCCATTCCAGGTATGAGCGGCCACATTCAATAACGAGGCGCCGCCGGCTGAGATTTATATATCGAAATGTCAGGAATCAACAGGGCTTTTTTATCATAATGTTTCCGTAATTTGTCGGCTATCCGTTCTGAGTGTCAATGTATCGGCGACTGTCAGTTGGCTCGCGATTTTGTAATAACTGATTGGTTAACTGTTATTTCCAGATATTTTGGCGTAAACCCCGATGAAGGGTCAGATTTAATCAGTAACAGGTTCGTTGCTTCCGCAATATTCATGTTATACACTCGCAAAACTAATCCGATTTTTTCAGACATTCAGAATCGAATTTTCGACTTCGAGAACGCCGCACTTGCTATGATGAATTTCGAGGGGTCCTACATTTTTCCCCGATCACGAATCAACCTTCTTTTTGTTGTCTCCTACATTTTTCTTGGAGATATGAGCGAAAAAAAATTGATTCGTGAGGCCACTTTGAAGGGTCATATCTCCAACTCACGGCGAGGAATTACATTTTTGAGATATGGGCTGGAATCGCCTTGGTGTCAACTTAGTTTGGGAAGCATCAAACACCTTTGATGTGTACACATGCCTGGTGTAGCCAGGGATCGAGGTCAAGAGGGTAGAAAGTGATATATACCTCTTGGACCATGCAACCGAATATCTTAATGCGACTTTCGAGTGTACTGCATGAGTGTTGGTGTTGCATAGAAACTTTCCTTGGGTTCCTACGTATTTTTAACGTGAAGTTATGTCCATGGAGGGGCATGGCATACCATGGTAGGAGCCACTTTCAAGGGTATGTGTCATATGGATGGTATGTGCTTCGCTATGCTCACGCCCATGTTATATATCTCCGTTTGTTGGAAGATATGTGGAGTCATACATGGCAAGGGCTTCGCCCATGCCCCAACAGTAAGCTCCCTAGCGCTAGACTAAGTCTACCGCACATATAGTGCATGTGGGAGGGCTTACCGAGCGACCCACAAGCGCCAGTATCAATTTTCCCATTCTCACGGTGCGTGTCGGGAGGAGGCTCGAAGGTGTCCCTATGCGTCCATGTGGGGATCCAAGTGGGGGGACCTTTTGCAAATAGTCCCAACCGATTTTGTTTTGAACCATATGTTGATACCATGGGTGAGCAAAGTTATATACTATTGTAACTATCTTGAATTTGGCATCCTTTGCATGTTTGTGACCTCATTTTATGCTCATTTTTGTGTTTTATGTGCTCAACTGGTGGGCTAACAGTAATGTGCCCAGAGATCCGTGAACTATGGTATGTTGCTTACATGTTGGCAAGTGCTTCGGTGTTGTACTTCACCATATGCCAAATCACGCAGTCGCTTTGGCTTGGCACACAAGGCCTCAAAAAATTGAGTCTCAAACTCATGAGTCAAATTGTGAAGCATGGCATGTGTATATCCGGAGGGGTTTGAGAGCCAATGGTGGGATATTCTTGGACATGGACATTCAGTCTATATCACCCTTGCATACTACTTTCCGGTTTGACACATGCATGGAGCATTTGAATACTTCCCGTATGCATTTTTGAGTATATAATTGATTTTGGGCATTATGGTGTGATTTGCCTGATTTTGCCATGTTGTGAGGTCATCTTCATGGGGCACCTCTCCAAGCCCAATCAACTCCAAGTCCAACCAAGTTTATGTCAGGGTAGGGCATTGTCCTTAGTACCACTCTAGGCCATGACACCTCACCCCCCCTTTTGGGCTAGGACTTAGAGGCTTTGGAGGGAACACATTTCTGGGGTTTGTGTAGTGACTTTTGACACATGGCATCTAGTCATCTTATTTGACTGGGTTCAGGGCATCATTTTGGCGAGTCAAGGGAAGGTCTTGAGTCCAGGGAAAGAGGGGTCTATGGCTGTGAGTGTGTGTGTTTCCATCTTCCCCTATCCTTGCTTTACTTTTGTTCATATGCCAATTTCAGGGCTTCCTCTTTGGTGCACTTCTATGTACATGCCCCACGCCCGTGTCTCAGTGTGCACCGTGAGACAACCGGCGTATTGAAAGGAGTTGTTGAGTGTAAACGCGGGACCTCAAACACCCTTGGAAGCCCTCAGTGTGGATTTGGATTGGAGCTAATGTACTTGGGAGTTGGTTATTGCCAGGGATCAGGATTTGTGTGAAGGAGCCGTATTTTACCATTTTTTTGTGGGAAGCTGTGCAGGATAGGGCAAGATCATGCAGAACCTGGTGAGATGCAAGACCATAGGAGTGACGGGAAATGGTGGAAGGGGTACAGCAGGGGCCGGTCCTTGTAGGGACCTTCTTTGCAGAGCATCCAGAGCTGTTGAGCAGTTGCTTCCCTTCGAGGGTAGGGATGAGCAAGCTTTGGTGAATTCCTTGTCTATTTATGTAGCTCGGTGCGTTGGGTCGGGAGCGGTTATGCTGCTGTAAGGCCGGAACGTTTGTTGGCAAATATGATTTGGATGTGACGACTATTCTTCCTGGGAGAAAGAGGACGGGGGATTGTTTTACACCCACCCGGTCAGCAGTTGGATGAATGTTTGGAATACTACGGTTTCTTTTGATGTGAGGCCACGGAAATCGGTGGAATTATGCATATCAGTATCGTCTCTAGGCGTGAGGGCTAGCTGCGCAACAGCGTCCACACGATAATGGCCGGAAGTTTTGTCTTGAAGTATGGATGCACTATGGAGGGAGATTCCGAAGTGGGCCAAAAAGTCTTCCGAGAAAAAGATGTACTCATTACGAACTCTGGTGCTGTGTATGTTGTTCGGGTATCGTGTGTGGCTTTTGCTGTCTGGGTGAAAAATCCTTTATGTCGCAATCCATGAGCACCTTTTATCCCAAGCCACTGCCAAAAAATACGACTGACCGCCGTGGTGTCGATTTGTTGAACAGCACAATTGAAATCACCGGCCAAGACAAAACTAAGAAAGATGAGCAGTAACCTGTACAGTTCCTTTGCTATGGCTTCCACTGCAGAAGGGTCATCAGGTGGAGCATATATCGACGCAATCAAGAGACGGTGCTTTCCTGGCAGATGTAAGCCAACCGCACAAATAAGCCCAGGAGCCGTATGAACCTCAAATTTTGCTCCAAAATGAGACACATTGGACTCAAGTACAATGGTCGCTCCCCATTTTCTGTCGTGATGTAATTGAGAAAAGGTTTTTACATCCTGATTCTTAGAGTTCGATACAAAGGGGAGGTCCGGCTTTTGAATGGTTTTGCTTAGGCAGAGGACATCATACCCTTCGTGGAGCCACGATATGATTAAGCCTTCCATCTCCTTTGTTTTCCTTGTGTTGTGAGGAGGGGAGCGCATGAATTTGGAAGTGGTTTTTGGCGGGGAAGGCGTGTGTGGCTGAAATGGAAAGATGCTAGTGGGAGTGAGCGGATGTTACTGGCTGTGTCACCTTTAGCCGAAGTACTTGTGAGACCTTCTCGGATGGTACGGCGTCGGGAGGCCCGTGAATCAAGGCTTGGCTTGACGACATCGCCACGAAAGCCAACGCTGGTTGGCCACCCGAGATGGCAGATTTTGCGAATTTGGGCATCCTGACCCCGCCTGGCGACCCTGTGGCGCAAAGATGCCTCGGAATCCTTCGGAACCAAATTGCATAGGGCCTCTGAGGAGTTCATACTCGGAGAACACAGGGTTGGCTGCTTCACCCCTGCCCTCGTATGGCCTGGCCGAAGGGTCTGATTTTTGACTTTTTTGAGCCAAAGTCAGGATTGGCTGAAACAGCTCATTTTCAGCCCCCAACTTCTAGGGGATAATGGCGGGGCCATATCTCTGGCTTAGAGG
Organism: Eutreptiella sp. 'Long Island Sound 2002'; assembly: GCA_964036045.1. NCBI lineage: Eukaryota > Euglenozoa > Euglenophyceae > Eutreptiales > Eutreptiaceae > Eutreptiella > Eutreptiella sp. 'Long Island Sound 2002'. The sequence continues at coordinate 92,954,667 of OZ038379.1, read as the reverse complement.
GGACTTCTGATCTGCCATCACGGGAGCATGGGGGGACATCGTCGGTTGGCCTTGGAGTATTTTGGTTTCCGGGAACACGCCCGTGGCTGGCCGGGAAGCATCTCCCTCGACAGGGATCTAGGGTCCAGTTTGGGCATGTCCGGGGGTTGTGTTTGAACCACCCATACCTGCGTGCCAGTGAGGGGGTGGGACCTAAGGATGGGATATGGTTGGGGACTGAGTGTCGATTGTCCTGAGGCGCCCTTAGCCCACTCTATGGCCTAACCCACCTGTAACGCTTTGTTCCATGAGGATGCCCCTGTGACCGCAGTGCTTTGCCTACCTGCTTGCTTGTGTGTCCGCCGCAGCGTCCCGTGGTCGGGCCGCCCCACGGGAACGCAACAAAAACGTCCTATCGCCGCTGAGGTACCCACACCTAGCGTGCCACCCAGGGTTACACGAGTACCCCAACCCCGAGAACCTCGTCATCAACGACCCTTTGCGTCTTCCGCTCCAACAACCAGCCAAAGCCACCACCAAGCCCCATGGCAGCCCCAAGCACGCGACCAGAGTGCCGAGCCTGGCCATCGTCTGCAGCTTCATGCGGGGGCTGGAGTGGAACCGGGAGTACCGCCACTCTCGGCCCCAGGGGTAAGCTGCCCATAAGTAGGTGGAGATCCGCAAGGATGTGAACCATGATCGCGACATCGAAGCGGGGCTCCAAGCATTGGGTTACGAGTACGTTTGGCGGTGGAAGTGGTGGTGTGTCTGGCTTGACAGTCGATAGGTCACCGACTTCAGCCCCGACCTACACCAAGAGGACCGACCGGCTGAGGAGCCAAGCGCCCCTGTCGCGGGCAAGGGCAGCCCGCAGCCGAGAGCTGCCACCCTGGGCAACTTCATGGGAGTCGCCCGAAGGTCCAAGGCCAAGCCGGCCCGTCCGCTGCACCGAGCAGCGATGTGGAGTCCGACCAGCGGGGAGCGCCACCCCGCCAAGGACCCTGCAGTGCAAGGAGCCTTCCTCATCGCCCAGGAGGAGGCCGCCCACTGAGACCAGGGCATGGCGACCCACGCCTCGGCCGTGGCGGCTGTCGCGGCCGCACTTACGACCGCAGCAACGCGCGAAGCAGCAGCTGCCTGTGAGAGGCGTGAGGCGGAGGCAGCCGCGTGGGAAGCGGCGGCTGCTCACCAATCATGCGCCGTTTCGGGGGCTGTGGCAAAGGAGGAGGCGTAGGTGAAGGCGCTGGGGCAAGCCCTAGCCCAAGAGGGGGCACGAAAGGTGCCGGAGATCAAGACCCAAGCAGACGCCACAAAAGGTGAGGCCATTGAGACCGCGGGACGGAACGTCGCCTAGGAGAAAGCCATGACGGAGGCGGAGCTCAGGGCCCTGAGGCAGAGAAGGCCCGACTGCAGCAGCAGCGGGAGCGGGAGGCCGCTCGTGCCCACGAGGAGTCCGAAAGGCGTCGCACGGAGGCAACCGCCGCGGCCATGGAGGAGGCCGAGAGAAAGATCCACTGCGAGACACCCCCGTGAGGGTCCCGAGTTGACACCCTCCGGAGTTCCTTCGACGGGGATTTCGCCTCCAGGATGAAGATCGACCTGGACGTGGAGGACTCTCTGAGCACCGAGGGGAGCGGCATCGCCACCCGTCCCCCCGGCAAGGGCAAGCGGAAGACCCCGCAACCACCACAGAGGCCGGCGAAGAGGCACCCCCACGACTGTGACCCCTTTGTCACCTGCAGCGACGGGTAGAGAAAAAGCCGCCGGCCTCGCCACGAGCCCACGGGCTGCAAGCTGGGAGTGGCTGGAGGCGCAGGCGAAGGAGGGGACGACACCCCCCCTGAGTTCTGGTGGATAGGGTCCCCCAGCTCCCTACCGTAGTAGGAAAAGCACCCCCGGCCGACCCCCGCCGAGATACTAACCCGAATGGGGGGACATGGACATGGACGACAACATTGAGTCCGGCCCAGATTCCGGCCCATCCAGCAGCAAAGGACCCCCGGATGGTGGACCAACTGGAGCCCCAGGCAGAAGACCCCCAAGAGGACCGCCCAGATCCGCAAGGATGTGAACCATGATTGCGACATCGAACCAGAACTCCAAGCATAGGGTTACGAGTACGTGTGGCGGCGGAAGCGGTGGTGTGTCTGGCGTGACAGCCGATACGTCACCGACTTCAGCCCCGACCTCCACCAAGAGGAACGGCCGGCTGAAGAGCCAAACGCCCCCGTCCCGGGCAAGGGCAGCCCCTACCCGAGAGCCGCTACCCTGGGCAACTTCATGGAGGTCGCCCGAAGGTCGAAGGCCGAGCCAGCCCGTCCGCTGCACCAAGCAGCGATGTGGAGTCCGACCAACGGGGAGCGCCACCCCGCCCAGGAGCCTGCGCCAGCCGCAGCAGCAGTTTGGCCCCACCCTTCGCTGCCCCTCAGCGAGGCGAGGTGGCCTGCGCGTGCGAGGGTGTCTGCGGCGTCCCCTGCAAGCTCTGGGTTGCCCGAGACCGGGCCACACAACAGGACGCTGCAGTGCAAGGAGCCATCCTGATCGTCCAGGAGCAGGCTGCCCACTGGGACCGCGGCATGGCGACCCACGGTTCGGCCGTGGCGGCCGTCTTGGCCGCACTTACGGCTGCAGGAACGCGCAAAGCAGCGGTTGACTGTGAGAGCCGTGAGGCGGAGGCAGCCGCGCGGGAAGCGGCGGCAGCTCAACAAGCCCGCGCCGCCCAGGGGCCTCGGCGAAGAAGGAGGCGGAGAGGAAGGCGTTGAGGCAAGCCCTAGCCCAAGAGAGGGCAAGAAAGGTGGCGGAGATGAAGAGACAGAGCCGGAGCTCAGGGCCGTGGAGGCGGAGAAGGCCCGACTGCAGCAGCAGCGGGAGCGGGAGGACGCTCGTGCCCAGGAGGAGTCCGAGAGGCGTGGCATGGAGGCAACCGCCGCGGCCATGGAGGAGGCCAAGAGGAAGATCCACCGCGAGACGCCCCCGGGAGGGTCCTGAGTGGACACCCTCCGGAGTTTATTCGACGGGGATTTCGTCTCCAGGATGAAGACCGACCTAGACGCGGAGGACTATCTGAGCACCGAGGGCAGCGGCACCGCCACCCGTCCCCCCGGCAAGGGCAAATAGAAGACCCCGCTGTAGATTGAGGCATTTGGTGTTTTGCTTTGATGAACTCTTGCCACATGGAGGTTGTCGACTCGATGTCTTTGAAATTGAGGTGGGTTCCCAATTTTTGCATGTGAACTCAATTTGCCCACTCGGCTTGTTTGGGGATTTTGGATCATAGCGGAGACGTGCGTTGTGTATTTGCCTAGTTGGGCTTGAGAAATCGGGCTTGCCTTGAGCAATTTTGAATCAGTACCCAGGACCCCATGGCCCATGGGACAAATGTCTGTCCTTCCCCGCTACCTATGCCTATTCTCCGTCCTGCTGGTGGGGATATGTTTCCTCCAGCCCGTTGGGAGCCTGCATCGGACCAATCCCGTCACCAACCTTCCCAATTGATTAGATCGGTCAGGAATTTTTATAATTCCAATTTAATAATCGAATCTCGCGGGTAATAGATTCAAATGGAGCATTCTGACCCGACTTCTCGCTGCCCTGAAAATGTCGCCTGTCCTCGCCTGCGGGCGTGTTGGCCGCGTGTTTCCGTGGCGAGTTTAGTTTTGACTTTTTCTCGTCTACCTTTGAGGTTGAAAAGGAGGTTAGGGGGTCAGTCTTTAGGGTTTCTCGTGTACTTTTATCTGGTGTGCTCACCAAAATTCTTCGGCGTCGCGTCTGGGAGAAAATTGACACGCAGGGTTTTCCGTCAAGCAACCGAACTCATGGTTCTCATAGACTAGGGGGTCGTAGTAAATCCTACATCTCCCCCCTTTGCCTTCCTTCCATACCCCTTTCACATGAGAATATTGCTTGCTTTTGGGACAGACACACATGGGGGCGAAAAACCCAATTCAAAATAGTGCGCAAACGCTAACTTTGTGTACATGTGAGCATGAACGTAAATAACTTGGCGTTATGGTCACAAGACCAATAGCCCTATGTGATGTATGGTTTTGGAGCCAACTGAACGATGGCTCCGCGCAATTCAATGCGTACCAAAACATGGCTCCTTGAAACGACGACTTTTGCTCTAAAATATGGCCAAACTGGCCATTGTGTCAAAGCTTGTTCTTGAAGCCAAGGGCCATATGGGCCTCGAATCAAGACAATATGCAATGTGGAGAGCAGAAAAGACATCGTGTGTAGCTTCTTCGATTTTTTCAAGCCTATCTACTATTATAAATAATATTACCTTGCCGGCACACGCCCCAAACCTGCCTTTCGCACGCGTGCCCAAATGCATGCATGATTGACTTGGGATCCAAGCCAAGACTTGACCCATAGTAAGTATGTTTGTAAACACTTACTATGGGTCCTTCAATTTGGGTATATGCCTTATTATATGGGCGTTGTTGTCCCACGGGTATATATGTTCCAATATTGGAATATTGGCGGTCTTTCCCACCTTTTGTGTGCTCCAAGGTCTGAAGCTTTCAAATTGGTTTTCGTGTGCTTCGTACCAAAACTAATGGTGATAAAGGGACTTGAGGCTCTTGATTGCTTCCATGCAAGGGCCTAAAGTTCGTCTCCCTTGGGAACCGGAGGTACAATTTTTTTAGTAAACACCTTTGGGACTACTAACCCCTTTATTGGCAATAATGGGACCAAACCCGATCTCCCCCTTAATGTTCGCCCCCGGGCTCTGTGCGCCCGTTGTCCAAGCTTCAGGAGGATTTCGAAAGGGGACATGAACCCGCCTCGAATAGGGCGTATCCCCTTGTGTCCTCTCCTTGGAATGGGAGAGCCATGGCCAGCTCAATATGGGGTATGCTGCCTCTCGCCATTTCTCGTGTACTAGTGTTTCAGCTAAGGAGAAAAATGGTTAGAGGAGACTTTGAAGGTTGACATGGGGCATATATTCGGACCTGATTTCCATGCATCTGTAGCGATTTTGGTTACATTATTGCTCGTCATGACAACGGACATATGGGATCGTGAGTGCGGGCCATTCCGGCCAAGTTTCATTGTTTTTGCCATTTAAGGCCAAGGTGGGAATACTATATCTCCATGGGGCAAGAGACCTAGCCGGAATGAAGTGGCGATTCCTGTAGCATATGATCAAGGATCAATAGCCCCAGAGGTTCACATTTGCTCCTCCGGCGTAGCCGGAGTTATGCAAGTGGCGGTGCCTGCCACGTTGCGAAATTTAGCTTTCTTGCTGTTTTCTGCCCCGTTGTGTGACCATCCACTCGGGAAACAGCAGGCAGCCAACATGAGGGCAAGCCAAACCCCGGTGCACAGGTCCAGATGGGATATCAAGGCCCGTGAATCGAGGGTTGGCTTGACACGATTGCCAGGAAAGCCAACCCTGGTCTGTCACCCGAGGCGGCCGATTTTGCCAATTTTGGCATCCTGACCCCGCGTGGCAACCCCGTTGGCTATGATGCCTGGGAATCCTGGGGAACAAAATTGTATAGGGCCTCTGAGGAGTTCATACTCGGAAGGTACAGGGTTGGTTGCTTCGCCCCTGCCCTCGTATGGCCCGGACAAGGGGTCAATATTGTACTTTCTGAGCCAAAACCAGAATGGCCCGAAACACGCCATTTTCAGCCCCCAACTCCTCGGGGATAATGGCGGAACCATATCTCTGACCTGCCATTAGGGGAGCAGAGGGAGACATTGATGGTTGGTATTTGAGTCCGATTGAGTCCATTTGAGAACGCGCCCGTGGCAGGGATCTAGGGTCCAGTTTAGGCAGGTCGGGGGCTTGTGTTTGGCCCCCCCGTACCTGCTTTCCACTGAGGGGGTGGGACCAAAGGATGGGATATGGTTGGGGACTGAGTGTCGGTTGTCCTGAGGCGCCCTTACCCCAGTCCACGGCTTAACCCACCTCTGTACATACCCTGATGTGTTTTCTGTACATGGTTCCATTTTGCTTCACCTTGGCAAGTTTCCTAGAGTGCTTTGTTCTATGAGGATGCCCCTGTGACCGCAGTGCTTTGCCTGCCTGCTTGCTTGTGTGTCCGCCGTAGCGTCCTGTGGCCAGGCCCCTTCACAGGACCGCAACAAAAGCGTTCTACCGCCGCTGAGGTCCCCAACCCAAGCGTGCCACTCGGGGCCCCACAAGTACCCCAACCCCGATGATCTCGTCATCGACGACCCTTTGCATTTTCCGCTCAACCAACCAGTCACAGCCACCACCAAGGCCAATGGCCAGCCCCAAGCACGCCACCACAGTGCCAAGCCCCGCCATCATCTGCAGCCTCATGCGAGGGCTGGAGTGGGACCGGGAGTACCGCCCCTCTCGGGCCCAGATGTAAGCACCCCACAAGTAGGTGGAGATCCGCAGGGATGTTAACCATCATCGCGACATCGAAGCGGAACTCCAAGTCCCGGGTTGGGAGTACGCGTGGCAGCGGAAGTGGTGGTGTGTCTGGCTAGACAGCTGATACGTCACCGACTTCAGCCCCGACCTCCACCGAGAAGACCAGCCGGCTGAAGAGCCGAGCGCCCCCCACCCTGGGCAAAGGCAGCCCCCACCCGAGAGCTGCCACCCTGGGCGGCTTCATGGAGGTCGCCCGTAGATCAAAGGCAATGTTCGCCCGTCCGCTGCACTTCAAGTGCTGAGGTGCAGGCAGCAATGTGGAGTCGGCCCAGCGGGGAGTGCCACCCCGCCCAGGACTCTCCGCCAGCCGCAGCAGCAGTGTGGCCCCACCCTTTGCTGCCCCTCAGCGAGAGGAGGCGGGCTGCACGTGTGAGCACGTCTGCAGTTTGCCCTGCAACGCCCCGGTGGCCCGAGACCGGGCCATGCAGCAGAACGCTGCAGTGGAAGGAGCCGTCATGATCGCGCAGGAGGAAGCCACCAACTGGTAGCTCAGCCGTGGCGGCCATGTCAGCCGCACTGAAGGCCGCAGCCAAAGTTTGCCGTTTTTCATGGAAAATCGCCAAAAATGACCGTTTTTTGGTCAAAAATCGAGTTCCCTTCGCCTCAGACAAGAAGTTGAAGACCCCCTTCCCCATTCTGAGGGTGCTGGATACGAAGAAGCAGGTTGTAGGGGCATATGTATCACAAAAACGCAATTTACAGCATGCGTATGCACCAACATTTGCCATTTTTCATGAAAAAAACGGCTGAAAATGGTTGTTTTTTGGCCGAAAATTGATTCTTTTCAGCCTCAGATAAGCAGGTGAAGACCCCCCCCTATTTTGAGGGTGCTGGATGCTCCCAAGCAGGTTGTAGGGGCACAAGGATCACAAAACGCAATTGACAGCATGCGTATGCACCAAAATCTGCCGTTTTTCATGAAAAAACGGCACAAAATTGCCGTTTTTTGGTGAAAATTGTGGTTTTTGTCCTCAGCCAAGCAGTTGAGGACCTCCTCACCCCTATTATGAGAGTGCTGGATGCAAAAAAAAACATGTTGTATGGGGACACGGATCGCCCAAACACAATTTACAGCATGTAAACTACTTAAAAGGGTGTTTCTTTTGATGCGACGTGTTTTGACGGATTTTTGGACGTCAGAAAATCCTATCTGAGCGGCAGCTGCTCGCGATAGAGGCTGTGGCAAGGAAGGAGGCGGAGGTGAAGGCGTTGCAGCAAGCCCTAGCCCGAGAGAACGCAGGAAAAGAGGCGCTGATGTAGGCTTAAACAGACGCCGCGAAGCGGGAGGCCATTGGGACCGCGCAACCGAAGGTCGCTGAGGAGAAGGCCAAGACCGAGGCGGCGCTCAGGGCCCTGGACGCGGAGAAGTCCCAACTGCAGCAACAGCGGGAGTGGAGGGCCGCTCATGCCCACCGAGAGTCCGAGAGGCGTGCCACAGCCGCAACCGTCGTGGCCATGGAGGAGGCCCCGAGGAAGGTCCGCCACGAGACGCCTCGTGGGGGGTCCCGAGTGGACACCCTCCGGAGATTCTTCGAACGGGACCCCGCCTCCAGGATTAGGGTCGACCTGGACGCGGAGGACTCTCGGAGCAGCGAGGGCAGCAGGCCTGCCACCTGTCCCGGCCAAAAGAGTAAGAAGAGGATCCCGGAACGACCACGGAGGCCGGCCGAGTTCCACCCCCATGACTCTGAAACGGAAAACCATTTTCACGGGTTTTGCAGGAAATTTTAAAGGCGAAACAGAAAACCAGCGCCACAAGCAAGGAAGAAAAAAGGAAAAGGATGACAGGGCACCACAGCACAGCACCACACGGCAGCACAGCGCCACAGGACACAACACAGGGGGGCAGGGCACCACAGAGGAGGCACCGAGCGACGGCCAGACGAGACACGGGCACCAAAGCCGACACACAACACCAAATGGCAACGCCAGGCAAGCAGAGGCACCAGCGGACCCCCAACAACAGGCAGCATCACCAGGAACCAACAACATCAGGCACCAGAAACAGCACAGACGACGCAGACAGCACAACGCCAGGGCACCAGCACAGCGCAGCAGAGCACCGCACAGGGCGGGGAGGACAGGGAACACACAGCACGACAGTCCAGAACACACACAGCAGAGGTGAAGCGGCAGGAAACAAACAACAGGCACAGGCAACGACGCAAACAAACAGCAGAGCACGACAGCACACCACCACACGACAGCACAGCGCCAAAGAACACAACAGGGGCAGCAGAACACCAAGACACACCACACCAAACCACGGGGCGGCGAGCTGGTTGGCCAGACAGGGACAGCACCACCGACACACGACACCAAGACCCACCAGGAGACAACAGAGGACAACCAGGCCCAACAGCAAACACCCAAACAAGACAGGCAACACCACACAACACCAGCCGGCGCCAGAGAGGCGAGAGAGCACCGCACAAAGAGCAACCACGGGGACAGCACCACCGAAGCACACACCGGCACACCTGTGTGACGGGTTATGCCCAGCAGGGGGCTGCCTGCAGCCAGATCGCGATCTCGTAGCTTAGGATGCGTCGCGCGCGTGCAGAAATAAAGGATTTTACGCTCTTGAAAAGTCCTGTTTTATATTAAAATTTCTGTTTGTAATTCGAGGGTTCTCTGTATGGACTGATCATGCAGGATTTCGACAATTTCAAAGAGTGATCAACGGAGTTGGCGTTGTGCTTTGCAAATTGCTCGCCGTAAAAGAGATCAGTCCAGTACCCCATAGGGTATACAAAATTGTCGAACTTCGAGATGGTGGATCTGCAGGGACACAGTGGTTTCATGGTTCCTGACTGGACAGTGCTAAATGTCCGCCGTCTGCAAAAACTGAGTTCAAATAGTCCAGGTGTGAAGCCTCTGGTACAACAAGAACTCTGGCGTTGAGAATGTGAGACGTTACGGCAATTGAATGAAAATCAGTTACGAAATATACGGCGTACTGAATGCTATGGAAGTTCTGAAACGCTGCGGGCACGTTTCGCTGGTGAGGAATTGCGCAAAAGAGAAACGTGGGTTGATTCACCTTTGGAAGACGAGGTTGTCGTGGTGGAGTCACTGATTGCCGCCAGTCTGTGCGCTGTTGCGCTCTCCCTGTCCCCTTGGCGGCCTCCGCGTTGGAGCAGCGCTCCTGGCCACGCCCCTTTTGTAATGATGCTGTGCTCTTACTCAAGGAATGGGTTTCGCAAAGCTGTCCCTGGACCTGTGTTCGCTGAAGCGCGCGTTGGAGTGCTGGCGTCGAGCAGAGTGAGAGTTCGGCTGACAAGTTCGAGTGAGAAGACCAGTCACGCTGAATAAGAGCGCTCTGACGAGTTACGCTGAAGAGAGCGCACGCCTGCGGCCAAGAGTGAAGGAGATGAGCGCTGCACCAGAGGCAGCGCAACGAAGGAGCTGAGCATGTCAAGCAGCAGGACGGTCGAGTAGACTAAAGGTTTTCAGTGTGTGTTGCGTGTGTTCGTGCGCGCTTGCACAGTGGAGAGCCACCGCAGTGGCCGTCTCTCACTGTATAGCCTGGATTCAGACTCAGCTCATTCTCACTTCAGTCAGTGTCAGATCCGATACCTCAATCAGTTGTGGGATCATCGAAGCGCTGAACAGCACTGAGCACCGCGCCCTTACCCTGGGCCTTGTGCTTGGGCAGTAGGGCGCTCTGTGCGTTCGGCTTGTCTTTGAGTTTTTTTCAGTCTTTGTCAGTTTTTTATGGTAGATTCTAGCTCAAATGAGCTAGATGAGAAAAACGGGTTTGACACCAAGCGCCTTCGGCGTTCAAAAAACACTATTTTTGTGCTCAGTAGCTCACACTGATGTGCAGCCTTGCTTCAATTTTCTGAGTCTGAGGCTTCAGGCCCAGTTGTACGCTGGCCTGATTTTGAGCATTTTGGTCGTGAGATGTCAACCCAATTTGGCTTGTTTTGCGGACAAGAGGAATTTTGTTTCAAAAGACTTCTGGAATTTTTCAGAGTCACAGTGTGGCTCTTTTTACCTCTTTGCTCCTGTTTGAGAGCTAGAGCATGCCTGTGCATCTGCCGGTGCTCTACTCCCTTATCTATTCTATGTATGGGTAAACTTATTATATGTTTTTTGTACCCTCACCACCCACTGTCCCAGTTTGGGACTCATATGCTCTGCCTCTGCAGAGTTACATCGCAGATCCACTGCTCCTGCAGTGACTCCAGCCCCCCCGGCAGAGGAGTCAGTGCCTCGGTGGGTACATGCACTCTACGCCAGAGTGTATGGGAAAATTCTGCTTTGTTTTTCTTTTTTGAAAGGGAATTTTGGGGTGCAGTTTTTTTCCTGCGGGTAGCACCCCACAGTGGGAGGGTGGCGAGGCCTCAGCAACATATGTGCTGCAGGCCCGTGTACTGTTTACTTGCGTTTTTTTCTGGGTACGCTCAGGAATTTTCTTTACTAATGTATGCACGTGTGCACACTTGCGCATGTGTTTGCTGCATTGTATCCATGCAAGTTCGCTTGCCCTGACCCGCTGATTTTCTCAACTCTTATCCATTTTTTTTCCTTCCTGCTCTGTCTTCAGGTACACTCAGATGAAGTCAATTCAGAATTCAGGAATCAAACTGTTTTTCGACGCCCAGTGAGCCAGGTCTGTTTTCATTCGTCGGATCTGCACCTACCCCCCCCCCCCCCAACATGTCAGGACTTCTGCTTTTGTGCTCTGCTATCTTTCACGATTGCAGGGCCGGAGTACTGACGAACCATCATGAAGCTCAGAAGTAATTTAAGGCAATGAAGCAAATACAGCAGCAATCTGTACATTAGTTTAAGGGTTGTCAGAACAATGGGTCGGTTCAGAACAGACTCCCGAATTTTTTGTGTGCTGCTTGCCCTGTTAGTGCTGCTTGTGTGTTTGCTGATTTCTTTTTCAAACTTCTGAGCGGGGTTGTTTTGGGTGCAGGAAATTTTCTCGGACCAGACAGATGGAATGGGCAATAAGTAGAATCAAGTGGAACTGTTTTGAATTTCAGGATAGCAACTGCCCCCCGGAGTTTTAGGCCAGAAGTTCAGGTCAGAATTTCCCCTTGGGTGATTTTCTGTTTGAAACCTTTTAATGGTTTCTCAGGTATTTTTTCCCATAGTCAGCTGGGCTTTGGGTTGGCAGTGACCCCCCCACTCAGGATAGTGTGCAGAATACCCGAAGGAAAGTAGAGGGACCTTAGTTCAGGATTTCAGGTCTTGGGGTTAGGACAGTGTATAATATCTCAGTCCATTTCAGCAATTGCTTCTGTACAGTAATGGCTAGTAATGGCTGTGCATACCCCTGGGTGTGTGTCAGCCCTTGCAGGTGGCCCAGTGGCTGCGGCAACGGCTTGGCAGGGGGTGTGACGGGTTATGCCCAGCAGGGGGCTGCTTGCAGCCAGATCGCGATCCTGTAGCTTAAGATGCGTCGCGCGCGTGCGGAAATACAGGATTTTACGCTCTTGAAAAGTTCTGTTTTATATTAAAATTTCTGTTTGTAATTCAGGGGTCTCGGTATGGACTGATCATGCAGGATCTCGACAATTTCAAAGAGGGATCAACGGAGTTGGTGTTGTGCTTTGCAAATTGCTCGCCGCAAAAGAGATCAGTCCAGTACCCCATAGGGTACACAACCTGACAGCCCAGGACACACAAATCGGCCCCGCATCGCAGGACGGGCGAAAAAAAACCCAGGAAACAAAGGAAAAGGAGGAAAAAAAACAAAAAAACAGGAAGGGGGGAGGAAAAAAAAAGGAGGGGGGGGGGAGGACAACGAGGCGCGGAGGCTCAAGGCACCCGGGGCCGGAAAACACTAAACGCCAGGGACAGCAGGGGCGGAAAAAAAAACAAAGGACAAAGGAAGAGCAAGGACAAAAAAAAGGGGGGGGGGAAGGGGGGGCAATGAGACACCAAGGCCCAAGACACCCCGGGCCGGAAAACACGCAAAGCAGGAAACAGCGGGGGCGCAACAGGGAAGGGAAAAAAAAGTTCAACAACAACTACAAACAGGGCAACCCCAGCCGGGGGGGGGGGCCGAACAAACAAAAAGCGCATAAAGACCAGCCACATGAAAGGTGAGGCGCACCAGAACGCGCCCAGGAGGCCAGCCTGCCCGACCCGGCCAAGAAGGGTACGCACACGCACACACACACGGGACCAGGCGTGGCGGCCTCCGATCCAAAAGGGGTGGTGTGGGCGTCCACACAAGACAGCCCCAGTGCACCGGCCGAGTCCCCCGTCGAAAGACGGGCGGTACGTGAAACGGGATGCGTCAGTGACCGGGTCCGCACACGGCAAAACCACCGCAGCGCACGCAGCCCAAGACCGACGCCGGAGGGACCGGCCAGGAACAACCCCATCGCGGGGCTGGAACGGGTACGACGCGGAGCGAGCCTTGCGCTGCTGCCTCGGCAGCGGCCTGCGGCAGACACAAGGAGCCCGGTTCTCGGCCGGCCTCCACGTGCCCCCGCAGCCGCCCAGGAGATCCGGGGGCGTAAGCCCCCGGGATCAGGAAAGGCACCACGGCGTCGGGATAGCCGATTGGAGCACCGAGAGCAACCAGACCGGACGAGGCGCGGCGCACTAAAGCGGGGCAACAAGGCACGCCAGAGAGGCACGCCGCCAGCCACAACCCAGGGACACGGACAGGTGCCAAGCAACAAAGGCCACCGGTTGCCGCAAACCCGGGCAGCGCGCACAATCCGCACCAAGGCACGGCACAGGAACAGGTGCCAGGCAGACGGAGCACACCGACACACACACCCCAACACCCCAGCCAGGAGTGGCAGAGCGCAGCCGAAACCCATGCCGAAGCACACACACCCACAGAGCACACCCCAGCCAGGAGTGGCGGGGTACAAGCAGAAGGTGCACACCGACACACACGCGCCAACACCCCAGCCATGAGTGGCGGGGCGCAGCCGAAAGCCGAGCCTGCGCAAAAACACCCACACGGCACACCCCAGCCAGGAGTGGCGGGGTACAAGCGGAGCCCGCACACAAACACACACACACCCCAACGCCCAGGCCAGGAGTTGCAGGGCACAGCCAACACCCAGCCCCAAGCACACACACCCACGCCGTGGACCCCAGCCAAGAGTGGCGGGGTAAATACGGGGCGCGCACACAAACACACACACACCCCGACACCCGAACCAGGAGTGGCGGGGCGCAACCGCAACCCGAGCCCAAGCACACACACCCACACCGCACACCCCAGCCAGAAGAGGCGGGGTACACGTGGAGCACGCCCACAAACACAAACACACCCAGAATCCCAGCCAGGAGTGGCGGGGCGCAGCCGAAACCCGAGGCCGAGCACACACACCCACACCGCACAGCCCAGCCAGGAGTGGCGGGGTACAAGCGGGACGCGCCCACAAACACACACACACCCCAACACCCCAGCCAGGAGTGGCGGGGCGCAGCCGAAACCCGAGCCCAAGAACACACACCCACACCACACACCCCAGCCAGGAGTGGCAGGGTAGATGTGGAGCACGCCCACAAACACAAACACACCCAACATCCCAGCGAGGAGTGGCGGGGCGCAGGCGCAACCCAAGCCTAAGCACACACACCCACACCGCACACCCCAGCCAGGAGTGGCGGGGTACAAGCGGGACGCGCCCACAAACACACACACACCCCAGCAACCCAGCCAGTTGTGGCGGGGCGCAGCCGAAATCCGAGGCGCCGCACACATACCTACACCGCACACCCCAGCCAGGAGTGGCGGGGTACAAGCGGAGCGCGGGCACAAACACACACACACCCCAACACCGCAGCCAGGAGTGGCGGGGCGCAGCCGCAACCAAAGCCCGAGCACACACACCCACACCGCACACCCAGGCCAGGAGTGGCGGGGTACAAGCGGGGCGCACACACAAGCAGACACAAACCTCAAAGACCCAGCCAGGAGTGGCGGGGCGCAGCCGAAACCCGAGCCCAGGTACACACACCCACACCGCACACCCCAGCCAGGAGTGGCAGGGTACACGCAGAGCGCACCCGCCAATCACAAGCACACCCAACACCCCAGCCACGAGTGACGGGGCGCAGCCAAGGCCTGACCCCAAGCACACACACCCACACCGCACACCCCAGCCAGGAGTGGCGCAGAACAAGCGGAGCGCGCACACAAACACAAACACACCCCATCACCCCAGCCAGGAGTGGGGGGGCGCAGCCAAAACCCGAGCCCAAGCACACACACCCACACCGCACACCCCAACCAGGAGTGGCGGGGTGCAAGCGGAGCGCGCACACATGCAGACACAAACCACGACACCCAAGCCAGGAGTGGTCGGGCGCAGCCAAAACCCGAGCCCAAGCACACACACCCACGCTGCACACCCGAGCCAGGAGTGGCGGGGCACAAGGGGAACAGGCACACAAGCACACGCACACCCCAACAGCCCAGCCAGGAGTGCCGGGGCACAGCCGAAACCCGTACCCAACCACAACCCAGACCCAAACGCAAGCGCCACGCAACAGTAGGAAGCCCTATGTCCATAGCCCGGGCACTGAGGCAGCCCGTGCCATGCAGGTGACCCGGCAAAAAGAGATCCGGAGCCCGGGGGTAAGGCTGCATTTTAAGGCCTGCGCTTCTTTGGGACTCGAGGCGGGGCGTGCGACACCCAAGCACCTCGGAACCCTAGTAATAAGAACATGCATGCATGCCTTCAGAACGGGATACGCCAGGAAGTCCGATGAACCCCTAGGGTTCCGCCCAAAAGAGGGGACGTGCGCAGGCACGGGGGCCCACCCTCCCGGCATTACAAGGAGTCACGCTGGCGGCAATCGGCCCTCCCGTCGCTGCCCAGGGCCGCTTTGTTGGCGGCCACCAGTCAGGTCTAGCGGGATGTAAGCTGCCTCCCCTCTACACGCGCGGAACCCCTTCCTGTTCGTCACAGGGGCGACGCCAGGGGGAACTTTTGGGCGCCTCTCCACGACCGAGTGCACCTACTTACCTACTCGTAAACTACTTAAAAGGGTTTTATTTTATTATGCTGCAGGTTTTGGGATTCTTGGACGTCATAAAATGCTATGTGAGCGGCAGCTGCTCGCAGAGGAGGCCGTGGCGAAGAAGGAGGCGGAGGTGAAGGCGTTGCAGCAAGCCCTAGCCCGAGAGAGGGCACGAAAAGAGGCGGTGATGTAGGCTTAAACAGACGCCGCGAAGCGGGAGGCCATTGAGACCGCGCGACCAAAGGTGGCTGAGGAGAAGGCCAAGACCGAGGCGGCGCTCAGGGCACTGGACGCAGAGAAAGCCCGACTGCAGCAGCAGCGGGAGTGGAGGGCCGCTCATGCCAACGAGGAGTCCGAGGGGCGTGCCTCTGCGGCAACCGTCGTGGCCATGGAGGAGGCCGGGAGGAAGGTCTGCCGCGAGACGCCTCCTGGGGGGTCCCGAGTGGACACCCTCCGGAGATTCTTCGACGGGGACCCCGTCTCCAGGATTAGGGTCGACCTGGACGCAGAGGACTCTCAGAGCAGGAAGGGCAGCGCCCCGCCACCTGACCCGGCCAAAAGAGCAAGGGGAAGACCCCAGAACGACCACGGAGGCTGGCCGAGATCCACCCCCACGACTCCGAACCCTTCGTCACCTGCAGCAATGGGGATGGACAAAGCCGCCGGCCTTGCCACGAGCCCAGGAGTTGCAAGGTGGGAGTGGCCGGAGCCGGTGGTGGAGGAGGGGACGACCCCCCCCTGACCTCTGGTGAAGAGGGTCCCTCACTCTCTACCGTAGTAGGGAAAGCACCTCCGGCCGGCGCCCGCCGAGATCGGAACCCCGAAGGGGAGACATGGACATCGACGTGACATGGAGTTCGGCCCAGATGCCGGCCCATCCAATAGCGAAGGACCCCCGTATTGTGGACCACCTGGACCCCCAGGCAGAAGACCACCAGGAGGACCGACCGGACGAGGACCACCCGGTGGACCCCCACACGGAGGGCCAGCAGATAGGTTACCCCCTGGAGGACCACCAGGAGGTGACCCTGGAAGAACCGCCGGGATCGGGCATCCTCGAGGACATCTGGCGATGGATCGTGTACCTCAAGAGGAGGATCTGGGACTTGGAGCAGGAGATGACCATCAACAAGATCGAGATAGGCAAGAGTGCCACCATCGCTGCCAAGGCCGAGAACAAGCTCGACATGGCCAAGTTTGAGGCCGGGAAGCTGAGCTCCGTGGTCACCAAGCTGCAGAGGAGGGTGGACAGGCTGGAGGACCTGAGGAGGGACAGAAGCATCCGGCTGCCCCCTCTGGAGTCGGGCTCCAACGACAGCTGGCTACCTCGACCGGATCCAGACAGGTCCGGTTGCCCCACTGAAGCCCCTGGGACTGACCACACGCCCTCCACCTGTGGCAGCGCCCAACGGAGCGATCCTCTGCCCCCGCGGCGCAGCGGAGAGGAGGAGCGGGACAAATGGCTGAGTGCAGAATACCGCAGACGCCCCGATCCCCTCCGAACCCCTGTCCAGCCGATGCAGCTGAGGCACACCCCAAAGCCGGCTCCACCGGCGTATGGACGCTACGGACCACTGCAGGATGAGGTGCCCGAAGAGGAAACGGAGTGGGACCTCGAGGGTCCCGATGGAGACCCTATGGAGGACTTCGGGATCAGCCCAGCACGGTAATCAGCCAGTGGGAGGCGCCAGGAGGAGGAAGAGTACATGGATGGCGTACGCCGAGGAGTCCTTGGAGGAGCGTACTTGGGGGAGCTGCAGCGCAGCGACTTGGATTACAAGGAGGAGCAGATGGACGTGGCAGCCATAGGAACCCATGGGGGACGTCAATGGGAACTTCGGTCGACCTCGCGACCGGCGTTCATTGTCTCTAAAGCCGCGGACACCGCCGTGTGGGAAGACATGGAGGACATCAGGCCCCCCATGTACGATGGGAACCCGCTCAACCTCGACCGCTTCCTCGAGAAGCTGGACGATTGGGGGATGTTTGTCACTGAAGACAGGGATCCCACCGCGGCGCAGAAATATGTCTTCAAACAGTTCTGATGGCGTCTGCTGGTGGTTCTCCAAGAGCTGTCCTTGTGGCAGCCGAAAAAAAAAAGATCACGACCCTCAAGAAGGCCAACAAGTGGCTGTACAAGCAGGAGCGGGTCGACGCCCCGCAGGTCGCCGCCAAGGGATGGAGAGCCATCAAGCTTCAGCATGATGGCCAGGAGATCCGCCTGCGGGATTGGCGGTAGTTCCGAGGAAAATACGTCCTGCTCCGCCAGACCGTGGAGGACTGGAGCGAGGGTGGTGAGCAGTCCCATCCCCTCAATCACCTCCCGGAGCACTGGGTGAAGCGTCTCACGAGAAAGGAAGCGAAGGGGGCCAAGAGCAACCACACTGTCAAGATGATGCTCGACAAGGAGCACCAGGAGAAGGTGGTGAAATGGACCAGAACCAAAGTGGCCCGCGATTTCAAGAGGCAGTCCCTGAGGAACGGCCTCTTCATCACCATCTGATGGGATCGCGAGAAGGCAGCGATCTGGCGCCTGGACGCGAGTGAGGTGGGCGGCTAGACAATCAGTCTGCAGGCCATCGCGGCGCGGATGAGCTGCGCCGACGTGCTGGAGTGGGTCGGAGAGCAAGTACTCAAGGAGTACAAGAACCTCGCCAGGAACCGCGGGCTGCAGGCGGGCGACCGCAGCGTCCGCCAAGTTGGTCTGACAGGGAAGCTGTCATGGACCCGGGTCCAGCCGAGGGCATCGAAGGTCTTAACCATGATGAGGATGAGGATGAACCCGCTTAGACCGCCCCCTGTTCCTTCGTGGCCAACAACCTGCACAAGGAAAGCAGCCGGGGAAGCTGGAAGCCCCTTCAGCAGGGTTGGAAGAAGAGGAAGAAGAAGGATTCCCGCCAAGTGGGCGATCCGCCCCTGTCCTTTGGAGAGTTCATCCGAGCTCATCCTCAGCACTGCTGCGTCTCCTGCAGGGGGAAGCCCCCCTTCCAACTCGATCACCGGACCTGCCTGATCCACAAGGCCGACAGGGAGGCGTACAAGAAAGCACATGGGACCACGAAGCGTACGTCGGCTAGCATCCGGGAAGCTAAAGTGGAGTTGTTCAAGGACGAGCTCTCCAAGCTCATGATGGTTGGGACCGAACTCGCGAAGGAGATTCAGGAGATAAAGAGAGCTTGAAGACCTAAGCCAGATGAGGACAAGGACAAGGACAAGGACAAGAAGGGCAAGGGCCGGGGGAGGAAGAAAGGATATGCGGTGAACGAGGTTGCCGCGGAGGAGGACACCCAGACCACCGACGCGCCCTAGCTGAGCCCCTGCAGCCAAGGGCCCCAGGGCGGTCGCAGGAAGGTGTCGCGTACATCAGCGCCCCATCCACGTCGGGAAACATCGATTCCCACAAACTTATACCGAGCAGAATGCCGGGAGCAAGATTTGAAGTGAAAAACAGTGGCAATGTCTCGGTAAGGGCCAATGCCGGAGGAGTAAAAAACCCTAGGCGGACCCACGTGTCCAATCAAGGTCCCTGATGAAGGCACCAACCCTTGCACCCAGCCATCCTTCGCGACTAAGAATGCATTGGACATACCACAAGATCTTTCCGAGAGTATTGTGGGATCACCCGGACCGCAGCTGGACGCTGCAGATGGGCTGCCAGAGCCCATTACCCAGGATCTGCACCAGTCGCTGATTGATCTTCTGGAAAGGCAGGAGATTCTCAGCTTGCAGGCCATGTGCCGGGTTGGCCGGGAGCGGCACCTTCACCTGAAGATCCATGCCCTGTGCGGGGAGGCAAAACAGGTCTTCGACGTGGTGGTTGACACAGGTGCCCAGGTCAGTCTTGTCAATGCTGGCCTGCTTGCGCCAGAGTGTCGTACCGCAGGTCGGAGACCCGTCAGGCCGAATGTAGCCAATGGCAAGTAAATGGTCGGAGGTACGAAGGAAGCTGAGATTGCGCTGCAATTCGTGAACCATCACGAACTGACCCGCCCGGACCTTGGCAAGGAAATCGTCCTCTAGGAAAAGTTCTACGAGGCCCAGATGGACTGGGACATGATTGTCGGGTACGACTTCATGATGGAGAAGGACTCCGGCGTTCTCCCGGCCCAGGCCCATCTGACCCTGTACCAGGACGATCAACCTTCTTGGCTGTCGTCACCAGAACACTACGTGAAGTGCAAATGGATCCGGCCTGAGCGCCATCAGGTTTGAAGTAGCCGCACCGGGGACCGAGCTCGCAGGGCAGACGTACCAGGAGTACGGCGTCAGGCCGAAGGTGGCGAACCGAGTGGCAGCTGATCTGGGAGCATCAGATCTGGCCCTGGATGCTTCCCCCTCAGGAACCTCTGCCCATCCTCGGGTGTGTGAGAAGTACTGAAGTGCCCAGTACTCTGCGTGGAAGAAGCATTGGCTCCGCATCAAGATCTGATGTGGATCCGCAAGGACCGTTTCAAAGCAGTGTTCGTCATCCCCATGGGCTGTACCAAGGAGAAAAGTACCTGAGATTGGGTGGGCTCGCTGGACAACATGGCCTTGAACAAGATCGTCCTACCGGCTGGTGAGAGTGTCTATCAGGACGCTAAGGGAAAGCCCATGCCAACCCAGAGCTGACCAACGGAATTCCACTATGTGGATGGGGGCCTGGAACAGGCCGATGCCACGGACTTCGTGTGTGTCAATGGTGTGATTACGGAGCCCTGGCGGCAATGCTTTGCAGTTTCCAGAATTGGAGGACCTCCTCTCAGATGAGGAGCTGGATCGGGTTCAGGGGTACATGAATCGACCCTTTCACGACTGGGTAACCCAGCAAGAGGCAAAAGGCTAGGACAAGGCCTGGTGGGAAGTGGACGCCATTGTCTCTGGTTCTCATCATGGGAATCCCCCAGTAAGCAGGGTGCTGGAGCACATGTCGAGTCAGGACGAGCCAATTGGCAGGGACTGACCCACTCATGCGGATCGTTTCGGAGGCAAGGCCCGAGATTGGCCAATGGACCAGTTGAGGAGACCACTGGAGCTGAAAGCGAGTGGGATCGCTACCCCTCAAGTAAGCTCAGTGGTCCGGGTGCCCGGCAAAGCCAAGGTGGAGTCCGATGAGTATCCGAAGATCCTGGCATTGAGGCCCAAGCAGAAGCAGAAGTATGGTGACACATTCTTGAGGTGGAAGCCTGTGTTCCCGCCACCCGTTCGTGGACCGTACAGTGAGGCCAAGATACGACTCAAAAGAGACCCCTGTGTGTTTGGGCACCGGAAGTTCGCTCTCAGGGGCGAGAGGAAAGAGGCCATGGAGAAGATTCCCAGGGAGTTCATGGACTGAGGTTTGTTGGAGCCCTGTCACTCTATATAGGCCTCCCCCTTCTTCGTCGTCTTCAAGCCAGGAAATGGCAGCTGGTGGTCAACTACCAAGGCCTGAATGGTCAAACGCAGGATGACAGCAATACGCTATCCCTCATTGAGGACATGCTGCAGAAGCAATTCTGGTAGAGGATCTTCACGGTGATTGACCTGAAACATTGTTATCACCAGATGCCTCTCGCCGAGGATTCCGGTGCCTGCGCAGCCATGAGGACCACATGTGGACCACTGCAATGGAAGGTGATGCCCATGGGCGTTACCAACAGCAATGCGCCCTTCCAGAGGATGCTGGAGAAACTGCTTGAGCCGGTGCATGATTTTGCAGACCCGTTTGTCGACAACGTCATTATTGCGTCAGGAAACCCCAACATGAGCTACGATGACCTGCTGGAGGCACATGAGAGGGACGTCAGCTGAGTGCTGGACTTGCTGGTCCGGCGGAAAATGGACAGGCGGCAGTTATAGAGCCACTCTCGCGGCAACGGGCAATGGAAGCCCGTGCCTGGAAGAGTAGCTGCGATTGATCACTGGGAGAAGCTCAAGATAGTGTCCGAGTTGCGGGCATACCTGGGGTTCTGCAACTACTACTCGGGATGTATCGAGATGTATGCCGAGTATGCGGCCCCCATGAGCGCCATGCTCGAGGGCAACCGGGAGGAGACAAAGATAGGGTCAAAGAAAGCACTGGTCTGGAATGAAGAGTCCGACCGTGCCTTTGAGAGAATGAAGCAGGCGCTGCTATCTGCAGTTGGTCTGAACCTCGTGGATCCAGACCGAGGGTTCGTCCTGTGCACAGACGCCTCCGACTATGCCATCGGCGCCGTGTTAGAGCAAGTGCT
The DNA here is from genome assembly GCA_964036045.1 of Eutreptiella sp. 'Long Island Sound 2002'. NCBI lineage: Eukaryota > Euglenozoa > Euglenophyceae > Eutreptiales > Eutreptiaceae > Eutreptiella > Eutreptiella sp. 'Long Island Sound 2002'. The sequence goes on along the minus strand of OZ038379.1, from coordinate 92,933,121 downwards.
TGAGGATGTGAGGCACATGCCCGTGACCTTCTGGTGCCGAGACCTGGTTGGAAGGTTAGACGCGGAAATGGACGCCTAGTGAGAAGGAGGCGTATGCCACTGTCATGGCTCTCAGGAAGTGGACCGATACATAGCCCTGCATCCCGTCACCGTCTGCAGAGACCATCAGAGTGTGCAGTCGTGGCACAAGGAGCACTTCCACACCTCCTCAGGACGAGCCCGGCGTTGGTCGAGATGGCACGAGACCTTGGCCAAGCTCGATCTCATGGTGGTCTACGTTCCAGGAAAGGACAACAGCCTGGCGGACTCTCTCAGCAGGTGGGCCTATCCCCCCAGCAAGGGCATGACGGACGTATCTGCCCATGGCGATGAGGCTGAGAGCGCTGAGGCCAAGAAGAACACTGATATGGAGCGTATGGTGAGGAAGAGGGAATCAAATGCTTCTCGCCATGGCTGCAGAGGCTCCCCTTGGAAGAAGGGTGAGCAGAGCGGTCCGAGTACTCGCCCCAGAGGGTGCTGAGTCCAACAAGCACCTCCTCCCTGAGTCGCTCCCCCAATCTGACTGGACCGATCAGTACGCCAAGTCCGAGGCTTTTGAGTCCGAGTACCAGTCCCTCACTGACCCTGATGACGGGCAGAAGTGCCCGAACGGGCTCACCGAGGAAGAAGGCAAGCTCTACTGGAATGGTTGGTTGCTAGTACCGGAGTCGCAGGTGCTGGAGCTGTATGAGGCTTTGCACCACCGCTTGATGCACCCATGGTTTAAGAGGCCCTTTACATGCAGCGCCGGTTCGAGATCGATGAGATCGGCCTCTACAATGCCATTAAGCAGGACAAGAAGGGTTGTTCGGTCTGTCAGGCCTGCAATCCTGAAGGACAGAATGTCCGGGCGGAAGCCGATTCCTGATCAGCCCATGGGGAGTGTGGCCATGGATGTCTTCTCCATGCCCGAAGTGCAGATCGGAAGATTGTATTTCAATTGTGTGGTCCTGTGTGTGGACCGACACACTGGCTACGTTTTTGCCGTTACGGTGCCGAAAAGGGGGTTGTTAGCCAAGGGAGTGGCAGCCATGATGGTTCCTCATTAGCTGACCGTCTTCAGCGTTCTCTGCACCATTTGCAGGGACTGTGGACCCCAGTTCCTTGGCGGCTGGTTGAAGGCCATGTGATCCTTTAATGGGATACAGCATGCCAAAAGCGTTTCTTATCTCAGCCGGTTCCATGGCCCAGCTGAAGTTGCTGGAGGGCACCTGTTTGAGACTGCGGAAGATCCACCTCACGCGGAAGCGCCGCAACTCATTTGAAGAGATGTGGCCAGCTCTCAAGGCCCATCATGACGCCCCCTCACCTGGTTGGTTGTCGCCTCACAAGATTCTTCTCGGCAGGGAGCCCCTGGGTAGGGGACTCCCCTTGTCAGGAGAAGGCAGGGGAACTGATGCCCAGGAGTTCTTCAAGCGCCAAGACACCACGGCGCGGGAGATTGAACAGCAGCTTGAGAAGGAGCACGCAATGCGGGCCAAGACCGCCCCGAGGTCTGCAGCGCATAAGTTCAGGGTGGGTGACCCGGTGAGGGTACTGAGACCCCAGCCTATGGGCACTCACCGCACCAACACCTGGTTCGGACCCGGAGAGGAGGTCCGCAGGACTGGTGAGCACAACTATCACATCAAGGTGGGCCCCGAACAGCTCAGGGAGCGACATGAGAGTCAACTCCGTGACCGGCACCTAAGTACAGATATTGTCTGTTATACCGTGTGTCCATGACTGTGCCTGTGGCTGAGATCCTGAAGGCGCCAGGCTGAAAGCTCAATTGCCTGAAGTGAACTCCAAGCGGTCTGCCACTGTTGGTCCCCGTGTGAGCCTACCAACCTCTCTCCGCAGTCGGGGGGTGACCTTCGGTGTCGTGACGTCGGTCCGTCTGCCTGGGAAACTGGTGGTTTCAGGAGTCCACGCCTCTGCACAGACTGCATGATGACTCCGCCATGCACGGCCTTCGTGGTAATGGGGCGAGGGGGAAGACAGCCTTGATGCCTGATCCCTTATGGAGGCGCTCGTGCGGCTTTACGACTCACGACTCGCGTCGTGGATATGGACATGGTGCGCCCTCGGAAGGACCCGTGGGGAATCTCCCCCAGCCTGCGGCCCTGGGAAGCCTGGACCGTCCGGATTGATCGCTGTGGTAGCTCTCAACCTGTGGGACCACCTCGGTCGTCATGTGACGCCTATGTTGGCCGTGTATGCCACTGGCACCATGGTGGTGACCGTTGCAGCTGGCACCCAGTGCGCCTGGTATGAGTTAATGGGTCCATGGATGCCAAACAACCATCGCCAGGACCCAGGACTTGATACTTCATACTTTACAAACCCTTACATCCATTTACAAGTCATACTTGTCAGTTCCTAGGAAATTTCACCGATTTTTGGAGAATTATTACCGTTTCGGTAGGGAATCGGGGTCATGTGGAGATCCTGACCCCAGTGTGGGTGTGAGGAGGAATCAGCCTCCCTGCGGTTGTCCTGGGTACCCGGTGCCATGATTGGGTGTGATCGAGTCCCCCCATGGCTTGCTGTAAGGAGGGGGCTGAAGCGGTACCCAGGACCCCATGGCCCATAGGACAAATGTCTGTCCTTCCCCGTTACCTATGCCTATTCTCCGTCCTGCTTGTGGGGATATGTTTCCGTCAGCCCATTGGAGGCCGTCATGGGACCGATCCCGTCACTAACCTTTCCAATCAATCAAATGGGTCAGAAAGTTTTGTAATTCCGATTTAATGATTGAATCTTGCGAGAAATCGATTAAAATTGATTAATCTGACCCGAGTACTCGCGGCCGTGAAAATGTCGTCTGTAGTCGTCTGCGCCCGTGTTGGCGGCTTGTTTCCGTGGCGAGTTTAGCTTTGACTTTTTCTCCCGTACCTTTGAGGTAGGAAAAGAGGTTAGGGGATGCAACTGTAGGGTTCTTCGTGTACTCCAATCTGCTGTGCCCACCAGAATTTTTCGCCGTTGCATCTGGCAGAAATCGACACCCAAGATTTTCCGTCAAGCGACCAAACTCATGGTTCTCATAGACCATGAGTTCGTAGTGAACCCTACATCTCCCCTCTTTGACTTCCTTCCATAGCCCTCTCACATGGGCATATCGCTTCCTTTGGGGAAGCGGCTTATAAGGGTGTTTTTGGACACACATGGGGGCGAAAAATCTAAGTCAAAATAGTGCGCAAACGCTAACCTTGTGTACGTGTGAGCATGAACGTAAAAAACGTGACATAATGCTCAAACGACAAGTAGCTCTAGGCCATTTTCGATTTTTGCGGCCAACTCAACTATGGCTCCACGCAATTCAATGCGTAGCAAAACATGGCTGCTCAAAAGGACGGCTTTTCCTCTCAAATGTTGCCTAAATGGCCATGCCGCCAAAGCTTGTTCTTGAAGCCAAGGGCCATATGGGCCTGGAATGCAAGCAATATAGAACGTAGTGAGCACAAAGAACACAATGTATGGCTTGTTTGACTTTTCAAAGCCTACTATCTCACATAATATTACCTTGTGGGCACGCGCCCCAAACCTGCCTCTTACCACAGGTGCCCATATGCATGCATGATTGACTTTGGATCCAAGGGAGGACTTGACCCATAGTAAGTATGTCTGTAAACACTTACTATGGGTTCATCAATTTGGGTATATGCCATGGGATATGGGCTCTGGTGTCCCATGGGTATATATGTCCCAATATTGGCATCTTGGCCGTGTTTCCCACTCTGCGTGTGCTCCAAGGTCCGAAGCCTTAAAAATGGTTTGCTGTGCTTCGCACCGTAACTAATGTTGATAAAGGGACTTAGCACTCTTGATTGCTTCCATGCAAAAGCCTGAAGTTCATCTCCCTTGGGAACGGGAGTTTCCATTCTTGTAGCATATGACTAAGGGTCAATCGCCCTAGAGTTTCGCAATTGCTCATCCTGCCCAGCCGGAGTTATGCAACTTACAGTGCGCGCCACGTTGCCAAGTTCTGCCTTTCCCGCTGTTTTCTGCCCCATTGTGTGACCAACTCCTCGGGGAACAGCAGCCGAAATGACAGCAAGCCAAACCCCGGTGGACCAAACCAAAGACAATATCAAGGCCTGTGAGTCAAGGCTTGCCACGAAATCCAACCCTGGTCGGCCAGCCGAGATGGCGGACTTTGCTAATTTGGGTATCCGGACCCCGCGTGGCGACCCCGTGGCGCCAAGATGCCCGGGTATCTGGGGGAACGGAGTTGCATAGAGCCTCTAGAATATGTGTACTGGGAGAGTACAGGGTTGGTTGCTTCGCCCCTGCACTGGTATGGCCTGGCCGAGGAGTCAACTTTCAGACTTTTTGAGCCAAAGTCAGGATGGGGTGAAACAGCCCATTTTCAGCCCCCAACCCCTGGAAGATAATGGCGGGGCCATATCTCTGACTCAGACTGACGTTGGGACTCGCCATCAAGGGGACGGGAGAAGCAACTGTTGTTGGGCTTTTGAGTCCATTGGTTACCGGGGACACGCCCATGGCTGGTCGGTATGTCTCACCCTTGGCAGGGATCTAGGGCCCATTTTTGGCAGGTACGGGGGTTGTGTTTGAACCCCCGTACCTGCGTGCCCCTGACGAGGTGGAACCTAAGGATGGGATATGGGTGGGGACTGAGTGTGGATTGTCCTGAGGTGCCCTTACCCCAGTCCATGGCTTAACCAACCTGTGTACATACCCTGATGTTTTTTCTGTATATATTTCTGTTTTGTTTCAGAGCTGCAAGGATTCTAGAACGCTTTTTTCTATCACGATGCCCCTGTGAGCGCACTGCCTTGCCTGCCTGCTTGCTCGCGTGTCCGCTGCAGCATCCCGTGGCCACGCCCCCCCACGGGAACGCGTGAAATTCTGTGAAGTCCATTTGAACAATGTTGAAAACATCATCTAATGACTGTAACCACACGCACTCTTCGTTCATTTCGAACCTTTGCCACGCAGGGGCGTAGGGGTCGTCACTAAGTCTCATCGTCATAAGGTTTCGGGCTGTTTCGTGATCGTCGTCATCAATCGCAAGTCATCAATCGCACTGTGGTTGCCTCAATGATGATCCATAGAATGAATGCCGTGAGCCCTTTTGCCTTTTTGGCTGCTCTAGCCTCTGAATCGATCCCTGGCATCCATGTCATGTCAATGTGTGTTGGAAGGCCACCAATCACTTTGCCATCTCTGTCTGGAATCAGTAATGATATCTCGTGCTTTTTATCTTCTTGTTCTGCTTGGTCTTCTTGTCTTCGGCTGTCCTTGTCATCCTCATTTTCTTGGAAGGGGGTGCATTCTCTCTGTTTGGCTCCCTTGGAATAGGGGCAGGACCTTGCAAGATACTTTTCGTTTGCTCATCCGCACAAAGCTTGACTCCAGCCCGTATGATCATGAGCATCTCATCGTTTGCCTTGTTTTCGTGTTCTTGTGTTTTTACCTCTTCTTTCATCAGTTGCATGAGCTTGTCTCTTGCTAGGTCGTTGGGATCGTCCATTCCCACAAAGGAGTTGCCATCTACATTGAGCCCGCCGCAGAGATAGACGCTGTTCGGGGAGTTGTAGCTGATTTCATATACCCGTTTTGTGAAGATGGAGGCTGCGGGCCGGCGTACATAGCTTTTCCTCAAATAGCCCAAAGGCTGCGGCGGTGAGGAGGACATCTGAGTGGGTAGTTGCCTTGTTAGCCTCAGCCAATGCCACTGAGTCACTCTTGAGTTTCTCTGGCTGGTTTTGGAGGTTGAACCTGGGAGCTTGTTTCTTTATAGGTTGATCATTGGCTGGTGTGTCACGGCGACTGGTTTTATTGTATGGGCATTGACACGATACAAGCCGACTTGGATAAGAGACCAGTACACTTTGAGTGTGGGTGACTTTGCCTTGAAAGTCTCATGGAGCATGGAGTTGTCAAAGGCTAAGAGCACCAACCAATGTGCTCGGGACCCTGACGCGCTTACCCTCCACCCATTCACTCTGGTTCAACGAGTGAGTTCTGCCAAGTGCTCACCGTTCTAACCTAACTGGGCAATGCCATCAGACCCCTAAGAGTACACGCTCACATCACTGCCACTACTCTGCAGCATTAATCTCACAGTTCAGTGTTGCTTTGCCCTGCTTTGCAAATCTTGGATCCTTCCATCTGCCCGCGGCCATTTTTAGCAGAGCAGTAAAAAAAAAAAAACTCCAGGGATCACGGACCTTTAAACTCCACACCCAGCAGCATCCCTCTGTCTTCGCCCAGCAGGCTCACGCTCCGTCTTCTGCACCTCTGTCAGGCTGCAAAAATAGAGTCCCCACAAGCCCCCCGCCCCCCTCCTCAGTGCACCAAAACCATACCACACACACACAGACCAGCAGCACAGATACCACACAGGGACGCCCAGAAAAACAGAGCAGACACACTTCAGCATGTCAGGTGCTCAGCTAGCAGGAAGCCGATGCCCCATCACGCTCTCGCCTTTCCGGGTCTTGATTTTTCATTCAACTTATCATCCACTTTATTGTTACAGTACTCTGTATCATTTGCCTCGCAACAGACCCTTCTTGGGCTGACATGGCCCTCTTTTGCTGAGTGTCTCTGTTGTGTTATTAAGCTGGCACCTGCAACTAAGAGCCCGGACGCATGCCCGATCTCACCTTCTATGATACGGCTACACCCACCTGAAGTTATTATTTCTTGCTGTACTCGAAAACACGCAGACTTGCCGAGGCGGGGGTATAAGCCGCCACAGAATGAATGTATGAATGACAGATATATGTGGCACACTTAGGGGTATGGTAACACCGCCAAGCCGGGTAGAACCCCGTGGGTCTGGACCAGTTAGGGGTCTGAACTGTGGGCACTCTTGTCTCCAAGGAGGGTGGACACAGCCTGTCTCTCATTACCTTTGTTGTGGTTCCCCCCTGGTCTAGGAAGCCAACGCTTCTCGTTGGCTCCCCAAAGGTCATTACATTAGGGCATATCCCATGCAACCCGTGGTCAATGAGGCACTCACTGCCTGGCTGGCTCCAAACCTGATAAGCAGCAATCTGGCTCACGCTGCTGACCACAGGCATGGGAGTGCAGGGCACAACCAAGACAGGGGCAGGGCTCCAAAAGCTGCGGATGTGCAGGAGTTGGGAGGACCGAACCCGATTGAGGGCGGTCGTTAGTACTGAATTGGTACCAAGGACGCCATGAGCCATGAGGCAAGTGTCTGTCCTTCCCCGTCACCTGCACCTATTCCCCGTCCTGCCTGTGGGGATATGATTCCTCCAGCCCGATGGGAAACGGCATGCGACCGATCCCATCCCTAACCTTCCCAATCGACTAAATTGATGTGGAATTTCTATAATTTCAATTTAATGATCGAATCTTGCGAGAAATCGATTAAAATCGATTATCCCAACTAGATTTCTGGTCGCCGTGAAAATGCCGCCCTTCGTTGCCTGCGCGCGTGCTGGCAGTGTGTTTCCGTGGCGAGTTTTGTTTTGACTTTTTTACCTGTACCTTTGAGGATGGAAGGGCAGCTAAGGGCTAAATCTGTGGAGCTTTTCATGTACTTTCATCTGGTGTATTCAGCAGAAATTTTCGCTGTCACGTCTGGGAGAAAATCGACGCGCAAGCTTTTCCGTCAAGCGACCAACCTCATGGGTCTCATAGACCATGACTTCGTTGGGAACTCTACATCTTCCCTCTTTGCCTTTCCTTTAATGCCTCTTTCAAGTGGGCATATCGCTCCCCTTGGGGAGACGAGTTGTAGCGGTGCTTTGAGACACACATGGGTGCGAAAAACCCAAGTCGAACTCGTGCGCAAACACTAACCTTGTGTACTTGCGAGCATGAACATAAAAAACTTGATGTAATGCTCACAAGAACGATAGCCTGAGGATACTTTAGATTTGGGAGCTAACTCCACGATGGCTCCACGTAATTCAATGCGTACCAAAACACGGTTGTTCAAAAGAAAGACCTTTCCTCTAAAATGTGGCCAAAGTGGGTGTGGCGCCGAGGCTTGTTCTCGAAACCAGTGGGGATATGAGCCTCGAATCAAGACAAAATGGAAACTACAGAGCACAAGTGACATCGTGTATGGCTTGTTTGATTTTTCCAAGCATATCTACTATTATTCTATAAAAACTTCTTTTTGAGCACGTGCCCCTGTTCTGCCTTTTGCACACGTGCCTATATGCATGCATGATTAACTTTGGTTCCAAGGGAGGACTTGACCCATCCTAATTATGTTTGTAAACACTTACTATGGGTCCTTCAAGGTGGGTATATGCCATGTCATATAGACTTTCGTGTCCCATGGATATAAATGTCCCAACATTGGCATTTTGGCCACTTTTCCCACTTTCGTGTGCTCCAAGGGGATGAAGTGTGAAAAATGGTCATCTTGTGCTTCGGACCCGAACTAATGTTGATTAAGGGACTTTGGCTTTGGGTTGCTCCCATGCAAAAGCCTAAAGTGAATCTCTCTTGGGAACCGAAGATACAATTTTCGGGGTAAACAATTTCGGGACTACTAACCCTCTTTTTGGCAATAATGGCAACAAAAACAAACTCCCCCTTAATCTTCGCCCTCGGGTTGTGCGACCCGTTGTCCAACATTAAGGGTGATTCGAGAAGGCGACATAAACCCGGCCTGAGTAGGGTGTGTTCCCTTGTATCCTCTCCTTGGGATGGAAGAGCCATGGAGGGCCGAATAAAGGGTGCGTTGCCATTTGCCATTTTTCGTGGACTATTCTTCCGCTAAGAAGAAAAATGCAGGAAAGCGACCCCGAGGGTTGACATGGGGCGTATATTGGAACCCAGGTCCCATGTGTCTATAGCAACTTTGTTTGATTATTGCTCAGTATTGAGCATGGAGATGAGGGATCGTGATTGAGGGCCGTTTGGGCCAATCTTCACTGTTTTTGCTATTTAAGGCCAAGTTGGGAATACCATATCTCCATGGAGCAAGGGACCTAGCAAGTATTTTCTGATGATTCTGGTAGCAGATGACCAAGGGTCCATTGCCCTAGAGGTTCTTATATGCTCCTGGAGCCTAGCTGGAGTTATGCACCTTACGGTGCGTGCCAAGATGCCAAATTTTGCCTTTCTTGCCGACGTGACAGCAAGCCAAACCCCTAATCACCGGACCAAAGGGGATATCAAGACCCATGAATCAAGGCTACCCTCGAAAAGATTGTCATAATTACCAACCCCTGCTGGCCACCCAAGATGGCCGGTTTTGCGGATCTTGGCATCCTGACTCCACTTGGCGACCCCGTGGCGCCAGGATATCAAGAATTCCGGGGGAACCAAGTTGCATAGGGCCTCTGAAGAATGTTGACCTGAAGGACATAGGGTTGATTGCTTCGCCCCTGCCCTCGTATTGTCGGGCTGAGGGGTCAACTTTGCAATTTTTGAGCCAATTTCAGCATGCGCGGAAACAGCCCATTTTTAGCCCCCAACTCCTGGGGGATAATGGCGGGGCCAAGCCTCCGGCCCAGAGGGGAGTTGCAACATGCCATCATAGGAGCGAAAGGACCTTCTGTTGGGTGGTCTTGGAGTTGACTGAGTTCTAGGAACACGCCTGTGATTGCTCGGAACCTCCCTCACTTGGCAGGGAATTAGGGCTCAGTTTGGGCAGGTCTGTGGGTTGTGTTTGAACCCTCCTACCTGCATGCCACTGAGGAGGTCGGACCTGGGGATGGGATATGGTTGGGGACTGAGTATCTATTGACACGTATTGGTACGCTGCTGGATCTTGGCTACTGAAATAGTCTCCATGGAGAAGAGCCTGTGGTCTTTCAACCCTATTTTTATACTCTTTTTCGAGGCATATGGGGCGCTCGTTGGAGAGGCAATTTGAGTACTCTTCAAGAGTCATTGTAAGAGCAAGTAAGCACAAGAGAACCCGTAATACCACGCAGATCCAAACTGTCCTAGCAGCTCTGCTTGCCCCATGATCAAATCTGGTGTCCTAAGAAAAGAAGAGACGAGAAACAAGGCAATAACTTAGGTCAATACACATGTAAACATACCTAAGTACCAAACCATGTGCTTAGGTTCGATTTTCGGGAAGGATCAGAGTAAATCAGCGCACCACAGGGCCTGTGACCTGAGATTCAGGTCGTCAACGACTGTCGTCGACAGAAACTGTCCTATGATCAACACGTCTCACTTATTTCTGGGTCATAACAAGGTCAAATAAGTCAAACAAAGTCAAAAACATGTTGAAAACAGGGTTAAAACCTGAAAGATGGGTCTCCCCCCGTGCGCAAGCCTAAAGGCCTTAGGGCACTCTGGCGCCATATGATATTTGTTCTGAAAACCTATGGACTTATACTTAATATCCCCCATAGGGGAGGGAACGGCCGTCGCAGCAGGTTTGCCAACATGGTGCATTCTTCATGAAACATGCCATAAAATACACTAAACATCCACAATAACTCATTGAAAATTGATATAAAAACAGCTTTTTGGTATCTTCCACGCACTTTCGCGACGCTTTTGATCAAGAAGAAAATGTCCCAAAAACGACGGCGACAACTGGCGCCACCTGCCGCGTCGTCGGTTCTAATTACTTTGAATACATTAGAAACTTCAGAGACCTTAAAAAATGACTAAAATGACTATTTCCAGGCCAGGCTCGAGCTATTTCCTGCTACTACACACCTGCTGCCATCTCTACTTGAAAGTAAGAGAACTCCTGGAGCCTTCCTGGCTGCCAAGGAGATACTTTTACCTACAAAAATAGACCTGCATATGAGGATATGACCCCATATGCATCACCCCCCTCCTTAAAAGGTTTCTTTGAGCTTTGTTTAGAGAAATGCCAAAGGGGTAAAAGTAACTCATGCTTTGCCCTATATGGTCTTCCTGCTCCAATGCTTTCAAAAGCACCCATCCTGAAGAAACAGAGTCCTTGGGCAAGAAGACATAAGAAAATGAAACAAGTATAAAATCATTGTGGTGTACGCAAAATGTATGGTTCAAGCAACCTTAAAAAAAAGTATAGTACAACAAAACAATGGCAAGAATCGCCAGAAAGCAGAAGTTTTTACAACATATACCGCTGAATATATATCACTCGGACTCTGGCAGGACTAGCAGGAAGTGAGGAAGGGCTTGGAAAAGGTAAACATATATGATCAGACAGGGATAGCCACTCTCAGAGCCAATGGGGCTGTTATAGGTTTTGAAGAACTTCACCATCTCCTTGTCAAAGATCACCAGCTCCTTGGCTGTGAGTGGACGACAGTCATTTCTTCGCGACGTCGTCGTTAGGCAACAGCTACCTTCGCTGGAGCTGTCCCACATGTCAAATTCTTCTTGCCCTTGTTGTTGGGCTTCGTAAAAATCAATTAATTGTTGAAACTCATTGGGGGCATGGTCATACCATTTAACTGGGCTGGCTTCTGGCCCATCGTCATTGCTGGACGTTGCTGCCGAACATGTCGCACAATATTCGGCAATTCCTGCCGCTTCTGAACCAGAGTAAGTGGCCCACCAAGCCTCATTGTGTTGGTCATGATAAATATCTTGGTTTTCTTGAAGTTCTCGATGGTGCTTCTCAGTCCAAGTACTTGAGGAGGAGGTGGAGTTTGTGGAGGACATACCTGGCTGTACTATCGCTTCAGGCCTTCCCAGGCCATGCAAGGCCGAGGACTGGTTGATCTGCAGTCTAATCTTTGGCTTGGTGAAGAACCTGAGCTCCATGGATTGGTCCCTTCTTGTAGCTTGTGCCAAGGGTTCACAGACCTTGAAGAACACAAAGAACCCCCAATTCTCCTTCAGATCTGCATCGACTCTAGAACAATTTTGACGCGTATTGGTACGCCCTTTGTCCTTGGCTACTGAAATACTCTCCACGGGGAAGAGCTTGTGGTCTTTCAAACCCATTTTCATACTCGATATTTAGGCATATGGAGCAGTCCTTTGAGAGGCAATGTGAGCACCCTTCAAAAGTCATTGTAAGAGCAAGTAAGCACAAGAGAACCCGTAATACCACGCAAATACAAACTGTTCCAGGCGCTTTGCTCGCCCCATGACGCACTCTGGTGTCCTAAGAAAAGTAGAGAGGAGAAGCAAGGCCATAATTTCGGAGTCCAACAAAATAAATTTCAGGTACTTTTCGAGTAAAGTTGTATGCAGGTAGTCAGTGCCACGTCTGGTGGGATCTGGTAAGACGCCCCCCCCCCCCCCCCCCCGGGGGGCCATTTCTATTTGGAAGAAACGGGTAAACGAGCCTTTTGAAACTTTTTTCATGAGGACCCCCCCTATTGTGGGGGCACTGGATCCAAAAAACATCCCTTTGCAGTCCAAAGAATTCCTCTTTGGGTACTCTTTGAGTAAACTGACGTTTTGGCTGATGAAATCCTGGGTGTAGGTGAATACACATGTAAACATGCCTAGGTACCAAACCATGTGCTTAGGTTAGATTTTCGGGACAAATCACAGTAAAACAGGGTACCACAGGCCCTGTGACCTGAAATTCAGGTTGTCAACGACTGTCGTCGACAGGAACTGTCCTATGATGAATATGTCTAAGTCAGTTCTGGGTCATAACAAGGTCAAACAAGTCAACTAAAGTCAAAACCATGTTGAAAACATGCCATATGATATTTCTTCTGAAGGTCTATGGACTTATACTTAATACCCCCCATAGGGGAGGGAACGGCCGTCGCAGCAGGCTGCCAGGAGAAAATTGCCAACATAGTGCATTTTCATGAATTATGCCATAAGATACACTACAAATCCACAATAATTGATTGCAAAATGATATAAAAACAGCTTTTCTGTAGCTTTGATGCAGTTTCAGAACATTTTTCATCAAGGAAATAGTGTCGTAAAAATGACAGCGACAACTGGAGCCCGCTGGCGAGCCATTGGTTCCAATTACTTTGAAGGTTCAATGAAACTTCAAATACACTAGAAACTTCAATGACCATAGAAAAATGACTAAAACAACTATTTCCAGGCCAAGCTGGAACTATTTCCTGCTACTACACCCCAGCTTGCATCTGTACTGGAGTGTCGACGGCCTTGTGGTGCTTTCCTGGGTGTCAAGGAGATACTTTTCCCTACACAAATGGACCTGCATATGGGGACATGGCCCCATATGCATCACTATTGCCTTGAGGCGCACTTCTCCAGTCCATGGCTTAACCCACCTGTACACACACCCTGATGTATTTTTGTACATACCTTTGGTTTGTTTCAGAGTGGCAAGGATCCTAGAACGCTTTGTTCAATGAGCATGCCCCTGTGAACGCAGTACTTTGCCTGCCTTCTTGCTTGTGTGTCCGCCGCAGCTATCCGTGGCCAGGCCCCCCGACGGGAACACGTCAGTAAAGTCACTGAAGCTGGACAGCTACCGGACTCCTGAATCTCTTCTGGCATACACTGAGTAGGCCTAGCTGTCAGCACTAGAGTGCTCACCGCCCCTGGGAGGTGGGAAAAAAGTGGGGGTTCCGAGTAAAGGGCCTCATCTGTGACTTCTGAAGGGACGGACTCTGTTCACGTAGGCCGGCGTGTTCAGGTGACCCTCAGTTGGAGTGTTTGTACAGAGGGGGATCCCCAGACTGATCTGACCCCATGGGTACCTAGTCCAGCACGTGGGCGCGTTCTTGGTACTACACTGTGTGAAAATATGTATGATGGGACGCTGGGGCAGTAAGAATCACCAACCATTGGGCTGCAAACACAATAAGATGCCTGGTTGTATTCCGATGATCCCCAGTCCGGCATTCCTCTGTGAGGGTAAGGTTTATCTCCAGGGTGAGCCTATACTCCTGCAATGTTGGACTCCCAACAGAATGAGGGGTTGTCAGGGAGGTTCCACCGTCTCCTGAAGCTTTTAACCTCCTCAGTTCCGTTAGGAGCAACAAATGGATCGGCACAAGGCGATTAGGGTTTCCTCTTACGCTCGGACAGGGTCTCAGCGCGGGTTAATAGCTGACCCTTGTTGTTCTGAACGAGGCAGGAATGAGAGACGGGGTTGAAAGTCCCATCTGGCTGTGTAAAGGCTGACATGGGCGCCCAGAGTGCCTCAGATAGGCCATAGCCGTCCCACAGGCTAAGGAATTTCCAACCCTATTTGTACTCGTGGCGAGCAATACCTGCAACCACGTAGTAGCCATCGACTGCCATCTCATTGGCAGTCATTTCTTCGAGTTCGTCTGGGTCCTCAGGGTTGGCAGCGTTCTCCTAGTCGATAAGCTCCAACTCTCTGTCAGACAGACGCCACTCATCGCAAGACAGTTCATCGGCAGATTGATAATGTTTCAGTTGTTTGAGTGCACACAGCAGCACTCCAGCTAGGCGGGGACTGCACCTCACATGGAGCCTGGATCCATTTATCTTTATAATGCGGTAAGGCCCAAGGAAAGGGTCCTGCAAACAGTTGCGGGGCATGGTGGGCAATCACGAGTGGTGTACCAGCACCAGGTCTCCTACCTCGGAACTGGCAGTATGTCTGGTGCGGTTATGCCCGGTTAGCTCACTTTTCCGACCTTTTTTTGAGGTTAGCTCTAGCTAGGCTAGCCAAGTCCTGCCTGTGTTCCAGCCAATCCTCTACGGGGCTCTTGTAGTCCTCAGGGAAAGGCATTTTGAAAAACCATGCAGGACGCCCAGCATGGAACAGCTCGTCGGGGCTAGAGCCAGGTCAGGACCTCTCTTCAGAGTTAATTGTTAGGACAGCCTAGGATAACAAGCGTACCCAATTCTTGTTTCATCATATTCCTCAGGTTAACCTCCATCACACGGCTCTGTCTCTCGCACAGAGGGTTAGAAGTGTGAGTGCAGGGCAAACCTGTGGTTACATGGGCGTTCAGGGCGTCCCGTACTCGGTCGTGCCATCCGGTTCAATTCTGGATGCGTACATTCTCGTCTGGGTGCACCTCCTTAGGTGTTCCATAGTGTTCGAACCATTGTTCCACCAAACATTTCACAATCTGTTTTCCTCTGATCTTGTTTTCCTCTGATCTTTTCGCTGCAGGGGAACGCACGGGTGAAAGGGGTCAGACCACAGGTGACACCCAGACAACTGTCATATCCAGCAAACTTCGGCAGGCCGTGGATGAAATCCACCAACAACAGAGAGTTAGGACAGTAGGGGATAGGCAGACCAAAGACCAGGCCCCGGTCACAACAGGCGCTATGGTTGCTGGCATGACAGCCTCAGGGGTCGACTATCAGCTGCATACAAGCGCGTAATTCAACTCAGGTTAGTCCGGAGTAGAACCGCTCCCTGAAACATTCAACAGAGCGGTCACCCCATGTGTGCCCTGATGGGAGATCGGCCCACTGTAGGCAACTTTCCAGTCGTGCCTCAGGCACCACTATACTGTCTTCAAAGTACAGATACTGGTTATCTTCATAACAATGGTCACCGTCCATCAGGCGTGCCTCTAGGCCATCACTGAGGCAGTCGAGTACACATTGGTACTCAGACTGGTAGTCTCTGCGACTGCAACCTTCCAGTACACCTGCAGTGCGCATGGACAGGACCAGCTGGGAATCCACGCGCTGAACCGCCTCGTTGGCCAACAACTCCGGGCTCTCACCTAAAACGGCATTAAAGTTATTACGAGATATATAGTCAGCATTTTTTTTCTACCCTGTATATATTGGACAGTCAACGTAAAATGACTGAGGTAGGTCCACCACCCTTTTAGTTTCGCTTCTTCAGGAGTAGCACCCTTCTGAAATGTTTTCACAGGCTCTTGATGACCCAGCCACACAATAGGGCTAGTGTCAGGTAGGCGGGACTGCAAAAGGAGCACAAGCATCCCGGCCAAGAGTTACTGGTCGTAGGTACTGTAGTTGGATCGTGCCTGATTCCACTTCCAGTTCCGGTGCCAAAAGGGGCACCGGACGCCATTCATTGGCAGGGTAGTCATGCTTCAGAGTACCATCACGGTTCAAAGTTAAAGTATGAAACTGGCAGCGAACCAACCGGGCGGTATTAAGCTTCTGCCACTGGTATAGGGTACCAACCCACTTATATCGCAGGCATCTCTGACGAGTATTATCTCACCCTTAGGGTGGGGTATGCCTAGGCAGTTGGTAGAGGACATTTTCCTCTACAATTGCTGGAAACAGGCCTTCTCGATGTCGATCCACTGCCAAGGGTTGGTCTTTTGTATAAGGTCAGTCAAGGGGGCTGATGAAGATGTAAGACTGTGTATATGGCGGCGGTAAAAATGGCAGGCACCACTAAAACTTCGATTCTTGGCAAGGCCCTTCTTGGGGTCATCAAGTATCTGCATGTCCTGCAGGGGTTGCATCTTAGATGCGGCTGGATCCAACGTTGAAACCTACATATTCCATCAATTCACGCATGAACTCACATTTGTCCAGTTTAATGCGGAGACGGTTTTCCTGACAGACAGTTAAAAACTCTTGTTGGAGGAAGATGTGCTCCTTCTGGGTATTAGTACCAAGGCTCACATTATCGATGTGTGTCTCCCTTTCAGACCCGCCGGAAACCAGTTCCTGAACAGGGGGTCTATCTCTCAGGATATATACTTAGCCCACGCAAACTGCACCCCCCTTTTGGAAGAGAAGGAACTAAAAAAAGACCGCCTGAAAAACTATGTTTTTTTTGGACATTTGCAACACACATGACCCAGATACCACCGCAAAAATACAATTTTACCCAAATTGCTGCTTTTTTCCACTTTTTGTTTTTTAAAATAAACTATTATTTTCTCTGATTTGAAGGGTGTGTTTTACCAATCTTGTCGTTTTTGTATTTCAAAACCCAACTGGTCTGTGCCTGTTCGGCAGCCCATTTTCAAAAATGACATTCTGCAGGTCTCCAGTTGCACCTATGTTTGTCATGCGAAATAAATTGCTTTTTTATGTCCCTGAGTGCGCGAGGCCTCACGCACTCAAGGTCATGGAAACAATTGTGTAAGAAGGGAACAAAAACAAGACAGAAAGCACACAACATACAAACACTGAAATAAAAGCTCGGCAAAAATGTCATGCGACGTGCGCGCCTGTGACTCCGGGCGCCTGACTGACGAGATCAGACCACAGACAGTGCCGTCTATCTCATTTCGACTTGACTTCCCTTTTTTCTGTCCACTTTACGTCTTTTTAAAGAGATCTCGATATTCTGACGCATCAGTCGCTTATCGGCGTGTTCTTTTTTTTTTTTCGTGCTACTTACGTGTTTTCTTGGTACTGATGGCTCCAACTCAACCCAAATCCCGACCTTCTTCTGATGCCACGTCCAGGTCAAGTGGCGGATTGAAAAAAAAGACTCATGGATCTAGTATTAAGGCTCCTGACCCTCGTAGCACCATACTTGGGAACCTTGATCCTAGTTGTATCTCCGTCCGAATTGATGTGGACTCCGCATCCATGGCTTCTTTCTCGTCCAATCCTCTCCCTTTCCCTCCTCAATCAGCTCAAAGTGACCCTAGTGGTCAATATAAACATGATGGATCTCAAAAAAAATTAACCGATGAGATATTTGTTGCCCCTTCTCCTCGCACCAACCGAGTCGGCCAACCCGCCTTGTCCCCATCCCGTAGCTCTTCCTCACCAAGTGTAGCGCCAAGCAACACTTTGGAGAGCAATATGGAAGGAAATGAAGCGGAGAAAAAAAAGGCGGAAGAAAAAAACAATGAAGAAAAAGAAGATGGGAAAAAAAAGTCGGGAGAAAACGAAGCGGAAACAAAAAAAATGGAAGAACAAAAGGAAGCCAAAGAAAAAAAAGCGGCCGAGAGAAAGGAACCACCGAAGAGGAGTGAAGACTCGTCTACTATGAGCAATGCACCGTCTCTTCCCTCAACTCGTGCCTCCTCCATGGTTCCTTCTTCCAAGGCTCACCATGGACGGGGTTCCAATTTGGGAGACGATGATGATGTGTCCATCGTTGACTTTCCCGACATAAGGCATGCCTTTACCTCTCCTTCCCCCAACAAGACACCCATCACACCTCAAAGATTGCCACACCCATCAGAACCCGGTGCACAAGATGACATGGAGACGCAAGCATCGGTAGACCCTCTCCCCACCCAACAAATGGCTTTAGAAAGAAATCCAATTCGGGCGCTTGCACAACGCAACTTTCGGCCAAACGGAGCCTTGCCAACCCGTTTCTCCCGAGCCTTGCGACCTCACCAAGGACGTTCAAGGCGGCAAAATCCCGGTCAAAGGCCCAAACCGTTTCTCAAAAATAGATGTGCTCTCATCTTCGCCTACGGTCTACCATGATACCTCGCCTCTTCCACCCACCGACCCCTTGTCAGCCTTGGTGCCCACGCAACAAATGAAGCGGTACCCAGAACCCCATGGCTAGGTTAGGGCATACAACCGGTCTCCGGTCCACTAACCCCATGTACGGAAGGGAAGACCGGTCTCCGGTCCACTAACCCCATGTACGGAAGGCGCCCATTGAAGCCCGGTGCGAGCCCGGCGGGAGCGTGTTCCGTGCCGTAAAGCCCCGCATCGGCAACCGATGCACCGCCAGCGGAGATTTGTGTATCAGAATATCAGGAATCAACAGGGTTTTATTTTCATATTGTTTCCGTCAATTTTTACGCTTCCGTTCTGATACTCACTGTTTTGACTGCTGGCGGTTGGATCGCGACTTTACCGTAACCGCCAGTTTAACTGTTTATAATGGAAATTTTAACGCTATCCGTGACGAAGGCTCCAAAGTCTTCAGCAACTGCATGGATGCTTCCGCAATTGTCACATCTTACACTCGCAACCTTGATCCGAATTTTTCAGGATGTCGAAATCGGATTTTCGACTTCGACATCCCCGCACTTGATTTGACCTCTTTCGAGTGGACCTACGTGCTTCCCTATGCACGAATCAACTTTTTTTTTATCTTGCCCTCCATTTGTCTTAAAGATATGGGCAAAACAAGGTTGATTCATGAGGCCACCTGTGAAGGTCATATCTCGTGTTGCTTGCGAGGAATTACGATAAGGAAACGTGGGATGTATTCACAATACTCCCGACGTAATTTAGGAAGCATTATATGCCTTGCGTCTCCACACGTGCGCGCTAGTGTAATGGATCATGGTCAAGAGGGTAGAGTTTGCGTTATAACGCTTTGGCCATGATATTGCGTGCGTGGAGATAACTTTCGAGTGTAGCGCGCAAGTGTTGGTGTTGCATAGGAACTCTCCTTGAGTTCCTATGAGCGATTGACACAAAGTTATGCCCTTGGAGGGGCATGACATATCGTGGGGGGAGCTACCTTTTTGGGCAATATGGAGTATGTGCCTTGTGTTGTGTTGCGTGCTTATTTGGCGGGTCTATCGCTCCAAACCAAACCCGCCAATGGACCTCATATTGTGCAAGCCCCTTCTCCATACTCCCCACCATCAATTGCAAGCCTAACATTTGTGGAGGAAAGCTTGTGTGGCGATCCCAAAGCGATGCGTTGGGAACAAGGTGTGTATTCTGCAATTTTCCATATTTTCATGTGCCCACTTGGGAAGTAGCGCTCGTAACCTTTCAAGGCGCCCAAAGTGGAGCACATATGTGGGATCGAAGGTCATTGGTGTCAAGTCATTGTGTTTAGAGGGATTAGTTGATTGCACGATCCAAGACGAAGATATTATACTATAATTGTGCACCTTTCAATGCACTTTTGTGTATCTTTGTGCCAATTTTGCCGTTTTTGGCCCGTCATGATGTCAAGTGGCGACCGTGTATCTCAACGTTGCGCTCAATTGACATCATGACCCAAGTACGTTATGAGGGTACATACTTCGGTCCCCAACATATCTTGGACCCAGCGAATAATTCCTCTTGGGCTTGGCATACCGTGGGCGCCATGTTGGCGATTTGGGACCATCCCAAATCATGGGCTCACTTGGCAACCCTGCCATTCCCAAAACCGGAGGAGTTGGGCGACGCCCAAAAGATATGTTGGACACACATGACTTGATACCAATCCTATTGCACACTCCGGTCCGAGTCGGGCATGTGCCTCATTTGCCCCAACCATGAGTGTGCGCATTTTTGGCCATTTTGAGCAATTTTCCACTTTTGCTGCCCGCCGTGCACCATGTTCTAACCTTCGTGCACGCCGGACGCTTGGACCAATCGACCATATATGATATGGGTGATATGGATATCGGTCCCCATGGTTCACACACCACGTGGGCAAAGCGGAGCAACCTTCGTTAAGGCGCTAGCCCAAAATGAATGTGGACAATTTTGCCATTTTGGCACTTGTGGACCCAATTGGGATCGTCACCACGCCAAGTGGCATGGAGATCTTTGAGAGCCAAGGGCATCGGAGTCTGTGTTGGACTCCCGGTCGATCGCGTATGGAATGGCAGATCTGATCTCCAAGCCGGCGTGGAGATATACTATTGGGAGCACCCCAAATTTTGGCTCATTTCAGGCAGCCAAAATGACCCCATTTGGGGACCCCAATTTCCCCCTTCCGTGTGGTCAATTGGCGGGCCCATTTCTCTAAGCCCACACGGAGCCTGGACCTAACGCCAAGTTGTACACTCACATATGAGGCCTAGGTCCTGCCTCCTACCCCGTGGGCCATTGGCCTTACCTTGGCCGGGCGAGCCACGCGTGGGAATGACGCCAATTTTGGTGATTTTGGCATCATGACCCCACTTGACTCATCCGTGTTGCCCTGATGCCGGGACCTCAGAGGGAACCAGGTTGGGTGAGGGCTCCAGTGAATTTGTAGTCGAAGGGCATAGGGTCAGTTGCCTCGTCCCTACCTCTGGCGGGTCCGGACAAGGGGTCAATTTTGGGAATTTTGGAGCTAATATCAGTTTGGGCTGAAACAGCCCATTTTCAGCTACCAACTCCTGAGGGATAATGGCGGGGCCATTCCTCTCGCTCAGAGTGAAGTTAAGACCTGTCGTGAAGGGAGCAGAGGAAGCTACTGTTGGTCAGCCTTGGAGCGCCTTGGTTCTCAGGAACTCGCCTGTGGATAGGCGGGACACCTCTCCCATTGGCAGGGTTTCAGGTTCCGGACTGAGCAGGGCATGGGTTGTGTTTGAGCCCCCGCCCCCACCAGCCACTGAGAGGGTCGGACCTGGGATTGGGATATGAGTTGGGACTGAGTGTCTATGGTCCTGTGATGCCCTTCACCCAGTCCAGTCTTAACCCCATGTGTACATATCCTGATGTGTTATTGTACATACTTTTGTTCCCTCTTTGCAGAGTGGCAAGGATTCTGAAACGCTTTGTCACATGACACGAGCGTATTGATGCCTTGTGAGCGTAGTGCCTTGCCTGCCCGCTCACCTGTGCGTGTCACCGCAGCGTCCCGTGGCCGGCCCCCCACGGGAACGCGTCAAAAGCGTTTCACCGCCGCGGGGTTACCCAGCCCCCGCGTGCCACTCAGGGCCACCAACCCCGAGCAGCGCGTCGCAGCAGCTCGCAGCTCGCAGCTCGCAGCGCAGCGCAGCAGCTCGCAGCGCAGCGCAGCGGCTCGCAGCGCCGCCCAGCGACAGCGCCGAGTTCGTCACGGAGCCCGCAGCGCCGTCCAGAGCATCGCCCTGACCGCGCAGCGACCGTGAAAGAGGTGCACAGACCAGGACTCCTGCATCAGCCCCATCGGCCGACCCGGAGTCCCATCGGCCGACCAGCAAGGCCGCGTCAACCACCTCCACAACCACCGGCTGACCAGCACCAGCCGCACTCCCAATCCAGTGCTGCAGCACCCGCCCCAACAACCACCACCAGTTCGTTGAGTTGAACGAGTGCACACCAAGGACCTCAAGACCAACTACGCCCCCGCTGCCATGGTGAATTGGCAAGAAGCGGGCAGGACGTGGCCGCGGCCCCACCCCCATGCAGCGCAACTGCTGCGTGGGTTGGTATGGGACCAGCACTACCGCCACAGCCACCCCCAGTGCGAAGGCGGCATGCCCAGGAGCTTCGAGCTCCGCACGGATATCGCCCCCGACCGCCTGCAGGCCGTGGAGGACTGGCTGCGGGCGGAAGGGTACGAGTACCGCCACCAGCAGACGCGCTGGAGGACCTGGACCCGGCCGGACAGGCCCGGCGAAGGGCTGCGCCCCGACGGGATTGAGGAGGACGAGGACCCCAACGCCTACCCGTCGGGCGCCTCGATCAATGTCTCCATGTGGGACATGATCGAGAAGAAATTCCCGGAACCGGGGAGCGAGCGCAGGCTGCAGGGCAGCAGCAGCGCGTCTCCGGGGAAGGAGAAGCGGTCCGCCGGGGACAAGAAGCGGGACCGGAAGTGGCGGGAGTACCAGGAGTCCCTGGCCGCCGAAGCCGCCCAAGGCGCCAAGGGCGGAACCCCAGCCCCCAGTCCCCAACGGGCCAACGGTGGTCATCACCCCGGCTCCACCACCCTTGGCGACTACATCCGAGTCGCCAGGCAGACCAAGGCCAAGCCCCGTCTGCTGCTCCTGAGGCCCCAGCAGGCCCCAGCAGGCCCCAGCAGCGACGTGGAGTCGGCCCACCGCGGGAGGATGCCGGCCGACCAGGCCAGCTCCAGCAGCAGCGTCGCTCCCGACAGGGACGTGGCGCGTGCCTGTGAGCGCGTCTGTGGGGTGCCCTGCAACCTCCGGGTTGCCCGGCAACGGTCCAGGCAGCACAGCGCTGCTGTGGAGGGCGCCGTTGGCATCGCCCAGGAGGAGGCTGCAGAGTAGGCGCATGGCATGGCCATCCACGCCCGGACCGTGGCGGCCATTGCGGCCGGACTCACGGCCGTAGCCGCCCATGGGGCAGCGACTGCCCAGGTCAACGGTGAGTTGGCGGCAGCCGACGAGGAAGCCCGCCTGACACAGGAGGCCATTGCCTGCAGGGAGGCCGAGGTGAGGGCGCTGGCAGAGGCGCTTGCCCAAGAGAGGGCAAAGAGGGAGGCGGAGGAAAGGGCCCACGCCGAAGCGACGGCTAAGGCCCAGGCGGACGCCGCCAAGAAGGACGCCATCGAGGCCGCGCGACCCAAGGTCGCTGAGGAGAAGGCCAAGACGGAGGCGGAGCTGGCGGCGTTGGAAGCGCAGAAGGCGCGGCTGCAGCAGGCCCGGGAAGCCGAGGCGGCTCGTACTCGGGAAGAAGCCGAAGTGCGGGCTGCCGCAGCCACCGCCGCCGCGATGGAGGAGGCAGAGGCCAAACTCCGCCGCGAGACTCCCTCGGGAGGATCATGAGTGGAGACCCTTCGAAAACTTTTCGAAGGGGACGCCTCCTCCAGGATGACGCTGGACGAGGCCGAAACGGGCAGCAGTGGGAGCAGTGGCCCCACCGCCCGTCGACGGAGGAAGGGCAAGGGGAAGACCCCGAGAGGCCGCGGAGGCCAGCGGGTGGACACCCCCACGACAGTGACCCCTTCTTCACCGCCAGTGACGGGGATGAACGAGGCCGCCGACATCGCCAAGTGGTGGCTTGGACGGGCGGAGGAGGGGGAGACGTCCCCATGGAACCGGAAGGTGAGGATGAGGATCTCCCTCCTCCCTACCGGAGCTCGGAGCCTTCCGAGACCGAGACGCCCAGGTGGCGCGACATGGACGAGGATGACGACATGGACTTCGGCATCACGAGGAAGCGCCGATCCTCGGACCCACCGAGGCGACCCGGCGGAGACCCACCGGGACCCCCTGGCGGAGGACCATCAGGACCCCCTGGAGGACGCCCACGGAGTGGACCCCCTGGAGGCGGACCACCGGGCGGGGGAGGACCCCCTGGACCGGGCGGACCCGGCAGAGGCCCTCCTGGAGGACCCCCTGGGGACCCCGACGACCCACCAGGGAACGGCGACCCGGATACCACCTGGCGGTGGATCGTCTACCTCCGCAGGAGAGTCCAGTTGCTCGAGCTGGAGGTAGACACGGGCAAGGGCGAGATGGCTCGCATCTCCAGGGTCGCCGCGCGCGCGCGCAGAAGGAGCTGGACATCGCCAGGGCCGAGACCAAGTCGCTGACCAACGTCGTCAGCGGCCTGCAGCAGAGGCTGGACGCGCTGGAAGCCCGTGGGAGCGTCGGCAGCGACCACCCACCCCTGGAGTCTGGCTCGTCGGACGACGGCTGGGGACCCGGACCAGGTCCAGGCAGACCCCACGCCCCCGGCGAAGCCCCCAGGAGTCGCCCCAGCGCCAGTGCCCCCTCTCTCACCGCCCCCTCTCACCGCAGCGCGGGCCGCCGCAACGAGCGCGTGCCGCCCGGCAGTGGCAGTGAGGATTGGCGTGACCAGTGGCTCAGCGCGGAGTACCACAACCGCCGTGATCCACCGCGGACACCGGTACGCTCCAGGCGCCCCGCACCAGCCCTGGAGCCAATCCCAATGGCTGGTGGACGTTATGGTGGACTCAGGGATGAGGTCCCCAGAGGAGACGTGGAATGGGATGTCGGCGAAGTTGAGGACCTGGACCTGGACCTGGAGGAGTTCGACATCAGCCCGCCGCGTGGTGTACGACGGAAGGCCGCTGAACGCAGCCGCCAGCGCCGTGATGGGGATGCATACATGGACGCAGTACGGACCAGGTTAGGGTACATGGAGGAACCGCGGCGTAGCCACAGGGATTCCATGGAGGAGATGGACGTGGCGGCCGTGGGAGTCCGTGGGCCAGGCCGATGGGAACCTCGGTCGACCTCGCGGCCGGCGTTCATGGTCTCTAAGGCCGCCGACGCCGCCGTGTGGGAAGACTTGAAGGACATCAAGCCCCCCATGTACGACGGCAACCCCCTCAACCTCGACCGCTTCTTGGAGAAGCTGGACGATTGGGGGCTGACCGTCACTGAAGACCTACCTCCCGCGGATGCGGAGAGATATGTCTTCAGACGGTTCAGGTACCGCCTGCCGGAAGTGCTCGGAGAGCTATACTTCATGGCGACCAAGGAGGGGAAAATCAAGACCCTCAAGGAAGCCAAGAAGTGGCTCAACGAGCAGGAGCGGGTGGACGCTCCGCAAGTGGCTGCCAAGCGGTGGAAGTCCATCAAGCTTGAGCATGATGGACGGGAGATCCGCCTGCGGGATTGGCGGGACTTCCGAGGGAAATACACCCTCCACCGCCGCAACGTGGAGGATTGGAACGAGGGTGACGAGCAGGCTCGCCTGCTCTCCATGCTGCCGGAAGCATGGATCAAGAGGGTCACCAAGGAGAGATCCAAGCGGGCCAAGTCCAACCACACGGTCAAGATGATGCTCCCCAAGGAGTATCATACGAACGTGGTGGCTTGGGCGAAGAAGAACGTGGCCCGGGATGTCAAGCGGCACTCCCTGCGGAACGCTCTTCTCATCACCGTCTCGGGCGATCGCGAGAAGACCGCGATGTGGCGCCCTGACGAGTGTGAGTTGAGCGGCCAGACCATCCGTCTGCAGGCCATCCCGGCGCGGATGAGCTGCGACGAGATCCTGGAGTGGGTTGGCGAGGAAGTACTCAAGGAGTACCGAAACCTCCACCACACCCGCGGGTTGAGGCCCGGCGACCGCGACGTCAACTACGTTGGCGAGGGACCTGGCGGGGAAGCTGCCATGGACCGAGCGGGAGCTGGCGGCGATGAGACTCTCGTCGACGATGACGACGACGATGAGCCCGCCGAGGTGGCCGTTTGTGCCTTCGTGGCCAAGAACCTGAGCGCGGGGAGCAAGCCGGCAAACTGGAAGCCCCTGCAGCAGGGTTGGAGGAAGCAGGAGAAGAGGGACCCTCGCCGCATTGGCGACCCTCCTCTGTCCTTTGGGGAGTTCATCCGAGCTCACCCTCAGGGCTGTTTCGTGTGTTATGGGAGGAAGCGAGGCTTCAACCACGTCCACAAGGCCGACACGGAGGCTTACAAGAAGGCGCACGGGTCGAAGAAGCGTGCGCCCGCGGGTATCCGCGAAGCCAAAATGGAGGTCGACAAGGACGAGCTGGCCAAGCTGATGTCGTCGCTGGCGACCGAGTTGGCCAAGGAGATCCAGGAGATCAAGCGGAACTGGGTCCCCAGGTCGGACAACAAGAACAAGGAGAACAACAATAACAACCAGAACAAGGACAAGGACAAGAAGCCTACTGGCAGCGAAAGAAGGAAGAAGGGCATCAACGAGGTTGATGCGGAGGAGAACACCTCTTCCTCCACAACCGACGCCCCCTAGCGGAGCCCCTGCAGCCAAGGGCCCGAGTTAGGGCGGTCGCAGGATGGTGACGTGGGAAGCGCCGAACCATCCCAGTCGGGAGTAGATAAGCACAAGGGGACTGCCGCGGGCGAAAGGCCCGGTCCGGCGCCCAGTCGCGGAGGCGGGGTGAGGGCGAGTGAAGGCACGAACCCTTGCACCCGTCCGTCCTTCGCGACCAAGAATGTGTTTGATGTACTTCATGATCTTTCCGAGAGTATTGGAGGATCACCCGGACCGCAGCTTGATGCTGCAGATGGGCAGCCTGAGCCCATTGTCCACGACCTGCACCAGTCGCTTGTCGAGCTTCTGGAACGGCCGGAGATCCTGAGTTTGCACGCCGTGCGCCGTGTCGGTCGCGAGCGGCAGTTGCATCTTAAGGTCCGTGCCTTATGCGGGGAAGTGGAAAAGGTTTTCGACGTGTTGGTCGACACGGGAGCTCAAGTCAGCTTGGTCAAGGCTGGCCTACTCCCACCAGAGTGTCTGACCGACAGTCGGAAACCTGTCAGGCTGAAGGTGGCGAACGGCCACTACATGGTGGGAGGCACGAAGGAAGCGGCCATCGGGCTGCAATTCGTGAACCATCGTGAGCCGAGTCGCCCAGACCTCGGCAAGGAAATCCTCCTGCACGGTCGCTTCTACGAGGCCGAGATGGACTGGAACATGATCGTTGGGTACGACTTCATGATGGAGACGGACTCCGGCGTTCTCCCGGCCCAGGCCTCCATGACCCTGTACCAGGACGACCAGCTCTCGTGGCTTTCGTCACCTGAGCACCATGTGGAATGCCAATGGATCCACCCCGAACGCAATCAGCTCGAAGTGGCCGCACTGGACACTGAGCCAACTGGTCCTGCAAACCAGGAGTACGGCGTAAGGCCGGAAGTGGCGAGCCGAGTTGTCGCGGACTTGGGAGCTTCGGATCTGGCCCTGGATGCGTTCTCTTCAGGAACCTCCGCCCATCTTCGGGTGTGTGAGAAGTACTGGAGCGCACAGGACTCCGCATGGAAGAAGCACTGGGGTCCGCATCAGGGATTGATGTGGATCCATTGCCCCCGTTGGGACATTCAAAGAGCGATAGCGAAGATTCGCAAGGACCGCTCCAAGGCAGTGCTGGTTGTTCCTATGGGATGCACCGAGGAGGAAAGTACCCGACATTGGGTAGCCTCATTGACCAACATGACCTTAAACAAGGTCGTTCTACCGGCTGGAGAGAGTGTCTATCAGGACGCTAACGGACAGCCCATGCCACCCCAGAGATGGCCAACGGAATTCCACTATGTGGATGGGGGCCTTGATCAGGCCGACACCACGGACTTCGTGTGTGTCAACCGCATCATAGCGGAGCCTTGGAGGCAATGCTTTGCGGTTCCCCCTGTTGACATCGAAGAATCGGAATCGGAAGAGCCCCTCACTGAAGAGGAGTGGGATCTGGTTCAGGGGTATATGGATCAGCCCTTTCACGACTGGGGAAACCAGCGTGAGGGCAAGGGCCAGGACAAAGCCTGGTGGGAAGTGGACTCGATCGTCTCTGGTTCCTATGATGGGGATACCTTCGTGAGGAGGGTACAGGACCACTGTCCAGCCAGGACGAGCCAATCGGGGGTTACCCACCCACCTATGGCGATCTATTCCGAGGCAAGACCAGAGATGGCCCTTTGGGCCACCTGGGAAGACCACCTGAGCCGAAAGCGAGCGGAGTAGCTACCCCTCAAGTAAGCTCCGTGGTTCAAGTGCCCGGAAAAGCCAAGGCGGAGTCCGATGACTGCCCCAAGATCCAGGCATTGGGGGCCAGGCTGAAGCAGAAGTATGGTGATACCCCTTGTGTTTCCCCCACCGGTGCGTGGACTGTACGGCGAGGCCAAGATACGACTGAAGCAGGACCCCCGTGTGTATCGGCACCGGGAGTTTGCCCTGAGGGGCGAGAGGAAAGAGGCCATGGAGAATATCCTCCGTGACTTCATCCAGAGAGGCTGGCTTGAGCCGTGCCACTCCGAGTGGGCCTCTCCCTGCTTCGTCGTCCCCAAGAAGGTTGCCGGTGAGTGGCGGCTAGTGGTCGACTACCGCGGCCTGAACGCCCAAACGCAGCACGACAGCTATACGCTGCCCCTCATTGAGGACATGCTGCAGGAGCAACACCGGCGGAGGATCTTCACGGTGATTGACCTGAAACATGGTTATCATCAGATGCCTTCCGCCGAAGAGTCCCGTGCCTGCACAGCCATGAGCACCCCACTTGGACCTCTCCAGTGGAAGGTGATGCCCATGGGCGTTACCAACGGCAATGCGGCTTTTCAGCTGATGCTGGAGAACCTGCTTGAGCCGGTGCGCGACTGTGCGGACCCCTTCGTGGACGACGTGATCATCGCGTCCGGGGACCCCAGCATGAGCTACGAGGAGCTCCTGGAGGCACACGAGAGGGACGTCACTCGAGTGCTGGACCTTCTTGTTCGGCACAAACTCACGGGCAGCAGTGACAAGGCCACCATTGCGGTAAGCGAGGTGGTCTTCGCTGGCCACGTAGTCGGGAACGGGCAGCGAAAGCCCATACCTGGCAAGGTGGCTGCGATTGAGCACTGGGAAAAGCCCAAAACGGTCTCTGAGCTACGGGCGTATCTGGGGTTCTGCAATTACTACTCGGGGTATATCAAAATGTATGCCGAGTATGCAGCCCCCATGACGACCATGCTCAAGGGCAACCGAGAGGAGACCAAGAAGGGGTCCAAGAAGGCTCTGGTCTGGACAGCTGAGTCCGACCGTGCCCTTGAGGGGATGAAGCAGGCGCTGCTATCCGCAGTGGGTCTGCACCTCGTGGATCCCGACCGAGGGTTCGTCCTGCGCACCGACGCTTCCGTCTACGCCATTGGCGCTGTGTTGGAGCAAGTGCTTGACAACGGGAGGCACGTGCCCGTGGCCTTCTGGAGCCGGGTCCTGGCGGAAGGCCAGAGACGGACGTGGATGCCCCGTGAAAAGGAGGCGTATGCCATCGTCATGGCTCTCAGGAAATGGGCTGGGTACATAGCCCTCCATCCTGTCACCGTCTGCACCGACCATCAGAGTCTGCAGTCGTGGCACAAAGAGCACGTGGATACCCCCTCAGGTCCCGCCTCCCGACGGGCAAGATGGCATGAGACCTTGGCCAAGTTCGACCTCACGGTTGTGTATATTCCTGGAAAGGATAACACTGTGGCGGACTGTCTCAGTAGGTGGGCCTATCCCGCCAGCAAGGGCATGCAGGATATCTCTGCCCATGGCGATGAGGCTGAGACTGCTGAAGCCAAGAGGATCATCGAAATGGAGCGCCTGATGGAGGAGGAGGGTGCTAAATGCTTCGTCGTCATGGCTGCGGATGCCCCCCTCGCGTCGAGGGTGAGCAGAGCGGTCAGAGTACTCGCCCCTGATGGAGCTGAGTCCGACAAGCACCTCTTCCCGGAGTCTTGCCCCCAGGACGACTGGACCGACGACTACGCCAAGTCTGAGGCCTTTGCGGCCGAGTACAGGGCTGTGACCGACCCTGATGACGGGCAGAAGTGGCCAAAGGGGCTGACTGAGGAAGATGGCAAGCTCTACCGAAATGGTAAGCTGCTAGTACCAGAGTCCCGGGTGCTCGAGCTGTGTGAAGCTTGGCACCACCACATGCTGCACCCAGGGGTCAAGAAGCAAGCTCTTGACATGCAGCGTCGGTTCGAGATCGACCATATCTTTCTCTACACCGCCATCAAGAAGGTCAGAAAGGGTTGCTCGGTCTGCCAGGCCTGAAATCCTGATAACCGGAACGTCAAGGGGGAAGCCCAATGGACCCCGGTTCCTGACCAGCCCATGGAGAGCGTGGCCATGGACGTCTTCTCCATGCCCAAAGTCCACATTGGCATGGAGACCTTTGACTGTGTGGTTCTCTGTGTGGACCGCCACAGCGGCTACGTTGTAGCCGTTCCGGCACGCAAAAAGCGGTTGCTTGCCGGAGAAGTGGCTGTCATGATGATTCGTCGTTGGCTGACCGTCTTTGACAATCCCCTGCACCATTTGCAGTGACCGAGGGCCCCAGTTTACTGGTGGCTGGTTCAAGGCTATGTGTTCCCTCATGGGAATACGTCACGCCAAGAGCGTCGCCTATCTCAGCCGGTCTAACAGCCGTGCTGAAGTGGCTGGACGGCAGCTGTTCGAGAAGCTGCGCAAGATCCACATCACCAATCCACGTCGGAACTGGTTTGAGGAGATGTGGCCTGCTCTGAAGGCCCATCATGACACCCCCACACCGGGCGGTCTGTCCCCTCACCAGATTCTGTTCGGCAGGGACCCCCTGGGTAGGGGACTTCCCTTGTCTGGTGATGGCATGGCTATGGATGCCAAGGAATTCTTCACGCGGCAAGAGCAAACGGCGCGTGACATCCGCCAGCAGCTCGAGAAGGAGCATGCTGAGCGTCAGAAGTCCGCCCCGAGCTCGACAGCGCAGAAGTTCAGGGTGGGAGACCCGGTGTGGGTGATCAGACCCCGCCCCATGGGCACCCACCGCACCAAGACCTGGTTCACACCCGGCGAGGTGGTCCGCAGGATTGGTGAGGACAACTACCGCATCAAGGTGGGTCACGGACAGTTCCGGGAGCGCCACGAGAGTCAACTCCGTGTGCGGGAACCCGACCTCCGTGGCCAACATGTGTCCCTGAGCTATGCCGCACATGAGGCTGATTCGGATGATGACTATGCTGAGCAGGACGACTATACTGTCGAGAAGATCCTGGCTCACCGCCCGAAAGCCTCGGCACCCGGAGGTCTGGAGATCAAGGTTCGTTGGCGAGGCTATGGGCCGTCCCACGATACCTGGGAACCCGTCTCCTCGTTCGTGCCGCGGGTCAATACTCCCTTCATGGAGTACATCCGCAAGCACAAGACCAAGATCCACGTTTCGGACTTGGCAGCACTCACCCGGGCGATTGCAGCCAGGGGTGCCTGATCAGCGCCCTGAGCTCTCCCCTGATGCGTTTTGAGCGCTTGTGAGGCCGACGAATCATCCCTTAGTTGCTTGCTCTCTTCCATCTTTCGGTGACAGAGTGGCCATATACCCCCCCCTGCTGAAACCAGAGGAGGATGGCCCCTCTCTTCTTCTATTCGTCACTCCCCCCCTGCTGAATCCTTGGGAAACCAGGTAGGGCGACTGACCTTCATATTTTTGAGCTCTTGGGGCCTTGAAGCCCATACGTCGTTGCGCAACGGATGCCGCTGTCATCGGCATTGCGAATTTTTGGTGTTTGGTCTGGTTCCATGGCACTTGCGGAATCCAGACCAGTCGACGTGTGTCAGCTGACTATATATGGCCTGAACTCAGGCGTTTTCCCGTCCACCCTCCTGCATTGCCTTATCCTGACCGTGGCGTGGTTTGGCGCTCTGTCCAGAGCGTGTTTACAGGCCTATTTACCCAGATTATTGCTTGTTTTTCTGCCCTCCAGGATATGTGCATCTGTATGTTGAGTGTCATCAGCCCATCGCTGAGGGATGGACTGTTTTTCACCACGAATCGGGATACAGAGGCGCCCTGAGTCGCCGTTTACATGTTTTTACATATGGTCCAGCCTGGACCAGTACCTCAGTACATATTCTACTGTTTGAGTGCCCGTGATACCGTGTTGCCCTATTCGCTGTGATGTGGAGATCCTGATGGAGCCAGGCGGGAAGCCCAGTTGCCTGACTACACTCCCAGCGGTCCGCCACTGTCAGTCCCAGTGTGAGCCTACCGATTCGCAGACGCACTTGCATTCGGATGGCGGCCTCCGGTGCTCCTGACCTCGGTCAGTCTGCCTGGGAAACTGGTGGTTTGAGGAGTCGACGCCTCCGCCCACACTGCATGAGGACTCCCTCATGTATGGCCTTCGTGGTAACAGGGCGAGGGAAAAGACGGCCTTGATGCCCGATCCCTTCAGGAGGAGATCCCTTAAGATCCCTCAAGGAGTTCGGCTGTGGCACTCTGGACTCGCGTCGTATGGATATTGACATGGTGCGCCCGAGGAAGGACCCGTCGGGACTCTCCCCAGTCGGCGGGCCTTGGGAAGCTTGGGGTAGCCTGATGGATCTTTGTGGTCGCTCTCGACCTGTGGGACCACCTCGGTCGTCGTGTGTCGCCTATGTTTGCCGTGTATGCCACTGCCACTGTGGTGGTGACCGTAGCAGCCGGCACCCGGTGCGCCTGGTATGGGTTAACGGGTCCTTTGGATGCCGAACAATCGCCGCCAGGACCCGGGACTTGATACTTGATACTATACATGTGCTACGAGCTTTTACAGCATCATACCTATCTTACTGTGGAATTTGGGCAGCCTACCCTGAATCAGCCTGATTTGAGGATGTGACACCCCCCCCCCCTTCAGGGAGTGGTCCTGGGTACCTGCTGCCATGCGTGGTGTTATCGAGCCCCCCCCAGGGTTTGCTCTAAGGAGGGGGGTGAAGCGGTACCCAGAACCCCATGGCTAGGTTAGGGCATACAACCGGTCTCCGGTCCACTAACCCCATGTACGGAAGGGAAGACCGGTCTCCGGTCCACTAACCCCATGTACCGAGGGCGCCCATTGAAGCCCGGTGCGAGCCCGGCGGGAGCGTGTTCCGTGCCGTAAAGCCCCGCATCGGCAACCGATGCACCGCCAGCGGAGATTTGTGTATCAGAATATCAGGAATCAACACCGTTTTGTTTTCATATTGTTTCCGTCAATTTTTACGCTTCCGTTCTGATACTCACTGTTTTGACTGCTGGCGGTTGGATCGCGACTTTACCGTAACCGCCAGTTTAACTGTTTATAATGGAAATTTTAACGCTATCCGTGACGAAGGCTCCAAAGTCTTCAGCAACTGCATGCATGCTTCCGCAATTTTCACATCTTACACTCGCAACCTTAATCCGAATTTTGCAGGATGTCGAAATCGGATTTTCGACTTCGACATCCCCGCACTTGATTTGACCTCTTTCGAGTGGACCTACGTGCTTCCCTATGCACGAATCAACTTTCCTTTTATCTTGCCCTCCATTTGTCTTAAATATATGGGCAAAACAAGGTTGATTCGTGAGGCCACTTGTGAAGGTCATATCTCGTGTTGCTTGCGAGGAATTACGATAAGGAAACGTGGGATGTATTCACAATCCTCCCGACGTAATTTAGGAAGCTTTATATGCCTTGCGTTTCCACACATGCGCGCTAGTGTAATGGATCATGGTCAAGAGGGTAGAGTTTGCGTTATAACGCTTTGGCCATGATATTGCGTGCGTTAAGATAACTTTCGAGTGTAGCGCGCAAGTGTTGGTGTTGCATAGGAACTCTCCTTGAGTTCCTATGAGCGATTGACACAAAGTTATGCCCTTGGAGGGGCATGACATATCGCGGGGGGAGCTACCTCTTTGGGCAATATGGAGTATGTGCCTTGTGTTGTGTTGCGTGCTTATTTGGCGGGTCTATCGCTCCAAACCAAACCCGCCAATGGACCTCATATTGTGCAAGCCCCTTTCCCATACTCCCGACGATCAATTGCAAGCCTAACCTTCGTGGAGGAAAGCTTGTGTGGCGATCCCAAAGCGATGCGTTGGGAACAAGGTGTGTATTTTGCAATCTTCCATATTTTCATGTGCCCACTTGGGAAGTAGCGCTCGTAACCTTTCAAGGCGCCCCAAGTGGAGCACATATGTGGGCTCGAAGGTCATTGGTGTCAAGTCATTGTGTTTAGAGGGATTAGTTGATTGCACGATCCAAGCAGAAGATATTATACTATAATTGTGCACCTTTCAATGCACTTTTGTGTATCTTTGTGCCAATTTTGCCGTTTTTGGCCCGTCATGATGTCAAGTGGCGACCGTGTATCTCAACCTTGCGCTCAATTGACATCATGACCCAAGTATGTTATGCGGGTACATACTTCAGTCCCCAACATATCTTGAACCCGGCAAATAAATCCTCTTGGGCTTGGCATACCGTGGCCGCCATGTTGGCGATTTGGGACCATCCCAAATCATGGGCTCACTTGGCGACCCTGCCATTCCCAAAACTGGAGGAGTTGGGCGACGCCCAAAAGATATGTTGGACACACATGACTTGATACCAATCCTCTGGCACACTCTGGTCCGATTCGGGCATGTGCCTCATTTGCCCCAACCATGAGTGTGCGCATTTTTGGCCATTTTGAGCAATTTTCCACTTTTGCTGCCCGCCGTGCACCATGTTCTAACCTTCGTGCATGCCGGACGCTTAGACCAATGGACCATATATGATATGGGTGATATGGATATTGGTCCCCATGGTTCACACACCACGTGGGCGAAGCGGAGCAACCTTCGTTAAGGCGCTAGCCCAAAATGAATGTGGACAGTTTTGCCATTTTGGCATTTGTGGACCTAATTGGGATCGTCACCACACCACGTGGCATGAAGATCTTTGAGAGCCAAGTGCATCGGAGTCTGTGTTGGACTCCAGGTGGATCGCGTATGGAATGGCAGATCCGATCTCCAAGCCGGCGTGGAGATATACTATTGGGAGCACCCCGAATTTTGGCTCATCTCAGGCAGCCAAAATGACCCCATTTTGGGACCCCAATTTCCCCCTTCCGTGTGGTCAATTGGCGGCCCCATTTCTCTAAGCCCACAAGGAGCCCGGACCCAACGCCAAGTTGTACACTCAGATATAAGACCCAGGTCCTGCCTCCTACCCCGTGGGCCATTGGCCTTACCTTGGCTGGGCGAGCCACGCGTGGGAATGACCCCAATCTTGGTGATTTTGGCATCATGACCCCACTTGACTCATCCGTGTCGCCCTGATGCCTAGACCTCAGAGGGAACCAGGTTGGGTGAGGGCTCCAGGGAGTTGGTACTCGAAGGGCATAGGGTCAGTTGCCTCGTCCCTACCTCTGGCGGGTCCAGACGAGGGGTCAATTTTGGGAGTTTTGGAGCTAATATCAGTTTGGGCTGAAACAGCCCATTTTCAGCTACCAACTCCTGAGGGATAATGGCGGGGCCATATCTCTCGCTCAGAGTGAAGTTGAGACCTGCTGTTAAGGGAGCAGAGGAAGCTACTGTAGGTCAGCCTTGGAGCCCCTTGTTTTCCCGGGAACTAGCCTGTGGCTAGGCGGGACACCTCTCCCATTGGCAGGGTTTCAGGGTCCGGACTGAGCAGGGCATGGGTTGTGTTTGAGCCCCCGCCCCCACCAGCCACTGAGAGGGTCGGACCTGGGATTGGGATATGAGTTGGAACTGAGTGTCTATGGTCCTGTGATGCCCTTACCCCAGTCCAGTCTTAACCCCATGTGTACATATCCTGATGTGTTATTGTACATACTTTTGTTCCCTCTTTGCAGAGTGGCAAGGATTCTGAAACGCTTTGTCACATGACACGAGCGTATTGATGCCCTTGTGAGCGTAGTGCCTTGCCTGCCTGCTCACCTGTGCGTGTCACCGCAGCGTCCCGTGGCCGGCCCCCCACGGGAACACGTCACTATTTGGAGACGGGCTCCCCTATTCAGGATTCCTACGGAGTTTTTCAATTGCAGACATGACCAATTTTGAGTCGCCAAAACTCATTGGCCTCGTTTCCTTTGCCATCCTCCCAAGCTTTGCGCCCTTTCAAGATGAACCCCCGTTCT
Organism: Eutreptiella sp. 'Long Island Sound 2002'; assembly: GCA_964036045.1. Lineage (NCBI taxonomy): Eukaryota > Euglenozoa > Euglenophyceae > Eutreptiales > Eutreptiaceae > Eutreptiella > Eutreptiella sp. 'Long Island Sound 2002'. The sequence goes on along the minus strand of OZ038379.1, from coordinate 92,897,451 downwards.
TCTCTCATCGCACCATTGTGAAACAAATAGTGGCAATGTTGCGGGCGGCTAAGAAACAGGACAAACCAACCACTTTTTGGCTTGCGTATCAGGCACGTAGCAATGTGACCAATGTTGAACTCGCCACTGTCCTAGATAGGAGAATTGACCTTGTTCCTTCTTTGGGTTTTCTATGGTTGTCCGTCGTATGCCAAGTCATCCACATGGGAACCCGCGCCCCGGGATCCGACGAAATCCACACCTCTCCCAGCCCTTTGGACCAACCACTCATTATCTTTCAGCTCACTTCCGTTCCCCTACCAAAAAGTCATGTCCCTCAAACCATCCGGTACTTCCCAAGGAATGTCGATTCTACACAGCCCATTCCCCTGCAAGTACACACTCCACAAGCCTCTCTTTTTCAAGTACGTTTAGACGTCCCCGTCGACATCACGCGGGAAGTTGACGGGGTTGAGGTGAAATGGCACATCTCCGGCTCCTTGCCGCTGATGCTGATGCTCAATGGACTCAACCCCGACGACACGTCCACAGTACTAAAGCAGCTCACCATACCTAGGATAACTAAATCATTTTGGCCCGTAATTGTCAACTCCGCCCCTGATGGCTATCGCCTTTTTGATTTTTGCGTCCCATTTAATGTCTTGGGCAATTTTTATGACGAACAGCCCGCCCTCATGGACATCGGTGTATCCATAGGACTCCTTGATCGCTCCGTCAAAGAGACCTCCATCATCATTACACACCAGCCCCGTTTTCAAAAAGGTGCGGCGCGCAAACGCAAGTTCTCCTCGGATGAAGTCCGCACTGCCATTGAAATGAACCCCCCACTTTTCCGCAAATTCGCCTTCCTTGTACTCCTCAACAAGTATGACGTTTTCGGTATGGTGCATGACCCCATGCTCATACAGCCTGCAGTGCAAGAAATAGAAAATCTGGGCGACATGATGTGTGTGTCCGCGCACACTAACGCTAGAATTTTTGCGAAAGACTTCGCCAGAGAGGTGGAACCCGCTTTCCCCATTGTGCGATTCCCCCCTACGCTGGACACACGTGATGTGCTGCTGTCAGCCGCTGCCTTTGGACCGGTTGAAGACCACCAAATGTTTCAGCAATCGGGACTGGTCATGGTTAAATACCAAGCCACACAGTCCGCTGTTGCCTCGTACGGCGCTACACTGCCTGGACCAGTGTACCTCTCGTCGGGAAACACATCCAAAGATGTCAACATGTCCCTTGCGGATCGCCTGGAACAAGTTCGCTTCGCTCCCCTCCCGGATCCCTTTCTCAACGAGGCTAATCTTGCTGCCGCCACGAATGCGCTCAGCGAATTCCAAATGCCCCACATAAACCCCGCCCATACACCCTCTCCTGTACCCCCAGCACCACCCTCCGTCTCCAACTCATCTTCTTTTCTCCAGCAACCATGATGATACACCCCGACGGACTCATCGCTGCATGAAGCTACCCTCGCTGGTTTCACAGTGCCAATGGTCCTCTACCTCGGCTTGCACGACATGCATGCTCATGAATTTGTTACGGCGGCACTCCTTTGCCCTACACTACACTCATGTTGCTCCTGCCATCTGCATAGCCACGCATCGCATTCTCTGCATGCACTACGCAATCGCATTCAGTATTGCAGCAAATTGTCTGATCAGAATGTGTCAGCTACTACACTGTCACACCCTGTGTTTCGCTGCCCCCCCACCACTGGCTCACATTGTGACGTCTCCACCACTACATGTCCGACCTGATGGGGCGGCTGATGTGACATATGTGAATCTGCCTACAGTGTGTCCTGTGGCTATCTCGAGAGGTAACAGTGTCCCCCTCCACACAGTCATCATTCCTTTCTGTATCATTAGTGCCATCATATTTGCGCTCATTCGTTTAATCCTCATGCGCCAGGCTATCCTGCTCTATGCGCTTATAAGATACCCTCTATCCGCAGATTGTGGACGTCAGAGTGTTCCACCCTGCTACAACCCCTCTGCGCCGGTCTGCTCTGTTTCCAAACAACGTCAGGGAGTCCCACCCTGCAACTCACTGAATGGATGCTTCAGCCCCGGCTCTGATGATCCATCAAGTATGCACCAGCCCTTGGGCACACCACACTCACCACACACATGCACGCTCACATATGACACACTGACATTCGGTTCACCCAATGTCGGCGGCGTGGAGGTGACGCCAAACAGATTGTGTCACATACTATCCGGATTTACGCCATTGCCCCACACCCTTTCCCTCCAAGAGTTCAGGCCCAGCTCCACCTCAACGTTACGTGATCACGAGCGCGTGGCGATGTACTGGGGGTACCATCTGCATGCGAGCTCCCCTACATCTAAAGAAGGAGTAGCCCTCCTCATACACACTTCTATTGCACCAGCTCCTCCGCCAATACGCGTTCACATCCCTGGTAGGCTGATCTCTGCCTCCATATCACTGCACAGCGACCCCTCGATGCCCTCCCTGTCCATTGCCTCATACTATGGGCCGCACACGGCTGCCGCCAGGCTCCTGTGTGAGAAAGCCCTTGCGGGGCTATCCCAGAAGTGTGCCATCACACTAGGAGATTATAACGCCGTAACACACCCCAGCCACACTACTGCCCTCTGGACGCCCATGTGGCCTTGGCTAGTGGCAAATGAGCGCGCCGGCACCCTGGTTGACCTCATAACCCCGCACCACAATTCTGTCCCCTACACCAGAGTACGTTGGTATGGGGGCACCAAAAGCTATATTGACAGAGCCTATGGGTCCCGGCTGTTCCAGGCCCTCTATAAGACATCAGCGGCCCAGGTACCTGACTTCTCCGGTGTCGCCGGGACTCAGGACCTTGACCCCATCCTCGTCCACACGGCGCCGTGGTCACAGCAAGTGCTCCCCGATATGACCTGTGCCATGTGGAACCGCCGTGATGTCACCCCAAAAAAAAGAATCGCAGCCCTGACTGTCAACATGCCTCCCCCAGTCTCTGCACATGACTGCGCGCTCACATACGCACAGCTCACGTCGCACATGCTGACCGCCATGCGTGAGGTTAACACATATAAGACCCCGATCACCCCTGTTACTGAGGATCCAAGCGACCCGGCCTCTGTGATCCGGCAATTGGCGAAACAGGCCCAGCGAAGATCCAAGGTATTTTACCGCAGAGTAAAACACACCCTCTTATCGCCCCCCGCCAACTCAACACTCCCCACCCCCACACGAAAAATACAACGTATCCTCCAAAGCAACACCCTATGGTCTGCACACGCACTGTCGCATGTACCCCAGCGCCCCAGACATCAGGATGTACCGCCCCCCACGCTAGCTGCACTGCGCGAACTGGCCAGCGCGTCACGCAAAAAATCCCCCGGTCCAGACAAAGTACCCCCGTACCTGCTCCACGTACTCCCCGATGAAACATTCCGTCTGGTACACGCCTGTGTCACCCTCTGCTACGAGGAGGGCACCATCTCAGATGATTGGCTGGTTTCAGAGACTTTTTGTCTTTTTAAAGGGAAAGGTAAGTGGCAGGACCCCGACCGCTGGAGGCCCATCGCCAGGAGTAATTCAATTTACCGGCTTTTCATGCGATGGGTTTACTCACAGCTGTACCCCCTAATATCCCCACACCTGCACCACAGACAATTCGGCGGTAGGCAGGGTATATCCACAGCCCACGCCACACAAATTTTCCTCGATGACCTCGACAAACTAGGGCCGGTAGAGGCCATTCTGGCCTTTGATGTCTACCATGCCTTTGACAGCCCCCCGAAAATCCTGATCCGTGCCGTCCTTGACAAAATGGGAACTCCCCTGAAATTACTGCACATAATCACTCTGGTAATGGAAAGGGGCTCCACTTTTCTCAGGGGGGCCGAACAGGAAATTTTTCGCACAACACACGGGGTGAAACAAGGGTGTCCCCTCTCCTGTTTCCTCTTCGTCGTCGTTTTTGACATCCCCCTGCGCATGCTCGACCAGCATGGCATCACCTTCTCTGCATATGTTGATGACATATGCTCCCCGACCCCCCCCAAACACAGCCAGCATCAGGCACAAATTGTCAAGTATGCCCTCAGCCTCATCGCATGTCAGCTGAATGTGGGCAAGAGCGAGTCCCTCCCTATGATCCATTCCGCCACCGATCTGCCTCTCCTCCCCAAATATTTGCACCCACCATGCGCGCTTCAGGCTTCCGATGAATCGCTTTGGCAATCAGTCCCAGCCGGATCCCCGCCAGAATGGAGCTCACAGGTAAATCATCCTTTCATCAGGGCCAGATATATGATGCATCTGGGCCATCCCCTGGCCCCGCGGCTCTGTGTCGACAGAGCGCTGTCTATCGTCCTGGAGGAACTGAGAAGCCAACTCACTGAGCTGCACTCACAACCGATCCAAGTCCTGGATAGGGTCCTTTTGGTAAACACCATGGTACTACCACGCCTACTATACCGCACAGAATGTATACCCCTCACTGTCAAACAGCTACACTCAGTTAACTCGCTGATCGAAAAATTCATTTTCGGTGTGCTAGGCCTGCCCTCCGTCGTTGCCAGGAAAGCTCTGTACACTCACAGAAGCCATGGCCTTGGCATGGGTTACTTCCCTGTGCTCCACCCCACGCGGGTCGTAGACACACTGCACCGCAATCCTTACCTCCACACCATGTCCACGCGATCCCAGCACCCGCTCTCCCCATACAACACATTTAAGGCAGCGATTGCCTTACTGAACCCCAGTCCAGAGGCACAACAGCCCCCGGTGTCCACCACATGGGCCGCCAACAAGCTGATGCGGGACGCCACTGCGATTGTCCATATCGCCGGTTTGTCAGTCTATCTGGTGCCCTCACACCTCCACCCCGGATCGGCCTACTCTGATGGCAGGAAACTCGGAAGTCCACCCTCGGCCGGTGCCGCAGTTGTCCTCAGAGATGGCAGGATAGCAGTTTGCCGAGTACCAGGAGTTCCCAACGCCTATAAAGCAGAGCTAATTGGCGTCCTTTTGGGGTCACACCTCTCCCCTGCACACGAGAACATCCGCCTTGACTGCAAGGGAGCTATTGCTTCTGCACAAGGGCAGAAACGCCCGGTACGCCAAGCCTACTGGGTACAAGAGGTACGCTCGTCCTTCTCCTCAAAAGGGCAAACCCTTTCAGTGGGTCGAAGGCCACACGGGTGACACCCACAATGAGGCGGCCGATGAGTATGCCAAAATCGGCACAGTCCTCCCCCTCCCTGCCCCCCTGCGTCGACAGCACCCCTGGGATGTAATCCAGCACGGTGAGCGCCTGCTACCCCCCCATAAAGTGTGGTCCCACGATTCCATTCCCTCTCACTCCCACGACTCCTTCCACCCACTCTCCTGGCGGTCACTGCGATTCAGGCGCTTGGCGTGGCATAAGTGGCTTTTCAGCTTGCAATCCCGCATTGGGTATGCCCACTATGCCACCTTCTGGAGTGATGCCCCGGGCAAGACAGACTGCCCACAATGCCACCGCCGTCACAATCTCAGTCTGCATGGTGTCCTTGCTTATGGAACCCCCTCCCACCCCCTGGTCTGCGTGTGGCTGTCCAGCTGGACTGCCAGTAATCTTGTCAAGACATGGCGCGCGGCTGCCTGCTGCAAAGACCTCCGCATTGTAGGCCGGCTGGCAGTCCCGCGGTCACTGTATAGATACCTCCGAGGACACCTAGGTGGACTTCGAGCTGTCCGAAAAGAAGTAGGACACTATCAAAACAAGGTACTGGATTCTGTCACTGCGGTCTTCGAACACGCCGTCCCGAAACGCCCCCCCAACAGACCCAACCCCTTCATCTCTGCAGACTGGACGGGCCCACTGCCACTGTGACCACCCCCTTCCCCTGCCCTCGCTCTCCTTCGCAGGGTACGTCGATTGGAGGCATTTCGCTGACGATCTCGTTAATCTAACTTGGTCCTGCCCTCATGGCCTGTACATACAGATCACAGGCGACCTTCACTGTCTGTACTCTGGGCCCTCGTCCTGATTCAGTCCTTGCTTTGCGTTGCCCTGCTCCGTAGGCCAGTACACAATGGAACCCCCCCCCTTCCCCTGAGTCCTTGACTACACCCCGGGTGGCCGAATTCAGCCTGATCGGCCTGAGCAAGTCCCCCATGCCCTGCCCCTGTGTCTACATCTGCACTGTCATTTCTTTTTCAACCTGTCCCCTGTACCCTGTCTCTGTGTTTTTGCTTGCAACGTCACTATTTTTTCACCAACCTTTGGCAAGTTGGCCCTCACATGGCCCTTACACGCCCACATCACTGTCGTGTGTGTGGAATGCGACCCTCTCCCTCCTCCTGGCCACCGGCCCAAATCCCTCCTGCTTCTCTCTCCTGGGGAAATGCCCTGGATTGGCTCCCGCGCGGACAGTACCCCCTATCACACTGCCACCACCCCCGGGTGTGGAGTGCGGGGCGACCACTTCTGTGTTATCCACATGTTCAATTATTCTGCACAAACGCAAACCCACTGTCCACGGCTCCCTTCTCCTCCCTGCTGCCCCACCCACTGACCGTGACCTGGGATGTGGGTGATACTCTGTATGATGGGCTGGCCTCCTGAGGACTCTCGAGCAGTGACTTTGGACTTGTATTACAAAAAAAAAAAGCTCGGCAAAAATGTACAAGCCCTTAAGGGCATATAATTGCATTCGCATCGAAGGCGAGTGCGCGAGGCCTCGCACACACATGACTGCAAAAACCAGGAGAAAAACCTGGGTTAATGGTGGCTTACTTCTTCTTCGGTGCGGCAACCTTTGACATCCTTGAACCCAGGTTTCTTGCCACCGCACTTGTCCCACTTGGAGAGGCAACGGTACCACGAGACGGCTGGGCACCAGAACGCGAGGGCGGCTTGAACTCTGCACTAGCGGTGGCTGCAGTCTTCGCTTTCTTCTTCGGCTGTTCCTTACCAGATGCGGGGCTTGCATCGAAGTGAGCGGCAGCTGCCCGCTTGCGCTTCTGCTGGGTCTCCAGTACTTGCTCTGGATCCTCTTTTTCCTCCTCCTCGTCGGTATCATCGTCGTCTGATTCCGTGGGCTTGTCCGATTCCTCCTCGTTTCCTTTTGCCTGCTTCTTGCTACTCGAGGGGGTTCCCTTTCCGGCTGCAGTACCCTGAGTCGGTATAATTTTGGCAGTCTTCTTCACCTTGGCTTGCATTGGCAAAGGGGCTGCAGGCGCAACAGGCTCAGTGTCGTCAGCGGGGGCCTCAGTCACGACATCTTCCTGGACGGTCTCTGCAGCATGCACCTGCTGGTGCCCTTCATGCCCTCGGTTGCTGTCCAAAACCCACGGTGGAATGCCACGCTGAAGCCACTCTTCTTGAGTATCCCAAGGTGCAGCTGTTGCTCCCTGCTCCGTCTGATCAGCCTCCAACATGTACCGCATGATGATTGCATGCTGCAGGGCACCTCCAACGGCATTCCAAAGTTCCTTCTGCTTGATCGTTGACACAGCCAAAAACGCCACTTTAGTACGGAGGTCAGACATCGCAATTTTTGCAGCCATGGCAGGCGTGTCGTCCACAACAACCACTGCATCAGAATACCTACTGCCCAAAAGATATTTGTCCAGGTACCACAGCACGTGAATCAGAGGCATGAAACCACCAAGGTTCTCGTTCTGCATCTCTTCGAAATGTCCAGCGGAATACGACACATAGTTCGGCAACTGTAAATGTGATGTATAAAGACGAATAACGGAGGAAGCAGTGCGCGAGGCCTCGCGCACACAACGGCATCGTAACAGGCGAAGGAAGCAGATATACCTGCTTATCCCAGCGACTCGTTGTTCCGATCCACATACAGTGCTCGTCGAACTGATACCTACTGCTGGTCACGGGACCCGATAACCAAGAGTATACCGGCAACCGAACATGGTAGAATGGCACTGTGGTTGGATCCTTGTCCTTCTCCATACGCCAGAGCCTCTGGATGTCGCGGCCAATACGGTGCACAACATCAGCCTCGCCATAGAAAATGAGGTCTTTCCCCAGCATCATCACATCGAACAGCCACTTCGAAACAAATCCTGCAGTGTCATACTCAACAAAAAGGTCAGCGTTGATGACCCACAATGGATACTGCAGATCCGGGAAACGGGCTGGCGGTGTCTCTTCGATATCCTCAATACGGCACGCCGTCAAAAAGAATTTGCTCCCTTGCTCGTCCTGCTTGGAGACATTGATCACATCGCCAGTACTCAGCTGTGTCTGTGACGCTGCCGATGATGGTGCCTCAGTCTTCCTTTGCAGTTGTTTCCGCACGGCCAGCGTCTGAGGTAATGGAAGTGCGCCCTTGTCCCCAGTCCGCCACAGAGGTGCATTGAACAACGTCTTCCATTTTGGCCACGGCAACTGATACCTCGTACTTGTATCCGGCCAGTAACCCCAATTTCCCAGCCCAATTTTCAGTTGCGGTGTGCCAAGTGCTGCGACTTCTGCTCGGATCTTCGCATCGGCAGCTGTACGGATGTGAAAACGGTGGTTGAATGCGCGAGCCCTCGCGCACTGCAGCTGCAACACTGACGCATACCTGCCGTCTGGTTGACATACTGCTTATTGTCCGGATGGTCAAGATGGAAAGTAACCCATTGATCCGTAATCTGCACGTCAATGAGGTTCTGGGTGGTGTGTAAGGTCGAGTCCTTCAGGTTCATGTGCGCACAGACTTTCCGCAATAAGCTCGGTAGATGCAGCCCCTGCAGCGTGTGTCGTGTATTGTGCCCGGTACCAGTTGTCTATCCACAGCACGCAACACGACGAAAGCACCAGTGACCACGTTGCTTTAGGTGCTGCTGCTGCCTGTTCGTCCACTGTATCTGCGGCAGCGTCTGCTTGCCCAAGTCGTACTTTTGTTCGTCTTTCTGTTTGTGTTAGGTACCCTGTTTTGTTTCCTGGTTTTTTCCTGTTTGGTACTGCCCGTTGACGCATCAACAGGTACAGATTCCAGCCCTCCTGTCGCAAAATGCGCACCCAGCGCTTGTCCTCCTGCCTTTTAGCTGCTGGTAAACTGTGGCGCGTTCTTTTGTTAAACCTGAGTCGCTGTGCAAATGTTAACACCAGTTGCGCCGCCAGGTCGTTTCGTTTGAGTCCTTTCCACAGGTCGTCTGCTGTTTGGTATGCTGGTTCTGCCGCGCATGCCTCTCGTAGTGCTGCTGCTCCATTGCTTACTTCTGCTATCATCTGATGCGTTACGGATTTTCTGCATCGAAGTGGCATTTTGCGTCTTTCTCTGTGGAATTAGATTTACGCACATATTTTGGTTATCATTTCGCACAGCGATCTTTAAAAACAATGTGTTTCAAAACATCTGGCCTTTTCCTGTCGTCATTTCTGGTTCGCGTGCTGCCGCAGATTGTATTTGGTGTCTGCGTGCGCTCCGTTCCAAGTAACCGAAAACTGTTTTCGCAACCACAATTTCCTATTCTGTTTCCTTTTGTAAACCCAGTTGGAAAGTAAAAAGCATATCTATCGGGCAGCGAAGGCTACAGCCGCTATTAGAACCGGACACGTCTGCCATTGGGTGGCTGTTGGAAAAAAGCAAATCATTCCCCTGATCCCCTGAAAAATATGACGAACGCTACCGATGTATAATCGACTGTCACAGGTGACAGCCGTGAAAAGGAATGTAAATACCGGCGTGCCCGTCCTCACCTGCCTGCTTTTTCATTTTCTTCCGTCGTTTGAGTGCGCGAGGCTTCGCGCACTGATTGTTTCCGTGGGACAATGTTCTATGCCTTGTTATATCTGACCAACACGGTGTCTACACACACATACACCCGAAAAATCAAATGTGTTTGTCCGTCTGGTACCGTGCCTACAATTGTACGCGTTATTTCCATTCTGCACTCAGGGTGCCTAAATTTGTATTTTATTTTCACTTTACAGTATATGTGTTTCCCCTAACATGAGAAGTCAAACAGTCCTACACTTCCAATGCTCCGTGGGCAACACAGTCCTACTTTTAATACCGTGTATCGTGCTGCGTATTTCCGCAAACGCAAGTCCTTAGGTGTGTTTGGGTTTCGTGATAAACTCTACTCTGAACATCTTGAGTGCGCGAGGCCTCGCGCACTCAAAACGCCAGAGAAATGTAAAAAACGTCGCATTGAGGAGCACGGAGTTGCAGAACACTAAAAAAGCAATTTATTTCCCTACGTCTAAAATCACGTTCATCAAACATCCAAAAAAATAGTTTTTTTGCCCTGTTGCGAACCGGTCGGCGCGCAAAACAGGGTGCAGTTTGCGTGGGCTAAGATATATGAGATTTTATGCATCAGCTCCTGAAAGAGTGCAGGGGCATTGGGGACACCAAAGGGCATGACCTTCGAGCGGAAGACACGACCCTTACGGGTTGCAAAGGCGATCAGTTCCCCAGCTGCTCGGCGTTAGGTCCATCTGCCAGAATCCACTGCACCTGTCCTTCTTGGTCGTGAATCCACACTGACAGACTCCTTCCAGGGTGTTCTCCATGTTGGGGATACCCCCTGAGTGGTTTTGGGTCTTCTTGTTGACCTCACCATACTTAACGCCAAGCGCATGGTAGTGGAGCCAGGTTTCGTCACTAGGAAACAAGGGCTACAATGGTGGGGATAGTCCCCGTGTTTATACTCCTCAACGATACATTCCTGGATCAAACGTTCAATCTCGTGGATTTGGTCTTGTCCGGCGGAGTACGGAGGCAGTGTCACCACAGCCCCGTTCAAACTCTGGTCGGAATCGGAGGTCCATCTGGACCAACGTTTTGCAAGACAGGGGTGGGGGCAACGCTCCAAAAATCTCCTGGTATTTCTGGATCAGCTTACTGAGACAAGGGTCAAGGTTCATGCTCTCCAATTTCTGAGAAACGTCCTCCTCAGCGTGGAGGTTGCTCTTCCCTTTTTCCTGTTTTCTCATACAGCCCATAGTTTCAGGGGGTAGTTCATCCTCCCAGTCCTGGCGACCCTGCTGATCATAGTGAAGGGAGTATAACAGGGGTCCCTCAGGATTGGGAAGAGTCATTTCTTCATCATCCTGCGCGGACCATACAGACGTTTGTCAGGTCCTGTTGATAGGGTCCAGGCAGGTCGGTTGTTGGATACCCTCAGATTTAGCCCATAGAACCTGCAAGAGATCCTGTACGTGGTACCAAGGGAAGGACATGTTGTCGGTTGAGGGGTTAGCGCCAGGTACCTGACGTGTTGAGCCATCTATGGCCAGCATTGAGAAAACAGCGTGCTCATGAGACCCGCAAGGGGTGGACTCACCAAGATCCACCTCATCCCTAAGCAGGTGCCTTCGGAAGGCGCTGCGCTTCAGTGTAAACACCACCGGTTCCACTGGTGGTATAGAACTGGCGGTCTGACTTAGGTGGTGGGCAGCATCAGCCGAGGGAGTAGAGACCGCTGGAGTCTCTGACTCATCGGAACACTCACGACTAGTATTGGAGACCGAAGAGTCCTCAGATCTTTTCTTAAGATCCAGAAGGCTAAGGCCTCGGGTTCTGGCTATCAACTCTGTGAGTGCTACCTGGTCAAGGGCACTCACTGTAACAGGGTTTAGAGAGCCATCTAGGACGGACAAGAAACCATCAGATTAAGGAGCGGGCACGGTCTCCTGAGAGTCCTTAGGAACGTAGATTGGGCCGTTGAGGAGTTCACTTTTTCCCACTGTCATACGGTCCAACAAGCGCCTCCAATAGGCGTTCTCCCCTTTGGTATCCCAGCCGGGGGTGCACAGCACCAGTCTCGCTCCTTCAAGGGCGATTGTGAGAGATGGGAGAATTTGGGGCTAGCATGGCACAACCCCATCGTTCTCCAGTAAAGGCAATAGGCGTTATTGAGATATTGCGTCATTAGATCTGCATCATATGCTCCTCCCTACTCGCGAACCATTCCACCCGAACTTCATTCAGGTCTACCTGCAGGGTGGCCAGTCCATTTTCGAGGACGGGTCGCAGGAACTGGTAGTTTCCAGTTCGATAAGACCCGTCCACGTAGCGTACACCGGGATTTTCGTTTGTCCTGACAGCCCCAGAGGGACAGAGAAAAGGCTACTGGCTGAATGGCAATGTAAGGCATAGGGACGTTGCAAAGACAACAGTTTCACCTGTGGTTGACGGCACAGGAAATCTTTCCTGATGACAATGTCAAATGCTTCGGTGTCAAGCACTTTGCAGTGCTGAATCGCCTTGTGACTGCTTTCGCCGACTAGATTCCAAGACCCGATCAAACAACAAATTCTGATCTTATATATTTCTGCATTGTATTCCACGCATATTTTTCGCCTTTGCCCCCAGGCAGTTCGACGAATTGATTGAAGCGCGGCGACTTCGACAGACGCGCGCACCTGCTATTCCTACGTATGTAAAGTATCATGAAAAAATGAGAATGCTCGGCACGATAGCCAGGACAGCACATCAATAGTGCTATGCGATGATTCTGCTTGTGGGGACCTTATTGCATTTGATCTGACTGAGATGTATATACTATCCTGCTTGTGTTCTCCAGGGGTGTTGTAAGCCCCTGCACTGTCTCTGGCGTTGTGGACCTACGTGACAACCAGATTAACAAATTCGTGCCAGAATTACCGTTTTGGTCTCAGCTGTTGCTCGCCTTACAACTAATTTCTCAAATCGTGATTTTGTCTCAGCCGCAGAACTAGCAGGACAATCATGATATTGAAGCTTAATCCCAGGGGGGGGGGTGTCCTCTCTAGGTTTCAGTTTTACTCACCCAAAAAAATTGAGTTTTCAAACCTACACCCTTCCAAGTCCACACCCCTTGCTCCAGCCCTTGGCCATGCAAGCACAAAAACAATGCGTTTAGATGACTGCAAAAAATTCTAATAGGTTACTCACCTCTCAGTCAGTCCTGAAAACAGAAATAAATAATAATAGATAATAGGTTAAGGGTAAAGGAGGAGTGGAAAGTCTCGAAACAACTCTCTGGTTAGGGTGAGGCTCAAGTAGGCAAAAAATAGTCACAGAAACTGGTCAAAACGGACCACATCGCGTTGATGACGTCCTGAAATGCGACGGCGCACCACGCCTCGTATCCAGCTCAGGACTGTCGTCAGGGTGTGGGGACAGTCCTGAGGGTCAGGGCAGTGATACACAGTGAAATAGAGCCATTTTGCCTCAAAACCCAACTTTTTTGCTTCGCTCACCCCTGGACGCATCAACGCTGCTACGCGTCGGCTTTACGACGAAACTAACTATGTATCAACACACTGAGACATGCCCTCCAGTGTTGGCCCTTACCCTGATTCTGAAACTTAACTGGCGATTTTGGAAAAAATTGACAACTAGCCCTCTAACGCAAAAATGAACCTTCACGGATCGGCGCGAGAAAGGTGCCGTAAGATCCGCATATTCTTGAAACTAATATTTCTACAACTAGAAGAACTAAACTCCTAAAAATTCGGAAAAAAATTGTCGAAAACTCGCAGAAACACAGGCGACGGCGACAGTCGTCGCTCGCTCACGCACGCAGAAAACAGTTTTTTCAGGGTTAGAAAAGGGCATTTCTCGGCCAGAGAAGTCAGTGCGAAATGGCTCTGGCCACGCACTGCGTTATTCTGTCCTATTAGCCACCCAAAGCCTGATCTCCTGACCCTAGTATGTTGGGTATGGACCCCCATACGCATCACCGCCCTCCCTAACAAGTTGCTGCAGCACCGGGAAAGCAACCCCTGACCATCAGGAAGGGTCAGGAACTAGTCATGTACAGAACTCAGATTAACAGTGTAACCAGGAAATTATCCTGAGGTGAAAAACAGTAAACAGTGACATCAGAAAAAAACTCTGGAGTAAAATCTGAGGGATTTCGGAGGCTAGGCACTAGCTGCAGCTGGAAGTAGGGCGCCACGCATGAACTGTGGAACTGGCCGATGAAGGCCTGCCCTGGAGCTGCAAATGCCCGCCCCACTCAGGGCTGGAGGGCTGAAAACTGGCCCCCTTTCACAGAAAAAATCAGTAAAAATTGTAAAAAACCGAGAGTGTAGAGTACAGAGTGTCCTGCTAACGGGTGCTTGATCAAGGCACACAGGACAGTGCCTGCGGACACGTGCCAGAGGCGCACAGGGAGCTGAAAAAAAAAAAGCAATATCAAGGTAAAACTTTCCAAAAAAAATTCATGAAAAATCTGTAGCGCGAAGCATACCTTTCAACAGCGCGAAGCTTGTAAAGAAAAAATACCGCAGCGCAAAGCTTGCAAAATCTGCAGCGCAGAGCTTGCAGAAAATTCAGGAACAATTACTTATTTAAAAGATTATTGCGAATCAGATATTGTCACCAATCCCAGGGCCACTTGGGTCTCAAACCAGGCATCCAAGGATGTCTCCTCTGGTCTTGATGGTGTTCTGGGCCTCCTGGGGGACCGCGAGCGGCGGCGTCGCAGGCCCTGTCTCCTGTGGGGGGCGCTGGGGTGATCGTTGTCGCTGCCTGAGGCAATGGTGGCGCAGCTCCGGGTCTGGGCTTCCACAGCCCTGAACATCCGGGGCGCTCACGGACTCCTTCGCCCTGGTGGGGCCCTGCAGGCCTGGCTGTCGCAGAGGTCCTCGCTGGTGTTGCTGGCGTCATCTCTGCGGCCTGCCGCATCTTCTGGGCCTTCCCCTCGGTGATAGGCCACACGCTGCTCACCCTAGTCCTCATACCTCGCGTTGGAGGAGAGGCTGGACCGCGGCGACTTCAGCGCCTCAGCCCAGTCCTGGATCCACGCGGGGTAGTCGGCAATCGGCGGCGGCTGGAGGTCTCAGGGTCAGCTTTGCTGTCGCTGGCACAGCTGCTGCTGCAGCTGGACCCTGCGAGGCATTCCGCGTAGCCCTCACCGTCCGTAGACATGAGGAGGCGGGCTGCGGGAGAGGTGCGTTTCACTCTTGGACACCCCATTTTCTTTTTGTCCATGAGCAAGATGGATTTTAGAATTAATTTGAAGCGTATTCCCAGGGGGGTGCGTGTGTCCTCTCTAGGTTTCAGTTTTACTCACCCAAAAAATGAGTTTTCAAACCTACACCCTCCAAAGTCAACACCCCTTGTTCCACCCTTGGCGATGCAAGCACAGAAAAAGTTTATGTTTACATGACTGCAAAAAGTTCTAAGAGGTTACCCACCTCTCAGTCAGTCCTGAAAACAGAAATAAACAATAATAAATAATAGGTTAAGGGTAAAGGAGGAGTGGAAAGTCTCAAAACCACTCCATGGTTAGGGTAAGGCTCAAGTAGGCAATAAATAGTCACAGAAACTGGTCAAAACTGACAACGTCTCGTCGACGACGTCCTGAAATGCGACGGCGCACGACGCGTCGTATCCAGCTCAGGACTGTTGTCAGGGTGGGAGGACAGTCTTGAGGGTCAGGGCAGTGATACACAGTGAAATACAGCCATTTTGCCTCGAACCCCAACTTTTTTGCGTCGCTCCCCCTTGGACGCGTCGACGCTGCTAGGTGTCGACTTTACGACGAAACG
Organism: Eutreptiella sp. 'Long Island Sound 2002'; assembly: GCA_964036045.1. NCBI lineage: Eukaryota > Euglenozoa > Euglenophyceae > Eutreptiales > Eutreptiaceae > Eutreptiella > Eutreptiella sp. 'Long Island Sound 2002'. Next base: position 92,881,991 of record OZ038379.1, on the reverse strand, counting down.
AACTATGTATCAACACACTGAGACATGCCCTCCAGTGTCGGCCCTTACCCTGATTCTGAAACTCAACTGGCAACTTTATCAAAAATAGACAACTAGCCCTCTAACGCAAAATCAACATTCACAGATCGGCGCCGGAATGGTGCCGTAAGATCCGCATATTCTTGAAAGTAATATTTCTACAAATAGAATAATTAAACTCCTAAGGAATCGAGAAATAAATTCTCAAAACTCGCAAAAAACTCAGGCGACGGCGACAGTCGTCGCTCGCACACACACGCAGAAGACAGTGTTCTTAGGGTTAGAAAAGGGCATTTCTGGGCCAGAAAACGCAGTGAGAAATGGTTCTGGCCATTTCTTGGGTTATTCTGGCCTATTGGCCACCAAAACCCTGATATCCTGACCCTAATATGTAGGGTATGGACCCCCATACGCATCAATATGGTCTTCAAACAATAAGTGGGGCAGCAAATTACCGCAGAAACAAGCACTTCAAAATAGGTCCACTCCACCCCTGTTCATTTGTTTGTCGTGCTATAATGCAAGCCTACACAGCCCTCGCACAACAAGACACTGTTCCTGGGATGACATCGCTGCCCGTCTTGCGAAAGAGTGTGCTCAGTTTGAAGAGGAGGCGGCAGAAGTCAGAGCTGGTGGGCTTGCCACGAGTGTCACATGTGATTGTTCCTTCTTTGGTTGAGCTTTCTGTACAGTGTGGGATAGATGATGAGAGAAACACCAATGCCGAAGAGTCGGACACCAAAGGAGACGAAACCCAAGAAAAATGAGTTTTCAAACCTACACCCTTCAACGTCCACACGCCTTGTTCGACCCTTTGCGATGCAATTACAAAAACAATGCGTTGACATGACTGCAAAAAATTCCAAGAGGTTACCTACCTCTGAGTCAGTGATGAAAACAGAAAAAAACAATAATAAATAATAGATTACGGCTAAAGGAGGAGTGGAAAGTCTCAAAACCTCAAAACCACTCCATGGTTAGGGTAAGGCTCCAGTAGGCAATAAATAGTCACAGAAACTGATCAAAACTGACGACGTCGCGTCCACGACGTCCTGAAATGCGAAGGCACACGACGCGTCGTATCCAGCTCAGGACTGTCGTCAGGGTGGGAGGACAGTCTTGAGGGTCAGGGCAGTGATACATAGTGAAATACAGCCATTTTGCCTCAAACCCCAACTTTTTTGCGTCGCTCCCCCTTCGACGCGTTGACGCCGCTACGCGTCGACTTTACGACAAAACGAACTATGTATCAACACATGCCCTCCAGTGTCGGCCCTTACCCTGATTCTGAAACTCAACTGGCGAGTTTATAAAAAATTGACGACTAGCCCTCTAATGCAAAAATCAACATTCACAGATCGGCGCCGAAATGGTGCCGTAAAATCCGCATATTCTTGAAACTAATATTTCTACAACTAGAATAATGAAACTCCTCAAAAATCGAGAAATAAATTCTCAAAACTCGCAAGATGCCAGGCGACGGCGACAGTCGTCGGTCGCGCACACACGCAGAAGACAGTGTTCTTAGGGTTAGAAAAGGGCATTTCTGGGCCAGAAAACGCAGTGAGAAATGGTTCTGGCCATTTCTTGGGTTATTCTGGCCTATTGGCCACCAAAACCCTGATATCCTGACCCTAATATGTAGGGTATGGACCCCCATACGCATCAATATGGTCTTCAAACAATAAGTGGGGCAGCAAATTACCGCAGAAACAAGCACTTCAAAATAGGTCCACTCCACCCCTGTTCCAAGGTACATGCCCGAGTGCCGCAAACTCACCAGCGCCCCACCTCGGGGGCTGGAATTCACCCCGAGGTTCCCCTTCACCGCCGCTCGGACTACCCAAGGATGTGGAACACAGAGCAACTGCCGGACAATGGCCATTTGAACCGAGAGTACCACAAATGGTGAACGTACAAGTCAACACATCCTCTGCTTCTGCTGTGCTTGTTAAAGCTTCTACAGAGCAAAAGCAGAGCTGCGGCGAATGCAGGTGATGTTTCATTTGTTTGTCGTGCCTTAATGCAAGCCTACACAGCCCTCCCGCAACAAAACACTGTTCCTGGGATGACATCGCTGCCCGTCTTGCGAAAGAGTGTGCTCAGTTTGAAGAGAGGGCGGCAGAAGTCAGAGCTGGTGGGCTTGCCACGAGTGTCACATGTGATCCTTTCTTCTTTGGTTGTCCTATCTGTACAGTGTGGGATGAATGATGAGAGAAACACCAATGCCGAAGAGTCGGACACCAAAGGAGACGAAACGCAAGAAGTTTATCATATTGCAGGGCTGAGATCGCCAGACGCCATGGCTGAGGATGTGGAGGATTTTTGGAGAAGTCTACTTGATGTCGCCCGGAAGTCTGGAGTCCCAGTTGCGGAGAATCTCTGGGAAGTAACAGTGCAACAGCTACAAGATATATTCGGGAACGTTCACTCGCTGTCTGTCCCTGGCTGCTACCGAGGGCAGTCAGGTGTTTGGCAAGGATTTGTTACAAGGTTGTTTGCGGTGAGTGCGAGTTGTGAAATGATTCCCAGGCGCTGTACGATTTTGTTTATCTTGTTCTCTATAACTAGTGGCTGCAATATGAAGGAAGCACTATGGTCTAGGGTCATTTGGACAATGGGTTCCAGACCGCCTACCACTATGAAGAAGACGGAGGAGAACCAGACTCTGACGGTAGCGAGCCAATTGGACTGGAAGTTGACAATTACCCGGACGCCTTCACTATTGGCAAGAAGGAACAGTTACAGTGGTGGTAACCCAAGAACCGTGAACCTCACCTGCATCTGTACTACACAAATGGGGACTACTACCAAGACCAAGTTGAAGAGGAAGAGGAAGAAGCAGACGTCGATGCAGAAGAGGAAGAGGCGGAGGCAGAGGAAGATGAATACCAGCGACAAATGAAAGGTATCGTCTCAGTCAACTACAGTGTGGCGCCGCCCTGGACTTTGGGTCTGTTGAGGTGCTCCCACGAACCTTCACACAAGGAAGGACTTCAAGACGCTTTACGGAAGGTGCATGGAAACTGAGATTAAGGCTCAAGAGTAGAAAGCCAACAATCCAATCAGGACGTGCAAACGTGTTGGTGTTTCTTTGGTCAAGTATGAAACGGATTACAAGCAGCGGGTCATGTGAGTCTTGGAGGCAAGAAAGGTCCGTTGCAGCGACTGCGAAACCCACAGAGTGAGGATTGCGACAAGGCTGCTTAGAGGAATTGGCCGCCATGAAGCTTGGCGTCGCAAGTTTTAAGCAGAATGCAGTTGCACTTCCGCTTGGGCGCCCTGAAACCAAACATAATGCAATTGTGCTTCCGCCCCGGCGCCCTGAAACCAAGCACAATGCCGTCGGGCTTCCGCCTGGGCACCATGAAAACAAGCACTCTGGTCTTCCCTGACATTGGGTTGGAGGTAAAACGCTTTGGTGGATAGTTTGTCATGTCAGAATCAGTTTATCAGTTTTGTGCTTGTTCTGGTTCATTTGATGGTGAAGAGGAGGCTTCATCCTTTGATGCAAGCCCTGGCATTGGCCATGCTAACCTCAGTTGCATGACCAGTCGCTTCCTTCCCTCGCTCAGGCACCAATTAACAAGGAGAGAAGGGACGAGCAAAGAGCACCAAAAATCAATCAAGGCAAGGAATCAAGGAAGAGTTAAAAGGGGAAAAAGTACAGTGATGGACAGGAAGGGAGTCTCAGATGCGGGGCCAAAAGCAGCAAGCATGAAGTAACTTGATAGGGAAAATCACACGCTGCGCACACACACTCGAGGCAACACACACCGGCGAAAGGCAGTGTTAATTCCTTATCCCTCACCACCAGCATGTGCCGTTGTTGTTCACCCCCAATGCATGTGTTTATTTCGGTGCCATGTTCATACCTCAGTTCAGGTACGCCAGAGACTCCACTGACGCGTTCCCCTGGGGGGGTCTCGCCCCGGAGCACGCTGCAGCGGACACGCAAGCAAGCAGGCAGGCAAAGAACTGCGCTCACAGGGGTATCCTCAAAAAACAAAGCGTTCTAGAATCCTGGCCCATCTGAAACAAAACAAAGGTATGTACACAAACACATCATGGTATGTACCCAGGTGGGTTAAGCCATCGACTGGAGTAATGGCGTCTCAGAATATTAGACACTTAGTCCCCAACCATATCGCATCGTTAGGTCCACCTCCTCAGTGGCACGCAGGTACGGGGGTTTAAACACAACCCGGCGACCTGCCCAAAATGTACCCTAGACCCCTGCCAAGGGAGGGGTGTTGCGATCAGCCACATCCGTGCCTCCCGTAGCCAAGGGACTGCAAGGCCAAGCAACAGTGGCTGCCCATGCTGTTCGAAGCGCAGATCTCAACTCCTATTTGAGCCGAAGATAAATTATCCCCTAGGAGTCGGGGGCTCAACATGGGCTGTTTCAGCCGATCCTGATTTTGGCTCAAAAAACTTCAAAGTTTACCCCTCAGCCGGGCCATACAAGGTTAGAGAAGAAGCAACCAAGCCTGTACTCTGCGAGCACAAGCTCAGTAAAGGACCTATGCAACTTAGTTCACCCAGATTCCCTGGCATTCTGGCGCCACGGGGTCGCCACGTGGGGTCAGGATGCCAAAATCCACAAAATTCGCCGTCTCTGGCCGCCAGCCAGGGTTGGCGTTTGTGGCGATCTCCTTGAGGCAAGCGTTGATTCACGGCCTTGATATCCCTTTGGTCCCTTGCATTTAGGTTTGGCTTGCTGTCACGTTGGCTGCCTAGTGTTTTCCGGGGGGATGGTCACAGGACGGGGCAGAAAACAGCAAGAAATGAAAATTTCGGGCACGTGACACGCATCGTAAGTTGCATAGCTCAGGCTAGGCGGGAGGGGAAAATACGAAACTGTAGAGCAATTAATCCTGGTTCATATCCTACAATACCTGCAGCATGATTCCGGCCAGTCCCCTCGCCCCATCGAGGAATGGTGTTTCCAATGTGGCCTAAAATGCCAAAAGCCGCGAAACGTGGCCGAAACTGCCCACACTCACGATCGCATATTTGCATGGCAATGGCGAACAACGATGTAACTCAAGTTGCTATAGGCACACAAGACTTAGGTCCAAATATATGCCCCATGTCAACGCTCAAGATCGACTGTAGCTATTTTTCCCCTTGAGCGGAAAAATGGTACACGCAAAATGGCAACCAGGTGACACAACCCACAACGGGTCACCCATGGATCTCCCATCCCAAGGCGAGGATATATGGGGACATAGCCTATTCGGGGCCGGTTCTTGTACCCTTTCCAAATCGCTCTTAACCTTGGATATCGGGCGCACACAACCTCTGGGCTAATATTAAGGGGGAGATGAAGTTTGGGGCCATTGTGGTCCGAAAGAGGGTTAGTGGTCACAAAAGTGTTTATTTCAAATGTTGTATCTGCTGTCCCAAGGGAGATGGACTTTAGGCTTTTGCATGGATGCAACCCAAAGCTTTAATTCCCTTTACCAAAAATGGTTCGGGTTCCAAGCACAAGAAAATCCATCTTTAACAGTTTGACCCTTGGAGCACACGAAAGTTGGGGAAAATGGCCAAAATGCCAATACTGGGAGACATATACCCATGGGACGCCAAAGCCGATATAAGATGGCGTATCGCCACATGGAACACCCCATAGTAAGTGTTTACAACCATGCTTACTATGGGTGGAGACCTCCCTTGGATCCCAAGTCAACCATGCATACATATGGGCACGTGTGCGAAAGGCAGAAATGGCGTGCATGCTCAAAAGGGAATATTATAGCAAAAAGTGGATGATTTGAAAAAATCAAACAAGGTATGCGGGATCTTTTTGGTGCTCTGTACGTCTCATATTGCCTTGATTCGAAGCTCATATCGCTGTTGGCTTGGCGAATGAGGCTTGGCGCCACGGCCATTTTCGCCAGATCTTAGAGGGAAAGTTGTCTTTTCAAACGACCATGTTTTGGTACGTATTGAATTGCGTGCAGGCATCGCTAATTAGCTCCAAAATCACAAATAGCCTGCGGCTTTCGGTCTTGTGAGCCTTGTGTTAAGTTATTTACGTTCATGCTCACAAGTACACAAAGTTAGGGTTTGGGCACGATAGAAACCTGCGTTTTTTGCACCCATATGTGTCTCAAAACACCCTTGTAAGACGCTTCCGCAAACAAAGCGATATGCCCATTTGAAAGGGGTATGAAAGGAAAGCAAAGGGGGAAGATGTAAAGTTCCCGACGAGCTCATGTTCTATGGTAGCCATGCATTCCGTCGCTTGATGTATAAGCTTGCGTGTCAACTTTCTTCCAGGCGCAACGGTGAAAAATTCTGGCGTCTACACCAGATGAAAGTACATGAAAAATCGTACAGAACCCCACCTTATCCCGCACGCCCGCTTTGACCCTAGTCTTCTTAAGATGAAAAATCCATCTTACGGAGAATAGTAGGAAGAAAAATGAGATGAAATTTCTAGCCAAACAATTTTTAGGCTCCCGCCTTTGTTTCTGCTGTTTTGTTTGTGTTAGTGCTTTGTGGACCTTTTGCAATCGGAGATATTGCCATTTTGCATTTTATAGTCATTTCCATGAATTCTATCCACATCTAGAATTAGTAGCGATTTTGCCGAACTAACAAAGTAGTTGGAATGGATTTTGACATCTCCAACATTCAGTTTTTCAGTGCCATGGAAGCAAAAATTGAACAACAACAAACATCAATCAAACATATAACACACACGTACACAGCCTATGGCGAAGATGCTGCCGCGCTGCTAGCTGCGCTCTTCAATAGATTCGGGCCACCTCGCCCTCCTGTCGCCATCCTGTCGCCTCCCTGTCGCCTCCCTGTCGCTGTTTCGGCACTTTCAGCCCCCTGTCGCTCCCCTGTCGCTTGCCTGTCGCTTCCCTGTCGCTGTCTTGCCGCTCCCCTGTCGCTCCCCTGTCGCTTCCCTGTCGCTTTCCTGCCGCCCTCCTGTCGCTATCCTGTCGCTTCCTGTCGCTTCCTGTCGTTTCCTGTCGCCATGCTACTTTTTGCCTGGCGCCTTCCTGTCGCTCTCCTGTCGCTCTCCTGTCGTTCCCTCCTGTCGCTCTCCTGTCGCTATTTCCTGTTGCCTCCCTGTCGCCCTCCTGTCGCTTGCCTGTCGTCTTCCTGCCGCCTCCCTGTCGCCTCCCTGTCGCCTCCCTGTCGCCTCCCTGTCGCCCAACGTGGTAACCTGTCGCTTTCCTGTCGCTTGCCTGTCGCTTGCCTGTCGCTTGCCTGTCGTCTTCCTGCCGCCTCCCTGTCGCCTCCCTATCGCCTCCCTGTCGCCTCCCTGTCTCCCAACGTGGTAACCTGTGGCTCTCCTGTCGCTTGCCTGTCGCTTGCCTGTCGCTTGCATGTCGCCTTCCCGTCGCCTCCCTGTCGCCTCCCTGTCGCCTCCCTGTCGCCCTGTGTTACCCTATCGATGGAAAGCCATAGATACCTCAAACAGGCAGTTCGATAGTACTAAAAATGTTCTTTATTCATGCCAAATTGTGAGATCTCGCCTTAGCAAACCTCTCCAAAGGTGTGCAAAGCAATGATGCAAATCGTAGATCGATGGTTCAATCATTTGCATTGTTTGACAATCCTAAATTCCTAACACTCTTGGTGATCTACTATGCACATTTGCATGGCCGCTCAGCTGTAGGCTCGCAACCATTTTGCAAATCAAACTAAATCTGACAATTATGTAGTACACACGCCGCCAAGAAGAAGTAGGTCAACTCATTATATTGGTACGATCCACCTCGGCTCTTAACTCGATGAAAAAGACCAAACTTCTTGATGTTGGAGAATGCGTTCTCAATAGCAATGCGCTCCTGAGGTGCAACGATGAAAGAGCAATGTACTACACGAATCAAACGTACATTTATTTGGCTTTGGCCTTTTGCGTACTAGTACTTGCGTCCAAGAAATAGGACGAAAACTTGATGTTCCAAGCCGGGGTGTCGTACTTCGTGTACTTTTTCAACACCTCTTCCCGTAGCTTCTTGACAGCAGCCAGCCAATCGGCCGTATTCATCCCGCAATACTTTGCCCAAATCCTCTTGCCGCGCTCCGTCCCCAACTAGCTGCCATGCTCGCTGTTCACAATGATTGAGCCCAAGGCAGTTCGCGTGCGCCATGGGGCCGCATTGTTGACCGGAGCTGCCCATTGATCCAGGCCCATGCGCTTGCATAAAGCCAGCAGGTACTCTACCTCACTTTCTTCATACGCTCGGTTCACTGGAACCTCTTGTGGTGGGACGTCGGACATTAGTATGTTTCTCTGAAAATGCGTTGGTAAAAGCATTGCACACCACAATTTAGATGACTTGTCATTCCTACCCCAAATCACCCGAAACTATCACGAGCAAACAGACTGCACACCACAATTTAGGAAACTTTGGATTCCCAGCCCAAGCCCATAATGTGGCACAAAACCTGCCAAAATGTTGCTGTGGCATACATTACATGTAAAAAACACCGACATCATTGTGTCACACATTGCTTGGCTTGTTTCCCGTCCACTGCACTTTTTGTGTCAAAAGTGGTTCATCGCAATGTCGATTGCTGCAAAGAGGGTTCTCTATCAATGATACAGAGTCTGCGCTCAGCTCTGCAACACGTGCAAACCTAATGATGTGAGTGCTGACGCTATTCATGGTGCTTGTGATGACGCTTGTGCTACAACGGAATGACCAATTTTAGCCCTTTAAATTTGGGCCCTACCTCCATGAGGCAAGTTTTGCAACCGAAATTTAACCCTTCTACTTTGCATGTAAAACATTTTGAAACGCGCTACACTTTTTTTTATCTATGCCTTGCACTGTTCTTTCAATGATCCACTTAGCGTATTTGGGAGAATAATTTCCAAACCTTGAACACTGAACTGAACACTATTTGGACTACCACCCACCCACCCCATGCTACAACGCCCCCTGGGCCTGATGAAAAATGATCTATCCAAGGGTGGAGATCCATGTTACACCTAATGTTGGTCATCAGGAATGGTGGTCAGCATTGTAACACCACCTCTTAGATTTGCTCCCCCACTGGGCAGTGTGTGGAATCCCATGCATTTAAGACAGGGTCTTGGCGGTGGGCCTGAAAAGTTACTGTAAGCGGAAGAGATTACCCACCGTTTGGAACACTGGGGCATAATCTTTACCCAAGATAGTTTTACCCAAACTGTACTGTTGCACGCACAGAAATACATCAGGAACACTGGGCCCTCTTGGCAAAACAGGTACTTGCCTTGACCACCAGGGCACCATGCAACCAGAAACAAAGCAGAGAGACATCCTTTGGCCTTGAATATGCTTCATGGTGCTGGCTGGGCCATGAAACATCACTGCCTCTTTGTGCACGCTCAAAGGTCCAACAAACAAACACTCAGAGAAAAGAGGGTGGTTGAAGTTCGATTGTGCTACACTCAACTTACCTTGTGGGTGCGTTTCCAAACAATCACCACGAAAAGGTGAGTTTGCGTTGCACACCCACTTCAGAGCAACCAAGTGCTCCTCTTATTACGATACCACACCGGCCCCCAGGCACTGTCCAAATTTCGGCACATCGTACACCCCTTCCCGTGTGCTTGAACACCAGTGCCAGATAGAGAAAGCTGGAAAAAATCCCCAAACCTCCACACGATCATCCGACAGAACAAAGGATGCAATTCCCCCCACAGCAACCATAGAAGTCCACAAAGCTGATAAAGTCCAAGGCTCTCGGTTGTCCCAAGGCAGCACAGGCACACACAGCCACGCGCGTGCCTGGCACTACGAAATGCTCGTCATCGTTAAGCTTTCAGGCAGCATAGGCGCAGTCAGCAGTGCAAGATCACAGTGATGCGCAAGAGTCTCAACCGTTGGCGATGGCGTCGAGCAGGCCCCGTGTGTCCTCTCGTGTGCGGCAAACTTGCAAATCGTTCTCAACGTTTTCCTTGTGCAAATCCTGAAAATGCACAAGTGCGAAGCACGTGTAAGCCCTCGACGCTACTACCCTCTGCGACATACATTCAGTTCTGCGCAAGCAGCGTCGACAGCATCAGCCGTTAAAGTCTTCAGATCGTCAAACTGCGTCAACAGACTGTTCATAATAGTCTGAGATAGTGGTTCATTGTTTGAAAGAGAGGAAGCGGCAAACTGAAAAAGCAGTGCACTTTGGCAAAGTGAATTACCTGGACTTGATCAACCAGTTGTGTGTTCTCAAACTGCTCCGTCAGTTGCTTCAGCGTGTCGCTGCAGGTTGAAGATTAGTGGGGTGCTGAGTTGTGCTGTGCTGTGCCGTGCGGTGCTGAATTGTGCTGTGCTGTGCCGTACGGTGCTGAATGGTGCTGCGCTCTGCTGTGCGGGCGTTGTACACACACACACACACACACACACAAGTACCTTTTCTTTCTTGTTTCTTCTTCTTGCGGCCTTGTCTGAGATAACGGAGAGCATGTTCATAACAGAAACTATAAACAGAAAATGTGAAAAGAAGAGGACAAAAACGCAATCAGAAACAATTTTTGGATTAACTCAATGAAATGCTTGCACAAATAAAAGTTCTTGCTGTCGGGACGAGTTCTTGCTGTCGGGACCTGTCGGGGTCATTTCTGATCGGGAAAGTTTGCAGTTGACACTTATCTTTATCATTTAGTTCTCAGTTTCAGGCGAAATCTACCTGCGGAATGAATCGATAAAAGATGAAAATTCACCAAACGCTAAAAGTTTACCCATCTAACAATGAAATGACATCTTCATAAGAATCCAAATAAATGTAAAACATTGGTTCTCATTTTCTTTACGTATATCCACCTGTATAAAAATCCATGTACTATTTTGTCCCACTTGTTGTCTTCCACAGGCCTGTCGCTCTCCTGTCGCACCCCTGTCGCCTTCCTGTTGCCTTCCTGTCGCCTTCCTGTCGCAAAAAAACACCCTGCCGCTCTCCTGTCGCTCTCCTGTCGCTCTCCTTTCGCTCTCCTGTCGCTTTCACCTGTCGCTTCCCTGTCGCTTCCCTGTCGCCGCTAGCCCTGTTGCCCTCCTGTCGTCTTCCTGTCGCTTTCCTGTCGCGTATCCTGTCGCTATGTCTTGTTTCCTGTCGCTTCCCTGTCGTCTCCCTGTCGCCACCCTGTCGCCGCCCTGTCGCCCTCCTGTCGCCCTCCTGTCGCACCTCCCCTGTCGCCTTCCTGTCGCCTGCCTGTCGCTTCCTGTCGCTTCCCTGCCGCTTTCCTGCCGCTGGCCTGTCGTCTTCCTGTCGCCACCCTGTCGTCTTCCTGTCGCCACCATGTCGCCTTCCTGTCGCTCCCTGCCGCATTTCACCGTCGCCTGCCTCGCGTGGCCCGAATCTAATCGTTCTACTCTTGGTCGCCCTCTATTCCATGAAGTATACAACAAAGTGCAAATCCGGGCAAAGAAGGTCGAGCTGTTGAACTTTACAAAAAAGTGGTGTAGTCTGGTACAAGCTGTGTGCTTGATTGTGGCACTTGGGCGTTGTCGGATGAAATATAGGCATCTTCTGTCCTTTGCAAGTGCCAAGCAGCAGGCCAACCTGAATGCCACCGCGGTACGTGTTCCCAATTTCCTCCCGGGTTGACGGACTGTGAAGAATACATCGAAAGGTTTGACAAACCTTTGCGCATTGGACTCATACACATCGTACCACAACACCGTGTCAATCTTCTGTCCACTGGACGAGTGGTTGGAGAATGTGCAGTCCCAGGATGCTATCTTGGAGACTGTTGCAGTCCCAAGTGATGATGTTACATTGATTATCTGAGGTGATGGCTATCCGGTCGCCAGTTGTTGTTGGACTCATTTCAATGTGTCTATCATGGACGATAGTCGCCATGCAAGGAAGACGAGCCTCATTTGGATTGTTTCTGTGGCCTAGGCAAATGACAAGGACATGGAGGACCCGAAGATTCTATGGAAAAACAATGCTGAGGTGTGCTGTGGTGCGTTCTTCTTACTATTTCATCGTAAGATGCATGTTTCATCTTGCCCATTTGGCCCAGATGCCGGATACCGTCGCGCACAATCACAGCACAGAAAAACAAAAAAGTCAAGAAGAAGACGTACAGCCAGAGGAAATAAATGGAAAAATTGTGTGTTCCGACCTCAGAAACCCCCAAAAAAAACTTTACGCCACTGTTTGGAGATGTCGCAAAAGTATAGGACACTCACACAAAACCAAGAACAACGGGGCCACAACAACAGTGAAGTTGAAAGTTGCGTGCCCCAACACACCTAGCAAAGTGCGTGCCGTAGGAACTAGGCGATTTGTGGGCGTCAAAAAAAATGAGAGACCAAAAACCGAAAATAATTAGAGAAAGCGTAAAACCAACGCACAAGAACCACAAAACACCAAACGCCGACAACCACGGACCACGGGAAAGGGACGACGTGCGAACCAAGTATGTTGAAAGGGAAAGGAGCGAAATGGAGAGCGACATGCGTCCATGGAGAAGCAAAACAACCGAAACCGCGTATGCAACCCAAACTGCCCCCGCTACATATACATAGGTGTGTAAATCAAGTATGTTGAGAGAGAGGGCCGATGGGAGAGCAAAAAGACATACAACGAAACAACAAATGCATCCATCCATGCATACATACACATGCCACGCCAACCCGTCACGTGTCCACCTCCATAGGGGCAAACAATAATACCCAAGTACAAGCAACGGTATGGGTGCAATGCAAACAACCGAAACCAAACAATCAAACATGACCACAGGCATGAGCCACAAGCATAAAGGAAGACAACGTATGTCCAATTGAATCGCACGACCGAAAAAATAAAACAGGGCAGAGGAAAAGGACTACAATGGCACGAAACAGATCCCATTCGTTCACCCATTTCTCCATAGGTGATAGTAGGGAAACCGGCGATGCACACAAGAGGAACAACAAGAGACCACATCCGGTATGGAAAACAAAACTGGAGGGGGAACGGAAAAGGAAGGGAAACGTAAGTTGCGATGCCATGCAGACCCACCCAACCACCACCCAACCAAAACGCCTCCGCACGCTCCTCACGGACGAGAAGACCATATCTGGCCCAAGACAAGAAAAAAGAAGCATGGTATGGCAAACAACGAACCTAAATAGGTATGGGAAGACGGACAACACCATGGTATGAACAAAAAAAGTGGAGAGGTATGGCCGCCAACCGCCACCCGCCACACCCACCCAACCCCTACGCCGTACGCATGCTCTCTATAGGGGAAACACAAAAGGTATGACAATGAGGTATCTTGCCGTACCAAAACCGCAAACCAAGCGACACGTACCAGCGAGCAAAGGCAGAAACAAGCGGGTAGGGCCAAGCGCAAAACCAAGCGAACAACCAAGCAACACGTAGCACCACGCCCCTCCACACCTCTACACTCCGCAGGTACCACTGAGAGGCAAAGGAAAGGCAAAGAAGACAACCACAAAATGAAGGTCGAGGATAGTACACACCGCACAGTACACATTTACAGGACTTTTTTTTCAGCCCTCTATTGTGAGCATGTCGGCGGACGAACAGAACCAAAACAGGTACGACATACCACAAAGTCCGCGCACCTGAACTTCCACACCGCACACACACCCACACACACGCTGCTAGCCCAGCGCACACAAACTCAACACAGCACGCAAACCAACACACGGCAGAATTAGGACACACACACACACAGGAGGGCCACAAGGAAGGGAAGGGACCACCGCCCACAACACAACACACCAACACACGCACACGACCAACGCCACAAGCAGGCCTCAGCCAGGAATGGCGGGGACCTTCCCCCGGGGCCCTCAGCCAGGATTCGCGGGGGCACCAAGACGGCAACACACCAAGAAAACCACACCCGCGAGAAGACACACACACACCACGCAACTCAACGCACACAACACAGGAACACACACGAACCACGGACCACCGCACTACACTGAAAACAACACCCACCGCCACGAGAGGCAGATGCCAGCCAGGAATGGCGGGGAACTGCCACCAGGACCCTCAGCGAGGATTGGCGAGGGACCATCCAATACCAGCGGACCCGAGCCAGGAATCGCGGGGAACCGCACCCAGGGCCCTCAGCCAGGATTGGCGAAGGACCACCCACCACCAACACCAGCGGACCCCAGCATGGAATGGCAGGGAACCGCACCCACGGCCCTGGGCCAGGAATGAGGAGGGACCACCGGATACTAGCGGACGCCAGCAAGGAGTGGCGGCCAAACGCACCGAGGGCCCTCAACCAGGCCTGGCGAAGGAAAAAGCGGCACCAAAACCAGCAGACGCCAGCAAAGAGTGGCGGGGAACCGCACCAAGGACCCTCAGCCAGGATTAGCCAGGGACGTCCCAAAGGACACAACCGCCTCACGCACGCCACACGCAAGACCAACCAGCAAGCCATAGCTCAAAAAAGCGGGGGCAGGCAACTGATAACACCACCACCACACCACAGTACACGCACACAAACACACCAGCACACGCACACGAGACACACACCCACGCTACAGCCACCATCGGAACCAGCAGACCCCCCCCTACCAGGAGTTGCGGGGAACGGAACCCACGGCCCTTAGCCAGCATTGGCGAGGGACCACCCACCACCAAAACCAGCCGACCCCAGCCAGGAGTGGCGGAGAACCGCATCCAAGGCCCTCAGCCAGGATTGGCAAGGGACCACCCACCACAAAACCCAGCGGACCTCAGCCAGGAGTGGCGGGGAACCGCACCCAGGGCGCTCAGCCAGGATTGGCGAGGGACCACCCGCCGCCCCCCAAACCAGCGGACCCCAGCGAGGATTGGCGGGAAACCACACCGAGGGCCCTCAGCCAGGATTGGCGAGGGACAACTCACCACCAAAACCAGAGGGCCCTCAGCCAGGAATGGCGAGGAAGCACCCACCACCAAAACTGGCGGACCCAAGCCAGGAGTCGCGGGGAACCGCACCCATGGCCCTCAGCCAGGAATTGCGAGGAACCACCAACCACCAGCAGCAGTAGACCCCAGCCAGGAAAGTAAGAAAAGGTCACTGCCATGTCTTTGTTGGAGGGCTTGATCCAGGCCGAGCCCCCCTCAAAGCCCTTTTGGTGATTTCAAGACTTACTTAAGTATTTTTATCTCTCTGTCGAAGTGTAAAGTACACTTTCTGAAAGTAACTAGGGTTGTAACCCTAGCCCCCAATGATGTTCACCCCTACCACTCAACTGAGCAGAGCTATCTTCCTGCATGGAGGCTATACCGAAAAAAAATAGGCATTTCATGCTTAAGGCCTTGGAGGTTAAGCCTAGTGGTCTCCCACTCCAAGACCCCTATACTGAATTGTTTCTACCACTGATTGTGGTTCTATCTTTTAACTGTTTCTGAATTCAGTTGCTTGGCCAAGTCAGATTCTGTGTCTGGCCTAACGCCTATGCCCTATATTCCTAACCAGCTCCATTTCACCCAAGGGAATGCACATGAAGTGCTTGATGCTACCTTGGAGGCTAGAGTCAGGCCAGTTTTCACTTAAAATGATTTGTTTTATGGATTTTTGATTGAATCTTTGTATTTAAGCCTGCTTTGTCTATCTGCAGCCCTTCTGTGTTATACTGGATTTCAAAACTATTCATTGATTCGATCCACATCCTGTTGTTGCTCTACTTGCTGCTTTGATTTGGGTTGTCAACATCAAAACCTGTAGGTGTCCATCAAAATCTCTAGGGCATTAGGCAAGGATATTCTTCTAAGAATGGCGGGGGATTGCACCCGGGACCCACAACACAGACCCGCCACAGGCCCTAGCGGGGAGAGGCGAGGGCAGGCAACCAGAGACACCACCGACACACCACACGCACACGCGCACACACACACCAGCGCGCGCACGCGAAGCACACAGCCACGCCGCACCAACACACGCGCCACAAACACAGAAAACACATGAAAGCACGATGATCACACATGCCCAACTGCACCGGAAACACACACATCACGGGATACCCCTGACCCAGCCTGAAGGAAACGAGCACCCATTCCTCAGCCAGGATTAGCAAGGAACCAACAACCGACCCCAACGACAAATCTCCACGTAGGAAAGACGGGCAACGGCACCCAAGACACTCTGCCAGAATTGGCGAGAAGCTGCCCAACCTCCCAAGACTACAAACACAGCCAAAAACGACCGACAAACCGGCCAGCAACAACTGCAAGGCCCTCAGCCGGCGAGGGCCCACGCCCAGCACCGCCGAACGACAGCCCAGGCGCGGACCCACACCCAGAAACTGAGCAGAGGTATCTTCCTGCATGGAGGCTATACCGAAATAAAATAGGCATTTGATGCTTAAGGCCTTGGAGGTTAAGCCTAGTGGTCTCCCACCCCAAGACCCCTATACTCAATTATTTCTACCACTTATTGTGATTCTACCTTTTAACTGTTTCTGAATTCAGTTGCTTGGCCGAGTCAGATTCTGTGTCTGGCCTAACACCTATGGCCCATATTCCTAACCAGCTCCATTTCACCCAAAAGGGTGCACATGAAGTGCTTGACGCTACCTTGGAGGCTAGAGTCAGGCCAGTTTTCACTTGAAATCATTTGTATTATCTATTTGTGATTGAATCTTTGTATTTAAGCCTGCTTTGTCCATCCGCAGCCCTTCTGTGTTAGACTGGATTTGAAAACTATTCATTGATTCGATCCACACCCTGTTTTTGCTCTACTTGCTGCTTTTGTTTGGGGTTTCAACATCAAAACCTGCAGGATTTCATCAAAATGTCTAGGGCATTAATCAAGGACATCTTTCTAGGAATGGCGGGAGATTGCACCCGGGACCCACAACACACACCCGCCACAGGTCCTAGCCGGGAGAGGCGAGGGCAGGCAACCAAAGACACCGCCGACACACCACACACACACGCCCACACACACACCAGCGCGCGCACGCGAAGCACACAGCCACGACGCACCAACACACGCGCCACAAACACAGAAAACACACGAAAGCACGAGGATCACACACACCCAACTGCACCGGAAACACACACAACACGGGATACACACCACTCACGCTGAAGAAAAACAGCACGGTTCCTCAGCCAGGATTAGCGAGGAACCAACCACCGACCCCAAGGACAAATCCCCACCTAGGAAAGGCGGGCAACGGCACCCAAGACACTCCGCCAGAATTGGCGAGGAGCTGCCCAACCAGCCGAGACTACAAACAGAGCCAAAAACGACGGACAAACCGGCCAGCAACAACTGCCAGGCCCTCAGCCAGTGAGGGCCCAGACCCAGCACCGCCCAACCACAGCCCACGCGCGGATCCACACCGGGAACCTGAGCAGAGGTATCTTCCTGCATGGAGGCTATACCGAAAAAAAATAGGCATTTCATGCTTAAGGCCTGGGATGTTAAGCCTAGTGGTCTCCCACCCCAAGACCCCTATACTCAATTATTTCTACCACTTATTGTGGTTCTACCTTTTAACTGTTTCTGAGTTCAGTTGCTTGGCCAAGTCCGATTCTGTGTCTGGCCTACCTCCTATGACCCATATTCCTAACCAGCTCCATTTCACCCAAAAGAGTGCACATGAAGTGCTCGATGCTACCTTGGAGGCTGAAGTCAGGCCAGTTTTCACTTAAAATCATTTGTTTTAGCCATTTCTGATTGAATCTTTGTATTTAAGCCTGCTTTGTCCATCTGCAGCCCTTCTGTGTTATACTGGATTTCAAAACTATTCATTGATTCGATCCACATCCTGTTCTTGCTCTACTTGCTGCTTTGGTTTGGGTTTTCAACATCAAAACCTGCAGGATTTCATTGAAGTCCCTAGGGCATTCATCAAGGTCATCTTTCCGGTACCAGATGCAAACCCTGAATTCCTTTCGAGCCGACTCTGAGCTGAAGCACATGAAAGGCACACTGAAAAGCACATTGAACATGTCCACTCAACTGTCCCCCAGAACCTGGCCAATCAGAAGTGTACAAGTCCAACTTGGCAGTGTAGCCCCGCCAAAAAGTGAACTGCCGCTCAGAGCTGCATTCGGGTCTCAGGAAGATCCAGAGCACAGAAGGGTGAATCAAGATCCACTCAGAACAATCCCTTCAACCATGGAGGCCTTAACGGCCCATGGTGATGACAGCCTGCAACATCTCCGCAGGCCAATCGCCGCCTCCATCGCCAGGTCGGCCTGCCCGGCCTCTTCTTCTACGGTGTTTTGGGGTCCTGAAGAACAAGAGGACCTACGAAGGAGGATGGACGAGTATATGCTCCACGAGGAGTACCACAAGTCCATCAGAGAAGAGGATGGAGAAGTACCTCTTGAAGCCGTGGGGTCTCCGCCCCAAAGAGAGATGGGGTCCTTCCCTTATTCCGGGCCATCTACAGATATAGCGCAGACAGTATCACTACCGAGACGACCAAGAGTACACGAGTACCCGAGAGCATGGCATCCAGACCAGCCTACATCTTCAAGGGCGCCTCAGAAGAGTCTGGATCCTCTCCACCCAGAGCAGACACATGGGGCTCTGGATCGCATGGCCGAACCTTTGGCCAAGCTCCTATCCGGATCTGAAGACCCGGATGTGACAGCCTCGTCAGAAGCAGTCAAGGCAAAGTTGGGTATCAGCGGACCCTTACCCAAGCCAGCACTACTCTCACCTTCACCCAGACTGAGCAAGTTGGCTGATGGTCTAAAAAGACCAAGGGAGTCCAGGTTGCTACCGAAGGTCACTTGCCCCAGCCCTTTTCATCCTCATGCTAGGACAGTCCCTATTGCTCAACTACAGGACGTGCCTGTGACGGGGACTGAGAAAAGAGGGCTGTCAGCCCCCGCACCCCTTGCCGGTGTACCCCCCCCTCCCTTCAGGCCTAACCCCAGGAAATGGGAAGAGTGGCCGATTTATTGCACAGGCGAACATCCAGCTGGAATTGCCAGAGTTCGACCCGAAAAATCTGCCCGAATGGGCAGAAGAATTTGCTGAATTTCTTTTGCTAGCTGGCCAATCCCATGTGGTTGTGGCCACTAAATGTTCACTGCTGAAACGCTCATGCAAAAAGAAATTTTTGCAAAAACAGGTGAAACAGATTGTGAAAACCTGTTCAACATGGGCCGAGGTACTCCAAAGACTGAAGAAAACCTTCCCAGTCTATGAGACTGACCTCAGTGTGCGCACACAGATAGATGAGCTACCTATGCTCCCTGAGTTTGTTTCCGCTGCGCGAGTCTCTGAATAGGTATGCGACCTAGAGTATCTGTTTTCACGGATGAACCTGGGTTCCTCTGGAGCCACTGAGCCCAACCCGTGGCTCATGAGTAAGATCCCTTCACGTACCTGGGATGATTGCCGCGCTACCTCTGAGAGGAAAAGCCGGACCCACTCGTACGACGACCTGCCGGACCTGCTGATTGAGCTAGCTCTTGAGAGGGAGAATGACTCCCACATGGGAAAATTCCTCAGGAAACACTTGGGTCGAGGTAGTACCCCTACCCCGGAGCGTGGCAAAGGAAAAGGGCCTAAGAATCCCACTAACGCCAACCAGGGAGGTGGTAAAGGAAGGGGTACCCTGCGTGCCATGAATAAGGTTAAACCTTATGCAGGTACACGCCCTCTGTTCTAGTGTAAACCCGTCAATGACAAGGGGGGTCCTTGTCATGCCCCTGACTGCAACCACCCCAGTAGTTGTATGCTGCAGATGAAACGACAGCAGCACTCCAAAGATCGGAAAACTGTGACCCATCAGAACCATTTTTGGTGTACCATCACCTGTGGGTATTCTGGCAAACGTCCTCACTACGAGGACGAATGTCACATAAAGAAACGAGAGAGTGACAAACTCAAGCGGCAGGAGGCCGAACGCCAGAAGAACCAAACACCCACCAGAACTCCCCAGAATGGGGATAAAGATGGTAAAGGAGGTGGCAAGGGGGACGGAAAAGGTGGAACCCCTAACC
This sequence comes from Eutreptiella sp. 'Long Island Sound 2002', assembly GCA_964036045.1. NCBI lineage: Eukaryota > Euglenozoa > Euglenophyceae > Eutreptiales > Eutreptiaceae > Eutreptiella > Eutreptiella sp. 'Long Island Sound 2002'. The sequence goes on along the minus strand of OZ038379.1, from coordinate 92,862,080 downwards.
CCCAGACGCGCTAGTCAGCGCCCGCTACTACTCCCTCTCCTGCCAAAGGTGACCCGGAGACGCGCCCATAGGGGGATAATGCCTCCCCTGAGGGGAATAACTCCAAGAAGAGGCGACTGGCCTGGATGGCCAAGTCCATCATGGCTGCAGGGGTGGATGTCCAATTCCCTGCTGAAGAGTAGGGGGGCGGCTCCGAAGGGGAGGACTTGGTTTTCTGGATCCTCGAGAAAATTGAGGATCAAGTTTTTCGAGCAGTGCTTGACACCGGCGCAACACTTTCTATAGTCGCCCGACGCCTGCTAAAGACTTTCAAGAAAAGTAACACCGTGGCCATAAGAGTAGGGGATGGGCGTACCATCCATCCCTAGGGGGGGTCGATGTGACTATTTGTCTTGGCGACAAAACTGTGACACACAACTGCGTAGTCTTGGACACCAAACCCATTTGACATTGTCATTGGTACCGACTTCCTGCGAAGAAACCCCCAGGTAAAAATGCTGTCTCTCTGGCGCCCCTATTCTCTGCACTGCGACTTTGGCAGTGGGCTCTTCTCCGCACCTTTGGAGCTGTCAGGACAAAAAGAGTCTGGGCTGCGCTACGCAGCCAAGACTAACTATTGTACTGAAAACTACCAATTGGCCCGTCACGTTCTTGAAAATGGATTGGTGGCGCTTCAGGTGACCCTGGATGAGATCCAGGTAGAATTGTTCGCGAGTCAACAACAGCACATCATGCAGTTGTACTGCTCGAAGCATTTGAAAAACGCTTTCCGTTTCTTCTGGAAAACAATGGGCCTAGTGTATGCTAAGCCTCCCTTCTCCCTGCTCGCGAAGGTTCTGACCAAAATCGCTTATGAGGGAGGAAGGGTTGTCACGTGCACCCCTGACTGGGGTTGCTCAGGTGAACACGCTTATTGGCGCCGTATGCTAGACCCAATGACCGTGGGAAAAGTGCAACTCACAGACGGTGGTATCTCCGTGCCTGAGGAGTCAGACACAGGTATGCAGGCCCCTGAGTGGGCCAGTTTCTTATCCATTGTCGATGAATCTCTCAATCCTGTACCCTTGTGTGATCTAGATCAGGTGCTACTGAAAGAGGTCATGGCCGAAAATCGTGGCCTGACTCTTTCTGATCTCCAAAAAAAATCTCCTGAGCACCTACCAGGCACACTTACAGCGTGTGAATCTCCCGATGGCCATTTGAAACCTGCAGCTGTAAATGAAGATGCTGACGACCAACTGTCTGAGATCGCCAGCACTATCCCTTTTTTTAATGTTCTTAACCGCATCAACTTGTTCAGGGGCTGACGTCCCCCTATACCCCCCCCCCCCCGGCACTATCCCTTTTGTTGATCCCAGCTGTGTTGAACTAAAACACAGTGCCTTCCTGGTCCAGCTGTTGCTGGAGGAGGTAGATCTACAGTCAACCTCAGAACCAACTTCCCCTGTTGGAAAACCGGTACTACACATGCAGCCTATGCACTCAGGTGAACCCGTGGCCCAGAGTCCTGATGCTCTAGCGCGGCCTTCTTCTAATAACATGCCACTGTCTGAGCTTGACACTCAGGAGCTTCGACGGCTGTTGTACCTGAAGGCCGAAGGTATTGAGCGCCAAGAACGGCTACAATACCTCAGACAGCCCTGGAAATCCTTCATTTGGTCGGGGGAAGAGAATGAATCCTACAGGCTGCCTGACCCTGAGATACCCCTAGTGTACTCTCTGCGCGATGGGCAGCAATGTCTCCCTGAGTGGGACGATGGTTCTGTACCTGCCGAAACGGCAGAAAAAGTAAGTGCCTGGAAAGAGCAGCCCCCATGCTGAGGAGGATTTCCTGCAGAAAATCGAGAGTCTTAACCTCCGACTGGAGAAACTGCTCCTAACCTAGGAGGAGGTGTTCGGCGCCTTGCCGCCCCCCCTTTTTTGTAAAAAAATGGTCCAGATTAACCTGAAACTGAAACCTGAATTTGAGAAGACACGAGTGGGGCGTCATCCTTACCCCGCTCCACAGGAACAGGTTGAGAAATTCGAGCGCCTGATCCAGGAATGTATTGATGCTTGCCTCGTGGAAGAATATAAGAAAGGGGACTACCCCCATCACTGCAGTCCCTGTTTCCTGGTAGCTAAGCCAGGATCGACTGCCATACGATTGGTTGTTGACTATTGTGAGGTCAACAAGAAAACCCAAAACCACTCAGGGAGTATTCCTAACATGGGAAATACCCTGGAGCGTATTGCCAAATGCCGGTACAAGACCAAAATGGACAAACACAGTGGTTTCTGGCAGGTTGACCTAACCGCCGCAGCTCAGGAACTGCTGGCTTTTATAACCCCTAAGGGTCGTGTGTTTAAGGGGAAGGTCATGCCTTTCGGGGTGGCTAATGCCCCAGCACTCTTCCAGGAACTGATGAACAAAATTTTGTGCATACTGAGGCGCAGACCTCTAGTACAGGAGTTGATTTCTCGAGGTGCAGAAATGGAGGCCCACATCCATTATATGATTTTGGGTACCAATACACAAGAGGACCATGTCCTTCTCCTCCGTGAATTTTTCATTGTTTGTCAGGAAAACCATCTCCAAATCAAACTCGAAAAAAACGAATTTTTGAAAGAGGAGATAGAGTATTTGGGTTTCGACCTGGGGTATGGCTGGTGGAAACCAGCCGCGTCTAAGATGCAGCCCCTGCAGGACATGCAGATTCCCAATGACCCTAAGAAGGGTCTACACGACGTGAGAAGTTTTGTGGGCGCCTGTAACTTCTATAGGCGTCACATGCACAATCTTATCTACTCCTCTGACCTAATCAAGAAAATGACTCCCTCTAGGTGGACCACCAGAGAGGAGGAGTTTTTCCAGGAATTGAAGAAGAAAATTGCCTCTTGCAACTGCCTGGGAGTACCCCGCCCTAAGGGCGAGATAGTCCTGATCACTGATGCCATTGATGTAGGGGGGGGTGGAACGATGTACCAATTGCTGGAGCTTAACCCAGCTGAACCAACCCAGTGCCATTATCGTACTAGCGGACTGAACCGTGATGGCTCCTTGAAGCATGACTACCCTACCAGTGAGTGGCGGCTTGTGCCACTGGGACACTGGAATTGGAAATGGAACCAAGCGCGTTCCAATTACAGCACCTATGACCAGGAACTCCTGGCCGGTATGTTGGTGCTTGCTTCACAGTCCCGACTCCTGGGATCTATTCCTATTGTCAGCCTCTCTGACCAGGAACCGGTGAAGTCTTTTCAGAAGGGCCGACCACCGGAGAAAGCGAAACTAAAGCGGTGGTGGACTTACCTGAGCCGGTTCAGGCTGACAGTTCATCATATCCCTGGTATAAAAAATGAACTGTCTGACTATATATCGCGCAATAACTTCGATGCGCCTATAGGTGAGAGCTCTGAAGCACTCGCCAAAGAGGCTTTCCAGCGTATGGATGTCCAGCTTGACCTGTCCATGCGCACTGCTGGGATCCTCGAGGGTTGGAGTCTAACCGACTATCAGTTAGAGTATCAAGAAATTCTCCAGACCCTCAGCACTGTTCCCGAACCCCGTGTCATTGACGGGCACCAGTGATATAAAAACAACCAGTACCTTTTCTACGAGGACAGTATTGTCGTACCTGAGGCCCGACTTGATTGGTGCCTGCACTGGTCCCCTCTCAGCTCAGGTCACACTGGCGCTAATCGCTCAGTGGACTTCTTCCGCGAGTGTTTCTGCTCTAGTCTAACCCTGACTGAACTGAGGTCTCGTATGCAGACCATTGTGGATGCTTGCGGCTGTCATGCGGGCAAGCAGAGCGACAAGAGGGATAGGGGACTGATTTCCAGCTTACCCATACCCCATTGTACTAACTCTCTACTCTATGTGGATTTCATCCACCGCCTACCTCGCTTCGGCCGCTACGATAGTTGCCTAGTGGTCACCTGTGGCCCGTCCGGCTTCACCCGTGTGTTCCCTTGAAATAAGAAAATCACAGGTGAGCAGACTGCGAAAATGTTGGTCGAACAATGGTTTGAACCCTATGGGGCACCTAAACAGGTGCACTCTGATGAAGATGTACGCATCCGCAGTGACACTGGGTGGTACAAAGGAGTGCCGAGTGCCCTCAACGTGTGCCCTATAGCCACAAGTCTAACCATTTTTGTGAGAGACAAAACCGTGTGCCGGAACAAAACCTGAGAATCCTGATGAAAAAGGAGCGTACCAAAGACTTGATACGCCTAGTGCCCTGAACAGTGCTGACCATGAACTCACAGAGGAGCTCTTGTACGGGTTTCACCCCCCACAAACTGTTCCATGGAGGACGACCTGCTTTGTTCTTCAAAGACCCCTTTCCTGAGGACTTCAAGAGTCCTGTTGGAGATTGGCTGGAACACAAGCAGTCTATGGCTAACCAGGCTGGGACTAACCTGAGACACGTCCGTGACCGTGAACTGAGCCGATGGAATTGCCTACGACGACCTGCCAGCTTCAAGGTTGGTGACCTTGTTTTGGATCACCATTCACGCCTACCCTCCTGGCAACGTAACTGCCTACAGGACCATTTTTTGGGCCCTATCGTATCATCAGGGTAGATGGATCCAGGATCCATGTCAGGTGCAGTCCACGTCTAGGTGGTGAACTGCTCTGTGCACCTAAACAGTTGAGGCACTATCAACCCACTGACAATTTGACCTGGGATGGGTGGCGCCTCAGCGACAGTGAGGTGAAGCGTTTCGGCTTAGAGAACGCTGTCAGCCCAGAGGAGGCAGACGGACTTGAAAAGATAACTGCCGATGACATGGCAGTCCATGGTTACTACGTGGTTGCAGATATTGCTCGCCACGAGTACCAACAGGGTCGAAGGTTTCTAACCCTGTGGGATGGCTATGGGCTATTTGAGGCGACCTGGGAACCCATGTCCGCCTTTATACAACCAGATGGGAGTATCAACCCATATTCCGCTCCTACCGCGATGAGAACAACGAGGGACAGCTACTAACCCGTGCTGAGACTCTGTCCCAGCGTAAAAAGAAAAACTAATTTCGCTGTGTCAGTCTACTGACTGTCTACTAACCTTGCAGGGGCATTGAGCACTCTTGTGCAGATGTGCCTGTGTTTGTGTGTGAGAGCAGTTGTCACAGTTGCCCAGCATTGCATCGCAGCACAGGATCTTTAGCCCCCCGTGACAACCACACCCTGACCGAAGGCCATTGGTTTTATTCAGACCACTGCTTTCAGAGCACTGCACTTACCCTGTCTGTGCCCTGCAGTCCCATGCCTATGGTTTCCAGCGTGAACCAGGTGGCCGCTTATCAGGTTCGCACCCACCCAGCGAGTGTATTCCTTGTTGACCATGTGTTGCAAAGGAACTGCCCTAATGTAATGACCTTGGGGAGCCAACGACGAACGATGGCTTACTACTCCAGGAGGCAATGACAAGCAAGGTGTTATGAAGCAAGGTGTGTCTGCCCTCCTTGGGGACAAGCGTGCCCACAGTAAGGACCCCTGACTGGTCCAGACCCATTGGGTGCTATCCTTCCTTACAGAGTTTACCATACTTATAAGTGTGCTAAGTATGTCTGTGTGTGTCTCACTTCTCTGCGCGTCGTGGCTCCCAGAGACCGGGCTTCGCTGACGTCGGACCGAAGGTCCTAATCAGGTAATATTACCACTCCTATGGCGCCCAGTTTCTGTGCTGGCGCCTATCCTTTGGGGGAAGACGGCAAATGCCCTACCTACTAAAGGGGGGGGGTGGCCAATACGTGCTAAGGGCATGCAAAACGCCCATTTGTCTAAGGGCCAAAAGCTAACGCACTCCCCTGCCCACGTGGAAAAGCACACGAGACAGGAGAGACCATTACACTACACTCACTAACGTCAGCACCAGCCTTTGAAGGCAGGGTGAGCACTCATCACTTGCACTCATCACCTGCCAATCTTGCTGACCCTAACTCCTACACACGCTACTTGGTGTTGTAGTCAAGGAGGTCGCGGGCCCTATTGACCCCCCTGTGAAAGAGCAAGAGAACACAGCGCTACTAAGCAACTGTGGCCTAACAGGGACGCCACTACACGTTTCCCTGTCAGGGCTTTCAGGAAAAGAGTGCCATAAAGTCAGACTGCACTCGCCACTCACTGCTGAGTTGCAGTTTGTTGTTTGTGTGATCTGCTCTGCATATTTTAGCGAGGAAAAGGAACTGCACCAATCACCCTCACCTGCCCACCTGCAAAGCAAAGGCCAATGACTTGGGTTTGCGGCGGCGGACCCAAGACTACCTGCACGTATTATACGCTTCTCAGGTAGCCCTATAATACACTGTCCTCAAACCCAAGTACAACCAAGCAACCTTAAGGAACTCCACCCGTTCGCTTATAGAACGTGGGGTGGAGTCCCTGAGTAACCTAAACAAGAGTTGTACCGTGCACAATACGTATGGCCTACCCTTTAATGCGCCATATGCATGCACAGGTATGCACAGGCTTTTCGAGTTCCACTTTCTCTCACCTAATTTAACCCACCACAACAAATCATAGCGTGACTCAACCAGGAGGTGAGCTCCTCCTGGGCTTACCTACCTTACTCACCACGCATCATGTGAATGCCGAAGATGACACGAGCGCAAAACAACCCTAAGCGCTTAGAAAATCCTACGGCGAACTATAAACAACCCTAAGCGATGAATGCATTGTGTGTCATGCATGCACTTTGGACTTTGTTCCCTGCAGAAGAAGGAGAGGGAGTGGCGCACCGCACAGCGCAGAACAAGCCTAAGCGGTGTAAGCAATCCTCTTTTAGCGCTACGGCAACACCAACACGAGCAGGCACTTTCGTTTCCTACCTGTGAAGAGAGGATAAGGGTGGACTCGGACACAGGGAAAGCGACACAGCGTGTGAATGCCTGAATTAGGCTCCTGCATCGCGAGGACAGCGGATGCACTAACCGAACGTGCGCGCTGCGCGCTCCATTCGCTTCGCACACCTTTCATTTCTGTTTTGACCTGTGCAGAGCAAAAGAGGTGAGCGCCCGAACCCCCAACGAACACACCGGTGACAACCCTAACGTTCTAACGAAGCAACCAACACGAACGCAATGCATGCGTGTGAAATGACACTGACGTACCTGAGAGGTGGATTGTCCACCTGCTCTGTGGTGTGGGTTCATTTTCGATACTTTTTCCTAACGTTTATAAAAATGTTGATGCAACTGTACAAACATTTCTCTTAGAACTTTCAAAACTATGGCTCATACCTTCGTTTTCTGGAGCCGTTTACGCTTGCGCAACCCTCCTTCTGGAGTCTGCCTCTGTTGCGCTTGTCTGCAACTTTAAGCTTTAGTCTAAAAATGACGATTTCCTTCACTTTTTAGCGATTTGACTTCTTGAGTCACTACCCCTTTCGCTAAACCACAGGATTCACTCCCTGTTGGTTCCATTTTCTATTTTTTTCAGCTCCTGGACATCTGTGTCCTCCATCGGCAGTATTGCTCCGCCCTGGCCCTTGGTCAGGACGTTTACTGAAATGCTGTTTATACAGCGATAGCTGTCCGCATTAGAGCGTTCGACTGTACCCTAGTGGGCAAGCATGTGTGTCCAGGGAGGGAGTCCTGGGTTCAAACCCCAATAACCCCAAATTTTCACCAAAGGCTTTCGCCGCACGCTGGCGACTTTTGAGGAATGCCCCATCGAAAGGACATCATTCACGGTTCATTACACTGTTTTTCAAGGGTACCTACAGTGTGATAGGCTTCTATGAACTGAGGGGAACGTTTTTGGTAGGCTTAATGCATTTTCTGAGGTAAATTTTGGAAATTTGAGCCTTTTTTCCTTGGTCCTACCAGCTTGATCAACTAGTACTCCCGGGGGGAGTAAGAAAACATCACTGTCATGTTCTTCTTGGATGGCTTGCGAGGCCCAGCCCCCCTTGAAACCCTTTTGTTGATGCCAAGACTTACTTAAGTATTTTTATCTCTGTTTTGAAGCCTAAAGTACACTTTCTCAAAGTAACTAAGGTTGTAACCCTAGCCCCGCATGAAGTTCACCCCTACCACTCAACTGAAAAGAGGTATTTTCCTGCATGGAGGCTATACAGAAAAGAAATAGGCATTTCATGCTTAAGGTATTGGAGGTTAAGCCTAGTGGTCTCCCACCCCAAGACCCCTATACTGAATTGTTTCTACCACTTATTGTGGTTCTACGTTTATACTGTTTTTGAATTCAGTTGCTTGGCCAAGTCATATTCTGTGTCTGGCCTGACTCCTATGCCCCATATTCCTAACCAGCTCCATTGCACCCAAAAGAGTGCACATGAAGTGCTTGGAGGATACAGTCAGGCCAGTTTTCACTTAAAATCATTTGTCTTATCCATTTCTGATTGAATCTTTGTATTTAAGCCTGCTTTGTCTATCTGCAGCCCTTCTGTGTTATACTGGATTTCAAAACCATTCATTGATTCGACCCATATCCTGTTGTTGCTCTACTTGCTGCTTTTGTTTGGAATTTCAACATCAAAACCTGCAGGATTTCATCTAAATCTCTAGGGCATTAAGCAAGGACATCTTTCTAGGAATGGCGGGGGATTGCACCCGGGACCCACAACACACGGCCGCCACAGGCCCTAGCTGGGAGAGGCGAGGGCAGGCAACCAAAGACACCACCGACACACCACACGCACACGCGCGCACACACGCACTAGCGCGCGCATGCGAAGCACACAGCCAAGCTGCACGAACACACGCGCCACAACCACAGAAAACACACAAAAGCACGAGGATCACACACACCCAACTGCACCGGAAACACACACAACACGGGATACCCGTGACCCACCCTGAAGGAAACCAGCACCCATTCCTCAGCCAGGATTAGCGAGGAACCAACCACTGACGACAAATCCCCACCTAGGAAAGACGGGCAACGGCACCAAAGACACTCCACCAGAATAGCCGCGGAGCTGCCCAACCAGCCGAGACTACAAACACAGCCAAAAACGACAGACAAACCGGCCAGCAACAACTGCCAGGCCCTCAGCCTGCGAGGGCCCACTCCCAGCACCGCCCAACCTCAGCCCACGCGCGGACCCACATCCAGAACCAAAACCTACAGCACCCTCACCATCGAAATCGCCAGCAACACCGTCAACCGCAACATCACCTGCAGCAACCTCACAAACAGCATCACCAGCGGCACCATCAACCATCGGCATCACAAGCGGCAGCATCACCCGGACCATCACTGGTGAAACCCTCACCATCGGCTTCACCAGCGACGCAAACGCCGAGTGCATCACTTACCGCACCCTCGCCATCGCCATCAACAACAGCACTGTCAACCATTACATCACCAGCGGCACCCTCACCATCGATAACACCTGTTGCACCTACGGCGCCCTCACCAACAGTGTCACCAGAGGCACATACAACCGTAACAACTGTTACATCACCGGCCAAACCCTCACCATCGGCATCACCAGCGGCACCCTCCGCCGCGAATTACGAGGAGCCACTGCAACACCGGAGACGACCTACAACACCAAGACAGCCTAGCCAACCGGCAAGCAACATCCGCCAGGCCCTCAGCCAGGAATGGCAAGGGCCCACACTCAGAACCGCAAGGAACCGCCACACACGGGCCCACATTCAGAACCAACACCAACAACACCCTCACCATCGTCATCACCAGCAGCACCCTCATCACGAGCATCACCAACGGCACCATCAACCATTGTGTCACCTGCAGCGACCTCACCATCGGCATCACCAGCGGAACCACGGCACCACAGGCAGCACCCTCACCTTCGACATTACCACGTACCGTAGACAAGCGAAAGCAATACCCCTTGTGGTGAGAGATACTCCACACGGCTGGGCAGCCCGCCAGAGCTGCCGCCCAAAGGAGGGGGCATGTGGCCCTACCCATGGACACATGTGGGGACACCCTCCCACCCGGGACACATGGACCGGGTGGCCGCGACAATGCCTTCCCAAGCACATGCGGGAGCGGCTCAAGAGGCACCTGACATAGGGCAGTGGGAGGGACAGGACGTCCCCTTAGTAAGACCTCCTTCCTGCAATGTCAAAGGAGGCATCCCGAGCTCCCGAAGATACCTACCTACCTACCTTCGACATTACCAGCGACGCCAACAGCCGGGTCGTCACCTACACCACCGTCACCATCAGCATCATTACCCGGTACATCACCTACAGCACCCTCACAAGAACCACCACCAACCTTGATGCTTCCTTTGCCAGGGTCTTCCAGCAGTCCCAGGGCGGTCCTGGAGCGTCAGAGTCCCCACCACTGTTCCCAGGAAAAGTGACAGCACCTGCAGCAACCTGTTGGCTACATCACCTGCAGCAAGCTCAGCACCCACCTGCATCAACCTCACCACCACTCAGTGCATCACCTACGGCATCCTCACCATCGGCGTCACCAGCGGCACCATCACCAGTCGCATCACCTGCAGCAGCCTCCCTCACCAGCGGCAGCATCAACCACCCCGGCACCCTCACCATTGTCATCACCAGTTGCACGGTCAACAGTAACAGCACCTGCAGCACCCTCACCATTGGCAGCACCAGCGGCACCATCACCCAGAACATCACATGCAGCAACCGCGCCATCGGCATCGCCAACGACACCATAAACCATAGCATCACCTGCGGCACTCACCAAAGGCAACACCAACGGCACCGTCCCCCAGAGCATCAACGGCAGCACCCTCACCATGGGCACCACCAGCGAGTCCAAGACCCGGTGGCTCACCTGCAACACCCTCACGGTCGGCAATACCAGCGGCGCGCTCACCCGTTGCACCAACTGCAGCACCCTCACCGTCCCCGTCCCCAGCGCCACCACCTTGTGGTACATCTCCTACAGCGCCCTCACCATCGGCATCACCAGAGACACTATACGGCGTTGCATCACCCCCAGAACCCTCACCATCGACGTCACCAGGGGTGCCCTCGGCCAGGATTGGCGAGGAGCCAACACAACACTGCAGACGACAAACACCGCCAGAAGCAGCAGGCAAACCGGGCAGCAGCGGCTCCAAGGCCCTCCGCCAGGAGTGGCGGGGGCCCACGCCCACAACAGGCCAGCGACTGCCCACGCGCGGACCCAAAGCCAGAACGGGCACCTGCATCACCATCAACATCACTAGCGGCACAATCAACTGTAACATCACCTGCAACACCTTGCCCAACAGCATCACCGGCGACGCCGACCCCTGGTGCGTCATCTGCGGCACCATCGGCATCACCAGCAGCACCATCAGCCGGAGCACCACCGGCAGCACCCTCTTCATCGACATTACCAGCCCCGCCAACACCCGGGGCGTCACCTACACCACCATCACCATCAGCATCATCACCCGGTACATCACTTACAGCCCCCTCACAAAAACCACCACCAACCTTGATGCTTCCTTTGCCGGGGTCTTCAAGCTGTCCCAGAGGCGGTCCTGGAGCGTCGGAGTCCCCACAACTATTCCAAGGAAAAGTGACAGCAACTGGAGCAACCCCACCACCCGTTGGTTACATCACCTGCAGCACCCCCAGCACCCACCGGCATCAACCTCACCACCACCTGGTGCATCACCTACATCATCCTCACCATTGGCGTCACCAGCGGCACCATCACCAGCTGCATCACCTGCAGCACCCTCCTGCACCAGCGGCAGCATCAACCCCACCTGCGCCCTCACCATTGTCATCACCAGGGGCACCGTCAACAGTAACAGCACCGGCAGCACCCTCACCATTGGCATCACCGGCGGCATCATCACCCAGAGCATCACATTCAGCAGCCGCGCCATCGGCATCACCAACGACACCATCAACCATAGCATCACCTGCGGCACTCACCAAAGGCAACACCAATGGCAACGTCACGCAGAGCATCAACGGGCTCCATGGGCACCACCAGCGATGCCAACATCCTGTGCCTCACCTGCAACACCCTCACCGTTGGCAACAGCAGCGGCGCCATCACCCGTTGCACCAACCGCAGCACCCTCACCCTCCGCATCCCCAGTGCCACCACCACCTGGTACATCTCCTACAGTGCCCTCACCATCAGCACCACCAGAGACACTATACGGGGTTGCATCACCCCCAGAACCCTTACCATCGACGTCACCAGGGGCGCCCCCCCGAAGGATTGGCGAGGAGCCAACACAACACCGCAGACGACAAACATCGGCAGGACCAGCAGACAAACCGGCCAGCAACGCCCGCAACACCCTGTGCCAGGAGTGCCGTGGGCCAACATCCAAAACAGACCATCGACTGCCCCCGCGCGGACCTACACCCAGAGCCATCACCTGCAGCACCCACAGCATCAACATCACCAGCGGCACCATCAAATGTAACAGCACCTGCAGCTGCCTCACCATCTGCCCCACCAGTGGCTCCATCAACCATTACATCACCGTCACCATCGGCATCACCAGTGGCAACACCATGCGGGGCGTCACCTACAGCACCCTCACCACCACCACCACCAACCACAATGCTGTTCCGCATGCTTTTGCCGGGGTCTTTGGGGAGGAACTATAAAATCACCTCCAACACCTCCACCATCCCCATTACCAACGGCACCATCACCAGCAGCACCTTACCACCAGCAGCATAAGCCTCACCATCTGTCGGTGCATCACCTACAGCACCCTCACCATCTGCATTACCAGCCTCGCTGTCACCCGTTACATCACCGGCAAGGCAGTCACCACCGGCATCACCAGGGACACCATAAACCAACACCTGCACTGATCATCGGCGTCACTGGCGGCACCATCGCCCGGTACAGGGCCTCCAACATCCTGACCATCGGCATCACCATCAGCACCATCACCCGATGCATCTCCCTCGCTATCCGTAACTCCAGTAACATCACCACCTTGATACAGTTCCTCTTGCCGGAAGCTTCCCCCATTGCAGCTCCGTGGAACAGTGATTTTGCTGCAGCACCCCCATCATCTGCACCACCAGCTGCGCCATCAATCTCAGCATCACCCGGCACCCTCACCATCGACATCACGGGCAGCACCATCACAGTGTGGCATCACCTGCATCACCTTCCCTCACTAGCAGCACCATGAACCGGACCATCACCTGCCACACCCCAGCGACACCGTCAATCGTAACACCACCAGCAGCACCCTCACCATCGGCACCACCAGCGGCACCATCACCCGGAGCATCAACCGCAGCACCCTCACCGTCGGCATCACCAGCCACGCCAGCACCTGGTGCCTCACCTGTGCCGGCCTCAGCATCGGCATCAACAACGATACCGTCAACTGTCATATTACCTGCAACAGCCTCACGGTTGCCAGCACCAGCAACACCACCACCCGGTACATCACCTACAGCCCCCTCACCAACGTCATCACCAGAGAAACCATTGCATCACCTACAGCACCCCCAACATCGACATCACCAGCGACGCCCTCCGCCATGATCGGCGGGGAGCCACCCCAACACTGGAGACGACAAACACTGCCAGGAAAAGCAGGCAAACCGGGCAGCAGCGCCTCCAAGGCCCTCCACCAGGAGTGGTGAGGGCCTACGCCCACAACAGGCCAGCGACCCCCCATGGGCGGACCAACCGCCAGAACGAGCATCTGCATCACCATCAACATCACCAACCGCACAGTCAACTGTAACATCACCTGCAACACCCTCCCCATCGGCATCACCGGCGACACCGACCCCCGGTGCGTCACCTGCGGCACCCTCACCATCAGCATCACCAGTGTTACCATCACCCGGGGCGTCACCTACAGCACCCTCACCATCACCACCACCATCCTTGATAATGTTCCCTTTGCCGGAGTCTGCCAGCAAGGACCAAGGCATCACCTCCAACACGTCCACAATCCCCACCACCAACGGCACCATCACCCGTTGCATCACTTGCAGCACCCTCAGCACGGGCATCATCCGCCTCACCATCACCCGGTGCGTCACCTATAGCACCCTCAACATCGGCATCACCGGCAGCACCATCACCCGTTGCATCATCTACAGCACCCTGACCATCGGCATTACCAACACCACCATCACCCTTTACATAACCGGACGCGTCATCATCACCGGCATCACCACCGGCACCACCACCCATTGCACCACCTGAGCTCACCATCGGCATCACCAGCAGCACCATCACCCGATGCATCATCCCCACTATCCGTAACACCAGCAGCACCATCAACGGTTGCACCACCTCAATACTGTTCCTTTTGACCAGATCTTCCAGCAGTCCGAGGAATGGTCCACTCCCAGGCATCGCTGCGTCACCCGCAGCACCCCTCACCATCTGCAGCACCAACAGCTGCATCACCAGCCACACCGTCACCATTGCCACCACCGGCGGCACCACCACCCGGTACATGACCTACAAAAACCCTCACCGTTGGCGTCACCAGCCTCACCATCAGCCGGTGCACCACTCGCACCACCCTCACCACCGGCATCACCTGCAGCACCCTCACCAGGGGCATCGGCAGCGGCGAAATCACCCGTTGCATCGCCTACCGCACCCCCACCATCGGCATCATCGACCCCACCATCACCCGGTGGATCACCTACAGCACCCTCACCATCACCACCACCAGCCTCGATACTGGTCCTTTAACCAGAGTTTTCCAGCAGTCCAAGGAGCGGGCCCGATACGTCGAAGTCCTCATCACCGTTCCCACGAATCATGGCATCACCTACAGCACCCTCAGCATCGGCATCACCGGCAGCACCCTCACCCGTTGCGTCACCTACAGCGCCCTCACCATCGCCATCGCCAACCGAACTATCACCGGGTATCACACACACCACCCTCACCATCGGCATCACCAGCGGCACTATCAACCGTTACATCACCTGCAGCACCAGCAGCACCGTCGCCACTGGCACTACCAGCGGCACCATCACCTGTTGCCCCACCTACAGCACTCTCACCATTGGCATCACCAACCTCGCCATCGACACGCCCTAACCCTCCGAGCCACAAAGCACCACCAACCACACGTAGCAGGCACGCACTAAGACACGCAAGGGGCACACGCCACTGGACACACCGAACGCCACACTCAGGCCCACCGGCACCCCGCCTGCCCGAGGGACACTGGACAGCAAACCATCATAGCCTCACAACCTGAAACCCGCCCCGGGGCGACCAGGCCAACAAGCATAACATACCACACCCCTGGATCAGAGGTCAGGGGAAACAGCAGAGCGAGCACACCGCCACCCACACGCATCACCCAGCGTGCCGTACACCGCCCCGCGACACAAAAATCACGGCGTCCCCCCGCTTCCCCTGACAGGACGTGCCCGTGGGATGACGACTACGACGTCCTCCTGGCCATCCAACACCTACTGGCAGCCACAACCCAACGCCCACACGCCCACCAGCATACCCTGGACCCGTACGAGCCCGACCACCGCATGGAACCCCGCCCCGTATCCCCAGCAGCCACCGCAGACCAGAACGCGGAGCACCAGCAGCAGGGATCCTACCGCACTGCCACGCCCCCACAGCTCCGCCCGCCCAAACACATCTACGCCACACTGGCCAGCACCCTAGTCCAACCTATGGACGCCGAGCAATACTACCAATGCGTCCTCCGAGAACTCCCGGTCAACCACACGACCCTCCAGGAATGGAGGAAGACGAAAGGGGGCCACAACGAGTGGGGCCGAGAAGACACCTTTCTCTGGGAAGACACTTGGGAGGGCACCACAGACACCTTCCTGGAGGCGACAGCCACTACCTACTGCCACCCAACTGGGGACACCCAGCACAGCCTCCACACCCTCCTTGCGCTCCACAGCTGGAAGCATCACCACACCGTCACCCTCCACCTCCTGGACCACAATCCGCAACGATGGACGCCTGAGGACTACGCCAGCACCATCATCACCATACAGCGGGACCCCGAGAACCCAACAGGTTACCATCTCACCTGGAGCAATCCGGCACGGCATCCTCCCGCCTCCCGCACCCTCCAGGACATGTTCGCCACCATCAGCGCAGGACTACAAGAAGCGATAGCCGAGCAACAACCAGACGAGGAGATGCCCGAAGCTCCGCCCCCAACAGCGACACACGAGCGACCTCGCAATGAGCCCCTTGCTCACCCCATCACCAGAAAGGAACTCCTTCCGCACCACCGAACCACCCCAGACTGCAACGGGTCTCGAAACCTGCCGCAGGAATGGGCAATCCACAACGGCACGCTCCGCCGGGAGGAAAGCACACAGAGACTCCAGGCCATCCGCCTCCACTCGTTCACCGAACGCACCGAAACCTGGACACTACCGGCGGACCAACACCACCTTCTCATCACCATCCAAGGGGATGCCCCCGTAGCGCCAACAGAGGGAGACCCAATAACGCCGTCCACATACACCGACAAACGTCGTCAGCACCCATCACGGTACACCTGGGCCCGACCCCGTGGCAAGCCATCGTCATCACCTAGCCCGCCCCGAACGACCACTGACACACCTGCCAACACAGGTGGCAGGAAATCTGTGGAGACCTCCTCCAGGAGAACCACACCCTCCACCCGGTGCGAGGGGTAGCCCAGGCGCCACACGGCATACACACCCCGGGTTATGGGCATATGCCACGCCCATAAACCCACAAGCAGCGGAGGACATCAGGACCGCTCTATCCATCCAGCAAGCCAAGACCCAAACCTCACACCGCAACACCCAACGAGGCTGAACTATTTGGCGAGCATATCAGGACCACGACACCTTCACCCCCCAATCAGCCCCACCCCCCCCTAGACACCAACACCACCGCCCTCCTTCAAGCCGCAACAGCGGCAGCCAACCAGGTCGGGGCCCCAGAGGCCTGGAGCCCACAATACCTGGTCGAGACCAAAGTAGCGCCGCACGGGAAATCCCAAGAAGAACCGCCGGCGCCGAAACTGTTCCAACCCAAACTCAAACTGGACACGGCGGAAGACATCCCCCACGACAAGTGGGCGTCCCCTTACATCATCCCCAATACCACCACCCGGAGAAAAAGACGCCACCAAGATCATCTTCACCGGCCACCTCCCCCAGACCACACAGGTGTATGAGGTGACGGCCCCCAACACGAGCGATACACCATACAGGCGGAGGAGACCGCCGCAACCATGCTGTATAATTGGGCAACACGGGGGGACCTCCCGCACCCCACCCTCCATCACACCCTTTCCTGGCCCACCCCCTTCCAGACGGCGGACCGCCTGAGTAAGAAGCCGAAACGTGCAGGCATATACACTCCTTACCAAGAGGCCCAGCATCGACACAACGCAAGACGCAAGGCCCGCACCCTCCACGACGATCACACCATCCCGCGCATAAGCGCCCCCCCCATTAGGGTGTCAGATGCCACCCACAACCGCAAGATCACGGGCATTATCAGGGACTGCCTGACCCCGGCGGCATCACGGGCAGACGTCCCGTGGATCAGCGAGGGAGGCTGTCACACACGGGCGGTGGTTCGCCTCAACGACATCCAACCCCATAAACTACAGCGCGCCATCGGACCCTTGGCCGTAAACATCACCCCACACAGCATCGACCACTCCCGATGTGAGCACCACGACCAGCCCTGCCCCACCCCATGCGTCTCTCCCCTGCGCCAACCGCTACCGGCCCCGACCATAACGGGCAACATTTACCTGGGCACCCCCCGAGGGGACCCAGGCATATACATCCTGCCCAACAGGTCCAGGGAACATGCCATCCCCCTGCACGGGGTAGAGTCCCTCGTCCTTGGACTGCCCCCAGCAAAACACCAACACCAAGACATCCCGGGGGACAGACGGTCGCAGGCGCCGGACTGGGGAAAAAAGGCCCACCAAAGTGCTTTGGTCCACGGCAACCCCACAGCCCACCTACCAAAACACTTTGGCACGGAGCGCCACATTTTCCTGGAGGGACAAGACCGACACATCATCACCGCCGCCCCATACACCGTCGCCGGCCACGAAGAGCACTGGGACCCAACGGCCATCCCGGCGATGCCCCCACCACCGCACGTCCCCACAGACCCCGTCAGCCCCCTCCACATCCATGAACCCCTACGCCGCAGAGCCACCCCACACATCAACCCTCCCCAAAAAAAATCGCCGTCGCACCGTGGGACACCCTCGACGCAGCCCCCCAACATCCCGGCGTCCACATCCTCAAAGCCGCCGCCCAATGGTGGGTCCTCCAGAGGGCACACTGGGTCCTCATGGCGGCCCAGGCCTACAGCCCAGAGGCAGACCCGGAAGAAGACCCACGAGGCCGGCAGCAACTCCTCCAAGCCACCACTGTCACAGGCACTCTCCGGGGTCCAAGGATCCCCCAACGGTCGAGACACACCGGAACCCACGGAGGCCTGGGTCATGCACGTAAAAGCCATCAGGAACTATCACCTCCACCACCCTTTTGATGACAGCCGGTCCGCACTACCATGGCCCACAGAGGCTCGGAGACCATACGGAAGCCCGCCGACCTCACGCGCAACCGCGCAAAGGCGACCATGCAAAGGCCAGCAGAGCCCCCGCTACGGGACCCGACAGGCTAAACACCCCTTCTTCCAACCGCAGGCCCCATCCGTCTCACCACCTCCAGTCCCGCCAAAGTAAGCGCGAAGAAAAAGAGGCGCACCTGCCCCTAGCCCCGAACAGACAACAATGGACGGCAGGTCAGCAGCCTCCTCACCCCCCGCACGAGCCGCGACCTTCCTGACCAACCCAGCGTCCGCCTGACTGGACCCCCCCGCTCGCCCGGACGAAGCATACTCATCATCCTCCCTCCCGCCACAGGCACCGCCCCAGCCAAAAAACGTACCCACAGCTCCAGAAAACCACGCGAGTCCAAGAACCTCTCATCAACGACCACACAGGCGGATGGTTCTGGTGTCAGGGCACAATCCAGTACCGCCTCCCGGACCCAGGCCCAGAGGGTGGGGTGCAAAATCAGGTGCAATGGCACCGCCATAAGGAGCTGGACCAAGGAAGCAGCGCCCCGGACTATCCAGAGGGCCACACCTTGGAGGCCAACAGCGCCCACCCCATCCGACGTGTCTTCCCGGAAAACAAGGTTCACAAGGGCACCAAGTACACCGGGTAACTGTCCCCGGTATGGAGCCAGCACCTCCTCACACCACGCCCACCCAAGCGCCCGCCACCCAGCAAAATATCCCCGGGCCCCAATCCTCCTCCCTAACGTGGCAAGGGCCGGGGAGGATGGCCTCCACAGCCCCGGCCTGCACCCACCGAGGCTACCATCAACCTCCTCAACGTCACTCACCCAGCCATCAAATACTCCAAGGACGCCACCGCCGCCCTCCAGGAGCTCCCGATGGCACAGGGGACGGACCGGGTCCTGCACCTTCTCACCTTCCAGGAGCAAGGCCTTTAATGCGACGAACCTCGGAACCCACCCCCATATATACCCCGGACCAGAGAGCGTACAAATGCTACTGGCGGGAGGGGACCCTCCTGAATGCCCGAGCCGGCATCCACGACCATCTCGTCCACCACCTCAACATCCCAAAGACACTGAGAGTCTACGAGGTTGTCGGGGACAGATGGCAACTCAACGTCATAACACCCATGTCCCCTTAGGCGACGAGACAGAACTCTTCCTCCAAGCCCTGGCCGAAGCATACCACCAGATGGCCATGCTCGCACCCATTTTCACCATCGGCGACATGAACGCCGCCCCACACCTGGCGGACAGAGCAGGAGAAGCCACACCCCACGACTATGCAGTCCGCAACACCATCAAAAAGCTGGGGCTCGTGGACCTGACGGCCGACCTTGAAGGCCAACCATCCCAGTTCCCCCACCAAACGGAGGCCGCCCCCTCCCGCATCGACGTATGCTATTGCGATCCCACCACCATCATCCGGGCGGAGGCCCGATACAACCCCCTCCAACTGCAGCGCACAGGCCATGGGCCCCTGCATATTCGCCTCACCATCCCCAACCACGCCCAGAGGAGGCAACTAGAGAAACGCCCCTTCACAATCCACGAAGTCCGGAAGGCCATCCACAGTCTCTGGCAACACAAAACTCCAGGCTACCACGACCTCCCTGCGGAGGCGTACCACCACCTCCCCGCCCACCTCCTCCACATCCTCGCCAACCGCCTCTTGGACATCGTCACGGGGCAGACAGCTCTGCCAACAGACCGGAGAACCGCCGTCCACCCCCTCCACAAAAAAGAGGACTGCGCCAACAAGGACAACTTGCGTCCCATTGTGTGTGCAGTCACAGAGGTCAAGATCGTCTGGACCATTCTCCTGCGCCGCATCTTCCCACACCTAGACCCCCACATACCCGCCGACCTCTGGGGAGCTATCCCGGGCCGGTCCCCACACGAGGCAATCTTCCTGAAGGACACCATCGCCGAAATGGACCCAGTGGACCTCATGATTGCCTCTCTCGACGTCAAAAGAGCCTTCCCAAACACCCCCAGGCTCCTTTTGGAAGCGGTATGGAAACACATGGGCCTCCCCTTCTACAAATTCACCTCCAACTACATCCGCACTCGCGAATACACAGAGCGGGCCTCACTCCCTTCCTGGAGCCAGGCAGCCGGGTCCCCCAGGGAGGAGCGGAAGGGCCCTTCCTGTACCTCTTTGTGACACCCCCCCTGGTCCTCACAATAGAACAGGATTACCCGACCCCCACGCCCTACCCCCTCCTCTCCCCCCTGGTGGGCTTCGCAGACGACACCAACCTCACGGTCGCACACACCGGACAAGAACTCCACACTCCAGACGACGGACCAACAGTCACCCAGCAGGCCAACGACTTACTGGATGTGACCATTTCCTACCTCTCCCACAGCAACCTCATCGTCCACCCTACAAAGTCGGTGGCCATGATCAAAGGGTCTGCAACAGCCCACAGCCTGGGGCCAAGAGGGCCCCCGATGCACGTCGTGGAAGCCACCACCCAACTGAGAGTGATCCAGACCACCAACCCCGACGATACCTCCTTCCCCCAAAAGTTGCAATCACACGTGGCCCATCTCCCCCCATATGTGTCCCCAGCCACCAAGGCTCTCTCCCTATCCCACAAACATTTACCCTTTGAGGCCTGTATTTTTGCGAAAATGGTCCTCAAAGGTGCATCTATTGGCCTGAAAAACCTTGATGCCCTTGGTATGGTGCAACGATGACATACGTATACACCCTGTTGTGCACATGCCGGGTTTATGTTATTCAACAAATACTCGTGGAGGCACCTTATGTTGCGCATATGCGCTTCACAATGTGTATCACTACTGTTTTACCTGGTTACCCTCTTTTGGCAGTCTTTTCGAGGGGGTATACAATGCAACATCCAAAGCTGAATGTGTGTTGAACATTTTTGGAATTTGACTTCAATGGATCGGCGGCTGTGAGAACACTGCACTTTGTGTTACGCGTGATACACCTTGGGACACGTGTATTCGGCTCACAAGGTGTGTCCCAGGCCTACTCATGTTTTGCTCTCCTAGACTCAAAAACTTTGTCTGATCCGTTCCTCTTTAGTAATTCTGCGTATCACAATATATTATTTAAGCACTTCCTTAAACCACTGCACTGAGGGCCCGCAAATGTGTGTTCTGTGATCTGCATTTGCGTATCGCACGACGCGCCAGCACGTCGCGCAGATCCTTTTATGCGGGAGGATTGACACATAATGTTGACCTTTTTGCGGATGCAAAATGAGTGAAAGTATGGTGGTCTCCTTCATTTTGAAAATGCCTTCGCCTGTAATCTGTGTGGCGCGCTGTGACACGTAGTAAGCACGTCTCACAACCTGTCACCGGCTGCGCCATGTTCTACGTTCACAGCCGTTCTGGAATGAGTCAGATGATGCCAAGCAACAAAAGAAGAACGAAAAACGAAAGCCCCCGCAAATGTAAGCGTTGGATCGCCCGCAGGTTCACATATGCAGTGTTGTGTTGCGCTTTGACACTTTATAAGCACGTACCACAACCTGTCATCGACTCTGCCATGTTCTACCTTCACAGCTGTTCTCCAATGTGTCAGATGATGCCAAGCAACCATAGAAGCATCAGAAACGAAAGCTGCCACCCACAGATGTGTCCGATCGCCCGCTGGTTTATGTATGCAGTTGTGTCTCGCGTTGTGATCACTCATTGTTGCGTCGCACAACGTCTCGCGAGCGGCCACTCTTTGTGTGACAGAAATGGGCAGAAGGAAGCACCAGTTAGGACGCCCGACCACAGACGCAGACGCTGGACGCACATCCTGCTACTGAATACGCCGATCGGACAGAGGTGCGGTTTAGCAGCTGTGTGCAATGTTGTAGCGCGTTGTGACAGGTTGACTCTGCGTCGCACGACATGCCTTGGCTATTTAGCATTCCAGCGCGTGTATTGTGCGAGCCAGCAACGGTTCTCTGTGTAAATAGGCTCCCGCAAGCCATGAAGGCAGCCCTGAAATCCCAGAAGGCAGCCCCGAAATCCCTGGAGGCAGCAACGACAGTGGAGGTAGCGCTGAAGACAGAGACCTCAATGGACTGAGTGAAGCCAGTGAGCCCGGATCAGAAGATGAGATGCTCAGACGATCAGACAACTGAGAGGAAGAGGAGGATGAAGCACAAGAAGAAGAGGAAGAGGAAGGGGCCGAAGAATCAAAAGGGGAATGCGAAGGGAGAGAGGTTACCTTAGCACAAAGTGCATGTAAGCAACTGCATTCTACTGAAATTGTGCTGCTGGAGTTACTGAGAAAGCAGCGTACTTCAAGGTGGAGTGAGACTGGTGACGAGTTTTCATTGAGTGATGGGTTGTCAGAGCAGGTCAGGGAGTACAGTAGACTCTGTGAAAGACAAGAGGGTGTTGAGGGGCGTATGGAGACGGCAACAGTTTTTCGATTTCAGTATGGCCTGAGGAAAAGATTCCTTTTGCAAGCAAGCATGACACCAGCCGAAGCTCCCTTCTTTGCAATGGAAATCGGTTTTGAGCGACGACTGGCTGTCCAGGATAGGAACGAATCTGAAATGGTTGATGTACGTCGCACCATGCCCATGTTACTACACTTGCGCTGTGGAGAAAAACTTCAGATGAAAGCCAATCAAAGATCCTATGGCTTCCCCTTGCTGTGGTGTCGTGAAAAGCCTGCTGACATTGCATTAAATGTGGCGCATCCTGTTGAGGTAGGTAGGTAGGTATCTTCGGGAACTCGAGATGCCTCCTTTGACAATGCAGGAAGAAGGTCTTACCAAGGGGACGTCCTGTCCCTCCCACTGCCCTAGTTCAGGTGCCTCTTAAGCTGCTCTTGCAGGTGCTTGGGAAAGCAGTGTCGCGGCCACCTGGTCCAGATGTCCCAGGCGGGAGGATCTCCCCACAAGTGTCCATGGGTAGGCCCAAATGCCCCCTTCTTCGTGCCGCAGCTCTTGGGGCTGCCCAGCCGTGTGGAGTATCTGTCACCACAAGGGGTCTACGGTACAACCGCCTCACCCCTGTAGCTCGAGTTGCGGGGCCTCTCTGCTTGGCAGGCGACCCCTCCCGGACTGTGTACCGGCTCGCCTGTCACCGGTTGCTTCCATGGCTCTGGGTAACGTTTTCCATGGTCCCTGATGCAGCCTGCCCGGGCTCAGACCAGTGGCCTTGGGGTACCGGCCCTGCTGCTGGCCCGTTGGGTCAGCCGGGTTGCCCCAGTGCCTGCAACCCATGAGGTGTTGGTTCGTTCCTGTCCCTCGGCAGCCCTACGTGTGCACGTGTGTGCGGTGTCCTGGGCCACTTGGCTCCTGATCACCGGTGTGCCCGCTCGGTGCGTTGTGTTGCGTGTGCGGTGACCTGGGCCTCTTGGCTCCTGTTCACCGGTGTGCCCGCGTGGTTTGTTGTGTTGCGTCTGCGGTTTCCTCGGCCACTTGGCTCCTGTTCACCGGTGCGCCCGCTCTGTGCGTTGCTTTGCTTGTGCGATGTCCTGGGTCACTTGGCTGCTGTTGACAGTGTGTGCGTTCTCCGTGTGTTGTGTTGCGTGTGCGATGTCCTGGGCCACTTGGCTCGTGGGAGTCTTGGGTTGGAACCCCACTAACCCCACATTTTTGGCAAACGTTTTCGTCGCACGCTGGTGACGTTTGAGGAATGCCCCATCGAAGGGACATCATTCACAGTACATTATACTGTTTTTCAAGGGTACCTACAGTGTGATAGGCCTCTCTGAACTAATGAGAATGTTGTTGGTAGGTTTAATGCATTTGATGTGGTAATTTTGGGAATATTTGAGCCTTTTTCCTTGGTCCTACTAGCTTAGCTAACTAGTACTCCAGGGGGGAGTAAGAAAAAGTCACTGCCATGTCTTTCTTGGAGGGCTTGATCCAGGGCAAGCCCCCCTCAAAACCCATTTGTTGATGCTCAGACTAACTTAAGTATTTTTATCATATTTTTGAAGCTTTTAGTACACTTTCTCAACGTAACTAGGGTTATAACCCTAGCCCCCCATGAAGGTCACCCCTATCACTCAACTGAGCGGAGGTATCTTCCTTCGTGCAGGATATACCGAAAACAAATAGGCATTTCATGCTTTAGGCCTTGGAGGTTAAGCCTAGTGGTCTCCCGGCCCAAGACTCCTATACTCAATTGTCTCTACCACTTATTGTGGTTCTACATTTTAACTGTTTTTGAATTCAGTTGCTTGGCCAAGTCATAATCTGTGTCTGCCCTAACTCCTATGCCCCACATTCCCCACTAGCCTCATTACTTCCAAAAGAGTGCACATGAAGTGCATGATGTCAGAGTCAGGCCAGCTCTCACATAAAATCTTTTGTACTATCCATTTGTGATTGAATCTTTGTATTTAAACCTGCTTTATCTATCTGCAGCCCTTCTGTGTTACACTGGATTTCAAACTATTCATTGATTCGATCCACATTCTGTTCTTGCTCTACTTCTTCCTTTGGTTTTGGGATTTCACCATCAAAAACCTGCAGGATTTCATCAAAATCTATAGGGCACTAATCAAGGACATCTTCCTATACCTGTCTTGGGCGTTTTTTGGCACCCTCCGGATTATTATCTTTGGTAAAGGGCATGCACAGGCACAAATCAATTCTTGCCTAGCCTCACAGGGCACTAGGGACAAACGTGATCAATTTCGAATGTAGTGACACCACAGAGACTTCACCGTTTCTGGCCGAAAAGTGGCAAAAATTGGCAAAATCGCGGTATTTCGGGTCCATCGTGACATCTGGTAATGCAATTGGCGTTATTTTAATACAGCAGCTAGATGACGTCGTGTTTTACCAATTGTGCAATCCAAATCACGTCATATTCACACAGATTTGGCACAAATCACCAAAACCTCGGCAAATTTGGGTTGCGGCGGGCCGAAACTCGCAATCGCGGCAGTTTTTGGACAGTTCACTTACGGGATTCCGGTACCTGATGAAATTGTAGGTGCTGTGTCTTTATTAATTGCTCCAAATCCCCCTCTTCCACCTCCTCGCCGGCTTCCTCATCGTCTGTTTCTTCCGTGTTCTCCGATTCTTTTCCCTTTGCTTTTGCCTTCTTCTTGCTACTTGAGGGGGTTCCTTCTCCTGCTGCATTACCCCC
Organism: Eutreptiella sp. 'Long Island Sound 2002'; assembly: GCA_964036045.1. NCBI lineage: Eukaryota > Euglenozoa > Euglenophyceae > Eutreptiales > Eutreptiaceae > Eutreptiella > Eutreptiella sp. 'Long Island Sound 2002'. The sequence continues at coordinate 92,836,532 of OZ038379.1, read as the reverse complement.
AGTAAGCAGAACTCAGGCACTCCTCCTCATCTCGGGCACGGTAGGTGCAATAATCTCACTTGCGGCGACGGGGGCGTCAGACAATTCCTGTTCTTCCGAGGCTTCTGCAGCAAGCACCTTCTGGTGCCCTTGGTGACCTCGGTCACTATCCCCAACCAAAAGTGGAATGCCACGCAAAAGCCAGTGTTCTTGAGTATCCCAATGGGCACCCGTTACACCATCCTCCATCTGATCGCTGCGCAGAGCACCATAAACGGCACTGCTAAGGTCCTTTTACCGAATCGCTGACACAGTCCTCGTGTCCGACATTGCAATCTTTGCGGCCATGGCCGGAGTGTCATCCACAACAACCACTGCATCATTATTTCCACAATCAACCACGATCTTGTCAAGGTACCACAGCACGTGGCAGAGGCATCAAACCACCCAGGTACCTGTCCTGCATCTCTTCGCAATGTCCAGCTGAGTACGTCAGATAGTTTGGCAACTGCAAATGTGATGGGAGCAAAGACGCGTAACTGGTGCTACAGCGCGCGAGATCTTGCGCACTCAACGGCGTCATAAAGAGCGAGGGCGACGGATATCCCTTGTTGTCCCGCCCGAAATTTCCTCCAATCCACACTGTGTGCTGGTCAAACTGATGCATGTTGGTGGCGACGGGACCCAACATCCAAGAATACACCGAGAACGGGGCGTGATGGAAAGGCACTGTACTTGGGTCCTTCTCCTTCTTGACACACCAAAGCCTCTGTGCGTCCCGATCCAAACGGTTCGCCATATCAGTATCGCCATACAAAATCAGATCCTTGCCCAACATCATCACATCAAACAACCACTTTGGAACGATGCATCCTGCAGGGTCTTATTCCACGATGAGGTTGGCTTTGACAACCCACAATGGGTACTGCAAGTCCGGGAAACAGGCCGGTTGTGTGTCTTCAATACACCTTACACGGCTTGCTGCTACGCTGTACTTGGTGCCATCCTCGTCCTGCTTGCAGACATTGATCCCTTCGCCATTACTCAACCGTGTCTGTGTTGTCGGCGCCGATGCTTGTCCCGCAGCCTTCCTTTGAAGTTGCTTCTGCACGGAGAGGGTCTGCGGTGTCCAGTCCCGCACAGAGGACGCACGGGTCAGCGTTTTCCACTTTGGCAACGATGACCGGTACTTTGTACTTTTTGCGTCTGCCAAATACCCCCAATTTCCTAGTCCAATGTTCAGTCGCGACGTGCCTGGTGCTGCAATACCTGGTCAAAGTTTCGCATCCGCAGATGTGCAGATGTGAAGAATATTCAGGTGGAGTGTAGCTGCGAAACTGCGGCGTACCTGTGGTCTCGTTGACGAACTGTTTGTTTTCTCGATGGTCAAGGTGGAATTTTACCAATTATTCCGTAATCAACATGTCAATGTAGGCCTGTGCACTGTGTATGGTATCATTTAGCATATACATGTGGGCGCAGACCTTTTGCAATGAACTTGGCACATGCAGGCCCTCCAGCTTCTTAAAGCCATCCCTTGTTTTCTCATCTTCCTTGCTTCGACTCTCCAGGTTCTTTATACCTTTCACGGCTTTCATACCGCAGTAGTATGTCAGGGAGAAGACGTCCCTCCATTGCTTGAATACCGCCTCTGAAGACGACACAATGTGCAGCGTACAGTGCGCAAGACGTCGCACACTGAAATTGCGTGACGCTCCAACACATACTGTGTGTCCTGGTTCTTCCACATTCTCTGCGGCAACGTACGCCGATTCGGCGGCAGCTTCGACAACAGCAGATTGAAACCTATCAAAAGCTTGCGGTTCTTTTGCCCGCGTCTGGTCCTCAACGTACAGCAGCATGTTGTGCAATGCCTCCATGGAATCCACGTAACAGACTGGCTGCCAGACTGCTGTATTCTTGCAACTTTCGCCAACGTCCGCCAAGGTGTTTGGTACTGGAGAATGTCCAGATATGCAAATTCTTGCCAGCTCTCCACTTCTTGGATGTCTTCTGGCTGCATCTTCTGAATCTCCAAGCATATCGCTGTCACCATGTGCCCGTTCAAGACATAAATTGAGCAATCTACAGTGCAAATCATGTATGACACCATAGCAGGGGAAGAGATGTTGTTCACATTATGGAAACATGCAGAGCAATTGATACCACTGTCCTCCCATGCAGTTATGTGCAACAGGGTCGGGGGCGGTCACACTTGGTATCCCGCCCATTTTCCGGCAACGTCGTCATACTTGATTAATCGGATCTGTCCTCGCTGCTTGTCCTTGTCAATCCTGAAATCAGTCCATTTCATTCTCACTGCTTTTCCTCTCTCCTTCCGCAACCACCTTTGAATGTCAATTGTGACCTTCATCCCTGGTTTTGCCTCCTCTTCCCCTTTCTTCTACCGCCCCTCCGGGTCCCCCGGGTCGGTACCTGGTGATTACTCCCCAGCCGCTGTGTTCAGTGGCCTCTCTTCTGGCGACCCTCGTTCACTCATGAGTCCAAAAAATACCTAAAGGAGATAAGTGGCATTTGCTCAAATTGCAATGTTGGCACTCAGTTTGGGTCATTTGTTAAACAACCGTATTTGCAGCTACGAGTTCCTCGGGACTTAGCAAACTAGTCAATGCGCGAGGGCTCGCCCACTGACACCGCACTACAGACCTTTTTCGGGTACTTCAGTCAGTCAGTGGGCGAGGCTTTGCGCACTGCGGGTGTTGGCTACCGCACTGTTTAGCGCACGTTGCGAGTCGCTGCTTCCTGTTTATCAGCATCCATATCTGTACTCCTCCCCACAACGGCATCCATCTTCCGTCTCAGTTGGTTTGTTTGGTTTGTCTTCTGGTCAATGAGGGCATCCAGCACGGTATGACCAAGTTGGCGATAGTGGTCGTAACCAAGGGGTTGTGCTGGTGAGGATGGAAGGATCAGTAGCCTTCTGGGCCAGGTCATTGCAACAGCACTGACACGCCCCGCCTGCCACTCCACATAGGCCATGCAAATGCCGTCCGATGCCAAGAAATGTCGTCAGTGGTTGTCGCATCCTGTGTAAAGGGTTTCCGGAAAGCTTTGCAAGTAAGAAAAAGTGCTTTTCCATTGCTTTGAGGCATACTCTAGTTGTATTAGAGATGCACTGAGCATCCATGCATTTTTATCTTAGTATTGGTCAAACCAAAAGTGGTGATAACACATTTTGACCTATGGAACCAAACACCCAATCAGGATATGGAGTGGACCCCTCAATCCCCTTTCAATGTGAAGTAAAACATCTTTTCCTGAGTTGACTGAGCACTGAGATACCTAGAGTAGAGCCTATGAATTTATCTATGTTTTTCCATGAATACTTATCTGCCCTAGTGGTATGCACCACAGGGGGCTAGGCACCTCTTTTTGAGAGGTCCTGGGTTCAATTCCTGGTCAGCCTAGCTAAGTAGGAAGATCCCATGTGACATGGCAGTGACCTCATCGCCACATACCATGCCACCTCAGCACATATGGGACCCAAAACAAAGAGTGCACATCTCCTAAGATGGCACTATGGAGAGGGAGTGATCCTGAGGCAGTTTTCTAACTCTTTTCCAAAAACATTTCAGCTATCTTTGTGAATATGCATTCATATGTGACCTGAGTTGCAGTTTCTGTGAATATTCAATCATCTTTCTCTGTTTACATTGCAGCCCTTCATGCTTTGATCCTGAATCCTCTTCTCTTTGCATACTATTGGCTTGGGCTATCCTGGAGTGACTTGGAGTGGCTGTATTTCATCAAAACAAAGCTTTTCATCTCCAAAAACAAGCAGCAGGAAACCCTACACCAACAGCAAGCAGCAGGAGAGGCAAAACACAGTGCTGAAAACACTATAAACTTTTCTGGTAGCAAGAGGCAGCCTGTCTCTGTGCACCGGCAGCGACCCCGCGCCGTACAACCAGTGCTCTGAGTACAGGCAAACATAAGCAGAAGGGCGGATTAAGATGGATCCAGGAAAGGAGGACGCTGATGTGAAGACAGCGCCGGCGCTTGAGGCACCGGCAAGGCCGGCACCTGGCGCTGTACCTTCGGCGGAGCCCTTACATGGGCCAGTGGATGCAGCTGAGGATTCCCTGGATGGACTCCAGACGGCCTTCAGGGCCCTGTCCGTCGGAGAGGTGGTGGCGCAGCCTGCAAAGAGGAAGAGAGAGAGCGAGAAGGATGCTGGAGACGGAGCAGACGAAGGAGAGGAGCAAGGGCAAGACCCGACGGATGTCCCTACCTTCGAAGGCGCCCCAAGCGCTTCTGTCCTCCATGCATCACCCTCTCCCATAACCACCACACTCCCAGCCGCCGCAACATCCACTTCCACAACCAACCCGCCTATGGCAGAGGGCACAGGCTTTACTGGCATGCCTCCCTACCCCGCCTATGGTATGGGCCCACCTACCACTGCGCTCCATGAGGCAACTACTGCCAGTGAGCCGGTGGCTTCCAGCTCTGCGCCGCGATGGTATGCGGCTGACTATCCCCATCCACTCCACGCCACTGGAACCTACATGGATGTTCCTGGGTATGCTCCTGGGTATGCACCTGGGTATGCACCCTTGAGTGGGTTGAGGAGAGGACCAGAGTCTCTGGGAGGCAGGAGTAGAGGATCGGGAAGATCCTCCAACAGGTCCCTGACGCGGTCGGAGATCAACGAGGTGCTCCGAGGAGCCACTTCAAAAATTGTGGGCGACCTCACTCAAGAGATCCGTGAGAAGCTGGAGCCCCTGATGATCCCGTCCCATGCGTCACCTACGACGGTGGGAATGTCACCCCACCGAGTACAGGCTGACCACCTGGCGGCAGGGTTGACAAATACCCTGGGGAGCCTGAGGAGCCGACCGATGCCGACTCCTGCAGCAATACCGAGAAGTCCATTCGTCCCGAGAACGGCCCAGCCGCCCTACAGCCACGTGACGAACTCGACGAGGGCCGAGCTGGACCAGCTGGGGCTGACAGCCTTAAGGGCTATGGTGGACGTAGAGCCTTATGGCTCTAGTGATCTTGGCGGAGACCCCTCTGATGACGAGCCGCCGTCGATGGATTCTTCTTCGCCCTCAGATGACGACCACCCCGAGGACCCCAAGGGTAAGAAGAAGAAGAAGAAGAAGAAGAAGACCCGACGCCCTGAAGGACGCCGAGCTCAGGAGGTGAAGGCTTTTGCCACCTCCAAGATAGTGGTCAACCTGCCTGAGTTCACAGGCAAGGACCTCAGCGAGTTCGCTGAGACCTTTGGCCGGTTCCTACGACTTACCGGCCAAACCCACGCGAGTGGGCGAGTGAAGTGCGATCTGCTCCTGCAGTGCTGCAAGACCAAGTACCTGGAGAAGCAGGTCAGGCAGATCGTAACTACCTCCGCGGTTTTGCTGATGTGTTGGTTGCCCTGGAGAGGCAGTACCCAACCCACGAAACCGACCTCTCCATCAGGGCCGAGATCCAGAACCTGCCCGTGCTGCCCAACAACCCCAAACCTGGCAGGGTCTCCGAGCTGTTGGCTGACCTGGATCACTGGGCTGGACGACTGACGCCCGGTTCCTACAGCACTGACGACCTGCTGTTCTGGTCGTGCGCCAAGCTCCCCCGAGAGCTATGGGACGAGTGCCGTTTGACGGCTGAGCGCAAGGCTAGATCCCTCCGCTACGAGGATCTATGCGTGCTGCTCCTGGAGATGGCGCTGGAGAAGGAGAGCGACCAGCACCTGAACAACTACCGTCCTGGTGGTGGAGGTTCTGGAGGCAAAGGGTACCAAGGGTCCCGACCTGGGCAGGGGACTACCCCCAAACACGCCCACGCCCGTCTAATGGAGAACGTGAAGGAGCTATTCTGGTGTGATGCCAGAGATGAGCAGGGCCACCTGCAGCACGCCTCTGACTGCGAGCAGCGAGACTGCTTTGTAGTCCAGGGGAAGCAGCAGGAAAAGATCACCGGCGCCAAAGTGAAGCTGCCGGATCATTACCGCTGCACCATCACGTGTGCATTCTGCGGTAAGCGGAAGCACTACGAGGATGAGTGCTACCATAAGCAACACCTATCGGCGAAGCTTAAGGGGGAAGATCCTGGCAAAGGCTCAGGCAAAGGTGGAGGCAAGGCCAAAGGCAACGACTCCGGCAAGGGCAAGTCGAAAGGACGTGGTCAAGGTGGTCAAGACAAGGGTCAAGGTGGACGAGGAGGAGGCGCTAACCGCCAGCCGGACAACAGGAACAAGGACAAGAACGGAGGCAACCCCAACCGTAATCCAGGGGGGAACTCCGAGCCCTCTGGAGGGCAGACTGGTCCTACCACACGCTCACAGACGCAGGCCCAGCAAGAACAAGGAGCCAAGCGTGAGCATGAAGGTGGTGACGACGGCAACGCTAAGAAGAGGAGCCGTTTCATGAGGATGGTCTGCAAATTGCGGAACAAGGGGTTCGAGGTGACCTGTCCCGCGGAATTCTGACGGGGACGCTCTGGTGGCACCCAAGACCTGGTGTTTTGGGTACGTATCCGACTAGGGGGACGTGAATACCTGGGGGTACTGGATACTGGCGCCACCATATCGATAGTGGCCAAGAAAATTTTACCTTGTGGGAGCCTGAAGAACACCATGACCACCGCCGCTATACGCATGGGGGATGGACATGTGGTGCACAGCTGCGGGGACTGTGAAGTGGAGGTACCTATGGGCTCCAGGACTATAGCCCATCGGTTCTATGTGATGGACACTGATGCCTTGGACTTTGTACTGGGTACTGACTTCTTCGTGCAGCACTCCCAGATACAATCCCTGACGCTGCAAGCGCCCTACCTCCTCTACGTGGACCAGGGCAGTGGCAGAGAGTCTGTGCCACTGGAGCAGTCGGAACATACCTCGAGTTACCTGAGGCTATCGAAGGAGGAGCCCTCTAACATGATGGCGGCCTCCAAAACTGAGGACTATCAACTATTTAGGGAAGTCCTAGACCAAGGTCTGAAGGAGTTGGGTTACTCTCGAGAAGACCTGAGTGTGGAGTTGTTCGCCAGCGACAAGCAACATGTACTGGACCTATACTGCAGCAAGGGGAAGAACTGCAGCTACAAATTTTACTGGCCCTCTTTCGGGATGGCCTACGGGAACCCCAGATTCAGTGAACTGGGGAAGGTGCTGACCAAGGTGGCCTTGGAACGTTCCCGTATGGTCCTGTGTTCCCCCGATTGGGGAGCCCATGGGGGCAACGAGTACTGGCGAAACCTCCTGGACAGGCTGACTATCAGCTCTGTTCGTTTGCTGATGAGGCCATCTACGTGCCTCCCGGACGCAAGACGCCTATTGGCAAACCCGGATGGGGGAGTATGCTCAGCGTGGTGGACGGAGGTCTTACCACCATTCCCTGGGAAGATCTGGACCCGACTCTGGTCGAGGCTATACAACGAGAAAGCGATGGACTCGCCTTGGGTGACTTGAAGGATCGCCTACGATCTCAAGATGCTGTTGAAACTACACCCGGAGGAGATGAGTACATCGTGACTGACACCAACGCCCCCAACTCTCCCTGTCATGTACCTGTACCTGATGGAGTCTCTGAGTGTGGACTCTCTGAGCTACCTAGCTCTATCCACTCAGACGACGAAACTGAGCACGAAGCCTTCTTCGTGCAGACCGCGGTGGAGGAAGTGGAGAACGCTGAGTACGTCGCCGCACTAAAATCCCTACTCTCCATGAGGGTGGAAGACCCCGTGGATGAGGAGCTGGACCCTCGAACCAGGCTCAGGGAATATGTGGATTCCAAGAGGAAATTGGTGGCGAAAAAGCTATGCTACGCGAAGCCTACCCGCAGCTCATGGCCACTGAAGCAAGGACGTATGCGAGACCTATCCCAACTGAAGGAGGACCTCGAACAGAAGATCACCACCTGGCAAAGGGAGGTAGATCTCAAGCTCATGAAGAGCGTATGGGGTGCCCATGTGAGGACCCCAGAGGAGGACGACCTCTCGGAGGAATGTGTATGTGAACCCCCTCGAGCGTGCCTATGTTGCCATCGTCCACCGGAGATGGTTGAGCAAGACCTTCTATATGCCTACCAAGGGCTGAAGGATGCTACCGAGGGCGAAGAGTCTGTGGAGGACCACCTCCCGACGTCTATTCAAGGGGCAAGCAACTTACACTCCGACGAGGACATGGAGGACAACATCAAGGTATTGGACCCGCGGGTACAGAAGCTTATAAGGACCTATCTGGAGGTGTTCGGAGAACTACCCCCACCAGCCCCATGTGACAAGCTGGTACAGACGGACCTCAAGCTGAAACCTGAGTTCGTGGGTCACAAGATCCGGAGGAGACCCTATCCAGCTCCTAAAGAGCAGGCCGACGAGATTGAGCGACAGATACAAGAATGTATCAACGCTGGCCTAGTCCTGGAGTACAAGGATGGGGACTACCCCCTACACTGCAGCCCCTGTTTCCTGGTGGCTAAACCTGGGTCTACAGCCAAACGGCTAGTAGTGGACTACGGAGAGCTGAACAAGAAGACGCTGAACCACTCAGGGTCCATTCCCAATATGGAGTCTACCCTGGAGAAGATGGCCTCCTGTCGCTACAAGACCAAGATGGACAAGCGAAGTGGATTCTGGCAAGTGGACCTGACGCCCAACGCGCAGGAACTACTGGCCTTCATCACCCCTCAGGGGAGGGTATCCAAGTGGAAGGTCATGCCATTTGGCGTGGCTAACGCACCCGCTCTGTTCCAAGAGCTGATGAACAAGATCTTGTCCATCCTACGAAGGAGACCTAAGGTGCAGGACCTCATATCCCGTGGTGCCCAGATGGAGGCTCACATCGACGATGTATGCCTCGGTACCAATACCCAGGAGGATCACCTAATCCTCTTCGGTGAGTTCTTTGCGGTTTGCCAGGAGAACCACACTCGACTCAAGCTGGAGAAGTGTGAGTTCATGCAGGAGACCATGCAGTACTTGGGGTTTGACGTTGGCTATGGGTGGTGGACCCCAGCGGCCTCTAAGGCCAAACCCCTGATGGATGCCAAGGTACGACACGAAGACCCCAAGAAAGGACTTCATGATGTACGCAGTTTCATTGGGCGTGCAACTTCTATCGCCGCCACATCAAGAACTTCACCTATACCAGCGCCGTTCTGACGGACTTGATAAAGAAGAGTACTACTGGGCGCTGGGGCCCACAAGAGCAACAAGCGTTTGACGAGCTCAAAGACAAGGTAGCCAACACTAAGTGCTTGGGCGTGCCTAGGGCACAAGGGGAGATTATCCTGGTGACCGACGCCAGCAATGTGGGCGGTGGTGGAACGTTGTTCCAATGGCAAGCACTAGAGAAGGAGGAGCTCGACTCGGCCATTTCCCAATGGGGGACGGAAGGTCTCAACCGAGATGGAACTCTCAAGCACAGCTACCCTGACGACAAGTGGGTCCTAGTACCTCTGGGCCACTGGAACTGGAAGTGGAACCAGGCCAGGGGGAACTACTCCACCTATGAGCAGGAATTGCTCGCGGGTATGCTGGTGCTATCCTCACAAGCACGACTGTTGGGGAGTAACCCTGTGGTCTGGCTGTGCGACCAAGAACCGGTCCGCAGTTTCCAGAAGGGTCCCCCACCTGAGAAGGCCAAGCTACGACGCTGGTGGACCTACCTCAGTCAACTACGGCTGACGGTACACCATATCCAGGGAGTGAAGAACGAGTGTGCGGACTACATCAGCCGCAACAACTTCGACGCCCTGATTGGTGCCCGGTCTGAAGCGCTGGCTAAGGAGGCTTTCAGCCGTATGGACGTACACCTGGACCTGAACATGACCATGATACGCCCCCTGGTTGGACTCCAACAATCGGAGTACCTACAGGAGTTTGGGGATATATACCGACGCCTGGAGAAACGCCTTGAACCCCTCCTGGTCAACCAAGACCAGTGGAAGCGGGACAAGAGCTACCTCTGGCATGAGGACCGCCTCCTGGTGCCTAGTGACCGAGTCCAAGCGCTGCTGAAGTGGACCCATGAGTCCAGCGGTCATGTGGGTGCTGACCGTACCCTGAGGCTGTTCAAGCAGTGGTTCCACACTACGTGGACTGACGACCAACTGCGGAAGACACTCCAGCCTATCGTGGACAAGTGCCCGTGCAGGTCCTGTAAACCAGGGGATATCAGGGACAGAGGTCTCTACTCGACCCTGCCCATCCCTCACTGTGCTAACAGTGTTCTATACGTGGACTACACGGAGATGCCGAAGTTCGGGGGCTATGACTTCGCCCTCGTGGTAACCTGTGGGTTGACCAGGTTTACCAGGGTGTTCCCATGTACCAAGCACCAGAGAGGAGACTATCAAGATACTCCTGGAGGAGTGGTTTTGTGTCTATGGGGCGCCGAAGGAGATCAACTCCGATGAGGACGTACCAGTACGCTCAGATACTGGCTGGTACAAGAGGGTCCTAAGATCCTTCAATGTCCAGGTGTCTACGGGGATTCCCTACTCTCACACGAGCAACCCCCTATGTGAGCGACAGATTCGCGTCCTGAAGGAGAACGTCAGGATATGGTGCAAAACTGAACGCACCAGAGACTGGGTGAGACTACTCCCCGTCATATCCTTGATGATGAACTCCCAAGAGAGTTCAGCTACTGGCTACTCGCCACATGAGCTATTCATGGGGCGCCCGGCATGGTTCCTACATGCCCCCTATCCAGAGGACACCCATTCTTCTGTGGGTGAATGGGTCCAAGAGCAACAAGCGAAGGTGGACAAGGCCAAGGCTATGCTCCAGAGAGTGAGGGAGCGTCAGTGGAACAAGAAGAACAAACACCGAGTACCGGCCTCCTACCAAGAGGGGGACTGGGTGCTGGTGCACCACAGTCGACTACCCGCCTGGCCACGCTCTACCAGCGATGACCCATACTTCGGGCCGTACAAGATCCTATCCGTGGATGGTCACCGTATCACTGTGCGGTGTTCTCCCCGTCTAGGGGGGACCCTGGTGTGCGCTGCTCAACACCTGAAGCGCTACCATGATCCTGAAGACCTCTGTGGGGAGGAGTGGGAGCTGAACGACGAGGAAATCGCCGCTCTGGACCTACAAGGGGCTGCCAGCCCTATGGAAGTTGAAGATGAACTCCCCGACATGAACGCCAAGGAGATGGCTAAGGAGGGCTTCTACCTGGTGAAGTCTGTCCTACGCCACCGCTATCGCCAGGGTTGGCGCTTCCTCACCCTCTGGGAAGGGTTTGGAGTCGAAGAGGCCACCTGGGAGCCCTTCTCTGCATTTGTTCTACCTGAGGGACGCCTAAACTCAGTTCTGGTTGACTACTTGTCCCAGAACAACCTTGGTGAGTTGCTGAGGCTCGCTGAGACGCTTGCCTCCAAGACTAAAGCTAGGGACTGAACCTTACCCTTACCTGCCAAAGCGTATGTGTGAGTGTGCTAGTCCTAAGGTCCTGAGAGCAAGCCGCAGAAGTGGTGTCCTAATTATACCCAAGCCTGCGCCCTTGCTAAACCTGGAGGGTTGGCTTATTGATGCCACGGGGTACGCCCCGGGTCTCCCCTCCCCTATGCGCCCAATTTCTGTGCTGGCGCAAAACCTTGGGGGAATACCCAGCGTGCTAATCCAGGTATTGTTTTCCCTACCTATCTGTCTACTACAGGGAGGGGTGGCCAAAAGCTATGAAGGCACGAAAACGCCGTTTTGCTATGTGGCCAAAACACTGACCTAACCACTGCCACAGCCCACCAACCCTGCTGAATATGCAGGAAACGGGTGGGACAGTGACACACGCACTACAGGTCCTACACACCCTACAGTGGCACCATCCTGGTGGGCGAGCACTGGGGCAACTGGCTCAAGCCCCCAGTCAGGACTACCACTCCTACACGCACACTCTACTGGGCGTTGCGAAGGCAAAGGGGTCGTGGGTCCTAGCGACCCTCCTGTGAAATGACAAGAGAAGGCAGCGCTGCTAAGCAACTGTGGCCTAACAGGGGACGCCACAACGCGTTTCCCCTGCTAGGGCTTGGAGGGAAGGAGTGCTCTCGCGTGCAAGGCGCAGATGTCGATGAAGTCGGACTCCCTGCTCTGCCACAGGCGGAGCGGAGTTACTTGTTTGTGCGATCTGCGCCCTTGTTTAGCAGGGCATAAAAAAAATGCTGCTGCACCAATCACCCTACCTTCCCACCTGTAAAACAAAGGCAAATGAAAGGGCGTTTGCGGCGGAGGAACCAAGCCACACTCCAGGTATTATACCCTTCTCAGTGTGACCTATAATACGCTGTCCGCAAACACGCTGCAGAAGCAGCTACCCTTGTCAAGCAAGCAAGCGTTAAGGGACTCCTCAGGTTCTCTTCAAGAACGTACCGAGGAGCCCCTGGGTAGCCTAAACAAGGTTTACTGTGCGCACTTCGCGTGGCCTACCCTTTAATGCGTGTGTGAATGCACGAGCATGCACGTCCCACTTGGGCAAACCTGCCCATCTCAGCCGCAATCTTGACTCCACCAGGGGGTGGCCCCGCCTGGGCGTACCTACCTTACCTACCGCTGGAAAGTGAAGCAAGGTGAGAGCAGGTGAGGGGCGCACGCGAAGAACGTTGCAATGCACTTGTGTGTATGTCTAATCACCCTGATCTGACCGCTAATCATCTGCAATCTTTCTAATCAATCCCTCTATCGCGTTCTATCTTTGTTAGCGCTGCTACAAGGCTCGTTCACGGAGACACGAGACGAGCAATATGTATGCGGCATACGAGACGAACATACCTGTAGTTTATACCTGATTCGTTGAAGTCTTCTCGTTGATTTTTGAATTCTTGAGTTTTTGAAGCTTCTATTAGTGTGGGTGGAATCTGTATGTTTATTTATTAATGTGTGTCTCGTCATTTTCAAGACTACGTGATACATACGTTTATAATTCCATTATTTCCCGATTTTCCGGCGCTTCGCTAGGAGCCGCTCCTGCGCGCCGCCATTTTATGCGTATGAATTTCTGGATTCAAAAAAATCCAGAGATGACTATAATTTCTATAAAAATGTGCTTCTGATGCACAATTGGATTCTGCTCAGGTGTGTCGTTTCAGAAAAGTTCTACGCCGTCATTTGACAGATTTTGGTGTCGTCGCTTCGTTTTTGCGTGGATTCGTCCATAATTCTCCCATTCCTGCCTCTGCAGATACCCACGCGCAGCCTCGCTGAGTAGGCCGTGTTCGGGCCGAAGCGCAGGTGCCTGGAGAGACTGAGCAGAACCAAGACCCCACCAAGGGGCAAATTTAATTCTTTTGAGACTCCCTTCGCCCTAAGACAGGTCAGAGGTCGCCAGCAGGTTTACGAGAACCCATGCGAGTGTGTATATTGTGTCTTGCGTTTGGGTTGTGTCGACGCTGCGTCTTGGAGGGAGGGATGCATATGCACATGTTTGGCATGCTCCCATACTAACCCAACCAAGCCACAGGAGCCCCGGCAGCGCCATGAGCGCTGAGTCTTCTATACGATATGTTACAAACATGGCAGCAGGAGAGCGCCAGCGATGGTGAGCACTCATTTTTCAGTGTGAGGGAAACTGTAGGTATTTTAAAGTAGATGTGGAAACCAAGGAAAGGCCAAGAAAAATTCCCTTTTTCCTGAAATTCGACAGTGGTGGCCACCACAGCACAAGGGGGGAGTAAGAAAAAGTGCTTTTCCATTGCTTTGAGGCATACTCTAGTTGTATTAGAGATGCACTGAGCATCCATGCATTTTTATCTTAGTATTGGTCCAACCAAAAGTGGTGATAACACATTTTGACCTATGGAACCAAACACCCAATCAGGATATGGAGTGGACCCCTCAATCCCCTTTCAATGTGAAGTAAAACATCTTTTCCTGAGTTGACTGAGCACTGACATACCTAAGGTAGAGCCTATGAATTTATCTGTGTTTTTCCATGAATACCTATCTGCCCTAGTGGTATGCACCATTGGGGGCTAGGCACCTCTTTTTGAGAGGTCCTGGGTTCAATTCCTGGTCAGCCTAGCTAAGTAGGAAGATCCCATGTGACATGGCAGTGACCTCATCGCCACATACCATGCCACCTCAGCACATATGGGACCCAAAACAAGGAGTGCACATCTCCTAAGAGGGCACTATGGAGAGAGAGTGATCCTGAGGCAGTTTTCTAACTCCTTTCCAAAACCATTTGAGCTATCTTTGTGAATATGCATTCATATGTGACCTGAGTTGCAGTTTCTGTGAATATTCAATCATCTTTCACTGATTACATTGCAGCCCTTCATGCTTTGATCCTGAATCCTCTTCTCTTTGCATACTATTGGCTTGGGCTATCCTGGAGTGACTTGTAGTGGCTGTATTTCATCAAAACAAAGCTTTTCATCTCCAAAAACAAGCAGCAGGAAACCCTACACCAACAGCAAGCAGCAGGAGAGGCAAAACACAGTGCTGAAAACACTATAAACTTTTCTTTGCACACCCACGCTTTGCGACCTGCACCAACGTTGCAGCAACAAGTAATGGTTTTCCTCGACAGTAACAGAACCGGTATCTTTTGCCTTGTCACGGGCCAGGTTTCTTAACAACCCCTCACCGAGTGTCTTGGACCGTGCCTGGCCAGGCAAGTCCTGGTGTCACCTGCTGTTGTATAGCAGTGTGCACATGATGGTTCGTTCGAACTTAACCACGGTGTCACACAGACACAAAAGCAACTGCAACACCACCTCTGCCCGTGACCCTATACCGTTATTGTTCCCTGCCCAGTTGCACTCTCGTACTTTGTGACCCAAGTACAACAACAATGGGCACCACTCTGACAATACACTGAACACTGTGTTTGCCACTGCTGCGCTGTTGGCATGGGCTGTATCTCGACAGCTGATTGCAGTTGCAGCATGTGCCCTGCGTTGGTACGGCCGTAGTATCCTGGGTGTTGCAAGCATCAGCACAGCAATGGTTTTCTTCATAACTATCAGTTTCTGGTTTGATAGTATGGTTGAACCGGGCCGTAAGAGGCCGTTTCGTCGGTATGTTAGAATGGGCCAGACTACCTGAAACGTTTTTGTGTAACAACAAACGTTTAGGCATACCACACACCGTAAACAATAGGGACGTGCTGCAGGTAGGGATGCATGTTCCATCTTTTGCCCCTCGCACCATACAACAGTTTCAGCATCCTGTAATGTATATTCTTGCCGTCCAACAGTGGTAAAACCCTCTTTGTTCGTTTTGCTGTGTCCTTCGCAAAGTGCAACAAGTTGAACAGACCAACACCACCTGATACCTTCTGCTTTGACAGGGCAAATGGGCGCCACATCGGTGCCTGCAGAGATGCACTATCCCTCCTCAAAGTCGAACAGTTCCCTCACATTTCTGGCACCCCGGACACAATCGGCCGCATATCCAATGTCGCGCAGAGTATGGTGCTATTCGTGCTGCCAGGTCCTCAAAGGCTGGGTGTCCTGCCCAGTAGGTTGTTCTGTTTTCTTTGAAGTACTGCCATTGCAGTACAGTTTTGCGACCCGTCACTTTTGTCTGGTTGTGTCGTGTATGGTGCCCGGTACCACTTGTCCATCCACAGCATGCAACACAATGCAAGCACCAATGCCATGTTATTCTGCATGCTGCTGACGCCTGTTCGTCCACTGTATTCACTGCTGAGTCTGTGTGTCCAAGTCTTACTTTGGTTCGTCTCTCTGCTTGTGACAGATACCTTGTTGGCTTTGCTCGTTTGTTCTGTGTGGTACTGCCTGTTGACGCATTAACAGGTAAAGGTTCCAGCCCTCTCGTCGCAAAATGCGCACCGCGGGCTTTTTTTCCTATGTTTTGACCTTGCGTAAACTGTCTGGCGTTCTTTTGTTTAACCTCAGTCGTTTCGCAAGCATTAACACCAGTTGCACCACAACCTCGTTTTTTTTCAGTCTGTTCCACACGTCAACTGCTGTCTGGTATGCTGGTTCTGCAGCGCAGACCTCTCTTAGTGCTGCACCTCCTTTCCTGTCCTCTGCAAGCATTTGATGTGTTGCTGTTTTTCTGATGCGACGCGGCATTCTGTGTGTTTTCTGCGTTATATTGAATGTCAAACACTTCGAGACTATTTCACTTTAAATTTCGCAAAGCATAATTTCAAACATCTCGCCTCTTTCTGTAGTAAATAGCAGTGCACACACTGTCCTCTCAATTTGTAATTGGTGTCTGGGTGCGCTGCGTTGGCAGTAACCAAAAACCGTTTTCCGTTTCCCAAACCGATTGTCCGTTTTCTTTTTTAATCCGAGTTGAAAAAAAAACCCTATCCTTCCAGCAGCGAAGGCTAGGGCGCAATTAAAACTGGACAAGTCTGCTATTAAGTGGTTGTTGCAAAGAAGAAAACCATCTCCCTGCCCTCGATGATTATGATGGGCATTAACACGAAAATTGTGGATGGAAGTTGGGGCATTGATGCCTCTCAGAGGCTTTCTGGAGGATCTGTACTGGACCTCTCCAAGCTTCAAGATCCTAGACCACTAAGGTATTTCCTCATGGTTGGCTTATATTCCAAGCCTAAAGTTTACTGCTAGAGTCTACTGCTCTTACGTACACTACAGAGGGCACAGATCTAGGATACCTTAGTAGCTTTTCATGAATATTCACATTTCATTTGCTTATATTGTGATTTCATCATGTTGAATAGCTTTTTGGAAGGTTCTAATGTATTAGAAGATATGGTGAAGCTATTTCGAAGCTTCAGATGGCCTGTTGCGACTGTCGCTGTCTTCTGTTGCCGACAAGGTTTCACGTAAAATTGACAAGGCCTGTGATCCAATAGACTACTCAGAAAGCTGAAAAAATATACGTTTCATTGCCTTTTTAAAGAGAATTCATTGTTATATCACTTGTCTTGTTATTTAGGCATGTGAACCTGTATTACTGGACCAGCCAGTTGGTCCAGCTCAATGTTCTATCACGACTTCACCTCCTTGCTGTTGCCTACTTTGTGCTTGCCAAGGGGATCAATTGGAATGAAAAAGTGCATTTGAAAGAATGTGATTTTTAAGTGCAAGACAAGGACAACAGGGTCTTATGTGCACTCTAATTACAAGAACAATACAGTCCAGTATGCCGAAGTTCGGGCAGGACGACGACAACGTGGTCGACAAGCAGGAGCTGGGCCAGCGTACGCTGTTCAAGTAAAGTGAGTTCCTTGGTTGAATTTATCAAAGTCTTCAGGGTATACCTTTTCCTATTGTCACAGAGCCTTCCAATAAAGTCACAGACTGGAAGAGCGTAGCGTGAAGCGACCTATATGCAAAGATGACAAGGCCAGAGGCTGCAGAAGAGTTGGAAATGGCGCCCAGTGGGTTTATTTCAATGAGTCTGCAGAAGACTTTGAAGTTCTTCGGCTTAAAAACAAGTTTCAAGAATATGGTGAACTTGAACAGCTCAGGGCAACTTGCCAGAGCTTCAACGACGACAACGACGCCTTCTACGACAACGATGTGTTCCGAGAGCGCTGCCAGCAAGCTTCTGCCGGCTCTCCAGAGGCTCTTTGACGCCTAGAGCCATTGATTGTGTTGCTTTTGTTTGCTAGTTTTTGCATTCTTGTTGTTATGCTTCTCAAGGCTTTACTTCTCCTTGCTTACGGTCCTACTACTTGACCCTATGTCAAGGGAAGGGGCAAAAGCGCCCATCCGTAACTAGAAATTTCCACCCCAATCACAGTGCACCCTCCTTGGAGCCAAAAAGCTTTGAATACTTTATGATTTCTTCCATCTCTTTCATTTTACAAAGGCCAAAACTGTCGAAAATGGGCTAACTCATTTCACGCATACGTACCGGCCATCGCGCTGACGAGAGCGACATTGTAAAGTAGAGAGCGCTAGCTTTGAAATTCCACACTCACTTTGTTCCAACGCCCCAAGGGCTTTTGTCAGTGATTTTGCCAAGATGCCCGAGGAATCACGTTTTGCCAAACCCTTAGAAAAACCTCAAAATGACATTTGGTGTTATGCGCATATCTATATTCTGAATCAAGCATTCTTTGGAAGTAGACAGTGATACGCTTCTACTGCATACTTCACTTCCTTGGAATTAACTTTTGTATCATTTTCTGCATCCCCAACACCTTTACCAATGAACCACCCTTTGAAAACCCCTCAAAAGTGCCTTTTGTGCTTCCTTCATATCTCCCAGAGAAGAAAAATTTGACGTTCGACATTTGTTTCTCAACAACACTGGAGTGGGTGCTTTCTAACCCTGAGTCACATTTATTTTGGAAAATTGAGAATGGCTATAGTACAATTGCAACAAGTTACCACACAAACCACTTGCTGAAAAATCATGAAAAATGATTTAGGAGGTTCAATCATTTCTCTGGGACTATGGTGAATTCGAACCTGAACCAAGGTGTTTTGCAAACAGTGGAGCATGAAGTTTGGAAAATTTGATTTCAAATTTCTGTGAAGCAGAATGGACTTTTCCCCTGGTGGTAAACTTGGTACATGAAAGCATGCTTTCACAGTTGTTGGTCATGATGCTACAAGGTAGGTAGGTAGGTCATCTCGGGACCCGGGTTGCCCCGCAGGGGGGTCTTACCAAGAAGCTTTTGCTCATCCAACCACGGCCCTACTGCACGTGCCCTCGCAAAGCGGCCCCCCCACATTGGGGAAAGGGCGCGGTCGCCGCAAGCAGTACCCTACTGCAGAATCTGGCCAGAGAGGTAACCCATGTTGGACTGAAGTCTCACATTCCTCTCATTCGGGCGGATGATAAGTGGGGGAGGGTCCCATCGCAGATCCTCATCAACCTCTGGATTCTGGGACCCAGCGGCCCAGAGCCAGGCCAAAGGCCCTGCCCTGCAGGCAGCCCCACATGGGTTGGTTTTCAGTAGGCGTGAGGCGACTTGAAGAAGCACGTGCTTCGGGACTTGCATGCTGTGGCGCACAGTTGCGCCTCCTGACTCGGTCGAGCTTGCGCCCTCCCGGGGGGCCAGTGGTTTGAAGTGGTTCGTTGCCGTAGGTTCGTCGGTTGTGTAATTGTAGAGTTGCGGTGTTCCGACATGTCCATGGGTATGGTCGTCGCAGGGCCTCCTCATCATGGTGTCGCCAACCCGTGGGACGCCATTCCCGTATTGACCCTTGCATGCCCGGCTGGTTCAATGTTGGCCGGCTTGCGTGTGGTCTTCTCATGGTCGCGTCGTGGTCGCCGCAGCTGTTTGGTTGGTGCATGGGTGTGTTAGCCGCCTTATGGTCAGCTTGTTCAACGTTGGTTTTTTTCTGCTGCTGCCGGCACTGTCGCATCCTAGGCTGATTTGTGGACGACGTGTGCGCGGTGGGCTCCTTCGTGCGAAGGTCCGCGTGCGCGCAGCCAGTTATCGGGTCAGAGGTTCCAAGTAGGTCGTTGCGGTTGGTTGGTCGGTTGCTGAATTGTGGAGTCTCGGCGTTGCAGTGCGTTCGTGGGCATGGTCGCCGGCGGGCGTGGCGCATCATGGTGTCGCCAAACCATTGGGTGCCGTTCCTGTTTAGACCCTTGCATGCCTGGCCGGTTCGGTGTTGGCCGGCTTACGTGCGGTCTGTTCAGTGTCAGGTTGTTTCTTCTGCAGCAGTCTGGTCGGCACCCGGTTGTGTCAGCCGCCTTATGGTCGGCTTGTGCGTCGTGGGGTCGATTGCGTTGCAGTCCGCGCCAGTGTAGCCAGATGTCGTCTTTGGTGTCTTATCGGTTTGTTCTGGGGTCTGCAGTGGCCGGCCAGTCCGATGTGCTGGTTGTGTTGCGACCGGGGCGTGCCTGGCGCGTGGTGTTGGTTCGCCGTTGTCGTGGCTGCCAGTGGCCGGCTCGTCCGGGGCTGAGCAGTGGTCCGTATGGGCCCAGGCGGCCGCGTTTGGCCGCTGTAGGCTGTCCCATACTTCATTCTCCTGTCGGGCGTGTTTTGTTGTGGTTAGCCCGGTTGTGGCGTGTCCGCGCGTGTGGTCGTTGTGTTGTTGCCAGCACTTTGTTTGGTATGCCGTCGTCTTCGCCGCCCAATGGTCGGCTTGTCCTGCCGTCGGATGCGTTGGGCCGTGGTGGCCGTGTAGGGTCGGCTCCGGTTGTTCCAGTTGCATTGGGCCGGCATGGTACGTTTTGACTGTGCGCCGCCCCCCCGATCGAGGGGGCGTGTCCTTGGGGGGAGAAAACTAGCGACGATTGGTACAACTGCTGAGAAAGGTTTTGAAATTCGGTACGAAATGCCCTGTCCCGCCCTGGTGGTAGCGGTACACGCACAACCCATCATCTGGTATTTCGCAGTGCCCTTTGGCTGTCCTTCCAGATTCGCTTGTGCCGGTCATATGTACACCCCCGTCGGTGGCAAGGCCCCTTTGGTCCCCCTTGGTACATCCCCGTGCTCCCCATGGGAGCCGCAGGGTGCTGCGCTTGCTCGTTGGTACGTCGCTCGTGCTTGTGTTCGCCGGCCAGTTGGTTCAGCTCGCTGGGTGCCGGGCCCGCGGTGTGTCGTATTGTGCCGTGTCTTGCGGGTCCGGTGGTGTGCGCGTTGGTGCCTCAGTGCAGTTTCCAGAGTTTAGGGTGGCCTTGCTTCTGCTCTGGTGTCGGGGCGTCTCGTTCGGCGCGGCAGGCTGGGCTCGGCGTAACACTCCCGTGTTCGCCGGCAGGAGGCGGCGGGCTTGTGGGTCCCGCGCGGTGAGCCCTTGGCCCATACCGTATCCTGCAGAGGGATCACGTGGTAATAAAGGAATACGGGTCAGTGTCGAGGCCCCCCTCTCGCTCCTTGACGCTGCTAGCTTTCGGGAAGGTGTCCCCCGTAACATTCTTGCAGGTTACATGTGCTGAAGACTCCCCAGCGGTGCCGTTGTGGGTGCCCTGTGACCTGGTGTCTTGGTGTTTAACTTTCTCGGTGGAGGTGCGCGTCGGTTCCAGTGGCGCACTTATCCCTTGACCACTTGCCCTTGAATTAACGCTCTCGATTATGTGCTCCGATGCCGCGGGACGACGCTGCGGGCTGGGCTCGATATAACATTCCCGTGGTCATCGGTGAGCCCGTGGGTCCTGCGTGGTTGGCTGCCCTCTTTGCCCATCGCGTGCCAGGCTGGTGAGGGAGGAAGGTTAGGCGGAATGACAGGTCCGTGTCGGGGTCACCGTCCTCTTCCCTGATGTTGATGCTTTGCGGGGGCCGGGGGAGTGTGGCCCTCAGCCAGGGCACGTGGGAGGAATTCTGGGGTTCGCGGGGTTCGTTTGGCTGGTGCTCGTGCTCGACATCATGGGTTGTAGGGCCGCGAAGGCTAGCCCGCATTCGTTGGGTGCCGCTGCAAAAGCCGGGCAGCTCGACGTTACTCTCGCTGGCGCGTCCGACCAACAGGCGTCGGTGGAGTGTGTTGCCCGGTCGCGCGTTGTCGGGTTGAACGAGGGGGTTCTCCTGGGCAAGGCCGGCTTTCCCGGGCTCGTTGCGATCTTTGGCCGGTCTGGTAGCCGCTGGTTTGACGTCCATCATTGAGGCTTCGGTTGAGACGATGCGATCCTGGGGTTGCCGTGTCGTCTCCTCATCCGCGGATGGCTGTGGCGGGATTCGTGCTGTATGTGCACGGGGGTCCGTCGTCGCATATCGGCCGCGGCGCCCCTCCGGTTCCCTCAGTCGGTATGGTACACTGTCAGGGTTCGGCCGCGGTAGGTAGGGCGGGGCGTGGCGGCCCCGATGGTGCCGCCTCCAGTGTTCCCGGGGGTGTGTTCCTGGTTTCGGCTCGCGGTGGTTCAGGGCCCTGGGGGGTTTCGCACACGCCGCACGAGGGCGCTGCGGAGGGCACTGAGGATCTCGTGCACAAGGGCTGCGTGTGCCGCTTGGGCTTCCGTCTCAGTGCGGATGGCGGGCTGCAGTTGCCCGCCCATCGCCAGCGCCCGGATCCTATCGAAGAGCCTTGAAGGAAATTTGAAGACTGGAAGAGCGTAGCGTGAAGCGACCTTTATGCAAAAACGACAAGGCCAGAGGCTGCTGAAGGGTTCCAAAGGGCGTCGAATGGGTTTGTTTCAATGAGTTTGCAGAAGACTTTGAAGATTTTCAACTTAAAAACAAGTTTCAAGAATATGGTGAAATTGGACAACTCAGGGCAACTTGCCAGAGCTTCAACGACGACAACGACGCCTTCTACGACGACAACGAGCGCTGTCAGCAAGCTTCTGCAGGCTCTCCTGAGGCTCTTTGACGCCTACAGCCATGGATTGTGTAACTTTTGTCTGCTACATTTTGCATGCTTGTTGTTTTGCTTCTCAAGGCTTTACTTCTCCTTGCCTACGGTCCCACCAGTTGACCCTATGTCAAGGGAAGGGGCAAAAGCGACGGTCCGTAACTATAAATAGCAACCCCACTCACAGTGCACCCTGCTTGGAGCAGAAAGGCTTCGAATTCCCTATGACTTTTTCCATCTCTTTGATGTTTCAAAAGGCCAAAAATGTGGAAGTTGGCCTAATTCATTTCACGCATAACTACGCGCCATCGCGCTAACAAAAGCACCATTGTAAAATACAGAGCGCTAGCTTTCAAATGCGACACTTACTTTGTTGCAACCCCTCAAGCGCTTTTTTTCAGTGATCTTTCCAAGATGCCCCATGAATAACCTTTTGCGCAACCCTCAAAAACACCTCAAAGTGACATTTGGTGTTATGCGCATATCCGCCAGCCACTGCGCTGGAAAATTCTGAATCAAGCATCAGTGACACGCTTCTACTGCATACTTCACTTCCTTGGAATGAACCTTTCTATCATTTCCTGCATCCCGAACAACTTTAGCCATGAACCACCCATTAAAAACCCCTCAAACGTGCCTTTTGTGCTTCCTTCATATCTCCCACAGAAAAATGGTGTGAGGCTGGACATTACTTTCTAAACAACACTGAAGTAGGTGCTTTCTAACCCTGAGTCATATTTATTTTGGAAAATTGAGAATTGCTATGGTACAATTGCAACAAGTTACCACACAAACCACTTGCTGAAAAAACATGAAAAATGATTTTCGAGGTTTAATCATTTCTCTGGGACTATGGTGAGTTCGAACCTGAACCAACGTGTTTTACAAACACTGGAGCATGAAGTTTCGAAACGTTGATTTTAAACTTCTGTGAAGCAGAATGAATTTTTACCATTGTGGTCAACTTGGTACATGAAAGCATGTTTTCACACTTGTTGGTCATGATGCTACAAGAAAAACACTTTTTTCAGCGCCTACGATGGGTTGAACAGTCATCAAAGCTGTTTCGGAAAGGTATTGGTGTTTAGTTTGCAGAAATATGATCCTCATATTTTATTGAAACTGGGATTACAACGTTCTATCTTCCTTTGCTTCTTTGATGGGTTTTCAGCATGTGTTGCAACAGTCATCAAATATGTCTCGGAACTTTGAGGACATGCCCAACACAGCATGATTTTCCTCTCCTGACATCTCAGCAAAATAGTACAGAGGCACGGTGCAGAGGTTGGGCATTTTGAACAAAACACAGGTTTTTTTACATCATTGTTTTGCTAAATTTTTCGCGAAATCGTGGTCTTCTAATCTTGGATCATTGTATGAAATTGCAGTTTGTGATTGTTTGCATCACTTTTGATTCAGTCTGACTAGGCTTAGCCTGGGTAGAAAGGTAGATACCTCCGAATTACTGTAGACACACAAAAAATAGTGAAACATTTTGTTGTCTTTTTCGGCCACAAAGCGAACTTGGCCCCGACCATTAACAGACCGCTTGTGACCGCCACATTCACTGTCCTATCCGCTCGGAGACTCCTCGGAACCTAGGGCCCTGATTACAGGGTACCCAATGGTGCGTAGGGCCCACGAGTTGTACATTGTCCCGGTAGCGGTGCAGACAGATTTTGGGCCGCTGCGGTGAAATAGGGCACCGAGGACGAGGGTGGAGAATGACGGGGGTGAGCGGAGGACGGAAAGGAAGACTCAATGCAGGTGCACCCAAGTGAAACATTGAAGGACCGCACTCGACGAAAAGCCATTGGCATTGACCTCTCTCTGGGTTCTTGTGACCGTCCTTCAATAAGAGAGGTTGGTGGTGGTACATGGCCGCGAAAGAAACTTTTATGAATTACCTACTCTTACTTACTTAGTCTAGCTAGCTAGCTAGCTAGCTCACTAGCTACTGTAGGAGATGCATCGACTTTATGGTAGTACCCTAATGCTAACGGTTGACTGTTTAACTTAACTTAACGTCTCCGGTCCTCCCCCTGTAGAGCAGGACCGTGAAGAGAAGTGCCGCATGGCGCTGGTAATAGGGGTAACCATTCCAGTAGGTGCAGGCCGGAGTGTCAGCGTGCAATGCCATTTAACTGATTTTCATCTCTTCACCAAACCACCCCACATAGTTCAATGTAGTTCTGAGCACGGTCCGTGCCCTCTTCTAGGTTGCTCGGAGACTCTGCATAGACTACATGCCTTCTGGTCACGGTCCGCCACTTATGCGTGTGCTGAGACCCATTCTGGAAGCCTGAATTTGTCAAGGTATGTCATTTAAACCCAATTGCATTTGCGCTAGGAAGTGATTTGTCATCAATTCACTCTACCATGCATCGCATCCTTCACTGCATTGCCGTCAAGGCAAGCGTTTGACTAGTGACGTATTCTACTCACCATTCGGATTGCATTTCATTCCTTTCGTTCAGAAAGGTCACTCATTCATTGCATTTCCCTTTGCAAATCTTACATTTCATACTTACTCTATTACTTCCTTATTGCAAGGGCTTGCCCATACCTCTCAACATGGTCCACAATTGATCTGCTCTATGTAATTCTATGAGCACATTTTGCTCAATAAACCACGAGTTTTGGATCGCAGCGACAAAAAATCAACTCGTCTCCACTCAACTGTTGTTGATTAACTGCAAGTTGTGGGGAATGAATCTCTTTTCGAACCCTCGCGATCATTGACCTACATTTTCACCCTTTGTGCAAATTATTTGCTTTGGTGATCTAAGCCATTTAGGACAATTCTACACTATTTGGTCTAAAGAGATAGTTTATCCTCAAATTTGCTATCGAACAACTACGGGTACGTTCCGCTTCGTTAACGTTTGCTAGATCGCCTGGTACAGCCTCAATTACTGGATTTGAGAGCGCTCAATTGAATGTCCACAGTCTACAGCATCACATACTCTATCCCCGCTACTAGACCATCAGATTCATGACAGACGTAATTGGATTTCTCTTACACATTCCCTCCCACATCACACCACACATACCGCACACACACAAACCCATACCATGTGTCATTTGATTATCGCATCTATTTATTTCGATATCACACTCTAGGCAAATTGCGGTAGTACCACATCCATCGAATCCTTGCCCAGGAGCCAATTTCTAAGTCATTTCCTTCGTGTAGATAATCAGTGTCCACTTACATTGGTCAACCCCTCACAAGTGAACAGGTTTAAGCTTGGTCACTTAGCCTATGACTTGGCTAATGCATTCCGTGATGTGTTAGTGAAGATTCCTACGCCGGTAGCTACCGAGATCAAGCGGTGCACTATGGTAGGCTCATTGAAAAGGATTATCGAAATTTATCAAATGCCTACATTTCGGGGCTTCTACCCTCGCGCAGGTAGATAAGTAATTTGCCTGCAGTCGGATAGACCCCTTCTTTTGCGGTAGAGATAGATGACCGAGTTGAGCTCAAAGAGGATAGCCTGAATCCTGTAATTCAGTGGAGTGGAATTCACTCTTCATGTGGGAACACAGGCCCCCGCACAGATGGCTTCGTACAACCATCTGCTGGGCAAGGGGCTCACCGTAATTGGTCTTCCGGTAAAGTACAGAAGACACTTTAATTACGATAGCATTTTTGGGAGATTTACTACTTCTACTTGTCCGAGACAACTTGACAATGATACATTTCGCGTGTGAGGCAGTGGTGACCCTTGAGTCTTGTAGGATATCCGTTGGCTCGCATTAGAGCTGAACGGCGTTCCACGAAACATCCCACCTTTCAGTTTTTTTTCACCTATCGCTTACCTACTTCGTTTACAACGAACCAAGGGGGACCAACCTGCCCCTACCCGTGAACCCAACCCTTACATTCACATACAATTCATTGGCTTTTGTCATCTTTAGCACTTGCCACAACCCATACATCTTCTTTCTCTGAATTTACATGATGAACACACTTCTACATTTTCACCCTTTGTGCAAATTATTTGCTTTGGTGATCTAAGCCATTTAGGACAGTTCTACACTATTTGGTCTAAAGAGATAGTCTATCCTCAAATTTGCTATCGAACAACTACGGGTACGTTCCGCTTCGTTAACGTTTGCTAGATCGCCTGGTACAGCCTCAATTACTGGATTTGAGAGTGCTCAATTGAGTGTCCACAGTCTACAGCATCACATACTCTATCCCTGCTACTAGACCATCAGATTCATGACAGACGTAATTGGATTTCTCTTACACATTCCCTCCCACATCACACCACACCTACCGCACACACACAAACCCATACCATGTGTCATTTGATTATCGCATCTATTTATTTTGATATCACACTCTAGAGAAATTGCGGTAGTACCACATCCATCGAATCCTTGCCTACGAGCGAATTTCTAAGTCATTTCCCTCGTGTAGATAATCAGTGTCCACTTACATTGGTCAACCCCTCACAAGTGAACAGGTTTACGCTTGGTCACTTAGCCTATGACTTGGCTAATGCATTCCGTGATGTGTTAGTGAAGATTCCTACGCCGGTAGCTACCGAGACCAAGCGGTGCACTATGGTAGGCTCATTGAAAAGGATTATCGAAATTTATCAAATGCCTACAGTTCGGGGCTTCTACCCTCGCGCAGGTAGATAAGTACTTTGCCTGCAGTCGGATAGACCCCTTCTTTTGCGGTAGAGATAGATGACCGAGTTGAGCTCAAAGAGGATAGCCTGAATCCTGTAATTCAGTGGAGTGGAATTCACTCTTCATGTGGAAACACAGGCCCCCGCACAGATGGCTTCGTACAACCATCTGCTGGGCAAGGGGCTCACCGTAATTGGTCTTCCGGTAAAGTACAGAAGACACTTTAACTACGATAGCATTTTTGGGAGATTTACTACTTCTACTTGTCCGAGACAACTTGACAATGATACATTTCGCGTGTGAGGCAGTGGTGACCCTTGAGTCTTGTAGGATATCCGTTGGCTCGCATTAGAGCTGAACGGCGTACCACGAAACATCCCACCTTTCAGCTTTTTTCACCTATCGCTTACCTACTTCGTTTACAACGAACCAAGGGGGACCAACCTGCCCCTACTCGTGAACCCAACCCTTACATTCACATACAATTCATTGGCTTTTGTCATCTTTAGCACTTGCCACAACCCATACATCTTCTTTCTCTGAATTTACATGATGAACACACTTCTACATTTTCACCCTTTGTGCAAATTATTTGCTTTGGTGATCTAAGCCATTTAGGACAATTCTACACAAATCAGATTTCTACTAGCTTGATATCTCATTGGATTTCTGTGGGCTATGTCCTACCAAGGGACATGGCGCGCATATGCTAGGCAGTAACATTCTTGGGCATATCGCCGTGATGGAATATTGATTCTTTTGTACATGATTTCTAGGCATGGTAGCTAACTGACGTTTCAGCTTTATTTTAGAGATAGCCAGAAAGTATGAGTAAAAGGTTGGTAATGACAGACTATATCTTTCAACGCTTTTTTGGTTGAGGTATTTGTATAAATCCCCATACCCCCAGACGGATCAATTCCCATGGCAGGGATGAGAAAGTGCAGATCTGGGAGAGATGAGTTGATGCCCTCATTGTGACTACAACCACTCCCACAAACCTTGAGATAGCCCTACCCGCTAAACTGATCAACAGTTCGTCATTACTGATGCTGCCTCACTTTCTCTTTCCATCTAATGCAGGCCAAGAAACCCATTGCATCAAATAGGTACCACAATGCATCCATTGCCTTGGGTAGCCACATGTAACGCGTCCATTGAGAACGGTGGTATATCCTCTCTTTGGGTGACGAAGACCATTCACGTCAATAGACAGCTTGGGCAGAGCTTTAATTTCCACTTTAACCGCACATATTGCAATTCATTGTCAATTGTGATTGATTTTCCGTATAGTTCATTGTAGTTTTTACGCCTACGTCCAGGTGCATTACACTTACCCTCATTGTTTGCCTAAAGATTAGGGTTATCATTATTCATACTTTGTAGGCTAGCTTTTTGCTTAGTGTTTCTCATCTTTCATTTTGAGCCTCACCAGACTCAGGAACGTTACCCTCTTAGGTAGGGATGTATCCCTACCTCTGGGAAGCAGGTACTAAAACACTGCAATAGACACTTAGAACATTCATTATGAGTTCACCATTGTGGTTGCTCGGTGTGTTGTGCAGTGTGTGCGGTGTCCTGGGCACTTGGCTCCTGTTCACCGGTGGGTCCGCTCGGTGCCTTGCTCTGCTGATGCGGTGTCCCGGGCCACTTGGCTCCTGTTCACCTGTGTGCCCGCTCGGTGTGTTGTGTTGCGTGCATGGTGTCCTGAGCTACTTGGCTCCTGTGCACCGGTGCGGCCGCTCCGTCCTTTGCTTTGCTCGTGTGGTGTCCTGGGCGAGTTGGCTCCTGTTCACCAGTGTGCCTGCTGGGTGTGTTGTGTTGCGCCTGCAGCGTCCTGGGCCACTTGGCTCCTGTTCACCTCCGTGCCGGCTCGGTGTGTTATGTTGGGTGTGCGGTGTCCTGGACCACTTGGCTGCTGTACAGCGGCGTGCCCGCTCCGTCTGTTGCTTTGCTGGTGCAGTGTTCTGGCCACTTGGCTCCTGTTCATCGGTGTGCCCGCTCGGTGTGTTGTGTTGGGTGTGCGGTGTCCTCGGGCCACTTGGCTCCTGTTCACCGGTGCGTCCCCTCGGTGCGTTGCTTTGCTGATGCAGTGTCCTCGGCCACTGTGTTGTGATGCGTGTGCGATGTCATGGGCCACTTGGCTCTTGTTCACCGGTGTGCCCGCTCTGTGTGTTGTGTTCCGCGTGCGGTGTCCTGGGCCTCTTGGTTCCTGTTGACGGTGTCCTCGCTCCGTGTGTTGTGTTGCGTGTACCGCCTCCTTGGCCCCTCGGCTCCTGTTCAGAGCGCGGGCAGCGGACGGCACGACACGGGGCAAGGGGCCAGTGCACGGGAAGGGCGTGCAGGGGCGCGGGCAGGGCGCCCAGGTGCATGGAGCGGAGCGAGGGAGGGTGGGGGCCAGAAGGGGGCCCAAGGGCAAGGGCAAGGGCGCCACAGGCCCCCAGGGACAGGCGGGGCGGGGCATGGGAGCCCGGGGGGGAAGGCGGGTCGAAGAGAGGGGGGCCGGGGGCGGTGCGCCTCCGCAGCCGGACGTGCAGCTGGTGAGGTGCATCCCGGCCGGCATCCAACAGATGCCGCCGCACCACAGGACCACCACCACCACCTCCACCACCACCACCTCTACAACATCGACCCCGACGCCGGGGAACTCATCCCCCCTCAGCTCTGACGACCCGAGCACAAGCTAGCTCCCCCCCGCACTGAGAGGTCGACATCCAGGCAATACACTAGCGCACTACGCACGTACCGAACCTCCAGGTGCCAGACCTGGACCGCAACCACACACACCTCCAACACATACCTTCCAAGCCGGAACTCCTTCGGACCCAGGACTGGGTACCAGAGGACGCCCCCTATACCTCACATGACAGAGCACATCATTACCCAAACCCCATGCAACATCTCGCCCGCGTGCTCGGCATCATGGACAGCCGAGCGCACATCCAGGAACTCCAGGAGAAACTGGAAGTCCCCCCCCTACCACTCGGCGCTACACACAGCGTGCGTCCCAGCCCATTTGCAGAAACCACGCATCCAGCTCCTCAGGAAGCATCTACCATTCCTCACCAGGGTCGCCTTATGGCTCGCCCGCAAGCACATCCACGTCCCAGAAGAACACGGCAGCTGCCCATGCGACCACACGACCCCAGAAGACCGGGAACACTTCAAGATGTGCCCCCTCCATACGGTCAGGGACACACTAGTGGGCTGGTCCCTGGCAGAAACTCTACAGCAACATGAAGGCTTGCGACCCACAGCCACGCACACCAGGCCACAGAACACGTCTTGTGGAATCCCCTGATCAAGGAGGCCCCTATAAGAGGGGCTATGACACAGGCCCTGCAACGGCACCTCACCAAACACGGGGAGGAGCCGATGGGGGCAGCAGCGCACCTCCAACTAGGGGCAGTCCGCAGGGGAGCGTCCCAAATGGTACACCGCAAGCGCCTCCTGTTAACCCACACGGTGCAACTCGCCGACCCCAACGCCAGGGAACACATGCTGCATCGCATCCATTACCATGCCGTGCATGATCCAGAGGTCCACTAACGTGCTCCGCGCCCCACACATGCCCCCGATCTCCGTCCACAGGCCTCCAAGACACCACCAGAGCACCCGAAGAAACACCCACTGCAAGACTCCTCATAAACAAGCACCCGTGACACCTCAGGACCACCCGCCTCTCACCCAAGAGACCAACCGACAACGCCCGCCCAAGCCAAACACGCCAAAAACAATGCACACATCGACGTGACGCACCAGACTTCGACGGCAAGCCCTGCCAGACCCCTCTAGACCCAGGGCACCCCCCCCTCACACCGGCAACCGTCAGCGACCCCGACCTACTCCGAGCAACCCTTCAAGGCAGCGCCCCAGACGCTTCCCTGGGCTGGTACCGCCTACAAGAGAGCTGAACCAAGCTCACCGTCAAGGCCCTCCGGGACCTAGCCACCCCGGGGAAGGGTCTCCACGGCTATCGGAGACCTTGTCTTCTGGAGGGCTTGCCGAAATACCGAAGACCAGCACATATGAGTGGAGCCAGGCTGTGACACACAACACAAACACCAACGTCAGACGCCGAGGAACCACACGCCTACGAAGAGCCCCAGCGGAAAAGGATCACCCGGCGGACCCGAGCCATCCGGAACAGTGGTAACAGGCAATCGCACCAACTCGCGACACCGCCCTCCGCGCCGCCAGTCTCCGCAACCCTGAGGAGGAGCCCCCCTCCCAATTCTCGGACAGCGACCACCCCCTGCCAGAGGTCTGGTTTATAGTCCTCGAGCGCGGGCACTACTACATAGTGCCTGCCGCAGGAGCGTCCCCCGTGCCACAATGGGTGATGAAGGGAACCAACACAATGCTTGCCCCAGGGGACGCGCCCCCGGGGGCAATAGGGGGCAACACCACCCCGCACAAGGTCCTCAGGGGCGTCCTCCAGCAGGGGGACCAGGCCCCGGCCCGCGACGTGGCCCCAATCCCGCGCCCAGGCCACAACACCCCGTCACTTGGGGGTACCACGCCTTCCACAGGGTCCTCCGGCGCATGGGCTTTAGCCCACCCCTACAGTACCCCTTTTTAATGTTCTTAACCGCATCAACTTGTTCAGGGGCCGACGTCCCCCTAAGGAAGACGTCCAGAAATTTACAGACGATAGTTGTAGCTGTGAAATGGACACAGGTGAGAGAAGTAAAGGGTTGCGGACCCCGGAGCAGAATTCAGGGTCAGAGACCCAAAGTGGAACTCGCCTGGATGTCGTGTGGTCTGCTGTGTGCACTGGTGTGTGTGTGGTGTTGGTTATGTGTGTACTTGCTCTGTACGTGGGAATTCAGGGAAGAAGTGTGCTCGTGTGTGTTGTCTGTTGTGTTGGTGGTGTAGCATGTGGTCTGTCGATGAAGTGAAAGGAGTGAGGACCTGTGGAAAATTAAAAGGACTTTACAAAAATAGATAGATGTAGGCACAGAGTCTCTGCACCAAAGGTGGGTTGGTTTTCCTGTCCACTCTGCAGTTTGCAGAAAGCCTTGCTTTCACCCCTAGGGGAAAAGGACACAGGCAGATTGCAGCACGGTAGACTAGAGCAAGATAAGACATCAAGGCACATCAATGTGCAGAGAAGCTGAGAAATACCAGCAGAGTAGCACCGGGTAGCAGACAGTCGAGTGGTTTCCGAAACCTTGCGCTGGCAGAAGAGACGAATCACGAAGAGAAGAGCATGGTAGAACGTTTGTCTCCCTGCCGGTCATGCCAATGAGGGCAGCAGATAGCGCTGCGCTCAATGCCTTGCACACGGCGCCAAAGAAAGTTGCAGTCGCACTTTGGATAGCTGCAGGTAGTTTGATAGCCGTGCCCCTTCACAATGGTATGGTTACATAAGTGGCGGTGGGCAGAAAAACAGGCATCATCAAGCCAGTCCAAGTCCTCCAACACCGATGTTGCACACGATTGCTCAAAATATGAATAGCCATTAGCCGACCCCCCCTTAGCGAGGGAGTGAGCGCTGCTCATGGATGAGGCCAAAGAATCGGTATCCCGGAAACAGCCATGTACTCCTGAGCTCGTTTCAGAATTGTTGTCGGAAAGAGGAGGGGTATCGCCGGATTCTGCAGAATGAGGGCACCGCGTAGGTTCAAGCGTACTGTCGTCAGGGAGAAGCGTGGAGGCTTGTCCCCATACGTCTCGATTCGGCGGAGGGACCGTGCCATACACTGTTACGCGTACAGGTTGAGCTCGCACTTTCTTCGCAGCGCAATAGTGCCGCCGATGAAACCGGCGTGTGTAGGAACATCTCTAGGAATTTGAGTGTCGAAGTGTTCCCTCGTACACGTGGGCGTGAACCGTCTGCAACGCTTAGTCCGCGCTGGGTACCAATGTCCCTGGGCGGTTGTATCGTCGTCGAACGTCGCCCCACAGGTTACGGGTGCAGGAAGGGACTCACGGTCAATCTCATGCTCAGATTCACCAGCTTCAGAGACGGTCGTATCTTGTCGAGCTGTAGCAAGGGCGTTTGCAGCGTCCAGCGACGACCAGTAATTTGCAGACGCAAAGGCTGATCCAAAGATAGATTCAGTCTCAGACTCCTTGTCCTGGGAACAACACTTGGGTAATTGGGTGGCAGCGGCGGCACTGGTACTGAGTTGCTGATGGCCAGCGTCCGGGGCAATTGTAACACCGCCGCACACAGATGAGCCCGGCGGGGGCTCACAGGTGGAGACGGCTGGCGTATTGTGGGTCTCGGCAATAGAAGCTGGGTGCACCCGAATCCTTACGGGAGAGTTATCGTAGTCAAAATGTTGCTCCGCGGAGTCCCCGTGGGCCACTGCAGAGCCTGGCGCGTAGGGATTGTGGCACCATGGTAATGTCAAGGCAGACTCACCGGTAGGGCTCTCCTGCTCGTTTACTGGTCCTTGTAGTGGTAGCTCATGCCCTAGAGCCTCATCAGAACTTGCTGCAGGAGCATAGGCATGCGATTGGTCCGTCCCGTCCATAGTCTAATCGTTGGTAGCGGGCATATACACATGTGGGAAGTATTCGAACCCTTGGCTCACGTAGGCAGTCTGGCACAGGCCTTCGTCCCCGTACGTTGCGAGTTGAATGTCTTCGTCCCATCGCGGGATGAACCAGTGTCCGCTAGGTGCTGTAGCCTCATGGTGTGATGCCCAAGACTCCTGTGGAGGACGAGGAAAAAGGGAAACACGCCGAGCTAGCGCGGACGTGTAAATAGAGGACAGCTCCCAAGTAAGCAGCGCGTTGATTTGTGCAGACTGCAGCGCCACGGTCTGCATTAATAACTCCAGAAATTGTCCCTGCGTCGCTGCAGCCGCGCGTAGACGCGCCATAATTGAACCAGAGATAATTAGTCGTTCAGGGCGATTTCACGTGGGTAAAACCCGGAAAACCCCAGTGAAGGACGATGTGGAGTATTGTTTGCGATGTTGCAGGCGCTGCGCGCGCGATCCGCCCGCAGGTTTACCCCCTACAGTACCCTCTTCCGACCACCGACCGAGACGTGCACCAAATACGCACACTCATCTGCGAAATCTTTGAAGACAGCAAGCTTCTCCTCCCAATCTCCCGTACTACACGGGACCACACGAGCGCGACGCTGCAAGCGAACATGTACACCGACACAGGGCACACAAACCCAGCTCCTCACCCCCTGCCTCTGCCTCCCCACTCCCCGACCAGTGGCCCACACACACCCACCATCGCGCGCAACCCCGGGCCCCGCGACACGAACCACCCCCCCCCGCCCAACCGCCCACACACGCCCGCCACAGATCCTCCTGCCGAACGAGCCTCACCCCCCCCCACAGGCAGCGACCCACACACACCTGCTGCGAAGAGCTCCACGCCCCACAGCACACGCACCCTGCCGGGTGACCCACACACGCCCCCCGCAGACACCCCCAGAATCCCGGGCCCATTTCCCCCGGCCCCCGAATGCAGCCCAGGCGAACTGTTCCCCCCCGTGGACGCCGAGGCGCAACCCCTCACTCATTGCAGTAGCCCGGCCCAGCTGGACTCGAAAGCCAGAGACCGCAGCCCCGCGCCTCCCCCGCCCACCGCTGCCGACAAGATGGGCCCACCGAGCTGCCAAATTGCAGCCGGGCCCCTCCAGCCTCCCAGCCTGCAGCCCGAGGAGATGCCTTCCATCCTCCC
This sequence comes from Eutreptiella sp. 'Long Island Sound 2002', assembly GCA_964036045.1. Lineage (NCBI taxonomy): Eukaryota > Euglenozoa > Euglenophyceae > Eutreptiales > Eutreptiaceae > Eutreptiella > Eutreptiella sp. 'Long Island Sound 2002'. The sequence continues at coordinate 92,802,138 of OZ038379.1, read as the reverse complement.
CGCAGTGGCCGCGGCGAAGGCCGCCGCGGCCCGCAAGACCCCCCCAGCCCGCATGTCGGCGCAATCCACATCCCCGAGAAACCACCACTTCCTCTTTGTTCTAATCCACTTCGACGTCCCCAACCTCCTGCTCTGACCTCCCCCTCTCCCTCATCCACAAGGCCACGGCCAAAGCAAAAGCTGCATCCGCACGCCAGGCTGCCGGAGGCCCCCCGACCCCCACACAGGCAACCCGAGCAACCCGGCAGGAAGTCAGGAACCCCCTCTGCCCAGCACCGGTCCCCTTATAGCCCCATGACGAGGTCCTCCTCAACCTAGACCCGGTCCCCAAGCCAAAACCCGACCAAAAACCGAAACCGGAACCCAAGCGACAATGGCGCCCACAACAGCACCACCACCACCACCACCAACAACAGCATCACCAACACCACCAACACAACCCCACACAGCCGCAAAAATCACAAAAGGCGTGACGGGTGCAGCACCAGAGATGCCCCCGCCCTAACCCAATTCCTAACTGAAACCCAAACCAGGACCCCGCACCCACCTTATCCCGAGCCCCCCTGCCTGCAACGCGAGCCGTCACCATGGAGGCAGCCACACCATACGACCCCGTCCAGACCCTCGTCCACATCTCCATCTCCAGTCCCCCATCATCCAATCCCGAAAAACCACCACCACCGCCGGCCAGACCAACGCGGGGACGTCGGACCCCTTGATCGCGGTCACCGCCACGCCTTGCCTCAAACCCGCAAGCACTATCCACCACGCCGTGCAGCCCCAAGAGCTGCAAACGATGCCCGGCCCCCACGCCCCACCAGAAAGCCAGGGGATCCCTGGTGCGTACCCAAAGCACCATCACCATCAGCAGCCCCGCCACCACCATCACCGCCACCAGCGCCCCTGCAACCACTACCACTGCCCACAACCCTACCCCACCGGGCCCCAATGCCCCATGCACGAACAGCACCAGCACATGGGTTGTCCTTACCCACCAGGCGCTCAACCCCACTACCCCACCTACTAACAGGGACCGCCTCCCCCCTACAGAGAGCCGTATTTGCCCGGCCACCACGTCCACGCCGAAGGGTCCCCCCAAGTTCACCCTGACCCAGGACAGTCCCCCAACAACCACTGGACCCGTACCACCTGCCCCCAGGGCCGCCACATCCACCCCTTCCGGCGCAACACCCCTACGCGGCAGATCCATGGGGGGTGGGGAGGTCCCAGCCCCCACCATTACCCGGCGGCTGCACGCTGGGCCCCGAGGCCCCACCAACGCCTCCTGAGTGGCCCGATCTGACCCAGGACGGGGCCCAAACCCGCAAAATGCAGCGCTCCCGCCCCTCCCCACCACGCCCCTCCCGCTCACGGCTCTCCCGCTCCCGACAGCGCCACCGCACTTCGACCGCTCACTCGCACCGCTCCCGCTCCCCGAGGCGCAGCCACGACTCTCCAGGGCCCCGCGCCCGCCGCTCCCTCTCCCCCGAGCGCAGCCACGCGCACCACCGCCATCCCATGTCCGCGTCCCCCTCCCCTCACGAACAGCACCAAGCTTCCCGTTCACCACGCCACCGATACGCATCCTCCACCCCTGGCCTCTGCCGGTGCCGCTCCAGGACCTCGGACTCGGATCCCTCCCTCCCCTTGGCCCCCGCCCGGCTCGCCTGGTGGTCTGCCCCCACCCTGCGTGAGCTTTCCTCGCTGGGTGAATTGGGCCGACGGAACTGGAAGGCGTGAAGGACATCACTACTTCAACGCTTTCAACAAAATCCTCATCCGCACGCCCGCTGACCCCGAGGACACCGCCCCTGAGGCCGCCATGTCGCAGAGGGCATGGGAAGTTCTCCTCCGGGACGTGATCCGAGGCCTCTGCCACCCCTACACCCCGAAAACCCTCCGCCGCTGGCTCCCGACCACCCACCCCCAGGCATGGGCCATCCGCGCGCCACAGACCTCCCCATCACCACCCCGGCACCACCACATCAGAAAGAGAAAGGGCAAAGGGAAGGCCCGCGGTAAGGGGGCGAGGAGAGGCCCAAGGTAACATGCAGGCGCCCACCGGAACAGGGCACCGGAGGCAACACAACACGGGGGCAAGGAACCACCGGAAGACCACCAACGCTGGGAAAGAAGAAGCCAGGGGCCAGGGCACTAGGGAAGAGGGCGGGACGACGGGCCCCAGGACGAGCACCGCGAGGGAGCGGGACACCACACAAGAGGGGCCGACACGCCCCCCCCCCCCCGACCCAGTCAACACCGCGAGAACCCCCAGGGACACGGCCGCCCCGAGGCACAAGGGGAACCGCTCGGAGGCGCACGCCCGCAAAGACGCGCTGCCGCAGCCCAGACTTGACACCGCACGAACCACACCGAGTCGCGCCCACCGAGGACCATTCCCCGCAGGGGGGGAGGGGGATGGAACGAAACAGGAAGAGCGGAAAACACCCACACAGGGAACCGCTGAGACCACCGCACAACCCATCAGGGCACCCTAACCGCCACCCCAAGGGCCACCACACAGCTGCAACGGCACGGACACAGGACGGGGAAGGCGACGCAGCCCGTACACCAAGGACAGGGGCCGGCACGGAGGCAGAGGGACAGGATTGGAGGGGACCAGATACAGCCCAGGGGACCACGCCACCCCAGCCAACAGAGCCCGGCACACCCCTAGGGACAGGGAGCCTGAGAGGACACGGGACCAAGGCACAGGTGCCAAGGGAGGGCAACCCCGCGGACAACCGCGTGACCCACCAGACAGAACAGCAGACCCAGACCACCGCAACACAGACCCAGCGGAGCTGCATCACACCAAATGACGTTCCCCGGCCACCAGCCAGCGACACAACCTGAGCCCCCGTCCCACACAACAAAGCCACCAGTCTAACCAGCGCTGACGCAACCCCAAGCCGGACCGGAGGTACGATGGACCAACGACACACCACGGCGCAGCAAAGCACGGCACACCGCCGTGCAGCGCAACGCAACAAGGCACCCCACAATGCGACACAGCACAGCAGGACACAGCGCGGCGCAGCACAGCACGGCGCAACACCCCGAGCTACAGCAAGACGCACCACGGCACAACACGGCAGGGCACGGCACAGCAGAGCAGGGCACACCGCAGCACGACGCAGAACAGCATGGCGCAGCACGGCAAAGCACAGCACAAGACAGTACGGCATACCAAAGCACACCACAGCACCAGAGCAAGGGACGCTAACCGTCGCCCTAACCCGGTCAACCCGCCTCACACCCTATATAGGATAGAAACACGCCCACAGCCGTGGAACAGCACGCACGAGCTAGAGGCCACCACACGCCCATCGGTACAACCGCCCCCCCCCCGCCAGCGGCGCCCCTGCACAAACTGCGACCGGAAAATTAAACCCGCCACCACCGAACCGAGACTGCAGCGGGGCGGGGACACGGGACAACCCCACCCCCCTAACCCATGACCCCGCGAAACTGGTTGGCGCAACTGCCGAGCTGGCGGAACCAGAGCCTACCGCGACAGGCCGGGCCACGCGCCCATGCGTGTACCACATGGCGCATGGAGCCGGGGCACGGCCCGCGGCCTCCCTCGACGCCAACAGCGACCCAGTTAGCCACAGCGTATGCAGACTAGTGCCTGCACCAGCCCAGGGAAGGCAGAGGGAGGAACAGGCAAACTTCTTCCCCAAAATAGACACAGAAGGAAGCCCCACCCACCCACAAATGCACACCCGCCGTTCAACGGGAAAGAAGGAGAACGAGAGGGACTGTCGCACAAACGCGAAGCCGCGCACCCACTCAACTGAGGCGAGCATCCCCCCAGCCAGGCAACACCAAAGGCAACACCCACGGTACCCGCCGATAGGACGCTGTGGGACCACGCCGCCCGGCCCGAAGATGCCAAGCCAGAAACAGCGGCCCACCACGACCACGCAGTAGCTGAAGGGGCGGAAGAAAAAACACCCCGGACACGCCGGCGCACACCCCCGCCGAAGAAGTGGCAGGCCACCGGCCACACGGTCACGGACACAGCAAAAAAAGAAAGAAAAAACGAAACCCGAACGAAGGGGGTAGGGGAAGCGGGGAACAAGAGGGCCAAGACCGAAACAGGCGACGGCGACCACCACAGAGCCACAACACGACGGGGCCGAGAACCACACTAACAGACCCCCCCCGCGCAGCCAAGAAGACCAAAAAAAAAGAGGTGGGGGGGGGAGACCCCGCCCACGGCGGCCCCCACACAACCCCTCACCACAGGCGCCCCCACCCGGGAGTGGCAGGGTACGGGGGGAGCGCGGGCAAGAGGGCACACGCCCCAACATTCCAGCCAAGAACAACGGGGGGGAGGATAAACACAAATTCAAACGCACACAGCACAAACCCCAGCCAAAATTGGCGGGGAGAAGCCCAAACCCGTACCCAAACACACACACCCTGGACCCCAGCCAGGAATGGCCGGGTTACCGCAAAACCCAAACCCAAACACACGCACGACAAACCCTAGCCAGGAACGGCGGGGCGAAACCGAAACCCGTACCCAAACACAAACACCCTAGACCCCAGCCAGGATTGGCGGGGTTACCGCAGAAACAAGATCCAAAGACAAGCACCACACAACAGTAGGAAACGCAGTGTCCATTGCCCAGGCACTGAGGCAGCCCGTGTGATGCAGGTGACCCGGCTAAACGAGGTCCGCAGACCGGAGGTAAGGCGGCATCCTAAGGCCTGCGTTGTTTTAGGACTCGAGGCGGAGCGTGCGACGCCCAAGAACCTCGGAACCCCAGTACCAAGAACATGCATGGATGCCTTGGGAATGGGATATGCCAGGAAGTCCAGTGAACCCCTAGGGTTCTGCCCAAATCAGGGGACGTGCGCAAACAGGGGGGCGCACCTTTCCCGCATGACAAGTACGTCACACTGGCGGCGATCAGCCCTCCCGATGCTGCCCGGGGCCGCTTTGTTGGTGACAACCAGTCAGGTCTGGCGGCATGTAAGTCGCCTCCCCTCTTCAAGCGCAGAGCCTCTTCCTGTCACAGCGGCAACTCGAGCATAACGATGGGGCGTCTCTCGGCGACCGAGTGCACCTACCTACCTACCTGCCTGTGTGCTTCATCGCAAGATGAGGTATTGATCGTAAGATGAAAATTTAAGATGAAAAATATTATGTCATTCCTACAGGCCATTCAGCGCATCTTGACTACTGAATGCATAAGGTTGCGGTGTGATACGGTGCCCGCATCCTGTAAGTTTCGTGTTTACTTACCGTTTCTCTGTGGTATCCTTGGACTCAGTACTAGTTGGATGGTTCCTTCTCGATTCTCCTACGGTGTTTGGTCTGAAGCTCACCAGGAATCTTTTGGCTGGGAGAAGCAGAGAACACCTCAGGAGGATGTAAGAAATTGGGGCATTTCGGCCTCTCAGAAGCTTTCTGAAGGATCTCTACTAGACTTCTCAGAGCGTCAAGATCCTTGAAAACTAGGATATTTACTCATATTTGGCTCAAGCTTACTTCTAGAGTCTACTGCTCTCGGGTACACTACAGAGTGCAGATTTCTGGGATACATTGCTAGCCATACATGAATAATCACATACCATATGCTTAGAATGTGATTAAATCATGTTTTGGGGTATTTTCGAAGGTTCTGATGTATTTGAAGCTATTTTGAAGCAATTTAGAATGTTCAGAAAGGCCTGTCGCGATTGTCGGCACCTGCTGTCGCCAACGGGGGATTACGTAATGTTGACAGGGCCTTTGACAAGATAAACTACTCAGAAGGGTGTTAAAATATAGGTTCTTTTGCTTTTTTCATGAGATTTCAATGCTACATTAACTTTCGTGTTATTTAGGCATGTGAACCCGTATTTCTGGACCAGCCAGTAGGTCCAGCTTGATTCTCGTCAAGTTCCTCGTCTTCTTGCTGTTGCCTGTGTCCTGTACTTGCCAACAAGATCAATTGCAATGGGGAACATTGCAAACAACTTGATTTCTAAGTGCAAGACACCGAAAATGGGTTTTCTATATACACCTAAGCCCAAGCATATGACAGTCCAGTAATCTGAGTACGAGCAGCACCACGACGACGAGGACGACGCGCAGAACCTGTGCCAGTGTACGCTGTTCCTGAATCGTCAGTCCCTTGCTTGAATTTAATGAAAAATTGGAGCAACGTTGAAACATTGAAGGTATCCTTCTAAATACCTCAAAAACCCCTCGGAATTACCTTGAAAACTGGGGGAGCGCAGCTTTGCGCGCGCTGCAGCGACGACGACCACGACAAGGACTGCAAAGGAGGACGTTTTACACTTCCTGGAGGCTCCTACAAGTTTGAAACGTTGATGTTCCTGGGGATATTCAAGTATCTGGAAGGACTACTTGTGAACGAGCGCTGGAGCACTTCGACAACGTGTCTTCAAGGCGCTGCAGACTGTTGCAGCCTTGTGATTTGCAGTTTTGAAGTGTAGCATAGCATATCTTTGATGTTTCTGTTGTTGCATTTCACTGCCTCATTGCACACGGCCTTCGTTTGCCCTGTGTCAGGGAGTCACGCGCTTTGATGCGCTTTTCTACCTGCGGGCGTGTCGCCAGTATCTTGATTGTCGATTTCCCACCCACCCTTCCCCTTCAAAGTAATGTTTTCATTGAAGTTTTCCACTAACTTTTGATGTACCAAAAGGCCAAAAATGTCGGAAATGGCCTACACCATTCCACGCATAACTCAACGCCACTGTTGTAAATGGCGTCAACCAAAGCACTATTGTAAAGTAAAGAGCGTCAGGTTTCAAATACGTCTCTCATCTCATTTCAACTCAACAGGGGCGTTTTTTCGACAATTCTTCAAAATGACCCATGAATCAATTTTTGCCTAACCCTCTAAAACACCTCGAAATCACATTTGGTGTTTTACGCATTTCTTCGTGCCAGTGCGCTGTGGAAATTCAGATCAAGCATATAATAGAAGTACAGTGCACAACACTCAGATTCCATCTTTCACTTTGTAGAAATCCATTTTTTTATCATGCTCCCCATCCCCAGCAAAGTCACCCATACACCACACCCGAAAAACCCCTCAAAAGTGCCTTTTGAGCTCCTTTCATATCTCCAAGAGAAAAAAGGTTTCAGGTTGCATATTATTTTTCCAAACAACACTGAAGTATCTGCTTTCTAACCCCGAGTCACTCTTATTTTAGGAAATGGAGAATGGCTATGATAAAATAGCAACAAATTACCACACAGACCAATTGGTGAAAAATCATGCAAAATGATTTTGGAGGTTATTCATTTCTCTTGGACCATGGTGAGTTCAAACCTGAACTAAGGTGTTTTACAAACACTGGTGCAAAGGGTTTTGAAGACATGTTTGGTTGCAATTTTTGTGAGGAGGAATCCATTGTTACCATGGTGGTCAACTGAGTGCATGAAGGCATGTCTTCAAATCTGTGGGTAATGATGCTTCAAGATTGGGACCTTTCTCAGGCCCTGTGGTGAGTTGATACTTCCCCAAAAATGTTTTGGAAAGATAATGGTGTCTAGTGTGCAGATATTTGATGCTTAGAATTTTATCCAAAATGGAATGACAGGAGCAAAAATGGATTTCTTAATGCTTTTCTGATGGTTTTCCAGCATGTGTTACAAGTGCAATTGATGTGTCTCCCGCCAATTTGAATTTCCCTTAACCTATGAGGAGTTGGGGCAACATCAAATATGTTTCCAAGACCTGAGGACATGGCCTACACAGTGCGAATATTGAAGCATGAAAGCATGTTTTCAAATCTTTTGGTCATGATGCTTCCAGACCTTTCTCAGGCCGTATGGTGAGTTGCGAGGTGGTCAAAAATGTTTTGGAAAGGTAATGGTGTCTATTTTGCAGATATGTGATCCTCTGGGTTCATTGAAAATGTGATGGTAGGAGAGAAACTTGATTTTGGAAGGCTTTTTTGCTGGTTTTGCAGTATGTGCTACATGTGCGAATCATGTGTCTCCCCCGAACTTGCATTTCTCTGAACCTTTGAGGAGGTGGGGTAACATGAAATATGTTTCAAAGACCTGAGGACATGCCCTACACGGTGCGAAAATTGTTTCCCTGACATGTCAACAACATGGCACAGAAGAACGGTGCAAAATGTGGGCATTTTCAAGACAGAACATGTTTTTACATCATTGTTTCGCAAAACCAATAGCGAATCTTTGGTCTTCTAACCTTGAATCATTGTATGATATCGCAGTTTTTGATTGTTTGCATCAGTTTTGATTCAGTCTAACTAGGCTGAGCATAAGTAGAGAGGTAGATACCTTGAATTCACTTTAGACACACAATAAATAGTGAACCAATTTGTTGTCCTTTTTCAGCCACAAAACAAACTTGGCCACAATCATTAACAGACCGCTTGGGACCGCCACAGTCACCATCCTATCCGCTCGAAGACTCCTCAGAATCTAGGGCCCTGATTACAGGGTACCCAATGGTGCGCAGGGCCCACAAGTTTGACATTGTCCCTGTACCCGCGCAGACGGAGTTTGGGCCGTGCGGTGAAATAGGGCACGGAGGACGAGGGTGGAGAAAGATGGGTGTGAGCGGAAGGCGGAAGACAAGACTCAATGCAGGAGCACCCAAGTGAAACATTAAAAGACCGCACTGGACCAAACCATTTGCATTTCCCTCTCTTTGGTTACTTTTGACCATCCTTCAATGAGAGAGATTGATGGTGGTATATGGCCGCGGAAGAAGCTTGCAACACTTCCTCTTACTTACTGTAGCTAGCTAGCTAGCTCACTAGCTAGTGTAGGAGATGCATTGACGTTTATGGTATCATAATCCTAATGCTAATGGTTGAGGTGAACTCAGCTTAATGTCTCTGGTCCTCCCCCTGTAGGGCAGGGTGGTGAGGAGAAGTGCCGCAAGCCGCTGGTACTGTAATAGAGATAACCATTCCAGTAGAAACGTTAGTCTGCGATACCATTTAACTTCTTTTCATCCCTTTACTTTTGACCTGAAGTGAGTACTGGGCACTGGTTACGGCCTACGGCTGCCCTAACCAACCCACAGCCCGCCTAGGCACACACACGGCGTACGGTTGCCCTGTGTTGCATTGGCTTCCAACGTAGACGCACAGCCGACGGTTGCTCTGTGTCGCATTGGGATCTGCTGAGCTTGTACGGCCTTCGGTCGCCCTATCAGTCTCAGTCTTTTTTTTTATTTTGGCAAGCTGTGTGTTTTACATCATCCATTGTTTCATTTGAGCACAATTGGATTTGGACTAGGAAGTGATTTGTCCTCATTTCACTCTACCATGCATCTCATTCCTCACTGCATGGCCGTCAAGGCAAGCGTTTGACTAGCGACGTATTCTACTGTCCATTCGGATTGCATTTCATTCATTTCGCTTGATAAGGTCACCCATTCTTTGCATTTCACTTTGCAAATCTTACATTTCATACTTATTGCATTACTTCTTTATTGCAAGGGCTTGCCCATAACGCTCAACAAGCAATATTGTCCGTAATTGATCTGCCCTACATAGTTCTATTAGCACCTTTGCTCAATAGACCCCAAGTTTTGGTTCGCCGACGAACAATCAATTCCTATCCTCTGATCTTTTGTTGATTAACTGCAAGTCGTGAGGAACGAATCTACCTTTCCAACTCTCGCGCTCATTGACCTAGGTCATTTGGTCTAAAGAGCTCGTTTATCCTCAAATTTGCTACCCAACCACTGCGGGCACGTTCCGCTTCGTTAACTTTCGCTAGATCGCCTGGTACAGCCTCAATTACCAGGTCCCAGCGTGCTCCATTCAGTGTTCGCCCTCTACTACATCACAATACATTCTCTCTCCCAATCTGCATCCCCCGACCATACCATTAGATGCATTTTTGAAATCTGCTTAACACACCAATTTGTTCAGGGGCTCGGGTCCCCCAACTATATACCATTAGATGCATGACAGACCTAATGGGATTTTTTTGACACATTCCCTCCCTCATCACACTACACATATTCCACACACACGAACACCTACCATGAGTCATTTGATTTTTCCATTCATTTGTTTGGATATCACACTCTGAGGAATTGCTGTAGTACCAGTCCCATCGAAATTTTGTCTACGAGCCAATATGTACGTCACTTCCTTCCTGTAAATAGTCAGTGTCCGCTCGTTTACAGGAGCCGACATTTTTTTCCACCCGCCACATCTTTGTTGTGTAACACAAGTGAACAGGTTTACGTTTGGTCACTAAGCCTGTGACTTGGCCAATGCATTCCGCGGTGTGTTAGTGAAGATTCCTACGCAGGTAGCCACCGAGACCAAGCGGTGCACTACGGTAGGCTCATTGAAAAGGATTGTCGAAAGGTGGTGAATGCCTACAGTGTATAGGATTCTACCCTCGCGCAGGTAGCTAGCTACTTTCCATGCAGTTGGATAGACCCCTTCTCTTGCGGTAGAGATGGATGACTGAGTTAAGGTCCATGAGGATGACCTGAATCCTGCAATTCAGTTTAGCGCAATGCACTCCTCATGTAGGAAGACAGGGCCCCACGCGGATGGCTTTGTACAACCATCCGTTGGGCAAGGGGCTCGCCATTGATTGGTCTTCAGGTAAGGTACGAAACACACGTTGACTACAATAGCATTTTTCGGAGATTTACTACTTCTACTTGTCTCAGACAACAGACCGTTCATTCCGCTTATATGAGGCAGTAGCAACCCTCCAATCTCGCTTATACGGGCAGTGGTGACCCTCCAGTCGGGTAGGATGTAGGCTGGCTTTCGAGCTAAGCGGTCCATCCAGGAAGAGGCCGACCTTTCCAACGCCTTGACTACTTACCTAGGCCGTTTCAGAACAACCCCAGGGAACCAACCAAGCCCTACCCGTAAACCCATCCCCTACATTCACATACAATTCATTGATTTTTGTCATCTTTAGCACTTACCACAACCCATACATCTTCCTTCTCTGAAGTAACATGATCAACACACTTCTACATTTTCACCTTTTCGTGCAAATTTTTTGCGTTGGTCATCGAAGTCATTTAGGACATTTTTACACAAATCAGTATTCCCGCTGGCTTCATGTCTCATTAGATTCCTGTGGGCTATGTCCTGCTATGCCATGGTGCATATGTTGCATAGGTTGGAGTGCAATGCATAATGCCGTGATGGAATATTGATTCTTTTGTACATGATTTCTAGGCACGATAGGTAACTGATGTCTCAGCTTTGTTCGGTGATAGCTAGAAGGTATGAGTAAAAGGTCAGTAATGAACAACTATATCTTTCCAAGCCTTCTTGGTTGAAGTATTAGTATAAATCCCCGTACCACCATACGGATCAATCCTTGAATGACCTTGACCCAAGGATAAGAAAGAGCAGATCCGGGTCAGATGAGCTTTTCAGATAATCCTCTCATTGTGACTGCCACCACCCGCTAAACTAACCAACAGTTGCTCATTGCTGATGTTGCTTCGCTTTCTCTGTTCATGTAATGCAGGCCAAGAAACCAATTGCAGGTACCAGAATGCATCAAGCCGGAGCATTCGGGGTTGGCGCCACGCGCCCATTGACTAAGGTGGTATATCCTCTCTTTTGATGACGCAGACCAAGTTATGTCAATAGACAGCTTGGGCAGAGCTTGAAATTCCGGTTGAACCACACATGTTGCATTTCATTCTCATTTGTGATTGTTTCTCCGTATAGCTCATTGTAATTTATACGTCTACATCCAGGTGTATTACCCTTACCCTCATTGTTTGCCTGAATATTTAGGTTATCATTGTGCATACTTTGTATGCGAGCTTTTTGCTTAGTGTTTTTCATGTTTCATTTTGAGCCCTACTTTACGTACTTAAGACTTAGGAACTTTACCCTCATAGGTGGAGATTTATCTTTACCTCTACGAAGGGGGTAGTAAGACACTACATTGGACATTCAGAACATTCAATATCAGCGTTCCCTATGCCCATTCCCCTCTTTATGTTAGATTATCAGCTTTGTAATGAAGATTCTTAGTGAATGTGAATGAAGCTTAGGAAGGGGGTGTAATAAGGTGGTTCATTTGGGCCTCTCAAAAGCCTTCTGAAGGATCTCTACTAGACCTTTCAGAGCTTCAAGATCCTGGAACACTAGGATTTTTACTCATATTTGGCTTATATTTGAAGCCTATAGCTTACTGCTAGAGTCTACTGCTCTTAGGTACACTACAGAGAGCAGACATCTAGGATACATTGGTAGTCATACATGAATAATCACATCCCATATGCTTATAATGCGTTTGAGTCATGTTTTATGCTATTTTTGAAGGTTCTAATGTATTAGAAGCTATTTTGAAGCTATTTAGAAGCTTCAGAAAGGCCTGTCGCGATTGTCGGCACCGGTGATTTATGTAATTGTGTGCAGGCTTTTGACAAGATAGACTACTCAGAAAGGTGTTAAAATGTACGTTCTATTGCCTTTTTAATGTTATTTTAATGCTACACTATTTTTCTTGCTATTTGGGCATGTGAACCCGTATTACTGGACCAACCGGTTGGTCCAGCTTGATATTCGTCAAGTTTATCGTCTTCTTGCTGTTGCCTGTGTCCTTTACTTGCCAACAAGATCAATTGCAATGGAGAACATTGGAAACAATTTCATTTCTAAGTGCAAGACAAGGAAATGGGTTTTCTATATGCACCCAAGCCCAAGCATATGACAGAGGAGGCTCATTGCAGAGGCAAACTACTAGTTGTACGAGCTGGAAAGGGAGTGAAGTGTGAACCCATGCTTGATACTGATCGATCATCAATCGTCCCATGTATTCTACACCTCATGATGGTCTGTGGTAAGCTGATCTTATCCTTCACACGCACGACTGCACTGGAGCTTCCCAAAAATAGGGTGCTGCTGAAGGCAACCTTCAAAGCTGCCAACTTACGATGGCAGGTGTTGCACAAGGAGTCTGCACCAGATGGCCGGAAAGTCCAGTGTCTGTTTCATGTGTGGGATACGGTGGCACACGTCTTGAGCATTGACTGATCTGCAGCAGATGAGGCAGTGCGTGCATTGGGTGAAAGAGTTCGAGAATGTTATCACTCTGGTGCACCATTTGATGGCTTGGAAGATTTGGTAGAGCTAGCAGCACGAAAGTCCCAGTTCATTTCGCTCCCCAATGCAAATTGTCATATCCGTACATCCTCATCGATGTCATGAAGCCCATCATCAGCGAATGGCGTAATTTGGGAGTCGGGTTGGCTATGTTTTCGAACGACCTGACAAAGACGATGAATGAAATAATGAAAGGTATTTTTCTGCAGCCCAGCCGCAGAGGAGAAGGTGGTGCAAGAGAATATAGATCGAGTGGAGACCTTGTACTGCGGCAGACCCTGCTGCATTTTTTCGCCTGAATCATGCGCATCTGGGGGCCCATGGCGTGCCACGACCCTGCACATCTCGTCTGGCAACGCTGTGTGAAGCTCTACAGGAGAACACAAAATGGACAAAGGTTACCAGGCAGTTCTGGAGCTTCACAAGTGCAAAAGAGATGTGTTGTTGTTTTGTTTGAGGTTTGGATGACAGAAAACTTTTGTTTCTTTAATTTGATTTTCTTTTGTTGCATCTTCCTTAACCGCAAAAATTCATGGTAAGATGAATCTTTTCAAGGTAAGAGGACAAATTCATTGTACGACGAAAGAAAAAAACGAAAAAAAAGTTTTTTTCCTAAAATCAAAAAACCGGTTCAGGAAAGCAGTTTTGTGCCACACCATTCTATTGCGGCCATCTCAGGCCCAGAAAAAAGCTACAGCCGAGGCTGTGACCCCGAGTAAGCAACCACGTGCCGCAGATGTGCTGACTTCAACACAATTGGCTCAAGACCCAGTGTGGGCACTTGAAAGGAGTCTTACTGACAGCCCATGCAGTGTTGTTCGCAGTCCGCTTTCGGAAATGTCTCGCTTCAAGCTGTCTAACCTTGGGAAGGCAGTCCTAGAAGAACGCCGGGGGAACTCAATGTTACTGAAGTGCCTGGAGGAGGTTTGTGATACTCTGAGAACGTCGACCCCCATTTACACTGACCCTACCATCGTACACGTGACACTGAATCATGCATTTTGTCGGTGCCGGAACAAGCTTACCAAGGACCACCAGAGAATGGGACTGGATGTGCGGGTTACAGGAAATCAGCCTGCAAGCCAACAACCTTTTGATGTCCCAGTGACTGAAGAGCAGATGAAAAATCCCCCCGTCAACCTCGACGCCTCCAACAGCGCTGCTGAAATATTTGGGATTCATCTGGAAGCAACAGGGAATTGTTGTGCTTCATACTGACTCAGCGGGATGGATCCTTCAGGGTTTGTAGCCACCCGGCACCTGACGGTTGGAATATTCCTGTTCCAGAAAGCAAGCAGAGAGGGGGAACGCCAGTGACATCTGCGCCACCTCCAGTTTTGACATCTCCACCGGCACAGCCGAATGATTCTACATCAGCATCACCAGCATCACCAGTAGCAGCAGCACCAAACTGGAGCGACATGTTCATGGCAGCACTCACCGCAGGGCTGCGAGCAAATGCCAGAGAGCAGCGCCGATATGAGGTAGCTGACCTGTGAAGCAGGGCGCGCGTATTGTCACATTTCATCGTAAACATTCATCTTAAGATAAATAATTCATCGTAAGAACAATAAAATTCATCGTACGAAGAAACGATACGTAGCACCCACTCGGTCGCTACTCTGTCCTCAGGTTGAAGCCACCAAGCGCTCAGCTGTAGGTGTGCGGTTTACTGTTGGCAATATTGGTTCCAACCTTGGGGTTCAGCAGGTTCTGCAGCAGGTATTCCACATTCACTGAGACCAGCACCCACATTGAAGAACCATGAGAACACAGCAAGACTACTGCAGCACGAGCAGAAAAAGGCTGCTCACTGGGAACGTGGCAGAGCCGAGTGAAAGTGGTACTGCCATGTGTGAAACCCGCAAAGCCCATCAACTCCGGTGCCATACGGCTGCTGCAGGCAATCAAACAGCGAGCCACAAAAAGTAATGAAAAAAACGAAACGGCACATCTAGCCGAACGCACAACCAAAGGCACAAGAAGCAGGTGGGAATCTGAGTTGGAGTCTGAGGCAGAGGAATCAGAAGAACCTGAGGAGGATGCAGATGAAGACGAGGAGGAAGACGACCACAACGACAAATCCGGCACCCCAACAACTCCAACCAAAAGCCCTGAAGTGGTCGTATATGTCGTATCAGGATGAAACCACGAAAAATGGAATATGACAGCAGGGTTTGCGCGTCGATTTTATGAGCCTAGAGGACAGAAAGCACCAGATCAACTGGTTGCTGAAGCAGAACGGAGGAAGAGCACTATCTACTGGCTTCCTGACGACGCTGACAGCAAGAACTGGAACCTGGAAGGTCAATACCTCTCTGCCCATATTGCGTTTTGCACAACCAAAGAAGCGGAGCGATAATGCAAACGCATGACACTGGCCCTAAAAAAGAAGAAGGCGGAGGAACAGCAGCAGAAGGAGTGTGAGACCAAAAAGGCACGTACCCCAGCATATGCTACAGCGCCTGAATCTGCTGTATCTGCTGTACAGCCAGTACCTCCTGCAGAACCCGGATCTCAGCCCAAAGGGCCCAACGAGCCTGCAGACAAGGTTTCAACAGGTGCGGGTACACGTGAAGCAGTGCATGAGGGTGCTGAAGGCAAGTAACTGTATGTCTGCTGATCAGCGTCATCAGAAATAATGGTTTCATCCGAGTTCCACATTTCAGTATGCATTTCTGGCACCGTTTCTTGCATGTCGCTTTGCGCGCGTTTAATTTTTTGTACTGTTTCGCTGCGCGATGAAAGAATTCATCGTACGATGCATTTTACGTTAAATGAATGAAAAACGTAAAGTTACAGCAACAGGCGCAGACCAGAGCACGCACGCGCACGACAGCCGCAGAAGGCACCCACAAACAAATGCTGAATCAGTGTGCCCAATCAAATGAACCCTGGATGCCTAAGATTTAACTTCAAAATATTCATCTTACAGATTTTAAGATCAATGGTTACTTTTTGTAAGATGAGACTAGGTCCCAGGTGGGCCTGCGGGGTGACGTCCATTCGAACCTCTGAGGTACAGGACAAAAAGTATAGACAACACTCGCCATGGAAAGTCGACGCCGAAGCGCGCACAGTTGACGATGGGCGGCAACTTCACGGTGACCAGAAATCCGGTCTGAATGATCAATTTTGATCCATTTACCGCAAGATGGGATCATCCAATTGAAGTTATAAAAGTTCCAGACCGATTCTATTGATAGGGAAGGTTAGGGATGGGATGGGTCCCACGCCAGCTCTTGAAGCACTGGTGAAAACCTTATCCCATAAGCAGGACCAGGAATAGCCGTGGAAGACAGGGAAGGTCACATATTGACCCTATGAGCCATGGGACCCTGGGTATCGCCGCACCACCTTCTTTGGAGCAAACCATGGGGGGGCTCGATCACACCCGAGCATGGCAGCGGGTACCAAGGACAACCGCTGGGGGGGGAGATTTTTCCTCCTCAGGCACTTACTTGGGTCACGGTCTCATATAGCTCCAAATCACCCACCAAACGATAAAAATTCCAATGCAAATGATAGGATTCCCCAAAAGAGTGACAAGTATGACCCCCAAATGAATGTAAATGCTGGTAACATATGAAGTATCATGTCCTGCGTTCTGGCGGCGATTGTTCGGCATCCAAAGGACCCTTCAACCCATACCAGGTGCACCAGCTGCTGGCTACAAGGGTCACCATCACAGTGGCAGTGGCACACACGGCCAACATAGGGGTCACCCGACGACCGAGTTGGTCCCACAGGTCCGGAGCGACCACAGGGATCGGTCAAGAACGGCCAAGGCTTCCAAAGGCCGCAGACTGGGGGAAAGTTGCAATGGATCCTTCCAAGGGCGCATAAAGTCCATACTCACGACGCGAGTCCTGAGTGGTAAAGCCGCACCACCTCCTGCATAGGGGATCAGGCATCGAGACCGTCTCCTCAGTGGCCCCACTACCACGAAGGGCATACATGGGGGTTTCCCCATGCAGTCTGGGCGGAGACGTCGACTCCTCAAACCACCGGTTTCCCAGGCAGACTTACCGAGGTTAGGACACTGAAGGTCACCACCCGACTGCGGAGGCAAGTCGGTAGGCTCACAC
The DNA here is from genome assembly GCA_964036045.1 of Eutreptiella sp. 'Long Island Sound 2002'. Lineage (NCBI taxonomy): Eukaryota > Euglenozoa > Euglenophyceae > Eutreptiales > Eutreptiaceae > Eutreptiella > Eutreptiella sp. 'Long Island Sound 2002'. The sequence continues at coordinate 92,784,976 of OZ038379.1, read as the reverse complement.
TGGGACTGACAGTGACGGACCGCTGGGAGTTTGCTTCACGCAACTCAGCTATCAGCCTGGCGCCTTCACAATCTCAGGCGCAGGCACAGTCACAGACACATGGTTCTGACGCGTTCCCGTGGGGGGCCGGCCACGGGACGCTGCGGTGACACGCACAGGTGAGCAGGCAGGCAAGGCACTACGCTCACAAGGCCATCAATACGCCTGTGTCATGTGACAAAGCGTTTCAGAATCCTTGCCACTCTGCAAAGAGGGAACGAAAGTATGTACAGCAACACATCAGGATATGTACACATGGGGTTAAGACTGGACTGGGGTAAAGTCATCACAGGACCATAGACACTGAGTCCCAACTCGTATCCCAATCCCAGGTCCGACCCTCTCAGTGGCTGATGGGGGCGGGGGCTCAAACACAACCCATGCCCTGCTCAGTCCGGACCCTGAAACCCTGCCAATAGGGGAGGTGTCTCGCCCAGCCACAGGCGAGTTCCTGGAAACCAAGGGGCTCCAAGGTCAAATGACAGTGGCTCCCTATGCTCCCTAACGGCAGGTCCCAACTCCACTCTGAGCCAGAGATATGGCCCCGCCATTATCCCTCAGGAGTTGGTAGCTGAAAATGGGCTGTTTCAGCCCAAACTAAAATTAGCTTAAAAAACTCCGAAATTGACCCCTCGTCCGGACCCGCCAGAGGTAGGGACGAGGCAACTGACCCTATGCCCTTCGAGTACGAACTCCCTGGAGCCCTCACCCAACCTGGTTCCCTCTGAGGTCCCGGCATCAGGGCAACACGGATGAGTCAAGTGGGGTCATGATGCCAAAATCACCAAAATTGGCGTCATTCCCACGCGTGGCTTGCCCGGCCAAGGTGAGGCCAATGGCTCACAGGGTAGGAGGCAGGACCTAGGACTGATATCTGAGTGTACAACTTGGATTTGGGTCCGGGCTCCCTATGGGCTTAGAGAAATGGGGCCGCCAATTGACCACACGGAAGGCGGAAATTGGGGTCTCAAAATTGGGTCATTTTGGCTGCCTGAAATGAGCCAAAATTCGGTGTGCTCCCAATAGTATATCTCCACGCCGGCTTGGAGATCGGATCCGCCATTCCATACGTGATCCACCGCGAGTCCAACGGAGACTCTAATGCCCTTGGCTCACAAAGATCTCTATGCCACTCGGCGTGGTGATGATCCCAATTGGGTCCACAAATGCAAAAATGGCAAAATTGCCCATACTCAATTTGGCCTAGCGCCTTAACGAAGGCGGCTCCGCTTCGCCCACGTGGTGTGTGGACCATGGGGACCATTACCCATAACAGCCATGTCATATATGGTCCATTGGTCCATGCGTCCGGCGTGCACGAAGGTTAGAACATGGGGCACGGCGGGCAGCGAAAGTGGAAAAATGCTCAAAATGGCCAAAATTGCGCACACTCATGGTTGGGGCAAATGAGGCACATGCATGACTCGGACCGGAGTGTGCCATAGGATTGGTATCAAGTTATATTGGTCCAACATATCTTTTGGGCGTCGCCCAACTCCTCCGATATTGGGTATGGCAGGGTCGCCAAGTGAGCCCATGATTTGGGATAGTCCCAAATCGCCAACATGGCGGCCACGGTATGCCAAGCCTAAGAGGAGTTATTCGCCGGGTCCAAGATATGTTGGCCACCGAAGTATGTACCCTCATATCATACTTGGGTCATGATGTCAATTGAGCGCAACGTTGAGATACACGGTCGCCACTTGACATCATGACGGGCCAAAAACGGCAAAATTGGCACAAAGACAAACCAAAGTGCCTTGAAAGGCGCACAATTATATTATAATATCTTTGGCTTGGATCGTGCAATCAACTAATCCTTCTAAACACAATGACTTGACACCAATGACCTTCGATCCCACATATGTGCTCCACTTGGGGCGCCTTGAAAGGTTACGAGCGCTACTTCCCAAGTGGGCACACGAAAATATGGAAAATTGTAAAACACACACTTTGCTCCCAACGCATCGCTTCGGGTTCACCACACAAGCTTCCCTTCACGAAGGTTAGGCTTGCAATTGATCGTAGGGAGTATGGAGAAGGGGCTTGCACAATATGAGGTCCATTGGCGGGCTTGTCTTGGAGCAACGGACCCGCCAAATGGGCACGCAACACAACACATGGCACATACCACATATTGCCCAAAAAGGTAGCTCCCACCACGATATGTCATGCCCCTCCAAGGGCATAACTTTGTATCAATCGCTCATAGGAACTCAAGGAGAGTTTCTATGCAACACCAACACTTGCGCGCTACACTCGAAAGTTATCTTAACGCACGCAATATCATGGCCCAAGAGTTATAACGCAAACTCTACCCTCTCGACCATGATCCATTACACTAGCGCGCATGTGTGGAAACGCAAGGCATATAAAGCTTCCTAAATTACGTCGGGAGTATTGTGAATACATCCCACGTTTCCTTATTGTCAATACTCGCAAGCGGCACGAGATATGACCTTCACAAGTGGCCTCACGAATCAACTTTGTTTTGCCCATATCTTTAAGACAAATGGAGGGCAAGATAAAAGGAAAGTTGATTCGTGCATACGGAAGCACGTAGGTCCACTCGAAGGAGGTCAAATCAAGTGCGGGGATGTCGAAGTCGAAAAACCGATTTCGACATCCTGAAAAATTCGGATTAAGGTTGCGAGTATTAATTATGACAATTGCGCAAGCATCCATGCAGTTCCTGGCGACTTTGGAGCCTTCGTGACGGATAGCGTTAAAATTTCCATTATAAACAGTTAAACTGGCGGTTACGGTAAAGTCGCGAACCAACCGCCAGCAGTCAAAACAGTGAGTATCAGAACGGAAGCGTAAAAATTGACGGAAACAATATGAAAATAAAACCCTGTTGATTCCTGATATTCTGATACACAAATCTCCGCTGGCGGTGCATCGGTTGCCGATGCGGGGCTTCACGGCACGGAACACGCCATACATGGGGTTAGTGGACCGGAGACCGGTTGTATGCCGTAACCTGGCCATGGGGTTCTGGGTACCGCTTCACCCCCCTCCTTAGAGCAAACCCTGGGGGGGCTCGATAACACCCACGCATGGCAGCGGGTACCCAGGACCACTCCCTGAAAGGGGGGGGGGGGTGTCACATCCTCACTTCAGTAAGTCACAGTAAGATAGGTATCCCACAGTGGGATAGGTATGCTGCTGTAACAGCTCGTAGCACATGTATAGTATCAAGTATCAAGTCCCGGGTCCTGGCGGCGATTGTTCGGCATCCAAGGGACCCGTTAACCCATACCAGGCGCACCGGGTGCCGGCTGCTACGGTCACCACCACAGTGGCAGTGGCATACACGGCCAACATAGGCGTCACACGACGGCCGAGGTGGCCCCACAAGTCGAGAGCGACCACAAAGATCCATCAGGCTACCCCAAGCTTCCCAAGGCCCGCCGACTGGGGAGAGTCCCCACGGGTCCTTCCTCGGGCGCACCATGTCCATATCCATACGACGCGAGTCCAGAGTGCCATAGTCGAACTCCTTACGAACCCCAAATCGTAAGGGAACTCCTCCTGAAGGGATCGGGCATCAAGGCCGTCTTTTCCCTCGCCCTACTGCCACGAAGGCCATACATGAGGGAGTCCTCATGCAGTGTGGGCGGAGGCGTCGACTCCTCAAACCACCAGTTTCCCAGGCAGACTGACCGAGGTCAGGAGCACCGGAGGCCGCCATCCGAATGCAAGTGCGTCTGCAAATCGGTAGGCTCACACTGGGACTGACAGTGGCGGACCGCTGGGAGTGTAGTCAGGCAACTGGGCTTCCCGCCTGGCGCCATCAGGATCTCCACACATCACAGCGAATAGGGCAACACGGTATCACGGGCACTCAAACAGTAGAATCTGTAATCAAGTACTGGTCCAGGCTGGACCAGGCTGTAAGGATATGTACACGGCGACTCAAGGCGCCTCCGTATCCCGATTCGTGGTGAAAAACAGTCCATCCCTCAGCGATGGGCTGATGACACTTAACATACAGATGCACATATCCTGGAGGGCAGAAAAACAAGCAACAATTTGGGTAAATAGGCGTGTAAACACACTCAGAACAGAGTGCCAAACCACGCCACGGTCAGGATAAGGCAAATGCAGGAGGATGGACAGGATAACGCCTGAGTTCAGGCATATATAGTCTCGAGACACACGTCGACTGGCCTGGATTCCGCAAACGCCATGGAACCAGACCACACATTCAAAAATTGCAATGCCGATGACAGCGGCATCCGTTGCGCAACGTCGTATGGGCTTCAAGGCCCCAAGAGCTCAGAATTATGAAGGTCAGTCGCCCTACCTGGTTTCCCAAGGATTCAGCAGGGGGGGGAGTGACGAGTAGAAGAAGAGAGGGGCCATCCTCCTCTGGATTCAGCAGGGGGGGGTATATGGCCACTCTGTCACCGAAAGATGGAAGAGAGCAAGCAAGTAAGGGACGATTCGTCGGCCTCACAAGCGCTCACAACACATCAGGGGAGAGCCCAGGGCGCTGATCAGGCACCCCTGGCTGCAATCGCCCGGGTGAGTGCTGCCAAGTCCGAAACGTGGATCTTGGTCTTGTGCTTGCGGATGTACTCCATGAAGGGAGTATTGACCCGCGGCACAAACGAGGAGACGGGCTCCCAGGTGTCGTGGGACGGCCCATAGCCTCGCCAACGAACCTTGAACTCCAGACCTCCGGGTGCCGAGGCCTTCGGACGCTGAGCCAGGATCTTCTCGACAGTATAGTCGTCCTGCTCAGCATAGTCGTCGTCCGAATCGGCCTCATGTTTGGCGTAGTCCAGGGACACATGTCGGCCACGGAGGTCGGGTTCCCGCACACGGAGTTGACTCTCGTGGCGCTCCCGGAACTGTCCGTGACCCACCTTGATGCGGTAGGTGTCCTCACCAATCCTGCGGACCACCTCGCCGGGTGTGAACCAGGTTTTGGTGCGGTGGGTGCCCATGGGGCGGGGTCTGATCACCCACACCGGGTCTCCCACCCTGAACTTCTGCGCTGTCGAGCTCGGGGCGGACTTCTGACGCTCAGCATGCTCCTTCTCAAGCTGCTGGCGGATGTCCCGCGCCGTTTGCTCTTGCCGCGCGAAGAACTCCTTGGCATCCATAGCCATGCCATCACCAGACAAGGGAAGTCCCCTACCCAGGGGGTCCCTGCCAAACAGAATCTGGTGAGGGGACAAACCGCCCGGAGTGGGGGTGTCATGATGGGCCTTCAGAGCAGGCCACATCTCCTCGAACCAGTTCCGCCGTGGATTGGTGATGTGGATCTTGCGCAGCTTCTCGAACAGCTGCCGTCCAGCCACTTCAGCACGGCCGTTAGACCGGCTGAGATAGGCCACGCTCTTGGCATGACGTATCCCCATGAGGGAACACATAGCCTTGAACCAGCCACCAGTAAACTGGGGCCCTCGGTCACTGCAAATGGTGCGGGGGATGTCAAAGACGGTCAGCCAATGACGAATCATCATGACTGCCACCTCCTTGGCAAGCAACCCCTTTTTGCGTGCCGGAACGGCTACAACGTAGCCGCTGTGGCGGTCCACACAGAGAACCACACAGTCAAAGGTCTCCTTGCCAATGTGTACTTCGGGCATGGAGAAGACGTCCATGGCCACGCTCTCCATGGGCTGGTCAGGAACCGGGGTCCATTGGGGTTCCCCCTTGACGTTCTGGTTATCGGGATTGCAGGCCTGACAGACCGAACAACCCTTCCTGACCTTCTTGATGGCGGTGTAGAGAACGATATGGTCGATCTCGAACCGACGCTGCATGTCAAGAGCTTGCTTCTTGACCCCTGGGTGCAGCATGTGGTGGTGCCAAGCTTCACACAGCTCGAGCACCCGGGACTCCGGGACTAGCAGCTTACCATTCCGGTAGAGCTTGCCATCTTCCTCCGTCAGCCCCTTTGGCCACTTCTGCCCGTCGTCAGGGTCGGTCACAGCCCTATACTCGGCCGCAAAGGCCTCAGACTTGGCGTAATCGTCGGTCCAGTCGTCCTGGAGGCAAGACTCCGGGAAGAGGTGCTTGTCGGACTCAGTTCCCACAGGGGGTGCCGGACCGGGCCTTCCGCCCGCGGCACCCACAGGGGCGAGTACACTGACCGTTCTGCTCACCCTCGAAGCGAGGGGGGCATCTGCGGCCATGACGACGAAGCTTTTGGCACCCTCCTCCTCCATCAGGCGCTCCATTTCAATGATCCTCTTGGCTTCAGCGGTCTGGGCCTCATCGCCATGGGCAGAGATATCCTGCATGCCCTTGCTGGCGGGATAGGCCCACCTACTGAGACAGTCCGCCACGGTGTTATCCTTTCCAGGAATATAAACAACCGTAAGGTCGAACTTGGCCAAGGTCTCGTGCCATCTTGCCCGTCGGGAGGCGGGACCCGAGGGGGTGTCCACGTGCTCCTTGTGCCACGACTGCAGACTCTGATGGTCGGTGCAGACGGTGACGGGATGGAGGGCTATGTACCCAGCCCATTTCCTGAGAGCCATGACAATGGCATACGCCTCCTTTTCACGGGGCTTCCACGTCCGTCTCTGGCCTTCCGCCAGGACCCGGCTCCAGAAGGCCACGGGCACGTGCCTCCCGTTGTCAAGCACTTGCTCCAACACAGCGCCAATGGCGTAGTCGGAAGCGTCGGTGCGCAGGACGAACCCTCGGTCGGGATCCACGAGGTGCAGACCCACTGCGGATAGCAGCGCCTGCTTCATCCCCTCAAAGGCACGGTCGGACTCAGCTGTCCAGACCAGAGCCTTCTTGGACCCCTTCTTGGTCTCCTCTCGGTTGCCCTTGAGCATGGTCGTCATGGGGGCTGCATACTCGGCATACATTTTGATATACCCCGAGTAGTAATTGCAGAACCCCAGATACGCCCGTAGCTCAGAGACCGTTTTGGGCTTTTCCCAGTGCTCAATCGCAGCCACCTTGCCAGGTATGGGCTTGCGCTGCCCGTTCCCAACTACGTGGCCAGCGAGTACCACCTCGCTTACCGCAATGGTGGCCTTGTCACTGCTGCCCGTGAGCTTGTGCCGAACCAGAAGGTCCAGCACCCGAGTGACGTCCCTCTCGTGTGCCTCCAGGAGCTCTTCGTAGCTCATGCTGGGGTCCCCGGACGCGATGATCACGTCGTCCACGAAGGGGTCCGCACAGTCGCGCACCGGCTCAAGCAGGTTCTCCAGCATTCGCTGAAAAGCCGCATTGCCGTTGGTAACGCCCATGGGCATCACCTTCCACTGGAGAGGTCCAAGTGGGGTGCTCATGGCTGTGCAGGCACGGGACTCCTCGGCGAGAGGCATCTGATGATAACCATGTTTCAGGTCAATCACCGTGAAGATCCTCCGCCGGTGTTGCTTTTGCAGCATGTCCTCAATAAGGGGCAGCGTATAGCTGTCGTGCTGCGTTTGGGCGTTCAGGCCGCGGTAGTCGACCACGAGCCGCCACTCACCGGCAACCTTCTTGGGGACGACGAAGCAAGGAGAGGCCCATTCGGAGTGGCACGGCTCGAGCCAGCCTCTCTGGATGAAGTCACGGAGGATCTTCTCCATGGCCTCTTTCCTCTCGCCCCTCAGGGCTGACTCCCGGTGACGATACACACGGGGGTCCTGCTTCAGTCGTATCTTGGCCTCGCCATACGGTCCACGCACCGGTGGGGGGAACACAGGTTTGCCGCTGAAGAAGGTCTCGCCATACTTCTGCTTCAGCCTGGCCCTCAACGCCTGGATCTTGGGGCAGTCATCGGACTCCGCCTTGGCTTTTCCGGGCACTTGAACCACGGAGCTTACTTGAGGGGTAGCGACCCCGCTCGCTTTCGGCTCAGGTGGTCTTCCCAGGTGGCCCAAAGGGCCATCTCTGGTCTTGCCTCGGAACAGATCGCCGTAGGTGGGTGGGTTACCGCCAGGCGGCTCGTCTTGGCTGGACATGTGATCCAGCACCCTCTGCACGAAGGTATTCCCGTCATAGGAACCGGAGACGATTGAGTCCACTTCCCACCAGGCTTTGTCCTGGCCTTTGCCCTCACGCTGGTTTCCCCAGTCGTGAAAGGGCTGATCCATATACCCCTGAACCAGATCCCACTCCTCTTCAGTGAGGGGGTCTTCGGAGTCCGATTCTTCGATGTCAACAGGGGGAACCGCAAAGCATTGCCTCCAAGGTTCTGCTATGATACGGTTGACACACACGAAGTCCGTGGTGTCGGCCTGATCAAGGCCCCCATCCACATAGTGGAATTCTGTTGGCCATCTCTGGGGTGGCATGGGCTGTCCCTTAGCGTCCTGATAGACACTCTCTCCAGCCGGTAGGACGACCTTGTTCAAGGTCATGTTGGTCAATGAGGCTACCCAATGTCGGGTACTTTCCTCCTCGGTGCATCCCATAGGAACAACCAGCACTGCCTTGGAGCGGTCCTTGCGAATCTTCGCTATCGCTCTTGGAATGTCCCAACGGGGGCAATGGATCCACATCAATCCCTGATGCGGACCCCAGTGCTTCTTCCACGCGGAGTCCTGGGCGCTCCAGTACTTCTCACATACCCGCAGATGGGCGGAGGTTCCTGAAGAGAACGCATCCAGGGCCAGATCCGACGCTCCCAGGTCCGCGACCACTCGATACGCCACTTCCGGCCTTACGCCGCACTCCTGGTTCGCTGGCCCAGTAGGCTCAGTGTCCAGCGCGGCCACTTCGAGCTGATTGCGTTCGGGGTGGATCCATTGGCATTCCACATGGTGCTCAGGTGACGAAAGCCACGAGAGCTGGTCGTCCTGGTACAGGGTCATGGAGGCCTGGGCCGGGAGGACGCCGGAGTCCGTCTCCATCATGAAGTCGTACCCGACGATCATGTCCCAGTCCATCTCGGCCTCGTAGAAGCTACCGTGCAGGAGGATTTCCTTGCCGAGGTCTGGGCGGCTCAGCTCACGATGTCTCACGAACTGCAGCCCAATGGCCGCTTCCTTCGTGCCTCCCACCATGTACTGGCCGTTCGCCACCTTCAGCCTGACAGGTTTCCGACTGTCGGTCAGACACTCTGGTGGAAGTAGGCCAGCCTTGACCAAGCTGACTTGGGCTCCCGTGTCGACCAACACGTCGAAAACCTTTTCCACTTCCCCGCATAGGGCACGGACCTTAAGATGCAACTGCCGCTCGCGACCGACACGGCGCACGGCGTGCAAACTCAGGATCTCCGGCCGTTCCAGAAGCTCCACAAGCGACTGGTGCAGGTCGTGGACAATGGGCTCAGGCTGCCCATCTGCAGCATCCAGCTGCGGTCCGGGTGATCCTCCGATACTCTCGGATAGATCCTGTAGTACATCAAACACGTTCTTGGTCGCGAAGGACGGACGGGTGCAAGGGTTCAAGCCTTCACTTGCCCTCACCCCGCCTCCGCGACTGGGCGCCGGACCGGTCCTTCCGCCCGCGGCAGTCCCCTTGTGCTTATCGACTCCCGACTGGGATGGATCGGCGCTTCCCACGTCACGATCCTGCGACCGCCCTAGCTGGGGCCCTTGGCTGCAGGGGCTCCGCTAGGGGGCGTCGGTTGTGGAAGAGGGGGTGTTCTCCTCGGCCTCAACGTCGTTGATGCCCTTCTTTCTTCCCCCTTTACCTCCTCCTTTACCCTTCTTGTCCTTGTCCTTGTTCTGGTCATTCTGGTTGTTCTCCTTGTTCTTGTTGTCCGACCTGGGGACCCAGTTCCGCTTGATCTCCTGGATCTCCTTGGCCAACTCGGTTCCCACCGACGACATCAGCTTGGCCAGCTCGTCCTTGTCCACCTCCATCTTGGCTTCCCGGATACCCGCGGGCGCACGCTTCTTCGACCCGTGCGCCTTCTTGTAAGCCTCCGTGTCGGCCTTGTGGACGGGGCATGTTCGGTGGTCATGGTTGAAGCCTTTCTTCCTCCCATAACACACGAAACAGCCCTGCGGGTGAGCTCGTATGAACTCCCCAAAGGACAGCGGAGGGTCGCCAATGCGGCGAGGGTCCCTCTTCTCCTGCTTCCTCCAACCCTGCTGCAGGGGCTTCCAGTTTCCCGGCTCGCTCCCCGCGCTCAGGTTCCTGGCCACGAAGGCACAGACCGCCACCTCGGCGGGCTCATCGTCGTCGTCATCGTCGACGAGAGTCTCATCGCCGCCGGCTCCCGCTGGGTCCATGGCGTCTTCCCCGCCAGGTCCCTCGCCAACGTAGTTGACGTCGCGGTCGCCGGGCCTCAACCCGCGGGTGTGGTGGAGGTTTCGGTACTCCTTGAGTACCTCCTCGCCAACCCACTCCAGGATCTCGTCGCAGCTCATCCGCGCCGGGACGGGCTGCAGACGGATGGTCTGGCCGCTCAACTCACAGTCGTCAAGGCGCCACATCGCGGTCTTCTCGCGATCGCCCGAGACGGTGATGAGAAGAGCGTTCCGCAGGGAGTGCCGTTTGACATCCCGGGCCATGTTCTTCTTCGCCCAAGACACCACGTTCGTATGATACTCCTTGGGGAGCATCATCTTGACCGTGTGGTTGGACTTGGCCCTCTTGGATTCCTCCTTGGTGACCCTCTTGATCCATGCTTCCGGCAGCATGGAGAGCAGGCGAGCCTGCTCGTCACCCTCGTTCCAATCCTCCACATTGCGGCGGAAGAGGGTGTATTTCCCTCGGAAGTCACGCCAGTCCCGTAGGCGGATCTCCCGTCCATCATGCTCAAGCTTGATGGACTTCCAGCGCTTGGCAGCCACCTGCGGAGCATCCACCCGCTCCTGCTCGTTGAGCCACTTCTTGGCGTCCTTGAGGGTCTTGATTTTCCCCTCCTTGGTCGCCACGAAGTATAGCTCGCCGAGCACTTCAGGCAGGCGGTACCTGAACCGTTTGAAGACATATCTCTCCGCATCCGCGGGAGGTAGGTCTTCAGTGACGGTCAGCCCCCAATCGTCCAGCTTCTCCAAGAAGCGGTCGAGGTTGAGGGGGTTGCCATCGTACATGGGGGGCTTGATGTCCTTCAAGTCTTCCCACACGGCGGCGTCCGCGGCCTTAGAGACCATGAACGCCGGCCGCGAGGTCGACCGAGGTTCCCATCGGCCTCGCCCACGGACTCCCACGGCCGCCAGGTCCATCTCCTCCATGGAGTCCCTGTGGCTACGCCGCGGTTCCTCCACGTACGCTGAACCAAAATGTTCACGCCGTACTGCATCCATGTACGCATCCTCATCACGGCGCCGGCGGCTGCGTTCAGCGGCCTCCCGTCGTACACCACGCGGCGGGCTGATGTCGAACTCCTCCAGGTCCAGGTCCAGGTCCAGGTCCTCACCTTCGCCGACATCCCACTCCACGTCTCCTCTGGGGACCTCATCCCTGAGTCCACCATAACGTCCTCCAGCCCTGGGGATTGGCACCGGGGCTGGTGGCGGGCGTCGGGGGCGTACAGGCGTCCGCGGTGGAGCACGGCGGTTGTGGTAGTCCGCGCTGAGCCACTCATCGCGCCATTCCTCACTGCCACTGCCGGGCGGCACGCGCTCGTTGCGGCGGCCCGCGCTGTGGTGAGAGGGGGCGGTGAGAGAGGGGGCACTGGCGCTGGGGCGACTCCTGGGGCCTCCGCCGGGGGCGTGGGGTCTGCCTGGACCTGGTCCGGGTCCCCAGCCGTCGTCCGACGAGCCAGACTCCAGAGGTGGGTGGTCGCTGCCGACTCTCCCACGGGCTTCCAGCGCATCCAGCCTCTCCTGCAGGCCGCTGACGACGTTGGTCAGCGACTTGGTCTCGGCCCTGGCGATGTCCAGGTCCTTCTGCGCGCGCGCGGCGACCCCGGAGATGCGAGCCATCTCGACCTTGCCCGTGTCTACCTCGCACTCGAGGGCAAAGACCCTCCTGCGGAGGTAGACAATCCACCGCCAGGTGGTATCCGGGTCGCCGTTCCCTGGTGGGTCGTCGGGGTCCCCAGGGGGTCCTCCAGGAGGGCCTCCGCCGGGTCCCGCCCGGTCCAGGGGGTCCTCCCCCGCCCAGTGGTCCGCCTCCAGGGGGTCCACTTGGTGGGCGTCCTCCAGGGGGTCCAGAAGGTCCTCCGCCAGGGGGTCCCGGTGGGTCTCCGCCGGGTCGCCTCGGTGGGTCCGAGGATGGGCGCTTCCTCGTGATGCCGAACTCCATGTCGTCATCTTCGTCCATGTCGCCCCACCTGGGCGTCTCGGTCACGGAGGACTCGGAGCTCCGGTAGGGAGGAGGGGGATCCTCATCCTCACCTTCCATGGGGACGTCTCCGCCACCTCCGCCCGTCCAAGCCACCACTTGGCGATGTCGACGGCCTCGTTCATCCCCGTCACTGGCGGTGAAGAAGGGGTCACTGTCGTGGGGGTGCCCACCCGCTGGCCTCCGCGGCCTCTCGGGGGTCTTCCCCTTGCCCTTCCTCTGTCGACGGGCGGTGGTGCTACCGCTCCCACTGCTGCCCGTGTCCGCCTCATCCAGCTTCATCCTGGAGGAGGCGTCCCCTTCGAAAAGCCTTCGAAGGGTCTCCACTCGCGATCCTCCCGGGGGAGTCTCGTGGCGGAGTTTGGCCTCTGCCTCCTCCATTGCGGCGGCGGTGGCTGCAGCAGCTCGCGCTTCGGCTTCTTCCCGAGCATGAGCCGCCTCGGCTTCCCGGGCCTGCAGCAGCTGCGCCTTCTGCGCCTCCAACGCCGCCAGCTCCGCCTCCGTCTTGGCCTTCTCCTCAGCGACCTTCCGTCGCGCGGCCTCGATGGCTTCCTTCTTGGCGGCATCCTCCTGGGCCTTGGCCGTCGCTTCGGCGTGGGCCCTTTCCTCCGCCTCCTTCTTTGCCCTCTCTTGGACAAGCGCCTCTTCCAGCGCCTTCACCTCGGCCTCCTTGCAGGCAATGGCCTCCTGCGTCAGACGGGCTTCCTCGTCGGCTGCCGCCAACTCACCGTTGACCTGGGCAGTCGCTGCCCCATGGGCGGCTACGGCCGTGAGTCCGGCCGCAATGGCCGCCACGGTCTGGGTGTGGATGGCCATGCCATGCGCCCACTGCGCAGCCTCCTCCTGGGCGATGCCGGCGGCGCCCTCCACGGCAGCGCTGTACTGCTTGGCCCGTTGCCGGGCAACCCGACGGTTGCAGGGCACCCCACAGGCGCGCTCACAGGCGCGCGCCACGTCCCTTTCGGGAGCGACGCTGCTGCTGGAGCTGGCCTGGTCGGCCGGCATCCTCCCGCGGTGGGCCGACTCCACGTCGCTGCTGGGGCCTGCTGGGGCCTGCCGGGCCCTCAGGAGCAGCGGACGGGGCTTGGCCTGGGTCTGCTTGGCGACTTGGATGTAGTCGCCAAGGGTGGTGGAGCCGGGGTGGTGTCCACCATTGGGCCGTTGGGGACTGGGGGCTGGGGTTCCGCCCTTGGCGCCTTGGGCGGCTTCGGCAGCCAGGGACTCCTGGTACTCCCGCCACCTCCGGTCCCTCTTCTTGTCCCCGGCGGACCTCTTCTCCGTCGCCGGAGACGCGCTGCTGCTGCCCTGCAGCCTGCGCTCGCTCCCCGGTTCCGGGAAGTTCTTCTCGATCACGTCCCACAGGGAGACGTTGATCGAGGCGCCCGACGGGTAGGCGTTGGGGTCCTCGTCCTCCTCGATCCCGTCGGGGCGCAGCCCTTCGCCGGGCCTGTCCGGCCGGGTCCACGCCCTCCAGCGCCTCTGCTGGTGGCGGTACTCGTACCCTTCCGCCCGCAGCCAGTCCTCCACGGCCTGCAGGCGGTCGGGGGCGATGTCCGTGCGGAGCTCGAAGCTCCTGGGCATGCCGCCTTCGCACTGGGGGTGGCTGTGGCGGTAATGCTGGTCCCAAACCAACCCACGCAGCAGGCGTGCTGCATGGGGGTGGGGCCGCGGCCACGTCCTGCCCGCTTCCTGCCAATTCACCATGGCAGCGGGGGCGTAGATGGTCTCGAAGTCCTTGATGTGCACTCGTTCAACTCAACAAACTGGTTGTGGTTGTTGAGGAGGGTGCTGCAGCACTGGATTGGAAGTGCGGCTGGTGCTGGTCAGCCGGTGGTTGTGGAGGTGGTTGACGCGGCCTTGCTGGTCGGCCGATGGGGCTGATGCAGGGGTCCTGGTCTGTGCAGCTCTTTCACGGTTGCTGCGCGGTCAGGGCGATGCACTGGACGGCGCTGCGGGCTCCGTGACGAACTCGGCGCTGTCGCTGAGTGGCGCTGGGAGCCGCTGCGCTGCGCTGCGAGACGCTGCGCTGCGCTGCGAGCTGCGAGCTGCGCCGCGCTGCTGCGACGCGCTGCTCGGGGTTGGTGGCCCCGAGTGGCACGCGAGGGTTGGGTAACCCCGCGGCGGTGAAACGCTTTTGACGCGTTCCCGTGGGGGGCCGGCCACGGGACGCTGCGGTGACACGCACAGGTGAGCAGGCAGGCAAGGCACTACGCTCACAAGGCCATCAATACGCCTGTGTCATGTGACAAAGCGTTTCAGAATCCTTGCCACTCTGCAAAGAGGGAACGAAAGTATGTACAGCAACACATCAGGATATGTACACATGGGGTTAAGACTGGACTGGGGTAAAGGCATCACAGGACCATAGACACTGAGTCCCAACTCGTATCCCAATCCCAGGTCCGACCCTCTCAGTGGCTGATGGGGGCGGGGGCTCAAACACAACCCATGCCCTGCTCAGTCCGGACCCTGAAACCCTGCCAATCGGGGAGGTGTCACGCCCAGCCACAGGCGAGTTCCTGGGAACCAAGGGGCTCCAAGGTCAAATGACAGTGGCTCCCTATGCTCCCTAACGGCAGGTCCCAACTCCACTCTGAGCCAGAGATATGGCCCCGCCATTATCCCTCAGGAGTTGGTAGCTGAAAATGGGCTGTTTCAGCCCAAACTAAAATTAGCTTAAAAAACTCCAAAATCGACCCCTTGTCCGGACCCGCCAGAGGTAGGGACGAGGCAACTGACCCTATGCCCTTCGAGTACGAACTCCCTGGAGCCCTCACCCAACCTGGTTCCCTCTGAGGTCCCGGCATCAGGGCAACACGGATGAGTCAAGTGGGGTCATGATGCCAAAATCACCAAAATTGGCGTCATTCCCACGCGTGGCTCGCCCGGCCAAGGTAAGGCCAATGGCCCACAGGGTAGGATGCAGGACCTAGGACTTATATCTGAGTGTACAACTTGAATTTGGGTCCGGGCTCCCTATGGGCTTAGAGGAATGGGGCCGCCAATTGACCACACCGAAGGGGGAAATTCGGGTCCTAAAATTGGGTCATTTTGGCTGCCTGAAATGAGCCAAAATTCGGTGTGCTCCCAATAGTATATCTCCACGCCGGCTTGGAGATCGGATCCACCATTCCATACGTGATCCACCGCGAGTCCACCAGAGACTCCCATGCCCTTGGCTCACAAAGATCCTCATGCCACTCGGCGTGGTGATGATCCCAATTGGGTCCACAAATGCAAAAATGGCAAAATTGCCCATACTCAATTTGGCCTAGCGCCTTAACGAAGGCGGCTCCGCTTCGCCCACGTGGTGTGTGGACCATGGGGACCATTACCCATAACAGCCATGTCATATATGGTCCATTGGTCCATGCGTCCGGCGTGCACGAAGGTTAGAACATGGGGCACGGCGGGCAGCGAAAGTGGAAAAATGCTCAAAATGGCCAAAATTGCGCACACTCATGGTTAGGGCAAATGAGGCACATGCCCGACTCGGACCGGAGTGTGCCATAGGATTGGTATCAAGTTATATTGGTCCAACATATCTTTTCGGCGTCGCCCAACTCCTCCGATATTGGGTATGGCAGGGTCGCCAAGTGAGCCCATGATTTGGGATAGTCCCAAATCGCCAACATGGCGGCCACGGTATGCCAAGCCTAAGAGGAGTTATTCGCCGGGTCCAAGATATGTTGGGCACCGAAGTATGTACCCTCATTTCATACTTGGGTCATGATGTCAATTGAGCGCAACGTTGAGATACACGGTCGCCACTTGACATCATGACGGGCCAAAAACGGCAAAATTGGCACAAAGACAAACCAAAGTGCCTTGAAAGGCGCACAATTATATTATAATATCTTTGGCTTGGATCGTGCAATCAACTAATCCTTCTAAACACAATGACCTGACACCAATGACCTTCGATCCCACATATGTGCTCCACTTGGGGCGCCTTGAAAGGTTACGAGCGCTACTTCCCAAGTGGGCACACTAAAATATGGAAAATTGTAAAACACACACTTTGCTCCCAACGCATCGCTTCGGGTTCACCACACAAGCTTCCCTCCACGAAGGTTAGGCTTGCAATTGATCGTAGGGAGTATGGAGAAGGGGCTTGCACAATATGAGGTCCATTGGCGGGCTTGTCTTGGAGCAATGGACCCGCCAAATGGGCACGCAACACAACACATGGCACATACCACATATTGCCCAAAAAGGTAGCTCCCACCACGATATGTCATGCCCCTCCAAGGGCATAACTTTGTATCAATCGCTCATAGGAACTCAAGGAGAGTTTCTATGCAACACCAACACTTGCGCGCTACACTCGAAAGTTATCTTAACGCACGCAATATCATGGCCCAAGAGTTATAACGCAAACTCTACCCTCTTGACCATGATCCATTACACTAGCGCGCATGTGTGGAAACGCAAGGCATATAAAGCTTCCTAAATTACGTCGGGAGTATTATGAATACATCCCACGTTTCCTTATTGTCAATACTCGCAAGCGGCACGAGATATGACCTTCACAAGTGGCCTCACGAATCAACTTTGTTTTGCCCATATCTTTAAGACAAATGGAGGGCAAGATAAAAGGAAAGTTGATTCGTGCATACGGAAGCACGTAGGTCCACTCGAAGGAGGTCAAATCAAGTGCGGGGATGTCGAAGTCGAAAAACCGATTTCGACATCCTGAAAAATTCGGATTAAGGTTGCGAGTATTAATTATGAAAATTGCGGAAGCATCCATGCAGTTCCTGGCGACTTTGGAGCCTTCGTGACGGATAGCGTTAAAATTTCCATTATAAACAGTTAAACTGGCGGTTACGGTAAAGTCGCGAACCAACCGCCAGCAGTCAAAACAGTGAGTATCAGAACGGAAGCGTAAAAATTGACGGAAACAATATGAAAATAAAACCCTGTTGATTCCTGATATTCTGATACACAAATCTCCGCTGGCGGTGCATCGATTGCCGATGCGGGGCTTCACGGCATGGAACACGCCGTACATGGGGTTAGTGGACCGGAGACCGGTTGTATGCCGTAACCTGGCCATGGGGTTCTGGGTACCGCTTCAGTTTAAGAGGCACAATCTGTACTTAAGTGCCGGTCCAGACTTGATCATATGTAGTAGAATATACATGGCGAGCATAGTCGCCTCCGTATATCGGTTCCTGTCCCCTATGGGGACAATCCGTAGCTCTGTAGTGGTCCAGCATGACCGTGGGATAAATGAATGAATGAATTAATGAATCGGAACTTGTCCATGGGCTGCTTCCCAATAAACAAATGCATATGTACAAAGCGCTTGATACCGGTTCCAAGTCGCTTCAAAGAAGAGACGTTGAACCATAGGTTATAACTCGGGTGGAGAGACCATACAAGGTTAAGCAAGCTTGACTGGGAGGAACCGGCATTTAAGTTCTGATCCAGATGATGACGGTGGGTGAAGGGTACATTGAAAGGGCGGTTTGTGCTGGTTGTGAGGACGGAAGCCAGTTGGTTCTTGGGGCTTGGGTTGTAGGAGGTGACACTGCCTGTCTGTGGGGGGGAGGGGGGCTGCTGATGTGTATTAACTGAGACCTAGCACTGGGCAACACTTGCACGGACTAGTAGCTGGCGTGGGACTTCCAGGGAAGAGCCTGCTGTTGCACGGGGGCCACATAGTTGACGGGGGCGGCCGGTTACAAGGAGGGTGAGATGAGAGTGCCTGCTTACGGACTATCGGACTGTTTACTGTTAGGAGTGTTTCGTGCCTGTGTGTTGTTGCCTGTGCGGTGCTCTGTCGTTTGCCAGTGGTGTTTGTAGTCTGACTAAAGCGCACCACATGTGAACCTTTACAGAGGTAACCGGGTAGGCCTAATAGTCTTTACCTGGATCCCTCGGGCTGCCGACAGTCTTGCACGCAGCCAGTTGGACATCCCAAGGGGATCCAGACAGTTTGTCCGAACCTGCCAGCCCCTGGTTACAGCATTTTAGCCTACGGACTTATAGCTGGCGTGGGACTTCCAGGGAAGAGCCTGCTGTTGCACGGGGGGTATATAGTTGACGGGGGCGGCCGGTTACATGGGGGATGAGATGAGAGTGCCTGCTTACGGACTATCGGACTGTTTACTGTTACCAGTGTTTTGTGCCTGTGTGTTGTTGCCTGTGCGGTGCTCTGTCGTTTGCCAGTGGTGTTTGTAGTCTGACTAAAGCCCACCACATGTGAACCTTTACAGAGGTAACCGGGTAGGCCTAATAGTCTTTACCTGGATCCCTCGGGCTGCCGACAGTCTTGCACGCAGCCAGTTGGACATCCCAAGGGGATCCAGACAGTTTGTCCGAACCTGCCAGCCCCTGGTTACAGCATTTTAGCCTACGGACTTATAGCTGGCGTGGGACTTCCAGGGAAGAGCCTGCTGTTGCACGGGGGGTACATAGTTGACGGGTGCGGCCGGTTACATGGGGGATGAGATGAGAGTGCCTGCTTACGGACTATCGGACTGTTTACTGTTACCAGTGTTTCGTGCCTGTGTGTTGTTGCCTGTGCGGTGCTCTGTCGTTTGCCAGTGGTGTTTGTAGTATGACTAAAGCCCACCACATGTGAACCTTTACAGAGGTAACCGGGTAGGCCTAATAGTCTTTACCTGGATCCCTCGGGCTGCGGACAGTCTTGCACGCAGCCAGTTGGACATCCCAAGGGGATCCAGACAGTTTTTCCGAACCTGCCAGCCCCTGGTTACAGCATTTTAGCCTACGGACTTGTAGCTGGCGTGGGACTTCCAGGGAAGAGCCTGCTGTTGCAAGGGGGGTATATAGTTGACGGGGGCGGCCGGTTACATGGGGGATGAGATGAGAGATCCTGCTTACGGACTATCGGACTGTTTACTGTTACCAGTGTTTTGTGCCTGTGTGTTGTTGCCTGTGCTGTGCTCTGTTGTTTGCCAGTGGTGTTTGTAGTCTGACTAAAGCCCACCACATGTGAACCTTTACAGAGGTAACCAGGTAGGCCTAATATTCTTTACCTGGATCCCTCGGGCTGCCGACAGTCTTGCACGCAGCCAGTTGGACATCCCAAGGGGATCCAGACAGTTTGTCCGAACCTCCCAGCCAGTGGTTACAGCATTTTAGCCTGCGGACTTGAAGGCATGTGTGCTGGCTGCCATCAGGTAGTCCCTTCCTCAAACACATTGGATTGCAACTACTGGGTCCAGTGTGGCACTGATCAGGCAAACACTGTGGAAACAGGCAAACCACAGAGCCGAACTCGGCAGCTCCAGGCCTGCCTGAGAAAGCTCTGTGAAGTGCACAACAATAATGTTTTCAAACAGGCATGAATCCCATGCAACTGCAAGTGGCTGACTGACTGAATGAATCATGGCACATTGACCTGAGCAAAACATGCTGAGATCTGTGGTCCCAGGTTTGCCTGAAAAAATGTCAGCACTGACCAGCACCTGGCTGGACCACCCTGCGTCGCAGGCTCCCAAAGTTGACCACAGTGGTGGTCATTGCTGTAGCAAAGAGAGGCATGGGTGGTATTGTACTCCAGAGGAAATGGGCATAAAAAACAGCCTGGATTGATGCAGAGGTCCGGGAGTCACAAGGCCTGGCGAGAGTGTCTCAAACCCATTGGATTGCAACATACCACAGGGTCCTGATATGGCTGATCAGGGAAGCACTGTAGAAGACAGGCAAACAACAGAGCTGAGAGTGGCGGCCCAGGCCTGCCTGAGGAAATTCTCGGAAGTGCGCAACAGTAATGTCTTTAAGTGGGCGTGAATACCATGCCACCGCAGTTGGCTGACGGACGGATGAATCACGGCACGTTAACCTGAGCGAAGCATGCTGATATCTTTGGCCCCCGGCCTGTTTGACAAATCTGGGCACTGGCTGGAACTTGGCTGGATCACAATGCGGCGCAGGCTCCCAAAGTTGACCACTGTGGCTGTTAACGCTGCGGCAAGGAGGGCTAGCAGGGTGGCACAATGTACTCAAGAAGGAAGGGGCACAAACAACAGGCTTGATCTGATGCAAAGGTCTGGGAGTCACAAGGCTTGGCAGGAGCGTATATGGAGGCCATGTCTGGTGTATGCTGCCGGAGAAATCTCTCCCCACGGACATGGGCCAGCTTCCAAGGGCTTGGCTGCCACCATTGTTACAGACAACACTCGAGGTTGAGCCTCGCTGTGGAAGGGGTCCAGATATCTTCCAACTACCATAGCTGCTTGGTTCTTGTTTGGGGGGGGGGTCACACCTTGGTGCTGGCAAACCCTCATACTAGTCAGGACTCAAGAGAACTTTCGGAGTCAGGAACGAGCAGTCTACTGCTTTGTTTGTTGTAGTAGACATGACAGTGGGTAGGACGAGCCAGATTTGAAACCAAAAGATGCAGCAGAAACTGCCACACGTGTTGTCTGCAAACCGGTAGGCAGACCCTAGGCAGATGGGAGGGGAACATGAGCACTTGCATTAGGGGGGGCTGTGGGCTTGTAGAAAGCTGAGATGGTACCAGGGGTGGAGAGCGAGAGGCCGCGGTTGAGTTTGAGGCAGCTGAGCGCCAGGCCGTAGCCCCCCCCCCCTGTGATTTCAGGGGGGCCTGTAGCGTCGGCGGCAGTATCAGCTTTGCCCTGTGCGCTTTGTCGTGAGGCGTGCTCTTCACCGGCGGCTGCGCGCCAGGCCGTAGCCCCGTCCTGTGATTTCAGGAGGGCCGAGGCGGGGAGGTTGAGGACGTGGGTCGGGCTTGGGCGGAAGCGGCAAAAACTGGTTAGGTTTCGGGGGTGTGGGGGGCTGATAGGCCCCAAAGCGCGGAGTGGTGGGAGGGTTGGGCTCGATAATGATGGTCACCTTGCCCCGAGGAACTTGCATGCGTTGTGGGGATGGCCTCGGGTGAACCTCGGAGACACATCGGGGTTGCGCGTTGTAGCCCGGAGTGTTGTGCGGATCACAATGGCCGGGACGTTTGACGCTTCTACTGACCTCCACTGTGAAATGTTTGCGAGGTAGGGTATTCCGTTTGGGACTAGTACATCCAGAACGCTTCCGATGCTGGGGGCTGGAAGGCCGAGGCTTTTTCTTGTTTTCATTTTTGAGCTG
Source organism: Eutreptiella sp. 'Long Island Sound 2002' (assembly GCA_964036045.1). Classification (NCBI taxonomy): domain Eukaryota; phylum Euglenozoa; class Euglenophyceae; order Eutreptiales; family Eutreptiaceae; genus Eutreptiella; species Eutreptiella sp. 'Long Island Sound 2002'. The sequence goes on along the minus strand of OZ038379.1, from coordinate 92,763,706 downwards.
GCGTTCTAGGTGTGGGACTTGGATATGTAAGCGTCGGTAGTCACTTTTGCTGGATTTGCGGGACGGTACTCGGTCAGGCGGCAGGTAGCCTATTCAATAAGGAGACGGGTATGGGGGCGGGAGGAAAGGAAACGGGGGGAATGGGTATCCCATGGTTGGCATGGGGTAGTGGCCTAGGGGGGCCCGTAGGGCGGCGCCCATGGTGCTGGCACCGGCAATCCAGTGCGGTCGGCGCACGGTGAGGGGATGCGGCTTCGGGTGTCACAGGAGGCATCTCGCGACGAAGTAGTTGTGCTCGACATGTCGGAGCGCGAGGGTGATTTTGATCGGTCAAGCAACGCGGAATGTGGACTTCGTGACATTATGGGTTCCGGCTGGTACGAAATGGAGAAGGGAACTCAGGATGGGGGGGGCGTTCGGGATCAGGATGGCCAGGGGAAAAGGGGACAGGGGGGCGAAAGAAATGTCGGATGTCAGGCGTGGGTGGTGCGTTGGGTTGTGGGGGTGGGAGAGGGCGGAAATGCATTGGCCTCGGAAAAGAGGCGGGGAGCCCGGCCTGTTTGTAGCGCTTTTCAGGGGGGGCGTTGAGTTGTGGAGTCTGTGGTCGAGCCGGGGGGGCGAAGGAAATGGTAGGCTGCGTTGTGCGGCGGGCGTGCGGATGGGGGGTCGGGCGGGGGCTTCCGTGGGCGTTTACCTGCTTGTTTGGGACGGGGCGCGGGTTTAGAGCCTGGTTTGTTGAGAGCTTTGGAAGGGGGGGGTACTGGTAGGGGCCCTGCTTTTGGTTTTGGTTTTGGTTTCGGCGTGGGTTGCACCACCAATGGCAATGCATAGGGTGGGCGGTAACCTCGGTGTGGGTTGGGGTCGGAAGGGGAAGAGGAGTTGCTGAAGGGGCCGTATTTTATCTGCAAGGAGTTAAGTGGGGTGAGCAGAAAGGCCATGTTGAACGGGTCCCAAGGGACAGGATGGTTGCCTAACCATTCAACTGTTCCGTAGATGGCCTTCCTTATCCCTGGGCATCTATTGATCAGCGCTTCTTTGAGCAGTATCATGTGGGCTGGCTTGGTAATGCCTGGTTGGGGAAGTGAGAGGGAACGCCACAAGGTTTTTGGGACCAGTGTGCGAACGAAATGTCGGCGTTTGCCCTTGGTAGCGACGTGCAACCACTGTTGTGCGATCAGGCCGCGACAAATGCTTGCGCGAGGTTTTCCATTGTAGGGCAGAGGGCGACGTACAAAAGGGCATCATGGGGGTGTGGTTGGGAACAGCGAACGCACTGGTAATCGTGCAGGTTGTCCGGAAATTTGTAGCCGCTGAAACAGAGGTTGCGGGAACTAAACTTGAAGGGCAACGCAGAGAACCAGGACGAGATGCATAGTAGTTGTAGCTGGGGGTGACAGCAGGGTTGTTGTGCTCGTTGCGGGGGAGAAGGTGGCGAAACTCGCGGATTTTAAGTTTTTGAAAATTCGAGAGGCTGTATTGGCCGAATCAGCCGAGAGGGGAGGGGGGTAGTGATCTGTTGAAAACCAAGGATAATGCCCCCGGGTTCGCGTAGTGATCGGACACTTCGTTGCCCAAAAACCCCACGTGCCATTTGATCCATGCCTGGTGTACATTGAACTTACCAGCGTCTGCCGGGAGAGATAGAAATGCCGCTGCCCAGGTGCCTGAGGAGAAATAGAAGTCGTCTGGAGGCGTGAGGGTGACCCGAGTGATGAGGTCAACTATCTGGGAATTGTCGATGAGGAGGTTGATGCGGTGGTGGGGGCAGAGACGTCGGATGAGCTTTAACGCTATGCATGCTCCTCAATACTCTGCGCCTGCCGAGGTAGGGAGGGGGGACGTTTGTACAGCGACGTAAGTGTGGCCTTCTGGGAGAAAGAATGTAACAGCCGCTGTATGTCCTACCCTTCCCGGCGAGCCGTCAGACTACACGCGGACTGTATCGGCGTCGGAAACATGCGTCAGAGCTGCGGCTGCAGTGCAGTTCCAGTTAGTGAGGTCAAAGTTGCTACGTGAGTGAGCTACATGGACCAGGAGAAGGAGACCATGGATCAGGGTGTCTAGAGGGGGGGTAGAGGGGTGTCAGGAATGAGTTGCGGAGGGCGTAAAAAAGGCGGAGGCAGAATTTGGTGTAGCAGACAGGGGTATGGCTGGTAGGTGTGGAACGGAAAATGTGATGTGTAGTTGGTGTGGTTGTTGATGGTGGCCGTTCCGTCGTGCAACTGGAGGGTAGCAGTTTTGGACGTCCGGGGAGAGACCTGGCCAACACACTGCCTCCTAATGGACAACGAGGGCTTCCCCTGCTTGGAGGTTCTGTAAAGGGGTGTGCCGCCACACTCCCATTGAGTGGTAACTGAGTTGCAGGAAAAGGGCGCCGTCAATGATCATGTTTTGTGGGGTGTTGGGGGTATGCGAAAACAATGACGCAGTGACCGCGTCGGTGACCGCCACCTTGGCCACTCTGGTGAGGCATGGTATTGCTGAGTTGACAATGTGTATGTGGACCATAATAGAAAGGGAGGATATCTCCAGGCCACCTTGGGAGCGGGGATGAGGGCGATCCATTGGAGATACCTGGAGGGAGATGGAGGACCGCTGATGTGCCCGCCAAATATCCTTTTCGAAAGAGTTCAGGTTTTTGGACAGGTAGGCAATGTCCTAACAGCCGGTACGCGATCATAGGGTGTATTTGTTTGTTGACTAACCGAACGTTTTGCGACAGTGTCACTGGTAGGGGGTCAATGTTGGCAAAATAGGCTCTGATTGCAGCGCGTAGGGCCGAAGTGAGCTGTTTGGATTGGTCTTGGGTATACAAGTACACCTAGAGAAGTTCGGGGGGCGTCTCGTGTCGGGGTTGATGGTGGAAAACATATTGTGGCGTGTGGTGACAAAGTCGCGTTGCGGGGAATCGCCAACGGCCTGAACTTCGGTTTCGGAGACATTCATGTCAAGTCCCCAGACCGGAACATCGTGGTTGAAGAAATTGAGTGTGGACTGGATGTACTCAGGGTATTCACTTTGAATACGTATGTCATCTACGAAGACATGCTGTGTTGAGGTTTTGTTTGGAGGGGGAGGGGGTAGCTGTGAAGTGAGCGAGAAGACCATTGGGGTATAGGATGAGGAGGAGGGGGGATAGGGGGCAGCCTTGGCGGACGCCTCGTCGCTGAAAGTATCGCACGGGTGTTTGCCGGTTGATAATGGGTGGGTCCAACGGCGCGGAGTACGGTCATTTGATAATGTCAATTGCAGCTGTTGAGAGCCCATTGTGTTCTAGAACTTGGAATAGCTCGCGGTGTGGTACTGAGTCCAAGGCTTTGTTGAAGTCAATGTAGGGTGTATAGGAGGCTTTTACGTTTGCGTATTTTGCGTTGACATGGAGTATGTGGTCACTGCATTGGTGTTTGCGCAACCTGCCGTGTTGAACGGAAAGGAGCACTTTGTCGTGGAGTGCTTGGTTTTGGAGGTGGCATTCTGTGTGGGCGGATTTTATTTTATGAATTGTGTTGAGTAGTGCTATGGGGCAATATTTTACGGGGTTCAGCAGGTCCCCTTTCTTGTACAAAGGGCAAACCCGTGCGGTGAGGCATGTTCGGGGGAGCTCTCGGTACAAGTAAATATTGGTGACGATCTAGAAAGAGCGCTTGACTGGCTCAGGGGATATGTGTAGGATGTAAGAAGAGGAGTGGTCGTCACCTCCCACTTTGGTGGGCTTTGCACGGTGAAGAAAAGCGGCGTAATCTTTTCATGCTATATGGGAGACAGGGGTGTCGCGGGCAGCGGTCGGGCACCCAGGGGTATGTGCTAACACTTTAGAAACGAAGGATCTAGGACCGTGGTAATCCGGGTCGCCTCCCAAGTGTTGTAGGGTGTGGGCAAAGGCTTCGGCCACGTCTTTTGGGGAGTTCAGGATGAGGGATGGATTGTTGGGGTCGCGAGCAATCATGGGCTGAGGCTCCGGGCGTTGCAAGACCGCGGAGACGGGATGTTTGAGGGATATGCCCAAGCTAAGAGCTAAGAGCTTCCAAGTCAGAGACCTGGAGCTTTGTCTTGTGGTTGAGGACATACTCCATAAAGGGGTGTTGATCCACGGCAGAAAGGCGAGGATGGGTTGCCAGGTGTCATGGAACGGCCCATAGTCTCTCCAGCGCACCCTGAAGTCCACAACTCCAGGCGCGGAGGCGCTCGGACGCTGGTCCAGGATCTCCACGACGGTGTAGGCCCTGTGTTCAGCATAGTCGTTCATCTGAGTCGGCCTCATGGGCGGTGTAGTCCGGGTACACATGTTTCTCCCGGATGTCAGGGTCACGGGCACGGAGTTGAGTTTCATGTCGCTCCGTGAACTGTCCGGGGCCCACCTTGATGCGGTACGTGTCCTGATGAATCCTGCGGACCACTTCTCCGGGTGTAAACCGGGTCTTGGTGCGGTGAGTGCGCAAAGGCTGGGGTCTCAGTACCCACACCAGGTCACCAACCCTGAACTTATGCACTGTGGACAATCTCCCGCACGGTAGTCTCTTGCCGCGCTAAGAACTCCTTGGCATCCAGTGCCATGTCATCACCTGTCAGGGGAGCTCCCCGACCCAGGGGGTCCCTGCCGAAGAGAATCAGGTGAGGAGACAATCCACCAGGTGTGGAGGTGTCATGATGGGCCTCAAGAACAGGCCACATCTTCTCAAACCAGTTGCGCCGCTTGTTGGTGATGTGGATCTTGCGCAGCTCCTGAAACAGCTGCCTCCCAGCGACTTCAGCACGGCCATTGGACCGGCTGAGATACGCGACGGTCTTGGCATGCCATATCCCCCTGAGGGAACACATGGCTTTGAACCAGCCGCCAGTGAACTGGGGTCCACGGTCGCTGCAAATGGTGCTGGGGACGCCAAAGACTGTAAGCCAATGATGAATCATCATGCCTGCCACTTCCTTGGCTGCAACCCCTTTTTGCGCGCCGGGACCGCCACAATGTAGCCACTGTGTCGGTCCACACACCGGATCACTCCATCAAGAACTTCTTCGCCGATGTGCACTTCGGGCATGGAGAAGACGTCCATGGCCATGCTCCCCATGGGCTGGTCAGGAGTTGGCATCCGTTCCCCTCTTCTCTTTGACATTTCGATTGTCAGGGATGCAGGCCTGACAGACCGAACAATCCTTCTTGAGCAGCTTGACTGCATTGCAGAGACCGATCTCATCAACTTCGAACTGGCGTTGCATATCCAAGGCTTGCTTCTTAACCCCTGGGTGCATCATGTGGTGGTGCCGGGCCTCACAGAGCTCAAGCACCCAGGAATCCGGTCCTAGCAACTTACCGTTGTGGTAGAGCTTGCTCTCTTGCTCCGTGAACCCCATTTGGCCACTTCTGCCCGTCATCAGGGTGAGTGAAAGCCCGATAATCGGACTCAAAAGCTCAGACTTGGCGTACTCGTTGTTCCGGTCATCTCTGAGGCATGTCTCAGGAAGGAGCTGTTTGTTGGACTCGGCACCTTCTGAGCCTAGTACTCGGACCGCTCTGTTCACCCTTTTTACAAGGGAAGCACTTGCGGCAATGACGACGAAGCATTTCACGCTGTGCTCTTCCATCATGCGCTCCATGTCAATGATCTTCTTGGAGTCCGGGGCTTCAGCCTCATCGCAACGGGCAGACACGCCCGTCATGCGCTTGCCGGCAGGATGGGCCCACCTGCTGAGACAGTCCGCCACGGTGTTGTCCATTCTGGGAACGTAGACCACCGTGAGGTCGGACATGGCCAGGGTCTCCTGCCATCTGCCTCTTCGGGTGGCTGGTCCTGAGGGGCTGTTGACGTGCTCCTTGTGCCACGACTGCAGACTCTGATGGTCTCTGCAGACCGTGACGAGATGCAGGGCTATGTACCAGGCCCACCTCCTGAGAGCCATGACAGGGCGTCCGCTTCTGCCTCTGGCCTTCGACCAGGACTCGGCTCCGGAAGGCCCCAGGTACATGCCTGCCATCATCCAGCACTGGTTCCAACACCGCGCCGATCGCGTAGTTGAAGGCGTCTGTGCGCAGGACGAACCCTCGTTTTGGATCCACGAGGCTGCAGCCGCATTGCTGACAACAGCGCCTGTTTCATTCCCTCAAAGGCGCAGTCGGAATCATCATTCCAGACCAGAGCCTTCTTCGACCCCTTCTTGGTCTCCTCCCGGATGCCCTTGAGCATGGCCGTCATGAGGGCTGCATACTCGGCATACATCTTGATATACCCCGGGTAGTAGTTGCAGAACCCCACGTATTCTCGCATCTACGACACCGTCTTGGGCTTTTTCCAGTGCTCAATTGCGGCTCCCTTTCCAGGTATGGGCTTCCATTGCGCATTGCCAACTACATGGCCGGCATAGACCACTTCGCTTACCGCGATTGTGGCATGGTCACTGCTGCCTGTCAGTTTGTGCCAAACGAGCAGGTCCAGCACTCTCGTGACGTCCCTCTCATGTGCCTCCGGCAGCTCATCGTAGCTCAGCCTGGGGTCCCCTGATGCAATGATCACAACGTTGACCCACGGCTGAGAGCAGCGCCTGTTTCATACTCTGAAAGGGCAGTCCGACCCATCATTCAAGACCAGGACCTTCTTCGACCCCTCTTTGGTCTCCTCCCGGTTGCCGTTGAGCATGGCCGTCATGCATGGCCCCCATGGGGGCTGCATACTTGGCATACATCTTGATATACCCCGAGTAGTAGTTGCACAACCCCAGGTATGCCCGCATCTAGGACACCGTCTTGGGCTTCTCCCAGTGCTCAACTGCGGCTACCATTCCAGGTATTGGCTTCCCTTGCCCATTGCGAACTACGTGGCCGGCAGAGATTACATCGCTTCCCCCGATGGTGGCATTCTCACTGCTGTCCGTAAGTTTGTGCCTAACCAGCAGTTAAAGCACTCCGGTGACGTCGCTCTCATGTGCCTCAAGCAGCTCATCATAGCTCATGCTGGGGTCCCCTGATGCAATATTCACGTCGTCAACAAGGCAGTCCGCACAGTCACACACCGGCTCAAGCAGGTTCTCCAGCACGCTCTGGAGAGCCGCATTTCCGTTGGTAACGCCCATGGGCATCACCTTCCACTGGAGGGGTCCAAGTGGGGTGCTCATAGCTGTGCAAGCACAGGAGTTTCGGCGAGATGCATCGGGTGGTAAACATGTTTTAGGTCTATCACTCCGAAGATCCTCCGGTGTAATTACTTTTGCAGCATGTAATCAATGTGGGGTAGTGTGCAGATGTCATGCTGCGCTCGGGCGTTTAGGCCGCGTTAGCCGACCAGGAGACGCCACTCCCCGACCACCTTCTTGGGGACAACTAAGCAGGATGTGATCTCTCTCTCTCTGTCTCTCGAGCCAGCCTCTGCCAGTTAACTGCAAGAATCTTCTCCATGGCCTCTTTCCTCTCGCCCCTGAGGGCAAACTCCTGGTGCAGATGCACAGGGGGGTCCCGCTTCAGTCGTATCTTGGCCTCGCCTTTCGGATCACGCACCGGCAGTTGAAACACAGTGTATCCACTGAAAAAGATGTAGCCATACTTCTGCTTCAGCGTGGCCCCTAATGCCTTGGTCTTCGGGCATTCACCGGGCTCCGTCTTGGCTTGCCAGGACATCTGGACCACTGATCTTATTTGACCGGTGTCTTTCCCACTCGGTCTCGGCTCTGGGTCCCCAAGTGGCCCATTGGCCCATCTCGGGCCTTGCTGCGGAACAGATCACCGTAAGCGGGTGGGTTCCCGCCAATCCGCTTGTCCTGGCTGGACATGTCCTCCAGTACCCTCCTTACGAAGGTATTCTTGTCGGGGGAAACAGAGACCATGCCGTCCACTTACCACCAGGCTTTGTGCTGGCCTTTTCTCTCTCGCTGGCTTACCAAGCAATGAGAGGGTCGATCCATATACCCCTGAACCAGATCCAGCTCCTCATCAGAGAGGCGGTCCTCCGATTCGCCACTGTCAGCGGGGGAAACCCCGAAGCATTGCCTCCAAAGCTCCACAATCACACGCTTGACACACACGAATTCCGTAGGCCATCTCTGGGGTTGCATGGGCTGTCCCTTGGCGTCCTGCCAGACACTCCCTCAAACCGGTGGGACGACTTTTTTCAAGGTCATGTTGGTCAGCGGGGAAACCGTATCTCGGGTAGTTTCCTCCTTGGTACATGAGGACAACCAGCACTGCCTTGGAACGGTCCTTGCGGATCTTCGCACCCGCCCTGGGATGTCCACTCTGCGCCAATGGATCCACATCAGACCTTGATGCAGACCGGAGTGCTCCTTCCATTCAGTGTCATGGGCGCTCCAGTACTTCTCATACACCCGAAGATGCGCGGAGGTTCCTGAGGAGAAAGCATCCAGGGCCAGATCCGGTGCTCTCAAATCAGCGGCCACTCGGTTCGCCTCTTCCGGCTTGAAGAAGGTGTCCCCGTACTTCTGCTCCAGCCTGGCCCTTAATGCCTGTATCTTGTGGCATTCCTCGGACTGCGCCTTGGCTTTTCTGGACACCTGGACCACCAAGCTTACTTGACCGGTGTTGCTACCACTCGGTCTAGGCTCTGCGGGTCTCCCCGAGTGGCCCATTGGCCCATCTTTGGCCTTGCCGCAGAACAGATCACCGTAAGTGGTACAAGAATTTTGAAGCGGGTTGGGGGAGGTCCGCTAGACTCCCGCTCTGGTACTGCCGGCCTCGTGGCCTTTTGCCCCAACTTAGCTGCATTGAATCATACCACTGGCAAACCCACTGTTTTCCGTCGTTGATTTTCGTGTTTCGAAACTCCTTTAGACTTTCTCCAAAACTGCCGACTCAGTCCGGTTTCTCAAAAGTCCTGCCGACTCAGTCCGGTTTCTCGAAAATCCTCCAATGCTGTCCTCCATTAGCACAAGATACAGAGCAGAAACACCTTGTTACGCAGCTTTGGCTCAGTGTTGCACAAATTCTTGTACGGGCCTTGCCCACCCGGACACATCCTGAGCTGCAAAACACAGGGAGGACAGGCTGTATCAAAATGCATACAAAACACACAATGTATTTACATTTCGCAGTCAACGGGCGGCATATGCGCTTTTTTCTGTGATCTGACGCTGGCACGGGGATGCCGCGTCCCCTTTTGCGGCGCCTGCAGCTCGGCCTGCCGGTCTGTTGCCGGCCTGCCGACAATCTGTTGCCGAGCCTCTCAATAAGCCACTTGGTGGCCAGCAGGGAGGCATACCGAATCTGCGTCACCCCCCTCCTTAGAAGCGGTGTGTGGCCACTTGCCGACACGACACACACTGCTCCACGGAGAGGCGAGGCTCGCTGCGGATCTGTCTTGAAAAAGAAATTCGACTGGATACCCCGTGAACCAAAGGTACACAGTTAACCACCATGCCCAGTGTACACCAGGCACGGGTACAGAAATCCAGCGGCACAGTGCAGAACCAGGGTGTCACTCAAGCCATCACCTGGTCGCTGGGACGTTGTTGAAACCATCCGTGCTATATATATGGCCATCAGGGCCATAGCCGCACGGATGCTAAAAAAAACCTTAACAGATCTTATCTCCCAACCCAGTCTCCGTGCAGGTCTCATCCAGCGCCCTGATACGCTGGTCCTTCCTCTGTGTCTTGGGCCTGCATCTCACCCTAGAGAGCAGCACCCCCCGGTCTTGACATCGCCCGCACGCTCCGTGGCCTTCAACTTGATCCCAACGCGTCCAGTCTTCCCCTGTGCCTTGACGCGGCTCCAACAAATTGGTACAGCCGAGCTGGGAACGAACGTGCCGCGTCGAACTCGACGCTCGTACGCTGTCGAACTTACTGGGTCGGCACCGCCGTTGTTAGCGACGGCGCCTCGCCGTTCGGGGCCTTTGCTGGCGCTGCTGTGATCTGCCGTCAACCCTGGTAAGTACGCTTACACTGTTCGTCTCGGCATATCTCCACGTATGGGCTGGAATGATTGGACGTCGGCGTACAAGAATTTTGATGAAGAAAAATTCATACGGCAAATATTCAAATGCTCCATACATGTGTCGAACCCGAAAGTAATTTACAAGGGTGATATAGACCAACGGTCCATGCCCAAGAATATCCTATCATTGGCACCGAAACCCCTCCGGTTATGTACATGACATGCTTCACAAGTCAACGCATGAATTTGAGACCTAATTTTGTGAGGCCTCCTGTGCCACCCCAAAGTGACTACGTAATCCGGCATATGGTGAGATACGACACCGAAGCATATTGCAACATATAAGCAACATACTATGGTTCACTGATCTCTGGGCACTTTACTGTTAGCCGACCAGTTGAGCACATAAAATACAAAAATGAGCAGAAAATGAGGTCAAAAACATGCAAATAATGCGGAATTCAAGATAATTACAATAGTATATAACTTCGCTCACCCATGGTATCAACGTATGATTCAAAACACAATTGCTTGGGACCAATGCAAACAATCCCCCACTTGGATCCCCACATGGACCCATAGGGACACCTTCGAACCTCCTCCCAACACGCACCATGAAAATGGGAAAATTGATATTGGCGCTTGTGGGTCGCTCTGTAAGCCCTCCCACATGCACTATATGAGCGGTAGACTTAGTCTAGCGCTATGGAGCTCACCATTGAGACATGGGCAAAGCCCTTGCCACGTATGGCTCCACATATCTTCCTATAAACGGAGATATATAACATGGGTGTGAGCATATCGAAGCACATACAATGCATATAACACATACCCTCAAGAAGTGGCTCCCACCATGATATGCCATGCCCCTCCATGGACATAACTTCACGTTAAAAATACGTAGGAACCCAAAGAAAAGTATCTATGCAACACCAACACTCATGCGGTATACTCGAAAGTTGCATTAAAATATTCCGTTGCACGGTCCGAGAGTTATATATCACTTTCTACCCTCTTGACCATTATCCCTTGCTATACCGGGCATGTGTACACACCAAATGCGTTTGATGCTTCCCAAATTAAGTTGAGACCAAGGCGGTTCCAACCCAATTCTCACAATTGATATTTTCCGCCGTGAACTGGAAATACGATTCTTCAAAGTGGCCTCAAGAAACACTTTTGTTTCGACTATAATTCCAAGCAAAATGAAGGGCACAACAAAAAGAAGGTTGATTCGTGATCGGGGAAAAGTGTATGACCACTCGAGATTCATCATATCAAGTGCGGCGATGTCGAAGTCGAAAATCTGATTCTGAAAGTCTGAAAAAACCGGATTAATTTTGCAAGTGTATAATATGAAAATTGCAGAAGCAACGAACTTGTTACTGATGAAATCTGACCCCTCATCGGGGTTTCCGCCAAAATATCTGTAAATAACAGTTAACCAATCGGTTACAAAAAAGTCGCGAGCCAACTGACAGTCGCCGATACATTGACAATCAGAACGGAAGGCTGAAAAATTACGGAAACATTATGATGAAAAACCCCTGTTGATTCCTGGTATTCTGGTATACAAATCTCAGCTGGCGGCGCCTCTGTACTGAATATGGCCGCTCGTAGCCGGAATGGCCAAACCTATCACACTATCACATCAGGTTAGGTCAGGTGGATGGGAGAGTATGATATCAGCCAATGGCGGCTTGCCGGCACATAGATACACACCCCAAGTGACTCAAAGATGGCCACGGGGGTCCGAACCGGCTGCACCCCCCTTCTCAGAGCGTTGTTACCGCTCGGAAGTCATTGAAGAGAGGACGGGAGGACCCCAATGGGCTCCAACGCAACCCCCCCTATGTCCAAAGGACACATGGAGGCCCCACACACGTCGTAGGCGTCTCCCACGCCCCAATGGGCGGGGTGAGGACACTCATAATCGGTGCCCTACGCCATATCTGGTCTCCTCTTGATCTACAACATGGACCAAGGGGATCAAAGATAGAGAAACGTCGTTGGTCGACCTAAATAAGTATACCACAATGAAATATATATGTGGAGATCGAGTGAAGGGGGTATATGGCCAATCAAGGCCCAAAAAACCCCGGATGGACGCCCTCACCCGTCTCCCAAGCACAAAAACAAAACTGCCAAGATGGATCCATTACAGTGCTGCTGCAGCCACCAAATGGACCAACACGTCCTTGACATCCAAAGAAATGTTCTTTTTCTTCAGATAAGCCATCCAGACCGTGGTATACCTCGGCACAAAGCTGCTCGAAGGCTCCCACGAATCCCTGGATGCGGCGAATCCCTTCGAACGGACTTTCTAAAGCCTCCCCCAAGGCGTCCCCGGGTCCGGCTTGTCCGCCAGTATCCTCTCCGGGGTGAAGTCGTCGTCCTCACCCTCGTGCTCTGAGTCCACGTCGCCGGCCGTGAACTCCAAGGTGACGGGACGTCCGCTGGGGTCTGGTGCTCGGGGACGAAGCTGGGTATGGTCGCGGTCCAGGATCCTGTTATCCCCCACACGAACCGCATACACATCCTGCCCGACCTTCCGCACGATTACCCCCGGCACATACCAGGACGCCTGCCGATGCCTGGACAGGACATCCTTGTGGTGCCGCTCCACCCATACGGTGTCTTGGAGAGCATACTTCTGGACCTTTCCCTGCTTGAAGTACTTGGCCCTCTTCTCATGCTCGTCCTGAAGTGCCTTGCACACCCTGGCCGCCGTGTTGTCCGCCTCAGCCATCATAGCATTCGCATCCCTGGCCACTTTGCCATGGTTCAACCACGGGAGAGTGCGTGATACTCGATCCCGTAGGAACAGGATACGATGGGGCGACAGTCAAGTGGGCCCCGGAAGGTCGTGGTACGCCTGGAGTACTCTCCACAGCGAATTGTACCAGTTCCGGCCCGGTTCATCAATGTGCAGCTGGCGGACCGTTTCCAACATCTGCCGCCCGGCCACCTCAGCCAGACAGTTCGACCGGCTGTGGTACGACACGGTCTTGGCGTGCCGAATTCCCATGTGCTTGCACATCGTCTTGAACCACGTCCCCACAAACCGACTGCCCCGATCGCTGCAAATGACAGCTGGGACATCAAAAATCGTCAGCCCATGCCTGATCATGGCAATAGCGACGGTCTTGGCCTGAAGACCCACTCCATGCTTGTCCTTCTTGTCCTTCTTCTTGGACTTCTTGCCAGGGACCGCCACGATATACCCGCTGTGCCTATCCACCGCCAGGATGACACAGTCGTAGGTCTCTCCTTCCACGGTAACCTCAGGCATGGCGAACACATCCATGGCCCTGGACCGCATAGGGGCTTCCGGTATAGCCTTGTACACGGGGTTGCCAGCAGTGGAGTGATTGGGGCTCTCCGTGGCCCGACACACGGCGCAGTCGCTGCAGTACTCGTCCAGGAGGGCGTAGTACCCCGGTGGGAACTTGAAGCGCCACTCCACGTCCTGCTGCATCTTGTCCCGACCAGGATGCATGAGCTGGGGGTTATGCCAGTGGTCAATAAGCCTCTCCATTCGGTTCTCGGGAACCAATAGCTTGTCCTTGAGGAACAGTTTATCCCCATCCTCGGTCAAGCCCTCAGGCCATTCGTCGTCCGACGGGGCGCTCACGGCATTCCAGTACTTGCTCCAGTGCTCGGATGCCGCATAGTCATCCGACCAGTCCTCTGTGAGGACTGACCTGACTACCTCTACAGGGGCCACCATCCATTGCTTGAGGGTCTCCTCTCGAATAGCTTGGACTCGGGCGCCCCGGAACTTGGCCAGGTCCGTACGGTTTGCCATCACCACAAAGCACTTGACCCCCTCTCCCTCCATGGCCTCCTCGGTCTCCTCGGCGTCCCCATGGCTGGATACGTCCATCCAAGCCTTGCCCGCGGGGTAGGCCCATCGACTGAGGCAATCTGCCACAGTGCTGTCCTTCCCCGGGACGTACACGACGCTGAGGTCCAGCTTGGCCAACGTCTCATGCCATTGGGCCCTCCTTGCCGCCGGTTCCGAGGGGGTGTCGACGTGCTCCTTGTGCCAGCTCTGCAAGGACTGATCGTCTGTACAAACCACCACCGGTTGCAATCCGATGTGGCCAGACCACTTCCTGAGCGCACAGACAATGGCGTATGTCTCCTTCTCCCTCGCGGTCCAGGTTCGGCGTTGGCCCTCGGCCAGGATCCGACTCCAAGACGCCACGCGTACGTGCGACCCGTCGTCTCGGATCTGCTCCAGGACTGCCCCTACAGCATAGTCCGAGGCGTCCGTCCGTAGCACGATTCCCTTGTCCGGGTACCCCAGGAAAAGCCCCAGCTGCCCCAGGAGTCGCTCCTCCAGGCGGCTGAACGCATCTTCGGCCTCAGGGGTCCAGGCGAGCTTCTTCTCGCTCCCCTTCCGGCCATCGAACTTGCCCACCTGCAGCATCTTGTGCGGCTGCCCCGACAGTTCTGCATACATCCGGACATAGTTCAAATAGTAGTTGCAGAACCCCATGAAGGATCGGAGTTTGCTGAGGGTCTGGGGTCTCTCCCAGTGGTGCAGGGACGCCAGTGTCCCAGGCATGGGACGGCGTTGCCCGTGACCAACCACGTGACCCGCGAACTCCACTTCCTTCACGAAGAGTGAGGCTTTGGTGGGCTTGCACACCATGTTGTGCTTCCCCAGCTCGCTGAGCACTCGGCGCAGATCCTTCTCATGCGCTTCGATGAGCTCGTCCACAGTCACGTCCTCCGTGCCGGACCCGATGATGATGTCATCCACAAAGGGGTCGGCACAGTCCCGGACAGGACCGAGTAGGTCCTCCATCATGCGCTGGAAAGCGGCGTTGCCATTCTTGGCGCCGTTAGACACCACTTTCCACTGCATGGGCCCCAGCGGCATCGACATCGCTGTGCCGGGCCTGGGGTCCGGGTGCAGCGGCATCTGGTGATAGCCGTGTTTCAGGTCTAACACCGTGAAGATCTATTTTTTCTGTTGTTTTTGGAGGATGGTGTCGATCAGAGGGAGCGAGTACGAGTCGTGCTCGGTTTGCTGGTTCAAACCCCTGTAATCCACCACCAACCTCCACTCACCCTTCTCCTTCTTGGGCACGATAAAGGCTGGGCTGGCCAACTCACTGTCGGAGGGTTCGATCCATCCCCGCTCAATGAACTCGGCCAACAACTTCTTCATGGTCTCGGCCCGATCGCCCTGAAGTTGGTACTCCCGATGACGATAGATCTTGGGATTCAGCTTCAGCTTGATCCTCGCTGTGCCAAACCTCCCACGATCTGGAGGGTTCTTGTTGGCGACGCCACTGAAAAGCCACGGATAGGCATTGATCAGCCTCTCCTTCAGCTCGGCGACCTTCAGGTTCTCCCCGGCCTCTTCAGCCGCTTGCTTCGGTATCGATACAACCGACCGCACTGCGGTATAGGCCTCCTCCGGGTCCGAGTCCGACTTCTCTTCGTCCGATATGCCGTCTTCATCGTCGTGGGGCGCGCTTCCCACCGATAATCTTCGGAAATTTGCGGCATCGGACTGGTTCTTGTCGCCATTGGCCCCCATTCTTGGGAAATCCCACGGTGGCGGGTCCGACCTAACCGGACCATCATATTGGTCCGCGATGTGATCCATGACCCTCGCCATGAACTCATCCTTCTCGTACTTGCCGGTGACCAACATCTTGTCGTCCCACCAATGCGGAAATGTGACCATGGCCCGCCTCCTCTTAGCTGCCACACGATCATGCATCCCCATCCGCATGTAGTTGACGACGTCGTCGATCTCGGAGTGGGACAGGATGTCAATGCCATCAACTGGCTGATCCGTCCCCTCCTTGGGCTGGAACATGACCCGCATGGGCACTGCCTCAACCCTACGGATGAATGCTTCATCACCAGTGGGCTGGGTTTGCGCCCCATCGCCCGGGAAAGCCTTGGTACCCCACGCTTGACCCAGGGAGGGCATTGATACACCCTTGGCGTCGATGAACAACTCCTTCGTCTGGCCCGAATGACATCTCATTCAGGGTGATGGAGTCCAGCGTTGACTTGAGACCCTCCAGCGGACATGGGTTGGATCCTATGCCGGTTATGACCAGTATCCCCTTCGCCCTATCCGCGACGATCTTCTCCACCGTACGTCTGGTATTGTCCAGGGAGCCAAGCCAATACATAGGCCCCCACTCCTTCAAACCCCAATGCCTATGCCAGGCTGAGTCTCCTCGATGCCAATGCCTCCTACACTTCCGCAAAAGTTGGGCATCCCGGGAAGCGAAGACGTCCTTCTCCGGCGCTTCGGCTCCCAGCGTCTGGATCATCCTGGCATACACCTGCGGCGCCATTCCATACTCCGTGAGCTGAACTCCACGGTCTCCCCTGGACTTGGCACCCACAGCTTGCACCGCTTGGACGATCCGATCCTCTTCCTCAGCATTCCATTGGGATGATCTGCATCCATAGTCCGTGGACAGCCATGTAGGGCATTCATCATCCTCCCGGACCAGCGTTGCACGGTGGGGAAGAGCTCCCATGGCGTTTGCCACCATGAAGTCATACCCCATGATCATATCCCAATGTGTAATGTCAGCCGCATAGAAGTTCCCGGATAGAGTGCTTCTCTTCCCCAGATCATGGCGGTTCAAGCGCTCATGTTCCCAGAATTCCATACTGATAGTGGCCTGATGGGTGCCGCCACCCATAATCTCTCCATTGGCCACCTTCAGGCGTACCGGTCTCCGGCTGGGCTGCAGGGATTCCTCCTTGAACAATCCTCTCGAGACCAGGCTCACCTGGGCACCCGTATCCACCAAAACATCCACCACCAACTCCTCTTGTCCGCACCGTACACGCACCTTCAAGTGCGACTGCCGCTCATCGCCATGCGGTGTACGGACGACTCTCACGGCATGCAACTCTAGCACATCCGGGTGCATCGGGACTTCGAGGGTATGGTCACGGATGGTGTAGATCTTGGGCTGGTCCTGCCCGTTCATGGGGCTCTCCGTGGTCGCTCCTTCCTTCTTGCCACGTCCCTTGCCCACATAAACTTCCGTTGGCAGGGCGCTCCAGGAGATGGGAGGGGAGAAACACAGTGGTTTTGGCTCCTCTGGCGCCTCCTCTGGCACCCGATGTGCCTTCGCTTTCTCTGGGATTCCACTGATTTTCAGAGGAGAGACCTCCGAGGTCCCACTCCCGTGGGGGCTCCTCTAGACATGGCCTGCCGCAGCTCCCTCCTGCTGCAATCTGCTCAGACTTTGTCTACACGTTGCTGGGCTTTGAGTTCCTCCAACGTCATCAACATGTCCTCAGCAACCTCCTCGATCAACCTCACTCGATGGTCTTGGCCAGGTCCACCACCATAACCTCTTCCTCCGCCTTTCCCTTGGCCTTTGCCTTGGCCTTTTCCCCCGTCTCCGCCCTTCGCCTTCCAACCAGCAATCCGCTGCTCCTTGGGCTTCATCTCGGGGTGGGCGGCGAAGTAGGCCTTCTTGTCCGCCTCATACACCTTGCACTGACGGTGGTCATGTACATGGTTGTTTCCCTTGCCATAACAGACCCAGCACCCATCGTGCTGAGACCTGTACTCCCGGAACGAGAGCGGTGGGTTCCCGATCCTCCTTGTCTCTTTGCCCTTCTTTGGTCCCTACCGGTTCCATCTGGACCGATCCTGCCCATGGTCCCTCACGTTGTGCGCCACAAACGCGAAGAAATTGGCCTCCTCGTGATCTTCCCGGGACCCGGTCCAGTGGTCTTGGCCACTTCCACTACCGTCCTCCGCGGAGTTGGCCGTGTCCTCCTGGATCTCCCGATGATGGCGGTCTTCTCGGTGGCCTCGTTGTCCATGACCTTGTCGACCCTGCACGTGGGCCTCGTTCTTGGCGTTGAGCTTCAGCTCCACCGTGATGTACTTCACGATCTTGTCCAGGCTCATGCGGGCGAAGATGACCTGCATCCTCAGCGGCTCCCCGCGCCTCCACTCCACGAATACCTCCACGTAGACGGCGTTCTTCAACCCCAATATTCGGCTGGGCTCGCCGAGGTTTCGCCAGAAGAACTCCATCATTCAGGCGTGGGCGTCCTCCGACGCCATGATTTGTACGGCCACGCGCTTCTTTGCTCTCTTCTCCTCCTCATCCTCCACTCTCCTCACCCAGTGGCCGGGGAGGACGTCCTTCAGCAGGTGTCGGATCTCGCTGGCCTCGTTCCAGTCCTCCACCAGCTTGAGGCTTCTTCGGTACTTGCGGATGTACCGATTCCATTCTCGGACCCTCAGTTCCCCGCGCTCCAGCGGCAGCGGAATGGACCACAAATCCTCCAACTTCTGGTTGGGGGGGTCCACTCGCTCTTCGTCCTCCAGCCACTGGAGGCAGGCCTGCTCCGTCTGGATCAATCCCTCGCGGATATGATCCCTGAGCTCCTCCTTCAGGTCCTGCGCCAGCCTGTGTGGGAATGTCCGACATACCCACTTGTCCCTTGGCGCTTCCCTGATGTCGCCAACGGCCTCCTCGGTGAAGTCCTCCCAATCCAGGATGAAGTCCTCCAGGTTGGAGGGGTTGCCATCGTAGTACGGGATTTTGATTCCCCTGAGGTCGTCAATCCTGATGGCATCCCCGACGTCCGCAGCCACCACTCCACCGAGACAGCTACCACCTGTGGCCGGGGACTGTGAGTACACTCCCCGTACATCCCTCTCCTCCATGGAGTGCGGTCCAGTCGGGCCTGAACCCATGGGATTTGGAATGCAGGAAGGACTTGCTCCACCGGCTGTCCATATCCCCGTATCCGGGTCTGCCTGGGTGGCCTCGACCATGTCCGTCGGCGCTTCCCTTGGTTCGCCCCTGCATGGTCTGGCTCTGGATCTCCTCTTCCGCATAAACTGCATGGGCACTCGTAGTGGTCGGTAGATCCTGGGCGGCATTGGACATCTGTACCGTCAGGCTCCTCGGGTCCGTGGTTACGTGCCCTTCCCGCATGGACCCAGCCGGTGCTGTGTGTTCCCCGAGCATTGTGGATTCGCCGAACATGGGAACAAACGGCAGCGCACCCGGGTCAACACGCGGAGGCGCGTAGGGTTCCTCTGCAGGGCCGCCCATGGGTTTATCCATGGCGCTCCTGAGGGTCTTAACCCGCTCCACCAGCTCCGCTGCTGCCGGCTTTGCCGGGAGCTCCGGACCCCAGGCGAGGGGTTGTAACTCCTCTAGCCTTTTCAGGCGTCCCGACATGTCCTCCACCAGGTGGAGGAGGCTGTCCACCACTCGCTGCTGCTTCTGCAGGGCCAGCTCCAGATTCTCCCAGTACCGGTCCTGATCCGCTCGCAGCTCCGCGATGTCTCTCTCCGCTGCCGACTGGTCATTAATGATCCCCGCAACGTCCTCCTCTAGGCCGTCCTTCGCGTTGTCCAGGCGGTCGAGGTGCTGCACGATGGCGTCCATCCCCATCTTTTGATACTTGCTGATTAGGAAGGATACGTGCTCGCAGTGGCAATCAGCATGCTTTCCACCAGAGCCGGCACATCCCACGGTTCCAGGCGCCTCGGACTCCTCCGCCATGTGTGTGTCGCCCATGCTATCCCGCGATCGCTCCGTGTGCCGGGCCACAGGCGCCG
Organism: Eutreptiella sp. 'Long Island Sound 2002'; assembly: GCA_964036045.1. Lineage (NCBI taxonomy): Eukaryota > Euglenozoa > Euglenophyceae > Eutreptiales > Eutreptiaceae > Eutreptiella > Eutreptiella sp. 'Long Island Sound 2002'. The sequence goes on along the minus strand of OZ038379.1, from coordinate 92,744,234 downwards.
TTCTGGCTCTGGCAGGCCTCTCCATCGCCTCGGCGTCATGCTCCAGGCTGGGTTTTGGGGCCGTTTTCGCCCTTGTGGGCGGTCTGGCCATCTTTTCCGACTCCGAAGGGTGCTCATAAGCTATCCGATAGCCCTCGGAGTGCCCCTCGGAATATGCGGCTGACCACAGCCTGACCGGGCTGGGATCCGTATCTATAGCCCCGGCGTCCCCTGCCGCGGGCTTGGGTGACCCGCGCTTCCGGTAGCGCCGGGCCCATCTTCCACTGCTGCCTGAATGGCAGGTCTCCTCAGAGTCCTCCGCGGCGGAGCAGAGGTTGCATGCCCTTCGGCAGCGACGCTCACACATGGAGACCAGGTCCTCCATGTCAAGTCCTCCTCTTCCCGAACGTCGTACTTCTCTTCGGGCTTCAACTTCCGGAGTTCGCCATGCTCCTGAGCGTCTCGGCTCTTCTCTGGCTCCAGTCTCCGGCGTGGTCTCCGCCGAGTCCACAATACGCACCCGGGGCGTACTTGGGCAGGGCTCATAGGGGCCCAAGTCCCCGTGTCGGCGGTAGGTAGGGGCAGCAGGTACACCTCTGCTACCGTATAGAAGGTCCCTACCAGGACCGGCCCCTGCTGTGCCCCTTCCGCCTGTCACCCATGCTGATTTGCTCCTGATCAGCGATTGCACTCCTCAAAATCCAGGGTCCAAAATCCGAAAATATAGAAAATACAATCCTCCTCCAACCCTGAACAGCAACCAGATCCATCAAATACAGCAATAACCCAATCCACACTGCGGGCTTCCGTTCAGCACACCGGTTGTCTCACGGTGGCGGGCATGTACAAGAATTGCATGAAAGAGGAAAGCCCTGAAATTGGCATATGAACACAAATAAAGCAAAGTTGGGGAAAGAGGTAAACATACACAGACTCACCCATAGACCCCTCGTTCCCTGGACTCAAGACCTTCCCTTGACTCACCAACATGATGCCCTGAACCCAGTCAAATAAGATGGCTAAATGCCATGTGTCAAAAGTCCCTACACAAACCCGAAGAACGTGTTCACTCCCAAGCCTATAAATCCTAGGCCAATAGGGGAGGTGGCGTGTCATGGCCTAGAGTAGCACTCAGGACCATGCCCTACCCTGACATAACCTTGATTGGACTCGGAGTCGATTGGGCTTGGAGAACTACCCCATGAAGATGACCTCACGACATGGCAAAATCAGGCAAATCACACCATTATGCCCAAAATCAATTATATACTCAACAATGCATACGGCAAATATTCAAATGCTTCATGCATGTGTCAAACCCGAGGGTAATATACAGGGGTGATATAGACCAGAGATCCATGCCCAAGAATATCCCATCATTGGTACCGAAGCCCCTCCGGCTATGTACACGACATGCTTCACAAGTCAACTCATGAATTTGAGACCTAATTTTGTGAGGCCTTGTGTGCCACGCCAAAGTGACTCCGTGATCCGGCATATGGTGAGGTACAACACCGAAGCATATGCTAACAAATTAGCAACATACCATAGTTCACTGATCTCTAGGGACTTTACTGTTAGCCGACCAGTTGAGCACATGAAATACAAAAATAAGCAGAAAATGAGGTTGGAAACCTGCAAATAATGCCAAATTCAAGATAATTACAATAGTATATAACTTCGCCCACCCATGGTATCAAGGTACGATTCAAAACACAATTGCTTGGGACCATTTGCAAACAAACCTTCCACTTGGATCCCCACATGAACGCATAAGGACACCTTCAAACCTCCTCCCAACACGCACCATGAAAATGAGAAAATAGATATTGGCGCTTGGGGGTCGCTCTGTGCGCCCTCCCACATGCACTATATGAGCGGTAGACTTAGTCCAGCGCTATGGAGCTCACCATTGGGACATGGGCGAAGCCCTTGCCACGTATGGCTCCACCCATCTTCCTATAAATGGAGATATATAACATGGGCGTGAGCATATCGAAGCACATACCATGCATATAATACATACCCTCAAAGAGTGGCTCCCACCATGATATGCCATGCCCCTCCATGGACATACCTTCACGTTACGTAGGAACCCAAGGAAAGTATCTATGCAACACCAACACTCATGCAGTACACTGAAAAGTCGCATTAAAATATTCGGTTGCACGGTCCGAGAGTTATATATCACTTTCTACCCTCTTGACGATTATCCCTTGCTATACCGGGCACGTGTACACACCAAAGGCGTTTGATGCTTCCCAAATTAAGTTGAGAACAAGGCAGTTCCAACCCAATTCTCACAATTGATATTCCCCGCCGTGAACTGGAGATATGATTCTTCAAAGTGGCCTCACAAATCAGTTTTGTTTCGACTACAACTCTAAGCAAAATGAAGGGCACAACAAAAGGAAGGTTGATTCGTGATCGGGGAAGAATGTATGACCACTCGAGATTCATCATATCAAGTGCGGCGATGTCGAAGTCGAAAATCGGATTCTGAAAGTCTGAAAAAATCGGATTAATTTTGCAAGTGTATAATATGAAAATTGCGGAAGCAACGAACTTGTTACTGATGAAATCTGACCCTTCATCGGGGTTTCTGCCAAAATGTCTTTAAATAACAGTTAACCAATCGGTTACCGCAAAATCGGGAGTCAACTGACAGTTGCCGATACATTGACAATCAGAACGGAAGGCTGAAAAATTACGGAAACATTATGATAAAAAACCCCTGTTGATTCCTGATATTCTGGTATATAAATCTCAGTTGGCGGCGCCTCGGTACTGAATATGGCAGCTCGTAGCCGGAATGGCCAAACCTATCACACTATCACATCAGGTTAGGTCAGGTGGATGGGAGAGTATGATATCAGCCAATGGCGGCTTGCCGGCACATAGATACACACCCCAAGTGACCCAAGGATGGCCACGGGGGTCCGAACCAGCTTCAGTGGGTTCCCGCCAATCGTCTCTTCCTGGCTGGACATGTGGTCCAGTACCCTCCTTACTTAGGCTCCTTCCTCTTGTCGAAGGAACCAGATACCATGGCGTCCACTTCCCACTAGGCTTTGTCCTGGCCTTTTCTCTCTCGCTGGCTTACCCAGTCATGAATAGGTCGATCCATAGACCCCTGAACCAGATCGAGCCCCTCATCAGAGAGGCGGTCCTCCGATTCGCCAATGTCAACGGGGGAAACCGGTAAGCCTTGCCTCGGAGGCTCCGCAATCACACGCTTGACACACACGAAGTCTGTAGCATCGGCTTGTACCAGGCCCCCATCCACATACTGGAATTCTGTAGGCCATCTCTTGGGTGGCATGGGCTGTCCATTGGCGTCCTGCCAGACACTCCCTCCAGCTGGTAGGACGACGCTGTTCAAGGTCATGTTGGTAAGCAACGGCACCCAATCTCGGGTAGTTTCCTCCTCGGTACAGCCCATGGGGACAGCCAGGGCTGCCTTGGAACGTCTGTTGCGGATCTTTGCAACTGCCCTTCGGATGTCCACTCTGGGACAATTGATGCACATCAGTCCTTGATGCGGACCCCAGTGCTTCTTCCATGCAGAGTTCTGGGCGCTCCAGTACTTCTCAAACACCCAAAAATGGGCGGAGGTTCCTGAGGAGAACGCATCGAGGGAGAGATCCGGTGCTCCCAAATCAGCGGCCACTCGGTTAGCCACTTCCGGTTGGACGGCGTACTCCTGGCATGTTGGTCCTGCGGGCTCGGTTCCCTGTGCGGCCACTTCAAGCTGATGGCGCTCACAGTGGTTCGATTGGCATTCCACGTGGTGTTCCGGTGATAATAGCCACGAGAGTTGGTCATCCTGGTACAGGGTCATAGAGGCCTGAGATTGGAAGAATGTCAGACTCTGTCTCAACCATGAAGTTGTACCCGACGATCTGTCCGAGTCCATCTGGCCCTCGTAGAACCTTCCCTTGAGGAGGATTTCCTTGCTGAGCCCATCGGCAGCGTCTGGCTGCAGTCCGGCAGTACTCCGATACTCTCGGAAAGATCTTGTAGTACGTCGAGTACATTCTTGGTCGCGAAGAATGACTGGGTGCAAGGGTTGGGGCTTTTATCAGGGACCTTGGTCGGAAACGTGGGTCCGCCTAGGGCGGTTATCGCTCCAGCACTCGTCCTCACCCGGCCATCGCGACTATTTTTCCTCTTCTGTGTTGTTCCCGGCTTTCTGCTGGGTAGATGTCCGGGGGAACCGACGATTCCCGACTGAGATGCCGCGGCTTTGACCACAGCAGAACCCTGAGACTAACCTAGCTGGGGCCTCTGGCTGCAGGGGCTCCGCTCAGAAGCGTCGGTGGTCGGGGTATCGTCCTCCGCAGCAAGCTCATTCAGCGTGTCTCTTTTGTTCCTCCATAAGGCCCTTGCCCTTGTTGTCCCCGTCCTTGTCCTTGTTCTTGTCTGCCTTAGGACCCCAAGCTCTCTTGATCTCCTGAGTCTCCTTCGCGAGTTCGGTTCCTACCATCATCAGCATGAAGAGCTCATCTTTGGCCACTTCCACCTTGGCTTCCTGGATTTTGGCTGACGTACGCATCTTGATCCCTGGCGCCTACTTGTATGCCGCCGCGTCCTCCTTGTGGGTCGGGCACGTCCAGTGGTCGTGTTGAAAGCGGGAGTTCCACCCGTGGCAGACGAAGCAGCCCTGAGGGTTAGCTCAGATCATCTCATGAAAGTACAGTGTCGGAGCTTCCTCTTCTCCCTCTTCTTCCAACCCTGCTGGACGTGTTTGTGGCTTCCTCGGCTGCTTCCCTTGCACAGATTGTTGGCTCAGAAGTCTCAGACGGCGGTCCCAGCTGGTTTTTCCTCCTCGTTATCATCGTCGAGACTTTTGCGGACTTCGGCTCCCGCCGGGTCCATGACAGCTTCCCCGTTAGACCCTCTGCCCACATGGTTCACGCGGCGGATGCCTCCTTGCAGGCCGCGGTTGTGGGCTGTCCTCCTTGAGCACTTCCTCTCCGACCCACTCCAGCATGTCATCGCAGCTCATCTGCGCCGGCATCGCCTGCAGAGAGATAGTCTGTCCGCCCACATCACACTCGTCAAGGCGCGAGATCGCCGCCTTATCACAATCCCCTGAGACGGTGATGAGAAGGGCGTACCGCAGGGACTGCCTCTTGCAGTTTCAGGCCACATTGGCTTTGGTCCAGTTCAGCACCTTCTGATGATGCTCCTTGCTGAGCATCATCTTGACGGTGTGCTTGCACTTGGCGCTCTTCACTTCCTCCTTCGTGACCCGCTTCACCGAGCCGTCTGAGAGAAGATTGAGCAGGCGAGAATGCTCATCACCCTCGTTCAGGTCCTCCACGTTCTGGCGGAACAGAATGTATTGTCCTCGGAAGTCCTGCCAATCCTGCAGGCGGATCTCCCGGCCATCAGGCTGAAGCTTGATGGCTCTTCACCTCTTGGCACTGACCTGCGGGGCCTCCACCCGCTCCTGCTCGTTGAGCCATTTCTTGGCCTCTTTCACGGTCTTGATCTTCTCCCCTTTGGCTGCAACGAAGTACAGCTCCTGGAGCACCTCTGGCAGGCACAATTGGAACAGTTTGAAGACATATTTCTCCTCCGCGGCGGGATCCATGTCTTCAGTGCCGGTCGTTTACACATGGTCCAGCTTTCCCAGGAAGCGGTCGAGGTTGAGGGTGTTCCCATCGTACATGGGGGGCCTCATGTCCTTGAGGTGTTCCCACACGGCGGCTTCCGCGGCATTGGAGACCATGAACGCCGGCTGCGAGGTCAACAGAGGTTCCCACCCGCGTCCCCTGTGGGTGCCCACGGGTGCCGCCTCCATCTCCTCCTCGATGTCTACGCGGCTGTGCCGCGGCTTCTCCACATACGCTCCCCCCATGGGCCTTGCAGCTATTTACTCAAACTGTGATTTTGTCTCAGCCGGAGACCCAGCAGGGGAATCATGATATGATGAAGCGCTGCCCAGGACCCCATGGCCCATGGGGTGAATGTCTGACCATCTCCGTCACCAGCGCCTATTCCGCGTCCTGCTTGTGGGAATATGTCTTTTCCAGTGCCTAGGGAACCGGCATGGGACCGATCCCGTCCCTAACCTTCCGAATCGATTCAATCGATCTGGAATTTTTATAACTTCAATTTGATTATCGAATTATGCGGGAAATTGATTAGAATTGATTGTTCTGACCCGGTCTTCAGCTGCCTTGCAAATGCCGCCTGTCGTTGCCTGCGCGCGTTTCAGCGTTGTTTTTCCGTTTTTCACCTGTACGTTTGAGGTTGCAGAGGAGATAAAGGGCTTGATCTGTAGGTTTTTTCATATACTTTCATCTGGTGTACTCATGAGAATTTTCCGCCGTTGCATCTGGGAGAAAATTGATGCGCAAGCGTTTTTGTCAAGCAACCGAACTCATGGTTCTCATAGACCTGGAGTTAATACAGAACTCTACACCTCCCCCATTTTCTTTCCGTTCATGCCCCTTTCATATGGGCATATCGCTTCCTTACGGGAACCAGCTTACAGGCGTGTTTTGGGACAGACATGGGTGCGAAAAACCCAAGTCCAAATCCTGCGCAAAGGCTAACATTGTGTATTTTTGAGCCTGAACATATATAACTCAACATAATGGTCAGAACACCAAAGGCCCGAGGCTTTTCGATTTTGGAGCTGTATCAACGATGGCCCCACGCAATGCAATGTGTACCAAAACATGGTCGTTTGAAAAAACATCTTTTTCTCTAAAATTGGGCCAAAGTGGCCGTGGCGCCAAGGCTTGTTCTCGGAGCCAATGCTGATATGAGCTTCATAATAAGGCAGCATGGAACGTAGAGAGCACAAAGCGCAGCGTGCATAAATGTTTTGACTTTTGCAGGCTTATCTACTATTTTATATAATATTACCCTGTGGGCACGCACACCATTTCTGCCTTTTGCACACCTGCTTATATGCATGCATGGTTGACTAGGGATCCAAGAGAGGACTTGACTCATAGTAAGTATGTTTATACACACTTACTATGGGTCACTCAAGTTGGGTATATGCCATATTATATTTGCTTTTCTGTCCCATGGGCTATACCGCCGCTTGTTATTTTTCGTATACGATTATTCTGCTAAGGAGAAAAATGGCTAGAGGCAACCTTGAGGGTTGACATTGGGCATATATTGGGACCCAGGTCACATATGTCTTTTGCATTTTTGGTTAGATTATTGCTCAGCGTGGCCATGGAGGTAGGGGATCGTTGGTGTGGGCCGTTTGGGCTACTTTTCGATATTCTTGCCATTTTCGGCCACGTTTGGAACACCATATCTCCAAAGGGCAAGGAACGTACCCAGAAAGGGGTAGATTTTCTTGTTGCTTCCGACCAAGGGTGAATCGCCCTACATTTTTGTATTTGCTCCTCCAGCCTAGCGGGAATTATGCAACTTACCGTGCGTGCCACGTTGCCAAATTCAGCCTTTCTTGCTGTTTTCTGCCCCGTCGCGTGACCATCGCCTCGGGGAACCGTAAGCAGCCAACGTGACTGCAAGCCGGACCCCAATGCACGGGACCAAAGAGGATATCAAGGCCGGTAAATCAAGGCTTGGCTTGACGAGAGCGCCACAAATGCCAACCCTTGCCAGCTGCCTATTTTCCTAATGTTGGAACCCTGAACCCACGTCGCGACCCTGTAGTGCCATGATGCCAGGGAGTCTGGGGCACAAAGTTGCATAGTGCCTTTAGGGAGCTTGTACTACAAGGGGAAAGGGTTGGTTGCTGCGCCCTGCCCTCGTACATCCTAGCCGAGGGGTCAATTTTGGAGTTTTTTGAGTCAAAGTGAGGATCGGCTGAAACAGGCCATCTTCAGCCCCCAACCCCTAGGGGATAATGGCGGGGCCATATCTTTGTTTCAGAAGAACCTTCAGTTCTGCCATGTCAGAAGCATGGGGGGCACCTGTTCGTTGGCTCTAGGGCGGATTGGCTCCCTGGAACTTGCCCCTGGCTGGTCCAGAAGCCTCTCACTTGGCAGGGATCTAGTGTTCATTTTCGGCAGGTTCGTGGGCTGTGTTTGAACCCCCGTACCTAGATGACACTGGGAAGGTGGGACCTAGGGATGGGATATGGTTGGGGACTGAGTGCTTTTTCCCCTGAAGCAGCCTTAACCCTGTCCATGGCTAAACCCACTTGTGTACAAACCGCGAATTGACTTTGTACATACCTTTGCTTTGGTTCAGAGTGGCAAGGAACCTAGAACGCTTTGTTGTATGAGGATGCCCCTGTGAGCGCAGTGCCTTGCCTGCCTGCTTGCTTGCGTTTTCGCCGCAGCGTCCCATTGCCAGGCCCCCCCAAGGAAACGCATCAAAAGCGCTCTACCGCCGCTGAGGTACCCAATCCCAGCGTGTCACTAGGGTTTTCGAGGAGAACAAAAAAAATACCCGACTCCGAGAACCGCAACTCGGTCGCGGAGTGGCGGACGACTCTAACATGCAGGAGTCCGCGCAGCATCCGCATCAACTGTAGGAGGTCTCTGACATCAACGAGTCCTCGCAGCTTCCGCATCAACAGCCACACCCACAGCCACAACCAAGTCCCATAGCCAGTTGCATGAACATGACTAGGGTGCCCAGCCTGGCCATCATCCGTGGCCCCATGAGAGGGCAGGAATGGGACCGGGAGTACCGCCACTCCCGGGCCCAGGGGGATGCTGCCGCAACGTACGTGGTGATCTGCGAGGATGTGAACCATCATTGCGACATCTGAGCGGAGCTCCAAGCCCTCGGCTACGAGCACGCGTGGAGGCAGAAGTCGTGGCGTGTCAGGTGTGATAGCTGATACGTCCCGGACTTCAGCTCCGACCTCCACCAAGGCAACCGGCCGGCTGAGCAGCCGAGCGCCCCCACCCCGGGCAGCGGTGGCCACCACCCGGGGGCTGCCACCCTGGGCAACTTCATGGCGGTTGCTCGGGGGCCCAAGGCCAAGCCCCCCCGTCTGCTGCACCTGAAGCCCTCAGGCCCGAGCAGCGACATGGAGTACGAGGCCAATATGGACTGGGACATGATTGTTGGGTACAACTTCATGCTGGAGACGGACTCTGGCGTTCGCCCGGCTCAAGCCTCTGTTACTCTGTACCAGGATGACCAACTCTCATGGCTCTTGTCACCTGAGCATCACGTGGAGGGCGAATGGATCCACCGTGAGCGCCATCAGGTGGAATTAGCCGCACTGGGAACCAAGCCCCCAGGGCCGACACAGTAGAAGTACCGCGTCAAGCCAGAAGTGGCGAACTGAGTGGCTGCTGACTTGGGAGCACCGAGTTTTGGCCCTTGATGCGTTCTTCTCAGGAACCTCTGTCCATCTTCGGGTGTGTGAGAAGTCTTGAAGCGCCCAGAACTCTGCATGGAAGAAGCAGTGGGGTCCGCATCAAGGTCTGAAGTGGATCCATTGTCCCAGAGTGGACATCCCAAGGGCGGTTGCGAAGATCCGCCGAAGGACCGTTCGGAGGCAGTGCTGGCTGTCCCGATGGGCTGTGCCGAGGAGGAAATACCCGAGATCAGGTTGCCTCGCTGACCAGCATGACCTTGAACAAGGTCGTCCTACCAGCTGGAGAGAGTGTTCATTGGGACGCCAAGGGACAGCCCATGCAGCCCCAGAGATGGCCGACGGAATTCTACTATGTGAATAGGGGCCCCGTACAAGCCGATGCCACGGACTTTGTGTGTGTCAACCGCGTAATTGTGCCGCTTTCGAGGCAATGCTTCGCGGGTTCCCCTGTTGCCATTGGCAAATCGGAGGACCTCCTATCTGATGAGGAACTGGATCTGGTTCAGGGGTAGATGGATCAACCCTTTCAATACTGGGTAAGCTAGCGAGAGGGAAAAGGCCAGGAAAAAGCCTGGTGGGAAGTGGACGCCATGGTCTCTGGTTCCTTCGAAAGAAATACCTTTCTAAGGAGGGTATTGGACCACATGTCCAGTCAGCACGAGGGAACCCACCAACTTACGCTGATCTGTTCCGCGGCCAGGCCCAAAATGGGCCGATGGGCGACCTGGGGAGACCCCCAGAGCCAAAACCAAGTGGGGTCGCTACCACTCAAGTAAGGTCAATGGTCCAAATGCCCGGCAAAGCCAAGGCGGATTCCGATGCATGCCCCAAGATCCAGGCATTGAAGGCCAAGCTGAAGCGGAAAATGGGTACACCTTTCTCAGTGGAATGCCTGTGTTCCCACCGCCCGTGCGTGGACCATAAGGCGAGGCCAAGATACGACTGAAGCCAGAACCCCGGGTGTACCGACACCGGGAGCTTGCCCTTAGCGGTGAAAGGAAAGAGACCATGGAGAAGATCCCCAGGAGGTTCAACGACCGCGGTTGGTTCGAGCCGTGTCACTCTGAGTGGGCCTCTCCCTGCTTCGTTGTCCCTAAGAAGGTAGCCGGGGAGTGGCGGCTCGTGGTCGACTGCTGCGGCCTAAACGCTTGAACGCAGCAGGACAGCTACACGCTGCCCCTCATTGAGGACATGCCGCAAAACCCATTGTGGCGGAGGATCTTCGCGGTGATCGACCTGAAAAATGGTTATCACCAGATGCCTCTCGCCGATGAGTCCCCTGCCTGCACAGCAATGAGAACCCCACTTTGACACCTCCAGTAGAAGGTGATACCCATGGGCGTTACCAACGGCAATGCGTCTTTCCAGAGGATACTGGAGAACCTGCTGGTGCAAGTGCGTGACTGTGCGGTTGCCTTTAGCGACGAGGTGATCATCGCATCACGGGAGCCCAGCATTAGCTACAATGAGCTGCTGGAGGCACATGAGAGCGACGTCAACAAAGTGCTGGACCTGCTGGTTCGACATAAAATCACAGGGAGCAGTGACAACGCCAATATCGCGGTAACCAGGTTCTGCAAGTACTACTCGGCGTATATCAAGTTGTATGCCCAGTATACAGCCTTCACAACAGCCTTCATTAAGGGTTACCGGGAGGAAACCAAGAAAGGGTCCAAGAAGGCTCTGTTCCTGAATGATGACCTTGCCTTTGGGGGAATGAAGCAGGTGCTGCACCTCGTGGCTCCGGACCGAGGGTTTTTCCTGCAGACGGACGCCTCGGACTACGCAATCGGTGCGGCATTGCAGCAGGTGCTGGATGATTGGAGACACGTCCCTGTGCCCTTCGCGAGCCGAGTCCTCGCAGAAGGCCAGAGACGGATATGGACGCCCCGTGAGAAGGAAGCGTATGCCATTGTCATGGCTGTCCGGAAGTGGGCCGAGTACATAGCCCTCCATCCCGTCACCGTATACACAGACCATCAGAGTCTGCAGTCGTGGCACAAGGTGCACTTGGACAGCCCCTCAGGACCAGCTCGCCGAAGAGCCAGATTGCACGAGACCTTGGCCAAGTTCGACCTCACCGTGGTCTACGTTCCAAGAAAGGATAACACATTGGCGGACTGTCCCAGCAGGTTGGCCTATCATGGCAGCAAGGGCATGACCGACGTGTCTGCCAATAGCGATGAACCTGAGACCGCTGAGGCAAAGAAGATTATTGATATGAGGTGCATGATGGAGGGGGCGGGGTTAAAATGCATCGTCGTCATTGCTGCGGATGCTCCCCTTGGAAGAAGGGGGGGCACAGCGGTCCGAGCACTCGCCACAGAGGGTACCAAATCCGACAAGCACCTCATCCCTGACTGGTGCCTGCAAGATGACTGGACCGATGACTATGCCAAGTCTGAGGCTTTTCAGTCCGAGTACCGGGGTCTTACTGACCCTGGCAATGGGCAAAGGTTGCCAAACGGGCTCAGCGAGGAGGATGGCAAGTTCTACCGGAACGGCAAGTTGCTAGTACCGGAGTCCGGGGTGCTTGAGCTCTGCAGGGTTATGCACCCAGGGGTTAGGAAGCAGGCCTTGGACATGCAACACCGGTTCCAGATCAATGAAATTGGTCTCTACAATGCCATCGAGCAGGTCAGAAAGGGTTGTTTGGTCTGCCAGGCCTGCAATCCTGACAATCTGAATGTTAAGGAAGAAGCCAAATTAATGCCGATTGCTGACCAGCCCATGGAGAGGATGGCCATGGACATCTTCTCCTTGCCCGAAGTGCACATCGGAAGAGAGGTTTCGAATCCTGTGGTCCTGTGTGTTGACCGACACAGTGGCTACATTGTGGCCGTCCCCAGCGCGCAGATATGGGTCGCCAGCCAAGGAAGTCGCAGTTATGATGATTTGTCATTGGCTGGCCATCTTTGGCATCCCCCGCACCATTTGCAGCGACTGTGGACCCCAGTTCACTGGCGGCTGGTTCAAGGCCATGTGTTCCCTGATGGGGATACAGCATGCGAAGAGCGTTGCCTATCTTAGCCGGTCCAATGGCCGAGCCGAAGTCGCTGGAAGGCATCTGTCTGAGAAGCTGCGCAAGATCCACCTCAACAACAAATGCCGCAACTCATTTTAGGAGATGTGGCCGGCTCTCAAGGCCCATCATGACACCCCCACACCGGCTGGCTTGTCACCTCACCAGATTCGTTCCGGCAGAAACCCCCTGGGTCGGGGACTTCCCTTGTCAGGTGATGGCATGGGAATGGATGCCCAGGAGTTCTTTGCGCGGCAAGAGACTATGGCGCGGGACATTTGCCAGCAGCTCATGAAGAAGCACAGCATGCGAGCCAAGACTGCCCCGAAGTCCACAGCGCAAGAAGCCAGGTGCGTGACCGGGTGTGGGTACTGAGACCCCGGCCTATGGGCACCCACCGCAACAAGACCTGGTTCACATCTGGAGAGGTTGTCCGCATAATTGATGAAGAGACCTACTGTATCAAGGTGGGCCCCGGGCAATTCAGGGGGCGACATGAAAGTCAACACCGTGCTGATGAGCCTGAGGTCCGGGGGAAAAATGTGTCCCTGGACTACACCGCCGATGAGGCCGACTCAGATGAACGACTATGCTGAGCAGGACAACTACACAATTGAGAAGATCCTGGCCAAGCGTCCGAGCGCCTCAGCGCCTGGAGGAGTGGAGTTCAAGGTGCGCTGGAGGGGCTTTGGGCCGTTCCGCGAAACCTGGGAACCGGTCTCTTCCTCTGTGCCGCGGATCAACACCCGCCTTATGGAACATGTCAGCAAGCACAAGACAAAGCTCCAGGTCTCTGACTTGCAAGCTCTTACCAGGGCGATTGAAGCCATGGGCGACCGATCCCCGCCATGGGCTCTCCCCGGAGTGGTTAGATTGAGCACAAGTCCGTCAGGTCGTCAGTACGTCCCTTGCTTGCTTGCTCTGTCTGGACTCTGGTGCAATGTTGTTCCGGTGGAGTGGTTGAAATGCTGCGCAAATCGAGCAGCCCCTGATCGGGTGGTTTGACACAAGTGTTGCGTGATGCTTTGACCGCTGCGTGATGCTAACCCCCCAAAGCCGAGTTCGGTGCCCCTAGTTCTGCTCACTCCGTCTCTCTCATGGTCCATTCGTCGTGGTTGACCGCCCCCCCTGTTGAATCCATAGGAAACCAGGTGGGGCCCCCTCCCAGGTAGGTAGGTGGGTATAATGGGAGCTCGGGATGCCTCCTTTGACGATGCAGGAAGAAGGACGTCCTAGTCCTCCCACTGCTCTATGTCAGGTGCCTCTTAAGCCGCTCCCGCAGGTGCTTGGGAAAGCAGTGTCGCGGCCACCCGGTCCAGGTGTCCGAGGTCGGAGGGTGTCCCCACATGTGTCCATGGGTAGGGCCACATGTCCCCTCCTTTGCGCGGCAGCTCTTGGTGCTGCTCAGCCGTGTGGAGTATCTCTCACCACAAGGAGTATTGCTCCCGCTAGTCTACGGTACGACCACCACTCCCTAATGGCTTGAGTTGCGGAGCCTCTCTGCTCGGAACTCGACCCCCTCCTGGACTGCATGCCGGCTCGCCTGTCACCGGTTGCTTCCATGGCTCCGGGTGGCGTTTGCCATGGTCCGCAATGCAGCCCCGCCGGGCTCGAGCTGGTGGCCTTGGGGTAGAGCCCCTGCTGCTGGCCCGGTGGGTCGCCTGGGTCGTCCCAGTGTGTCCGACCCATGGGGTGTTGGCCCTTTCCTGTCCCTCGGCCGTCCTTCGTGTGCACGTGTGTGCGGTGTCCTGGGCCACCTGGCTCCTGTTCACCGATTTGCCCGCTCGGTGCGTTGCTTTGCGTGTGCGGTGTCCTTGGCCATTTGGCTCCTGTTCACAGGTTTGCCCGCTCGGTGTGCTGTGTTGCGTGTGCGGTGTCCTGGGCCACTTGCTTCCTGTTCACCGGTGAGCCCGCTCGGTGCGTTGGCTTTCGTGTGCGGTGCCCTGGGCCACTTGGCTCCTGTTCGCCGGTGTGCCCGCTCTGTGTGTTGTGTGGTGTGTGCGTTGTCCTGGGCCACTTGGCTCCTGTTCACCCGTTTGCCCCCTCCGTGCGTTGCTTTGCGTCTGCCGTGTCCTGGGCCACTTTGCTCCTGTTCATGGGTCCGCCCGCGTGGTTTGTTGTGTTGCGTGTGCGGTGTCCTGGGCCACTTGGCTCCTGTTCACCGGTGTGCCCGCTCTGTCTTTTGTGTTGCGTGTGTGGTGTACAGGACCATTTGGCTCCTGTTGACTGGTGTGCGCGCTCCGTCCTTTGCTTTGCTTGTGAAGTGTCCTGGGCCACTTGGCTCCTGTTCACCAATGTGCCGGCTTGGTGTGTCATGTTGCGTGTGCGGTGTCCCCGACCACTTGGCTCTTGTTTACCGGTCCTGGGCCACTTGGCTCCTGTTCGCCGGTGTACCCGCTCGGTGTGTTGTGTTGCATGTGCGATGTCCTGGGCCACTTGGCTCCTGTTGACCGGTGTGCCCGCTCGGTGCGCTGCTTTGCTGGTGCGGTGTCCTCGGCCACTTGGCTCCTGTTCACCGGTGTGCCCGGTCAGTGCGTTGCTTTGCGTGTGCGGTGTCCTTGGCCACTTGGCTCCTGTTCACAGGTTTGCCCGCTCGGTGTGTTGTGTTGCGTGTGCGGTTTCCTGGGCCACTTGCTTCCTGTTCACTGGTGTGCCCGCTCGGTGCGTTGGCTTGCGTGTGCGGTGCCCTCGGCCACTTGGCTCCTGTTCGCCGGTGTGCCCGCTCTGTGTGTTGTGTGGCGTGTGCGGTGTCCCTGGCCATTTGTCTCCTGCTCACCGGTTTGCCCGCTCGGTGCGTTGCTTTGCGTCTGCCGTGTCCTGGGTCACTTGGCTCCTGTTCATGGGTGCGCCCGCGTGGTTTGTTGTGTTGCGTGTGCGGTGTCCTGGGCCACTTGGCTCTTGTTCACCGGTGTGCCTGCTCTGAGTTTTGTGTTGCTTGTGTGGTGTCCTGGGCCACTTGGCTCCTGTTCACCGTTGTGCGCGCTCCGTCCTTTGCTTTGCTTGTGCAGTATCCTGGGCCACTTGGCTCCTGTTCACCGATGTGCCGGCTTGGTGTGTCATGTTGCGTGTGCGGTGTCCCCGACCACTTGGCTATTGTGTACCGTTGTGCGCACTCAGTCCGTTGCTTTGCTTGTGCGGTGTCGGGGGCCACTTGGCTTCTGTTCACCGGCGTGCCCGCTCGGTGTGTTGTGTTGCTTGTGCGGTGTCCTGGGCCACTTGGCTCCTGTTCACCGGTGTGCGCTCTCCGTCCTTTGCTTTTCTTGTGCCGTGTCCTGGGCCACTTGGCTCCGGCTACCCGTTGTGCCGGCTCGGTGTGTTGTGCCGCGTGTGCGGTGTGCCGGGCCACTTGGCTCCTAATCACCGGTGTGCTCGCTCGGTGCGTTGCTTTGTGTGTGCTGTGTCCTGGGCCACTTGGCTCCTGTTCACCAGTGCACCTGCTCGGTGTGTCGTGTTGGCTGTGCAGTGTCCTTGGCCACTTGGCTCCTGTTCACCGGTGTGCTCGCTCGGTGTGTTGTGCTGTGGGTTGTGTGTGCGGTGTGGTGTGTGTCGGGGGTCGCTGCGGGCCGCACACTCAGTCCATCCGGACGGCGGCTGTTTGTAGCTTGAAGGGGCTGGGTACCCTCAAGGCGCGCACTCGTCCATCCAGACGGCGGCTGTTCGTACCCGGGAAGGCCACGGTACCCTCCGGGCACGCACTAGTTCATCCTGACGGCGGCCGGTTCGTAGCCGGCAGGGGCTGGGTACGCTGCGGGGCGCGCACCCGTCCGTCCGGACGGCGGCTGTTCGTAGCCGGCAGGGGCTGGGTACCCTCCTGGCGCGCACTCCTTTATTCAGACGGCGGCTGGTGTTGCTTGGCAACTGTTCTCGTGCTGTTGTTCTTTTCGGTGTTCTGCGCGCTCTCCGAGTTTGCGGCACCCGGCGGCCGTTGTTGCTTGGCACCTGTCCGTGTGCCTTGGTTGTGGCCGGCGGCGAGCCTCTCTGGCGTGCCTCGTGGCCCTGCGTGGTGCGCCGCGCCCCGGTCTTTTTTTTTTTGCTCTATGGCTCCCAGCTATCCGGGTGGGGCCTTGCGCCGCGCCTCGTCCTGTCTGGTTGCTCTCTGTGCTCCAGTTCGTCTTCCCGATGCCGTGGTGCCTTTCCCCAGGCCGGGGGCTTGCGCCCCCGGCTTTACTGGGTGGCTGCGCGGGGCACGCGGAGGCTGGCCGAGAACCGGGCTCATTTTGCCTGCCGCTGGCCCCCACCGAGGCGGGGGCGCTGGGCTCGCTCCGCGTCGTACCTGTTCGGGGCCGACGACAAGGTTGTCCCTGGCGGGTCCCTCTGGCGCTGGTCTCTGGCTGCGTGCGCTGCGGTGGTTGGCGTGTGCCGACCCGCTCACTGACACGTCCGGTTGCCCGTGCCTCCCGTCGTTCGCCGGGGGACTTGGCGGATGCACCGGGGCTGTTTCGTGTGGACGCCGGTACCTCCCCTTGTGGGTCGGAGGACGCCACGCCCGGGCCTCGTGCGTGTGTGCGTGTGCTCGTCCCTCCTGGCCGGGTCTGGCAGGCTGGCCTCCTGGGCGCGTTCCGGTGCGCCTTACCCTTTCCTTTGGCCGCTTTGTCTTTCTGCTTTGCTCAGCCCCCACCGTTCTGGGGTTGCCCCTCTCCTGTTCCTTTGTTTGCCTCTTTTTTTTTATTGCGTTGTTCCCTTTGTGTGCCTCCATTGTCTCTTGCTTTCTCTGGTTTCCGGCTCCGGGTGCCTTTGGCCTTGGTGCTTTGTTTTTCTTTCCATCCCCCCCCGTCCTGGTTTTTTTCCCCCCTTCTTGTCCTTTGTGCGCCCCCGTTGTCTCTGGCTTTCTCTGGTTTCCGGCCCCGGGTGCCCTGGCCCTTGGCGATGTGTGTTTTTTTTTTGTTGGTCCGCCGCTTCTCAGTCCCGCGTGCGCTCTCGCTGCTTTTGTGTTTCCTGACCAGCCCAGGGGGAGGATGACCATGGACGTGTTCTCCATGCCCGAATTTGACATCGGAAGGGAGGTTTCGAATTGTTCGGTCCTGTGTGTGGACCGACACAGTGGCTACATTGTCGCCGTCCCCAGCGCGCAGATATGCGTCTCTAGCCTAGGAAGTGGCAGTTATGATGGTTAGTCATTGGCTGGCCATCTTCGGCATCCCCCGCACCATTTGCAGCGACTGTGGACCCCAGTTCACTGGCGGCTCGTTCAAGGCCATGTGTTCCCTGATGGGGATACTGACGCGTCTCCGGGGGGGGGCTGGCCACGGGACGCTGCGGTGGACACGCACAAGCAAGCAGGCAGGCAAAGCACTGCGCTCACAGGGGCATCATCACGCTCGTGTCATGTGACAAAGCGTTTCAGGATCCTTGCCACTCTGAAAAAAGGGAACAAAAGTAGGTACAGCAACACATCAGGATAAGTACACATGGGGTTAAGACTGGACTGGGGTAAGGGCATCACAGGGTAATAGACACTCAGTCCCAACTCATTTCCCAACCCCAGGTCACACCCTCACAGTGGCTGGCAGGGGGGGGGGGCTCAAAAACAACCCATGCCCTGCTCAGTGCGGACCCTGAAACCCCGCCTATAGGGGAGGGTGTCCCGCCCAGCCACAGGCGAGTTTCTGGGAACCAAGTCGCTCCAAGGCCCACCAACTGTAGCTCCTTATGCTCCTTTAACAGCATGTCCCAGCTCCGATCTGAGCCGGAGATAGGGCCCCGCCGGTATCCCCTAGGAGTTGGTAGGTGAAAATGGGCTGTTTCAGCCCGGACTTATATTAGCTCGAAAAATTCCAAAGTTGACCCCTCGTCCGGACCCGCCAGAGGTAGGGAGGGGGCAAATGACCCTATGCCCATTCAGGTACAAACTCTTTGGAGCCCTCACCCAACCTCGTTTCCTCTGAGGTCCCGGCATCAGGGCACCACGGGTTTGTCAAGTGGGGTCATGATGCAAAAATCACCAAAATCGGCGTCATTCCCAGGGGTGGCTTGCCCGACCAGGGTAAGATCAATGACTCACAGGATAGGAAGCGGGGCCTAGGAACCCTATCTGAGTGCAGAACCTCGATTTGGGTCTGGGATCCCTGTGGGCAAAGAGATATGGGGCCGCCAATTGACCACACGGGGGGGTTAAATTGAGGTCCCAAAAGGGGGTCATTTTGGCTGCTCAAAATGAGCCAAAATCCGGGGTACCCTGAATAGTATATCCCCACGCCGGCTTGGAGATCGAATCTGCCATTCCACAGGCCATCGACCAGGAGTACAACAGAGACTCCCATGCACTTGGCTCCGAAAGATCTCCATGCGACTCGGCGTGGTGACAATCCAAATTGGGTCCACAATTGCCAAAATGGCAAAATCGTCCACACTCACTTTGGGCTATCACCTTGAGGAAGCTTGCTCCGCTTCGCCCACGTGGTGTGCGAGCCATGGTGACCAAAATCCATAACAACCATGTCATAGATTGTCCATTGGTCCATGCGTCCGGCGTGCACGAGGGGTCTGAACATGGTGCACGGCGGGCAGAAAATGTGGAAAATTGCTCAAAATGGCCGGAAATGCGCACACTCATGGGTGGGGCAAATGAGGCACATGCCCGACTTGGACCGGAGTGTGCCATAGGATTGGTATCAAGTCATATGCGTCCAACATATCTTTTGGGCGTCGCCAAAACCCCTCCGGTTTTGGGAATGGCAGGGTCGCCAAGTGAGCCCATGATTTTGGATCGTCCCAAATCGCCAACATGGCGGCCACGGTATGCCAAGCTCAAGAGGATTTGTTCGCTGGGTCCAACATATGTTGGGCACCGAAGTGTGTACCTCCAGAAAGTACTTGAGTCATGATGTCAATTGAGCGCAACGTTGAGATACAGGGTCGCCACTTGACATCATGACGGGCAAAAAACAGCAAAATTGGCGAAAAGACACGCAAAAGTGCCCTGAAAACGGCACAAATATATTATAATATCTTCGGCTTGGATTGAGTAATCGACCAATCCTTCTAAACACAATGACTCCAACCCAACGACCTCTGATTCCACATATGTGCTCCACTTGGGGCGCTTTGGAAGGCCGCGCGCGCTGCCTCCGGAGTGGGCACATGCAAACATGGAATACTGCAAGAAACACACCTTGCTTGTAACGCATCGCTTCGGGAGCGCTCCACAAGCGTCCCTCCACAAAGGTTAGGCTTGCGAGTGTTGGTTGGGAGTACAATGAAGGTCCTCGTGCGATATGGGGTCCATTGGCGGGTTAGTCTTGGAATGGTGCACCCGCCAAGTGGGCACGTTATATGACACCATATATGGCATACAACCCTACCCTCGCCTTCTACACCCAACCTAGTGGCCTAGAATCAACGTGTGCCTATATTCTAGAGTAACTTTGGTCCCTTAACACGCATGCAAGTGCTTTGGTCGAAAATCGACCTCCCTTCGGAAAGCCGAATTTTAGCATGCACGCAAAATATATTGCCAATATATATATGGAGATCATATATGTACTATCCGGGGAAGACAAGTGATACACCCCGGATGTAGAGGCAAGCAAAGAGGGAGAAAACGCCAACTCAACATACTTCTACACGTACTTGGACGCCAAGTACATGAGATTGCCCATTTCTTGGAAAACACTCAAAATAAATAACCCTTTGGGCCTATGGAGTTGGGATCCTTTGGCCTCATCCTATGACTATGGGGGGCAAAACCTCATACACAGTGCCTATGAGGCACGTTAGTTCGTCCTCCGGCGCTTGAACGCTCGTAACCCTTGTTATTTCACTTGGGGGTTCAAAGCGCCTTCGGCCGCCCAGATTTTCTGGGAAACATCAGAGACGCGATGCAATTTATCAAGGAAGAAATTGCGGATCACTCGAAGAGTGTTTCAGTCTTAACTTCCAAAAAGATCGTTTTACAGAATCATCTAATGCAGTGCACGGAACGGGCGACGTCAGGCGGCGATTTCACGACAATTAGAAATCGCGGTAGAAATCGGGTATTGCACCGATTTCTAACCGCAAATCGACCCAGACAGTGAAATTATGGTAATTCAACATCGATTTAATGGTTACAAATCAGATTCCAGATTTCGCGGGTTAAGAAACAGGGATATCCCGCTGACAGCCGGTGTCAACGGCTTCCGCACGGGTGTGACGGCTCACAGGCCTCCGAGCCATGGGCCACAACAGGTGTGACGGCTCGCAGGCCTCCGGGCCATGGGCCATGGGTTCTGGGTACCGCTTCACCCCCCTCCTTGCAGCAAACCCTCGGGGGGGCTCGATAACACCCAACCATGGCAGCGGGTACCCAGGACCCAGGGGGGGGGGGGTGTCACATCCTCATTTCAGGCCAATTTGCGGGTTAGGCTGCCCAGTACAATCCCACAGTAAGACAGGTACGGGGCTGTAGCTGTTAGTAACTGCAAGTATAGTATCAAGTATCACGTCCCGGGTCCTGGCGGCGACGGTCGGCATCCAAAGGAAACGTTAACTCATACCAGGCGCACCGGGTGCCCGCTGCGACGGTCACTACCACAGTGGCAGTGGCATACACGGCCAACATAGGCGTCACACGACGACCGAGGTGGTCCCACAGGTCAAATTCGACCACAAAGATCCATCAGGCTACCCCAGGCTTCCCAAGGCCGCAGTCTGGGGGAGAGTCCCCACGGGTCCTTACTTGGGCGCACCATGTCCATATCCACGACGCGAGTCCAGAGTGGTAAAGCCGAACGAGCTCCTCCATAAGGGATCGGGCATCAAGGCCGTCTTTTCCCTCGCCCCATTACCACGAAGGCCATGCATGGAGGAGTCCCCATGCAGTCTGGGCGGAGGCGTCGACTCCTCAAACCACCAGTTTCCCAGGCAGACTGACCGAGGTCAGGACACCAGAGGTCAGGAGTCGGTAGTAGCGAGTCGGTAGGCTCACACTGGGACTGACAGTGGCGGACTGCTGGGAGTGTAGTCAGGCAACTGGGCTTCCCGCCTGGCGCCATCAGGCCCTCAGCACATCACAGCCACCAGGGCACACGGTATCACGGGCACTCAAACAGAAGAATCTGTACTTAGGTACTGGTCCAGGCTGGACCTTATGTAAGAGCATATACACGGCGACTCAGGGCGCCCTAGTGTTCCGATTCGTGTCCCTTCGGGGGGAAAAACAGTCCACATCTCGGTGATGGACTGACAACACTTAACATACAGATGCACATATCCTGGGGAACAGAAAAATAAGCAATAAGCGGGGTAATAGGCGTGTAATCACACTCTGGACAGAGCGCCAAACCACGCCCTGGTTAGGACAAGGCATATGCAGGAGGGTGGACAGGAAACCGCGTGAGTTCAGGCAATATATAGTCTGCAGACACAAGTAGTTTGGTCTGGATCCCGCAAGTGCCATGGGACCAGACCACTCACCAATAAATCGCAATGCCGATGACGGCAGCATCCGTTGCGCAACGTGGTATGGGCTTCAAGGCCCTAAGAGCTCAGGAAATGTCAAGGTCAGTACCCTGCCTGGTTTCCCAAGGATTCAGCAGGCGGGGAGTGACGAATAGAGGTGGAAGAGAGGGCCCATCCTCTCCTGGATTCAGCAGGGGGGGGTATATGGCCACTCTGATGGCAGGTCACCGGAAGATCGAAGAGAGCAAGCAAGTGAGGGACGATCCGTCGACCAAACAAGTGCTCAAACTGCATCAGGGGAGAGCTCAGAGCGGTGATCAGGCGCCCCTGGCTGCAATTGCCCGGCTGAGTGCTGCCAAGTCCGAAGCATGGATCTTGGTCTTGTGCTTGCGGATGTAGTCCATGAAGGGGGTGTTAATCCGCGGCACAAACGGGGAGACGGGTTCCCAGGTGTCGTGGGACGGCCCATAGCCTCGCCAACGAACCTTGAACTCCAGGCCTCCGGGTGCCGAGGCGTTCGGATGTTGGGCCAGGATTCTCTCGACGGTATAGTCGTCCTGCTCCGCGTAGTTGTCGTCCCCATCAGACTCATGTGCGGCATGGTCCAGGGACACATGTTGGCCACGGCGGAGGTCGGGTTCCCGCACACGGAGTTGACTCTCATGGCGCTCCCGGAACTGTCCGTGACCCACCTTGATGCGGTAGGTGTCCTCACCAATCCTGCGGACCACCTCTCGGAGTGTGAACCAGGTTTTGGTGCGGTGGGTGCCCATAGGGCGGGGTCTGATCACCCACGGAGGGTCCCCCACCCTGAACTTTTGCGCTGTCGAGCTCGGGGCGGACTTCTGACGCTCAGCATGCTCCTTCTCGAGCTGCTGGAGGATGTCCCGCGCTGTTGCCTCTTGCCGCGCAAAGAATTCCTTGGCGTCCATGGCCATACCATCACCAGACAAGGGACGTCCCGGACTAAGGGGGTCCCTGCCGAACAGAATCTGGTGAGGGGACAAACCACCCGGAGTGGGGGTGTCGTGATGGGCCTTCAGACTGGGCCACATCTCCTCAAACCAATTCCGACGTGGATTGGTGATGTGAATCTTGCGCAGCTTGTCGAACAGCTGCCTTCCAGCCACTTCAGCCCGGCCATTGGACCGGCTGAGATAGGCGACGCTCTTGGCATGACGTATTCCCGTGAGGCAACACATGACCTTGAACCAGCCACCAGTAAACCTGGGCCCTCGGTCACTGCAAATGGTGCGGGGGATGTCAAAGACGGTCAGCCAATGATGAATCGTCATGACTGCCACTTCCTTGGCAAGCAACCCCTTTTTGCGTGCCTGAACGGCTACTACGTAGCCGCTGTGGCGATCCACACAAAGGACCACACAGTCAAAGGTCTCCTTGCCAATGTGAACTTGGGGCATGGAGAAGACGTCCATGGCCACGCTCTCCATTGGCTGGTCAGGCACTGGAGTCCATTGGGCTTCACCCTTGACGTTCCGGTTATCGGGATTGCAGGCCTGACAGACCAAGCAGCCCTTCCTGACCTTCTTGATGGCGGTGTAGAGACCGATCTGGTCGATCTCAAACCGGCACTGCATGGCCAGGGCTTGCTTCTTGACCCCTGGGTGCATCATGTGGTGGTGCCAAGCCTCACATAGCTCGAGCACTCGGGACTCTGGGACCAGCAGCTTACCATTCCGGTAGAGCTTGCCATCCTCCCCAGTCAGCCCCTTTGGCCACTTGTGCCCGTCATCAGGGTCGGTCACAGCCCTATACCCGGCCTCAAAGGCTTCAGACTTGGCGTAGTCGTCGGTCCAGTCGTCCTGGAGGCAAGATTCAGGGAAGAGGTGCTTGTCGGACTCAGCTCCCTCAGGGGCGAGTACTCTGACCGCTCTGCCCATCCTGATTCCCAGGGGGGCATCCGCAGCCATGACGACGAAGCATTTAACACCCTCCTCCTCCATCAGGCGATCCATTTCTATGATCCTCTTGGCCTCAGCGGTCTCAGCCTTGTCGCCATGGGCAGAGACATCCGTCATGCCCTTGCTGGCGGGATAGGCCCACCTACTGTTACAGTCCGCCACGGTGTTGTCCTTACCAGGAACATACACAACCGTGTGGTCGAATTTGGCCAAGGTCTCATGCCGCTGCCCGTGAGTTTGTGCCGAACCAGAAGGTCCAGCGCTCGGGTGACGTCCGTCTCATGTGCCTCCAGGAGCTCCTCATAGCGCATACTGGGGTCCCTGGACGCGATGATCACGTCGTCCAGGGAGGGGTCAGCACAGTCACGCACCGGCTCAAGCAGGTTCTCCAGCATCCGCTGAAAAGCCGCATTGCCGTTGGTAACGCCCATGGCCATCACCTTCGACTGGATAGGTCCAAGTGGCCCGCTCATGGCTGTGCAGGCACGAGACTCCTCGGCGAGAGGCATCTGATGATAACCATGTTTCAGGTCAATCACCGTGAAGCTCCTCCGCCGGTGTTGTTTTTGCAGCATGTCCTCAATGAGGGGCAGCGTATAGCTGTCATGCTGCGTTTAGGCGTTTAGGCCGCGGTAGTCGACCACGAGCCGCCACTCACCGGCCACCTTCTTGGGGACGACGAAGCAGGTGAGGCCCACTCGGAGTGGCACGGCTCAAGCCAGCCTCTCTCGATGAAATCACGGAAGGTCTTCTCCATGGCCTCCTTCCTCTCTCCCCTGTGGGCGAACTCCCGGTGTCGATATACACGGGGGTCCAGCTCCAGTCGTATCTTGGCCTCGCCATACGGTCCACGCACCGGTGGGAGAAACACAGGTCTTCCGCTGAAGAAGGTTTCACCATACTTCTGCTTCAGCCTGCCCCTCAATGCCTGGATCTTGGGGCACTCATCGGGCTCCGCCTTGGCTTTTCCGGGCACCTGGACCACTGAGCTTACTTGAGGGGTAGCGAACCCACTCGGTCTCGGCTCAGGTGGTCCTTCCAGGTCGCCCAAAGGGCTATCACTGGTCTTGCCTCGGAACAGGTTGCCGTAGGTGGGTGCGTTGCTGACGATTGGCTCGTCCTGGCTGGACATGTGGTCCAGCACCCTCTTTAAGAAAGTATTCCCATCATAGAAACCAGAGACGATCGAGTCCACTTCCCACCAGGCTTTGTCCTGGCCCTTACCCTCACCCTGGGTTCCCCAGTCGTGAGGGGGCTGATCTATATACCCCTGAACCAGATCCAACTCCTCTTCAGTGAGGGGGTCCTACGATTCTCCGATGTCAACAGGGGAAACCGCAAAGCATTGCTGCCATGGCTCCGCTATGATGCGGTTGACACACACGAAGTTCGTGGTGTCGGCCTGTACAAGGCCCCCATTCACATAGTGGAATTCCGTTGACCATCTCTGGGGTGGCATGGGCTGTCCCTTAGCGTCCTGATAGACACTCTCTCCAGCAGGTAGGACGACCTTGTTTAAGGTCATGTCGGTCAATGAGACCACTCAATGTCTGGTACTTTCCTCCTCGGTGCATCCCGTAGGGACAACCAGCACTGCCTTGGAGCGGTCCTTGCGAATCTTCGCTACCGCCCTTGGAATGTCCCATCGGGGGCAATGGATCCACATCAAACCCTGATGCGGATCCCAGTGCTTCTTCCACGCGGAGTCCTGGGCGCTCCAGTACTTCTCACAAACCCGAAGATGGGCGGGGATTCCTGAAGGGAACGCATCCAGGGCCAGATCCGAAGCTCCCAGGTCCGCAACCACTCGGCTCGCCACTTCCGGCATTACGCCGTACTCCTGGTTTGCTGGCCCAGTTGGCTCAGTGCCAGGCGCAGCTACTTCGAGCTGATTGCGTTCTGGGTGGATCCATTGGCACTCCACATGGTGCTCAGGTGACGAAAGCCACAAGAGCTGGTCATCCTGGTACAGGGTCACTGAGGCCTGGGCCGGGAGAACGCCGGAGTCAATCTCCATCATGAAGTCGTACCCAACGATCATGTCCCAGTCCATCTCGGCCTCGTAGAAGCAACCTTGCAGGAGGATTTCCTTTCCGAGGCCCGGGCGGCTCAGCTCACGGTGGTTCAGGAACTGCAGCCCAATGGCCGCTCCCTTCGTGCCTCCCACCATGTACTGGCCGTTCGCCACCTTCAGCCTGACAGGTTTCCGACTGTCGGTCAAACACTCTGGCGGAAGTAGGCCAACCTTGACCAAGCTGACCTGAGCTCCCGTGTCGACCAGCACGTCGAAGACCTTCTCCACTTCCCCGCATAAGGCAGAGACCTTAAGGTGCAACTGCCGCTCACGCCCAACACGGCGCACGGCGTGCAAGCTCAGGATCTCTGGCCGTTCCAGAAGCTCAACAAGCGACTGGTGCAGATCCTGGACAATGGGCTCAGGCTGCCCATCTGCAGCATCCAGCTGCGGTCCAGGTGATCCTCCGATACTCTCGGATAGATCGTGAAGCACATCAAATACATTCTTGGTCGCGAAGGATGGACGGTGCAAGGGTTCGTGCCCTCACTTGCCCTCACTCCGCCAGCGCGACTGTCTTTCGTTTTGGGTGGCGGACCGGGCCTTCCGCCCGCGGCAATCTCTTTGTGCTTATGGTCTCCCGACTGGGATGGTATGGCGCTTCCCAAGACACCATCCTGCGACCGCCCTAGCTGGGGCCCTTGGCTGCAGGGGCTCCGCTAAGGGGCGTCAGTTGTGGTGGTAATAGGGGTACTCTCCTCTGCATCAACCTCGTTGACACCCTTCTTCTTTCCCCCTTTCTTACCCTTCTTGTTCTTGTCCTTGTTCTTGTCGTTCTCTTTGTTCTCCTTGTTCTTGTCATCCGACTTGGGAAGCCAGGACCTCTTGATCTCCTGGATCTCCTTGGCCAACTCGGTCCCTACCAACATCAGCTTGGAGTGCTCGTCCTTGGAGACCTCCACCTTGGTCTCCCGGATACCCGCGGATGCACGCTTCTTCGACCCGTGCACCTTCTTGTAGGCCTCCGTGTCGGCCTTGTGGATGGGGCATGTCCGGTGGTCATGGTTGAACCCTTTGTTCCTCCCATAACACACGAAACAGCCCTGAGGGTGAGCTCGTATGAACTTTCCAAAAGGACAGCGCAGGGTCGCCAATGCGGCGGGGGTCCTTCTTTTCCTTCTTCTTCCAATCCTTCTGAAGGGGCTTCCAGCTTCCCCGGTTGCTCCCCGCGTTCAGGTTGTTGGCCATGAAGGCACAGACGGCCATCCCGGCGGTCTCATCGTCGTCGTCGTCGTCGTGGAGAGCCTCATCGCCATCAGCTCCCGCTGGGTCCATGGCAGCATCCCCGCCAGGCCCCTCGCCAACGTAGTTGACGTCACGGTCGCCGGGCTTCAACCCGCGGGTGTGGTGGAGGTTCCGGTACTCCTTGAGTACCTCCTCTCCAACCCACTCCAGGATCTCGTCGCAACTCATCAACGTCGGGATGGCCTGCAGACGGATGGTCTGGCCGCTCACGTCACACTCATCAAGGCGCCACATCGCGGTCTTCTCCCGATCGCCCGTGAGGTTGATGAGGAGGGCTTTCCGCAGGGAATGCCGTTTGACATTCCGGGGCACATTCTTCCTTGTCCAAGCCACCACGTTTGTATGATACTCCTTGGGGAGCATCATCTTGACCGTGTGGTTGGACTTGGCCCTCTTGGCTTCCTCCTTGGTGACTTTCTTGATCCATGCTTCCGGCAGCATGGAGAGCAGGCAGGCCTGCTCGTCACCCCCATTCCAGTCCTCCACATTGCGGCGGAAGAGGGTGTATTGCCCCCGGAAGTCCCGCCAATCCCGTAGGCGCATCCCCCGACCATCATGCTGAAGCTTGATGGACTTCCACCGCTTGGCAGCCACCTGCGGAGCATCCACCCGCTCCTCCTCGTTCAGCCACTTCTTGGCTCACTTGAGGGTCTTGATCTTCCCCTTCTTGGTCGCCACGAGGTATAGCTCTTGGAGCATCTCCGGCAGGCGGTACCTGAACCGTTTGAAGACATATCTCTCCGCATGTGCGGGATCCATGTCTTCAGTGACGGTCATCCCCCAATCGTCCAGCTTCTCCAAGAAGCGGTCGAGGTTGAGGGGGTTGCCATCGTACGTGGGGGGCTTGATGTCCTTCAGGTCTTCCCACACGGCGGCATCCGCGGCCTTAGAGACCATGAACGCCGGCCGCGAGGTTGACCGAGGTTCCCATCGGCGTCCCCCACGGACTCCAACGGCCGCCACTTCCATCTCCTCCACGGTATCCGTGTGGCTACGCCGTGGTTCCTCCATGTACGCTGAACCTAGATGTTCACGCCGTACTCCTTCCATTAATGCCTCCTCATCATGGCGCTGGCGGCTGCGTTCAGCGGCCTCCCGTCGTACACCACGCGGCGGGGTAATGCCGAACTCCTCCAGGTCTTCCTCACCTCCGCCGACATCCCACACCACGTCCCCTTCAGGGACCTCATCCCTGAGTCCACCATAATGCCCGCCAGCCATTGGGATTGGCTCCTGGGCTGGTGCGGGGCGTCGAAGGCCTACAGGTGTCCGCGGTGGAGCACGGCGGTTGTGGTACTCGGCCCTGAGCCACTCATCACGCCACTCCTCACTGCCACTGCCGGGCGGAACGCGCTCGTTACGGCGGCCCGCGCTGTGGTGAGAGGGGGCACTGAGAGAGGGGGCACTGGCGCTGGGGCGACTCCTGGGGGCTCCGCCGGGGGCGTGGGCTCTGCCTGGACCTGGTTCAGGTCCCCAGGCGTCGTCCGACGAGCCAGACTCCAGGAGTGGGTGGTCGATGCCGACGCTCCCACGGCCTTCCAGCTCGTCCAATCTCTGCTGCAGGCCGTTGATGACGTTGTTCAGCAGCCTGGTCTCGCCCCTGGCGATGTCCAGCTCCCTTTGAGCGGCGGTGGCGACCTTTGCGATCTTGACCATCCCCGTCTTGGCGATGTCCAGCCCCTTTTTGTGCGCCCGCGGCGACCCTGGCAATGCGGATCATCTCGCCCTTGCACGTGTCTCCCTCGCGCTCGAGGGACTGGACCCTCCTGCGGAGGTGGACAATCCACCGCCAGGTGGCATCCGGGTCACCGTTCCCTGGTGGGTCGTCGGGGTCCCCAGGGGGTCCTCCAGGAGGGCCTCCGCCGGGTCTGCCCAGTCCAGGGGGTCCTCCCCCTCCCGCAGGTCCGCCTCCCGGGGGTCCACTTGGTGGGCGTCCTCCAGGGGGTCCTGACGGGCCTCCGCCAGGGGGTCCCGGTGGGTCTCTGCCGGGTCGCCTCGGTCGGTCCGAGGATAGGGGCTTCTCCGTGTAACCGAAGTCCATGTCTTCATCCTCGTCCAGGTCACCCCACCTAGGCGTCTCAGTCTCGGAAGACCCTGAGCTCCGGTAGGGACCAGTGAGATCCTCACCCTCACCCTCCGGCTCCATGGGGACGTCTCCGCCTCCTCCGCCAGCCACTCCTCGGCGATGTCGGCGGTTTCGTCCATCCCCGTCGCTGGCGGTGAAGAAGGGGTCGGGGTCGTGGGGGTGTCCGCCCGCTGGCCTCCGTGACCTCTCGGGGGTCTTCCCCTTGCCCCTCCTTCGTCGGTAGGCGGTGGGGCCACTGCTCCCACTGCTGCCCGTGTCGACCTTCTCCAGATCCAGCGTCATCTTGGAGGAGGCGTCCCCTTCGAAGAGCTTTCCAAGGGTCTCCACTCGGGATCCTCCTGGGGGAGTCTCGCGCTGGAGCTTGGCTTCTGGCTCCTCCATTGCGGCGGCCGTGGCTGCGGCAGCTCGCCTTTCGGCCTCCTCCCGGGCACGGGCAGCCTCGGCTTCCCAAGCCCGCTGCAGCCGAGCCTTCTCAGCCTCCAACGCTGCCAGCTCCGCCTCCGTCTTGGCCCTCTCCTCAGCGACCTTCCGTCAGGCGGCCTCGATGGCGTCTTTCCTGGCGGCGTCCGCCTGGGCCTTGGCCGTTCCTTCGGCGTGGGCCCTTTCCTCCGCCTCCTTCTTTGCCCTCTCTTGGGCAAGCGCCTCTTCCAGCGCCTTCACCTGGGCCTCCTTGCGAACAATGGCATCCTGGGCCAGGCGGGCTTCCTGGGCGGCTGCCGCCACCTCACCCCTGACCCAGGCAGTCGCTGCCTCCTGGGCGGCTGCGGCCGTGAGTCCGGCTGCAATGGCTGCCACGGTCGAGGCGTGGAAGGCCATGCCTCTTCCCCAATCTGCAGCCCTCTCCTGGGCGATGCCGACGGCGCCCTCCAGGGCAGCGTTCTGCTGCGTGGCCCGTTGCCGGCCAACCTGAAGGTTGCAGGGCACCCCACAGGCGCGCTCGCAGGCGCGGACCACGTCCCTTTGGTCGGGAGCGACGCTGCTGCTGGAGCTGGCCTGGTCGGCCGGCATCCTCCCGCGGTGGGCCGACTCCACGTCGCTGCTGGGGCCTGATTGCCCCAGGTGCAGCTGATGGGGTTAGGCCTTGGCATTCTTGGCGACTTCTAGGACGTCGCCAAGGGTGGTGTGGCCGGGGTGGTGAACGCCACTGGCTTGTTGGGGGCTGGGGGCTGGGGTTCCGCCCTTGGCAGCTTGGGCGGCTTCGGCAGCCAGGGATTCCTGGTACTCCCGCCATTTCTTGTCCCGCTTCTTGTCCCCGGCGGACCGCTTCTCCTTCTCAGGAGACGCGCTGCTGCTGCTGCCCTGCAGCGTGCGCTCGTTCCCCAGCTCTGGCAACTTCTTCTCGATCATGTCCCACATGGAGACGTTGATCGTGGCGCCCGACGGGTACTCGTTGGGGTTCTCGTCCTCCTCAATCCCGTCGGGGCGCAGCCCTTCACCGGGCCTGTCTGGGCGAGTCCAGACCCTCCAGCGCTTCTGGCGGAAGCGGTAGGCAAACCCTTCCACCCGCAGCCAGTCTTCCACTGCCTGCAGGCGGTCCGGGCCAATGTCCTCGCGGAGCTCGAAGCTCCCGGGCATGCCGCCTTTGCAGTGGGGGTTGCTGTGGCGGTAGTGCTGCCCCCACACCAACCCACGCAGTAGGCGCACCGCATGGGGGTGGGGCTGCGGCAACGTCTTCCCCGCCCCCTGCCAATTCACCATCGTTCCCCTCGATGGACTAGTCCTGGAGGTGGCTGTTGAGGCGGGTGATGTTGCTGGGAGTGCGGCCGGTGCTGGTCGGCCGGAGGAACTCGCTGATGTTGGAGTTCCGGTCGCTGCTCTTCCTCCACGGACTCAGCGCTGTTGCCGGGTGGCGCTGCGAAGCCTGTGGTGCTCGGGGTGCAGGTGGCCCCGAGTGGCACGCGAGGGATGGGTAGCCCCGCGGCGGTGAAATGCTTTTGACGCGTTCCCGTGAGGGGGCCTGGCAACGGGACGCTGCGATGGACACGCACAAGCAAGCAGGCAGGCAAAGCACTGCGCTCACAGGGGCATCATCACGCTCGTGTCATGTGACAAAGCGTTTCAGGATCCTTGCCACTCTGAAACAAGGGAAAAAAAGTATGTACAGCAGCACATCAGGATATGTACACATGGGGTTAAGACTGGACTGGGGTAAGGGCATCACAGGACAATAGACACTCAGTCCCAACTCATGTCCCGATCCCAGGTCGGACCCTTCCCGTGGCTGGCAGGGGCGGGGGCTCAAACACAACCCATGCCCTGCTTAGTCCGGACCCTGAAGTCCCGCCAATGGGGGAGGGTTTCCCGCCCAGCCACAGGCGAGTTCCTGGGAACCAAGTTGCTCCAAGGGTCAACCAACTGTTGCTCCCTATGTTCCCCTAACAGCAGGTCCCAACTCCCATCTGAGCCGGAGATAAGGCCCCGCCGTTATCCCCTAGGAGTTGGTAGCTGAAAATGGGCTGTTTCAGCCCAGACTGATATTAGCTCGAATAATTCCAAAGTTGACCCCTCGTCTGGACCCGCCAGGGGTAGGGACGAGACAACTGACCCTATGTCCTCCAAGTACGACCTTACTGGAGCCCTCATCCAACTCGGTTCCCCCTGAGGTTCCGGCATCAGGGCACCACGGGTTCGTCAAGTGGGGTCATGATGCCAAAATCACCGAAATTGGCGTCATTCCCACGGGTGGCTCCCCCGACCAGGGCAAGGTCAATGGCTCACAGGATAGGATGGGGGACCTGGGACGTATATCTGACTGTACAACTTCGAATTGGGTCCAGGATCTCTGTGGGCAAAGAGATATGGGGCCGCCAACTGACCACACGGGGGGGTGAAATTGGGGTCCAAAAAGGGGGTCATTTTGGCTGCTCAAAATGAGCCAAAATTCGGGGTACCCTCAATAGTATATCCCATCGGATCCCATCCGATCCGCCATTCCATACGCAATCCACCGGGAGTCCAACACAGACTCCCATGCCCTTGGCTCCCAGAGATCTCAATGCCCCTCGGCGTGGTGACACTCCAAATTGGGTCCACAATTGCCAAAATGGCAAAATCGTCCACACTCACTTTGGGCTAGCACCTTGAGGAAGCTTGCTCCGCTTCGCCCACGTGGTGTGCGAATCATGGTGACCAATATCCATAACACCCATGTCATATATAGTCCATTGGTCCACGCCTCCGGCGTGCACGAGGGGTCTGAACATGGTGCACGGCGGGCAGAAAATGTGGAAAATTGCTCCAAATGGCCGAAAATTCGCACACTCATGGGTGGGGCAAATTAGGCACATGCTCGACTTGGACCGGAGTGTGCCATAGGATTGGTATCAAGTCATATGCGTCCAACATATCTTTTGGGCGTCGCCCAAACCCCTCCGGTTTTGGGAATCGCAGGGTCGCCAAGTGAGCCCATGATTTGGGATCGTCCCAAATCGCCAACATGGCGGCCACGGTATGCCAAGCTCAAGAGGAGTTGTTCGCTGGGTCCAACATATGTTGGGCACCGAAGTGTGTACCTCCAGAAAGTACTTGAGTCATGATGTCAATTGAGCGCAACGTTGAGATACAGGGTCGCCACTTGACATCAAGACGGGCAAAAAACAGCAAAATTGGCGAAAAGACACGCAAAAGTGCCCTGAAAACGGCACAAATATATTATAATATCTTCGGCTTGGATTGAGTAATCGACCAATCCTTCTAAACACAATGACTCCCCCCCAATGACCTCTGATTCCACATATGTGCTCCAATTGGGGCGCTTTGGAAGGCCGCGCGCGCTGCCTCCCAAGTGGGCACATGCAAACATGGAATACTGCAAGAAACACACCTTGCTTGTAACGCATCGCTTCGGGAGCGCTCCACAAGCGTCCCTCCACAAAGGTTAGGCTTGCGAGTGTTGGTTGGGAGTACAATGAAGGTCCTCGTGCGATATGGGGTCCATTGGCGGGTTAGTCTTGGAATGGTGCACCCGCCAAGTGGGCACGTTATATGACACCATATATGGCATACAACCCTACCCTCGCCTTCTACACCCAACCTAGTGGCCTAGAATCAACGTGTGCCTATATTCTAGAGTAACTTTGGTCCCTTAACACGCATGCAAGTGCTTTGGTCGAAAATCGACCTCCCTTCGGAAAGCCGAATTTTAGCATGCACGCAAAATATATTGCCAATATATATATGGAGATCATATATGTACTATCCGGGGAAGACAAGTGATACACCCCGGATGTAGAGGCAAGCAAAGAGGGAGAAAACGCCAACTCAACATACTTCTACATGTACTTGGACGCCAAGTACATGAGATTGCCCATTTCTTGGAAAACACTCGAAATAAATAACCCTTTGGGCCTATGGAGTTGGGATCCTTTCGCTCATCCTATGACTATGGGGGGCAAAACCTCATACACAGTGCCTATGAGGCACGTTAGTTCGTCCTTGGGCGCTTGAACGCTGGTAACCCTTGTTATTTCACTTGGGGGTTCAAAGCGCATTTGGCCGCCCAGATTTTCTGGGAAAAATCCGGGACGCGATGCGTTTTGTCAAGGAAAAAATTGCGGATCACTCGAAGAGTGTTTCAGTCTTAACTTCCAAAAAGATCGTTTTACAGAATCATCTAATGCAGTGCACGGAACGGGCGACGTCAGGCAGCGATTTCACGACAATTAGAAATCGCGGTAGAAATCGGGTATTTCACCGATTTCTAACCGCAAATTGACCAAGACAGTAAAATTATGGTAATTCGAAATCGTTTTAATGGTTAGAAATCGGATTCCAGATTTCCCGGGTTAGAGAACAGGGATATCCCGCTGACAGCCGGTGTCAACGGCTTCTGCACGGGTGTGACGGCTCACAGGCCTCCGGGCCATGGGCCATAACGGGTGTGACGGCTCACAGGCCTCCGGGCCATGGGCCATGGGTTCTGGGTAGCGCTCCAATACAGCATGCGAAGAGAGTTGCCTATCTTAGCCGGTCCAATGGCTGAGCTGAAGTGGCTGGAAGGCAGCTGTTTGGGAGGCTGCGCAAGATCCACCTCAACAAAAATGCCGCAACTGGTTTTAGGAGATGTGGCAGTCTCTCAAAGCCCATCATGACACCCCCACACTCGGTTGCTTGTCTCCTCACCAGATTCGTTTCGGCAGGAACCCCCTGGGTCGGCAACTTCCTCTGTCATGGCATGGGAATGGATGCCCAGGAGTTCTTTGCGCGGCAGCAGACTATGGCGCGGGAGATTCGCGAGCAGCTCGAGAAGGAGCACGCCATGCAAGCCAAGACCGCCCCGACGTCCACCGCGCAAAAGTTCAGGGTGAGTGACCCGGTGTGGGTACTGAGACCCCGGCCTATGGGCACCCACCGCAACAAGACCTGGTTCGCATCCGAAGAGGTGGCTCCAGGATTGATGAGGACACCTACCGTATCAAAGTGGGCCCCAGGCAGTTCAGGGGTCGACATGAAAGTCAACACCCCGCTCGTGAGCCTGAGGTCCGGGGGAAAAATATGTCCCTGGACTACACTGCCCATGTGGCCGACTCAGACGAACGACTCTGCTGAGCAGGACAAGTACACAAATGAGAAGATCCGGGCCCAGTGTCCGGGCGCATCAGCGCCTGGAGGAGTGGAGTTCAAGGTGCGCTGGAGGGGCTATGCGCCGTTCTGCGAAACCTGGGAACCCGTCTCTTCCTTTGTGCCGCGGATCAACACCCCCTTTATGGAATATGTCCGCAAGCACAGGACAAAGCTCCAGGTGTCTGACTTGGAAGATCTTACCAGGGCGATTGAAGCCATGAGCGACTGATCCACGCCATGGGCTCTCCCCGGAGTGGGTAGATTGAGCACCAGTCTGTCAGGTCGTCAGTACGTCCCTTGCTTGCTTGCTCTCTCCGGACTCTGGTGCAATGTTGTTCCGGTGGAGTGGTTGAAATGCTGCGCAATTCGAGCAGCCCCTGATCGGGTGGTTTGACACAAGCGTTGCGTGTTGCTCTGTCCTCTGTGTGATGCTGACCTCCCAAAGCCGAGTTCGGTGCCCCTGGTTCTGCTCCCTCTCTCTCTCTCATGGTCCATTCGTTGTGCTTGACCCCCCCCCCCTGTTGAATCCATAGGACACCAGGTGGGACCGCCTCCCATGCCGAGAGCAGAGGATTGAGCAGATAGCCACACCCCTGCTTGCTGAATCCGGTGGAAAGCACGTGGATGGGTGGCTGACCCCACCAATCTGACTGTCAACTATCATCTGTCACTACCCCTCCTGATAGATCCAACCAAATGGGGCAACCAACCCTGCATTTGTACGAGCTCTGGGGGCTTTGAAGCCCATACGACGTCGTGCAACGGGTGTCGCCGACATCCACACTTCAAATGTGTGTGTGGGATCTGGTCCCATGGCTAATTCAGAGATCCAGTTCGCGGGTGAGTGTGTGTGAGCTGCTGGCCTTATGGCATTTGTCCCCCTGGAGCCCAAGATGACGTATTATCCTGACCGGAGCACGGTTTGGTGCTCCTCGCAGAGCGGGTTTACATGCATCTTGACCTGTGCTATGTCGTTGCCGTGCCCTCTGCCCGTCATCCATTCCTGTGTTTACCCTGGAAACACTGTTTTGGTCGGTCTTCTGTTACATCATAGCACAGCAACCTCAGGAACTATGTATCAAACTGGGGATTGCCATGTACATGCCCACATGGTCCCGCTCGACTACCACAGAGCTACAGATGGTCTGCATAAGGAACACCAACTGACCTACGGAGGCGACCACGCTCCACATGTACATTGTATTACATATGGTCCAGTTGGGCGAGTACTTAAGTACGGAATGTGCCTGTGATACCGTGTGTCCGTGACCGTGCCTGTGGCAGTGATCCTGAAGGCGCCAGACTGAAAGCCCAGTTGCCTGAAGCGAACCCCTAGCGGTCCGCCACTGTCAGTCCCAGTGTGGGCCTACTGACTTCCCACCGCAGTCGAGTGGTGACCTTCGGTGTCCTGACCTCGCTCAGTCTGCCTGCAAAACTGGTGGTTTGAGGAGTCGACGCCTCCGCCCAGACTGCATGGGGCCTCTCCAAGCATGGCCTTCGTGGTAGTGGGGCGAGAGAGAAGACAGCCTTGATGACCAATCCCTTCCGAAAGAGCTCGTGCAGCTTTACCACTCAGGACTCGGGTCGTGGATATGGACATGGTGCGCCCTTGGAAGGCCCCGTGGGGATTCTTCCCCAGTCTGCGGCCGTTTGAAGCCTGAGCCGTCCTGACGGATCTCTGTGGCCGCTCTCGACTCGCGGGACCCCCTCAGCCGTCGCGTGACGCCTATGTTGGCTTTGTATGCCACTGCCGCTGTGGTTGTGACCGTCGCAGCCGGCACCTGGTGCGCCTGGTATGGGTCAACAGGTCTTTTGGATGCCCAACAATCGCCGCCAGGACCTGAGACTTGATGCTCCATACGTTAATGGCATTTTGCATTGATTTACAGGTCGTACCTGTCAGTTTTTCACAAGTTGCATCCATTTTGGGGGAATTTCAACTGTTTGTGTGGGACGTTTTGAGTCACTTGGAGATCTCGACCTGAGTATGTGCCTGGGGAGGGAAGCCCCCCCGAGCGGTTATCCTTGGTACACGCTGCCATGCTTGGGTGTGATCGCGCCCCCCGATGGTGGGCTCTAAGGAGGGAGTTGAAGCGGTACCCAGGACCCCATGGCCCGTAGGGTGAATGTCTGACCATCTCCGTAACCCACGCCTACTCCCTGTTCTGCTTGTGGGAATATGTTTTCTCCATCACCTTGGGGGCCGGCATGGGACGGATCCTGTCCTCAACCTTCCAAATGGAATACATCAATCTGAAATGTTGATACTTTCAATTTCAGCATCGAATGTTGCGAGAAATCGATCAAAATTCATTGTTCTAACCCGATGTCTAGCCGCCGTGAAAATGCCGCCTGTCGTTGCCTGCTTTGGCGTCGTCTTTCCCTGGCATGTTTTGTTTTGATTCTTTTACCTGTAGGTTTGAGGTTGGGCTGGATCTGTAGGGTGTCTCATGTACTTTCATCTGATGTACTCACCAGACTTTCCGCCGTTGCGTCCCGGAGAAAAATAACGCGCAACGCTTTCCGTCCAGCGACCACTCTCATGGTTTTCATAGACCATTAGTTAATAGTGAGCGCTACACCTCCTCTCTTTGCCTTCCGTTCATGCTCCTTTCACATGGGCATATCGGTTCTTTTGGAGAACCAGCTTACAGGGGTTTTTTGGGACACACATGGGGGCGAAAGTCCCCAGTCTAAATCGTGCGCCAACGCTAACTTTGTGTACTTGTGAGCATGAACACAAAGTACTTAAGATAATGCTCACAAGATGAAAAGCCCCAGAAATTATCAACTTTTGGAGCTAACTCAACGATGGCAGCACGCAATGCAATGCGTACCAAAACATGGTCGTTCGAAGGGACAATGTTTCCTCAGAAATTTGGCCAAAGTGGCCGTGGTGCCAAGGCTCGCTCTCGAAGAAAATGCCGATATGAGCCTCAAACCAAGACAATATGGAACGTAGAGAGCATGAAAGACATTGTGCATGGCTTGTTGGATTTTTACCACGTTCATCTACTATTTTATGTAATAATGCCTTGTGAGCAAGCGCGCTAATTCTGCCTTTCGCACACGTGCTTATATGCATGCATGATTGAGTTGGGATCAGAGGCAGGACTTGACCCCTAGTAAGTATGTTTGTAAACACTTATTATGGGTCCTCCGATTTGGGTATATGCCATATTCCATGCCCGTTAGTATCTCATGGCTATATATGTCCCAACATTGGCATTTTGGCCATTCTTCCCAATTTTCGTGTGCTCCGAGGGTCAAAGGGTTAAAAATCATTTTCTTCTGCTTTGAACCAGAACCATCGTTGACAAAGGGACTTACGGCTTTGCATTGCTGCCATGCAAACGCTCAAAGTCCATCACCCTTCAGAACCGGAGATACACCTTTTGGAGCAAACACCTTTGGGACGACTAACCCTGTTTTTGGCCACAATGGCACCGAACTCCATCTCCCGTTTAATTTTTGCCCCAAGGTTGTGTGCGCCCGATATCCAAGGTTAAGGGCGATTCGGGGAGGGGACATGAACCTGCCTTGAATGGGGTATGTCCCCATGTATCATCACTGTAGGATGGGAGAACCATTGGTGAACCAATATGGGGTATGTTGCCGTTTGCCATTTTCCGTGTACCATTTTTCTGCTAAGGGGAAAAATGGCTAGAGGCAACCTCGAGGGTTGACATGGGGCATATATTGGGACCTAACTGACATGTGTCTCTAGCACTGTTTGGTTAGACTATTGCTCACCGTGGCCATGGAGATATGGGATCGTGAGTGTGTGTGGTTTCCGCCACTTTTCGCTGTTTTTGCCATTTCAGGCCACACTCGGAGCACCATATCTCAATGGGACAAGGGGCCTAGCGG
This sequence comes from Eutreptiella sp. 'Long Island Sound 2002', assembly GCA_964036045.1. Lineage (NCBI taxonomy): Eukaryota > Euglenozoa > Euglenophyceae > Eutreptiales > Eutreptiaceae > Eutreptiella > Eutreptiella sp. 'Long Island Sound 2002'. The sequence continues at coordinate 92,705,813 of OZ038379.1, read as the reverse complement.
AAAGGAAGTAGGAACTTTGGTACATCATAAGCAAGGGTCAATTCCCCTTGAGCTTTTGTAATTGCTCCCTTGGCCTAGCTGGGGTCATGCAACCTACCGTGCGTGCCACGTTGCCAAATTTTGCCTTTATTGCTGTTTTCTGCCCGGTCGCGTGACCATCCCCTCAGCAAACAGTAAGCAGCCAACGTGACTGCACGCGAAACCCCGATGCCCGATGCAAATAACAAGTGGGGCAGCAGATTACCGCAGAAGCAAGCACTGGAAAAAAAATCAACTCCACGCCTGTTGCCACCTACAGGGGCAAGCGACGCAGTGTCCCCAGCGCCCCGGCTCCAGGGTCGGTATTCACCCCGAGGTTCCCTTTCACCGCCGCTCGGACTACCCATAGGTGTAGAACACGGAGCGACCGCCGGACAATGGCCATATGAAACGAGCGCACCACAAAGGGTGAGCTTACACACCTGTTAATTGCCCAGACATACGGTCACATCGACCCTCCCAAAGGAATTGATGCTTCTGTCATACCCTACGCTTATAGCCATGGTTTTTGGTTCCCGGATCTTGGCTTGTTTTCGCAATCTGCGGTCCAGGATGGAAAGCGTGGTGTCCGTGTCCAAGTCCTTCTTGTAAACGTGATCACCTATTTAAAAGGTCATCCAGAAAACCAAATAATGATCCTCAGGGACGCCCCGCTATCCCTCTTCAGGGAAATTCACATCCACCCCAGCAGCCTGCAGGCCCTTAAAGTGCCAGGTCAGCGTGCGCTTTTTGGCGCTCTCGTTCTTCTCGGCGCCGCCAGACTGAGGCTGGAGTGAACAGTCGGCTTTTTAGCCGGCTGCTCACCTTTAGGTGTGGCGTTGGGTGCTACTCTTCCGCCCGTTGAGGGGGGCTGAAGACCTTTGTCCTCCACCATGGTTACCCTCACCAGCTGATCTCCCAGGATTGTGGCCTTCCCCCTCTGGTTTACCCTTACTGGCGTTCTTACGCCACTCTCTTCCGCTTTCTTAAGTCTCTCGGAGTCACCGCGTTTTATTCGGCAGTTATCCTCATAATGCCGACGCCTGCCGCAATATCCGCACGTTATCGTGCAGCAGAAATGCTCTTGATGCTTGACCTCCTGACCATTTTAGTTTTGTGCTGGTGCTGCAGTTGAAGAATGCAAGCACTACGCCCATCACAGTCGGGCGCGTGGCACATCCACCTTTATCGTCCGTAGGATGGCAGTAGAAAAGCTTAGGGGCCACTTTACCATTGGAGGGGGGGGTTTCCTTCATGTTTTTCAACTGACTACTGCGGCCCTTCGCAGGGTTAGAGTGGGTATGCGGCGACCTTCTTCCAGGACTCTTCTCAGCAGAAGTCCCCCTTAGCAGATTATTTGGACAGGTACTTGTCGAGGTGGGAGTCATTCTGCCTCGCAATGGCCAACTCCATCAACAGATCGAACAGGTCATGATAGGAGTGCGTCTGAGCTTTCCTCTCGTACATCTCCCTGCAGTTCTCCCCGGCCTACGGAGGGATCTCCCCTACGAGCCAAAGGTGACGCTGCGTAGGCCCATCGGATACGGGGTTCATGCGCCCCATGTGCTCTTCTACCTGCGCCACAAACTGTGAGATACGGGCAGCTGTGGGGATTTTGGGGAGTGAAGGCAACTCCTCCAGCTCAGAACAGACACTCAGGTCCGTCTCATGGACTCTGTACATCTGTTCCAGTCTCTCTAAAAAGTCGCCCCAGTTGGAGTTCTTCCTGATAGCGGTCTTCGCTTGCCGCTGAAGAATCTTCGTTTTGCACTACTTCTTGATAAGTGCGCACTTAGTCCTGATGTCAGCATGTTGCTCACCTGTGAGGAGTAGCCATTCAGAGATCTCCCAAGCCAACCCGGGCAGATTGTTGGGTTCAAAATCAGGGAGATTGATCCGAAGGTGCTCCGTGGCGATGGCCTTCGTTCCTCTACTTGCTACACCTGGGTCACCCATTCCACCTGCAGGGGCTGAGGGGTGTGTGGTGGCCAACAGCGCTAGTGCAGCCAGGGCATAGCTCCTCATCTCAGTCTCTGTGGTGTTACCTGCACTACAGACGGGCACAGTCCTCACACCGGGGCGGAAAGGGCTAGGACAGGTGTCCATTGGGGAGCTGCGGATGCCTCTGCAGCTCTTCACATCCCTGGTCAACAGGTCCACATCAGGGGACATGGTAGGGGGGGGCGTCTTCAAATCTAAGAGCCCCAGTCTTGCCTTGAGTGCTGCTGACAGGGCACTCAGGTCTGGGTCTTCATCACCTGCAACCAGGACTCCGGAGAGCAGCCCCATGGTCTCATTGAGACCCATCTTAGAGGCTGCACTGCGTGGAAACAAATGCCGTGGTTCGACTGTGAGGCTGTCCTCTTTCCCGGAAATACCAAAAATTAGACAACCTCGCGCGAGATCGTTAAGCGGGGCACCAAATCGAACCAAATCCACAATCCGAAGACAAAAACCCTGTTCAAAGATATCAAAATATCATACTCAATTTCTTTTACACCTACTGGCATCTGAATGCTTCATATGTACATCTGCAGACTGCAGTACGCGATCGCGCATTTGCTCGCTCGCTGCTGCTGCTGCTCAATACCATAACACTACCCCTCCCTGAGACGTTGAAGAGGTCTGACTCATCCGGGTGGGCGATGCACTTCAGGAGTGTGGACAAAAAGTGGCAAAAAATTGTTCTTTGGACCTCGACATGTGCTGGTTTGCATTGAACAAAATAATCGTCGAGATACACAGACCTGGGTTCGGTGCAGAAAACACCTTTCGTCAGTGCCTACGGATTTGGCGTGTTCGACCTGTCACCGCGTCCGCTTTGAAGCTGCAGAAGCCTCGTGAGGGTGCGGCGCTACCAACAACCAGGCTTCAAGTTTGTCGAGATACCATAAAAGAAGGACACTGCCATCAAAACCAAGTGTTCGGAAAACAAACAGCCAACAGGACTTCACATTTGTCAGAATCGAGAGGGGCATGTTGGGCGAATCCAGCCATTACCTGGCATCATGATTGGTCTTATCACCAGTTGGTACCGCACAGAAATGTGGACGTGTCCTTCACACCCAGTGGACAAACTTCATGCACGTCTCGCAACGTAGCGGGACTGGCTATCCCCTTGAATATGTTGTGTCCAGTATAATGTCGACAGATGTTGCTTTCGAAGGCATGCTTCTGGATGAGGGCTCCAGATCGATGATTGATCAGTCGAAGATTGGGGTCACGGGATCGCCCATCAGCCGGGCACTTGTATTCGAAAACGAATACACGCTTGCGGGCAAGGGCTCGATGCTGCCCAATACCCAGCGTCCCCGATCTGGCAGCGCAGAAATCCCAAAGACTCGGATGCTCCCATATGGATTGGTTCCAAACGTCGGGTCGAAAAGTGGTCCTGAAGGATTGTGCATCGTGCCGACCAGTAGTCCCTCGATACTTCTGGCGTGAGCGGGAACCGGTGGCATCGCTGTAAAAGAAACTGGCGAGTTCTTGATTCGACTCGCCTGCATGGAGGGTCCGCGACCAAGACCCTTTGAGCAACCATGATCGCGCTGACATCATTCGCGCCGGGACCATGGCCATATCGATTGAGGATCTGGAGAGTTTCTGTTCGAGAAGCGTCTTGAAGTCAACCGAGATGTTGATGCAAGTACTGGCCATCGGCGGGAGTACTCTGCAGGGCAAATGGAACCACCTCTGCAGTCACAAGGCTCGCCGCCGTGTCAACAATGACAGCATCAAAGACATAGTCTCGACAGTGTACGTTGCATCGATGAGCGGCTTGGAAGTCAGTCTTGATCGGCGTGAGGAACCTGAACATCGGCATGTCGTAGCGGTGTCCATAAGCGTTCCCATCTTCCGGCAACAACCAGTATCCGAGAGGATCTGGATGAAACGCGTCACTTGCGGCCCAATCTCTGGATTTTAGCCCTTCTCCTTCATCGACGTACACATGAGTTCGAAAGGAAACCGGCCGGCGCCAACAATTCCCGTGTCGGTCAGAACGACTTCCAAAGGGGGATATGAGATACTTCGAGGTCCCCAGGCGTCGAACAAGATCTCCACAATTTTCTAAGGGCGAAAGGTTGGTGTACCTGTCGTTCTCGGCAGAAGGTGTGCATCTTTGCATGTTTGAATCTCCTTTTCGAAGTTGTGGTAGGTAATCTCTCCAGTGGCGACGTGATAGGTCGTTAACACCTGAACGAACTCGATTCGTGCCCCCGACGCAACTTCGTTGTAGGGGTATGGCCCACTCGATTGCCCCAATAGATGGTACTCTTGCAACTCAACCATCAGGTCTTGGGTTCCAATTGGGGCACATTGGTACCTTTGGTACCCAAGTGGAACGGTACCTCGCAGGGCTCAAAGGAGGAGCAGATCAGTCTTGTACGCCAGGAAGCGTTCCCGATCTTTGAATAGCCAATCCTTGTCTTGACAGACTTTTGTGACATCTCGAATGAGCCCAAGAGTCAAGAAAGCTACTGGAGCTGGTCGACGCATCCTGCGGGCTGTCCAGAAACGCCAGTATCTGTAGACCAGGTCGATTCCGTCAACGACGTGGATCAGGTCGCTAATCCCACAAAGTTCTCGATGCATGCAATTCAGGCCCTTTATATCACGCTGCAGGTGCCCCTCTTCGAGTCGATCGCGAGCTGGAAGTTGATCTCTTCATCGCAATTCCCCTATATGTGACCAGGGCTGATCGAAGATTATGGCACGCCACAGAGATTCGACCATACCATTGGTAATCGGGTGCGTTACCCGGATTCCCGTTCTCGTCGAATGACGTGTCGGGAGCAGCTTGCATGAGGTTGATGGGAAATAGTACGGTTGTGCGCCAACCGTCCATGTCGATGATCGCACGTAGATTGTCAAGGCAGACTCTTGTCCTCGATGTGACACCTGCGTACTGCGGATTCAGCGGCTGATGCTGCCATACCGAGTCTGACGCTATGACGAGCACAGTCGGGTCGAGCTTGCTATAGTATGGAGCGAGCGGGTCCTTCTCATGTGTCCCCAATCCATACGGTGGTTTAATTCGGAATTTGCACAGATGATGGAGTTCATCGACGGATCCAACTTGTTCTCGTGGCCCTTGAGGTAATACGTTTGCCACGGAGATTCCGGTCGACGGACTTTGTCATAGCCGGGTGGTTGACCAGTTGGATAAGAGTAATCCTGCTCGAAATAATTGTCGGCTCCGTAGGTACCCGGGATATCGTAGTCCTTCACATTCATACCGTTGTCGTCGGTGTAGGTGGTGGTTCGAGTGGATGCTTGTGTCCTCAGGATGCTGGTTTCTTTCATCCACGGCTGGGTTCACGGTTCTTCAACCCATGCTTCGTCCCATCTGAGCACTGAGTCAAACAAGAGGAATTCAGTTGTATCCCACGTAGCAGTTGAGTTCATGCTCTTCCTGTCAGTCCAACCACTCTGCGCGTGAGTCCCACCATTTCTCTGGCTGCCAAACGTTTTGAAGTTGCTGTCGAAGATATTCAGCATTATCCGGGGGAGGGCACCCTTGTAGCTTATAGAGTCTGAAGTCAATGTCGGTCGGGGGTCCCCCTTCCCAAGTCGACACTAGAACAGGCATGTTGGAGAGGGCTCCTTCGAGTATCCCTAAGCAAGCCCTGCCTCCTGACATGATGACCCGACCACTTGGTGCAATCCCGGCAAAGCTCCCCCCGGGGGACGGCCCTTTGGGCTGGTAGCTCGAAGCTCCTTTGATTCCATCTTGGCCTCCTTTGCCTCTCCAGCTGCCCGCATAACCCAATCGACTGTACCTCGGCTGGACTGGGGCCTATGCAACTGGTCGACTGTGGCTCGGGTGCACTGAGCTCGATGCAGCTGAGGCGGATGCGGCGTCGCCGTCGTCCATCTCGTCGACGTCGATGAAGTCTGGCGCAGATCGTCCAGAGAATGGAGGTCAAAAGGAAGTCCAGGATGCTCGGATGACGGAGCTATGGGTCGAACGTGTCGCTGAGGCTCCAGTAGTCGATCTGGACCCACGCATGAGTTTTTGCAAGTTCACGCTGCAAAGAAGGTGAAGTTACGCAGGGTGGAGTCGAAGGAACTCAGGATACACTGGATCCTCATCTAGAGCTTTACTCTATTCCGAAAACCACGCGTCATCATTGCCGTCACATCGATACAAGAATGTGCGGCGCTTTTCGAACCCTACTCGAAGTCTAGCCTGAATCTTAATGAGTCGAGGGGAAGCCCCTGTCTTAACAGGTGGCATCAGAAACTCCCACACTGGTTTCGCCTCTCGATGGATGTAAGGCTTTATGCTGTGGTCATCGGAAACGCGCAACCCGTGGAAGGGGGCAGGGATGTCCAGTTTAACATTCTCGCCCTTGATCAGCACCTTGAGAACGTTGTATGGACCACACCAAACAACGTCCACTTTCCCCTTGTGTCCATATTCGGGTACCAGCACCCACCATCGCTCTCCCACCTCAGGCACTCAAACGTGTCAGTCCATCTGTAGGACCACGGGCATTTGGTCTCAACCCTCCTCAGCGAGGATGGCGCGCACCGAATCAAAGATGCGTTCAGTTGGATGCACGTAATCACTCAAGGTTGAAGGTTCATGTTCATGAGATGTCAGTCTGGAGAAGTCCAGCGAACAATGCGGTGGGCGTCCCTCATCAATCTTGAAACCAGACAGTCGAAGATTGTTGGCTGTCAGGTTGTTGAGCTGGATTTCGGCGAACAAGAGGGTAAGGATCTTCCTTGCTGGTCAAGTCAAATAACTTTCTGCCAATGATATTTGGAATGTTGTGAACTCAAAATCCTAACCTTCCAACTTGTCAATGACCAAGGAAGTCTGTTCCTTAGCAGGGTACAAGGATGAACACCAGAAAGCATCAATCAAAGTAGATGCACAATCCCAAAGGCGAGTAAATACACTTTCGAAAGTTTGTCTTGATTCTTGTTGAAGTTCTCTCACATAGAGTATCACATAACATTCGAACAATAAACCTTACATAATGCCATCTTATGCGTATCTATGAAATCGATAAGTAAACATGCAAACAAGAGTACAAAAAATAGACACTCAGTTTTTTTACTAATACCAAAGCGACACAATTGGGTACTATACACTACGAGCAATGCTAGGGCAACAAGGATTCGTTTGTGTTGGACCTCTAGCATGTGTGAACGGCGAAGAGCACCAATCAAATTGTACGGGTCCAAAACCACAGAAATTCACCATCTCGCAAATTCAGACCGGCAGAAATCAGAATTGGAAAAAAAAACTCAGTAGGCTCACGCCCAATCGCGATTTATGCCGCGCGTGAACCAGGCCAGAAAAGGAGTAATTCAGCACCCCTAGGATCTATTGCATCCCAGCCGGAGGGTATGTCGTGTGTGTGGTGGGCTTGGATCGGTCTTCGGACCGATGCTGTGGGGGGTAACCAAAGGGGGGAAAGCCAACCCTATTGCACTCCCCTCCCAAGACCGAACCTGGGGTGCAACCATAGGTTTGGGCTGAAATCAGAACCATATACGATATGCTGACCACAGACAGTGATGTCGGGGGGGTTATGTGTCCCTTTGTGGGCCTGGTTGTGGGTGTGGTGGGGCGGGTTCATGACTGCAGGTGCCTCGTCACCACTTTGGTCCCTACAGGGCAGACGTTCCAACATAAAGACAAACCATCAGCCATCAGGGAAGCACAAAAGCAAGCAGTCACACAATTCACGACCCCAGGAGTCCAAAGTGACAGAAATTCAGCAGACCAGGCGTCAGGAACACCGGAAATGCAAAGAATGAGAAATCAGCAACACAAACCGTAGGTTTACCCTCCTTACACACCCTCCTAGTCCTACCCCGAAATACGCCTTCACGGCCTTAGCGCACACTGCACCTGAATATATGGGGTGTTATGGGCCCGCTGAAGCTGAACACCACATGACCTTGGCCTGGCAGGATATTAAAGAAGGTCTCTACCAGGACCGGCCCCTGCTGTACCCCTTCCACCATTTCCTGTCACTCCTATGGTCTTGCTTCTCACCAGGATCTGCATGATCTTGCCCTATCCTGCACAATTTCCCACAACAAATGGTAAAATATGGCTCCTTCACACAAGTCCTGATCCCTTGCAATAACCAACTCCCAAGTACAATAGCTCCAATCCAAATGATCCACACTCAGGGCTTCCAGGAGTGTTTGAGGTCCTGCGTTGACACTCAACAACTCCTCTCAACACGCCGGTCGTCTCACGGTGCACACAGAGATACGGGCGTAGGGCTTGTACATAGAATTGCACCAATACAATGATGGAAAAAGAAGCCCTGAAATTGGCATATGAACACAAATCAAGCATAATTGGGGAAGGATGGAAACATACATAATCACAGCCATAGACCCCTCATTCCCTGGACTCAGGACCTTCCCTTGACTCACCAACATATTGCCCTGAACCAGGTCAAATAAGATGGCTAAATGCCATGTGTCAAAAGTCACTACACAAACCCCAAAAATGTGTTGTCTCCCAAGCCTCTAAATCCTAGCCCAATAGGGGAGGTGGTGTGTCATGGCCTAGAGTAGCACTCAGGACCATGCCCTACCCTGACATAAACTTGGTTGAACTTGGAGTTGATTGGGCTTGGAGAATTGCCCCATGAGAATGACCTCACAACATAGCAAATTTAGGCAAATCACACCATAGTGCCCAAAATTCAATTATATACTCAAAAATGCATACAGCAAATGTTCAAATGCTCCATGCAGTGTCAAACCGGAGAGTAAAATTCAAAGGTGAAATAGACCAAATGTCCATGCCAAAGAATATGCCAACATTGGCTCCCAAACCCCTCCGGATATATACATGCCATGCTTCACAAGTCAACTCACGAATTTGAGACCAAATTTTGTGAGGCCTCGTGTGCCACGCCAAAGTGACCACGTGATCCGGCATATGGTGAGGTGCAACACCGAAGTATATGCCAACATATAGACAACATACCATAGTTTACGAATCTCTAGGAACTTTACTGTTAGGCAACCAGTTGAGCACATAAAATACAAAAATGGGCATAAAATGAGGTCAAAAACATGCAAATATTGCCAAATTCAAAGTAATCACAATAGTATATAACTTCGCTCACCCATGGTATCAACATATGGTTCAAAACACAATTGCTTGGGACCATTTGCAAACAATCACCCCACTTGGATCCTCGCATGGATGCATAGGGACACCTTCTAACCTCCTCCCGACACGCACCATGAAAATGGGAAAATTTATAGTGGCGCTTGTGGGTCGCTCCGTAGCCCTCCCACATGCACCATATGTGCGGTAGACTTAGTCTAGCAGTAAGAAAAAGTGCTTTTCCAATGCTTTGAGGCATACTCTAGTTGTATGAGAGATGCACTGAGCAAACAGGCATTTCTATCTTAGTATTGGCCCGACCAAAAGTGGTTATAACACATTTTGACCAATGGAACCAACCACTAAATCAGGTTATGGAGTGGACCCTCTTCATCCCCTATCAATGTGAGACAATTCATCTTTTCCTGAGTCGACTGAGAACTGACATATCCAGGTTTGAGCCTATGAATTTTTCTATGTTTTCTCACGAATTCTTAGCTGTCCTAGTGGTATGCACCCTAGGGGGCTGGGCACCTCTTTTTGAGTGGTCCTGGGTCCAATTCCTGGTCAGCCTAGCTACGTAGGAAGATCCCATGTGACATGGCAGTGACCTCATCGCCACATGCCCTGACACCTCAGCACATATGGGACCCAAAACAAAGAGTGCACATCTCCTGAGATGGCACTATGGAGATTGAGTGACCATGGGGCAGTTTTCCAACTCTTTTTCCAAAACATGTCAGCTATCTTTGTGAATATGCAATCAGATGTGCCTTGAGTTGCAGTTTCTGTGAATACTCTTTCATCCTTCACTGTTTACATTGCAGCCCTTCATGCTTTGATCCTGATTCTCTTCTACTTGCTTATCTTTGTCTTGGGCTATCCTGGAGTGGTTGTATTTCAGCAAACAAAATATTTTCATCTTCAAAAACAAGCAGCAGGAAACCCTACACCAGCAGCAAGCAGCAGGAGAGGCACAAACACAGTGTTGAAATCACTATAAAGCTTTCCGGTAGCAAGAAGCAGACTGTCTCTGCGTACCGGCAGCAACCCCGTGCCGTACATCCAGTGTGCCTAGATCAGTCATATATAAGCAAGGGGGTGAACGAAGATGGACACAAAGAAAGAGGACACCGACGTGAAGACAGCGCTGGAGGGACCAGCAAGGCCAGCACCTGGTGAACCTGGACCTGGACCTAGCGCTGTACCTTCGGAGCCCTTACATGGGCCAGTGGACGTGGCGGAGGACTCGTTGGAAGGACTGCAGTCGGCCTTCCGGGCCCTCTCAGTCGAGGAGGTGGTCACTCATCCTGTGAAGAGGAAGAGAGAGAGCGAGAAGGATGCTGGAGAAGGCATAGCAGACGAGAGAGAGGACCAAGGGCAAGACCTGCCGAATGATCCTACCTCCGAAGGCGCACCAAGCGCTTCTGGCCTCCACGCATCACCCTCTCCTATAACGGCCACACTCCCAATTCCAGACCCAGCCGCTGCAACATCCACACCCATAACGAACCCGCCTATGGCAGAGGGCACAGGCTTTACTGGTATGCCTACCTACCCTGCCTATGGTTTGGGCCCACCCACCACTGCGTTTCCTGAGACAACTACTGCCAGTGAGCCGGTGACCTCCAGTTCTGCGCCGCGATGGTATGCGGCTGACTATCACCATCCTCTACCCGCTACGGGAACCTATGTGGATGTTCCTGGGTATGCAACCTTGAGTGGGTTGAGGAGAGGACCTGAGTCTCTTGGAGGCAGGAGTAGAGGATCAGGGAGATCCTCCAACAGGTCCCTGACGCGGTCGAAAATCAACGAGGTGCTCCGAGGAGCCACCTCTAAAATTGTTGGCAACCTCAATCAAGAGATTTGAGAGAAACTGGAGCCCCTGATGATAGCGCCCCAAGCGTCACCTACCACGGTGGGATTGTCACCCCATCGAGTACAGGCCAACCACCTGGTGGCAGGGCTGACAAACACCCTGGGGAGCCTGAGGAGCCGACCGATGCCGATTCCTGCAGCGATACCGAGAAGTCCTTTTGTACCGAGAACGGCCCAGCCGCCCTACAGCCACGTGACAAATTCCACGAGAGCCGAGCTGGACCGGCTGGGGCTGACAGCCTTGAGGGCAATAGTGGACGTGGAGCCTTATGGCTCTAGTGATCTTGGTGGAGACCCCTCAGATGATGAGCCGCCGTCTATGACTTCTGCTTTGCCCTCGGAGGACGATGACCCGGAGGACCCCGAGAACCCAAGTGGGAAGAAGAAGAAGAAGAAGAGGAAGACCCGACGCCCTGAGGGACGCAGGTCTTTGGAGGCTAAAGCTATTGCCACCTCCAAGATCGTGTTGAACCTGCCTGAGTTCACTGGCAAAGACCTCAGCAAGTTTGCTGAGAATTTTGGCCGGTTTCTCCGATTGACCGGCCAAACGCACGCTAGTGGACGGGTCAAATGCGATCTGCTCCTGCAGTGCTGCAAGACCAAGTACCTGGAGAAGCAGGTCGGGCAGATCGTGACTAACTCCGCCACCTTTGCCGATGTGTTGGTTGCCTTGGAGAGGCAGTACCTGACCTCTGAAACCGACCTCTCCATCAGGGCCGAGATCCAGAACCTGCCCGTGCTGCCCAACAACCCGAAACCTGGCAGGGTCTCTGAGCTGTTGGCTGACCTGGATCACTGGGCTGGACGATTGACGCCCGGTTCCTACAGCAGCGACGACCTGCTTTTCTGTTTGGTGGCTAAGCTCCCTCGAGAGCTGTGGGACGAGTGCCGTTCGACGGCAGAGCGCAAGGCTAGATCCCTTCGCTATGAGGATCTATGTGTGCTACTCCTGGAGCTGGCGCTGGAGAAAGAAAGCGACCAGCACCTGAACAACTACCTTCCTGGAGGTGGAGGCTCTGGAGGCCATGGCAAAGGGTACCAAGGATCCAGGCCTGGGCAGGGGACTACTTCCAAACACGCCCACGCCCGTATCATGGAGAACGTCAAGGAGCTCTTCTGGTGTGATGCCAGAGACGAGCAGGGACACCTCCAGCACGCCCCTGACTGCGAGCAGCGAGACTGCTTCGTAGTCCAGGGGAAGCAGCAGGAGAAGAACACCGGCGCCAAAGCGAAGCTGCCGGATCATTACAAGTGCACCATCACGTGTGCCTTCTGTGGGAAGAGGAAGCACTGCGAGGATGAGTGCTACCATAGGCAACGCCTATCGGCGAAGCTTAAGGGTGAAGATCCTGGCAAAGGCTCAGGCAAAGGTGGAGGCAAAGGCAAAGGCAACGACTCCTGCAAGGGCAAGTCGAAAGGACATGGACAAGGGCAAGACAAGAGTCAAGGTGGACGAGGAGGAGGCGCTAACCGCCAGCCAGACAAGGACAACAAGAACCAGGACAAGAACGGAGGCAACCCCAACCCTAATCCAGGGGGGAACTCCGAGCCCTCTGGAGGGCAGTGTGGTCCTACCACACGCTCACAGACGCAGGCCCAGAAAGAACAAGGGGCCAAGCGGGGGCACGAAAGTGGTGATGACGGCAACGCTAAGAAGAGAAGTTGTTTCATGAGGATGGCCCGCAAGCTGCGGAACAAGGGGTTTGAGGTGACCTGTCCCGCGGAGTTCTGACGGGGACGCTCCGGTGGAACCCAGGACCTGGTGTTTTGGGTACGTATCCGTCTAGGGGGACGTGAATACCTGGGGGTATTGGATACTGGTGCCACCATATCTATAGTGGCCAAGAAAATTTTACCTTGTGGGAGCCTGAAGAACACCATGACCACCGCGGCTATACAAGTGGGGGATTGACATGTGGTGCACAGCTGCGGGGACTGTGAAGTGGAGGTACCTATGGGCTCCCGGACTATCGCCCATGGGTTCTATGTGATAGACACTGAGGCCTTCGACTTTTTATTGGGGACTGACGTCTTCGTGCAGCACTCCCAGATAAAATCCCTGACGCTGCAAGCGCCCTACCTCCTCTACGTGGACCACGGAAGTGGCAGAGAGTCTGTGCCACTGGAGCAGTCGAAACATACCTCGAGTTACCTGAGGCTATCAAAGGAGGAGCCCTCAAACATGGTGGCAGCCTCCAAAGCTGAGGACTATCAACTATTGGGGGAAGTCCTAGACCAAGGTCTGAAAGAGTTGGGTTACTCTAGAGAAGACCTGAGTGTGGAGTTGTTCGCCAGCGACAAGCAGCATGTACTGGACCTTTACTGCAGCAAGGGGAAGAACTGCAGCTACAAGTTTTACTGGCCCTCTTTCGGGATGGCCTACGGGAACCCCAGGTTCAGTGAACTGGGGAAGGTCCTGACCAAGGTGGCCTTGGAACGTTCCCGTATGGTCCTGTGTTCCCCCGATTGGGGAGCCCATGGGGGCAACGAGTACTGGCGAAACCTCCTGGACAGGCTGACTATCAGCTCTGTTCGGTTACCTGATGAGGCCATCTACGTACCTCTGGGGCGTAAGACGCCTATTGGGAAACCCGGATTGGGGAGGATGCTCAGCGTGGTGGACGGAGGTCTTACCTCCATCCCCTGGGAGGATCTGGACCCGACTCTGGTCCAGGCTATACAACGAGAAAGCGATGGACTCGCCTTGGGTGACTTGAAGGATCGACTACGACCTGAGGATGCTATTGAGACGATACCCGGAGGAGATGAGTACGTCGTGACTGACACCAACGCCCCCAACTCTCCCTGCCATGTACCTGTTCCTGATGGAGTCTCTGAGTGTGGACTATCCGAGCTACCTAGCTCTATCCACTCGGATGAGGAAACTGAGCATGACGCCTTCTTCGTGCAGACCTGTGTGCAGGAAGTGGAGAACACCGAGTACGTCGCCCCACTGAAACCCCTACTCTCCATGACGGTGGAAGACCCCGTGGACGAAGAGCTGGACCCTCGATCCAGGCTAAGGGAGTATGTGGACTCCAAGAGGAAGTTGGTGGCGAAAAAGCTATGCTACGCTAAGCCTACCCGCAGCTCATGGCCAGTTAAGCAAGGACGAATGGGAGATCTATCCTAATTGAAGGAGGACCTTGAACAGAAGATCACCACCTGGCAAAGGGAGGTAGATCTCAAGCTTATGAAGAGCGTGTGGGGCGCCCATGTGAGGACCCCAGAGGAGGACAACCTCTCGGAGGAATGTTTTTGTGAGCCCCCTTGAGCGTGCCTCTGTTGCCATTGTCGACCGGAGATGGTTGAACAAGACCTTCTATATGCCTACCAAGGGTTGAAGGACACTACCAAGGGCGAAGAGTCGGTGGAGGATCACCTCCCAACGTCTATTACGCAGGGGGCAAGCAACTTACACTCGGACGAGGACATGGATGACAAGATCAAGCTATTGGACCCGCGGCTGCAGAAGCTTATAAGGACCTATCTGGAGGTGTTCGAAGAACCACCCCCTCCAGCCTCATGTGACAAGCTGGTGCAGATGGACCTCAAGCTGAAACCCGAGTTCGTGGGTCACAAGATCCGGAGGAGACCCTATCCAGCTCCTAAAGAGCAGGCCGACGAGATTGAGTGACAGATACAAGAATGTATCGACGCTGGCCTAGTCCTGGAGTACAAGGACAGGGACCACCCCCTACACTGCAGCCCCTGTCTCTTGGTGGCTAAACCTGGGTCTACAGCCAAACGGCTGGTAGTGCACTACGGAGAGCTGAACAAGAAAGCGCTGAACCACTCAGGGTCCATTCCCAATATGGAGTCTACCCTGGAGAAGATAGCCTCCTGTCGCTACAAGACCAAGATGGACAAGAGGAGCGGATTCTGGCAAGTGGACCTGACGCCTAACGCTCAGCAGCTATCGGCCTTCATCACCCCTCAGGGGAGGGTGTTCAAGTGGAAGGTCATGCCATTTGGCGTGGCCAACGCACCCGCCCTAATCCAAGAGCTGATGAACAAGATCTTGTCCATCCTACGAAGGAGACCTAAGGTGCAGGAGCTTATATCCCGTGGGGCCCACATGGAAGCTCACATCGACCATGTATGCCTCGGGACCAATACCCAGGAAAACCACCTAATCCTCTTGGGTGAGTTCTTTGCGGTCTGCCAGGAGAACCACACACGACTCAAGCTGGAGAAGTGTGAGTTCATGCAGGAGACCATGCAGTACCAGGGGTTTGACGTTGGCTATGGGTGGTGGACCCCAGCGGCCCCTAAGGCGAAACCCCTGATGGATGCCAAGGTACCACACGAAGACCCCAAGAAAGGACTTCATGATGTACGAAGTTTCATTGGGGCGTGCAACTTCTATCGCCGCCATATCAAAAACCTCACCTACACCAGCGCCATTCTGACAGACTTGATCAAAAAAAGTACTACTTGGCGCTGGGGCCCACAAGAGCAACAAGCGTTTGACGAGCTCAAAGACAAGGTGGCCAACGCTAAGTGCTTCGGCGTGCCTAGGGCACAGGGGGAGATTATCCTGGTGACCGACGCCAGCAATGTGGGCAGTGGTGGAACGTTGTTCCAATGGCAAGCACTAGAGAAGGAGGAGTTCGACTCGGCCATTTTTCAATGGGGGAAAGAAGGTCTCAACCGAGATGGAACCCTCAAGCACAGCTACCCTGACGACAAGTGGGTCCTAGTACCTCTGGGCCACTGGAACTGGAAGTGGAACCAAGCCAGGGGGAACTACTCCACCTATGAGCAGGAATTGCTCGCGGGTATGCTGGTGCTATCCTCACAAGCACAACTGTTGGGGAGTAACCCGGTGGTCTGGCTGTCCGACCAAGAACCGGTCCGCAGTTTCCAGAAGGGTCCCCGACCTGAGAAGGCCAAGCTACGGCGCTGGTGGACCTACCTCAGTCAACTACGGCTGACGGTACACCATATCCAGGGAGTGAAGAACGAGTGTGCAGACTACATCAGCCGCAACAACTTCGACGTCCTGATTGGTGCCCGGTCTGAAGCGCTGGCTAAAGAGGCGTTCAGCCGTATGGACGTCCACTTGGACCTCAACATGACGATGATACGCCCCCTGGATGGACTCCAACACTCGGAGTACCTGAAGGAGTTTGGGGATATCTACAAGCGCCTGGAGAAACGCCTTGAACCCCTCCTGGTCAACCAAGATCAGTGGAAGAGGGACAAGAGCTACCTCTGGCACGAGAACCGCATCGTGGTGCCTAGTGACAGAGTCTCAGCGCTGCTGAAGTGGACCCATGAGTCCAGCGGTCATGTGGGTGCTGACCGTACCCTGAGGCTATTCAAGCAGTGGTTCCACACTACGTGGACTGACGACCAACTGCGGAAAACCCTCCAGTCTATCGTAGACAAGTGCCCGTGCAGGTCCTGTAAACCAGGGGATATCAGGGACAGAGTTCTCTACTGGACCCTGCTCATCCCTCACTGTGCTAACAGTGTTCTATACGTGGACTACACGGAGATGCCGAAGTTCGGGGGCTATGACTTCGCCCTCGTTGTAACCTCTGGGTTGACCAGGTTTACCCGGGTGTTCCCATGTACCAAGCACATTACCGGGGAGGAGACTATCAAGATACTCCTGGAGGAGTGGTTTTGTGTCTATGGGGCGCCCAAGGAGATCAACTCTGATGAGGACGTACGAGTACGCTCAGATACCGGTTGGTACAAGAGGGTCCTGAGATCCCTCAATGTCCAGGTGTCTACGGGGATTCCCTACTCGCACACGAGCAACCCCCTATGTGAGCGACAGATCCGTGTCCTCAAGGAGAACGTAAGGATATGGTACAAACCTGAACGCACCAGAGACTGAGTGAGACCACTCCCTGTCATATCCTTGATGATGAACTCCCAAGAGAGTTCACCTACTGGCTACTCGCCTCATGAGCTATTCCTAGGGCGCCTGGCATGGTTCCTACATGCCCCCTATCCGCAGGACACCCCTTCTTCTGTGGGTGAATGGGTCCAAGAGCAACAAGCGAAGGTGAACAAGGCCAAGGCTATGCTCCAGAGAGTGAGGGAGCGTCAGTGGAACAAGAAGAACAAGCACCGAGTACCGGCCACCTACCAAAAGGGGGACTGGGTGCTGGTGCACCACAGTTGACTACCCGCCTGGCAAGCCTCTACCAGCGATGACCCATACTTTGGGCCGTACAAGATTCTATCAGTGGATGGACACCGTATCACCGTGAGGTGTTCTCCCCATCTAGGAAGGACCCTGGTGTGCGCTGCTCAACACCTGAAGCGCTACTATGATGCTGAAGACCTCTGTGGGGAGGAGTGGGAGCTGAACGACGAGGAAATCGCCGTCCTAGACCGACAAGGGGCTGCCAGCCCTATGGAGGTTGAAGGGGAACTCCCTGACATGAACGCCGAGGAGATGGCTAAGGAGGGCTTCTACCTGGTGAAGTCTGTCCTACGCCACCGCTATCGCCAGGGTTGGCGCTTCCTCACCCTCTGGGAAGGGTTTGGAGTCGAAGAGGCCACCTGGGAACCCTTCTCTGCGTTTGTTCTACCTGAGGGACGCCTAAACTCAGTTCTGGTTGACTACTGGTCCCAGAACAACCTTGGTGAGTTGCTGAGGCTCGCTGAGATGCTTGCCTCCAAGACTAAAGCTACGGACTGAACCTTACCCCTAAGTGTGCTACGTATGTCTGTGTGTGTCTCACTTCTCTCCCGGGCGTGGCTCCCGGAGGTAGGTAGGTAGGTGCACTCGGTCGTGGAAAGGCGCCCCATGGTTCCCCCTGGCGTCGCCCCTGTGACGAACAGGAAGAGGCTCGGCGCGTGAAGAGGGGAGGCGGCTTACTTCCCGCTAGACCTGACTGTTGGCCCCCAACAAAGCGGCCCCGGGCAACGCCGGGAGGGCTGATCGCCGCCAGCGTGACATGCTTGTCTCGCCGGGAGGGTGTGCCCCCGTGCTTGCGCACGTCCCCTCCTTTGGGCGGGACCCTAGGGGTTCACTGGACTTCCTGGCGTATCCCGTTCCCAAGGCATGCATGCACATTCTTGGTACTAGGGTTCCGAAGCGCTTGGGTGTCGCACGCTCCGCCTCGAGTCCCAAAGCAGCGCAGGCCTTAGGATGCAGCCTTACCCCCGGTCTCCGGATCTCGTTTGGCCGGGTCACCTGCATGGCACGGGCTGCCTCAGTGCCCGGGCTGTGGGCACTGGGTTTCCTACTGTTGTGCGGCGTTTGTGTTTGGGTCCGGTTGGCGGTTGGGTGTGGGTTTTGTTAACCCCGCCAGTCCTGGCTGGGGTCTTGGGTGGGTGTGTTTGGGCACGGTTTGTGGTGTTGTCCCTCTAGTGTCGACTGTTTGTGGTGTTCGTGGCTGGGCTTCGGTTTCGGCCTGCTTTTGGGACGTGTGTGGTTTCGTGGGCGCCCCGCTTGCCCCCTGCCGTTTCCGGTTCCTGCGTGCGGTGTGGGCGTGTGTGTTCGGCCCGGGTCCCGGCTTTGCCCAGCCCTTCTTGGCTGGGTTGTCGGGGTGTGTTTTTTGCGCTTTTGTTTTTTCTTTCTTTTTTTTTTCCTGTCCCGGGCTTTGTGGTCCCTGTCCCTCCATCCCCTTTCTTTCGGGCTGGGCTGGTTGCTCCCTCTTTTTTTTTTTCCGTTTCGGTGTCCCTCTTCCCCGTGGGCCGCTGTTATTGGCTTGGTGTTGCCGGTGTTGGGTGGGTGGTCCCCCTGTGCCTCTGTGGGAGTCCTGTCTTCGGTGCCTTCCTGGGGGGGGCTGTGGCCGCCGGTGGTGGTGTTGGCGGGCGGTTTGGCGGCTGTGGGCTGTTTTTGTGCCTTTTCCCCCTCCCCCCTCCCTTTTCTTTTGGGGGGGGGGGGGGGGGCTTGCTTGTTCCTTCCTCTGCCTTCCCTAGGCTGGCGCACGCACTGGCATGCATTCAGTGTTTTCTTCCGGGCTGCTGTCTTCATTTGCGTTCTGTGTGGCCGCGTTCTGGCCCCATGGGTCGGCTGGGCTATGTACACGGTGGGCTCGGCGCCCCTTCTTACCGGGTTAGGTCCTGGCTCTGTCGGCTGGGCGGCTGCGCCAGGCGGCTGCTTGCGGTTTTGGGTTAGGGGGCTGGGGTTGTTTGTGTCCTTTCCCCTCTGCGGTACCGGCTGTAATCTTCTGGGAGGTCCGCCACCGTTGTCGCCAGGCGCGCTGTGGCCCCGTGTGGGGCCTGCGTTGCTGGTGTGTGGCGTGCTGGCGCGGCGCCCTCCAGGGTGTTCGGTGGCTGGCTCCGGTTAGTCCCTCAGGTTAGGGTCAGTTGTGTCGTGCTGTGCCGCTCTGTGCCGCGTCCGGTCGCGTCGTGCTGTGGCGCGTTGCACTGTGGCGCGCTGTGGTGCGGTGTGCCGTGGTCTCGCGTGGTGCCGCGGTGGGTCAGTGGAGTTCAGCCTGGCCTGTGTCGTGGTGCGGAGTGCGGGCCAGAGTGTGGCTGGCTGGTGGTTCGGGGGTGCGGTTAGGTGTTGGTGGCTCGCTGGGTCCGTGCTGTGGGGGCTTGGGCGTGCCGCTCGGGCTGGTGGGTCGGGTAGGTCGTTCGCGTGACGGTCCGTGGGGTTGGCCTCCCTGGGGGCCTGTGCCTTGGCCCCGCCTCCTCTGGGGGTTTCGGTCCTTAGTCGTGGGTGCCGCGGCCGTGCCTTCGTCCTCCTCCGGTGCCTGTGAGGTGGCCCTTGTGGTGGCCAGGGTCGTCGCCTGGCGGTGAGGGCGTGGTAGTGCGCCGTGCGGCGGCGTTCCCTGCGGCTTCCTCTGTGGGTGTGGCCCGTTCTCCCCGTGTAGGTGTGCCCTCCATTCTCCGTGTGGTTTCCGGTGGCCGGTGGGCGTGCGCTGGTGTGATCCGCATGGCGTCCGTTGTTTGCTTTGGTGGTGTGTGTTCGGGTGTTTGGTGGGGCTGAGGCGGCGCTGGTCCCCCCGTGGTGGTGTGCCCTTCCTGGGTGTGGTTCGTGGTGCCTGCCGTGGTGCCCTCTTCCTCCGGGTCTTGGTCCCCGCTCCCGCCCCTTCCTGGTTCTTGGGTGGTTTCCTGCCCCCATGTGGTGTCGCCTCCGGCGTCCTGTCCCTGTGAGTGCCTGCCCTCACTTGGGGCCCTTCTGTGCCCTCTTGCCTGAGTGCTCCTTGGTGCCCCTTGCCCTTCCCTTGCCCTTGTCCTGCCCCTTCCTGGTGTGGTGGTGGCGGGAGGGGCGGGGTGGGGAGGGGGCGCCGGCGGCTCTGGACCGCATCGCGGAGGAGGGCCTCCCATGCCGCTTGCGGCATGATGGCCTCCGGGGCGGCCTCGTTGGGGTTTGCGGGGGTGCGGGTGCGCACCTCCTCGAAGGTATGCACCATGTGCACCCCTTTGTGCCTTCCTGCTCCTCCGGCCCACTTCACCCAGCGGCAGAGCTCCTGCAGAGCGGGGGGAGACCACCAGGCGAGGTGGGCGGGGGCCCGGGGGGGGGAGGGGTCCGGACCTGTGGTCGTGGTGCGGCGGGGGGAGGACGTGGACCTGCACTGGTTGCGGGGGTGGCGGTGCCTGGGGGAGCGGGAGCGGCGGCGGCGGGGGCTGGGGGTGGAGGACGGGTACGGGCGGAGGGGGGAGCGGGAGGGGGAGGTGGACATGGGGCGGCGGTGGCGCGCTCGGTGGCGTCCGGGGGAGCGGGAGTGGTGGTGGCGGGGGCTCGGGGTGGTGGATGGGTACGGGCGGCGGGGGGAACGGGGAGCCTGGCGGGGCGTGTGGGGGGAGGGGGAGGTGGACGTGGGGCGGCAGTGGCGTGCCTGGCTGCGTCGGGGGGAGCGGGAGTGGTGGCCGCGGGGGCTGGGGGTGGGGGTCTTGTTTGGCCGGTGGGGGGAGGGGGAGGCGGACATGGGGCGGCGGTGGCGCTCGTGGTGGTGCCCGGGGGAGCGGGGGCGACGGGAGCGGGGTCCCGGGGGGTCGTGGTGGCACCTGGGGGAGCGGGAGCGGCGCGAGTGGGTGGTTGAGGCGCGGTGGGAGTGTGGGCGCCGTGGGCGAGTGTGCCGTGCGCGGGGGGAGCGGGAGCGCCGCCGTTTGCGGGACCGGGCCTCATCGCTCGAGTCGGGCCAGTCCGGAGGCGTCGGCGGCCCCTGGGGGGCCTCGCGCGTTGCTGCCTGGTACTGGGGGGGGGGTTTGGTTTGGTTTGGGTCAAGGCCTGTGCCGGACGCCTTGGCCCACGGTCAGCACTCGCCTGTGTGCCGACACGACTGGGCTCGGCGAATCGCGGTTGTCCGGTCCCAAGGCCTGCCGGACTGTTGACCGCCCCCGTACCCCGCGATGGCACTCGCGGGAGGGAGATGCCGCCGTGCCGGTGTGTGTGGCGCGCGCGGGGCAGGAGGGCAGGGCGCGCATGCTGGTGGTGCTCGCGGGGCATGACGGGTCACACGGCTGTGCCGCGCCTGGCCCTGCCCGCATGAGCTAGTGGTGCCCTGGTGCCTTCGGCCGCCCGCGCGGCAGCTTGGCCCGTGTTTGTGGTCGCGGGCTTTGTCCCCGGGGGTGGGTGCGTTGGGGGGGGTTCGCTTGTCCTACCTCTGCCTCCCTGAGCACGTGGTAGAACCAGGAGTCGCATCTGATCGTTGCTGGCAGTTCACTGGGTGGGCCCGGTTGCAGGCTGGAGGGCCCAGCGGTGGCCCACACCGGCGGTGGCGTACAGCCACAGTGGGCCTAGGGCAAAAGGTTGAAGCGGTTGCGGCAGTGTCAGGGCGCGGTCCCCAGGAGGTACGGCCGTAAGCAAGGCCACGCCAGCCCCTGGGGGCTGCCCGTTAGACTCTGCCAATAGGGCAAGTGCCCAGTATAGGTCCTCTGGCGGCGATACTATAAGGCGTACTGGCGGTCCAGGGTGCCAGTGTGGCTCCACTGGAAGAGAAAGATGTAGCTGACCTGCACTGCATACACGCCACGACACCAGGCCCCGCACCAGGTAGGCCGCCGCCAGCGTATATACCCAGGGCACGTAGCTCTGAGGGTCACGGAAGGTGACGGC
The DNA here is from genome assembly GCA_964036045.1 of Eutreptiella sp. 'Long Island Sound 2002'. Lineage (NCBI taxonomy): Eukaryota > Euglenozoa > Euglenophyceae > Eutreptiales > Eutreptiaceae > Eutreptiella > Eutreptiella sp. 'Long Island Sound 2002'. The sequence goes on along the minus strand of OZ038379.1, from coordinate 92,683,839 downwards.
TGGGGGCTGCGGCGGGGGCCGGTCTGGGGAGCTGAGCGGGCATGGCAGCGTGGCCCAGAGGGCCAGCACCATAGGCAGGGACAGTGCAGGTTGGGCAAGCAGGCTTACGACCACTCGCGTGGCGCGACGCTTAGCGGCGGCGGAGAGGTCGGACAGGTGGTCGCTGGGCACGTGGTACCACAGGCCGGACAGCGTGAGCACGTTGCCCACGTCGGCGTGGTCTGCCACATAGTGGGCGTCCCACGAGCACTGCAGGACTGGACGCCCGTCGCTGTCGAGGAGTGCACCTTCGGCGGTGACGGTAGCCCCACGGGCAGAGGTCACTTCGAGGAGGAGCTGCCCGCGGGCGTGGAGGAGATGTAGGTACGCGGCGGGGCAGCGGCTGCGGACGTGTCTCCAAAGCTGGTGCTCCGTGACGCCGCAGAAATGGCATTCCATGGCGATGTTGGGGTCCGGGGGTGGCTGCCATTCCAGCGCTCGGTACGCGAGCGCGCGTTTGATGGCGCGTGTGGGCAGTTCATCAGACTCCAGGAGGTCGTAGAAGGGGCCCCCATCCGGTCGGAGGCACGAGGCACGGCGGCCGGCGAAGTAGGCCGCTGCTGCGGCATCGTCATATGCCTGGTCCAGACCTAGCTGAGGTTCGAGCAGCAGGGCCCCACGGTAGTACAGCAGCAGGGGCGAGGGGAGGTGCTGGGGGAGGGGGACGGCCCATGGGGTCGGGGATGAGGCACCACGGGCGGCTAGCTGGTGGGCCTCGCGATTGAGGAGGGCCAGCAAGTGAGTGTCCTGGGTATCATGCTGGGCTGGACACCACACCTCGTAGTGGGCTTGGAAGCCCAGGAGGGTGGGGGTGAGGCTCCGCCAAATTAGCTCTAGAATGGTGAGCTTGGGGGGGAACCTGGTGTAGGCACGGTGGAGTGCGGAGGTGCCGTCCAGGGCGGACGTAAGGCATCCCTGCCATCCCTGCAGGAGGTGCAGAGCCACCAGGCGGGCCAGCCACTCCATGCCTGTGGGGGTGGCCCATACGCGCAGGCCGTACCAGGCGCGGAGGATGATACCTTCTGTTGGGGCATAGAATACCACGCCCCCGCCGCCCAGGTGGTGGCGGAGGGCGGCATCAGTGGAGACAATGAGGTGTTGGTGGGCGTGCAGGATGGATGGGTCGGCGTCGTAGTGGATGGGCATGGCGTTGACGGAGGAGTCGGGGGGGATGGAAATCTGGAGGGAGAGGCGCTGGGCTGCGGCTGCAAGGGGGTGCGATTCACTGCCTGGAATGTTGGTGGAGCTGAGGTACAGGGCTGACTGGCGAGCTAGCAGGCTGCGGGAGCACGTGGCTTGCGCGTAGGTGAGGAGGAGGTGGCACGCAGTCCGCAGGGGCAAGTGGGGGCAGCCTGGGCCCCCGTAGCGGGGGGGCAGGGACATAAGGGCGCGGGAAACCCAGCACGGAAGGCCCAGGACCTGTCGGTAGTAGGCCCGGGCCTGGACGGCCAGGTCCTCTATGTGCTCAGGGGGGATGGCAACACCTGAGGCGATGAAGTCCAGCTGGGAGAGGGCAAAGGCCCACAGGGAGCGCAGCGCCAGGATAGTGTTCGTGGGGACGGCTCCGATGCGGAGGCGCATACGCTGTACTTGCTTGGCGAGGTCGGCATAGGACTGTGGGGGCTGCAGCGCATGGGACAGCGGGATGCCTACAACTTGGGGGCAGTCGCGGGAGGTGTCGGTGAGGTAGAAGGGTACTGGGGATGTGAGTTGGATCGGACCGGACGCTCCGAGCCGGAGAGCAAAGAAGCGGAGTTTGTCCAAGTGGACAAGGCCTCCCTTGGCCACCGTGGCGCGAGTGCAGAGGCGGGTCAGGGCTACCAGGGAGGGAAGGGTAGGGCGAACCAAGCGGCGATCATCGGAACACGACAAGTTGCTGACGGGGATGCCGGCTGGGCCTGGGGGCACCCGGACGTCGGTGGGGTGGGGTAGGCTGCCACTGACCACGAGTTCACCGACTTGGTAGGTGTCACCGGAGGGGTTATCGCCCTGGTTCCACCCCTCTTCGGTGACGTAGGGCGGGGCGAACCCGTCCTCTGCCAAGGGATGAATGCGGAGGCGCCCATAGTATTTAACGGCCCACGGGCCGAAATCCCAGGGCAGCTGGAGGATGCTGTGGAGGGTGGTGCAGTCTTCCCGTTGCTGGCGGAGGAAGGCATCGGCAGAGTCCCAGTCCGTGACGGCCGCCGTGCCGTGGGTCTCCAAGCTGGAGAAGACGGCTGCCCGGAAGGAGAGCGCCAGAAATGCCGGCCGCATGTCGGAGCGGTAGGCGAAGGCGTCGGGGGGAAGGGCGCCTGACACCTCTAGGGACTGCACCAGCATGGTGCGGGCGGCGCGGGATTCGGTGCGTGTGAGGGGGGAGGTGAGGGTGACGGGGCGGTGGGCTTTGAAGAGGTGGGGGAAGGGCTTCCCCTTGTCGATGCCCATCATGACGGAGTCGAGGGAGAGGGAGTCCATGCCGGCGTCCACTAGTCGGAGGTGGTGCTGCACTCCCTGGACTCCGCCGTGGCGCAGGTGGTGCAGGAGTGCCTGCGGGCATTGGTCCAGGCCTGCGAACAGGGAGCCGGCTGTCGTGGCTGACGCCCAGACTCGGTCGTCCCGAAGCACGGGTCCAGCTGCAACGGAACGGCTGTGCAGGTCTCTGTGCTGGCAGTCCCGGGGGTCCAGTCCTGCGGCCAGCAGGTCACCGAGCAGGGGGGTCGGAATGTGCGCGATGGGGTCGAAGTGTGGGTCCCACTTGGCTGGGTCGTACATGGCTGTGAGAAAGTCGCGGTCCAGGGTGTGGCCTCGATGAGCTGTGGTGGCTGCCGCTTGGTCATGGACCTCCTGAAGGCAGGCGCTAGGGGAGGGCAGTGTGGCGCCAATGTCGGGCAGGATGCCGCTGTAGGGGCGGAGAGGTTTGGAGGGGCGGCAGAGGGCACCTTTGGTGGCTGAGGTGATGGAGGTGGAGCGCAGTACGTCGTCGGGACGTTCCACGCCGTGGCGCGCGGCTGTGCTGGCTAGAAACTCTCGAAGATCAGCCAGGTCGGAGTCGGTGCGGGGGGCCGATCGGAGCCGGAGGTCCCTCAGGACGTGTTCGAGAGGTCTGGGGTGCGGGATGAGGCGACGGGCGGCGGCCCATAGGGACTGGAGGTAGGCATTGGGGCCGACAGGGTACGAGGAGAGCCAGCCCCACAGGAGATCAACAAGGGCAGCGAGGCGGGGGAGGGTACCTGGTGGTGCGTGGCGCCAGCGGATCATGCGCCAGCTGCGAATGTCCGTGAGGCCTTCCATGGGTTCCACGGTGACCAGGAGAGGCTTGTGGGGCGTGGGCGAGGGGAGGACGTCAGCATCGGGGATGGACCGGGCTCCGCGGGTGAACACGTGATCAATGCACGTGGCGGTGTGGACCCCTTGGGAGGAGGAGAAGTGGGTGGGGGTGTCAGCTGGGAACGCTGGTCTGAAGCGCAGCATGCAGCCGGTGCCGCGACATGCGGCTGCGAGGGGGTTGCGCGAGCTCTCACGGGACATGTTAAAGTCCCCACCGATTAGCTCTAGGGCTGCGCGAAGGTAGGCGGCGAGGGTGGTGAGGTTGAGCAGGACTGCACGATGAGCCTTGTAGTCCAGGTGGGGGTGGACGTGCACGGAGGCGAGCAGGATGAAGCCGATAGTGTGATGACGCACCGTGGAAGCGAGGAGGTCTGGGGCATCGTGCTCTACCCGGGGTTTCGTGGCAGGGTGCTGCAGGGAGCGACGCCAGCCAATCATGAAGCCCGTTCCGCAGCCCTCGGCGGAGCTGGTGTGGTAGGCGTAGCCCGACGGTAGGGCCAGCAGTAGAGGCTCAAAGGTCCATAGCTCCTGTAGCGCGAAGCAGTCCACCTCTAGGGCGAGAAGGACATGCACTACGAAGTCCACGTGGCTGGCCACACCGCCTATGTTCCACGAGAGAAATACTAGCCCGGCGTGTCGGCGTAGATGGAGCGGGGAGAAGGCAAGGGAGTGCTGGCGGAGCGCCCAGGGGGGGGAAGGGAGAAGCAGGGTGTGGTCGGGGTGGAGACACGAGGCACCTGGGCGAACTGGGGCAGCTGGGACACCATGGAGAAGTGGCAGGCCGGGGGGGCGGACGTGTGAGCGTCGGGCAACGTCGGCGGTGAGGTGCGTGCGGCCCGCGCACGGGTGCAAGCACATGGCATTCGGAAGCAGGAGGGATGGGGGGGGGGGGTGCTGGATGGAGGCGGCAGGGACCTGGGGGCGGCCACATGACGGGCAGAACCATGCTGCGATGGAGATGGGGACTGGGGGGGCTGGAGTGAGCCACAGGCGGTGGCCCGGGACGCCATAGAGGGAAGTATTGTAGTGTGCTCGGGGGTGGGGCCAGGGGGTGAGGTGTGTGGGAGAATCATCGTAGAACCAAACCACATACCCGTTGACGGTGAGGGGGACGCTGACGACAGGGTCGGGGTCATCGCTGTGGACGAGGTGATGGGCCTGGGACAGCCAAAGAGCAAAATGGCGCAGGGTCTGGAGCATCTGTCGGGGAGGGGGTCGGGGACCGTGCGTGGGTTCCGCGGGCGGGGGTAGGGCGGCTGTGAGCTGCGAGACGAAAGACGCCTCGGCCGGGGAGAGGGGGGAGTCGTCGGGCGGGGGCAGCAGGACATGGTCAGAGCTGTGGCACAGGGGGCAGATCCAGGGTGCCTGGGCACGAGTGGCGACGGTGCCGCACTGCCAACACGCAGCGGGGCATGGGCTTCCGGGGGTCGGGCTGGGGGCGTGGGGCTGGGTTTCTGTCTCTGGAAGGAGGGCTAATTGGGATGCTGCATGATCGGCGAGGCCTCGGAGGTCTCGGTGCTGGGGATACGCCAGGGCGCAGTCGAGGGCGAGCCGCGTGAGAGGGGTGGACGGGAGGGCGCCAGGGGGCAGGCAGAGGGGCAGGGCCAGTCAGTTCACGCGGGACCCCTGATATGGAGTGACGCGGTGGGCCGTGTGGGGTGCGTCACGCGTGTGGGGCACTGTCTCGTACGCGCGGGGTGCCTGTGTTGAGGCGGAGGGAGCTCGGCTGGCGCTGGAGGAGGTGGTGAACCCCGGGGGGGGGGTGCGCTGGGGGGGGCATCTCACTGGGGCGATGACTAGCGCGGCGGTTCTTGGGGGCTTTGAGGCGCTTTTTGGGTGGGGGTTTGACCGGGCTGTCAGGGAGGAAGAAGGGCTCCCCGTTGGCTGTGCGGGAGTCCAGGGTGATGGTATACTGATGGTGGGGGTCGACATAGGTGCGTGTGGGGGCACTGGCGAAGAGGGCGCGAAACGGGCTGGAGGGGATGGACACAAAGTGGGTGCCCTCATGGAGGGCGTGCGCCGGGATGGCGATGGGTGCCCCGACATGGTGGGTGAGGGCGGTGGACGCCTGTGTGGCATCCGGTACTGTGCGAAGGCCTCTGAGACGAATCACTTGAGGGGCATCGATGGGCGCTGGGGGCAGGAGGCCGGTCGGGGAGGCTGCGGGGGCCAAAGGAGACGACGGGTAAGGGAGCGGGCATGTCGGCTGGGGCCACGAGTTCGTTGGAGGGGTGGGCAACGGGCCCGGGGGGGGCATGTGCGGGGGCGGGCCAGATGTTCGCCTTTCGAACCACGCATAGGCCGCTGCCGGGCCGGCTGCTGGCTGCAGGGCTGTGCGCACTTCGGCGATGAGTTGGTGGAGGCCCTGAGTGCGAGTGGTGCCTTGGACCGCGGCTGAGACCGCGACTCGGAAGGTTACCGGGTCGCGAACCGCCAGAAGTAGGTCGGTCGCCTGGAGGGGGATCACTGTGGGGCGGGCGGCCAGGAGGGTGGCTGCGGCGGAGGACCAGACGAGGTCATGGCGTGCGGCGGCGGCGTCCACGAGGGGGTCAAGGGTCTTGAGGGCTGCGAGTTTGTGGGACTCTAGGGCGGACGACCCGTGGAGGTCTTCTACGGTGGAGATGAGGTCGAGTAGGTTGGCCTGCAGGGATGGATGGAGGTTGGCGGGGGATGCGTACCAAACCGTTTTAACGGCCGACGCCAGGGAGCGACCGTTCTTGACCGACCGCAGGGTAGTCATGGCGCTCTCGGGGATGGACATGTCCGTGCACATGACCCGGATGGACTGGGCGACGTGTTCCGCGTGGCTGTCCGGAGTGGTTGCGAGCCGCTCTATATCGGTGGTGAAGTCGAAGGAGGCGGCCAGCGTGCCAGGTTGCGTCAGCATTCGTTTCCACAGAGGCTCCGTGGAGGCAGAGGTGCCGGCGAGCTCGGCTCGTTTGATGGCCACGCGCGATAGTATCCCTGGGTACGTGAGCGTGGATTTGTGCCGAGTGATCGCGGCGTTCCACTGCTGTGTGGATAGTGGGCAGGGGGCGGGGAGGCGGGTGTCTCCCTGGGGGGTGATTTGGCATCGCAGGGGCTTCTTGTGGTGGGCCGCGTGCCAAGTGAGTAGCCAGTGTACAAGCGGGACTCGGTCTATGGGCCTTTTGGGTAGCTCGTCTGCTGCCAGGTGCATCAGGAACTGGTCTGGGGAGGCCGCTCGGAGGGCATCGGTGAAGGGGCCGACATGTGCGGCTGCAGCCTGCTGCAGCTGGTGGGGCGCATCTGGCGGGGCGGCTGCCAAGTACGCGACCAGGTCACACATCGCCGCCTGGTACGTGCTCCAGTGGAAGTTGGCGTCCCTCTGCTGCAGTGTGCCAATGTCCAGCGGCGGCAGGGCTTCGACCGCGACAGCCCAGAACAGGCAGAGCGCCCCAAGCATGTTGTCGCTGGGGTGGAAGGCCTCCACAGGTGCAGCAGACTCATGGTGAGTGACTGTGAGCTGCAGTTTGCCAGAGGCTTCGCTCCAGCCTACAGCTGTCGCAGGCCAAGACTCCGCAGGGCGGATGTCGGCCGCGCGCTGGGCCGGGGATTTGCCTGCGAAGGGATGTTTGGGTGCCATGGTCTACCTGTGGAGAGCGCGAGGAGGAGTGTGACTGGGACAGGGGTGAGGGTAGGGTATGGAACAAAACCTTAGGAACTGGGCTGGAGCCAGGGAGTCAGGCAGGAGGGGCTAGGGGAACAACAGGAAGGGGGGCAGGAGTGTACTCAGGTAGTAGCGTGCAGCTATGGCCTCTCGCGGACCTCGTGTGAGCGGTGCTGGCCTTAGGGGCCTGTTATGGGTCGGCGCTGCGCGGGCACTAGGGCAGGGGTTCAGGGTCGGAGGCACACACAGGCAGGGTGGTGGGATGCTGGCTGGAGTGCAGGGCAGGAGGCGCACACACGCAGGATGGTGGGATTCGTGATGTGGGAGGGGGGGAGGAGGCATATGAGTTGCGGCGGTCTGGGGCGTGCTGGCTGGGGGCGGACTTGATGCTGGAGGCGGCGTGCAGATGTCCCGGGGCGGCCGGGAAGGACTAGACTGACATGCAAGACGTGGCCGTCATTGTTGGTCGTAGTGGCGTCCCGGCTGTTCGTGAGGTCGTCAAGTGTGAACCAGGGTCCGCCACCACCGGGCCCTGGTTGCTAGCGCGTGTGGGGGGGGGGGGGGGGGCGCGTCTGGGGGGCTGTGTGATGCCTGGTGCTCCAGGCCCCGGCAGGGAGGCCATGGGAGCCTGACGCTGAGCCCGCCGGGGGAGTAACCGATCTGGACACGCCGCCTCCTGGTCATGGACATGCTGCAAGCGGCCCCACGACTGCATGAGGCACGGGGGCGCGCTCCCTTGGCGCGCGACTGGGGGGGTCCACACCCCATGACTGCCAGAGGCACAGGGGTGCTGTTCTGGACTGGACCTTCCGCCCACGGCGCCAGGGGGTAGCAGGAGGAGGGGCTCCAGGGCGCGCTGAGCGCTGCCCTGCCCTGGAGCCTGCCCGGGCCCGGGGCCCGGGTGGCGGTGCTACTGTCCTCGTAAACGGGGGGGCCCGGAGGGCACACCACCCGAGTGACCGCTCCGTTGCTGGGGGGGGGGGGGGAGGTCCCCTGTCGTCCATGGATCCGCCACGTAGGGCTGTGGTGGCGGTAGCGGCTGGTGGTATGGGTCGAGTGGCTGTCCTTGGCGGGGTTGGGCCCGGGGTGGGTTTGTGTCGTTGCGTCTGTGGTGTTGTGTGTGTTCCTGTGGGCGCCAGCTTGGGTTTTGGGTCGGGTTTGGGGTTGGGGTCCGGTTCCAGGCTGAGGAGTACCTCTGTCCGGAGGTGTGAGGGCTCTGGGTTGACCAGGTTTACCCGGGTGTTCCCATGTACCAAGCACATTACCGGGGAGGAGACTATCAAGATACTCCTGGAGGAGTGGTTTTGTGTCTATGGGGCGCCCAAGGAGATCAACTCCGATGAGGACGTACGAGTACGCTCAGATACCGGTTGGTACAAGAGGGTCCTGAGATCCCTCAATGTCCAGGTGTCTACGGGGATTCCCTACTCGCACACGAGCAACCCCCTATGTGAGCGACAGATCCGTGTCCTCAAGGAGAACGTAAGGATATGGTACAAACCTGAACGCACCAGAGACTGAGTGAGACTACTCCCGGTCATATCCTTGATGATGAACTCCCAAGAGAGTTCAGCTACTGGCTACTCGCCTCATGAGCTATTCTTAGGGCGCCTGGCATGGTTCCTACATGCCCCCTATCCGCAGGACACCCATTCTTCCGTGGGTGAATGGGTCCAAGAGCAACAAGCGAAGGTGGACAAGGCCAAGGCTATGCTCCAGAGAGTGAGGGAGCGTCAGTGGAACAAGAAGAACAAGCACCGTGTACCGGCCACCTACCAAGAGGGGGACTGGGTGCTGGTGCACCACAGTTGACTACCCGCCTGGCAAGCCTCTACCAGCGATCACCCATACTTCGGGCCGTACAAGATTCTATCAGTGGAGGGACACCGTATCACCGTGAGGTGTTCTCCCCATCTAAGAGGGACCCTGGTGTGCGCTGCTCAATACCTGAAGTGCTACTATGATGCTGAAGACCTCTGTGGGGAGGAGTGGGAGCTGAACGACGAGGAAATCGCCGTCCTAGACCTACAAGGGGCTGCCAGCCCTATGCAGGTTGAAGGGAAACTCCCTGACATGAACGGCGAGGAGATGGCTAAGGAGGGCTTCTACCTGGTGAAGTCTGTCCTACGCTACCGCTATCGCCAGGGTTGGCGCTTCCTCACCCTCTGGGAAGGGTTCGGAGTCGAAGAGGCCACCTGGGAACCCTTCTCTGCGTTTGTTCTACCTGAGGGACGCCTAAACTCAGTTCTGGTTGACTACTTGTCCCAGAACAACCTTGGTGAGTTGCTGAGGCTCGCTGAGATGCTTGCTTCCAAGACTAAAGCTAGGGACTGAACCTTACCCCTAAGTGTGCTACGTATGTCTGTGTGTGTCTCACGTCTCTCCCGAGCGTGGCTCCCGGAGACCGGGCTTCGCTGATGTCGGACCGAAGGTCCTAGTCAGGTACTGGTACCACTCCTATGGCGCCCAATTTCTGTGCTGGGGCCTATCCTTGGGGTAAGACGGCAAGAGCCCTACCTACTAGAGGGGAGGGGTGGCCAAGTGTGCTAAGGGCATACAAAACGCCCATTTTTGCTAAAGGCCAAAAGCTAACGCACTTTCCTGCCCACGAGGAAAAGGACGCGGGACAGGAGACACCACTACACTACACACCCTACCTACAGTGGCACCATCCTGGTGGGCGAGCACTTCTGGAGCTGGCTCAAGCCCCCACTCAGGACTACCACTCCTACACTCACGCTCTACTGGGTGTGGTTGAAGATCAAGTCGTGGGTCCTAATGACTCTCCTGTGAAGAGGACAAGAGAAGACAGCGCTGCTAAGCAACTGTGGCCTAACAGGGGACGCCACAACGCGTTTCCCCTGCTAGGGCTTGGAGGGAAGAGGTGCTCTTGTTGCGTGCAGAGCGTGGATGTCGATGGAGTCGAACTGCCCTCGCCACTCCTGGCGGAGGTGCAATCATTTGTTTGTGTGATCAGTGCCCTTGTTCAGCAGGGCTAGAATAAAATGGTATGCTGCTGCACCAATCACCCTACCTGCCCACCTGTACAGCAAAGGCCACTGAAGGGGTGTTTGCGGCTGAGGAACGAAGCCACACTCCACGTATTATACGCTTCTCAGTGTGACCTATAATACACTGTCCTCAAACACGCCCTGTCAAGCAAGCAAGCGTTAGGAGACTCCTCAGGTTCTCTTAGAGGACGTACCAAGGAGCCCCTGGGTAACCTAAACAAGGTTTACCATGCGCATTTCGCGTGGCCTACCCTTTAATGCGTGTGTGAATGCACGAGCATGCACGAGTGTACGATCCGGCTTTGGCAAACCTGCCAATCTGAACCCCAATCACAAACTCCACCAGGGGGGGGGGCCACCTGGGCTTACCTACCTTACCTACCGCTAGAGAGTGAAGCAAGGTGAGGAGAAAAACGAGGCGCAAGCGAAAAACTAAAAAGCTATGCACTTGTGTGTATGTCTAATCACCCTGATCTTACCTCTAATCATCTGCAATCTTCCCAATCTAGCCCTCTATCGTGTGTTAGCGCTGCTACAAGACTCGTTCACGGAGACACGAGACGTGCAATGTGCATGCTGCATACGAGACGAGCACACCTGTGGTTTAAACCTGATTCATTGAGGTTTTTCCGTTGAATTTCGAATTTTTGCATTTGAGATTCTTACTGTCAGTGTGGGGGGAATCTGAAAGTTTATTTATTAATGTGTGTCTCGTCATTTTTCAGTCTACGTGAGACATACGTTTATAATCTCATTATTTCTGTATTTTCCGGCGCTTCGCTAGGAGCCGCTCCTGCGCGCCGCCTTTTTATGCGTAGAAATTTCTTGATTTAGAAAATCGAGAGATCACTATAATTTTCATAAAAATGTGCTTCTGATGCACAATTGGATTCTGCTCAGGTGTGTTGTTTTAGAAAAATTCTAGGCCGTCATTTGACGGATTTAGATGTTGTTGCTTCGCGTTTGTGCGGATTCGTTCATGATTCTCCCATTCCTGTCTCTGCAGATATCCTCGCGAAAGCGTCGCTGAGTAGGCCGCTTTCTGGGCCAAAAAGCAGCAGCCAGGAGACTGAGCAGAACCCAAGACCCCACCAAGGGGCAATCTAATTTTTTGAACGACTCCCTTCGCCCTAAGACAGGTCACAGGTCGCCAGCAGGTTTACGAGAACCCATGCGAGTGTGTATATTGTGGCTTGCGTTGGGTTTATGTCGCGCTGCGTCTTGGAGGGAGGGATCCACATGCACATGTTTTGGCATGCTCCCAAACTAACCCAACCAAGCCACAGGAACCCCGGCAGCGCCATGAGCGCTGAGCCTTCTGTAGGCAATGTCACGAACAAGGCAGCAAAAAGGCGCCAGCCATGGTGAGCGCCCATTTTTCTGTGTGAGGGAAACTATAGGTATTTTAAAGTAGATGTGGAAACCAAGGAAAGGCCAAGAAAAAATCCCTTTTCCCTGAAAATGCGACAGTGGTGGCCACAAAAGCACAAGGAGGGAGTAAGAAAAAGTGCTTTTCCAATGCTTTGAGGCATACTCTAGTTGTATTAGAGATGCACTGAGAGAACAGGCATTTCTATCTTAGTATTGGCCCAACCAAAGGTGGTGATAACACATTTTGACCTATGGAACCAAACACTAAATAGGGTTATGGAGTGGACCCCTTAATCCCCTGTCAATGTGAGGCAATTCATCTTTTCCTGAGTCGACTGAGAACTGACATATCCAGGGTAGAGCCTATGAATTTATCTATGTTTTCTCATGAATTTATAGCTGTCCTAGTGGTATGCACCCTAGGGGGCTGGGCACCTCTTTTTGAGAGGTCCTGGGTTCAATTCTTGGTCAGCCTAGCTAAGTAGGAAGATCCCATGTGACATGGCAGTGACCTCATCGCCACATGCCCTGCCATCTCAGCACATATGGGACCCAAAACAAAGAGTGCACATCTCCTGAGAGGGCACTATGGAGATTGAGTGACCATGGGGCAGTTTTCGAACTCTTTTTCCAAAACATTTCAGCTATGTTTGTGAATATGCAATCAGATGTGCCTTGAGTTGCAGTTTCTGTGAATACTCTTTCATCCTTCACTGTTTACACTGCAGCCCTTCATGCGTTGATCCTGATTCTTTTCTACTTGCTTATCTCTGGCTTGGGCTATCCTGGAGTGGTTGTATTTCAGCAAACAAAATATTTTCATCTTCAGAAACAAGCAGCAGGAAACCCTACACCAGCAGCAAGCAGCAGGAGAGGCACAAACACAGTGTTGAAATCACTATAAAACTCAGCTCATCATTGGAACATGGGCGAAGCCCTTGCCACGTATGACTCCACATATCTTCCTACAAACGGAGATATATAACATGGGCGTGAGCATAGCGAAGCACATACCATCCATATAACACATACCCTTAAAAGTGGCTCCCACCATGGTATGCCATGCCCCTCCATGGACATAACTTCACGTTACAAATACGTAGGAACCCAAAGAAAGGTTCTATGCAACACCACCACTCATGCCGTACACTCGAAAGTCGCATTAAGATATTCGGTTGCATGGTCCAAGAGTTATGAATCATCTTCTACCATCTTGACCATTATCCCTTGCTACACCGGGCATGTGTACACATCAAAGGCATTTGATGCTTCCCAAATTAAGTTGAGACCAAGGCAACTTCAGCCCCCATCTCAAAATTGAAATTCCTCGCAATGAGCCAGAGATATGATTCTTCAAAGCGGCCTCACGAATCAATTTTGTTTCGACTATATCTCCAAGAAAAATGAAGGAGACAACAAAAGGAAGGTTGATTCGTGATCGAGGAAAAATGTAGGACCACTCGAAGTTCATCATATCCAGTGCGGCGACCTCGAAATCGAAAATCCGAATCTGAATGTCTGAAAAAATCGGATTCATTTTGCGAGTATATAACATGAAAATTGCGAAGCAACGAACCGTTTTCTGATGAAATTTAACCCTTTATCGGGGTTTCCGCTAAAATATCTGGAAATAACAGTTAACCAATCGGTTACCGCAAAGTCTCGAGCCAACTGACAGTCGCCGATACATTGACAATCAGAACGAATAGCTGAAAAATTACGGAAACATTATGATATAAAAACCTAAAGAAGGTCCCTACCAGGACCGGCCCCCGCTGTGCCCCTTCCGCCTGTCACCCCTGCTGACTTGCTCCGGATCAACGATTGCATTTCTCAAAATCCTCAAAATCCAGGGTCCAAATCCAAAAATATAGAAAATGTAATCCTCCTTCAACCCTGAACAGCAACCAGATCCCACAAGTATAGCAATAACCCAATTCACAATCCAAATCAGGCTGCGGGCTTTCGTTCAGCACACCGGTATTCCCACGGTGGCGGGCATGTACAAGAATTGCACCAAGGAAGAAAGCCCTGAAATTGGCATATGAACACAAATAAAGCAAAGTTGGGGAAAGAGGTAAACATACACATTCCCGGCCATAAACCCCTCATTCCCTGGACTCAAGACCTTCCCTTGACTCACCAACATATTGCCCTGAACCAGGTCACATGAGATGGCTAAATGCCATGTGTCACAAGTCACTACACAAACCCCAAAAATGTGTTCACCTCCAAGCCTCTAAATCCTAGCCCAATGGGGAAGGTGGCGTGTCATGGCCTAGAGTGACACTCAGGACCATGCCCTACCCTGACATAACCTTGGTTGGACTTGGGGTCGAATGGGCTTAGAGGAATGACCTATGAGTTTGAACTCATAACATGCCAAAAAACTGCCAATTCACACCCTATTGGCCATATATCAAATATATGCTCAAAATTGAAGTTACCACTTATCCGAAGGCTCAAAGCATGCATGGAATCGAAGTCTACTCCTCATGGAGGATAGAGACCAAAGGCCAATGCCCATGTACATCCCCATTTTACCCTCGAAACCCCTTCAGATATGGGCGCCACGCACTGCCCAAGTCAGCCCATGATCTTGAGACCAATTCTTGTGATCCTTCGTGCGCCAAGCCAAATGGAGTACGCAATCCGGCATATGGTGGTGTTCAACTCCAAAGCATATACCAACATATGAACAACATACCATGGTTCGACTCCCCATAGGCTTCTTGCTGTTAGCTGACCAGGTAAGTACACAAAACGCAAAAATGAGCAAAAATTGAGGTCAAAAACATGAAAATATGACCAAATACAAAGTTGTCATGATAGTATATCTCTATGCTCACCCATGATATCCGCTCATGGTTCAATACACAAATGATTGGAACCATTTGCGAACAATTCCCCCACTTGTATCCCCAATCGGGCGCATGGAGATACCTTCGCCACCAATATCTACATGCCCCATGAAAATGGGAGTGCACCCATGGATCTCTTTGTCAAACATACCATGAGCAATACATACGCGGTAGACTTGGTCTAGCGCTTTGAATTCCACAATTGGGACATGGGCAAGACCCTTGTCACGTATGGCTCCCCATCTCTTCGGCCACACGAAGATATATAACATGGGCGTGAGCATATCAAACATATACCATGCATACAACACAAACCCTCAAAATATGGCTCCCACCATGATATGCCATGTCCCTCCATTGACATAACTTCACGTTAAAAATACGTAGGAACCCAAAGAAAAGTGTCTATGCAACCCCAACACTCATGCGGTACACTCGAAAGGCACAATAAAATGTTCGGTTGCACGGTCCAAGAGTTATATATCACTTTCTACCCTCTTGACCCTTATCCCTTGCTACACCGGGCATGTGTACACACCAAAGGCGTTTGATGCTTCTCAAATTAAGTTGAGACCAAGGCAGTTCCAACCCAACCTTCCTTATTCTCTTTCCTCACACTCGCTCGTAGATATGGCTCTTCAAAGTGGTCCCACGATTCGCTTTTGTTTCCCTTATATCTTCAAGTCAAATGGGTGGCAAGTATAAGGGAAACCTGATTCGGGCATAGGGGAAGGAGTATGATCAATCGAAGAAGTCCAAATCAAGTGCGGCGATGTCGCAGTCGAAAATCCGATTTCTACATCGCAAAAAATTCTGATTAAAATTTTGAGTGCTTATTTAGAGAATTGCGGAAGCAACGAACCCTTTGCTGATGAAATCTGACCCTTCAACGGAATATCCGCCAAAATATCTGGAAATAACAGTTAACCAATCGGTTAACGCAAAATCGCGAGCCAACTGACAGTCGCCGATACATTGACTATCAGAACGAAAGGCTGAAAAATTACGGAAACATTATGATAATAAAACCCTGTTGATTCCTGATATTCCGATATATAAATCTCCGCTGGCGGTGCCTCGGTACTGAATATTGCCTCTCATAGCCGCAATGACCAAACCTATCACACTATCACATCGGGTTAGTTCAGGTGGATGGGAGAGTATGATATCAGCCAATGGCGGCTTGCCGGCACATAGATACACACCCCAAGTGACCCCAAGATGGCTACGGGGGTCCGAACCGGCTTCACCCCCCTTCTCAGAGCGTTGTATCCGCTCGGAAACCAATGAAGAGAGGACGGGAGGACCCCAATGGGCTCCAACCCCCCCCTCCATGTCCCAAGGACACATGGAGGCCCCACACACGTCGTAGGTGTCCCCCATGCCCCAAGGGAGGGATGAGGACACTGATAATCAGCGCCCTACGCCATATCCGGTCTCCTCTTGATCTACAACATGGACCAAGGGGATCAAAGATAGAAAAACGTCGTCGGTCGACCTAAATAAGTATACCACAATGCAATATATATGTGGAGATCGAGTGAAGGGGGTATATGGCCGATCAAGGCCGAAAAGTCCCCGGATGAACGCCCTCACTTGTCTCCCCATTCACAGAAACAAACAAAATGCCAAGGGGGATCCATTACGGTGCTACAGCAGCAACCAAATGGACCAATACGTCCTTGACATCCAAAGAAATACTCTTTTTCTTTAGGTAGTCCATCCAGACCGTGGTGTACCTCGGCACAAAACTGCTCGGAGGTTCCCACGAATCCCTGGATGCGGCGAATCCCTTCCAACAGACTTTGTAAAGCCTCCCCCCAGGCGTCTCGGGTCCGGCTTGTCCGCCAGGATCTTCTCAGCGGTGAAGTCGTCGTCCTCACCCTCGTCGTCCGAGTCCACATCGCCGGCCGTGAACTCGAAGGTGACGGGACGTCCGCTGGGGTCTGGTGCTCGGGGACGAAGCTGGGTATGGTCGCGGTCCAGGATCTTGTTATCCCCCACACGAACCGCATACACATCCTGCCCGACCTTCCGCACGATTACCCCCGGCACATACCAAGATGCCTGCCGATGCCTGGACAGGACATCCTTGTGGTGCCGCTCCACCCACACGGTGTCCTGGAGAGCATACTTCTGGACTTTTCCCTGCTTGAAGTACTTGGCCCTCTTGTCATACTCGTCCTGTAGTGCCTTGCACACCTTGGCCGCCGTGTCGTCCGCCTCAGCCATCATGGCGTTCGCATCCCGGGCCACTTTGCCATGGTTCATCAACAGGAGAGTGCGTGACACTCGATTCCGTAGGAACAGGATGCGATGGGGCGACAGTCCAGTGGGTCCTGGAAGGTCTTGATACGCCTGGAGCACTCTCCACAGCGAGTTATACCAGTTCCGGCCCGGTTCGTCGATGTGCAGCTGGCGGAACTTCTCGAACATCTGCCGCCCGGCCACTTCAGCACGGCCATTCGACCGGCTGTGGTACGCCACGGTCTTGGCGTGTCGAATCCCCATGTGCTTGCACATCGTCTTGAACCACGTCCCCACGAATTGACTGCCCCGATCGCTGCAGATGACAGCTGGGATATCGAAAAATGTCAGCCAATGCCTGATCATGGCATTAGCGACGGTCTTGGCCTGCAGCCCCACTCCATGCTTGTCCTTCTTGTCCTTCTTCTTGGACTTCTTGCCCGGGACTGCCACGATATACCCGCTGTGCCTGTCCACCGCCAGGATGACACAGTCGTAGGTCTCTCCGTCCACGGTGACCTCAGGCATGGCGAATACATCCATGGCCACGGACCGCATAGGGGCTTCCGGTATAGCCGTATACACCGGGTTGCCCGCTGTGGAGTGGTTGGGGCTCTTTGTGGCCCGACACACGGCACAGTCGCTGCAGTACCTATCCAGGATGGCATAGTATCCCGGAGGGAACTTGAAACACCACTCCAGGTCCTGGTGCATCTTGTCTCGGCCAGGGTGCATGAGCTGGGCGTTGTGCCAATGGTCAATGAGCTCCTCCACTCGGTTCTCGGGCACCAGCAGCTTGTCCTTGAGGAACAACTTGTCGCCATCCTCGGTCAAGCCCTCGGGCCATTCGTCGTCCGACGGGGCGCTCACGGCATTCCAGTACTTGCTCCAGTGCTCGGATGCCGCGTAGTCATCCGACCAGTCCTCTGTGAGCACCGACCTGACTAGCTCTACAGGGGCCACCATCCATTGCTCGAGGGTTTCCTCTCGAATAGCTTGGACGCGGGCACCCCGGAACTTGGCCAGGTCCGTACGATTTGCCATCACCACAAAGCACTTGACCCCCTCTTGCTCCATGACCTTCTCCATCTCGATGATGCGCTTGGCCTCCTCGGTCTCCTCGGCGTCGCCATGGCTGGATATGTCCATCCACGCCTTGCCCGCGGGGTAGGCCCATCGACTGAGGCAATCTGCCACAGTGTTGTCCTTCCCCGGGACGTACACGACGCTGAGGTCGAACTTGGCGAACGTCTCGTGCCATAGGGCCCTCCTAGCCGCTGGTCCTGAAGGGGTGTCGACATGCTCCTTGTGCCAGCTCTGTAGGGACTGGTGGTCCGTGCAAACCACCACCGGCTGCAGTCCGATGTGGCCAGACCACTTCCTGAGCGCACAAACAATGGCGTACGTCTCCTTCTCCCTCGCGGTCCAGGTGCGGCGTTGGCCCTCGGCCAGGATCCAGCTCCAGAACGCCACGGGCACATGTGACCCGTCGTCTCGGATCTGCTCGAGGACTGCCCCCACAGCATGGTCCGAGGCGTCCGTCCGTAGCACAAATCCCTTGTCCGGGTCCACCAGGAATAGCCCCAGTTGCCCCAGGAGTCGCTCCTTCAGGCGGCTGAACGCATCTTCGGCCTCAGGGGTCCAAGCAAGCTTCTTCTTGCTCCCCTTCCGGCCATCGAACTTTCCCACTTGCAGCATCTTGTGCAGCGGCCCCGACAGTTCTGCATACATCCAGACATACCCTGAATAGTAGTTGCAGAACCCCATGAAGGATCGGAGTTCGCTGATGGTCTGGGGCTTCTCCCAGTGGTGCAGGGACGCCAGCTTCCCAGGCATGGGACGGCGTTGCCCGTGACCAACCACGTGACCCGCGAACTCCACTTCCTTCACGAAGAGTGAGGCTTTGGTGGGCTTGCACACCATGTTGTGCTTGTCCAACTCGCTGAGCACTCGGCGCAGATCCTTCTCATGCGCGTCGATGAGCTCGTCCTCAGTCATGTTCTCCGTTCCGGACCCGATGATGATGTCATCCACGAAGGGATCGGCACAGTCCCGGACAGGACCGAGTAGGTCCTCAATCATGCGCTGGAAAGCGGCGTTGCCATTCTTGGCGCCCATAGGCACCACTTTCCACTGCATGGGCCCCAGCGGCGTCGACATCGCTGTGCAGGGCCTGGAGTCCGGGTGTAGCGGCATTTGGTGGTAACCGTGTTTCAGGTCCAACACCGTGAAAATCCGCTTTTTCTGTTGCTTTTGGAGGATGGAGTCGATCAGGGGAAGCGAGTACGAGTCGTGCTCGGTCTGCTCGTTCAAACCTCTGTAATCAACCACCAACCTCCACTCGCCCTTCTCCTTCTTGGGCACGATGAAGGCTGGGCTGGCCCACTCACTGTCGGAGGGTTCGATCCATCCCCGCTCAATGAACTCGGCCAACAGCTTCTTCATGGCCTCGGCCCGATCGCCCTGAAGTTGGTACTCCCGATGACGATAGATCTTCGGGTTCGGCTTCAGCTTGATCTTCGCTGTACCAAACCTCCCACGATCTGGAGGGTTCTTGTTGGCGACGCCACTGAATAGCCGCGGATAGGCCTTGATCAGCCTCTCCTTCAGCTCGGCGACCTTTGGGTTCTCTTGGGCCTCTTCAGCCGCTTGCTTCGGTATCGATACAACCGACCGCACTGCGGTATAGGCTTCTTCTGGGTCCGATTCTGACTTCTCCTCGTCCGATATGACGTCTTCATCGTCGTGGGAAGCTCTTCCCACCGATAATCTTCGAAAATTTGCGGCCTCGGGCTGGTGCTCGTCGCTACCGGTTCCCACTCTTGGAAAACCCCACGTTGGTGGGTCCGACCCAACCGGACCATCGTATTGGTCCGCGATGTGATCCATGACCCTCGCCACGAACTCATCCTTCTCGTACTTGCCGGTGACCAACATCTTGTCATCCCACCAATGCGGAGATGTGACCATGGCCCGCCTCTTTTTGGCTGCCACACGGTCATGCATCCCCATCCGCATGTAGTTGACGACGTCGTCGATCTCGGCGTGGGACAGGACGTCAATGCCATCAATTGGCTGATCCGTCCCCTCTTTGGGCTCAAACATGACCTTCATGGGCACCGCCTCCACCCTACGGATGAATGCTTCATCACCCGTGGGCTGGGCTTGCGCCCCATCCACCAGGAAAGCCTTGGTACCCCACGCTTGACCCGGGGAGGGCATTGATACACCCTTGGCGTCGATGGACAACTCCTCCTCTGGCCCGAATGACATCTCGTTCAGGGTGATGGAGTCCAGCGTCGACTTGAGACCCTCCAGCGGACACGGGGTGGATCCTATGCCAGTTATGACCAGGATTCCCTTCGCCCTATCCGCGATGATCTTCTCCACCGTACGTCTGGTATTGTCCAGGGAGCCATGCCAATACATGGGCCCCCACTCCTTCAAACCCCAATGCCTGTGCCAGGCTGAGTCTCCTCGATGCCAATGCCTCCTACACTTCCGCAGAAGTGGGGCATCCCGGGAAACGAAGACGTCCGTCTCGGGCACTTCAGCTCCCAGCGTCTCAATCATCTTGGTGTACACTTGCGGCGCCATGCCATACTCTGTGAGCTGAACTCCACGGTCTCCTCTGGACTTGGCACCCACAGCTTGCACCGCTCGGACAATCCGATCCTCTTCCTCAGCATTCCATTGGGATGACCCGCACGCATAATCCGTGGACAACCATGTGAGGCATTCGTCGTCCTCCCAGACCAGCGTTGCGCGATGGGGAAGGGCTCCAATGGCGTTGGCCACCATGAAGTCATACCCCATGATCATATCCCAATCGGTAATATCGGCCACATAGAAGTTCCCGGATAGAGTGCTTCTCTTCGCCTGATCAGGGCGGTTCGAGCGCTCATGTTCCCAGAATTCCATACTGATAGTGGCCTCATGGGTGCCCCCACCCATGATCTCTCCATTGGCGACCTTCAGGCGGACCGGTCTCCGGCTGGGCTGCAGGAATTCCTCCTTGAACAACCCTCTCCGGACCAGGCTCACCTGGGCACCCGTATCCACCAACACATCCACCACCTTCTCCTCTCGTCCGCACCGTACTCGCACTTTCAAGTGCAACTGCCGCTCGTCGCCATGAGGTGTATGGACGACTCTCACGGCATGCAACTCTAGCACGTCCGGGTGCATCGGGACTTCAAGGGTATGGTCACGGATGGTGTAGATCTTCGGTTGGTCCTGCCCGTCCACGGGGCTCTCCGTGGTCGCTCCTTCCTTCTTGCCATGTCCCGTACCCACATGTACCTCCCTTGGCAGGGCGCTCCAGGGGTTGGGAGTGGCGAAACTCAGTGGTTTTGGCTCTTCCGGAGCCTTCTTCGGCACCCGATGTGCCTTCGCTTTTTCCTGGGATTCCACTGATTTTCGGAGGAGAGACCTCCGAGGTCCCACTCCCGTGGGGGCTCCCCTAGACTTGGCTTCCCGCAGCCCCTTCCGGCTGCGATCCGCCAGGACATTGTCCACCACGTTGCTGGGCTTTGAGTTCCTCCAACGTCCTCAACATGTCCTCAGCAACCTCCTCGATCGACCTCACTCGTCGGTCTTGGCCAGGTCCACCACCATAGCCTCTTCTTCCGCCTTTTCCTTGGCCCTTGCCTTGGCCTTTTCCCCCGTCTCCGCCCTTCGCCTTCCAGTCGGAAATCCGCTGCTCCTTGGGCTTCTTCTCGGGGTGGGCGGCGAAGTAGGCCTTCTTGTCCGCCTCATACACCTTGCACTGACGGTGGTCGTGTGCATGGTTGTTTCCCTTGCCATAACAGACTCAGCACCCGTCGTGCTGAGACCTGTACTCTCGGAACGAGAGCGGTGGGTTCCCGATCCTCCTTGGCTCTTTGCCCTTCTTGGGCCCCACCTGGTTCCATCTGGACCGATCCTGCCCATGGTTCTTCACGTTGTGCGCCACAAACGCGAGGAAATGGGCCTCCTCGTGATCCTCCCGGGACCAGTGGTCTACGCCACTTCCACTACCATCCTCCACAGAGTTGGCCGTGTCCTCCTGGATCTCCCGTTGATGGCGGTCTTCTCGGTGTCCTCGTTGTCCATGACCGTGTCGATCCTGCACGTGGGCCTCGTTCTTCGCATTGAGCTTCAACTCCACCGTGATGTACTTCACGATCTCGTCCAGGCTCATGCGGGCGAAGATGACCTGCATCCTCAGCGGCTCCCCGCGCCTCCACTCCACGTTGTTGAGGCGCAGCAACCTTTGCCCCATGGAGTCTCCGAATACCTCCATGTACACGGCGTTCTTCAGGCCCAACATCCGGTTGGGTTCGCCCAGGTTCCTCCTGAAGAACTCCATGATACCCGAATGGGTATCCTCCGCCGCCATGATCCGCACCGCCACCCTCTTCTTGGCGCGCTTCTTCTCCTCGTCCTCCACTCGCCTCTTCCAGTTGCTGGGGAGGACGTCCTTCAGCAAGTGGCGGATTTCACTGGCCTCGTTCCAGTCTTCCACCAGCTTGAGGCATCTGCGGTACTTCCGCAGATACCGGTTCCACTCCCGGACCCGCAACTCACCGCGGTCCAGCGGCAGTGGAATGGACCACAGGTCCTCCAGCTTCTGTTTCTGAGCGTCCACTCGCTCCTCATCCTCCAGCCACTGAAGGCAGGCCTGCTCCGTACGGATCAATCCTTCTCGGATCTGATCCCGCAGCTCCTCCTTCAGGTCCTGCGCCAGCCGGTGTGGGAATGTCCGGCATACCCACTTGTCCTGCGGCGCTCCCCGCATCTCGCCGACGACCTCCTCGGCGAAGTCCTCCCAGTCCAGGATGAAATCATCCAAGTTGGACGGGTTCCCGTCGTAATAGGGGATTTTGATTCCCCTGAGGTCGTCGATCCTGATGGCGTCTCCGACGTCTCCAGCCACCACTCCACCGAGACGGATACCACCTGTGGCCGGGGGGTGTGAGTACACTCCCCGTACATCCCTCTCCTCCATGGAGTGCGGTCCAGTTGGGCCTGAACCCATGGGGTTTGGAATGCGGGAAGGATTTGCCCCATCGGCCGTCCATATCCCCGTATTGGGATCCTTCGCCCACAGGTTTCCGCTTGGATGGCCTCGACCATGTCCGTCGGCGCTTCCCATGGTTTGCCCCTGCATGGTCTGGTTCTGGATCTCGATCTTCTCTTCCGCATAGACTGCCATATTCGTCGTGAGCGGTACATCCTGGGCGGCATGGGACATCTGTACCGTCAGGCTCCTCGGGTCCGTGGTCACGTGCCCTTCCCGCATGGACCCAGCCGGTGCCGTGTGTTCCCCGAGCATTGTGGACTCGCTGAAAAGGGGAACATACGGCAGCGCACCCGGGTCAACACGCGGAGGCGCGTATGGTGCCTCTGCAGGGTCGCCCATGGGTTTCTCCATGGCGCTCCTGAGGGTCTTAACCCGCTCCACCAGCTCCACCGCGGCCGGCTTTGCCGGGAGCTCCGGACCCGAGGCGAGGGGCTGTCGCTCCTCTAGCCTTCTCAGGCGTCCCGACATGTCCTCCACTAAGTGGAGGAGGCTGTCCACCACTTGCTGCTGCTTCTGCAGGGCCAGCTCCAGATTCTCCCGGTACCGGGCCTGATCCGCTCGCAGCTCCTCCATGTGGTTCTCCGCGGCGGACTGGTCGTCCAGGATCCCCGCGACGTCCTCCTCTAGAGCGTCCTTGGCGTTGTCCAGGCAGTCAAGGTGCCGCACGATGGCATCCATCCCCATCTTCGGGTACTTGCCCATGAGGAAGGACACGTGCTCGCAGTGGCACGCAGCGTGCTTTCCGCCGGATTCAGCGCAACCCGCGGTTCCCGGCACCTCAGACTCATCACCCATAGGCGTATCGCCTATGGCGTCCGTCTCTGGTACCGTGTGCCGGGGCACAGGTGCCGTCCGGGCCCTGGCTGGCCTCTCCAAGCCCTCGGCGTCGTGCTGCAGGGCGGGCTCGTGGGCCGTATGCGCCCTGGCGATCGGCGCGGACATCTCCGGCTCCGAAGGTGGCTCGTAGGCTGTCCGATAGCCCTCGGAGTGCCCTTCGGATTCCCACAGCCTGACCGGGCTGGGGTCCGTGTCCATAGCCCCGGCGTCCCTTGCCGCGGACTTGGGTGACCTGCGCTTCCGGTAGCGCCGGGCCCGTCCTCCACTGCTGCCTGAATGGCAAGCCTCATCCGAGTCCTCCGCGGCGGAGCGGAGGTTGCATGCCTTACGGCAGCGACGCTCACACATGGAGACCAGGTCCTCCATGTCACGTCCTCCTCTTCCCGACTGTCGTACTTCTCTTCGGGCTTCAACTTCCGGAGTTCGCCATGCTCTTGAACGTCTCCGCTCTTCTATGGCTCCAATCTCCGGCGTGGTCTCCACCGAGTCCACAATACGCACCCGGGGCGTACTTGGGCAGGGCTCATAAGGGCCCAAGTCCCCAGGTAGGCGGTTGGTAGGGGCAGCAGGTAAGCCTCTGCTACCATAAAGAAGGTCCCTACCAGGACCGGCCCCCGCTGTGCCCCTTCCGCCTGTCACCCCTGCTGACTTGCTCCGGATCAACGATTGCATTTCTCAAAATCCTCAAAATCCAGGGTCCAAATCCAAAAATATAGAAAATGTAATCCTCCTTCAACCCTGAACAGCAACCAGATCCCACAAGTATAGCAATAACCCAATTCACAATCCAAATCAGGCTGCGGGCTTTCGTTCAGCACACCGGTATTCCCACGGTGGCGGGCATGTACAAGAATTGCACCAAGGAAGAAAGCCCTGAAATTGGCATATGAACACAAATAAAGCAAAGTTGGGGAAAGAGGTAAACATACACATTCCCGGCCATAAACCCCTCATTCCCTGGACTCAAGACCTTCCAATGACTCACCAACATATTGCCCTGAACCAGGTCAAATGAGATGGCTAAATGCCATGTGTCACAAGTCACTACACAATCCCCAAAAATGTGTTCGCTCCCAAGCCTCTAAATCCTAGCCCGTTGGGGGAGGTGGCGTGTCATGGCCTAGAGTGACACTCAGGACCATGCCATACCCTGACATAACCTTGGTTGGACTTGGGGTTGAATGGGCTTAGAGAAATGACCTATGAGTTTGAACTCATAACATGCCAAAAAACTGCCAATTCACACCCTATTGGCCATATATCAAATATATGCTCAAAATTGAAGTTACCACTTATCCGAAGGCTCAAAGCATGCATGGAATCGAAGTCTACCATTCATGGAGGATAGAAACCAAGGACCAATGCCCATGTACATCCCCATTTTACCCTCGAAACCCCTTCAGATATGGGCGCCACGCACTGCCCAAGTCAGCCCATGATCTTGAGACCAATTCTTGTGATCCTTCGTGCGCCAAGCCAAATGGAGTACGCGATCCGGCATATGGTGGTGTTCAACTCCAAAGCATATGCCAACATATGAACAACATACCATGGTTCGACTCACCATAGGCTTCTTGCTGTTAGCTGACCAGGTGAGTACACAAAACGCAAAAATGAGTAACAATTGAGGTCAAAAACATGAAAATATGACCAAATACAAAGTTGTCATGATAGTATATCTCTATGCTCACCCATGATATCCGCTCATGGTTCAATACACAAATGATTGGAACCATTTGCGAACAACTCCCCCACTTGGATCCCCAATCAGGCGCATGGAGATACCTTCGCCACCAATATCTACATGCCCCATGAAAATGGGAGTGCACCCATGGATCTCTTTGTCAAACATACCATGAGCAATACATACGTGGTAGACTTGGTCTAGCGCTTTGAATTCCACAATTGGGACATGGGCAAGACCCTTGTCACGTATGGCTCCCCATCTCTTCGGCCACACGAAGATATATAACATCGGCGTGAGCATATCAAACATATACCATGCATACAACACATACCCTCAAAATATGGCTCCCACCATGATATGCCATGTCCCTCCATTGACATAACTTCACGTTAAAAATACGTAGGAACCCAAGGAAAGTGTCTATGCAACCCCAACACTCATGCGGTACACTCGAAAGTCACAATAAAATGTTCGGTTGCACGGTCCAAGAGTTATATATCACTTTCTACCCTCTTGACCCTTATCCCTTGCTACACCGGGCATGTGTACACACCAAAGGCGTTTGATGCTTCTCAAATTAAGTTGAGACCAAGGCAGTTCCAACCCAACCTTCCTTATTCTCTTTCCTCACATTCGCTCGTAGATATGGCTCTTCAAAGTGGTCCCACGATTCGCTTTTGTTTCCCTTATATCTTCAAGTCAAATGGGTGGCAAGTATAAGGGAAACCTGATTCGGGCAGAGGGGAAGGAGTATGATCAATCGAAGAAGTCCAAATCAAGTGCGGCGATGTCGAAGTCGAAAATCCGATTTCGACATCGCGAAAAATTCTGATTAAAATTTTGAGTGCTTATTTAGAGAATTGCGGAAGCAACGAACCCTTTGCTGATGAAATCTGACCCTTCAACGGAATATCCGCCAAAATATGTGGAAATAACAGTTAACCAATCGGTTAACGCGAAATCGCGAGCCAACTGACAGTCGCCGATACATTGACTATCAGAACGAAAGGCTGAAAAATTACGGAAACATTATGATAATAAAACCCTGTTGATTCCTGATATTCCGATATATAAATCTCCGCTGGCGGTGCCTCGGTACTGAATATTGCCTCTCATAGCCGCAATGACCAAACCTATCACACTATCACATCGGGTTAGTTCAGGTAGACGGGAGAGTATGATATCAGCCAATGGCGGCTTGCCGGCACATAGATACACACCCCAAGTGACCCCAAGATGGCTACGGGGGTCCGAACCGGCTTCAAACCCTGTTGATTCCTGATATTCTGATATATAAATCTCAGCCGGCGGCGCCTCGGTTGTGCACGTGGCCGCTCATAGCTGGAATGGCCAAACCTATCACACTATCACATCAGATTAGGTCAGGTGGATGGAAGGGTATGAGATCAGCCCATGGCGGCTGGCCGGCCCATAGATACACACCCGAAGTGACCCAAAGATGGCCACGGGGGTCCGAACCGGCTTCACCCCCCTTCTCGGAGCGTTGTATCCGCTCGGAAGTCATTGAAGAGAGGACGGGAGGACCCCAATGGGCTCCAACCCCCCCTCCCCCATGTCCCAAGGACACATGGAGGCCCCACATACGGCGTAGGCGTACCCCATACCCCAAGGGAGGGGTGAGGCCACTCATAATCGGTGCCCTCCGCCATATCCGGTCTCCTCTTGATCTACAACATGGACCAAGGGGATCAAAGATAGAGAAACGTCGTCGGTCGACCTAAATACGGATACCACAATGAAATATATATGTGGAGACCGAGTGAAGGGGGTATATGGCCAATCAAGGCCCAGAGTCCCCGGATGAACGCCCTCACCCGTCTCCCAAGCACAAAGACAAACATTAATGCCAAGGGGGATCCATTAAGGTGCTGCTGCAGCCACAAAATGGACCAACACGTCCTTGACATCCAAAGAGATGTTCTTCCTCCTTAGATAATCCATCCTGACCGTGGTATACCTCGGCACAAAGCTGCTCGGAGGCTCCCACGAATCTCTGGATGCGGCAAATCCCTTCCAACGAACTTTATACAGCCTCCCCCCAGGCGTCCCCGGGTCTGGCTTGTCCGTCAGGATCCTCTCAGCGGTGAAGTCGTCGTCCTCCCCCTCGTCATCAGAGTCCAGATCTCCGGCTGTGAACTCGAAGGTGACGGGACGTCCGCTGGGGTCTGGTTCTCGGGGACAAAGCTGGGTATGGTTGCGGTCCAGGATCTTGTTATCCCCCACACGTACCGCATACACATCCTGCCCGACCTTCCGAACAATTACCCCCGGCATATACCAAGACGCCTGCCGATGCCTGGACAGGACATCATTGTTGTGCCGCTCCACCGATACGGTGTCTCTGAGAGCATATTTCTGGACTTTTCCCTGCTTGAAGTACTTGGCCTTCTTCTCATGCTCATTCTGAAGTGCTTTGCACACCTTCGCTGCCGTGTCGTCCGCCTCAGCGATCATAGTACTCACATCCCGAGCCACTTTGCCATGGTTCAACCACAGGAGAGTGCGTGACACTCGATCCCATAGGAACAGGATACGATGGGGCGACAGTCCAGTGGGCCCGGGAAGGTCGTGGTAAACCTCGAGTACTCTCCACAGCGAATTATACCAATTCCGGCCCGGTTCGTCAATGTGCAACAGGCGGAACTTCTCGAACATCTGCCGGCCAGCCACCTCAGCCCAGCCATTCGACCGGCTGTGGTACGCCACGGTCTTGGCGGCCGAACCTCCATGTGCTTGCACATAGTCTTGAACCACGTCCCCACAAATTGACTGCCCCGATCGCTGCAGATGACAGCTGAGACATCAAAAATCGTCAGTTAATGCTTAATCATGGCGTTGGGGACGGTCTTGGCCTGCAGACCCACTCGATGCTTGTCCTTCTTGTGCTTCTTCTTGGACTTCTTGCCAGGGACCGCCACGATATACCCGCTGTGCCTATCCACCGCCAGGATGACACGGTCGTAGGTCTCTCCTTCCACGGTGACCTCAGGCATGGCGAACACATCCATGGCCACAGACCGCATAGGGGCCTCCGGTAAAGCCGTGTACACCGGGTTGCCCGCCGTAGAATGGTTGGGGCTCTTCGTGGCCCGACACACGGCGCAGTCGCTGCATTACTGTTCCAGGATGGCGTAGTACCCCGTTCGGAACTTGAAACGCCACTCCAGGTCCTGCTGCATCTGGTCCTGACCAGGATGCACGAGCTGGGCGTTATGCCAGTGGTCAATGAGCTCCTCCATTCGGTTCTCAGGGACCAATAGCTTGTCCTTGAGGAATAATTTATCTCCATCCTCGGTCAAGCCCTCAGGCCATTCATCGTCCGACGGGGCGCTCACGGCATTCCAGTACCTGCTCCAGTGGTCCGATGCCGCATAGTCATCCGACCAGTCTTCTGTAAGCACCGACCTGACTAGCTCTACAGGGGCCACCATCCATTGCTCGAGGGTTTCCTCTCAAAAAGCTTGGACTCGGGCGCCCCGGAACTTGGCCAGGTCTGTGGGGTCTGCAATCACCACAAAGCACTTAACCCCCTCTTGCTCCGGGGCCTTCTCCATCTCGATGATGTGCTTGGCCTCCTTGGTCCCCTCGGCGTCCCCATGGCTGGATATGTCCATCCATGCCTTGCCCGCGGGGTAGGCGCATCGACTGAGGCAATCCGCCACAGTGTTGTCCTTCCCCGGGACATATACGACGCTGAGGTTGAACTTGGCGAACGTCTCATGCTATCGGGCCCTCCTTGCTGCCGGCCCCGAGGGGGTGTCGACGTGCTCCTTGTGCCAGCTCTGTAAGGACTGATGGTCCGTGCAAACCACCACCGGTTGTCATCCGATGTGGCCAGACCACTTCCTGAGCGCACAAACAATGGCGTACGTCTCCTTCTCCCTCGCGGTCCAGGTTCGACGTTGGCCCTCGGCCAGGATCCGGCTCCAAAACGCCACGGGTACATGCGACCTGTCGTCCCGGACCTGCTCGGGGACTGCCCCTACAGCATAGTCCGAGGCGTCCGTTCGTAGCACAAATCCCTTTTCCGGGTCCACCAGGAATAGTTCCAGCTGCCCCAGGAGTCGCTCCTTCAGGCGGCTGAACGCATCTTCGGCCTCAGGGGTCCAGGCAAGCTTCTTCCTGCTCCCCTTCTGGCCATCGAACTTCCCCACCTGCAGCATCTTGTGCAGCGGCCCCGATAGTTCTGCATACATCCGGACATACCCTGAATAGTAATTGCAGAACCCCATGAAGGATCGGAGTTCGCTGATGGTCTGGGGCTTCTCCCAGTGGTGCAGGGACGCCAGCTTCCGGGGGCATGGGACGGCGTTGCCCGTGACAAACCACGTGACCCGCTAACTCCACTTCCCTCACGAAGAGTGAGGCTTTGGTGGGCTTGCACACCATGTTGTGGTTGTCCAGCTCGCTGAGCACTTGGCGGAGATCCTTCTCATGCGCTTCGATGAGCTCGTCCTCAGTCATGTCCTCCGTGCCGGACCCGATGATGATGTCATCCACAAAGGGGTCGGCACAGTCCCGGACAGGACCGAGTAGGTCCTCCATCATGCGCTGGAAAGCGGCGTTGCCAGTCTTGGCGCCCATAGGAACCACTTTCCACTGCATGGGCCCCAGCAGCGTCGACATCGCTGTACAGGTCCTGGAGTCGGGGTGTAGCGGCATCTGGTGATAGCCGTGTTTCAGGTCTAACACCGTGAAGATCCGCTTTTTTTGTTGTTTTTGAAGGATGGTGTTGATCAGGGGAAGCGAGTACGAGTCGTGCTCGGTTTGCTCGTTCAAACCCCTGTAATCAACCACCAACCTCCACTCGCCCTTCTCTTTCTTGGGCAGGATAAAGGCTCGGCTGGCCCACTCACTGTCGGAGGGTTCGATCCAGCCCCGCTCAATAAACTCGGCCAACAACTTCTTCATGGCCTCGGCCCGATCTCCTTGAAGTTGGTACTCCCGACCACGATAGATCTTGCAGTTCGGCTTCAGCTTGATCCTCGCTGTGCCAAACCTCCCGCGATCTGGAGGGTTCTTGTTGGCGACGCCACTGAATAGCCGTGGATAGGCATTTATCAGCCTCTCCTTCAGCTCGGCGACCTTCGGGTTCTCCTGGGCCTCTTCAGCCGCTTGCTTCGGTATCGATACAACCGACCGCACTGCGGTATAGGCCTCTTCCGGGTCCGAGTCCGACTTCTCCTCGTCCGATATGCCGTCTTCATCGTTGTGGGGCATGCTTCCCACCGATAATCTTCGGAAATTTGCGGCATCAGCCGAGTTCTTGTCGCTACCGGCCCCCATTCTCGGAAAATCCCACGTTGGCGGGTCAGACCCAACCGGACCATCATATTGGTCCACGATGTGATCCATGACCCTCGCCACGACATCGTCCTTCTTGTACTTGCCGGTGATCAACCTCTTGTCATCCCACAAATGCGGAGATGTCACCATGGCCCGCCTCTTCTTGGCTGCCACACGGTCGTGCATCCCCATCCGCATGTAGTTGACGACGTGGTCGATCTCGGCGTGGGACAGGACGTCAATACCATCCATTGGCTGATCCGTCCCTTCCTTGGGCTCAAACATGACCCGCATGGGCACGACCTCAACCCTACGGATGAATGCTTCATCACCCGTGGGCTGGGCTTGCGCCCCATCCACCAGGAAAGCCTTGGTACCCAACACTTGACCCTGGGAGGGCATTGATAACCTCTTGGCGTCGATGAACAACTCCTCCTCTGGCCCGAATTACATCTCGTTCAGGGTGAACGAATCCAGCGTCGACTTGAGACCTTCCAGCGGACATGGGATGGATCCTATGCCGATTATCACCAGGATCTCCTTCGCCGTATCCGCGATGATCTTCTCCACCGTACGTCTGGTATTTTCTAGGGAACCATGCCAATACTTGGGCCCCCACTCCTTCAAACCTCAATGCCTGTGCCAGGCTGAGTCTCCTCGACGCCAATGCCTCCTACACTTCCTCAAAAGTGGGGCATCCCGGGAAGCGAAGACGTCCGTCTCGGGCGCTTCGGCTCCCAGCGTCCGAATCATCCTGGCATACACCTGCGGCGCCATTCCATACTCCCTGAGCTGAACTCCGCGGTCTCCTCTGGACTTGGCACCCACAGCTTGCACCGCTTGGACGATCCGATCCTCTTCCTCAGAATTCCATTGGGATGATCCGCATGCATAGTCCGTGCACAGCCATGTGAGGCATTCATCATCCTCCCGGACCAGCGTTGCACAATGGGGAAGGGCTCCGATGGCGTTTCCCACCCTGAAGTCATATCCCATGATCATATCCCAATCTGTAATGTCGGCCACATAGAAGTTCCCGGATAGAGTGCTTCTCTTCCCCAAATCAGGGCGGTTCAAGCGCTCATGCTCCCAAAATTCCATACTGATAGTGGCCTCATTGGTGCCACCACCCATAATCTCCCGACTGGCCACCTTCAGGCGTACCGGTCTACGGCTGGGCTGCAGGGATTCCTCCTTGAACAACCCTCTCCGGACCAGGCTCACCTGGGCACCCGTATCCACCAATACATCCACCACCAACTCCTCTTGTCCGCACTGTACACGCACCTTCAAGTGCAACTGCCGCTCGTCATCCTGCGGTGTATGGACGACTCTCACGGCATGCAACTCTAGCACATCTGGGTGCATCAGGACTTCGAGGGGATGGTCACGGATAGTGTAGATCTTGGGTTGGTCCTGCCCGTCCACGTGGCTCTCCGTGGTCGCTCCTTCTCTCTTGCCACGTCCCTTGCCCACATGCACTTTCCTTGGCAGGGCGCTCCAAGGGTTGGGAGTGGCGAAATTCAGTGGTTTTGGCTCTTCTGGAGCCTTCTTCGGCACCTGATGTGCCTTCGCTTTCTCTAGGATTCCACTGATTTTCGGAGGAGAGGCCTCCGAGGTCCCACTCCCGTGGGGGCTCCTCTAGACGTGGCTTGCCGCAGCTCCCTCCTGCTGTGATCCGCTCAGACTTTGTCCACCACGTTGCTGGGCTTTGAGTTCCTCCAACGTCTTCAACATGTCCTCAGCAACCTCCTCGATCAACCTCACGCGTCAGTCTGGGCCGGGTCCTCCACCATAGCCTTTTCCTCCGCCTTTCCCTTGGCCCTTTCCTTGGCCTTTTCCACCGTCTCCGCCCTTTGCCTTCAAATCGGCAATTCGTTGCTCCTTGGGCTTCTTGTCGGGACGGGCGGCAAAGTAGGTCTTCTTGTCTTCCTCATATACCTTGCAATGCCGGTGGTCATGTGCATGGTTGTTCCCCTTGCCGTAGCAAACCCAGCAACCGTCGTGCTGTGATCTGTACTCGCGGAACAAGTGCGGCGGGTTCCCGATCCTCTGCGGTTCCCTGCAGCCCTTGTTGGACCTTTGGTCCAGGCGGTTCCACCTGCACCTGTCCTGCGCATGCTCCTTCATATTGTGCGCTACGAACGCGAAGAAGTGGGCTTCTTCATGATCCTCTCGGGTGGTCGCGGTCTGAAGATTTTGGCCGCTTCCACTCCCTTCCTCCGCGGTGCCTACCGTGTCCCCCTGGACCTCTCGGTGTTGGCGATCTTCCCGATGACCTCGATGTCCAGGGCCATGTTGATCCTGCACCTGGGCCTCGTTTATGGCGTTGAGCTTCAGCTCCACCGTGATGTACTTCACGATCTCGTCCAGGCTCATGCGGGCGAAGATGAACTGCATCCTCAGCGGCTCTTCGCGCCTCCACTCCGCGTTGTTGAGGCGCATCAGTCTTTGCCCCAGGGTGTCGCCGAATACCTCGAAGTAGACGGCGTTCGGCTGGGCTCGCCGAGGTTTCGCCAGAAAAACTCCATTGTTCCGGCGTGGGTGTCCTCTGATGCCATGATCCGTACGGCCACGCGCTTCTTTGCTCTCTTCTTTTCCTCGTCCTCCACTCTCCTCTTCCAGTGGCCGGGGAGGACGTCCTTCAGCAGGTGGCGGATCTCGCAGGCCTCATTCCAGTCCTCCACCAGCTTGAGGCTTCTTCGGTACCTGCGGATGTACCGATTCCATTCCCGGACTCTCATTTCCCCGCGCTCCAGCGGCAGCGGAATGGACCACAAATCCCCCAACTTCTGGTCGGGGGCGTCCACTCGCTCCTCGTCCTCCAACCACTGGAGGCAGGCCTGCTCCGTCCGGATCAATCCCTCGCGGATCTGATCCCTGAGCTCATCCTTCAGGTCCTGCGCCAGCCTGTGTGGGAATGTCCGACATACCCACTTGTCCCTTGGCGCTCCCTTCATCTCGCCGACGACCTCCTCGGCGAAGTCCTCCCAATCCAAGATGAAGTCATCCAGGTTGGAGGGGTTGCCATCGTAGTAGGGGATTTTGATTCCCCTGAGGTCGTCAATCCTGATGGCGTCTCCAACATCCGCAGCCACCACTCCACCGAGACAGATACCACCTGTAGCCGGGGGGTGTGAGTACACTCCCCGTACATCCCTCTCCTCCATGGAGTGCGGTCCAGTTGGGCCTGAACCCATGGGGTTTGGGATGCGGGAAGGACTTGCTCCACCGGCTGTCCATATCCCCGTAGTGGGGTCCTTCACCAACAGGTTTCCGCCTCGATGGCCTCGACCATGTCTGTCGGCCCTTCCCATGGTTCGCCCCTGCATGGTATGGATCTCTTCTTCCGCATAAACTGCATGGGCAGTCGTAGTGGTCGGTGGATCCTGGGCGGCATGGGAAATCTGTACCGTCAGGCTCCTTAGGTCCGTGGTTGCGTGCTCTTCCCGCATGGACCCAGCCGGTGCCGTATGCTCCCCGAGCATTATGGATTCGCTGAACATGGGAACAAACGGCAGCGCAGCCAGGTCAACACGCGGAGGCGCGTAAGGTGCCTCTGCAGGCCCGCCCATGGGTTTCTCCATGGTGCTCCTGAGGGTCTTAACCCGCTCCACCAGCACTGCCGTTGCTGGCCTTGCCGGGAGCTCCGGACCCTAAGCGAGGGGTTGTAACTCCTCTATCCTTTTCAGGCGTCCCGACATGTCCTCCACCAGGTTGAGGAGGCTGTCCACCACTCGCTGCTGCTTCTGCAGGGCCATCTCCAGCTTCTCCCGGTACCGGTTCTGCTCCGCTCGCAGCTCCACCATGTCTCTTCCCGCTTCCGACTGGTCATCCAGGATCCCCGCAATGTCCTCCTCTAGGCCGTCCTTCTGGTTGTCCAGGCGGTCGAGGTGCTGCACGATGGCGTCCATCCCGGTCTTTGGGTACTTGCCGATGAGGAAGGATACGTGCTCGCAATGGCACTCAACGGTCCTTCCACCTGATTCTGCGCACCGCATGGTTCCCGGCGCCTCGGACTCTTCCGCCATGGGTGTGTCGCCCATGTTATCCTGCTTTGGCTCCGTGTGCCGGGCCACAGGCGCCGTTCTGGCTCTGGTAGACCTCTCCAACGCCCCGGCGTCATGCTCCAGGCTGGGTTCGGGGGGCGTGTGCCCCCTTGTGGACGGTATGGCAATCTCCTCCAACTCCGAAGGGAAAGCGGTCCGAAAGCCATCGGAATGCCCCTCGGAATCTGCAGCTGAACACAGCCTGACCGGGCTGGGATCTTCCTCCATGGCCCTGGCCTCCGCCGCGGGTTTAGGGGACCCGCGCTTCCGGTAACGCCGGGACCTGCCGTTGCTACCAGTCTCCTCCAACTCCTCCGCAGCGGAGCAGAGATTGCAAGCCTTGCGGCATTGCCTTTCGCACATGGAGGCCAGGTCCTCCATGTCTAGCCCATGTCCTACAAGGGCTCTCTGTCCTGAGCATCTTCGCTCTTCTCGGGCTTCCAAGTCTGGCGTCGATTCCACGGACTCCACGATCTGCACCCGGGGCGTCCTTGGGCAGGGCTCATGAGGGCCCAAGTCCCCGGTGCGGCGGTAGTGGGCAGGTACTCCTCTGCTACCATAAAGAAGGTCCCTACCAGGACCGGCCCCTGCTGTACCCCTTCCACCATTTCCTGTCACTCCTATGGTCTTGCTTCTCACCAGGTTCTGCATGATCTTGCCCTATCCTGCACAATTTCTCACAAAAAATAGTAAAATATGGCTCCTTCACACAAATCCTGATCCCTTGCAATAACCAACTCCCAAGTACAATAGCTCCAATCCAAATGATCCAAAATGAGGGCTTCCAAGAGTGTTTGAGGTCCTGCGTTGACACTCAACAACTCCTCTCAACACGCGGGTCGTCTCACGGTGCACACGGAGATACGGGCGTTGGGCATGTACATAGAATTGCACCAATAGAATGATGGAAAAAGAAGCCCTGAAATTGGCATATGAACACAAATCAAGCATAATTGGGGAAAGATGAAAACATACATAATCACAGCCATAGACCCTTCATTCCCTGGACTCAGGACCTTCCCTTGACTCACCAACATATTGCCCTGAACCAGGTCAAAAAAGATGGCTAAATGCCATGTGTCAAAAGTCACTACACAAATCCCAAAAATGTGTTCCCTCCGAAGCCTCTAAATCCTAGCCCAATAGGGGAGGTAGCGTGTCATGGCCTAGAGTGGGACTGAGGACCATGCACTACCCTGACATAACCTCGGTTGGACTTGAAGTCGATTGGGCTTGGAGAATTGCCCTATGATGATGACCTCACAACATAGCAAAATTAGGCAAATCACACCATAGTGCCCAAAATTCAATTATATACTCAAAAATGCATACGGCAACTGTTCAAATGCTCCATGCATGTGTCAAACCCGAGACTAATTTACAAGGGTGATATAGACCAAACGTCAATGCCCAAGAATATCCCAACATTGGTCCCCAAACCCCTCCGGATATATACATGCCATGCTTCACAAGTCAACTCACGAATTTGAGACCTAATTTTGTGAGGCCTCGTGTGCCACGCCAAAGTGACCACGTGATCTGGCATATGGTGAGGTGCAACACCGAAGCATATGCCAACATTTAAGCAACATACCATAGTTGACGGTTCTCTAGGCACTTTACTGTTAGCCGACCAGTTGAGCACATAAAATACCAAAATGAGCATAAAATGAGGTCAAAAAAATGCAAATATTGCCAAATTCAAAGTAATCACAATAGTATATAACTTCGCTCACCCGTGGTATCAACATATCGTTCAAAACAGAATTGCTTAGGACCATTTCGAACAATCCCCAAACTTGGATCCCCACATGGTCGCATAGGGACACCTTCGAACCTCCTCTCGACACGCACCATGAAAATGGGAGAATTGATAGTGGCGCTTGTGGGTCGCTCTGTAAGCCCTCCCACATGCACTATATGTGCGGTAGACTTAGTCTAGCGCTATGGAGCTCATCATTGTGACATGGGCGAAGCCCTAGCCACGTATGACTCTCCATATCTTCCTACAAACGGACATATATAACATGGGCGTGAGCATAGCGAAGCACATACCATCCATATAACACATACCCTTAAAAGTGGCTCCCACCATGGTATGCCATGCCCCTCCATGGACATAACTTCACGTTAAATATATGTGGGAACCAAAGAAAAGGTTCTATGCAACACCAACACTCATGCGGTACACTCGAAAGTCGCATTAAAATATTCGGTTGCATGGTCCAAGAGTTATAAATCATTTTCTACCCTCTTGACCATTATCCCTTGCTACACCAGGCATGTGTGCACATCAAAGGCGTTTAATAATTCCTCAAATAAGTTGAGACCAAGGCAATTCCAGCCCATATCTCAAATTCGGAATTTCTCGCAATGAGCCGGAGATATGATTCTTCAAAGTGGCCTCATGAACAAAATTTGTTTCAACTATATCTCCAAGAGAAATGAAAGGAACAACAAAAGGAACGTTGATTCGTGATCAGGGAAAGATGTAGGACCGCTCGAAGTTCATCATATCCAGTGCGACGACCTCTAAATCGAAAATCCGATTCTGAATGTCTGAAAAAATCAGATTAAGTTTGCAAGTATATAACATGAAAATTGCGGAAGCAACGAACCCTTCTCTGATGAAATTCGACCCTCCATCAGGGTTTCTGCTAAACTATCTGGAAATAACAGTTAACCAATCGGTTACCGCAAAGTCGCGAGCCAACTGACAGTCTCAGATACATTGACAAACAGAACTGGTAGCTGAAAAATTACAGAAACATTATGATAAAGAAACCCTGTTGATTCCTGATATTCTGATATATAAATCTCAGCCGGTGGCGCCTCGGTTGTGCATGTGACCCCTCATAGCTGGAATGGCGAAACCTATCACACTATCAAATCAGGTTAGGTCAGGTGGATGGGAGAGTATGATATCAGCCCATGGCGTCTGGCCGGCCCATAGATACACACCCGAAGTGACCCAAAGATGACCACGGGGGTCCGAACCGGCTTCAATATCTGCCGCACGTCACACATGGGGGCCCAACTCAACCCTACCTCCATCGCCCTCGTAGTCTCAGTTGACTACCCATCGGCAATCAAAATGGACGTGGCAGGAAACGGAGCTCGCACAAGAGTACTACCTTCAGTTGCATACCATTGGGGGGGGGATACCGGCCACAAGACTCGCTCTCGGCTCAAAGGCACACCAAGCAAGATTCAGGTGGGGGGGGTCTTGTTCACTTGCACGCTGCATCTCGCCATAGGGCTCACCACAGCACATTCCGGCGTGCCCCTTGCCCCTAAGACGGTGGCGTTGGCCGTCTTGGCGGGGGCCTGCTGCGGTGTTACCAAGTGAGGGAAAAAATATTGATCGCGCGCCGAGGGGGGGGGGGGAACAGGACACAGCCGAAGTGCAGTGGGCTCCCTAGCTCCTGGAGACAGCTCACGTGGCCCGCACCTGCCCTCCAGGGCCCTTAGGACCCAAAAGACAACAACTCACATAACCTCATATCTTTTATGGCTGTGAGGATGGGCCATCGCTCTCTCTGGGCTGGTATGGAACTACAGCCATACTGGTTGGTGTGGATGTGACAAAGCAGAAGAGCGTAGGACACATGGGGCGTCAGGGAGGAAAGGAAAACACCAAACCAGACAAGCTCGATGCACACCCAAGACTTGATTTGTCTATGCGTCGGTGGCTCCACATCACATCACAGCCAAAGTGCAGCGGATCCCCTGAGCCTGCCCTACAGACCGCTCACGTGTAGGAGGGGTGAAGGACCACCTGTAACCGGCATACATCACACGTCAGGTGCCCGTACATCGGCTTCAAGGGGGGTACACCAGGAATGGTTCATCTAGCAGCGGTCCCCGTAGGAATAAAGGTTGTGGGCGTTCCCCGAACGCGCCGTGCAGTCATCAAGTCCCGTGCTCGGTGCTGGACATATGCAGAGAAGGCAAAGAGGAAGAGGTCCATCAAGCTTAAATGACATCGCACAAGAAGATTAGGCAGGGCAAACACACATGTATGTGGATATGTTTGTGTGTGTGTGATGTGGGGAGAGTAGAGTCCATGAGAAGTCAAGATGCGCCAGTAATTTAATCAAAACGAACAAAAATGTGGCATCCCACATCCCAAGAGGATGGGCCCTACCTGCGAAAGATAGGCGGAAAAAAAAGTGACAAACAGGAGGTCTCGCGAGACTTGGAGGCAATTGGTAAAGGTTAGGTCCAAACACATACCACACTCCCACATGTACATACAAGACTTCAACCAAGATGTCATCCTCTAGTATACAGTCCTTGTTAAAAAAGAAAAACCTCTTCTTGAACATGTAGTAGGTTGAGGAAACAATCACAAACAGTGTATGCGGTGAGTAGGTTGGGCAAGGAGGTTTGAGGTCTGAGGTTTGACTTTTCGGGTACTAGATGCTCTTCAGCCCCGGGGGGCTACCTGGTCGGGCCCGGTGATATTCTCCCCACCAGGACCCAGTGGGGGCCCCTTCATGACACACCTCCTCCCTGGTGGCGGAGTCCCCCGAGTTCACGAGGCTGGGGAGCCCTGTCCCTCCCAGGCATCCCCATTTCGCCACTCCCCGGTCAGTGCGTCACTTAGCATCCGTGCTTGCAGGCGCTTACCCACTATGCCGCCCCCCTGATGCGTGGTCGCCCGAGCTGCCGGCGAGGTCGGGACCGTGCTACTGGCTTCTCGTCAGTGGGGGCCCAATGGGCTGGCGCGGAGGCTGCCTAGCCGCGGCGTTGGTGCGTAGCACTGTGTGCTACTACTGCCTTGGCGGGTGCGGTGCCCTGGTTGTGTGTGCGCGGCGCTGGCGGCAGGTCTGGGGGTCGGGGCCAGTGCCAGTTCTTGCTCCTCCCTTCCCTGGCGTCCCTCGCGGTGCGTGTTGCAGGTTGTCCCGCCCGGATGTCCCTTTCCCTCGCCTGCGGGTACGCCATTCGAAGCGGTCTGTGCGTTCCGCGGGCTCGGTCCGTTTGCCCTTCGGGTCTGCGCCGCGTGTCCGTTGGGTGTGGGTGCGCTCGTGCTCCCGCGGTGTACGCGCATCTCATCCCCCCCCGCTTGGTTTTTGTGGCGCGCACACCACGCGTGGTTCTCGTGCAGGGCGCCGGTAGGGCGGCACAAGAACGCCCTGGGGGGGAGGGCGCCTTTTACCTGGGTGTAGGGCGTCCGGGGTTGGGCGCTCTCCCACGCCCGACCGCCCATCCTTGCAGCGTGCTGCTGGGGCCCGCTACCCACTGGCTGTGAGTGCGGCGGGTGTGGGCATGGGGACCCGTCACCAACCAGGCAGCGCGGGCTCTTGCGAGCTGGCTTTGCACGCTGTGGCGGCGGCACGAGGGAGCCCGGGTTGGGGGGTCGCCTCTTGCCTGGGCGTGGGGCGTCCACGGTTGGGCGCTCTCCCACGCCCAACCGCCCGTCCTTGAGGGTTGCAGCCGGGCCCCGCTGCGCACTGGCTGTGGGTGCGGGGGGTGTGGGCGTGGGGACCCGTCACCAACCCCACAGCGCGCGCTCTTGCGAGCTGGCTTTGCGCGTTTCGGGGCGGCTGGGGGGGGGCTGGGGGGGGGTACCTCTTGCCTGAGCGTGGGGCGTCCGGGGTTGGGCGCTCCCCCAAGCCCAACCGCCCGCCCTTTGGGCGTGCCACCGGGGCCCGTCAGTCACTGGCTGTGGGTGCGGGAGGTGTGGGCGTGGGGACCCGTCACCAACCCAACAGCGCGCGCTCGTGCGAAGCTGGCTTTGCGTGCTGTGGGGGCGGCACGAGGGCACCCAGAGGGGGTGTCCCTTGCCTAGGGTTCGGGTGTCTGACTTTGGGCTCTCCCCCCCGCCCAACGGCCCGTCCTTGGAGCGTGCAGCCGGGGCCCGCTAGCCTCTGGCTGTGGTTGCGGGGGGTGTGGGTGTGGGGACCCTTCACCAACCCCACAGCGCGCGATCTCGCGAGCTAGCTTTGCGCGCTGTGGAGGCTGCACGAAGGTGCCTGGGGGGGGAGGGGCTCTTGCCTGAGCGTCCGGTGTCCGGGGTTGGGCGCTCCCCCACGCCCGACCGCCCGCCCTTGGGGCGTGCTGCCGGGGCCCGTCAACCACTGGCCGTGGGTGCGGGGCGTGTGGGCGTGCGGACCCGTCACCAACCCCAAAGCGCACGCTCTTGCGAGCTTGCTTTGCCCGTTGCGGGGGCGGCACGAGGGCACCTGGGGGGGAGGGGGCACCTCTTGCCTTTGCATGGGGCGTCCGGGGTTGGGCGCTCCCCCACGCCCGACCTTGAAGTGTGCCGCCGGGGCCCGTCACCCACTGGCTGTGGGTGCGGGGGCTGCGGGCGTGGGGACCCGTCACTAACCCCACAGCGCGCGCTCTTGCGAAGCTCGCTTTGCGCGCTGTGGGGGCGGCATGAGGGCGCCCGGGGGGTGGGCGCCTCCTGCCCGTGTTTTGGGCGTCCGGGGTTGGGCGCTGTCCCACGTCCGACCGCCCGTCCTTTGGGCTTGCGGCCGGGGCCCGCTACCCACTCGCTGTTGGTGTGGGGGCAGTTGGCGTTGGGACTCAACACCAACCCCACAAAGCGCGCTCTTGCGACCTGGCTTTGCGCGCTGTAAGGGTGGCAGGAGGGCGCCCAGGGGGGAACGCCTCTTGCCTGGGCTTCGGGCGTCAGGGGTTGGGCGCTCCTCCACACCCAACCGCCCGTCCTTGGGGCGTGCGGCAGGCACCCGCTACCCACTGGCTGTGGTTGCGGGGGCCGTGGGCGTTGAGACCCGTTACCAACCCCACAGCGCGCGTTCTTGCGAGCTAGCTTTGCGCGCTGTAGGGGCGGCACGAGGGCACCGGGTGGGGAACGTCTCTTGCCTGGGCTCGGGGCGTCCGGGGTTGTGCCCTCTCCCCCGCCCAACCGCCCGTCCTTGGGGCGTGCGGCCGGGGCCCGCTACCCACTGGCCGTGAGTGCGGGCAGAGTGGGCGTGGGGATGCGTCACAGAGCCCACAGCGCGCCCTCTTGCGAGCTGGCTATGCGCGTTGTGGGGGCGGGATGAGGGCTCCCGGGGGGGACGCCTCTTGCCTGGGTGTGGGGCGTCTGGGACTGGGCGCTCTCCGGCGCCCGACCGCCCGTCCTTGGGGCGTGCGGTCGGGGCGGACCACCCACTGGCTGTGGGTGCAGTCTGCGGGCGTCGGGGCCCGGCTTCCTTGGCACCTTCTCCTGTGCCCCATTTCGTCGTGTGTTGTGCGCGCTGTGCGGGTTCGCTGCACCCGATGGCCGCTGTTGCTTTGTGCCGTTGTTGTGGCCGGCGGCGTGCTACTCCGGCGTGCCTCGTGGCTCCGGGTTGGTGCGCCGCGCCTCGTCCGGTCTGGTCGCTCTCCGCTTCGGTGGGCTTTCCCGTCGCCGTGGTGCCCTCACCCACCCTGGGGGCTGTCGCCCCCAGTTTTACTGGGCGGCTGCGCGGGGCAAGTGGAGGTCGGCCGTGAACCGCGTTCATTGTGCCTGCCGCTGGCCCCTGCCGAGGCAGGGGCCCTTGGCTCGCTCCGCGTCGTACCTGCTCGGGGCCCCGGGAGCGTGTTGTCCCTGGCGGGTCTCTCCGGCTTAGGTCTTGGGCTGATGCGCTGCGGTGGTTTGCCACGCCACGCCACGCCACGCCTGGGTCCCGCGCGTGTGTGCCTGTGTGTTCTCTTCTTTGCTGGGTGGGGCGGGCCGGCCTCCAGGCGCGGTTTGGTGCGCCTCACCTTTCCTTTGGCCGTTTTGTCCTTCTTTTTTGTTCGGCTTCCTCCGGGCTGGGGTTGCCCGTGCTTGGGTTTTGTTGTTTGTTTTTTTGTTCTTTTTGTGGTTCTTCTTTTTCCCCTTGTCCCCTCCCCTCTGGTGCCCCTGCTGTCTCTGACATTTTGTGCTTCCTGGCCTGGGTGCCCTCTGCCTTGGCGCCCTTCGTCTTCTCCTACCCCCCCCTCCTTTTTTATTTTTCTTCCCCGTGCCCTTTTTCCCTCTCCGTTCTCCGCCCTCTTGTGCTCTGCGCCCCTCCTCGTGCTGGCGGTGGCGTTCTTCTGTTTCCAGCCGCGGGTGCCCCGGGCTTTGGCGCTGCGCGGTTTGCCCCCCCCCCCCTTCCCCCCCCGCCTTTTTTTGTTTTTTTGTTTGTGTGTTTTTCTCCGCCCCCCCCGGTTCCGTGTTCCTCGGTGTGTTGGCGCGCGCTGTTGCCTGCCGCTGTGCTTTGTGCTGTGTGTGTCCTTGGGTGTCGTGCTGTCCCTCTGTGCGGTGCTGCGCTGCGCTGTGGTGGTCCAGTGCGCTCGCATCGTGCTGTTCGTTTTGTTGGTGCCGTTTCTGGTGCCCAGTGCTCGGGTGCGCTCCGGGCTGTTGCGCTGTTTCCTGTGTGTTCTGCGGTGTGGTGTTGCGCTGCGCTGCTGGGTGCGTTGTGTATTGTAGTGCTGCGCGCTGTGCCGTGTCCTCCTGCGTCCTGTCGTGTTGTGCTGCGGCGCCTCTAGTGAGCTGGTGTGTTGTGCTGTGCTGGCGCGCCTGCGTCGTGATCCTGTGCTGTGTGCTCCTCTGCTGTTTTGCTCCTGCTTGCTTGCTTGCGGTTCCCCCCGCTTGCCCCCCCCCCCCCCGGGCGTGCGCGCTGTGCCTTGTGCTGTCTGGTGTCGCCGTGCTGTGCTGCCCTTCTGTCGGGTGTTTCGTGGTGCCGTGTTGCCGTGTTTTGTGCTTCGTGTCGTGATGTGGTGTCCCGCTTTGCTTCGTTTCTGGGCTGCTCCACGCTGTGCGGTGGTCTTTGTTCCGCACTCCGGCTGGCTGCTGCGTGCTGTGCCACGTCTTCGGCCGTGTCGTCCGGCCGCGTTGTTTACGCTGTTGTTTGCTGTCCCGTTTTGCGGTTTGTTGCCGTGTGCTGCGGTGTGCTGTGTCCCTGGGTGCTGTGCTGCGCCGCATTGCTCCGCCGTGTGTTGTCCTATTGTGTGCTGTGCTGTTTTGTGTCGCTCGTTTGGTGCCGCTGCTTGCTCTGTCCTTCCCTCAGGCGCTGTCCGTCGCCCTGGGGTCCTGCGCTTTCCGGCGCTGTGTTTTGTGGTGTTTCCCTATGCTGAACATATGCAGAGAAGGTAAAGAGGAAGAGGGCCATCAAGCTTAAATGACATCGCACAAGAAGATTAGGTAGGGCAAACACACAGGTATGTGAGTATGTTTGTGTGTGTGTGATGTGGGGAGAGTAGAGTCCATGAAACGTCAAGACGCGCCAGTAAATTATTGAAGGCCAACTTAAATGTGGCATCCCA
The DNA here is from genome assembly GCA_964036045.1 of Eutreptiella sp. 'Long Island Sound 2002'. Classification (NCBI taxonomy): domain Eukaryota; phylum Euglenozoa; class Euglenophyceae; order Eutreptiales; family Eutreptiaceae; genus Eutreptiella; species Eutreptiella sp. 'Long Island Sound 2002'. The sequence goes on along the minus strand of OZ038379.1, from coordinate 92,640,204 downwards.
CATCCCAAGAGGATGGGCCCTACCTGCCAAATATAGGGGCAAAAAATAGTGACAAACAGGAGGTCTCGCGAGACTTGGAGGCAATTGGTCAAAGTTAGGTCCAAACACATACCACACTCCCACATGTACATACAAGACTTCAACAGAGGTGTCATCCTCTAATATACAGTCCTTGTTGATAAAAAAAACCTCTCCTTGAACATGTAGTAGGTTCAGGAAAAAGTCACCAACAGTGTATGCGGTCAGTAGGTTCAGCAAGGAGAAAGCATGTGAAATTAACACAAAAATCGAAGTTCAAGGGTCATTCGCATTTTTTCACGCCTCACCACTATTCTCATCGCAACGAACATCCTCAAACCAGGCACAATGGATACCTTGATATGTTAATTTCGTCACTATGGCCCAAAAATTCATCAGAATGTGGCAAAAAGTGCCGAAAGCAATCATTAAAAAAATGGGTCAATGCACTCATATGAATTCAAAGCATGTGCAAAATTGTGTCAAGTACATTCCAAATAGGGTGCATTTTGCCTTTTCATATTTTTTTAGGCTTGATGCACCACTACAAAACAGATTGGAGGCTGTAGTATATCAATACATGTTGATATTGGCCAGAAATGCCAAAATTGGCCAAAACAAAGCCTCAAAATATGTACAATGGGGTTCGAAAGAAAATTCGAAATCATGCATATTCCAGTGGGGCATATTCAAAATGGGGTGTATGCGCCTTTGTCGAATCTTGTTGAGCTTAGTTTCCCAACCCAAAAAAATTTTGGGGGAGTGATATGTGAGGAAACGCTAAAAATGGCCCAAAAAGTCAAAAATGGCCAAAACAAAGGCCAAAGATATGTACAACTCAGTTTGAAACAAATTCAAAATCGTGCATATTTGAGTGGGGCATATTCGAAATAGGGTGTGTGCCCTGTTGTTGAATTTTTTCGGGCTCACAGTCCCAACCCAAAAAAATTTTGAAGGAAGTGACACGTGAAGAAGTGTCAAAAATAACCCCAAATGTCAAAAATGGGCCAACAAAAGGCATAAAAATGTGTGCAAAAGAGGTCGGAATAAATTCGAACTCATGCAAATTCGAGTCTAGCGACCTTGAAATAGGGTGTGGGAGTAGAAAAATGTTTTTTAGAACTCTACAACCTCACCTGTAGCACTTGGGGGAACATGAATAATATGCACACATGAGAAATGGCCAGAAAGGCAAAAATAGGCCAACAAAAAGCATAAAAATGTGTGCAATAGAGGTCGAACTAAATTTTAACTCATGCAAACTCGAGTCGAGCGACCTCGAAGTAGGGTGTGCGTGTAAGAAAATAATTTTTTGAATTAAATAGTTCGCCCACAATGGATTGGTGGAAGTGCGAGAAATGAAGAAGCGGAGTGATAACCTTCTCCACACCAATGTTGTCTTGGCAAAGAGCAAAAAGTCGGTATAGAGGTCCAAAAAAAATCGATGTCATGCAAATTCGTGTCGAGCGACCTTCAAATAGGATGTGGGTGAACTTCAAGATTTTTTTGAATGAAAAAATTCGCCCAGAATGGATTAGGGGAAGTGCAAGAAATGGACACCAGACCCATGTAGTCCTGGCAAAGAGCAAGCAGTCGATTGCAACCATCTGCACCATAAGATAAGTATAGGATTGTAAGGATCTTCCATGCTGGTCAAGTCAAATAACTCTCTTCCAGTGATGTTTTCAAAATTTTGTACTCCCAATCCAAAAATTTCAACTTGGGAAATCTTTCGGACACTGTTTCAATGGTCGCGCGGGTCGCGGAAAAAGAAAAAAAAAACCAAGAAAAAGACGCACAGCCAGAAGAAATAAAGCGAAAAATCGTCTTTTCCGACCTCAGAAACCCCCCCCCAAAAATTTCACGCCGCTGTTTGGCGAGGTCGCAAAATTTAGAACACTCACAAAAAAAGAAGAGCAATAGAGTCGCGACAGCGAAGAAGCCTCACACATCACTCATCCCCCGACGCCACTTACACGGACGGTAGCAAACGCGGCGACCCCCCATCGTCAGGCGCCTCTGCTGTGCTCCCCGGCGGCACTGTTGCCGTCTGTCGCGTCCCAGGAGTGCCAAACTCCTACAAGGCCGAGTTAGTTGGTGCCCTCCTCGGCTCATCCCTCTCTCTCGATGGTCAGCGTATCTGTCTGGACTGCCAAGGTGCCATAGCCGCGGTGCACAGCTGTCGGCGTCCGGTCCAGCAGGCCTTCTGGGTCAACAAAGTACGGTCCTCGGTCCTAAACCGAGGCCAAACCCTCGAGTGGGTAGAGGGAGACGTGGGGCATGAGTTCAACGAGGTGTCTGACACCTACGCCAAAGTCGGTACCGCCCTGCCCCTTCCCCCCCCGATGGTCCCGTCTACACCGTGGGACGTCATCCGCTCCGGCGAAAAAGTCCTGCCCCCCCACAAGGTCTGGACACACGACCTCATCCCCTCCCACTGACATGCTCATTTCCACCCCCTGTCTTGGCGTCCCCTCCGTCACAAACGGCTCGCTTGGCACAAGTGGCTCTTTGGCCTCCAGTCCAGGCCCGGCTATCGCCACTACGCCACTTTCTGGAGAGACGACCTCCCCAAAGACCCCTGCCCGCACTGCCACACACGCCACAATTTAAGTCTGCATGGTGTGCTCGCACACTGTACACCCTCCCACCCCCTCGTCCAGGCATGGCTAACAGCTTGGCAGCGACCACCTCTCTTACGGAGCTGGCGCGACACTGCCAATCGCCGGGACTTGCGCATCATGGCACGCCTGGCTATTCCCCAGTCCCTCTACTGTTTCCTCTCTTCCAACCTGGGAGGACTAAGGGCCGCCCGGGAAGCAGTGATGTCCTTCCAACAGAAGGTCGTCGACGCGGTCAACATTGCGCTTGCCACAGACGCCCCCTTCCCCCCGCCTCGTCGCCCCTGCCCGTTTAACATCGCTGACTGGCGAGTGTCCCCCCCCCCCCATCGCGTCCGAGCCACCAATCACTCCACAGGCCGTCCACCTTCGACGCCACTCACACCGATTCCAGTCAGAGTCTGCTGAATCGCCTGCCGCTGCCACTTTCTTTCCCACCTTTGTCATTAGGTCGGTGAGTTACTTGCCTCCTCACCCTTTTGCGGCAATAACGATACGCGCATTCGTGCATATAATCTTCGGCGATGCCCTGCCCCTGTGCCTACCAATCCTGGTCAGCGTCGACTGAGTCGCCTACAAGTGTCGCCTTCTTTCTCTGTTCCCTACCCTCACCATTAGGTCCACGAGATCATCCTGCCTCCCGCCCCCCTGCGGCCTTAACGATACGCGCACTCGTGCCTATGATCATCGTCAGTGCCCTGCCCCGGCACTCCGACCCCGGTCGGAGCCGAATGCATCGCCTGCTGATGTTCCTCTATTGCTCTCTACCTCCGCCTTTAGGCTAGTGGTTTCTTCATGCCTCTTCCCCCCCTGCGGCCTCGGCGCTTCGCGCATACGTGCCCGTCGCCTCCGGTGGTACCCTGCCCCTTACCGGTGCGCACCTGCCCTTCCCCCTCCTCCCCCCACACACCCATTCCTCGCGTCGGTTTTTAGGACTGCCTGAGTATCCCGCTGCTGAGCACCACTCCTTGGCCATAATCTAATGGTGATTTGCCATCAGGGCCATGTACTTACTCAGTTTTGACTACCTGCGTTGTCCGCCAGCCAATCTACAGTGTCTGTTGCCTGCCACCTGCATTCCATCTGTGGTGTTCTTTTTTGTATCCCACGGACTGGTTCTCCCCTGCACCCCCCGCCCCCTGCGCACAGTGGGTCGACGCTGTGCTATGACAGCCTGGCACTGAAAGGCCATAGCCCGTAGCCTTAGAGAACAACCTCGTATGCACTCACTGGCGATCTGGCGCCAGAAGTAGTGGAAAAGAGATAGGTGCCGGAAGGCCGTTTGCCAGGAGGACGTCAGGATTTTCCTCCCCCCGCTCCCCCACCGTTAACTATCTTTTACAAGGGAAAACCAGCCTTGCCTGGGCTCGCTGCCCACCGTTCCTGCCCCCCCTCCTCCCCTGGGCTTTCCCGTGGCTGCAGCCCGCGTGTTTGGCACCCTCACATGTCCCTCGGTTCCCCGGAACCCCTGGATGAGGCGATTGCCATCATGCCGCCCGTTTTTTAGTTTTTGCTTTATTCTTGCACTGTACCACCCATTCCTTTGCCCGTCCGCAGCCCCTCTGCCCGACCCTGACCCCATGAGATTGGGTTATGTTGTATGATGGGCTGGCCCTTCCTGCATCCGGACTTCCTGCGTTGGACGGTGGACATGTATTTCAAAAAAAAAAAAGAAACACAAAAAAGACGCACAGCCAGAAAAAATAAAGCAAAAAACCGTCTTTTCCGACCTCAGAAACCCCCCCAAAAAATATACCGCCGCTGTTTGGCGAGGTCGCAAGATTGAGGACACACACAAAAAGAGAAGAACAATAGAGTCGCGACAGCGAAGAAGCTGAGCGTCTTTTTCGAATTTTCTCAGCCGCATCAACTTGTTCTGGGTCTGACGTCCCCCAACGAAAGTATTTACAACGACATATTATGATATGTACACGGTTGCTCTGATGGTAAGGTTAGATGAATGCTGGATGGGCGGAAAAAATTTCGGATGTCCCCGGAGGCGCTGGGGCGGGGGGGGGACAGGGGCAGACGGACCTGGGCACCTAGTAGCGGTGGGCCTAGAGGGGAGAGGTAGGCGTGTTTGACGATAGCCCGCCTTGGAGCGTGCAGGTGGGAGAGGGGGAGTGGTCTTGGCGCGCTTTGGGGGCGCCCAAACGATGGTGGTCTGATGGGTTTGTGATGATCGATGGTGTTTTTGTTGTTGCCGTGGGCGTGAGTGCTGAGGAGGGTGGGGAATGGCCGACGAGGGGGGGGGGGCATGGTGCGGATGCGCGGCTGGATGGGCGTTTTGAGTTTTTAGGCGCGCGACAAGTGGCTGGTTGTGCTTTGGCTGACGCTGGCTTGGATCGTTTTTTTAGGGCGAGGTCGCAAAATTTAGGACACTCACAAAAAAAAAGAACAATAGAGTCGCGACAGCGAAGAAGCTGAGCGTTGCTTGCCCCAAAAAACCTAGCAAAGTGCGTGCTCTAGGCGCTAGGGACTCGTGCGCTCCCGAAAACAAAAAACACACAAACAAGAACAACGCCACCGGCCGCCGAAAAACAAGTATGTTATATGCCGCGCAACGCTAATCAACGACGTAGCAAGCACAACACGGTAAGATGTAGGCAAGGAGAGAGCAAGTATGATACAAACCGCGCCACGGTGGAGACGTACCGCAAGTATGAGACCATGCATTGCAAGCCCACTTGCATAGGGAGTAAGACGGCGCCGTAACACGCGAAACAGGAAAAGATGTAGGTAAAAAGGGAGCCACACAAGTATGTTACATGTCATGCCGCGCACGCGGGAAGGACAACGAACAAAGGTGATCAAAGATGTGCCGGGTGCAAGAATAACACACACAAGCAACAACAACGCCACCGGCCGTTAAAAAACAAGTATGTTATATGCCACGCAACGCTACATAATGCCGTAACAAACACAATGCACAATAAGATGGCAGACAGGCAAGTGTATGTTACAAACCGTGCCAATGATGGAGGCATACCGCAAGTATGCACACATGCATGCAAAAGCCCCGCCCCAGCACGCCCACTCGTATAGGGGGTATGACGGTGCCGGAACACGCCAAACATGAAAAGAGGTGGGTAAAGAGGGAGCCACACAAGTATGTTACATGTCACCCGGCGCACGCGGGGAAGGACAAGGAACAAAGGTGGCCAAAGAGGTGTGTCGAGCCGTGTCGAGTGCAAGTAGGAGATAAACCTACGCCAAACAACGCACGCTAAATTACGCCGTAACAAGCACAACACGGTAAGAAAGAGGAGAAGGGAGAACACGTACAAGGCATAAGTAGGTAACATACCACACCACCGCAAGGGTATGAGACCAACCAAGGATGGCAATGGCAAGATGCCATGGCACGACAAAACCCCCGCCGCCGCACGCCCGTTTGCATAGGGAGCACAACGACGCCGCGACACATGAAACACGCAATGATGTGGGTGAGATAAGTATGTTACACCCACGCAAGCAGCATAACGGCGACAAGAAACGCATCACACGAAAAGATGAGGAGAGAAAGGAGGGAGCCACGCAAGTATGTTACCATGTTGTGCCACGGCGCACACACGAGAGGAGCAAAGAGCGCCCAGCCCGCGCCACCAACAGAGACCAACGAAGGTGTGGGACCAACCAGGGAGCAGGAAGAGGAAAAGAAAAGAGGGCCCCCACCCACGCACGTCTCGTTTTGAATAGAGAGTACAACGGCACCACGACAAACAACACACAAAAGGGTGTGGGTACGGGAAGAGAGACATAAGCACACCATGGTATGGCACAAAGGGGGAGGAGCGTGCGCACACACGTAGACACAAGTGCAAAGGCAGGTATGTTATACGCCGCGACGCCGCAACGAACGTGGTGCCAATGATGCACGACGAAGGCCCACATACCCCCACCCTTCCTTTTGTCTCAGAGGGCGCAACGAGAGAGAAGGCCGGCGAAGAGAAAGACAGGGACACACACCAGGGCGGCGGCAGGGAAAAAGTGCATGCCAGAGAAAAGGGCGAGCAGAGGAAAGGCAAAAGAGCGACGAAGCCACGAACGAAACAAGGGGTAGCCAGCAGCCGAGCAAGGGACGCGCGCAGGGAAGGGGGCACGGCAGGCACACGGCACACGGCTGGCACCACACCGCACCGAAGCACTGGAGAGGGGAGCACCAGAGGGACAAGAGAAAAGCGGCACCAGGCACCACGACACGCACCCCACAGACACCACACACACCGCACACACTCACACCCACGCCCACAGCACGTGGCCAGCGAGCCCCGGCAGCCCGACCAGAGGGCGGGCAGCTGGGGGAGGGGGAGCGCCTGACCCCAGAAGCCCCTCACAACGGCGGACGGCACCCCCCCCGGGGACGCCCTACCTCCACCCCCGCAGCGCGCAACGCCGGCCCGCAAGGGCGCACGCTCTGGGGCCGGTGCTGGGTCCCCACGCCCGCACCGACCGCACCCGGGACACACGGGTCGCGGAACCCTGGCTGCCCTTTCCAGAGAACAGGCGGCCGGAAGAGGGACAGCGCCTGACACCAGATGCCCCTCACATCGGTGGCAGGCCACCCCACCCGGGGACGGCCCCCCACCAGCCCCAAGGCACGCAGCCCCCACAGGGCATGCAGGCCAAGGAAACCGTGATGAGCCCCCACACCCACACGCCCGCGCCCGCAGCACGAGTGACGGACCCCAACAACCCGCCCAGTGGGCGGGCAGTCGGGGGAGGGGGAGGGCCTGATCTCAGACGCCCCTCATGACAGTGGAAGGCTGGGACCGCGGCCGCCGGTGGCCAGAGGTGTGTCCTTGGTAGCCCGGTGACCCAGGGATTTCCCAGATACCATTGTCCTGCATGGCCGCACAAATGGGCAGGGCGGCGCGCTGGTGCCACTGCCAGTGGAGTCCATTCATTTCATCCTGGCTGTAGGCCCCGGCACCCCCCACGGGGACGCCCTTCTGCCACTCCCACAGCGAGCAACGCCGGCCCGCAAGGGCGCACCCTCTGGGACCGGTGCTGGGTCCCCACGCCCGCACCGATCGCACCCGGGACACACGGGTCGCAGAACCCCGGCTGCCCGCCCCAGAGGACAGGCGGCCGGGGGAAGGACAGCGCCTGACAGCAGATGCCCCTCAAATCAGTGGCAGGCCACCCCACCCGGGGATGGCCCCCCACCACCCCCGCGGCACGCAGCCCCCACAGGGCATGCAGGCCAAGGGGACAGTGTTGGCCCCCACACCCACACAGCCCCGCCCACAGCACGTGGGTGGCGGACCCCAACAGCCCGCTCAGTGGGCGGGCAGTCGGGGGAGGGGGAGCGCCTGACCTCAGAAGCCCCTCACAACGGTGGAAGGCGCCCCCCCCGGGGACGCCCTTCCGCCACCCCCACAGCGAGCAACGCCGGACCGCAAGGGCGCACGCTGTGGGGCCGGTGCTGGGTTCCACGCCCGCACCGACCACATCCGGGACACACGGGTCGCGGTACCCCGGCCGCCCGCCCCAGAGGACGGGCGGCCGGGGGAGGACAGCGCCTGACACCAGATGCCCCTCACAACGGTGGCGGGCCACCCCCCCCGGGGACAGCCCCCCACCACTGCCGCGGCACGCAGCCCCCACAGGGCATGCAGGCCAAGGGGACAGTGTTGGGCCCCCACACCCACACGCCCGCGCCCGCAGCAGGAGTGACGGACCCCAACAACCCACCCAGTGGGCGGGCAGTCGGGGGAGGGGGAGCGTCTGACCTCAGACGCCCCTCATGACGGTGGAAGGCACCCCCCGCGGGGACGCCCTTCTGCCACTCCCACAGCGAGCAACGCCGGCCCGCAAGGGCGCACGCTCTGGGACCGGTGCTGGGTCCCCACGCCCGCACCGACCGCACCCGGGACACACGGGTCGCAGAACCCCGGCTGCCTGCCCCAGAGGACAGGCAGCCGGGGGAGGGACAGCGCCTGACAGCAGACGCCCCTCAAATCAGTGGCAGGCCACCCCACCAGGGGACGGCCCCCCACCAGCCCCGCGGCACGCAGCCCCCACAGGGCATGCAGGCCAAGGGGACAGTGTTGGTTCCCGCCACGCACACACCCGCCCCCACAGCACGTGGGTGGCGGACCCCAACAGCCCGCTCAGTGGGCGGGCAGTCGGGGGAGGGGGAGCGCCTAACCTCAGACGCCCCGCACAACGGTGGAAGGCACCCCCCCCGGGGACGCCCTTCCGCCACCCCCACAGCGAGCAACGCCGGCCCGCAAGGGCGCACGCTGTGGAACCGATGCTGGGTCCCCACGCCCGCACCGACCGCACCCGGAACACACGGGTCGCGGTACCCCGGCTGCCCGCCCCAGAGGACGGGCGGTCGGGGGAGGGACAGCGCCTGACACCAAACGCCCCTCACAACAGCGGCAGGCCACCCCCCCCCCTGAGACGGCCCCCCACCACCCCCCCGGCACGCAGTCCCCACAGGGCCTGCAGGCAAAGGCAACAGTGTTGGCCCCCACACCCACACGCCCGCGCCCACAGCACGTGGGTAGCGGACCCCAACAGCCCGCCCAGTGGGCGGGCAGTCGGGGGAGGGGGAGGGCCTGACCTCAGACGCCCCTCGCAACAGTGGAAGGCACCCTCCCTGGGGACGCCCTTCCGCCACCTCCACAGCGAGCAACACCAGCACGCAAGGGCACACGCTGTGGGGCCGGTGCTGGGTCCCCACACCCGCACCGACCGCACCCGGGACACATGGGTCGCGGGACCCCGGCCGCCCGCCCCAGAGGACGGGCGGCAGGGGGAGGGACAGCGCCTGACACCAGACACGCCTCACAACGGTGGCAGGCCCACCCCCCCGGGGACCGCCCCCCACCACCCCCGCGGCACGCAGCCCCCACAGGGCATGCAGGCCAAGGGGACAGTGTTGGGCCCCCACACCAACACGCCCGCGCCGGCAGCACGAGTGACGGACCCCAACAACCCGCCCAGTGGGCGGGCAGTCGGGGGAGGGGGAGCGCCTGACCTCAGAAGCCCCTCATGATGGTGGAAGGCACCCCCCGCGGGGACGCCCTTCCGCCACTCCCACAGCGAGCAAGGCCGGCCCGCAGAGGCGCACGCTCTGGGGCCGGTGCTGGGTCCCGACGCCCGCACTGATCGCAACGGGGACACAGGGGTCGCAGAACCCCGTCTGCCCGCCCCAGAGGACGGGCGGCTGGGGAAGGGACAGCCCCTGAAAGCAGACGCCCCTCACAAGAGTGGCAGGCCACCCCACCCGGGGACGGCCCCCCACCACCCCCGCGGCACGCAGCCCCCACAGGGCATGCAGGCCAAGGGGACAGTGTTGGGCCCCCACATCCCCACACCCGCGCCCACAGCACGTGGGTGGCGGACCCCAACAGCCCGCTCAGTGGGCGGGCAGTCGAGAGGGGGGGCGCCTGACCTCAGACGGCCCTCACAACGGTGGAAGGCACCCCCCCCGGGGACGCCCTTCTGCCACCCCCACAGCGAGCAACGCCGGCCCGCAAGTGCGCACGCTGTGGAACCGGTGCTGGGTCCCCATGCCCGCACCGACCGCATCCGGAACACACGGGTTGCGGTAGCCCGGCTGCCCGCCCCAGAAGACGGGCGGTCGGGGGAGGGACAGCGCCTGACACCAGACGCCCCTCACCACAGCGGCAGGCCAGCCCCTCCCCGGGGACGGCCCCCCACCACCCCCGCGGCACGCAGCCCCCACAGGGCCTGCAGGCCAAGGGGACAGTGTTGGGCCCCACACCCACACGCCCGCGCCCACAGCACGTGGGTAGCAGACCCCAACAGCCCGCCCAGTGGGTGGGCAGTCGGGGGAGGGGGAGGGCCTGACCTCAGGCGCCCCTCGCAACAGTGGTAGGCACCCCCCCTGGCAACGCCCTTCCGCCACCCCCACAGCGAGCAACGCCGGCCTGCAAGGGCGCATGCTGTGGGGCCGGTGCTGGGTCCCCACGCGCTCACCGACCGCACCCGGGACACATGGGTCGCGGGACCCCGGCCGCCCGCCCCAGAGGACGGGCAGCAGGGGGAGGGACAGCGCCTGACACCAAACGCCCGTCGCAACGGTGGCAGGCCAGCCCCCCGGGGACGGCCCTCCGCCACCCCCGCGGCACGCAGATCCCACAGGGCATGCAGGCCTAAGGGGCAGTGATGGGCCCCCACACCCACACGCCCGCGCCCGCAGCATGTGGCTGACGGACCCCAACAGCCCGCCCAGTGGGCGGGCAGTCAGGGGAGGGGGAGCGCCCAACCTCAGACGCCCCTCACAACGGTGGGAGGCACCCCCCCCGGGGACGCCCTTCCGCCAGCCCCACAGCGGACAACGCCGGCCTGCAAGCGCGCACGCTGTGGAACTGGTGCTGGGTCCCCACGCCCGCACCGACCGCACCCGGAACACACGGGTCGCGGAACCCCGGCCGCCCGCCCCAGAGGACGGGCGGCCGGGGGAGGGACAGCGCCTGACATCAGACCCCCCTCACAGCAGCGGCATACCAACCCCCCCCGGGGACAGCCCCCCGCAACCCCAAGCCAGGTAGGAGGGAAACGGGACCAGACCGCCCCCCCACAATCACACCAGACGGAGCAAGGGACCGGGGCAGGACACACGGAGGGGCACGGACCACGTGGAACGGCCCTACCAGCGCCCGGTGCGGGGACCGCGCGAGGTGCGCATAACACACCACCCAGGGGGGGGGGGAGCGGACGCCGCGGGAGCGCGAGCTCACACACACGCAAAGGGCACGCGGGAACTACCAGAAGGACAACCGGATCGAGCTCGCGGAAAGCACAGACCGCGTGGAATGGCGTACCAGCGAGCGAGGGTAAGGGACACCTGGACGGGACAGCCCGCCATAGCCCCCCGAACCGGCCGCGAGCGCCGCGCACACATAGACGGGGCACTGCACCCGCCAAGGCAGTAGTGGCGCACTGCGCCACGCCCCAACCCCTAGGCTAGGCAGCCTCCGCGCCAGCCCAAGGGGGTCCCACTGGCGACAAGCCAGTAGCACGGGCCTGGCGGCGCCGGCGCCCCGGGCGACCACGCATTAGGGGGGCGACGGGGTGGGTAAGCGCTCGCAGCCACCGCTGCGAATCGATGCACTGACCGGGGAGTGGCGAAATGGGGAAGCCAGGGAGGGGCTAGGCTCCGAGCCCTGTGAACCCGGGGGACTCCGCCACGGGGCAGGAGGTGCGTCTTGGAGGGCCCCCCACTAGGACCCGGTGGGGAGGATATCACCTGGCCTGACCAGGTGGCCCCCCGGGGCCGAAAGGCGTCTAGTACCCGCAAAATCAAGCCTCAAACCTCAAACCCAACTTGCCAATGACCAAGGATGTCTGTTTTCTAGCATGGTACATGGATGAACACCACAGACCTCAATCAAAGTAGATGCACAATGACACAGGCGAGTAAGGACACTTTCCAAAATTGCTCTTGATCCTAGTTGAAGTTCTCTCACATAGAGTATCACATAACATTCGAACAATAAACCTTACATAATGTCATCTGAGACAATTCTATGAAAAAGATAAGTAAACATACAAACAAGAGCACAACAAATGGACACACAGTTTTTTTACTAATACCAAAGCGACACAATTGAGTACTATACGCTACGCGCAACGCTACGCCGACAAAGATTTGTGTGTGTCGGACCTCTAGCATGTGTGAGCGGCATAATCAGCTCGTCACACCAAACCAAAAGCACCAATCAAATGGTGCGGGTCCAAAACCACAGAAATTCACCATCTCGTAACGTCAGACGCGCAGAAATCAGAATTGGAGAATAAAAACTCAGTAGGCTCACACCTGATCGCGATTTATGTCGCGCGCGCACCAGGCCAAGTAAGAAAAAGTGCTTTTCCAATGCTTTAGGGTATACTTTAGTTGTATTGGAGATGCTCTCAGCACACAGGCATTTCTATCTTAGTATTGGCCCAACCAAAAGTGGTGATAACACATTTTGACCTATGGAACCAAACACTAAATCAGGATATGGAGTGGACCCCTTAATCCCCTAACAATGTGAGGCTATTCATCTTTTACTGAGTTGACTGAAAACTGACATATCGAGGGCAGAGCCTATGAATTTATCTATGTTTACTCATGAATTCTTAGCTATCCTAGTGGTATGCACCCTAGGGGGCTGGGCGGCTCTTTTTGAGAGGTCCTGGGTTCAATTCCCGGTCAGCCTAGCTAAGTAGGAAGATCCCATGTGACATGGCAGTGACCTCATCGCCACATGCCCTGCCACCTCAGCACATATGGGACCCAAAACAAAGAGTGCACATCTCCTGAGATGGCACTATGGAGATTGAGTGACCATGGGGCAGTTTTCCAACTTTTTTTCCAAAACATTTCAGGTATCTTTGTGAATATGCAATCCTATTTGCCCTGAGTTGCAGTTTCTATGAATCTTCTTATATCTTTCACTGTTTACACTGCAGCCCTTCATGCTTTGATCCTGATTCTCTTCTACTTGCTTATCTTTGGCTTGAGCTATCCTGGATTGGTTGTATTTCAGCAAACAAAACATTTTCCTCATCAGGAACAAGCAGCAGGAAACCCTACACCAGCAGCAAGCAGCAGGAGAGGCACAACAAACACACAGTGTTGAAATCACTATAAAGCTTTCTGGTAGTAAGAGGCAGACTGTCTCTGCGTACCGGCAGCAACCCCGTGCCGTACATCCAGTGCGCCGAGATCAGTCATATATAAGCAAGGGGGCGAACGAAGATGGACACAAAGAAAGAGGACACCGACGTGAAGACAGCGCCTGAGGCACCAGCAATGCCAGCACCTGGTGAACCTGGACCTGGACCTAGCGCTGTACCTTCGGAGCCCTTACATGGGCCAGTGGACGTGGCGGAGGATTCGTTGGAAGGACTGCAGTCGGCCTTCCGGGCCCTCTCAGTCGAGGAGGTGGACACCCAACCTGTGAAGAGAAATAGAGAGAGAGAGAAGGATGCTGGAGACGAAGCAGACGAAGGAGAAGACCAAGGGCACGACCCGACGAATGATCCTACCTTCGAAGGCGCAAGAAGCGCTTCTGGCCTCCACCCATCACCCTCTCCTATACCCACCACACTCCCAATTCCAGACCCAGCCGCTGCAACATCCACACCCATAACCAACCCACCTATGGCTGAGGGCACAGGCTTTACTGGTATGCCTACCTACCCTGCCCATGGTATGAACCCACCTACCACTGCGTTTTCTTGAGGCAACTACTACCAGTGAGCCGGTGACCTCCAGTTCTGCGCCGCGATGGTATGCGGCTGACTATCACCATCCTCTACCCGTTACGGGAGCCTATGTGGATGTTCCTGGGTATGCAACCTTGAGTGGGTTGAGGAGAGGACCTGAGTCTCTTGGAGGCAGGAGTAGAGGATGGGGGAGATCCTCCAACAGGTCGCTGACGCGGTCGGAGATCAGCGAGGTGCTCCGAGGAGCCACCTCTAAAATTGTTGGCGACCTCACTCAAGAGTGTCGAGAGAAACTGGAGCCCCTGATGATACCGCCCCAAGCGTCACCTACCACGGTGGGAGTGTCACCCCATTGAGTACAGGTCAACCACCTGGTGGCAGGGCTGACAAACACCCTGGGGAGCCTGAGGAGCCGACCGATGCCGACCCCTGGAGCGATACCGGGAAGCCCTTTCGTACCGAGAACGACCCAGCCGCCCTACAGCCACTTGAAGAATTCTACGAGAGCCGAGCTGGACCGGCTGGGGCTGACAGCCTTGAGGGCAATGGTTGACGTGGAGCACCATGGCTCTAGTGATCTAGGCGGAGACCCCTCCGATGATGAGCCGCCGTCGATGACTTCTGCTTCGCCCTCGGAGGACGACGACGCGGAGGACCCCGAGAACCCAAGTGGGAAGAAGAAGAAGAAGAAGAGGAAGACCCGACGCCCTGAGGGGCGCAGGTCTCAGGAGGCTAAAGCTATTGCCAGCTCCAAGATCGTGGTGAACCTGCCTGAGTTCACAGGCAAGGACCTCAGCGAGTTCGCTGAGAATTTTGGCTGGTTTCTCCGATTGATCGGCCAAACCCACGCTAGTGGACGGGTCACGTGCGATCTGCTCCTGCAGTGGTGCAAGACCAAGTACCTGGAGAAGCAGGTCAGACAGTTCGTGACTAATTCCGCCACCTTTGCCGATGTGTTGGTTGCCTTGGAGAGGCAGCACCCGACTTATGAAACCCACCTCTCCATCAGGGCCGAGATCCAGAACCTGGCTGTGCTGCCCAACAACCCAAAAGCTGGCAGGGTCTCTGAGCTGTTGGCTGACCTGGATCACTGGGCTGGACGATTGACGCCCGGTTCCTACAGCAGCAACGACCTGCTTTTCTGGTTGGTGGCTAAGCTCCCTCGAGAGCTGTGGGACGAGTGCCGTTCAACGGCAGAGCGAAAGGCTAGACCCCTCCGCTACGAGGATCTATGTGTACTACTCCTGGAGCTGGCGCTGGAGAAAGAAAGCAACCAGCACCTGAACAACTACCGTCCTGGAGGTGGAGGCTCTGGAAGCCATGGCAAAGGGTACCAAGGATCCAGACCTGGGCAGGGGACTACCCCCAAAACACGCCAACGCCCGTATCATGGAAAACGTCAAGGAGCTCTTCTGGTGTGATGCCAGAGACGAGCAGGGCCACCTGCAGCACGCCCCTGACTGTGAGCAGCGAGACTGCTTCGTAGTCCAAGGGAAGCAGCAGGAGAAGAACACCGGTGCCAAAGCGAAGCTGCCGGATCACTACAGGTGTACAATCACCTGTGCCTTCTGTGGGAAGAGGAAGCACTACGAGGATGAGTGCTACCACAAGCAGCGCCTGTCGGCAAAGCTGAAGGGTGAAGATCCTGGCAAAGGCTCAGGCAAAGGTGGAGGCAAAGGCAAAGGCAACGACTCCGGCAAGGGCAAGGCGAAAGGACGTGGACAAGGACAAGACAAGAGTCAAGGTGGACGAGGAGGAGGCGCTAACCGCCAGCCAGACAAGGACAACAAGAACACGGACCAGAACGGAGGCAACCCCAACCCTAATCCAGGGGGGGACTCCGAGCCCTCTGGAGGGCAGTCTGGTCCTACCACACGCTCACGGACGCAGGCCTAGAAAGAACAAGGGGCCAAGCGGGAGCACAAAGGTGGTGATGACGGCAACGCTAAGAAGAGAAGCCGTTTAATGAGCATGGCCCGCAAGCTGCGGAACAAGGGGTTTGAGGTGACCTGTCCCGCATGGTTCTGACGGTGACGCTCCGGTGGCACCCAGGACCTGGTGTTTTGGGTACGTATCCGACTAGGGGGACGTGAATACCTGGGGGTATTGGATACTGGTGCCACCATATCTATAGTGGCCAAGAAGATTTTACCTTGTGGGAGCCTGAAGAACACCATGACCACCGCGGCTTTACGAATGGGGGATGGACATGTGGTGCACAGCTGCGGGGACTGTGAGGTGGAGGTACCTATGGGCTCCCGGACTATCGCCCATCGGTTCTATGTGATCGACACTGAGGCCTTCGACTTTGTATTGGGGACTGACTTCTTCCTGCAGCACTCCCAGATACAATTCCTGACGCTGCAAGCACCCTACCTCCTCTACGTGGACCACGGAAGTGGCAGAGGGTCTGTGCCACAGGAGCAGTCGGAACACACCTCGAGCTACCTGAGGCTATCGAAGGAGGAGCCTTCGAACATGATGGCGGCCTTCAAAACTGAGGACTATCAACTATTGGGGGAAGTCCTAGACCAGGGTCTGGAGGAGTTGGGTTACTCTAGAGAAGACCTGAATGTGGAGTTGTTTGCCAGCGACAAGCAGCATGTACTGGACCTTTACTGCAGCAAGGGGAAGAACTGCAGCTACAAATTTTCCTGGCCCTCTCTCGGGATGGCCTACGGGAACCCCAGGTTCGGTGAACTGGGGAAGGTCCTGACCAAGGTGGCCTTGGAACGTTCCCGTATGGTCCTGTGTTCCCCCGATTGGGGAGCCCATTGGGGCAACGAGTACTGGCAAAACCTCCTGGACAGGCTGACTATCAGCTCTGTTCGGTTACCTGATGAGGCCATCTACGTGCCTCTGGGGCATAAGACGCCTATTGGGAAACCCGGATGGGGGAGTATGCTCAGCGTGGTGGACGGAGGTCTTACCTCCATCCCCTGGGAGGATCTGGACCCAACTCTGGTCCAGGCTATACAACGAGGAAGCGATGGACTTGCCTTGGGTGACTTGAAGGATCGACTACGACCTCAAGATGCTATTGAGACTATACCCGGAGGGGAAGAGTACGTCGTGACTGACACCAACGCCCCCAACTCTCCCTGCCATGTACCTGTTCCTGATGGGGTCTCTGAGTGTGGACTATCCGAGCTACCTAGCTCCATCCACTCAGATGAGGAAACTGAGCACGACGCCTTCTTCGTGCAGACCTGCTCGGAGGAAGTGGAGAATGCCGAGTACGTCGCCCCACTGAAACCCCTACCCTTCATGAGGGTGGAAGACCCCGTGGACGAAGAGCTGGACCCTCGATCCAGGCTAAGGGAGTATGTGGACTCCAAGAGGAAGTTGGTGGCGAAAAAGCTATGCTACGCTAAGCCTACCCGCAGCTCATGGCCACTGAAGCTCTATCGCTAAGATCTATCCCAACTGAAGGAGGACCTCGAACAGAAGATCACCACCTGGCGAAGGGAGGTAGATCTTAAGCTCATGAAGAGCGGGTGGGGCGCCCATGTGAGGACCCCAGAGGAGGAGGACCTCTCGGAGGAATGTGTATGTGAACCCCCTCGAGCGTGCCTATGATGCCATCGTCCACCGGAGATGGTTGAACAAGACCTCCTATATGCCTACCAAGGGTTGAAGGACACTACCAAGGGCGAAGAGTCGGTGGAGGATCACCTCCCGACGTCTATTACTCAGGGGGCAAGCAACTTACACTCTGACGAGGACATGGAGGACAAGACCAAGCTATTGGACCCGCGGGTGCAGAAGCTTATAAGAACCTATCTGGAGGTGTTCGGAGAACGACCCCCTCCAGGTTCATGTGACAAGCTGGTACAGATGGACCTAAAGCTGAAACCCGAGTTCGTGGGTCACAAGATCCGGAGGAGACCCTATCCAGCTCCTAAAGAGCAGGCCGACGAGATTGTGCGACAGATACAAGAATGTATCGACGCTGGCCTAGTCCTGGAGTACAAGGACGGGGACTACCCTCTACACTGCAGCTGCTGTTCCCTGCTGGCTAAACCTGGGTCTACAGCCAAACGGCTGGTAGTGGACTACAGAGAGCTGAACAAGAAAACACTGAACCACTCAGGGTCCATTCCTAATATGGAGTCTACCCTTGAGAAGATAGCCTCCTGTCGCTACAAGACCAAGGTGGACAAGAGGAGCGGATTCTGGCAAGTGGACCTGACGTCCAACGCTCAGGAGCTACTCGCCTTCATCACCCCTCAGGGGAGGGTGTTCAAGCGGAAGAGCATGCCATTTGGCGTGGCCAACGCACCCGCTCTATTCCAAGAGCTGATGAACAAGATCTTGTCCATCCTACGAAGGTGACCTAAGGTGCAGGAGCTTATATCCCGTGGGGCCCACATGGAAGCTCACATCGACCATGTATGCCTCGGGACCAATACCCAGGAGGACCACCTAATCCTCTTGGGTGAGTTCTTTGCGGTCTGCCAGGAGAGCCACACACGACTCAAGCTGGAGAAGTGTGAGTTCATGCAGGAGACCATGCAGTACCTGGGGTTTGGCGTTGGCTATGGGTGGTGGACCCCAGCGGCCTCTAAGGCCAAACCCCTGATGGATGCTAAGGTACGACACGAAGACCGCAAGAAAGGACTTCATGATGTACGCAGTTTCATTGGGGCGTGCAACTTCTATCGCCGCCATATCAAAAACTTCACCTACACCAGCGCCATTCTGACGGACTTGATCAAGAAGAGTACTACTTGGCGCTGGGGCCCACAAGAGCAACAAGCGTTTGACAAGCTCAAAGACAAGGTGGCCAACGCTAAGTGCTTGGGCGTGCCTAGGGCACAAGGGGAGATTATCCTGGTGACCGACGCCAGCAATGTGGGCGGTGGTGGAACGTTGTTCCAATGGCAAGCACTAGAGGAGGAGGAGTTCGACTTGGCCATTTCCCAATGGGGGACGGAAGGTCTCAACCGAGATGGAACCCTCAAGCACAGCTACCCTGAAGATAAGTGGGTCCTAGGTCCTCTGGGCCACTGGAACTGGAAGTGGAACGAGGCCAGGGGGAACTACTCCACTTATGAGCAGGAATTGCTCGCGGTAATGCTAGTGCTATCCTCACAAGCACGACTGTTGGGGAGTAACCCTGTGGTCTGGCTGTGCGACAAAGAACCGGTCCGCAGTTTCCAGAAGGGCCCCCCACCTGAGAAGGCCAAGCTACGGCGCTGATGGACCTACCTCAGTCAACTACGGCTGACGGTACACCATATCCAGCGACCGAAGGACGAGTGTGCAGACTACATCAGCCGCAACAACTTCGACGCCCTGATTGGTGCCCAGTCTGAAGCGCTGGCTAAGGAGGCCTTCAGCCGTATGGACATCCACTTGGACCTCAGCATGACTATGATACGCCCCCGGGATGGACTCCAACAATCGGAGTACCTGAAGGAGTTTGGGGATATCTACAAGCGCCTGGAGAAACGCCTTGAACCCCTCCTGGTCAACCAAGATCAGTGGAAGAGGGACAAGAGCTACCTCTGGCACGAGGACCGCATCGTGGTGCCTAGTGACAGAGTCCCAGCGCTGCTGAAGTGGACCCATGAGTCCAGCGGTCATGTGGGTGCTGACCATACCCTGAGGCTATTCAAGCAGTGGTTCCACACTACGTGGACCGACGACCAACTGCGGAAATCCCTCCAGCCTATCGTGGACAAGTGCCCGTGCAGGTCCTGCAAACCAGGGGATATCACGGACAGAGGTCTCTACTCGACCTCGCCCATCCCTCACTGTGCTAACAGTGTACTATACGTGGACTACACGGAGATGCCGAAGTTCGGGGGCTATGATTTCGCCCTCGTTGTAACCTGTGGGTTGACCAGGTTTACCAGGCTGTTTCCATGTACCAAGCACATTACCGGGGCCGAGACTATCAAGATACTCCTGGAGGAGTGGTTTTGTGTCTATGGGGCGCCCAAGGAGATCAACTCCGATGAGGACGTACGAGTACGCTCAGATACCGGTTGGTACAAGAGGGTCCTGAGATCCCTCAATGTCCAGGTGTCTACGGGGATCCCCTACTCGCACACGAGCAACCCCCTATGTGAGCGACAGATCCGTGTCCTCAAGGAGAATGTAAGGATATGGTGCAAAACTGAACACACCAGAGAGTGGGTGAGACTATTCCCCGTCATATCCTTGATGATGAACTCCCAAGAGAGTTCAGCTACTCGCTACTCGCCTCATGAGCTATTCCTAGGGCGCCCGGCATGGTTCCTAGATGCCCCCTATCCAGAGGACACCCATTCTTCTGTGGGTGAATGGGTCCAAGAGCAACAAGCGAAGGTGGACAAGGCCAAGGCTCTGCTCCAGAGAGTGAGGGAGCGTCAGTGGAACAAGAAGAACAAGCACCGAGTACCGGCCACCTACCAAGAGGGGGACTGGTGCTGGTGCACCACAGTCGACTACCCGCCTGGCCACGCTCCACCAGCGATTACCCATACTTCGGGCCGTACAGGATTCTATCAGTGGATGGACAACGTATCACTGTGCAGTGTTATCCCAGTCTAGGGGGGACCCTGGTGTGCGCTGCTCAACACCTGAAGCGCTACTATGATCCTGAAGACATCTCTGGGGAGGAGTGGGAGCTGAGCGAAGAGGAAATCGCCGCCCTAGACCTACAAGGGGCTGCCAGCCCTATGGAAGTTGAAGGGGAACTCCCCGACATGAACGCCGAAGAGATGGCTAAGAAGGGCTTCTACCTGGTGAAGTCTGTCCTACGCCACCGCTATCGCCAGGGTTGGCGCTTCTTCACCCTCTGGGAAGGGTTCGGAGTCGAAGAGGCCACCTGAGAGCCCTTCTCTGCATTTGTTCTACCTGAGGGACGCCTAAACTCAGTTCCGGTTGACTACATGTCCCAAAACGACCTTGGTGCGTTGCTGAGGCTCCCTGAGACGCTTGCCTCCAAGACTAAAGCTAGGGACTGAACCTTACCCCTAGCTGTGCTACGTATGTCTGTGTGTGTCGCACTTCTCTCCCGGGCGTGGCTCCCGAATCAACGGGCTTCGCTGATGTCGGACCGAAGGTCCTAGTCAGGTACTGGAACCACTACTATGGCGCCCAATTTCTGTGCTGGCGCCTATCCTTGGAGGAAGACGGCAAAAGCCCTACCAACTAGAAGGGAGGGGTGGCCAAGTGTGCCAAGGGCATACAAAACGCCCTTTTTTGCTAAAGGCCAAAAGCTAACCCACTCCCCTGCCCGCGAGGAAAAGCACGTGGGACAGGAGACACCACTACTCTATACACCCTACCTACAGTGGCACCTTCCTGGTGGGCGAGCACTTCTGCAACTGGCTCAAGACCCCACTCAGGACTACCACTCCTACACGCACTTTCTACTGGGTGGTGTTGAAGATCAACTCGTGAGTCCTAATGACCCTCCTGTGAAGAAGACAAGAGAACACAGCGCTGCTAAGCAACTGTGGCCTAACAGGGACGCCACGATGCGTTTCCCTGCTAGGGCTTGGAGGGAAGGGGTGCTCTTGTTGCGTGCACAGCGTTGATGTCGATGGAGTCGAACTGCCCTCGCCACTCCTGGCTGAGGTGCAGTCAATTGTTTGTGTGATCAGCGCCCTTGTTTAGCAGGGCAAGAAAAAAATGGGACGCTGCTGCACCAATCACCCTACCTGCCCACCTGTAAAGCAAAGGCCAATGAAGGGGTGTTTGTGGCTGAGGAACCAAGCCACACTCCACGTATTATACGCTTCTCAGTGTGACCTATAATACACTGTCCTCAAACACGCCCTGTCAAGCAAGCAAGCGTTAAGAAACTCCTCAGGGTCTCCTAAGGAACATACCGAGGAGCCCCTGGGTAACCTAAACAAGGTTTACCGCGCGCATTTTGCGTGGCCTACCCTTTAATGCGTGTGTAAATGCACGAGCATGCACGAGTGGACGAGCTGTCTTTGGCAAACCTACAAATCTTACCCACAATCACGAACTCTACCAGGGGGTGGCCCCACCTGGGCTTACCTACCTTACCTACCGCTGGAGAGTGAAGCAAGGTGAGGAGAAAAACGAAGCGCAAGCGAAATCGTCGCTATGCATCGGTGTGTATGATCTAATCAGTGCAACAAAAAGGGAGGTTGGTGCTGTAAGAGCAGTTGTCACAGTTGCCCCGCATTGCACCGCAGGGCAGGACCGGTAGCACCCCATGACAACCACTCCCTGGCCGAAGGCCATCTTTTTTTCCCTAATCTCACCTCTAATCATCTGCAATCTTTCTAATCTAGCCCTCTACCGTTTGTCAGCGCTGCTACAAGCCTCGTTCACGGAGACACGAGACAAGCAATGTGCATGCTGCATACGAGACGAGCACACCTGAGGTTTATACCTGATTCATTGAAGTCTTTTCGTTGATTTTGGAATTCTTGGATTTTTGACTCTTTCTGTCAGTGTGGGTGGAATCTGTATGTTTATTTATTAATGTGTGTCTCGTAATTTTCCTGTCTACGTGAGACATACGTTTATAATCTCATTATTTCTGAATTTTCCGGTGCTTCGCTAGGAGCCGCTCCTGCGCGCCGCTTTTTTCTGCGTAGGAATTTCTTGATTTAAAGAATCGAGAGATGACTACAATTTTTATAAAGATGTGCATCTGATGCACAATTGGATTCTGCTCAGGTGTGTTGTCTGAGAAAAATTCTAGGCCGTCATTTGACGGATTTAGGTGTTGTCGCTTCGCGGTTGCGTGGATTCGTCCATAATTCTCCCATTCCTGCCTCTGCAGATATCCTGGCGAAAGCGTCGCTGAGTAGGCCGCTTTCTGGGCCGAAAAGCAGCAGCCAGGAGACTGAGCAGAACCAAAGGCCCCACCAATGGGCAATTTAATTTCCTGACGACTCCCTTCGCCCTAAGATCAGGACAGCAGGTCGCCAGCAGGTTTTAACAACCAGAGTGGATGTCCATACAGAGTCTGGCGTTGGGTTAGTGTCGCGCTGCGTCTTGGAGGGAGGGATGCACATGCATATGTTTTTCGCATGCTCCCCAACTAACCCAACCAAGCCGCAAAAACCCCGGCAGCGCCATGAGCACTGAGCTTTCTGTAGGAAATGTCACAAACAAAGCAGCAAAAAGGCGCCAGCCATGGTGAGCGCCCATTTTTCTGTGTGACGGAAGCTATAGGTATTTTAAAGTAGATGTGGAAACCAAGGAAAGGCCAAGAAAAAATCCCTTTTTCCTGAACGTGCGACAGTGGTGGCCATCACAGCACATTGGGGGAGTAAGAAAGAGTGCTTTTCCAATGCTTTAGGGTATACAATAGTTGCATTAGAGATGCTCTAAGCACACAGGCATTTCTATCTTAGTACTGGCCCAACCAAAAGTGGTGATAACACATTTTGACCTATGGAACCAAACACTAAATCAGGATATGGAGTGGACCCCTTAATCCCCTAACAATGTGAGGCTATTCATCTTTTCCTGAGTTGACTGAAAACTGACATATCCAGGGCAGAGCCTATGAATTTATCTATGTTTACTCATGAATTCTTAGCTATCCTACTGGTATGCGCCCTAGGGGGCTGGGCACCTCTTTTTGAGAGGTCCTGGGTTCAATTCCCGGTCAGCCTAGCTAAGTAGGAAGATCCCATGTGACATGGCAGTGACCTCATCGCCACATGCCCTGCCACCTCAGCACATATGGGACCCAAAACAAAGAGTGCACATCTTCTGAGATGGCACTATGGACATTGAATGACCTTGGGGCAGTTTTCCAACTCTTTTTCCAAAACATTTCAGCTATCTTTGTGAATATGCAATACGATTTGCCCTGACTTGCAGTTTCTGTGAATATTCTTACATCTTTCACTGTTTACACTGCAGCCCTTCATGCTTTGATCCTGATTCTCTTCTACTTGCTTATCTTTGTCTTGGGCTATCCTGGATTGGTTGTATTTCAGCAAACAAAACATTTTCCTCATCAACAACAAGCAGCAGGAAACGCTACACCAGCAGCAAGCAGCCGGAGAGGCACAACAAACACACAGTGTTGAAATCACTATAAAGCTTTCTGGCCGGAAAAGGAGTAATTGAGCACCCCTAGGATCTACTGCATCCCATTCCAAGGGTATGTTTTGTGTGTGTCGGGCTTTAATCGGGCTTGGGACCGATGCCGTCGGGGGTAACCAAAAGGGGGAAAGCCAACTCTATTGCAATCCCATTCACTGTTACCGAAAATGCTGTGTGTCCGCAAACGCTGAAGGATCGCTCAGCTGCAACGCTGTGCCAGGCCATTGCCTCGAGGGCGGTTGGCCACTGTTTGATGCATCTCCATCTTGAAGCGGTGTGCCAACCCTTTCCACGCCTGGGACTCGGTCAGCTTGTCTCGATCAGAAAAGATTTGTCGAGGGCATCTTTTCAGTCGAATCACTTCGCGTAGCAACAGGTAGACAAGGTCATCGGCTGTCATGTCCTTGCGGCAAGGGATGAACGTTCCACGCTTCGAAAACCGGTGGACCACAGTCAAATTAGCATGATGACCTCGCGTGGTTGAGGGCAGTCCAGAGACCCAATCGACAGACACGCTGTACAATTTGATGTCAGGCACCCGTAGGGGTCTGAGCTCTCTGGTGGTGTTGACGTATCGCGAATTAGCCGCTTGGCACACGTCACAACACAGGATGTAGCATTCCACATAGTGTCAAAGGTGAGAACAGACATAGTCACGTTTGATGAATGCCATGGTTGGAAGTAGTCCCGAATGGCAGTAGAACTCGCACTCGTGGTACACAACGGCTGTTACGAGCGTTTGGGGTACGAGAACGCGCTTCTGTCGACAGGTGGAAGAACTTACCGTTGTCGAAGGACTGTTTGGCGTCTCGGAGTTGATGTCATACTGTAGAGCTTCCAATGGCGATCTCATAGATGTGTCTTGTCTGTGGATCTTCCCGATACGCCGCCGCCTGGGCTGCTGACAAAGTCAAATCCTTGCATTCATAATGTCGGTGCAGTCTGCGGTGTGTGCCCTGTCAAGGTCAGAGCATATTGAAGTTATTTGCCAAAGGTAACTCGAAGAGGGTCAAGGGCGGTCCATGTCCATTTCGGAAAGATCATCAGGGTCGGCTGACTGGTCTGGTATTGCGTTGCCAGCATGGTCGAGGCGTGCCGCAGTTTCATGTAGATCCTCAGTCACCAGCCCGTCAGTTGACAATGGCTCCAGTTCCTCGTGCTTGTCGGCTGTTTATGTGTCGAATTGGGGTGCTGTGCCAGCGTCAGCGCCGACATCCGGATGCTTCCCCACGGAACGTCCACTTCGAAGTGATACGTGCAGATTGTTGTATGGCTGGAGCCACACCTCGTCTCGTGAGAACGCATGTTCGAGCTCATGCAGAAACTCATCAACCGGTTCTCCTTCAGGTGAAACCCAGTTCTCGACCAAGGGTACTACAAAAGGTCGTTTACGTGTGGCATTCTTGATGTCCATCAAGTGTCTCGACGTCACGCGGGAACATGCGTCGGCTGCTGGATACTCGGGACCCGGCACATACCAGGACGTGAGGTTGTACTCTTTGAGGAACTGCGAGCAACGTGCCTGCCTTGCTGTCAACAGTCGTGGACACATTTTGACATAGTGAACGCTTTCGTGGTCGGTATGTACATGCACTTGCTGTGGTCCTCAAAGGAGATGGAACTACTGCTTCAGGGCTAGTACAATAGGCAACAGTTCCTGTTCTCGGATGGGGTATCGAGTTTCAGCAGATTGTATCTTCCGTAACATAAGGGCAATAGGTCTAAGATGTCCTTTGTACTTCCCATGTGCACATTGTTGTGTTAGCGTAGCCCCTACGCAATCCTTCGAAGCATCTGTGTACAGATGGTACGGTTGTCAGGGGTCGATAGCACTGAGATGTGTTGCACTGATCAATGCTTGCTTCAGCTTGTCGAAGGCAGCTTGGTGCACGGCTGTCCACTCCCATTCGAAGTCCGCTGTGAGCATAGCGCTGAGGGGAGCTGCTACGGCCTGGAATCCTCCGACAAACTGTTGGTAGAATCCACAGAGATCGATACACTGTCGAACTTCATGGACGGTGGTCGGAGCAGGCCAACCTCGGATGACCTTGATCTTCTCAGGGTCCATATGTACTCCATCTTTATCGATGATGTATCCGCAAAAAGGACCTCGTGGCTGGAAGAACGTAGGCTTGTCCATGCAGGGAAACAACTGGTGTCGCTGCAATAACTCGTGTACCATATCAAGGTGTCGTTGACGTTCCTTGGCATTCTTGCAGAAGATGAGGATGTCGTCGATATACATCCACACGAAAATTCCCAAGTGATCCCGAAGAATATCATTGACGACGCGCTGGACTGTCGATAGTGCGTTGCGGAGGCCGAAGGGCATGACGACACTTTCGCAGGCCTCATACTGCGTGTTGCAGGCAGTATTTTTGATATCTTCGCCAAGAATTCGAATCTGGTCAACCCCACTGAAGAGGTCGATTTTGGAAAAGACCGCAGAGCCCCCCAGTGTGCTCAATGTAGATTGGATCGCAGGTAAAGGGCATCGATCTCGAACTGTTCGGGTATTCAGACCTCGTTAGTCGTTGCACATACGCCGCCTACCATTTGCTTTTCTCAGTAGCAGGCAACTCGCTACGTATGGGATTGAGGATGGTCGAGTTCGGCCAGATCGATGCAGCTTGTCCAGTTGATGTCAAAGCTCATCTAATTGGCTGGGATCCAACCTATAAGGATGTATCCACGGAGGTTCTTTTTCAGCGTCGAGGCGTATTCGATGGTCTTTTCCAGGTCGAAGCGGAGGTAATTCCCCTAATTTGGCTCCTTCCCGGTCGTAGAGACCCGCCCATTCGTGTATTCGAAAAGGCAATTTGCGTCGAACTTGGTCCAGTCAAGCATCGTCGCTCTTGTCTTGCATGCTGTGCATTTGGTGGACCGGCACTGCGGGTCGAGGCATGCAGCACAGAAGTATTTGACCACCCGTGAGATCAGGTCGACGGATTTCCCGCTTGAGCTTCGGCAACGAGATGTACTTGATTTCCATGTTGCTGCACTATTCATTGGTGATACCACCTTCCATTGAGGGTGTCGACATCATTCTCCACATGTGTCGACGAGCGTAGGTCAGTATGTTCTTTGGCAGGTTGTGCAGGGCTCTCAGCCGGGCCCACTTTCCAGGTACTGGATGAAAGTGTCGAAAGGAGATCCAACTTGGAAATTGCTCGGAATTCTAACTGGGTGGAAGCCCTGGTTCCATCGAAGGAGAGTCGGTACGAAGTCAATCTGTGTCGTACGTCTGCATACCGCTCCTTTCAGTTGACAGTCGTCTTATAGCTTCGAAGCCATGGTAACTCAAGCAGCACATCGGGCAGGATCTTCAGGACGTTGAGGTGGTCTCGAAACACCAATTTCTGGAACTCGAACATAACCTGTCGTGTAGTATCGCACTTTGACTCGGACACCTCGGGTGGTAATTACGTGTCCTGGGTGTGTGAGTTTGTAGAGGGGAAATCGCGCCCTCTTTGCTGTTTGCATCAACACGAAGTCACTCGTCCCTCCACAGTGGACTAACACATGCACTCCCGAGTGGAAGGAGTGTCCTTGACGCGCACAAGGGTGCCCTCAAACCCTGAACAGAGTCGCATGTTGAGGTTCCGTCCTCCTGACGTTGACACTGCGAACTGTCGAATTTTCTTCGGGTTTGTCGATACTGGCGTTGGAGTGGAAACTCTTCTCAAGGACATCCGCCACCAGGTCTTCGAAAGTGCTTCTTAGGCCGTCGTGGGTCCCTCTCTACTCTTGGAGTGTGATCGCAATCGCCCTTTACTGTCTCGGCTGTGCTCTCTTCGTGGCGTGCCTGACATGGATCCTCGAACCTCTCTTCCTCTGGATGGTGGTCGATTCTTTTGGCAATCGCGGGCTAAGTGTCCTTGCTCGCCACTGTTGTAGCAACGTCAGGTTTCTTGGTTGTCATGACGATTCGGGCGGTCACCTCTGCGCTCCCCAACGTACGCATGTAGTTCTTCTCGAAGCTTGGCGATGGAATCTAGGTTCATCGGTTCCGGTGTCGTCAAAGGCATTGGAGCTGCACTCAAAGTTGGCATGGGGTTGATGTGGGATGTCGGCATAGGGTTGGAAGGAAACATCGTTGAAGTCGAAGTTGGAGGAACCATAATAGGTAGAGGTCGCGAGACTGCATCGCCCCTGGTGTCTCCCGTCGGCCTAGAAGCATTCTGAACCTCCTTAAGTTGATAACCAACTGCCATGTACGCTTTGGGGATGCTCTCCACAAGCGTGTCGAAGCCAAATGGTGTCCCTGAGCGCCATTACGAGCGAATCTGACCGATGTATTGTGGACGTACTGCATCGTTTGACAAACCTTCAATTAATGGAGACTCCACGAGGTAACCTATCTGAAGGTCACTTATGTTAACCTTCTACTTGATGACGCAGGTGGAAATTCGCGCACGTAGTCTGCATGTCAAGGAAACTCGCTTTCCCTCATTGTCAACATGTGAGACGAGTACACTGGCTCGTGGGATATGCAATCGAAACGCTGTCCCAATACCCGCATCAGTTCAAACCAGTCATCTTGCACTTGTTTCGTCAGTCTGTGGTAGTAGTTGATGGCGTCACCTTCGAGAGGGAATGGCAGAGCAGTGACTTGATTGTTGGGCGAGTTGATATTGGATAAGATGAACGCTCGCATAAGGTGTTCTTTCCATGTTCGAAAGTCCCCTAAGCCTGGCTTGCCAGAAAATAGTCGAACCAACTTGCGTAGACGTTCCACTCAGCGTCCAAAAATTTGGAACGCTGGAGTGCGAGAATTCATCAATGGATGAAAAGGTCTGAGGTTTGACGTTTCAGGTTTTGGGTACTAGACGCCTGTCGGCGCCAGGGGGCCACCTGGTCGGGCCAGGTGATATCCTCCCCACCGGGGCCTAGTGGGGGCCCCTTCATGACACACCTCCTCCCCGGTGGCGGAGTCCCCCGGGTTCACGGGGCTCGGGGCCCTGTCCCTCCCCGGCTTCCCCCTTTCGCCACTCCCCGGTCATTGTGTTATCTAGCAACTAGGTTGCAGGCGCTTACCCACTACGTCGCCCCTCTGATGCTTGGTCGCCCAGGTGCCGGCGCCGCCGGGCCCGTGCTAGTGGCTTGTTGCCAGTCGGACCCCCATGGGCTGGCACGCAGGGTGCCTAGCTACGGGGCTGGTGCGTGAAGGGTTGCACCACTACTGCCATGCCGGGTGCAGTGCCACGTTGGGGTGCACGCGGCGCTCGGGGTAGGTCTGGGGGGACGGGGCCAATGCCGGTTCTTGTTCTCTTCCCCCCCGCCCTCGCGCCCCCTGCGGTGCGTGTAGCAGGTTTCCCCTTCCGGGTGTCCCCTGTCCTCGCCACGCTGGTACGCCATTCCAGGTGGTCTGCGCGTTCCGCCAGCCCGGTGCGGTTGCCCTTCAGGTGCGCGCCGCGTGCCCGTTGTGCCGCTGTGCGCTCGCGCTCTCGCGGAATCCGCGCCACCCCCCGTCCCCCTTCTTTTTTGCGCGCGCATTCCGCGAGGTCCCCTCGCAGGGCGCCGGTGGAGCCGTTCCAGTTGGTCCATGCCGCGCCGCGTTTCCCGTCCGGGTCCCTTGCTCTGCCTGCGATGGATCAGAAGGACGTGCATGCAGAGGTGGTTGCTGTTGCAGAAGGTGTGGGGGTGGGTGGTGGCTCGAAGGCAAATGCAGCGGATGATTCGAAGGGGGCTGTGAGTGAGGCGGTTGTGGGTGAGGATGTTGCGCTGCAGGCTGGAAGTGCTGGAACGGCTGCTGCTGGATCGAAGACTGCTGCTGAGTTGTAAAATCACGTTTGAAGGATTGCACAAAGTCTTGGAGAAGGACGTAGTTCTTCAAAAGCTCAACTTCTCGTCGTTGCAGTGTGTTCGCAGCTGCTCTCATGGCGTTCTCCATGGATAATTGCAAGGGATCGATCCCTTGCGCAGCTGCACTCGTAGCGCTCTCTGTCAAAATTGCAAGGCATCGATCCTTTGCTCCAATTCAACGTACTTGGCCTGGACTTCGCTGACATGCGGATTGCAAACTGCAGACATCGTGAAAAATGCGAGGGAACCACTCACTTTTGCCGTTTGCGATACTGAACGCGTGGGCATGGTCACAAGCATGGCAAAAAGCAGAAGATTCTTGATCTTTTTTCAAACCATCATTGTAATCATTGACAATTTAGAAATGGATATAGAATCCTTGCATGGCGCTGGAAATGCGCCACTTGGTTTTCCCCATGACCCTTCCTGGTTTATTTATGAAACATGCAGACGCAATAGCATGAAAGTAATGGTATAATGTATCACACATCATGCACAAATGCACCAAAAGCGACACTGTTGTCGTCATACGGCGACGCCGCCATTTGAAAGTCTGAGGGGCTTCGGTCGCCGCCATCAGGATCCCAGTCGGCATCCACCCCAACCTGTGCAAAGCAGTGATTTTTGGGCGAAAAACAGTGAAATATAGTGATTTTTGAGGCAAAAAGACTTATTTCCTGCGTCTCCCCAGAAGCGCGTCGTGTAGCCGACATGACGCGTCTCTGCCCTATATCATATTATCTATGAGGAGGGCCACTGTTGGGCTCTGCCACGGCCACCTGGTTAAATCCTGGAATCGACTCAGGATTTTTCGAAAAAATCGTGAATGTGACCAGTTTCGGCAAAAATTGACCCTTGCGGAACGCCGCAAAAATGGTCACGGCTCATTCCTATATTTCTGAAAAAAATATATCAATACTAAAATTGATTAAAATCACCAAAAATCGAAAAGTAAAACTCTGATTTGGGGCAGCGGGCGCAGGCGACGAAGGTCGGCGCCGAGGCCAAAAATCATGATTTCTGGGCCATTTGACAAAAATTTCCCAAGAAATCAGTGAAATCCTGATGGGAGACGCTGAAATTCAAAACCCCCAAGCGCCAGCGCTAGCGCTGGCGCCAGCGGAATGAGTGGAGGACATCCTACCGTTTCACCCCCATCCTTAGAAGGCTTGCTTCTATCCAAAAGAAGGCAAGTCCAAAGATGGGTGCTTGGGCCTTAGGTGGTCTTCAATGATTGTGCTGACCCATGGGGGGGAAACATGGGCGATTGGGGGCGTGAAAGTGTTGGGTTGACAGCTGCCCAACTGCAGCACACGGTACACAGGGACCAGTGTCCCATCCTTGAGAACACAAAGGCCTTAGTGGGCATGGGGGTCAGGAGGTTGAGGGACCGCAATTTACAGTTAGAGCGGCCCTCAATTATACCATGTACGGGCCCAAGGGGGGCCACTCCCCGCACCTGGGGCCCCAGGTCCTGCAGTGTCTCTCCTATGATCTTCTGGTCCACCTAGGTCATTTTTGCTCCTGCTGCAGGACCCCCAGGGTGCTGCCGACCATGAACGATGGTAACCAGGTTCTGTTATGGCTTCGAACAGCAGCAGCGCAGCGAGCGCGCAAGTCGCAGTTGCAATCGCACTGCAGTCTGTGAATACTTAAGAAGCATCGAATGCCAATTGTGTGAATGAAGCGCTGTAAGATACTTCGATCTCTGGACAGGGTTTTTGTCTTCGAATTCGTGCTATGTATTGGTGCCCCGTCTAAAGGTCCTGCGAGGTTTGTCGATTTCGGATTTTGCATTTTGAGAAACAAGAGGCACAGGAGTACAAGAGAGTTCCCAAGAAACAAACCACAACAAGTGGTAACCAGCTAGGTGGCGGGGAGATCAACATTCGAGATCAATCTTCGACGCTGTCAACTTGATTTGGATTTCGATTCGCAATGGAGCGGCCCTTTGACGATGCAGCTATGCTGCACTTGATCAGAGACAGTCTGTTTCGAACCGATTCACCCTTGCATCACGAATTTTCGATTTCGTTAGAAACGTTCATCGCAGAGCGCATCGCAAGTCGAGAAAGCGAGTGGTTTCCATGTCTCTCTCGTGATCTTCACAGCTGTTCGCAGAAGCTTGCAGATACTCAAGCCAAGGTCATCGAATTGGAACAACGCATCGATGCGTTGCAGACAACAGCAGCAAGTGCTACTGCAGCAACTCATCACCGAGTCGACACTTTGCAGTCCTCCTCAGAGAGTGCAACTCAAGCTGCTGTAAGCCAACTTCGACGCGTAGAGCATGATTTGTCGCAATGTTATGCCCTGCTCAATGAATTTGTACGAGTTTCGAGCCAACAACTTTCGAACAACTTCCAGTTTCCGCAGCCACAACCACAGCTATAACCACAACCACCGTCTTCTTCGAACCAACCGCTGTATGCACCGCCGAGCAGGTCACCTCACCCTCAACAACAACCACCTCCACAACCACCTGTCTTCGACCCACATCCAGCGCATCAATTTGCAGTCCAGCGTGCTCCAACACAAGAGATTCTGGGACGTCGTGTCCAACGCTTGAATAAGCTGGTTAAAAAGTTTTCTGGGCGACCTGGATCTGGAGAGTTTCGAACATGGAAGGAGGATTTGTTACGAGCCTTCATCCTGTTGGATATTCACCTCACCCGTCGATCAGGTGACAACCATATCATTCCTCCTTGAAGGTGATGCTGCGGAATGTTATCATAGTTTGACGAAAGCTGTACAGGATGACTGGTTCGAGCTCATGCGTGTGTTGGGCCACTGTTTTGATTGCATATCCCATGAGCCAGTATATCTATCGAGAGCGTTGAGCTTGAAGGAAAGCGGGTTTCCTCGACGTGCGGACTACATGAGAGAATTCCGTACTCGCGTTATCAAGTCGAAGGTTAACACCAGTGACCTCCAGATGGGTTACCTCGTCAACTCTCGATTTGTTGAAGGTTTGTCGAATGACGCTGTTCGTCGGCAGTACATCGTTGAAGTCCGTTCGAGATGGCGTTCTAGTAGACCATTTGGGGTTGATACCTTGGTGAAGACCATCGCAGAAGCGTACATTGCGGCCGGATATCAGCTCGAAGAGGTACAGAACGCATCGAGAACGACATCAGGCACCCTGGGTCCTGCGGTGTCAAGACCCCTCCCTATGATGGTTCCACCAACTTCGACTTCCACGTTCCCATCGAATCCTATGCCAACGCCGCACGTCAACCCCATGCCGACCCCAGCTGCAGCCCCATGGCTTCGACCGTGCCAGAGCCGATGAGCCTCGATGCAATTGCCAAGCTCCGAGAAGAACTACATGCCTATATTGGTGAACGTCGTAATGAACGGTTCGGACGCCAAGATGGTCAAGAAAGTAGGCGCTGCTACAATTCTGGTGAACAAGGCCACTTGGCCCGTGACTGTCCAAAGAATCGACCGCCATTCCGAGGACGAGAGCGTCGGGGATCAAGGTCGAACACGCCGAGACGAGATCAAAGTCGAGATAGCAATAGACGGTTTCGATCCCGCTCCAAAAGCAGAGAAAGGCCCACAACGGCCTAGAAAACATTTCCGAAGACCTGGTGGTGGACGTCCTCGAGAAGAGCTGAACACCACCACCAGCACCAATAAACCCGAAAAGAATTCGACACTTGGAGGTGTCAACGTCGAAGGAACCGAATCTGAGCATGCGTCTCTGTTCACGGTTCGAGGGCGCTTTTGCGCATGTCGTGAAGACTCATTTGACTCCAGCGTAGAATTATTGGTCGACTGTGGAGCGACCAGCGACTTCATGTCAATGCAGACTGCAAAGAGGGCGCGACTTCCCCTCTATAAACTGAGAAACCCTGGACACGTCTTGACAGCCGGAGGTGTCCAAGTCGAAGGACGGTACGACACGAGAGCTTATGTTCAAGTTGGAGAACTTGTATTTCGTCATCACTTCAAGGTCTTGGAAATTTTGCCGGATGTGGTACTTGGACTACCATGGCTTCGAAGCTACAATCCAACTGTGAACTGGAAGGAACGGTACGCCGACATCCAACATGGTTCGAATTCGTACCGGTTTTCTTTTGGCGAATCAAGGCATTCCATCCAGCTACAGTTTCAAGCCGCTTCACAGCTGGACCTTCTTTCGATACTTTCATCCAGTTCCTGGAAAGCGAGTCCGGTTGGGAATCCTATCCCACATGCCAAGGAACGCCTCGACCTACACTCGTCGACACACGTTCAGCATGGTGCTGACATGTACGATGAGTCCGAACCGGAAGATGGTATCACCGATGAGGAGTGCAGCGATATGGAGATTGAGTACATTTCGTTGCAGGAACTCAAAAGAGAGATCCGTCGAGCTGATCTCACGGGAGATCAAGTATTTCTGTGCTGCATGCCTCGACCAGCAGTGCCGGTCGATCAAATGTACAAGATGCAAGCCAGCAATGACAATGACGGGCTTGACCCCGTTCGACGCAAACTGCCGATTCGATTACACAAGTGGGCGGACCTCTACGACCGGGAGAAAGCGGTGTATGGGGACCTACCTCCGTATTGACTTGGTAGAGATCATCAAATACGCCTCGATTCGGAAGACCATCAACCGTGGGTACACCCTTACAAAATGGATCCCAGCCAACTAGATGAACTTCGACGACAATTGGACAAGTTGCATCGATCTGGTCGGATCAGACCATCCTCGAGTCCATACGGAGCGGGTTGCCTGCTGGTGAAGAAAGCGAATGGTAAGTGGCGCATGTGCGTCGACTACCGAGCGTTGAATACACGAACTGTTCGAGATCAGTATCCTTTGCCATCGATCCAATCCATCTTGAGTACACTGGGGGGTTCCACCGTATTTTCGGAGATCGACCTTGTTAGTGTGTTCCACCAGATCCGAATTCACGACGAAGATATCGAGAAAACCGCCTTCAACACGCAATTTGGCGCCTTCGAGTGGGTTGTTATGCCCTTTGGCCTCTGTAATGAGCCATTGACGTTGCAACGCAGTGTGAATGATGTCCTTCGAGACCTCTTGGGGATCTTTGTATGGGTGTACATCGACGACATCCTCCTCTTCTCGAGGGATGCGTATGAACACCAAAGACATCTCGATTTGGTACATGAACTACTCCGTCAACACCAGCTCTTTCCCTGCATCGATAAATCCACGTTCGTCCAGAGTCGAGTACCCTTCTGTGGATATATCATCGACAAAGATGGAGTACACATGGACCCCGGAAAGACCAAGGTCATTCGAGGTTGGCCTCCGCCAACTACGATTCCTGAAGTTCGACAATTCATTGGATTGTGTGGATTTTACCAGCAGTTTATCGAAGTGTTCCAAGCTGTCGCAGCCCCTCTGACCGCGATGTTTAAGGCAGACTTCGAGTGGGACTGGACAGCCGTACATCAAGCTTCCTTCCACAAGCTGAAGCAGGCGATGATCAATGCGACACATCTCAGTGCTATCGACCCCCTACAGCCGTATCACCTCTACACAGACGCTTCGAAAGACTGCGTGGGTGCTACGCTAGCGCAACGATGTGCGCATGGAAAGTACAAAGGACATCTCCGACCTATTGCCATCATGTCGCGGAAAATGTAACCTGACGTAACTCGTTAACCGATTCGAGAACAGGAGCTGTTGGCCATCGTATTAGCCTTGAAACAGTGGTTTCACCTACTTCGAGGACCGCAGCAGGTGCACGTGCACACTGACCACGAAAGTCTTGGATATCTCAAGACATGTCCTCGACCGCTGACACCACGACAAGCACAATGGTCCCAATTCCTCGAAGAATACAACCTAACGTTGTGGTATGTCCCGGGCCCCGAGAATCCCGCGGCGGACGCCTGCTCCCACCTGACTTCGCAACAGCTGATGGACATCGAGAATGCCACACATACACGGGCTTTCGTAATGCCCCTGGTCGAGAATTGGGCTTCACCGGAAGGAGAACCTGTCGATGAGTTCCTACATGTACTCGAAGACTCATTCTCACACGACGAGGTGTGGCCTCAGCCGCACGACCACCTGTACGTTTCGCTTCGAAGCGGACGCTCTGTGGGGAAGGAACCTGATGCTGACAAACATGCGGAACCAGCCCTCCAATTCGACACGGAGCCCGCCGTCGAACCAGAGGACCTGGAGCCGCTACCATCAGACGCGACAACTGTCGAGCCGGAGGACCTGGAGCTGGAGCCAGTACCATGGGACGAGATCATGGCTGAGGACTCACACCAACCAGACGTGCATCTCGATGATGCTGGCAACGAGCCGGACATGCCTGCCGACACCGACAACCTTGCCGATGTAAGCATGGACCGCCTCCTTCGAGTCACTTTTGGCAAAGAACTTCGATATGCTCCGGCCATGGCGGAACTGATTTGCTGTCGACGTCACCGTGACGACACGTTACAATCAGTTCCCTTGCCTAAGGTTGGGCCGAACACGCCGTACCCATCGAGTCTTAAAGGTACACACCGCTGAGTACATCGACATTATCAGTGCAAGGACTTGACTTCGACAGCTGTGTGGGCAGCAGCCTATCGGAAAGAGCTACGTACAAAGCACATCTACAAAGTCGCGGTTCGAAGCCCTGCGGCATGACACCAGCTCCGCGATGCCAAGTTGTCCTTCGATGATGGCAAATTCCTCCATTTGTAGACGATGGGCAAGCGTGTGCTTGTTCCTCGAACACTCGTGACCTCGTTTGTGGCTATGTATCACGGGTCGGAGTTCTATGGCCATTCGGTTGTACTTCGAACCATGATCAAGCGCGACTATGTTTGTTCCCACCTCCAACATTACGTCGAGCGATACATCGTAAGTTATGATGTGTGTCAAGCGGCAAAATCAAGGCGAGTCGACACCGCCAGAGTGCCCAGACAATTAACGGTGCCAGACACCAAATGGCACAGTGTGTCCATCGATTGGGTGTCAGGAATGCCGCCGACCACAAGGGGCCATGACGCCATCATGACTTCTGGCCGACCGATTCTCCAAGCGTGGAATGTTCATCCCTTGTCGCAAGGATATGACAGCGAACGACCTTATCTATGTGTTCCTGCATGTAGTGGTTCGACTAAAAGGATGCCCTCCACAAATTGATTCCGATCGAGACACGCCGTTCGAGTCCCAAGCGTGGAAGGAGTTGGCTCAGCGTTTCAAGATCGAGATGCACCAAATGGTAGCCCACCGTCCTCGAGGCAATGGCCTGGTGGAGCGCAGCAACCAGTCCATCCTTCAGCGCCTGCGTACACACGGCATCTTTGGTAACAACGAGTGGGATGTCGACCTACTGTTCGCCGAGATTCAGTTTAACGACCTTATCTATGTGTTCCTGCATGAAGTGGTTCGACTAAAAGGATGCCCTCCACAAATTGTTTCTGATCGAGACAAGCCGTTCGAGTCCCAAGCGTGGAAGGAGTTGGCTCAGCGTTTCAAGATCGAGATGCACCAAATGGTAGCCAACCGTCCTCGAGGCAATGGCCTTGTGGAGCGCAGCAACCAGTCCATCTTTCAGCGCCTGCGTACACACGGCATCTTTGGTAACAACGAGTGGGATGTCGACCTACTGTTCGCCGAGATTCAGTTTAACAACCTGACATCCAATAGCCTTCGGCTATCCCCGTTCGAGATAGATGAAGGACGAACACCCCATTTTCCATTGGATTTTCCCCGAGTGACTTCTCATGCGCATGAGCCATCGACCGTGAATGATTACATGCAACGAGCGGAACGTACCTTCGATTCTGTGCATGCAATGCTTGCCGAG
Organism: Eutreptiella sp. 'Long Island Sound 2002'; assembly: GCA_964036045.1. NCBI lineage: Eukaryota > Euglenozoa > Euglenophyceae > Eutreptiales > Eutreptiaceae > Eutreptiella > Eutreptiella sp. 'Long Island Sound 2002'. The sequence goes on along the minus strand of OZ038379.1, from coordinate 92,602,742 downwards.
GGACGTCGACGCCAGATGCATGTGGTCCTGCAAATGGACCGACACGCTCGAGTGCCTGAAGTGGGTGAACGATGGTTGGTGTTGGTACCGGAATATCGACATAAAAGGAAACTTGATGTTGTCTGGTGCGGCCCTTACAAAGTTCTCGAGGTACTGAACAAGGGCGAGAATGTTAAACTTGACATCCCTGCCCCCTTCGATGGGTTGCGAGTTTTCAATCGAGAAAGCATAAAGCCCTACATCCATCGAGAGGGACAGCCAGTGTGGGAGTTCCTGATGCCCCCTGTCAAAACCGGAGAACCTCCTCGACTTGTCAAGATCCTGGCTAGACGTCGAGTGGGATCTAAAAAGCGCCGCACGTTCCTGTACCGTTGTGAATGGGATGATGACACATGGTCTTGGGAGTCGAGCAAAGCTCTAGAGGAGGATCCTGTGTACCTTGAGTTTCTTCGACTCCACCCTGAGTAGCCTCACCTCTTTGCAGCGTGAAGTCCTCGAATACTCATGCGTGGATCCAGATCGATTGCTGGAGCCCCACAGACGCATACGACCTGTAGCTCCTCCCCTCGCACATCCCTGGAACTACCGGAGATACGTTCGATCCACAGCTCCGAACAAGCCGGGTCTGTGCAACATGAACTAACGAGAGATGTCATGTACTCGGAAGAAAAATCTACAGTGCGCTTGATGCTACAAGAACGAGGCGAGGTGGTGGAAGTCCTACGCCGAAATGTCCGTGCCAGCACCAACACGTGGCGCAAATGACGGTCATTGTCGACACGGCTTCGTGCCTTGTGACTGCAGAAGCGGTTCGATTCGCTCTGCAAAGTTCTCTCGCTGATGGTCAGTATGTACATCAACACCTCGGCTGACTCCAAGAAGAAGGTTCTCGAACCGACATGCTTGAGGTCATTGACCGATATGCCCTCGGGCCTGAAGTCCATGAGTTTCGATTGCTGACACGCCATGGTGGCGAGTCGATACGCGAACTGGTCAGTTCTACCACAGCATGGCCGCTGGTACTGGTTCGAAAGGAAACCTATCGATGGTCCACTGGTCGACATGACGTGTTCTCCTTCGAAGTCACCAATCAGACGGATTTGTGGAGCGAGGACGCTTGGAAACAGTCGAGCCTTTGGAATTTCTATTTGACCAGGGCACAAACATTGGGACCTGGACAATTTGAAGGGCTTGCCCGTGGACATGTCTTCGTATTCCAGTACAAGTGCCCCGTCGACGGCCGACCTGGTGATCCCAACCTTCGATTGCTGAACCATCGATCTGGTATCCTGATTCAGAAGCGTGCCCTCGAAAGTGACATTCGTCGACACTACACCGGTCATGACACTGAAGGAAGTGCACGAAGTGTGTCACCTCCAGGTGGATCCCTCATCCATGTTCACGTGCGGCACGGACTGTTGATTCGACAGTCTGGATGCCATTAATGGTGTCGACTCCCTTAATATGTTATGTGGAAATGACAGATGTATAGGCCTGTTAGTTGTTTGTCTGCTGGGCATCCTGCTTCGATAGCTGTGCCCAATGTTATGGTATGTTATGGTTCGACGTGCCGACAGCCTTGGTGTGGGTACAGCACCCGTGCCGTGTGCCTGGCGAAGTTGTATTCTGCAGCTTCCGCCAAGACACAGCCGTGGCAGAGTCGAGCACGGCGTATGAATGAGGCGCCGACGACAGGTAGACCATGAATTGCACCCCAGTGTGTGAATTTCGACCGGTATTATGTGAGTTTCGACCACTATTATGCTTCTGTAGCCAGCACATGTCGACTTCCTAAAAAAAAACTTTTTTTTTCCTGGGCCTGCTCTTCAGATGCGACCATGTGACACCAACCCAGAGGATAAGACCTCTTCGAGGTCTCAAGGGGGGGGTAGTGTTATGGCTTCGAACAGCAGCAGCGCAGCGAGCGCGCAAGTCGCAGTCGCAATCTCACTGCAGTCTGTGAATACTTAAGAAGCATCGAATGCCAACTGTGTGAATGAAGCGCTGTAAGATACTTCGATCACTGGACAGGGTTTTTGTCTTCGAATTTGTGCTATGTGGTGGTGCCCTGTGCAAAGATCCTGCGAGGTTTGTCGATTTGGGATTTGGGATTTTGAGAAACAAGAGCCACAGGAGTACAAGAGGGTTCCCAAGAAACAAACCACCACACTTGGGTAGAAGCTTTTTATTCATTTTTGATAATAAAATCAGCTCCAAAATCAACATACTCTACGATGGGAACTCCACAGCACGCATCTTTGGCTGCAGGGATGTTGTCGACAAACTATTGCTTCAGTGTTGACGAACTATTGCTTCAGTCGACGCGTCATTGCTCCTCTTCAGTCGCCACGCGTCGGTATATCCAGAGCAAAGCACAATCAAGTCAGACTCTTCAGTGCGCCATAAGGCTGTGAAACAGTGAAGGACGGACCCAGCGTGCTCAATAACATACGAAGCATTAAACACGGGATTGTATCTTTGACCGTAAACCACAGCTCTGCCTTTTCGTCTTCAAACAACTTGGCTTTGCATTTACGATTCATATAAAACAAATACTATGAACGACTGGTGGATCATCAGAAACGCAGAAAGTGGATTTTGTGCGCGCGAGTGTGCGCGGTCGCTGAGGCCGCAAATCGGCAGTCAGTCAAAAAATGGAAGGAGAAAATAGGAAGTTGGGAAAGTAATACGAGACAGAGGAGATCCCCAGCAGTAGTTTTGAGGGAGTGGGCATGGTCACAAGCATGGCAAAAATCTGAAAAATCTTGACCTTTTTCAAGCCATCATTGTAATCATACGCAATGTTCAAATCGATAGAGAATCCTTGCGTGGCGCCGGAAATGCGCCTATGTAGGCGCCGTTGATGGTTGACCACTTGGTTGGCCCATGACACTTCCTGCTGTGTCTATAAAACATGCACACGGAATAGGTAGGTAGGTAGGTATCTTCAGGAGCTCGGGATGCCTCCTTTGACAATGCAGGACGAAGGTCTTACCAAGGGGAGGTCCTGTTCCTCCCACTGCCCTAGGTCAGGTGCCTCTTAAGCCGCTCCCGCAGGTGCTTGGGAAGGCAGTGTCGCGGCCACCCAGTCCAGGTGTCCCCGGTGGGAGGGTGTCCCCACATGTGTCCATGGGTAGGGCCACATGCCCCCTCCCTTGGTCGGCAGCTCTGGGGGCTGCCCAGCCGTGTGGAGTATCTCTCACCACAAGGGATATTGCTCCCGCTCGTCTACGGTACCACCGCCTCACCCTTGTGGCTTGAGTTGTGGTCCTCTCTGCTTGGCAGGCGACCCCCTCCTGGACTGTGTACCAGCTCGCATGTCACCGGTTGCTTCCATGGCTCCGGGTGACATTTGCCATGGTCCCCGATGCAGCCTGGCCGGGCTCGGACCAGTGGGCTTGGTGTACCGCCCCTGCTGCTGGCCCGGTGGGTCAGCTGGGTTGCCCCAGTGCGTCCGACCCATGGGGTGCTGGTTCTTTCCTGTCGCTCGGCCGCCCTACGTGTGCGCGTGGGTGCGGTGTCCTGGGCCACTTGGCTCCTGTTCGCCCGTGTGCCCGCTCGGTGTGTTGTGTTGCGTGTGCGAAGTCCTGGGCCACTTGGCTCCTGCTCACCGGTGTGCCTGCTCGGTGTGTTGCTTTGCGTGTGCGGTGTCCTGGGCCACTTGGCTCCTGTTCACCGGTGTGCCCGCGTGGTTTGTTGTGTTGCGTCTACGGTATCCTGGGCCACTTGGCTCCTGTTCACCGGTGTGCAGACGGAATAGTATAAAAGTAATGGTATAATGTACCATATATCATGCAGAAATGCACCAAAAGCAACACCATTGTCGTCGTACGGTGACGCCGCCACGTGAAATTCTGACGGGGGTGGGTTGCCGCCAGCAGGATCTGAGTTGAGATCCAGCCCAAACTGGGCAAAGCAGTGATTTTTGGGCGAAAAAGAGTGAAATATAGAGATTTTTGAGGCAAAAAGACTTATTTCCTGTGTCTCCTCCGAACGCGTCGTGTAGCCGACAGGACGCGTCTCCGCCCTATATCATATTATGTATGAAGAGGGCCACCGCTGGGCCCTGGTCTGGGCACCGGGCTGATTCCTTGAATCGACTCAGGACTTTTCGAAAAAATCGTGAACGTCACCAATTCCGGCAAAAATTGACCCTTGCGGAACGCCGCAAAAATTGTCACGGCTCATTCCTATGTTTCTGAAAATAATATATCAATGCTAAAATTGATTAAAATCTCCGGAAATCGAAAAGTAAAACTCTAATTTGGGGCTGCGGGCGCGGGCGACGAAGGTCGGCGCCGAGCCCAAAAATCACGATTTCTGGGGTATTTTAGAAAAATTTCCTAAGATTTCAGTGAAATCCTGATGTGAGATGCTGAAATTCAGCACTCCCAAGCACCAGCACTAGAACTGGCGCCAGCAGGTAGGGTTCAGGCCACCCTACCACTTCCATGCGCTCAGCGATCAATTGTTGTAGCGAATTCCAGAACTCGTGGTGCAACGGTAAGTCTGATCACAAGAGGTAATCTCTAATAAAATGCAGCATAGCGGCTTCATCAAAAATCCTCTCCATTTCGAAGGTAATTCAAGTTGAAATAATCAAAGAGGGCGTTGAAGATAGTAACGTGGAAGGTCGACGATAATGATCCCCCGCCACCTAACTGGCTACCACTTGTTGTGGTTCGACTGTGAGGCTGTTGTGTTTCTCGAAAATCCCGAAATTTGACAACCTTGCGCAGGACCGTTAAGCGGGGCACCAGATCGACCCAATCCAAAATTCGAGGACCAGAACCCTGCTCAAAGATATCGAAATATCATACACAATTTTGTTCACACCTACTGGCATCTCGATTCTTCATATGTACAGCGGCAGAGTGCAATTTGCGATCGCGTGTTCGCGCACTCGCTGTGCTGCTGTTGCTCGAAACCATAACACAAACCTCGTTCCACGCATGAGGGTTCGGGATCCACCCCTCTTGGACAGGGTTCTCGCTCCAGGGACTCAGGCTCCTTCTCTTCCTTAGAAAGCGTACGTTCTTTGGACACCCAGTCAGGTTCCAACTCTGACAAATGGGCCAACGTCGACGCATCGCATTCGCCATAAGGTATGTCAAAGGTTTTGTCGCCCCGCGTAGCTCCGAACATCGGCCCCAAGCTGCATCCTTTCCTTTTCCTTGCTTCTCTTCTCTAGGCTTTGACCTTGGCATTGGCCACTTTGGCCATAATCTCAAACCCCGGAATAGGCGTGGTATCAGACGGGGGAAGTGATGCCACCACGGAAGCTACGGCGGCTCCCACGGGGTCCTGGTCTTCAAAGCGCTTGAGGTTCTCCTGCGTTAAGCCAGGCACCTCAGCGCCCGGGCGAGGTCCTTCTATATAAAGTTCTGTATTCGTCCGCCGCCCCTGTTGGTTCTGCATGTTCTCCTTGAGGCCCAGTATCAAGGGGTCCACCACTTTCAGATGATGGTCCAGTCCTGACATCACCAGTCTTTCATCTGGTGCTTGTGATCGGCAAGGTTTTGGCACTCAACGTGACAGACATTTGCACAGCTCAGGATACAAGTGTTCTTCGTGTTCTTCGTGTTCTGCTTTAGTCTTTTAGGGCCTTTCTCCTGCTACCACAAAAGGTTTCTGGCTTACCCAAGCTTGTGCTTGTTCGTTTTTTTTGTTGAAAAAAACCTTGATGCTTTTCCCCAATGCAAAATGAATCCTACAGAGTGACAGAGCCGGGCAAGTCCAGGCACGGCATCAAAATGTAATCCGGATAAGTCCTTCCAAATCAAAACATGTGTACCAAAGAGGGGCTGCCGAAGACAAAGCAGGTTTAAATACAATGCTTCAGTCACATATGAACAAAACAAATGATTCTATAGTGCAAACTGACATAAGTCTGGCCTCAAAGATAGGCCCAAGCACCTCATGTGCACCTTTTGACGTGCAATGGAGTTGGTTAGAAATCTCGGACAAGTAGGCCCGGCCAGACACAGGATATGGCTTGGCTAGCATGGCCAGGCAACTGAATTCAGAATCAGTGAAAACGTGGGCCCACGGTAAGCAGAAGAAACAATTGAGTATAGGGGTCTTGAGGCCGGAGACCACTAGGCGTAACCTACAAGACCCAAGGCATGAAATGCCTATTTGAATTCGGTATTACCTCCATGAAGTTAGATACCTCCGCTCACTTGAGTGGTAGGGGCGAACTTCATGGGGGGGCTAGGGTGATAACCCTAGTTACCTTGAAAACGGTACTTAAAGCCTCAAAAAGAGTGATGACAATGATTAAGTGTTAGTCTTCAGTACTTTTCAACGATTAGGGGGCTTGGCCTGCATCAAGTACCCGAAGAAAGACATGGTAGTGACTTTTTTTTACTTGCAGTCTGGGTTCGGATGGCGGCGTGGGTTAGTATCTGTAGGTTGACGACACGGCGGCGTGGCCCTGCGACGTGTCAGAGCGGGCCTCCCGCGCAGCCAGTGGCGCTGCTGATACAGTATCATTTGACTTGGTCAAGCCCACCAAGGTGTGGGAACTTGGGCCGGGGGTGCATCAATTGAAGGTCTTGGCCATGCTATTCGGAACCAAGCTAGCCAGGGTGTGCATTGCTGGAGCTGACGTTTGGTGCTGCGGTGGGGAGAGGCCTTATTGGTTGGAAATATCGCCAGTGCCAGGCCCGCCAATGGCCAAGGTGCAGAGGCGTGCTGATCTCAGTCCGGAAACTCAGCCCCCCGTGGAAGCTAGTCCGGAAAGGTGGATTTCCGTCGCAAAGGATGAGGTGTTCAAGAAGCTGTGGAACAGGGTACGAGTCAAAGAAGACGTTGAGGCGGTGATACTCAGAATTGGGAATGTGGAGCCTGCTACCAGGATCACGCAGAATGGTGTGCAACCAGACATGATCACACTGTTCCCATAGCTGGTGCCCGTGAATGCCCCAATTGCTGCCATGGCGTCGCAGTATGCCTGTGATGAGGTTGTTTTCCAAATAGAGGGGGCGTCCACACCCGTACGAGTGCCAGTTCTGCAATCCGAACCTCTGCCGACCCCCGTTGACACACCGGAACGTGTCGTGGAACACACCCGCAAGGACAAGTTACAGAACGAGGTGCTTGATATTGTGGTTTCCCTTGCTGCTCCCACGACAACATCAAATGTCATGCGTGCCGCGACGTCTCTGCTGACCGACGTTCTGTGGTACATCGACCCATTCAACGATGCCATTGCTGCCTGCGGCAATGCTCTGGATGTTGCGTGGCCTCCAATTGCCAACCATCAGTACAATGATTCGAAGTTGAAAAAGGTAAAGAAGCCCGTTTTGCAGTGTGCAGATCTGCAGCGTCATGCCAATGGCCTATTTGCGTTTTTGTGCCAAACGTGGATCGGCGGCGCCGGGAAATCCCGCCTACGGTCGGCCGTTGAGGTTACAGCACTGCGGTTAGCGCAGCATGCACAGATGATGGAACAAAAGGCCAAGGCCGCGGATGCAACACGGCACCGGTTGACCAGGTGGTGATGCTCGTCCTAGCATTTGTGGGACTGTTTTGTTATGTGGGTTGAGACCATGTGGAAGTCATTGTTTTTTAATCATTTTACTGATTTGGGGACTTATGACAATTGTCACGTCCTGCGAAGAACATCCAAAGAGTCAAAGATAAATAGTAGCATACAACAAGAGGCGAAATGAGATGTAGCATATCATTGCAAACTTGTTAATTTGTGTTTGAAGAAAGATAATTTGCTTAGACTGCAGGAGAAAAATTTTTGCTCTGTGATGGATGGAACATATTTTTTCAGCACATCATGATGCAAGTACAGCAGGGTTGTCACAAAATAAAAGCGTATAGTTGTGCAGAAATGACAAGGGTGGCAACAGAGTTTGTTGAAAGAGGACAACAACCAAATAGCAGCATTCTGGTAAAAAGGTAACGTAGTATGGCTGTAATCATGTAAACCCTCCATTGGAATCTCAGCACGCTATAACAGTCGGCATCCCCGGGCCAACAGCAAGTAGCAAACCACATTAGCCACCCAAAGTGCATCAACAATTATTGGTAAAGAAAGCAGTGGTAAAAAAGGAAACCATGTGGGCGATCACCGGTGAATTGTTAGTTCTTGAAAGCCGTTGTAACATTCTTCCCCTTTGCGGTTGGTAATAGTTTTTCCTTTTTACCCCGAGACGTGTCTCGCCAACAGAAAAACCCAACATTTGACTAGAACGGTTTCAATACCATTTATGGCGCGACGAACTCGGGAACCAAAACATCCTTTTCCTTCGTTTTTTTCGAGGGTTGGATATTGTCAAAACACCATCTATACAAGGTGCTCAACATGGAGGTATTGCAGCTTCTATGATGCCGAACATGACGTATTTTTAGAGATGAAGGTACTAGTATTGTTTTCGGTTCGAAGCAATGGCTTTGATGTGCAAGATTAAGTTGAATGTTTCTTATTGAAACTTATTGAATGTTTCAAAGTCATATCGCATATGGAACTTTTTGTGTGGTACCGGACCGGCGGACCGACCGATCGACCCGCCTAAAGGGCTTGCCCGACCGACTGACCGAGCCCTCCGAGGCCGTGTTAGATTCACTCCGGAATGTTTTGGCCAAACCCAACCGACCGACCTTCATGGTGGCCGGCGGAAGTGATGGTAACCGCCAAATCAATTGCAAACCGCCGTGGTCTGTGGGCTTCAGTCATTGGATTCCGTTTACCCGTACGCCTGTTCCATGCTATTCTTCTTGTCTATCATTTTATGGAGAAAATAACATTTTATTTGGGTACGACAGGTCCGGCAGAACCAAAGAAAGAAATTCATCACCCACAACTAGCACCGCCTTTGCAAGTCAACTTCAGAGTCCAGGCGAAAACGGAACTCAGTTACACCTAGACCATTTGAAGAGTACTGGCGATGCTATGTATTTCATGGCTTGGTGGTGTCAATTGACTTTTACAAGCGATTCGTTTGCATGCAATTGCATCAACTTGGCAGCTTAGTAGTATTTGCCCAACAATGCACTAAACATAAATAGGTTCAGTGTGAACAAAAAGATTTTTGGGCACCATTCAAGACCATCATCAGCCTTCGTACAAGCTAAAATGTATAACATGCCATGGATTGGAGTCCCGAATTGTATGCTCACTATACGTGACAGTGGAGGATCAAGATTGCAATGTTACATATATATTGTCGTTGTGCCGTTTTGCCATCATGCTGCAGCCCGCATGCTCTGCGATAGGCCGCAGCTTTGCTCATGCTCGCCTCGAAGCGATACTGTGTGGAATCTCTGTACTACCCCTGGAACAACCGAAGCTAATTCTCCGTGATCAGCTCTTGTTTTACTTTTCGAAAAGCAGTTGGAGATGCGCGTGCGTCTTTGTGTCTACTACTTAGCCAATCCCTCCGGGAATGGCTATGCAGGACTACGGCTTAGGACTACGCGTAGGACTAAAGGATCTGCCCACATCTGGCGCATGCGCTTGAATCAACTGAAAATGGGGGGAAAATGGAATTGATTTTCTGATTTAATTGATTGGTTGGGCTGAACAGCGTATTTTTATAAATGCCAGCATCAAGCGCATCTGTTCTACTATTTTTCAGACACAGATGTCAGACACATCATCTGAGCTCAACTACAGTCCCCTTCCCTTGTCCCCGGCACCACCAGAGGTCCTCGAAGAAGACCCATATGAAGCGTGCTCCGATGAGGAAGATGATGATGATGAAGATGACAGCATGAGATTTTCCGGAGATGGGTGCCACTTGGGAGCTGGTTGTGCATGCGTTTGCCGGCTCTAGTCACCAAGAAGTTTGTGACCGCATGGAGGATTGGGCGGATGAGAATGGCTATATTCTCAGTCGTCGTGGCGATAAAAAAAAAGGCCAAGCATATTTTTATTGCCACAAAGTAGGCCGCCAAAAAAAGCACAATCGTAACGCAGCCCAACCCGGGGTCCTTCCCGAGGATAGTAGGACGGTGCCAACATATGCACTGGAGTCAAAGGAGGATTGTTGTCCCTTCAATGTGTACATTTCTCGCCTGAAGGATGGCATGCGCGAGGTGTGGTCCGTGATTCCTAAAGGACTCCGCCTTGACCATAACCATCCACCGCAAACGGCCAAGCAAAAACAATTCCTTGGTCCGGTGAATTTGTCCCGTGAGGATGCCGATTTAATCATGAACTTGGGACAAGCCTTCATGCCCCCCCGCAATGTGGTACATTTCATGCGGAACCGCGGAGTCGAGATCACCGCAAAACAGGTGCAAAACATTTATGATGACAAAGGGTACTCCTCAGCGCTGGATGCCCATGAGTTGGTCAACCGCCTTGCGGAAAAGGGCAAACATGGGAGGTGCACCCATGTGGTGAAGGATGACATTGGGAAACTATCCCATGTCTTCGGGATGAGTGTCGAGCAAATTGCTATTGCCTGGCGCTTCCCATATCTAATCCTCCACGACAATACCTATCAAAGCAATAGGTATAACCTCAACATTGGCCTCTTCGCGGGGGTCAACAACTATGGGCAGTCAGTGCTCATGGGCCAAGAAATTGTCGTGGGCGAAAAAACTCGCGACTTTGAGTACCAGTTTACCCAATGGTTGGCGGCCGTGGGCATCGCGCCCGTGGTCATGTTCACGGATGCATGTGGGAAGGCTTCGGGGGCCGTTGCCACCGTTTTCCCCAATGCCAAGCACTTCTAGTGTTACTGGCACACTGCCAAGAACGTGGCCAAGAACCTGAAAGGCGTTCTTGGCCACGACACTTTCACTAAATTGGTCCCCCTCATGGCCCGTGCACACCGCCAAGTCTCCATTGTTGTCTTTGAGCACATGTGGAATGTTGAAATTCTTGGGGACCCAACCTTTTCAAGTGGACATACATATTTGAGTGCTACGTGGGGGGGGGACAAGGTGCGACGCTGGGCACGCTGTTTTCAGTTGGGTGTGTTCGGACGTGGGATTGTGTCCACACAACGGCTGGAGGGCATTGAAGCCGGTTCCGACCCCCGTGGCCATCTTGGGGTCACTTGGGGTGTGTATCTATGTGCTGGCAAGCCGCCATTGGCTGATATCATACTCTCCCATCCACCTGATCTAACCCGATGTGATAGTGTGATAGGTTTGACCATTCCGGCTATGAGCGGCCATATTCAGTACCGAGGCGCCGCCAGCGGAGATTTATATATCAGAATATCAGGAATCAACAGGGTGTTATTATCATGATGTTTCCGTAATTTTTCAGCCTTTCGTTCTGATGGTCAATGTATCGGCGACCGTCAGTTGGCTCGCGATTTTGCGTTAACCGATTGGGTAACTGTTATTTACAGATATTTTGGCGGAAACTCCGATGAAGGGTCAGATTTCATCAGTAAAGGGTTCGTTGCTTCCGCAATTTTCTAAATATGCACTCGAAATTTTATTCTGAATTTTTCGCGATGTCGAAATCGGATTTTCGACTTCGACATCGCCGCACTTGATTTCGTCTTCTCCGAGTGGTCATATTCTCCTCCCTATGCCCAAATCAGGTTTCCCTTGTGCTTGCCACCCATTTGACTTGGAGATATAAGGGAAACAAAAGTGAATCGTGGGACCACTTTGAACGGCCATATCTACGAGCGAGTGTGAGGAAAGAGAATAAGGCAGGTTGCGTTGCAAGCGCCTTGGTCTCAACTTATTTTAGGAAGCATCAAACGCCTTTGGTGCGTACACATGCCCGGTGTTGCAAGGGATAATGGTCAAGAGGGTATAAATTGATATATAACTCTTGGACCGTGCAACCGAATATTTTAATGCGACTTTCGAGTGTACCGCATGAGTGTTGGGGTTGCATAGATACTTTCCTTGGGTTCCTACGCATTTTCAACGTGAAGTTATGTCCATGGAGGGACATGGCATATCATGGTGGGAGCCACTTTTGAGGGTATGTTTTATATGCATGGTATATGTCTTGATATGCTCACGCCCATGTTATATATCTTCGTGTGGCCGAAGAGATGGGGAGCCATACGTGACAAGGGTTTTGCCCATGTCCCAATTGTGGAATTCAAAGCGCTAGACTAAGTCTACCGCATATGTATTGCTCATGGTATGTTTGGCAAAGAGATCCATGAGTGCACTCCCATTTTCATGGGGCATGTAGATATAGGTGGCGAAGGTATCTCCATGCGCCCGATTGGGGATCCAAGTGGGGGAATTGTTCGTGAATGGTTCCAATCATTTGTGTATTGAACCATGAGCGGATATCATGGGTGAGCATAGAGATATACTATCATGACAACTTTGTATTTGGTCATATTTTCATGTTTTTGACCTCAATTTTTGCTCATTTTTGCGTTTTGTGTACTTATCTGGTCGGCAAACAGCAAGAAGCCTATGGAGAGTCAAACCATGGTATGTTGTTTATATGTTGGCATATGCTTTGGAGTTGAACACCACCATATGCCGGATTGCGTACTCCATTTGGCTTGGCGCACGAAGGATTACAAGAGTTGGTCTCAAAATCATGGGCTGACTTGGGTAGTGCGTGGCGCCCATATCTGAAGGGGTTTCGAGGGTAAAGTGGGGATGTACATGGGCATTGACCTTTGGTCTATCTTCTCCATGAATACTAGATTTCGATTCCATGCATGCTTTGAGCTTTCGGACAAGTAGTAACTTCAACTTTGAGCATATATTTGATATATGGCCAATATGGTGTGAATTGGCAGTTTTTTGGCATGTTATGAGTTCAAACTCATGGGGCATATCTTCAGGCCCAATCGACTCCAAGTCCAACCAAAGTTATGTCAGGGTAGGGCATGGTCTTGGGTGCCACTCTAGGCCATGACACGCCACCTCCCCTATTGGGCTAGGATTTAGAGGCTTGGGAGTGAACACATTTTTGGGGTTTATGTAATGACTTGTGACCCATGGCATTCAGCCATCTCATTTGACCTGGTTCAGGGCAATATGTTGGTGAGTCAAGGGAAGGTCTTGAGTCCAGGGAATGAGGAGTATATGGATGTGAATGTGTAATTTTACCTCTTTCCCCAACTTTGCCTTATTTGTGTTCATATGCCAATTTCAGGGCTTTCTTCCTTGGTGCAATTCTTGTACATGCCCGTCACCGTGGGAAGACCGGTGTGCTGAACGGAAGCCCGCATCGTGGATTGGATTGTGAATTGGGTTATTGCTGCATTTGTGGGATCTGATTGCTGTTCAGGGTTGAAGGAGGATTGTATTTTTCGATTTTCTATATTTTTGGATTTTGGACCCGGGACTTTGAGAAATGCAAGCATTGATCAGGAGCAAATCAGCAGGGATTACAGGCGGAAGGGGGACAGCGGGGGCCGGTCCTGGTAGGGACCTTCTTTATGGTAGCAGAGGCTTACCTGCTGCCCCTACCAACCGCCGACCCGGGGACTTGGGCCCTTATGAGCCCTGCCCAAGTACGCCCCGGGTGCGTATTGTGGACTCGATGGAGACCACGCCGGAGATTGGAGCCATAGAAGGACCGAGACGTTCAAGAGCGTGGCGAACTCCGGAAGTTGAAGCCCGAAGAGAAGAACAACATTCGGGAAGAGATGGATGTGACATGGAGGACCTGGTCTCCATGTGTGAGCGTCGCTGCCGAAAGGCATGCAACCTCTGTTCCGTCGCGGAGGACTCTGATGAGGCCTGCCATTCCGGCAGCAGTGGAGGACGGGCCCGGCGCTACCGGAAGCGCGGGTCACCCAAGTCCGCGGCAAGGGACGCCGGGGCTATGGACACGGACCCGAGCCCGGTCAGGCTGTGGGAATCCGAGGGGCACTCCGAGGGCTATCGGACAGCCTACGAGCCACCTTCGGAGTGGGAGATGTCCGCGCCGATCGCCAGGGCGCATACGGCCCCCGAGCCCGCCCTGAAGCACGACGCCGAGGGCTTGGAGAGGCCAGCCAGGGCCCGGACGGCACCTGTGCCCCGGCACACGGGACCAGAGACGGACGCCATAGGCGATACGCCTATGGGTGATGAGTCTGAGGTGCCGGGAACCGCGGGATGCGCTGAATCCGGCAGAAAGTACGCCGCGTGCCACTGCGAGCACGTGTCCTTCCTCATGGGCAAGTACCCAAAGATGGGGATGGACGCCATCGTGCATCGCCTTGACCGCCTGGACAACGCCAAGGACGGTCTAGAGGAGGACGTCGCCGGGATCCTGGATGACCAGTCGGCCGCGGAGAAATACATGGAGGAGCTGCGAGCGGAACGGGACCGGTACCGGGAGAATCTGGAACTGGCCCTGGAGAAGCAGCAGCAAGTGGTGGACAGCCTCCTCCACCTGGTGGAGGACATGTCGGGACGCCTGAAAAGGCTAGAGGAGCTACAGCCCCTCGCCTCGGGTCCGGAGCTCCCGGCAAAGCCGGCCGCGGCAGAGCTGGTGGAGCGGGTTAAGACCCTCAGGAGCGCCATGGATAAACCCATGGGCGGCCCTGCAGAGGCACCATACGCGCCTCCGCGTGTTGACCCGGGTGCGCTGCCGTTTGTTCCCATGTTCAGCGAACCCACAATGCTCGGGGAACACACGGCACCGGCTGGGTCCATGCGGGAGGGGCACGTAACCACGGACCCGAGGAGCCTGACGGTACAGATGTCCCATGCTGTCCAGGATGTACCGATCACGACGAATATGGTAGTTTATGCGGAAGAGAAGATCGAGACACAGGCCATGCAGGGGCGAACCATGGGAAGCGCCGACGGACATGGTCGAGGTCACCCAGGCGGAAACCTGTGGGCGAAGGACCCCAATACGGGGATATGGACGGCCGATGGAGGAAGTCCTTCCCGCATTCCCAATCCCATGGGTTCAGGCCCAACTGGACCGCACTCCATGGAGGAGAGGGATGTACGGGGAGTGTACTCACACCCTCCGGCCACATGTGGTATCCGTCTCGGTGGAGTGGTGGCTGGGGACGTCGGAGATGCCATCAGGATTGACGACCTCAGGGGAATCAAAATCCCCTACTATGATGGCAACCCCTCCAACCTGGACGACTTCATCCTGGACTGGGAGGACTTCGCCGAGGAGGTCGTGGGCGAGATGCGGGGAGCGCCGCGGGACAAGTGGGTATGTGGGACATTCCCACACCGGCTGGCGCAGGACCTGAAGGAGGAGCTGCGGGATCAGATCCGAGAAGGATTGATCCGTACGGAGCAGGCCTGCCTCCAGTGGTTGGAGGATGAGGAGCGGGTGGACGCTCCGAACCAGAAGCTGGAGGACCTGTGGTCCATCCCACTGCCGCTGGACCGCGGTGAGTTGCGGGTCCGGGAGTGCAACCGGTATCTGCGGAAGTACCGCAGATGCCTCAAGCTGGTGGAGGACTGGAACTAGGCCAGCGAGATCCGCCACCTCCTGAAGGACGTCCTCCCCGGCAACTGGAAGAGGAGAGTGGAGGACGAGGAGAAGAAGCGCGCCAAGAAGCGGGTGGCGGTGAGGATCATGGCGGCGGAGGATACCCATGCGGGTATCATGGAGTTCTTCAGGAGGAACCTGGGCGAACCCGACCGGATGTTGGGACTGAAGAACGCCGTGTACGTGGAGGTGTTTTGAGACTCCATGGGGCAAAGGTTGCTGCGCCTCAACAACGTGGAGTGGAGGCGCGGGGAGCCGCTGAGGATGCAAGTCATCTTCGCCCGCATGAGCCTTGACGAGATCGTGAAGTACATCACGGTGGAGCTGCAGCTCAATGCGAAGAACGAGGCCCAGGTGCAGGATCGACATGGTCATGGACAACGAGGCCACCGAGAAGACCGCCATCATCGGGAGATCCAGGAGGACACAGCCAACTCCGCGGAGGATGGCAGTGGAAGTGGCCAAGACCACTGGACCGGGTCCCGGGAGGATCATGAGGAGGCCCACTTCTTCGCGTTTGTGGCGCACAACGTGAGGAACCATGGGCAGGATCGGTCCAGATGGAGCCAGGTGGGACCCAATAAGAGCAGAGCGCCAAGGAGGATCGGGAACCCACCGCTCTCGTTCCGGGAGTACAGGTCTCAGCACGACGGGTGCTGGGTCTGTTATGGCAAGGGAAACAACCATGCACACGACCATCGTCAGTGCAAGGTGTATGAGGCGGACAAGAAGGCCTACTTCGCCGCCCACCCCGAGAAGAAGCCCAAGGAGCAGCGGATTTCCGATTGGCAGGCGAAGGGCGGAGACGGGGGAAAAGGCCAAGGCAAAGGCCAAGGAAAAGGCGGAGGAAGAGGATATGGTGGTGGACCTGGTCAAGACCGACCAGTGAGGTCGATCGAGGAAGTTGCTGAGGACATGTTGAGGACGTTGGAGGAACTCAAAGCCCAGCAACGTGGAGGACAAAGTCCTGGCGGATCGCAGCCGGAAGGGGCTGCGGGGAGCCAAGTCTAGAGGAGTCCCCACGGGAGTGGGACCTCGGAGGTTTCTCCTCCAAAAATCAGTGGAATCCCAGAGAAAGCGAAGGCACATCGGGTGCCGGAGAAGGCTCCAGAAGAGCCAAAACCACTGAGTCTCGCCACTCCCAACCCCTGGAGCGCCCTGCCAAGGGAAGTACATGTGGGTACGGGACATGGCAAGAAGGAAGGAGCAACCACGGAGAGCCCCGAGGACGGGCAGGACCAACCCAAGATCTACACCATCCGTGACCATACCCTTGAAGTCCTGATGCACCCGGACGTGCTAGAGTTGCATGCCGTGAGAGTCGTCCATACACCTCATGGCGACCAGCAGCAGTTGCACTTGAAAGTGCGAGTACGGTGCGGACGAGAGGAGAACGTGGTGGATGTGTTAGTGGATACGGGTGCCCAGGTGAGCCTGGTCCGGAAAGGGTTGTTCAAGGAGGAACTCCTGCAGCCCAACCGGAGACCGGTGCGCCTGAAGGTCGCCAACGGAGAGATTATGGGTGGCGGCACGCATGAGGCCACTATCAGTATGGAATTCTGGGAGCATGAGCGCTTGAACCGCCCTGATCAGGCCAAGAGAAGCACTCTATCCGGGAACTTCTATGTGGCCGACATTACAGATTGGGATATGATCATGGGGTATGACTTCATGGTGGCAAACGCCATTGGAGCCCTTCCCCATCGTGCAACGCTGGTCCGAAAGGATGATGAATGCCTCACATGGCTGTCCACGGACTATGCATGCGGATCATCCCAATGGAATGCTGCGGAAGAGGATCGGATCGTCCGAGCGGTGCAAGCTGTGGGTGCCAAGTCCAGAGGAGACCGCGGAGTTCAGCTCACGGAGTATGGAATGGCGCCACAGGTGTATGCCAGGATGATCCAGACGCTGGGAGCCGAAGCGCCCGAGACGGACGTCTTCGCTTCACGGGATGCCCCACTTTTACGGAAGTGTAGGAGGCATTGGCATCGAGGAGACTCAGCCTGGCACAGGCATTGGGGTTTGAAGGAGTGGGGATCCATGTATTGGCATGGCTCCCTGGACAATACCAGACGTACGGTGGAGAAGATCATCGCGGATAGGGCGAAGGGGATCCTGGTCATAACCGGCATAGGATCCACCCCATGTCCGCTGGAGGGTCTCAAGTCGACGCTGGACTCCATCACCCTGAACGAGATGTCATTCGGGCCAGACGAGGAGTTGTTCATCGACGCCAAGGGTGTATCAATGCCCTCCCCGGGTCAAGCGTGGGGTACCAAGGCTTTCCTGGTGGATGGGGCGCAAGCCCAGCCCACGGGTGACGAAGCATTCATCCGTAGGGTGGAGGCGGTGCCCATGAAGGTCATGTTTGAGCCCAAGGAGGGGACGGATCAGCCCATTGATGGCATTGACGTCCTGTCCCACGCCGAGATCGACGACGTCGTCAACTACATGCGGATGGGGATGCACGACCGTGTGGCAGCCAAGAAGAGGCGGGCCATGGTCACATCTCCGCAGTGGTGGGATGACAAGATGTTGGTCACCGGCAAGTACGAGAAGGATGAGTTCGTGGCGAGGGTCATGGATCACATCGCGGACCAATACGATGGTCCGGTTGGGTCGGACCCACCAACATGGGATTTTCCAAGAATCGGAGCCGATAGCGACAGTCACCAGCCCGAGGCTGCAAATTTCCGAAGATTATCGGTGGGAAGTGCACCCCACGACGATGAAGACGGCATATCGGACGAGGAGAAGTCAGAATCGGACCCAGAAGAGGCCTATACCGCAGTGCGGTCGGTCGTATCTATACCGAAGCAAGCGGCTGAAGAGGCCCAGGAGAACCCGAAGGTCGCCGAGCTGAAGGAGAGGCTGATCAATGCCTATCCGCGGCTATTCAGTGGCGTCGCCAACAAGAACCCTCCAGATCGTGGGAGGTTTGGTACAGCGAGGATCAAGCTGAAGCGGAACCCGAAGATCTATCATCATCGGGAGTACCAACTTCAGGGCGATCGGGCCGAGGCCATGAAGAAGCTGTTGGCCGAGTTCATTGAGCGGGGACGGATCGAACCCTCCGACAGTGAGTGGGCCAGCCCAGCCTTCATCGTGCCCAAGAAGGAGAAGGGCGAGTGGAGGTTGGTGGTTGATTACAGAGGTTTGAACGAGCAGACCGAGCACGACTCGTACTTGCTCCCCCTGATCGACTCCATCCTCCAAAAACAACAGAAAAAGCGGATTTTCACGGTGCTGGATCTGAAACACGGTTATCACCAGATGCCGCTACACCCGGACTCCAGGCCCTGCACAGCGATGTCGACGCCGCTGGGGCCCATGCAGTGAAAAGTGGTTCCTATGGGCGCCAAGACTGGCAACGCCGCTTTCCAGCGCATGATGGAGGACCTACTCGGTCCTGTCCGGGACTGTGCCGTCCCCTTCGTGGATGACATCATCATCGGGTCCGGCACGGAGAACATGACTGAGGACGAGCTCATCGACGCGCATGAGAAGGATCTGCGCCGAGTGCTCAGCGAGTTGGACAAGCACAACATGGTGTGCAAGCCCACCAAAGCCTCACTCTTCGTGAAGGAAGTGGAGTTCGCGGGTCACGTGGTTGGTCACGGGCAACGCCGTCCCATGCCTGGGAAGCTGGCGTCCCTGCACCACTGGGAGAAACCCCAAACCATCAGTGAACTCCGGTCCTTCATGGGGTTCTGCAATTACTATTCGGGCTATGTCCGGATGTATGCAGAACTCTCGGGGCCGCTGCACAAGATGCTGCAAGTGGGCAAGTTCGATGGCCGGAAGGGGAGCAAGAAGAAGCTTGCCTGGACCCCTGAGGCTGAGGATGCGTTCAACAGCCTGAAGGAGCGACTCCTGGGGCAGTTGAGGCGGTTCCTGGTGGACCTGGACAAGGGATTCGTGCTACGGACAGACGCCTCGGACCATGCTGTGGGGGCAGTCCTCGAGCAAGTCCGAGACGACCGGTCACACGTACCCGTGGCGTTTTGGAGCAGGATCCTGGCCGAGGGCCAACGCCGAACATGGACCGCGAGGGAGAAGGAGACATACGCCATTGTATGTGCGCTCAGGAAGTGGTCTGGCCACATCGGACTGCAGCCGGTGTTGGTTTGCACGGACCACCAGTCCCTACAGAGCTGGCACAAGGAGCATGTTGACACCCCCTCAGGACCAGCGGCTAGGAGGGCCCGATGGCACGAAACGTTCGCCAAGTTCGACCTCAGCGTCGTGTACGTCCCGGGGAAGGACAACACTGTGGCAGATTGCCTCAGTCGATGGGCCTACCCCGCGGGCAAGGCGTGGATGGACATATCCAGCCATGGCGACGCCGAGGAGACCAAGGAGGCCAAGCGCATCATCGAGATGGAGAAGGCCACACAGCAAGAGGGTGTCAAGTGTTTTGTGGTGATGGCGAACCGTACAGACCTGGCCAAGTTCCGGGGCGCCTGAGTCCAGGCTATTCGAGAGGAAACCCTCGAGCAATGGATGGTGGCCCCTGTAGAGCTAGTCAGGTCGGTGCTCACAGAGGACTGGTCGGATGACTATGCGGCATCCGAGCACTGGAGCAAGTACTGGAATGCCGTGAGCGCCCCGTCAGACGACGAATGGCCCGAGGGCTTGACCGAGGATGGGGACAAGTTGTTCCTCAAGGACAAGGCGCTGGTGCCCGAGAACCGAGTGGAGGAGCTCATTGACCATTGGCACAACGCCCAGCTCATGCACCCTGGCCGAGACAAGATGCAGCAGGACCTGGAGTGGCGTTTCAAGTTCCCTCCGGGGTACTACGCCATCCTGGATAGGTACTGCAGCGACTGTGCCGTGTGTCGGGCCACGAAGAGCCCCAACCACTCCACAGCGGGCAACCCGGTGTACACGGCTATACCGGAGGCCCCTATGCGGTCCGTAGCCATGGATGTATTCGCCATGCCTGAGGTCACCGTGGACGGAGAGACCTACGACTGTGTCATCTTGGCGGTGGACAGGCACAGTGGGTATATCGTGGCAGTCCCTGGCAAGAAGTCCAAGAAGAAGGACAAGAAGGACAAGCATGGAGTGGGGCTGCAGGCCAAGACCGTCGCTAATGCCATGATCAGGCATTGGCTGACGATTTTTGATGTCCCGGCTGTCATCTGCAGCGATCGGGGCAGTCAATTCGTGGGGACGTGGTTCAAGACGATGTGCAAGCACATGGGGATTCGGCACGCCAAGACCGTGGCA
The DNA here is from genome assembly GCA_964036045.1 of Eutreptiella sp. 'Long Island Sound 2002'. Classification (NCBI taxonomy): domain Eukaryota; phylum Euglenozoa; class Euglenophyceae; order Eutreptiales; family Eutreptiaceae; genus Eutreptiella; species Eutreptiella sp. 'Long Island Sound 2002'. Next base: position 92,582,140 of record OZ038379.1, on the reverse strand, counting down.
TACCACAGCCGGTCGAATGGCCGGGCTGAGGTGGCCGGGCGGCAGATGTTCGAGAAGTTCCGCCAGCTGCACATCGACGAACCGGGCCGGAATTGGTACAATTCGCTGTGGAGGGTGCTCCAAGCGTATCATGGCCTTCCGGGGCCCAGTGGACTGTTGCCCCATCGCATCCTGTTCCTACGGGATCGAGTGTCACGCACTCTCCCGTGGTTGAACCATGGCAAGGTGGCCCGGGATGCGAACGCCATGATGGCTGAGGCGGACGACACGGCGGTCAAGGTGTGCAAGGCACTTCAGGACGAGCATGACAAGAGGGCCCAGTACTTCAAGCAGGGAAAGGTCCAGAAGTATGCTCTCCAAGACACCGTGTGGGTGGAGCGGCACCACAAGGATGTCCTGTCCAGGCATCGGCAGGCATCTTGGTATGTGCCGGGGGTAATCGTGCGGAAGGTCGGGCAGGATGTGTATGCGGTTCGTGTGGGGGATAACAAGATCCTGGACCGCGACCATACCCAGCTTCGTCCCCGAGCACCAGACCCCAGGGGACGTCCCGTCACCTTCGAGTTCACGGCCGGCGATGTGGACTCGGACGACGAGGGTGAGGACGACGACTTCATCGCCGAGAGAATCCTGGCGGACAAGCCGGACCCAGGGACGCCTGGGGGTAGGCTTTATAAAGTCCGTTGGAAGGGATTCGCCGCGTCCAGGGATTCGTGGGAACCTCCGAGCAGTTTCGTGCCGAGGTATACCACGGTCTGGATGGAATACCTAAAGAAAAAGAGTATTTCTTTGGATGTCAAGGACGTGTTGGTCCATTTGGTTGCTGCTGTAGCACCGTAATGGATCCCCCCTTGGCATTTGGTTTGTTTCTGTGCTTGGGGAACGGGTGAGGGCGTTCATCCGGGGACTTTTCGGCCTTGATTGGCCATATACCCCCTTCGCTCGATCTCCACGTATATATTTCATTGTGGTATACTTATTTAGGTCGACCGACGACGTTTTTCTATATTTGATCCCCTTGGTCCATGTTGTAGATCAAGAGGAGACCGGATATGGCGTAGGGCACCGATTTTCAGTGTCCTCACCCCTCCCTTGGGGCATGGGGGACGCCTACGACGTGTGTGGGGCCTCCATGTGTCCTTGGGACATGGAGGGGGAGGTTGGAGCCCATTGGGGTCCTCCGGTCCTCCCTTCAATGACTTCCGAGCGGTAACAACGCTCTGAGAAGGGGGGTGAAGCCGGTTCGGACCCCCGTGGCCATCTTGGGGTCACTTGGGGTGTGTATCTATGTGCCGGCAAGCCGCCATTGGCTGATATCATACTCTCCCATCCACCTGATCTAACCCGATGTGATAGTGTGATAGGTTTGGCCATTCCGGCTATGAGCGGCCATATTCAGTACCGAGGCGCCGCCAGCGGAGATTTATATATCAGAATATCAGGAATCAACAGTGTTTTATTATCATGATGTTTCCGTAATTTTTCAGCCTTTCGTTCTGATGGTCAATGTATCGGCGACCGTCAGTTGGCCCGCGATTTTGCGTTAACCGATTGGGTAACTGTTATTTACAGATATTTTGGCGGAAACTCCGATGAAGGGTCAGATTTCATCAGTAAAGGGTTCGTTGCTTCCGCAATTTTCTAAATATGCACGCGAAATTTTATTCTGAATCGGATTTTCGACTTCGACATCGCCGCACTTGATTTGGTCTTCTTCGAGTGGTCATACTCTTTTCCCTATGCCCGAATCAGGTTTCCCTTGTGCTTGCCACCCATTTGACTTGGAGATATAAGGGAAACAAAAGTGAATCGTGGGACCACTTTGAAGGGCCATATCTACGAGCGAGTGTGAGGAAAGAGAATAAGGCAGGTTGCGTTGCAAGCGCCTTGGTCTCAACTTAATTTAGGAAGCATCAAACGCCTTTGGTGCGTACACATGCCCGGTGTTGCAAGGGATAATGGTCAAGAGGGTATAAATTGATATATAACTCTTGGACCGTGCAACCGAATATTTTAATGCGACTTTCGAGTGTACCGCATGAGTGTTGGGGTTGCATAGATACTTTCTTTGGGTTCCTACGCAATTTTAACGTAAAGTTATGTCCATGGAGGGACATGGCATATCATGGTGGGAGCCACTTTTGAGGGTATGTTTTATATGCATGGTATATGTCTTGAAATGCTCACGCCCATGTTATATATCTTCGTGTGGCCGAAGAGATGGGGAGCCATGCGTGACAAGGGTTTTGCCCATGTCACAATTGTGGAATTCAAAGCGCTAGACTAAGTCTACCGCGTATGTATTGCTCATGGCATGTTTGGCAAAGAGATCCATGAGTGCACTCCCATTTTCATGGGGCATGTAGATATAGGTGGCGAAGGTATCTCCATGCGCCCGATTGGGGATCCAAGTGGGGGGATTGTTCGTGAATGGTTCCAATCATTTGTGTATTGAACCATGAGCGGATATCATGGGTGAGCATAGAGATATACTATCATGACAACTTTGTATTTGGTCATATTTTCATGTTTTTGACCTCAATTTTTGCTCATTTTTGCTTTTTGTGTACTTACCTGGTCGGCAAACAGCAAGAAGCCTATGGAGAGTCGAACCATGGTATGTTGTTTATATGTTGGCATATGCTTTGGAGTTGAACACCACCATATGCCGGATCGCGTACTCCATTTGGCTTGGCGCACGAAGGATTACAAGAATTGGTCTCAAGATCATGGGCTGATTGGGTAGTGCGTGGCGCCCATATCTGAAGGGGTTTCGAGGGTAAAGTGGGGATGTACATGGGCATTGACCTTTGGTCTATATCCTCCATGAATACTAGACTTCGATTCCATGCATGCTTTGAGCCTTCGGACAAGTAGTAACTTCAATTTTGAGCATATATTTGATGTATGGCCAATATGGTGTGAATTGGCAGTTTTTGGCATGTTATGAGTTGAAACTCATGGTGAAGCAGGTCACAACCCTACCCTGGCATTTTACCCCTAAGAGAGCATTATTTGGCCCTATATATGGGATATATGTGGGATAGGGTATATCATATTCCATTTCCTTGTTAGGAACATAGGATGTGGGATAGATAAGGCAATCTTGGATGTTTAGTAGTTATTCAATTAGTGGATGATAGGGTGGATTTCTCATATGTGCATATCAGGTATTTCATTGGCTATGTGTACCATATCTGTTTGCAGGATACTATTCAGTCAACACTATCGTTATGTCTTCGGTGCCAAGCAATGTTGCTGCCCATGCCACTGCGACCTCTGCTCCTGACCACCCGGTCTGGTTTCATGGTAGCAGAGGCGAAAATGTTTCGTCTCTGTTGGGCGTTTGGCATCGCGGAAAGCGATCGGTCCAAGACATCGTGGACCAAATTCAAATTAAAATCTCTTCCCCGGGAGGGATAGCTGCGGGTGTCCAGGTCCCCACTCTCAGGACCTCCTCGGCCCTGACCCCATCGACCGGGCAGGGGCCGCAAAAACGGGCCAAGCCCCAAGTGGCTACAAATCCTAAGTTTCCGAAATCCCCGAATGTTCCCATCGGGGCCCCCCATCCTCGAAATCCAGCTGGTGTACCTGGGATGGTTGGGGGGGAAATAGACAGCCACCCTCAGGGAGCGGTAAGAGGACCACAATCGCCTATTATGGGCTCGGGAACCGTTACTAGCGCCGAGAATCGGGCAGTAAACGACCAATCTACTGGGGTGATCGAGCGTACGAACGCTGCGCCCTCACGCGCTGCCGACTGGGGTACGATGGCTTCGCCAATGGGGCCTATCGTGGTCGACTCTGGCACTCCTCCGTCGCTAGGGGGGTTGCCAGAGCCTCAGGTCAGAAAGAACCTGTTTGCGGCAGGGCCCATCAGCCCCATTGTTGACCAACTCGACGCTGAAAACCGTCGAGTCCTCGCGCTCACGCCTGATCCCCATGGCCATCCGGGTCCGGCTCGAGAGGCCGTGGCCCTGATCCAGCAAGCCCTGTCCGGGACTAGGCAGAACCCCACTGTGGTGGAATCGTCGCCCACTCCAATGAGTGGATCGCGGCGGTTTCCCTCCCTGGTGGAGGAATCTCCTGTCTTGGGAGCGTATCCCAATCCCCCGAGCGGATCCAGGCTAAATCCTACGATCATCGAGGAATCCCCCACGCAAATCGGGGAGGATGAGTTTGACCAGTGGTTCCCCCTGGCGGTGGAGCAGTGGAACGACGATGAGGAGGAGGAGATTGGAGTGTTGGAACGTCATGAACTCCATCATTCCCCTATTTCCGTTGCCTCGTCGCCTGCACCTCCTGAACCTATGTCAGGGACCAGGGATCGCCCCATGCTTGTGGAAGAATCCCCGGCCCCCCACTACATCACGGTGGAGGACTCTCCGGCCCCTCAGTTCATTGTTGTGGAAGAGTCCCCGGTGCCTATGAGCGGCGTCAAAAACCGCCCGTGTCTTGTCGTGGAATCTCCGGAGCCTACGGAGGACCGGGCCGGTACTACATCTCCAGTGCCTATGAGTGGCACGAAAGATCGTCCATCCCTAGTGGATGATTCTCCGGCAATGCCGAAGGTCAACAATCTGTGCTGGGGGGGAGGGAATCAGGTGGAGGGAGGTTCAGCAACCCTCCCAATAAATTTGGTCTCTCCCCCCACAAATACATCTCCTACGGAGGACCCCCAACTGCCCAATTGGGGGGGGGATCCAGAGGTTGCAACGGGATCGGAGCCTGTTTTTGCTTCCCATCCGAGAACTCGATCATCTTTGGTGGTTCATGAGTCACCACAGTATATTGTGGTGGACGATTCCCCACCCCCACCGCCGCGACCGAATACTGTTGGTCATGTTCCCCCTCCGCCGTCACCCCGCCACCGCCAGGTGGCTTACATCGAGCACGTGCAAGGAATCCCGCACCTGGTTCGGCCATCTAGTGGTGGGGGTTCGGGGGGGGGACATCCCTCTAGTGGGGGGGCGCCAGCGCCTGTTGCTGCGCGCCCCACACCCCCGTCTCGCCCTGCGGGGGGGCCCTCTGGTCCCTCCGTGGCAGGGGGGGCTGCTGGGGGGGGCGGTGGTGGGTCATCTCCTCCTCGTGGAGGGGGGGGTCCATCTTTTCGACATTCTGGGGGCCCCACTCCTACACGGGGGGAGGAAGACCTACAGCACACCTGTGGCTGTCCCCGGTGTGTGGTGCACTACAAAACGTGCATCCAATCTCTGATGGCACAGGTGAGGGACCTGCGAAATCAGAATCTGGAGTTGCAGCGATCCCATCACCAACTTTCTCAGGCAGTAGCCTCTACCGTGGGCATCAGTCAGTCCTACGGGGACCGGATGACCCAAATCTTGTCTACATTGGCTAAATTTGACGCGGCGGTTCAGGGCTACCGCCGGGATTCTAAGGTGGTGGAGGCTAGCGTGGCAGATCATCTTAAGATGTCCAACGGCAACACGGCTAAGTGCTTTAGCGCAGTGGAGTCGCTCGCTACACGTTACGCCGCCGTTGCATCTAGGATCGATGTGTGGGACCACTGGTACTCCACGCCTGCAGAACCCGTTACGGTGGTTGTACCCCCGCCATCGGCGCCTCCGCCCGTTCCTGATCCTACACCAGCGGCGCCTACGGGGCCCATGGGCGCGCCATCCGGTTCATCCGGTGGTGGGTGTGTCCTTCCTTCCACCCATCCCACGATTGCATCTACCATCCGAACGCTTGTCCGGATTCGGGGTGGCCGAGGGGGGGGGAAGAACACCACGAACACCCCCACCCCCAAGAACCTACATCGTGGAGGGGAATCGCCGAAAAGCAGAAGGAACGTGCTGTTCCCGAGTGGAGGGCGACGCCTAAGGGCGAAGACCACCCCACGGAGCCTACGGCCCCTGAAAGTGCTGCCCTGGGTCGTTGTGGGTGCCGGAGGGCTCGGGGCCGGCAAGACCAGTGGGGCAGGCACGCGAGGAGTCTCCCTGGATGTTGTTATTGGGGGTAGAACCGGACACTCGGACACCAACGGAGGCGAGAGCAGCGACAACAGAAGCAAGATCCATGCTGATTGTGGTCCGGCAGAAAATCCCAGTCTATGAAGAAAATTGAGGGGAATTATTCTAAATACATCTGAGTGTCCAAAACTGTCCGAATGAATTTAAATAATCCATCTATGTAAAATTGTCTGGCCGATCTGGCCCGCGAGCACGCGTCAGCGGCAAATGGCGATTCCAGCTAAAATAGCGGAATGCGGCGGATTTACGGGAAATGGACCGCGGAATCAAATCCGGCATATCAGAAATATATAGGAAATATCCTGTGACTAAGCTGCGAGGCGGCAATTCCGCCGAAGCAAAGAAAATGACCAAAGTGTAGTCAATCTGGGCAGAATGTCTGAAAATCTGAGCAGATGGGGCTAGCCGCACTTACACTCCCCCTCCAAAAACACACTGGGGTGTGTCGCTACGTCAACGAAGAACGTAGTGCGGGTAAGTCCCAGAAAAACATAGAAATGTAGCCTCAATGAGGCGAAATCTGCTTGATCTGACCTGATTTGGGCTGAATTGGCACTGAATCAGGCTGGATGAACCTGAAATGATACAGAATGAGAAGTGACGAACAGTCCTCCGTGCAGTAAAACATTAGGTCAAGGGCTAAAAAGCATGTAAACGTATCGAGAATCGATACCAAACCATGCATTGGTTGAGAATGAGGTAGATTATTGATGGATTGAGTGGGGGGATCAAGAATTGGAGTGACATCTCAGCGCTCTGGCACAGTTTCGCTGTCGCGGGCACGCTACGGTGTCCTCGCCGAACTCTACATCGTGTTATCCCGCTTTTGTCGTTCTGAAAAGTACAGCATGTGGCTCAGATTTGGCGCATCTGGCGGATGATCACAAGATTCAGCAAAAGAATGAATGAATTCCGGCAGAGATGAAAGGGATTAAGCAATCACAGTGCGGTTAAACAAATACACATGTAGTCTACAGACCCTAAGTGAACCACCGAAGGTAAAGATGTTCTTCTGTTCACTTAGATCTAAACAGATCTTCAAGGAATGAGAGGAGATGACAAGTAAATCAATCTAAATTGTCCTAATGTCAGCACATTCCCTGAGATGAAGGTGAAATGAAGCGGAATGTGTACAACTGAAACTACTAACACTTTCGTTTAGACTAAAGTTAATATATATTGTCGTTTATTCAACTCAATTGTGCTTTCCGGCACGTTGGTTCGCGAGCATCAAACAGATTCTATCAAAATGTGGATCATGTGATGATGCATCATGATGGGACATGCTGGCCCTGGATCCTTGGCATGTAACGCGCCGAAGGTTCGCTGAAGGCACTTTACTGACAGTATATAACTGAGAGACACCAAATTTACAGTGGCGGTGGTGTCAATCGACTTGGACAAGGCCAATCTTTCGATGGAGTCCCACAAGACACTTGGATTCACCATTCTCGACAGTTTCTGGTCGGATTGAGCTCACATTGGCGTGTGCCAAAAATACAACGAAGCTTACGGACTTCAGAGGTTGCTGTTAGAAGTCCCTAGAGCTCCTATCTAAAGATTGTCTGAACAATTGACGTCTGGGTTTCGTACAACAGTGGCAGAATGATGGACAAACCTGAGAAATTCAAGGTAAATTTGAGGATCCTGGATCTGAATCTGGACTTTGGCGTCAGCACCACAGCAAATGAAGGTGAGATCTGAGTTCCTGGCGTCGCATCTGGTGCAGCCAGTACTACAGGGGGTGCCTGTAGGGGTGAATGTCACCGGCCGGTGTTTTGATTATGTACATTTGCTTCCATCTGCACGAGTAGCCAAATTCTAAAGATGCACAGACCAACAGAGACAAGATTACCCCGAATCTGCCTGAATTAAGCCTGAGTTTGGTTTTTTCTGAACACGGCAGCACACTCCGTCAGCGTATCTACGCCTTGTCTGCCGAACGGAGACCAAAGAAAAGTTGATTGACGTCAAATTATCAAACATTCGCAGTTCTCCACATCATGACATAAACAGAAAGAATGAACAGTGGATTGAGCAGAATGTGGTAGGATGGCTTCCTTAATTCGGCCAAGCACGAATGCATGTGACCACCAACCTGTCTGGCCTGGCCCTCGTACGGCTTGGGCGCTGCAGATCAGCGGCCGAACTTGAAGCTTGGTCCTCATTTGGCTCCTGGGCTGGCCTGACCGCAGGAGGGGGGATCGACGGATCAGCCCTGGAATGTGGCTGTTGAGGGCCGTAAGAGGGTGGATCTCGATTCACCACAGGTCGTTTTCCGTCGCTCTCCACTTGTCTGTCTGGTTTCGACAAACAATCTGTCAGGAGTACGCCAATTTCGGGGTGCTTCTTCAGGAAGTCAATGAACCCCTTGGTGTATCCATGGACAAAAGATTGGGCTGGTTCCCAGTTGTTGTGACTGGAATCAAAGCCCCTCCACTCACACAGAAATTCCCATTCGCCCTTGGCGTCACGTCTTGCTTCAACAATCCTCTTGAGTTCGTACTTTCCCCCTTCGATGACCCGATCGGACAAGTGTTTTGCAGTCCAAAAAAGGGGTTTAACTCGATCCTTGGGGGAGGGGATCTCTCTCTTGAGGCGATCGCCCGAAACGTCAATTTCCCTGCTGACATCCACACGAATCCTCCACCTGTTCTCCCCAAGACGCGCTGTAACAGCGAATGGCCCCTCCCACAAGGGAAGAAGCTTGTCATCTCCGTCCAGGGTGGTTTCGGATTTTCGAAGCCAAACTCGATCATCGACTTCAAAATTGTGGGGGTTTTTTCGACCTTGATTTTGAACCCAAAGCCAGTCAGCTTGATGCTTCTCGATTAATTTCGACACCGATTTATCTGCTCGTTGGACTTCGTCCAAAAACAGCGAAGCATCCTTACAGGGGCGAGGATTATTCAACGGCATGTTCCACCAACACTTCTTTCGTCCAAAGACAATTTCATTTGGAGAAAGGCCATGATACAAAGGCGTGTTGTGGTAACGGCGAAGCAATGCGCAGAGAACTTCCATCCAATGGAAATCCTTTTCACTCGCGAGCTCCTTACGAAGCATATTAATTATAGAGCGGCCGGCTCTTTCGCCAGGCAGCGCTCGATGCGAGTGGATTTCACATCGGAGGTGGTGGATTCCAAGGCGAGCACACAATTCTCTCCACCATTCGGAGGTGTACTCTTTGCCTGAATCCGTGACCACCTCGGATGGGACGTCCCAGCCTCCCATCCAGGTCTGCGCGCACCACTTGGCGGCAGCCTTGCCAGTCATCGACTCAATGTTGCAAGGCAACACTTGAATGTAGCCGGAATGACGGCACTGAATAAGGAGCACACCATTGACTTTTTTGTTAGTCCAATGGCATTCTTCGTCATCGAGCTCACCGAGATAGAAAAAATCACTCGTGACTCTGTTGAAGAGACGCTCCGGAATAGGATGAGGCCTCAGATGGCCGTACTTCTTCGCGCTGGGAGGCGTCGAGACAGCACATTGGGCACATCCGGCTGCTACTTTCATGCAATGAGTGTAGAGCCTAGATCCAAACAACCTATGCTTAATCATCGACCACAGTCGACGGCCATGTGCGTGGGGGGACTCCCATTTATGCCACCAGTTTAACACTCGGGGGGCTAGGGCGTCTGGCACACACAATTTACCCTCCATCCACAGCTTCCCCCCATCCAACGAGTACTCAGCAAAAATCCCATCCCTGTGAGCATCTTTGGATTTGAGATTTCCAAAGACCTCTTTAAACATGGGATCCTGCAGGTAATCGGACGTCCAGTCACGGATGATCAGGGAATCCTTCGGCAGGGGTGGAGTTTTGGCCGGATCTCGGCGCTTAATGCCTTGGATCAACCGAAATCGACTTACTTGTCGGGTATAGTGAAACCGTTTCACACTCCCTGAGGAGGGATCGGTGACTTTTTCCATGACTTTCAGCGTTTTGGTGCAGATCTCGTGAGCATGCGCCGGATCTGTGATGGCCGTGATGTCGTGACACGGCAATGCGTGCTGTTTAACAGCGCACTGCATGCATGCACGTCGAATGAGTTTCTTTTCTTCCTGATCCCATTCGATGATTACATGGCGGTCCTGCTCCGTACCATGGATGTTGGTACTTTGCAGCCCCTCTGAGGCGGGGTAAGCCCATCGGCTCAGAGCATCCGCTACCGTGTTGTGTTTTCCAGGCAGATACGACACATGGAGGTCAAACAGAGAGAGAAATTCGTGCCATCTGGCCCGTCGACCAGCTGGGCTCGCGACAGTATCAATGTGTTCGGTGGCCCAATACTCCAGAGATCGATGATCCGTCAGGACCTCGACTCGATTGGTGCCAACCCACGATTGGTACTTTTTTAAAGCACAGATGATGGCGTAGGTTTCTTGCTCACGCGGCGACCATTGCATTTGGCGTGGAGCTAGCTTCCGAGACCAAAATGCAAGAGGGTAATGATCGCCGGTGGCTTCATCAACCTGTTCAAGGACAGCTCCGATCGCGTACCTAGATGCGTCAGTTCTAATGTAGAAGGGTCGGTCAAATTGGGGCACATGCAACGTGGCGACTTCGCAGAGGGCTGCCTTCAAGTGATGGAAGGCCTCCTCGCACTCGTCAGTCCACTTGACACGAACCTTTGAACCTGCCTTGCCCGCATCTCTCCCTACCTTCAATAATTCAGTGAGGGGGGCAGCAAATTTGGCATAATTCGGCACAAAAGTGTGGTAAAAATTGCAACAACCCAGGAATCCTCTCAACTCCGTGATCGTCTCAGGGCGCTTCCACTTCTGAATAGCGACGAGCTTCCCTGGACTGGGTCGTCGAGTGCCATTCTCTAGGAGAGAACCACAAAATTCAACTGATTTTAAAAATAATTTTCCCTTCTTTGGCCCACAAATCAGCTGATTGGCGTCAAGTATATCCAAAACTTGGTTCAGCTGCTTCTCATGTAGGGCCACCAGCTCGGCTTCGGTCAGTCCCTCCCCCTCCGTCGCGATGATTATGTCATCTATGTACACACTCACGAAGGCACGAAGCTCAGGATGGGTTGTGAACAGCACATCCTCCATCATTCTTTGAAAAAATGAGGGGGCGTTCTTCAGCCCCATGGGCATGACGGTCCATTGGACTGGGCCACATGGCGTGCACATACAGGTGAGAGGTCTGCTGTCCTTCCTCAACGGCATTTGGTGAAAGCCGTGACGGAGATCCAGCACAGAGAACAAACGACCTCTTGCCCTCTTGGCGATTTCCTCCTCAATGAGGGGTAGGGGGTGTGAATCCGCCTTGGTTTCGGCGTTGAGATTGCGAAAATCAACAACCATTCGCCAACCATCAATGGTGTTCTGGTCTGCAGGCGGTGGCTTCGGGACTGTGAAGGGTGAACAGCACCATTCGCTGGTCATACAACCCTCAAGCCAACCAAATTCCCTGAGATTTCTCTCAATGATTTTTCTGAGAATCTCATGTTTGTGTCCATGATTTTCATAAGGGCGCTGTTTTTTTGCCTTGTACCCTTCACGAAGCTCGATGAAGGCTTCACCGAACTGCCCACGGACAGGGGGGTCCTTGATCAACTTTCCTGAAAGGGTTGTATCCTTCCGTTCCTCGAAAATCTTTTCTCTTGACTTGGAACACAATTCAGTGTCCACCTGATCGCCAGGAATTACTGTCGAAAAAACTTTGGCGACTTCTTCGGCTTTGGCAGGAAGAATCTTCTTACGGATGTCCCTAAACAGGTCCGTATCAACTGCCTCTTGAAGATAGGTGGGTCTTGTGTCGAAATCCCAGAGATTTTCCTCGTGATCCAGCTCCTCGAACGGATCCATGAAAGCTTCCACAGGGGGTTTTTCATAAAAAACTCTGAATTTGCGGCGCGATTGGAGATTTTTCCTCGCCCGTGCACTGAAGATTCTTTTCGATGTCCACCGTATTGGGGAAGAGGGAGACGAGGCGGATCCATTGGACGTTGAATCACCTTGGGTATCTGACGGACAAAAATCAGAAAAAATAGATTCATTATCAGTACCACGCTCAACCTCAGATTCAGACCCAACACAGGAATCTGTACTAGAATCAGCAGATTTAGAGTCAGAAAGCTTTCCATCCACCAGGAATGCAAGCGAACTCCAGGACCGCTGTGGCAGGGGACCTGTGTCGTCCCTGGCATACAGCTTAAGCTTCCTGGGAAGTTCGATGTAATCAACACAAATGTCTTGTAATTCCTGAAACCAAGGCTTGTCGTGCCACAAAGGCACAACTAAAATTGCCTGGGTTTTATCTTGCTTGATTTTGTGGATGACCTGCTGGATTAAGTGAAACGGAGGATTAATCCACAACTTCTTGTCCCATTTGTGGGTCCAAGCGTCGCTGAAGTGCTTGTCGAAGCGCTTGTTCATACGGTTAGCAAATGCATCATACTGAGGCCAAAAGGAATGATGTTCATGAAAGTATTCACAAATTGCATCGCGCCATTTGTCGACAACTCTGTAGGATGAAGAGTGCCAGCGCGAAGGGCGTCGTGGCTGGGAGTCCCTACGAAGACATTCTAACTCTTGGGAGTAATCGGCACTCCCATTCACCTCTGCAATGGTGACATCTTCACCAAATTTTGGTGTCACTTTTTGCTTCAAAAATTCTTCTGCACTTTTAAACCCTGCGTGCAAAAAACGAAATTCAGGACGCTCCAAGGGACCTGACTCCAGCAAAAAACAACGACGATGACCTACGGGCGCTACCCTGTTCTTGCGAAGCCAAGGATGCCCCAAATAAAGGTCATACTTTATGTCAGCACGGTAGAAGTAGTCATCCTTAAGGACAACTTCTTCCACATTTTGCTCTTCCCAAAGGTCTTGAGCGACCAAATGGGTGGATATATAACAACCGCGTTGCCCACCTGCGAGAGAATGTCCAGAAACTCCCTCGAGGGTAACAGGATGAGGCGACTCAAACACGCAGTCGTCGGGTAAGAATGCATTGGATTGGAGATTTACCTCTGATCCATTATCACACAAACAGGTGGCGAGGTGGAAATTTCCCTTGCAATCAGAGACCCACAGCTTTGTGACAAACTGACGAGCCCTGTGCTTGGACTGTACACCAACCTCGTCCACTACAACAGAAGGATCCGCTGCCGGATCCAGGGGAGAGGAGACAAGCGACCCTACATCAAGTAATGGTCGATCAGGAATTTGGGGATCATGCCTGAAATCGCCTGGGGAGGGGCGATTTTCGTGGCTCCCCTAGGCGTTCTGACCTCCAGCGGCTGCGTTAACATTGTGAACACAGCCTGTTTCGTCGATCCATTCATCCTGGAACGGATCATCCGCTGGATTCAGAGCATTTTCGACGTAATCTCGATCCGCATCAGACACCTGGTCTGCACCTGAGACCTGATCCACACGATGGTTGCCCTTTCCTCGTCCACGGCCACGGCCGCCGGATGATGGGCCACCACCGTCGCCACGCCCTCTGCCCTTACCAGAGAAGGGGGTTCCCGAAGGATTTCCCTTACCTTTACCCTGTGATCCTGGAGCATTTCCTTTATTTGTACCGGATTGAGGGGTTTGGCCTGGATTTCGATTTCCGCCTCCGGCGTTGACATTGGGACCTGTCTGGCCGTTCGGCTGTCCACCGGAACCAGATGGAGTCCGATTTCCTTTGCCTTGGGACCCGCCAGGGCCTCCGGTATTTTTTTTCCCACCGGAAGGAGTCGAATTACCCTTTCCCCCCTTGGCACCATGCACCTGTCTGTCATTCCTGTCTGAATTCTGCGAATTACTGACATTTTCACCAATCACCTTGTGATCGTAAGCAGACCATCGGTGATTAGCAGTAGAATGCGTCTTAGCTCGGTTCGTAGAACCTAGAAGAAGACAGATGCTACAATGATCCTGAACATTCCGGGTGTCATTCACCTTTTTGTTGCCCTTTCGGGCCCCATTTTGGGTGTTTTGCTGGGTATTCTTGTTTCCCCCAAGACCCTCATGGAAATTTTGATTGGCGGCGTCAGCGAGCCGCTCAACCTCTTCCCACAGTTCCTGCGGGGTAAACGAAAACACCCAGTTCCTGGCCTTCAGGCGATTGCCGTGGAAACTTACTCCCCTATTGAGGACTTGGACAAACAAGTCCCGATCCTCGTGTTCATTGAACTTGATTTTCCACGTGTTTTCAGTGAATTTCACCTTGGTAAACGACGTGGGGGAGCACTTTTGAAGTGCCTCCCTGACTGTAAACCGGTTGGCCGAGGCGTCAAAGCCATCGATCTCCGCCCACCAGGTCTTGACCTTTTCTTCGGATTGTTTATTCCGAAGGGTGGCGGCGGTTTCAGAGGGGATCTTGTCAAAAATCAGATTTTTCAGCTCGGCACTAGAAAATTTTTCGCCTGAATGTTCAGATTCTTCTACAAGATTCCAGAAGCGCTGTCTCTTGTCTTGCACTTCGTGCAAGATTAATCGCGAGAACGAAGGAAAATTCTTCAACATCTGGTGGTAATGGTCCTCAGGCAGCCGGGATCCACGTACCTCCAACTGTTCCCACACCTCATCAAAGGTAAGGGGGGAACTTGAATCCTCACGATCACTCCAGGTTCTGAGCCAAGTGTTGGCCGGCGCTCCCTCAAGGCAGTCCAGGAGGGCCATCAGGAACTGATCATCCTGGAGCTTTTGAGTCTTAACCCACAGTTTAAATTCCCGTTGGAACTGAGGCCAACGTCTGGGGTTCCCATTATACTTCGGTTGCTTGGCAACCTGACGAAGTCGCAATGAAGTAGGATTTAGAAGTGAATCCAGCCCAACACCGGCCGTAATGGCAGACACCTTGGCGGCATCATTAGCCACACCAGCTCCGGCGAGGGTCTGGGCGAGCAACATCTGGGCAATTGCATTGGAATCAACAGCAGGAAGGGTAGTACGGGAGGCAGTTCTTTTGGCATTCTGAACCTCAGTCCTAGCCTTCGCCGATGTACTCTGTGATCGAGAGATTGTAACCCTTTCCTTTAGCTTAGTCCTGCTGATCCGTGCATCGGTGGTCTTAGAGTCCACCGAAGGAGCAATCGAAAAAATTTCTGTCGCCTCCTCCGACGGTTCTGTTGTCTGATCCACCGATGATGCGCCCTCAGACCTCATGTGGGTCTTGAAAAGATCTTTAATTCCCAACGTCTGAATGATGAGTTGCATTTGATCTTTGAGCAATTGGAGCTCAGTATCTCGCTGTAATCTGCAAGAGCAGTCGGCAGGACAGTACATACCGTGTCCTGAAGGGCCTGAGCAGGCTGTCCGACCGCTAATCTCAGTGGTTCGCAGCCAGGAGTCCACTTGGGGAGCTCCTTCAGTCCTAATTTCCAGGCTTGCCTGCCTAGCTGCCTCTAACATTCCTTCCTCAACCGCGGCGGCTAGATCGTCGCGGATGGAAACAGAGGGATGAGGGGCGGAGGGCCCGGCAACAGGTGCCTTGGTCTTCTCCTTCGGGAAGGGGCTTGCCTCCCAAATCTGCACAAAAATGGCAAAAGATTCATCTTCTTGAGAACACCACCACATCCTGGTATTAATTTCTTCTTGAAGAAGGAAAAAATATTCAAATAAAAAATCAGAGGCGATTCTTTCTTGTCCTATCAGCTTAGACGTGGCTAATTTAGACACAGGGCCTCAAGCGCCTCAAGGTTACGGGCCACTTCCGAAGACAAATGGTTGTCCCATTGTGCCCATGAGGCTGGTCGATTATAGGTAGGTACCTCACCTGGACCACCCATCTCAATGTCGTCAATGTCGGCATCGATGGTCTCGAAATGTGGACATTGGTAGGGAGTATTAGTACCTGCCAGGTCCGTAAGCTCCACCGGAGCGTTGCCATTAGCGTAAGCTGGGAGATTCCAGCTGCTTGATGGCCAATTTCGACTGGGATCTTGATTGTAATCTGGGCCTCCACAGCTGCTGATTTGTGTCCTTCTTGGGCAATTTGGGCTTGCGCAGGGCATTCCTCTCAAGGCCTCGTTCGCACAGCACCACGGGAGCGTGATCGTTACGTCTCCGGAGGTGGCGGAGTCTACGGGGCCGTACTGAGGGGCTAGCTGTGGTTGGGACACCAAAGGAACAACATTCAGGTAGCCTCTGCTACCATGAAAGTGCTGCCCTGGGTCGTTGTGGGTGCCGGAGGGCTCGGGGCCGGCAAGACCAGTGGGGCAGGCACGCGAGGAGTCTACCTGGATGTTGTTATTGGGGGTAGAACCGGACACTCGGACACCAACGGAGGCGAGAGCAGCGACAACAGAAGCAAGATCCATGCTGATTGTGGTCCGGCAGAAAATCCCAGTCTATGAAGAAAATTGAGGGGAATTATTCTAAATACATCTGAGTGTCCAAAACTGTCCGAATGAATTTAAATAATCCATCTATGTAAAATTGTCTGGCCGATCTGGCCCGCGAGCGCGCGTCAGCGGCAAATGGCGATTCCAGCTAAAATAGCGGAATGCGGCGGATTTACGGGAAATGGACCGCGGAATCAAATCCGGCATATCAAAAATATATAGGAAATATCCTGTGACTGAGCTGCGAGGCGGCAATTCCGCCGAAGCAAAGAAAATGACCAAAGTGTAGCCAATCTGGGCAGAATGTCTGAAAATCTGAGCAGATGGGGCTAGCCGCACTTACAGCCCCGTGGGCCAATGAAGAGGAGAACACCTCTTCGTTGGGGAACATTAATCCCCTCACGAAAAATGTTTTCACTTCCCCTGGGAAACCTTCGTACACGCCCTCTCATCCTACGGATACGTGTACAGTCTCTCCAGTGAAGGTTGCACCAAGTGCAAGTGGAGGTGCACCCCCAACCATGGCTCCCCCTGCTTACCACCCGTACC
Source organism: Eutreptiella sp. 'Long Island Sound 2002' (assembly GCA_964036045.1). Taxonomy (NCBI): domain Eukaryota; phylum Euglenozoa; class Euglenophyceae; order Eutreptiales; family Eutreptiaceae; genus Eutreptiella; species Eutreptiella sp. 'Long Island Sound 2002'. Next base: position 92,565,291 of record OZ038379.1, on the reverse strand, counting down.
AAATGCCTATGGTGCAAAATAGTTACACCAAAGCGGTGGAGGATAGTGATATGCCTAAACCGCAATTTAATGGGCAGCTAGAGTGCTACGACGAGTGGGTGGAGAAGCTTCAACAATGGTTGGGGGGGTGTGATCCCATGTACCGAAAGGCCAACGACGCAAAAATGATTTTGAGTACCTTGCCCCCATGGCTAAAGGCGATCATCAACGCCCGGGTTGCCGAGGCCACCCACCACACACGCACGGCCCCCACCCTCAAAGAGTTGTGGGACTTTTCGGAACAACGTTTCCACGAGTATGACCCCTCAAGGGCTGATGAAAGGTGGCGAGCCCTCACCCCCAGGGTGGTTAAAGGGCAAGTGACCCTCATCGACCTTGAAGATTTCTATGCTCGTTGGCATTGTTTGTTGCCTCTGAGCAATGAGACTCGTCCCCACGTGATCCGGGAGCAGCTCCTAAGCAAGCTCCCGTGGATCAAGGAGAAGGTCGTCAAGCAAGAGGCTAAGAATAGCCCAGACAGCTATGTGGTGGATTTTAGTGGCCTTGACCCTTCGCCGGGTCGCGTCCCATTCGAAAAAGAACTCAGGAAATATAGCGCTCAAGCTTGCACTACGATTCCTGAGATTGTTTCCTATTCGGGGCCGGGGGTGATAGTTGACTGCAAAGACCCGGCTCTCCAGGAGTGGATCTTGAAACTCAACAACACACCTCACACACGCGGCTACACTATGAAAGTGGAGCAACGTAGGCCTCGTTTGAAGCCTGCGGAAATCTACGCCCTTGCCCATAAAAGCGTGTCGGAGAGGGAAGCTCTCGAACGCCTCAATAAAGGAGACAAGACGACGGTGACGTACACTCATCGCCCTTCTCACAATAAAACCGCGGTGAATGCGGTTAATGCGGAGGCTACGGCGGATCCTGACACCTCCGAACCCGCTGACACCTCCGTCAACGCCGTGGGTCACTCTAAACCTCCGGCGAAGAAACCCGTCGACCCGCCACCTACCTTTTGGGTTCCGTGTTCCAAACATTGGAAAACACGTAAACAAACGGAGATGGACATGTCTTGGATTGATTGGGGTGCCACCAATACCACCCTTTGGACGTGTAAGCCTAATTCTCCGTGCAATGACACTCATTGGAACATTGCGGGTAAGTCTAAAGGTGGTAAGCCTAAGGGTGGCGATAAGGGTGGCGGTGGTGATAAGGGTGGCGGTGGTTATAAGGGTGGCGGCGGCAAGGGTGATAAAGGAGGCAAGGGAGCGCCGAACGGGCGCGGACGTTGGTAGGAGTGCCCAGAGGCGCCCCCTTCGAAAGAAGAAAACCTCGGGCACCCCTGTGACACTACCGTGGCTCTCGTTCCATCGAGAGTCATGAAGGGGCATATAGTGACTAGTGAGATTCAAACCGAACTTTCCGTTCAGGTTGTGTTGCCCAATGGAGAACGCAAGGCCCTCCGTGTTTTGGTGGATTTTGGGTGCCAAGCGGTCGCTGTGGCCAACCCCAATGTTTTTGGAGACCAACTCTCCGAAAAATATGAATCCCCTCAACGGAGGCGCCTACTCCAAGCAGATAATGAGACGCCTTTGCCAGGGGGGGACGAGCAAATAGACGTCAAAATTCAATTTACGGGGGTTGTGGATGGTAGTGTTTCACTTCCTCGTGTTGCCCAGTATGGCGTGTCCCCGTACCTTGTCCCGAATTTACCTTGGGATATGGTTTTGGGGCACCCATGGGGTTACGAACATTGTGTGAGCCATTTTGCCCGTTTCAATTGTTTGTACTCTCACCATCCAGTGCACCCCCGTTTTTGGATTGAGGACTTCCGTGAGGCTCCACGAACCGGCAAACCATTTTTGGTGAAACCCATTCATCATAAGGTGTCACATCAATCCGTGTGGGGCCTAACCGTTCCAGTCATTGGGGCGGTCACTCCTACGCACCCTGCCCCGGCCATTATGGTTACGCCCCCTGGTGGCGAACCGCCTAACCGTGTTGAGGCCGAGAAACACATATCCTATGCCTTGACCGCTTCCTCCGTGGCCCCCGTACAGGACCGGGCTTGTGCTTTGGAGCTCGTTGAAGTTGCTCCCGAAGCCCTTGCCCGTGATGTTCTACCTACGCGGCGTGATGGGTCCATGTGGACCCAGTCTGACTATGGCCTCACGCCATATTGGGCCGCACGTGTCAAAAAACAATTTGGCAAAAACCCCGACGTGGACGCCTTCAATAGGGTCCCGGGTATGGCCCAGGCTACCCGTTGGGTTTCGCCGCTTGAGGATTTCTTTTCCACTCCCGCGGACCCCTCCAAATTGTATTGGATGTGCCCTCCCTATCATCGGTTTTCCGATTGTGTTCGGAAAATTCGGCAAGAAAAACTACGAGCCATCGTCGTAGGGCCGAAGTGGACACATAGGGAGTGGTGGAAACCCCTTATGGAAATTACTTTGCAAGGGTACCACCTTCCTGGGCCAGAGACTAAAGCCTGTCTCTATCAGAATGACCACCTCACGCCCCTTCCTCAACGGGGTTGGTCCACGGTGGCGCTATACGTGGACGGTGGTATTGCGGAGGAAAATTTGGCGGCCACTAAATGTCATGTGGCCTCCGTTTTGGGTCCGGCCGTCTCTAACCCCAACACGGATGGCGAGCCGGGCATGACCTCGGAGGAAGAGTCGGAGGATGAAAGGGTGCCTAACCATTTGGCTTCGGTGCGCACCCTCACGTATCAGGCGACCCATAAAAAACTCCTCGCACCCGTTACTCTTGATCCTACCCCCGAAGATTTGGAGGCACAAGAATGCGTGCGTTCGCGCATTGCGAAAATTGAACGAGAGTTATTGGGTGGGAGGGCCACTACCGGTAAGCGTTACCGAAAACGTAAAGACACCACACGATTGTTAGCGGCTTCTCGTGTGGGTGGCTTGTCACCACCCAAGAGCCTATTGTGTCTCCGGAGGTGGAGCTCATGAGGAGGCGCATCCTCGCGGACTATGAGCGGGATGTTTTTAGTGGGGAGGTTCGTCTCCGTCCGGGCCAGGAACACCCTAAGGTCCGTGGTACGGAGCGGTTGGGGTTTGCTAAACTTGACCTATACCCGAACGCCAAACCCAAGTCCGTGAAGCCTATACGGTTGGTGGGGCAGCGTGCTGCGGCGGAGCAAGAAATAGTGGAGGACTTTTTGGCTCGTGGCTGGATTGAGCCGTGCCCTGCCTCCGAATGGGCGTCCAACGGTTTCGTTGTGCCCAAGAAAGAGAAAGGAAAATGGCGCCTCGTGGTGGACTACCGCCAACTAAATGAGGCTACCTTGCCCGACGCACACCCCCTCCCCCTCATAGAAAACATGTTGGAAAATCAATCCAAACACAAGATTTTCACTATTGTGGACTTGAGTAAAGGGTTTCATCAAATTCCCCTTCACCCTGAATCCCGGGGTAAGACCGCCATGAATTTGGCGGGTAAGCGATACCAATGGCGTGTTATGCCTATGGGTATCAAGAATGGGCCCGCTATTTTTCAACGGGTCATGGACCATGTTTTGCAGGGTTTGGATTGTGCGGACGTATATATTGATGATATTATTATTGGTTCCTCCGGTGCGACGGAGGAGGAGCTATTGGCTAACCACGACCGCGACGTGCCTGCCGTGTTGGATAGGCTACGAAAAGAGGAGTTGGCTGCTTCGGTTAGCAAAACCGATTTCTTTGTTCGTTCGGTTGAGTTTTGTGGCCATGTGTTGGAAAATGGCACACGTCGGCCGGCGCCGGGGAAAATGTTGGCGCTTGAGCGTTGGGACAAACCGGATAATGTTCGGGAGCTCCGGGGGTTCTTGGGGCTCGCCAACTATTATTCGGGCTATGTCCAAAACTACGCCTCCATAGCTACCCCTTTGATTAATATGTTGAAGGATTTGCCTAAGCATAAGAATGGCAAAAAGATAGGCCTAACATGGAATGCTTCGGCTAACGAGGCCTTTTTGAAGCTCAAGCGTGCTATTACGGATATTGTTCCCCTCCAACTAGCCGATTGGGATAAGGACTTTGTCCTCACCCCGGACGCTAGTAATTGGGCGGTGGGGGCGGCCCTACAGCAGGAAGGTCCCGATGGTGCCCTACGCCCCCTTGCCTTTTTCTCCCGCAAATTGTCAGGCAGCCAATTGAATTGGAGCCCTCGGGAGAAAGAATGCTACGCCATAGTGGCAGCGCTTTTAAAATGGCATGGTTGGGTGGGGAACAAGCGCGTGGAGGTCCGTACGGACCACCGTAGCCTTGAAAATTGGGCTACGGAGGACCTCAAAACCGTGGGGGGTCCCTCTCCACGCCAAGCACGTTGGCATGAATTGTTCTCTAAATTCGACCTCCATGTGGTTTACACTCCGGGGCCAGTGAACCCCGTGGGTGATTTCTTGTCCCGTTGGGCTTACCCTGCTAACCCGGCGTTGGGTGATGTGTCCATACATGGGACGGCCCAAGCGGCCGGGGATGTGCGGGACATGATGGCGGCCGAGAAGGAGGAACTTCTCGCCCGCCCCCTTGTATTTGGGGCGGTTGTGGCGCCCGTTGTTACTAGGTCTAAAGCGGCGCCTCGGGCTCAAGGGGCACCCGCGTGTGATCCACCCCCTCTGGCTTCGCCTCCAGTGGGGGGGGGACGAAGCAAAAGAGAAAGCTTCGGAGACTGGAGCGAATTGTCAAGATAAAAAAATCTTGGAAGTCCCACAAGAAAGCAACTCCTATACATGGGGAGGATGCTCCCAATGTTTTTGAGATAAATTGGGCTAAACACTACCCAAATTGTCAACGCTACAAACAAATGTGGCAAGATGCCTTGAATGGGAGCTTCCAAGATGGAGTGAGGTTGGTGGATAACAAGCTCGTCCGTAATGGACGGTGGTGTGTTCCTACGCCGCTAGTGCATCGTTTGGTAGCCGAATACCATGATGCATTTCACTTAACTACCTCCGGTGTGGAAAAACACTGGAAGGAAATTAACCATGGCGTGGAAGGTGAGGGGTTGTACAAAGCAGTGGAACTGCAATGTCAAACGTGTCCCTCATGTGCCATTCACACGCATGACACCAAGCGCAAGCAAGGGTACATGACCCCTATGCCTATACCTATGGAGCCCATGGACTCCATAGCGCTTGATGTGTTTCACTACCCTTCCACCTCCCACGATGGAGAGGTGTATGACCGAATGCTCCTATGTGTATGCCGGCTTTCCGGCTACCTCATCGCGATCCCTATTCCTAAACCCCGTCATGAAGACAAGGATGAAGGGCTAACGGGGAGAAGAGCGGCCCATTTGGTAATGGAGCGCTGGGTGGATAGGTTCGGAGCCCCTCGTAAAATATGCTCCGACCGTGGGCCACAATTTGTGAGCCAATTTTTCCAAACCCTTTGTTCTAAGATTGGTGCCCGCTCGACTATGTGTCTCGCGGGTAGGCACCAAGGTAATGGCAAGGCCGAAAATACTGGCAAGCAGCTAAGGCGTGCCGTTGCTAAAGCCATTACCTTGAAGAAAAAGAAAACGAATTGGGTAGAGGTTTTGCCCGCCGTTGTACGAGCGTGGCATGAGACTACAGGTCCTTCAGGTTATACACCTAACCAGATTGTGTTTGGTAAACACAACCGTACTAAGGGGCCTCCTCTTGCTGAGCCTAAGGGGGTGGCCCAAGACGCCGCTCACTACTTCCAACGGCGTGAGGGGCTTATTGCTCTTGCACGGAGGGCTATGATTCAAGTGCAAGAGACAATGGCTCGTAAGTATAATAAGGGTAGGAGGATGTCCCCCAATTTCTCAAAAGGGGACCGCGTATGGGTCCGTCGCCAACGCAAAAATCTTGGCGATAAAACTTGTCCCTATTGGGATGGGCCCTATGAGGTTGTGGCCAAGAAGGCGCACGACCTCTATGTTATTCGAGTGGACCAACGGAGGTTAGTTGACGTCCACGTTGATTGTTTAATGAAAACGGTCCACTCCCCTCGCTCCCCCGTGCCTCTAAATTACACGGAGGAGGTTGCTAGAGTGCCCTCCCAGTTTGAGGAGGACACCTATAATGTCAAGAAAATATTAAGTCACCGTACTTACCGCAAGAGACTTCTCTTCAAGGTGCGGTGGGAGGGTTATACCAAAGATTGGGATACCGAGGAACCCGTTGAAACCTTCTTACCATCCTACAACAAAGTTTGGAGAGATTACTTGCAGAAACAGAATCTCACCCAAACCGTTGACATCCTTGCCCACCTTGGTGGACCGCTCTCATGAGCGTGCCACGAAAAGAAAACCCTAACCAATATGGATATATTATTGTTTGGGGAAGGGAGGAGAGAGCGAGAAGCGGTGGGAGACAGGAAAGAAGATGTGCATGCACGGCGCGCTCCTCGATTACAAAAATCCCCACCGCAGCAGGGCGGTGGGTACCGCAGGTTTACCCCACCGTCTACCTCTCTCACCGCTAAAGGCTTGAGAGTCCTTGGGGTGGGGTGGCGTGGCATATAGCCTGGGGCGGAAGTGGGACGTGTTCTTTCGGGGGTCTTAATGCCATTCAAACCCCTATCCTTGGGTCTTACTGGAGCACTCCTACCACCACCAGGACTACTGCCGTCAGTCCTGCCCACGATGACGCCCCCTGTCAAGGGTGCTAACAACGTGGCAAGCACTTCCCGAAGACTCTACCGGGTTGTGCGCATGGTGGTGTTTGCAAGGTTTCGGAGTGCCGCCCCGTACCGAAACCACGACCCCACGACCGTCCCTGACCCGTGACCCAAGCCAACGAGCTAAATCATTTGCTCAAAATGGCGAAGGCTTGAAAACTTCGTTGGGTTGGCGGGTACAACCCATTTTCCCTTTTTGTGTTGGGCGTGATGGTTTTCCACCGATTTGCCCTTGTCCACACGAGGGTAGGTATACAAGGTACGAAGTACTCGTGTGGCTCACATTACGTGGAAAAAATTTCGTGGCGTGCAAAATTGCCACTACATACGGCGAGGACTTAAGCCTAGAGGGAGGGGTCGTCCTCTACGATACAAGTATTCTAATATGAATTGCAATGGGTGCCTTTGCCCCGTCACTCTATGAGTGGGTGGGGTCTTCAAAGGCAAAGAGTGGCGTTGCGGATTTGGGCCGTCTCCGCCGCCTGGGTATTTGTCCCCGGTCGCTATGCGTGCCCGGGTTGGGAGTGGGTACCCTCCATTGCCATTGCATGGGGCCGCATGCTGGCTGGGTGTGCTCTTCATGTCCTTGATGAATTTCGCGGGGGAATTCCTGCCTGCATCGAGAGGGAACAAACAATATGATGAAAAGGGCGAGTGTGCACATGCATATATTTATGAGAGAATATGTATATTAATGTTTTCTCTAGAGTTCCCCACGAGTGGACTTGGATTTCCACAACACCCGAGGGGTCCTCTATCCCAACACCCAACCAAACGGGTTGGGATATGGGCGTGGCATTTTTCTTTATAGAGACCCGTGCGTGGACTTGGATTTCCACAACACACACGAGTTTCTCTGTCCAAGACACACCAAAACCGGGTGTGCCCGTGGCCAATGGTAGCGTGTGTGTGCGCATGCCATTAATTTAGTTACGGGATTATATGGTTGCCTATTACGTTGGTTGTCACCCGCCCCCCGAACAAGCAATACCTAGGTTGACACCTACCTTTGGGGTTTTGTAGCCGTGTACACCGGCCCAAGTTTACACACGGAGGTGTAAACATGAACCGTCATACACGGTGTAGAGGGGTTGGGGGAGTAAAACTCCTTCGGGGCGTGTCATCGTGCCCCCGGGGAGCAGGGTGGGCTGATACACCAGCGGGACCGTACGGGCGACCTCCCCAATTTGCAACCTGGAGGTGACCCCCTGCGCTACGGCCCGCCGGTGGCACACCAACCGACAAAGGTAACACGCAAGCTAACCTAAGTGTTTATACGCACGCCCCCAAGACACACACGAACACCAAGCAACAAGGTGGCGTATCTATACACGTGTTCTATTGTGGATATGCTTACTGTTTGTTGTGTGTACGTGAGTAGTTTGTGGAAGCTCTTGCACGTGCCGTATGTGTGGAGTGCCCCCATCACGTGCCCCAAGGCCGCCACCGCAAGACCCACACTCTGTGATGCCCTCCGGGCGAGTGTGTGCCCCCGGGCCCTGCCAATGGGTGTGCGCGCACAAGTGTGTCTTGTGTTTGTCGGTGTGCATCGCTCTATTATGTGTATATATGATATATATACGTAGTATGGCTCCTAGGTGAGGGGTTAGCAGTGAGGTCAGGTTATTATTACATGGTTATGAGGTTTGTCTATTTAAGTGTGTCTACTCACACCCTCATCCCATCTCCGTACCTCCTCCTTTACCCTCTATGTGGTGCATCACGTGTGACACACATGCTAAGTTAGACATCCACACGGACACGACCCTTGGCTGAGCCGTGCCCGTATCGTACAGTCACAACCGTGACTGGTTCATTCATCCTTTGGTGTCTGGTCTGTTTGACAAGTGGGCCTTTGGCTAGGCCTTGTCTCGGCCTTTTGCAAGCAAGTAATCAAGCAAGTTTACATCTTACAAGCAAGAGCTCACTCATTACTACAAGCGTTACGGGCAAGCGCATCAAGAACATCAAGCACATCAAGCCCTCATAAACGATCTAAAGCACGTGGGTGCAAGGTGTGGGCATCGTACCCATGTTTTGGTTTGTGCCTAAATGATCGTCGATCGTTTACCCTGAGGCCATCGTGACCTCTTTCCTCTACTTAGTGAGCTACCGCGCGCACTGTGGGGCCATCGTGGCCGTATTTATTAGTGGGCCTAAGCATGCACAAGACAGAGGCAGGCGCGAGGCAGGCGCAAGACAGTAATGCATCGCAAGGCAACAATGAGACACAATCACAGTGTTCACTGTTCCAGGTTGTGAAAAAAGGGCTGTGGTGGCTGTCAGGACTGTTACCACGGTTGCCCCGCGTTGCACTGCAGGACAGGACCGTTAGCCCCCCGTGGTAACAGGTAGGTAGGTAGGTAGGTGCACTCGGTCGTGGAGAGGCGCCCCATGGTTCCCCCTGGCGTCGCCCCTGTGACGAACAGGAAGAGGCTTCGCGCGTGAAGAGGGGAGGCGGCTTACTTCCCGCTAGACCTGACTGTTGGCCCCCAACAAAGCGGCCCCGGGCTACGCCGGGAGGGCTGATCGCCGCCAGCGTGACATGCTTGTCTCGCCGGGAGGGTGTGCCCCCGTGCTTGCGCACGTCCCCTCCTTTGGGCGGAACCCTAGGGGTTCACCGGACTTCCTGGCGTATCCCGTTCCCAAGGCGTGCATGCACGTTCCTGGTACTAGGGTTCCGAGGCGCTTGGGTGTCGCACGCTCCGCCTCGAGTCCCAAAGCAGCGCAGGCCTTAGGATGCAGCCTTACCCCCGGGCTCCGGATCTCGTTTGGCCGGGTCACCTGCATGGCACGGGCTGCCTCAGTGCCCGGGCTGTGGGCACTGGGTTTCCTACTGTTGTGTGGTGTTTGTGTTTGGGTCCGGTTGGCGGTTGGGTGCGGGTTTTGTTAACCCCGTCTGTCCTGGCTGGGGTTTAGGGTGGGTGTTTTTGGGCTCGATTTGTGGTGTTGTCCCCCTAGTGTCGGCTATTTGTGGTGTTCGTGGTTGGGCTTCGGTTTCGGTCTGCTTTTGGGACGTGTGTGGTTTCGTGGGCGCCCCGCTTGCCCCCCGCCGTTTCCGGTTCCGGCGCGCGGTGTGGGCGTGTGTGCCGGGCCCGGGTCTCGCCTGTGCCCAGTCCGTCTTGGCTGGGTTGTCGGGGTGTGTTTTTTTTTTTTTTGGTTTGGTTTTTTCTTTTCTTTTTTTCTTTTCTTTTTTTTTTTTTTTTTTTCCGGGCTTTGTGGTCCCTGTCCCTCCATCCCCTTTCTTTCGGGCTGGGCTGGTGGCTCTCTTTTTTTTTTTTTTTTTTTTTTCTGTCCCTTTTCCCCGTGGTCCGCTGTTACTGGCTTGGTGTTGCCGGTTTTGGGTGGGTGGTTCGCCTGTGCCTCTGCGGGGGTCCCCCCTTTTTTTTTTTTTTCTTTTTTCTTCTGGGGGGGGGCCTGGCCGCCTGTGGTGGTGTTGGCGGGTGGTTGGGCGGCTGTGGGCTGTTTTCGTGCCTTTTCCCCTTCCCCCCTCCCTTTTTTTTTTTTGGGGGGGGGGGCTTGCCTGTTCCTCCCTCTGCCTTCCCTGGGCTGGCGCACGCACTGGCCTGTATTCAGTGTTGTCTTCCGGGCTGCTGTTTTCAGTTGCGTTCTGTGTGGCCATGTTCCGGCCCCATGGGTCGGGTGGGCTCTGTACACTGTGGGCTCGGCGCCCCTTCTTGCTGGGTTAGGTCCTGGCTCTGCCGGCTGGGCGGCTGCGCCAGGCGGCTGCTTGTGGTTTTGGGTTAGGGGGCTGGGGTTGCTCGTGTCCTTACCCCTCCGCGGTGCCGGCTGTAATCTTCTGGGTGGTCCGTCACCGTTGTCGCCTGGCGCTCTGTGGTCCCGTGTGTGGCCTGTGGTGCCGGTGTGTGGCGTGGTGGCGCGGCGCCTTCCCGGGTGTGCGGTGGCTGGCTTCGGTTAGTCCCTCAGGTTAGGGTCAGTTGTGTCGTGTTGTGCCGCTCTGTGCCGCGTCGCGTCGCGTCGTGCTGTGGTGCGTTGCTCTGTGGCGCGCTGTGGTGTGGTGTGCCGTGGTCTCGCGTGGTGCCGCGGTGGGTCAGTGGAGGTCAGCCTGGCCTGTGTGGGTCGGTTAGGTCTTCGGGAAATTCTGCTGAATGGTCACGGTGTCCTTGGGGCGTGCACACTGACTCTCACCCATGGACTCAATCTTCACCGGGCCTCGCAGACAGGCAGGTGTACTCGGGGTGTAGGAAAAGCGTTCCTTCTCCAAGGCAGACAAACAGACATCAGGAGTCGGACGGTGGAGGTGGCTTCCGAACGCTGTTTGAGTGGCGAATGGCTTTCACTGCAGCTCGGCTGCGCTGGCAGGGTCCGGGTCGGTGCCGCCGGCAGGGATGAGCTCACACTGTAGGGTCAGGGGGATGTCCATATCTCCGGTGCTGGACTGCTGGGGTCCGGGGCATCGGTAGTATTCTTGGTACTTCCAGTCTTCACGGCGCTCGGAGATGGCGTTGAAGGGGGGGCACCGTCCATCAGCACCAAAGCCTTCGCGATCGATCACAGCGTTTCGTTTCCCCTTGCGATGCTCGATATTCATCATGGACGGGATCGGTGCGCCGCCGCAGTGCCATTCCTCCACTGGACGCAACAGGTTGGTGACGGACGCCCTCACGGATGTGAGACCAGCCGAGATCAAGCCCCCGTAGCAATACTCTGCGTCAAACCGCGACGGTAGCGCAGCCCGGCCCTTATAGCCCATGGTGTGGTCGCGTGACGGTCCGTGGGGTTGCCCTCCCTGGGGGCCTGTGCCTTGGTCTCGTGTCCTCTGGGGCTGTCGTGGTGCCCTTTTCCTCCGTGTCTTGGTCCCCGTTCCCGTTCCTTCCTGGTTCTTGGGTGGTGTCCTGACCCCATGTGGTGTCGCTTCCGGCGCCCTGTCCCTGCGTGTGCCTGCCCTCACTTGGGGCCCTTCCGTGCCCTCTTGCCTGTGTGGTCCTTGGTGTCCCTTGCCCTTCCCTTGCCCTTGTCCTGCCCCTTCCTGGTGTGGTGGTGGTGGGAGGGGCGGGGTGGGGAGGGGGCGCCGGTGGCCCAGGCTTGGGGGTGGGTGGCCTGGAGCCACCGGCGGAGGGCTTGGGGGGTGTAGGGGGGGCGGAGGCCCTGGACCGCATCGCGGAGGAGGGCCTCCCATGCCGCTTGCGGCATGATGGCCTCCGGGGCGGCCTCATTGGGGTTTGCGGGGGTGCAGGTGCGCACCTCCTCGAAGGTATGCACCGTGTGCACCCCTCTGTGTCTTCCCGCTCCCCCGGCCCATTTCACCCAGCGGCGGAGCTCCTGCAGAGCGGAGGGAGACCACCAGGCGAGGTAGGCGGGGGCCCGGGGGGGGGAGGGGTCCGTGCCTGGGGTCCTGGAGCGGCGGGGGGAAGATGTGGACCTGCGGTGGTGGCGGGGGTGGCGGTGGCTGGGGGAGCGGGAGCGGCGGCGGCGGGGGCTGGGGGTGGAGGACGGGTACGGGCGGAGGGGGGAGCGGGAGGGGGAGGTGGACATGGGGCGGCGGTGGCGCGCTCGGTGGCGTCCGGGGGAGCGGGAGTGGTGGTGGCGGGGGCTGGGGGTGGTGGATGGGTACGGGTGGCGGGTGGAACGGGGAGCCCGGCGGGGCGTGTGGGGGGAGGGGGAGGTGGACGTGGGGCGGCGGCGGCGTGCCTGGCTGCGTCGGGGGGAGCGGGAGTGGTGGTGGCGGGGGCTGGGTGGCCGGTGGGGGGAGGGGGAGGGGGACATGGGGCGGCGGTGGCGCTCGTGGTGGTGCCCGGGGGAGCGGGAGCGACGGGAGCGGGGTCCCTGGGGGTCGTGGTGGTACCTGGGGGAGTGGGAGCGGCGCGAGTGGGTGGTTGAGGCGCGGTGGGAGTGTGGGCGCCGTGGGCGAGTGTGCCGTGCGGGGGGGGAGCGGGAGCGCCGCCGCTTGCGGGACCGGCCCTCGTCGCTCGAGTCGGGCCAGTCCGGAAGCGTCGGCGGCCTCTGGGGGGGCTCGCGCGGCGCCGCTTGGGGGGGGAGGTCCCCCGTCGTCCTTGGGGCCCCTTCGGCCATCGGATGGTGGCCGGGGGGGTACGGGGCGTCACGCGGTGCTGGTTGGGGGGGGAGATCCCCCGTCGTCCATGGGGCCCCCTCGGCCATCGGATGGTGGCCGCGGGGGTACGGCTGGTACGGGGGTGGTGGCTGGTACGGGGGGGGTGGGTATGCGGGCGGGGCGTTCGGCGGCTGCCATCCCGTCCGCTGGTGCTGTTGGTGTACGGGGGGTTGTGGCCCGGTGGGGTAGGGCGGTGGGCAGTGGTAGTGGTGGGGGTGGTGTTGGTAGTGGTGGTGGTGGGGCCGCTGGTGGTGGTGGTGTGTGTAGTGGTGGGGTTGGTGTTGCGGGTATGGCCCATGGAGTCCTTGTGGGTTTTCCGGTCCCCCTTGTGGTGGTGGGGGGTTGGGCATCGTGGGCAGTCCCCGGGGCTGCACTATGTGGTGGGCATGGAGGAAGGGTTGGGGGGCGGGCTTGACGGTGACGATGGTTGAGGGGTCCCACGTCCCTGGGTCGGTTTGGCCGGCGGTGGTGGTGGTTTGTGGGGGATGTATGACGGGGCGTTTGATGACGGGGATTTTGACGAGGGTTTGGAGGGGGTCGTGCTGGGTGGCCGTCTCCGCGGTGGTGGTGGGTGCCGGCGGGAGGGGGGCGCGGGTCGTGGTGGGTGGGGGGTCCTGGCTTGGGCGAGGGCCTGGGCAGGACACCTATAATGTCAAGAAAATATTAAGTCACCGTACTTACCGCAAGAGACTTCTCTTCAAGGTGCGGTGGGAGGGTTATACCAAAGATTGGGATACCGAGGAACCCGTTGAAACCTTCTTACCATCCTACAACAAAGTTTGGAGAGATTACTTGCAGAAACAGAATCTCACCCAAACCGTTGACATCCTTGCCCACCTTGGTGGACCGCTCTCATGAGCGTGCCACGAAAAGAAAACCCTAACCAATATGGATATATTATTGTTTGGGGAAGGGAGGAGAGAGCGAGAAGCGGTGGGAGACAGGAAAGAAGATGTGCATGCACGGCGCGCTCCTCGATTACAAAAATCCCCACCGCAGCAGGGCGGTGGGTACCGCAGGTTTACCCCACCGTCTACCTCTCTCACCGCTAAAGGCTTGAGAGTCCTTGGGGTGGGGTGGCGTGGCATATAGCCTGGGGCGGAAGTGGGACGTGTTCTTTCGGGGGTCTTAATGCCATTCAAACCCCTATCCTTGGGTCTTACTGGAGCACTCCTACCACCACCAGGACTACTGCCGTCAGTCCTGCCCACGATGACGCCCCCTGTCAAGGGTGCTAACAACGTGGCAAGCACTTCCCGAAGACTCTACCGGGTTGTGCGCATGGTGGTGTTTGCAAGGTTTCGGAGTGCCGCCCCGTACCGAAACCACGACCCCACGACCGTCCCTGACCCGTGACCCAAGCCAACGAGCTAAATCATTTGCTCAAAATGGCGAAGGCTTGAAAACTTCGTTGGGTTGGCGGGTACAACCCATTTTCCCTTTTTGTGTTGGGCGTGATGGTTTTCCACCGATTTGCCCTTGTCCACACGAGGGTAGGTATACAAGGTACGAAGTACTCGTGTGGCTCACATTACGTGGAAAAAATTTCGTGGCGTGCAAAATTGCCACTACATACGGCGAGGACTTAAGCCTAGAGGGAGGGGTCGTCCTCTACGATACAAGTATTCTAATATGAATTGCAATGGGTGCCTTTGCCCCGTCACTCTATGAGTGGGTGGGGTCTTCAAAGGCAAAGAGTGGTGTTGCGGATTTGGGCCGTCTCCGCCGCCTGGGTATTTGTCCCCGGTCGCTATGCGTGCCCGGGTTTGGAGTGGGTACCCTCCATTGCCATTGCATGGGGCCGCATGCTGGCTGGGTGTGCTCTTCATGTCCTTGATGAATTTCGCGGGGGAATTCCTGCCTGCATCGAGAGGGAACAAACAATATGATGAAAAGGGCGAGTGTGCACATGCATATGTTTATGAGAGAATATGTATATTAATGTTTTCTCTAGAGTTCCCCACGAGTGGACTTGGATTTCCACAACACCCGAGGGGTCCTCTATCCCAACACCCAACCAAACGGGTTGGGATATGGGCGTGGCATTTTTCTTTATAGAGACCCGTGCGTGGACTTGGATTTCCACAACACACACGAGTTTCTCTGTCCAAGACACACCAAAACCGGGTGTGCCCGTGGCCAATGGTAGCGTGTGTGTGCGCATGCCATTAATTTAGTTACGGGATTATATGGTTGCCTATTACGTTGGTTGTCACCCGCCCCCCGAACAAGCAATACCTAGGTTGACACCTACCTTTGGGGTTTTGTAGCCGTGTACACCGGCCCAAGTTTACACACGGAGGTGTAAACATGAACCGTCATACACGGTGTAGAGGGGTTGGGGGAGTAAAACTCCTTCGGGGCGTGTCATCGTGCCCCCGGGGAGCAGGGTGGGCTGATACACCAGCGGGACCGTACGGGCGACCTCCCCAATTTGCAACCTGGAGGTGACCCCCTGCGCTACGGCCCGCCGGTGGCACACCAACCGACAAAGGTAACACGCAAGCTAACCTAAGTGTTTATACGCACGCCCCCAAGACACACACGAACACCAAGCAACAAGGTGGCGTATCTATACACGTGTTCTATTGTGGATATGCTTACTGTTTGTTGTGTGTACGTGAGTAGTTTGTGGAAGCTCTTGCACGTGCCGTATGTGTGGAGTGCCCCCATCACGTGCCCCAAGGCCGCCACCGCAAGACCCACACTCTGTGATGCCCTCCGGGCGAGTGTGTGCCCCCGGGCCCTGCCAATGGGTGTGCGCGCACAAGTGTGTCTTGTGTTTGTCGGTGTGCATCGCTCTATTATGTGTATATATGATATATATACGTAGTATGGCTCCTAGGTGAGGGGTTAGCAGTGAGGTCAGGTTATTATTACATGGTTATGAGGTTTGTCTATTTAAGTGTGTCTACTCACACCCTCATCCCATCTCCGTACCTCCTCCTTTACCCTCTATGTGGTGCATCACGTGTGACACACATGCTAAGTTAGACATCCACACGGACACGACCCTTGGCTGAGCCGTGCCCGTATCGTACAGTCACAACCGTGACTGGTTCATTCATCCTTTGGTGTCTGGTCTGTTTGACAAGTGGGCCTTTGGCTAGGCCTTGTCTCGGCCTTTTGCAAGCAAGTAATCAAGCAAGTTTACATCTTACAAGCAAGAGCTCACTCATTACTACAAGCGTTACGGGCAAGCGCATCAAGAACATCAAGCACATCAAGCCCTCATAAACGATCTAAAGCACGTGGGTGCAAGGTGTGGGCATCGTACCCATGTTTTGGTTTGTGCCTAAATGATCGTCGATCGTTTACCCTGAGGCCATCGTGACCTCTTTCCTCTACTTAGTGAGCTACCGCGCGCACTGTGGGGCCATCGTGGCCGTATTTATTAGTGGGCCTAAGCATGCACAAGACAGAGGCAGGTGCGAGGCAGGCGCAAGACAGTAATGCATCGCAAGGCAACAATGAGACACAATCACAGTGTTCACTGTTCCAGGTTGTGAAAAAAGGGCTGTGGTGGCTGTCAGGACTGTTACCACGGCTGCCCCGCGTTGCACTGCAGGACAGGACCGTTAGCCCCCCGTGGTAACAGTCCCCTGGCCGAGGGCCATCAGATTTTGTTGTGTACCTTGTGATCCTTTCCCTGGCCTCTATCTCTACTATCCCTCGTGCTCCCTTGTGCAGGCACAGTCCTACGTTGCTGTTTGACACTCCCGTCAATTCTCCTAGCAGTTTTTTCAAAAAGTGAAATTTTTGCACTTTCGCGTCGCACCGCTTCGCATGTACCATTACCTTCAGTTTTGTTTAAAATTGTGATTTCACTTTGCCTTTAGTTTTAATTCTTTGAAAAACTACCTGCCCTTACCTGCTGGACCCCACATGCCTCATGCGACACGCAGGGACCAGACTCTACGCGCAACAGCTCGCGATTTCGCCTACTACTTATTGCAGGACCTGCGGGATCCCGTTCGTCAATTTCTGTATTTCGGCGGTGGTTCGATTCCCACCGATCGGAGCCACTTCAGCGGTCGTGCGGCCGGCTCCGAGTTTGCCTGCGTAGGTTCGATTCCCTGTGGGAGAGAATCTTCTGGCCTGTGATTTGCTGCTGTTTGTGACTGCTACGTTCCTCTTGGGCATGTACTTCCTGCCCGTGGCAGTCGTTTTAAGTGGGGGGGTGGAGCAGGTCACAACCCTACCCTGGCATTTTACCCCTAAGGGAGCATTATTTGGCCCTATAAATGGGATATATGTGGGATAGGGTATATCATATTCCATTTCCTTGTTAGGAACATAGGATGTGGGATAGATAAGGCAATCTTGGATGTTTAGTAGTTATTCAATTAGTGGATGATAGGGTGGATTTCTCATATGTGCATATCAGGTATTTCATTGGCTATGTGTACCATATCTGTTTGCAGGATACTATTCAGTCAACACTATCGTTATGTCTTCGGTGCCAAGCAATGTTGCTGCCCATGCCACTGCGACCTCTGCTCCTGACCACCCGTATCTTCAAGCTCAATCGACTCCAAGTCGAACCAAAGTTATGTCAGGGTAGGGCATGGTCCTGAGTGCCACTCTAGGCCATGACACGCCACCTCCCCTATTGGGCTAGGATTTAGAGGCTTGGGAGTGAACACATTTTTGGGGTTTATGTAATGACTTGTGACACATGGCATTCAGCCATCTCATTTGACCTGGTTCAGGGCAATATGTTGGTGAGTCAAGGCAAGGTCTTGAGTCCAGGGAATGAGGAGTATATGGATGTGAATGTGTAAGTTTACCTCTTTCCCCAACTTTGCCTCATTTGTGTTCATATGCCAATTTCAGGGCTTTCTTCCTTGGTGCAATTCTTGTACATGCCCGCCACCGTGGGAAGACCGGTGTGCTGAACGGAAGCCCGCATCGTGGATTGGATTGTGAATCGGGTTATTGCTGCATTTGTGGGATCTGTTTGCTGTTCAGGGTTGAAGGAGGATTGTATTTTTCGATTTTCTATATTTTTCGATTTTGGACCCGGGACTTTGAGAAATGCAAGCATTGATCAGGAGCAAATCAGCAGGGATTACAGGCGGAAGGGGCACAGCGGGGGCCGGTCCTGGTAGGGACCTTCTTTAGCATCCATAGGTAGGCAAAGGAGGGCCGCCTAACCAAGCGGAAAAAGTTGAACGACGTTTTTGACGCACTCATGGTCATTGTGGGGGAGCTGATTTTGAAATGGGAGCGTCTGGACACACGGGTGACAACGGGCTCCTTTCGCTCCCGGCATGAGACGGCCCAGCAAATTTTTCCAATGCCGTATGAGGCAATGAAGTACCGGCTGACCACATGGGGAAGGGATGAGGCAGCCCATCAGATGCTCCTTTCCTTTGGGTACGACATGAAGAGGCTGCCGGACCACGCATACGAGGCTCTGGCCCCTCCTGCCTTGGACAACTCTCCTGACCCCACAAAGGGGGTGGAGGATCTTTTGGAGTACGATCTCCCCCCCAGAATGGTGACCCCCGCGCCTAATGCAGCCATCTTTGAAGTTTCTAGACAAGGAACCAATGTAGCTCACTATGTTCAACTCTCGGGGCCGGTCCGGACCTCCGTTGGATGTACCACCTACAGCTTGTACCGTGACCTGGTGTGCACTTGTGCATTTCCTACCATGCTTGGGATGCCCTGTAGGCATTTTTGGCGGGTATTGCGGGACGACGCATTCGCCGCTTTCCACTTGAGCCTTGTGCATTCCCAATATTTCTTGGAGGACCCTCCCATGCATGGCACGGCAAAGAGGATGGGAAAGGCACATACCTGACTCCTTACGTTTCGCTTCTTGCTCACGGTCCTTGGCTTCCCGGCGCTCCTTCATCCTCCGAATGAGCTCCTCCGCACCCTTTCTCCCTAAACAAACCAACCAACAAATGTACAATGTGCGGGAGAAAAAAGGGGCAAACAAGAAAAAATGCACAATGAACACAAAAAGGACAAGCAAACAAGTGACGCCACCACGGGGATACCTCGCTCGCTTGGCGTCTTGGGTGCACCCTCGGCGCGTGGCGCGTGGCCAGTCCTTCTTCCTTTGCTCCATTGTTGCTGTAAACAAGGGTTGATGGTGAAGGAACGGAACCATGTAACACGTGCCATGGTGCAATGGTGCGTAGCGGTGCATACCACGTTCCGCCTCGGTTCGTGGTTCCGGGGAGTGCTTTGGCGTGCCCGGCAGAGTTGGACTTGGACTTGGACTTGGAGTACGAGCAATGTCAGCCAAGCGCTCAATCTCAATCTCCTTTTGCCATTGCGCGTGTGGGTCGTCTGGTTGGGGTTCGCGCCATGCCACATTCCATGGGTCTTCGGCTTCTTCCATGGGTCTTCCTTCTTGCGCTTCTTCTCCTTCTTCCATGGGTCTTCCTTCTTCTCCTTCTTCTTTTCGTTGCGCGTGAAGTTGGTGGCGTTGTTGTTCGCCAAGGCTGTCATACCAATTGACATGCCACAGTTGGGCCCCATCAAAGGCGACCTCATCCTCTTCTGCAACACAAAGAATAGGTAGGATGGAGGTAGGATAGGGAAAGCACGCATTTTGCATGAAAATGACGTGAAACGCACAACCAAATCGAAATGTTTGCAACCACATACCATCCGGGTGGGCCCACCAATATTCCGTGGGAGTCTCCGCATCCTTCTCGTACGCCTCGTCCGGCAACTCGATTTCCTTGCCTCCGTTCCCAATTTTTCCCTTCCATGGCTTCTTAAATCCTTTGAGGGGTAGCACATGAGGGTCGTGGGGCGGCGATGGGGGTACTTGGATGGGTGCGCTGATTGGGTGGGTACCCGGAGCCTGGTTTGCGGCCTCGCGGTCCTTCCAGTCCCAAGCAGCAGTGGCAGTGGCTTCGGCAGACATAGTTTTGCGAAATGAGGAGCTACAGAGCGCCAGGAAATGCACATCCCTTAACCTGGCACGCGATGCATCTGTCCCCCCTGTCAGAAATGTAATGTGATAAAACAAAATTTGACCGTGGATGCGCGTGCGCAATGTGGGCAGATCCTTTAGTCCTACGCGTAGTCCTAAGCCGGTGACGGTATGCAGACTGCGGCCCTAGCAGACTGCGAAAGACTGCGCACGAACAGGCAACACGCGTAACTAAAAAAACCACCGCAACTGACAGAAAGGTATGAATTTTATGTTGTTGTTCTAATTACCGCAAGCGGTTCGAATTTCACCTTCTGGTCACTCTGTCACTTATTATTAATTACTGACAGATGTGTGATTGGCGAGCGTTGCCCTTTGCTTCGCTGTTTTGAACGCGTTTAGCGCTGTGCGCAAATCCACTTCCTCCCCCTTAATTTCAACTCCCTCCAAGTGAATATCCACTCCCTTCTACTCAATTTCTACTTGCTCCAAGTGAAATATATACATATATATACAAATACATGTATGTACATCTATATATATATATATATATATGTAGATGTAGATATGTAGATATATATATTTATATATATGGCATAAGGTGTGAGCCCCCCCCCCCACCCCCGTGACTTGGGGAGGATTGGAGGGCAAGTAAGGACCACACCCCCTATTTTAAGGGTGGAGAACACAAACAAACACCTTTGAGAAGGTTTTTGGATAGTTGGGGTGGAGCATTTGGGCACACAAAGGTGTGGGTAGGGCTAAAAATAGGGTATGACATCACCAAAAATAGGGTCCTAACCAGTGAAATAAAAATAGCAAAATATGCAAGGTTGGCTCAAAAATTGGTACGCTAGGGTGCAGGTGCCCCTTCCCCTGCCCCTAGTGGGGCAAAGGGGTGATGAATGGATCCAAGAGAAGGCATTGACGCAATGGTGTGGCGTGTTGGTGGGTTTTGTGATGTAGAGAGGGCTATTTTTAGGATTTTGAGGCTATTTTTAGGATGATGTCACTCGGTAAGAAATACCTATTTTTAGCAACTTTGAAGGGTCATAGCGGCCCATCACTGTCTCGGATGAAGCTCCTTCCTCTTTTTTTGAATTTCTCGACCCAAAAATAGGGGGGGGGGTCCTGGGTCCCCACCCGACCCCGGCCCATAGGTCGCTAGGGGGGGGGGGGCTCACACCTTGTGCCATTGATATATACACATACATACACACACATCCACACACACACATACATAAATATATATATATATATATATATATATATCTATATATGTATACATATATACATATATATATATATATATGTATGTATGTATACATATATGTAGATGTATGTATGTATGTATGTAGATATATATATATATATATATATATATATATGCATACATACACACATACATACATCTACATATATATATATATATATATATATATATATATATATATTTGGAACAAACTTTGTGTAGGGCCGCAAAGCCGAAGAGACCACGATGGCAGTGCCATTCTTTTTCTCTCTCTTGTTGATGTTGGTGAAAATTTTGCATTTTTTCCCCCCGTGGCTAAAGATGTGTGGGAGGCTGGGGTCTTCGTTCAGTTCCTGGAGGAGCAAGACATGGTATCCTTTTTGTAGGTGGTGGAAAATGAAGGGGGTGGGGGGTTTCTTTTCCAGGTTGTGTGAAAGAATTTTGAGCGTGGGGGGCTGGGGGTTGTTGAGCTTTGCAGCTGGGCGCACATACCCCTTGCTTTGCCTCCAACTGGTCACGGGAGGGGGCTCAAGACGGAAGCAAGCCAGGTCGGGCAAGCGTGATGGTCGCGGGTTTTGGGGAGTGGGGCGGGGGCTGAGGGGTTCAGAGGATGGAGGGGGGGTGCTTAAACGATGCGCGCTGGGTTGAGGGACGCCGAGGCATTGAAGCAGTTCGCTAAGCTTGCCCGCTGCCGTCTTGAGTCTCGGCGTCGGGCTCGGCGTCCAGAGCACACTGCACGTTGCGAAGGATGACCGCCACTCGCCGGTCCCGAGGGACTTCGGCCCCATCCACCAAATCGCTCATGCGGTAGGGCACCTGATGCTGCCATTGCTCTCGAAGTTCTCCCGTGACTTGGAGGGCTGAGTATCGTGGTACCCGCACACTCACCACCGGGCCGTTTCCTTTACGGAACTCCATGGTGGTAGCCCCCATGAGTGAAATCGAGGTGATAGTGTCGCCTAGGTCATCGATGTCCTTATGCCATCCTATGCCCACCCCAGGTTCATAGTCGTTCACGCTGACTTGGCTCGGCTGTACCGCTAGCAGGGGGATGTCCTCCGAGTCTTTAGCGTCCATGAGGTTGTCGATGAGATTCATGAGCTCCGTGGGGAGCTCCTCCGCTCGTTCGAGGGTGTGGGAGGCATCCACATACTTCCATCCGTAGTGTAGCTTGCCTCTTCGGGTCTCTCGCTCCCATTCCTGCTTCTCGAGGTAGGCCATTAGGGTGGTCTCCATAGTCATGTCGATGACGTCCTCGATAATGCGTAGGCCCGGGAGGTCTTCCTCCGTGAGGTCCTCCGGCAATGGCGTTAGCACATCTCCCCAACATCCTCCCCAATACTCCGGTGGTGATCTTGGATGATAACCTTGACACAGTCGAAGCGGTCAACCGGGCCCTTTCCAGCCCCCCCCCAGCGAGGCCGTCCACTTACACACAGGGCGGACGAGACACTGCCTACACATCCCTCCTCGCCCCCCTCCCCCACCTGATCCATGTGGCTTGGATCAAGGGCCACGCACACTTTATGGGAAACGAGCTCGCGGACTATTTCTCAAAATGGGCCGCTCAAGCATTACTGTGGCACCCCTCCCTCCTACCCCCCCCCCCCTGCGGGAGTGGTCACTAGTCGGGGCCTAGCCCTCATCTCAAAAATTCCGAAACACCACACCCGCTCCCTCTTCCCGACCCACCCACACACGCGCCTGCACTTCGGCACCAGCGCAAGCTTTCTCCGACAGAGCAGCTTTTTCTCGGCAATCGCATTCAAGTGGGTGTCAGGCACGTATGGTTGTCAGGACTACAGACCTCACTGTGACACCAGTGACCGAACATGCCCTAAATGTCAAGAAGTGCACCCGATGGATCCCATCTCATTCTGCGCCCTCTGTCCCACGATGCAGTGGTTCCAGCAGTGTCTCTCCAGCGCCTGGCCCCCCCCCTTTGACAAATTGGCACTCGAATGGTGGATAGCCAGCGACCGTGGGGACAGACGACTCGCTACCAGAACGCTCGTCCCAAAAACGCTCCACACAACGCTTGCAACGTCCCCGTCAGGCAAGGACCCCGCTATGCATGCTAAGGACTTTGACAGCGCCCTGGTTAAACGCAATAGGGCGCTCACGCCACTCATCGAGGACGCCAACAAATTTTTCCACGACAACCCACCCGGGGCCATCGGCCCACCAGTAACCAGAAACAATTATTTTGATTCCCTGGGTGAATTCAGTACCTCCAGAGGCCATGCCCCCCGGGACCCGCAAAAATACGTCCCCCCCTCGGCCCTGCCTCAGGCGGTGTTGACACCCCCAAAGCGCAAAGCCTCGGATCAACCACAGCGGAAAAAACGCCCCCCCCCCCGGCACCGCCCAAGCCAGCAAAGCCCAGCGCAGCGCAACGCGCTCTGGACGCCTACCTGCAGCCTATTGGCCCCGGTCCCCCCCCCCCTCCTCCCCCGGCGCCACCCCGACGTGACGGAGCCCAGGCGCAGCACAAAGGGCGAAAGCGCAGTGAACCCGCCCCCCCCCCGGCCGCACACCCTCCTGATCCCAAACAGCCTCGGATCGACAGATTCTTCCCCCCGAACTAGCGGCCTGAACCTGTTGTATGTCTCTCCTCATGCCTCCAGTAATTCCACACGATGTAGCTAGCTAATCCACCCTGACCGCAGCCGAAAGTACCCTCTGTTAGCCAAGCTTTGCTTACAGTTTCGAATGCACATCCAACTCTCATGATATATTGCATATATCACCCCCTCATGTGCCGGCGGACGCTCTGCAGGATCTTGAGGCGCCGAGCACCCGAATTTCCACTGACCCAATGGCGTAAGGGGCATCCATCGGGTGACTCTGCCTACTGGGTTCTGCTGTAAAGTAGTTTTGCAGTGTAAATTTGATGGAACAGTCTTCACCGGACTCAAAATGTGTCTACGTGCAAAATATATATATATATATATATATATATATGTGTATACATATATATATATATATATATATATATATCTTCTAATCTACACCCCTCTCCCAACTCTAGGTGGCTCCACCACACGGCTCTAAGGTACGTGCGAAGGGCACAAAGTGGTGCATACATGTGGTGGAAGGGGCTAAACTCGGTAGAAACGGGCTCAAAACGGGCTAAAAACACTTTTTTCAGCACCCCAAATGGTCCGGGATCACTTTTGGAAAAACGCGTTTTTGACCCATTTTTGACCCATTTTTGGTCTCAAAATGGCCCATTTTCAAGGCATTTTGGGATTTTCCATGGGCCAAAACGCTTCGCCACGGGCTCAAAATGGGCTAAAATCACTTGTTTGAGCATCATAAATGGTGCAGGATCATTTTTGGAAAAACGCGTTTTTGACCCATTTTTGACCCATTGTTGGTCCCAAAACGGCCTATTTTCAAGGCATTTTGGGATTTTCCATGGCCCAAAACGCACCACCACGGGCTCAAAACGGCCTAAAACCACTTGTTTGAGCATCCCAAGTGGTCCAGGAACAACTTTGGAAAAAATCATTTTTTTTTCGCCCCGGGGACCCTGGTGGACCCACCGTTGGCCCCCACTGTGCGTGGGCTGGCCGGCCCTCCGGCTGCACCAAGTGACCACTGGTACGGGGGTCTACATGTCTCGTTGGGCGATGCTGAGGCTTGGAAACCGTAAAAAGTGGGGGGTTGCGGGTGGACCAGGTGGCCTCGGAATTCGTTTTTGAGCCACGTAGCCCAAGATGCGGCCCGTTCTTGGTTTCAGGGTGCTCGTGCACATTGTGCAGTTTTCTGGGGCTTTTTGGCGCCTTTTTGGGCCGTTTCTCGGACATATCGTGGAGTTAGAGGGCACCAAAGGTCCCTTGGTCACGAGAAAGTCAAGCCGCACGTGGAGTGTAGCAGCCGTTTGCCTTCGTTTGGCTGTTTTCAACCCTTACTAGGGCTGTTTTGGGCGAAAAATGGCTGTTTTTGGCCCAAAACTGCGCAGATTTGGGAGGGCACCTCCCGACTCGGCGCCACTGCCCCGGGCCGCCAGCGGTGAGTTTTTGGCTCAAAACTTGGATTTGGCAAGGGCACCACCTAGGCTCTAGGATGGCTAACGTACAGTCAGGCCCGAGGCGTTGGGAAGGTGCAATGGCCAAAACGGCACGGAGACGTGTTGTTGTTGTTGTTGTTGCTTGCTTGTTAGCTAAATTTAAGGGGAGAGGGGTGTGGTAATATATATATATATATATATATATATATATATATATATATATATATATGTATATATATATATATATATATATATATATATATATATATATATATATATATGTATGTATGTATATGTATACATACATATATATACATATATATATATATTGCTGTATACTCCCTCCAAGTGAAAATTCACTCCCTTCCCCTCAATTTCAACTCCGTCCAAGTGAATATCCACTCCTTCCTGCTCAATTTCACCTCCCTCCTGCTCAGTTTCCACTCCCTCCGAGTGAAAATGCACTCCCTCCAAGGGGTGGCGGGCTCAAGTGTCGAAGAACTAAGGACATTTCAAATTTCATTTCTGAGTTTATGTTCCATGCCTTCACGGTTCGCCTGTGTAAGGTTGGGTTTGCCACTGCTGAGGTCTGAGGTCCGTTGAAAATGAGTAGGAGGGAGTTGAAAATGAGCAGGAGGGAGTTGAAAATGAGTAGAAGGGAGTTGAAAATGAGCAGGGGGGAGTTGAAAATGAGCAGCAGGGAGTTGAAAATGAGCAGGGGGGAGGTTGAAAATGAGTAAAAGGGAGTGGATTTTCACTTGGAGGGAGTTGAAAATGAGCAGGAGAGAGTTGAAAATGAGTACGAGGGAGTGGATTTTCACTTGGAGGGGGTTGAAAATGAGCAGGGGGGAGTTGAAAATGAGTAGGAGGGAGTTGAAAATGAGTAGGAGGGAGTGGATTTTCACTTGGAGGGAGTTGAAAATGAGCAGCAGGGAGTTGAAAATGAGTAGGAGGGAGTGTATTTTCACTTGGAGGGAGTTGAAAATGAGCAGGAGGGAGTTGAAAATGAGTAGGAGGGAGTGGATTTTCACTTGGAGAGAGTTGAAAATGAGCAGGGGGGAGTTGAAAATGAGTAGGAGGGAGTCGAAAATGAGTAGGAGGGAGTGGATTTTCACTTGGAGGGAGTTGAAAATGAGCAGGGGGGAGTTCAAAATGAGTAGGAGGGAGTGGATTTTCACTTGGAGGGAGTTGAAAATGAGCAGGGGAGAGTTGAAAATGAGTAGGAGGGGGTGGATTTTCACTTGGAGGGAGTTGAAAATGAGCAGGGGGGAGTTGAAAATGAGTAGGAGGGAGTGGATTTTCACTTGGAGGGAGTTGAAAATGAGCAGCAGGGAGTTGAAAATGAGTAGGAGGGAGTGTATTTTCACTTGGAGGGAGTTGAAAATGAGCAGGAGGGAGTTGAAAATGAGTAGGAGGGAGTGGATTTTCACTTGGAGAGAGTTGAAAATGAGCAGGGGGGAGTTGAAAATGAGTAGGAGGGAGTTGAAAATGAGGAGGAGGGAGTGGATTTTCACTTGGAGGGAGTTGAAAATGAGCAGCAGGGAGTTGAAAATGAGTAGGAGTGAGTGTATTTTCACTTGGAGGGAGTTGAAAATGAGCACGAGGGAGTTGAAAATGAGTAGGAGGGAGTGGATTTTCACTTGGAGAGAGTTGAAAATGAGCAGGGGGGAGTTGAAAATGAGTAGGAGGGAGTTGAAAATGAGTAGGAGGGAGTGGATTTTCACTTGGAGGGAGTTGAAAATCAGCAGGGGGGAGTTGAAAATGAGTAGGAGGGAGTGGATTTTCACTTGGAGGGAGTTGAAAATGAGCAGGGGAGAGTTGAAAATGAGTAGGAGGGAGTGTATTTTCATTTGGAGGGAGTTGAAAATGAGCGGGAGGGAGTTGAAAATGAGTAGGAGGGAGTGGATTTTCACTTGGAGAGAGTTGAAAATGAGCAGGGGGGAGTTGAAAATGAGTAGGAGGGAGTCGAAAATGAGTAGGAGGGAGTGGATTTTCACTTGGAGGGAGTTGAAAATGAGCAGGGGAGAGTTGAAAATGAGTAGGAGGGAGTGTATTTTCATTTGGAGGGAGTTGAAAATGAGCAGGGGGGAGTTGAAAATGAGTAGGAGGGAGTGTATTTTCACTTGGAGGGAGTTGAAAATGAGCAGGGGGGGGTTGAAAATGAGCAGCAGGGAGTTGAAAATGAGGAGGAGGGAGTGGATTTTGACTTGGAGGGAGTTGAAAATGAGCAGGAGGGAGTTGAAAATGAGTAGGAGGGAGTGGATTTTCACTTGGAGGGAGTTGCAAATGAGCAGGGGGGAGTTGAAAATGAGGAGGAGGGAGTGGATTTTGACTTGGAGGGAGTTGAAAATGAGCAGGAGGGAGTTGAAAATGAGTAGGAGGGAGTTGAAAATGAGTAGGAGGGAGTGGATTTTCACTTGGAGGGAGTTGAAAATGAGCAGGGGGGAGTTGAAAATGAGTAGGAGGGAGTTGAAAATCAGTAGGAGGGAGTGGATTTTCACTTGGAGGGAGTTGAAAATGAGCAGGGGGGAGTTGAAAATGAGCAGGAGGGAGTTGAAAATGAGTAGGAGGGAGTGGATTTTCACTTGGAGGGAGTTGAAAATGAGCAGGGGGGAGTTGAAAATGAGTAGGAGGGAGTTGAAAATGAGTAGGAGGGAGTGGATTTTCACTTGGAGGGAGTTGAAAATGAGCAGGGGGGAGTTGAAAATGAGTAGGAGGGAGTGGATTTTCACTTGGAGGGAGTTGAAAATGAGCAGGGGAGAGTTGAAAATAAGTAGGAGGGAGTGTATTTTCACTTGGAGGGAGTTGAAAATGAGCAGGAGGGAGTTGAAAATGAGTAGGAGGGAGTGGATTTTCACTTGGAGGGAGTTGAAAATGAGCAGCGGGGAGTTGAAAATGAGCAGCAGGGAGTTGAAAATGAGTACGAGGGAGTGGATTTTCACTTGGAGGGAGTTGCAAATGAGCAGGGGGGAGTTGAAAATGAGGAGGAGGGAGTGTATTTTGACTTGGAGGGAGTTGAAAATGAGTAGGGGGGAGTTGAAAATGAGTAGGAGGGAGTTGAAAATCAGTAGGAGGGAGTGGATTTTCACTTGGAGGGAGTTGAAAATGAGCAGGGGGGAGTTGAAAATGAGCAGGGGGGAGTTGAAAATGAGTAGGAGGGAGTGGATTTTCACTTGGAGGGAGTTGAAAATGAGCAGCAGGGTGTTGAAAATGAGTAAGAGGGAGTTGAAATTGAGTAGGAGGGAGTGGATTTTCACTTGGAGGGAGTTGAAAATGAGCAGGGGACAGTTGAAAATGAGTAGGAGGGAGTTGAAAATGAGTAGGAGCGAGTTGAAAATGAATAGGAGGGAATGGTTTTTCACTTGGAGGGACTTGAAAATCAGCAGCAGTAGCCTTGTTACCAGTAGGGTATCGTTCCCTTATCTGGCGATAAAATAATGCAATTTTTTTATAAATTTGGGCTGCAGAACGGTTCAAAACATCCTTGTCGCCTTTTCAGTAGATCAGTTGCAGTCGTTTTTTCGGTTGTCGTAAATGCGCGTGTGGCCTGTTCGTGCGCAGTCTTTCGCAGTCTGCTAGGGCCGCAGTCTGCATACCGTCACCGGTCCTAAGCCGTAGTCCTGCATAGCCATTCCCAATCCCTCCTAACCCTACACTCAAACGATTTACATTTTTATTTTGTGTCCCAGCTGAAGTTTTGATATGACCGGGAAGCATTTTTGGATATTTCCCCATGTGACATTGTCAATTCCTAAACCCACACCCATGGGATTGAAAAATTTTCTTTTGTGTCCCACACGAAGTTTTGATGTGGGGGGTTTCCATTTTTGGATATTCCACCATGTGACCTTTCGCGTGAGCTTTTTCTGGACCCGCAGTCTTTTCCTGTGGCCATACCCCTTGTTCACGTGGTCTGACGTTGACTGAGATTTCGGACTCCTTGCCTATGTAGGGCACAGAGGTGTGTCCAGTCCCAACTGTTGAACCGGGACTGGATTGCTTTGGTCCACGTGGTGAAAGCCGAAGAGGTAGACCTCCACGGGTTGGAGATATCTGCTGCAGCTCCTGGACTGTAGCACTTTGCAGAATTCTCATAACTGGCACCGGGAAAGCACGCAACATCCCACGGAGTACCTGCAACGCAAATGCGTTAAAATTGTTCAACTGCACTACCCGTCCCTCTTGCGAAGAGCACTTTATTGTCACCCTGCGATGACCGCTCTGCGGAGGACCAATAGTACACCTGCTTGGATTGGCCAGCGAAATACTGAATATCTCGGCCAAAACGGCGAAGACGACCAGTTCCGTTGTGAGCCAGGGTACTACATATATTATCATAACCAAAAGCCTCGAGATCCTCGGTTACCTCCCCCTCTGATCAAGTCGCATTTTCCAGGTGACTTCCTCATCTTCTGCTGATTGATGAACGGGCATCTGGCCATCTGAAGGGCTTTAGCAGCTTAGTATCTTGTACTGGGTCAAATCATCACCCCTTCTTCAGGTTATTGCCCACCTCAGAATCGTTGTGTCCCACCTGGATTGCGCATTCCAATATTTGACCCGGATATTGAGCAACAAGACCAACACCTAGAAGAGACCACTCTTCCACAAACACGTTCCCAAGTTTTTTCGCACGATCCATACAGCTGGCTGGAGAACACTTCTCCTCTCCAACTTGCTGCTTCCTTAACGGAAGATGACGCCGCGAATGTAAGTCTCGGTAGTTGCGACGAAATCAGCAACAGCGTGATCCAGGAAACCGGAACGCCGAAAAAAGAAAGCTCTGCTAAGCCGCTAGATGCTTTGCACAAGGTTTGCAACAACATGGCTCGGGGTGTACACGGTGGGGCTCTATTGGCTTTCCACATTTCACACGCACTTGCACATGAAGAAAAGTGCAAGGAAGACGCAACAAGTCCAGCCTGCCGTAGGTCTGCATCTCACTCATCCTTTGCCTGCACCACGTGACAGCTTGTGCAGCTTCAAGGCGTCAACGTGAGCTCGTTGTTTGTCAGCACTGGCAATAAGGGAGCATACATTCTGTTGTAGGTTGACGAGCGTTTGCAGCGAAGATGACAGCTCTCGACGAAATTGGACCTTCAATTTTTCCGCTTTGGGAACGGAAGATGGCTCTTGTTGGGACGATACGCAAAGCTGCTGCACTGAAAGTATTAACGTGCCACCTACCGAATCCATGGTGGGCGGTGACGAAGAGCCTTACCAGAAAAGCCAAACCAAACTCGTGCGCATGGCTCCTCGAATGCCGCCTGTATTGCCAGAAACCCTAGACCAAAGAATTGAATTCCTCACGCAGCCCATCCATCAAGCTTGCGGGACTTTGCAGTGCACAATTTTACGAGAGAGGCGCCTGATGGGAACTCGATACATCTTGAACATGGAAACAAATCAAGAATCACTGGTGCGTTGTGTGTTCTTGGTTCAACCACAGTCTGTTCTGAACAGATCTGGAACTGGGAATAAAGGTGGGTTCTGGGGCTTGAGGTGGTGTTTGTCCCCTGGAGATTTCATTTGAGGAGGAGGACTCAACTGTCGACTTGTCTGTTCCTTATGTAGATAACGCAAGATTCAGTCGACAAATCAAAAGAAGTGTTCTTATGCGCAGCCAAGAAGATGGGAGCAAGGTCCTGTTTTCAGATCTCTGCAGATAAAGATGCGTTCGACAAGAAGAACTATCACTGCATGGCAAAGTGTAAAAAGAATTTGACAAATTTGGATTATACCGTGTTGGCTGCTGATGACACTTGTCCTAAAGCCTTTGTCAAAAGCAAAAAGGAGCTGGCCGCGATTTCTTTCATTCAAGGACCAAAGGAAGTGCCCTCCCAGGTATGCACACAGGAAACAACGGGGTGTCACGTCCACTGAACGCTCGGTGCCCTTGCACCCTCCGTGGAACCTAGCTTCCTTTGTCTTGGGCTTGCTGATGCCTGGTGAATCTGGTCACTGTCTGCCAACATCTTGGGCGGGTTGAAGTGGAACCGTGGTTGAAAGTCTAGAGGCAAAAAAGGAGGGGCGAACGATCTGGACAAAATATTGTTGGCCAAGGGGTCGGAACCCCACCGTGCCGCGATCTGGGTTCTATCCACCAAAACCAAGCAGCTGGGTAGGTCATACCTGTTGGTCACACTCAGCGGTCACTCACGGTCACAGGGACAGCCCCACATTTGGCTCACCGAACTCCACTGAGAAATCACAGCGGACACCTTCAGAACGCTTGGGTACTCAGATACAGCACTGGACATCAGGATGTGTGGTTTTAGGGATCCAGGAAGCTACCAAGATGACGTGAGTGCGCACAAACACCAGGTTAAACAAACACTTCGCAGCGGCACAATGTGCCGCATGCACAAGAGGAATAAGGCCAAAATTGCAGCTCATATTTACTGCATTCTGCCCCCATGGCTCGGAGCAGCGGGTAAAGAGGAGGAGCATTCATTCATCAAGTCCCTATTGGACATGATAGAGCTGGCTTCCAACATGAATCTTTTTTTGATTGCACAAAGTTTGTTTGACTTTCTGACACCCTTTAGTCCCGTCCTGCCTGCTTTTGATACCACATAATTGCAGACTGGGTTGGGGATTGCATCCTGGCGCCAGAGGTCATACAGACAGACATGATCTGCTTTCTGTGTAGATTCGGGTCGTCCTTCCGGCTAATCCAGAAGACGGTTCAAAATGGCTGGTGGAGAAACTGAATCGCCCTGGATGCCACAGTAGTCCTGTTCTTGGCAATACTGTGCCAGTATGGAACCCGCAAATCAAATCTTACGAAATTGATTTTGGAACAAGGGTTCAGATGGCCAGTTCAAAAAATATGCAGCTTGAGGAGGTTGATGGTGTTCACCGCATCATCCGGCTCACATTTGGCAAGGTTGATGAAAACCGCTTCATACTGGATTTCTGTCATCCCCTCTCTGCCGTGCAAGCATTTTCAATTGCACTTGCAAGTTTCGATGCACTGTAGTCGTCCCCAGCCCAATTCCTGTGGCGAAGTTGGTGTGCTCAGTGAAGGTGGTGCCCTGCACCCTTTCTTTTGAATCGTGACTCTACAAGCTGTGATGTAGCCCATAGTCCACCACGAATTCATTTTTGTCCCGCCATTTCAATTTTTTCTTTGCTGTCACTGTACACTGCTGCCCTTGAGGTAACAGCAGGCGTCGACAGCAGTCACCTCTCAGTGTCGCAAGTTCGTATTTCGGCTCAGGGTGTTTTCAATTTCTCGGTCCGTGGTCCTACCCTAACCCCATCCACGTTTGTAGACCACAGTGATCAGTGTGATTTGTCCATCAGATATTCAGTGAAATTGCAAGGGATTTCCCGTGTTGCTGCCCTGGCGCATTGAACAGCAGGGAGTGGAATTTTCTCGAATTGCCTCGAAGGACAATGATGTTCTGGACAGTAGGCTGCTGCACCCTGCTGCCCATCCCCATTTTGGATCACGTGTGTTTGCAGTCTTGATTGAGAGTGAATGTTTCTGCATCCAAGGAGAACAAACGCATCTTCTCGACAAGTTTTCTGCGTTCAATGTCCATATTTAGAATAGAAGGGATGATTTTGCCTCGAAGAATCAGCTTGCTATAAGAAATGGTGCTGTGTGCTTTGGGAGAGGATGTATATATGCTTGTGACATTCTCAGGGCGGTCCTTCAGGAAACCTTTTTTTTTTTTTGCTGAGGGCCGCCTTTCTGGACCGCCTCCAGGGACCACCAACCGCCAACCAGCAACCGCTACCAACCGCCAACCGCCAACCGCCATCGGCGACCAACCGCCAACTGCCACCAACCACCAACCACCAACCGCCACCAACCATGGTTCAACATATGAGGTACACGCGGTTTTGTTTTGCAAACTGCCGTTTCGGAACACTTTTTTTCTCGTCTCTTGAGGACCGCCCTGGACATTCTTGTGAGATATTTACTTATGTTGTATTACGGTTTGCTTTACCGAATGCACTGCATTTTTTGCTGTTGCAATTGTTGCAAATCAGCATGTTTTTTTCAACAGACATGATGTCCATCGCTGCACATCGAAACCAAGTCCAAGCAAGCACTGTTTGCTCCTTTCTTTCCCAAGTTTGTCAATCCCCACTTCTCAACCCCTTGCAACCTGCGTTCTTGAAGCCCTCAGGATGCATCAAAGATTACAAAGGTGTTGGAAAGCAGGCTGGTAACCCAGCTCGATGCTGCTTTCAGTTCGTTTTGTGCCATAGACAGTACTTTTTGGTAGGTCTTTTCTGTGCTTGGTTCTGCACCCCTGCTTTGAATATGCCAAAGCCAATGGTCACTAAGAAGTTTCTTTGCCCGGTGTTGCAACCCTGCCTTTGGGAGTGGCTCTGAGCACCAGGCATTGATGCTTTTTCTGGCATTTGACGGCAGGTTAGCTGGCCTGTGGGATTTTGTCGTCATGGTTGTTCTTCTTTCATTGTTGAGATTCATTCTCGTCATGGTTGTTCTTCTTTCATTGTTGAGATTCATTCTGACCCAATCTTCATGCGCTTTCTGTGTCATGAGTATGTTCTCCTAATCCTGTTTTGTGGCATCCCAGCCCCACGCAGGATAGTTGCAATGGTGATGCTTTTTGTGCACATGTTCAGGGAAGCACCAGCTGCAGAATGCCATTTTGTTCCTCTTTACCCATCGGTTCAACATATTTGCAGGTTCACAAACGCCTTGCAGTGTTGGACTGGGAATCAGACCTGTTCTGGAGTGATTTTCTATCAATGGCAATCATGAGATTCATGAAAGCCATCACTGGTCAATTAAGTCAAAAGTCTCCCATCCGGATCTTTGTGGCATGTACGGTTGTCACAATTTCCCCCCGGAAGAATTCTGTAATTTTCAAATAACCTTGTGTATCAGGATACTGGCAGAAATACAGTTTACCACTGTGCAGCATTCAAAAGCTAACCTCTGACCATCCTCGAGAATGCAATTCTGTTGTGTGGGCCTTTTTGGCAACATTTTTGGCCAGTCCCAGTCCTTCCTGCCCAGTTCGAACCCACGCATGAGCGCATTGCATCAAATTTCTGATGCAGTATCACATATGGGTTCATAGTGATCGAGGCAAATGCAGTGCAGGCATTTGTGCATGCCGCTTGAGCCTTTTTCTGACAGCTGCATTTACATGCAAAGTCAAGTGGTTCCCAGAGGTCTCCCAGAACCAGTCTGGCATAACCAAACAGCTACTGCAAATGCCTACATAGCTGAAATTTTTCTTGCCATCAGTTTATTCCCCATGTGGTGCTCTTAAACTTGTCCATATGCAAACAATTTTGCATTTGATCAGTTTTGTTGTTGGGTGATGTGTTCCTCAGTAGCATCAGCTCTTGGTACATTGAGGTGTATGCTTCATGGAAAATCATGTGCCTGCAATATTTCTTTCTGCCCACCCTTCGCTTGGTGTCAGACCCACTATTTGTTGGCGCGAGGCACGTGGTGGGACTGTTAGGGATGATACAATGATGCACATGAAAATTGCAGCTTTTTTTTCGTCCAACGTGGATACTCTTTCCAGCCAGTCAAAGTCGAGTGTCTGGTGTTTTTTCAAATGTGACACATGCGAAAGTTCAAGTTAGATTCGTTAGTTGCAAAGCTCAGTTCTCTTTCCTGTGTGAAGGTTTTTGCAGTCAGCAACTGAACATTTTTTGTGCAATTTTCATGCTCTATTGTGGGTACCCCCCCCCCCCTTTGTCCAACCACTGCCTTGTCCAAGCACATGAGCCTGTCTGACCGTTGTTTTCCTGGATTTTTCTGACGACAGTTTTTATGGTCAGAAATGTGACACATGTGAAACGTTACGGGGTTGTGCTTCAATTGTAGAGGGAAAGGGGAGCTGGACCATGCTTCTGGTAGTTCCTGCTGCTCATACCAACATTCCACTTTCAACTGCAACCCAATGCTGTCTGTTTTGGTCTGATTTTCAGCCATGGCTGATGTTGCCACTCCTGGCATGGCTGTTACGTACTTCTGGTCCACCAGTGAACATGTGCCCGCCACAATTGTTGGTCCTTCTACCCGGGGGGGATGGTTTCTTTCACATGAAGTACGTGCAGAATGGGGATGAGCGTGAGCATCATGCTCCTATGGAACGTGTCCTATTCGCAATCCGCAGCCCTTCTCCCGAACCTTCAGAGACCTCTCCAGCATGAGGGCGGTTAGCAACACTCAGCGAATCGCTCCCGGTATTCCACAGCCCCTGATGCCCCTGATGGGCAGTCAGGACATCCAGAACATGCTGAAATTTGCTTGCACATAGTGTTGTAGTGCCCTGTTGCAACAATTGTGGTTAGGGTGGGGTACGGGCAGGTTTTGGGCGACATAGGGGGGGGGGGCACTTTCGCGGCGGGAATATTTTGCCGTAGGATATTTCGCGTTTCAAATTCGTCCGAAATTTCCCACTTAACTTTGCCGCTGTGCGAAATGAACCCGCTGCGAAATTTAGCAAAATGTTTTGTCCAACAGTTGGTTGAGCACAAGTCTGTTGTGCCCTTCCACAAGAGCTGAAACAGAGAAATGTTGCCATCTGAATCTGTAATTGGGGATATTGTGATGTCAGTTGCAGCCATCCAAAACAGTTCTTCAACTGTTTATTGCAGCCTTTGTTCAATGGTTTGATTGCAGAGTGTTGTGCTTTGCAGGGATTGAACAGCAGCAGCAATGCATCAGAAAACACCAGCAACCACCAGGAAACAACAACCACCACTGTGGACTAACAACAACCAGCAACCAGCAACTCATCAAAACGGAACAACAACCCTGTAGGACTCAACTGCAAAGCTTCGGCAAATAACAGCAACCACCACCAACCAAAGGTTGGCTCACAATATGTGGGTGCGAAATTTCCCACAGCAAATTCAGGACTCTTTGCAAAATATCCCATGCCGAAAATTTCCCGCCGCGAATCCCCACCCCCCTACAGGGGGGTGGGGATTTCGCGGAGAATATTTCGTCATCGTAAATTTCGTATTTCAAATGTGTGCGAAATTTCCCGCTCAATTTTCAAGCCGCTGTGCGAAATAAACCCGGTGCGAACCTTAGCCACTGGTGCGAAATTTAGCCACTGGGGATTCGCAGGAGGGATGCTGCTTCCCCCCCCCCCCTTTTTCCGTGGGCTTCTGGGTTTCACTCGCTGCCTAACCCTAACCATACCCTGCCGCTTGCTATGCTTTTAGAGAAAGATGAATCACGCCCTAATGTGCCCCATAGCAGATAAAGGGGCTGGTTCAGGACATTTGTTTGCCAGGGTAGTTGTCATTGGACTCGGATGGTACTGTGCCCCAAAGCACATAAAGCGGCTAGTTCGGGACATCACGGCTGAGCTGGCCCTGATCAGTGCAAAGTTTTTGCAAGGTTGTAAAGTATTGGACAGCCATGCATTGCCGATCGTTGATGAATTCAAACAAGCGGCGTGCACTCGGTGTGGTGCCTCAAAAACAGGCCAGTAAGAGGCCATTGGTTTCTTTTATGGTTTTGCGCAAGAAACGGCACAAAACGGAGCCACGCAAATGATGGTATTTGGGTCTTCTCTGGTTTCTTCAGTGCAACGGCTTTTTTTGGGTTTGAAGTGATATTGTACCAAACAGGTCTGCACCTTAGCTTTGCAGCCCAAACACATTGTCTCCTGGCCTGAGTGGTATCGAGTCAAACAGGTATTCAACTATTTTCAGTCCAACACATTTTCGATTTTTTTCGAAGGCAAATTTAATTTGCAGCCCGAGTGTTACGACGTGCAAGGGTGGGAGGCTTTCTTTGTGCAAGAATGAAGTATTTTCCCATCAGGCTTACCACTGCAAGATTGGTGCTAAAGTTGCATACAGGGGGGACTGAACCAACGTTATTATTTAATTTTTAAGACCACTGCACATACCACTAGAGCACTCACCATCACTGACACACTACTGCTCAAGAATCACATACAGGCTAAGGGGTGAAAACTTTTTTAAAAAATTGAGAGAGGTTTCGGGTGTCCACATGTTTGTACATTCACAACAACAAGAAGGAAGGTGTGTTGGCGGCACGGGAATGAGATCCTGATCATGCAGGAACCCTTTGAAAATGAAGAATGCCCAGTTGGAAGCTCTTGGAAAATCTTAAAACAATCTTGTAACCCACTGGAATTTGGCAGTTCACCTACCACTAGCAAACAATACAACCCTGGAAAGGTGCGAAATTTCCCGCTGAACTTTCGGGCCACATCGCGAAAGAAACTCAGCACAAAAGTTTATCTTGCGAAAAAATTCTTGTGCAAAACCACCCCCTCCCTGTACGCTTTTTGTTGCCGCGCAAAGCTCGCAATCATGCGGTTGTCTAAGCACATGAGCCTGCCTACCTGTCATATTTGGGAGTCTTGGCGCTTCAATTTCATTAAATGGACAAAGGGCGTGGGGGGCGTAAGGCTTTCTAATTCAAACACCGCTTCTTGCATCTGAGTGGACCCAAGGTGCATTCCAATTCCAGCCCGACTTTGGGTATTTGTCCCCCGGTGTACCCAGGTTGCATCTGAATCGGACCGCAACTCTGCCTACCCGTCTCCCATTGGACCTAGGGTGCACCTACTTGCACTCCAACTCTGCGTATTTGTCCTCTAGTGTTGGCAAAAACTTTATTTTTGCCCCAATCAGAAGGGACTTGAG
This sequence comes from Eutreptiella sp. 'Long Island Sound 2002', assembly GCA_964036045.1. Taxonomy (NCBI): domain Eukaryota; phylum Euglenozoa; class Euglenophyceae; order Eutreptiales; family Eutreptiaceae; genus Eutreptiella; species Eutreptiella sp. 'Long Island Sound 2002'. Next base: position 92,527,749 of record OZ038379.1, on the reverse strand, counting down.
ACAAAGTTTTACTCTTGTGCTGATAGTTGGTGTTTGTTTGAGGGCATCTCACCCATTTTTTCATGAATGAGAATGGGGGGCATGGTGCAAAGCAAATGGCGGGGCACAAGCAACAATAGGGCCACATAGCAGGAGTGTTATACCGGACCAACGTTTTTTTTCTGGAGGAGATGTAAAAGTGCCCACTAGTGGAATGCCCAATGGTGTCTGAGCAATCGCACCTCCGTTTCGGGCGGGCTCGGGCATGTGCTGTGTTGCCAAAGCAGCCGTAGCGTTTATCAAGTTATGTTGCTTATCGCTCATAAATGGAAAACATGCATATTGGCCGGTAGATGCGTGCCACAGTGATCGGGCGAAATGCCCACGGCCCAAGCAACTAACACATGGGTGCATTCAAGCTTGGTGACAAGGTAGCAAGCATGGTGTCCAAGATTTACTCTTTTGAGTACAGACCCGAATGAAGCCGGTTTTGTTCCTCAGGTCGCTATGTTTTTTGGGCATGGAGTGCATTCGCGTTTGGCAAAGAGGGACACTTCTTCACCGTATGGCCATGTAGGCCACATTGAAGGCACAGGGTAGCGAGTGGGGGTTCAAACACTCGCAAGTAATGAGTTTTGTGCATTGCGTGTGGTACATACGGCAGAGCACGTATTGACAACCTCTCACCCACCATACCAGGCCATGCACTCCGCACCTCCAAGTGCATCACTGCGTGGCCTACCCTAATGAGGGCACAATAATGGCTTATGTTGGGGAGAGAAACAGGTTGTACAATGCACACCATCCTCTAGGGCTGCGAGGTCGCCCCTTTTTGACGTTCTTTTTGTATGGTTCCCATGTGGCCATTTTTCGGCGGGCGACTGTGTGGTCAACATGCGCATAGTTGGAAGATTTTTCAGATCATGTGTTCGATTTCCACACCGCGGCCTATCGTTTTGGTCACTTGTTCACAGGCATACCGCCGTGTATCACCCAAGTTTTCTGACACACAGTGGTGCTATACCTGTTAACAAGGGCTAGGCATTGAAGAATACCACAATACTGTTGATGCACAACACCACAGTGACATTCTCCCCGACACTGACCCCGATACCCTGTCCACAACTATGAGCTCCCTCTTCTCCTCCATCACCGAAGCCTACAGAACTGTCACCTACAAACAACACCTACACAAACCCACATCCTTGGAAAAATCTTTTTCCACCGACATCAACTCTATCGACCTAAGCAAACCCATCACAATTCACACAACGCAAAAACTGCAGAAAAAACTGAACACTTGGCGTGACAAGCTCAACCAGAAACGAACCAAACACATGCACCACTGCCTTATTAAGGGGTACAACTTAAAACAAGCCATCAGCAACCTCACCATCCCTCAGAGCCACACTCCCATAACCTCAAAAAACGACAAGGGCAACATCATCACACACCCCACCCTCCTATGCCGCACTATGGGAGAAGCCTTTGCTACCTTTTGGGGAAGGAAGGACTTCAACATCGATCCACACCTAATGGAAGAACTAATGGTAAACTCTCCCTCCATACCCTCAGACCACCAAAGCCCTTCCTTCACTAAGGATTTCTTCGACAACCTCCTTGCCTCTGCCAATCCCACCCCGGCACCAAGCCTGGAGGAAAACAACTTTTTCCTCTTCCACTTCTCTGCACCTCACATTAGGCACTTCCTATTCGGAGTTTGCTCCTACTTCCTTCACAGTCCAATACCGAACCAATGGCTCCGCACTAAAGTCATCCCTCTCTTTAAAAAAGGGGATCCTCAAATACCTTCTAACTACAGACCTATCTCTCTGCTTACTTCAATTTACAAGGTTCTAGCCTCCTATGCCACCCACGTTATTACGTTCCTCACCCTAGAACACTCCCTTCTGTCATCCTCACAATTCGGAGGGTTACCAAACCACCGCTGCACCGACCACATTTTCTCTATGATCTCCAACCTCTCTACCAACCCCTACTTATACCACCTCTACCCAGACCTCAGCGAGGCCTTCAACTTCGTCCCTCACAAAGCCCTCTTCCACATTCTGCGGAACTACAACTTCCCCCCCTTTATCATTACCCTTATTCAACAACTTTACAGCTACCCCGCCTATCTAGCCTCCGTTAACAATCACACGCTCAACGAGGCCATCAGCACCCGCGGCCTTAGACAAGGACGTCCCCTTTCTCCTATCCTTTTTGGCCTCTTCATTGACCCCATCATCCGCCACTTACTCACTCTCCTCCCCCCAAAACAACAACACCTATACGCTTTAATCGACGACCTCGCTCTTCAATCCTCCGACCCCAAAACCCTCTACACAATCCTATACTTCCCCTTCCACATATTCGTATATTCCAAATACGGACTACTTTTTAACCAAGAAAAATCTGAACTCCACGCACTGAACAACACCCCACACATTACCATCTGCATTTCCCCCCACATACACTTCTCAACATATGACAAATCAGGTAAACCCCGCACGCACTACAAGTACCTCGGCGCATGCTTCTTCAACAAAACCCAAAACAAACACATGCCCTCCCCCCTCTCCAACACTCCTTCTTCCTCCTTCCACGATCTTGCCCCCCTCCCACTCTCTACACTGAGCTGATTGAACTCAGCAATTCACAGCTCATAGTAAGAAAAAGTCATTACCGTGTCTTTCTTGGGGTTCTTGATCCAGGCCAAGCCCCCCCTAAAGCTTGCGTTGATGTTGAGACTAAGACTTAATCATTTTTATCACTCTTTTGAAGCTTGAAGTGCACTTTCTCAAAGTAACTAGGGTTGTAACCCTAGCCCCCCCATGAAGTTCACCCCTACCACTCAAGTGAGCGGAGGTACCTTCCTTCATGGAGGCAATACCGAAATAAAGTAGGCTGGGCCTTGGAGGTTAAGCCTGGTGGTCTCCCACCTCAGGACCCCTATACTCAAATGTTTCTATCTTTTATTGTGGTTCTACTTTGTAACTGATTCTGAATTCATTTGCTTGGCCAAGTTAGCCAAGCCATACCCTGTGTCTGACCTAACCTACTTGCCCCAGATTCCTAACCAACACCATTGCATTCCAAAAGGTGCACATGAGCTGCTTAATACTATTTCTGAGGCCAGTCACATGTCAGTTTTCCATATAGAAATCATTTGTTTTAGCCATCTGTGATTGAATCTTTGTACTCAAGGCTGCTTTGTCTATCTGCAGCTCTTCTGTGATACACTGGATTTCAAAACTCCTCATCGATTCGATCGCCATCTTGTTCTTGCTCTACTTGCTGCTTTGGTCCTGTTTTTCAACACCAAAACTGGCAGGATGTCATCAAAACCATTAGGGCATAAATCAGGGATATCTTTCGGGTAGCAGAGGCATCCCTTGAGAACCTTTCGAACCGACTCTGAGAAGTACACAAGCCAAACCCAGCAAACAAAATGTCCACTCCATTTGTGCAACTGTCTTCCAGGACTTGGCCAATTCGGAGTGTACAAGTACAACTGGGCAATGCGCTCATTCCAATGAGTGAGCCCAAGCTCAGAGTTGCATTTGGGTGTCAAGAAGATCCAGGTCACAGAAGGGCGGAACAAGAAACGCCCAGAGTAACACCCTTAACCATTGAGGCCTCAGCGGCCCGTGGTGACAGCCTGCAGCATCTCCGCAGGCGAGTTGCTGCCTCCATCTCCCGCTCGGCCTGCCCTGCATCTTCGTCTAAGGCAGGCGGAGGCTCCGAAGAACAAGACGAATTAAGAAGGAGAATGGACGAGTACCTCCTCCACGAAGAGTACTACAAGTCCGTCCGAGGGGAAGATGGAGAAGAACCTCTTGAAGCCCTGGGGTCCCCACCACAAACGGACACCGGGTCTTTTTACTACTACGTCCCACCTACGGACTTGGCAGACCCAGTATCTCTACCCAGACGCCCGAGAGGGTCTGCTTGGCCTCCAGAGCTGCCAACGACCATCATAACCCCCGAACTGTGTCCAGCTCATGTGGAGGATCGCCATCTCCCAGGGCCAAACTATGGTTCCCCGGACCGTACGGCTGAACTACTCGCCAAGCTGCTATCTGAATCCGAAGATCCGGATGTGACAACCCTGTCTGAGGGTGTCAGAGCAAAACTGGGTATCACTGAACCCGTACCCAAGCTGGCGTTGGCGTCACCTTCCCCCGGATTGAGCACGCGAACCGATGATCTCAAACGATCAAGTGTCTCCAGGTTACTTCCCAAGGTCGCATGCCCCAGCCCCTTTCATCCCCGTGCCAGAAGAGTCCCCATTGCTGAGCTACAGGACGTGCCCGTGACTGAGACTGAGAAAAAGGGGCTAACAGCTCTGGCAACTCTTGCTGGCAGACCAGCCCACCCTTCAGACCCAACCTCAGGGGGTGGGAAGAGTGGCAAACCAATTTCCCAGGCGAACATCCAGCTGGAGCTGCCGGAGTTCGATCCTAAAAACCTGCCCGAATGGGCAGAGGAATTCGCGGAGTTTCTTTTACTCACCGGCCAATCGCATGTGGATGTGGCCACTAAATGTTCACTTTTGAAGCCTTCATGCAAAAAGAAAACTTTGCAAAAACAGGTGAAGCAGATTGTAAAAACCTGTTCAACTTGGGCTCGGGTTCTCAAAGATCGGAAAAACGTTTCGCCGTCTACGAGACAGACCTCAGTGTGCGCACACAGATTGAGGAGCTCCCTATGCTCCCTGAATTTCCTTCCACTGCGCGAATCTCTGAGTATGTGTGCGGCCTGGACTATCTGTTCTCCCGAATGAACATGGGTTCCTATGGACCCAAGGAACTCCACCTGTGGCTTGTGGGTAAAAGCCCCACACGTACGTGGGAAGATTGCCGTTCCACCTCAGAGAGAAAGAGACGGACCCTTACGTACGATTATCTTGTGGACCAGCTCGTCAAACTGGCCCTTGAGAGGGAGAATGACTCCCACATGAAAAAATTCCTCAAGAGACAACTGGGTAAAGGTGCCAACCCTACTCCTGAATGTGGCGAGGGAAAAGGGCCTAAAAATCCCAGACTTTCAAGAAGACTAAGACTGTGGCCATAAGAGTAGGGGATGGGCGAACCATCCATTCTCTCGGGGGTGCCGACGTGTTTTTTTTTCCTGGCGACGAATCGGTGACGCAACACTGCACAGTGTTGGACACTGACGCCTTTGACATCGTCATTGGCACCGACTTCCTGCGAAGAAACCCCCAGGTTAAAATGTTGTCTCACCAACTCTCCTATGCTCTACACTGCGACTTTGGCAGTGGCCTCTTCTCCGTACCTTTGGGGCTGTCATGACGGAAAGAGTCGTAGCTGCGCTACGCAGCAAAGACTAACTATCGTATTGAAAACTCTTAATTGGCCCGTCACGTCCTTGAAAATGGACTGGGGGCCCTGCAGGTATCCCTGGATGAGATGCAGGTTGAATTGTTCGCGAGCCAACACCAGCACATCATGCAGTTGTATTGCTCGAAACATTAGAATAACTCTTTCCCTTTCTTCTGGAAAGCAATGGGCCTAGCGTATACTAACCAACCCTTCTCCCTGTTTGCAAAGGTTCTAACCAAAATCGCTTATGAGGGAGGAACGGTTGTCATGTGTACCCCTGAATGGGGTTGTTTAGGTGAACACGCTTATTGGCGCCAACTGCTGGACCGAATGACTGTGGGAAGACTGCAACTCCCCGACGTTCCCATCTATGTGCCTGAGGATTCAGACAAAGCAATGCAGGCCCCTGAATGGGCCAGTCTCTTATCCATCGTTGATGGATCCCTCAACCCTGTACCCCTGTGTGATCTGGACCATGTGCTACTGAAAGATGTCATGGCCGAAAATATAATAAAGCCTTTTTGATCTCAAAAAACGATCTCCTGAGCACATTTCAGCCACACGTACAGGGTGTGAATCCCATGATGACAATATGGAACCTGCTGCTGTGAAGGAGGATGCTGACGACTAACTGTCTGAAATCGCCAGCTCTATTGCCCCTGTTGATCCTAGCTGTGTTGAACTCAAACAAAGTGCCTTCTTGGCGCAGCTGTTGCTGGAGGAGGTAGACGTGGAGTCAACCTCAGAACATACTTCCCCTGTTGGGAAGCCTGTGCTGCATATGCAGCATACCTGCTCAGGAGAACCCGTGGCTGAGAGTCCTGACGCTGTACCGCGGCCTCCTTCTAATAATATGCCACTGTCAGAGCATGTTGCTCAGGAACTCCGACGACTGTTGTACCTGAGGGCTGAAGGTATTGAGCGCCGAGAACGGCTTCAATACCTCAAACAGACCTGGAACTCCCCCATCTGGTCTGAGGACGACGATGAGTCCTACACGCTACCTGACCCTGAGGTACCCCTAGTGTATTCTCTGCACTGTGGGCAACAATGTCCCCCTGAGTGGGATGATAGCTCAGTACTTGCCGAAACTGCTGATCGGCAGAAAAAGAATGAGCGTGGTAAGAGCAACCTCCATGCTGAGGAGGATTTGAGGCAGAAAATCAAGAGTCTGAACCTTGACCACAGACTAAACAAACTGCTCCTGACTTATGAGGAGGTGTTTGGCGCCTTGCCGCCTCCCCTGTCCTGCAAAAAACTGGTCCAGATAGACCTGAAACTGAAACCTGAGTTTGAGAAGACGCGAGTGAGATGTCGTCCCTATCCCGCTCCTCAGGAACAGGCTGAGGAAATCGAGCGCCAGATCCAGGAATGCATTGATGCTGTCCTCGTTGAAGAGTATAAGAAGGGGGACTACCCCCATCACTGCAGTCCCTGCCTCCTGGTTGCTAAACCCGGATCGATTGCCCTGCGACTGGTTGTTGACTATTCCGAAGTCAACAAGAAAACCCAAAACCACTCGGGGAGTATTGCCAACATGGAAAATACCCTAGAGCGTATTGCCAAATGCCGTTACAAAACCAAAATGGATAAACGCAGTGGTTTCTGGCAGGGAGACCTGACCGCCGCAGCTCAGGAACCGCTGGCCTTTATAACCCCTAAGGGTCGTGTGTTTAAATGGAAGCTCATGCCCTTTGGGGTAGCCAACGCCTCGGCACTCTTCCAAGAACTGATGAACAAAATTTTGTACATACTGAGGCGCACACCTCTTGTACAGGAGTCCATTTCCCGAAGGGCAGTAATGGAGGCCCACATCGATGACGTGAGTTTCGGTACGAATACCCAAGAGGACCATGTCCTTCTCCTCCGTGAGTTTTTTATTGTTTGTCAGGAAAGCCATCTCCGAATCCAACTTGAAAAATGCGAGTTCATGAAGGAGGAGATGGTATATTTGGGTTCGATTTGGGGTATGGATGGTGGAAACAAGCCGCGTTTAAGATGCAGCCCCTACAGGACATGCAGAGGGGTCTACACGACGTGAGGAGTTTTGTGGGCGCCTGTGGCTTCTATAGGCGACACATCCACAATTTTACTTACTCTTCCGCCCCTCTCACTCACCCAATCAAGAAAACTACTCCCTGGAGGTGGACCGCCAGAGAGGAGAAATATTTCCAAGAGTTGAAGAAGAAAATCGCCTCCTTGAACTGCCTGGGAGTACCTCGCCCTAAGGGTGAGATAGTGCTGATCACTGATGCCAGTGATGTAGGGGGAGGTGGAACTATTTATCAATGGCAAGAGCTTAACCCAGCTGAACTAACTCATTGCCATTATCGCACCACAGGACTGAACCGTGATGGTTCCCTGAAGCACGGCTATCCCACAAGTGAGTGGCGACTTGTACCAATTGGCGACTGGAACCGGAAATGGAACCAGGCGCGTTCCAATTACAGCACCTACGACCAGGAACACCTTGCCGGTATGCTGGTGCTCTCATCCCAGTCCCGACTATTGAAATCTACCCCTATCCTCTGGCTCTGTGACCAGGAACCGGTGAACTCCTTTCAGAAGGGCCCACCACCAGAGAAAGCGAAACTAAAGCGTCGGTGGACTTACCTCAGTACTCTGCATCACAGACACAGACGCCAACAACTGGCTCCCCCGGGCCTTGCGCAGCGCCCTCGCCCACTGGCGCTACCGCCGGCGCAACCCGCCGCCGCCACAGCCCCAGCCCCCACACAAGCGGCGGCGCAGGTGAGGGCCCAGACGGCGGACGAGAGAAATTCGGGGGGGAAGCTGGGCCCCCCGACCCACGCCCCCCCCACGATACGGCGTGACGGAGGAGCGCGCGCCACCTCCCGCGGGAGGGAGGGGAGAGACAATGAGCGCGGGGGGGAACCTACTGCCCCGCAGCCCGCTAACCGCTGACCGCTAACCCTCACGGCTGCCCCCGGCCGGCCAGCGCGACGACGGCGGGGGGGACGAGGGGCCCCAGCGAGGGCCTGCACAAGGGTCCGACTCTAGGTAGAGGGGGGCGGGGGAAGAGTGCGACCCCCGAGCCGACGGCTGGCCCCCGGGGCCGGGACCGCCAGGCCGCCCCGCCTCGGCCGTCAGGGGGCGGCGGCAGGGGACCAGAGGGACCCCCCACCCCCCCCCCCCTCCCCCTCAGGTCCAAGAGCGGACGGAGGCAGACCGAAGAGACGGCGGCCCCGCAGCCCCCCCAAAGAGGCCGCTGCACCCGGGCTGAGGGGGCACCACGGCCGCGGCAAGCGCCCCCAGTGAACCGCCCGCACGCCCCCGCCCTGCCCGCTGCCGGCCGACGGCGGACCGGCGGCGCCCAGGACGGCGCAAACGGAGCGGCCTCTTCAGAGGCCGGCCTGGGGAAGACGGGGGCGCGAACCAGGGCGGGGAGGTTCCCCCCCCCTCAACCCCCCCCCGCCGCACTGACCCATTGGTGGCCGACCGGGCCGCGCCCGACGCCCGCGGCCGCCCGCCAACCCCCACGGCAGGAGTATACCCTGTGGGGGCACGCCGGAGACAACAGATGGCAGGCCGACGCCCGACGGGACGGGGGGACGGGGGGTTGGGGGGCGGTGGGGCGGCCCCCCCACCCACCCCCCCCCCCCCCGCTCCCCCCCCCCAGCTTGAGGGCCACAGGAGCGACCCTCCGCCCCCCCGGAGCCGAGGGGACGCCCCCCCTCCCCCAGAAGGGACCGCGACGCGGAGGGGGGGGGGTGCGACTGGACCTGCACACCGCGCGCCCCAGCGCGCCCGGCCGCCTGCTCCCGCGGGGGTCGCGGCCGACGGGCGAGCCCACACCAGCGCGCCGGAGCGGCGCGCGGACCAACCCTGCGGGCGGCGCACGGCGGCGCACCAGAAGAATATGGAGGCCGCGCCCCCCATGACCCCCCCATGACCATTGCCCACTCAGGGAGGGCAGAGGGGGGTCCAGGTCTGAAGGGGCCCCCGGGGGAGCGGTCCACGGGCCGCCCCGAATCCCCCTCCCCCCCCTGGGCGGCCCCGCGACCCCGACCGAACGCGCACGCCGGGTTGGAATGCGCCGACGACAAGAGGGGGGCCAGGGTAGGGAACCGCGGGCCGCCACTCAGAGGGGGAGCAGGGAGGCCTCGGCGCGACCCCCCCCCCCACCCCCCTTACCGGCCCGCAAGCCGCGGGGGCCCCGGCCCCCGCCCCCCGAGGCAGGGGGGATGGTCCCCCCTCACCCCGCCCGAGAGAGGAGCCGGAGCACGGCCCGCCCCCCCGCCCCAGCCGCCGGCTCCCACAGGAACCGCGGGACACAAGCAGGCCCGCGCCAACGCGCCAGGACGCCGCACAGATCGCGCCCAGTGAAGGCGGGCGAGCACGAACCGGAGTGATATGGGGGGCCACGCCCCCCATGACCAGAACGACGCCAATGACACCCGCTTTGTTGCCTGCCCAGGGAAGGCAGAGGGATGGAACGAGGCAGAGCGACCCCCCGCCCTACAGGCCCCCCCCGGCCGCACAAACGGGGGGCACGGCGCACGGACCTCCCCCCCCCAGCCCGCCCCCCGGCACACAAACGCCACGGACCCGCCCCACGGGGGGCGCACAGCCCCAAGCCAAGTAGGGGAACGGCTCCCCACCACCCCCGCCGCACGCAACCCCCACAGGGCGTGCAGGCCAAGGGGACAGTGTTGGGCCCCCACACCCACACGCCCGCGCACACAGCACGTGGGTAGCGGACCCCAACAGCCCGCCCAGTGGGCGGGCAGTCGGGGGAGGGGGAGCGCCTGACCCCAGACGCCCCTCGCAACAGTGGAAGGCACCCCCCCCGGGGACGCCCTTCCGTCACCCCCACAGCCCCAAGCCAAGTAGGGGGGAACCGGGACAAGACCGCCCCCCCCCAAGCACGCCAGACGGAGCAAGGGACCGGGCCAGGACACGCGGAGGAGCACGGACCACGTGGAACGGCCTTACCAGCGCCCAGTGCCGGGACTGCGCGAGGTGCGCACGCCAGACCGCCCAGGGGGGGGGGGAGCGGACGCCGCGGGAGCGCGAGCGCACACACACGCAAAGGGCACGCGGGGACTACCAGAAGGGCAACCGGACCGAGCTCGCGGAACGCACAGACCGCGGGGAATGGCGTACCAGCGAGCGAGGGTAAGGGGCACCCGGACGGGACGGCCCTGCCACACGCAGCGCGGGACACGCGGGGCGGGAAGGGGGAAACGGGAGAGACACAACACCAGGTACCGGCCCGAACCCCCCGAACCGGCCGCGAGCGCCGCGCACACACGGACGGGGCACTGCACCCGCCAAGGCAGTAGTGGCGCACTGCGCCACGCCTCAACCCCTAGGCTAGGCAGCCTCCGCGCCAGCCCAAGGGGGTCCCACTGGCGACAAGCCAGTAGCACGGGCCCGGCGGCGCCGGCGCCCCGGGCGACCACGCATTAGGGGGGCGACGCGGTGGGTAAGCGCTCGCAGCCACCGCTGCGAATCGATGCACTGACCGGGGAGTGGCGAAACGGGGAAGCCGGGGAGGGACGGGGCTCCGAGCCCTGTGAACCCAGGGGACTCCGCCACCAGGCAGGAGGTGCGTCTTGGAGGGCCCCCCACTAGGACCCGGTGGGGAGGATATCACCTGGCCCGACCAGGTGGCGCCCCGGGGCCGAAAGGCGTCTAGTACCCGCAAAATCAAACCTCAAACCTCAAACGTCAAACCTGAAACCTGAGTTTGAGAAGACGTGAGTGAGATGTCGTCCCTATCACCCTCCTCAGGAACAGGCTGAGGAAATCGAGCGCCAGATCCAGGAATGCATTGATGCTCGCCTCGTTGAAGAGTATAAGACGGGGGACTACCCCCATCACTGCAGTCCCTGCCTCCTGGTTGCTAAGCCCCGATTGACTGCCCTGCGACTGGTTGTTGACTATTCCGAAGTCAACAAGAAAACCCAAAACCACTCGGGGAGTATTGCCAACATGGAAAGTACCCTAGAGCATATTGCCAAATGCCGTTACAAAACCAAAATGGACAAACACAGTGGTTTCTGGCAGGTTGACCTAACCGCCGCAGCTCAGGAACCGCTGGCCTTTATAACCCCTAAGGGTCGTGTGTTTAAATCGAAGCTCATGACCTTTGGGGTAGCCAACGCCTCGGCACTCTTCCAAGAACTGATGAACGAAAAATTGTACATACTGAGGCGCACACCTCTTGTACAGGAGTCTATTTCCCGAAGGGCAGAAATGGAGGCCCACATCAATGACGTGAGTTTTGGTACCAATACCCAAGAGGACCATGTCCTTCTCCTCCGTGAGTTTTTTCTTGTTTGTCAGGAAAACCATCTCCGAATCAAACTTAAAAAATGCGAGTTCATGAAGGAGGAGATGGAATATTTGGGTTTCGATTCGGGGTATGGCTGGTGGAAACCGGCCGCGTTTAAGATGCAGCCCCTACAGGACATGCAGAGGGGTCTACACGACGTGAAGAGTTTTGTGGGCGCCTGTAACTTCTATAGGCGACACATCCACAATTTTACTTACTCTTTCGCCCCTCTCACTGACCTAATCAAGAAAACTACTCCCTGGAGGTGGACCGCCAGAGAGGAGAAATATTTCCAAGAGTTGAAGAAAAAAATCGCCTCCTCCAACTGCCTGGGAGTACCTCGCCCTAAGGGTGAGATAGTGCTGATCACTGATGCCAGTGATGTAGGGGGAGGTGGAACTATTTATCAATGGCAAGAGCTTAACCCAGCTGAACTAACTCATTGCCATTATCGCACCACAGGACTGAACCGTGATGGTTCCCTGAAGCACGGCTATCCCTCAAGTGAGTGGCGACTTGTACCACTTGGCCACTGGAACCGGAAATGGAACCAGACGCGTTCCAATTACAGCACCTACGACCAGGAACACCTTGCCGGTATGCTGGTGCACTCATCCGAGTCCCGACTATTGGGATCTACCCCTATTCTCTGACTCTGTGACGAGGAACCGGTGAAGTCCTTTCAGAAGGGCCCACCACCACAGAAAGCGAAACTAAAGCATCGGTGGACTTACCTCAGTCAGTTCAGGCTGACAGTCCATCATATCCCTGTAATAAAAAATGAAATGTCTGAGTATATATCGCGCAACAACTTCGATGCGCTTATTGGTGAGAGCTCTGAGGCTCTTGCCAAAGAGGCTTTTCAGCATATGGACGTCCGGCTGGACCCGTCTATGCGCACAGCTGGAATCCTCGAGGGATGGAGTCTAACCAACTATCAATCAGAATATCAAAATATTCTCCAGACCCTCAGCACTGGTTCCGAACTCCGTGTCATTGACGGGCACCAGTGGTATAAAAAGAACCAGTACCTCTTCTACAAGGATCGTATAGTTGTGCCTGAGGCACGACTCGATGGGTGTCTACAGTGGTCCCATCTCAGCTCAAATCACGCTGGCGCTAATCGCTCAGTGCACTTCACTCGTGAGTGTTTCTACTCTGGTCTAACTCTGACTGAACTGAAGTCTCGTATGCAGACCATCGTTGATGCTTGTGTCCGTCATGCCAGCAAGCGGAGCGATACTAGGGAAAGGGGACTGATTTCCAGCCTACCCATACCCTGTTGTACTAACTCTCTTCTCTATGTGGGTGTCATCCACGGCCTACCTCGTGTCGGTGGCTATGATAGCTGCCTAGTTGTCACCTGTGGCCTGTTCCGCTTCACCCGTGTGTTTCCTTGCAATAAGAAAATTACAGGTGAGCAGACTGTGAAAATGTTGGTCGAACAATGGTCTAACCCATACAGAGCAGCTAAACAGGTGCACTCTGATGCAAATGTACGCATCCGCAGTGACACAGGATGGTACAAGCGGGTACTGAATGCCCTCAATGATGAGGTAACCACAGATGTGCCCCATACCCACACGTCTAACCCTCTTTGCGAAAAACAAAACCGTTTGGTGGGACAGAACCTGCGAATCCTGAGAAAACAGGAGCGTACCACGGATTGGGTACGCCTAGTGCCCTAGGCAGTGCTGACCATGACCTCTCAGAGGAGGTGGTCTACAGGTTTCACCCCCCACGAGCTGTTTCATGGAGGATGACGTGCTTGGTTCTTCAAAACCCCCTTTCCTGAGGACTTCAAGAGCCTCGTTGGGGATTGGCTCGAACGCAAGCAGTCAATGGCCAACCAGGCTGGGACTAACCTGAGACACATCCGTGAACGTGAACTGAGCCGACAAAATCGCCTACGGCGACCCGCCAGTTTCATAGTGGGTGACGTTGTTTTTGGTTAACCATTCACGACTACCCTCATGGCCTCGTAACTGCCTACACGACCCTTTTTTTGGGCCGTATCGTATCATCAAGATAGATGGATCTAGGATCCATGTCCGGTGCAGTCCAGGTCTAGGTAGTGAACTGCTTTGTGCTCCTAAACAGTTGAGGCACTACAACCCCTGACGATTTGTCCTGGGAGGAGTGGCGCCTCAGCGACAGAGAGGTCGAGCGTATCCACCTAGAGAACGCTGCCAGCCCTGAGGAAGCAGACGCACTCGAAGAAATGACTGCCGATGAGATGGCAGTCGATGGCTACTACGTGGTTGCAGGTATTGCCCGCCCCGAGTATAAACAGGGCTGGAAATTCATTACCCTGTGGGAGGGATATGGGCTATCTGAAGCGACCTGGCAGCCCATGTCCGCCTTTATACAGCCAGATGGGAGTATCAACCCATCTTTCATTCCTACAGTTACTAACCCGTGCTGAGCAGAAGAAGAAAAACTAATCCCCTTGTGCCCATCTATTTACTGTTTTCTAATCTCCCAGGGGTGGTGAGCACTCTTGTGCAGATAGCTAGGCCTACTCAGTGTATGCCAGGACAGGCTCGGGACTCCTGTAGAGATCCAGTTACGGTGAATGTACTCTCCAGACACCTACACATCCGCTGCTTGCGAAGCCCTGCTCCTGCCCTGAGTGTGCCCTGCAGTCCCATGCCTGTGGTTACCAGCGTGAACCTGATGGCCGCTTATCAGGTTTGCAGCCACCCAGCGAGTGTGTGCCTTGTTGACCACGTGTTACATGGGATACATCCTAATGTTATGACCTCGGGGAGCCAACGAAGAGCGGTGGCTTTCTACTCCAGGGGGGACTGACAAGCAAGGTGCTGTGAAGCAAGGTGTGTCCACCCCCCTTGGGAACAAGCGTGCCCACCGTTAGGACCCCTAACTGGTCCAGACCCATGGGGTTCTACCGTTCTGGCGGTGTCGCCATACCCCTAAGTGTGCTACGTATGTCTGTGTGTGTCTCACGTCACTCCCCGGCGTGTCTCCCGCGAAGCGGGCTTCGCGGATGTCGGACCGAAGTTCCTGAACAGGTACTATTACCACCCTTGGAACCCGTTTTGCCCAGGTAGATGGCGGCACTAGTGTGCAACTCGTGTGTTGAAGTGTGAAATAGGCCACTCGCACACCCCTTGCACACCCGACCCAAACTTTCATTTCACCCTCTCTTTGGTGGTTTTTTGGGTGCCACCGAATCCCCCATGGCATATTCCATTAGTTTATTATGACACAAACCGCTCACATGCCTCATAAGTGTGTCCCATACCCACATAACACCTCCCCCGAAAATTCTCGAATGTGGCTGTTGTGCAACCGCCCGCTTGCACCACCCTCCCCTTGGACATGCCATCCTATCCAAAGGGACCTTGCTATTACGGTTTGCTTGTAATGAACAGGTTGTAGAGAAAGGAGAACCATGTTTTTGGCCACCAAACACCACAATATTTCACATTAAAACGGATTTTTGTCTGCCCCCGTTGGTGTGTGTAACCACCCAATTTCACTGGTTGCACTTGTGCAACCGTGTGCAACCGTGTTCAACCACCATGCTACGCGCGGTGCGCGCCGTACTACAAAAAGTGAAGATTTCATTCAATGCGACCACATTTAGAAAATGCACTACAAATCACACATAACACGAGAAAAGACGCATCCTCCATCATTGGAATCACATGTCATCACCACAATGGAACCCCAGATCAAGGAGTCCTTGTGGCACGGCGCGCGTCAAGCGTGCCCACGATGCACTCGTGTAGCATACAAGAGCATAGCGTTCCGCACGCCAACGCGTAGGTTCATGCAAATGATATGCATTGAAGAGGACGCCGGCTATTGCATCCACCGAGCATCCCCATACGAGTCGCTCCCCCCGAATGTGCCCATGCACGGGCCTTGACTTCCCCCCCACCCAAGTAACCCGTCGTGAAAAGGTATCCCCCATCGAAATCACCAATGGTGATTTCGCCGGTGAGAGCACAATCGTCGTGGCCATGAGTATGAAGGTTCATGGGGGCTCTCCCTGCGCCATGCACAAGAGCAATGCTTGTGTAGGACAAATGGGGGAGGTGTCGTCGCACAAGTTCATTTATACATCGCACCAATGGCTCTTTTTTCGAGGTCTGTGCGGAAATTGCAATCTCCTTGCGAAAGATTGGAAATGCCTTGACGGCCCCAAGGAGCAGCCTCCGATAGTGAGTGCCATGTCTCTCAATGTTCTCCCAACCCCATGTATGGCGCAGCTTTTGAACGAGGATGTCGGCTAGTGATTGCGGAGGTGGCGAGCTCCATAGCTTTTGCGTTGCATCCAAACCCTCCTTGTTTGGCGTGTTCGTCTTGCGTGCCTCATCGCTCTTCCCCTCTTCCGCCACGGCCACACTTGTGTCACTTGGGGTGGCGGGCTTGTCGTTGACATCCTCTGTGGGCTTTGCCTCTCCTCCTTGCTCTCCTTCTTCCATGCATTCCTCCACTTTCCTTGTGCCTTCCTTTTCGTCGGTACACACCATTTCTTCATCGGCCTTGGGTGGGGACTCCCCATCGTCCATTTTCCCTGCGTTACCGTCATCGTCACCGTTGTGCTTCATCACGCCTGCGCCATGTGAAGGGTCACCGGCCCCACTCGACTCGGCAATGCCATCCCCATCGGGTTCGTCACCACCACCCTTGGCCTCGGGATCCAGCACTGTCTCTTTTTCTTTGTCCTAGGTGGCCTCCACCACTTTGTCATTGTCCTCTTTGGCTTCCGCCACCTCCGCATTGTCCTCCTTGCCAACGCCCTTGTCCTCGTGCCCCCGTTCATCATTTTAAGTGCTTGCACCGCGTTGTCTTTGTTTGTAAATGAGGTCTTTCCCGAAACGACACATACGGCCCACATGATGTCCACCGCCACTTCCTCATCATCTTCCCATTGCGGTGGGATTTGGACCAACTCTTGGCCCTTCTCCGGTTTCTTGTCACCTTTTTGAGGTTGGCTTTTCCCACCGACGGCGAGTTGGTAGCCACTATTCGGTCCTTCCAACAAGCACCATCGAACACAATAACCGGGGGGAAGGCCAAACTTCTCGCACGCCTCCGCACGCTTGTCCGCGGCCTGATTCCGCCGTTGCCTCGCCACATCCTACGAAGGTAAGATGTGCAACCGGTGTGCAAGTGTGTGCAACCGCGCGAAGGTGAGTGCTTGCACAAGTTGCACAAGCGTTGCACACTAGTTGCACAAGCTGCGTAACATGGAATGCGAGTAAACCCGACAGTGTCACACCTCTGCAGCGGATGTGGCCTTTTTGGGTGCGGCCGCCTCGTTTGCATGTGGAGTGCCATGGTCACTTGCTTCGTTTGGGCTCTCCTCTGTTTTGGATGTTGTTTCGGGCCCTCATTTTCTTGCCGCGGTTGCGGTTGTGGCGGTACGTTCGCCTTTGCGTTTTTCTTCTTCTTTGGCGTGTTCGGTTGTGGGCTCTTGCCTCCGTCTCCCTTCTTTTTCTTTGGTGCGGGCTTCTTATTGTGTGCTTCACTCTCGGATGTGGTATCGCTATCCGATTCCACTGCAAGCCTCTTCTGTTTGGTAGAGTTCACCCCGCGCCCGTCCTTCTTCTTCTTGGTCTTCTTGGTGTCGTTGATGGCCACACGCTCCTTCAATGCGTGTTGGGCTTTGAGCAACATCAACTTCGGGCACACGTGGGATGCTTTTTGGCCTCCTCCTTTCGGAACGGGCGGTGGCCGTGGGGGTGCGTGCTTCTCTTGCGTCTCCATCTTCATTTGCTTTTGTTCCGTAGGGGGTGCCCAATCACTCTCATCCACGATGGGGTTGCCGGATTCACTATCGTTCTCAAACTTTTACTCGAGCTTCATTGGCAACTCCAATGGAAACTCACTTGGGGAAGGGAGGTGAGGCACGGCCTTCTCCAACCAGACCCGGTGTTGCGTCGTTGCCAAATCCAATGTAAACTCACTTGGCAAAGGTAGGTGAGGCGCAGCCTTCTCCGACCGGACTGGTGGTTGCGTTTTCGTTCCGGATTTCGATCAGGGTTTCCCACGCTTCCGTCCAACTCCCGTAGAGCGGCCTTCATATCTTTTTTCAAATTCTTCCTAAATTCCTCCACCTTTCTTGGATCCATGGAGAGCTGCCATTCGTCAATGGGGATTGGCGGCCACACTCCACTCACAATCATACCGGTGCCACGCTTGTCACAAACGAACATGGCGGTCGGCACGTCCATTGCCGTGAGCTGTGAAGGGCGGTTGCACAAGTGCAAGGTGTGCAAGTGTGCCGTTGCAGAACAACTTGGCGTTCACAATCACTCGGCAAATCCATAGCCAAAATGAACGAATTCATGTGTGGGACCGCAAATGGTGCATTCGATGCATGTCCAAACAACGAATCAATGCTAAACATCACCCTCGTTGCACCATGGGCCGCCTACCCAGCTTTCCTACGATCATGGACACATGGAGTGTGTGCAACACGGCACTTGCAAATCCTTGCACAGCGGTTGCACACCTTATCCACGGGGGTGTACGTTGGCGCCATCGCATTGAGAGGACTCGGTGTTAGTGGCGGTGCACTAGAGTGTGCCACAGCGCCGACGGCTTTCGCGGTGCACCTATTGCCTCAGGAAATTGTTACCCCGGCCTCCAATAATGATGGGGTTGACGCGCCATATGCCCCATCGTTGTGAACGTCATATACTTCCACCGAAATGCCTCCGACATCGTTGAAAAAAAATGTGAGCCATGCCCATGTCCGTGGCCGCCCGCACGGGCTCTTGGGTTGCCGCCGCTGACCCACTCCGCTGCAATGGCCTCTCCCAACCCAGCCTCTTGCCACACCACGAATGAGACATACAAGGCGGCCTCACTAAGCACCATGCATGCTTCCGCACAACCTTGGAGGCCAATTCTCAAGATTTTCCAATCACTCCCCCGCGTGGCAGTCAGGGCGGAGCCTTGCCACGGATACATGATAGTTCCGGAGGGGTCGACTTGACGGCACTTCTTGAGCCAATGAAACAACGCGCGCCTATACAAACATTTTGGCGTTACATCGCGAAGCCAACGCCATTCCAAACTGTCAACGGCAAACGGGGCGTCCATGTGACAACTATGGTGCACCAACAACTCGCTTTTACATGGGAAGTGGGGTTGCAATCGAGGCGGGGTGGTTAGCTCGGTTGGTGGGTTGCTTGGTTGCTCATCAACTTGCGGCTTCTTTGGCGTTTTGAAACCACTACTAGTTGACGCCTGACTCCCGCTCGCTTGACTCCCGCTCCCACTTGCTTGGACGGGTCTGCTTGACGCTCCAGCGCTTCCGCTCCCACCTGCTTGTAGGAGTTGTAATAGTTGTTCGAGTTGTTGGAGTTGTGGGTCCATGGTCACCCATGCGCAACCGCTACGGAAAGAAAAATCGGAACGGAATGTGCAACTGGCGGTTGCACAATGCAACAACCCAATTGCAGACGTTGCACACCACTTGCACAGTACTTGCACACGCTCCGCGTCTAGCGTACGACACACATGCACATCTCCTTGGCGAGGAAGAGATGCTCTAGCGCTTGCGTGACGAGGCACGTGTCGCGTTCGGTTGGTGTGCCTTTCCCTCCTCCGCTAGCCGAAGAGCAAAAGAAAATGGTCCTTGAAGAGGTAGGTTAGCGACTCGACAATTTCGCCGCTAAACATACCGTACCAACACGGATGCAAATTTTTGACAACCTCGGGAGCATCAAATTGTAGCCATGACAAATATGGCGATTGAATTGTAGGACAAATTGTTCGTTTGAACTTCTTCGCGATGGATTTACAATTGAGGGCGTTCGATTTGAACTCCCAACTTTGTAGTGCCGTAGGTAAAGAAGCCATTTCTACAACCACATCAATGACATGGTTTGGAAGCTTCATGGCCTTGCCAATATGACGCCACTTTGCCAACATGAGCCATGTCTCTTCCCCATCCGGAGAGGCATGGCCCTTGACACTAATTTTGGTGTTGGCACAAATGAGGCAATCTTGAACACGATCCCTCGTGGCTGGCGCAAGGTCCTTGCACTTTTTCCTAATCAATTTGGTGAGGTAGTCACAAACCCGAATAACAAGGTGCAATATGCACATAACCACAAATTTGAACCGTTCCTCCATATGCAACAAGGGTTCACTCACACATCCTGGCGTTGGTACAATCCAACCCCTTCTTATAAGGTTTATTATTGTCACTCTTGGGTGAACGCCGCCACTTTCGGTCCTCCCACTTTTCCTTGAGGTCGCACCACACCGCATAAGTATACATACTCCCAATGCGAAAGTAGCTTAAAATTCCTAGCACTTTTCGGAGCCATGGGGAGTCACCACCTAACATGAATCGGGCACGACACCATTCCTCACGAATGAGGATCCATCCGGTGTTTATAATACCTTGGATTCCCTCCAAGGTCTTGGAAAAAATTGCACGAAGAGCATTGATGTCGTGCTCACTTGTGAGGGCGACAATTGATGGTCCAATTATGCGCTGGGGTGCGCGCCTTTTGACCATGGTTGGCAAACCCAATGGCCAATGGCACCCAAGGGCGACATCCACAAGGGAATCCATCAACCAGAACAATCAAAACATATGGACTTTCCCCGTCCAAAAGCGGGAATGACATTGTATCAAGTATATCGTCTTTAGTTGAGATACACTTAAAACACTCATCAAGATCCCAAGGGACACCTACCTTCCCATTATATTCGCTTGGGACTAGGATTTGCTTGCTCCCAAGCTCCCGCCAAGCAATCTTGAAAGCCCCAAACAATGGAAAGGGGTGCTCCCAATTTGCGGGGAGGCGCCCCTTCCCATCATTACGAAGCTTGGATACCCAACGGATAAGGTTCTTGTACCTACAAAGGCAGAGGCATATATTGGTGGTTGCACAAGTGCAACCGTGTGCAAACGGTGCAATGAACTACTTGCACACATGTTTGCACAAAGCGTAGGATTGCCATCATCGCACTACTTTTATCAATGTGGTCTTATACGGTGTCCTAGTGTGCAAGTTAGAGTATGTTGGTATGCCGAGCGGAGTGAATGACCACATTAGACGATGTATGAGAATGCTATGGCTTCGAAAGTGTGCAAGTAGTCACTTGCACACCACAAGAAGTGGTTGCACAATGCATCAATAACGCAAAAAAGAGACATAGCAATAAACATCACCTTTTCTTTAGCCATTCAAACTCCAGAACGAGGCAGACAACCTCGGTGGGTGTGTAAACCTGCCAAATGGCGTCCTTTGCACGTTTCTTGTATCGTTTTTGCTTATTGATGCGTGCATTATGGCGATCCAATAGGGCGGTACCTGGTGCCGTTGAGGTAAATAGTCCCACAAGGTCATTAATCAAGTCCACGCTGCTAAAACTACCGTAAGTAGTTCTAATAAACTGGGAAATGGAATTTCCTTGCAAAACCATTGCAAATCTGGCAAATGCTTAGTAAATTTCTCGTGAAATTTAACATGCGGCAGCGACGGCGGCAGGCGCGACGGCGGCGCCAGCGCAGTTGCACAGGGATAGCACTGTGCAACTGCAGTGCAATTCTGTGCAACTGGCAAAGATTTAGTGCAACTGCGTGCAAACGTCAATCTTTCTGTGTAACTCTATGTGGGCAAAACAGGTTCCTAGGGCACTCCTATGGCGCCCAATTTCTGTGCTGGCGCCTATCCTTTGGGGAAGACAGCAAAAGCCCTACCAACTAGAGGAAAGGGGTGGCCAAGTGTGCTAAGGGCATACAAAACACCCATTTTTCTCAAGGCCCAAAGCAAACACACTCCCCCGCCTGCGAGGAAAAGCATGCGCAGCATGAGACACCACTACACTACCCCCACCAATGCTAGCACCAGCCTTCAAAGGTAGGGTGAGCACAACGGCACTCAGCCCCTGCCAGGCTTGCTGACCCTAACCCCTACAGACGCTACTGGGTGGCCATGGGGAACAAGTCACGAGCCTTGTGAGATTGCAAGGGAACACAGCGCCGCCAGGCAACCGTGGACTGCCAGGGACGCCCTGGCGCGTTTCCCTGACATGGCTTGGACGGAAGCAATGCTGCGTGCACAGCGTGTAGTAAGGGTTGTCCATGAAGAAGTTGTTCACTGACCATTTTGTTTGTGTCATCTGTGCCCTTTTTAGCGTAGGCGAAAAATGAGAAGTCGCCGGAGGCAACTGCTGCTGCACCACTTCGCCCTTGACCCTTTCCGATTTGATTGCAAAGGCGGATGAAGGACTGTTCTGAGCGGAGGAACCTAACCAGCCTCGCTGTATTACACAGATCTCCGGCTGGAAAATAACACGCTGTTTCAGAACAGCCCCGCAAGCAAGCAAGCTTAAGGACTCCGCCCGTTCACTTATAGAACGTAGGGCGGAGCCCTGGGTGGCCTAAACAAGGGTTATACCGCGTGCACAGCGCGTGGCCCAAAGCCCTTTAATGCATCGTGTGTATGCAGGGAAGGGACCAGTCAACACGAAACTCAACCAGGAGGTGAGCTCCTCCTGGGCTTACTCACCTTACTCACCACGCAACATGTGAATGCCGAAGCGTTTACACAACCCTACAGCAAGTTATACACCACTCTAAACAATTAATGCATCATGTGTCATGCATGCCCTTCTTACCTTGTCCCCTGCAGGACAAGGAGAGGGAATGCCGAGCAACTGCACAGCGCAAAACGAGCCTAAGCGTTTTAAACAACCCTATTCTAGCGCCACGGCAACAGAAGCACGAGCAAACACTTTTCTTTTTGACCTCTGAAGAGAAGAGGAGGGTGGTGGGGGCACAAAGAAAGCACAACAACGTGTAGATGCCTGATTTAGGCACATGCATCGCAAGCACGGCACATACTCTAACCCTACGTGCGCGCTGCGTGCTCCATTCACCTCACATACCTTTGATTTCTGTTTGGACCTGTGCAGAGCAAGGGAAGTGAACGCCCAAACCCCCAACGAACGCAACGGTGACAACCCTAGCGTTTCAACGACACTAACAACACGAGAGCAATGCATGCGTGTGACATGACAGTAACATACCTGAGAGGTGGGTTGTCCACCTGCTCTGTTGTGTGGGTGTCTGTTCAATACTTTTGCCCAAAGTTTATAAGAACTTTGGTGCAACTGTGCAAAAACGTTTTTTAAAAGCTTCAAAAAGCACGGTCTATACCTTCCGTTCTCAGAGCCTTTTACGCTTGCGCAACTCTTTTTTATAGTACCCTCCTGTTGCGCTTGTCTGCGACTCTGAGCTTTTGACTATAACTGACAATTTCTAATGTTTTTCGTCAATTTTTAACGATTTGCCTTCTTAAATCGCTTTTCCTTTCGCTAAACCACGGAAGTCACTCCCTGTTGGTTCCATTATCTTTTTTTTCAGCTCCTGTAGTTTTGTGCCCTCCATTGGGAGTATTGCTCTGCCCTGGCCCGTGGTCAGGACGTCTACTAAAACCGTGTTTATACAGCGATGGCCGTCCGCACTAGAGCGTTCGACTTTACCCTAGTGGGCAAGCATGTGTGCTCTAGGGAGGGAGTCCTGGGTTCAAACCCCACTACCCGCAAATTTTACCCAAAAGCTTTCGCCGCACGCGGGCGACGTTTGAGGAATGCCCAATCGAAGGGACATCATTCAGGGTACATTACACTGTTCCTCAAGGGTATGTACAGTGTGATAAGCTTCTCTGAGCTGATTGGAGTGTCATTGGCTGGTTTAATGCATTTTCTGAGGTAATTTTGGGGAAATGTGAGCCTTCTGCCCTGGTCCTACCAGCTTGATCAACTAGTACTCCAGGGGGGAGTAAGAAAAAGTCACTACCATGTCATTCTTGGGGTACTTGATCCAGGCCAAGCCCCCTCTAAAACTTGGGTTGATGTTGAGACTAACACTGAATCATTTTTATCACTGTTTTGAAGCTTGAAGTACACCTTCTCAAAGTAACTAGGGTTGTAACCCTAGCCCCCCCATGAAGCTCACCCCTACCACTCAAGGGAGCAGAGGTACCTTCCTTCATGGAGGCAATTCCGAAATAAAGTAAGCACTTCTTACCTTGGGCCTTGGAGGTTAAGCCTAGTGGTCTCCCACCTCAGGACCCCCATACTCAAATCTTTCTATCGTTTATTGTGCTTCTACTTTGTAACTGATTCTGAATTCAGTTGTTTGGCCAAGCTGGCCAAGCCATACCCGGGCTCTGACCTAACCTACTTTCCCTAGATTCCTAACCAACACCATTGCATTCCAAAAGGTGCACATGAGGTGCTTGAGACTTTTTCTGAGGCCAGTCACATGTCAGGTTTCCATATAAAAATCATTTGTCTTATCCATTTGTGATTGAATCTTTGCACTTAAGCCTGCTTTGTCTATCCGCAGCCCTTCTGTGATACACTGGATTTCAAAACTATTCATTGACTCGATTGACATCCTGCTCTTGCTCTACTTGCTGCTTTGGTCCTGTTTTTCAACACCAAAACTGGCAGGATTTCATCAAAACCATTAGGGCAGAAATCATGGATATCTTTCTCTCATTCCCTCTCTCACCTACCGCGTAACTTATAATTCTCTCCCCGAAAATTACTTGACTCCCTTGACAGCGCTATTTGGTCTTACATTTCAAAACAAGGCCATCTGTCCAAACTAACTGCAACAAATACCAGATATGGGAACCGCGCTCACTTCCAACTGGGCATAATCTCCACGCACTTAAAAGTTCATCAGCAAACCGTCAACCATCTTACTTGGTATCTCCTCAAAGAAGGACCCCAACCGACCAATGAAACTGTCCTCTACGGTCTCTGTCAACGAAACTCATCTCCAAACCTTCTCCAATCATTCCCGGTCGACTTAGCAAACTTCATCAACATATCTCTGCACAACATCCCAAACTCAAATCCAGCGCCATCCATCACCATCCCTCTCTACACCACCGTCCAAGTTCAGTTTGAGTGCTTCCTCTCAACCACAACCCCGACTTCCTACTCCTACACCCGCACAAAGACTCACCCCACGCCTAGCCAACGGTGGGCAACAGGCACCATCATCAAACAGAACCCCACCTCCACTGACGTCGACTTGCGCGATGCCACCGTTGCCCTGAAATCCCACCACTGATTTAACATCCCCACACATACATCCCTGGACCCGTTCTCCTTTTCTACTGTCCCACTCCCCATCACACACACTACCCCCTTGCCGTACCCCTTCACTTCGACACGCTCTACCAGAGCCTACATACAGTTTGACCTCAACAACATCACACCCCTAACCCCCCCATGACACTCTCGACTATTGGGGCTGTCAAGACTTTATGGAAGCTATTCAAAATCACCCCACGGCCTCCATCATTTACACTGATGGCTCCAACAACCCCACCAAACTTCTACTAACCTCTGGTACCGCCGCCATGATCACAACTGCTTCTCAACACTAGCCATAACATCCACGTGTCCCATCAAAGGCTTCTACCCTGCAGAAATGTACAGCATTGTCATGCTTACGACCTTCCTTTTACACTCCTTACCTCAGCCCATCATCATTCCCATCGACAGTCTCTCAACCTGCAGCACCTTAAACTACATCATGTCACACTCCCACTTTCCCTTGTCCTCCTTCACCGACCCCTTCTCCTTTTGGTACTACCTGATATGGTCCACACTCAACCACTCTAAACTCTCACCACTCTTCGTCTAGTGCAAAGGACATGTGGACATCCTTGGAACCAAAATCGCTGACTCCATCGTTAATAGGATACCTCAGAATCATTACCAACACCCAGACAACTACCTCCCCCCCATCATCCCCCCCATCCTTACCATCGATTTCAGCATACTTTCCGGCAAAATCTCCCACAAACACCTGACCACTCAACTCCCTCAACACCATCATAACAACATTCATCTCCCACCCAGCAATGACTACCTTCTTGAATCTTCTTGGTTCCCCGTTTTCTCTTTTAAATGGGTGAACGGCCTCTTTCCCTGTAAAGATTACAAACCTCACTCCATCCTCAACAATTTCAAATGCCCTTCAGGCTCCCTCATTCATTCATTGGACACCCTGTCCACTCTCTCATACTGTACCTCCACAACTCACCTTCGCGAACTCTGCATTAGCACATGGCCACTAGTCTTCCGCCACATCGTTACAAACTGGCTCCCAACTGCATCTAGGCAGAAAGTTCGCAATTATTTCAAAACACTCGTCCCCAAATTTCCGAGCAACCTTCTCTGAACTGCACACAGCAACCCCACTTATGCTCACCATATAACCCACTCACCAAAGCCCTCCAACATCGCCACAAAACGCTTTCGGAAAGCCTTGGAGACTATTAGAGACTGGTTTATCACGAACCCCCCAAAACTGGACTACCTCAAATCCTACGCCCCAGACAACCCCTGGTCTACACCCATGTATGACCTTAGCACCTCCTTCAACCCCCGAACGAAACTGACCTATCCAAAGAAAAAAATACACAGCAAACCCACCGACAAACGCCCTTACCAAACACGCTCCTCTCACCAAACAAAATCGTCATCTAAGTTCCGCCGCTTAAGCCTCACACCCCACAATTTTCTTAACACAACATCTTCCCCATCACCCCCATCTCCACACTCTAATCCCACCTCCCACAACCTCCCCAAACTCCTTCACTCCGCTCCAAAAAGACGCCGGCTGAAAGCCCCCTCTTATTGAATGATGCATGATCGACCCCCCCTCCCCCAACCCAGAGGCTCCATCTGCCCCCCATTTTCCCCTCGCCTTCGGTACCCCCCCCCCTCCTGCATTCTTCCACTCATTTCTCTGCGTTTTGCTGATGCCAGCCTGCCCGCATCTCAGCTAATGGGTTTTGATCTCTGTTCTATATCTCTGCCGGTCAGTGAATTCTGTCAGTTTTGGATGCCCCATCTTTTACAGCGCCCTGGCTCACTTTCTGGATTCCAGACCACTCCGTTTTTGGATGATCCAGACCTTCACTTCACAGGAGCCTGCAGACAGCGGCCCTCATTTAAGTCTCTCACCTCTGCTGATAAGCCTTGCATCAGGTGCAGATCAACAGATCATGCAGTGGTGGTACTGCATAAGGGCTCTGGTCATGATTTATCTCAGCAAATTTCATCATGTTTTTCAAACTGCTTCCTCTCCGAAGTGATAGCCGAGCAATACCTGATTGCCACGTGTCACTGTCCCTAGGCTATTGGTGCCTGGCTTGGCAGTGCTTTGCACCCAGGGAAAGGTACTGTGGCATGATCTACTTGTATGGGATTTCATACCCGCGGCTGTCCTTCGAAGAACATCGCATGGTGAGCAGTTTGTGATCTTGTTTCGGGCGGGAAACTGCCATGTCTCAGAAAAGCTGTTGATGCACAAAAGAACCTGCCGCTCACCAAGCCAATTCAGACTTGATGCATATTGTGCACTAGCCCTAACAGAACTGCAAGGATCAGAGCATGTAATGGTTGCAGAACCTCTTGATTGATCTCAGCTGAATTACGGTTTGCAACGCCTTTCAATGATTCACGGCCTCCAACTTACCCCGCATGGGTTGGTACTCACCAGGCCCCAATACATGGCCCCCAAAATTGTCTCTCAATACAAATACAGTGCTATTGTGGGTTCGCGGACCATTTGCTGCTGATCCACAAGGTCGAGCATGCGGCGCAAATCTTTTTTGTGCGCACGTAGAAGCTCGTACTCCTACATGTCTTCCGTTTCTGAGCTCATGATGATGTCATCCACAACCTAGCGGCAAAATGTCAGCTTAGCAAGTGATCCATCAAGGGATGGAAGGCGGCATTGTCATTGACGATTACCCTCTTTCATTCCATAGGCCCATTGGACTAGACATCACCGTGCAAGACCTCAATTGCTCGTACAGCGGCATCGGGTGACAACAGGGCTTGTGGTCAATGACCGGGTAGAGGCGCTTCTTATGCTTTGTTAGGTAGCATGACGTCCATCGGTGGGAGGGTTTAAATTGCTGTAGCCAGGCAGAAGCCTCCGTTTGCCCTTCTTCTCGTGTAGAATGATGAACCACGGACTCGGCGACTCAGAATATGACAGTTGAATGTATCTGCATTTGACGAAGTACATTAACAATTTTTCCAATACCTCCGCATCTTCGCCTGGAATGGATGCCCCCTATGCCAGCATCATTTGGGGTTCAGTTTTAGGGTAGGTAGGTAGATCATGTCAGCACTGCGGTCTTTCCCGAATAGGGTTTAACCTCGGGGCTTTTGGTCATTCACCCACGGCCCTAATTCACGTGTCCCCACAAAGCGGCTTCCTCAAGTGGGGGAAGGGCGCAGTCACCGCGAGCAGTACCCTTCAGCGGCTTCTGTCCTGTCCAGAGAGGTTGCCCATGCTCAACCCAGTGGTCACATCCCTCTCCTTCAGGCGGATGATACGTGTCGGAGGGTCTTATCGCACCTCCCCATCAACGTCCGGAATCAAGGGTCCAGTGGCTAGGGGACTTGTCGTGCTCACCTCGACCTTGGTTGGTGGTCAGTACGCTTCAGACAACTTGAAGAAGCACGTGCTACGGGTCTCGCATGCGGTGTCACGTGCTCACGCTTCCTGACTCGGTGCAGCTTGCGCTATTCCGGGGTGCCGGCTGGTTTGTTGTAGTTCGTTGACGTTGGTTGGTTGGTTGCTGAATGGTAGAGTTGCTGTGTTGTGTTGTGTTGGTTGGTATGGTTGTCGGCTTGCGTGGCTCACCACGATGTCACCAACCCAGCTGACGCCATTTCTGTTTCGACCCCTGCATGCCCAGTTGTGCTGATTTTGGCCAGCCAGCGTGTGGTCTGTTTATGGTCGGGTCGTCTTTTTGGCATCGGTTTCGTTGGTGCGCGGTTGTGTTGGCCGCCCCATGGTCGGCTTGTTCTCAGTTGAAACCTTGGTGGTGCAGCTGCCGCTTGCACACCCGGATGTTGTTTGTGTAGCCCTCTCGCAAGTGGTTTATCTAGCTTTTGGCTGGTTGTGACATGGCTGGCTTATGTCCGACTCGTTGTGGTCCGTTGCTCGGTGTGCTAGGCTGGCGTGTAGATGACCAGCCGCTAGTTGAGTTCACCCTGTCAAGGCCCGCGTGTGCGCAAGCGGTTGCGTTGGGTCGCTGTTTTTTGGGCCGTTCCGTGGTCGGGGCGTTGTACGTCGGGTTGGTTGTGCCGTGAGCTGTGTGTACCGGGCATGTTGTGTAGCTTTGCTGTCCTCTCAGACGCATCGGGTTGCGTTGTGGTCTGCATGTGTTTGGTGATTTTCGTAATAGTTGGTTTCGCGTTCACTGCGTTCTGCTTTTGCTTGCCTGTGCTTGGCGTGTTTGGGGTTGGATTAGTGGTGATGTTGCCAGCGCTATGGTAGGTTGGTTTTGTTGTTTTTCATGTTGTCTCCGCCGCCTAATGGTTCCCGTCTCCGGGTGTCGGATGTGTCAGGCTGTGGTTGGCCGTTTGGGTTTGGTTTCGGTCGTGCTGGTTTCTTCGGGCCGGGACGGACGGACGGACGGTGCCCGTGCTAGGCCTGCCGCCCTACTCTGTCGTGCTGTGCTACCGTTCGGCCTGCCGCCAGGGCGGGCTTTGCTGAGCTGATGCTGGACCCGTGGCCGTGCTAGTGCATGCTGTGCTTGTACCTGGCCCACGGAGTATTGTGCCGGTGCCGGGCTGCCCTCCATGGTAGGGGGTGCTGTGCTGTATTTTGACCGGTTTCAATTTCGGGGTGTGGTGCCGGTGCCGAGCTCGCCGCAATGGTCGGGCGTGCTGTGCTGGTGCTAGGCTCGCCTCCATAGGCGGGCGTACTGTGTTGGTGCTTGGTTCCCCTTCATGGTCGGCTGTGTTCTGCGTGTAATCGGCCCCTGAGCTTTTCCATACCCGAAATTGGCTTTACAGCCCCTGGCCCTGGATTCGTGCCACATGCACAAGCATCCGTCTCTCATACCCCGGTGTTGTACGGTCATGTTCTCTGCTCGGCAGTATCTATTCAGGCGGTGTGTACAGGTCCATTGGTGGCAACGCCCCTCCGGCTTGTCGCCCGCCGTGGTGTCGTGGTCCCCAAGGGGGCACCCAGCTGCCGGTGGGCGGCGCCGCGCGTCCGGTGTCCCAAGGTCCAGCATTTCCGAATCCATGTGTAATACGTGCTGCGCCCTCCCCTGCGGGTGCCTTCAGGCTAGCGGGGGGGTTGTACTGGTGTGGGATGTACTGGTATGGACGATAATATTGACCCCTGTTCGTCGCTGAAATACGCCCACCTGGCGCTTTTTCCTGCGTATAGCGGTATACGGGTCGGTCCCGCCCTCGGTTAGCCCTCTGGTGGCTTTGTGCGCTGGTTAGCACATTGTGTTACGTTACATAATCTGTGGTGTGTTCCCCATTGCAACTTTCAACAGTCCTCTTTTTTTGCGTCTAACGTTCTCCCGGGCCGGTTGCGCTGACGTTGGTGACTGCTAGAGGTTTGGTGCGCTCAGTCCGGTTTACCAGTATCGGGTGCGTCAAGGTGGCAGCTTGTGGCCCGTCTTGTCGGCACCGCAATCTGGCGGGAGCAAGTGGTGTGCCTGAGTGGCCCTGGATGGGAGGTCCGTACCCGTGTGTGGGTGTGATGGCTAGTCCTCCCTGCGGTTGGCTGGACGCTGGTCTGTGATATGGAGTCGCTGCTCCTGCCCCGGGGACGGAAGAAGTTCGGAAGTCAGGCCATGATCCAGGTTATTATGCTTGCAGACATCGCAGATGCTCTTAGTCCTGACTCTTGGTTACATTTGCGAATGCACTGGGTTGCAGTCAGCCTTACGGAGGGTGCCCTTGTTATCGTGTCCCCACCGTCAATGATTGGGCCAGGGTCTGTTGACGTGGCGCTCAGGCACCTGTTGTGTCATGTTGTTCACGATGATCCTCCAGTGAAGGGGTCCAGCTGCGTGTACGCCGATGCCCTGGGGTGCCACCAGTTAAGGTTCCCGGGGGTCGGTGGGTTGGACCAGGGCGCTATGGAGTGCG
The DNA here is from genome assembly GCA_964036045.1 of Eutreptiella sp. 'Long Island Sound 2002'. Classification (NCBI taxonomy): domain Eukaryota; phylum Euglenozoa; class Euglenophyceae; order Eutreptiales; family Eutreptiaceae; genus Eutreptiella; species Eutreptiella sp. 'Long Island Sound 2002'. Next base: position 92,497,167 of record OZ038379.1, on the reverse strand, counting down.
CTGAAAGTCTGGCTCAAGAGGGCTGCATACGCTGCTCCTGCTTGCGTTTCGTCCTTGATGGCGCGTGGCACCTCCCCCGCCAATGCCCTGATTTGGTGGACCATGAAGACAGGGCGCAGGTTCGGCGTGCCGGGGTGACTCCTCACCTCCTGGCTTGGGATGGCTTCCGCTTGTTGCCGGCCGTCCGGTGTACTCTTCACCCCGCGGTCCAGGGCTTGGTGTCTGACCAACGTCCTTGGACGCACCGCCGGAGGGGGTAAAGGGTATGCCACGCGTGCCAGGTGCTGGCTTGCCTGGACACAATGGTTGTCTCGGGGTTAGGCTGGTGTGGAGACAGGGTAATGGGCCCGGCCAGCACGGGCGTAGCTCTGGGGATCATGGAGTTGACAGCCTCTAGGTCCCAGCGCTGCTCCTCTGGCCGTGGGGTTATCCTCACGTGTTAATCGTGGCCAGCTTCCAGCATGACCAAGAAGACTGTGCTCGGCATGTCGCGGTCACGGGATCCTGCATGCCGTGTCTCCGGTCCCGCTGTATACCTGTCAACCATTTCTTTGAGGTCACGTCCTCTCCCCGGGGCAGTTCTGTGTTCCTATTCCACCATGTTTCGTTACCGCGTGATGTTGAGAGGGCTCGGGCTCAGCTGTGCCCCAGGCCGGTCTCGACACGAAGCCATCCTCCTCCAGGACACCGTCGCCAACATGGACACGGTGGACCTCATCATCGCCTCCCTCGACGTCAAAGGAGCGTTCCTGAACACCCCCTGGCTCCTCTGGGAAGCAGTCTGGAAACGCCTGGGTCTCCCTGTCTACAAGTTATTCTCCAATCACATCCGCACTTGCAGGTACACGGTCCGCACCGGAGTGAGCCTCACCCCCTTCCTATAGCCGGACAGCGGGGTCCCCCAGGGAGGAGCAGGAGGGCCCTTCCTGTATCTCCTCGTGATACTGCCCCTGGCCCTCACCATCGCGCAGGACTACCCAGCCTATGCACCCTACCCCCTCCTCTCCTCCCTGGTGCGTTTTGCGGTGGACACCAACCTCATTGTCTCACACACCCACCCGAGCCCTACACACCAGACGACGGGCCCGAGGTCACCCAGCAAGCGGTCGACTTACTGGAAGTGACCATCTCGTACCTCTCCCACAACAACGTCATCGTCCACTGTACCAAATCGGTAGCCATGATCAAAGTGGCCAACACTGCTCCCAACCTGGAAGCACAAGGGCCCCCCATGAACGTCCTGGAAGCCACCACCCACTTAGGAGCGATCCAAACTGCCGACCCCGACCATGCCACCTTTCCCCCAAATTGCAATCACACCTAGCCAACTTCCCATGATATGCGTCCCCGGCCACTAAAGCCCTCTCCCTATCACACCAAAGCTTGGCGTACTACCTCGGGGGGGTCTTGAACGCTTCCAAAGGCTTTCAGACACTCCACCTAACATACCCCACCACTGCCTTCCAACCGGCTATACGTGCAGTCACCAAGGCATGGGCGGCACACAGAGGCCGGCACACCTCCGTACGCACCGGAGCCATCCGTGCGACATGGCCCCAGTATATAGGGGGACGAGGTGAGGGCGGCTTCACCAGACACACCGCACTCCTCCTCCACCGCATGACGCACAACCACTCCCCGGAGGTCCGCGAGGTCGCCACAATCAGACCCCAGGCCGTGTAACGAGCCCGCAACACATGCCCACGCTGGATACTCCACCAGACAGGCATGCCCACCAACACCAACACCCGCATCCAGAACCAGATGCAGCTTTTACTCCCCTCTGCACACCACGCCATCCTCACCAACCACACCTGCCAGGAAAAGGGACCCCTGGCAGTCCTCTGCGGGGACCTCCACCACCACCCACAAGGCACCATAGACACCATCGACCTGGTTGGCGCCTCAATCACACTGGTATACGTCACCCTTTTCCAAACAAGGGTCCTCCGCCACAGCGGGGCACACCTTACCCCTTTCATACAGCTCCCCACATGGCCTCAGTATCAGCTGTTCAGCCAATATCTCACACAAACGGCAAGGAACACGGGGAACCGCTTGCCGGACAACAAAGACATGAAGACAGCCTACCGGGACTTCAGCGCACAATACCCAAATCTCGTCCCGACAACGATACCCTACATACCCATGGGCTCGAAGCAGGAAAGCTGTCCCCCCGGTGATGGGCAAGGTCCCGCCACTAACCCTACTATTGGCCCCAAGCGAGGGCAAACCCGCACCGATCACCATAATCCACCACGGGGCAATGTAGCACATACCAGAACACCACATGACACCCCAAGCCCTGCCAGCGGTCCCCAAAAAAACTTCCAACAGATGCCCAGCACATCTTGGGCCTGTGATCTGAATGCATCTACCACACCGTGGCCTGTATTGCACCTCATAGCACGCCAACAGACCCACCCCACAAACCACCTGCCACCGCAGGACTACGCATGGGTGGCCTGGTGGTTCCACCGCACCGACACCAACCCCGGCGTGGCTTGGGACCCAGAGCACGAACCCCAATGGCTCTTCACCGCAATACCCACCTGGCCCCGCCCCGACCCCACCAGGATCGCAATCTGCTACGGCATGTACGAGCCAGGCAGACCGGGCAAACACGAACACCCCTCCCATCCACTCCACCACTCGTGTCACACGCCAGAACACCCAACGCAAACCCTCACGTGCCGACTCCTGAGCCCGGACATGGCCTACATGCTCCACTACATCTACTCATACCTCACACAAGGGCAGCAGGAAGAAGGACTCATAGCTGTGTCTCCCCGCGCGAATCGCATCGTCTCCAAAGGACTAGGGGTGTACGCCAACCCCATCCTGCAGCCCATGACCCTGGTTCCCCACCTCACCACGGGCCTTGCCATATACGCCTACCTGTTTATGAACCCATTCCGCCTCCCGCAGGCATTGAAGCCGGTTCGGACCCCCGTGGCCATCTTGGGGTCACTTGGGGTGTGTATCTATGTGCCGGCAAGCCGCCATTGGCTGATATCATACTCTCCCATCCACCTGACCTAACCCGATGTGATAGTGTGATAGGTTTGGCCATTCCGGCTATGAGCGGCCATATTCAGTACCGAGGCACCGCCAGCGGAGATTTATATATCAGAATATCAGGAATCAACAGGGTTTTATTATCATAATGTTTCCGTAATTTTTCAGCCTTTCGTTCTGATGGTCAATGTATCGGCGACTGTCAGTTGGCTCGCGATTTTGCGTTAACCGATTGGTTAACTGTTATTTCCAGATATTTTGGCGGATATTCCGTTGAAGGGTCAGATTTCATCAGCAAAGGGTTCGTTGCTTCCGCAATTCTCTAAATAAGCACTCGAAATTTTAATCCGAATTTTTCGCGATGTCGAAATCGGATTTTCGACTTCGACATCGCCGCACTTGATTTGGACTTCTTCGAATGGTCATACTCCTTTCCCTATGCCCGAATCAGGTTTCCCTTATACTTGCCACCCATTTGACTTGGAGATATAAGGGAAACAAAAGTGAATCGTGGGACCACTTTGAAGGACCATATCTACGCGCGAGTGTGAGGAAAGAGAATAAGGAAGGTTGGGTTGCAAACGCCTTGGTCTCAACTTAATTTGAGAAGCATCAAACGCCTTTGGTGAGTACACATGCCCGGTGTTGCAAGGGATAATGGTCAAGAGGGTATAAAATGATGTATAACTCTTGGACCGAGCAACCGAACATTTTATTGTGACTTTCGAGTGTACCGCATGAGTGTTGGGGTTGCATAGCAACTTTCATTGGGTTCCTACGTATTTTTAACGTGAAGTTATGTCAATGGAGGGACATGGCATATCATGGTGGGAGCCATATTTTGAGGGTATGTGTTGTATGCATGGTATATGTTTGATATGCTCACGCCCATGTTATATATCTTCGTGTGGCCGATAAGATGGGGAGCCATACGTTACAAGGGCTTTGCCCATGTCCCAATTTTGGAATTCAAAGCGCTAGACCAAGTCTACCGCGTATGTATTGCTCATGGTATGTTTGACAAAGAGATCCATGGGTGCACTCCCATTTTCATGGGGCATGTAGATATTAGTGGCGAAGGTATCTCCATGCGCCCGATTGGGGATCCAAGTGGGGGAATTGTTCGTGAATGGTTCCAATCATTTGTGTATTGAATCATGAGCGGATATCATGGGTGAGCATAGAGATATACTATCATGACAACTTTGTATTTGGTCATATTTTCATGTTTTTGACCTCAATTTTTGATAATTTGTGCGTTTTGTGTACTTACCTGGTCAGCAAACAGCAAGAAGCCTATGGAGAGTCGAACCATGGTATGTTGTTCATATGTTGGCATATACTTTGGAGTTGAACACCACCATATGCCGGATCGCGTACTCCATTTGGCTTGGCGCACGAGAGATTACAAGAATTGGTCTGAAAATCATGGGCTGATTTGGGCAGTGCGTGGCGCCCATATCCGAAGGGGTTTCGAGGGTAAAGTGGGGATGTACATGGGCATTGGCCTTTGGTCTCTATCCTCCATGAATACTAGACTTCGATTCCATGCATACATTGAGCCTTCGGATAGGTGGTAACCTCAATTTTGAGCATATATTTGATATATGGCCAATATGGTGTGAATTGGCAGTTTTTTGGCATGTTATGAGTTCAAACTCATAGGTCATTTCTCTAAGCCCATTCGACTCCAAGTCCAACCAAGGTTATGTCAGGGTAGGGCATGGTCCTGAGTGCCACTCTAGGCCATGACACGTCACCCTTCCTATTGGGCTAGGATTTAGAGACTTGGGAGTGAACACATTTTTGGGGTTTGTGTAGTGACTTGTGACACATGGCATTCAGTTATCTCATTTGACTGGGTTCAGGGCAATATGTTGGTGAGTCAAGGGAAGGTCTTGAGTCCAGGGAATGAGGGGTTTATGGCTTTGAATGTGTATGTTTACCTCTTTCCCCAACTTTGCTTTATTTGTGTTCATATGCCAATTTCAGGGCTTTCTTCCTTGGTGCAATTCTTGTACATGCCCGCCACCGTGGGAATACCGGTGTGCTGAACGAAAGCCCGCAGCCTGATTTGGATTGTGAATTGGGTTATTGCTATACTTGTGGGATCTGGTTGCTGTTCAGGGTTGAAGGAGGATTACATTTTCTATATTTTTGGATTTGGACCCTGGATTTTGAGGATTTTGAGAAATGCAATCGTTGATCCGGAGCAAGTCAGCAGGGGTGACAGGCGGAAGGGGCACAGCGGGGGCCGGTCCTGGTAGGGACCTTCTTTATGGTAGCAGAGGCTTACCTGCTGCCCCTACCAACCGCCGACCCGGGGACTTGGGCCCTTATGAGCCCTGCCCAAGTACGCCCCGGGTGCGTATTATGGACTCGGTGGAGACCACGCCGGAGATTGGGGCCATAGAAGAACCGAGACGTTCAAGAGCATGGCGAACTCCGGAAGTTGAAGCCCGAAGAGAAGTACGACAGTCGGGAAGAGGAGGACGTGACATGGAGGACTTGGTCTCCATGTGTGAGCGTCGCTGCCGAAAGGCATGCAACCTCCGTTCCGCCGCGGAGGACTCACACGAGGCCTGCCATTCAGGCAGCAGTGGAGGACGGGCCCGGCGCTACCGGAAGCGCGGGTCACCCAAGTCCGCGGCAAGGGACGCCGGGGCTATGGACACGGACCCCAGCCCGGTCAGGCTGTGAGAATCCGAGGGGCACTCCGAGGGCTATCGGACAGCCCACGAGCCACCTTCGGAGCCGGAGATGTCCGCGCTGATCGCCAGCGCGCATACGGACCCCGAGCCCGCCCTGCAGCACGACGCCGAGGGCTTGGAGAGGCCAGCCAGGGCCCGGACGGCACCTGTGCCCCGGCACACGGGACCTGAGACGGACGCCATAGGCGATACGCCCATGGGCGATGAGTCTGAGGTGCCGGGAACCGCGGGATGTGCTGAATCCGGCGGAAAGCACGCCGCGTGCCACTGCGAGCACGTGTCCTTCCTCATGGGCAAGTACCCTAAGATGGGGATGGACGCCATCGTGCATCACCTGGACCGCCTGGACAATGCCAAGGACGCTCTAGAGGAGGACGTCGCGGGGATCCTGGACGACCAGTCGGCCGCGGAGAAATACATGGAGGAGCTGCGAGCGGATCAGGCCCGGTACCGGGAGAATCTGGAGCTGGCCCTGCAGAAGCAGCAGCAAGTGGTGGACAGCCTCCTCCACTTAGTGGAGGACATGTCGGGACGCCTGAGAAGGCTAGAGGAGCGACAGCCCCTCGCCTCGGGTCCGGAGCTCCCGGCAAAGCCGGCCGCGGTAGAGCTGGTGGAGCGGGTTAAGACCCTCAGGAGCGCCATGGAGAAACCCATGGGCGGCCCTGCAGAGGCACCATACGCGCCTCCGCGTGTTGACCCGGGTGCGCTGCCGTATGTTCCCCTGTTCAGCGAATCCACAATGCTCGGGGAACACACGGCACCGGCTGGGTCCATGCGGGAAGGGCACGTGACCACGGACCCGAGGAGCCTGACGGTACAGATGTCCCATGCCGCCCAGGATGTACCGCTCACGAGGAATATGGCAGTCTATGCGGAAGAGAAGATCGAGATCCAGAACCAGACCATGCAGGGGCGAACCATGGGAAGCGCCGACGGACATGGTCGAGGCCATCCAAGCGGAAACCTGTTGGCGAAGGATCCCAATACGGGGATATGGACGGCCGATGGGGCAAATCCTTCCCGCATTCCAAACCCCATGGGTTCAGGCCCAACTGGACCGCACTCCATGGAGGAGAGGGATGTACGGGGAGTGTACTCACACCCCCCGGCCACAGGTGGTATCCGTCTCGGTGGAGTGGTGGCCGGAGACGTCGGAGACGCCATCAGGATTGACGACCTCAGGGGAATCAAAATCCCCTATTACGACGGGAACCCGTCCAACCTGGATGACTTCATCCTGGACTGGGAGGACTTCGCCGAGGAGGTCGTCGGCGAGATGCGGGGAGCGCCGCGGGACAAGTGGGTATGCCGGACATTCCCACACCGGCTGGCGCAGGACCTCAAGGAGGAGCTGCGGGATCAGATCCGGGAAGGATTGATCCGCACAGAGCAGGCCTGCCTCCAGTGGCTGGAGGATGAGGAGCGGGTGGACGCTCCGAACCAGAAGCTGGAGGACCTGTGGTCCATTCCACTGCCGCTGGACCGCGGTGAGTTGCGGGTCCGGGAGTGGAACCGGTATCTGCGGAAGTACCGCAGATGCCTCAAGTTGGTGGAAGACTGGAACGAGGCCAGTGAGATCCGCCACTTGCTGAAGGACGTCCTCCCCAGCAACTGGAAGAGGAGAGTGGAGGACGAGGAGAAGAAGAGGGCGAAGAAGCGCGTGGCGGTGAGGATTATGGCGGCGGAGGATACCCATGCGGGTATCATGGAGTTCTTCAGGAGGAACCTGGGCGAGCCCAACCGGATGTGGGGCCTGAAGAACGCCGTGTACGTGGAGGTATTCGGGGACTCCATGGGGCAAAGGTTGCTGCGCCTCAACAACGTGGAGTGGAGGCGCGGGGAGCCGCTGAGGATGCAAGTCATCTTCGCCCGCATGAGCCTTGACGAGATCGTGAAGTACATCACGGTGGAGTTGAAGCTCAATGCGAAGAACGAGGCCCACGTGCAGGATCGACATGGTCATGGACAACGAGGACACCGAGACGACCGCCATCATCGGGAGATCCAGGAGGACACGGCCAACTCCGCGGAGGATGGAAGTGGAAGTGGCCAAGACCACTGGTCCCGGAATGATCACGAGGAGGCCCATTTCTTCGCGTTCGTGGCGCACAACGTGAAGAACCATGGGCAGGATCGGTCCAGATGGAGCCAGGTGGGACCCAAGAAGGGCAAAGAGCCAAGGAGGATCGGGAACCCACCGCTCTCGTTCCGAGAGTACAGATCTCAGCACGACGGGTGCTGGGTCTGTTATGGCAAGGGAAACAACCATGCACATGACCACCGTCAATGTAAGGTGTATGAGGCGGACAAGAACGCCTACTTCGCAGCCCACCCCGAGAAGAAGCCCAAGGAGCAGCGGATTTCCGACTGGAAGGCGAAGGGCGGAGACGGGGGAAAAGGCCAAGGCAAAGGCCAAGGAGAAGGCGGAGGAAGAGGCTATGGTGGTGGACCTGGCCAAGACCGACGAGTGAGGTCGATCGGGGAGGTTGCTGAGGACATGTTGAGGACGTTGGAGGAACTCAAAGCCCAGCAACGTGGTGGACAAAGTCCTGGCGGGTCGCAGCCGGAAGGGGCTGCGGGAAGCAAAGTCTAGAGGAGCCCCCACGGGAGTGGGACCTCGGAGGTCTCTCCTCCGGAAATCAGTGGAATCTCAGAGAAAGCGAAGGCACATCGGGTGCCGAAAAAGGCTCTGGAAGAGCCAAAACCACTGAGTTTCGCCACTCCCAACCCCTGGAGCGCCCCACCAAGGGAAGTACATGTGGGTACGGGACATGGCAAGAAGGAAGGAGCGACCACGGAGAGCCCCGTGGACGGGCAAGACCAACCCAAGATCTACACCATCCGTGACCATACCCTTGAAGTCCTGATGCACCCGGACGTGCTAGAGTTGCATGCCGTGAGAGTCGTCCATACACCGCATGGCGACGAGCGGCAGTTGCACTTAAAAGTGCGAGTACGGTGCGGACGAGAGGAGAAGGTGGTGGATGTGTTGGTGGTTACGGGTGCCCAGGTGAGCCTGGTCCGGAGAGGGTTGTTCAAGGAGGAATTTCTGCAGCCCAGCCGGAGACCGCTCCGCCTGAAGGTCGCCAACGGAGAGATCATGGGTGGCGGCACCCATGAGGCCACCATCAGTATGGAATTCTGGGAGCATGAGCGCTTGAACCGCCCTGATCAGGCGAAGAGAAGCACTCTATCCGGGAACTTCTATGTGGCCGACATTACCGATTGGGACATGATCATGGGGTATGACTTCATGGTGGCAAACGCCATTGGAGCCCTTCCCCATCGCGCAACGCTGGTTCGGGAGGATGATGAGTGCCTCACATGGCTGTCTACGGACTATGCATGCGGATCATCCCAATGGAATGCTGAGGAAGAGGATCGGATCGTCCAGGCGGTGCAAGCTGTGGGTGCCAAGTCCAGAGGGGACCGTGGAGTTCAGCTCACGGAGTATGGAATGGCGCCGCAGGTGTATACCAGGATGATCCAGACGCTGGGAGCCGAAGCGCCCGAGACGGACGTCTTTGCTTCCCGGGATGCCCCACTTTTGCGGAAGTGTAGGAGGCATTGGCATCGAGGAGACTCAGCCTGGCATAGGCATTGGGGTTTGAAGGAGTGGGGGCCCATGTATTGGCACGGCTCCCTGGATAACACCAGACGTACGGTGGAGAAGATCATCGCGGATAGGGCGAAGGGGATCCTGGTCATAACCGGCATAGGATCCACCCCATGTCCGCTGGAGGGTCTCAAGTCGACGCTGGACTCCATCACCCTGAACGAGATGTCATTCGGGCCAGAGGAGGAGTTGTTCATCGACGCCAAGGGTATATCAATGCCCTCCCCGGGTCAAGCGTGGGGTACCAAGGCTTTCCTGGTGGATGGGGCGCAAGCCCCGCCCACGGGTGATGAAGCATTCATCCATAGGGTGGAGGCGGTGCCCATGAAGGTCATGTTTGAGCCCAAGGAGGGGACGGATCAGCCAATTGATGGCATTGACGTCCTGTCCCACGCCGAGATCGATGACGTCGTCAACTACATGCGGATGGGGATGCACGACCGTGTGGCAGCCAAGAAGAGGCGGGCCATGGTCACATCTCCGCATTGGTGGGATGACAAGATGTTGGTCAACGGCAAGTACGAGAAGGATGAGTTCGTGGCGAGGGTCATGGATCACATCGCGGACCAATACGATGGTCCGGTTGGGTCGGACCCACCAACGTGGGGTTTTACAAGAGTGGGAACCGGTAGCGACGAGCACCAGCCCGAGGCCGCAAATTTTCGAAGATTATCGGTGGGAAGCGCGCCCCACGACGATGAAGACGGCATATCGGACGAGGAGAAGTCGGACTCGGACCCAGAAGAGGCCTATACCGCAGTGCGGTCGGTCGTATCTATACCGAAGCAAGCGGCTGAAGAGGCCCAGGAGAACCCGAAGGTCGCCGAGCTGAAGGAGAGGCTGATCAAGGCCTATCCGCGGCTATTCAGTGGCGTCGCCAACAAGAACCCTCCAGATCGTGGGAGGTTTGGTACAGCGAGGATCAAGCTGAAGCCGAACCCGAAGATCTATCGTCATCGGGAGTACCAACTTCAGGGCGATCGGGCCGAGGCCATGAAGAAGCTGTTGGCCGAGTTCATTGAGCGGGGATGGATCGAACCCTCCGACAGTGAGTGGGCCAGCCCAGCCTTCATCGTGCCCAAGAAGGAGAAGGGCGAGTGGAGGTTGGTGGTTGATTACAGAGGTTTGAACGAGCAGACCGTGCACGACTCGTACTCGATTCCCCTGATCGACTCCATCCTCCAAAAGCAACAGAAAAAGCGGATCTTCACGGTGTTAGACCTGAAACACGGCTATCACCAGATGCCGCTACACCCGGACTCCAGGCCCTGCACAGCGATGTCGACGCCGCTGGGGCCCATGCAGTGGAAAGTGGTGCCTATGGGCGCCAAGAATGGTAACGCCGCTTTCCAGCGCATGATGGAGGACCTACTCGGTCCTGTCCGGGACTGTGCCGATCCCTTCGTGGATGACATCATCATCGGGTCCGGCACGGAGAATATGACTGAAGATGAGCTCATCAACGCGCACGAGAAGGATCTGCGCCGAGTGCTCAGCGAGTTGGACAAGCACAACATGGTGTGCAAGTCCACCAAAGCCTCACTCTTCGTGAAGGAAGTGGAATTCGCGGGTCACGTGGTTGGTCACGGGCAACGCCGTCCCATGCCTGGGAAGCTGGCGTCCCTGCACCACTGGGAGAAGCCCCAGACCATCAGCGAACTCCGGTCCTTCATGGGGTTCTGCAACTACTATTCGGGCTATGTCCGGATGTATGCAGAACTGTCGGGGCCGCTGCACAAGATGCTGCAAGTGGGCAAGTTCGATGGCCGTAAGGGGAGCAAGAAGAAGCTTGCCTGGACCCCTGAGACTGAGGATGCGTTCAACAGCCTGAAGGAGCGACTCCTGGGGCAGTTGGGGCTGTTCCTGGTGGACCCGGACAAGGGATTTGTGCTACGGACAGACGCCTCGGACTATGCCGTGGGGGCAGTCCTCGAGCAAGTCCGGGACGACGGGACTCATGTTCCCGTGGCGTTTTGGAGCAGGATCCTGGCCGAGGGCCAACGCCGAACATGGACCGCGAGGGAGAAGGAGACATACGCCATTGTATGTGCGCTCAGGAAGTGGTCTGGCCACATCGGACTGCAGCCGGTGGTGGTTTGCACGGACCACCAGTCCCTACAGAGCTGGCACAAGGAGCATGTCGACACCCCCTCAGGTCCAGCGGCTAGGAGGGCCCGATGGCACGAGACGTTCACCAAGTTCGACCTCAGCGTCGTGTACGTCCCGGGGAAGGACAACACTGTGGCAGATTGCCTCAGTCGATGGGCCTACCCCGCGGGCAGAGCGTGGATGGACATATCCAGCCATGGCGACGCCGAGGAGACCGAGGAGGCCAAGCGCATCGTCGAGATGGAGAAGGTCATGGAGCAAGAGGGGGTCAAGTGTTTTGTGGTGATGGCAAACCGTACAGACCTGGCCAAGTTCCGGGGTGCCCGCGTCCAAGCTATTCGAGAGGAAACCCTCGAGCAATGGATGGTGGCCCCTGTAGAGCTAGTCAGGTCGGGGCTCACAGAGGACTGGTCGGATGACTACGCGGCATCCGAGCACTGGAGCAAGTACTGGAATGCCGTGAGCGCCCCGTCAGACGACGAATGGCCCGAGGGCTTGACCGAGGATGGCGACAAGTTGTTCCTCAAGGACAAGCTGCTGGTGCCCGAGAACCGAGTGGAGGAGCTCATTGACCATTGGCACAACGCCCAGCTCATGCACCCTGGCCGAGACAAGATGCAGCAGGACCTGGAGTGGCGTTTCAAGTTCCCTCCGGGGTACTATGCCATCCTGGATAGGTACTGCAGCGACTGTGCCGTGTGTCGGGCCACGAAGAGCCCCAACCACTCCACAGCGGGCAACCCGGTGTACACGGCTATACCGGAAGCCCCTATGCGGTCCGTGGCCATGGATGTATTCGCCATGCCTGAGGTCACCGTGGAAGGAGAGACCTACGACTATGTCATCCTGGCGGTGGATAGGCACAGTGGGTATATCGTGGCGGTCCCTGGCAAGAAGTCCAAAAAGAAGGACAAGAAGGACAAGCATGGAGTGGGGCTGCAGGCCAAGACCGTCGCTAATGCCATGATCAGGCATTGGCTGACGATTTTTGATGTCCCAGCTGTCATCTGCAGCGATCGGGGCAGTCAATTCGTGGGGACGTGGTTCAAGACGATGTGCAAGCACATGGGTATTCGACACGCCAAGACCGTGGCGTACCACAGCCGGTCGAATGGCTGGGCTGAGGTGGCCGGGCGGCAGATGTTCGAGAATTTCCGCCAGTTGCACATCGACGAACCGGGCCGGAACTGGTACAATTCGCTGTGCAGAGTGCTCCAAGCGTACCATGACCTTCCGGGACCCACTGGACTGTCGCCCCATCGCATCCTGTTCCTACGGGATCGGGTGTCACGCACTCTCCCGTGGTTGAGCCATGGCAAAGTGGCCCGGGATGCGAATGCTATGATGGCTGAGGCGGACGACACGGCGGCCAAAGTGTGCAAGGCACTTCAGGACGAGCATGACAAGAGGGCCAAGTACTTCAAGCAAGGAAAAGTCCAGAAGTATGCTCTTCAAGACACCGTGTGGGTGGAGCGGCACCACAAGGATGTCCTGTCCAGGCATCGGCAGACATCTTGGTATGTGCCGGGGGTAATCGTGCGGAGAGTCGGGCAGGATGTGTATGCGGTTCGTGTGGGGGATAACAAGATCCTGGACCGCGACCATACCCAGCTTCGTCCCCGAGCACCAGACCCCAGCGGACGTCCCGTCACCTTCGAGTTCACGGCCGGCGATGTGGACTCGGACGACGAGGGTGAGGACGACGACTTCACCGCTGAGAAGATCCTGGCGGACAAGCCGGACCCGGGGACGCCTGGGGGTAGGCTTTATAAAGTCCGTTGGAAAGGATTCGCCGCATCCAGGGACTCGTGGGAACCTCCGAGCAGTTTTGTGCCGAGGTACACCACGGTCTGGATGGACTACCTAAAGAAAAAGAATATTTCTTTGGACGTCAAGGACGTATTGGTCCATTTGGTTGCTGCTGTAGCACCGTAATGGATCCCCCTTGGCATTTTGTTTGTTTCTGTGAATGGGGAGACAAGTGAGGGCGTTCATCCGGGGATTGTTCGGCCTTGATCGGCCATATACCCCCTTCACTCGATCTCCACATATATATTGCATTGTGGTATACTTATTTAGGTCGACCGACGACGTTTTTCTATCTTTGATCCCCTTGGTCCATGTTGTAGATCAAGAGGAGACCGGATATGGCGTAGGGCGCTGATTATCAGTGTCCTCACCCCTCCCTTGGGGCATGGGGGACGCCTACGACGTGTGTGGGGCCTCCATGTGTCCTTGGGACATGGAGGGGGGGGTTGGAGCCCATTGGGGTCCTCCCGTCCTCTCTTCATTGGTTTCCGAGCGGATACAACGCTCTGAGAAGGGGGGTGAAGCCGGTTCGGACCCCCTTGGCCATCTTGGGGTCACTTGGGGTGTGTATCTATGTGCCGGCAAGCCGCCATTGGCTGATATCATACTCTCCCATCCACCTGACCTAACCCGATGTGATAGTGTGATAGGTTTGGCCATTCCGGCTATGAGCGGCCATATTCAGTACCGAGGCACCGCCAGCGGAGATTTATATATCGGAATATCAGGAATCAACAGGGTTTTATTATCATAATGTTTCCGTAATTTTTCAGCCTTTCGTTCTGATGGTCAATGTATCGGCGACTATCAGTTGCCTCGCGATTCTGCGTTAACCGATTGGTTAACTGTTATTTCCAGATATTTTGGCGGATATTCCGTTGAAGGGTCAGATTTCATCAGCAAAGGGTTCGTTCCTTCCGCAATTCTCTAAATAAGCACTCGAAATTTTAATCCGAATTTTTCGCGATGTCGAAATCGAATTTTCGACTTCGACATCGCCGCACTTGATTTGGACTTCTTCGAACGGTCATACTCCTTTCCCTATGCCCGAATCAGGTTTCCCTTATACTTGCCACCCATTTGACTTGGAGATATAAGGGAAACAAAAGTGAATCGTGGGACCACTTTGAAGGACCATATCTACGCGCGAGTGTGAGGAAAGAGAATAAGGAAGGTTGGGTTGCAAACGCCTTGGTCTCAACTTAATTTGGGAAGCATCAAACGCCTTTGGTGAGTACACATGCCTGATATAGCAAGGGATAATGGTCAAGAGGGTATAAAGTGATGTATAACTCTTGGACCGTGCAACCGAACATTTTATTGTGACTTCCGAGTGTACCGCATGAGTGTTGGGGTTGCATAGCAACTTTCATTGGGTTCCTACGTATTTTTAACGTGAAGTTATGTCAATGGAGGGACATGGCATATCATGGTGGGAGCCATATTTTGAGGGTATGTGTTGTATGCATGGTATATGTTTGATATGCTCACGCCCATGTTATATATCTTCGTGTGGCCGATAAGATGGGGAGCCATACGTGACAAGGGCTTTGCCCATGTCCCAATTGTGGAATTCAAAGCGCTAGACCAAGTCTACCGCGTATGTATTGCTCATGGTATGTTTGACAAAGAGATCCATGGGTGCACTCCCATTTTCATGGGGCATGTAGATATTAGTGGCGAAGGTATCTCCATGCGCCCGATTGGGGATCGAAGGGGGGGGATTGTTCGCAAATGGTTCCAATCATTTGTGTATTGAATCATGAGCGGATATCATGGGTGAGCAGAGAGATATACTATCATGACAACTTTGTATTTGGTCATATTTTCATGTTTTTGACCTCAATTTTTGCTCATTTTTGCGTTTTGTGTACTTACCCGGTCAGCAAACAGCAAGAAGCCTATGGAGAGTCGAACCATGGTATGTTGTTCATATGTTGGCATATGCTTTGGAGTTGAACACCACCATATGCCGGATCGCGTACTCCATTTGGCTTGGCGCACGAGAGATTACAAGAATTGGTCTCAAAATCATGGGCTGATTTGGGCAGTGCGTGGCGCCCATATCCGAAGGGGTTTCGAGGGTAAAGTTGGGATGTACATGGGCATTGGCCCTTGGTCTCTATCCTCCATGAATACTAGACTTCGATTCCATGCATACATTGAGCCTTCGGATAGGTGGTAACCTCAATTTTGAGCATATATTTGATATATGGCCAATATGGTGTGAATTGGCAGTTTTTTGGCATGTTATGAGTTCAAACTCATAGGTCATTTCTCTAAGCCCATTCGACTCCAAGTCCAACCAAGGTTATGTCAGGGTAGGGCATGGTCCTGAGTGCCACTCTAGGCCATGACACGCCACCTTCCCTATTGGGCTAGGATTTAGAGACTTGGGAGTGAACACATTTTTTGGGTTTGTGTAGTGACTTGTGACACATGGCATTCAGTTATCTCATTTGACTGGGTTCAGGGCAATATGTTGGTGAGTCAAGGGAAGGTCTTGAGTCCAGGGAATGAGGGGTTTATGGCTGTGAATGTGTATGTTTACCTCTTTCCCCAACTTTGCTTTATTTGTGTTCATATGCCAATTTCAGGGCTTTCTTCCTTGGTGCAATTCTTGTACATGCCCGCCACCGTGGGAATACCGGTGTGCTGAACGAAAGCCCGCAGCCTGATTTGGATTGTGAATTGGGTTATTGCTATACTTGTGGGATCTGGTTGCTGTTCAGGGTTGAAGGAGGATTACATTTTGTATATTTTTGGATTTGGACCCTGGATTTTGAGGATTTTGAGAAATGCAATCGTTGATCCTGAGCAAGTCAGCCGGGGTGACAGGCGGAAGGGGCACAGCGGGGGCCGGTCCTGGTACGGACCTCAGCCTCTTTACTGACGCCTCGGGCGAGTCCGCCGTCACGCCGATCACAGGGGGAGCCACCCTACAACTAACCCACAGCGAGGGACAGTACCACATGGACCACCGCATGGGCCACACCACCTACGGAGCTTTCTCGCACGGAAAACTGGGGGCCATGGCACACACCAAACCCAAACTTGCGGCTACGTTACCCGCCAACCTCCAACACGTCGTCCGAGTCTGTTTCGTGGTGGACGCCACTGTCGACACACACCAACTCCTCAGGATAGCAGGAGAACCGCTCCACAAGGACACCACGACCAGCCTCGGCACTGAAGCGCTGATGCTCTGAAAAGCCGTCTGCTGCCCCCTCTTCCACTACGTCCAACTCCACATCGTGAAGCAGGAGTCCCACAGGCACCAGTACGGGAACGGTAAAATCGACATCCAGGCAGTGCACCAATGCACCGCGCACCTGCAGGCCCTCCAGATGCAAGACCTGGACCGCAACGATGCACATCTCCAGCACCCACCCCCGAAGCCAGAATGCCATCACACCCCTGACTGGGTACCAGAGGACGCCCCCTATACCTCACACGACAGGGCCTACCACTACCCCAACCCCATCCAACACCTGGCCCGGATACTTGGCAACGCGGACAGCCGAGCACACATCCAGGAACACCAGGAGACGCTGAAAGTCCCCCTCTACCAATCCGCACTCCGCCCAGCCTGCGTCCCAGCCAACCTGCTGAAGTGACGCATCCAGCTCCTCAGAGAGCAACTGCCATTCCTCACTAGAGTCGCCGGGTGGCTCGTCCGCAAGCACATCCGCATCGAGGAGGAGCACACCCACTGTCCATGCGACCACACCACCCCAGAAGGTTGAAACAGGCCTCCACTGTTAGTAGAAAAAGTGTATTTTCCTGCCACAAGGTTAGCTTTACTTCTCATAGAGAGGCCTAAAGGCATATCACAGTTTTATCTTAATATTGGCTTAACCAAGAGCGGTGAAAAGACATTTTGACCTATATAACCAAGCATTGAACTTTTGATGTTATGTGGACCCCTGACCCCCCAACTGATTGGACTTATACACCATTTGCTGGACTGACTGAGGCGCTGACATCAATCTAGGTGCCTATGCGTTTTTCTCTACTTTCTCATGAATGCCTAGCTATCTTAGTGATCTGCACCCAATGGGGCTGGGGCACCTCTTTTTGAGAGGTCCTGGGTTCAGTTCCCAGTCAGCCTAGCTAAGTAGGAAGATCCCCTGTGACATGGCAGTGACTTCAGCGCCACAAGCCATGCCACCTCAGCACCTATGGGACCCGAACCAAAGAGTGCACATCTTCGGATGGCACTATAAAAGAGAGAGTGCCCATGTGGGCAGTTTTCACATGATTGTAGGATATTTTCTAACTATCTTTTCATAAATCTGTAGTTATTGTGAGTTTCCTCTGTTGTTACACTATCTCCTTTAACTGCAGCCCTTCATGTTGTAGATTTGATCCTGTGGTCCCTTGCTTGCACTGTGGGTACTTGTATTTCTGGTTGATTTCATCAAAACATATTTTTTCGGAAAACCTGAGCTACATCAGTAAGCAGCAGGAGCAAGCAGAAGCTCGAACAAAACAATATCATCAAAGCATTCAACGGTGAAAGCCTGTTGTAACGTTCTGGTAGCAGATATTTTCAGTCTTTGCGTACCTGCAACCCAGTGCAGTACAACCAGTACGTCGAGACTGACTCCTCTGAAGGGCAAAAAAATATGGCATGGACACCAAGGACACTGCCGAGAAGACAGCGCCCTCACTGGCACCAGCCATGCCAGCGCCAGCGTCGAAACCTGCTGGTGAACCTCAACCTGAGGTGCCTGTACCTCCAGTGCCCTTAAGTGGGCGGGGGGACGATTCCCTGGAGGGCTTGGGAGCTGCCTTCAGTGGGCTCTCTGTTGGAGGACCTGAAGGCAAAGAGAAGGAGAAGGAGAAGGAAGTGAAGCATTTGGGGGGAGGGCAACCTCCAAGCTTCCCTTGGCATGCACGACCCCAATCCCATGAAATCCAAGACTTGAACTCGAATTTGGGTTTCTCCAAAGAATTCTGTGACCCTTGCCTCGGCCATGACACAATCTGGCGTCCTGGGCAAGAGATGAAGGTATCTGTAGACAATAAAAACATGTAGACAAGTAATATGTATATGTAACACTTCTATACTATAAAATAGCATAAAAAAGAAGACGAAATGAAGGCGGCGGCGTCGCCGCCATCAGAAAATCTGACGGCTACGAGGCGTCGCAATCAGGATCTCCACTGAGATCCTGCCCAAACTGGGCCAAACAGTGGTTTTTGGGCGAAAAACAATGAAATAAAGTGATTTTTGAGTCAAAAACACTCATTTCGCGTGTCTCCCCCCAACGCGTCGCGTAGCCGACACGACGCGTTTCTGTGCCAATTCAAACTATATATGAAAAGGCCCACTGTTGGGCCACACCATGGGCGCCTGGGCGATTCCTGGGATCGCCTCAGGATTTTTTGAAAAATGCGTGAACGTGACTCTTTTCGCAAAAATTGACCTTCGCGGAACGCCGCGAAAAAGGTCACGCTATATTCTTTTATTTCTAAAAACGATAACTCTATAATAAAATAGATTAAAATCTTCAGAAATCGAAGAATAAAACGTCGATCTGGAGCTGCGTCGCGCAGGCGACGACTGTCGTCGCCAGCCCAAAAATGAGAAAAAAAGCCGATTTCGGGGGTATTTTACAGAAATCCCACAGAAATCCAGATGCCGTAACATCAACAGGAAATTTCCTGATCCAGCCTGGCGAAAAGCGCCACAGGCTGTGCAGCGGGTATGGGTGAAGCACCCCATACCGCTTCACCCCCCTCCTTAGAAGCCTTGCCTATATCCAAAGGAAGGCAAGGCCAAGGAGGCGCTCTGACCCCTGCACTGCCCTGGTTTCAACACTGATTCAGCAGGACAGTGGGGGGGGGGGTTTGTAAGTAATTTACATGCGACGTACATGTATTTTTTTTTGTCTTGATATATTCATAGGGTAATTGCCCCGCAGGCGACCACACTGGTCCCTGGCACTCCTCTTAGCCTCTGGTGACCAAACCAGGGGCGCTGCAGGGCCTTCCGCCCTGACTGATGGCGCTGAGGCGCACATATGGGCCCTTTTTCTCCATGGGCATGGAATCATAATAATTCAATAAATTCAAAAAAATTATTTAGGGTCAAACCCAAGGCAACGAATTCCTCGCGCCTGAATTTAGGGCCATTTCCTGCCCAAGGCGACCCGTCCCTGTTTAGGGTCGATTCCCAACCCAAGGCGACGAATGAACGCGCCTGATTTGGGGGATTTAGGGTCATTTCCTACCCGAGGCGACCCGCGCCTATTTAGGGTGGGACCTCCCGGAGGGTCAACCAACCCAAGGCGACGAATTAACGCGCCTGCTTGTGCGGTTCCGTACCTGGCATCGTCGTCGCTGTGGTCGTCGCCCAGTGATGATGATAGACTTCGGGGCTCCATAGGGTCCATGGGGAAGCCAAGGTCATACCCATCGTGGGAGTCAAGGAATTCCTCCTTCATCATGTTGATGCCCTGGACCTTAGCTCCTGCAGATGTTTCCCAGCGATGAAGCGGTACTCCTGCAGTCTGGGCGTCGTCGCCGTCCGCAGGCCGTCACACCGCCTTGGTGGCCTTGGCGTCGGCAGAATTCTTTTGAAGCATTTGGGGGGAGGGCAACCTCCAAGCTTCCCTTGGCATGCACGACCCCAATCCCATGAAATCCAAGACTTGAACTCGAATTTGGGTTTCTCCAAAGAATTCTGTGATCCTTGCCTCGGCCATGACACAATCTGGCGTCCTGGGCGAGAGATGAAGGTATATGTAGACAATAAAAACATGTAGACAAGTAATATGTATATGTAACACTTCTATACTATAAAATAGCATAAAAAAGAAGACGAAATGAAGGCGGCGGCGTCGCCGCCATCAGAAAATCTGACAGCTACGAGGCGTCGCCATCAGGATCTCCACTGAGATCCTGCCCAAACTGGGCCAAACAGTGGTTTTTGGGCGAAAAACAATGAAATAAAGTGATTTTTGAGTCAAAAACACTCATTTCGCGTGTCTCCCCCCAACGCGTCGCGTAGACAACACGACGCGTTTCCGTGCCAATTCAAACTATAGATGAAAAGGCCCACTGTTGGGCCACACCATGGGTGCCTGGGCGATTGCTGGGATCGCCCCAGGATTTTTTGAAAAATGCGTGAACGTGACTCTTTTCGCAAAAATTGACCTTCGCGGAACGCCGCGAAAATGGTCACGCTATATTCTTTTATTTCTAAAAACGATAAATCTATAATAAAATAGATGAAAATCTTCAGAAATCGAAGAATAAAACTTCGATCTGGAGCTGCGTCGCGCAGGCGACGACTGTCGTCGCCAGCCCAAAAATGACCAAAAAAGACGATTTCTGGGGTATTTTACAGAAATCCCACAGAAATCGAGATGCCGTAACATCAACAGGAAAATTCCTGATCCAGCCTGGCGAAGAGCGCCACAGGCTGTGCAGCGGGTATGGGTGAAGCACCCCATACCGCTTCAGAAGCAGTGGACATGGGTATCGAAGAGGAACATCCCGGAGATGGATACTGACCACCCGATGAGACACGTTTCAAGTACAAACCTTGGGACAGCGCGCCGAGTGCCTCTGACCACCCTGCAGTACCCTCTCCAAAAACCACTACACTCCCAGGCACACACACAGCGACATCCTCACCCACAACCACTCCACCTATGGCTGGGAGTCTAGGCTTTACTTGTATGCCTTACCCCATCTACGGTCACCTAGGAATTTAACGACCGACGTTTCCCAAATCCACACAATCTATCTGAATGCCTCTAAAATCTACCCAAAAGAAACTTTGTTCTACTTTTAATGGTGCATTGCCCATCATTTCTCCTTTCATTGCTGTTTTCACCACAGAAATTGTTCAAAAAATAGCTCTGGCATATACCATACACAAAGGATGATTATCCGGGAAAAACAAAATGCAACACTTCACATTTTCACATATTTACTAGTTGGATAGTGCAGAATTGGCTCAGACTCTCATCACCAAATGATGATTTGCTCATGGTGGTCCTCAAATATCACGTGCGCATAGGATTTTTCCAACCAGGAATCCAATGTGAACATGTTTCCTAGACAAAAATCAAAATCAACCTTCTTAAGCATTTCCACCAAGATGTACTTGTCTTGAGGAGAAGAGCGAGCCAAAACCTGCAAACAACCAGGTCATGCACAGCAGATCACGTCGTAAAGATTGTTTGATCAAAAGCAGGTGCACTCCCATGCACGGGAAGCACCACATACCCCAACTTTTCAGACGTCCTAAATAGCCGACACCGAAATTACCTGCCATTTCCATGCAGTCCAAGTGGCTTCGTTCCCTCATCAACGAAACATCGTACCATCCTCCAGTTGCTGTTCAACTCGAATCATGCTGCAATGTAACCACTCAGATGTGGATGGTGGCAAAAGAAATCGAACGGAGAGGATTGTGGTTGACAGGGGAGTCAATACCAGACTGGGAGGGGGAAAGTTGCATGAGTTGAAACCCTTTGTACTTTTTCCTCAAAGTGCTGCAATTACAGACTGTCGCACAACTCTCTCGCCAGAAGGTGTCTTGCCAACCCATATTTGTTACAAAAACCAGGCCGTGAAACAGAACAAAATAGAGTTCGAAATCGAAGTCCACAATCCTGCTTGTATGGTCATCCTCAACTGCAAGCCTGACCACTGCGCCAGAGCCCTGCCACACAGCTGCAATGAATGTGTGCACATTGTCCCAAACAGGAACCAAATGCGCATGTTTCCCTGTGGAAGGACCGCCATGCATTTGGAGCCCTATTTACACATGGCGTTCGTGCTGCAATATCCAGGTGGCAGTTTTTCTGGAAACACACTGTCTGGTTCAGGGGTCAGACCAGACAGATGTACCTCTTGACACTGCGCGGCAAAAAGGGCGCATGACCCACCAGTGGCGGAGCGTTGGTGACACTTTCATCTGAAGAAAAATGTTGGCAGTCTTCGGCCCGCTCTTCCTCAGGGTCGAGTTTCTGCTTTACCCTCAACTATGCCCACAGCACGTTCATGGTGAAAGGCTCGAGGCTATATCCGTTTTGTCCTTTGTGTTGATGTATGGGTGACACCTTCAGCTCATCAAGCATAATCCGCGTCTCGACAGTCACCAGGTGCCACTCTGCACGCACAAGCCACTTGCACCCACAGTGGCGTCCCCAGTAATTCCATTCTTCCAGTTATTTGATTTCAAGGTTAGCATTACAGAGTGACTGAAGTGAGCCACGCAACAAAGGGGTGAAGGGGCACTTTCATTCGTTGCTGTATGCAACCTCTTAGCAATCTCGATAATCAGGTGCAAGTTGGGCGAATGAGGGTTCAACCCCTTGTTGTGCCACCCGAACGTTAATGGGCCACAGGCTCCACAGAGCTAGGCACACATAGAGGCAGATGTGCTGACGCTCAGGACTGTGCTGACTCCAGGCGCGACTGTGCCACCTATGGCAACAGCAGTCAGCAAACCATTCGCATCCAGCTCCACCTACACCGGTGTGCCTGAGTCTCTACCGCGCCGCTATGATGATGACTATCACAGACCCGCGGCCGCTGCGTACATGACTGGTATACCTGGCTATGCGGCGCCCGAGCCTGGCTATACCATGCCAGCGCCTGGTTTGACCTCTTTGAGTGGCCTACGTGGCCCTGAGTCCTGTGGTGGAAGGGGCAGAGGATCAGGAAGATCCTCAAACAAGTCCCTGACTCGGTCGGAGATACGAGAAGCTCTTCGAGGAGCCACTGCAGACCTAGTGGGTGATCTAACTCAAGAGATTCGGTCTAAGTTGGAGCCCCTGATTCCTCGGCAAGCGTCACCTACCACCATGGGAACTTCACCTCATCCTCTACAAGCCAATCATTTGGTGGCGGGACTGACGAACACCCTGGGAAGGTTGAGGAGCCGACCTATGCCGACCCCTGCGGTGATACCAACCAGCCCTTTCGTACCATAAACTGCTCAGCCGCCCTACAGCCACGTGGAGAACTCCACACGAGCCGAGCTGGATCAGCTCTAGTGACGTGGGCGGTGATCCTTCTGATGATGAGCCGCCATCTATGAAGTCTGCTTCACCCTCTGAGGACCATCACCCTGAGGACGTCGAGAACCCGAGCGGCAAGGAGAAGGAGAAAAAGAGGAAGACCAAGCGCCACGACGGACGCAGGTCTCAGGAAGCAAAGGCTATCGCCACCTCCAAGGTAGTGGTCAAGTTGCGGGGTTCACGGGAAAGGACCTCAGCGAGTTCGCTGAGAACTTCGGCAGGTTGCTGAGGATGACCGCTGGAACCCGTGCCAGTGGGCGAGTGAAGTGCGATCTGCTCCTGCAGTGCTGCAAGACCAACCACCTGGAGAAGCAGGTCAAGCAGATCGTGACGAAGTCCGCCACATTTGCCGACGTGTTGGTTGCGTTAGAGAGGCAGTACCCTTCCTACGAGACCGGCCCCTCCATCAGGGCCGAGATCCAGAACCTGGCCGTGCTGCCCTACAACCCCAAGCCTGCCCGGATTTCTGAGCTGCTTGCCGGCTTGGACCACATGGTAGGGCAACTGACGCCTGGTTCCTATGGCAGCGACGAGCTGCTATTCTGGTTGTTGGCGAAGCTCCCACGAGAAGTGTGGAATGAATGCCGGGCAACGGCAGAGCGCTAGGCAACAGCTCTCACGTACGAGGACCTATCTTTGCTAATTTCGGAGCTGGCGCTGGGAAGAGAAAGCTGCCAGCACCTGAACGCCTGCCGTCCTGGAGGAGGCGGCCCTTGGAGCTATGGCCGAGGGTACCAAGCACCGCGACCTGGATAGGGGACTACCCCCAAAAATGCTCGCTTCATGAGCAATGTCCAGGATCTTATCCGGTGTCATGCCAGAGATGAGCAGGGATGCCTGCTTCATGCCCCTGACCGCGACCAGCGAGACTGTTTCGTCGTCCAGGGGAAGAAGCAGGAGACCAACACCGGTGGTAAAGCCCGAATGCCGGACCACTACAGGTGCACAATCACCTGTGCGTTTTGTGGTAAGAGGAAGCACTTCCAAGACGAGTGCTACCACAAGCAACGCCTCTCGGCGAAGCTCAAGACCGAGAACAGCAGTGGCAAGGGCAGTGGCAAAAGCAACGCCCACAAGGACAGTGGCAAGGGCAAGTCCAAGGGCAATGGGAAAGGCCAAGGTGGCAAAGGCAAAGGTGGACAAGGAGGCTCTGACCGCAAGCCAAACAAGGACAAGAACGCGGCCCAGTCTGGAGGGAACCCCAATACTACGCCAGGGGAGAACTCTGAGTCCTGTGGTGGGCAATCAAACACGGGACCCACGACCCGTTCCCTGACGCAACTCCAACCAGAACAAGGGACTAAGTGTGTCAACAAGGATGGGAACCAGTCAAAAGTCCGCAAACGCTCCCGTTTCATGCGCATGGCGCGGAAACTGCAGAAGAAGGGGTTTGAAGTAACCTGCCCCGCGAAGTTCTGACAGGGACGCTCCGGGGGACCTACAGATCTGGTGTTCTGGGTACGTATCCGTCTTGGGAGACGTGAATACCTGGGGATACTGGATACCGGGGCCACTATATCTATTACCTATATCTATTACCTCGTGGGGCCCTGAAGAACATCATGCCTACCGCAGCCATCGGCATGGGAGATGGGCATGTGGTGCACAGTTGTGGGGACTGTGAGGTGAACGTGCCTATGGGATCAAGGAGCATTGCCCATCGGTTCTACGTGATGGACACCGAAGCCTTCGACTCTGTACTGGGGACCGACTTCTTCGTCGAGCACTCCCAGATTCTATCCCTCACTCTGCAAGCACCCTACCTCCTCCAAGTGGACCATGGTGACGGATGGGAATCTGTACCTCTCGAGCAGTCTGAACACACGTCTAGCTACCTGAGGGTATGCAAGAAGGAGCCCTGTGCCATGATGGTTGCCTCCAAAACTGAGGACTTTCAGCTCCTTGGGGATCTCTTAGACCAAGGTCTGAAGGAGCTGGGATACTCCGGGGAAGACCTGAACGTTGTACTATTCGCTAGTGACGTGCAACATGTCCTGGACCTCTACTGCGGCAAAGGGAAAAAGTGCTGCTACAAATTTTACTGGGCATCTTTCGGGACGGCCTACGGGAACCCAAGGTTCAGTGAACTGGGGAAGGTCTTGACCAAGGTGGCCCTGGAGCGTTCCCGTATGGTCCTTTGTTCCCCCGATCGGGGAGCCCATGGGGGAAATGAGTACTGGTGTACTGTATTGGACAAGCTGACGCTCACCTCCATCCAACTGCCGGAGGACACGATCGACGCTCTTCTGGGCCGCAAGAAGCCCATCGCGAAACCAGGATGGGGGAGCATGCTAAGCGTGGTGAACGGGGGCCTAGCCGCAGTGCCCTGGGAACATCTGGACCCTGCATTGGTCCAGAAAATTCAACGTGAGAGCAGCGGCCACACCCTGGATGTCCTGAAGGACAGACTCCGGCCTCCAGACGCTGTACAAAATACTCCTGGAGGAGACGAGTACGTCGTTTCTGACACTGTTGCCCCCAGCTCCCCCTGCTTTGTACCTAATCCTGATGTAGTCTCAGAGTGTGGGCTATCCGAGCTACTGAGGTCTATGCACTATGATGACGAGACCGAGCATGACGCCTTCTTCGTGCAGACGTGCGTGGAGGAAGTGGAGAACGCTGATTACGCTGCCCCACAGAAACCCCTACTCTCCATGAGGGAAGACCAGCCCCTGGACGAGCAGGTGGACCCCGATCCAGGCCGAGGGAGTACGTGGACTCCAAGAGGACATTGGTGGCGAAAAAGCTATGCTACGCTAGGCCTACCCGCCGCTCCTGGCCATTGAAGCAAGGGTCTATGGGAGATATCTCCCAATTGAAGGAGGACCTCGAACAGAAGACTACCACCTGGCAACGAGAGGTGCATCTGGAGCTCATGAAGAGCGCGTGGGGTGCCCATGTGAGGACCTCAGAGAAGGATGAACTTTCAGAGGAATGCGTATGCGAACCCCCTCAAGTGTGCCTATGTTGTCACCGACCACCTGAGACTGTGAAATGGGAGCTTCTCTGCGCCTATCAAGGGCAGAAGGATACAAGCAAGGACGCTGAGCTGGTTGAGGACCACCTCCCCGCTTCTCTACACCAAGAGCAAGCAATCTACACTCTTATGAGGACATGGAGGACCGGATCAAGGTCTTGGACCCCCGAGTACAGAAGCTGATCAGAACCTACCTGGAGGTATTCGGAGAACTACCCCCTCCAGCTTCCTGTGACAAGCTGGTACAGATGGTCCTCAAGCTGAAGCCCGAGTCCCTGGGTCGAAAGATACGTAGGAGACCCTACCCATCTCCTAAAGAGCAGGCTGATGAGATAGAGCGACAGATAAAAGAATGTATCGACGCTGGCTTGGTCCTGGAGGACAAGGACGGGGACTACCCCCAACATTGCAGCCTCTGTTTCCTGGTGGCTAAGCCTGGGTCTACAGCCAAACGGCTGGTAGTGGACTATGGAGAGCTGAACAAGAAGACGCTGAAGCAGTCAGGGTGCATTCCTAACCTGGAGTCAACTCTCGAGAGGATAGCCTGCTGCCGCTACAAGACGAAGATGGACAAGCGGAGTGGATTCTGGCAAGTGGACCTGACGCCCAATGCCTAGGAGCTCCTAGCCTTCATCACCCCTCAGGGGAGGGTGTTCAAGTGGAACGCACCCGCTCTTTTTCAAGAGCTGATGAACAAGATCCTATCGATCCTCCGTCGGAGACCCGTAGTGCAAGAACTGATATCCCGCTGTGCCCAGATGGAAGCACACATCGACGACGTATGCCTGGGAACGAATACTCGGGAGGACCACCTAATCCTCTTGAGCGAGTTCTTTGCACTTTGCCAGGAGAACCACACCAGACTCAAGCTGGAGAAGTGTGAGTTCATGCAGGAGACTATGCAGTACCTGGGGTTCGACATTGGCCATGGGTGGTGAACCCCAGCGGCCTGTAAGGCCAAACCCCTGATGGATGCTAACTTACGACATGAAGACCCCAAGAAAGGACTCCATGATGTCCGCAGTTTCATGGGGGCCTGCAACTTCTACCGCCGCTACATCAAAAATTTCACCTACACCAGCGCGATTCTGACGGACCTCATCAAGAAGAGTACCATCTGGCGCTGAGGCCTGCAAGAACAACTAGCGTTTGACGACCTCAAGAACAAAGTGGCCAGCGCTAAGTGTTTGGGCGTGCCTAGAGCACAAGGGGGAATTATACTGGTGACTGACGCCAGCAACGTGGGCGGAGGTGGAACGTTGTTCCAGTGGCAAGCATATGAGAAGGAGGAGTTCGACTCGGCCATTTCCCAATGGGGTACTGATGGACCAAACAGAGCCTTTACTCTCAGGCACAGCCACCCTGACGACAAATGGGTCCTGGTTCCCCTCGGTCATTGGAACTGGAAATGGCACCAGGCCCGGGGTAACTACTCTACCTATGAGCGGGAACTGCTTGCGGGTATGCTAGTACTATCCTCTCAGTCCGGATTGTTGGGTGGTAACCCAGTGGCCTGGCTGTGTGACCAAGAAACGGTCAGCACCTTCCAGAAGGGACCTCCACCTTAGAAGACTAGGATCAGACACTGGTGGACCTACCTGAGCCAGCTACGGCTCTCAGCACATCATATCCAGGGCGTCAAGAACGAGTGTGCGGACTACATCAGCCGCAACAACTTTGACGACATGATTGGTGCCAGGTCTGAGGAGCTACCGAAGGAGGCGTTCAGCCGTATGGACCTACAGCTGGACCTCAACATGACCATGATCAGACCTCTAGATGGACTTCAACAAGTGGGGTACCTGAAAGAGTTTGGGGACATCTACAAACGCCTGGAGAAGCGTCTGGAACCCGCCCTGGTCAACCAGGAGCAGTGGAAGCGGGACAAGACCTACCTGTGGCATGAGGACCGGATAGTCCTGCCTAGCGACCGTATTCTGCCACTCCTCAAGTGGACCCATGAGTCCAGTAGTCATGTGGGAGCAAACCGTACCCTGAAGCTGTTCAAGCAGTGGTTCCACTCTACGTTGACGGACGATCAGCTGCGGAAAACCCTCCACCCCATCGTGGACAAGTGCCGGTGTCGGTCCTGTAAACCTGGGGATATCAGAGACAGAGGTCTCTATTTGACACTCCCTATCCCCCACTATGCCAACAGTGTTCTTTACGTTGACTACACGGAGATGCCTAAGTTCGGGGGCTATGACTTTGCTCTAGTGGTAACCTGAGGGCTGACCAGGTTTACCAGGGTGTTCCCATGCACTAAACACATCAACGGCGAGGAGACCATCAAGGTACAACTGGAAGAGTGGTTCTGTGTCTATGAGGCACCCAAAGAGATTAACTCAGACGAGGACGTCCAAGTACGCTCCGACACAGGCTTGTACAAGAGAGTCCTGAGGGCCCTCAATGTCCAGGTGTCAACGGGAATTCCCTATACTCATACGAGTAACCCCCTATGTGAGTGACAGATTTGAGTTCTCAAAGGAAACGTGAGGATATGGTGCAAGACTCAGCGCACCAAAACCTGGCTGAGACTACTCCCTGTCATATCCTTGATAACGAACTCCCAACAGAGTTCGGCAACTGGTTATTAGCCCCATGAGCTGTTCATGGGACGCCCGGCGTGGTTCCTACACGCTCCCTATCCGCAGGATTCCTACTCCACTGTGGGTAATTTGGTGGAGGAGCAACAAGACAAGGTGGACAAGGCCAAGGCTTTGCTCCAGAGAGTGAGGGAGCGCCAGTGGAACAAGAAGAAGAAGCACCGGGTGCCAGCCTCCTACCAAGAGGGAGACATGGGTGCTGCGGTACCACAGTCGGCTACCCGCCTGGCCTCGCTACACGAGCGATGACCCCTACTTTGGGCCGTACAAGATCCTGTCTGTGGATGGTCACGAAATCACCGTGCGGTGCTCTCCCCGACTAGGGGGGACCCTGGTGTGCGCTGATCAACAGCTCGACCGCTACTATGACAGAGAGGACCTCTTGGGGGAAGAATGGGAAATAAACGACGAGGAGATCGCCGCTCTGGATCCACAGGGCGCTGCCAGCCCAATGGAAGTTGAAGGAGAAGGCTTCCACCTGGTGAAGTCCGTTATCCGACACCGCTATCGCCATTGGTGGTGTTTCATCGCCCTCTTGGGTGGGTTTGGAGTTCAGGAAGCTACCTGGGAACCCCTTTCTGCCTTCGTGCTTCCTGAGGGAAGCCTGAACTCTGTTCTGGTGGACTACCTGTCAGACAACAACCAAGGAGAGGTGCTGAGGCTTGCTGAAACGCTTGCCCCTCAGAAGAAGCCTAGGGACTGAACCCTTCCTATACCTGCCTATGCGTGTGTGAGTGTGATGATCCTGAGAACCTGTGACCAAGCTGCAGAAATGTTGTCCTATGTATACCGAAGTCGGCACCCTTGCGGAGCCCGGCGGATGTCTTTACACGGTGCCACGGGGTACTCCCCGGGTCTCTCCGCCCCTCGGTGCCCATTTTCTGTGCTGGCACCAGACTTCCTTGGAGGAATACCCAGCGCTGACGCCAAGGTATTCGTTTTCCTACCTACCTGCCTACTACAGGGGAGGGGTGGCCAAGAGCTATGAGGCATGAAAACCCATGTTTGTTACACGGCCAAAACCTAGACTACCACTGCCACTGCCCACCAAAACCCTGTGAAAATTTCAGGAAACAGGCGGAACAGTGACACACACACTACAGGTCCTACACTCCCTACATTGCACCAGCCTTCAAAGGATGAGCGAGCGCTGTGCTCAAGCCCCCATCCAGGCTTACCACTGCTACACTCACACACTACTTGGTGTCGTGGAAGAACATGTCCCAGGCCCTAATGGCTCACCTGTGAAAGTACAAGAGAACACAGCGCTACTAAGCCACTGTGGCCTAACAGGGACGCCACTACGCGTTTCCCTGTCAGGGCTTGGAGGGAAGGAGTGCTCTGTTTGCGTGCACAGCGTGTATGATAATGTGGTTGGACTGTTCTCACCTCTCCTGGCTGAGGTACAGTTTGTTCATTGTGTGATCAGCGCCCTTTTTAGCGTAGGCAGGAAAATGGAAAGTCGCCGAAGGCAACTGCTGCTGCACCAATCACGCTGATCCTCCCACCTGAAAGCAAAGGCGGATGAACTCGGTAAGCGGCTGAGGAACCTAACCAGCCTCCAAGTATTATACGCTTCTCAGGCTGGAAAATGATACACTGTCCTCTTACCGACTTGCAAGCAAGCAAGATTAAGGAACACGGCCCGTTCCCTTTTAGAACGTGGGCTGGAGCCCCTGGGTAACCGAAACAAGTGTTATACCGTGCGCAACTTGCGTGGCCTACCCTTTAATGCGCCATATGCATGTACGGGTATGCACGAATCTGGCAGTCCACTATTTTGACGATTCCTTTTCTATCAATCCATACCAATAACAATCACGAACTCAACCAGGGGGTGGCCCCTCCTGGGCTTACTCACCTTACCTACCGCTCGAGAGCTAAGCAAGTGAGGGAGAGGACGAAAAACAAGCGAAGCAAGCGTTTGTGCACGCGTGTGTATGTTCTAATCAGTCGATCTCACCTCTAATCATCGTGCAATCTTCTAATCTGTCCCTCCACTCTATGTTTGCGCTGCAACACGGCGAATCCTCAGAAACACGAGACAAGCAATGTGCATGCTGCATACGAAGCAACAAACACCTGTAGGTTTCTACCTTGTTCAGTGAAGGTTTTTCAGAATTCTTGAATTCTGTCTTCTTGATTTTTCCTAGAGGCATACGTGGAATCTCTACGTTTATGATTAATTGCATGTCTCGTCTCTTCTTTTTTATTACGTGACATACTGCTACAATCTTATTTTCTGTGTCTTTTCGGGCTTCCAATTATGATACCCACGGCGCGCCGCTTTTCTCTGCGTGTAAATCCAGGGATTTAGAAATTCTTGTGATGAAATAAAGTTGCGTAAAAATGTGCATGTGATGCACATGGAG
The DNA here is from genome assembly GCA_964036045.1 of Eutreptiella sp. 'Long Island Sound 2002'. Taxonomy (NCBI): domain Eukaryota; phylum Euglenozoa; class Euglenophyceae; order Eutreptiales; family Eutreptiaceae; genus Eutreptiella; species Eutreptiella sp. 'Long Island Sound 2002'. The sequence continues at coordinate 92,465,903 of OZ038379.1, read as the reverse complement.
ATTCTGGACAGGTGTGTACCATCAGAAAATTTGTAGGCCGTCATTTGACGGATTTTGGTGTTTGCTTCCATCGTTGCGTGTTTGTCAGTCCCTCAACCCTTCGTCCCTTCTCTCCAGATATGCTGGAGCGCAAACAGTGGAGTAGGCGGTGTTCTGGCCGAAAAACTGACTCCTCGACCACTGCCAGGAATCGAAGACCCCATTGAGGGCAAAAAAACTTTCAACGCCACCCCCTCGCACTAAGGACAGATCAGGTCAGTCAGCAGGTTCAACAAGACCCCAGACAGCGTGCCCTGATCGTATCCTGCGTTGGGTTTGGCGTATTGCACTGCATTTTGCTCTTTGGAGGGAGAGGTGTTTGCAGACTGGAATTGGCATGCCCATTAAAACCCCCTACCAAGCCACAGCTGCTCCAGCGACGCCAATGAGCGCAGTGAGAGCTGTAGGTGTCTGTTATGACTAAGAAAAAACTGGCGACTGCTCTGACGCAGCGTTCTCTTTACGATGTTAGGGATGTTATAGGAAGTTTTAGAAAGATGTTGAAGCCACGGGGAGGTCGAGAAAAATTCCTTTTTTCTTTTAAAATGCGACAGTAGTGGCGACCAGAGCACAGGGAGGGAGTAAGAAAAAGTGTATTTCCCTGCCACAAGGTAAGCCTTAGTTGTCATAGAGGGGCTCAAAGGCATATCACATTTTTATCTTAGTATTGTCCTAACCAAAAGGGGTGACAAGACATTTTGACCCATAAAGCCAGGAATTGAACTTTGGATGTTGTGTGGACCCCTGAACCCTCAACTGATTGGTTTTATACACCATTTCCTGGACTGACTGAGGCGCTGACATTAATCTAGAGCCTATGCATTTTCCAGTATTTTCTCATGAATGCTTAGCTATCCTAGTGGTCTGCACCCTAGGGGGCTGGGGCACCTCTTTTTGAGAGGTCCTGGGTTCCATTCCCAGTCAGCCTAGCTAGGTAGGAAGATCCCATGTGACATGGCAGTGACCTCAGCGCCACAAGCCATGCCACCTCAGCACCTATGGGACCCAAAACAAAGAGTGCACGTCTCTAGATGGCACTATAAAAGAGAGAGTGCCCATGTGGGCAGTTTTCACATGATTGTAGGATATTTTCTAACTATCGTTTCAAAATTCTGTAGTTATTGTGAGTTTCCTTTGTTGTTACATTATCTCTTCTGACTGCAGGTCTTCATGTCGTGGATTTGATCCTGTGGTCCCTTGCTTGCACTGTGGGTACTTGTATTTCTGGCTGATTTCATCAAAACATTTTTATTTGGAAAACCTGAGCTAGATAAGGAAGCAGCTGGAGCAAGCAGAGGCACAAACAAAACAATATCATCAAAGCGATCAACGGTGAAAGCCTTTTCTAACTTTCTCTTTTGATGCTTTGATGACATTGTTTTGTTTGTGCCTGTGCTTGCTCCTGCTGTATCTTGCTGTGGCTCAGGTCTTGCAAATACCAATGTCCTGATGAAATGAAATGATACTCCAAAGCTCCCAAGTACGCACAGTGGAAGAAGATGAAATTCAGGGTCAAATCCACAACATGAAGGGCTGCAGTCAAAGGAGAAAATATAGACAATGTATATACATTGAGAAACTCACAGTAACTACAGATTTAAGAAAAAATAGTTAGAAGATATCCTACAATCATGGGAAAACTGCCAACATAGGCACTCTCTCCTTTATAGTGCCATCTAGAGATGTGCACGTTTTGTTGTGGATCCCATAGGTGCTGAGGTGGCATGGCTTGTGGCGCTGAGGTCACTGCCATGTCACATGGGATCTTCCTACTTAGCTAGCCTGACTGGCAATTGAACCCAGGACCTCTCAAAAAAGAGGTGCCCCAGCCCCCTAGGGTGCAGATCACTAAGATAGCTAGGCATTCATGAGAAAATATAGAAAAATGTATAGGCTCTGGATCAAGGTCAGCACCTCTGTCGGTCCAGGAAATCGTGTTTATGTCCAATCAGTTGGGGGTTCAGAGGTCAACTCAACATTCAAAGCTCAGTGCTTGGTATTCTACGTCAAAATGCTTTGTCATCCCCTTTTTGGATAGGCCAATACTAAGATAAAAATGTAGTATGCCTCCAGGCATCTCTAAGACAACTACAGCTTACCTTTTGGCATGAAAATACACTGTTCTTTACTCCCCCCCTGTGCTGTGGTGGCCACCACTGTTGCATTTTAAGGAAAAAAGGTATTCTTCCTGACCTCCCCATGGTTTCAGCACCTTTTTTAAAATTACCTAAAACCTCCCTAACACTGTAAAGAGGGTGCTGCACGAGCGCAGTCGTAACAGACTCCCACAGCCCCCAAGGCGCTGGGAGCCGTCGCTGGGGCGGCTGTGGCTGGGTAGGGGGTTAGAATGGACATTCAAAGTCATGTGATCATGCATCCCTTTCGCGGAGTGGCAAAACGCAAAAACCCAACGCAGGATACTGTCAGGGCACGCAGTCTGAGTCTCTGTGGTACCTGGAGGCTGTACCTGTCCTGTCCTTATGGCAAGGGGGTGCCGTTAAAATTGTTCGCCCCTTAAAGAGGTCTGGGGATCCTTGACAGTGCTCCTTGAGGCAGTGGTTGGGCAAGAACGCGGCCTACTTCGCTGTATTCACTCAGGGATATCTGAAAAGAAAAGATGCAAGGGTTGAGGGCCTGATCTATGCGCAACGATGGACGTTACACCCAAATCCGTCAAATGACAGCCTAGAATTTTTCTTAGGGTACACACCTGACCAGAATCTCCATGTGCATGAAATGCACCTTTGTACGCATTTTCATTTCATCTCAAGAATTTTAAATCCCTGGATTCATACGCAGAGAAAGACGGCGAGCAGGGGTACGTCTTAATTCACGGCCGGAAAAGCACAAGAAAATACAATTATAACAGTATGTCAGGTAATAATCACGAAATGACGAAACATACATTAAATAGTGGGCATAGAGATTCCACCAATGCTTATAGGAAAATTCAAGAATGACCAATTCGAGAATTCAATAGGAGTTTACAGACCAAGGTCTAAACATACAGGTTGTGCTTGCTTCGCATGCAGCACACACATTGCTTGTCTCGTCTTACCGTTGACGAGCCGTGTTGCAGCGCAAAAATAGAGTAGAGGGATTGATTAGAAGACTGTACGATGATAGAAGGTAAGATTAGGGAAAATCAGATGGCTTCAGGCCGGGGAGTGTTTGTCACGAGGGGCTACCGGTCCCGTCCTGCGATGCAATGCGGGGCTACCGTGACAACTGCTCTTACACACCAACCTCCCTTTTTCTGTTGCACTGATTAGAACATACACACGTGTGCATACACAGTTTGCTTCTTTTGTGTGTTGTTCCACACTCTTCCTTGTTCACGCTCTCCAGCGGTAGGTAAGGTGAGTAAGCCCAGGCGGAGCCACCCCCTGGTTGAGTCAGTGATTGTGACCTGCATTGGTTATGGATTGATTCTGGTAGATTCGCTACAAATAGGTGGCAGCTGACCTTGTGCATACTTGTGCATGCATATGAAGCATCAAAGGGTAGGCCACGCAAAGTGCGGTCGGTATGACCCTTGTGTAGGTTATCCAGGGGCTCCGCCCTACATTCTATAAGAGAACGGGCGGAGTTCCTTAAGCTTGCTTGCTTGATAGGGCTGCTTTTGAACAGTGTATCATTTTACTGTCGGAGATCCGTATAATACGGCGAGGCAGGTTAGGTTTCTCAGCTAAAAGCAGTCCAGCATTTGCCTCTGTTCTCAGGTGAAAAAGATCGGGGTGATTGGTGCAGCAGCAACTTTCTTCTGCCCAGCTCAGATGGGCGCTGATCACAACACAACATCCCCTCTCTGCCAGCGCCAGGCTCTGTTTGGCGCCAAGACAATAAGCTCACACGCTGTGCACGCAAGCAGAGCACTCCTTCCTTCTAAGCCCTAGCAGGGAAACGTTTTGTGACGTCCCTGCTAGGCCACAACAGCTTAGTAGCGCTGTGTCTACTTCCTTTTTTACAGGAGGGCCACTACAGCCCGTGAACACTTCATGAACAACACCAAGTAGCGTGTGAGTGTAGGAGTGGTAGGCCTGGGTGAAGGCTAGAGCACAGCCGTGTTAGCCCACCCTGCGAAGGCTGGTGCCACAGTAGTGAGTGTAGGGCCTGTAGAGAGTGTGTTATTGTCCCGCCTGATGCCTGAAATTCCATCAGGGCCTTTGGTGGGCAGTGGCAGCGGTAGTCCAGGTGTTGCCCGTCTAGCAACAAGGCATTTTCATGCCTCGTAGCTTTTGGCCACCCCTCCTCTGTAGTAGGCAGGTAGGTAGGCAAAACCAATACCTTGGTGTTAGCGCTGGGTATTCCCCCAAGGATGTTTGGTGCCAGCACAGAAATTGGGCACCTAGGGGCGGAGAGACCTGGGGCGTACCCCATGGCACTGTGTATAGACATCCACCCGGTTTAGCAAGGGTGCAGACCTGGGTATGATTACAACATAATTTCTGCAGCTTGCTCATAGGTCCTCAGGCTCAGCACCCTCACACATACATAGGCAGGTATAGGAAGGGTTCAGTCCCTAGGCTTCTTCTGCGAGGCAAGGTTTTTTGGCGAGCCTCAGCAACTCTCCTAGGTTGTTCTGGGACACGTAGTCTACCAGAACAGAATTTAGGGGTCCCTCAGTACGCACGAAGACAGAAAAGGGCTCCCAGGTAGCTCCTTCGACTCCAAACCCTTCCAGTAGGGTAAAGAAAACGCCACCCTTGGCGGTAGCGGTGTCGGATAATCAACTTCACCACGTAGAAGCCTTCCTTGGCCATCTCCTCCGCATTCATGTCAGCGAGTTCTCCTTCAACTTCCATAGGGCTGGCAGAGACCTGTAGGTCCAGAGCAGCGATCTCCTCGTAGTTTAGTTTGCATTCTTCCCCACAGCGGTACTCTGTGTCGTAGTAGCGCTTCAGCTGTAGAGCAGCGCACACAAGAGTCCCCCCTAGTGTGGGAAGAACACCGCACTGTGATGCGGTGACCACCAACAGACAGGATCTTGTAGGGCCCAAAGTAGGGGTGATCGCTGGTGGAGCGAGGCCAGGCGGGTAGCCGATTGTGGTGCACCAGCACCCAGTTTCCCTCTTGATAGGAGGCAGGAACTCAGTGCTTGTTCTTGTTGTTCCACTGTCGCCCCCTCACTCTCTGGAGCATAGCCTTGGCCTTGTCTACCTTGTCGTGCTGCTCCTTCACCCACTTTCCCACTGTAGAGTAGGAATCCTCAGGAGAGGGAGCGTGTAGGAACCAGGGCGGGCGTCCCATGAACAGCTCATGGGGCGAATAGCCAGTTGCCGAACTCTCTGGGGAGTTTATAATCAGGGATATGACGGGCAGTAGTCTCACCCAGTCTTTGCTGCGCTCAGTCGTGCACCATATCCACATGTTCTCTTTGAGGACTCGAATCTTTCGCTCACATAGGGGGTTACTCCAATGAGTGTAGGGAATCCCCGTTGACACCTGAACATTGAGGTATCTCAGGACTCTCTTGTACCAGCCAGTGGCGGAGCGCACTCGGACGACCTCGTCCGAGTTCAATTCTTTGGGTGCCCCATAGTCACGGAACCACTCTTACAGGAGTTTGTTGATGGTGTCCTCACCGGTGATGGGTTTAGTGCATGCGAACACTCAGGTAAACCTGGTCAACCCACAGGTTACCACTAGGGCGAAGTCATAGCCTCCGAACTTAGGCATCTCTGTGTAGTCCACATAGAGTACACTGTTGGCACAGTGGGGGATAGGAAGGGTCGAATAGAGACCTCTGTCCCTAATATCCCTGTGTGTGCAGGACGGACACGGGCACTTGTCCACAATGGGCTGGAGAGTTTTCCGGAGCTGGTCGTCAACCCACGTAGAGCGGAACCATTTCTTGAATAGCCTCAAGGTATGGTCAGCACCAAGATGACCACTGGAGTCATGGGTCCACTTGAGGAGTGCCGGGATACGGTCGCTAGGCATGACTATTTGGTCCTGATGCCACAGGTAGGTCTTGTCCCGTTTCCATTGCTCCTGGTTGACCAGGACGGGTTCCAGACGCTTCTCCTGGCGTTTGTAGATATTCTCAAACTCTGTCAGGTACTCGACTTGTTGTAGTCCATCTAGAGGTCTGATCATGGTCATGTTGAGGTCCAAGTTTCTGTCCATACGGCTGAACGCCTCCTTGTCTAGCCTCTCAGACCTAGCACCAATCATGTCGTCAACGTTGTTGCGGCTGATGTACTCCGCACACTCGGTCTTGACGGCCCGGACGTGATGTACTGAGAGTCGTAGTTGGCTCAGGTAGGTCCACCAGTGTCTGATCTTAGCCTTCTCATGTGAGGGCCCCTTTCGGAAGGTATCGATCGGTTCTTGGTCACATAGCCAAACTACTGGGTTACCACCCAACAGTCAGGACTGAGAGAATAGCACCAGCATACCCGCGAGCAGGTCTACCCCATAGGTGGAGTAGTTACCCCTGGCCTCGTTCCATTTGCAGTTCCAATGACCCAGGGGAACCAGGACCCATTTGTCGTCAGGGAAAGTACCCTCTCGGTTCAGTTCATCAGTCCCCCATTGAGAAATGGCCGAGTCGAACTCCTCTTTCTGTAGTGCTTGCCACTGGAACAACGTTCCACCTCGGCCCACATTGCTGGCGTTAGTCACAAGGGGAATTTCTCCTTGTGCCCTAGGCACGCCAAAGCGCTTAGCGTTAGCCACTTTGTCCTTGAGCTCGTCAAACGCTTATTGCTCTTGAGGGCCCCAGCGCCAGGTAGTACTCTTCTTGATTAGGTCCGTCAGAATTGCGCTGGTGTAGGTGAAACTCTTGATGTGGCGGCGGTAGAAATTACAAGCTCAAAAAAAGCTCCGTACATCATGGAGTCCTTTCTTGGGGTCTTCATGTCGTACTTTAGCATCCATCAGCGGTTTGGCCTTAGAGGCTGCAGGAGTCCACCACCCATAGCCAATGTCAAACCCCGGGTACTGCATTGTCTCCTGCATGAACTCACACTTCTCCAGCTTGAGTCTGGTGTGGTTCTCCTGGCAGACGGCAAAGAACTCACCCAAGAGGATTAGGTGGTCCTCCCGAGTATTCCTTCCCCGGCATACATGGTCGATGTGTGCTTCCATCTGGGCACCTTGGGATATGAGTCCTTGCTCCACAGGTCTCCGACGTAGAATGGACAGGATCTGGTTCGTCAGCTCCCGAAACTGAGCGGGTTGATTTGGCCACGCCAGAGGGCATGACCTTCCACTTGAACACCTTCTTCTGAGGGGTGATGAACGCCAGGAGCTCTTGGGCGTTGCGCGTCAGGTCCACTTGCCGGAAACCGCTCCGCTTGTCCATCCTCGCCTGGTAGCGGCAGCAGGCTATCTTCTCTAGGGTTGAGTCCATGTTAGGAAAAGACCCCGCGTGGTTCAGCGCTTTCTTGTCCAGCTCTCCATAGTCCACCACCAGCCGTTTGGCCGTAGACCTAGGTTTAGCAACCAGGAAACAGGGGCTGCAGTGTTGGGGGTGGTACCCATCCTTGTAATCCAGGACTAGAGCAGCGTCCATACACTCTTGTATCTGTCGCTCAATCTCATCGGCCTGCTCCTTTGGAGCCGGGTAGGGTCTCCTACATATCTTGTGACCCGCGAACTCGGGCTTCAGCTTGAGGTCCATCTGTACCAGCTTGCACAGGAGGCTGTTGGGGTTAGTTCACTAGACACCTCCAGGTAGGTCCTGATCAGCTTCTGTACTCTAGCGTCCAAAAGCTTGATCTTGTCCTCCAGGTCCTCGTCAGAGTGTAGATTGCTTGCCCCTTGATTAATAGAAGCAGTCAGGTGGTCCTCAACCGGCTCCGCGTCCTTGTTAGTATCCTTCAGCCCTTCGTAGGCGTATTGAAGGTCCGGCCCCACAGTCTCAGGTGGACGGTGACAGCATAGGCACGCTCGAGTGGGTTCGCATACGCATTCCTCTGAGAATTTATCTTCCTCTGGGGTCCTCACATGCGAACCCCAAACGCTCTGTATGAGCTTTAGATCCACCTCCAGTTGCCAGGTGGTAACCTTCTGTTCAAGGTCCTCCTTCAGCTGGTAAAAAATCTCTCATAGACCTTTGCTTCAACGGCGATGAGCGGCCGGTAGGCTTAGCTTAGCATAGCGTTTTCGCCACCAATCTCCTCCTAGACTCCACGTACTTTCTTAGCCTGGATCAGGGGGCCAACTCCTCGTCCAAGGGCTCCTCTCCCCTCATGGAGAGTAGGGGCTTCTGTGGTGCAGCATACTTGGCGTTCTCCACTTACTCCACGCACGTCTGCACGAAAAAGGCGTCATGCTCCTTTTCGCCATCAGAGTGTATGGAGCTGGGTAGCTCGGATAGCCCACACTCTGAAACTACATCAGGATGAGGTACATGGCAGGGATAGTTGCGGGCAACAGCGTCAGAAATGACGTACTCGTCTCCCCCAGGAGTATTTTGTACAGCGTACGGAGGCCGGAGTCAGTCTTTCAGGACATCCAGGGCCCAGCCGCTGCTCTCACGTTGAACCTCCTGGACCATAGCAGGGTCAAGGTCTTCTCAGGGTACCGGGGCTAGACCCCCGGTCACCACGCTTAGTATGCTCCCCCATCCTGGTTTCCCGATAGGCGTCTTGCGACCCAGAGGCACGTCGATGGCGTCGTTGGGCAGCTGGATGGAGGTGAGCGTAAGCTTCTCCAATAGAGTACGCCAGTACTCATTTCCCCCATGGGCTCCCCGATTGGGGGAACACAGGACCATACGGGAACGTTCCAGGGCCACCTTGGTCGAGACCTTACCCACTTCACTGAACCTGGGGTTCCCGTAGGCCATCCCGAAAGATGGCCAAAAAAATGTGTAGCAGCAATCTTGCCCTTTGCTGCAGTAGAGGTGCAGGACGTGCTGCTTGTCACCGGCAACAAGTCCATGTTCAGGTCTTCTCTGGAGTATCCAAACTCCTTTAGAACTTGGTCCAGGACATCCCCAAGGAGCTGATAGTCCTCCGTTTTGGAGGCCACCATCTTCGCAAGGGGCTCCTTCTTGCACACCCACGTAGCTTGACGTGTGCTCAGACTGCTCCACTGGTACAGGTTCCCCTCCTTCACCATGGTCCACTTCGAGGACATAGGGTGCTTGCAGCGTGAGGGATAGAATCTGGGAGTGCTCCATGAAGAAGTCGGTCCCCAGTACGAAGTCAAAGGCCTCGGTGTCCATCACGTAGAACCGATGGGCAGTTCCACTTGAACCCATAGGCACGACGACCCCGCAGTCACCACAACTGTGCACCACATGGTCATCCCCCATGCAAATGGCTGCGGTAGGCATGATGTTCTTCACGTCCCCACGAGGTAAAGCTTTCTTGGCCACAATTGATATAGCCGCCCCAGTATTGAGTATTCCCAGGTATTCTCATCCCCCAAGACGGATACGTACCCTGAACACAAGGTCTTTAGGTCCCCCAGAGCGTCTCTGTCAGAAGTCAGCAAGACAGGTCACGTTTTGGCGCCATCTGCTTGAAGCGCAAACGTTTGCAGGCATTAGACTCATCCCCATCTTTGTTGGCACGCTTAGTTCCTTGTGGTTGTTGAGCTTGCGTCTGGGAACGGGTCGGAGGCCCCGTGTTTTGCTGCCTACCAGTGGGCTCATTATTGTTCCCCCTCGGCGTAGGGTTGTGGTTTCCCCCGGATCTGTCCTGGTTCTGGTCCTTGATCCTCTCCTGGTTCTTCATGTCAAGGCCTCTGCGTCCTCCAACGTTGCCTTGCGCTTGACCTTGAGCTTTGCCTCGTCCTTGAGACTTACCCTTGCCTTTCTTGCCATGGCTCTTGCCTCTGGCACTTCCACCGGCACTCTGGGCCTCGTTCTCCAGCTTGGCCAGCAAGCGCTGTTTGGGGTAGATACATCCTCATAGTGCTGGCACTTGCCACAGGAGGCACAGGTGACGGTACACCTGTAGTGGTCAGGCATCTTAGCCTTCCCACGGGTGTTGGTGTCCTGCTTCTTGCCCTGGACCACGAAGCACTCATGCTGGTTGCAGTCCGGGGCATGCAAGAGGCCGCCCTGCTCGTCTGTGGCATCACACCAGAAGAGGTCTTGCACATTGCTCCTATAGCGAGCATTCTTAGGGGTAGCTCTTGTCCAGGTCGAGGTTCTTGATGCCCACGGCCATGGTTCCCAGAGTTGCCTCCTCCGGGGCGGTAGGCGTTGAGGTGCCGGGCTTTCTCCTTCTCCACCGCCAGCTCCAACAGAAGGACAGACAAGTCCTCGTAGGTGAGGGTCCTTGCCTTGCGTTCCGCCGTAGGCCAACACTCACCCCACACCTCTCAATGGATCTTGGCCACCAACCAGAAAAGCATCTCATTGCTGCCGTAGGATCTGGGTGTCAGTCGCCCTATCCAGTGGTCCAAGACGGCCAGTAGTTCAGAGATACGCGCAGCCTTGGGGTTGTTGGACAACATGGCCAGGTTTTGGATCTCAGTGCGGATGGATAGGTCGGTCCGGAAGGACGGGTACTGCCTTCCAAGGGCAACCAAAATTTCGGCGAACGTAGCGGACTTAGTCACGATATGCTTGACCTCTTTCTCCAAGTACTTGGTCTTGCAACACTGCAAGAGCAGGTCACTCTTCACCCGCCGACTAGTGTCTGTCTGGCCGGTCATCCTTAGGACCCGGCCAAAACTCTCCGCAAACTCGCTGAGGTCCTTTTGAGTGAACTCAGGCAAGTTCACCACAATCTTGGAGGTGGCAATAGCCTTAGCTTCGTTGGATCTGCGTCTCCCGTTGCGCTTGCTCTCCCTCCTTCTCTTTTTCTTTCTGCCACTCGGGTTCTCGGGGTTGTCGAGGTCATCGTCCTCAGAGGGTGAAGCAGACGTCTGAGATGGCGCCTCATCATCTGAAGGATCATCGCCGAAGTCACTGGAGCAATAGGGCTCCATGTCAACCATAGACCTTAAGGCTGTCAGTCCCAACTGATCCAGCTCAGGTCGCGTGGAGTTCTCCACATGGCTGTGGGGCAGCTGGGCAGTTCTTGGCACGAAGGGACTCCTGGGTACAGCTGCATGGGTCGGCTCAGGTGGACTTCTCACGCCGCCCAGAGCATGAGTCAGTCCCGCCACCAGGCGGTTGGCCTGCACTCGGTGAGGGGAAGCTCTGATGGTCATAGGTGACCTTTCAGGAGGCATCAGGGGACGCAGGTTGTTCCTGATTTACTGCGTCATGTCGGCGACTAGCTCTCCAGTAGCGCTGCGGAGAGCCTCCTTAGTCTCCGAGTGCGTCATGCACCTGTTAGAGGAACTTTCCAATCCCCTGCTCCGTCCTCCACAGTACTCAGGGCCTCCAAGACCACTCAGAGAGGCGAAGCCAGGCGCTGGCATGGCATACCCAGGCTCAGGTGCTGCAGAGCCAGGAATTCAGGTTGGGCCCACACCAGCAGGGGGCCTGTGCGAGCCCTGAGCGTATCAGAGTGGTGCCCGCTCATGGGTACCGGTGTAGGTGGAGCTGGATGCCACAGCTTCGCTGACTGCTGTCGCCATCAGTGGCGCAGTTGCGACTCGGTGCACACCCTAGGTGGGATAAGGCATACCAGTAAGGCCTAAACCATCAGCCGTAGGTGGAGTGGTTGTGGTGAGGATGTCGCTGGATGTGTGGCTGGGAGTGTAGTGATTGTAAGAGTGGGTGCTGCCGGGTGGTTAGAGGCGCTTGGCGCGCTATCAGAAGGTTTGTCATCGAAGGGTACCTCATGGGATAGGTCGTGTTCACCTCCAGGGTTTTCCTCTTCAACTCCCATATCCACTGCTCCCTTCTCCTTCTGCTCGCCTTCAGGTGCTCCAACGGATAGTCCACTGGAGGTGACTCCCAAGCCCTCAAGCAAATCGTCCCGAAGCCCACTTAAGGGCACTGAAGGTACAGGCTCTTCAGGTTCAGGTTGATGAGGTCTGAGCGTCAGTGCCGGCTCTGCTGGTGCCGTGTCTGCAGTGTCCATATGGTATTCTTCCGCCCTTTAGAAGTGTTGTCAGTCTCCACGTACTGGTTGTACTGCACGGGGTTGCAGGTACGCAAAGACTGAAATTCTGTGCTACCAGAAAGTTAAAACAGGCTTCCACTGTTGATGCTTTGATGATTTTCTTTTGTTTGTGCCTCTGCTTGATCCTGCTGCTATTTGTTGCTCAGGCTTTCCAAATACCAACGTCTTAATGAAATGAAATAATAAACCAAAACTCCCAAGTAGCCACAGTGCAAGAAGAGGAAAGCCTCCCCTTAAAAACATTTTGTTGATGTTGAGAATAACTTAATCATTTTTATCTTTCTTTTGAATTTTGAAGTACACTGTCTTAAAGTCACTAGGGTTATAACCCTAGCCCCCCATGAAGTTCACCCCTACCACTCAGCTGAGCGGAGGTATCTTCCTTCGTGGAGGTTATACCGAAATAACGTAGGCATTTCATGCCTAAGGCCTTGGAGGTTAAGTCTAGTGGTCGCCCACCTCAAGACCCCTATACTCAATTGATTCTACCACTTATTGTGCCTCTACTTTGTAACTGTTTCTGAATTCAGTTACTTGGCCAAGCCATATCCTGTGTCTGGTGTAACTCCTATGCCTCAGATTCCTAACCAACTCCATTTCATCGACAACAGTGCTCATGTAGTGCTTGTTGCTATCTTGGAGGCCTGAGTCATGCCAGCTTTAACATAAAATCATCTCTTTTGTTTACAAGCAATTAGAGCTTTGTATTTGGATCTACTTTTGTCTATCTGCAGCCCCTCTTTGTTACACATGTTTTGATTGTGGAAGGACGTATCCTGATTTAATTGATCCGGTGCCTGGACTTGCTCTACATTACCTCTGTGTGGACTTGATTTGGAGTTGTGGAAAATCTGCAAGGTTTTCAAAAGCATACACAAGGAAGAAACACAAGTGAGAGCAAACCAGAAACCTTTTCTGGTAGCAGAGAAAGGCCCTAGAAGACTAAAGCAGAACAAGAAGAACACCAATAAAAACTTGTATTCTGAACTGTGGAGATGTCTGTCACTCTCAGTGCCAAAACCGTTCCGGTCACAAGCACCAGATCGAAGACTGATGTTGTGAGAATACGGCCTTCATCTACAAGTGGTGTACCCGTTGATATTGGTCCTCTAGGAGGACTTGCAGTAACAAGAGGGGCGGAAGAAAGCAAAGAGAAATATACAGAGGAGCCCGCCCGAGTGCAAGCGCTGAGACGCCCGGCTTAGCGCGGGCGAACCTCAGGCGTCTCGAAGGCAAGGACCCTGTGGCAGCAGCCTTAGCTTCTGTCGTGTCCTCGATGGCCCCGTCCGAAACTTCTCCTACCCCATGGATCTAAGTGGCAAATGCCAAGGTCAAGGCCTGGAGAAGAGCGGCAAGGAATGGATAGGGGAAGGAGGCGCCTTTGGGAACGATATTCGGAGCTACGTGGGGCGTGGAGATGTTTGACATACCTCACGGCGAAATGGATTGGTCTTCGTCGGCCCAATCATCTGAGTGGGAACCCGACCGGGTGCTCGGAGAACCTACGCCTACAGAGAAACCGAAGGAGCATGAGTGCTTGAAGCCTGGCTCCAATCCCATGGCAGTGGCACCCGAACCTACGAGTGTGGATCAAGGTTTACCCCCAGGAATAGAGGCCCCTAGGCTGGGCCTCGATGAGACCAGGGAGTTGCTATCCCGGGTCTTTGGTGCAGGCGATGAAGATCCTGATTTCAGTGCATTTTTTTTATGCATGGCGGTTCCCCGCCGGTTTTCATTCTGGGTCCACATTGTTGCATTCTCGGGAGGGCAGTGACAAGGCGTAGCCCTTGCCGATCCGCCATGATCCTTTATTTTTCAGTTTAGTGTACAGGGTACCCAAAATGATGAACATGGCAAACTGATGAAAAATCTGTTCATTGGCAAGGCCAATCCACATACACTGTGAAAATCACTGCCCATTTGGCACCATTGGAGTGTTGTGTGCTTTGTTGGGTTGTGACATTCCCCATTCTGCAGTGCCACAAACTAGAATTCATTGTTTACCTGCAGACTGTAGAGGTCGCCTGGTCTTTTAAAACCAAAAGAAAAAAGAGAACAAGATAGCGGAAGATGAGCCAGTGTTGTCTGGTGCTTTTTATGGCACACTAAGAGCAAAAACAGGCAAAGCGATGAAGTTGGGGTGAAGTGATCACTCAGAGAAAAGTGCGAGGACAGATTAATGTACTCAGGCCGAGGAGATGGCGCCCAGAGGATGTGACAAGAATATTTATATTAAAAGAGAGCGCCCAAAAAGATAATACTCTATTAGCAGATTTGTAAGTTCAGCATTAGTCTGAGCTATAGCTGTAGTAGTCGTTCTGGTCTTTGGGCTCTTCAGAAGCTTCAGTTGAGGACCAATCATCGATAATGGAATGTAACAGTTGATCGGAGAAGATGCCATAGATCATAAAGGTGGCGTGAGTGCTGGTGGGGCTCTTGGAGGTGATGGGACAGAAGGAATAGGATTTACCAAAGTTGTTTTCACCGTGGAATGTGGTTGGCTCTGGAGGACCGGGGAATGATTTGAGGGGGCAGGTAGGAGTGGAAACCCAGGGCGCATAGTGAATAGACGTTGTCGGTACTTGACAGCGATGGCTGGCGAGAAAGGAGTGGAGGCTTTTTGTTGGAGCTTGCCTCGGGTTCTTTGGTAGTTGCCGAGCGGCTGCAAAATCCTGCCAATGCCTGGAATGGAAGGTGCTCTGTCGTTGATACGCTTTCACTAGCTCAGCAAGCGACGCTTGTTTGATGTTGGTTTCGTTGACTCCATCAAATACAGAGGACCATTTCTTTGACTCGAGTCGGGCAATCTCTTGGGCTTCCTCTTGGCGGTTGGTGTTCAGGAATTCAAAATAGGGTTTGAAGAAACCAATGCAGATGCTCTGGCGTCCAGCGTCGTAATCTTCATTGATTTTGTGCCATATTGTGCTGAAATCAAAGTACTTGGGCGGTTGCGGTTGATAGATAACCTGGTCCGATTCGACACTGGTGTCAAGGGCTTTTAATGGCGTGTGAGGGTTGGTGTTGATGAGATCGGTGGCGTTGGCGTCAGGGCATTGATCAAAAGCTATTGGGATGTGGGAGTCGGCAATTGGGGAGTTTTGCTGGTCCCTGGTAGGCGGAGGAGTGACATGTTCATTGGAGATTGCTGCTGATGAGTGTGAGTTGTTGAGCGGCAGTATTGGCGAGGTTGGTTCTTTGTGGGCAATGTACCCAACATAGATTGTTGGTGTTGATCCTGAGCCTTCAGTCTCATCTGGTGATCTTGGAGCGATTGAGCAGTAGTTTGGAGAGACTTCTGCTTGTTCTTGACTTCCTTTTGCTTGACGGATGTGATTCTGGTAAGGAGCGTGAGTGCTGAATGCAGGAGGGCATGCCTGGGAATTGTAGGGAGAAAAAGCCCTCGGTGAAGTTGGAGTGGTTGCGCATTTTGCTTGTCGTGCTCGTTGCTCGTAGCTGTAGGGCTGATTGGCGTATGGAGAAGAACATGTCTGGGTGTTGTAGGGAGAGTGTGTGGTGGAGGCGTGACAGGCGGCGATCGAACGTGATACTACGCTGAGTAGGTCGCTGACGATCAGGCTAGTGTTGCAGTCGGAGATGTGGCACATGGTTTGGAGATCGTAATCAGATGAGACACTCTGAGGTGGTGGAGTCAGCGTCAGTTGTGGTTTTTGCCACAGTCACGTAGATTGGCGGTGGGGCTTCCATTGGATACGCTCTGATGGTTTTGATGAATTCGTCGTTGACGGCGTTCTTTGGGGTCGAAAAATTTACTTTTCGTGATTGCTGCGGCGCTGGGCGAACTTCTGCAACGGGAATTAGAGGAAATCATCCACGATCTCAGCGAACTTTGAAAAACATGAAAATTGTTACCTGTAATCTTTGTAATGAAAAACTTCATTTCTTCTGTGATTGCCAGACATTGCGACGCGCGCGACCTCTCCAGATTTGAGTGCATTGTCAACAGCACTCAAAATGAAGTTGGGGCTCTCCGATCTGAAGAAGCCCCCACCTACCATGTCCCCAGGTGTTGAACTGCTAACCAGGGATGTGAAGAGCTGCAGAGGCATCCGCAGCTCCCCAATGGACACCTGTCCTAGCCCTTTCCACCCTTGTGTGAGGACTGTGCTTGTCTGCAGTGTAGGTGACACCACAGAGGCTGAGATGAAAGGCTATGGTCTGTCTGCCCCGGCCCCATCGGC
Organism: Eutreptiella sp. 'Long Island Sound 2002'; assembly: GCA_964036045.1. Taxonomy (NCBI): domain Eukaryota; phylum Euglenozoa; class Euglenophyceae; order Eutreptiales; family Eutreptiaceae; genus Eutreptiella; species Eutreptiella sp. 'Long Island Sound 2002'. The sequence goes on along the minus strand of OZ038379.1, from coordinate 92,449,681 downwards.
CACAGTGCACCCCTCACCCCTCTCAGGAGGTACAGGTGACACAGGCGTCCCAGGAAGGGGAACGAAGGCCATCGTCACGGCGAACCTTCAGATCCAACTTCCTGAGTTCGATGCCAAAAACCTGCCTGAATGGTCTGAGGAATTTTCTAAGTTTTTGATACTCACGGGTCAGTAACATGCTGATGTCCGTACTAAATGCACGCTCATCAAAACGTCATGCAAAAAGAAATTCCTTCAGCGGCAGGTTAAAACCGCTATCAGGAAGAGCTCCAACTGGGGCGACTTTCTGGAAAGACTGCAGCAAATGTATCCAGTCTATGAAACGGACCTAAGTGTCCGCACTGAGATTGAGGAGCTGCCTGCTCTCCCCAAATTCCCGGCTGCTGCGAACATCTCTTAGTTCGTGACTCAGTTGGAAGAGCTCATTGGGCGCATGAACCCCTCGTCCTATGGGCCGACTGAGTCACATCTGTGGCTAGTGAGAAAGATCCCTATGAGGACATGGGATGACTGCGGCGAGACGTCCGAGAGGAATCCTCGGACGTACTCTTACGATGATCTGTTTGATCTGTGCATTGAGTTGGCCATGGAGAGGGAGAATGACTCCCACAGGGACAAGTATCTGCGCAAACATCTGCGAAGAGAGACCCCTGCTGGGAAGTCTCCTTGAGGGAGGTCGCCTCAACCCCACTCTAACCCTGGGAAGGGCCGTGGTGGACAGTTGAAGCACATGACTGAGACCCCCTCCTCAAAAGGTAAAGGGACCCCCGATCTTTTCTACTGTGGTCCTACGGGCGATATGGGTGGACCCTGCCACGCGCCCGACTGTGATGGGCGAGGTGCGTGCATGCTCCAGCTGTAGCACACGCAGAAAAATAAAGATCGTCAGGAGGTAAAACACCAAGACCATTTCTGCTGCACGATGAAGTGCGGATTTTGCGGCAAGAGGAGCCATTATTAAGATGAATACCACATCAAACGCCGCGAATCCGAAAAACTTCAGAAAGCGGAAGAGGAACGGCGTAGGACCGCCGGTTAGGCGGAGGAGCCGAAAGAGGCGGCCCTGACCGTGGAGGTTCTAAGGGTAAGGGTGACCCTGGAGGACGAAGGTCCCAGCACCCTTCTATGGTGGAAGAGGAGCACCCAACCCCACACCTAAGGGTGAGCTGTCGGGTGAAAAAAGCCAGCCCCCTCCACCCCCAGCGCTGGTGGCGCCGGGAAGAGCAGCGGGAACGCCAAGAAGCGCCGCCTGAATTGGCACTCTAAGTGCCTGCAGGCCGCTGGGGTTGAGGTTAAGTTTCCTGAGGAGGGATAGGGGGGCGGCTCCGAGGATGACAATTTGGCTTTCTGGATCAGCGTGAAAATTAATGACCAGGTCTACAAGGCTGTCTTAGACACGGGCGCTATGCTCTCTATCGTGGCCCGCAGGCTGCTGAAACAGGCCAAGATCCGGAAAGCCAAAACTGTGGCCATAAGGGTTGGGGATGGTGGAACCACCCATTCTCTTGGGGGGGTGCATGTGACCGTGTGTCTGGGTGACGAGCAGGTGACTCAGCACTGCAAAGTGCTGGACACCGACGCCTTTGACATTGTCATAGGCACAGATTTTCTGCGCCGTAACCCCCAGGTAAAACTGTTGTCTTTGCAACGTCCCTATGCCCTTCACTGCGACTTTGGCAGTGGCCTTTTCTCTGTCCCTCTGGATCCGTCAGGACAAAAAGAATCCGGTCTGCGCTACGTGAACCGGTCCCATTGAACTGAAAACTATCAGTTGGTGCAGCCTGTCTTGGAAAATGGACTCGCCGCCCTGCAGGTGGACCTGACTGAAGTACAGGTGGAACTGTTCGCGAGTACAGAGCAGCAGATGATGCAGCTTTATTGCTGAGGTTATCTGAATAACGCCCACCGCTTCCATTGGAAATCGATGGGGTTGAGCTATGCTAATCCCCCATTTTCTCAACTCGCTAAGGTGCTTACAAAAATCGCCCTTGAAGGAGCGAGAGTCGTCCTGTGTAGCCACGATTGCGGTACCACAGGCGAACACGCCTATTGGAGACGACTGTTGGACCGTATGAGAGTGGGAATAACTGCACTCCCCAATGGTCCAATCTACGTCACTGCGGACTCTCAAGGAACCATGCCCGCCCCTGAATGGGGCAGTTTCCTGTCCATCGTAGATTGCTCTCTAAACCCCGTACCTGTGAGTGACCTTGACCAGGTGGTACTCAAGGAGTTGATGGCCGAAAAAAGAGGCCTTACCCTCCTGGATCTCAAGAAAAGATCAGAGTACTCTTTGGTCACTACTACGAGTGGTGAGTGCTCCGATGAGCAGGAAACGCCAGCCGTCTCCACTCCCTTGGCTGATTCTGACGACCGCCTAAACGATATCGCCAGTGCTATACCGCCGGTTGACCCGCAGGTTTTGTGACACTGAAGCACAGCACTTTACCAGCGCAGCTGCTTATGGATGAGGTCGACCTTGGTGAGTCGACTCATGGCGGGCCCCATGAGCACGCTGTATTCTCCATGCAGGCCACAGATGGCCCTACAGGTCAGGTACGTGGCTCCAATCCCTCACCCAACAATATGCCACTTTCCTGGTACGATGTACAGGACCTCCAACAGGTTCTATGGGCTAAGGCTGAGGGTATCGACCGACGGACCCGCCTGGACCCCCCCAAGAGGACCTGGAAAATGTCTATATGGTCCGAGGATGATGATGATGAGATGACTCTTCCCGATCCTGAGGTACCTCTGGTATACCCCCTTCACTATGCCCAGCAGGGTCGCCAGGACTGGGAGGATGAAGTACCCCACAAAACCATTGGGCGTATGAAGAAACAGCAAAAAGGGAAGAGCAACCTCCATGCTGAGGAGGATTTCGTTGAGACACTGGAGAGCATGAACCTAGACCCTCGTCTTAGTAAGGTCAACCAGAAATATCAGGAGTTTTTTCGAGCGTTGCCCCAACCCCGCTCTTGCAAAAAACTGGTCCAGTTGGACCTCAAACTCAAACCAGAGTTTGAAGGGTCTGTGGTAAGACGGCGTTCATACCCCGCCCCACAAGACCAGATCAACGGGATCGAACGCCAGATCTACGGAAATGTATAGATGCTGGCCTGGTCGAGGGATATAAACACCGGGACTACCCCCGCCATTGGAGCCCTTGTTTGCTAGTGGCTAAACCTGACTCCACTGCCATGCGCTTGGTCGTTGATCACGGTGAGGTGAACAAAAAGACCCAGAACCACTCAGGGAGTATCCCCAACATGGAGAACACCCTGGAGAGAATCGCTAAGTGCCGATCCCAAACTAAGATGGACAAGCGCAGTGGCTTGTTGCTGGTGGACCTAACCGGAGCAGCCCAGGAACTGCTCGCCTTTGTAACCCCTAAGGGCTCTGTCTTCTGCTGGAAGGTCATGCCCTTCGGTGTCGCGAATGCCCCTGCGGTCTGTCAGGAGCTGATGAATAAAATCCCATATATCCTGAGACGCAGACCCCTTGTATAAGAACTGGTTTGCTGCGGGGCTGAGATGGAGGCGCACATCGTCAACGTGAGCCTGGGTACCAATACCCAGGAGGATAATATCGTTGTCCTACAAGGTTTTTCACTGTGTGTCAGGAAAACCATCTCCGCATCAAACTCGAGAAATGTGAGCTCATGCGTGAGGAGATGCAGTATCTAGGTTTTGATGTTGGGTATGGCTGGTGGAAACCAGCCGCATCTAAGATGCAACCCCTGCAAGACATGCAGATATGTGACGACCCTAAGAAGGGTCTACACAACGTGCGGAGTTTCATTGGCGCCTGCAATTTTTACCGGCGCCAAATTCACAATTTTACGTATTCATCAGCCCCCCTGACTGACCTTAAAAAAAAGACAGATCCCTGGCGATGAACCGACAAGGAAGAGGCCTGTGTGCAGGAGTTGAAGAAGAAAATTTCCTCTACCAATTGCCTCGGGGTACCCCGCCCTAAGGGCAAGATAATACTGGTCACAGATGCCTGTGATGCAGGGGGGGGTGGTAACCTATACCAGTGGCAGGAGCTTAACCCCACTGAGTTGTCTCAGTGCCAGTTTCAAACTTCAGGTCTGAACCGCGATGGAACCCTGAAGCATGACTACCCTGCCAACGAATGGCGCCTGGTACCTCTTGGTCACTGGAACTGGAAGTGGAATGAAGCATGATCCAACTACAGTACTTACGACCAGGAACTCTTGGCTCGGATGCTCGTACTTTTTTCCCAGTCCCGCCTACTTGGTACTAACCCTATTGTCTGGCTTTGTGACCAAGAGCCAGTGAAAACGCTTCAGAAGGGTCCCCCTCCTGAAACAGCGAAACTAAAACTATGGTGGACCTACCTCAGTCAGTTCAGGCTGACTGTCCACCAAATCCAGGGTATCAAGAACGAGATGCTTGACTATATATCTCGTAACAACTTCGATGCCCTCCTAGGTGAGAGCTCGGAGGCGTTGGCGAAAGACGCGTTTCAGCGCATGCGCGCCCAGCTCGACTTATCCATGCGCACTGCAGGTGTACTGCAGGGCTGGAGTCTGAGTGACTACCATGCCGAGTACAAATGCGTACTCAACCCCCTCAGTGAAGGCCCGGAGGTACGTCTCATAGACGGCGACCCTTGGTATAAAGATAACCAGTATCTGTACTATGAGGATCGTATAGTCGTGCCTGAGTCATGACGTGATGGTTGCCTACAGTGGGCCCATCTAAGCTCAGGGCACACAGGGTGCAACAGGTCTGTTGACTTTTTCAGGGAGCGCTTCTACTCCCCACTAACCTGTGCTGATCTACATGTTCCTGTGCAGTCCATAGTGGACTGCAGTGGCTGTCACGCCAGCAAACAGAGCGACTCACGTGACGGGGGACTGGTCTCCAGTCTTCCTATTCCCTACTGTGCTCATTCTCTGTTGTACGTGGATTTCATCCACGGTGTGCCTAAGTTTGGTGGTTATGACAGCTGTCTGGTTGTCACCTGTGGCCGTTTCATCCGTGCGTTCCCCTGCAACAAAAAGATCACAGGGGAATAGACTGCGAAAATTTGGTTGAACAATGGTTCGAACACTATCGGGCACCTAAAGAGGTGCAATCAGACAAGGATGTACGTATCCGGAGCGATACCGGATGTTACAAGCGAGTATTTGACGCTCTGAACGTCCACGTGACCACGGGTGTGCCCTACACTCACACTTCTAACCCTCTGTGCAAGAGACAGAAACGTGCGCTGGAGGAGATTCTGAGGATTCTGATGAAACAGGAGCGTACCAAAGATTGGGTACGTCTGTTACTCTGGGCTGTCCCAACCATGAACTCTCAGGAAAGTTCCTCAACTGGCTATACCCCCCACGAACTGTTCCATGGGGGGCGTCCTGCGTGGTTCGGTAAAACCCCTTTTCCTGAGGACTACAAGAGCCCCGTAGGTGATACGCTGGAACATAGGCAGGACCTGGCTAACCTAGCTAGAGCTAACCTGAAACACGTTTGAGAACGTGAGTTAACCGCACGAGACGTCCTGCCACCTTCAAAGTAGGGGACCTTGTGCTGGTGCACCATTCGCAATTGCCCAAATGGCCCGGCAACTGTCTGCGGACCCCTACTTTGGGCCTTATCGTACTATAAAAATAGATGGATCGAGGATCCATATTAGGGGCAGCCCCTGTCTAGGTGGGGAGTTGCTGTGTGCACCTAAACAGCTGAGACACTACCACTCGCCTGACGAACTGTCCTGGGACGATCGGCGTCTGTCTGATAGAGAGGTCGAGCGTATCGACCTCGAGAACGCTGCCAACCCTGAGGAGGCAGACGAGGTGGAATAGATGACTGCCGATGAGATAGCAGTCGATGGCTACTATGTGGTTGAAGGTATTGCTCGCCACGAGTATAAACCGGGATGGAAATTCCTTACCCTGTGGGATTGCTATGGGCTATCTGAGGCGACCTGGAAATCCATGTCCGCCTTTATACAGCCAGACGGGACTATCCACCCCGTCTTTCGATTCTACCTCATTGAGAACAACGAGGGACAGCTACTAACACGTGCTGAGACTCTGTCCCAGCGGAAGAAGAAAAACTAATCCTCCAGTGCCTTACTACTAACTGTCTTCTAACCTCCCAGGGGCGGTGAGGACTCTTTTGCAGATATGTCTGCGTAGGTGTGTGAGAGCAGTTGTCACAGTTGCCCCGCATTGCATCACAGGACAGGACCGGTACCCCCCCGTGACAACCACTTCCTGGCCGAAGGCCATCTGTTTTGCCCAGACCACTGCTTTCTGAGCACTGCACCAGCCCTGGCTGTGCCCTGCAGATTCATGCCTATTGTTACCAGCGTGAGCTAGATGGCCGCTTATCAGGTTTGCAGCCACCCAGCGAGTATGTGCCTTGTTGACCATGTGTTGCATGGGAACTGCCCTGATGTGATGACCTTGGGGAGCCAACGAAGAGCGGTGGATTTCCTCTCCAGGGGGCGAGTGACAAGCAAGGTGTTATGAAGCAAGGTGTTTCCACCCTCCTTGGGGACAAGCGTGCCCACAGTTTGGACCCCCGACTGGTCCAGACCCATGGGGTTCTACCCTTCCTTACCAGGTTACCATACCCCTAAGTGTGTTACGTATGTCTGTATGTGTCTCACTTCACTCCCCGGCGTGGCTTCCGGAGACCGGGCTTCGCTGACGTCGGACCGAAGGTCCTAATAAGGTACTATTACCACTCCTATGGCGCCCAATTTCTGTGCTGGCGCCTATCCTTGGGGAAGACGGCAAAGGCCCTACCTACTAGAGGGGAGGGGTGGCCAAGTGTGCTAAGGGCATACAAAACGCCCCTTTTTCTGAGGGCCAAAAACTAACACACTCCCCTGCCCACGAGAAAAAGCACGCGGGACAGGAGACACCACTACACTACACTCAGTAATGCCTGCACCAGCCGTCGAAGGCAGGGTGAGCACAACCGCACTCAGTCCCTACTAGGCTTGCTGACCCTAACCCCTACACATGCTACTGGGTGTTCATGACAGAGGAGTCACGGGCCCCGCTGGCCCCCCTGTGAAATTGCAAGAGAACACAGCGCTACTAAGCGACTGCGGCCTAACAGGGACGTCACAACACGTTCCCCTGCCAGGGCTTGGAGGGAAGGAGTGCTCTGTTTGCGTGCACAGCATGTATTTTGAAGAGGTCAAACTGTCCTCCCCACTCACGGCTGAGGTACAGTTTGTTGATTGTGTGATCAGCGCCCTTTTTAGCGTGGGCAGAAAAATCCAAAGTCGCCAGAGGCAACTGCAGCTGCACCAATCCCCCTGCTCTCTTCCACCTGTAAAGCAAAGGCAGATGAGACCTGGTTAGTGGCTGAGGAACCAAGCCAGCCTCCACGTGTTATACGCTTCTCAGGCTGACCTATAATACGCTGTCCTCTAACCAGGCCGCAAGCAAGCAAGCTTAAGGACTCTGCCCATTCTCTTATAGAACGTAGGCCGGAGCCCTGGGTAGCCTAAGCAAGAGTTATACCGTGTGCACTGCGCGTGCCCTATATCCCTTGAATGCATCGTGTGTATGAAGGGAAGGGAGGCAAATAACTACTCTTTTTCTACAACCATTTACCACTAACAACCATTCAGCGTGTGACTCAACCAGGAGGTGGGCTCCTCCTGGGCTTACCTACCTTACTCACCATGCACCATGTGAATGCCGAAGGGAACACGAACGCAAAAGGACCCTAAGCGTTGAAACAACCCTACGGCGAGTTTTAAACAACCCTAATCGATTAATGCATCGTGTGTCATGCATGCCCTTCTTACCTTTTTTTCTGCAGAAAAAGGAGAGAGAATGGCGAACTGCACAGCGCAAAACAAGCCTAACCGTTTTAAGCAAACCTATTTCAATGCTACGGCAACACGAACACGAGCAAGCACTCTCCTTTTTGAACTGTGAAGAGAAGAGAAGAGTGGATCGGGACACAGGGAAAGCGCCACAGCGTGTGAATGTCTAGATTAGGCATATGCATCGCGAGCACAGCGCATACACTAACCCTACGTGCGGTCTGCGTGCTCCATTCGTTACACATACCTCTCATTTCCGTTTTACATGTGCAGAGCAAAGGAAGTGAACGCCCCAACCCCCAATGAACGCCACGGTGACAACCCTAGCATTTTGACGAAACTACCAACACGAACGCAGGCATGCGTATGACATGACACTAACATACCTGAGAGGTGGGTTGTCCACCTGTTCTGTGGTGTGGGTTTCTGTTCAATACTTTTTCCTAAAGTTCATAAAATTTTTCATGCAACTTTGCAAAAATTTCTTTTCAAAACTTTAAAAATACGGCTCATACCTTTTTTTTCTGGAGCCGTTTACGCTTGCGCAACTGTCTTTGGGAGTCCGCTCCGGTTGCGCTTGTCTGCGACTATAGGTTTTGACCTAAGATTGACGATTTCTGACGTCTTTCGTCAACTTTTAGCGATCTAACTTCTTAAATCGCTAACCTGTTCGCTAAACCACAGGATTCACTCCCTGCTGGTTCCATTTTCTATTTTCTTTCAGCTCCTGGAGACTTGTGCCCTCCCTTGGGAGCATTGCTCAACCCTGGCCTTTGGTCAGGACGTTTTCTAAAACACTGTTTATACAGCGATCCCTGTCCGCATTAGAGCGTTCAACTGTACCCTAGTGGGCAAGAACGTGTGCTCTAGGGAGGGAGTCCTGGGTTCCTACCCCACTACCCCGGAATTTTGTCAAACGCTTTCGCCGCACGCTGGCGACTGTTGGGGAATGCCTCATCGAAGGGGCATCATTCATGGTACATTACACTGTTCTTCAAGGTTATCTACAGTGTGATAGGCTTCTACGAACTGATGAAGGTGTCCATGGCTGGTTTGATGCATCTTCCGAGGTAATTTTGGGGAAATTTGAGATCTGTTTCCTTGGTCCTACTAGCTTGATCAACTAGTACTCCGGGAGGGAGTAAGAAAGTGTCACTGCCATGTCTTTCTTGAAGGACTTGATCCAGGCTGAGCCCCCCCATAAAAACCTTTTGTTGATGTTGAGACTAACTTAATCATTTTTCTCTTTCTTTTGAAGTTTGAAGTACACCTTCTCAACGTAACTAGGGTTATAACCCTATCCCCCCATGAAGTTCACCCCTACCACTCAACTGAGCGGAGGTATCTTCCCTCATGGAGGTTATACCGAAGAAGAGTAGGCATTTCATGCCTAAGGCCTTGGAAGTTAAGCCTAGTGGTCCCCCACCTCAAGACCCCTATACTCCATTGCTTCTCCCACTTATTGTGGTTCTATTTTGTAACTGCTTCTGAACTCATTTACTTCGTCAAGCCATATCCTGGGTCTGGCGCAACTCCTATGCCTCAGATTCCTAACCAACTCCATTTCATCCACAACACTGCTCATGAAGTGCTTGTCGCTATCTTGGAGGCCTTAGTCCTGCCACTTTTCACATAAAATAATCTATATTGTTTACAAACCATTGGCTCTTTGTATTTGGATCTACTTTTGTCTATCTGCAGCCCTCCTGTGTTACATATGTTTTGATTGTGAAAGGACTTATCCTGATTTGATTGATCCGGTGCCTGCACTTGCTGTACATTACCTCTGTGTGGACTTCATTTTGAGTTGTGGAAAATCTGCAAGGTTTTCAAAAGCATATACCAGGAACAAACACAGGTGAGAGCAGACCAGAATCTTTTTCTCAGTCAAAGGCAAAAAGATTGACAATGTATCTACATTAAGGAACTCACAGTAACTAAAGATTTAAGAAACGATAGTTAGAAAATGTCCTACAGTCATGGGAAAACTGACCACATGGGCCATCTAGAGCTGTGCAGTCTTTTTGTTGTGTCCCATAGGTGCTGAGGTGGCATGGCTTGTGGCGCTGAGGTAACTGCAATGTCACATGGGATCTTCCTACTTAGCTAGCCTGACTGGGAATTGAACCCTGGACCTCTCAAAAAGAGGTGCCCCAGGCCCCTAGGGTGCAGACCACTAGGATAGCTAAACATTCATGAGAAAATATAGAAAAACGTATTGGCTCTGGATCAATGTCAGCGCCTCTCGCAGTCCTGCAAATGGTGTTTGTGTCCAATCATTTGGGCGTTCAGGGGTCCACACAACATCCAAAGTTTGGTGCTTGGTTTTATAGGTCAAAATGCGTCGTCAGTCCTTTTTGGATTGGCCAATACTAGGATATACATGTGAGTAAGCCTCTAGGCATCGCTAAGAGAACTAAAGCTTACCTTTTGGCATGGAAATACACTTTCTCCTAGTACCCCGGAGGACTGGGAGCACTTCAAGACGTGCCCCCTCCATGCGCGCAGAGACCCATTAGTGGGCTACAGCAGCACGAGGGCTGGCCGTCGCACAGCCACGCACACCAGGCCGCCAGCCACCTGTTCAGGGATCGCTTGATCAAGGAGGCCACCATGACAGGGGCGGTGACAAAACCCCTGCAACGACACCTAACCGAACACACGGAAAACGCGATAAAAGGAGCGGCACACTTCCAACTGGAAGCGGTCCGCAGAACAGCGGTTCAAATGGCGCATCACACACGCCTCCTGTCTGCACACACAGAGCAACTCACCGACCCCGCCGCCAGGGAACACATGATGTGTTTCATCCATTACCATTCTGCACTTGACCAACATGTGCACTAACCTACTCAACAGCCCACACACGCCCCCCATCTCCATGCACAGGCCTCCAAGACACAACCAGCGCGCCCCCGAGGAACGGTCACCACAGGGACCCCGCATCAGAAGCACCTGTGACACCCCGGAACCACCATCTTCACGCGCACAAGACCATCCGGCACCGCCCAGACCAGCCACACACGGCAAGAAAAGTGCACACATTGACGTAGAAGCACCAGACCTCGACAGCCCATCCCGCCAGACAGTGCCTGACCCAGAGCACCCTGCCCTCGACCCGACCACAATCAACGACCCGCGGCTCCTCCTAATGAATGTCCGTAGAACCGGCCCCTGCCATTGTGCGGGCTCTAATGCCTATTCCCGGTCTTTCCAGCTTCCCCCCCGTGACACCCATTGTCCTTCCTCTCACCAAAGCTTCCATGCTTTCCAATCACTGATTTCCAAATACCAAAAATGTCCCACAGACACAACCCTTGGCAACCCTTGCGAATGAAATCCAAATACGTGGTCCACCAATTCAAATTGAGGAAAGAGATGAGGACCGACACACTTGAGTCCATCAATACATGAAACTCATGGAGGGGGGAACAACCAAATGACAATGTCGGGCAAAGGAGTTGAGACGTACAAATGGAGATGAAGCCATGGAATAAGATATGCGATTATCGAAGACAATTTTGCATCCCTACTCCAAGAATCGATTCATAGACCATGCAGACTCGAACCATGCGTTTCGTTATGGATGTATGAGGCCATGCCCACACAATCCCGATACAACAGCTTGGGAAGACTCATTGGTTCACGGATGATCATGCATCACACAATGACATCGATGCGGTCTATCAAGTGTATGGCAACACACAAAGAAAAGCATATAAAACACAATGGCATCATTGCGTTCCTCTCGAAGCTTGGGCACACATGGCCCATCCTTACCCTCGCCCACAAGCCGGTAAAATGGAGTAGACAACATGGGTTCCAAACACAAAAAATGTTCTCACCGTTGATCAACCATGACACCATGGCCTCCATGAACACAAAGTACGGCACGGCCACATACATGACTTGCCCACCCGCATGATCCACCAATGTGCAGGTATGAAGAACTTGCAATGAGGATCACTAAATAGGAGTCAGGAGAGTAACCTCACGGCAATTGCAAACACTACTTGACACCTGGCTTGTGCGACATATATATCGTCATCATGGCAATGCTTAAGTACTCCACATAGGACGCCGGGTGCCCGTCACTCAGCAATATCATACACCATTGCCAGCAAGTGAATAGGCTTGGCGGGTTTACTTGCTGCTTGCAAAGAAGACAACAAGAAGGGCAAGCCCACCGAAACTCACATGTTTAGTGTATGGTACATACCAATTGCTGGGCTCCCTACGGTTAGAGTGTCGCGAACCAAAGACATGAATAGGGAAGCCAACAAACAACATATGGCTCATGCCCTCACATCCTTGGACATGCAACTTGGTCCCATCACTTGGTGACTAATTGCTTGGGACACGAGGGCATAGGCAAGCACAATTGTGATGTGCATTAGAAGCCATCCACGCATGAACAAGTGAAATCAATATTGCCTACTTGCATTTTCATGTGACACGGAACCAAATCAATGCATGCTACTTGGAGAGGGATTGGGTAAGAAGATTGAATAATCAGATGCCCCGGGTCACATGTAGCGACCTAGACCAGAGAGCTTACCCAAGTCATGGCCCAGGAGGGAGAACCCAACCACTCCATGGTGCAGGAGAGAGAACCTCACCAAAGCCCAATCCCGAGAGCATGCATATGGAGGGAGAGTCTCGCCTAGCCATGACCCAGGAGAGCATTCATGCACTTGGAGTGAGAGTCCCAAACCTTGACTGACGATTGTCCCTATATCCAGTTGCCAAATTGAGTGAACTCATGCCCTACTGCTTGCCGCCAACAGAAGGATAGTGGATCACCAACCATGTTTGACCAATGATATGAATTCACCGAAGGTCATCGGAGTAAGACGGCAATAGAAAGGTTAACAACCAGGGCATAAGTGCAATTCTCCGCCTTTAGCATGTTCACCCATTGCAGGTGCACACAACATGTTCAACACACACAATCACCGAAGATTGAACCTCTTTGATTCCATGGAAGATCAAGTTGTCATGACACATGCAAAGCAAACAAATGATAGGCCAAGAAATGAGGAATGGCTTTGCCTTCCTGAGCAAGGACTGAGCTACTTTCTTCCCTTCTGATGCGTCTACCTCAAGCACACTCATTTCCAGTTCACTTCCACTAGGGCTCCTCCAGCTTCAAGGGACTTGTGATCCCGCATGCACGTAGGGGTGGCACTGCTGAAGCTGATGCACCTGTTGACGTACACCAGTCTCCTCAAGGGCAACAGCTGGTGTGAATGGAGGCGCCACACAAGGATTTAGCCAGATCGCAATTCAGGGACTTCCATCATCCACTGGGGTTGCCCTAGCTTCCATTTCGCTTCAGTTTCTGCAACAAGATTGAACTGACACTATTAGCACTGGTTGGGAAGAAGTTTCACACGATCGGCCCGCATTGCAGAACAGATAGCACGCGCACGCCAACAGGAACACAAGAAGGGCGCGCCCACAAACAGCAGGCCTGGTATGAACGAGAAATCTGAAATTCTCCATGCTGTGAATTGTTCCCGCGGGAGCAACTTAGTGTGATCCCGCTCCACCATTTTGTTGTTCCCCACTTGGATCACATACACATCTTGCCCGATTTCCCCAAATATGACACGCGGTATGTACCATGACTGCTGCCGGTGCCGGAACAAGACGTCCTTGTGGTGCCGCTTCACCCACACGGTCTCCTTGATCGACATTTGTGAACTTCCCCAGATTGCAAAAAATCGGCCCTCTTCGCATCTTTCGCCCCCATGGCAACGCACACTTTCTGGGCCGTGTCGTCGGCTTCGTACATCCTGGCATTGGCGTCCCTTGCCACATTGCCATGGTTCATCCACGGAAGAGTACGTGAAACTCCATCCCGCAGGAATCAGATACCAAGGGGGGACAAACCAGATGCTCGGGGTAAATTGTGGCATGCTTGCAGAACCCTCCAAAGGGAATGATACCAATTTCTACCCGGCTCCTCAATATACAATTCCCGGAATTTTTCAAACAATTGCCTGCCCGCCAACTCCGCTCTTCCGTTCGAACGGCCGTGATATGCCATCGTCCTGGCGTGCCTCACGCCCATGTACTTGCACATCCTGCAAAATCATGTGCCAACGAACTGCGTACCCCTGTCGCTGCCTATCACGGCTGGGACATCAAATACCGTCAACCAATACGGGATCATTGCTTGCGCCAGGGTTTTTAGCTTGCAACCCCACTCCGTCCTTGTCCCTCTTGTCCTTCTTCTTGGATTCTTTGCCCGAAACCGCCACAATGTATCCGCCGTGGCGATTGACCGCCAAAATAACACAGTCAAAGACGTCGCCTTCGACGGTGATTTCTGGAATCGCAAAGACATCCATTGAAACTGACCTCATGGGACTCCCCTGAATGGCCTTGTACACCAGGTTTCAAGCAGTAGACTTGTTGGGATGTTTGGTGGCCCTGCAGACTGCACACGCCTTGCCATACCGGTTCAAAACTGCGGACCAACCCGGCGTGAAAAAAAACCTCGACTCCAAGTCCCTCCGCAATTTATCTTCTCCCGGGTGCATCAACTGAGCGTTGTGCCAATGGTCAATCTAATCCTCCACCCGATTTTCGGTGAACCATAAGCTTGTCCTTCAGGAGGAGCTTGTCCCCGTCTTCCATCGATCCCTCCGGCCAATCGTCGTTGGATGGTGCACTCACGGCATTCCAGTGGCTTACCCCACGCAAACTGCACCCCCTTTTGGAGGAGACGGACCCAAAAGCCGAGGGCCCGAAAAACTATTCTTTTTGGACATTTGCAGCACACATGACCCAGATACCACCGAAAAAATACAATTTTACCCAATTTGCTGCTTTTTTCCACTTTTTGTTTATTGAAATAAACTATTATTTTGTCTGATTTGAAGGGTCTGTTTTACCAATCTTGTTGTTTTCGTATTGCAAAAACCAACTGGTGCGTGCCTTTTCGGGAGCTCATTTTCAAAAATGACATTCTGCGGGTCTCCTGCTGCACCTATGTTTGTCCTGCGAAATAAATTGCTTTTTTGTGTACCTGAGTGCGCGAGGCCTCGCGCACTCAAGGTCAGGGAAACAGTTGTGTACGGAAGGCAACAAAAACAGGACAGGAAGTGCACAACGTACAAACACTGAAATACAAGCTCGGCCAAAATGTACAAGCCCTTAAGGGCATATAATTGCATTCACGTTGAGGGCGAGTGCGCGAGGCCTCGCGCACACATGACTGCAAAAGGAGGACAAACACGTGGGTTAATGGTGACTTATTTCTTCTTCGGTCCAGCAACCTTAGCCAACCTGGAACCCAGGCTTCTTGCCACCGCACTTGT
The DNA here is from genome assembly GCA_964036045.1 of Eutreptiella sp. 'Long Island Sound 2002'. Taxonomy (NCBI): domain Eukaryota; phylum Euglenozoa; class Euglenophyceae; order Eutreptiales; family Eutreptiaceae; genus Eutreptiella; species Eutreptiella sp. 'Long Island Sound 2002'. Next base: position 92,434,529 of record OZ038379.1, on the reverse strand, counting down.
CCCACTTGGGGAGGCAACGGTACCACGAGACGGCTGGGCACCAGAACGCGAGGGCGGCACTAACACTGGCAGCAGTGTTCGCTTTCTTCTTCGGCTGTTCCTTACCAGATTGGGGGCTTGCATTGAAGTGAGCGGCAGGTGCCCGCTTGCGCTTCTGCTGGGTCTTCAGTATTTGCTCTGGATCCTCTTCTTCCTCCTCCTCGCCGGCATCGTCGTCGTCTGATTCCGCGGGCTTGTCCGATTCCTTCTCTTTTCCTTTTGCCTGCTTCTTGCTACTCGAGGGGGTTCCCTTTCCGGCTGCAGTACCCTGAGTTGGTATAAGGTTGGCAGTCTTCTTCACCTTGGCTTGCATTGGCAAGGTAGGTGCAGGCGCAACAGGTGTCGTCAGCGGGGGCCTCAGTCACTACATCTTCTTTCACGGCTTCTGCAGCCTGCACCTTGTGGTGTCCTTCATATCCTCGGCTGCTGTCCAAAACCCACAGTGGAATGCCACGCAGAAGTAACTCTTCTTGAGTGTCCCAAGTTGCAGCTGTTGCTTCCTGCTGCGTCTGATCAGCCTCGAACATGTACCGCATGATGATCGCATGCTGCAGAGCACCTCCAATAACATTGGCAAGGTCCTTTTGCTTGATCGCTGACACAGCCAGAAACCCCACTTTAGTCTCCCCCGTCTCGTCCGACATCGCAATCTTTGCGGCCATGACAGGCATTTCACCCACAACAACTACTGCATCAGCATACCCACGGCCCAAAAGATATTTGTCCAGGTACCACAGCACGTGAATCAGAGGCATGAAACCACCGAGGTTCTTGTTCTGCATCTCTTCAAAATGTCCAGCGGAATACGTCACATAGTTCGGCAACTGTAAATGTGATGAATAGGAACGAATAACGGAGGCAGCAGTGCGCGAGGCCTCGCGCACACGACAGCATCGTAACCGGCGAAGGAAGCAGATATACACGCTTATCCCAGCGACTCGTTGTTCCGAACCACATACAGTGCTTGTCGAACTGATACATATTGCTGGTCAAGGGACCCGATAACCAAGAGTATACCGGCAACCGGACATGGTAGAATGGCACTGTGGTTGGATTCTTGTCCTTCTCCATACGCCACAGCCTCTGCATGTCGCGGCCAATACGGTGCACAACATCAGCCTCGCCATAAAAAATGACGTCCTTCCCCAGCATCATCACATCGAACAGCCGCCTTGGAACAAATCCTGCAGAGTCATATTCAACGAAAAGGTCAGCGTTGATGACCCACAACGGGTACTGCAGATCCCGGAAACGGGGTGGTGGTGTCTCTTCAATATCCTCAATATGGCATGCCGTCAAAGCAAATTTACTCCCTTGCTCATCTTGCTTGGAGACATTGATCACATCGCCAGTACTCCGCTTTTTTTGTGGCAGTGCCAATGATGGTGCCTCATTTTTCCTTTGCAGTTGTTTCCGCACGGCCCGCGTCTGCGGTAATGGAGGTGCGCCCTTGTCCCCAGTCCGCCACAGAGGTGCACTGGTCCACATCTTACATTTTGGCCACGGCGACCGAAACTTCGTACTTTTTGCGTCCTCCCAATAACCCCAATTTCCGAGCTCACTTTTCAGTTGCGCCGTGCCCAGTGCTGCGACTTCTGCTCCGATCTTCGCATCGGAAGCTGTACGGATGTGAAAAAGGTGGTTCAGTGCGCGAGCCCTCGCGGACTGAAGCTGCGACACTGACACATACCTGCGGTCTGGTTGACATACGGCTTATTGTCCGGATGGTCAAGATGGAAAATAACCCGTTAATCTGTAATCAGCGCGTCAATGTAGTTCTTGGTGGAGCGTGAGGTCGAGTCTTTCAGGTTCATGTGCGTACTGACTTTCTGCAATAAGCTCGGTAGATGCAGCCCCTCCAGCTTCTTGATGGCATTCCCTGTAACTTCCTCTTTCCTGCTCTTACTCTCGAGGTTCTTCATACCAGTAACCGCCTCACAGCCGCAGTAATACGCCAGGGAGAAGATGTCCCTCCAGTTCTTGAATGTCGAGTCCTGCGAGGGAAAACAGTGTCATGGAGTGCGCAAGGCCTCGCGCACTATAACCGTGTGATACACGAATACATACTGTGTGTCCTGCTTCCGCCTAACCCTCGGGTGCAAGAAACGCAGAGTTGACGGCAGCCTGGACAACAGCAATCTTGAACCGCTCGAAATCTTGTGCCTCTTTTTCCAGCTTCTGGTCCTCAATGTACAACATCATGTTGTCCAGCGCCTCGGACAGCGGAATCCACGTCACAGACCGGCTGCCAGCTTGTTGCAATCCTGCAACCTTGGACCGAATCCTCCAAGGCGTTTCGTACTTCAGAATGTCAACGTAGCAAAACTCCTGCCAGTACTCCAATTCTTTGCCTTCTGCGAGACGCAGTTTCTGAATCTTTCTGCATGTTTCTGTGCCATGTTGACCATTCACCACGTAAAGGGAGCCATCTGCAAAGCAAATCATGTACCGAGGAAAAGAGAAAAAACGTCTTCGATCGAACGCGAAGCGAGTCATACCACTATCCCCCCACGCCGTTACGCGCAACGGTCCAGGTGGTGGCAGTGCTTGGTATCCCGTCACTTTCCTGGCAATGTCGTCATAGTTGATGGATCGGATCGGTCCGCGCTCCTTGGTGTTGCCAATCTTCAAATCAGTAATCTTTACCTTCACGGCTTTACCATTCTCCTCCCGCAGCCACTGTTGCACGTCGACTGTGAGCTTCATCTCCGGTATTTGCTCCTTCTCACCCTTCTTTGTGCGTTCTTTCTTCGGCGTGTCCCCTTGGTCGGTGCCTGGTGACGATTCCATGGCCTCTGCGTCTGGTGCTGGACGTTCTGGCGACCCTGTTTCACTCATGATGCCAAAAAGTACCTGAAAACGGCAAATGCCATGACATGAAAAACGGTCATTTCAACTCAGAAATCAGTCGAAATGATATTTTGCAGGTGGTTTTCGCAAATCTGTTCCACAACCGTCTTTGTGACTTATTCCACGGCACTTAGCGAACTACTCAGTGCGTGAGGCCTCGCGCACTCACATCGCATTACATACCTGTTTTTCGTAACGCTTAGTGCGCGAGGCCTCGCGCACTGCGGGTGTCAGTTACCACAAGCGTTGCCGCACGTTGCGTGTTGCTGCTTCCTGTCTGTCGGCATCCATATCTGTTCTCCGCCCCACAACAGCATCCAATTTCCGTTTCAGTTCGTTGGTGGGATTTGTTTTCTGGTCAATGAGGGCATCTAGTACGCTGTGACCAAGTAGCCGGTAGTGGTCGTAACCAAGGGGTTGTGTAGGTGAGGGTGGAAATCTCGGTAACCTCCGCGGCCACGAAGTTGCAACGGTGCTGACTCTGTCCGACTCCCATTCCACATAGGCCATGCAAGTCCGGTCTGTCGCCAAAAATCTTGTCAGTCGTTGTCGCATCCTGTGTACCAGGTTGTTGGGAACGTTTTGCACCCCAACGCGTTTGCCACCAGGACCAACCTTTAGTAACAAGTAATGGTTTTCCACCTCCTCAACAGTAACAGAACCCGTGCTTCTCGCCTTGTCCCGCACCAGCTTGCTCAACATCCCTTCTTCAAACTCCTCTGAGTGTGCCTGACCGGGCAGGTCCTGGTGCCACCTGCTGTTGTACAACAATGTGCACATGATTGTGCGTTCGTACTTCAGTACGGTGTCACACGGTCCTCGACCCAGCCTCCGCAACAGACACAAACTCAACTGCAACACCTCCTGAGCTCCTGACCCTGTACTCTTGTTTTCCCCCGACCAGTTGCATTTCCGTACCACGTGGCCCAAGTACAACAACAACAGGCACCATTCCGACAACAAATGCAAGACTGCGTTTGCCACTGCGGCCCTGTTGGCATGCGCAGTGTCACGACCACTGATCGCGGTTGCAGCTTGTGCCTTGCGCCGATACGGGCGTAGTATTCGGGGTGTGGCAAGCATCAGCGCAGCAATAGTTTTTTCCATAACTATCAGTTTGGGGTATGATAGTATGGTTGAACCAGGTCATAGCAGACCTTTTCGTGGGTAGGATAGAATAGGCCAGAACACCCGAAAAGTATGAGTAACAACGAACTTGTACGCATGCCAGACACCGTAAACTACAGACACATAACGCAGGTACGCACGCATGTTCCATTGTTGGTTCTTGGCACCGTACAACAACTTTAGTATCCTGTAGTGTATGTTTTTGTCAACCAACACCGGTAGAACTCTGTTTGTCTGTTGTGCTACATTCTTTGCAAAGTGTAACAAGTTTAACAGACCAACACCACCAGTTACCTTTTCTTTTAACAGGGCAAACAGGCGCCACACCGGTGCCTGCACAGTCCTTGCATCCCTCCTCACATCCAACGGTGCTCCGAAGTTTCCGGTGTCTGGTACACACCCATCTGCATACCCAGGAGTGGCCGGAGTCGCTGCAGACGGCAGTCGATTATTTCGCCAGTCGCGAACTGGGCGGCGAATCAAATGCCCGCGGCACCAGACGACGTAAGACACGTAATGGGAGGAACATTTTTTCGACAACTTTCGGCGATTTATATTAAATTTTACGTCAAAACTATAATATTCATTAATACCTAACGAAGTAATACATTTAATAATATAGCACTTGATCTTCATTTTATCTGTCCCGATCCAACTTCTCAGAGATGCAGCGATACCTCATCAGACGCGAGCCCTCGTCATCCAGCTCGCAGTCCTCACAGTCCCAGTCCTCACAGTCCCAGTCCTCACAGTCCCAGTCCTCACAGTCCCAGTTCCAGAGCCTGCAGAACTTTGTCACCTCGCAGCCTTCCTTGTCCTCTGCCGCACCAGCGGTAGCGCCAAGCCCGAAATCTAGTCCAAGAGCTGTGCAGTTGGTACCAGGTTCAACACGGGCTTGGTTGAAGTGGTCCGCAAGTCAGCGTTAGGAGAGTGCCACCTTGATGGAACAGCAGGGATACCAAGCTGTGCGGGTACAATATGGTGTCGATGCACCACCAGCCGCTACAGTTAGGACGTGGATCAGTCACCGAAGAGAAGTATGTGCGCCTGTTGCAAGCATATAGGTCGCCGCTACCCTCCTCTGACCAGCCGTAGACTGCCCGCGGGCACCTCATGCACTGTTTGCTAGGGCTACGGTATTCATCACCGCTGGGGAGGCAGCACCACCCTGAACCTGGAAGGGGAGTGCAAGGTTGCAGAGTATGTGAGGTTGCTGGGAACTGAGGGCGTGCCTGTGGACATTGATACCTTGATGATGGTCGCAGTGCAGGTATGCAGCCTCACAAGGCCTATTGGCGAGCAGCCGACCATCACGAGAAGCTGGGCGCAGTCATACAAGCGACATATGGGAATGAGTCACTTGAGGAGTGTTCAGACAGACCGAGGGCCCTTGTCAGCAAGTGAAATCATAGAGGTGAACGTGTGGCGCCGTGACCTCTCTCTGCTACTTGCCAGCCCACATGACTATGGTCTGATGCTGCCTGATGGCTTTCACGGTGGGCATCTCCCATCCGCAATGGTCCTGGGTGCTGATGAAACACCGCTGCAGTTTCGTGCTGGTGGCGTAAGTGGAATTAGCACTCCAGGTGGCCGTGCGGTGCATCGCATGAGCAATGACAAGCGCCAGGCCACATGCATGCCCGTTCTCCCAATGAGCGGTAACATCATTACGGTGCAGATAATCTGGCGCGGAACAACGCAGAAGTGCCACGTCAAGCTACCTGATAGAGTTGCAGTAGACCCCAGAATCTATCACACACATTCACCTAAGAAGTGCCAGACCGGTTCTACCTTTGAAGACCTCCTTGTCAGAGTCCATCAAGACCTCGATGTTGTACGCACCCAGTACTGCCTGGGCTCGCAGTTTCCTGCTCTCATTGTGATGGACCACGTCATGTCCAATGACAAGAACCAACTCGAGAAGGTGCAGGGCCGCACGTTCTGCCCGAAGCTATTAAAATGAAGCAAGAGACCGTTGTACGTGTACTTCACCATCGGCAACAGGTCACACTTATGCAATCCGGGCAATCAAACGGTGAACCGGTCACTGCGCACAACAATCAGGTCTGCTTGCCGAGGACGTGAAATCCGTCACGCCATTGACGTTCACGACCGGGCTGCACCTTCGAGGACGGGTGTTGACAAGTCGTGTAAAGTTATCAAGAGTCTGCTTCTGCAGTAGATCTCTCGGTGGTGCCAGGACTCGCACACGGAGATGCTCGTTCAATCCAGTTTCAAGGTCGTCCTTCAGCAGATGCCGCAAACGGATTCTGTGGACGACATTGACGTTCCGGTAGGAGTAATCTACCTCCCCCCTTCACTGCAGCCTGTTGCATCTGCCGCAGTTGGTGATGATGCTTTGAATGCCGCGGATGCCGCATCCGATCCCTCACTGGACTCTGATGCAGCACTGGCTTCCAGCGCTGAAGAGGAGGAAGATTCCTTTTGCACCTGCACTTCTGTCAGACCCACCCGCTGCACGCGTCCATGCACCCGCACACCGTCCTAAGCCGAAGCCTAAGCCTGCTCGTGTGCCATGTTATAAATCTGCTGCCGTTGTCGCACTGCTCCGTAAGAAACGGCGTGAAGAGGCAGCTAAGGCGCGGAGTGCACGAGCCCAGAAGAGACAGCGGCAACAGGAGGAGTCAGAACCTGAATGGGAACCCGAGGACGAACCCATGTCTCCTGATGTGCAGGCCAACAGTGCAGACTCTGCTTAGTTTTGTGGACTTCTCCATAAAACGACCAAGTCTGTGTGTCTGGTCTGAGGTACGGGGTACCAGTGCAGGCCTCCTGTGATTGATATACCGCAGCTATTGTTACTGTTATGCCTGACTCTTCCACGTTGTACTCACATACAGTGCCCACAGTTTCGTGGACTTCTCCATAAGACGACCAAGCCTGTGTGTGTGCGCTGCCATTTACTCCTCCCATTCCTCCCATCCCTCCCATTCCAGCGCCACATAGAGAACACACTGCTGTGAACTTTGACACTGAACAGCCCATTATGCTTGTGTTCCCAGGTTTTTGGGTATACGCCATCATGGTGCAGGGATTCTGCAGGGACAAGACTTCAATGATTGTTTTGTTTGTTTTTTAACTCAGAAATAAACAAGTTCATGCATAAGCGGGAGGTAAACAGTAAACAAAATGAAGCACTGAATGGGAAACAAATTTCAAAGCCCAGGAGTTTGATTTTGCAAATTGTGATTGTGATTGTGATTGTTTTTTCTGTCAGAGATAAACAAGTTCAGGCATAACTGGGTAGTACTCGGCAAGAAATGAAATTGAGCAATGAATAGAAGAACAAATTTCAGTTTGAAAGAGTTGAATTGTGTAGGAATTGGCAATGGTTTTATTTATGGTTTTTTTGTGCTTACAAATAAACAAGTTGAGGCATGAATCGGAAACAATTTTTAGTTTGCAGGGGATCAATTGTAGGTAGCTAGATGATAGCAGCCTGAAAAGACCTGAATGATAGAGGGCGTAGGTGTAAATTGGAGGAGATGATGTCACCACCAGCAGGTGGCAGGGGTCTTCTAGGACAAATGTTCATTTTTGTGATGGGTGTGACTCCTGAGTCTGCTTAAGTGCACCTTGGGATGGGCATCCAGGTTTGGGCACCAGCAGTGACTCAAATACGCAAAAAACAAGTTCAAAATCAGGGTGGTGACTCTGCACACCCGTGACTCCGGCTACCGCCGGGTATCCCATGTCACGCAAAGTCTGGGGGATTCTTCGTTCACGCTGTTGCAGAGCCCTTGCGACTGTCCTGCTGCCAGGTCCTCAATGGCTGCTTGTCCTACCCAATACGTGGGCCTCTGTTTCAGTTGAAGTACTGCCATTGTAGTACAGTTTTGCGACCGGTCACTTTCGTCTGGGTGTGTCGTGTATTGGGCCCGGTACCAGTTGTCTATCCACAGCACGCAACACGACGAAAGCACCAGTGACCACGTTGCTTCATGTGCTGCCGCTGCCTGTTCGTCCACTGTTTCTGCGGCAGCGTCTGCTTGCCCACGTCGTACTTTTGTTCGTCTTTCTGTTTGCCTTAGGTACACATGCCGCCCCCCCCCCCCCCCAGCCCGCCGCCCGGCACATGAACGCCACGGAATCGCCCCGCGGCACGCAGCCCCCACAGGGCGTGCAGGCCAAGGGGACAGTGTAGGGCCCCCACACCCACACGCTCGCGCCCACAGCACCTTGGTAGCGGACCAAAACGGCCTGCCCAGTGGGCGGGCAGTCAGGGGTGGGGGAGCGCCTGGCCCCAGACGCCCCTCGCAACAGTGGAAGGCACCCCCCCCGGGGACGTCCTTCCGCCACCCCCAGAACCCCAAGCCAAGTAGGGGGGAACCGGGACCGGACCGCCCCCCCCAAGCACGCCAGACGGAGCAAGGGACCGGGGCAGGACACGCAGAGGGGCACGGACCACGTGGAACGGCCCTACCAGCGCCCAGTGCCGGGACCGCGCGAGGTGCGCACGCCACACCACCCAGGGGGGGGGGGAGCGGATGCCGCAGGAGCGCGAGCGCACACACACCCAAAGGGCACGCGGGGACTACCAGAAGGGCAACCGGACCGAGCTCGCGGAACGCACAGACCGCGTGGAATGGCGTACCAGCGAGCGAGGGTAAGGGACACCCGGACGAGACGGCTCGCCACACGCAGCGCGGGACACGCGGGTCGGGAAGGGGGAAGCGGGAGGGACACAACACCGGGTACCGGCCCAAACCCCCCAAACCAGCCGCGAGCGCCGCGCACACACGGACTGGGCACTGCACCCGCCAAGGCAGTAATGGCGCACTGCGCCACGCCCCTACCCCTAGGCTAGGCAGCCTCCGCGCCAGCCCAAGGGGATCCCACTGGCGACAAGCCAGTAGCACGGGCCCGGCGGCGCTGGCGCCCCGGGCGACCACGCATTAGGGGGGCGACGCGGTGGGTAAGCGCCCGCAGCCACGGCTGCAAATTGATGCACTTACCGGGGAGTGGCGAAACGGGAAAGCCGGGGAGGGACGGGGCTCCGAGCCCTGTAAACCCGGGGGACTCCGCCACCAGGCAGGAGGTGCGTCTTGGTGGGCCCGCTGGGGAGGATATCACCTGGCCCGACCAGGTGGCCCCCCGTGGCCGAAAGGCGTCTAGTACCCGCAAAATCAAACCTCAAACCTCAAACCGGATTGCGCTAGGTACCCTGTTGTGTTTCCAGGTTTTTTCCTGTTTGGTTCTGCCCCCTGACGCATCAACAGGTACAGGTTCCAGCCCTCTTGTCGCAAAATGCGCACCCAGCGCTTGTCCTCCTGCCTTTTAGCTGCTGGTAAACTTGGCGCGTTCTTTTGTTGAACCTGAGTCGCTGTGCAAATGTTAACACCAGTTTCGCCGCCAGGTCGTTTCGTTTCACTCCTTTCCACAGGTCGTCTGCTGTTTGGTATGCTGCTTCTGCCGCGCATGCCTCTCGTAGTGCTGCTGCTCCTTTGCTTACTTCTGCTATCAACTGATGCGCTACGGATTTTCTGGCTCGAAGTGGCATTTTGCGTCTTTCTCTGTGGAATCAAATTTGCGCACATATTTTGGTTATCGTTTCGCACAGCGATCTCTAAAAAAAGTGTGTTTGAAAACATCTGGCCTTTTCCTGTCGGGATTTCTGGTGCGCGTTCTGCCGCCGCAAATTGTTTTTGGTGTCTGCGTGCGCTCCGTTCCCAGTAACCGAAAACCGTTTTCGCAACAACAATTTCCTGTTCTCGTTCCATCTTTAAACCCAGTTGGAAAAAAAAACCCTATCTATCGGGCAGCGAAGGCTACGGCCGCTATTAGAACTGGACACGTCTGCCATTGAGTGGCTGTTGGAAGAAAGCAAATCATTCCCCTGATCCCCTGAAAAATATGACGAAGGTTACCGATGTATAACCAGCTGTCACAGGTGGTAGCCGTGAAAGGGAATGTAAATACCACAAGATTGTTATCTTGGTGTCTATTTGTGGTGGTGATATTGGTGAAGTGACACACACACCCAACTTTTGGAAAAATAAAATCCACCAAGGTTCCGGAATGCGCCCAATGCACAATGGAGCTCATCAGGTATACCGCAAAGGCCAAATTCAAATCCACTTCTGAATTATTGATAACATAATGTCATCTTGTGCTTATCTACAAAGGAGGCAACACAAAGATAAGCACATTCCTACCAAACACGAAAGCATGAGAGCAAAATCAAAACTCAATTCAACACAAAGTTACATAACAGATGATTCCAAAAAGAAATAAACTCAAAGCAATATCAAAGCAAATTCAAGCAACAAAGTGAACCATCAAGACATGAAAGGATACCAACACCAAAACACACAAAGAGGACAAGAGGAGAAGAGACGCAAGCATTGTGATGACAATTTGCCCCACATCACAATGCAACAAACATCCACGCAAACTACAATATGGGCTTGCAAACTCCAAACAATTCATACATCTCAAAATGAATTTCGGGAGAGAAAGCCAAACATAACTCAAGCAAACATGACACATCAAAACCTCAATATCTCAAAGACCATGAAGCCATCACCTCTATCTAAGATGATTACTACTCTAACGACTAATCATGGCACATAACTGAAGGTCCCTCGATGATACCAAGGGAGATTGACCAAGAATCACCAACTGAATCGTGCATGACCCAACCAAACAGGATCTCCCTTATCAGCGAAATCTAATTGTCGTTCCCCCTCGATCTCCCAACATACGGCCATGAAACTCTGGTGTCTACTCGGCCTAAACAGAAATCCGTGACAAAGACTAATAATTCAGCAAATTATTTGTCTACATAGAACACATCGTTCACGCTCTGTGAATGATTGTCTAACAATTCCTTCTGCTCCTCCTTCGCGTCGCGTTGTGCATTTGCGACTGTTCTTCTGTCTGTCAGTCTGTCTGTCTGGGCGTCTGTGGACTAACAGAGATATTCCAGCCCTATTGCACTCCCCTCCCGAGCTGGACACCAGGCTGTACAGCTGAACAACCCTCTGATAGGGCTGGACATAGCCGTGTCCATCCTGTACCAGACGCAGATACTGCCCGGACCTTGCAGGGGGGGGGGTCCAATCTGCACCTAATAGACACTGTCTGGACACTGCAGGGGGGGGGTCCAGTCTGCACCCAGTAGACACTGTCTGGACACTGCAGGGGGGGGGGTCCAGTCTGCACCCAGTAGACACTGTCTGGACACTGCAGGGGGAGGGGGGGCTCCAGTCTGCAGAAAATAGACACTCAGCTTGAACATGCAGAATACTGTCTGTCTGTGACTCCTGCAGCCTGCCTGTGATGTCTGTGGCCTGTCTGTGATGCCTGTGGCCTGCCTGTAATGCCTCTGGCCTGTCTGTGATGTCTGTGGTCTATCTGCGATGCCTGCAGCCTGTCTGCGCTGCCTGCAGTCTGTCTGCGATGGCTGCAGCCCGTCTGCGCTGCCTGCATGCCTGCAGCCTGTCTGCCAGATGCCTGCAGTCTGTCTGCGATGCCTGCAGCCTGTCTGTGATGTCTGCAGCCTGTCTGCAATGCCTGCTGCGAAGCATCTGTACGGGACGTCAGCCTGAGAATATCCATTGCCGTTCCTGTCAGTGATCCAGGTGCGGCGCGGGGGGGGGTGGGCGTCAGCACAAAGCAAAAATCTGCAAATCCATGCTGAAGGCGGCGCCCAGACCCCTCACTCTGACAGCTGACTAGATATGTACAAAGCCCCCATCGAATTCATTGAATTAAATTAGGATTCCGCTGACGTTGTCTCCCGAATTCAGATCCACGCTATTCCCCTGAGAGGAAAAACAGAAATACATGCACGACAGACACACAGGGAACTCCGCGAACTGCAAATGAAACATAACACCACCAAGGATCATGGAGAAGGAGAGGGGGGGGGGGTGCTACTCGTGCACTAAAAGGCATGCCACATCCCTGAGGATGGGCCCTACCTGCCGTCGGTAGGGGGAAAAAATAGAAACAAATAAGAGATCTCTCCCATGATCCGAGGGGGGGGGGGTATAGCCTCAGCCCTTGAACCTGTCACCGGGAGTGCACAGTTCTGATGTGCTGATGCAGCCGGTTCTGACTGCTGAACTGTGCAGCACACATCTGACATACCCCTGACCTTTGCCGCTCCTCCCTAGGAAGCACTGTACCCTGGTATCTCTGTTTCTGAGAATGTGCATGCCATGACTCATATAAGTGCACATACTGTAGGTCCTGCCACAGTATTTGCCGAAGGGAAGCAGGATACTCTCGATGCGGTAACAGAGTGAATGGGGACTGTTCTTTTGCATTATCCACCAATCGCTGCATCTCCCTGACGGCCCTGCCATTGGTGATTTTAGTGGTAACCCACTTACCACCCTGAAACGTGGATTACAGCCCATGAGTGGCAATATATTTCTGCCAATCCTCATTCACATCGTGTAGAAATGACTCCACGGGATGCCATTCAGTCTCGGGGTACCCCTGAAATTATACTTCCCATTCCACCTTCCTGCCCCGTTTCCGGTGACGTAAAATCCTTTCGACAATGAAGCTCTCAGAGTCCACCATCTCCTCCCTGTCAGTGTAAAAATGCAGGGGTACACGGTTCCCAGAAACAGGATCTCACAAGGATTTCATGATGCAGACGGGGACTATGGTCTCACCCTTCTCGGCACTGATGCGGTACCGTCCCCGCCCCACACGCTCCATGACCTCAAAAGGCCCATTCCAGAGCCGCTCCAATTTATTCATCCCCCTGTCCCTTCGCTTGGGATGGCGACGAATGAGCACACGCTCCCCCGGAGTGTATACAGTGAGCGGGAACCTGTGGTTGTGTGCTTCAGTGAGTTTGCTGTGTATTGCAGTCAGTTTCTTCCTAACCTGAGCCCGCTCGTTCACCAGCCTTTGGAAGAACGTGCGAGCGTCTTCAGATCCCTGTGCCACAGAAACTGGCGGGCAGTCCCCAAACCCTATCGCGTCCCGACCGAAGACCAACCGATGGGGGGAGAATCCTGCTTGCCCTGGTAGGTCGTTAAGACACCACAGGGCCAGTGGCAGCAGCTCCAGCCAGTTGGTAGCCTGCTTCTGCACTAAAAACGTGCGGAGACTGCCTGTAACCAGTTGCACAGCACTCTCTGCCCTGCCATTGGCCTGTGGCCGATAAGCAGAGGACTGCACCGACTCAATGCCCGACATTTGGGCGTATGTCTGAAAAAATTTGGAATTGACCAAGTGATCCTGGTCAGAATATACCTCCTGTGGTAATCCGAAGAAGCACACCACCCGCTGCAGAAAAAGCCTGGCCAGTTCCTCTGCTGTAATATGAGTATTACAGGGGATTCCCAAAATGTATCCCGTAAGTCTGCATACCACAATGACGATATAATTGTATGTGTGATTGTCTATTGTGATGGGATTGCTCTCGAGGCTCAAAAAATCCATCGAGAGTGAAGAAAAGGGGTATTCAGGTATTGGATAGTAATCCAATGTGTCTGGCTGTGGACCCCTGCGTGGTTTCACCACCTGGCACAGCCCACAGTGATTGCAGACATGTGCCACCTCCTGCTCCAGTGCCGTATGGCCCTTGGAGCTCCAGAAGCGCCTTTTGAAAAACTGCAGTAGCTTTTCCATCCCGGGATGCGCATAGCAATGTAGGGCCTCCAACACCCCACTTAAAATTTTACTAGGCACTACTATGCGTCCCTCCCTGCGCACTTTGCCATCACAATAAACGTATGGGTGCAGCACCCTATCCTGCTGCAGCTGAGGCCAAATGGGACCAATGATGTCATCTTACTGATAATATACCTCCCATGAATTGTGTAAAATTTTGATCTGAGCTGGGAGCTTGACACCTTGACTGGTCCCACGTTCAGCAGCTCCAGCCCAGGTACGTGCCAGCTCATGGAGGTCATTGCTGCACTGAGATTCACCCTCTTGTGCTGGGATGTATACCTGCTGTGGATTTTCCGTCGCTTGCGCTCTGCCCGCGTGGGACCGGCATCTGCGATTCCCTGCGAAACAACGCAAAGTAAATGGGGATATTCGCTCAGATCAGACGCAGCATCAGTCCACATGTGTCTCAGTGATTGATTGTATGAACGCACAGACATGAATTCCTGGTCCTCAGAGGCATCTCCCTGGTCGGCTGGGGGTTGAGGGGGTTCATCGGAACGCTCAGCCATTATCCTGAGCAGCGTCGCTTCCAGCTGGAAGAGCTCAGGGTGATCCTGCTTTAGCTGTTGGCGCCCCCGCTCAACTGCTTCCCTTTCATCCCTGCCCCAGCCCTCCGGATCCAGGTCGGACCCATGAAAATTTGAATCCTGCACTGCCCCCGCAGGATACGCCCATCGGGACAAACAGTCCACCACGACGGTTTGCTCCCCTGGGTGGTACTCGATTGTGAAATTAAATCGAGAGCGGAACTCGTGCCATCGGCCCCGTCTCCCGAGGGGTCCCGAGATGGTACACAGGTCCTCCTTGTACCACTGGAAGATACTGCCATGGTCAGTTTTCACCATGACCTCAGCACCCCCAATCCATGCCTGGAATTTGAGAAGGCAACATACCACAGCGTATGTTTCCTTCTCACGGGGGGTCCATCCACGCTGACCCTGGGCTCCATGTCCTATGCCCGTCCCCTGGAGCTTCTTTGAAACAAAATGCAACCGGGTGGAAGCTCCCATCCGGTTGCTCTTGCTCCAATGTTCCCCCGAAGGCAGAATCACTGGCGTCAGTAAGAATACGCCATCTACCTTCGGGGGAAGGGGTTATAAGGATTGACCGCGTCCACCAAGGAATCCTTGATTGCCCTGAATCCCACTCTCATGGCATCGTTCCACACGATGCGTGATTCCTTGGCGAACAACTTGACCCTCTTTCTTTTCTTCAGGGGGGTGCCATCAGGGTTCGGGCGTCCATTGCGTCGGTGACCATGTGCCGATGACCCACTGTCAGTGTCTGTGTCACCGTCATCCCATCGTCCTCTCCGACGATCGTCCTTACTGCTGTCCAAAGAGCTGGAGTCCTCAGAATCATCTGGGTCTCGGCCTCCTCCACGTCCAGAACGACCCTCGTATCATCGCTGCCCAGGATGTTCCCACTCGTCCTAGTCGCCGTGTCCATGCCCTCTGCGCTTTGTGCGATGACTGTGACGTCGTGAGGAGGGTCGTGATTTCTCGTACCCCCTGTAACGTGTGTGTTCCACTGTACGGCCCCTATCACGCCCTCTCCCTCCATACCGCGATTCCTCGTCTGTCGTGTCGTCATGCTCCGCTGTGACGGCCCGCACCTTGTGCTGGAACAACCTGCATGCACTGGGCGGAGGGTCCTTGCTGCTTAGGTGTTTCGGCGGCACCGCACAGACTTTGTCACACCTGGGCCGTCTCCCAGATCCATCACTGTCACTCTCCTGCTCTGAGGTTGATAAACTTGAAACGGACGGCGTATCTTCCATTTGCCGTACCCGTCGGCGCAATTGTCGCAGTGCCTCCTGCAACTTCTGGACGTCCCCTGACTGGCGTATTCCGTGGACTCGCCCGGATCGGTCCTGCAGCTCCTCAGCCAGTACTGCGTGCACTTCCTTCACACGCTGTTCGACATACCGGTGCATATCTTGTTGCGCCTGTTCTTGTATGCCACTGCTTTGGCTTTCAACCTCTGTCATGATCTTTTTCAGGTCTTGCTCACGCTGACGTCGGTGCGCAGTTGTGGCGGCACTTATCTGGTTGTCCAGGTATTCAGTGACTTGCCTGACACCCTCACGCACCTCGTCCTTCAGTGCGTGTTCCATTTCTTGTACCGCCGCAATCTGCTCCCCCAGGCCCTGTAGGTCGATTGCTACTCCTGTCTGCAATTTCTGCATTTGCCGATCAGCATGCTGTTGAATTTCCCATATTTCACCCTGAAATGCCGTCCATGGGTCCCGCACCCCGATCTTTCGCTCTAGCGCCCTCTCGGAGTCGGCCAGTTGTTTTTGGACCCCAGTAGTCAGCGTATCAGCGTGTGCCTCGATGTCCCGCTGCAAGGTCTGCTGTAACCTTCGACCTGTTTCTGTCACTTGTTGATGAACATATATTTTCAACTCGGCCGTTTGCGTGGATCCAGTCACCCGCATCTCTGCGATCTGGTTGCTCAGATGTTGCACTGCAGGTTCCCACTGACCCATTGTGCCGCGGGAGTTGTCAGCCCCGTGTGCTGTGTGCTCCTTCATCTCTCGCCATGTCGTGAGCTCCGTCTGCAACTCCCGCCGGATCTCTTTACACGTGGTGACGTGTTCCAATGCATTTTGTACTTCTTCCTGTATGTTGCCGCATGTTGTTTCCCACTCACGGGCACACTGCTTCACCTGTTTATTCATGTTCGCTGCGCTCCTGGTGCATGCCTCCATGCTCACCTTGGTCTGCGCCGCCAACTCCTCTCGTGCTCACACAGCATGCTGTATATCGTCATTAATTTGTCGCTGTAGTTGTTCCACTTTCTTGGCCACTTGGCTGCATGCATCCAGTTTGATCTCTATCATTCGCTCCACCTCCATGGACCGTTCTTGTAGCATATGACCAACAGCAAGTGTGGGCAAATCAGTTTTGCGCTCCACTTTCATAATCCAATCCGAAAATTGATCCATCCGTGCACTATCTTGCGAAGTCTGCTCACGGCGTTGCTTATCAGCGTCCGTCAACCACTCTTCATTTCGCCAAAATCTGATATCTCACAATTTTCTCTCTTCGCCCAATTGCTCCGTTAGGATGCGTACTTGCGTCTCATATATTTCTCTCCCCATTTGATCAACCCGTTTGGGCAATGATTGACCACTCTTGTGCGCCTCTTCACTCGCTGTGTTCGCTTGCTGCACCAATTGCTCCAACCCTCGCACTTTGGATTCCATTGCCACGTGTTTTTGTTGCAACTGTTGCCGATCTTGGTGTATGGACTCTTTGACTTGTCCCACTCGCAGTGCGAGCCGTTCTTGTGTACGTTGGCCGTCCCCCATTTGGTGTTGCAAACGCTCTTGATCACCATGTGTGCTCGTCATGCCTTGTTTCATGGTGTCCTTCAATTGCATGATATCATTGTCTTGGCGTTCCATGGCACTCTTAAGCTCTTGTAGTTGGCCGGCGAGTCGTTTGCATTCTCCTTGTCCGGCCATGTCGGATTGTATTTCACGCAACTGTCTCTCAAGGCGCCGTGTATCTCCTTGATGCTCCCCTGATTGTTTGACATCTTCGTCGTGTTGATTCAAGCGCGCTTGAAGGTCTCGAATGTGTTCTTCCATCCGCTCATGATCAATTATTTTATCATGTTCGCTCTCCATTGGTTCTTGTTCCAATTTTTCAACACGTTGCACGAGCTTCTTATACTCTTGATTCGGTTTCATGCGTTGTAACACATCTCCCATCACCTGGTTATAAATTTTCTTGGCTATGGCATTCACGAGGCTCTTGGGCACATGCACAATTGCATTTTCGGACCTTTCATATGCTTCATCTCCATCTTCGGTTTGTGAAACGCGGCGCTTTTTTGGTTTCTTAAAGCGCAGCGAGTGGTCCTTTCCCCTTGGTGTGATACGCATTTTGAATAACGGTCGCCTTGTATCGCCAAACAACACCCGTCGATTTGATTGACTCCCAGATTTGTCAACCGAAGCGTGTTGAGTCGGCGTCACGTATTGGTCGTGTAGGGCAACGAGTAGTGCCTCAATAGACGAATCAAATTGCCGACCTTTCTGCATGATTACCTTCGTTGTAACCGATGCATCTTGACAATCAATGGATTGTGAGGCTTGCTCGTCGTGATATTCCACAGATTCGCTCATTGCAAAAGAAAGAGAAAGCAAGCACCCTTCTTGAAATGTCCAAAGCCTTGATAAACCCAAAGGGGACGTGTCTCGTCACACCGATAAGCACAAGATTGTTATCTTGGTGTCTATTTGTGGTGGTGATATTGGTGAAGTGACACACACGCCCCACTTTTGCAAAACAAAATCCATCAAGGTTCCCGAATGCACCCAATGCACAATGGAGGTCACCAGGTGTACCGCAAAGGCCAATTTCAAATCCACTTCTGAATTATTGATAACATAATGTCATCTTGCTCTTATCTACAAAGGAGGCAACACAAAGATAAGCACATTCCTACCAAACACGAAAGCATGAGAGCAAAATCAATACTCAATTCAACACAAAGCTACATAACAGATGATTCCAAAAAGGAATGAACTCAAAACAATATCAAAGCAAATTCAAGCAACAAAGTAAACCATCAAGACATGAAAGGATACCAACACCAAAACACACAAAGAGGACAAGAGGAGAAGAGAAGCAAGCATTCTGATGACAACATGCCCCACATCACAATGCAACAAACATCCACGCAAACTACAATATGGGCTTGCAAACTCCAAACAATTCATACATCTCAAAATGAATTTCGGGAGAGAAAGCCAAACATAATGAAGCGATACCCAGAACCTATGGCCCATGGCCCGGAGGCCTGTGAGCCGTCACACCCGTGCGGAAGCCGTTGACACCGGCTGTCAGCAGGAGATCCCTGTTCTCTAACCCGTGAAATCTGGAATCCGATTTCTAACCAATAAATCGATTTAGAATTACCATAATTTTATTGTCTTAGGCGATTTTCAGTCGGAAATCGGTGAAATACCCGATTTCTACCACGATTTCTAGTTGTCGTGAGATCGCCGCCTGATGTTGCCTGTTCGCGCGCCTTTGTCGCCTCTCCGTGGCGAGTTTTGTGATGAACTTTTCTCGAGTACATGCTAGTTCTAAGAGAACTTAAGGGCTGAATCTAGAGTGTATTTCATGTACTATCATCTGGTGTGTTCACCAGCATTTTTTGCCGTTGCGTCTTCGAGAAAATCAGCGCGCAAGCTTTTCCGTCGATCGCTCGAACTCATGGTTCTCAAGTACCATGAGTTTGGACGGAACCCTACATTCCCCCCCTATGCCTTCCATCCATACCCCTCTCATGTGGGCATATCACTTTGTGTAGGGAAGCGGGCAATGGCGATGTTTCAGGCAGCCTATGGGTCTCGCAAACCCAAGTCGTTTGCGTGCGCAAACGCTAACTTTGTGGCCTTGTGAGCATGAACGTTAATAGCCAAACACAATGCACACGAGACCAGAAGCCCCAGGCCATTTTCGGTTTTCGAGCCAATTCAACGATGGCTCCACGCAATTCAATGCGTACCAAAAGTCTTTTTTGGAAAGAGGGCAAGTTTTGGTCGAAACTTCAGCCAAAATGGCCAAACCCCCGAGGCTGGTACTCAAAGCCTATGTGGAGTTGAGCCTCGAACCAAGGCAATATGTAAAGTAGAGACCACGAAGTACACCGTGGATGCCATGGTTGTATTTTACAACCTTGTCTTCTATTTTAGATAATTTCGGCTTGTGAGCAAGCGTGCCATACTGCCTCTTTGCACACGCGCTCATATGCAAGCACTAACGACACAAGTGGGCGGAGACAATCTAACCATAGTGGGCATATTTGAAGGCACCTACTATGGGCCTACTCCAAAAGTGTTTACTCATATTTTTGTTCCTCAATGACCCAAAGATATGTTCATGCCAATATCGCCGATATATGCACTTTTTCCCATAAATAGTGTGCTTCAAAAATTGAGGTGTTAAAAATGTTTCCATTATTGTTTGAACCTCAACCCTTGTTGCAAAAGGGAAGCAAAGCTTCGGTTTGCATCCATGCAAAAGCCCGAGGCTCCTTTCTCTTGTGATATGGAGATGCGATTTTTGGAGGGACCACTTTTGGGTGAATTTTGGCCGTTTTGCCCGGAATGGCCACAAACCCCATCTCCCCCTGATTTCGCCCACAAGCGGGCGTGCGCCACTTGACCAAGGTTAAGAACAATTCGGAGAGGGCACATAAACCCGCATCGAATGGGGTGTTTCCTCATGTGGCCTCTCCTCTCGAAGGGAGAGTTGTGAGTCACCCAATTTGGGGTATGTTGCCATTCTGCCCCATTTGTGTATCACTTTCCCTCCAAATGGGGAAAATGGCTAGAGGCAACCATGAGGGTTGGCAAGTGGCATATATTGGGACCTAAGTCCCATGTGTCTATAGCATCTTTGGTTGAAAGGATCCTCGCCGTGGCGATGGAGATATGGAATCATGAGTGTGGGCCGTTTTGGCCATATTTCGCTGTTTTTGCCATTGTATGTCATATTGGAATTACCATATCTCCATGGGGCACAGGATCTAGCCATGGGGGAAGGGCAATTATTGTAGCTCATGAATAAGGGTTGAAAGCCATTGAGTTTGGTACTTACTCTTTTGGCTCATCTGGAGTTATTCAACTTTTGGTGCGATCCATGATCCCCCCGTTTGCACGGCATGCTGCTTTCTGCCCCATCCGTGTGGTCATCCCCTCGGTGAACAGCAAGCAGCCAGTGTGACAGCAAGCCATAACCCAGGGCATGGGACCAACAGGGATATCAAGGGTTGTGAATCAAGGCTTGGCTCGTCAACATCGCCAAAGATTCCCACCCTGGATGGTCGACCGAGACGGCCGATTTTGCTATTTTGGCAATTATGACCCCACTTGACGAACCCGTGGTGCCCTGATGCCGGAACATCAGAGGGAACCAGGTTGGGTGAGGGCTCCCGAAAGTTCGTAGGCTAAGGGCATGGAGTCTGTTGCCTCGTCCCTACCTCTGGCGGGTCCGGATGAGGGGTCAATTGTGGAGATTTTTGAGCTAACATCAGTTTGGGCTGAAACAGCCCATTTTCAGCTTCCAACTCCTAGGGGATAATGGCGGGGACATATCTCTCGCTCAGAGTGAAGCTGGGACCAGCTGTGAAGGGAGCATGGGAGGCCATTGTTGGTTGGCCTTGGAGTGCCTTGGTTCCCAGGAACTCGCCTGTGGCTGGGCGGGATCCCTCCCCTATTGGCAGGGTTTCAGGGTCCGGACTGAGTAGGACATGGGTTGTGTTTGAGCCCCCGCCCCTGCCAGCCACTGGGAGGGATGGACCTGGGATGGGGATACGAGTCGGGACTGATTGTCTTTTCTCCTGTGATGCCCTTACCCCAGTCCAGTCTTAACCCCATGTGTACATATTATGATGTGTTGCCCTACATACTTTTGTTCCCTTGTTTCAGAGTGGCAAGGATCCTGAAACGCTTTGTCTCATGACACGAGCGTAATGATGCCCCTGTGAGCGCAGTGCTTTGCCTGCCTGCTTGCCTGTGCGTGTCACCGCAGCGTCCCGTGGCCAGGCCCCCCACGGGAACGCGTGAAAAGCGTTTCACCGCCGCGGCGTTACCCAGCCTTCGCGTGCCACTCGGGGCCTTCGAGGGGTACGAGCAGCACCCCAACCCCTAGGACTCCAGGACCATCACAGAGCCCGCAGCGCCGCCCAGAGCATCGCCCTGAGCGACCACGGAAGCGCAGCGACCGTGAAGGAGGTGGACAGACCAGGACTCCCACATCAGAGAAGTCCCACCGGCCAACCAGCAAGGCGGGACACCCAGCTTCACCAGCCGCGTCAACCACCTCGACAACCACACCGGAGCAACCGCTTCAACAACCACCACCAAGGACCTCAAGACCAAGTACGCCCCCCGCTGCCATGGTAAACTGGCAAGAAGCGGGCAAGACGTGGCCGCGGCCCCACCCCCATGCGGTGCGCCTACTGCGTGGGTTAGTGTGGGACCAGCAGTATCGCCAAAGCAACCCCCAGTGCGAAGGCGGCATGCCCGGGAGCTTCGAGCTCCGCGAGGACATGGGCCCCGATCGCCTGCAGGCAGTCGAAGACTGGCTGCGGGTGGAAGGGTTTGCCTTCCGCTTCCGCCAGAGGTGCTGGAGGGTCTGGACGCGGCCAGACAGGCCCGGCGAAGGGCTGCGCCCCGACGGGATTGAGGAGGACGAGAAGCCCAACGAGTACCCGTTGGGCGCCACGATCAATGTCTCCATGTGGGACATGATTGAGAAGGAGTTCCCGGAGCTGGGGAACGAGCGCACGCTGCAGGGCAGCAGCAGTAGCGCGTCTCCTGGGAAGGAGAAGCGTTCCGCCGGGGACAGGAAGCGGGAAAGGAAATGGCGGGACCACCAGGAATCCCTGGCCGCTGAAGCCGCCCAAGGCGCCAGGGGCGGAACCCCAGCCCACAGCCCCCAACGAGCGTGTGGTGGTCACCACCCCGGCCACACCACCCTTGGCAACTTCCTGGGAGTCGCCAAGCAGGCCAAGGCCAAGCCCCGTCCGCTGCTCCTGAGGAAGTCAGGCCCGAGCAGCGACGTGGAGTCGGCCCACCGCGGGAGGATGCCGGCCGACCAGGCCAGCTCCAGCAGCAGCGTCACTCCCCACCAAAGGGATGTGGCGCGCGCCTGCGAGCGCACCTTATCGGTGCCCTGCAACCTTTGGGTTGCCCGTCAACGGGCCACGCAGCGGAACGCTGCCGTGGAGGGCGCCGTCGGCATCGCCCAGGAGGAGGCCACAGAGTGGGGCAGAGGCATGGCCCTCGACGCCTCGACCGTCGAGGCCATCGCGGCCGGTCTGACGGCTGCGGTTGCCCGTGAGGCAGCGACTGCCCGGATCACGGGTGAGGTGGCGGCAGCCGCCCAGGAAGCCCGCCTGACCCAGGAGGCCATTGCCTGCAAGGAGGCCGAGGTGAAGGCGCTGGAAGAGGCGCTTGCCCAAGAGAGGGCAAAGAAGGAGGCGAAGGAAAGGGCCCACGCCGAGGCAACGGCTAAGGCCCAGGCGGACGCCGCCAGGAAGGACGCCATCGAGGACGCGCGACGGAAGGTCGCTGAGGAGAGGGCGGAGACGGAGGCGGAGCTGGCGGCGTTGGAAGGCGGCTCGAGCTTTTCGAAGGGGACGCCTCCTTAAAGATGGCGCTGGATCCGGAGGAGGTGGGGACGGGCAGCAGTGGGAGCAGTGGCCCCACTGCCCACCGACAGAGGAAGGGTAAGGGGAAGACCCCCGAGAGGTCACGGAGGCCAGCGGGCGGACACCCCCACGACTCCGACCCCTTCTTCACCGCCAGCGACGGGGATGAACGAGGCCGCAGACATCGCCGAGGAGTGGCTGGCGGAGGAGGCGGAGACGTCCCCATGGAGCCGGAAGCTGAGGATGAGGATCTCCCTCCTCCCTGACGGAGCTCGGAGTCTTCTGCGTGCGGGACCGAGACGCCCAGCTGGGGCGACATGGACGAGGATGATGACATGGACTTCGACTACACGAAGAAGCCCCCATCCTCGGACCCACCGAGGCTACCCAGCGGACACCCACCGGGACCCCCTGGCGGAGGACCATCAGGACCCCCTGGAGGACGCCCACCAAGTGGGCCCCCTGGAGGCGGACCACTGGGCGGGGGGGGACCCCCTGGACCGGGCGGATCCGGCGGAGGCCCTCCTGGAGGACCCCCTGGGGACCCCGACGACCCACCAGGGAACGGCGACCCAGATGCCACCTGGCGGTGGATTGTCCACGTCCGCAGGAGGGTCCAGTCCCTCGAGCACGAGGTAGACACGGGCAAGGGCGAGATGACTCGCATCGCCAGGGTCGCTGCGGGCGCACAGAGGGAGCTCGATATAACCAAGATCGAGATGGTCAAGAGCGCCAAGGTCGCCACTGCCACCCAGAGGGAGCTGGACATCGCCAGGGGCGAGACCAAGCTCCTGAACAAGGTCATCAGCGGCCTGCAGCGGAGTTTGGACGTGCTGGAAGGCCGTGAGAGCAACGGCAGTGACCACACACCCCTGGAGTCTGGCTCGTCGGACGACGGCTGGGGACCCGGACCAGGTCCAGGCAGACCCCACGCCCCTGTCGGAGCCCCCAGGTGTCGCCCCAGCCCCAGTGCCCCCTCTCTCAGCGCCCCCTCTCACCACAGCGTGGGCCGCCGCAACGAGCGCGTGCCGCCCGGCAGTGGCAGTGAGGATTGGCGTGATGAGTGGCTCAGCACGGAGTACCAAAACCGCCGTGCTCCATTGCGGACACCGGTACGCCCCCGACGCCCTGCACCAGCCCACGAGCCAATCCCAATGGCTGGCGGGCGTTATGGTGGACTTAGGGATGAGGTCCCCGGAGGAGACATGGAGTGGGATATCGGCGGAGGTGAGGAAGACCTGGAGGAGTACGGCATTTCCCCGCCGCGTGGTGTACGACGGGAGGCCGCTGAACGCAGCCGCTGGCGCCGTGATGAGGAGGCATACATTGAAGGGGTACGGCGTGAACATCTAGGTTCAGCGTACATGGAGGAACCACGGCGTAGCGAAGCGGATACCGGGGAGGAGATGGAGGTGGCGGCCGTGGGAGTCTGTGGGAGAGGCCGATGGGAACCTCGGTCGACCTCGCTGCCGGCGTTCATGGTCCCCAAGGCCGCGGATGCCGCCGTGTGGGAGGACCTGAAGGACATGAAGCCTCCCATGTACGATGGCAACCCCCTCAACCTCGACCTCTTCTTGGAGAAGCTGGACGATTGGGGGGTGACCGTCACTGAAGACATGGATCCCGCAGATGCGGAGAGATATGTCTTCAAACGGTTCAGGTACCGTCTGCCAGAAGTGCTCCAAGAGCTATACTTCGTGGCGACCAAGGAGGGGAAAATCAAGACCCTCAAGGAAGCCAAGAAGTTGCTCAACGAGCAGGAGCGGGTGGACGCTCCGCAGGTGGCTGCCAAGCGGTGGAAGTCCATCAAGCCTCAGCATGATGGTTGGGAGATCCAGCTACGAGATTGGCGGGACTTCCGGGGGCAATACACCCTCTTCCGCCGCAACGTGGAGGACTGGAATGAGGGTGACAAGCAGGCCCGCCTGCTCTCCATGCTGCCGGAAGCATTGATCAAGAGAGTCACCAAGGAGGAAGCCAAGAGGGCCAAGTCCAACCACACGGTCAAGATGATGCTCCCCAAGGAGGATCATACGAACGTGGTGGCTTGGGCAAAAAAGAACGTGGCCCGGGATGTCAAACGGCACTCCCTGCGGAACGCTCTCCTCATCACCGTCACAGGCGATCGCGAGAAGAGCGCGATGTGGCGTCTTGATGAGTGTGACGTGACGGCCAGACCATCCGTCTGCAGGCCATCTTGGCGCGGATGAGCTGCGACGAGATCCTGGAGTGGGTTGGAGAGGAGGTGCTCAAGGAGTACCGGAACCTCCACCACACCCGCGGGTTGAGGCCCGGCGACCGCGACGTCAACTACGTTGGCGAGGGGCCTGGCGGGGAAGCTGCCATGGACCCAGCGGGAGCCGATGGCGGTGAGGCTCTCGATGATGATGACGACGACGATGAGCCCGCGGAGATGGCCGTTTGTGCCTTCGTCGCCAACAACCTGAACGCGGGAAGCAACCGGGGAAGCTGGAAGCCCCTGCAGCAGGGTTGGAAGAAGAAGGAGAAGAAGGACCCTCCCCGCATTGGCAACCCTCCGCTGTCCTTTGGGGAGTTCATACGAGCTCACCCTCAGGGCTGTTTTGTGTGTTATGGAAGGAAGCAAGGCTTCAACCATGACCACCGAACATGCCCCATCCACCAGGCCGACACGGAGGCCTACAAGAAGGCGCACGGGTCGAAGAAGCGTGCGCCCGCGGGTATCCGGGAAGCCAAAGTGGACAAGGACGAGCTCTCCAAGCTGATGTCGGTGGGGACCGAGTTAGCCAAGGAGATCCAGGAGATCAAGAGGAACTGGGTCCCCAGGTCGGACGACAAGAACAAGGAGAACGACAAGGACAAGGACAAGAAGGGTAGGAAAAGGGGAAAGAAGAAGGGGGTCAACGAGGTTGATGCGGAGGAGAGTACCCCTACTACCACAACCGACGCCCCTTAGCGGAGCCCCTGCAGCCAAGGGCCCCAGCTAGGGCGGTCGCAGGATGGTGTCGTGGGAAGCGCCACACCATCCCAGTCGGGAGTCGGTAAGCACAAAGGGACCGCCGCGGGCGGAAGGCCCGGTCCGGCACCCGACAGTCGCGGTAGCGGGGTGAGGGCAAGTGAGGGCACGAACCCTTGCACCCGTCCATCCTTCGCGACCAAGAATGTATTTGATGTGCTTCAAGATCTATCCGAGAGTATCGGTGGATCACCCGGACCGCAGCTGGATGCTGCAGATGGGCAGCCTGAGCCCATTGTCCACCACCTGCACCAGTCGCTTGTTGAGCTTCTGGAACGGCCGGAGATCCTGAGCTTGCACGCCGTGCGCCGAGTGGGGCGTGGGCGGCAGTTGCACCTTAAGGTCCGCGCCTTATGCGGGGAAGTGGAGAAGGTCTTCGACGTGTTGGTCGACACGGGAGCTCAGGTCAGCTTGGTCAAGGCTGGCCTACTTCCGCCAGAGTGTTTGACCGTCAGTCGGAAACCTGTAAGGCTGAAGGTGGCGAACGGCCAGTACATGGTGGGAGGCACGAAGGAAGCGGCCATTGGGCTGCAGTTCGTGAACCACCGTGAGCTGAGCCGCCCGGACCTCGGCAAGGAAAACCTCCTGCAAGGTCGCTTCTACGAGGCCGAGATGGACTGGGACATGATCGTTGGGTACGACTTCATGATGGAGACGGACTCCGGCGTTCTCCCGGCCCAGGCCTCAATGACCCTGTACCAGGACGACCAGCTCTCGTGGCTGTCGTCACCTGAACACCATGTGGAATGCCAATGGATCCACCCGGAACGCAATCAGCTCGAAGTGGCCGCGCTGGGCACTGAGCCAACTGGGCCAGCAAACGAGGAGTACGGCGTAATGCCGGAAGTGGCGAGCCGAGTGGTTGCGGACCTGGGAGCTTCGGATCTGGCCCTGGATGCGTTCTCTTCAGGAACCTCCGCCCATCTTCGGGTTTGTGAGAAGTACTGGAGCGCCCAGGACTCCGCGTGGAAGAAGCACTGGGGTCCGCATCAGGGTTTGATGTGGATCCATTGCCCCCGATGGGACACTCCAAGGGCGGTAGCGAGAATTCGCAAGCACCGCTCCAAGGCAGTGCTGGTTGTTCCTATGGGATGCAGCGAGGAGGAAGGCACCCGACATTGGGTGGTCTCATTGACCAACAAGACCTTAAACAAGGTCCTCCTACCGGCTGGAGAGAGTGTCCATCAGGACGCTAAGGGACAGCCCGTGCCACCCCAGAGATGGTCAACGGAATTCCACTATGTGGATGGGGGCCTTGAACAGGCCGTTACCACGGACTTCGTGTGTGTGAACCGCATCATAGCGGAGCCATGGCGGCAATGCTTTTGCGGTTTCTCCTGCTGACATCGGAGATTCAGAAGACCCCCTCACGGAAGAGGAGTTAGATCTGGTTAAGGGGTATATGGATCAGCCCTCTCACGACTCGGGAAGCCAGCGTGAGGGCAAGGGCCAGGACAAAGCCTGGTGGGAAGTGGACTCGATCGTCTCTGGTTCCTATGATGGGAATACCTTCGTAAAGAGGGTGCTGGACCACATGTCCAGCCAGGACGAGCCAATCGGCGGGAACCCACCCACCTACGGTGACTTGTTCCGAGGCAAGACCAGAGATGGCCCTTTGGGCCAACTGGGAAGACCACTTGAGCCCAAACCGAGTGGGATCGCTACCCCTCAAGTAAGCTCAGTGGTCCAGGTGCCCGGAAAGGCCAAAGCGGAGTCTGATGATTGCCCCAAGATCCAGGCATTGAGGGCCAGGCTGAAGCAGAAGTATGGTGACACCTTCTTCAGCGGAAAGCCTGTGTTTCCCCCACCGGTGCGCGGACCGTATGGCGAGGCCAAGATACGACTGAAGCAGGACCCCCGTGTGTATCGACACCGGGAGTTCGCCCTGCGGGGCGAAAGGAAGGAGGCCATGGAGAAGATCCTCCGTCACTTCATCGAGAGAGGCTGGCTTGAGCCGTGCCACTCCAAGTGGGCCTCTCCGTGCCTCGTCGTCCTCAAGACGGTGGCCGGTGAGTGGCAGCTCGTGGTCGACTACCGCGGCCTAAACGCCGAAACGCAGCATGACAGCTATACGCTGCCCCTCATTGAGGATATGCTGCAAAAACAACACCGGCGGAGGATCTTCACGGTGATTGACCTGAAACATGGTTATCATCAGATGCCTCTCGCCGAGGAGTCCCATGCCTGCACAGCCATGAGCACCCCACTTGGACCTCTTAAGTGGAAGGTGATGCCCATTGGAGTTACCAACGGCAATGCGGCTTTTCAGCCGATGCAGGAGAACCTGCTTGAGGCGGTGCGTGACTGTGCGGACCCCTTCGTGGATGACGTGATCATCGCGTCCGGGGACCCCAATATGAGCTACGAGGAGCTCCTGGAGGCACATGAGAGGGACGTCACTCGAGTGCTGGACCTTCTGGCTCGGCACAAACTCGGGGGCAGCAGTGACAAGGCCACCATTGCAGTAAGCGAGGTGGTCTTTGCTGGCCACGTAGTTCGAAACGAGCAGCAGAAGCCCATACCTGGCAAGGTGGCTGCGATTGAGCACTGGGAAAAGCCCAAAACGGTCTCTGAGCTGCGTGCGTACTTGGGGTTCTGCAACTACTACTCGGGGTATATCAAGATGTATGCCGAGTATGCAGCCCCCATGACGACCATGCTCAAGGGCAACCGAGAGGAGACCAAGAAGGGGTCCAAGAAGGCTCTGGTCTGGAATGATGAGTCCGACCGTGCCTTTGTGGGGATGAAACAGGCGCTGCTATCCGCAGTGGGTCTGCACCTCGTGGATCCTGACCGAGGGTTCGTCCTGCGCACCGACGCTTCCGACTACGCCGTTGGCGCTGTGTTTGAGCAAGTGCTTAACGATGGGAGGCACGTGCCCGTGGCCTTCTGGAGCCGAGTCCTGGCAAAAGGCCAGAGACGGACGTGGACGCCCCGAGAAAAGGAGGCGTATGCCATCGTCATGGCTCTCAGGAAATGGGCTGGGTACATAGCCCTCCATCCCGTCACCGTCTGCACCGACCATCAGAGTCTGCAGTCGTGGCACAAAGAGCACGTGGACACCCCCTCTGGTCCCGCCTTCCGACGGGCAAGATGGCATGAGACCTTGGCCAAGTTGGACCTCACGGTTGTGTATGTTCCTGGCAAGGACAACACCGTGGCGGACTGTGTCAGCAGGTGGGCCTATCCCGCCAGCAAGTGCATGACGGATGTGTCTGCCCATGGTGATGAGGCTGAGACCGCTGAAGCCAAGAGGATCATAGAAATGGAGCGCCTGATGGAGGAGGAGGGTGTTAAATGCTTCGTCGTCATGGCTGCGGATGCCCCCCTCGGAACGAGGATGGGCAGGGCGGTCAGAGTACTCGCCCCTGATGGAGCTGAGTCCGACAAGCATCTCTTCCCTGAATCTTGCCTCCAGGACGACTGGACCGACGACTACGCCAAGTCTGATGCCTTTCAGGCCGAATATAGGGCTGTGACCGACCCTGATGATGGGCAGAAGTGGCCAAAGGGGCTGACTGAGGAGGATGGCAAGCTCTACCGGAATGGTAAGCTGCTGGTCCCAGAGTCCCGAGTGCTCGAGCTATGTGAGGCTTGGCACCACCACATGCTGCAACCAGGGGTCAAGAAGCAGGCCCTGGACATGCAGCGCAGGTTCGAGATCGACCAGATCCGTCTCTACACCGCCATCAAGAAGGTCAGGAAGGGTTGCTCGGTCTGTCAGGCCTGCAATCCTGATAACCAGAACGTCAAGGGGGAAGCCCAATGGACTCCGGTGCCTGACGAGCCCATGGAGAGCGTGGCCATGAACGTCTCCTCCATGCCCTAAGTGCACATTGGCAAGGAGAGGCACGCAAAAAGGGGTTGCTTGCGAAGGAAGTGGCAGTCGTGATGATTCGTCATTGGCTGACCGTCTTTGACATCCCCCGCACCATTTGCAGTGATCGAGGGCCCCAGTTTACTGGTGGCTGGTTCAAGGCCATGTGTTTCCTAATGGGAATACGTCATGCCAAGAGCGTCGCCTATCTCAGCCAGTCTAACGGCCGGGCTGAAGTGGCTGGACGGCAGCTGTTCGAGAAGCTGCGCAAGATTCACATCACCAATCCACGTCGGAACTGGTTTGAGGAGATGTGGCCCGCTCTGAAGGCCCATCATGACACCCCCACTCCGGGTGGTTTGTCCCCTCACCAGAGTCTGTTTGGCAGGGACCCCCTTAGTCGGGGACTGCCCTTGTCTGGTGATGGTATGGCCATGGACGCCAAGAATTCTTTGCGCGGCAAGAGGCAACGGCGCGGGACATCCGCCAGCAGCTCGAGAAGGAGCATGCTGAGCGTCAGAAGTCCGCCCCGAGCTCGACAGCGCAAAAGTTCAGGGTGGGAGACCCGGCGTGGGTGATCAGACCCCGCCCTATGGGCACCCACCGCACCAAAACCTGGTTCACACCCAGAGAAGTGGTCCGCAGGATTGGTGAGGACACCTACCGCATCAAGGTGGGTCACGGACAGTCCCGGGAGCGCCAGGAGAGTCAACTCCGTGTGCGGGAACCCGACCTCCGTGGCCAGCATGTGTCCCTGAACTATGCCGCACATGAGGCTGATTCGGACGACGATTATGCTGAGCAGGACGACTATACCGTCGAGAAGATCCTGGCCCAGCATCCGAACGCCTCGGCACCCGGAGGCCTGAAGTTCAAGGTTCGTTGGCGAGGCTATGGGCCGTCCCAAGGCACCTGGGAACCCGTCTCCTCGTTCGTGCCGCGGATTAATACTCCCTTCATGGACTACATCCGCAAGCATAAGACGAAGATCCATGTCTCAGACTTGGCAGCACTCACCCGGGCAATTGCAGCCAGGGGCGCCTGATCATCGCCCTGAGCTCTCCCCTGATGCAGTTTGAGCACCTGTGAGGTCGACCAATCGTCCCTCACTTGCTTGCTCTCTTCCATCTTCCGGTGACCTGCCATCAGAGTGGCCATATATCCCCCCCCTGCTGAATTCAGAGGAGGATGGCCCCTCTCTTTCAATTCTGGTCGTCACTCCCCGCCTGCTGAATCCTTGGGAAACCAGGCAGAGCGACTGACCTTGACATTTTTTGAGCTCTTGGGGCCTTGAAGCCCATACGACGTTGCGCAACGGATGCCGCTGTCATCGGCATTGCGATTTTTTGGTGTGTGGTCTGGTCCCATGGCACTTGCGGGATCCAGACCAGTCTACGTGTGTCTGCAGACTATAAATGGCCTGAACTCAGGCGGTTTCCTGTCCACCCTCCTGCATATGCCTTATCCTAACCGGGGCGTGGTTTGGCGCTCTACCCAGAGCGTGTTTACACGCCTACTTATCCCGATTATTGCTTACCTTTCTGCCCCCCCCAGGATATGTGCCTCTGTATGTTGCGTATTATCAGCCCATCAGCGCCTATGGACTGTTTTTCTCGAATCGGAATATGCAAGCGCCTTGAGTCGCCGTTTACATGCTTTTACATAAGGTCCAGCCTGGACCAGTTCCTAAGTACAGATTCTTCTGTTTGAGTGCCCGTGATACCGTGTGCATTAGTGGCTGTGATGTGCTGAGATCCTGATGGCGCCAGGCGGGAAGCCCAGTTGCCTGACTACACTCCCAGCGGTCCGCCACTGTCAGTCCCAGTGTAAGCCTACCGACTCGCAGACGCACTTGCAGTCGGGTGGCGACCTCCGGTGTCCTGACCTCGGTCAGTCTGCCTGGGAAACTGGTGGTTTGAGGATTCGACGCCTCCGCCGATACTGCATGGGGACTCCCCCATGCATGGCCTTCGTGGTAATTGGGCGAGGGAAAAGACGGCCTTGATGCCCGATCCCTTAAGGAGGAGCTGGTTCGGCTGTACCACTCTGGACTCGCGTCGTGGATATGGACATCGTGCGCCCAAGGAAGGACCCGTGGGGACTCTCCCCTAGCCTGCGGCCTTGGGAAGCCTGGGGTAGCCTGATGGATCTTTGTGGTCGCTTTCGACCTATGGGACCACCTCGGTCGTCGTGTGACGCCTATGTTGGCCGTGTATGCCACTGCCACTGTGGTAGTGACCGTCGCAGCCGGCACCCGGTGCGCCTGGTATGGGTTAACGGGTCCTTCTGATGCCGAACAATCGCCGCCAGGACCCGGGACTTGATACTTGATACTACACTTCCAGTTACTAACAGCTACAGCACCGTACCTGTCTTGCTGTGGGATTTGGGCAGCCTAACCTGCAAATCAGCCTGAAGTGAGGATGTGACACCCCCCCCCCTTCAGGGGATGGTCCTGGGTACCCGCTGCCATGCTTGGGTGTTATCGAGCCCCCCCCAGGGTTTGCTCTAAGGAGGGGGGTGAAGCGGTACCGAGAAATTATGGCCCATGGCCCGGAGGCCTGTGTGCCGTCACACCCGTGCGGAAGCCGTTGACACCGGCTGTCAGCGGGACATCCCTGTTCTCTAACCCGCGAAATCTGGAATCTGATTTCTAACCAATAAATCGATTTAGAATTACCATAATTTTATTGTCTTAGGCGATTTTCAGTCAGAAATCGGTGAAATACCCGATTTTTACCGCGATTTCTAATTGTCGTGAAATCGCCGCCTGATGTCGCCTGTTCGCGCGCCTTTGTCGCTTCTCCGTGGCGAGTTTTGTGATGAACTTTTCTCGAGTACCTGTGAGGTTCTAAGAGAACTTAAGGGCTGAATCTAGAGGGTATTTCATGTACTATCATCTGTGGTGTTCACCAGAATTTTTCGCCGTTGCGTCTTCGAGAAAATCAGCGCGCAAGCTTTTCCGTCGATCGCTCGAACTCATGGTTGTCAAGTACCATGAGTTCGGACGGAACCCTACATAACCCCCCTATGCCTTTCATCCATGCCCCTTTCACGTGGGCATATCACTTTGTGTAGGGAAGCGGGCAATGGCGATGTTTTAGGCAGCCTATGGGTCTCGCAAACCCAAGTCGTTTGCGTGCGCAAACGCTAACTTTGTGGCCTTGTGAGCATGAACATTAACGACCAAACACAATGCTCACAAGACCAGAAGCCCCAGGCCATTTTCGTTTTTCGAGCCAATTCAACGATGGCTCCACGCAATTCAATGCGTACCAAAAGTCTATTTTCGAAAGAGGGCAAGTTTTGGTCGAAAATTAGGCCAAAATGGCCAAACCCCCGAGGCTCGTACTCAAAGCCTATGGGGGGTTGAGCCTTGCAATATGTAAAGTAGAGACCACGAAAGACATCGTGGATGGCTTGGTTGATTTTTACAACCTTGTCTTCTATTTTATATAATTTCGCCTTGTGAGCACGCGTGCCATACTGCCTCTTTGCACACGCGCTCATATGCAAGCACTAACGACACGAGTGGGCGGTCGTAATCTAACCATAGTGGGCATATTTGAAGGCACCTACTATGGGCCTACTCCACAAGTGTTTACTCATATTTTTGTTCCTCAATGACTCAAAGATATGTTCATGCCAATATCGCCGATATATGCACTTTTTCCCATAAATAGTGTGCTTCAAGAATTGAGGTGTTAAAAATGTTTCCATTATGCTTTGGACCTCAACCCTTGTTGCAAAAGGGAAGCAAAGCTTCGGTTTGCATCCATGCAAAAGCCCGAGGCTCCTTTCTCTTGTGATACGGAGATGCGATTTTTGGAGGGACCACTTTTGGGTGAATTTTGGCCGTTTTGCCCGGAATGGCCACAAACCCCATCTCCCCCTGATTTCGCCCCCGAGGTTGCGTGCGCCACTTGACCAAGGGTAAGGGCAGTTCGGAGAGGGCACATAAACCCGCATCGAATGGGGTGTTTCCTCATGTGGCCTCTTTTCTCGAAGGGAGAGTTGTGAGTCACCCAATTTGGGGTATGTTGCCATTCTGCCCCATTTGTGTATCACTTTCCCCCCAATGGGGAAAATGGCTAGAGGCGACCATGATGGTTGGCAAGTGGCAAATATTGGGACCTAAGTCCCTCGTGTCTATAGCATCTTTGGTTGAAAGGATCCTCGCTGTGGCCATGGAGATATGGATCATGAGTGTGGGCCATTTTGGCCATATTTCGCTGTTTTTGCCATTGTATGTCATATTGGAATTACCATCACTCCATGGGGCACAGGATCTAGCCAGAAATGAGGGGCGATTATTGTAGCTCATGAATAAGGGTTGAAAGCCATTGAGTTTCGTATTTACTCCTTTGGCTCATCCGGAGTTATTCAACTTTTGGTGCGATCCATGATCCCCCCGTTTGCACCGCATGCTGCTTTCTGCCCCATCCGTGTGGTCATCCCCTCGGTGAACAGCAAGCAGCCAGTGTGACAGCAAGCCATAACCCAGGGCATGGGACCAACGGAGATTTCAAGGGTTGTGAATCAAGGCTTGGCTCGTCAATATCGCCAAATTTTCCTACCCTGGACGGTCGACCGAGACGGCCAATTTTGCTATTTTGGCAATTATGACCCCACTTGACGAACCCGTGGTGCCCTGATGCCGGGACCTCAATTGGAACCAGGTTGGGTGAGGGCTCCATGGAGTTCGTAGGCGAAGGGCATGGAGTCAGTTGCCTCGTCCCTACCGCTGGCGGGTCCGGACGAGGGGTCAATTTTGGAGATTTTTGAGCTAATATCAGTTTAGGCTGAAACAGCCCATTTTCAGCTACCAACTCCTAGGGGATAATGGCGGGGTCATATCTCTCGCTCCGAGAGGAGTTGCGACGCGCCGTTGGGGGAGCATGCGGAGCTACTGTTGGTTGGCCTTGGAGTGCCTTGGTTCCCAGGAACTCGCCTGTGGCTGGGCGGGATCCCTCCCCTATTGGCAGGGTTTCAGGGTCCGGACTGAGTCGTGGATGGGTTGTGTTTGAGCCCCCGCCCCTGCCAGCCACTGAGAGGGATGGACCTGGGATTGGGATACGAGTTGGGGATGAGTGTCTATTGTCCTGTGATGCACTTATCTCAGTCCAGTCTTAACCACATGTGTACATATCCTGATGTGTTGCTGTACATACTTTTGTTCCCTTGTTTCAGAGTGGCAAGGATCCTGAAACGCTTTGTCTCATGACACGAGCGTAATGATGCCCCTGTGAGCGCAGTGCTTTGCCTGCCCGCTTGCCTGTGCGTGTCACCGCAGCGTCCCGTGGCCAGGCCCCCCACGGGAACGCGTCAATCACTCAAGCAAACATGACACATCAAAACCTCAATATCTCAAAGACCATGAAGCCATCACCTCTATCTAAGATGATTACTACTCTGACGACTAATCATGGCACATAACTGAAGGTCCTTCGATGATACCAAGGGAGATTGACCAAGAATCACCAACTGAATCGTGCATGACCCAACCAAACAGAATCTCCCTTATCAGCGAAATCCAATTGTCGTTCCCCCTCGATCTCCCAACAAACGGCCATGAAACTCTGGTGTCTACTCGGCCTAAACAGAAATCCGTGACAGAGACTAATAATTCACCAAATTTTTTGTCTACATAGAACACATCGTTCACGCTCTGTGAATGATTGTCTAACAATTCCTTCTGCTCCTCCTCAGCGTCGCGTCGTGCATTTGCGACTGTTCTTCTGTCTGTCAGTCTGTCTGTCTGGGCGTCTGTGGACTAACAGAGATATTCCAGCCCTATTGCACGTAGCCTGACCTGCCTGCTTTTTCATTTTCTTCCGTCGTTTGAGTGCGCGAGGCCTGGCGCATTGATTGTTTCCGGGGAGCAATGTTCTGTACCGTGTTACATCTGACCAACACTGTGTCTACACACACGTACAGCCGAAAAAATCAACTGTGTTCGTCTGTCTGGTATTGTACGTGCAATTGTACGCGTCATATCCATTCCGTAAATTGATACATAACGTGACCTGAGTGCGCGAGGCCTCGCACACTCCGGATGCCAAAATTTGTTTTTCATTTTCACTTTACAGTACATGTGTTTCCCCTAACATGGGAAGTCCGACAGTCATACACTTCCAATGCTCCTTGGGCATCACAATCCTACTTTTGATACCGTGTGGGAGCTGCGTATTTCGGCAAACGCCAGTCCTTACGGGTTTTTAGGATTCGTGATAAACTCTACTTTGAATATCTTGAGTTCGCGAGACCTGGCGCACTCAGAACGCCAGGTAAATGTAAAAATTGTCAGGTTGAGGAACACGGAGTTGCACAAGACTAAAAAAGCAATTTGTCTCACTACGCCCAAAATCACGTTCATCAAACATCCAAAAAAATAGGTTTTTTGCCCAGTTGCGTACCGGTCCTTTTCTGCGTGTTCGGCGCGCAAAACAGGGTGCAGTTTGCGTGGGCTAAGAGTACTTCAGCCAATGGTCCGAGTTTGCATAAACATCAGATCAATCCTCCATCAAAACCGATTGTACTCCTTCAATGGCTCGTACCATGTCCTCCTCCTTCACTTGCGCCTCCAACGCTTGTAAGTTGGCATGTCGGACTTGGGCCACCTCCGCGCTGGATCCCATCACCACAAAGCATCTGGCCTAGCCTTCTTCCAGGAGATGCTCCCCCTCGCTGAGACGCTTGGCCTCTGCAGTTTCCTCGGCGTCACCATGCTTGGAGATGTGCATCCTTGCTTTCCGAGCTTGGTAGGCCCAACAACTGAGGCAATCGGCCGCAGTGTTTTCCTTTCTGGGCACATACACAATGCTCAAGTCAAACTTGGCTAGCGTTTGGTGCCACCTGGCGTGTCGGGCTGCCGGATCCGAGGGGGTGTTGACGTGCTCCTTGTGCCAACTCTGCAAACTTTCCTGTTCGGTGCACACGACAATGGGTTGCAAACCAATATGCGCGGACCACTTGCCCAAAACACAGATAATGGCATATTCCTCCTTTTCCCTTGCAGTCAAAGTGCGGCGTTGCCCCTTCGCCAAAACTCTACTCCAATAGGCCACTGGCACATGGGAACCATCCTCTCGGACCTGCTCCAGGACTGCTCCCACGGCATAATCTGATGCATCGGTGCGGAGCACAAATCCTATGTCCGGATTGATAAGGAATAATTGCAACTTTCCAGGGAGAGTTCTCCTGAGCGTCTCGAACGCTTCTTCCGCCATTGTTGTCCAAGCCAGCTATTTCTTGCTCCCCTTGCGCCCATCAAACTTCCCAACCTGCAGCATCTTGTGCAATGGTCCCGAGATCTTGGCATACATTCGTACGTAACCAGAATAATATTTGCAAAATCCCATGAACGACGGCAACTCGCTGATCGTGGTGGGTTGTTCCGAATGGTTCAAGGCGGCCAACTTGCCCGGCATCGGTCTGCGTTGCCCATGACGAACCACGTGTCCCGCAAACTCGACCTCCTCGACAAATAAGGATGCCTTCGTCGGCTTGCATACCATTTGGTGGCGATGTAGGATGTCAAGCCATTGTCTCAAGCTTTTCTCGTGGGCCTTGATCAATCATCCTCCGACATGTCCTCCGTGCCGGACCCAATGATGATCTCATCCACAAACGGGTCGGCGCAATCCCGCACAGGTCCCAGCGGATCCTCCATCATACGTTGGGATACTGCGTTGCCATTGTTGGCTCCCATCGGCACCACTTTCCATTGCATGGGGCCGAGTGGCGTACTCATTGTCGTACACGCCCTGGATTCCTCATGGAGCGGCATCTGCTGATAACCATGTTTGAGGTCTAACACCGTGAAGATGCGCTTTCGGGTCTGTTTTTGCAGGATAGTGTCGATTAAGGGAAGAGAGTACAAGTCATGCTTTGTTTGCTGATTCAACCCTCGATAATTGACAACTAACCGCCATTCGCCCTTCTCGTGCTTCGGCACGATAAATGCTGGGCTTGCCCACTCACTGTCCGCGGGTTCTATCCATCCACGCTCGATTAATTCCTTCAACAGCTTTTTCATGGCCTCTGCCCGCTCACCTTGAAGGTAATATTCTCGATGCCGATATACTTTCGGGTTGGGGTTCAGTTTAATCCGTGCGGTGCCAAATCGACCTCGATTCGGTCAATTTTTGTTGGCCACACCGCTGAACAATGGGGTTCCCCTGTTACGCGTATTCGATACGGCAGGATACGGCAGGATACGGCAGGATACGGCAGGATACGGCAAAATACGGCAGGATAAGGCAGGATACGGCAGGATACGGCAGGATACGGGAGGATACGCAGGATACAGCAGGATACCGCAGGATACGGCAGGATACGGCAGATACGGCAGGATATGGCAGGATACGGCAGGATACGGCAGGATACGACAGGGTCCAAAATATCTGCTTGTTTGCACTACGAAAACAACCATTTTGCCTTCATTCAGCGTTCGGTCGTATTTCATACTGTTCTTGCATGACTATTGTGACTTTCCCGGCTGACAACCCGCTTCATGTACACAAATTATTCGTTTAAAAAAAGAAGAAGATTGCTACCTGCTTCCTGAGCTTGGTGGTATTTCATCCTGTTCCTGCGTGCCCATTGTGCCGGTTTTGTGTAGGTTGACAACCAGCCTTGCTGCACACCGATTCTCGGTTTTGAAAAAGAAAATGATTGCTACGTGATTGCGTACGAAGCACTTCCCAGGTCTCAAACCACAATACGCAAGAGCATAAAGAAAGACAATCACATCATTGCAGCCTGTATATATGTTATAGACTTTTGGTGTACCTCTGCTCCATGTTATGTAGGTTACAGCAGAAAAAGAACCGGCCGGCAAGGAAGTTGTAGTTATACGGGCGCCCGGGAGCCTCATCACGGCTGTTTCAGAATCGCCACTTCTTAACATTGCGGAAAACATTCTCCACTAGATGACGGCCTTCACTGATCATCTGGTTGTGATGCACCATGAACCAGGTCAACCGGCCATCCCCCCCGGCCACACGGCAGGTCCTGTTGTCCACAGTGCTGTAGTGATAGTCACCGAGGCGGAAGTCAGGCCGAGGACCATTAAAGTTCCAGGGAATGGATGTATCCATGTCCGTCGTCATCTCAGCATCGGTGGCACGGGGCGGATACCACCACGAGCAGGCAATGATCTCGCGCCCCCAGTTGTCATGGCATTAAACACGAGCGCATGCCCGCGGTAAGTTTGTTTGTCGAACCAGAACAGCTCCCGGTCTACCGGATGTGAAGGTGACTGGATGGCCACATGCGTGCTATCGACAATAGCAGACACATGGCGGTGAATTGGATGACTGTGTTGGTGGAATTCCCATCGGCGTTCAAAGGCATCCGTGAACGTATCCCACAGATGAGCCCGTTGTGACACGTCACGTAGTACTTGGATACAGTAGTCCCGACCAATTCCGGATGTCCTCGCACATGCAATCTGGCTGTACCCCTATCGCAGGGAAGAGATTGTAATTACGAACTCCTCTAATGTGAAAATGGAATTTGCCACCAGGAACAGCAGAAATCTCATTCTGTACCCGGTGGCATTCATGAGCGGCATTGCTGCAAGTGGAGCGCAGTGCGGGGAGGCGCCGCTATCACAACGATCCACAGAGATCCACGTAAACTTCAAGACTTAAGGACTGAAGAACTTAAATGATTGAGCAGTGCAGAAACAATATAACAACAGAACAACAAAAAATTCTAATAGTGCTAATATAACTAATGAGTAACATTCTTCTTTCATTGTCTCAGGTATGTGCTGTCTATGAAATCAACAGTGAGGGCAACGAAGCAATCCATGGCTCTTTGCGGGAACGGTGTTTGATGGTCCTCCACTCTTAAGGAGTGTCAGTGAAGCGCTGCCATCCATGATTCTTGCGAGCCGGGAAAAGTGACGTGAAACGTGCCTGATGGTCCTCCACTCTTAAGGAGTCTCAGTGCGGCAGATGACAGCACCGCCAACAATGCGACAAGGCCCAGGACGCGGTACACGCTTCCACCCCTGTGTGCGGGGCGTCCATCATATGAGGCAACGCCGCGACAAGGGTTCACGCTATGGTTCACGCTTCGGCCCCTGTGTGCAGGGCGTCCAAAGTGAGGTGACGCCGCTACAAGAGTTCACGCTGTGGTACACGCTTCCATCCCTCTGTGCAGGGTGTCCATCATATGAGGCGACGCCGTGACAAGGGTTCACGCTGTGGTTCACGCTTCCACCCCTGTGCGCAGGGCGTCCAACGTGAGGCAACGCCGCTACAAGAGTTCACGCTGTGGTACACGCTTCCACCCCTCTGTGCAGGGCGTCCAACATGAGGCGTGTGCGTGGGTAGAGAACTACGGATTCATTCAAAAGATTGTTGCTTTGCATCTTCAGCCGCACTCACAGAAACTTCACGCGCATTTCCGAGGTGCTGCCCAACGAGTACTCGCCTCAATGGATAGCGGCGCGCATTGGGCCGCATGGACATGGCAGTTTGCTTGGTGATAATGTTTGGTACGCCGTGTATTGGGACTACAGTGATCTGCTGTCGGACACCTGGAAACAAACTGCCAGATCACTGTGGCTGGCCATGCTGTCTGAGAGAGGGGTGACGCCCACCACTGCAGATCAAAAAAATTTTGATGTCTTTGTCACCAGTTTGCAGGATGCGCCTGCGTGGCAAGAACAAAAGAAAGTGGAAAATGCTAGGCGCGAAAGCCAGAAGGAGGCGTCTGCCGATGCGCACGCTCTTGGTCTTGGCCCCAGCTCATTGGAGAGGCGGAAGCACACACTGGCCAGCTACCTCATAGGTCCGAATGCAGTGGGCCGGCAGCCAAGCACAGGGACATGGCGCCCCATCAGTGGTGCTGCACCTCAGCGGCGCTGCAAGGCACTGGGTGGCACATGCTACGCGCCAGTGCCAAAGAACTGCAGCAAGGGAATGTGCACACCGCACTGCCTGAGCTTCCAAATTGCCTATGCACAGCGGTTTGCAACTTGTACGCCATGCAAATACAAAACGTCTGGAGTTTGACACAGGCACACACCACGTGCCACTGATGCAACGGAGCTCGCACCTTGGATTGGGGACTGGCAGGGTCATTTGGATGAACCTCGCTGGAGGCACGTCGCGCAGAATGAGGAGGATGAAAATCAGGACAGTGACACCAGTTCTGTGATTGATGAGAACCCACTTGCTCAGCCGGAGACGGTGACTCAGCCGCAGCCGTTTACTCAGCCGCAGATGTTCTCAGCACGAGCACCGCGGACACAGGACCTGCCACCAGATCATGCGGAGGAGGAGACCGTCGAGGCCTACCTAGAGAGGCTGTTCGGTTCAGCTCCGCGGCGCAATTCCTTGCCAAGACGCCCGGGTGACACGCCATCTGAAGATGCTGATTTTGCAGAAGCGCAGACCGCAAATTTGCCTCATGACTTACAGCAACCGGCGCCAGCAGAGCGCAGGTCCTCGGCGGATAGCGGCCGGTACATTGTGGAGGCGCCGAAGAAGAACTATCACTGCATTGTGTGCTATTGCTTTCTGTTGAACACTGAAGTTCTGCCTTGTGGACACACGATCTGCACAGACTGTGCAGGGAGGATCAGCCGGTGCCCACTGGATCGTACTCTTTTCGTTGCTGCCAACACCCCCAGGACCCGCGCTGTTCAGGATGCTGTGCAAGAATTTCTGCTGTCGGAAGGGGCTCGTACTGCAGGCGCGATACTGGCAGCAGCAGGAGCTGCAATATTCACTCTGGGATCCACAACAAGACCACTGACAAATCCGGATGCCATGCGACAGGCCAGACTGCGATCCTTCATGCACCTGTTGCCACCGGATCCTCATGGTGAACTAGGAGCAGATCCTCCTGGTGCAGCAGCAGCGTGTCCTGATTCAACATGCTCCCAGATACCAGCGCCAGCACTGATTTCCAGAACGGTGGCTTGGATGAACTCTGAGCAGTTGCGACAGCGGGAATGGAAGTGCACAACAGTGCAGCGTCGTGTGGAGCGGTCTGAGCAGCCACGTGCAGCAGTGGAACATTGGTACACGTCATTTTCAACTACGGCTGGTACGAGGGCCTGGCCGGTGGCGGTACTGTTGCATTTGGCGATGGAACAAGATTTCCCTGGAGCCGCATCCGCACCTGGCATGCAGCCAGCGACCACTAAGGTCAGCTAAGTACACTATTTTGGTAATATATTTAATTATTTTTTTTGTTTATTTTTTTTTGTTTGCACAGTGGCATGCACCATAGTGGGGCAGTATAACTGTATAGTTTTGTATGTCTATAACTTCTTTTATTCTTGATTATTTATATTATCGCACAGTGGAATACACCACAGTGCAGCTTCTTCAGACACACGCATCAAATGGCCATTTGTCTCTCTGCTCAGTGTAATATCGCTGTGCCTTCCCAGCTTTGTGAGTGCGCCAGTCAATGACGGAGGAAAGTAGTTGGCAGTTGGGGTTATGTGTCAAGTCATTTTTTTACCTTTCAGCATAGCAGGGAACAACAAAAAAGCATGCAGAGGTTCAAAAACCAGACGGTTGAACAGTTTTGAAAAAATGAACACCATTTTTTGAAAGAGCATTTATGTTTCTTAGGATACAAGCTGCAGTGAGTTTGAAAACGTTTCCGGATAGAAAACAATTGGAAATGGATTTTTGTTGGTTGGATAAAAGCTGCAGTGGGTTTGAAAACGGTTTCGGAAAAAAAATAATTGGAAATTCATTTTTGTTTTTTGGGATAAAAGCTGCAGTGGGTTTGAAGACGTTTTTGAAAAGAAACGAAGTCACATCACATCACATCACACCACATCACGGCAAATCAAAAATGTTCACACACTTCACATCACATTAAAACACATGACATCACATCACACCACATCACACCACATCACATCAAGTCAAATCAAATATCATTGCACCAAATCACATCACATGAAATTGCATGGCATCACATGACATCCCATCACATCACACCACATCACATCACATCACGTCACGTCACGTCACGTCACGTCACGTCACGTCATGTCACGTCACGTCACGTCATGTCACATCACATCGCATCTCCTCACGTCACATTACATCACATCGCATCACGCCACACCAAACCACACCACACGAGATCACACTACATCGCATCGAATCACGTCATGTCACATTGCATCACATCAGATCACATCACGTTGCGAACACCACATCCTATCAACTTATAAGGCATCACGTCATATGGCATGAAGAAAGGTCAATTTGCATTGGATCATACAAGGTCACATCACATAACGTCCGCACACCTGCAAGGCACCGCCTGTTTATGAGACCTTTACCAAAAACTGAAACTCCAGGTTAGGATTACGGTTAGGGTTAGGGTTAGGGTAAGGGTTAGGGTTTCGGTTACTGGCATACGGCAGGATACGGCAGGGAAAGCAGGATACGGCAGTATCCGGCAGATACGGCAGGATACGGCAGGATGCGGCAGGATACGGCAGGATACGGCAGGATACGGCAGGATACGGCAGGATACGGCAGGATACGGCAGGATACGGCAGGATACGGCAGGATACGGCAGGATACGTCAGGATACAGGTAATACAGGAATACCGTCGTATTAGGGAAACCTCAATATCGGATGGTCCTACACCAATCTTTCCCGCAGCCCATCCACTCTTTGTTCTTCCCTTGCTTCTTAGGCTGCAGCTGTCGGCACGGTCACCACTGACATAATGGTCGTATAGCTTTCCTCCAGATCGCCCTCAGACATTTCCCCATCCGTCATACCCTCTTCAACATCATGGGTCTGCAGCCCCGCCGATAATTTTCTGAATTCTTGGATATGGAATGGGGTGTCGGGCTTCGATCCGATACCCGAGCGTGAGAAATTCCACGTGGGTGGGTTGGAACCCACCCGCTCATCTTGATCGGCCATGTGGTCCACCCTCGCCACAAATTTGTTCTTGGTGAATATCCCCGTAATCAAATTTTAATCGTTCGACCAATGCGGAGATTTGACCCGGCTTCTTGCCTGCACGGCTGCCACAGGGTCATGCATCCCATCCTTCATGCGATGGACAACAGGATCAATCTCGTCAAGCGACAAGGTTATGAGTCCCACTTTGGGGTCGTTGCTCTCCTCGAACATGCACCTCATGGGCATGTCTTGTATCCCCAAGATTAAAGCCTCATCGCCCGTGGGATGGCATTGTGCACCGTCCACATAATACGCGTGAGTTGACAATGCCTGTCCCGGTGCCCGCAAAGTGGTTCCCGTGGCGTCCAGAAATATCTCCTCATCCGGCGCAAACTCGTTCAAGGCGATCTAATCGATCTTGGATCTTAGAACTTCGCCGATGGCGTCCCCTGAGCCGAGTTGAGTCAGCACCAAGACTCGTTTGGCTCTATGGGCGATAATTTTGTTCACGATCCGTTCTGAATCCTGTTGGGCTCCGTGTACATACATATGGCCCCACCTTTCTGCGCCCCAGTGTTTCTTCCACGCCGAGTCACCCTTGTGCCAGTACCTCACGCACTTTTGCAACTTGGGCGCCCCTTTTGATGCGAAGGCATTCGTCGACGGTGTATCCATACACAAGGCTTCCATCATGCGACAAAAAGCAGCCCGGGATAGACCATACTCCTGAAGGTGCTCAGGATTGCCACCGTTGGATTTGATTCTTGCTGCTTTCAGCGCACGAAGCATTTTCTCTTCCTCATCTGTGGTCCCTTAGGATCCATCAGGGGCATAATGGGTTGATAGCCATGAAAGCCTCTCGTTTGCATCACGAATCAGTGTCGCACGATTTGGCAATGCAGACCATGAAATCATAGTTGATTATGATAGCCCAATCGGAAAGATCGGCGTC
Source organism: Eutreptiella sp. 'Long Island Sound 2002' (assembly GCA_964036045.1). NCBI lineage: Eukaryota > Euglenozoa > Euglenophyceae > Eutreptiales > Eutreptiaceae > Eutreptiella > Eutreptiella sp. 'Long Island Sound 2002'. The sequence continues at coordinate 92,389,991 of OZ038379.1, read as the reverse complement.
ATAGAACCTTCCATGGCGCATCAAGCGTTTTGCTTGGTCCGATCGATCCAATCCGTCCTGCTTCCAAGCTTCCCGGCAAAGTTCGGCTTCCCGGGCCCCTCCACCTATGATCCCGCCGTTTGCAACCTTCAGGCGCACTGGTCGGTCACTGCTCTGCAGACATGTGTCCGGAAACAGTCCCTTCCGCACCAGGCTGACCTGGGCCCCAGTATCCACCAAAACATCCGCGATCACTTCTTTCCGTCCGCCCATCACCCGCACCTTCAAGTGCAATTGCCGCTCATTGCCATGTGGTGTACGGACGACTTTCACAGCATGCAACTCTAGCATGGATCGGTGTATAAGGAACTCCAACGTATGATCACGTATCTCATAGATTTTGGGTTGGTCCTGCCCATCCGCGGGACTCTCCGTGGTCTCCCCAGCCTTCTTGTCCCAGTTGCCGATATCCACTTGTACTTCCCTTGGCAGGGCGTCCCATGGATTAGCTCTGGCAAAGGTAAGTGGCTTTGGCTCCTTCGGAACCTTCTTTGGCACCGCAGATGCCATGTTTGATTGCATTCCACTGACGTTTGGAGGAGAGGCCTCCGGTGTCCCACTCCCGTCGGGGCTTCTCTAAGATCGGTCGACCGCAGCCCTGTCTTGCTGCGAATCGCCTGGCCATGGGGCACTTCTCTCCCTCTGCAAGGCCTTGAGCACTTCATTGCCCCGCATTGACGAATCGGCAGGTTCTTCAATTTGTGAAATTCGGCGGTCACCTCCATGCCCTCGTCCTCCCCAGCGTCCAACAGCAATTTGCCCCTGCCTCTAAGCCTCGATACGCCTCTATTTGGCCAGCTTCTCGGGGTGGGCTTTGAAGTAAGCCTTTTTGTCCTCCGTGTAGATCTTCCGAGTCTTATGGTGGTGTCTGTGTGGGAGATTCTTCCAATAACTGATCCAGCATCCGTCATGGTCCTGCTTGTATTCCTTGAAAGGCGAGTGGCAGATTGCCAATCCTCCGCGGAAGTTTCCCCCTTCCTCCACGGGGTGGTGCTCTCCTCGACTTCGACTAGACCTGCCCATGCTCCTTCATGTGGTGCCCTACAAACGCAAAGAAGTGCGCCTCCTCATGATACTCCCGGGTCATACTCTCACCGCTGAATGACCCTCGACCATTTTCAGAACTCCTGCCGCGATCTTCTTGGACCTCTGGATGATGTCGATCTTCGTGGCGATCATGGTTCCCATGATTTTGACGGTCTGTAATATGCGCTTCGTTTTTGGAGTTGAGCTTCAATTTGACGCTCACGTACTGAATGATCTAGTCCGAGCTAATTCACGCGGGTATCATCTGCAACTTCAACCTTTCCCCGCGTCTCCATTCGACAAGGTTGAGTCAAAGGAGACGTCGTCCCGCGGTCTTGCCAAGCACCTCCACGTCCCTTTGCTATTCTTTCTTTTCTCCGCACTCTACTCAGGTACACCACGCAGCGGGGTGTTCAGGTAACGATCTGGCCTCTGCTGCCAAGCAGGGCTGGAAGCGCCACTACGGCCAAGAGGACGTCTGTGGGGAAGAATGGGAACTGAACGACGAGGACATCACCGCTCTGGACCTACAGAGCGCTGCCAGCCCTATGGAAGTTGAAGGAGGACTCCGTGAGATGAATGCCGAGGAGATGGCTAGGAAAGGCTTCTACCTGGTGAAGTCGGTTATCCAACACCTATACAGCCAAGGGTTGCGTTTCGTCACCCTCTGGGAAGGGTTTGAGTGGAGAAAGCTACCTCGGAGCCCTTTTCTGCCTTCGTGCCTCCTGCAGGAAACCTAAAGTTGGATCTGGTAGTCTACTTTTCCCAGACCAAGCAGGGCTGGAAGCGCCACTACGGCCCAGAGGACCTCTGTGGGGAAGAATGGGAACGAAACGATGAGGAGATCGCTGCTCTGGACCTACAGGGCGCTGCCAGCCCTATGGAAGTTGAAGGAGGACTCCCTGACATGAATGCCGAGGAGATGGCTGGGGAAGGCTTGTACCTGGTGAAGTCGGTTATCCGACACCTCTACTGCCAAGAGTTGCGTTTTCTCACCCTCTGGGAAGGGTTTTGAGTGGAGGAAGCTACCTGGGAGCCATTTTCTGCCTTCGTGCTTCCTGAGGGACACCTAAATTTGGGATCTGGTAGACTACTTGTCCCAGATCAACGTAAGAGAGTTGCTGAGTCTCGCTGAAACGCTTGCCTCGCAGAAGAAAGCTAGGGACTGAACTGTTCCTATACCTGCCTATGTATGTATGAGTGTGCTGAGCCTGAGGACCTATGAGGAAGCTGAAGAAGGGGTGTGCTAAATATACCCAAGTCTGCAACCTTGCTGAACCCGGCGGATGTCTTTACGGGGTGCCATGGGGTGAGCCCCAGGTCTCTGCGCCCCTGGGTGCCAAATTTCTGTGCTGGCACCAAACAACCTTGGGAGAATACCCAGCGCTAACGCCAAGGTATTGGTTTTGCCTACCTACCTGCCTACTACCAAGGAGGGGTGGCCAGAAGCTACGAGGCATGAAAACGGCTGTTTACTAGACGGCCAAAATCTGGACTACCACTGCCACTGCCAACCCAAGACCCTGAAAAAATTTCAGGAAACAGGCGGGACAGTGACACACTCACTACAGGTCCTACACTCACTACAGTGGCACCGGGCTTCGAAGGGTGAGGGAACACGGCCATGCGCTAGCCTTCACCCAGGCCAACCAGTCCTACACTCACACGCTACTTGGTGGTGTTCATGAAGAGTACACGGGCCCTAGCGGCCCTTCTGAGAGAAAGCAAGAGAAGACGGCACTACTAAGCTGTTTTCGCCTGACAGGGATGTTACAACATGTTTCCCTGCTAGGGTATGGAGGGAAGGAGTACTCTATTTGCGTGGACAGCGTGTGAGAATGTCGTCTTCAGGCCATACAGGGCCTGACAGAGGCAGAAGGGAGTGGTGTGATCTGCGCCTGTTTTGGCTGGGCAGAAAAAATTGCTTCTGCACCAATCACCCTGACCTTGCCGTCCTGAGAACAGAGGCAAATGCAGGACAACTTTCAGCGGAGGATCTTAACCTGCCTCACCGTATTATACAGGTCTCCGACAGGAAGATAATACACTGACTGAAAGCTTCCCTATCCAGTAAGCAAGCTTGAGTAACTCCGCCGGTTCTCTTATAGAACGTAGGGCGGAGCCCCTGGATAACCTAAACAAGGGTCACACAGAGCGCACTCGCGTGTCCTACCCTTTGATGCGTCATATCCCTGCACGAGGTAGGTAGGTAGGTAGGTGCACTCGGTCGTGGAGAGGCGCCCCATGGTTCCCGCTGGCGTTGCCGCTGTGACGAACAGGAAGAGGCTGTCGGTTGAAGAGGGGAGGCGGCTTACATCCCGCTGGACCTGACTGGTGGCTCCCAACAAAGCGGCCCTGGGCAACACCGGGACGGCTGATCGCCGCCAGTGTGACGTGCCTGTCTCGCCAGAAGGGTGTGCCCCTGTGCTTGCGCACATTCCCTCCTTTGGGCAGAACCCAAGAGGTTCACCGGACTTCCTGGCGTATCCCGTTCCCAAGGCATGCATGCATTTTTTTGGTACTGGGGTTCCGAGGCGCTTGGGTGTCGCACGCTCCGCGTCGAGTCTTAAAGCAGCACAGGCCTTAGAATGCAGCCTTACCCCCGGTCTCCGGATCTCGTTTGTCTGGGTCACCTGCATGGCACGGGCTCCCACAATGCCCGGGCTATGGACACTGGGTTTCCTATTGTTGTGTGGCGTTTGTGCTTGGGTCCGGGTTATGCTTGGGTGTGGGTTTTGGTAGTCCCGCCAGCTCTGGCTGGGGTCCTGGGTGGGTGTGTTTGGGTACGGTTTGTGCTTTCGCCCCTCTTTCCCCCGCTGGGGTTCGCGGTGTTTGCGGTTGGGCTTGGGTTTCGGCCTGCACCCCACCTGTCTTGGTTCAGGTTTTGGGACGTGCGTGGCTGTGTGCGCGCCCCTCCTGTTCCCCGCCGTTCCCGGTTCTGGTGTGCGGTGTGGGCGTGTGTGTTGGGGTCCGGGTTTCGGCTGCGCCCCTCCTCTCCTTGGGGAGGTGTTGGGGTGTGTGTGTGCTTGTGTGCCCGTCCTGCGTGGTCCCCGGCACCTCCTGGTTCGGGGCGCGGTGCGGGGATTTCTGGTTGGGCCTGGGTTGCTGCCGTGCCCCGTCACTCCTGGCTGGCGTGTTGGGGTGTGTGTGTGTGTGTGTGCGCGCCCCGCTTGTACCCCGCTTCTCCTTGATCGGGTGTGCTGTGTGGGCGTGTGTGCTTGGCTCGGGTTTCGGCTGTGCCCCGTCCCTCTTGGTTGGGTAGTTGGGGTGTGCGTGCCGTCGTGTGTGTGCCCCACTTGCCCCCGCCCATCCCGGGGGGCTGCCTATGGCGCGGGGGTGTGCGGGTGTTGCCGTTGTTGGGGTTTTCCCCCCCCCCCCTCCCCTTTGGTTTTGCTTTTGTATTACGGGGGGGCTTTTGGTGTCGGTCGGTGGGTAGTGGCGGTCTCGGATCACGTGGTCTCTGTCCTCCCATCCCTTCTCTTCCGGGCCGCGTTGTTTGCTGTTTGTTTTTCTTCTTTTCAGCGTGGTGTGTGTCCGACTGTTTTGGGTGTCTGTTCTCCCGGTCGGCCGCTGCCCTCGGCTCGGTGTTGCCGGTTTTGGCTCGGTGGTCCCTCGGCGCCTTTTGGGGGGTCTTGTCTTCGGTGCCGTCTGGGTGGGGGTTTGGCCGCCTCTTGTGGTGTTGGTGGGCGGTGTGGTGGCTGTGGGCCGATCTCGCGCCTCCTTCCCCCCTGTTTTTCTTTTTGGGGGCGGTCCACCTGTTCCACCCTCTGACTTCCCTGGGCTGGTGCACGCACTGGTCGGCATTCTGTGTGGCTTTCCGGTTTGTTGTTGGTGGTTGTGTTTTTACAGGCCGTGCCCCGGCCCCATGGGTCGGGTGGGTTATGTACACGTTGGGCTCGGCGCCCCTTCCTGCCGGGTTAGGTTCTGGCTCTGCCGGGTGGGCGGTTGCGCCAGGCGGCTTCGTGTTGCCCTGAGTTAGCCAAGTCCTTTCGTCCATGCGGTGCCGGTTTTAACTTTCTGGCGGCGGCTTGCGTGGGTGGACCGCCACCGTTGTTGCCAGGCGTGCGGTGGCCCTTTGCGGGTGTGTGGCGGGCTGGTGCGGTTCCTTCCGGGGTGTGCGGTAGCCTGATTTCGTTAGACCCTCGGTTAGCGTCCCTTGCTTGGTGTTGGGGTGTGCTGTGGTGCGCCGTGCTGCGTCGTGCCGTGTTCTGACGTGCTGCGTTGTGTTGGTCCGTGCTGTGTTGCGGTGCGCCCTGCTTGGCCGCGCCGTGTTGCGCCGTGCCATGCCGTAGTGTGCCGCTCTGTGCCGCGTTGCGTCGCCTCGTGCTATGGCGTGTTGTGCTTTGGGGTGCCTTGTCGTGTTGCGTTGCACTGTGGTGCGCTGCCGTGTGGTGTGCCGTGCTGCCTCGTGTTGTGCCGTGGTGCCTCGCTGGGGGTTAGTGTGGCTCGTGTCGTGGTGCGGAGTGCGGGTCGGAGCGTGGCTGATTGGTGGCTCGGGGTTGCGGTCAGGTGTGGGTGGGTCGCTGGGTCCGTGTTGTGCGGGTCTGGGTGTGCCGCTCGGGCTCGTTGGTCGGGTCGGTGTCCGTGGGATTGCCCTCCCTGGGGGCCTGTGCCCTGGTCCCGTGTCCTGTGGGGGTCCCGGTCCCTAGTCCTGGGTGCTGTGGCCGTGCCTTTGTCCCCTTCTGGTGCTTGTGAGATGGCCCTTGTTTTGGCCGGAGTCGTCGCCTGGCGGTGTGGGCGTGGTGGTGGGCTGCGCGGCGCTGTTCCAAGTGGCTTCCTCTGTGGATGTAGCCCGTTCTCCCCGTGCAGGTGGGCCCTCCATCCTCTGTGTGGTTTCCGGTGGCTGGTGGGCGTGTGCCGTTGTCCTCCGTATTGCGTCCGTTTTGCGCTTCGGCGGCGTGTGTTGGGGGCGTGCGCCCCCAGGGGTCGTGCGGCGTCCGCTGGGGGTGGGGAGGCGCTGAGCCCTCCGCCGTGGTATGCCCTTCTTGCGTGTCGGTCCTGGTGCCCGCCGTGATGTCGTCTTTCTCTGCGCCCCGGTCCCTTCTCCCTCCCCTTCGTCGCCCTTGGATGGTTTCCTGCTCCAACGTTGTGTCGCTCCCGGTGCCCTGTCCCTATGGGCGCCTGCCCGTCACCTTGGGCGCTTCCATGCCCCCTTGCCGGAGTGTCCCTCTCTGCCCCTTGCCCTCCCCTTGCCCGTGCCCTTTACCTTCCCGGGGTGCTGGTGGTGGGGTGGGGGGGGGCGCCGATGGCCCAGGCCTGGGGTTGGGTGGCCTGGAGCCATTGGCGGATGGTTCGGGGGGTGTAGGGGGGGCGAAGGCCCAAGACCGCGTCCTGGAGGAGGGCCCCCTCATGCCGCCTGCGGCATGATGGCCTCCAGGGGCGGCGTCGTTGCAGTTGGCGAGCGTGCGGGTGCGGACCTCCTCGAAGGTGTGCACCATGTGCACCCCTTCTCGACTTCCCGCTCCCCCGGCCCACTTCACCCAGCGGCGGAGCTCCTGCCAAGCGGGGGCAGACCACCAGGCGAGGTGCGCAGAGGGTTGGGGGGTGAGGGGTCCGAGCTCGAGGTCCTGGAGTGGCGGGAGGAGGAGGTGGACATGCGGCGCTGGCGGGCTGGGGGCGCTCCGGGGAGCGGTAGCGGCGGTGGCGGGGACTGGGGGTGGAGGACGGGTACGGGCGACGGGGGGAACGGGAAGTCCGGTGGGGCCTGTGGGGGGAGGGGGTGGTGGACATGGGGCGGCGGTGGTGTGCCTGGCGGCGCCTGGGTAAGCAGGAGCGGCAGTGTCGGGGACTGGGGGTAGGGGTCGCGTACGGGCGGAGGGGGGAGCGGGAAGCCCGGTGCGGCTCGTGGGGGGAGGGGGTGGTGGACATGGGGCGGCGGTGGCGTTGGTGGTGGCGCCTGGGGGAGCGGGAGCGGCGGGAGCAGGGGCCCGGGGGGTCATGGTGGCACCTTCGGGAGCGGGAGCGGCGCGAGTGGGTGGTTGAGGCGCGGTGGCGGAGTGGGGAGCGTGAGCACCGAGGATGGGTGCGCCGTGCGGGGGGGTAGCAGAAGCGCCGCTGTTTGCGGGACCGGGTGCAATAAGGTTGGCTACCCCCCTTTTGGTTACCCCCCACGGCATCGGTCCCAAGACCAATCCAAGCCCCCCAAACACACAACATACCCTTGGGGTGGGATGCAGTAGATCCTAGGGGTGCTGAATTACTCCTTTTCTGGCCTGGTGCGCGTGCGACATAAATCGCGATCGGGCGTGAGCCTACTGAGTTTTGGTTTTCCAATTCCGATTTCTGTGGGTCTGAATTTATGGGATCGTGGATTTCTGTGGTTTTAGACCCATACAATTTGATTGGTGCTCTTGGTTTGGTTTGAGGGGCTGATTTAGCCGTTCACACATGTTAGAGGTCGGACACACACGAATCTTTGTCGCCGTAGCATTGCTCGTTGTGTATGGTACTTCATTGTGTCGCTTTGGTATTAGTAAAAAACTGAGTGTGTATTTGTTGTGCTCTTGTTTGTATGTTTACTTATCTATTTCATAGATAAGTATAAGATGACATTATGTAAGGTTCATTATCCGAATGTTATGTGATACTCTATGTGAGAGAACTTCAACGAGGATCAAGACCAAGTGTGGAAAGTGTCTTTGCTCGCCTTTGTCATTGTGCATTTACTTTCATTGAGGTTTGTGGTGTCCCTCCATGTACCATGCTAAAGAATAGACATCCTTGGTCATTGGCAGGTTGGAACGTTTGGATTTTGACTTCAAAAATTTCGAAATATCATTGGGAGAAAGTTATTTGACTTCACCAACATGGGAGATCCTTACAATCTTATACTTATCTTATGGTGGAGATGGATGGAATTGACTTCTGGCTCTTTGCCGAGACAACATTGGTTTGGTGAAGGTTATCAATCCTTCTTGCACTTCCCCCAATCCATTCTTGGCGAAATATCTAATTCGAACAAATACTTGAAGGTCATCCACACCCTGTTGGAAGGTCGCTCGACTCGAATTTACATGAGTTCCAATTGATTTCGACCTCTATGAAGACGACTTCTTGCTCTTTACCAAGACAACATGGGTGTGGTGAAGGTTATCACTCCACTTGTTCATTTCTTGCACTTCTCCCAATCCATAGTGGGCGAACTATTTAATTCGAAAAAATGTTTTCTGACCCCACACCCTATTTTGAGGTCACTTGACTCGAATTTGCATGCGTTCGAATTTATTTCCACCTCTATGGCACACACTTTTATGCTTTTTGTTGGCCTATTTTTGACATTTGTGGCCAGTATGCATGTGTGCACATCATGCATGTTCCCCCAAGTGCTACAGGTGAGGTTGTTGAGTTCGGAAAAATTTATTATCTTACACTCACACCCCATTTCGAGGTCGCTAGGCTGGAATTTGCATGAGTTCGAATTTATTTCGACCTCTATCCGGCACATTTTGATGCTCTTTGTTGGCCTATTTTTGCCTTTTTGGCCATTTTGCATGTGTGCACATTGTGTGTGTACCCCGAGGTCACACACAAAGGTGTGTAGACTTTGAATAATTATGAAGTGTGTACACCCACCCTATTTGACAGTCGCTAGACTCAAATATGTTGAAGTTTGAATTTTTTTCGAATTTTATAGCATACTTTTTTGGGCTTTGTTTTGGTCATTTTTGACATTTTTGGCCATTTTTGACACTTCTTCACGTGTCACTTCCCCCAAAAATTTTTTGGGTTGGGAAACTAAGCCGAAAAAAATTCGACAAAGGGACATACACCCTTTTTTGAATATGCCCCACTCAAATATGCATGATTTAGAATTTATTTAGAACTCAATTGTACATATCTTCCGGCTTTGTTTTGGCCATTTTTGACATTTTTGGCCATTTTTAGCATTTCCTCACGTGTCACTCCCCCCAAATTATTTTGAATTGGGAAACCAAGCCCAAAAAAATTCGAGGAAGGGGCATACACCCTATTTCGAATATGCCACACTCAAAAATGCATGATTTCGAATTTATTTGGAACTCCATTGTACATACTTTGAGGCTTTGTTTTGGCCATTTTTGATATTTTTGGCCAATATCAACATGTATTGATATGCTACACCCCCCAATCTTTTTTGGGATGGTGCATCAAGCCCAAAATAATTCGAAAAGGGATCATGCACCCTATTTCGAATGTGCCTGACACAGTTATGCACATGATTCGAATTCATATGATTGCATTGACCCATTTTTTTAATCATTGTTTTGGTCACCTTTTGGCACCTTTTGATCAATAGTTGGGCCATAGTGACCAAATGAACATATCAAGGTATCCATTGCCCCTTGAGGATGCCGGTTGCGATGAGAATAGTGGTGAGGCTTGAAAAGATGCGAATGACCCTTGAATTTCGATTTTTGTGTTAATTTCACATGCTTTCTCCTTGCCCAGCCTACTCACCGCATACACTCTTTGTGATTTTTTCCTCAACCTACTACATGCTCAAGGAGAGGCTTTTTTTTATCAACAAGGACTGTATATTGTAGGATGATGCCTTGGTTGAAGCCCGGTATGTACATGTGTGAGTGTGGTATGTGTTTGGACCAAACCTTTTCTATTTACCTCCAAGTCTCGCGAGACCGCCTGTTTGTCTCTTTTTTTTCCCCCTATCTTTGGCAAGTAGGGCCCATCCTCTTGGGATGTGGGATGTCACATTTAAGTTGGTCTTCTTTAATTTACTGGCGCGACGTGACTTTTCATGGACTCTACTAATTCCACATCACGCACACACAAACATACTCACATACACGTGTGTTTGCCCCGCCCAATCTTCTTGTGAGATGTCATTTAAGCTTGATGGCCCTCTTCCTCTTTGCCTTCTCTGCATATGTCCAGCACCGAGCACGGGGCTTGGTGACTGCACGGCGCGTTCCGGGCACGCCCACAACCTCCATTTCTACGGGAACCGGTGCTAGATGGACCATTCCTGGTGTCCCCCCGTTGAAGCCGATCTACGGGCACCTGACGTGCGCTATATGCCGGTTACAGGTGGTCATTTCACCCCTCCTACACGTGAGCTGTCTGTAGAACAGGGTCAGGGGATCCGCTGCACTTCGGCCGTGATGTGATGTCTTGGGTGTGCATTGAGCTTGTCTAATTTGGTGTTTTCCTTTCCCCCCTAACCCCCCATGTGTCCTACGCTCTTGTGCTTGGTCAAATCCACACCAACCTGTATGGCTGTAGTTCCATACCAGCCCGGACAGAGCCATGGCCCATCCTCACGGCCATAAAAGATATGAGGTTATGTGAGTTGTTGTCTTTCCGGTCCTAAGGGCCCGGGAGGGCAGGTGCAGGCCACGTGAGCTGTCTGTAGGAGCTAGGGAGCCCACTGCACTTCGGCCGTGAGCTGCACCCCCCCCCCCCCCCTGACGAGCGGTCAATATTTTTTTTCCTCACTGGGTACCGCCGCAGCAGGCCCCCGCCAAGACGGCCCACGCCACCGTCTTAGGGGCAAGGGGCTCGCCGGAATGTGCTGTGGTGAGCCCTATGGCGAGATGCAGCGTGTAGGTGAACAAGAACGCCCCACCCGAACCTTGCTTGGTGTGCAGTTGAGCCGAGAGTGGGTCTTGTGGCCGGTACCCCCCCCCCATGGTATGCAACTGAAGGTAGTACTGCTGTGTGAGCTCTGTTTTCTGCCACGTCCATTTTGGTTGCCGACGGGTAGTCAAGTGCGGCTACGAGGGCGATGGAGGTAGGGTTGAGTTGGGCCCCCATGTGTGACCTGCTGCAGATATCCCGCCAGGAGAAGGCCACGTGGTGTTCAGCTTCCGCGGGCCCATTACACCCCATATATTCAGGTGCAGTGGTCGCTAAGGCCGTGAAGGCGTACTTGGGGTAGCACTGGGAGGGTGTGTAAGGAGGGTACACCTGCAGGTTGTGTTGCTGATTCCTGATTTTCGGCCTTACTGGTGTTCCTGACGCCTGGAGTGCTGAATTTCTGTCACTGGGGACTCCTGGGGTCCTGAATTCTGTGACTGCTAGCTTTTGTGCTTGCCTGATGGCTGAATGCTTGTCTCTTTGTCTGAATCTCTGCCCTGTAGGGACCCGAGTGGTGCCGCGGCACTTGCGGTCTTGAACCCGCCCCACCACACCCACAACCACGCCCACAAAGGGACACACAACCCCCCCACATCATTGTTTGTGGTCAGCCAATCCTATATGGTTCTGGTTTCGGCCCAAACTTAGGGTTGCACCCTAAGTTCGGTCTTGGGAGGGGAGTGCAATAGGGTTGGCTTTCCCCCTTTGGGTTACCCCCCACGGCATCGGTCCCAAGACCAATCCAAGCCCCCCACACACACAACATACCCTTGGAGTGGGATGCAGCAGATCCTAGGGGTGCTGAATTACTCCTTTTCTGGCCTGGTGCGCGCGACATAAATCGTGATCGGGTGTGAGCCTACTGAGTTTTGGTTTTCCAATTCTGATTCCTATGGGTCTGAATTTACGGGATTGTGGATTTCTGTGGTTTTAGACCCATACAATTTGATTGGTGCTCTTGGTTTGGTGCGAGGGGCTGATTTAGCCGTTCACACATGTTAGAGGTCCGACACACACGAATCTTTGTCGCCGTAGCATTGCTGGTTGTGTATGGTACTCCATTGAGTCGCTTTGGTATTAGTAAAAAACTGAGTGTGTAGTTGTTGTGCTCTTGTTTGTATGTTTACTTATCTATTTCATAGATAAGTATAAGATGACATTATGTAAGGTTCATTGTTCGAATGTTATGTGATACTTTATGTGAGAGAACTTCAACAAGGATCAGGACCAAGTGTGGAAAGTGTCTTTGCTCGCCTTTCTCATTGTGCATTTACTTTCATTGAGGTTTGTGGTGTCCATCGATGTACCATGCTGAAGAATAGACATACTTGGTCATTGGCAAGTTGGAACCCTTGGATTTTGAGTTCAAAATTTTTGAAATATCATTTGGAGAAAGTTATTTGACTTAACCAACATGGGAGATCATTACACCGGGCCTCGTCGCTCGAGTCGGGCCAGTCAGGAGGTGTCGGCTGGTCTTTCGGGGCCTCGCGCGGCGCCGCCTGGTAGATGGGGGGGGGGGAGCCCCCCGCCCTCCATTGATCCGCCACGTAGGGGTGCGGTGGTGGCAAGGGCTGGTGGTACGGGTCGAGTGACTGTCCCTGGTGGGGTTCGACCCGGGGGGCCCCTTTGGCGTGGACGTGGTGGCCGGGGGAATACAGTGCCTGGTACGGGGAGGGCGGCCCCTGGTGGTAGGTGGGGTATGGCAGTTGAGCGCCTGGTGGCTGCCATCCCATACACTGGTGCTGCTCGTGCATGGGGGGTTGTGGCCCGTTGGGGTAGGGTGGTGGGCAGTGGTAGTGGTGGGGTTGGTGTTGGTGGTGTTCGTGGTGGGACCGCTGGTGGTGGTGGCGCTGGTAGTGGTGGGGATGGTGCTGCGGGTACTGCCCTAGGACCCCTTGTGGATATTCTGGTCCCCCTGTTGGGGCCGGGCTTAACGGTGATTGTGGTTGAGGGGTCCCATGTCCCTGGATCCGTCTGGCCGGCGGCGGTGGTGGTTTGTGGGGGATGGATGACAGGGCGCTTGGAGATGGCGATGTTGAGGAGGGTTTGGACGGGGTCGTGTTGGGTAGCCGCCTCTGTGGTGGCGGCGGCCCTGGTGGGGGGGGGGCGTGGGTCGTGGTGGATGGGGGGTCCTGGCTTGGGGCAGGGTTTGGGTTAGGGCGGTGTCGCTTGAATTTTCGTCGTTGCGTTTGTGGTGTTGTGGGCTGCGTGGGGTGGTGTTGGTGGTGGTGCTTTTGCTGGTGGTGCGCTCGTTTGGGCGCCGGCTTGGATTTGGGGTCAGAGTTTGGTTTCGGGTCCGATTTGAGGTTGAGGAGGACCCCGGTCCGGAGGTGTGAGGGCGCCTGTGCCGGGTGGGGGGGTTTCCCGGTGTTCTGTCGGGGTGCCTGGGTCGCCTGTGTGGGGGTCCGGGGTTCCCCGATAGTCTGGCGTGCGGCCGCAGCTTTGGCTTTTGCCGTGGCCTTGTGGATGAGGTCGGCAGGGAGGGGGGGGTCGGAGGATGAGGTGGAGGACGTTGATGAGGCTGAGGACGAGGAGGAAGTGGTGGTCTTGGGGGGACGCGGGTTGCGCTGTGATGCAGGCAGTCATGGGTTTGTGAACGGCGGCTTCTGCTGCTGCCAGGGCGGGGAGGATGGAGGGCATGTCCGCAGGCTGTAGGTTGGGGGTGGGTGGCTTGGCGGGCCCGGTCGTGACCTGGCGGCCCGACGGGCCGATCTGGTCGGCAGCGGTGGGGGAGGGAGGCGCGGAACCGTGGTCTTCTCCTTCTTGGCTTGGCTTGGCCGGGGTCCTGCAATGTGTGAGGCTGTGTTGGTTGGCGTCCGCGGGGTGGAACAGTTCGCGCGGGCTGCATTCGGGGGCCGGGGGGGGTGAGCCTAGGCTTTCTGGGGTGTGCGGGGGGGGCGTGTGCGGGCCACTGGGCCCGGTGGGCGTGCCGTGGGGCGTGAAGCTCCCCTCGGTGGCCGTGTGCTTGTTGTCGAGTGTGGGGGGTGGTGAGGGGTGTACGGCGAGTGGCTCCTTGGCGGGCGTGTGCTGTTGTTTGGGCAGGTGGGGGAGGCCTGTGTCGCGGGGCCCGGGGATGCGCACGTTGGTGGGCATGTGTGGGTCTCCGGGTGGGAGGCGAGGGGGGAGGGGCATCGGCGGGGATTGCGCGGGGGGGGGGGTGTTGTGTCGGTGTATGTGTCCGCTCGCAGCGGCACGCTTGTGTGATCAGTTGTAGGCCGGGCAGTTTGGAGGAGAAGCTTGTTGTCTTCTGCGGCCGCGGCAAGGATTTCGCAGATGAGCTTGCGTATTTGGTGCACCTCTCGGTCAGTGGTGGGAAGAGTGTATGCTAGCTCTGGGCTAAGACCCGCGCGGCAGAGGACCCTGTGGACGGCGTGGTACCCGCAGATGAGGGAGTGCTGTGGTCGGGGGGGGGGGTCCTTCCGCGTGTCTGGGCCCGCCTCGATTTGTGTGTGGGCGGTGGGGATGGCCCAAATCCAGGGCACGGTCCCCGTTGATGGCAAGCGGCGCTGGATTTATTGGGCCAGGCAGAGCATGGCCAGTCCCAGGTGGTAGCCTGCCCGTCCTGAGGTGATTTCGGCCAGGGCGCGGGATGGGGGTGTGTCCCCCGGCTGGAGGACGCCCCTGAGGACCCTGTGCGGGGTGATGGGGTCCCCTACTGCCCCTGGTGGGGAGGTCCCCGGGGCGAGCATGGTGTCTGTCCCTTTGACGAGCCATTGCGGGCCGGGGGACGTAGCTGTAGCAGCCACTACGTAGTAGTGCCCGCGCTCAAGGACTCAACACCAGACCTCCGGCGGGGGGTGGTCACTGTCTGTAGGTGGTGGAGGCAGGTGGTTGTCTGGGGTGTGGAGGCTGGCGGCGCAGAGGGCGGTGTCAGGGTTTGGTTTCCCATTGCTCCGGGTGGTTCGGGTCCGCTGGGTGGTCCCTCTCCGCTGGGGCTCGTCGTAGGCGTATGGTCCCTCGACGTGTGACGTTGGTGTTGGTGTCGTGTGTCAGGGCCTGGCCCCACTCGATGGGGGGGATCCAGACGTGCTGGCCTTGGGCGTGTTGGCTGGCTCGCCAGATCACGAGGTCAAAGATGGTTTCGTGAAGGCTGTTGCCTGGGGTGGTCAGGTGCCGGAGAGCTTTGACGGTGACCTTGGTCCAGCTCTCTTGTAGGCGGTACCAGCCCAGGGGAGTGCTCAGGGCCCTGCCTTGGAGGGTTCCTCGGAGGAGGTTGGGGTCGCGGATGGTGGTCGGTGTGAGGGGGGGGTGCTCCGGGTCCGGGGGGGACAGGCTGGGTGGGTTGCCGGGGTCCTGCGCGTCCACGTCAACGTATGGGTGACCGTCGTTGGGGCCGGCCGGGCTGGGCGCTGCCGGGTGGCTTCGTGGGGGAGAGGTGGGCTCTGGGAAGCTTTGCCTGGTGTCTTGGCGGACTGCGGATGGAGATGGGGGGCGTGTGCGGGGCGCGGAGTGGGTTGGTGGACGTCTCGGTCATGCACGGCATGGTAACGGATGAGACGCTGCATGTGTTCCCTGGTGGTGGGCTCGGTGAGTTGCTCCGTGTGTGTCAACAGGAGGTGTTTGCGGTGTACCATTTGGGCCACTGCTTTGCGGACTGCTTCTAGCTGGAGGTGCGCTGCTGCCTCCATGGGGCTTTCCATGTGTTTGGCGAGGTGTCGGTGTAGGGCCTGTGTCACTGCCCCTCCCATGGCGGCTTCCTTGACCAGGGGGTCACTGAAGAGGTGTTCGGTGGCCTGGTGTGCGTGGCTGTGGTTTGGCCAGCCTTCGTGTTGTCATAGGGTTTCTGCCGGGGACCAGCCTACTAGTGTGTCCCTGCCTGTATGGAGGGGGCATTTCTTGAAGTGTTCCAAGTCCTCTGGGGTGGTGTGGTTGCACGGGCAACAGGGTTTGTACTTCCAGGATGTGGATGTGCTTGCGGGCGAGCCACCTGGCGACCCTGGTGAGGAGTGGTAGTTGCTCCCTGAGGAGCTGGATGCGTCGTTTTTGGGGGTGGGCTGGGACGTTTGCTGGGCGCAGTGCTGAGTGGTAGAGGGGGATTTGTAATTTCTCCTGGAGCTCCTGGAAGTCTGCCCGGCTGTCTGTGTCCCCAAGCCCGCGGGCGAGATGTTGGATGAGGTTGGGGTAATGGTATGCTTTGTCGTGGGAGGAATAGGGGGCGTCCTCTGGTACCCAGTCTGGGGTCTGATGGGGCTCCGGTTTGGGGGCTATGTGTTGGAGCTGTATGTGGTTTTGGCCGAGGTCGGGGATCTGGAGGGTTGGCAGGTGCGTTGTGCGCTGGTGTACTGCCTGGTTGTCGGCCTTACCATTTCCGTATTGGTGCCTGTGGCACTCTTGATTCACGATGTGGAGTTGGACATAGGGAGAAGGCTGCGAAGGGCTTTCCAGAGCAGCAGTGCCTGGATGCCTAGGCTCGTCGCGGTGGCCTTGTGGAGTGGTTGTCTTGCTATGCGGAGGAGCAGGTGTGTGTCGACAGTGGCGTCTGCCACGAACCAGACCCGGACGATGTGCGGGAGGTGAGCGGGTAGGTTGGCCGCGATTTCGGCGATGGCGTCGGACAGGGCCCCCAGCTCCCCGTGGGAGGAGGCCCAGTAGGTGGTGTGGCCCGTGTGGTGGTCCATGTGGTAGTGTCCCCTGGTGTGGGTTAGCTGCAGAATGGCCCCCCCGGTGATGGGCGTGAGGGCCGATTCGCCTGAGGCGCCGGTGAAGATTAGCCGGTCCGCCGGTGATGGTTGTGGGAGGCGGCATGGGTTCAAGGGCAGGTAGGCGTATATGGCGAAGCCCGCGGTGAGGTGGGCCACCGGGGTTGTGGGCTGCAGGACGGGTGTGGCGTACACCTCTATTCCTTTGGAGATGATGCGTTTCGCTTGG
Source organism: Eutreptiella sp. 'Long Island Sound 2002' (assembly GCA_964036045.1). Lineage (NCBI taxonomy): Eukaryota > Euglenozoa > Euglenophyceae > Eutreptiales > Eutreptiaceae > Eutreptiella > Eutreptiella sp. 'Long Island Sound 2002'. Next base: position 92,373,482 of record OZ038379.1, on the reverse strand, counting down.
TGGGACATGGCTATGAGTCCCTGTTCTGGCTCCCCTTGTGTGAGGTGGGAGTAGATGTAGTGGAGGATGTGGGCTGTGTCCAGGTTTAGGTCGTGGCATGTGAGGGTTTGTGTTCGGTGCTCCGGCGTGTGGCAGGAGTGGTGGAGCGGATAGTAGGGGTGGTCGTGCTTGCCCGTTCTGCCTGGTTCGTACATGCTGTAACAGATGGCGACCTGTGCCGGGTTGGGGCGGGGCTAGGTGGGCGTAGTGGTGAAGAGCCATTGGGGTGTGTGGTTGGGGTTCCACGCTACCGTGGGGTTCGTGTTGGTGCGGTGGAACCATGGGGCTACCCATGCGTAGGCTTGTGGTGGTAGGTGGGTTGTGGGGTGGGTGTGGTGGCGTGCTATGAGGTGCAATACGGGCCATGGCGTGGTGGGTGCCTCGGGGTCACGGGCCCAGCATGTGCGTGGCATGCTCCGGGGGTCATGGGGGACCTTCGGTAGGTCTTGGGCGGTCATGTGGTGCTTCGTTATGCGCCATTTTGCCCCGTTGTGGATGCCGGTGGTCTGCATGGGTTTGGCTTCATTCTTGGCTAGTAGTAGGGTTAGTGGTGGGACTAGGAGCCTCACCGGGGGGGCGTGTTCGTGTTTCGAGCCGGTGGGTGCGTAGGGCGGTGTCGCTGGGATGGGTCGGGGGTGCTGCTTTTTGAAGTCTCGGTAGGCTGCTCGCATGTCCGTGCTTCCTGGCAGAGTGTGGCCCCCTGCTCGTGCCGTCCGCGTGAGGTAATGTGGAAGAGGCGGTATTGCGGCCATTCGGGAAGTTGTAGGAAGGGGGTGTGGTGTGCTCCGCTGTGGTGAAGGACCCGCATTTGTGAGAGGGTGACGTATAGTACGGTGATGGAGGCACCGACGAGGTCTATGGTGTTGATGGTGCCCTTAGGGTGATAGTGAAGGTCCACGCAGAGGCCCGCCAGAGGCCCTTCCTCCGGGCACGTCTGGTCGGTGAGTATGGCGTGGTGTGGGGATGGGAGGAGAAGCTGCACGTGGTTCAACAGGCGCGTGTTCATGGTGGTGGGCATGCCCGTCTGGTGGAGTATCGAGCGTGGGCATGTGTTGCGGGCCCGTTGTGCGTCTTGGAGGCGGATTGTGGCGACCTCGCGGACCTCCGGCGAGTGGTTGTGGGTCATGCGGTGATTGAGGAGGGCGGTGTGTCTGGTGTAGGCCGCTTTTACCTCGTCCCCTATGGCGTCCCCATAGTGGGGCCATGCCGCCCGGATGGCGCGGGTGGGTATGGAGGTGGGCCAGCCCCCGTGTGCTGCCCATGCCTTCGTTACGGCGCGTGTGGCTGGTTGGAGGGTGGTGGTGGGGTGTGTCAGATGGAGTGCCTGGAAGCCTATGGAGGCGTTCAAGACCATGGTGACGTAGTACGCCAGGCTCTGTTGGGACAGGGAGAGAACCTTCGTGGTCGGGGACGCAAATCCCGGGAGATGGGTGAGGTGTGACTGCAACTTGGGAGGGAGGGTGGCGTCCTCAGGGTCGCCGGCCTGGATTACCCCCAGGTGGGTGGTGGTTGTCACAACTTGCATGGGGGGTCCTTGTGGCCCTAGGGTGGGGGATGTGGCAGACCGCTCGATCATGGCCACTGACTCTGTGGGGTGGACCATGAGGTTGTTGCGGGGGAGGTAGGAGATGGTCACGTCCAGTAAGTTGTTGGCCTGCTGGGTGACCGTTGGCCTGGTGTCTGCGGCGTGGGGTTCGTGTGGGGTGTGTGCAATTCTGAGGTTGGTGTCGTCCGGAAAGCCCACCAGGGGGGCGAGGAGGGGGTAGGGTGCGTAGGCCGGGTAATCCTGCTTGATTGTGAGGGCCAGGGGGAGCGTCACGAGCAGGTACAGGAAGGGGCCTTCTGCTCCTCCTTGGGGGACCCTGCTGCCTGGCTCCAAGAAGGGGGTGAGGCCTGCTCCCGTGCGGACCGTGTACTTGCGGGTGCAGAGGCAGCCGGAGGCAAAGTTGTAGAAGGGGAGGCCCAGGCGTTTCCACACCGCCTCCGGAAGGAGCCAGAGGGGATTTCCGGAAGGCCCCTTTGACGTCGAGGGAGGTGATGATGAGGTCTACCGGGTCCATGTCGGCAATGGTGTCCTGGAGGAAGATGGCCTCGTGATGGGACCTTCCTGGGATTGCCCCCCGAAGGCTAGCGGGTATGTGGGGGTCAAGGTGGCGGCAGATGCGGCGTAGGAGGACGGTCCAGACAATTTTGACCTCCGTGACTGCACAGACTATGGGGCGCCAGTTGTCCGGGTTGGCCCAGTCCCCCTTTTTGTAGAGGGGGCGGACAACGTTTGCCCAGTCTGGTGGCAGGGGGGTTTGCCCCGTGACGATGTCCCAGAGGCGGTGGGCCAGGATGCGGAGGAGGTGGGCGTAGAGGTGGTAGTATGCCTCCGCAGGGAGGCCGTCGTAGCCTGGGGTTTTGTGTTGCCAGAGACTGTGGATGGCCCTCTGGATTTCGTGGATGGTGAAGGGCTGCTTTTCCAGTTGCCTCCTCTGGGCGTGGTTGAAGACCTGAGAGAGGCGGTCAGTTTTGGCCTAGGTATCCGCGTCCAGTGTGTCTTGGGTGGGCGTGTGTTGTTGGAGAAAGCTGTTTTGGGTGGCTTGGAGCATGGTGGCTGGGTCATTGGTGAGGGAGCCGTCGTCTTGTCTGACCGTTGTGATGCTGCGGTGGCCGGTGTCGGCCATGGCGTCGTTGAGGTGGCGGATGGCCTTGTAGGGGAGTTCATGTTGCGCATACCGTTCGTGTTCTTGGGTGATGCGCTGTTGCCAGTGGATGTGCCACTGCTGCAGGTCTGCCCTGATGTGCGCTATATGCGTCCTGCAGTGGTGGATGTGTCGGCGGGTCTGGGGGGTGTCGGTGTGGAGGAGGGTCGCCAGTTGCTGCTTCGCATGCCAGAGGTCATGGAGCATGTCCCGTAGGTCCTCGGTGGTCGGTCGTCGTCAGTGTGGGGGTGTTGCTGGAAGCCGCAGGCGACGGCGGCCGTGCGCATGGCTGTGAGTAGGTCGGTGGGGTCCGGTTGGATGCGCCGGGCGCGGTCTATGGCCCTGTGATACTGGGACCAGGCCTGTTTGTCGTGCAGTCGGGGCATCCTCAGGGGGGGTGGTAGGCCTTGGTCCGCATCCTCTGGGGGGCTGGGGGGAAGGTTGGGGATGGTGAGGCGGATGTGCGGGGGGCTGTGGCCTGTGGGTCCCAGCGGGAGGGGCCCATATCGGGCCTCCGCCCAGATGATGGTGGTGGGGTGGCCATGGCATACGCCGATGCGGGAGGGGGCGGCATCTGCTTGGTGGGGGAAGTGGGATGGTTGGCCTTCGAGGTTGGCCGTCAGGTCCACGAGCCCCAGCATTTCGATGGTTTCGCGGACTGCATGGTCCTGGGGTGTGGCCTGTCCCCCTCGGTCCGCCGGGGTGGGGGCGGCGTTCATGTCGCCGACGATGATTGTGGGGGCGAGCATGGCCATCTGGCGGTATGCCTCGGCTCAGGGCTTGGAGGAACGGTTCCGTGGCGTCGCTGAGGATGACGTTGAGTTGCCATCCGTCCCCGACGACCCCGTAGACGCCTAGCCTCCCTGGGATGCTGAGCTGGTGGACGAGGTGGACGTGGATGCCGGTTCGGGCGTACAGGGTGGTCCCCTTGTGCCAGTAGCATTTGTACGCTTTCTGGTCCGGGGTATATATGGAGGTGGTTTCTGGGGGGTCGTCGCGTTGTAGGCCTTGTTCCTAGAAGGCGAGGATGGGGGAACCCACTCTGGCCCCTGTGCCATCGGGAGCTCTTGGAGGGCGGTTGTGGCGTCCTTGGAGTATCTGACGGCCGGGTGGTTGAGCTTGAGGAGGTTGACAGTGGCCTCGGTGGTGCCGGGCCGGGGCTGTGGAGGCTTGTGCCCTCGGCTCTTGCCCCGTCTGGGAGGGGGACTCAGGCCCGGGGACATTTTGCCTGGTGGTGGGCGCTTGGGTAGGCGCGGTGCGGGGAGGCCTTCACTCCACTCAGGGGGGAGTTCCCCTGTGTTTTTGGTGCCTCCGTGGGCCTTGTTCTCGTCGGTGCGGAGCCGGATGGGGTGGGCGCTGTTCAGCTCCCGGGTGTGGCCTTCTGGCTTGTCCGCGGTGACGCTGCCTTGGTGCAGCTCCATTTGGCGGTGCCAGATCAGCCGAATCTGTGGCCCCCCGTTGTCCCCTAGGTCGCGGAGGCGGTACTGGATTGTGCTCTCACACCAGATCCAGTCGCCCGTGTGGTCGTTGCGGAAGGGCTGCTGGACCTTCGCGCCTTTCTCGAATCCTGGGTACGCCTCGGGTGCGGGCGGTGCTGGTGGCGGGAGGGAGGATGATGAGGATGCCTGGTCCGGGTGGGGTGGTGGTAATGATGGGAGGGAGGATGACGAGGATGCTTGGTCCGGGTTTGCCGGGTGGGTCAGGGGGGTCGCGGGGGGTCGGGAGGTTGGTGCGTTCCTAGCTTGCTCGGGGGCGGGTGCGCCCCTTTTCCGTCTCGCTCATTTGGGTGGGACCGGAGGTGGTGGGGCTGGGGGGTGTGGGGTTGGAAGGAGGGGTGCGTAGCTTGCTGGCCCGGATCCCTTAGCGGGGGTTTTGCCAGCGTTTGCATGGTGGCTTTCGCATGGCTGCGCGTGAGGTCGGCGAGCTTGCGCACGGTCTCCAGGGGGTCGGCTGGCCATGGCAGTGCGGCCGGGCTGTTGTCAAAAGGGTGGTGCAGGTGGTGGTTCCTCATGGCCTTGGCCTGCATGACCCAGGCCTCCGTGGGTTCTGGTGTGTCTCGGCCGTTCGGGGACCCTTGAGCCCAGTAGAGTGCTGTGTGGAGGGCTTCCCACGGGGCGCCTTCGCGGCCTGTGAGGGTAGTAACGTGGAGGAGTCGCTGCAGGCCTCGTTGGGGGTCTTCCGGGTGCAGGCCTGGGTTGCCATGAGGACTCCGTGTGCCCAGTGGAGGACCCACCATTGGGCGTCCACTTTGAGGATGTGGATGGCGGGTTGTTGGGGGGGGGGTGTCCAGGGTGTCCCACGATGCGATGGCTAGTTCTATCCTGGAGGGGTGGAGGTGTGGGGTGGCTCTGCGGCTTAGGAGTTGATCAATGTGGAGGGGGGTGACGAGGTCGTTGGGGCCTTGCGCTTGTGGGGGCATTGGTGCGATGGCTGTGGGGTGCCAGTGGTGTTTGTGGGCGGCTAGGGTGTATAGGGCGGCGGTGATGATGTGGTGGGGTTGGCCTTCCAGGGCGATGTGGCGCTCCGTGCCGAAGTGCTTTGGTAGGTGAGCTGTGGGGTGGACGGTGATGTGGTCCACAGCGCGTTGGTGGGCCTTTTTTCCCCCGTCTGGCGCCTGCGTCCGTTTGTCCCCCGGGATGTGCTGGTGTTGGTGTTTTGGTGGGGGCGGTCTCGGGGCGAGGGACTCTACTCCATGGAGGGGGCGGCGTGTTCCCTGGACCTGTTGGGCAGCATGTATATGCCCGGGTCCCCCGGTAAGGTGCCCAGGTACATGTTGCCGGTGATGGTGGGGGCCGAGAGCGGTTGGCGCAGGGGCGAGGTGCATGGGGTGGAGAAGGGCGGGTCATGGTGCTCACACCGGGGATGGTTGATGCCGTACAGGGTGATGTGCACGGCGAAGGGCCCGACGGCGCGCTGGAGTTTGTGTAATACGGTTGGTGGTGACCGTATTATTTCCTCGGTATCCATTTCAGAAAAATAAAACAATCCAAAAATATTTGACTATTTATGGAAGCACTTTTCCTTTATAGGAACCAAGGGCACAGGATCAATGTTTTACCACCAAAAAGAAAACCTCTTGCAGAGTTTTATGAAAAAAATGTGCCCTATGCTTGTGGATGGGGGTGGGGATTCCTCGAAGACCTTCAGCCCCAAGACACAAGGCAAATGCACAATGCAAATGAATGACGTGTTGGTCGTGGGTTGGGAGTCCTTGAGTGCTGAGTTACCTTGAACCTTGAACTCACAACCTCGATGAACTTGAGTAGAGTTGATCACGACCTCACGACCTCATGATGCAACGTGGACAATGGAGGTCCTATGAAGAGACATCCACAACAATAAGAGAACGAAATCAATGGGGAGAGAGTGGGGAAAGCACACGACCCATACACGGTTTACACCACCAAACCATTGGAGCTTGACAAAGGTTGAGGGGTGTACATCACTACCATATGATGGAAAAACTGATTGGGAATGACATCATGAAAATCTCAATATCTTCACACCCGTGAGTGGGGAAGAGAGCACAACACACACACAATGCACATGCAACATGGAGCAATTGCTCCTAGAAAGGCGGCTCTCAACTCACTATAGGCTTGGAGATATCTTGAGTTCAAATACATGCTTGCAAATGCATCGTAATGAAAATGGCTCAAGTTTATGTCCAAATGACAACATTATTTGGAATTGATCACCAAGCATGAGTGGAGTTGAAATGAACTACCAACAATAAATGTTGCCCATAATCCAATGTTAATGTTGTGCAAAGCATATGTGTCAACTCCTAAAAGACTAAGAGATATGACCTTGCCATTATGGTGCACGATGGACAAAACGGTGAAAATGTCCATTTGCTTGGTATTGTATCTCCAAGCCTAAGGGGAGTGGGGATGGTTCATGAAACATGGGAGTCAAGCATAGTCCCATGTTGATGCACAATCAATTGCCTATCCCAACTCGACATGGGTTTGGAGATATAAAAATGGATTGAAAAATCGAAATCAAGGAATGAATTATTTGGCGTAGTTGGGGTATGCAACACCCATCCCATTCTCTTGAATCCCAATTGAGGCGTTCACAAGCCTCAATCACTTATGAGGAGAGGAGAACCATCCTTTACCTCATCATAGTCATGTATGGCCATGTTGACCTTGGAATGAACCCTTTCATGGAGAATGGAGTCGGCATTAGTTCGGAATGATTAGGCATGAACCAAGTCAACAACAAGACCAACATAACACATATTGTTCGAAGATGTTTCATCATTGAATTGGACGCTCAATTTGGTCCAAGGCGGTTTCGACCCAAACCGGCCGGGACCTGTCGGAATCCCTAGCAAATCTCGATCTTTTTGATATAAAAAAATGATCGAGATCTGTCCTATTGAAAAAGCTTTTGAAATCCCCAAAACTTGAAGACGCCACCGCTGACGGCGCCCGGCGATCCCGATCGCCGCGTCCGGCATTCCAAATCTCAGATTTTAAAAAATTCTGAGATTCTTTGACCAAAATTACCCTCCGAAGCCCGATTTCATTACACCCCCTTCCTAGACTACGTCATGGCAGGGGGCCATGAACGTGGTCGATCTCAACCCAATATTTGCAAGAAGTCAATGAAAAAGGGTTGAGGAGATTATTTTTTCCCTCAGGAATCTGAATTCAGGCTCCCATCGGCCGAAAGCCGTGAATGGAGGCCATTTGAGGAGCAATGGATGCCACAGCGGAATCCGGCAACCTCAAAATAGGGGGGTATGAGGCTTGGGAGTCGGGATGGACGACGTATGCCAAAATTCCCATTTTTACCTTGAAAAAATGGCAAGCGGGAAAACTGCACTCTGGACACCGAAAAATGAAAATTGTGCAATCCCAGCGCAATATGGTGCAAAACGAGCATCATATTTGAATTCAGCACCCTCAAATCAGGGGGTTTGGGGGTACTGGACGCCAGTTCTAGCCAATTTTCCCAAAAAGAGCATTTTCAGCCCTCCGGAAAAACGCATAGTGCTGAAATTTGACAAACAGCACCCTGCTGCACCCTTCTGCAGGCCACAGGACCTCACCTGGTGGCAAATGAGGGTCGCCAGTGTGTCGGGCACCCTCAAAATAGGGGGGGTTCTCATGGAAACGGGCCCCCTGGGGTCGAAATATGACAAAAATGGAATTTTTTGCCAAAAAAATCGATTTTTGCCTGATGCCAGCCAGAAAGCAGAATCTGCAGCGGGGGGGGGGGGGGGTGATGAATCAGTATCCCGTGGGTCCAAACGGGTATTAGAAATGAATTCGGGATGCCCAAAATAGGGGGGTTACACACTTTGATTGCCCAAATCGGGCGTAAAATGCAAAAACCCCATTTTTGGCATCAAAAATTGGTTTTCACCCTGATGAACTGAAAAACTGTCAATCTGGACCCAATCTGGACCCCACAGCGACGCGTGGTCGTCAATTGAAGGCAAAAGAGTGCCACGGCTGCGCTCAGCACCCTTGAAATAGGGGGGTGGCACCCTATATCACCCGCCCGAGTCCCGGAAGTGAAAAAACGCGTTTTCACCCCGAGGGGGGGGGGGGGGGGGCTGTCAGAATTCTGCCAGCCTGTGGGCTGGATTTCCTGATGTCGACCAGGAATCCCGCCAAAATTACAAAACGGGTCAAAATTTAAATCCGAAACTTTCTAGTGACTCTTTGAGACTCCCTTGAGCCACGAAAAATAATTTTGGGCTCACTGCAGCCGTCTGCGGACCACAGCGAACCTCTCAAGGTGACCCTGCTGGTCTGGCAAATTTCTGCAGCCTGGAGGTGTGGACAGAAATTCTGTCCTACCGGGAGGGGGGGGGCGAAATCCCTCGAGGGGGCTGACGACCCTCCTTGCCTCTCCGGACTACCCTGACCCTGACCCTGAGTGTTTACCGCGCTCGCACGCGATCATGGCCATGTCGAAGGAGTCGGTCCACGCACAGGCTGCCGGTGAACCACCATATGAGTTTACCGTGCGCACACGCGGTCATGTTGTTGGTGAACAAGTCGGTACACGCACTGAAAAAAAACTGATGATACGGCCTCGCGGAACCCCAGCCTCGGGAATGGCTTAATGAGCGGCCTCGCGGACCCCGGCCTCGGGAACGGACTCCAGAAATCTGGCACACAAGGAACAAAGAACAAAGAGAAAGAGACAAATGGCAGGGGAGGTGGAATGGGAACAAGGGAGGGGAGGAGGAGTAACATGCGCATCACACAAGGGGGTAGGAGAGTGTGTTGGAGAATGGAATCTTACGCTATGGGGACCCTTTGGAGACCCTAACCCACATCCTTGTTACCACGGCGGGCAGGACAGGTTCACTCTCGGGAACGTGTCCGCCAAACACATCCCAAACCAACACAGGGTCGCCCGTGGGACCGTGAGTGGCTGGGCAGGCACACACAAGGGGAAGGGAGAGCATTACCCTTATTGAAGGCAACGCTTTTTTTCCGGGCTCTCCTCCGAGGTGGCTCCTGAGATGAGAAGAGCGGGGAATGGGAACATGTCACATGCCCCGAACCCCCAACCTTGCATCAGGGTCTACCCAATCCCAAGCTCTGAGGGAAGGGACCGTGTTGCTCGGTTGCCCATTAGTGCATAGGGTCACTCAAGGGACCGTACACACCCTCTGGGTGGGGTTGGGACCGGATACAATGGTTCTCAACCCATCAGAATATCATCAGACTAAATTCAGCACGCCAAATTCAGCACCTCAGACCAGCGATCTGAAAATTCCTGAATTCTCGACAGGGTCTACTCAACCACACATGTGTGGAGGGGCCGTGTCCAAAATTTCTGTCGGCTGTGTAGGGTCTCCGCAATCCCAAGTTCTGAGGGAAGGGACCGTACTCAGCCCGGCATTGGAACTTCAGTGTGCTGAAAATTCTGATTGCACCTCTCAAAAAGTGCTGAAACTGTCCCAGAGTCACACCACACGCTTGCGTGAGGGACCGTGGTCAGAAATACGCACACGGGCAGGTTCACACAAGGGAACGTGTCCAAATGCGTATCAGCACATGCGCAAGAGACCAAGTTATCCTTGATTACTACTAGACACCTTGTAACACCCTATAGCTATACAAAGGTAGCCCTAAAGTCGTCCCATAAACCTCCTAGTTCCTAAGACGCCCTAGTTTGTCTACCCTAGTCCGTCCGCATATAATTCTTGTAAGTGAAAAGAAATGCGGATGACGGACGACCTCTATCAGACATTTCCTATACCCCTAATGTCCTGTCTTATGCGGGGCTATTGTCTGCTTTTGTGCTTCAAATTCCGCCACCATGGCCTTCCATTCTTTAGCCTGGTTGGTTTGTATGGCCAACCGGTGGCGAAATTCTGGTTCCAGCTGGGAACCTTGTGCTGACTGAGCTAAAATGCAGCGAATGTCGCTCAATTGGAGGTCAATGCCATGTTTTTTGTTGTAGGCACGCCAGATGTCATTGATGTCATGCATAAACGCACTTGCTGGCTGGAATTCCGTGTTCGGGAATCCCCTGTATTTGACCTCCCATTCTATACGCTTCCGGGGACCCCTACCGACCTTTTGATGTGAAAGAATATCTTCGATCACATATTTGTCTGATTCAACTAGGAATTCTTGGTCGGTATAGTAGTGTAGCGGGGGGGCCCCTTCTTCTGGAGCCAAATACGGCTTCAGACGCATAGAATCCAGCGCCAGTTCACCGCGCTCAGTTGCTACCAGATAAGTGTTGCGGCCCAAGCGCTGGAGGATTTCTCCTGGCCCTTCCCAGACGCGGTGCAACTTGTCTGTAGCCTTTTTGGACCGATAATCACGGTACCAGACCCGCTCCCCGAACACGTAGACATGTGGGGGGTGTGCTTTGAGGAATTGCTCCGCCTTTCGACGGTGCAACCTGTTGAGTTCATTCTGTACCATTTTGCGGTCTGCTACTAGCTTCTTGAAGAAGCCAACTGCATCCCTGGACTCAGACTGGGGCACCACGGGTGGACAGTCCCCAAATCCAACAGGATTCCTGCCAAATACCAGGTAGTGGGGTGAATAACCACTGATGGGCCCAGGAATGTCATTGGAAGCCCAAATGGCTAGTGGAAGCAGCTGGGCCCAGTTTTTACTGGACGTCTTCAGTAGCCACTGCCTTAGTGACTCCACGACAACCTGAACGGCCCGCTCAGCTCGCCCGTTTGACTGGGGTCGCTTGATGGTGGACTGTTTCATGGCAATACCCGACAATGAACAAAGTTCCTTGAAGAATTCTGCCGTAACCAGATGATCTTGGTCAGAGAAAATCTCTTGTGGGAGGCCCATGATGGGTACCACCCTTTCTAGGTACATATCAGCAAGACCCTGGGCATCCAAAGTCTTGCTGCACGGAACAGCCACGACGTACCCTGTCAGTCGGCACACCACCACCAGCACATAGTCGTACGTCCGGTTGTTGGCAGTACAAGGGCGACTACTCAGGTCGCAAAAGTCAATGCACACGGATGAAAATGGGTATTCTGGTACTGGTGCTGGGTGATTAGACTCAGGTTGGAGTCCCTTCCGGCCTTTGCCTTGTCCGCAAATAGGACATGGGTTCACCACTGATGCAACCATAGTGCGGATGTCATCAGGCTTGTAGCCGAAGCAGACATACGATCTGTTAAAGATCTGCAGAGTCTTCTCAACCCCTGGATGGGCATATTCATGGCACGCCTTGATTACTTGCTTGACGCAAGCAAAAGGCACGCAGATACGGCCCTCTGTGCGCACCTTACCGTGATGCAGAGTATAGGACTTACCTTGAATTTCAACATACTTATTGACCCTCAGCTCATCCCAGTGGGGCTGAAAGTGTGGGTCATTCTCATAGTGGCTAGTCCAATCCTCGTACAAGACCTGGACTGCTGGGGGAACCTTGATGGCTTCTACATCACTGATCATACAAGTGACCAGACCAGGTGTATGCCAACTCATGCTAGAGGCTGTCTGGGCCAATGTCAATGTGGACACCCAAGCCTTATGCTGAGTTTTGGCTTTACAATTGAGCTCTTTCTTTGCAGATCGGGAATATTGGCGCCCTGTGAATCTCACTGCCTTCATCACTTCGGGCTCAGGGCTTCCGGAGAGATCCAGATGTGACACCGCATGAACAAAACGTTCAATCGGCGTGTCATATGTGGCTCCATCTGCCCCAACATACCGTGGTTCCGCGTCCACGTGGGACACAGACCGAAGTGCTTGAAGAGCAGCCACTTTGGCGAACTCAAACTGTTGCAGCATAGTCTGTTCCTCCGAAAAGGCTGCAGGCTGTGCCGTTTTGAGGTAGTCCCGTACGGTCTGCCACTCTTCACGCTCCGCTTTTTCCCAGCCCTCCAAGTCCTCATTGCCACCATGAAAATTGGTGTCCTGGGACTCTCCGGCCGGATAAGCGAACCTAGAGAGGGCATCTGCAACCTGGTTCTCCTTACCTTTACGGTAAGTGATGATCAAGTTGAATCTGCTCAAGAACTCATGCCAACGCCCCCGCCGTCCAAGCGGTCCGGAAATGGTACATAGGTCCTCTTTGTACCACTTCACGATTGCCGAATGATCTGTCTGGATCTCCACCTCTGAGTTGGCGACCCAAGACTGAAACTTCAGCAAGCAACACACAATGGCATAGGTTTCCTGCTCCCTTGGAGTCCAGGCAAACTGCCCTGTGTTCTTTGTACACCCATCTACGCCAGCTCGGTTGCCTTGCAGCTTCCGGGAGTAAAAAGCAACAGGATGCCAGTTGTCATCCTCTTGTTTCTGCTCCAGCACACCACCAACTGCAAAATTAGATGCGTCAGTGATGATACGCCATGGCAACCCTGGCTTGGGTAAGTACAAGCGCGTCTGATCATCTAACGCCTTCTTCAGAAGCTCAAAGTTTTGCTTCATTTCATCCGTCCAGTTGATACGAGCTTCTTTTGGCGATAGCTTGATCTTCTTACGCTTTTTGGGCACTCCTGTAGCGGTTTTAGGCTCATTGGGATCCTTAGGCTCATACTGGTACTTGCCCTTCAAGGCATTCATCAAGGGTGCTGCCAACTCGGCGAATCCCTTGATATATACCTGATACCAGCCCATGAGACCCAAGAAGCCTTTCATATGCTTGGCTGTGACAATGGATTCCCATTTCCACTCCTTGACGGCCGAAATTTTTGTTGGAGATGGAAACCTACAGCCGTCCTTCAGTATGTGGCCCACATACTGGACTACCCGCTTGAACAGGTGGACTTTAGAAGGCTTAACAGTCAGTTGAGCCTCCTCTAGTGCATCAAAAAGTTTGCACAAGTCCTCGTAATGTGCCTCGAAGTACTTCCGGAGCGTTTTTGGTTCCTGCTTTTGCTCAATTGTGAGCTTGCCCGGGTCTATAACTTTCGAACCCGTTGATGACAAGATGTCATCAATATATGGGCGTGACTGCGGACAATTTCTTGTCACATACTGGACCATTTGTTGATAGGCAGCGGGCCCCACCTTGACACCCATGGGAAGAACATTCCATTCGAAAATTCCGAACGGAGTGCAAAAAGCAGTGAGATGTTTGCTTTCTTCCTCGAGGTGCATCTGATGGAAGCCGTCTTCCAAATCAATGATAGTAAAAATGAAATTGCCTTGTTGGTTGGCAATTTGGTCCTCGATGACAGGCAAGGGGAAACTGTTGCCTTTCAAGCAGGAAATTAGGTGGCGGTAATCAATAACCAAACGCCACTCGTTTTTCCCTGGTTTAGGGACCAGAAACGCTCTAGCCACCCACTGTGGCTGCCCTTTGGCATCTCGAAGCATGCCTCGGTCTTTGAACTTCACAATCTTCTCCCATAACGCCTTTTCGCGTTCACCCACTGCCCGTATAGGCTTATCAGCCCTTGGGCCTGCATGCTCAGGCAAAAGCTCCAATTTGAGCGTAGAATGTGGGCCTCTGGCCTTCTTTGCCTTTTCAGTAACATCCTGGGTGTGTATGGGTCTAAAGACCGTGGCTTCATATCGGTTCATGAACTTCTCCTTCAGTTCTTCACAACCAGCCCAGTCTTCATCAGATTGGATTGCTGAACGGACGTATCGTCTATAACCTTGCGGCGGACTGTGTCTGGTGGTCTCTGCGGGCCCTAGAGTATTCCTATCCTGCCTAGTAGGGTTAATTACCGGGGGGTGAGTTACCGTGTGTCGCTTCTGCTGGACTGTGGACTCGTCTGATGATGAAAAAATCGGTCCCGGAGATAGTTCCGACTCTGATTGACTGGTATCTCCTTGTTGGGACTTCTTTTGAGCCTTATGAGCCTGTCTGACTGCCCTACGCCGTGCTTGGCGACTTATCTGCCTGTCTGGCTCATCCGAACTGTCACTGTCGTTGTGACTGTCGTGCAGAAGCGACTCTACCGATGGCTTGGGGTGTGGGTGTGATGTTGTGGTTTCGCCTTGGTTCGCGACCGCTCCTTCTGTATCGGAAGAGGACGTGAACGGCGACTCGGACTGTGACTCCTCTGGAGTCCACCCTAACGCATCTACTAATACCACCCGATAATCCCTATCTGCTGAGCATACTTTACCATACTTATCGACGAATAGTGGCTCACCTCTAGGCACCTCTATCCAATCTACCACTACCTCGCTCAGGGACCACCACCAATCCCTATCCTTACACGTAGGTACTATGGCTATGCCTTGGCCTTGTTCGAATTTCAATTTTTGGACCGTTTGCTCCCACAACTCATCCGGCGGATGTAGCCAGAGGTTTTCCCCTGACCAAGGCTTTGAGAGCCCGTCCTTGGTCTTATCCCAAAATTTGGGAAACCTGGCCAGGCGTTTACTACTAAACACGTCCGTGAAATCCTTGAAATGACCATCTGCCACCAGTGACTTGGCCCACCGCTCGATGCGGTAAACTACGTCCTGTCGTACAGCCAAATCATCCCTATCCTCACGCCACTTTTGGCGGGCTTTACGTCTGGCTGACGCTCTGATTTGTATCACGGTGCCTCGGCCCTTTTGGACCATAGTTGAGGACTTTGGGACGCCTGGGCTCTTTGATAGCGCATTTGTCTTCAAAACTTCGCTGGTGGAGACATCCAAACTGGGCCATGGTCCCGTTTCGGACTCAGATTGCTCCGAATCCGCCCACAGATCCAAGTCTGTAAACACCAGACCATCACACGCTACCGCCCTCAACTCGGTATGCTCCTGAGCTGATTTTATACGAGCCTCACCCCAACCCGAAAGGGCTGGCCGAGGGATGGGCTCCGTGGCTAGGCTGGATGGCGCATCCAGTCCGGTAAGCGTGCTACCCGTGGTTTCAACCTCTACCAACTCCGGTCCAGTACCGGTAAACTCCGCATGTACGTCTGCGAGTAACGTGGAGGACCCAATATCCATATCATCACCCTTAACCGCTTCCGGCCGCCTTACCGGAATCAGGGCCTGGGTCTCCTGTACAGGTACCGGAGGATAACTATCCGTACCCACTAGACTGCCTCCGTCGGCTGAATCTACCCTACTGGGGATTCCTGGTCTATGAGGGAAGGCTGATACTAAGCATTTCGTCAAGCTACATACCAACCCCAACGCCTGGTGCACTGCAGAACCAATCTCTGGAGATTCCGGAGATCCCTGACTAGAGGGAACGTTGTATGCGGCCAATAAGCTGGAAATATAAGCGCATAACAGGAGGCATTTCTCCCGCGCGCAAGTGAATGATTGCTTAGTTTGCGTAACGCCTGAAATATGTGCTCCTTCGGGCTGGGAGGGGGGGTGTGGCTTACCCGGGGAGGGGATTACCTGATTACCTGGTATGTTTGTGGAACCGAAACCTCGCGAACCGCGTTCTGTGACTTGAAGTTCGGTTACCTCTTGAATCTCTGGAATTAATTGAGCGATCTTGTCTCCGATCCTTACCGTATGACCCTCGGAGTTCATATTAGTGAGTAATACGTCTACCTCGCCGGTGTAATCCGTGTCTATGACCCCGGCTCCGGTTCTGAGGAAGAGCTTAGCCGCGTTCCCTGACCTGTCTTGGACTTTGCCGTAAGTAAGTATGGGTGTTGTGAAGGCTAGTCCTGTGGGTACTCGTTTTTGACCCCGTGGCGGAATCTCGACTTCGACTGCGGCGTATAAGTCGTAACCCGCCGAGCCGAGAGTACCTCTGGTAGGTAAAACGGACTCAGGCCTGAGCCGTTTCACCTGAAAGGGATGAGAAGAGATGTGTGTGGAGACTAACTCCATGAGGGAAGGAAACATACATGAAGAAGAGAAAGGTACGGAGGGGGAAAGGGAAGAAGTAATAGGTATAATATCTTGACTGGGTATGGTAGGGGTTTCTGGACGATATGGTTGTATGGGTAGAGAAGCGCGCCGCTTAGAGCGTGTGTAGTTGGCTTTTAGACTGTTGACGCCTAATGCTGCGCGTACTAAGCGTGCTTGCTCCTCCCCGTCGATGTCCGCGGGGAATACTGGGTTGACGGCCCGTCGTACCCCCTTCCTATGCTGTTGAATACCCCTACGTGCCCAATCAGGCACTGACTCGCCTGTGGCACCCTCGTGACAAAACATACACAGACCTGTAGTGCTAAGCTGAGAATCCCCTTGGAACACTAAGTGTGTTGGACGCCAGCACCTGGGCTGCATACACTCGGTCTGAACATAGCTAAGCGTCTCGCTGTTGAAGCTAACCGACGGAGTATCCCCAGATTCTGACGTCTTACCGGCTCTAGTGCGACCATCCTCATACTTAGAAGCCACCAAGCATGGATGCAACGGGACGTTCGAAGGGACCCATTTAAATACCCTTCTGGCTGCTTGGCCATAATGGGCCTCAATTTGGGCTCCGTCTACTCCCACTTCATCGGACAAGCCATGCTGGCCATGCTTGCCATGCTGATATGCTGGCTTCCTATGCTTCAGAAAACTACCTACACTGACTAGGGTCTCCTTTCCGGGCACTACCGCTAACCCATACCTCAAAAGGAATGGAAACCCAATTATCAGCCTAGGTCCTATAGCGGCTACATGTATGAAGACTTGAACACACTTGTATACCTGCAACCCGTCAGGAGTCTCGGCCAATACCCGTACGGTGGCGATGACACCCTTACGGCCTCCTGACAGGGGTTTCCTGCCAACAGTAATGAGCTGCACAGGATTTGGTGCATCCAAAAGAGCCTCTTGTGGAAAAAGCTCTTCTCCAGCTAGGACCTCAATCTGGGCCCCAGTGTCAACCAAGGCCGGATGTTGTTTTTCGGGCAGATTGAGCTTGTCACTGAGCTGGATACCTGCCGGGATCACCAACTCGATCATTTTGTTGGTGGACTTATTTTTAGACTTCACAGGATACCGGAGGACCTCGGTATCAGCCTCGTCCAATCCCACCGGCGAGATATGGACATTGTGCTTGGAAAGCACCGCACACATCTGGACAGCCCGCACTGTAGGCTTGTGACGACCCCGTTTGGTGGTCGTTGACGTGGGGCGTGGCTCCCGGGCGCTCCTGCCACAGCTGGGCTGTGACTTTGGTAGCGTGCCAAGCCCCTACCGCGTTTTGCTTGTGCGTCGGTGTTGGTCACCTCGGCCGGGTGACCGTGACTTGGACCGGTCCTTGTGGGGTTCGTAAGACCGCCGTTGGGATCCATTAGATCCAGGACGCCCGTTCCCGGACCCATCCCGTCGGTCTCTGGACCTCGGACGGTCATTTCCGTCCCTAGGCCTCCCCTTGGAATTGGACCTTTGGTCCCCGCCAGGATGTTTACCTTGTGAAAGGCTCCTGCTGCGGGGTTGCTCCTTTGACCGGCTCCGCTCCCGACACTCTGAAGCCCAATGGCCTTTCTTACCACATTTGCGGCAAATGTCATCTGGTTTGGCTTTCGACCCGGATCTGGAGCGGTGCTCCTGCTTGTGGTCCTTGCCTTTCTTCCTCTCGGGGCAATCCCTATGGTAGTGGCCCCTTTGACCACAAATTCGGCATTTTTCTCTTTCGTGGCGGGATTTCTGCATGTGCTCACTCCTGCCGCTCTGTCTGCTCACTGTAGTGGCAAACGAGGAGGTACTGGTCACGCTGTCTCGTCGGCCAGCAGGACTTTTATGACCTCCGGAGGAGGATCCATGACTCTTTCCGCCACCGCTACGACGGTAATCATCACGGCTGCGGCTGTGGTGTCTATCTCCGCCAGATCCGCCTTTGTGGTCCCCAAAGGCCCGAACCTTTTTAGTTTCTGCCCCTTGGCAAGAGAGGATGTGCTCCTCTTTTCGCTCCTTGTATTCCCTGGTCTGGATAAAGGGCAATACCAACAAGAATATCTCGAGATAATTGAGCTCAACTCCACCATAATCAGCTTGGACAGAATATATCTTGTGATATGCTCTTTGGGCATCCTTATCTTGGGGAACTTGTTTGCAATGCTCCTTGAGAAGCGTGATCATTACTGTGGTTGCCTCACGGATGGTAACCCCATAAGGAATGCCAGCGCCTTCCTCGATCCAATCTGCCATCCAGTCAGTCCATATCCTGGAGGTCAAAACAACGTCTGGAATGGTGCGCTTACGCCACACCGTCTCAGGACGATTAATGTCACCCATGACACGTCCGGCAACGTAGCGCCAGAGCTCATCCGTTGACATATCTTCGCGATGATATGCCTTATAGATTCTGTCCTGCTCGCCCTTGTTGTTGACCGCGGCAATGAGGATATTGGCCTGTTGCTTGTCATCAAACCGGAAGGCATGGTCCTTCCTCCAACGGAGCATTTTCTGCGACCAATCCTCAAGGGTTTTTTGATCCCCGTCCCAAAGGGGAACCTTGGCGGTCTTCTCGAGAGCTTCTCTGATCGTTGGGTCTAGCCAAGAGTTTTTATGCTCCCCAAAGCATCCCTCACTTGCGGCCGCCACCGCGTCCAGTGGGACCCTTTTGAAGTCCTTGAACTTCAGGGGAGGTCTGGCTTCCCGGAAAGCCATGTCACCTGCTATGCCGGTGGGCTGAATCTTGTTCCTTCGAGGCAAGATCTCGTCTTGTTCCGCCCCGAGCCCATCCGCCATTTTGTTGGCTCTGTAGGCCTTACCTGGCGCAAAGTATGCCCCATTCATGTAAGGGGCTATCTGGAACCACCTAACATCACCTCGGACCCCGTGGCACCCCGGCAGCGGACCCCACGGGCCTTTCTTCCACCAAGATGGTGGTGATGGAAGATCCCCGAGATCATCATGCAGGTGTTCAGAATCCCTACGCCTAAGAAGCCTAGACCGGCCGCTTCGGTCACTCTCAAGGCTTTCCCTACGCCTAGTCCGCCAATGCGGTACATCATGCCTAGGCCTATCCCTAGAGCGTGACCTACGAGACCCGTCAGACCTCTCTGACCGTCGGTCGTCGTACCAGGGACCTGTTTCTCCGCCTGTTCGGCGACTTGTGGGCTGCGGGTTGGCCCGAGAGTCACGAGGACCCTCCGAACGACTATTTTGCTGTCGTTCTGGCTCATTTTGAGCCCCTTTTTTCTCCATGTCTCGCAATGTTTCAAGGTACAAATCCAGGTCATGATTTTGCATCTCAAGCTGCTCCCAGATGCGAGTGAGTTGATCGCTATGAGCTCGGATGTCTAGGTCCAGGTCACCCAGTCTCGGACCTCCATTTTCGGGTGACCCCAATTTCCCAAGCAATGAATCTTCAAAGTCCTGAACTCTCGCGCTCACAGACGCAAACTTGTCTGTGGCCATGTCGGCGACATTGTTGATTGCCAGTTGCAGGGCATTATTCATCTCCTTCATTTGGGGGTTCAAGAGTTCAATTTGAACCTGCAGCTCCGGAGTGAATTGTGCCGTACATGTGTGTGATGACGGACCTGCAACTTGAGTGTCTACCCTAGACATTCCGGCGGCGGCTTGGGCTGCAGCCACGGCATTTTCATGTGCCGCAGTTTGGCTTCCCAGTGCCTCCTGGGCACTCCGCATGGCATTTCCGGCATGCAAACGACATGCCTCAGCCATATCCTGGACTTTGCGAATTTCTGCCTCCAAGTGAGGCACCGAGCCACCACTCCCTGGCGGAGGAGGGGCCGATGGGCCACTACTTTGGCTGGTGTTCAGCTTGTCCAAAGCGGCATGAGTTTCCCTGGTGCATTTTGCTGCCAATTCTTCGAAAAATTTGATTCTCTGGTCAACTAGACCAGAGGTGCCCTGGATTGTCAGGACTGCCGCCTCGGACCGACCCACCGCGTCCTCAATTTCGGGACGAGCTCTATCCAGCATGGTCTCGGTTGCCAGCTGGATTCTTTGTGCCCCTTGGGCCTCAACTTGAGCCCTGTTAGCCTCACTTTGGGCCCTGTTGGCCTCATTTTGGGCCTCGAGGATGCACTGTTGTGCAGATTGCAGAATTTCTGCAAATTCTGAGTTTTGACCCGCAGTTTCCGACGTTTTCGCCACAATCGGTGGAAAAGACTTCTCGGAGTCCGATGCTAGCGCCTCTACTCGTACCCTAGTGACTGAAGACTCGTGACGTATCTCCTCGACGCGACGTTTTACCTCTAAAACCTCACGCCTGACATCACCCTGGACCTTTTGGACTGCCCTTTCGACCTCACCCACCTGGTTCTGGGCACTCGCGTGCGCTTCGTTTGCTTGTTCGGCGGCGGCTCGTGCCGCCAACGCCTCAGTTCGCGCGGCTTGCGCCTCGCGGATGGCGTCGTTGACGAGCTGCTCGAGTTCGTCGTTGCGCCGCCTTGCCCGCGCCGCGTCCTCCTTGGCTTGCTGCGCCGCCGCCGCGGTTTGCTGCAGCTCCTGCTGGAGCCGCGTCACCGCGGTGTCGTTGGTCTCGGTGGCGCGGGCGGCGGTCGCCTCGGCGCGTCGGGCTGCGGCTGCGGCCTCCTCGATGTTTTCGTTCGCGCGGGCGGCGGTCGCCTCGGCGCGTCGTGCTGCCGCTGCAGCCTCCTCGATGTTGGTGGCGGCGGCTTTGGCGCTTGCGGCGGCTCGGTTGGCCGCTTGCGTCGCCCCCGCGGCCTCGGCGGCGGCGGCGGACGCCTTCGCCCGGGCACCCTCGGCGGTTGCCGTCGCGGCGTCGGCCTTTTGGGCGCCTCCGTCGGCGGCTCGTCGTACTGACTCAATCTCCACCTGGAGAGAGTCCAGCACGGCCCGCGTTCCACGCAGGACTTCGCCCGCCTGCACGGCGGAGCGCACGTCGTTGGCGATGGACTTCACCTCGTGCTGCAACGCGGTCACGGCGACGGAGCTGGCTGCGGGGTGTTGCGGGGCCGGACGTTCGTCAAAGGTGATCTCGAGGGCCTCCACGCGGTTTTGCAGCCCACCGATGGCTGCACTGTGGGCCGCGCTGTCCTGTTGGCGCGCCCGGGCCTGGGCGTCGGCGTTTTTGTGCGCCGCCGTTGCCCTTGCGCTCGCGCCCGCGGCCTTGGCTGCCGCTTGCTCGGCCGCCGTGGCAGCCCGGGTCGCCTCGTCGTGCGCCCCGGCTGCTGTTTTCTCTGTTTCGGTCACCCGGTTTACCGCGCGCTCTGTTGTTTCTTCTAACTCACGCACACGACGGGCGGACCGAGAGACTTGACCCCTAAGGCGTGTGAAGGCGACACCTAAACCATTGACGTCTGCCCTAATACCGCCTAAGACTCCGTCCTCATTTTGAGGTTTTTCCACCGAAAATACGGCACTAGATGCCATGGGATCCTCTTGCTCACGGCCTTCAGATGGTCCCAATGGATCTGGGGAGGGGCCATCTTGAGCCTTCCCAATGTGCCGAATGACCCTCTTCACAAGGGCTTTAAATGCCTGAGGTGGCATAAAAGAGCTCACCTCAGGGGTCCCATCCTCTGTCCTAAGGCGCTTACCGGCCCTAGTGGCTATACCACTATAGACCTCTATGTCATCCTTGGTCCCCTTACCCTTATCTTGACCGTAACTTATCCTACGGGACAAGGGAGGAGACGAAGGAGAGGACCGAGACCTTCCCTTGTGTCTTGGGGCTGAGGCGGACTGGGGGGAGTGCTTCCCAAGCTTCCGTAAGATTGGGGGGGAAACTTTGGGGTGGCGAATTGATTCGATGCCACCGGCATCCTCCAGTCCAGCCCCAAGAAGGGAACCAAAACTGCTACCATGTAATACGGTTGGTGGTGACCGTATTATTTCCTCGGTATCCATTTCAGAAAAATAAAACAATCCAAAAATATTTGACTATTTATGGAAGCACTTTTCCTTTATAGGAACCAAGGGCACAGGATCAATGTTTTACCACCAAAAAGAAAACCTCTTGCAGAGTTTTATGAAAAAAATGTGCCCTATGCTTGTGGATGGGGGTGGGGATTCCTCGAAGACCTTCAGCCCCAAGACACAAGGCAAATGCACAATGCAAATGAATGACGTGTTGGTCGTGGGTTGGGAGTCCTTGAGTGCTGAGTTACCTTGAACCTTGAACTCACAACCTCGATGAACTTGAGTAGAGTTGATCACGACCTCACGACCTCATGATGCAACGTGGACAATGGAGGTCCTATGAAGAGACATCCACAACAATAAGAGAACGAAATCAATGGGGAGAGAGTGGGGAAAGCACACGACCCATACACGGTTTACACCACCAAACCATTGGAGCTTGACAAAGGTTGAGGGGTGTACATCACTACCATATGATGGAAAAACTGATTGGGAATGACATCATGAAAATCTCAATATCTTCACACCCGTGAGTGGGGAAGAGAGCACAACACACACACAATGCACATGCAACATGGAGCAATTGCTCCTAGAAAGGCGCCTCTCAACTCACTATAGGCTTGGAGATATCTTGAGTTCAAATACATGCTTGCAAATGCATCGTAATGAAAATGGCTCAAGTTTATGTCCAAATGACAACATTATTTGGAATTGATCACCAAGCATGAGTGGAGTTGAAATGAACTACCAACAATAAATGTTGCCCATAATCCAATGTTAATGTTGTGCAAAGCATATGTGTCAACTCCTAAAAGACTAAGAGATATGACCTTGCCATTATGGTGCACGATGGACAAAACGGTGAAAATGTCCATTTGCTTGGTATTGTATCTCCAAGCCTAAGGGGAGTGGGGATGGTTCATGAAACATGGGAGTCAAGCATAGTCCCATGTTGATGCACAATCAATTGCCTATCCCAACTCGACATGGGTTTGGAGATATAAAAATGGATTGAAAAATCGAAATCAAGGAATGAATTCTTTGGCGTAGTTAGGGTATGCAACACCCATCCCATTCTCTTGAATCCCAATTGAGGCGTTCACAAGCCTCAATCACTTATGAGGAGAGGAGAACCATCCTTTACCTCATCATAGTCATGTATGGCCATGTTGACCTTGGAATGAACCCTTTCATGGAGAATGGAGTCGGCATTAGTTCGGAATGATTAGGCATGAACCAAGTCAACAACAAGACCAACATAACACATATTGTTCGAAGATGTTTCATCATTGAATTGGACGCTCAATTTGGTCCAAGGCGGTTTCGACCCAAACCGGCCGGGACCTGTCGGAATCCCTAGCAAATCTCGATCTTTTTGATATAAAAAAATGATCGAGATCTGTCCTATTGAAAAAGCTTTTGAAATCCCCAAAACTTGAAGACGCCACCGCTGACGGCGCCCGGCGATCCCGATCGCCGCGTCCGGCATTCCAAATCTCAGATTTTAAAAAATTCTGAGATTCTTTGACCAAAATTACCCTCCGAAGCCCGATTTCATTACAGTTCGTGGGGTTGGATGTTGTTGAGGCGCACCACCGCCCGTGTGTGGGAGCGCCTTTCGCTGATCCACACGGCGTCTGCCCGTGACGCCGCTGCGTTCAGACACTCAGTGACGATGCCTGTGATGGTGCGGTTGTGGGTGGCATCAGAAACTCTGGCGGGGGGGGGGCGCTGATGCGGGGGATGTTGTGGTCGTCGTGGAGGCTGCGGGCCTTGCGCTTTGGATCGTGTCGGTGCTGGGCCTCCTGGGCGGGGGTGTGTACGCCTGTGTGTTTGGGCTTCTTGTTGGGGCTGTCTGCCGTGTGGAAGGGGGTGGGCCAGGAGGTGGCGTGATGGAGGGTGGGGTGTGGGAGGTCCGCCCGTGTTGTTCACGTGTACAGGGTGGTCGCGGCGGCCCCCTCCGCTTGTATGGTGTATCGCTCGTCGTGTCGGCAATGGGTGACGAGGACGTTGGGGGCCGTCAGCTCATACACTTGCGTGGTGTGGGGGAGGTGGCAGGTACCGGTGATCTTGGCGGCGTCGTTCTTGCGCCTGGTGGTGTGGGGGATGATGTAGTGGGTCGCCCATTTGTCGTGGGCGGTGTGCTCCATCGTGTCCAGTTTGAGTGGGGGGTGGAGTGGTTTCGGCAACGGGGGCTTTTCTTGGGCTTTCGCGTGGGGCGCCACTTTGGTTTTGACCAGGTATTGCGGGCTCCAAGTTTCCGGGGCCCCTACTTGGGTGGCTGCCGCTGCTGCGGGCTGGAGGAGGGTGGTTGTGTTGGTGTCCAGGGGGGGGGGCCTGTTGGGGGATGAGGGTGTCGTGGTCTTGGTATGCCCACCAAATGGTGCAGCCTCGTTGGGTGTTGCGGTGCGGGGTCTGGGTCTGGGCTTGCTGGATGGATAGCGCGGTTTTGATGTCCTCCGCTGCTTGTGGGTTTATGGGTGTGGCGTACGCCCATAACCCCGGGGTGTGTATGCCGTGTGGTGCTTGGCCTACTCCTCGTACCGGGTGGGAGCTGTGGTGGGTGCGCGTGAGCCCTAAGTGTTTTCCTGGAGGAGGTCCCCACGGATGTCCTCGCACCGTTGCTGCCAGGTGTGCGTGTGGTCGTTCAGGGTGGGGTAGATGATGACGATGGCTTGCCATGGGGTGGGGCCCGGATGTACCGTCATAGGTGCTGACCATCTTTGCGGGGGTATGTGCACGCGTGGGTGGGGGCCGGTGTTTTGCGGTCTCCCTCCGTTGGTGCGATGGTGGCATCCCCTTGGACGGTGAGGAGGAGGTGGTGGCGGTCCGTTCGTAGTGTCCAGGGGGTGGTGGGTTCGGTGATCGAGTGGAGGCAGATGGTCCGGAGCCCCTGGGTGATTTAGTACCATCTGAGTGTGCCTTATGGATCGCCCATTCCCCTGGCAGGTTCCGAAACCCGTTGCGGTCCGGGGTGGTGCGGTGCTGTGGCAGGAGCTCCATTGTGGTGATGGGGTGGGTGAGGGGCTCTGTGCGGGGGCTTTCCTGTGTGGTTGGTGGGGATGGTGCCTGGGGCATCTCGTCGTCCGTTTGTTGTGGGGCTTTGGCTTCCTGCAGTTCTGCGCTCATGGCGGCGAAGACGTCTGGGAGGGTGGGGGAGGCGGGGCTTGGGGTGCCGGATCATTCCAGGTGATGTGGTACTCCTCTGGGTTCTCGGGGTTCTGCTGTATGGTGATGGCAGCGGTGGCGTCGTCTTCAGGTGTCCATCGGTGTGGATTGTGGTCGAGGGGGTGGAGGGTGATGGTGTGGCGGCGTTTCCAGCTGTGGAATGCTAGGAGGGTGTGGAGGCCTTGCCTGGTGTCCCCGGGCGGGCAGGGGTACGTTTCGGCTGCCGCTTCCACGAAGACGTCCATGGTGCCTTTCCACGTGTCTTCCCAGAGAAGGTGTTCCTCCGTGCCCAACTCGTTGTCGTTCCTTTTCTCCTGCTCCCACCCCCGAAGGGTCGCGTGGTCCGCTGGGAGGTCTCGTTGGATGGACTGGTAGTACTGCTCGGCGTCCATGGGGGCTAGGGTGCCAGCCAGTGTGGCGTAGATGTCCTTTAGGGGGGGGGGGCGGTGGGGGCGTGGCGGCGTGGTCGGGCTCCTTTCGCTGGTGTTCCGCGTTCTGGTCTGCGGTGGATGCGGGCGATATGGAGTGTGGTGGCATGGGGTGGTCGGGCTCCTGCGGTTTTGTGGGTTGCTGGTGGGCTTGTGGGCGCGAGGCCGTGGCTGCCAGTAGGTGTCGAACGGCCGGAAGGATGTCGTACTCGTCGTCCAAGCAGTGGGCTGCAGCGCACGTCCTGTCGGGGGAAGCGGGGGGGAGGTGTGGCTGCAGAGGGGTGTACGATAGGTTGGGTGATGCGTGCGGGTGGTGGCGAGCTCGCTCTGCTGTTCCGTTCCCCACGAGCCTTGACCCTTGGGGGGTGGTGGTGATGTTGGTGGTGAGGGTGGTGTGGGTGTTGGAGTGGGTGATTGTGCCGCTGGCGGTGCCGTTGGTGAGGGTGTTATAGGCTTTAGTGTAGGTGGGGTTGGTGCAGGGATCGCATTAGTTGATGGTGACGTTGGTGGGTCAGCCAGTCACTGTTGTCGCTGTCGCTGTTGCCGGTGGTGTTGATACCTCTCGTGGTGTCGTGGACACTGATGGTGAGGGTGGTGGTTCGGTTGGTGATGGCGAGGGCCACGTATCGGGCCGTGGTGTTGCCGGTGGCGTCGATGGTGAGGGTGTTGTCTCTGGCCATTGGGGGGTAACATATGTGGGTCGGACGTGGCGGTGGTGGCGAGGGTGCTGTAGATAGGGGGTGGTGTGGCCGATGTTGCTGCTGGCGGTGGAGGTGTGTTAGGTGCTGTGGTGGTGAGGGTGGTGTTGGCGACGGTGGGGTGCCGCGGGTGGTGTACTGGTTGATAGTGGTGGAGCTGTTCTTGGTCTGTGGGTAGATCCCGTCCGGTGGTGGTGGTGTTGGTGGTGACGACGTTCGTTTAGGCCGTTGGCGATGCCAGGCTCCTGGCTTTGCGTGGGGTGGTGGTGGCGCCTGTGAGGGCAGGTGGTGCCATGGGCGGCGGTGCCAATGACGGCCCGGGTGGGTGTGCTGGTAGTGATGCCCACGGTCAGGTGCGGTGGCAGCAGTGATGTGGACGTTAGTTGATCAAGGTTGGTGGTGGTGACGGCGAGGGCGCTGTTGGTGTCTTCCCGGGTGTCGGTGACACTGATGGTGGGTCGGCGTAGGTGCTGCTTCTGGGTGTGGGTCCGGGTGCGGGAGGTCTTTGGGCTGTTGTGGGCGCTGAGGGCTGGATTTCCTGCTGGTGCTGATCATCGTCTTCTGGCCCTGTCGGTTTCGGGTGGCCGTCCCCTCCGCCAGGAGTGGTGAGGAGATAACCCGACAACGCGGACCCGCACCCGGTGCCCCCGGCACCCTCACCATCGGAGCACCACCACCGGCAGCAACCCCGGACACACCACCATCAGCGTCACCAACGCCACCGACGCCTGACACGACAAGCACACAGCCCGCACCAACGGCATCAGCCGAACCGTCAGGGACACCACCTGCACCAACCTCACTGGCGGCATAGCCTGGTTAACCACCTGCGACAGCGAACCACAGGCACTAACAACCAGTACATCGCCAACAACACTCCCGGCCACCGCCCTGACCAACACCACCGAAAGCAGCACTATCGACAGATGGCCACATCACCCTCAAAAACCCCCTGGACACGGGTCCCCCATCCCATCTTACGAACAACAGCGGCATCGCCTACACCCCCCACCATCTGCACAACCAGCGACACCATCACCAGCACCAACCGAAACACCGGCGACAGCAGCCTCACCAACAACCGGCACCCCCACTCCCACTGCCACCAGCGCCACCACCACCAGTCACGCCACCCACCGTCGGCGCCAGCCACCAACGACGCCAACGCCGCACCCTAAACCACACCTACACCCAAATCCTGCAGCAGCACCCGCGGTAACCCCACCAGCGACATCACCCTCCACCAGGTTGCCTGCAGGAGTATGCACGAGTGGTCACCTTGGTATATTTGAATTCCAATCACACTCAATTTATTCCCCTCCTGGTCACAATCACTGACTCAACGAGGGGGTGGCCCACCATTGGCTTACTCACCTTACCTACCACTGGAGAACGTGAGCAAGGAAGAGGGTAAAGAGGAACACAAACGAGGCAAAGGGAGTATGCACACCTGTGTATGATCTAATCAGCGCGACAGAAAAAGGGAGGTTTGTGTGTAAGAGCAGCTGTCACAGTTGCGCCGCATTGCACCACAGGGCAGGACGGGTAGTCCCCCGTGACAACCACTCCCTGGATCAAGACCATGCGTCTTGCCCTATTCTCACCTGTAATCACCTTGCAATCTGCTAATCGATTCCCTCTGCTCTATGTTTGCGCTGGTACACAGCTAATCAACGGAAACACGAGGCAAGCAATGTATATGCAGCATGCGAATGAATAACAACGTGAATGTTTATACCTTTTTCTTCGAACTGTTATTGAATTTTGGAAGTCTTCAATTTTGATTTTTGCGAGAAGCATGGGTGGAGGTTCTACCTTTATTATTTAAAGTGTGTTTCGTCATTTTTTCATTAATACGTGACATACTGTTATAATGTAATTTCTTCTGGCCGTTCCGGCTGTGAATGAAGACGCGCCCCTCGGCGCCCCTTTCCTCTGCGTATGAATCCATTAATCTAAAAATTCCTGTGATGAACAAAGAAGGCATAAAAATGTGCCTTTAATGCACATGGAGATTCTGCAGAGGTGTGTACCCTCAGAAAAATTCTAGGCCGTCATTTGACGGATTTATGTGTATCGCCACGGCCACACACGAACAAACGCTTTCTTTACTTACCTGTGAAGAAGAAAACAAGGGTGAATTTGGGGTACAGGTAAAGCGTCACGGAGTGTGAATGCCTCGATTAGGCACATGCATCGCGAGCACAGCGCATATTCTAACGCTACGTGCGCGCTGCGCGCTCCATTCGCATCGCATACCTTTCATTCCTGTGCAGACCTGTGCAGAGCACGAGGAGGAACACCCGACCCCCGGACGAACACAGCGTTGACAACCCTAGCGTATTTACGAAAAAACCAACACGAACACAATGCATGCGTGTGAGATGACACTGACATACCTGAGAGGTGGGTTGTTGACCTGCTCTGTGGTGTGGGTTGAATTTGAAGACTTTTCTCTAAGGTTTGTAAAAATTTTGATGCAACTGTGCAAAAATTTCCTTTAGAACTGTAAAAACTACGGCTCATACCTTCTATTTCAAAAGCCGTTTACGCTTGCGCAACCCTTTCCTTGGAGTCCGCTTCCTTTGCGCTTGTCTGCGACTTTGAGTTATGTGTAAAAATGACGATTTCCCGCGTGGTTTCGTCGATTTTTAACCATTTCACTTGCTAAATCACAACCTCTTCCGCTAAACCGCAGGAATCACTCCCTGCTGGTTACATTTTCTATTTTTTCCAGCTCCTGGAGGTTTGTGTCCTCCATTGGGAGTATTGCTCCGCCCTGGCCCTACTAAAACGCTACTAAAACGCTGTTTTTACAGCGATAGCCGTCCACATTAGAGCGTTGGACTGTACCCTAGTGGGCAAGCATATGTGCTCTGGGGAGGGAGTCCTGGGTTCAAACCCCACTCCCCCCAAATTTTTTCCAAAAGTTTTCGTCGCACGCCGCCGCTTTTTGAGGAATGCCCCATCGAAGGGACATCATTCATGGTACATTACACTGTTTTTCAAGGGTACCTACAGTGTGATAGGCTTCTATGAAGTGATGAGGATGTTTTTGGTAAGTTTAATGCATTTTCTGAGGTAATTTTGAAAAATTTTTGAGCCTTTTTCCTTGGTCCTACTAGCTTAGCTAACTAGTACTCCAGGGGGGAGTAAGAAAAGGTCACTGCCATGTCTTTCTTGGAGGGCTTGATCCAGGCCAAGCCTCCTTAAAACCCTTTTGTTGATGCTAAGACAAACTTAAGTGTTTTTATCTCTCTTTTGTTGCCTAAAGTACACTTTCTCAAAGTAACTAGGGTCGTAACCCTAGCCCCCCATGAAGTTCATTCCTACCACTCAATTGAGCGGAGGTACCTTCCTTCATGGAGGATATACCGAAATAAAACAGGCATTTCATGCTTTAGGCCTTGGAGGTTAAGCCTAGTGGTCTCCCACCCCAAGACCCCTATACTCAATTGTTTCTACCACTTATTGTGGTCCTACGTTGTAACTGTTTCTGAATTCAGTTGCTTGGCCAAGTCATTTTCTGTGTGGTCCTGACATCTGTGCCCCACATTCCTAACCAGCACCATTTCACCCAAAACAGTGCACATGAAGTGCCTAATGCAACCTTTGAGGCACGAGTCAGACCAATTTTCATATAAAATCTTTTGTATTATCCATTTGTGATTGAATCCATGTGTATAAACCTGCTTTGTCTATCTGCAGCCCTTCTGTGTTACACTGGATTCCAAAACCAATCATTGATTCGATCCACATCCTGTTCTTGCTCTACTTGCTGCTTTTGTTTGGGTTTTCAACTACAAAACCTGCAGGACATCATCAAAATATCTAGGGCATAAAGCAAGGACATCTTTCTCCTTACAATCCCAGCACCCAGCCGTAGGGCGCTCGTTTGGATAGCAGGGATCAAAACTAGCATGAGACTCTGCTTTCAGACCTTCTGGACATACACGATCGGGTACAATGGAGAATATGCACAAAGTGAAAATGTACCCAGGACAATGAAATGGGCAGAAGTTGCTTAGGGTATGCGTTGGGGCTGCAACTTTGGTGCTGAATTATCCTTCGAAACAGAGCAAGAAAAAGCGTGACGACGTCCAGCAGTGGTTGACGACGTCCTGCAGACATTTCCAGCAGCTGGACGTGCTTGAAAGTGTGCTTGAAACCCGCCACGGAGAAAAAGAGGTGCCTCACCCTCAATATGACCTCACCTATCACGTCATGCGCTGTCCAAACATATGCGCGTATGAACATGCCCACGAGGGTTCTTGCCGCGCGGGGCGCGAAGTACATACAAAGCGTGCGTAAAGCGTTTCGAGATGGTGGCACCAGATGTCAATTTGCGGTGCCGGTTGGCTGGCATCACGCAACACGCGCCCACCTATCCAACTTTGTGTGCAACGAAAAGCAAACCGACATGAGCGAACACGCGTACGGCCCATGCGAGCTCCCGTGCAGAAATATGACCGGATTGGAAACAGCTCAGAAGTGTAGCCGGGGCACAAACGTGGCATCCATTCGCACATAAACTCTTGATTTCATGCTGATTCCTCAGTCGCTCCGTGAAGGGATACCGGAAGTCCTGAACATCGCCTCCAAGCAACCGATTATGCACGAGGCTGCATGCAAAGAAAACATTCCCCACCGACGAGCCAGCTATGCGAATTTGTTCGTCAAAGCCGTTGCGCAATGCACGGAATCCCGGCGCATCGCTGGGAGAACCCACATAAAGTCGGCCTCTGTGTATCATGCGTTTGCAATCTGTACCAACTGTAAATTCCCCTCCGAAGCGTGCACTCTAATGATGTGCCCGGGCAGAAGTGCCATCGTCCCACCATAAAAACGACGGCATTGGGAGCCCGCAGGTAAGGGCAAGACCTCTGCAAGCTCAATGATTACAGGAACCATCTGTGATCTTGTGAGTGAGCCAGTACTTTCAACATCGATCTCCCTAAGACCCAGAATATGACGTTGAAATGAACGTGGCATGCCGTGTCCTGTAGGATGCTAACAATACTTCCGAGACCGACGCAGCAAATACACTTTCGGCGCTAGAGAAGAAATACAATGGTCACACACTTGAACTTTGCCTTCATCGCCTTTTCGAACTCCTGGGCGTCCTCCAAAAACTTGCGAATGGCACCTCCGTCCAGAACCTCCACAACGCCCTCCTCCTCTATGCTTGCACGCGCGCCACGCGGGGGCCTGTGTTCGGCGAAATGTGCACGTCACGTTCACGTAGCGCCATTACTGTACTGTATGCAGCCGACCGGAGGCACGCCATACACGCAGACAACAAACATGCCTTCGTTTCTTGCCTGTGCTACGCTTGATACTCGATGTGCCCGGTAGAAGCAATTCCAACTGCGTGCGGAGTGCGCTTTTACTACACACAAGAAGACCAGGGTGTACCTCTCAAAGGATCTGGATCAGGGCACAGAGCAACACTGATCTGCAGAAGCCAATCTGGAATTCGCTTTTTCCCACGTGATTGAGTGGAGCTTGGTCTGGAAGGCAGCTGAACTGCAGGTGGCTAAATTTTTTTTGTTCAGCACAACTGTCCCTGCGCGTGAAATCGAATCACTTGCACTTTTTGCAGAAAATCCCCCCGAATGGTTCGAAAACTCTGCCAAAACGATGGCTGAGCCCACCAGACAACCCCAGGCCCCACCAAAGTCATGCCACCTCAAGCCATCTTCTGGCCATGGCAACAGGGGATGTCAAAGACCCACCCACCCAGCTTGAAGCCAGGGTGGGTGGGTGTCCCAGACCCTCCCCCACTCCTTTCGGGGGTGGACAGATTTCGGTTGCTGCAAAAAATGGATGCAACGTAGCAGTGTCGTGTTTTGTGTCCCCATTTCACATTCGCCCACTGTTCCACTGTTTGTTGCAGTTCCTGTCATGGCACAAGATGAAGGGTCTTTGCGTTCGTGGGCTGTATTCACATATCACTGAAAAAAAGAGCATTCCAACACTCCAGAACACTGCCCCACGGCTACCAAGCAACGGACAGCGCACTTGGTTAGTTCAGCTGACACATGTAAATTGCAGCTGGCAACTGCCAACCCCAAAGGCACCCCAAAATGCCATGACAGTGAATTAACGGCTGCAAGAAATGGGCTCAGTTCGCAACCACCGAAAATGACGCAAGCAACGCCTCCTGTTGTTCTGACAAAGGGGTGTTTACCCGCAATGCCCGCACCACCGTCCTCAACGTGCCGGGCGGGGCGGCAGACACAACGGGCTGATTAATGTACACATGGGCACACATGGGCGTTGCCAGCAGGCTCCAGATATTGAGGTCGTGCAAATCCCCGACTCAGCAGCAAAGCCCGCACTCCAGGCGTTGCCCAAGCCTGGGCAAGTGCCCCGCGTTCGGTGGGACATTCTTGGGACACCCGAAATTCCAGAACAGCCACCCCCCCAAGTTCCGTTGGCCAATAAGCACCCCCCGGCTCACGTCAAGCGGCCCCCAGGCCTCGGCCTCCGGTCACGCCACGCCCATCGTATCTTCGAACTGCTGCAAGAACATGGATGCAAAAGGGGCTCGCGCCGCTCGTGCTGCTATGTTCAATCCAGGCAAGCGAGGCACGAGTGCTGCAACAGACAGAGCCCTCAGTGGGTTACCAAAACCCAAATCCAAAAACCGGTGATTCAGTGCACTCAGAACTGCATATTGGAGGGTTGGGGGCTGTTCATGGTTGGATGTGGGGTGGTGTGGGGGGGAGGAGGGGCGCACCTGTATTTCTGATCGTCGTCATCAATGTTATCCTCCACGCGTTTGACTTCGTTCTCCGCTGATATGGTGATTGAGGATGTCGCCATCTGCATCACTTGCCATGTGAGTTGGAGCATTTGAAACCAAAAACAAAAAATTGCAGCAAGCTGCATGCGACTTGGGCTGGGGCATATGGAATCGTCAACAGCAGTTAAGCTTCTCCTTGCTGTTTTGTTTTGTTTTCTGTTTCTCTCAAGGGGTGCACTCCAGCTGATCACGGCGTCTCGATCCTTCTGACTTGGTTGCTTATTTGGCATATCTCCTTGGGGCAGCATCTGCCTTGGTCCCATGGGTGCTGCCTGCTGAGTAGTTGTCCTCGGCTAATCTCACACCTCTACCTGTCACTTATGGGGCCTCGCAACCCTCGCAGACAAAAATGGGGACGAGGCTGAAAGCAGGATTTGGACCGGAAAGTCCCACTTTCCAGCCGCCCTACACAAAAAGGTAACACCATAACACAGCACCACACCAATAGGGTCCGGTCCAGCTTTCCCGACTTTGAACACACAACGTCAGCCATAACGCCTCACGTCCACTGGGCATACTTGTTGGACCATGTATTCTGCCAGCTCTTGAATTAGTTTGGCTGATTGGGGAGTGACATTCGATCCGAGTCCTGAGGTCCGTGCTTCGCAAAGATTGCATCCACCTGTGCGAGGATGACGCGACCGTGAAAGGCAACTTGCACGATTGCCCAAGCAATTCGGGTCGATCACTGCACTGCATCAGCATCCCCACCCCAAATACCTCATCACTCCACTGGTGATTGTATGTTCGGGTCTCTGTCAAGAGTTTCGCCACCTTGGCCCCCATTTCGGTTTACACCGAATGAAAACCTGCCAGATGACAGTGCGATGCAAACTGCTTTGAGGGGAGCGACGGCATATCAGCGGATATATTTGTACACAGTGACGCAATCCTCCTCTCATTTCACCGAGTGCCAACACCTCAAACCCCCTTTTCAACTCCCCCCATCCCCCATGCCCTCGAAACACATTTCACCCAGTGCCAACACCCCAAACACCCATTTCAATTGCCCCCATGCCCTCAAAACACATTTCACCCAGTGCCAACACCTCAAACCCCGTTTCCAACTGCCCCCATGCCCTCAAAACACATTTCAACCCGTGCCAACACCTCGAACCCCCTTTTCAACTGCCCCCATGCCCTCAAAACACATTTCACCCGGTGTCAACACTTCAAACCACCTTTTTAACGGCCCCCATGCCCTCACAACACATTTCACCCAGTGCCAGCACCTCAAACCCCGTTTTCAACTGCCCCCATGCCCTCAAAACACATTTCAACCCGTGCCAACACCTCGAACTCCCTTTTCAACTGCCCCCATGCCCTCAAAACACATTTCACCCGGTGCAAACACTTCAAACCACCTTTTCAACAGCCCCCATGCCCTCACAACACGTTTCACCCAGTGCCAACGCCTCAAACCCCAAAGAGGAATGCGCAAGTATTCGACACAACTCTTGCTAGGCGATGTACCGAATAGCGCGCTGTGGTTCGCTTGTCTAAGATTTATACGTGTCTGCTAACTGTCCCAGCTGCCAAACATCTGTACCGTACTTGCCAACAGGATTGATGCAAGCAGTGGGCCACACGCAATTGAAAGGGGTCTACTTGTGACCCGGGGGACCCAGAGGAAGATGGGAATACCCATATCGACGGGATCCCTGTTTGCAACACAGTGTGCACCCTGTGTTCCTGTAACTTGAGGCACGGATGTTTCAAAACTTCCCCCACCTTCCTCCACGGCTCTCGTCCACATGCTGGTCGTGTCCTAGTACAGAGAGGCGCCAATTTGCACAGTATGACACAAAAGCGCCCCGTGCAACTCGGTTGAAGGCAAACTCTGCAGTTGAACACCTGATTCTCTCGTCTATCCCCTTGAGAGTCGTGGGGGTATTCTTATTCTTATCCTGGTTCTTGTTCCTCTGAGAAACAAAGGCGGCTGTTGTGTGCTTGAGGCCTCTACACATTCCCCCTCCGAAAATGCAGTCCAGGGCAGGGCACACCAGATCCCTCTTGGTTTCGTCAATTTCATTGACTCGACTACGCAGCTATGCAGGACAAACGCGGCAACAGTTTGTTCCCCTGCGGTCCGCCCTGGAGCGGCAGCATGGTATCCCACGTATCCATTGGTCGGCTGCAAGTAAATTCGACAACTGCAGGGCAAGATAACCATTGAAAACCCATGGCCTACCGGCTTGCGGTTCAGCAGGCAGAAGTCCTTTCAAATTGTAAATTAATTGGCAGGTGAGCGTGATTTCCAAATATCCCTGACCCTCCAGTTCGCTTTCCTGAGCGTCCAAGTCAGTAATCGCAATATCTGGCACTTGCAACTCCACATAATAATGGTACGCGTGAGAATGCCACATGCTCCGAAACTCCAAATATCCCTGACCGTCCAGTTCGCTTTCCTGAGCGTCCAAGTCAGTAATCGCAATATCTGGCACGTGCAACTCCACATAACAATGGTACGCGTGAAAATGCCACATGCTCCGAAACTGACCATCAATGTGTTCGATTTCCTGTATAAAATTGCGCATTTCACTGCATCCCCGCGCCGCGGCTAGCTTACAGATCCCGCAATGCCAGAAAATTAGAGGAAAAAAAACTTAATGTGAACGATTCGTTTTACGATAGCTACTCAACGATGGTTCATTATGTTTGTTACCGGGGATACATTTCGGATCAGTTTCGTGGCTGTTTAGTAGTGGCTCTGGGGGAGCCGTAAGGGAGGCTCCCATGGATACTTGCTTTTGAATGCATAAATCGCTCCTGTACTCCCCTAGCCGATTCCTCCCCCAAAATTGTCAGGTCCCAGGGGAGTTGCCTCCTCAGGAGCCGTAGGGGAGTGGCTCCCCAGGAGCCGTAGTAGGGGAGTTGGCTCCCTAGAAGCCGCAGGGGATAGGCTCCCCAGGAGCTGGAGCCGGGGAGGCTCCTGCCAGGGGAGCCGATTTACCACCCACCCATCCTTGAGCATAAACCAGGCCCTTGTCCCTTGTACTCTTCTTTTCAGATATCCCTGAGTGACTACAGGGAAGTAGGCGGTGTTCTGGCCGAACCACTGCTTCAAGGAGTACTGTTCAGAATTTCAAGACCCCATTAAGAGGCAAACAATTTTCAAGGCCACCCCCTGGACATAAAGACAGGACAGGTACAGCCTGCAGGTACCACAGAGACCCAGTCAGCGTGCGCTGACCCTATCCTGCGTTGAGGTTTGCGTTTTGCCTGTTGGAGGGAGGGATGCATGAGGACATGACGTTTCTTGCCCATTTGAACCCCCTACCAAGCCACAATTGCTCCAGCCACGCTACTAAGTGCAGTGGGGATTGTAGGAGTTGGTTTGCACAAGCCAGACACTGGCGACTGCCCTGGCGCAGCGCCCTCTTTTCAGTGCAAGGAAAGTTGTAGGTAAATTTCAAAAGATGCTGAAATCATGGGGATGTCAAGAGAACTACCCTTGTTCCTTACAATGCGACAGTGGTGGCCACCACAGCACAGGGGGGAGGTAAGAAAAAGTGTATTTCCATGCCTAGGCGTAAACGTTAGTTGTCCTAGAGATGCCTAGAGGCATACTACATTTTTATCTTAGTATTGGCCTAACCAAAAAGGGGTGACGAAGCATTTTGACCTATAGAACCAGGCACTACACTTTGGATGTTGTGTGGACCCCCGAACCCCAAAAAGGTTGGACATAAACACCATTTTCTTGGACTGACTAAGACGCTGACACTGGTTTAGAGCCTGCACATCTTTCTATATTTTCTCATGAATGCTTAGCTATCCTAGTGGTCTGCACCCTAGGGGGCTGGAGTACCTCTTTTTGGGAGGTCCTGGGTTCAATACCCAGTCAGCCTAGCAAAGTAGGAAGTTCACATGTGACATGGCAGTGAACTCAGCGCCACAAGCCATGCCACCTTAGCACCTATGGAACTCAAAGCAAAGAGTGGACATCTCTAGATGGCACTCTAAAGGAGGGAGTGCCCATGTGGGCAGTTTTCCCATGATTGTAGGATGTGTTCAAACTATCTTTTCCCAAATGTGTAGTTATTGTGAGGTCTTTTGTGTAGATACATTGTCTATCTTTTCTTCTTTGACTGCAGCCCTGCATGTTGCCGATTTGATCCTGAACTTCCACCTATTGCACTGTGGGTACTTTGGAGCTTCAGCCTATCATTTCATTTCACCAAAACATTGGCATTTGGAAAACCTGAGCTAAATCAAGAAGCCGCAGGAGCAAGCAGGAGCACAAAACAAAACGATATCATCAAAAGCATCAACAGTAGAAGCCTGTTTTAACTTTCTAAGCCTAGTGCTCTCCCACCTCAGGACCCCTACACTCAAGTGGATCTCCTACTTATTATGGGCCTACGTTTTAACTAATCCTGAATTTGGTTCCTTGACTATGCTGGCCAACCCCTATCCTGTGTCTGGCCCAACCTACTTGCCCCGGATTCCTAGCCAACTCCATTGCATGTCAAACGGTGCACATGAGGTGCTTGGGCCTATCTTGGAGGCCACACTTATGTCAGTTTGCCCTCTGAAATCATTTCTTTTGTCCATATGTGACTGACGCATTGTATTTAAGCCTCCATTGTCTTTTGCAGCCCCTCCTTTTTGCACATGTTTTGATTTGGAAGGATGTTTCCTGATTACATTTTGATCGGGTGCCAGGCCTTGCCCAACTCTGTCATCATGTGGATTTTATTTTGCATTGGGAAAAGCATCAAGGTTTTCTTCAACAAAATCAAGGAACAGGCACAAGTTTGGGTAAGCCGCAAACTTTATCTGGTAGCAGAGGAAGGCCCTAGAAGACTAAAGCAGGACACGAAGAACACCAACAACACTTGTATCCTGAACTGTGGAAACGTCTGTCACATTCAGTGCCAAAACTATGCCGATCACAAGCACCAGATCAAAGACTGTTGATCTGAGGAC
This sequence comes from Eutreptiella sp. 'Long Island Sound 2002', assembly GCA_964036045.1. NCBI lineage: Eukaryota > Euglenozoa > Euglenophyceae > Eutreptiales > Eutreptiaceae > Eutreptiella > Eutreptiella sp. 'Long Island Sound 2002'. The sequence goes on along the minus strand of OZ038379.1, from coordinate 92,335,589 downwards.
TCGACCACCATCTACAAGTGCTGTACCCCGTGATACTGCTCCTCTAAGAGAACATGCAGAACCAAGAGGGGCGGAGGATAACACAGAAATTAATATAGAAGGAGTCAGTTGTGAGGTCTTTTGTGTAGATACATTGTCTATCTTTTCTCCTTTGACTGCAGCCCTTCATGTTGTGGATTTGATCCTGAATTTCCACCTATTGCACTGTGGGTACTTTGGAGCTTCAGCCTATCATTTCATTTCACCAAAAGATTGGCATTTGGAAAACCTGAGCTAAATCAAGAAGCCGCAGGAGCAAGCAGGAGCACAACACAAAACGATATCATCAAAAGCATCAACAGTAGAAGCCTGTTTTAACTTTCTAAGCCTAGTGCTCTCCCACCTCAGGACCCCTACACTCAAGTGATTCTCCTACTTATTATGGGCCTACGTTTTAACTAATCCTGAATTTGGTTCCTTGACTATGCTGGCCAACCCCTATCCTGTGTCTGGCCCAACCTACTTGCCCCAGATTCCTAGCCAACTCCATTGCATGTCAAAAAGTGCACATGAGGTGCTTGGGCCTATCTTGGAGGCCACACTTATGTCAGTTTGCCCTCTGAAATCATTTCTTTTGTCCATATATGACTGACGCATTGTATCTAAGCCTCCATTGTCTTTTGCAGCCCCTCCTTTTTGCACATGTTTTGATTTGGAAGGATGTTTCCTGATTACATTTTGATCGGGTGCCAGGCCTTGCCCAACTCTGTCCTCATGTGGATTTTTTTTTGCATTGGGGAAAAGCATCAAGGTTTTCTTCCACAAAATCAAGGAACAGGCACAAGTTTGGGTAAGCCACAAACTTTATCTGGTAGCAGAGGAAGGCCCTAGAAGACTAAAGCAGGACACGAAGAACACCAACAACACTTGTATCCTGAACTGTGGAAACCTCTGTCACGTTCAGTGCCAAAACTATGCCGATCACAAGCACCAGATCAAAGACTGTTGATCTGAGGACTCGACCACCATCTACAAGTGTTGTACCCCGTGATACTGGTCCTCTAGGAGAACATGCAGAACCAAGAGGGGCGGAGGATAATACAGAAATTAATATAGAAGGAGTCAGTTAGCGCCCTGAGGTGCCTGGCTTAGAGCAGGCGAACCTCAAGCGCCTTGAAGACAAAGACCTCGTGGCAGCTGTCTTAGCTTTTGTGGTGTCCCCACTGCCCCCGTCGAAAACCATGCCTATTCCGGGTTCGAGAAGATGGCTAAAGTGGCCAATGCCCTAGTGTAAGCCGAGAAAAAAGCAGCAATGAAACAGAGAGGAAAGGATTGGGCTTTGCGGCCGATGTTTCAAGCTAGGTAGGGCAGAGAGACGTTCGAGATACCTTACGGCGGATGTGATGCGCTGGTGTCAGCTCATTTGTCAGAGTGAGAACCTGACTGGGTGTCCGAAGAACCTACGCCTTCGAAGGAGCCGAGGGAGCCTGAGTGCCTGGAGCAAGAACCCTCCCCAAGGGGGGTCGCTCCCGAGAGCTCATGCGTGGAACGAGGTTTGCCCCCTCATAAGGCAGCCCCTAAGTTGCCTCTTGATGAGACCATGGAGCTGCTTTCCGGGGTCCTGGGTGGAGGTGATGAGGACCCTGACTTGGGTGCCCTGTCAGAAGCACTAAAGGTAAACCTGGGGCTCTCCGATTTGAAGTAGCCCCCCCTACCATGTCCCTTGGTGCGGAAAGTATGGCCAGGGATGTGCAGATGCAACTGCAGCTCTCCTATGGACAACTGTGCTGGCCCATTCCACCCCCGTGTGAGGACTGTGCCTGTCTGTACTGTAGGTGACACCACAGAGGCGGAGATGAAGAGCTATGGCCTGGAGTCTACTGCTCATCGGAGCAGTCACCACTCCTAGTGGTGATCGAAGAGTACTCGAATCTTTTCTTAAGATCCAGGAGGATAAGGCCTCGGTCTTAGGCCATCGACTCCCCGAGTACCACCTGGTCAAGGTCACTCACCGGTACCTGGTATAGAGAGCCATCAACGATTGACAAGAAACTGCTCCAATCAGGGGCGGGCATGGTCTCATGAGAGTTGCCAGACAAGTAGAGTGATTTGTCGCGGAGTTCATCTTTTCCCACTGGCATACGGTCCAACAAGCGCCTGCAATAGGCGTGTTCTCCTGTGGTTCCCCAGTCGAGGGTACACAGCACCACTCTTGCTCCTTCAAGGACGTTTTTGGTCAACACCTTAGACAGTTTGGAGAATGGGGGGTTCAAATAGCACAACCACATCGATATCTAGTAGAACCGATAGGCGTTATTGAGATATCGCGAACAATAGAGCTGCATCATATGCTGCTTCTTACTCGCGAAAAGTTCCACCTGAACTTCCTTTAGGTCTACCTGTAGGGCGGCCAGTCCATTTTCCAAGACGAGTCTCAACAACTGATAGTTTTCAGTTCGATCAGACCGGTTCTCGTAGCGTAGACGGGATTCTTCTTGTCCTGACGGCCCAAGAGATACATAGAAAAGACCACTGCCGAGGTCCCAGTGTAGGGTATAGGAACGTTGCAAAGGGAACGGTTTCACCCTGGGGGTTACGGCGCACCAAATATGTCAAAGGTGTCGGTGTCAAGCACTTCGCAGTGCTGAGTCAGCTGTTCATCGCCCAGACATACGGACACATTAACCCATCCCAGGGAATGGATGGTTCTCCCATCCCCTACCCTTATAGCCACAGTTTCGGTTTTCCGGATCTTAGTCTCTTATAGTAATCTGCGGGCCACGATAGAAAGCGTGGCGCCCGTGTCTAAGACAGCCTTGTAAATCTGATCACCTAGGGTAAGGATGATCTAGAAAACCTAATCCTCATCCTCGAGCCGCTACCCTATCCCTCTTTAGGGAACTTGACATCCGCCCCAGCAGCCTGCAGGCACTGAAAGTGCCAGTTGAGCTTGCATTTTTTGGCGTTCTCGTTCTTCCTGGCGACGCCAGCGCTCGGGGTGGAGGGGACATTCTGCTTTTCACCCGGCTCTTCACCCTTAGGTGTGGGGCTGGATGCTTCCCTTCCACCACAGCGGGGGGCTAAGGACCTTCGTCCTGCCCCAGGGTTACCTTTACCTGGGGATCTCCTAGGATTGTGGCCTCCCCCCTTGGGCTTACCCTTACCAGCGTTCTTACGCTGTTCTTCTTCCAGTTACTTAAGTTTTTTGTATTCGCGGCATTTTAGCATTCATCCTGATAATGCCAACGCTTGCCGCAATATCCGCTCCTTATTGTGCAGCAGAAATGGTCCTGGTGCTTCACCTCATGACCATCCTTAGGTCTTCGCTTGCGCTGCAGTTGGAGCATGCAAGCTCTCCGCCCATCACAGTCCCGTGCGTGGCATGGTCCACTCTTATCGTCCGTAGGACGACAATAGAAAAGATTACGGGCCCTCTTTTCATTCGAGGGGGGGGTCTCCTCAATATGTTTCAACTGCCCACCGCAGCCCTACCCAGGGTCAGGGTGGGGTTCAGGGGACCTCCCCCCGGGGCTCTTCTCAGCATAGGTCTCCCTTCGCAGATGTGTACGCAGGTACTTGCCATGTTGAAGTCATTCTTCCTCTCCATGGCCAACTGGATCAACAGATTGACCAGTTCAGCATAAAACTGCGTTTCAGCTTTCTTCTCGGACGTCTCCCTGCAGTTCTCCCGCGTCCTCGAAGGCATCTTGCCTACGAGCCAAAGGTGAGGCTCTGTAGGCCAATAGGATGTGGGGTTCATGCGCCCGATGAGCTCTACAAGCTGCGCCATAAATTCTCAGATACGGGCAGCTGTAGGAGATTCTGGGAGTGAAGGTAACTGTTCAATCTCAGTACTGACGCTCAGGTCCGTCTTATAGACTGGGTACATCTGTTTCAGTCCCTTCAGTTGGACCTCCTCCTGATAGCAGTCTTCACTTGCCGCAGAAAAGATTTCTTTTTGTACTACTTCTTGGTAAGTGTGCACCTAGTCCTAACATCAGCATGTTGCTGCCACGTGAGGAGTAAAATTTCAGAGAACTCTTTGGCCCACTGGGGCAGGTTTTTGTGATCAAACTCAGGGCCGTGGCGGTGCCCTTCGTTCCGCCACCTGGTACACCTGGGTCACCTGTTCCGCCTGAAGGGGCTGGGGTGTGTGTGGTGGCGATGGCGCTGGTGCTGCGGGCAGTCTCTACTCCTCCGGCTGATGCTGAGGACCGCCTAAGTAAGACCGGCAGTGCAATACCACCGGTGAACCAGGAGGTGCTTACATTGAAGAACAGTGCCTTCCTAGCGCAGTTGCTTATGGATGAGGTGGATCTCGCCGAGTCCACCCCTGGCGGGGCTCATGACCACGCTGTTTTCTCAATACAGGCCACAGTTGGCCCTACATGTCAGGTACCTGGCGCCAAACTGTCACCGAGCAACATGCCAATCTCTTGGTACAACGTACAGGATCTTCAGCAGGTTCTATAGGCTAAGGCTGGGGGTATCGAGCGACCGACCAGCCTGGACCACCCGAAGAGGACCTAGAAAACGTCTATATGGTCCGAGGATGATGATGAAGAAATGACGCTCCCCGGTGCTGAGGTAGCTCTGGTATACTCCCTTCGCTATCCCAAGCAGGGTTGCCAGGACTGGGGGCATAAACTACCCCACTGAAACTATGGTGCGTATGAAGAAACAGGAAATACGGAAGAGCGACCTGCACGCTGACGAGGGTTTTTTTTAAAAACCGGAGAGCATGAACCTTGACCCTCATCATCAGGCCCCCTCACCGACCTTATAACAAAGACCAACGCTTGGCGTAGGACCTACAAGCAGGAGGCCTGTTTCCAGGAGTTGAAGAAGGTAGGTAGGTGTGTAGGTAGGTAGGTAGGTAGGTCGTGAAGAGGCGCCCCATGGTTCCCCCTGGCGTTGCCGCTGTGACAAACAGGAAGAGGCTCCGCGCTTGAAGAGCAGAGGCGGCTTACATCCGGCTAGACCTGACTGGTGGCCCCCAACAAAGCGGCCCCGGGCAACACCGGGAGGACTGATCGCCGCCAGCGTGACGGGCTTGTCTCGCCGGGAGGGTGTGCCCCTGTGCTTGGGCACGTCCCCTTCTTTGGGCAGAACCCTAGAAGTGCACCGGGCTTCCTGGCGTATTCCGTTCCCAAAGCATGCATGCATGTTCTTGGTACTGGGGTTCCGAGGCGCTTGGGTGTCGCACGCTGCGCCTCGAGTCCCAAAGCAGCGCAGGCCTTAGGATGCAGCCTTACCCACGGGCTCCGAATCTCGTTTGGCCAGGTCACCTGCATGGCACGGGCTGCCTCAGTGCCCGGGCTATGGACACTGGGTTTCCTACTGTTGTGTGGCGTTTGTGCTTGGGTCCCGGTTGTGCTTGGGTTTGGGTTTCGGTAACCCCGCCAGCCCTGGCTGGGGTCTTGGGTGGGTGTATTTGGGTACGGGTTGTGGCTTCCCCCCTCTTTTCCCCGCTTGGGTTCGCGGTGTTTGCGGTTGGGTTTGGGTTTCGGCCTGCACCCCTCCTGTCCTGGGTAGGGTTTTGGGACGTGCGTGGCTGTGTGCGCGCTCCTCCTGCTCTCCGCCGTTCCCGGCTCTGGTGTGCGGTGTGGGCATGTGTGTTGGGGTCCAGGTTTGGGCTGCGCCCCGCCTCTCCTTGGGGGGGTATTGTTGGGGTACGCGTGCGGTCGTGCGTGTGCCCTGCTTGCCCCCGTCCTTCCTGGGGGGGCGCCTGTGGCGCAGGGGTGTGCGGGTGTTGCCGTTGGTGGGGTGTGCCCCCCCCCCCTCCCTTTTGTGTTTTTTTCTCTTTGGGCTTTGTGGTGTCGGTCGCTGGTTGTCCCGGTCTTGGGTCTCGTGGTCTCTGTCCTCCCATTCCTTCTCTTCCGGGCCGCGTTGTTTGCTGTTTTGTGTTTTTTTTTCCTTCCCAGCGTGGTGTGTGTCTGCGTGTTTTGGGTGTCCCTTCTCGCAGTGGGCTGCTGTCCTCGGCTTGGTGTTACCGGTTTTGGCTGGGTGGTCCCCCGGCGCCCCTTTGGGGGGTCCTGTCTTCGGTGCCGTCTGGGTGGGGGGTTTGGCCGCCTCTTGTGGTGTTGGTCGGCGGCGTGGTGGCTGTGGGCCGTTCTCGCCCCCCCCCCCCTTTTTTCTTTTTTCGGAAGGGGTCTGCCTGTTCCTCCCTCTGCCGTCCCTGGGCTGCCGCACACACTGGTTGGCATTCTGTGTGGTTTTCCGGTTTGCTGTGGGCGGTTGTGTTTTGCCAGGCCGTGCCCCGGCCCCATGGGTCGGGTTGGTTATGTACACGTTGGGCTCGGCGCCCCTTCCTGCCGGGTTACGTTCTGGCTCTGCCGGGTGGGCCGTTGTGCCAGGCTGCTTCGTGTGGCCCCGGGTTTGTCCCTTCCGGCGGCGGCTCGTGTTGGTGGACCGCCACCGTTGTCGCCGGGCGTGCAGTGGCCCTTTGCCGGTGTGTGAAGCGGGCTGGTCGGGTTCTTTCCAGGCTGTGCGGTGGCTTGATTTGGTTAGACCCTCGGTTAGCGTCCCTTGCTTGGTGTTGTGATGTGTTGTGGTGCGCCGTGCTGCGTCGTGTCGTGTTCTGACGTGCTGCATCGTGTTGGTCTGTGCTGTGTTCCGATGCGCCCTGCTGGGCCGCGCCGTGTTGCGCCGTGTCGCGCCGTGGTGTGCCGCTCTGTGCCGTGTTGCGTTGCGTCGTGCTGTGACGTGCTGTGCTTTGTGGTTGCTCTCCCTGGGGGCCCTTTGCCGTGGTCCCGTGTCCTCCGGGGGTCCCGGTCCCTAGCTCTGGGCGCTGTGGCCGTGCCTTTGTCCTCTTCCGGTGCCTGTGAGGTGGCCCTTGTGGTGGCTGGGGTCGCTGCCTGGCGGTGAGGGCGTGGTGGTCGGCTGCGCAGCGGTGTTTTTAGTGGCTTCCTCTGTGGGTGTCGCTCGTTTTCCCCGTGCAGGTGTGCCCTCCCTCCCCTGTTTGGTTTCCGGTGGCTGGTGGGCGTGTGCCGCTGTGATCCGTATGGCGTCCGATTCGGGCTTTGGCGGCGTGTGTTGGGGGCGTGCGTCCCCGGTGGTCGTACGGCGTCCGGTGGGGGTGAGGCGCGCTGGTCCCTCCGTCATGGTATGCTTTTCTTGCGTGTGGGTCCTGGTGCCCGCCGTGATGTCCCATTTCCCTGCGCCCCGGTCCCTGTTCCCTCCCATTCCTGGCCCTTCGATGGTTTCCTGCTCCCACGTTGTGTCGCTCACGGTGCCCTGTTCCTATGGGCGCCTGCCTGTCCCCTTTGGCGCTTCCCTGCCCCCTTGCCGGAGTGTCCCTCTCTGCCCCTTGCCCTCCCCTTGCCCGTGCCCTTTCCCTTCCCGGTGTGGTGGTGGTGGGGTGGGGGGGGGGGCGCCGCTGGCCCAGGCCTGGGGGTGGGTGGCCTGAAGCCATTGGCGGAGGGTTAGGGGGGTGTAGGGGGGGCGGAGGCCCAAGACCGCGTCCTGGAGGAGGTCCTCCCATGCCGCCTGCGGCATGATGGCCTCAGGGGCGGCCTCGTTGAGGTTGGCGGGGGTGCAGATGCGGACCTCCTCAAAGGTGTGCACCATGTGCACCCCTTCTCGCCTTCCCGCTCCCCCGTACCACTTCACCCAGCCGCGGAGCTCCTGCAAAGCGGGAGCAGACCACCAGGCGAGGTAGGCGGGGGCCTGGGGGGGGGAGGGGTCCGAGCTCTAGGTCCTGGAGTGGCCAGAGGAGGACGTGGACCTGCGGCGGTGGCGGGCGTGGAGGCGCCTGGGGAAGCGGGAGCGGCGGTGGCAGGGGCGGGGGGTTGAGGACGGGTACGGGCAACGTGGGGAGCGGGAGGCCCGATGGGCCCTGTGGGGGGAGGGGGTCATGGACATGGGGCGGCGGTGGTGTGCTTGGCGGCGCCTGGGGGAGCGGGAGCGGCGGTGGCCAGGACTGGGGGTGGGGGTCGCGTACGGGCGGAGGGGGGAACGGGAAGCCCGGTGGGGCTCCTGGGGGGAGGGGCTGGTCGTCATGGGGCGGCGGTGGCGCAGGTCGTGCGCCTGGGGGAGCGGGAACGGCGGGAACGGGGCCCCGGGGGGTCCTGGTGGCGCCTTGGGGAGCGGGAGCGGCGCGAGTGAGTAATTCAGGGGCAGGGGCGGGTGCGCCATGCGGGGGGGGGGGGCAGGAGCGCCGCCGTTTGCGGGACCGGGCCTCTTTGCTCGAGTCGCGCCAGTCAGGAGATGTCGGCGGGTCCTGGGGGGCCTCGCGCGGCGCCGCCTGGTACGGGGGGGGGGTGGGGGGGAAGTCCCCCGCCCTCCCTGGATCCGCCACGTAGGGGTGCGGCGGCGGCAGCGGCTGGTGGTACGGGTCGAGTGACTGTTCCTGGTGGGGTTGGGCCCGGCGGGCCCCTTCGGCGTGGAGGTGGTGGCCGGGTGGATACAGTGCCTGGTACGGGGGGGGGGTGGCCCCTGGCGGTAGGTGGGGTATTGGGCCGGAGCGCCCGGTGGCTGCCATCCCATACGCTGGTGCTGCTCGTGCACGGGGGGTTGTGGACTGGTGGGGTAGGCTGGTGGGAAGTGGTAGTGGTGGGGGTGGTGTTGGTGGTGGTGGTGGCCGGGCCTCTGGTGGTGGTGGCGCTGGTAGTGGTCGCGATGGTGCTGCGGGTATGGCCCTAGGACCCCTTTGTGGATATTCAGGTCCCCTTGTTCGGGGTGGGGGGTCGGGCATCGTGTGTAGTGCCTGGGGCCCTACTGTTTGGTGGGCGGTGGGGGCGGGTCAGGAGCCGGGCTTGAAAGTGATTGTGGTCGAGGGGTCCCACGTCCCTGGGTCGGTCTAGCCGGCGGCGATGGTGGTTTGTGGGGGATGGATGACGAGGCGCTTGGAGATGGGGATGTTGACGAGGATTTGGACGGGGTCGTGTTGGGAAGCCGCCTCTATGGTGGCGGTGGCCGCTGGTGGGAGGGAGGCGTGGGTTGTTGTGGGTGGGGGGTCCTGGCCTGGGTTCGGGTTTGGATTTGGGCGATGTCGCTTGGGTTTGTGTCGTTGGGTTTGTGGTGTTGTGGGCTGTGTGGGGTGGTGTTGGTGGTGGTGCTGTTGCCCGTGGTGCGCTCGTTTGGGCGCTGGCTTGGGTTCGGGGTGGAATTTTTGGTTTGGGGTCCGGTTCGAGGTTGAGGATGACCTCGGTCCGGAGGTGTGTGGGCGCCGGTGCCGAGTGGGGGGTTTTCTTGGTGTGCTGCCGGCCCGCCTGGGTTGCCTGTGTGGGGGTCGGGGGGTCCCCGGTAGTCTGGCGTGCGGCCGCAGCTTTGGCCTTGTGGATGAGGTCGGCGGGGAGGGGGGGGTCGGAGGATGCGGTGGAGGACGTCGAAGAGGCTGAGGACGAGCAGGAAGTGGTGGTTTTGGGGGACGCGGGTCCCGCTGTGATGCGGGCGGTTGCGGGTTTGTGGGCGGCAGCTTCTGCTGCTGCCACGACGGGGAGGATGGAGGGCATGTCCTCAGGCTGTAGGTTGGGGGTGGGTGGCTTGGGGGGCCCGGCTGTGACCTGGCGGCCCGGCGGTCGGCAGCGGTTGGGGAGGGAGGCGCGGGGCTGTGGCCTTCTCCTTCTGGGCTTGGCTGGGCCGGGTTCCTGCAATGTGTGAGGCCGTGTGGCTTGGCGTCCGCGAGCCGGAACAGTTCGCGCGGGCTGCATTCGGGCGCCGGGGGGGTTGGTCTGGGTTTTCTGGGGTGTGCGCGGGGGGTGTGTGCGGACAACTTGGCGGGGTGGGCCTGCCGTGGGGCGTGGGGCTCCCCTCGGTGGGTGTATGTGGGTTGTCGAGTGTGGGGGGTGGTGAGGGGTGTCCGGCGGGTGGCTCCGTGGCGGGCGTGTGCTGTTGTTTGGGCCGGTGGGGGAAGCCCGTGTCGCGGGTCCCGGGGCCGCGCGCGATGGTGGGGGTGTGTGGGTCTCCGGGTGGGCAGAGAGTGGGGGGGGGCATGGGCGGCGATTGCGCGGTGGGGTGTTGTGTCGGTGTATGTGTCCGCTCGCAGCGGCGTGCTTGCGTGGTCAGTTGTAGGCCGGGCGGTTTGGAGGAGAAGCACGCCGTCTTCTGCTGCCGCGGCAAGGATTTCGCAGACGAGCTTGCGTATTTGGTGGACCTCTTGGTCAGTGGTGGGAAGGGGGTATGCTAGCTCTGGGCTAAGACCCACGCGGCTGAGGACCCTGTGGATGGCGTCGTACCCGCAGGTGAGGGAGTGCTGTGGTTTGGGGTGGGGGGTTTGCCGCGTGTCCGGGCCTGCCTTGATTTGTGTGTGGGCGGTAGGGATGGCCCTAATTCAGGGCACGGTCCCCGTGGATGGCCAGCGGCGCTGGATCCATTGGGTCAGGCAGAGCATGGCCAGTCCCAGGTGGTAGCCCGCTTAGTAAGAAAAAGTCACTGCCACGTCTTTCTTGGAGGGCTTGATCCAGGCTAAGCCCCCCTTAAAACCCTTTGTTGATGCTGAGACAAACTTAAGTGTTTTTATCTCTCTTTTGTGGCCTAAAGTACACTTTCTCAAGGTAACTAGGGTTGTGACCCTAGCCCCCCCCATGAAGTTCACCCCTACCACTCAACTGAGCGGAGGTACCTTCCTTCATGGAGGTCATACCAAAATAAATCAGGCATTCCATGCTTGTGGGCCTTGGAGGTTAAGCCTAAGTGGTCTCCCACCCCAAGACCCCTATACTCAATTGATTCTACCACTTATTGTGGTCCTACTTTGTAACTGTTTCTGAATTCAGTTGCTTGGCCAAGTCATTTTCTGTGTGGTCCTGACATCTATGCCCCTCAGTCCTAACCAGCACCATTTCACCCAAAAGAGTGCACATGAAGTGCCTATTGCAACCTCTGAGGCTAGAGTCTGACCAATTTTCATATAAAACCTTTTGCATTATTCATTTGTGATTGAATCTATGTACATATACCTGCTTTGTCTATCTGCAGCCCTTCTGTGTTACACTGGATTCCAAAACCAATCATTGATTTCATTGATTCGATCCATATTCAGTCCTTGCTCTACTTGCTGCTTTGGTTTGGGGTTTTCCACTACAAAACCAACTTGCAGGAATACATCAAAAGACCTAGGGCATAATTCAAGGACATCTTTCCGGTAGCAGAGACAGTCCCTTGAGACCTTTTGAACCGACCCTGAGAAGTGCAGAACAAAAGCTCAACAACAAGTCCATAATGTCCACACCAAGTGTAAGGACCTGGCCTATCCGAACTGTCCAAGTACAAATGGGCAGTGTGGTCCACCCAATGAGTGAACCACCACACCGAGCACCACATCACCTCAGTGGCGCATCTGGGTCCCAAGGAGATCCAGAACGCAGAAGGGCGGAGAAGAATAAAGGCCTTACCACCGAGGCCTTAGCAGCACACGGTGGAGACAGCTTCAGTCACCTCCACAGACGTGTGGCTGCTTCAGTATCACGATCCAATTGCCCAGCTTCATCCTCAACTGCCATTGAAGGACCTGAGGAATATGAGAAGCTGAAGATGAAGATGGATGAGTACATCATGCACGATGAGTACTACAAATCCATCCGTGGGGAAGATGGAGAGGAACCACTGGCTGTACATGGGTCCAGACCACGTACGGATCCTGGGTCCTACTCACACTCAGGCCCTCCGTCTACTGCATCCCTGCCAAGACGACTACGACCTGAGTACCCAACCCCAAGGGCTCCCGAAGTGGGCCCAACACGAGTCGAAGAACATCATCCAAGGCCAACCTACGGTGCCCTGGATCAAACGGCCGAGCTGCTGGCCAAATTCCTGTCTGGATCAGAAGATCCAGATGTGACGGCCTTATCAGAGGCCATTAAGGCTAAACTGGGTATTGCAGAACCCTTACCCAAGCCTGAGTTCCTCTCTCTCTCTCCAGGGCTGAGTACCCTGGCCGAAGATCTCAAGAGATCGAGGGTCTCAAGGCTGTTGCCTAAGGTTACCTGCCCCAGCCCCTTTCACCCCCGTGCCAGGACTGTGCCTATGGCGGACCTACAGGACGTGCCTGTCACAGAGAGTGAGAGAAGAGGGCTGTCAGCCCTGGCCCCACTTGCCGGCGTGTCGCCTTCAGGCCTAACTCCGGGGGGTGGGAAGATGGGCAGACCAATTGCCCAGGCGAACATCCAGCTGGAACTGCCGGAGTTCGACCCTAAAAACCTGCCTGAATGGGCAGAAGAATTTGCGGAGTTCCTTTTGTTGACTGGCCAATCCCATGTGGATGTGGCCACCAAATGTTCACTGCTAAAACGCTCATGCAAAAAGAAATTTTTGCAAAAACAGGTCAAACAGATTGTGAAAACCTGTTCTACTTGGGCGGAGCTACTCCTGAGGTTAGAGAAAACATTCCCAGTCTATGAGACTGACCTCAGCGTACGCACACAAATCGAGGAGCTACCTATGCTCCCGGAGTTTCCATCCGCTGCGCGAATTTCTGAGTATGTGTGCGACATGGAGTACTTATTTTCGAGGATGAATGTGGGCTCCTACGGAGCCACTGAGCCCCACCTGTGGCTCATGAGTGAGATCCCCCAGCGTACGTGGGATGATTGCCGCTCAACCTCTGAGAGGAAGAGCAGGACCCACTCGTATGATACACTGGTGGATCTCTTGATTGAGCTAGCTCTTGAGAGGGAGAACGACTCCCACATGGAGAAGTTCCTCAAGAAGCATTTGGGACGAGGTGGTACCCCTACCCCTGAACGTGGCGAAGGGAAGGGGCATAAAAATCCCACTAACACCAACCAGGGAGGCGGTAAAGGGAGGGGCAACCTACGTGCCATGAACGAGGTTCCAACTGATGCAGGCACCCCCCCCCTGTTTTACTGCCGACCTGTCAATGACAAGGGGGGACCTTGTCATGCCTCTGACTGCGATCTCCGCAGTGGCTGTATGCTGCAGATGAAACGTCAGCAGCATACTAAAGATGGGAAAACTGTGACCCATCAGGACCACTTCAGGTGTACCATCACCTGTGGTTACTGTGGCAAGCGTCGTCACTATGAGGACGAATGCCACATCAGAAAAACGCGAGAGTGACAAACTCAAGCGTCAGGAGGCGGAGCGCCAGAAGAACCCGACGCCCGCCAGAAATCCCCCGAATGGGGATAAAGGTAAAGGAGGTGGCAAGGGGGGTGGTAAGACTGGACCCCCGAACCCCCAGAGGCGCTCATCAGCGCCCGTTGCTACGCCTACTCCTGCTGCTACACCCGCTCCTGCCGCAGGTGTCCCCCAGAAGCGCCCCCAAGGGGATAACGCTACCCTCGAGGGGAATAATTCTAAGAAGAGGCGCTTGGCCTGGATGGCCAAGGCCCTCATGGCTGCAGGAGTGGATGTGAAATTCCCTGATGAGGAATAGGGGGGCGGCTCCGAAGAGGAGGACTTGGTTTTCTGGATCCTCGTGAAAATCGGGGATCAGGTTTTTCGAGCAGTGCTTGATACCGGTGCAACACTTTCCATAGTGGCCCGGCGCCTGCTTAAAACTTTCAGGAAGACCAAGACTGTGGCCATAAGAGTAGGGGATGGGCGTACCATCCATTCCTTGGGGGGGGTCGATGTGACCATATGTCTGGGCGACGAAACCGTGACCCAACACTGCAGAGTGTTGGACACTGACGCCTTTGACATTGTCATTGGCACTGACTTTCTAAGAAGAAACCCCCAGGTTAAAATGCTGTCCCTACAGCGTCCTTACTCTTTGCACTGCGACTTTGGCAGTGGGCTATTCTCCGTTCCTTTGGAGCTGTCAGGACGAAAAGAGTCTGGGCTGCGCTACGCAACCAAGACGAACTATCGTACTGAAAACTACCAACTGGCCCGTCATGTTCTCGAAAATGGACTGGCGGCCCTTCAGGTAAACCTGGATGAGATCCAGGTGGAATTGTTTGCGAGCCAACAACAGCACATCATGCAGTTGTACTGCTCGAAACAAATGAACAATGCTTTCCGATTCTTCTGGAAAGCAATGGGCCTAGCGTATGCTAACCCTCCCTTCTCCCTGCTCGCGAAGGTTCTAACCAAGATCGCTTATGAGGGAGGAAGGGTTGTTATGTGCACCCCTGACTGGGGTTGCTCTGGTGAACATGCTTACTGGCGCCGTATGCTTGACCGAATGACCGTGGGAAGAGTGCAACTCCCCGACGGCCCCATCTATGTGCCTGAGGACTCAGACACAGCTATGCAGGCCCCTGAGTGGGCCAGTTTCCTGTCCATCATCGATGGATCTCTCAATCCTGTACCCCTGTGTGACCTGGACCAGGCGCTACTAAAAGAGGTCATGGCCGAAAATGGTGGCCTGACCCTTTATGATCTCAAAAATCGATCTCCTGAGCACCTATCTGCCACACTTACAGGGAGTGAGTCTCCTGATGACTATCTGGAACCTGCAACTGTAAAAGAGGATGCTGACGACCAACTGTCTGAGATCGCCAGCACTATTCCCTCTGTTGATCCCAGCTGTGTTGACCTAAAACATAGTGCTTTCCTGGCCCAGCTGTTGCTAGAGGAGGTAGATCTAGAGTCAACCTCTGAACCCGCTTCCTCTGTTGGGAAACCAGTGCTACACATGCAGCCTGTGCACACAGGTGAACCCGTGGCCCGGAGTACTGATGCTCTGGCACGGCCTGCTGCTGATAACATGCCCTTGTCTGAGCATGACACGCAAGAACTCCGAAGGCTGCTGTACCTGAAGGCCGAAGGTATTGAGCGCCAAGAGCGGCTGCAATACCTCAGACAGACCTGGAAATACTCCATCTGGTCTGAGGAGGACGATGAGTCCTATACGCTGCCTGATCCTGAGAAACCTCTAGTGTACTCTCTACACTATGGTCAGCAATGTCCCCCTGAGTGGGACGATGGTACTGTACCTGCCGAAACTGCTGATCGGCATAAAAAGAAAGAACATGGAAAAAGCAACCTCCATGCTGAGGAAGATTTCCTTCAGAAAGTCGAGAGTCTTAACCTTGACCCCCGCCTGAAGAAACTGCTTATAACCTATGAAGAGGTGTTCGGCGCCTTGCCGCCTCCCCTATCTTGCAAAAAAATGGTCCAGATGGACCTGAAATTGAAACCAGAATTTGAAAAGACGCGAGTGAGGCGTCATCCCTATCCCGCTCCACAGGAACAGGTTGAAGAAATCGAGCGCCAGATCCAAGAATGCATTGATGCTGGCCTCGTTGAAGAGTACAAACATGGGGACTATCCCCATCACTGCAGTTCCTGTTTCCTTGTTGCTAAACCAGGGTCGACTGCTCTACGTCTTGTTGTAGACTATGGTGAGGTCAACAAGAAAACCCAGAACCACTCAGGGAGTATTCCTAACATGGAAAACACCCTGGAGCGTATTGCCAAATGCAGATATAAGACCAAAATGGACAAACGCTCTGGTTTCTGGCAGGTTGACCTAACCGCCGCAGCTCAGGAGCTGCCTGCCTTTCTAACCCCTAAGGGTCGTGTCTTCAAGTGGAAGGTTATGCCTTTCGGGGTGGCTAACGCCCCAGCGCTCTTCCAGGAGCTTATGAACAAAATTTTGTACATACTGAGGCGCAGGCCTCTAGTACAAGAGTTGATTTCTCGGGGTGCAGAAATGGAGGCTCACATCGACGACGTGAGTTTGGGTACTAATACCAAAGAGGACCATGTCCTTCTCCTCCGTGAATTCTTCACTGTCTGTCAAGAAAACCATCTCTGAATCAAACTCGAAAAATGCGAGTTTATGAAAGAGGAGATGGAGTATTTGGGTTTCGACGTGGGGTATGGCTGGTGGAAACCAGCCGCGTCTAAGATGCAGCCCCTACAGGACATGCAGATTCGCGATGACCCTAAGAAGGGTCTACACGATGTGAGGAGTTTTGTGGGCGCCTGTAATTTCTATCGGCGTCACATCCACAATTTTACTTACTCCTCTGCACCCCTCACTGACCTAATCAAGAAAACTACTCCCTGGAGGTGGACCTCCAGAGAGGAAGAGTGTTTCCAGGAGTTGAAGAAGAAGATTGCCTCCTCCAACTGCCTGGGAGTTCCCCGCCCTGAGGGCGAGATAGTCCTGATCACTGATGCCAGTGATGTAGGGGGGGGAGGTACGATCTACCAATGGCAGGAGCTTAACCCCGCTGAGCTAACCCACTGCCATTATCGTACTACTGGACTGAACCGTGATGGTTCGTTGAAACATGACTATCCTACCAGTGAGTGGCGACTGGTGCCACTGGGACACTGGAATTGGAAGTGGAACCAAGCGCGTTCCAACTACAGCACCTATGACCAGGAACTCCTGGCCGGTATGTTGGTGCTATCTTCACAATCCCGACTCCTGGGGTCTAACCCTTTTGTCTGGCTGTGTGACCAGGAGCCTGTGAAGTCTTTTCAGAAGGGCCCACCACCAGAAAAAGCGAAGCTAAAACGGTGGTGGACTTACCTGAGCCAGTTCAGGCTGACAGTGCATCATATCCCCGGGATTAAGAATGAACTGTCTGACTATATATCGCGCAACAACTTCGATGCGCTTATTGGTGAGAGCTCTGAGGCACTCGCCAAAGAGGCTTTCCAGCGTATGGATGTCCAGCTTGACCTGTCCATGCGCACTGCTGGAATCCTGGAGGGTTGGAGTCTAACCGACTATCAGTCAGAGTATGAAGAAATTCTCCAAACCCTCAACACTGGTCTCGAACCCCGTGTCATTGACGGGCACCAGTGGTATAAAAACAATCAGTACCTCTTCTACGAGGACCGAATTGTGGTGCCTGAGGCACGACTGGATGGGTGCCTACAGTGGTCCCATCTCAGTTCTGGTCACACTGGCGCTAATCGCTCAGTGGACTTCTTCCGTGAGTGTTTCTACTCTAGTCTAACCCTGACTGAACTGGGGTCGCGTATGCAGACCATTGTGGATGCTTGTGGCTGTCATGCCAGCAAGCAAAGTGACAGTAGGGATAGGGGTCTGATCTCCAGCTTACCCATACCCTATTGTGCTAACTCTCTTCTCTACGTGGATTACATCCACGGCTTACCACGCTTTGGCGGCTATGATAGTTGCCTCGTGGTCACCTGTGGTCTATCTCGCTTCACCCGTGTGTTCCCTTGCAATAAGAAAATCACAGGTGAGCAGACTGTAAAAATGTTGGTCGAACAATGGTTCGAACCCTATGGAGCACCTAAACAGGTGCACTCTGATGAAGATGTACGCATCCGCAGTGACACTGGGTGGTACAAACGAGTGCTAAATGCCCTCAACGTGGAGGTAACCACAGGTGTGCCCTACACTCACACGTCTAATCCTCTCTGTGAGAGACAGAACCGTGTGGTGGAGCAAAACTTAAGAATCCTGATGAAACAGGAGCGCACCAAGGACTGGGTACGCCTAGTGCCCTGGGCAGTTCTGTCCATGAACTCACAGCGGAGCTCTTCTACGGGTTTCACCCCCCACGAACTGTTCCATGGAGGAC
Organism: Eutreptiella sp. 'Long Island Sound 2002'; assembly: GCA_964036045.1. Lineage (NCBI taxonomy): Eukaryota > Euglenozoa > Euglenophyceae > Eutreptiales > Eutreptiaceae > Eutreptiella > Eutreptiella sp. 'Long Island Sound 2002'. Next base: position 92,318,187 of record OZ038379.1, on the reverse strand, counting down.
GACCTGCTTGGTTCTTCAAAACCCCCTTTCCTGAGGACTTCAAGAGCCCTGTGGGAGATTGGCTAGAACACAAGCAGTCTCTGGCTAACCAGGCTGGTACTAACCTGAGGCACATTCGTGACCGTGAACAGAGCCGACGGAACCGCCTACGGCGACCTGCCAGCTTCAAGGTTGGTGACCTTGTTTTGGTACACCATTCACGCCTACCCTCCTGGCCACGTAACTGCCTACAGGACCCTTACTTTGGACCCTATCGTATCATCAGGATAGATGGATCCAGGATCCATGTCAGGTGCAGTCCACGTCTAGGTGGTGAACTGCTATGTGCTCCTAAGCAGTTGAGGCACTATCACTCCCCTGACGACTTGTCTTGGGATGAGTGGCGCCTCAGCGACAGTGAGATTGAACGTATAGACCTAGAGAACGCTGCCAGTCCAGAGGAGGCAGACGAACTCGAAGAGATGACTGCCGATGAGATGGCAGTCGATGGTTACTACGTGGTTGCAGGTATTGCTCGCCACGAGTATAAACAGGGCTGGAAATTCCTTACCCTGTGGGATGGCTATGGGTTGTCCGAGGCGACCTGGGAACCTATGTCAGCCTACATACAACCAGATGGGAGTATCAACCCCATCTTCCGCACTTACCTCGTTGAGAACAACGAGGGGCAGCTCCTAACCCGTGCTGAGACTATGTCCCAGCGTAAGAAGCGAAACTAATTACCCTGTGTCAGTCTACTGACCCTGTCTGTGCCCTGCAGACCCATGCCTATGGTTTCCAGCGTGAGCCAGGTGGCCGCTTATCAAGATTGCAGCCACCCAGCGAGTGTTTGCCTTGTTGACCATGTGTTGCATGGGTACTGCCCTAATGTAATGACCTTGGTGAGCCAACGAAGAACGGTGGCTTTCTACACCAGGGGGGAATGACAAGCAAGGTGTTATGAGACAAGGTGTGTCTTCCCTCCTTGGGGACAAGCGAGCCCACAGTTAGGACCCCTGACTGGTCCAGACCCATGGGGTTCTACCCTACCTTACAGGGTTTACCTTACCCTTACCTGCCATAACGTATGTGTGAGTGTGCTAGTCCTAAGGTCCTGAGAGCAAGCCGCAGAAGTGGTGTCCTAATTATACCCAAGTCTGCGCCCTTGCTAAACCCGGAGGGTTGGCTTATTGATGCCACTGGGTACACCCCGGGTCTCCCCTCCCCTATGCGCCCAATTTCTGTGCTGGCGCAAAACCTTGGGGGAATACCCAGAGTGTTAGTCCAGGTATTGTTTTCCCTACCTACCTGACTACTACAGGGAGGGGTGGCCAAAAGCTATGAAGGCATGCAAAACGCCTGTTTGCTATGTGGCCAAAAACACTAACCTAACCACTGTCACAGCCCACCAGCCCAGCTAAAATTGCAGGAAAAGGGTGGGACAGTGACACGCCCCCTACAGGTCCTACACACCCTACAGTGGCACCATCCGGGTGGGCGAGCACTGGGCAACTGGCTCTAGCCCCCACTCAGGACTACCACTCCTACACGCACACTCTACTTGGCGTTGCGGACGTGAAGTTCTCATGGGTCCTAACGACCCTCCTGTGAAAAGGAGGAGAGAACACAGCGCTCCTAAGCAGCTGTGGCCTAACAGGGGACGCCACAACGCGTTTCCCCTGCTAGGGCTTGGAGGGAAGGGGTGCTCTCGTTGCGTGCACAGCGCAGTTGTCGTTGAAGTCGGACTGTCCTCGCCACTCCTGGCTGAGGCACAGTGATTTGATTTGTGATCAGCGCCCCTGTTTTGCTGGGGCAGAAAAATGGTAGCCGCCGAAGGCAGCTGCTGCGTGCACCAATCACCCTAACCTCTCCCACCTGTACAAAAGAGGCAGATGAAGGGGCGTTTGCGACTGCGGAACCAAGCCACACTCCAGGTATTATACCCTTCTCAGTGTGACCTATAATACGCTGTTCGCAAACACGCTGCAGATGCAGCTACCCCTGTCAAGCAAGCAAGCTTTAAGAAACTCCTCGGGTTCTCTTAAGGAACGTACCGAGGAGCCTCTGGGTAACCTAAACAAGGTTTACCGTGCGCAATTCGCGTGGCCTACCCTTTAATGCATCATGTGCACGCAGGGAAGGGAGGCGTAACCACAGACTCAACCAGGAGGTGAGCTCCTCCTGGGCTAACCTACCTTACTCACCATGCATCGTGCGAATGCCGCATTGAAACGAACACAAAACAAACCTAAGCGTTTTAAGCAACTCAACTTGAACGCTACGGCCGCACACGTACAAACACTTACCTGTGAAGAAGGAAACAAGGGTGGATTAGGGATACAGGTGAAGCGATACAGCGTGTGGATGCCTAGATTAGGCACATGCATCGCGAGCACAGCGCATATTCTAACCCTACGTGCGCGCTGCGCGCTCCATCCGCATCACATACCTTTCATTCCTGCTTTCGCCTGTGCAGAGCACGAGAGATGAACACCCGACCCCCCAACGAGCACAGCGTTGACAACCCTAACGTTTTGACGGAACAACCAACACGAACGCAATGCGTGAGTGTGAAATGACACAGACATACCTGAGAGACGGGTTGTTGAACTGCTCTGTGGTGTGGGCTGATTTTGAATTCTTTACTCTGAAGTTTATAAAAATTTTGATGCAACTGTGCAAAAATTTTCTTTAAAACTTTAAAAACTACGGCTCATACCTTCTTTTCCAAAAGCCGTTTTCGCTTGCGCAACCCTTTTCTTGGCGTCCGCTTCGTTTGCGCTTGTCTGCGACTTTAAGTTATGTGTAAAAATGACGATTTCCCGCGTGGTTTCGTCGATTTTCAACGATTTCACTTGCTAAATCGCAACCCCTTCCGCAAAACCGCAGGAATCACTCCCTGCTGGTTCCACTTTCTATTTTTTTCAGCTCCTGGGGGTTTGTGTCCTCCATTGGGAGTATTGCTCCGCCCTGGCCTTTGGTCAGGACGTTTACTAAAACGTTGTTTATACAGCGATAACCGTCCGCATTAGAGCGTTCGACTGTACCCTAGTGGACAGACACATGTGCTCTAGACAGGGAGTCCTGGGTTCAATTCCCACTGCCCCCACACTCTTTCCAAAAGTTTTCGCCTCACGCCGACGACTTTTGAGGAATGCCCCTTCGAAGGGACATCATTCACGGTACATTACACTGTTTTTCAAGGGTCCATACAGTGTGATAGGCTTCTATGAAGTGATGAGAATGTTTTTGGTAAGTTTAATGCATTTTTTTGAGGTAATTTTGGGAACATTTGAGCCTTTTTCCTTGGTCCTACTAGCTTGATCAACTAGTACTCCAGGGGGGAGTAAGAAAAAGTCACTGCCATGTTTTTCTTGGAGGGCTTGATCCAGGCTAAGCCCCCCTTAAAACCCTTTGTTGATGCTGAGACAAACTTAAGTGTTTTTATCTCTCTTTTGTGGCCTAAAGTACACTTTCTCAAGGTAACTAGGGTTGTGACCCTAGCCCCCCCCATGAAGTTCACCCCTACCACTCAACTGAGCGGAGGTACCTTCCTTCATGGAGGTCATACCAAAATAAATCAGGCATTCCATGCTTGTGGGCCTTGGAGGTTAAGCCTAAGTGGTCTCCCACCCCAAGACCCCTATACTCAATTGATTCTACCACTTATTGTGGTCCTACTTTGTAACTGTTTCTGAATTCAGTTGCTTGGCCAAGTCATTTTCTGTGTGGTCCTGACATCTATGCCCCTCAGTCCTAACCAGCACCATTTCACCCAAAAGAGTGCACATGAAGTGCCTATTGCAACCTCTGAGGCTAGAGTCTGACCAATTTTCATATAAAACCTTTTGCATTATTCATTTGTGATTGAATCTATGTACATATACCTGCTTTGTCTATCTGCAGCCCTTCTGTGTTACACTGGATTCCAAAACCAATCATTGATTTCATTGATTCGATCCATATTCAGTCCTTGCTCTACTTGCTGCTTTGGTTTGGGGTTTTCCACTACAAAACCAACTTGCAGGAATACATCAAAAGACCTAGGGCATAATTCAAGGACATCTTTCTCGCTTTCCCTGAGGTGATTTGGGCCAGGGCGCGGGCTGGGGGCTTGTCTCCTGGCTGGAGGCCGCCCCTGAGGACCCTGTGCGGGTTGGTGGGGTCCCCTACTGCCCCTGTTGGGGCAGTCCTTTGGGCGAGCATGGTGTCTGTCCCTGTGACGAGCCATTGCGGGCCGGGGGACGTAGGTGTAGCGGCCACTATGTAGTAGTGCCCGCGCTCGAGGACTGTACACCAGACCTCTGGCGGGGGGTGGTCACTGTCTGTAGCTGGGGGAGGGAGGTCGTCGTCTGGGGTGCCGAGGCCGGCGGCGCGGAGGGCGATGTCGCGGGTTGGTGTGGTGGCCTGTTCCGATTGCTCCGGGTGGTTCGGGTCTGCCCGGTGGTCCTTCTCCGCTGGGGCTCGTCGTAGGCGTATGGTCCCTCGACGTGTGACGTTGGTGCCGGTGTCGTCTGTCAGGGACTGCCCCCACTCGATGGGGGGGATCCAGACGTGCTGGCCCTGGGTGTGTTGACGGGCTCGCCAGAGTACGAGGTCTACGATGGCCTCGTGGAGGCCGTTGCCTTGGGTGGTCAGGTCCCGGAGGGCTTTGACGGTGAGCTTGATCCAGTCCTCTTGTAGGCGGTACCAGCCCAGGGGAGTGCTCAGGGCCCTGCCTTGGAGGGTTGCTCGGAGGAGGTCGGGGTCGCGAATGGTGGTTGGTGTGAAGGGGGGGCTGCCCCAGGTCTGGGGTGGGCAGGCTGGGTGGGTTGCCGGGGTGCTGCGCGTCCACGTCGACGTATGGTTGGCCCTGGTTGGGCTTGGCCTGGCTGGGCGGTGCCGGGTGGCTTCGTGGGTGAGAGGTGGGCTTTGGGGTGCTTTGGTGGTGTCTTGGAGGCCTGCGGATGGAGATGGGGTGGGCGTGTGTGGGGCGCGGAGTGGGTTATCGGACGTCTGGGTCATGCACGGCATGGTAATGGATGAGACGCTGCATTTGTTCCCTGGTGGTGGGGTCGGTGACTTGTTCCGCGGGTGTTAACAGGAGGTGTTTGCGGTGTACCATTTGGGCCGCTGCTCTGCGGACTGCTTCTAGCTGGAGGTGCGCTGCTGCCTCCATGGGGCTTTCCGTGTGTTTGCCGAGGTGTCCGTGTAGGGCCTGTGTCACCGCCCCTCTCATGGTGGCTTCCTTGACCAGGGGATCCCTGAAGAGGTGTTCGGTGGCCTGGTGTGCGTGGCTGTGGTTTGGCCAGCCTTCGTGTTGTCGTAGGGTTTCTGCCGGGGACCAGCCCATTAGCATGTCCCTGCCTGTATGGAGGGGGCATTTTTTGAAGTGTTCCTAGTCCTCCGGGGTGATGTGGTCGCATGGGCAACGGCCTTGTTCTTCTGGGACGTGGATGTGCTTGCGGGCGAGCCATCTGGTGACCCTGGTGAGGAATGGTAGTTCCTCCCTGAGGAGCTGGATGTGTCGTTTTTGGAGGTGGGCTGGGAGGTTTGCTGGGCGCAGTGCTGAGTAGTAGAGGGGGATTTGCAGTTTATCCGGGAGCTCCTGCACGTGTGCCCGACTGTTCGTGTCGCCGAGTACGCAGGCGAGATGTTTGATGGGGTTAGGGTAATTGTATGCTCTGTCGTGGGAGGAATAGGGGGCGTCCTCTGGTACCCAGTCCGGGGTCTGATTGGGCTCCGGTTTGTGGGGTGTGTGTTGGAGGTGTGTGTGGTTTTGGCCGAGGTCGGGGATCTGGAGGGATGGCAGGTGCGTTGTGCGCTGGTGTAGTGCCTGGTTGTCGACCTTACCATTTCCGTATTGGTGCCTGTGGGACTCTTGTTTCACGATGTGGAGTTGGACGTAGGGGGGAAGGCTGCAAAGGGTTTTCCAGAGCAGCAGTGCCTGGGTGCCGAGTCTCGTCGCGGTGTCTTTGTCGGGTGGTTGCCTTGCTATGCGGAGGAGCAGGTGTGTGTCGACAGTGGCGTCTGCCAGGAACCAGACCTGGACAATGTGCGGGACGTGGGCGGGTAGGTGGGCCGCGATTTCGGCGATGGTGTCGGCCATGGCCCCGAGCTCCCCGTGGGAGGAGGCCACATAGCTGGTGTGGCCTGTGTGGTGGTCCATGTGGTAGTGTCCCCCGGTGTCGGTTAGCTGCAGGGCGGCCCCCCCGGTGATGGGCGTGAGGACTGATTCGCCTGAGGCGCCGGTGAAGAGGAGCCGGTCCGCCGGTGATGGTTGTGGGGGGCGGCATGGGTTCATGGGCAGGTAGGCGTATATGGCGAGGCCCGTGGTGAGGTGGGCCTAGCGGTACCCCGCCCTAAGGGCAAGATAGTACTCGTCAGAGATGCTTATGATGTAGGGGGGAGTTTGTACCCTATCCCAAAGGCAGGATCTCAACCCCGCTGATTTGTCTCACGGCCAATTTCAGACTTCAGGCTTGAACAGCCATGGTACCCTGAAGCATAACTACCCTGCCAATGAATGGCGTCTGGTGCCCTTTGGGCACTTGAAGTGGAAGTAGAATCAAGCACGATCCAACTACAGCACCTACGACCAGGGCCTCCTGGCTGAGATGCTCATGCCCTTCCCGTAGTTCCCCCTCCTTGGCACTAACCCTATTGTGTTGCTCTGTGACCAAGAGCCTGTGAAAGCATTTCAGAAAAATTAGGTTCCTGAAAAAGCGAAACTAAAACAGTGGTGGACCTACTTCAGTCAGTTCAGTCTGACTGTCCACCATATACAGGGTAGCTGACTATATATCTCATAATAACTTTGATGCCCTCTTTGTGAGAGCTCAGAGGCGTTTGCTGAAGAGGCGTTTCAGCGCATAGATGTCCAGCTGGACCAGGCCGTGCGCACTGCAGGTGTACTGGAGGATTGGGGTCTGAAAGACTACCAGTCGGAGTATCAATGTGTACTGGACTCCTTCTGTGATGGCCTAGAGGCACGCCTGATAGACGGCAACCATTGGTATAAGGATAACCGTGATTTCTGTACTATGAAGACCATATGGTCGTGCCTAAGGCTCGACTGGATGGTTGCCTACAGTGGCCTATCTCAATTCAGGGCACACAGGGTGTAATCGCTCTGTTGAATATTTGAGGCAGTGTTTCTACTCCTGACTAACTGGCGTTGAACTACCCGCTCGTATGCAGCCAATTGTGGACTCTTGTGGCTGTCACGCAGGAAAACAGAGCGACTCACGTGACCAGGGACTGGTCTCCAGTCGGTCTATCTCCTGGTGTGCTAACGCTCTGTTGTACGTGGTTTGCATCCACGGTCTGCCTAACTTTTGTGGTTGTGACACTAGTCTGGTTGTCACCTGTGGTCTGACACGCTTCAGCCGCGCTTTCCCTGAAGCAAAAAGAAAACACGTGAACAGACTGTGAAAATTTTGGTTGAGCAATGGTTCGCACACTATGGGGCACCTAAAGAGGTGCAATCTGACGCAGATGTACGGGGCCTTAGTGACAACGGATGGTGGAAGCAAGTACTGGACGCCCTGAATGTCCATGGAACCACAGGTGTGCCCTATACTCACAGTTCTAAACCTCTGTGCTAGAGACACAACCGTGTGGTGGGACAGAACTAGAGGATTCTGATGAAACATGACCGTACTAAGGATTGGATACGCTTGTTACCCCCGGCTGTCCTAACCATGAACTCCCAGGAGAGTTCATCAAATGGCTATACCCCTGACGACCTGTTCCATGGAGGGCGTCCTGCGTGGTTTTTCAGAACCCCTTTTCGTGAGGACCACGGGAGCCCCGTAGGGGATTGACTGGGACACAGGCAGCACCTGGCTAACCTAGGTAGAGCTAACCCGAAACAGGTTCGAGAACGTGAGCTAACCAGGTGCAACCGCACAAAATAACCTGCCAGTTTCAAGGTAGGAGACCTGGTGCTGGTACACCACTCGCAATTGCCCACTTGGCCGCGCTACTATTTGCAGGAACGTTAAATCGATCCAGGTGAGGTGCCGTCCCCGCCTAGGTGGAGAGCTGCTGTGTGCGCCTAAAGAGCTGAGACATTACCACTCTCCTCACGAGCTGTCTTGGGATGAGTGGCATCTGTCTGACAGAGAGGTCGAGCTTATCAACTTTGACAGCGCTGCGGACCCTGGGGGGGCAGACAAACTCGAAGTAATGACTGCCGATGAGATGGCAGTTGATGGCTACTACCTGATTGCAGGTATCGCACGCCAGGAGTATAAACAGGGCTGGAAGCTCTGCACCCTGTGGGCTGGCGATGGGCTATCTGAGGCGACCTGGGAGCCCATGTCAGCCTTTATACAGCCAAATGGGAGTATCAACCCCATTTTTTGTTCCTACCTCCCTGAGAAGAACGAGGGTCAGCTACTAACCCGCGCTTCCGACCCTCCTCCAGCGTGAGAAGAAAAACTAATTTCCGGGTGCCTACCTATTTGTTGTTCCTAGCCCAAATCAGGAGGTTGCAAGCTTCATGAGCTGGTGGTATTTCCGAGACATTGGCTCCTCTTGTTAGAAGTATACTTTAGGCCACTCCTGCAGGCGTATGGGCTCCCCCCGGAGGGACACTTCCCCGTCACGGAGGAGAGCAACACTGGGGAACATCAGAATCCCACCAGAGGGCTTATCTTGTTTGCAGCCCTATGGTCAATGAGTCCAACTGCTCCTGCCTGCCACCATACAGTACCCGCAGAGTGTAGTACCAAGAACACGCCCACGCGCTGGACTAGGTACCAATGGGGTTAGATTCAGTCCCATACTCCACCCTCCATACAGCCACTGCAGCTGAGGGTCACCTGAACACGCCGTCGTGCGTGAACAGATTCCAGTCCTTCGGAACACACAGTTGAGGTCGTTTACTCGCAACCCCCACTGTTGCCTAACCCCCCAGGGACGGTGAGCACTCTTGTGCTGAGAGCAAGGCCTACTCAGTGTCTGCCTGGACAGGCTCAGGACTCCGGTAGGACTAACGCCCACCCTGAATCGGGTTCCGTCCTCCAAACACCTGCACATCCGCTGTTTTCAGAGCCCCGCCCCTGCCTGGGTTGTGCCCTGCAGTCCAATGCTTGTAGTTACCAGTGCGAGCCAGATAGCCGCTTATCAGCTTTCCAACCACCAAGCGAGTGAATGCCTTGTTGACCATGTGTTGCATGGGTTCTGCCCTAATGTGAGGACCTTCGTCGAGCCAACGAGAAGCGGTGGTTTCCTAGAGCGAGGGAGAGAGGCAAACACGGGTTTGAAGGACAAGCTGTGTCCACCCCCCTTCGGGACAGGCGTGCCCACAGTTAGGACCCCTAAGTTGTCCAGACCCATAGGTTTCTACCCGTCTTGGCGGTGTTACCATACCCCTAACTGAGCTACGTATGTCACTGTGTGTATCACTTCTCTCCCCAGCTTGCCTGCCATCATCGGCCTTCACTCATGTCGGACCAAAGGTCCTAGGCAGCTACTGGTACCACTCCTAGGGCGCCTGATTTCTTTGCTGGCATCTATCCTTTTGGGTGAACGGCCAAAGCCCTACCTACTAAAGGGGGAGGGGGTGGCCGAGTGTGCTAAGGGCATACAAAACACCAATTGTTCTGAAGGCGAAAGGCTATCACACCCCCCTGCCCGCGAGGAAATGCACGCAGAGCAGGAGACACCACTACACTACTTGGGTGCCCACAACAGCTACACTTTTGTACTGCTGTTTTTTGAAAAAAAGGAGAAACGATGTGGGTTATTTCAGTGATTTACCCTCTCTTTTTGGCCCTCAATTTTCATGATTGTTCTTTCCGTAAAAAAAGGTAATTTTTTCAGGACGTCGCAACAAATTGGGCTCCGCAGTATTACGGCGTCCTAAAGTGTTCCCATAAAGAAGGATATGCCACTATACGCCGTAAGCCGTTTTCTGCAAGGCATTGCGAGGCCTCGGAATACCAGGATTAGATTCTGGCTGTTTCTGCTAAAATTGAACGCATGCAGAATTGGCATATAGGTAATGACGACAAATAACATGGTCTCTCGAATGCGAGGCCTCACATTCCGATTTGAAATATTCAAAGAAGGTGTATTTCGACAAATCGAATTGCAAGGCCTCTCAATAATGTAGCACGGGAGACAGGAAAATGGGCAGATCCAGCAACTACACAGCATGTACATTCCCTGTGATGCGGCGCCACAGGTCCCGCCCGCATCTCTTGATTTCATACTGTGGTCATCGCTGGCTTTATTGCCCAACAGCAATGGTCGCGCGCTGCAACTTGGTACCCGAGTTGGGATAAACAAGAGAAATGTGGGACCAGTTGACCGTTACAAGTAACCAGAAATGTGAACGCGGGACGCAGTGGCGCGCAAAGATCGATATGCGCGTGTCCCGTGTGCAGTGCTGTGCCCGCAAGAATTTATATATACCCCTAGCGTCATAAGTGCCTTTTCTCTGTAATTGTTCAATTCAAATACACTTTTTCAATTTTTTAAGATGATTCTTCATACCACGCAGCATGGCGCATCAAGTGCAAAGGGAGTTGGAACGAACTGTCAGGTAACTACGAGCTTTCGGTGCAACGGAACATGAATATACAACTCCTGAATCCCTATGGCCTGCTGTTGAAAAGAACAGGACCAGGGCTGTTTTCTTCTTTTGATTTTGCGCGCTTGTTGCGACTGAACCGGAAGACACGGCACTTGCTGCTGAGACTGAGAGGCCGACCAGAGAGTGGAGCGGCAAATCGCTTCAAGGAGGAGTTCTTCAACCTATACAAAATCTTGCGCTTGCAGTGCACACCCCAAAACCAGGATGAGGACGCCCCCGGTTTTTGCGTCTATCGGGAGGCAGAACAGGCGCCGGCTGCACACGACAGGACTGCTGGATCGACAATTGCTACATTAAGCAGCATGGAACGCGTTCAACTATCCAGGATCAGTCGCGGAATTGCACAGCGCTTTGCGTCGTTGAGAATCCGTGCAGGTTGCTGTATTTCAGAGGTCACCCAACCATAGATGTGCTCATCTGTAGCATCCGCAATGTGGCTGCAGCTCTTGTCAGAATGAAACGGAGCTTCCGTGGGATAGTAACAGATCTGGGCCTGCTTGCGGACACACAAGCGCCAATATCAGAATCAGGGCGCCGCTTGACATCGGCCGAGATCCAGTACCGGACCCCCGTTGCAAGCCGCTGTTGCTGACTACGCATCAGGTATCCTCTTACAAGGGATTCGTTGAGGTGTTGGGCTACATTGCATCCCCGTCGAACCACACGCAGCCAAATGTGCCCATCCTCGTTGATGAGAACATACACAAAGGATGCGTCAAGTTATTGTACTGCGACAGAACGAAGCGCTGGAACTGGCACGAATAACTTAAGAGAACTCCCATCTTGCACGGCTGTTGGCATCCATATAAATACCTTGTGACAAACGTATGGCGGCGCTTTCATTCCCTGTTTATGTACTTCTGCTTTGGCCGCTTAGGAGTGGGAAAAACATGCTGGCATCCTGAAAAGTGCGCTGCATTCCTTGCAGCAGTTGCGGCGGAAGTCGAACGAGTTACAGGCTGTTGCTCATCATGGTCGGACTGGAATGGATCGACTGAAGAGTGTGGTATGTAAAGCTGAGGTGAACCTTCAGCAGAATTGGTCTCCGCTTGTCCTCTACTGTGGATTTCTTGTAAGGCAATGCAACTGGTCCGGACAACACCCAGGATCCTCCATCGACACCGATTATGTTCTGCGACTGGTGTTCATGCTTTTGAAAGACCTTGGCAGGGCTACAGCTGACCCACTTTTGTATGTGAGGACCATCGGTGTCGCCTTGATGCATTGGCAGGCGTTCAACAGCGCCCTGCCCCGATCGTGCTATGGTGAAGTGTTTGGTGAATTTATGCTCCGTCAACGCCTCATGGTCAGCAGTTTGTCGTCCGACATGGAAACAGAAATCGGACAGCGCTTGCACTCGTAAGTTACGGACGACCGCCTGAGATTTCGGTACTGTCCCTGGCAATTGGGTACCTCGACTATGGAGAGGCACTGGGAGGCTGAACCGGATTTTCCGTCCAACCCCTACAGAGAGCCGGACGTGGACACATGCAGGACTTTGTTGACCAATGTTTTGCGCACATTTTTGCGGCATCCCCGGACTTTCTCACCTGCTGTGCTACAATTGACGGACCACAAGGTTCCTCTGCGGTCTGATGCACAGCGAACGAACGTTCTGGATACAATTGGCGCCTTTACCAATGCATGGAATCAGTTTTAGGTTGATTCCCACCTTCGTTGTTTTTATTGCGCCCACAACGGTGCTTTTGCTCGCCCCTTCGTGTCGGGAATGCGAGCCCCAGCAATTGACTCCTGAAAAAGTACGTTTTTGAGTAAATGTTCTTGCCTTAATGTGAGGCCTCACAATAGAAAGTAGGTAATTCGAGACAAATAGCTGTGTTTTTGATCGCCAGCCCTCCGATTTAAACCACAAATGCATGCGGAATGGCACAGTGTTCTCCATTATCACCTAGGATTTTACGGGGTCCAAAAATCCCAAAACCAGCTACAGGCAAAAATACTACTTTTTTTGTCAAATCATACCATAAAGAGCTTATTTTGCTGAGTTAACCCAGCCCCTCACCCTCGAAATTGGAAATTTTCCAGCCCCTACATCGACAATGGAGGCTTGATTCCGTCTAAAATCGGCCGTATGCGAGAAATATGACATTCACCACCTAGTTGCGAATAGCAGCCTTTGTATAGCTCAAACCATACATATTTGTTTTTGTAGAGAAAATACGGTTTTCTGGTGATGGCCGCTCCAAAACACTGGATAACTTGCTCCAAAACCTTGCGAAACACATTCTTCTGAGTCCAGGACCCTTAAAATAGGGTATGGGGCCCTACAACTGACCACTCATGCCCCAAAGAAGCTATTTGAGGCCAAAAAAAGGGAATTTTTGGGGTGAAAAATGCGGTTTTTTGGTGATGGTGGCGCCGAAATGCTTGATCATTTGCACCAGGACCCTGCAACACACGCGTGTCTGAGTCCAGAACCCTAAAACTAGGGTATGGGGCCCTACATCTGACCACTCAGGCCCCGAGAACCCTGCTTTACGCCAAAAAAATAGCATTTTTGTGCCCAATTTTGGCCAAAAAATGCGGTTTCTTGGTGATGGCGGCCCTGGAGCCCTTGATCATCTGCTCCAAAACCTTGCAAAACACGGTTCTCTGAGTCAAGGTCCCTCAAAAAAGGGTATGGGGCCCTACATCTGACCACTCAGGCCCCAAAAACACTGTTACAGGCCTTTTTCATCATGGCAGAGAGCGTGACGCCAACAAAAGCGGGCAGAGCATCACCAGACACCTCACAAGTACCGTCCACGCAGGACACGGTGCTCGGAGAGTTCCTGAGGTTTTACAAGAAGCCTTAGCAGGTGGAGGTTGACGTCACTACCCTTGTGATTGACAAGCGAAAGGAGTATGGCCACATCCGGAAGTATGTAAAGAAGCGAGTGGACGAGGTCAAGAGAAACCTCATGGCCAACCCCCCTGAGGAGCCTGTGATTGTGACTGGATGGCAATCACCAGGTACGTAACTGGGTTGTAGCGGCGATGTTTCATGTACATTGTGTCCAGAACCTCTTTCTGTCGTCAGCCCATGATGGGATCGTCATTGCGAAGCAGCACTGTGTCTGTGCGCTCTTTGAGCTGCGAACCGAACGTGTTGAGAAAGGCCTCAACCCACCGCAGTGGATGCAAGCCGTTAAGGTCAACCTGCTGAAGACAAAGACGAGGTGGTCTACTCGGATAGCAATTGCTGGTCCGGGGCAGGCAATCGATTTGAACATCTCTGCCGTGCCACCGTCAGAAGCAGTTGACAACTTCCTCATGCATTTGCGGGATTCGCCGGCTGGGCCTGACGAGTCCGCCAGGGATCAGATTCACCGAATCATTCCAAAGGCCGCGAGCGGAAGTGCATGGATCCCTCCACAGGTTTCGGATGATGAACTCCAAGTATGTTGCGTGTTGGAAAGCTAGGCCTCGCAATACGCAATCGTGCAACGTACCATCCTCCTGTGCAGACTTATGCGGTTAAGTTCTTTGGACCGTTCTTCTCGTGGGTGCACCACGCGGAGGACGCAGCGGTGCAGTCCCTGATGAATTTCAAGAACATGGACACACTTATGACAATGAACGAGCTGAAATTATGCGGACTCTGTACGAGCCAGCCCTCCTACAACGGGTCGCCGCCGACATGTCAAGACCAAAGGTGAACATCAAGTAAATCCAGAGCCAGACCTCTACTTACCAGAAGCAGCAGTGGATCAATTGGCATCGGAGAGCCGCTGTGCACAGCGTTATACATTCCTCTCAAAGTATGTTCCCCTAATAGGCAAATAGGCAAACATGCAAACACGAGGCACAATTGGTCAATAGAAGACTTTCCACACCTGTGCAGAGGTCAGTCCGGCAGACAGGATACCGTTGCATGATTGGGATGTCAATTGGTTTCGGATCTCTTTAGGGGCCCGGCAATGAAAATCAGAGGCTCCTTCGCCTAAATGGGAAACCTGATCAATTGGACAATCTTTTCCAAAGCGTGGGGCATCAATGGACCTTGATTGCCTGCGTTCACGACTGGCATCGCCCTTGACGGAGTCTGGAAGGGTGGATGTGCTGAACATTGAGGCCGTGGAAAGATAATAAAAATGCTGTGCGCCCCCTACAAAGATCCTCATGATCCCCTTAGGTTATTGCAGGCTTCGGAGACGCACATGATTATTCTGAATGCCAATCTGGCCTATGGTGCTGGGTCTGTGAGTCCTGTTGTGATGGTGAAGTTGATTGGGAACTCCAAAACTGTGACTGTCACCTACGGCGACGCGTCGCCCGCGTTTGACGCCCTGGCAACAGTTCTGGAGGCATCTGGGATTGCGGAGAACGAGTACTGGTATGAGAAAATGCAAGTGTGTCACTGGCTACTGGGTGCAGGCAAGACCGGAGAGGGCGGAATTCAAGTGCAAGCACTGATTCTGGTGGGCGGTGCCAGATCAAGAAAGAGGTATGTACAATGCTTTCAGATGGCGAGGCCTTGCATTCCCTTAGACATCTCGCTACTCCTCATCGCAGATCCCACCATACATCGGCTTGGGTCGCCGCAAACGTGATGAACCAGGGTTCATGCCCCTTGTCCTTCATACCTGGCTGGCAACACTGATGCGGAACAGAGACCGCTCAGACAAGATCATCATCTTCGATCGCGATGTGCACATGCCAGCAAAAGTGGCAGCTTTGAATGATACTTCACAAGTTTGTTCTCTGCAGTTGAAGGAATCAAAGCGATCAGACTGGGCACGGAGCTACAATCACGAGGTGACGCAGCTTGTGCAGACAGGAGTTCAACAGACCAAGCTTGGCACAGTGCGAGCTCTGGATCCAGTTCGGCATGCCAATGTGGGTGTCGGACGAGAATGTGGGGTATGCCCATAGGGGAGTGTTGACTGCAGAGGAAGCAAGTCAACATGCTCATGCAGAAGTTGCAGACGAGCACTTAGAGGATCCTGAGGACGACGATTATGACGCGGTGGTGCCGCAATTTGATAGGCTATCTCCTCGCAAGTCAACGCAGGTTTGGCCGTTCCAGGCTGGCGATGCAGATGAGGAGCCAAGCGCCGAAGCCGAAAAAGCCGAAGACCAAGGGGGCAGCAAGGCCGAAGCAGACCACCCTGACGCAACCCCAGGGGGTGAAGGGGACGCTGAGCCTTCTTGATCCGGGAACAGCAGTGGGCTCCACGTCGAGGAGCAAAATGTTGGCAGCGGGGCTGAAGAAGAAGCAGAAGCCGTCGACGTAAAGGTGTTGGTGCCGCTGCAGCCCTGTTCTAGGAGATATGTTGTCTCACAATGCGAGGTCTTGCATTCCCAGATTAGGGAACTCGCCATCTCCGCTCTTTTTTTTCCTGTGCATCTTCCGGAGGTGATGGTTATACTGGCCCTAAGGCAGCAGTCAGTATTGCGAGGCCTCGTATTCCAAAAGCTTCACCTGTTGATGCAGACAATGCATTGATAGTCTGTATTCTCTTTTTGCTTGTTTCTGTGTGACCCAAAGGTGTGTGTAATTGATAGGAATTATCTTGATTCATGTCTCCTATTGCGAGGCCCCGCAATACGAGAAGGAAAATGCTATACTTTTCGGAACCCTTCAGCGTAAAAGGTAGATTTATTAAGGATGCAAAAAAAGCAAGAAGAGGACAACAAGAAACAGCAAGGTTTTATAGTCCAAAAACCCCCAAAATATGGTGCATTATAAGGAAAATTGGATAAAATGGGAAACATTGTCGGGCCTTTTTTTGAGAAAAATCATGCATTTTTGTAGGTAATTTGGCCAAGAAACTGTGTAGTGAAATTTTGCGGTAAAAAAAATAGGTAAATCGAGCAAATCACCTATACCAAATTTGCAGACACCCCGGTACAAAAGCGTACCAGCTTCCGCTGCCTAAGCACTACACCCACTGATTCCATCACCAGCCTTGGAAGGTAGGTAGAGCAGAACGGCACTCAGTCCTACCAGGCTTGCTGACCCTAACCCCTACACACACTACTGGGTGGCAATGGCAACCGGTTCTGAGGCCTCATTGGCCCCCCTGTGAAGAGACAAGCAAACACAGCGTCAAGAGGCTGCTTTGGCCTGACAGGGACGCCTCAACACGTTTCCCTGACAGGGCTTGAAGTAGGGAGTGCTTTTGTAGATCGCACAGTGTTTTGTACTCGTTGAACATGACCCTTGCCGCTCTTAACCCACAAATGTCAGTTTTTGTTTTTGTGATTGTGTGTTCAGCGCCCCTGTTTAGCAGGGCTTTGTGGTGACACCACTTCACCATACCTTGTCGCACCTGAGAGAGGCACACTCAGAGCAACCTAACCAGCCTCGCCATATTATACGGGTCTTAGACTGCAAAACAATTGACTCTTTCCAGACTGCCCTACCAAGCAGGCAAGCTCTAAGGACTCCGCCCGTTCTCCAATAGAACGTAGGTCGGAGCCCTATGTGACCTGGCAAGGGTGAATACCGTGAGCACTGCACGTGGTCCAAGCCTTTCAATGCAGTTTGAGCAGGAAGGGAGGCGGCACTTGCAAAACAGCGCTGTAAGCTACCATCTAAATTCCATCACGAACAAACTCTACCAGGACGTGGGCCCCTCCTGGGCTTACTCACCTTACTCACCATGCAAGGTGTGAAAGCTGAAGGGCAACGAGCGCAAGAACAAGCCTAAGCGCTTAAACAATCCTGCAGGGATTGATAACAACCCTAAGTGACTAATGCCTCGTGTGTATCACACATTTTTTACTCTGGAACCTGCACGAGAGGGAGAGAGGAATGAATGTCAAAGCGCAAAGGAAAGCCTACTTCAACGAGCAGCGACAGCAGGCACACACAAGCCCTTTCTTCTTCACCTGTGGAGGGAAGGAGAGAGTGACGGGATGCACAGGGAAAGCGCCAGAATGATCAGAATAGGCAGATGCATCCCGAGCACGGCGCTTACCCTAACCCTATGTGCCCGCTGCGTGCTCCATTTGTTTGCCATACTTTTGATTCATCGTTTTACCTGTGCAGAGCAAGGCTAGAGAGAACCCATACCCCCAAGGAACGCAGTGTTGACAACCCTAGCGTTTTGAAGAAACGAACAAAAAGAACACAATGCATATGTGTGTGATTACAGTACCATACCTGAGAAGCAGGTTGCCTGCTTGCTCTGTTGTACCGCTATTGTTTCATTCTTCTTCCTAAAGTTTATAAACATTTTGATGCAACTGTGCAAAGTTTTCATTGAAAAGGTTTTAAAAACACGGCTCATACCTTCTTTTCTTGGAGCCGGTTGGGCTTACGAGCCTCTTTTTGTGATTGCCGCTCTGTTGCACTTGCCTTCGCCTGTAAGTTTTGAACTACAAATTTCTATTTCTACTGCCTTTTCGTCGACGTTTAGCGATTGGACTTCTGAAATCGCTAACTCTTTTGCTAAACCACCGGATTCACACCCTGTCAGTTACGTTTCCCATTTTTTTCCAGCTCCTGGAGGTTTCTGCACTCCATCAGGAGTATTGCTCTGCCCTGGCCCTGTGTCAGGACGTTTATTAAAACAGTGTTTATACAGCGATGGCCGTCCGCATTAGAGGGTTCCACCATACCCTAGTGGGTAACCATGTACATCCTAGGGAGGAAGTGCGGGTTCCATCCCTTCCACTCCAAAATTTTCACCAAATTGTTTCGCCGCACGCCAGTGACGTTTGAAGAATTTCCCTTCGCAGGGACATCATATATGGTAGATTACACTTTTTTTTCAAGGGTACCCAAAGTGTGATAAGCTTCTATGAACTAATGAGAGTATCATTTGCTGGCTTGAAGCATTTTCTGAGGAAATTTCAGGGTAATGTGGGCCTCTCTCCTTGGTTCTACCAGCTTGATCAACTACTAATCCGCGGAAGGAGTAGAAAAGGTCACTACCATGTCTTCCTTGGGGTATTCAATCCAGGTCAAGCCCCCCCTAATCCTTGGGAACTAATTAAAACTAACGCGTAATCATTTATATCACTCTTTTTCAAGCTCTAAGTACTTTTTTCAAAGTAACTAGGGTTATAACCCTAGCCTCCCATGAAGTTCACCCCTACCACTCAAGTGAGCTGAGCTGTCTTCCTTTATGGAGGTTATACGGAAATAAAATAGGCATTTCATGCCTTGGGCCTTGTTGGTTAAGCCTAGGGGTCTCGCACCTCAGGACCCCTTAACGCAATTGTCTGTCCTACTTATTGCCAGCCTACGATTCAACCGATTCTGAATTCAGTTGCTTGGCCTTGCTGGCCAAGCCATGTCCTGTCTCTGGCCGAGCTCACTTGCCCCAGATTCCTGGACAACTCCATTGCATGTCAGAAGGTGCACCTGAGGTCCTTGGGACTATCTTTGAGGCCAGACGTATGTCAGTGTCCATAATGGAATCATTTGTTTTCTCCATATGTGGCTGAAGCACCTTAATCAGGCCTGCATTGTTTTTGTGCAGCCCCTCTTTGGTACACATGTTTTGATTCCGAAGGACTTATCCTGATTTCATTTTGATCCGGTGCCTGGCCTTGCCCTACTATGTCATTCTGTGGATTTCATGTTGCATTGGGGAAAGGCATCAATGTTTTCTCCACCAAAAACAAGGAACAAGAACAAGTTTGGGTAAGCCAGAAACCTTTTCTTCATCTGCCAGCCCCGCAGGGTAGGCCCATCAGCTCATTGCGTCCGGGACATTATTGGCCTTTCCGGGCTTGTATACGACAACAATGATTTGCTGGGAACAGAAATCATGCCAACGGCCGCGACAACCCAGGGGCCCAGCCATGGTAAGGGATCCTCCTGGTACCATGACTCGAGGGACTTGTGGTACGTGAAAAACAGTGACCTTACCCTCTGATATCCAGCTCGTGAAGTTGAGAGGGCAGGATACCAGTGCGTAGGTCATCTTTCCTCCCAGGGATCACGCCCTTTGTCCGGTATACCCCAAGGCTTCGCGTCCGGGACCATACCAGATCTGGCCTTCGAGTTGTCTTGAGTAGAAGGCGCAAGGAGCCCAGCTAATATCAGGCATTTGCTGCTCCAACACACCGCCTATGCTCAAATCAGAAGCATCACTGCGAATCGCATATTCTTTCCTGTCATTGGAGATATACAATGCACACTTCTCGCACAGTACTTCCTTGATTTTGGCGAACCTCTAAGTCATGATATCAGGCCACTCAATGAAGTGGCAGTCCTTGCATTGGGGACCTTGCATTTGCCTCCCTCAGGCGCTCTGTCATACTTTCTTTCAGCCTGTGCATCAGGGGCGCAGCCAGGGAAGCACTTTGGGATATGTAAATGGAAAACCAATTACATACTCCAAGAAATCCCTTCATCTGCTTGGGGGTACAAATCATGGAGTCAGTCCAGTCACGACCTGCAGCGGATTTCTCGGGGGCGGGGGAACTCCGTGCTTGGTGAAGGATGTGACCACAATATCTAACGCTTTGACACAAAGGGTGGCACTCTTGCTCCTTCACTTGGGAATGGTGGTCAGCGAGGCATCGAACAAGGTTCCTGACCAAGTCATGATGCTCAATTATGGCACTTTCATCGAGGGCACAACTGTCCAAGAGCTTAGCCTTACCCCTGGAAGACTTGGAGGGGGGTGTACCCACAAGCAGATCTTCAATACAGCCCCTTACCAAGGGGGGCACGTGCCTGATGCAGTGAGTGAACATTCTTTGGTAGTCCTGTAGTCCCATCTTCACCCCCACGGGCAGGATGTCCAACTGAGACAGTCCTGTCGGGGTACAGAAAGCCGGCAGCGGACGACATTGCTTCATGAGGGGCATCTGGTGGAACCCATCTTCAAGGTTGAGGATGGTCCAGAGATGGTTCCCATGCTGCCGCTGGAGGAGGTACCCAATGACCGGTAGGGGGAATTTGTGTCCCTCGAGACATGAATTCAAGTACCGATACTCAAGACCAACCTCCACGTGTTAACCCAAGGTGTTGGCAATCAAAACCCACGTGCCACCCAAGGGCTTTCGCATCTGTCCATCGACCCTGCTTTCTCAGAACCTTGGAACTTTTCTGTCAGCGCCTCTTCCCGCAGGCCTACTGCTCGGATGGGGCTGAAGGCCACAGGTGTTGAGCCCTCTGTCAGCTCCAGTCTGACCCACCCATCAGGTCCTGTCTTGTTGGCATTGGCCATGATCTTCTCCCCGTGGTTCTGCTCTGAATTGGAAACTGTGTCCTTGAAGGTATCAAGGAGCTTTTTGGGGTAGAAATCCACCAACCTCTGAGAATCGGGGCCTGAGAACTCCTGCACTCGTCTGAGAAGGAACACACTGACCGAGTTTTGGAGTGGAAGAGTTGCAGGGGGGGATTTTGTGATCGAGCCAACTGGCAGTTTCAGTGCCAACGGGGGCAATCATCCAATCCGCTACGTTCTGGCTGGGGATAAAGGCCTCTACCTTGTCAAGGTGATTCACGGGGAGCTTTGGGGGAAGCAGGGCTGTTCGGGCCGATGACCCCATTTCGGTTCGTCGATTGGGGTCATTTCTGTCGTCCTGTGAGCTGGGCTTATGGAATGCAGGATAAATGAAATGAATGTTGGGGAAGTCAGGGGGGGCATACCTGTCCTTGGCCCTATTCAGTGCGAGCAACTTCAGGTTTTGGCGCTTCATGCCCACGGGTCTCTTGCCGAGGCCCGGCGTTGCAGTGGTACCCTGAAGACGCCAGGCTCCCTGATGGAGGACGTCTTTGAGGTCAGGATCACCCAAGGGCAGTTTACAGCTTGTCCGCTTCAGTCCCTATTGCTTGATACCAATTGAATCGAAACGTACAGCCGGCGGCCGCAGGTGACCCCCCTGAGACAGCATCTTACCCTTCCCATCCCAGAAAAAACTCTCCCCTTGCGGTATGTCCCAGCAATCGACTGCAATCTACCATAAATTTCAAAACAACTTCTCTCTTTTTTCGGTGGGGTACAGGCGGAGCACGCACACCAACACACAAAGCCCAACGACCGAGCCAGCAATGGCGGGGCAACCCGACCAGAATTGGCGGGGAAGTTCCAAAAACACGTACCCAAAAACACACACACCCTAGACCGAAGCCAGAAAGAGCAGGGTTACCGCGAAACCCAAACCACAGCACGCGCGCCACACAACAGTAGGGAACCCAGTGTCCATAGCCCGGACATTGAGGCAGCCGGTGCCATGCAGGTGTCCCGGCCAAACGAGGTCCGCAGACCGGGGCCAAGGCTGCATCTTAAGGCCTCCGCTGCTTTGGGACTTGAGGCGGCGCGTGCGAAAACCAAGCACCTTCGGAACACAAGAACAAAGAGCTTGGCAACAGGATATGCCAGGAAGTGCGGTGAGCCCCCAGGGTTCTGCCCAAAGGAAGGGACGTGCGCAAGAACAGGGGCACACCCTCCCTGGGTGACAAGTACGTCAAGCTTGCGGCACTTAGCCCTGCCGGTGTTGCCTGGGGCCGCTCTGTTCGGTGCGACCAGTCAGGTCTAGCGGGATGTAAGCCGCCTCCCCTCTTCATGCGCGGAGCCTCGTGCTGTCTGTCAAAGCGGCGACGCCAGCGGGAACCATGGGGCGTCTCTCCACGACCGAGTGCACCGACCTACCTACCTACCTACCTACTTCCCCTTTTTTTCGTACTGGTACCACTATAACCCCCTTACCCCCTTCCCCTATGACCTTTTGCAGCATTTCCAGCAGCTCACGAGCTGGCGGGAACAAAGACAAAGTATGATGCTCCCCACTCCAAGGCCACATACACCCTTTTTGCTGCCTTCTTGGTCCTATTGGGGGCTGACAGGCCAGTCTGATTTCGCTTTTCCATTCTCCTTCCCCCACCCCCCTGACCCCACTCACGCCACTGTCGACCCTTCTCACGGACTGCACTCAAAGCCTCGAGGCGGTCAAAGGGGATGAATCTGGGCTGGACGGGCTCGGTAGTCCCCAAAGCTCTTCGGGCCAATTCACCCAGCTTTCCGCGCCATAGGGGGCGCAGGTCATATTGACGCGTTCCCGTGGGGGGGCCTGGCCACGGGACGCTGCGGCGGACACACACAAGCAAGCAGGCAGGCAAAGCACTGCGCTCACAGGGGCATCCTCATGCTCGTGTCATGTGACAAAGCGTTTCAGGATCCTTGCCACTCTGAAACAAGAAAACAAATGTATGTACAGCAACACATCAGGATATGTACACATGGGGTTAAGACTGGACTGGGGTAAGGGCATCACAGGACAATAGACACACTATCGCAACTCATATCCCAATCCCAGGTCCGACCCTCTCAGTGGCTGGCAGGGGCGGGGGCTCAAACAAAACCTATGCCCTGCTCAGTCCGGACCCTGAAACCCTGCCAATTGGGGAGGGTGTCCAGCCCAGCCACAGGCGAGTTCCTGGAAACCAAGGTGCTCCAAGGCCAACCGACAGTGGCACCCTATGCTCCCCTAATGGCAGGTCCAAACTCCGCTCTGTTTCAGCCCAGACTGATGTTAGCTCAAAAAACTCCAAAACTGACCTCTCGTCGGGACCCTGTAAAACCGTTCTGGAAAAAAAACCCTTCCGTGTTTTTTTTGTTGTGTGCTGACTTGAATATTGGCTGCTCCAAAACCAAGTCCTCCAATGATAACCCAAGACACACGGCGAGACAAATCAATTCAACTTCAGTTTTTATCTCGATCACAGTGCATAGTACTGAGATCGTAACGATCCCAAAGCACACTGAAACAATGTACATTACGGGCATCCACAATTCATGCATGTCGCACCACAATTACATTCCTACAAAATCAGATGTTTTTATAATAAAACAAAGCTTTATAAAAGCTAATTCGGTGCACAAATCCGTGCGCGCGCATGCTCTGCAGTGCCCAAAAAGGCGGCATCTGCACTGCAACGCTAAACAGCATAACATATGGGTTTATGTAACATACATGTGTCAGTACAGCCAAGTACTGAGCACGATACCTTAATGAAAAAATAGCAATAAATATAACGAACCGCATCCTACAGCAAACACAGGATTTCAGGCTTGTCCTCACCTTTACACCCCCCCCCCAAGCCCACACAGGGCCTGACCCAGGGTGGCTGAACCATACCAACCCAAAGGTGAGGCAAGACGGTTTGGGTGGGTCAAAAAGCACTGCTTTGGGTGGGTGTAAAACCGTTTTGCCTCCAAAATGAGCCTGCAAGGTTTTACACTCCCCCCCCAGGCTCAGAACTACCCTCCCAAGGGTGGCTCTGACCGGATAAAAAATAATGAAACCTGCAGGTATTAAACCTACAATAGTATACACTATATTCTACATCAAGTCTGACCTACATTGCCCTTCCAACAATGTAAGGCAACTACGTTTGTAGCCTTCTGCTTGACAAAAGTGCCCACAGGGTGGCGTGGGGTGGTATCTGGACCTATACCCACCTGCACACCTCATTGGGTGTAAAAAGCTGTTAAGTGCTCGTGGCACAAAAGCTGAAGCGCTCATGGCACAGATAAAATTTAGTATAAAAATACTGAAACAACACCCCTGCTTTTTCCCAACAAAAGCAGAGAAACAAACAGGAAAACCACTCTGCTTTTTCTCCAAGACAGAAGCAGTTGAAAAACAAAAAAAGACACACTGCTCACAAGCAGGCAGGTGCAAAGCAAAACAGAAATTGCAAAACTGAGTAAACCAGAGTTCACTCAAAGTGTAAAGCAGGGTGTATCCCACCACTGCTCATTGCAGATCCAAAATAGTATCTACAAACGAAGAAGAAAGCAAAGGCACATGTCAGTGCCAACAAACAAGGCGCTTGGCGCCCAGACAGAGGCCAGACAGGACCTCGTTGTGCATCTCAAATGTACATGCCAGGGAATCTAAATCAGATCCCTGCATATATGAAGCCCAACAGGTGATAAAGTGTGCAAGGCACAGTGGTTGGCAAAACACAGCGCTCGTAGCGCCAAACTTTGATAAAACAGAGCGCTCCAAGCGCTCGACATACGCGCAGGGTAACAGAGCGCTCTCAGCGCTCAAAAACTTAAAGGAAAGGGTTGTACTCGTTCGTGGGGGCCAAGCATTGACCCCAGGCTGAACGTGGTGGACACCTCCTCTTCAACGAAGTAGTCCTTTCACTTGAATACCCCACCATTGAACGTATAGCTTCCAAGAAAAACGCAGCAGCCCTGCGGCGCTGTACAGCTCGTCCTCCTCTTCGGCCACGCTCCCTCACGCGTTCGGGTACCTTCCCCTTGGCTGTGTTTGAAGCGTCCCCGTGGTTTCGTTCTTCTTCGCTCGCCTGAGCTCTTGGTTTGGGTCTGGCGACGTCATTCATGGAACTGCTTCGCGCTACCCATTCTTCTTGGGCTGGTGGGTTTCGTCTCGTTTGCAACTCCTCCGCTCGGCGCTCATTTCTTTTCTCCTCGGTTGGACTGCGCGAAGAGGTCGGTGTTAAAAGTGTCAGTATCATTTTTAACTCGGACAGTGACTTCTCTACGGCCGTAAGTGTACCTGAATGGTCTGGTATTGGCGTCGCATCAGTGAACTCTTTTTGACTTTTTGGCGTCGAGCCTGACTTCCTCACTTCATTCGCCGGTTCTCTCGTCTCCTTCACGCAATACTTGTCTGTGTTTTTCGTGTCACACGTCTTTGGCTTCTTCCTCATTACGGTCGCGGCCAATTTCAGCTGTGCGGCGAAGGTAGAGAAAAGCTGCTGGAAGCGATAGCCAAAATTTGCGTAGAGGCGTGCCGACAGGTTCCCCTGCTCATACCTCAACCTTTTTCGAATTTTGAACTCTTCACTGACCAACTCGTTGACCTGCACGTCAAACTCTTGTTCTTTTTCGCCTTTTGTCACTCCGGTTGTTCCAAATCCTTCAACGGTCTCCAGTTTGGCTGCAACTGAACGTGGCGGCGATGGTGCAGGCCTTCAGGGGGCTGGTGGTGGTCTTGACGGCGCTTGGTTGCCTAGGCAAAGTTGTATTGACAGCGGCCGTAACCCATCAGGGTTGTTTTGTGGCGTCGGTATTGTGGATCTGCAGTACTCTTGAGTCATCATCTTCGGACGTTACGATCTTCTGGAAAAAAAACCCTTCCGTGTTTTTTTTGTTGTGTGCTGACTTGAATATTGGCTGCTCCAAAACCAAGTCCTCCAATGATAACCCAAGACACACGGCGAGACAAATCAATTCAACTTCAGTTTTGATCTCGATCACAGTGCATAGTACTGAGATCGTAACGATCCCAAAGCACACTGAAACAATGTACATTACGGGCATCCACAATTCATGCATGTCGCAACACAATTACATTCCTACAAAATCAGATGTTTTTATAATAAAACAAAGCTTTATAAAAGCTAATTCGGTGCACAAATCCGTGCGCGCGCATGCTCTGCAGTGCCCAAAAAGGCGGCACCTGCACTGCAACGCTAAACAGCATAACATATGGGTTTATGTAACATACATGTGTCAGTACAGCCAAGTACTGAGCACGATACCTTAATGAAAAAATAGCAATAAATATAACGAACCGCATCCTACAGCAAACACAGGATTTCAGGCTTGTCCTCACCTTTACAGACCCGCCAGAGGTGAGGACGAGGCAGCTGACGCTATGCCCTTCGAGTAACAACTCTCTGAAGCCCTCACCCAACCTGGTTCCCTCTGAGCTCTCGGCATCAGGGCACCACGGGTTCGTCAAGTGGGGTCATGATGCGAAAATCACCAAAAATGGCGTCATTCCCACGCGTGACTCGCCCTGCCAGGGCAAGGCCGATGGCACACAGGATAGGAGGCAGGACCTAAGACCTATACCCGAGTGCAAAACTTTGAATTTAGGTCCGGGCTCGTTGTGGGCATAGAGATATGGGGCCGTCAATTGACAAGACGGGGGGCTGAAATTGGGGTCCTCAAAAGGGGGTCATTTTGGATGCTCAAAATGAGCCAAAATCGGAGGTATCCCCAATGGTATATCTCCACGCCGGCTTGGAGATCGGATCCGCAATTCCATATGCGTTCCACTTGGAGTCGTACAGGGACTCACGTTTACTTGGCTCCCAAGGATCTCCATGGCCTCCGGCGTGGTGACGATCCAAACTGGCTCCACAAATGCCAAAATGGAAAAATTAATCGTCTCGGTCGACCGTCCAGGGTAGGAAACCTTGGCGATATTGACGTGCCAAGCCTTGAATCACAACCCTTGATATCCCCTCTGGTCGCCTGCCCTGGGTTATGGCCTGCTGTCACACTGGCTGCTTGCTGATCATCGAGGGGATGAACACGCCGATGGGGCAGAAAGCAGCATGCGGTGCAACGGGGGAGATCATGGATCGCACCAAAAGTTGAATAACTCCAGATGAGCCAGAGGAGCAAATACAAAACTCAATGGCGTTCACCCCTTGGTCATATGCTACAATATTTGTCACTCCGTTCTACCTAGATTCTGTGCCCCATGGAGATATGGTAGTTCCAATATGGCATACAATGGCAAAAACAGCGAAATTTGGCCAAAATGGCCCGCACTCATGATTCCATATCTCCATGGCCACGGCGAAGATCCTTCGAACCAAAAGTGCTAAAGACACATGGGACTTAGGTCCTGATATATGCCGCTTGCTAACCCTCATGGTCACCTCTAGCTATTTTCCCCATTGGAGGGAAAATGACACACAAATGGGGCAGAATGGCAACATACCCGAAATTGGGTGACTCACAACTCTCCCTTCGAGGGGATAGGCCACATGGGGAAACACCGCATTCGATGCGAGTTTATGTGCCCTCTCCGAATTGCCCTTACCCTTGGTCAAGTGGCGCACGCAACCTCGGGCCGAACATTAAGGGGGAGATGGGGTTTGTGGCCATTCTGGGCAAAACGGCCAAAAATGACCCAAAAGTGGTCACTCAAAAAAACGTATCTCGGTATCATATGAGAAGGGAGCCTCGGGCTTTTGCATGCATGCAAACCGAAGCTTTGCTTCCCTTTTGCAACAAGGGTTGAGGTTCAAAGCATAATGGAAACATTTTTAACACCTCAATCCTTGAAGCACACTATTTATGGGAAAAAGTGCTTGTATCGGCGATATTGGCATGAACATATCTTTGGGACCTTGAGGAGCAAAAATATGAGTAAACATTCTTTGAGTAGGCCCATAGTAGGTGCCTTCAAATATGCCCACTATGGTTAGATTGTTTCCGTCCACTCGTGTCATTAGTGCTTGCATATGAGCGCGTGTGCAAAGAGGCATTTTGGCCTAATTTTCGACCAAAATTTGCCCTTTTTCAAAAAATGAGTTTTCGTACGCATTGAATTGCGTGGAGCCATCGTTGAGTTGGCTCGAAAATCAATAATGACTTAAAGCTCTTGGTCTTGTGAGCATTGTGTTTGGTTTTTAACGTTCATGCTCACAAGGCCACAAAGGTAGCGTTTGCGCACGCAAACGACTTGGGTTTACAACACCCATATGCTGCCTAAAACATCGGTATTGCCCGCTTCTGTATACAAAGTGATATGCCCACGTGAAAGGGGCATGGATGAAAGGCATAGGGGGGGAATGTAGGGTTCTATCCGAACTCATGGTCCTTGAGAACCATGAGTTTGAGCGATCGACGGAAAAGCTTGCGCGCTGATTTTCTCTCAGACGCAACGCCGAAAAATTCTGGTGAACACACCAGATGAAGGTACAAGAAAAATCCTCTAGATCCAGGCCTTAATTTCTCTTAGAACCCCAAAGGTACTCGAGAAACGTCCACCACAAAACTCGCCACAGAGAAGTGACGAAAGCGCGCGAACAGGCGACAACAGGCGGCAATTTCACGACAATTAGAAATCGCGGTAGAAATTGGGTATTTCACCGATTTCCGACCGAAAATTGACCAAGACAGTAAAATCCTGGTAATTCTACATCGATTTATTGGTTAGAAGTCGGATTCCAGATTTCGCGGATTAGAGAACAGGGATATCTCGCTGACAGCCGGTGTCAACGGCTTCCACACGGGTGTGACGGCTCACAGGCCTCCGGGCCATGGGCCATAGGTTCACGGTACTGCTTCACCCCCCTCCTTAGAGCAAACCCTGGGTGGGGCTGGATAACACCCAAGCATGGCACCGGGTACCCAGGACCATCCCCTGAAAGCAGGGGAGCTGTCACATCCTCACTTCAGGCCCATTTGCGGGTTAGGTTGCCCATTACGATCCCACAGTAATACAGGTACGGTACTGTAGTTGTTAGTAACCACAAGTATAGTATCAAGTATCAAGTCCCGGGTCCTGGCGGCGATTGTTTGGCATCCAAAGGACCCGTTAACCCATACCAGGCGCACCGGCTGCCGGCTGCGACGGTCACTACCACAGTGGCAGTGGCATACAGGGCCAACATAGGCGCCACACGACGACCTAGGTGGTCCCACAGGTCGAAAGCGACCACAAAGATCCATCGGGCTACCCCAGGCTTCCCAAAGGCCGCAGTCTGGGGGAGAGTCCCCACGGGTCCTTCCTTGGGCGCACCATGTCGATATCCACGACGCGAGTCCAGAGTGGTAAAGCCGAACGAGCTCCTCCATAAGGGATCAGGCATCAAGGCCGTCCTTTCCCTCGCCCCATTACCACGAAGGCCATGCATGGGGGAGTCCCCATGCAGTCTGGGCGGAGGCGTCGACTCCTCCAACCACCAGTTTCCCAGGCAGACTGACCGAGGTCAGGACACTGGAGGTTGCCACCCGACTGCAAGTGCGTCTGCAAGTCGGTAGGCTCACACTGGGACGGACAGTGGCGGAACGCTGGGAGTGTAGTCAGGCAACTGGGCTTCCCGCCTGGCGCCATCAGAATCTCAGCACATCACAGCCACTAGGGCACACGGTATCGCGGGCACTCAAACAGAAGAATCTGTACTTAGGTACCGGTCCAGGCTGGACCTTATGTAAGAGCATGTACACGGCGACGCAGGACGCCTTCGTGTTCCGATTCGTGTCCCTTCGGGGGGAAAACAGTCCATATCTCGGTGATGGGCTGACAACACTTAACATACAGATGCACATATCCTGGGGGGCGGAAAAGTGAGCAAGAAACAGGTAAATAGGCCTGTAAACACACTCTGGATAGAGCGCCAAACCACGCCTCGGTCAGGATAAGGAATATGCAGATAGGTGGACAGAACGATGCCTGAGTTCAGGCCGTATATAGTCTGCAGACACACGTAGACTGGTCTGGATCCCGCAAGTGCCATGGGACCAGACCACACACCGAAAAATCGCAATGCCGATGACAGCGGCATCCGTTGCGCAACGTCGTACGGGCTTCAATGCCCTAAGAGCTCAGGAAATGTCAAGGTCAGTCGCCCTGCCTGGTTTCCCAAGGATTCAGCAGGCGGGGAGTGACGAAAAGGAGTGGAAGAGAGGGGCCATTCTCCCCTGGATTCAGCAGGGGGGGGTATATGGGCACTCAGATGGCATGTCGGCGGAAGATGGAAGAGAGCAGGCAAGTGAGGGACGATCCGTCGACCAAACAAGTGCTCAAACTGCATCAGGGGAGAGCTCAGGGCGCTGATCAGGCGCCCCTGGCTGCAATCGCCCGGCCGAGTGCTGCCAAGTCCGAGACATGGATCTTTGTCTTGTGCTTGCGGATGTAGTCCATAAAGGGGGTGTTAATCGGCGGTACGAAAGAGCAGACGGCTTTCCAGGTGTCGTGGGACGGACCATAGCCTCGCCAGCAAACCTTGAACTCCAGGCCTCCGGGTGCCGAGGCGTTCGGACGCTGGGCCAGGATCTTCTCGACAGTATAGTCGTCCTGCTCCGCGTAGTCGTCGTCCGAATCAGCCTCATGTGCGGCGTAGTCCAGGGACACATGTTGGCCACGGAGGTCGGGTTCCCGCACACGGAGTTGACTCTCACGGCGCCCCCGGAGCTGTCCGTGACCCACCTTGATGCGATGAGTGTCCTCACCAATCATGCGGACCACCTCTCCGGGTGTGAACCAGGTTTTGGTGCGGTAGGTGCCCATAGGGGGGGTCCTGATCACCCACACCGGGTCTCTCACCCTGAACGTTTGCGTTGTTGAGCTCGGGGCGGACTTCTGACGCTCAGCAAGCTCCTTCTCAAGCTGCTGGCGGACGTCCCGCGCCGTTGCCTCTTGCGGCGCGAAGAATTCCTTGGCGTCCATGGCCATACCATCACCAGACAAGGGAAGTCCCCGACCAAGGGGGTCCCTGCCAAACAAAATCTGGTGAGGGGACAAACCAGCCGGAGTGGGGGTGTCATGATGGGCCTTCAGAGCGAGCCACATCTCCTCAAACCAATTCCGACGTGGATTGGTGACGTGAATCTTGCGCAGCTTCTCGAACAGCTGCCTTCCAGCCACTTCAGCCCGGCCGTTGGACCGGCTGAGATAGGCGACGCTCTTGGCATGACGTATTCCCATGAGGGAACACATGGCCTTGAACCAGCCACCAGTAAACTCGGGCCCTCGATCACTGCAAATGGTGCAGGAGATGTCAAAGACGGTCAGCCAATGACGAATCATCACGACTGCCACTTCCTTGGCAAGCAATCCCCTTTTGCGTGCCAGAACGGCTACTACGTAGCCGCTGTGGCGGTCCACACAAAGGACCACACAGTCAAAGGTCTCCTTGCCTATGTGAACTTTGGGCATGGAGAAGACGTCCATGGCCACGCTCTCCATGGGCTGGTCAGGCACCGAAAACCCTTGGGCTTCCCCCTTGACGTTCCGGTTGTCGGGATTGCAGGCCTGACAGACCGAGCAACCCTTCCTGACCTTCTTGATGGCGTTGTAAAGACGGATCTGGTCGATCTCAAACCGGCGCTGCATGTCCGGGCCTTGCTTTTTGACCCCTGGGTGCATCATGTGGTGGTGCCAAGCCTCACACAGCTCGAGCACCCGGGACTTCGGGACCAGCAGCTTACCATTCCGGTAGAGCTTGCAATCCTCTTCAGTCAGCCCCTTTGGCCACTTCTGCCCGTCATCAGGGTCGGTCACAGCCCTCTACTCGGCCTCAAAGGCCTCAGACTTAGCGTAGTCGTCGGTGCAGTCGTCCTGGAGGCAAGATTCAGGGAAGAGGTGCTTGTCGGACCAAGCTCCCTCAAGGGCTAGTACTCTGACCGCTCTGCCCATCCTTGTTTCCAGGAGGGCATCCGCAGCCATGACGACGAAGCATTTAACACCCTCCTCCTCCACCAGGCGCTCCATTTCTATGATCCTCTTGGCCTCAGTGGTCTCAGCCTGATCGCCATGGGCGGAGACATCCGTCATGCCCTTGCTGGCGGGATAGGCCCACCTATTGAGACAGTCCGCCACGGTGTTGTCCTTGCCAGGAGCATACACAACCGTGGGGTCGAACCTGGCCAAGGTCTAATGCCATCTTGCCCGTCGGGAGGCGGGACCAGTGGGGGTGTCGAAGTGCTCTTTGTGCCACGACTGCAGACTCTGATGGTCGGTGCAGACAGTGACGGGATGGAGGGCTATGTACCCAGCCCATTTCCTGAGAGCCATGACGATGGCATACGCCTCCCCTTCTCGGGGCGTCCACGTCACTCTCTGGCCTTCCGCCAGGACTCGGCTCCAGAAGGCCCCTGGCACGTGCCTCCCATCGTCAAGCACTTATTCCAACCCAGCGCCAACGGCGTAGTCGGAAGCGTCGGTGCGCAGGACGAACCTTCGGTCAGGATCCATGAGGTGCAGACCCACTGCGGATAGCAGCGCCTGCTTCATCCCCACAAAGGCACGGTCGGACTCATCATTCCAGACGGGAGCCTTCTTGGACCCCTTCTTGGTCTCCTCTCGGTTGCCCTTGAGCCTGCTCGTCATGGGGGCTGCATACTCCGCATACATCTTGATATACCCCGAGTAGTAGTTGCAGAACCCCAAGTACGCCCGTAGCTCAGAGACCGTTTTGGGCTTTTCCCAGTGCTCGATTGCAGCCATCTTGCCAGCTATGGGCTTCCGCTGCCCGTTCCCAACTACATGGCCAGCGAAGACCACCGCGCTTACTGCAATGGTGGCCTTGTCACTGCTGCCCGTGAGCTTGTGCCGGACTAGAAGGTCCGGCACTCTGGTGACGTCCCTCTCATGTGCCTCCAGGAGCTCCTAATAGCTCATACTGGGGTCCTCGGACGCGATGATCATGTCGTCCACAAAGGGGTCCGCACAGTCACGCACCGGCTCAAGCAGGTTCTCCAGCATCCGCTGAAAAGCTGCATTGCCGTTGGTAACGCCCATGGGCATCACCTTCCAAGGGAGGGGTCCAAGTGGGGTGCCCATGGCTGTGCAGGCACGGGACACCTCGGCGAGAGGCATCTGATGATAACCATGTTTCAGGTCAATCACCGTGAAGATCCTCCGCCGGTGTTGTTTTTGCAGCACGTCCTCAATGAGGGGCAGCGTATAGCTGTCATGCTGCGTTTGGGCGTTTAGGCCGCGGTAGTCGACCACGAGCCGCCACTCACCGGCCACCTTTTTGGGGACGACGAAGCACGGGGAGGCCCACTCGGAGTGGCACGGCTCAGGCCAGCCACTCTCGATGAATTCACGGAGGATCTTCCCCATGGCCTCCTTTCTCTCGCCCCTCAGGGCAAACTCCCGTTGTCGATACACACGGGGGTCCGGCTTCAGTCGTATCTTGGCCTCGCCATAGTGTCCACGCACCGGTGGGAGAACACAGGTTTTCCGCTGAAGAAGGTTTCACCATACTTCTGCTTCAGCCTGGCCCTCAATGCCTGGTTCTTGGGGCAATCATCGCACTCCGCCCTGGCCTTTCCGGGCACCTGAACCACAGAGCTTACTTGCCGGGTACCTCCACAAGATCGCTCAGGTGGTCTTCCCCGGTGGCCCGAAGGGCCATCTCTGGTCTTGCCTCGGAACAGGTCGCCGTAAGTGGGTGAGTTGCCGCCGATTGGCTCGTTCTGGCTGGACATGTGGTCCAGCAGCCTCTTTACGAAGGTATCCCCATCATAGGAACCAGAGACCATCGAGTCCACTTCCCACAAGGCTTTGTTCTGGCCCTTGCCCTCACGCTGGCTTCCCCAGTCGTGAAAGGGCTGATCCATATACCCCCGAACCAGATCGAGCTCCTCTTCAGTGAGGAGGTCTTCCGGATCTCTGATGTCGTCAGGGGA
Source organism: Eutreptiella sp. 'Long Island Sound 2002' (assembly GCA_964036045.1). Classification (NCBI taxonomy): domain Eukaryota; phylum Euglenozoa; class Euglenophyceae; order Eutreptiales; family Eutreptiaceae; genus Eutreptiella; species Eutreptiella sp. 'Long Island Sound 2002'. The sequence goes on along the minus strand of OZ038379.1, from coordinate 92,284,566 downwards.
AACCGCAAAGCATTGCCACCATGGCTCCGCTATGATGCGGTTGACACACACAAAGTCCGTGGTATCGGCCTTTTCAGGGCCCCCATCCACATAGTGGAATTCCGTTGGCCATCTCCGGGGTGGCATGGGCTGTCCCTTAGCGTCCTGATAGACACTCTCTCCGGCCGGTAGGACGACCTTGTTTAAGGTCATGTTGGTCAGTGAGACCACCCAATCTCGGGTGCTTTCCTCCTCGGTGCATCCCATAGGAACAACCCGCACTGCCTTGGAGCGGTCCTTGCGAATCTTCGCCACCGCCCTTGGAATGTCCCATCGGGGGCAATGGATCCACATCAAACCCTGATGCGGACCCCAGTGCTTCTTCCACGCGGAGTCCTGGGCGCTCCAGTACTTCTCACAAACCCGAAGATGGGCGGAGGTTCCTGAAGAGAACGCATGCAGGGCCAGATCCGAAGCTCCCAGGTCCGCAAGCACTCGGCTCGCCACTTCCGGCATTACGCCGTACTCCTGGTTTGCTAGCCCAGTTCGCTCAGTCCCCAGCGCGGCTACTTCGAGCTGATTGCCTGGCGGGTGGATCCATTGGCACTCCACATGGTGCTCAGGTAACGAAAGCCACGAGAGCTGGTCGTCTTGGTACAGGGTCATTGAGGCCTGGGCCGGGAGAACGCCAGAGTCTGTCTCCATCATGACGTCGTACCCAACGATCATGTCCCAGTCCATCTGGGCCTCATAGAAGCGAACTTGCAGGAGGATTTCCTTGCCGAAGTCCGGGCGGCTCAGCTCACGTAGGTTCACGAACTGCAGCCCAATGGCCGCTTCCCTTGTGCCTCCCACCATGTACTGGCCGTTCGCCACCTTCAGCCTGACAGGCTTCTGACTGTCGGCCAAGCACTCTGGCGGAAGTAGGCCAGCCTTGACCAAGCTGACCTGAGCTCCTGTGTGGACCAACACGTCGAAGACCTTCTCCACTTCCCCGCATAAGGCACGGACCCACACGGCGCACGGCGTGCAAGCTCAGGATCTCCGGCCGTTCGAGAAGCTCAATAAGCGACTGGTGCAGGTCGTGGACAATGGCCTCAGGTTGCCCATCTGCAGCATCCAGCTGCGGTCCGGGTGATCCTCCGATACTCTCGGATAGATCTTGAAGCACATCAAATACATTCTTGGTCGCGAAGGATGCACGGGTGCAAGGGTTCGTGCCTTCACTTGCCCTCACCCTGCCACTGCGACTGTCTTTCGTTTTGGGTGCCGGACTGGGCCTTCTGCCCGCCGCAATCCCTTTGTGCTCATTGTCTCCCGACTCGGATGGTGTGGCGCTTCCAACGACACCATCCTGCGACCGCCCTAGCTGGGGCCCTTGGCTGCAGGGGCTCCGCTAAGGGGCGTCGGTTGTGGTAGTAGGGGTACTCTCCTCCGCATCAACCTCGTTGACACCCTGCTTCTTTCCCCCTTTCTTACCCTTCTTGTCCTTGTCCTTCTCTTTGTTCTCCTTGTTCTTGTCCTTGTCGTCCGACTTGGGAACCCAGGACCTCTTGATCTCCTGGATCTCCTTGGCCAACTTGTTCCCCACCGACATCAGCTTGGAGAGCTCGTCCTTGGTGACCTCAACCTTGGTCTCCCGGATACCCGCGGGTGCACGCTTCTTCGACCCGTGCACCTTCTTGTAGGCCTTCGTGTCGGCCTTGTGGACGGGGCATGTCCGGTGGTCATGGTTGAATCCTTTGTTCCTCCCATAACACACGAAACAGCCCTGAGGGTGAGCTCGTATGAACTCCCCAAAGGACAGTGGAGGGTCGCCCATGCGGCGGGGTTCCTTCGTCTGCTTCTTCTTATTACCCTTCTGCAGGGGCTTCCAGCTTCCCCGGTTGCTCCCCGTGTTCAGGTGGTTGGCCACGGAGGCACAAATGGCCATCTCGGCGGGCTCATCGTCGTCGTCATCATCGTCGAGAGCCTCATCGCCATCGGCTCCCGCTGGGTCCATGGCAGCTTCCCCGCCAGACCTCTCGATAACGTAGTTGACGTCATGGTCGCCGGGCCCCAACCCGCGGGTGTGGTGGAGGTTCCGGTACTCCTTGAATACCTCCTCTCCAACCCACTCCAGGACCTCGTTGCAACTCATCCGCGCCGGGATGGCCTGCAGAGGGATGGTCTGGCCGCCCACGTCACACTTATCAAGGCGCCACATCGCGGTTATCTCGCGATCGCCCGTGACGGCGATGAAGAGGGCGTTCCGCAGGGAGTGCCGTTTGACATCCCGGGTCACGTTCCCCCCCCTCCAGGCCACCACATTTGTATGATACTCCTTGGGGAGCATCATCTTGACCGCGTGGTCGGACTTAGCCCTCTTGGCTTTCTCCTTGGTGACTCTCTTGATCCATGCTTCCGGCAGTATGGAGAGCAAGCGGGCCTGCTGGTCACCCTCATTCCAGTCCTCCACGTTGTGGCGGAAGAGGGTGTATTGCCCCCGGAAGTCCCGCGGATCTCGTAGGCGGATCTCCCGACCATCATGCTGAGACTTGATGGCCTTCCACCGCTTGGCAGCCACCTGCGGAGCGTCCACCTGCTCCTGCTCGTTGAGCAACTTCTTGGCTTCCTTGAGGGTCTTGATTTTCCCCTCTTTGGTCGCCACGAAGTATAGCTCTTAGAGCACCTCCGGCAGGCGCCACCTGAACCGTTTGAAGACATATTTCTCCGCATCTGCGGGATCAATGTCTTCAGTGACGGTCATCCCCCAATTGTCCAGCTTCTCCAAGAAACGGTCGAGGTTGAGGGGGTTGCCATCGTATGTGGGGGGCTTGATGTCCTTCAGGTCTTCCCACACGGCGGCATCCGCGGCCTTAGAGACCATGAACGCCGGCCGCGAGTTCGACAGAGGTTCCCATCGGCAACCCCCACGGACTCCCACGGCCGCCACTTTCATCTCCTCCATGGTATCCATGTGGCTACGCCGTGGTTCCTCCATGTACGCTGAACCTGGATGTTCACGCCGTACTCCTTCCATGTATGCCTCCTCATCACGGCGCCGGCGGCCGCGTTCAGCGGCCTCCCGTCGTACACCACGCGGCAGGGGAAATGCCGGACTCCTCCAGGTCTTCCTCGCCTCCGCCGACATCCCGATCCACGTCCCCTCCGGAAACCTCATCTGTGAGTGCACCATAACGCCCGCCAGCCATTGGGATTGGCTCCTGGGCTGGTGCGGGGCGTCAGGGGCGTACCGGTGTCCGCTGTGGAGCACAGCAGTTGTGGTACTCTGCACTGAGCCACTCATCACGCCACTCCTCACTGCCACTGCCGGGCGGCACGCGCTTGTTACGGCGGCCCGCGCTGTGATGAGAGGGTGCGCTGAGGGAGGTGGCACTGGCTCTGGGGCAACTCCTGGGGGCTGCGCGGGGGGGCGTGAGCTCTGCCTGGACCTGGTCCAGGTCCCCAGCCGTCGTCCGACGAGCCGGACTCCAGGCTTGAGTGGTCGCTGCTGACGCTCCCACGGCCTTCCAGCTCGTCCCACGTCTGCTGCAGGCTCTTGATGACCTTGTTCAGCAGCCTGGTCTCGCCCCTGGCGATCTCCAGCTCCCTCCGAGCAGCGGCGACAACCTTGGCGATCTTGACCATCTCTGTCTTGGCGATGTCCAGCTCCTTCTGTGCGCCCGAGGCGACCCTGGCGATGCGGATCATCTCGCCCTTACCTGTGTCTACCTCGCGCTCAAGGGACTGGCTTCTCCTGCGGAGGTCGACGATCCACTGCCAAGTGGCCTCCGGGCCACCATCTTCCAGTGGGCCGTCGGGGTCCCGAGGGGGTCCTCCAGGAGGGCCTCTGCCGGGCCCACCCGGTACAGGGGGTCCTCCCCCGCTCGGAGGTCCACCTCCGGGGGGTCCACCTGGTAGACGTCCTCCAGGGGGTCCTGACGGGCCTCTGCCAGGGAATCCCGGTGGGTCTCCGCCGGGTCGCCTCGGTGAATCCGAGGATGGGGGCTTCTCCGTGTAACCGAAGTCCATGTCTTCATCCTCGTCCATGTCGCCCCACCTGGTCGTCTCGGTCTCGCACGCGGAAGACTCCGAGCTCCGGTAGGGAGGAGGAAGATCCTCACCCTCACCCTCCGGCTCCATGGGGACATCCCCGCCTCCTCCTCCAGCAATTCCCTGGCGATGTCGGCGGTCTCGTCCGTCCCCATCGCTGGCGGTGAAGAAGGGGTCGGAGTCGTGGGGATGTCCGCCTGCTGGCCTCCTTGCCCTCTCAGCGGTCTTCCCCCTACCCCTCCTTCGTCGGTAGGCGGTGGGGCCACTGTCTTCCCTGCTGCCCGTGTCGACCTCCTCCAGATCCAGCGTCATCTTGGAGGAGGCGTCCCCTTCGAAGAGCTTTCGAAGGGTCTCCACTCGGGATCCTCCCGGGGGAGTCTCGCGCTGGAGCTTGGATTACGCCTCCTCCAGCGGCCGTGGCTGCGGCCGCTCGCCTTTCGGCCTCCTCCCGGGCACGGGCAGCCTCGGCTTCCCGGGCCTGCTGCAGCCGAGCCTTCTCAGCCTCACACACTGCCAGCTACGCCTCCGTCTTGGCCCTCTCCTCAGCGACCTTCCGTCGCGCGGCCTCGATGGCGTCCTTCCTGGCGGCGTCTGCTTGGGCTTTGGCTGTTGCCTCGGCCTGGGCCGTTTCCTCCGCCTCCTTCTTTGCCCTCTCCTGGGCAAGCGCCTCTTCCAGCGCTTACACCTCGACCTCCCTGCAGGCAATGGCCTCCTGGGCCAGGCGGGCTTCCTGGGCGGCTGCCGCAACCTCACCCCTGACCCGGGCAGTCGCTGCCTCCTGGGCAGCTGCAGCCGTGAGTCCTGCCGCAAGGGCCGCCACGGTCGAGGCGTGGAAGGCCATGCCTCTGCCCCAATCTGTGGCCTCCTCCTGGGCGATGCCAACGGCGCCCTCCACGGCAGCGTTCTGCTGAGTGGCCCGTTGCCGGGCAACCCGAAGGTTGCAGGGCACCCCGCGCGGGCCACGTCCTCTTGGTTGGGAGCGACGCTGCGGCTGGAGCTGGCCTGGTCGGCCGGCATCCTCCTGCGGTGGGCCAATTCCACGTCGCCGCTGGGGCCTAACTTCCTCAGGTGCAGCGGACGGGGCTTTGCCTTTGCCTTCTTGGCGATCTCAAGGAAGTCGCCAAGGGTGGTGTGGCCGGGGTGGTGACCGCCACTGGCCCGTTCGGGGCTGGAGGCTGGGGTTCCGCCCTAGGTCTCGTTCTCCGCGGCTTGCACGGCTTCGGCGGCCAGGGATTCCTGGTACTCCCGCTACTTCTTGTGCCGCTTCTTGTCCCTGGCGGATCGCTTCTCCTCTCCCAGGGACGCGCTGCTGTTGCTGGCCTGCAGCTTGCGCTCGTTCCCCGTTTCCGGGAACTTCTTTTCGATCATGTCCCATATAGAGACGTTGATCGAGGCGCCCGACGGGTACTTGTTGGGGTTCTCGTCCTCCTCAATCCCGCCGGGGCGCAGCCCTTTGCCGGGCCTGTCCAGGCAGGTCCAGACCCTCCAGCGCTTCTGGTGGAAGCGATAGGCATATCCTTCGAACCGCAGCCAGTCTTCCACTGCCTGCAGGCGGTCGGCGCCCATATCCTCGCGGAGGTCGAAGCTCCGGGGCATGCCGCCTTCGCACTGGGGATTGCTGTGGCGGTACTGCTGCCCCCACACCAACCCACGCAGTAGGCGCACCAGATGGGGGTGGGGCAGCGGCCACGTCTTGCCCGCCTCCTGCCAGTTCACCATTGGCGCTCGCTCCTCTCGATGGACTAGTCCTGGAGGTGGCTGTTGAAGCGGTTGCTGTGGTCCACTCTATCTACAGTGCTGGGACCAAGACGCCCGATGGTGGTTGTCGAGGTGGGTGATGTAGCTGGGAGTACGGCCAGTACTGGTCGGCCGAAGGAACTACCTCATGTCGGAGTTCCGGTCGCTACACCTCCTTCACGGACTCGGCGCTCGGGGCGATGCTCCGGGCGGTGCTGCGAAGCCCGTGGTGCTCGGGGTTCAGGCGGCCCCGAGTGGCACGCGAGGGATGGGTAACCCCGCGGTGGTGAAACGCTTTTGACGCGTTCCCGTGGGGGGGCCTGGCCACGGGACGCTGCGGCCGACACGCACAAGCAAGCAGGCAGGCAAAGCACTGCGCTCACAGGGGCATCCTCATGCTCGTGTCATATGAAAAGCGTTTCAGGATCCTTGCCACTCTGAAACAAGGGGACAAATGTATGTACAGCAACACATCAGGATATGTACACATGGGGTTAAGACTGGACTGGGGTAAGGGCATCACAAGACAATGGACACTCAATCCCAACTCATGTCCCAACTCCAGGTCTGACCCTCACAGTGGCTGGCAGGGGCGGGGGCTCAAACACAACCTATGCCCTGCTCATCCCTGACCCTGAAACCTTGCCAACGGGGGAGGGTGTCCTGCCCAGCCACAGGCGAGTTCCTCAAAACCAAGGTGCTCCAAGGCCAAAAGACAGTGGCTCCCCATGTTCCCTTAATGGCATGTCCCAACTTCTGTCTGAGCTGGAGATACGGGCCCGCCATTATCCCCTAGGAGTTGGTAGCTGAAAATGGGCGGTTTCAGCCCAGACTGATGTTACCTCGAAAAACTCCAAAACTGACCTCTGGTCGGGACCCGCCAGAGGTAGGTACGAGACAACCGACCCTATGCCCTTCGAGTAACAACTCCCTGAAGCCCTCACCCAACCTGGTGCCCTCTGAGCTCCCGGCATCAGGGCACCACGAGTTCGTCAAGTGGGGTCATGATGCCAAAATCACCAAAATTGGCGTCACTCTCACGCGTGAGTCGCCCGGCCAGGGCAAGGCCAATGGCTCACAGGATAGGAGGCAGGACCTGAGACCTATATCTGAGTGCAAAATCTGGAATTAGGTCCGGGCTTTTCGTGGGCATAGAGATATGGGGCCGACACTTTCTGAGTGTCTTTTTTTTTCGATTGACCCTCAGCATTTTGTTGATGGATCCACAAGTAGTCCGAGCTATTCGGTGATTGGTGAAAAACCTGGGCTGTTCAAGTTCTGGAGCCTTTCCCGCAGTTTTCAAATCATCACCTCAATTCCGGAGTCCAAATCCACGCTCCCAACCCTTCAATTGACGCCAAGTCGCCTTTTCGTCCATCCCGAAGAGATGATGAATTTCACCCTATTTCGAGGCTCCAAAGCCGCCGATGATGGCCTTTCAACACTATTTAACTATTCCCCGTCACACCTCTTTCAAAAACACCAAGCCTCAAACTCGCCGTTACAAACACGCTTTCCGTCACGCCAATTTGAAGCCGTTGAAGGCAAAATATTTGACACACGCCAACGCATTTTCGTTCCCGAAGTTTACCGCCGTCTACAAGAATACTCCGAGTTCTACCTGGATGTCGAGGGCACCGATATTCAATCCGCCTTTGTCGGGAGCAACTCCACGGAAATTCTAGACCGAGGCAGGGTCTCTTCCGTTGCGCACAATAACTACAGCGAAGTTGAAAAGCTTTTGTTCAAGCACAAGGGTTTCTACCTAAAGCCGTATGAGTTGGACTATTCTCAAACCGAAGCCAAGAAGTCTCCGCCTACCGCCACCCCGTGGGCTAAACAATTAAGGACCGTGCCAGATAAAGCCAAAGAAGAGAACAAAGACCTCAAAGGATGGTTCGTTATTCCGGCGTGGGACGCTCAAGTGGTTGCCGCCACCTTTTGTATGCTAGGCTCAACTTCTGCCCTTTTTCCTCTCCCTCCTTACACTTCTAGCGTGATATGTATGCACGGAGCACAACTTCAGGACGCCTACAAGGTCAAAAAGGACGGCAAAGACTCCTACGAGTTCCGCACGAGCGGCCATCAAACGATGTCGTATGTTGCCTTACTCCTAAACACCTCTTCCTTCGACAGGTGTCGATATGAAGACATCAATTTTAAGTTTGAACCTTTCCACTTTGCCGCCAAGCACGCCCATCCAACGGTGCGTGACCTCCGGTTGCACAAAACACTACGTTTTGAGGTGAGCATAGAGTTCCTTGATCACATTGAGCCTTCGCCGCCAAAGGAGAGAGACAAGTCTCAACCAAAACAACGCAAAGTTGGAGACGCACGTGTATTCATGAAGTTAATGAACGAAATGTTTGTCCCCGCGCTAGCAAACGTATCGGTGAACACCAGGAATGCTTACTACCCGTTTTGCCACATAGTTCCTTCCGAGAGCCCGCATTGGGCCTACTACCGGTTTGATTGGGAACTCTCATCCCGCTTTGCCGACGAGCTCATGTTTAAAGTCCGCGAGTGCGCCCAATTCCTCACCGGAGAACTCCTTGCAATGGACATGCAAGCTTTGCCAACTGCCGAAGTGTATCGAGCCATTATCGCTAGGGACCGGAAGGAAAGAAACAAAGACCTACAAGCACCGGAAATGCTCACCATGATGATCGCCAACCGGCCCGGAGGACGGGGCGCCTCACCGCCCGTAGGAGCGATGTTCCGGTCGAAAGACCCCTTGGTCGTGGCGATTGACACCACACACGCGCCGTGCGACGTCATGAGAACCGGAGTCCAAACGCTAGCTATCCGCTTCTTCCACTTATGCGGCATAGTTCTCTTTCATGGCATAGATGGGCAATTGGTGCGGTTTTCGTCAAGATCCGACGGCAATACGAGGTCCGCGCCTTCAGGTGCCCCCGAGCAAGCCCACGCAACGCCAGCCCCGCCCTCATACGACTCGTCTAAGGCATCGAAGACCGCCGTGCTCCTACTGGCCCCAAGATCGGCGCATGCTCTCCACTTGCGCGTCCAAGCGGGGTTCCTTGGCCCATACGTGTCGTTCGAACCCACACGACCTCCCTACGAGCACCAAAAAGCCCACCTCGTGGTCTACGAAAAGGAGAAATCCGCGCTGCTAGCGCATGATTTCACATATGGAGACGCTGCCCTTGCTCCACTACACCGCAACCTCCTCGCCCTCGAGAAGATACTCCCCGCTCAAGACCCGGATGTGGCCGAGCACGAGCAACCCATCGTGCAGCACCTCCAAGCGGGCGCCACCTTGGGGTCCACATCTTTCGTGTCCCAGCTTGTCTCCGCCCTTCGTGATAGGCCCGCGACAGGGCTGACTGAGCGCATCAGCGAGTGGAACGCGGCACCAGACGACGCCGACGCCGCTACGCCATTGCCGGGACCAAATCGCATCGATAAGATGTCCAAAACCAGCGTCCTGCTACTTGCTCCGCTGGGAAGCGAGGCGACCACCCTCCTACCCCCCGACCACGATGCCCCCACCCCCGCTTCGGAAATACAAATCGACCCCCGCCTCCCTACTGGTTTTTATTACGTCCGCGACGTATTTTCCGAGAGCCAAGAGGAAACGGTAAAAAAGGTTCTCCACGACAACAAGTGAGAGAAATACCACGGGCGCTCAGTCCAACACTTCGGCCACGCATACCTAGGCCCGAGTAAAGTCACCGCCACGTCCCACATCCCGGGAGAGTTTTCCTCTATCATTCAAAACTACCATGCCGCGCTGGAGCGACTAGGCCTCTCGCACCCCTCCCCCAACCAAATCACGGGCACAATGTACCTCCGGGGAGAGGGCATCGGCTACCACAGGGACGGCCCGCTGCTAGGCGACCCGGTATCCATTTTTGGTTCCCAGTCGGACACCACAATGTTCTTTAAAAACCCCTCCAACAGGGACTCTCTCCGCATCCGCCTCTTTGCCTGCTCTCTCCTGGTCCTCACTGGGGCAGCACGCCGTGAGTGGCACCACGGGATACCCGGACGCAGGGAAAGAGAAGTGTTTGGACTCACTGTCCCGCTCACCATCCCTCGGCTTGCTCTAATCCTCCGCCACATCCCACAGGCAAGCTAACCGACGAAGGCCAGAGGGCCGGATACCCGCCTCCTGCACTCTCCAGCCCCCCCTGCCTGAAAACACAAGGGTCAAGATTCGGTGAAACACCAGCTCGGTCATGGCTTCCTCCGTCACCGGCAAGGGGCTAGACGAGGGGCTCGCCTCGGCCAGAGTACCGGCCGACCAAATTCAGCATTTCTGTTGCCTTAGCCGGCCCAGCCAGCCCGACCCCTCAGCACCCCCCCCACCCCTCCCCTATCCCGCCCCCCCCGAAGTCCGGTACGCGCCTGCGGAAGGGGTACCAACGGCCTCACCGCCCCCCCATACCCCTCCCTTCAGAACTGCGTTTTCCGTCCCACCACTTGCAGAAGAAACCTATGATGAGCAGCCAAATTCTTTGACACCTGAAGAACGACTTGGACATCCTCTTCCTCCAAGAAATCAATCACGGCCCCATCCTCCCCCACGTATACGCCTACGGTTCGGGCACTAAAGCCACCATTGTTTCGAACATCAGCCAGGACAAACACTCGAGAGGCGAGCACGGGTCCGTTTTGGTTTGCTCCCCCCGGCTCGCCCGGTTCGTTACCCCCCCCCCCCGACTCGATACGGAAGGGCTGCTGGCGGCAGCCGTTCTCACCCTCCCGGGGGTCCAGCCGACCTTGTTGGTCTCGGTATACGCCCCGAGCGCGGACGTCGACCGCTCAAAAATTGAAAACATCCTGCGGCCAGTCATGCATCAGTATTCCAACCACCTCCTAGGCGGCGACACCAACTGCATAATGTGCCCTGAGCTGGACGGAACGAACCTCCAAACGGACAACGAGTGACCATGGCTCCGCAGGCAGGTCACGAGCAACCGGCCACGCCTCTTCGATACCCTCCGGCACTTTCACCCGACCGAGCGGTCTTTCTCCCGATACCCCACCCCGTACAGGGCAAGCAGCAGCCGACTCGACCATCTTTTGCTCTCCCCAGCGGCCTCGGAGTTTTTTGCCCCCACCTCTGCCACCATCCAAACCGACGACAAAAGGTCAGACCACCACCGGGTCACGTACACCTCTCAAGTCCCCCCCCACCCCTTCTCCTAAACACCCACCACTAAGAGAAACATTTTCCGCAAACTGACGGAGCGGGAGCGCTCCAAGCACCACGATTCCCTCGCCCCCCTGGCGCGATGGTGCGAGTCTACCCTCCCCCGCTTTGAGTCTTTATCCTCGGCAGACATAGAGCTCTTCACAGATGTGGTACTGGAGGAAGTAGCGACCAGCTACCACAATATCACCACACCGTCACACCCCACCTCCTCGGCTCTGGTTAAGAAGATCAAAGCGTCCCTGCAAACCCTGCCCCCCCCCAACCATCCCACCTACCCCGCTTCCATGGACACGCTCAACAAACTCGTCAAGGAGTGGGAAACAAAGTGAACAAGGCCGCAACCACCAAAATCCATAGCTGCCCTGTGAAGAAAACTAGAATCAAGCGCACCATCAACGAGGCGCTCAACCCCGTGGAACGCGGTGAAATAACACTGAAGCGCCCGGGCACCACACAGCTCGTCTCCACCCCTAAAAAAGTGAGCTCCATTTTTCTTCCACACTCCTCACCCTGGGGGGCAGCCTTGAGTACGCACCGCCGAGCACACTCGTGGATCGCCTGCTCACACACTCCCCCACCTGCCCTGAACCCACAAAACACAGCCCTCTCCCTGACATTACCTGGGAATCATTCCGCAACACGCTCAAGAGGTCAAAGCCCAACAAGGCGGTTGGGCGGGACTTCACAAACAACTACACTTTGCACATCTCCCCCCTCCCTATCCAACAATTCATTTGGAGGGTATGTAACCAGTACCTCCACCAGCCGTTGCCCGTGAACCGGCTCGAAGCCAACATTATCTTGCTTTTTAAGAAAGAGGACGTGACGAACCCTGTAAATTACAGGCCTATAGCCTTGCTGAACAGCGTTTACAAAAAAATTGCAACACACGCCAACCGTGAGCTACTGACAGCAGCCATCAAACACTCCATCATACACCCCACCCAGTTCGGCGGGCTTCCCAACCGCAGATGCCAAGACCACATTTTCAACCTGTTATCCACGTTTCAGGAATCAGTCGGTAGCTACAGCCTGTACATTGATTTGAATAAGGCTTTCAACTCCGTCCCCCACACCACCCTCTTCACAGTCCTGTCCCGCCTGAACCTTCCAACGCCCCTAGTAAACATCATTCAATCCTTGTACCGTGCCCCCCCTGACTTCCCGGTGGTGTCAGGGCACACCCACTCCTCCCACCTGCAAACCAGAGGTGTTCGGCAGGGATGCCCCATGTCACCCATCCTTTTCTGCCTTTACCTGAATGTTCTCCTCTTCGCCCTGCCGTCTCACGTCACCGCACCCCCCTCCCCACATGAGTCGGGGCACGCCTTCGCTGACGACCTCCTCTATCGATCAGAGGATGGGGACCGTATACAACAAGTTTTGAATTTGTTTGACACGGTTGCCAGGGAGGGGGGTCTAGACTTAAACCTCAGCATAACCGAGATCCATGCTATGGGAACAGCCCCCCCCAGAACTTTCACTTCCCCCTCCGGCACCCCCCTGTCAACAACCAACCAGAAGACGGGGCAACCGCACAACTGCTACAAATACCTAGGGGTGTACATCTTCACTGCCAACCACGAGGCACAAACACTGGCATTGGCCAAGTCGGAAATACGCTCCTTTTTCACAACCCTCCAACCCCTCCAGCTCACCCTTTGGAGTACATTCTCTTAGTAAACGTCCAACTCATCCCTGTTCTTTCCTACCGCCTCATGGCACACCCCCTAGCCCTGAACGAGTTGGGCGCCCTCCAGGCCATGATCTAGCAAAATATTGCACATGACCCCTCCCCGGACAAGGCCAACAGGATTTTTTCGCCTCGTCTCTCCTAAGGCCCGCTACACCCCCCGCCACCAGGGAGGCCTAGGACTCCGCCAGTTCACTTTTTCCATTTGCATGGCCCTGGTGAACACCGCAATCAGATACCTCAACGGAGACGGCCAAGCCTCAACAAACGAATCCTTTTCCGAAGCGATGCTCTCCACCACACGCAACCCAATCCAAGACACCGTCATGGACGGGTGCCACACCATAGGCCTCCGATACCACAGCACTGGCCTGTGGGCCTTCTGCCCCCCCTCCCTCTTCCTCCCGAAAGAGAAAGTCCAAGTCCGGTTCCTAGGCATCAAACCAGCGCCACAATACAGCAAGTTCGGCAACAGGTTGAAGTGAACACCCCAAGACCTAGGGTTCCACCTAGGAACAGTCACAGGGGTGCACACAGAATCGGCCACACTCCAGTTTTCGGACGGCACCACCCACACCATCAAAGACCCCGGTCTCCGCCGCAACGAAAAAGAATACACCTTTCAAAACCCAGCCATTTCTGTCCGCCCCCAACTGGCGGGGCACCACGAACTGCTTACCCCCCCCCTTCTCCACCCCCAAGAGTACATCCTCAACCCCCCCCCTGGGCCACACGGCGGGGTCCTGCCCGATTCGTCACTGCATGGCGAGCTGTACCGGCTCCCAGATGAACCTCACTCCCTTGACCCCGATGACCTCAAAGAATGGGGTTGTGAAGCAGCCCTTGCCCTCCACCTCACATCGTCCCCCGGCATGACATGGGTGTACTTGGATGGCTCAGCGGGCGCCTTGGGCTACGGGTCTGCAGCCACCCTGTTTTTCCCAAATGGCTCCAGATGGGTGCTGTGCCAAACATCCCCATACCAGTCCTCAGAGGGATCGGAGTTCTGGGCAGCTATTATGTTCCTACGGTGGGCCCTTGCATCTCACCCGCACCTCACCTCTGCCGTGCTAGGGGACAACCTCCACGTTATCACTGTTCTCTCTCCAAACACCCCCCCAGACCTCCCGTCACGCTCGCCAGCCAGCACGTGGGAATCCTCTCTCCAGTCCATCCAGGCCTCCCTACGCCCAGGGATGATCCAGGGTTTGGGGTGGATCAAGGGGCAAGCCGGGATTGTGGGGAATGAAATCTCGGATGCTTACTCAACGAGGGCCGCCCACGTGATGATCTGGGACCCCTCCCTCTTCCCCCCCCCCCCCCGATAGGGTGCATATCCAGAGGCCCCCTCCCCGTCATACACAAACTGACTACCACCTCAATCAAGCACCTCCTCCCTTGCCACAAACACGAAACCATCCACGTGCCGTCCAGCTTCAATTTTTACAACCACACTTCATGGTTCCAAGGCCTCGCTTTCAAATGGTCCTCCGGAAATTTCAACATGGCGCCGTTTGCTTTCGACAACGACTTGCGCCCTCGCCATTGCCACGCTTGCCCCGACCCGCACCCAATGGAGGTTATCTCTTTCGTCTCGCACTGCCCAACGTGCGAACACCTGGTGCAAACCTACATTCAGTGCTGGCGCCCCCCCTTCACCACGGTGGTGTCCCAATGGTGGTCCGCGACCACACACGTCGAGGAGAGACGCAATTTCGTCCAGGGGCTTGTCCCCGTGTCCCTGTACACCAAACTCACAACCCCCCCCTCCGGCCGAAGAACACCAGCACACTGTCATGACTTAAAACTCGCCCTGAAGGCCCGTGTTCCCCTGCTCCTCAATGCCCTATACCGCACGCTGGAATGGCGAAACGACTACCCCCCTCCAGCCCCGCTCACCCCCCCCACGGGCCCCAACTCATGGGGACGCACCTGGTCGCCTTACAGCACGTCACACACCGCCCTACAGCGCCCCCCCCCGCCTACCACCCTCACCCCCCCCTCCCGGACAAAGTGGCACACAAGCCTCCAAAGCGCCACCATCTCCCATCCCCTGCGGCACACGCCAAAGCTCAGAAACACGCCCGCCAGCCCCCAAGACCTGTCCGGCCTCTATCACTGAAACGCGATACCGCGAGCCAACCTGAACCAGAGCCCCCGCCCCACAAACGGCCGCTCACGATCCGGGACATGTTCAACCTCCCCCCCCCCCCCCTCGACCAACACCCCCCCTCGCCGCCTCCGCCCCTAGCTGTTTCCGCCCCTTCTCCCCGCATAACAAGGTACTTCGCACCAGCCCCCCCCTCTGCCGCGAGCACAAACTCACATTCGTCCTCATCTTCGTCCAACGTGTCATCTCTTTGAAAAAGCCACACTTACACGTTTCTCTCACGCCAGCCCTCAACAGCCCTAATACGGCGCAACCAAACAGTACTACCACACTGGCACTCACCAGTCACTTCTGCAAATGAATCCCTCCCCCAAGCCACCCCCCGTGCTCAAGCCGTCATGCTCTAACCCCCAAACCACAACCGTACAGCCTTCGGGAATCAGGCAGAGACCCCGGCTCTGCTGTTGTCTATAACGGGGCTGCCAGGTCTCATTGAGATAAGGCAGAGGAGGACAGCAACGTGCAGCGGCACTCAGCCCGTGATTGAACTTGGTTTTGGGCTCCCGCCCCTCCCTGAAAAGGCTTGGCGCGCAAGAGCCTATCTCCCCGGCCTGGCCAGCCACAAAAGGCGCCGTTCAGTGCAAAAAGAGATATGCGGCCGCCAATTGGCCACACGGGGGGCCGAAATTAGGGTCCCAAAAGGGGGTCATTTTGGCTGCTCAAGGTGAGCCAAAATCGGTGGTATCCCCAATGGTATATCTCAACGCCGGCTTGGAGATGGGATTTGCCATGCCATATGCGATCCACTGGGAGTCATACAGGGACTCACATGTACTTGGCCCCCAAAGGATCTCCATGGCCCTCGGCGTGGTGATGATCCAAACTGGGTCCACAAATGCCAAAATGGCAAAATTGGTCGTCTCGGTCGACCTTCCAGGGTAGGAAACCTTGGCGATATTGACGCCCCAAGCCTTGATTCACAATCCTTGATATCCCCTCTGGTCCCATGCCCTGGGTTTTGGCCTGCTGTCACACTGGCTGCTTGCTGTTCATCGAGGAAATGAACACGCGGATGGGGCAGAAAGCAGCATGCGGTGCAACGGGGGAGATCATGGATCGCATCAAAAGTTGAATAACTCCCGCCGAGCAGGAGGAGCAAATACGAAACTCAATGGCGTTCACCCCTTGGTCATATGCTACAATCTTCGTACCTCATTCC
Source organism: Eutreptiella sp. 'Long Island Sound 2002' (assembly GCA_964036045.1). NCBI lineage: Eukaryota > Euglenozoa > Euglenophyceae > Eutreptiales > Eutreptiaceae > Eutreptiella > Eutreptiella sp. 'Long Island Sound 2002'. The sequence continues at coordinate 92,268,611 of OZ038379.1, read as the reverse complement.
TGGCTAGATTCCCTGCCCCATGGAGATATGGTATTTCCAATATGGCATACAATGGCAAAAACAGCAAAATTTTGCAAAAATTGCCCGCACTCATGATTCCATATTTCCATGGCCACGGCGACGATCTTTACAACGAAGGGTGCTATGAGCACAGGGGACCTAGGTCCCAATATATGTCGCTTGCCAACCTTCATGGTCACCTCTAGCCATTTTCTCCATTGGAGGGAAAATGACACACAAATGGGGCAGAATGGCAACATACCCCAAATTGGGTGACTCACAACTCTCCCTTCGAGAGGAGAGCCCACATGGGGAAACACCCCATTCGATGCGACTTTATGTGCCCTCTCCGAATTGCCCTTACCCTTGGTCAAGTGGCGCACGCAACCTCGGGCCGAACATTAAGGGGGTGATGGGCTTTTTGGCCATTTTGGGCAAAACGGCCAAAATTCACCCAAAAGTGGTCACTCGAAAAATCGTATCTCCGTATCACAAGAGAAAGGAGCCTCGGGCTTTTGCATGGATGCAAACCGAAGCTTTGTCTCCCTTTTGCAACAAGGGTTGAGGTTCAAAGCATAATGTAAACATTTTTAACACCTCAATCCTTGAAGCACACTATTTATGGGAAAAAGTGCATGTATCGGCGATATTGGCATGAACATATCTTTCGGACCTTGAGGAGCAAAAATATGAGTAAACATTCTTTGAGTAGGCCCATAGTAGGTGCCCCCAAATATGCCCACTATGGTTAGATTGTCTCCGCCCACTTGTGTCATTAGTGCTTGCATATGAGCGCGTGTGCAAAGTGGCAGTATGGCATGCGTGCTCACAAGGCGACATTATAAAATACAGAAGACAAGGTTGCAAAAATCGCTCAAACCATCGAAGATGTTAGTCGTGGTCTCTACGTTACATATTGTCTCGATTCAAGGCACAACTCCCCATAGGCTTTGAGTACGAGCCTCCAGAGTTTGGCCATTTTGGCCTAATTTTCGACCAAAATTTGCCCTATTTCAAAAAATGAGTTTTGGTACGCATTGAATTGCGTGGAGCCATCGTTGAGTTGGCTCAAAAATCGGAAGTGATTCAGGGCTTTTGGTCTTGTGAGCATTGTGTTCGGTTTTTAACGTTCATGCTCACAAGGCCACAAAGTTAGCGTTTGCGCACGCAAACGACTTGGGTTTACAACACCCATATGCTGCCTAAAACATCCCTATTGCCCGCTTCTCTATACAAGGTGATATGCCCACGTGAAAGGGGCATGGATGAAAGGCATAGGAGGGGAATGTAGGGTTCCGTCCGAACTCATGGTCCTTGAGAACCATGAGTTCGAGCGATTGACGGAAAAGCTTGCGCGCTGATTTTCTCTCAGACGAAACGCCGAAATATTCTGGTGAACACACCAGATGAAAGTACAAGTAAACTCCTCTAGATCCAGCCCTTAAGTTCTCTTAGAACCTCAGAGGTACTCGAGAAAAGACCATCACAAGACTCGCCACGGAGAAGCGACAAAAGCGCGCGAACAGGCGACAACAGGCGGCAATTTCACGACAATTAGAAATCGCGGTAGACATCGGGTATTTCACCGATTTCTGACGGAAAATTATCCAAGACAGTAAAATTCTGGTAATTCTACATCGATTTATTGGTTAGAAATCGGATTCCAGGTTTTGCGGATCAGAGAACAGGGATATCCTGCTGACAGCCGGTGTCAACGGCTTCCACACGAGTGTGACGGCTCACAGGCCTCCGGGCCATGGGCCATAGGTTCTGGGTACCGCTTCAATATCTTTCATTTCTGAATACACCTGCCTGCCTCAGTTTCCGAGGTATCCGAGCGTAGTCTCCGGGTTTTATCGTCGGGATCTCCCAAGAAACGCCGGTGGGGTGTTACTTGTCATGGGGGCTTTGGCCCGGTGTCCTGCAGGTGAATGACACTAATGTTGATGGCACCAGACTCCACACCACCGTGGTTCTGTGAGTATCAAAACCAACCCATGAACTCATCTGGCAGATCAAATCCCAAAGAACCTTCATCACCCGAATAGGATTCAGAATCCTGATGGTTGCCATCAATGGACCGCACTCCTGAGAGTTGCTGGTCACCAATGTCAAGCCAATCCTGGGCGAAGGGCGCGATCATCTTTGTCAAGTCCCGAGAGAGTTGCAAACGGAAGGTAGGACCTTGATCAGATGGCTGTTGCAGGATATCAGGTGAAGTAATTACAGTGGGGATATGAAAGAATGAGGAAAGGGTTTCGCCTCCTTTGTCTGGTCCCAGTCTGTACCAGCCTGCAAGATACTCAGTAGCAACCTGATGAGGTCATCAGTTTTTGGCACTTCAGGCCATGCTGACTGTTTTTCTGGTTTGACGGAGTGCGGTGCCTTCACCTGATGGCACAAGCCAGCCACGAGAGATCTCATGATGCATAGGGCGTCCACCAGCTGAGGGTTGCCCCTTGTTTGCACTGAAGCAGGGGGGGCATCTTTTTCAATCAGCCCTCTGGAATTCTGATGAATCCCAGCCTGGGCGGCTATACTCCCGGACAGGGCAAGTACAACTCACACCAAGTTATGGTAGTCCCATCAGGGGGACTGAGATTCTGAGTCACTGCCCTAGGGATCAGGCCCGGTCAGTTAGTGGACCACTGATCGGCCCCCTCTCAAGCCCTGCTTAGGCTGTAGTCCGGCTGAAATCGGCGTCAACATACTGCTCTGTAACTCAGGTGTAACGGGGATGATGGCCGAGGGTTTGACCTGGGCATCACAATCACTTCCACAGCTGGTCCCTGCTGGTGAGAGTAGAACCTCCGAAGGCCTCTCCATCATTTCCTGAGGTGCACATTGTGTGTTTAGGATTGTTCATGTAGTGTAAACTGCCCCATGAGGTGCTGGTACTACAGAATAGGTCAGGGTATCGATGGTGGGCTATGGACTGTTGAAGTGTTCAGACCAAGGCACAGTAGTATCGAGGCTGGCCTGTGTCCTCTCGCCCGCACAACTTGCGTTGTGCATTTATGGAGCGCAGGGGTATCCCGCAGAGGCAGGAACATGGCAGCTATCGACGAAGGCAGATCCTTCTGTGCAGGATTCCACCCCTTTCCAACGAACCAAAGGCTGAGTGTGAGGCTCAAATAGTGGATCTAACCTTCTGGTGCCGACTGCCACAGATCTCACTGAACCCTCGGCCCATTTGAAACCTGAAAGACCATCCTCAGTGACCGTTGGCAGAGGATCACAGTATGATGGGACGCCCGACTGAATTGGGCTGTCCCTCTCCACTTCGGTCTGTTCCAGCCCGGGTGGGGGCTCAGAGGTAGGAAGGTAGGTATTTTCGGGAGCCCAGGGTGCCTCCGTTGACAATGCAGGAAGAAGGTCCTGTCAAGGGGACGTCCTGTCCCTCCCACTGACCTAGGTCAGGTGCCTCTTAAGCCGCTCCCGCAGGCGCTTGGGAAGGCAGTGTCGCGGCCAACCAGTGCAGGTGTCCCGGATGGGAGGGTATTTCGGCAGGTGCCCCTGGCTAGGGTCACATGCCCCCTCCTGCAGGTGGGAGCTCTGAGAGGCTGCCTAGCCATGTGGAGTATCTCTCACGACAGGGGGTATCGTTCCGGGGAGTCTACGGTACGATCGCCTCACCCTTGCAGCTTGAGTTGCGGGGCCCCGCTGCTTGCCAGGCCCCCCCCCTCCTCGGCTGTGTGCTGGCACGCCTGTCAGCGGTTGTTGCCATCGCTCTGGGTGACACTTGCCTTGGTCCCCGATGCAGATCGGCGGGGCTGACAACAGTGGCCTTGAAGTACCGCTCCTGCTACTGGCCCTGCGGGTCGGCTGGGTTGCCTCAATGCGTCCGACCCTTGGGGTGTGCTTTGTTGTGCCATATCCATCTGCCGCCCTAAGTGCGTTTGCGCCTGCGGTGTCCGGGGCTTCTTGGCGCTTGTTGACCGGTGCGCGCGCCCTGTGTGTTCTGCGTGCGGTGTCCCTGCTTACTTGGCGCTTGTTTACCGGTGCGCACGCTGTGCGCCGCACGCGCGTGCTGTTGGTGGCCTCGTTGGGGTCCCTGCCCCCTTGTTATTGTTTCTGTGTTTCTCTTCTGTTGCTTGATGCCATCGTCCTTTTGTTTTTACTTTTTCCTTTCTGTTTTGCTGATGCCTGCTAAATGCTTTCTTGTTTTGGCTTTTGCTTTTTTTTCTTTCTAAAAGGTTGCTGTTGCGCGTGGTCACGCGTGGAAAGAATAAAAGAAAACGAAGAAAAAGATGCACCAAAAGGATAACTAAAATCACAAATGTTTTTTTTTTACCTGGAAATCCCCCCCTGAAATTTTGTGCTGCTGTTCTGCAAGACCACCAGAAGAATCCACCCATACAGCCCAGGATGAGAACGATAAGAGGCCCGAATATGACAGAGTGACACCCCTGTGTGTACCGAAACACCTCGCAAAGTGCGTGCTGTAGGAATAGGTCAACGTGGGCTGAGAAACACCAAGAAAAAGCTGAAGATCGAATGAAAAGAAGTATGTTACAACGCGGCGAGGTACGAAGCCGCCACAAGAACAACGCGCTCAAACAAGCACAAGCAGGTAGACATACAACTACGAGATGATCACGGAGGTTCCAAGACACACAGCTACTAAGCACACAAAGAGAGAAACGGCACACACACAAATCACCGCACCAAACATAAAGACGCTTGTTCTTGGGCCCCACCAAAACCAAAGAGTACAAACGAGGAGCAAACACACAAGTAAGAGAATGATACAGCCCGAGAGCAAACCGTATCAAAAGTGCTTGCTCTTGGGTGCAGCCAAAACCAAAGAGTACGGGCATGAGGCCGCGAGGACATATTCCACAACAAGCTAAGACGCCTTGTCTCATTGCCCCACACAGTGCTCCACACAGTGCAAAAAAGCTAAGAAGCCGGCGTGAATGCATTCGCACGTTGTACATTGTCCACAACAACAATGATCAGCACCCCAAAGGAGAGGAACACGGCAGGAACCGCGGACACCAAGGAAGAACCACAACGGTGACCATTAAGGCACTACCACAACGCTCCCACAACATGACGCACCATGGAACAGCACGACCCAACACGACACACCACAACACAAAACAACACCACACAAGGAAACCCAACACACCGTCAGAGTACACCACAAGCTAGCACAACGCCACACAGCAGGAGACCACACCAACCAACCAAACACAACACCACGTAACGCAACGCAACACAATACAACACAACACCGCGCAGCAAGGCATGGCGCCACACCACACATCACACCACACAACCCCACAAAAAACACCATAATACGACACAACACAACACAACATAACACGACACAACACAACACAACACAACACGACATAACACAACACAACACAACATAATGCAACACAACACAACACAACACAACACAACACAACACACCACAACACAACACAACACAACACAACACAACACAACACAACACAACACAACACAACACGACACAACACAACACAACACAACACAACACAACACGACATAACGCAACACAACAAAGGGCGCTGCAACACAACACAAGATAACACGGCACCAAACAACACATCACAACTCAACACAGCACAACAAAGCGCAACACAACACATCAAAACGCAACACAACACGACACAGCACAACACAACCCAACAAAGCACAACACAACACAAAACAACACAAGCCAACACAAAACAAGGCAACACAACACAACACAACACAACACAGCACAACTCAAAATCAACACAATACAACACCACACAACGCAACAAAACACCACATAGCACACCACCACAAAACACAACACAACACAACACGACACAGCACAGTGCAACACAACGCAGCACAACAAAATACGACGCAACACAGCACGAGAGAACACAACACAACACAAAGCAACACAGCACAACAAGACGCAACACAACACAACGCCACACAAGACCACACAACACAATGCAACAAAACACAAAACAGCGCAACACAACACGACAGTGCACAACACAACACACCACAGCACACCACAACACAACACAACGCGACACAACACAACACAACACAACACAACACAACACACCACAACACAACACAACACAACACTAGGCAACGCAACACAACACAACGCAACATGACACAACACAACAGAACATAACACAAGGATAGCATCATGCAGGCCCTCGTGCACACCATCAAAAACACCGTCAAGGACACCATTGACCACGCCATAGGGCACGCCATTAAGGATGCCATCAATTACAGCATCAAGCATGCTAATTAGCACGCCATTGACCACGCCATCAAGTACCCCATCAAACACGCCATCGAGTACACCATCACACACGCCATCAGGTACACCTTCAAGCGCACCATCCAGAACGTATTTCTGCACGCCCTCACGCACACCATCAAGCACACCATCAAGGACACCATTGACCATGCCATTGGGCATGGTATCAAGCACACCAAAAAATACAGCATCGAGCACAACATAGAGCACGTCATCGGGCACACCATCAATCACGCCATCACGTACACTGTCAAACACGCAATCAAGTACACCATTGTGCACGCAATGAAGTACACCATCATGCGGCCCATCGAGAACGCCATCATGTGCCCCCTGGACCACACCATGAAGCATACCATCATGCACACCATCAACCACGCCATTCGGCACACGAGCAGGAAAGCCATCAAGTACACCATCAAGCACGCGCTCAAGCAAGTCATGGAACACGCTAACAAGCACGCTATCAAGTACACCATCAGGCAGGCCATTGAGCACGCCATCAGTCACGCCATCACGTACACCATCAAACACGCCATCAAGTACACCATCGCGCACACCATCAAGCCCACCATCAAGCGCACCATCGAGGATGCCATCATGCACGCCCTGGGGCACGCCATCAAGCACAGCCTCAACCCTGCCATGTACGGGATGCCCTGCCTGGTGCGGAATGCTTTGCCTGGTGCAGGATGCCCACCCCTCCTCCCTCCGCCCGTCCAGCCCTAAAGCAGGACCATGACCCTATCCAGCCCCCCCTCGCTCCGCCCATCCGGCCTAGAAACCAGCCCACAACCCTAACTAGCCCTCTCTCCCTCCCCCCTTGCTGCCCTAAAAACAGCACACAGCGCAGACCAGTACTCCCTGCCTCAGACGTTCGAGCCATGAAACAAGTCAATACCACAGCCTGAGCTCTCTCAGCACTATCACAGCACAGCACACAACACAACGCAGCACATGCCATGGCACAGCAAAGCACAACACAGCACAGCTCAGAACAGCACCGTGCAGCACGGCCCAGCACAGCAAAGCACACAGCACAGCACACAGCACAACACAGCACAGACTGCACATCTACTGCCAACGGGGACGGCGCCGCCCTGCCATCGCAGGAGCCCTGCCTGGTGCGGGGTGCCCTGCTTGGTGCGGGATGCCTTGAGTGTCGCAGGATGCGGACCCTCTGACCCTCACCCCCTCCAGCCCTGAAACAAGCCCGATACCCTATCCAGCCTTCACTCCCTCCGGCAGGACCCCCTGTACCCCTCAGTCCGGTGTGTCCGTTTCTACGACGATGCGGCCTCCCCATGGGCCCTGAAGAACACTCTGACCATCCCCTGGGCTGGACTCTCCGTCCCCGTCGGGCTGGTGTGCTCGGTTCTAGGACGATGCCGCCTCTCCATGGGCCCTGAAGAATACTCCGACCAACCCCTGGGCCGGACTCCCCATCCCCCCTAGGCTGGTCCACCCGGTTCTAGGACGATGGCCGCCTCCCCATAGGCCCTGAAGAATACTCCGACCACCGGTTGAACTGGAATCTCCGTCACTCCCAGGCCGGTGTACCCATTTGTAGGACAATGCCGCCTCCCCATGAGCCCTGAGGAATACTCCGACCACCCCCTGGGCAGGAAACCCCGTCCCCGGGGCTGGTGTGCCCGGTTCCAGGGGACTACTGCCCCCGTTCACAGACCCACCCAGACAGCACAGCGCAGCACCGGGGCCGCAGTGGACCAATAAGGCCCTGGGTGACTGCGCGCAGGCATCGGCAGGGCAGTGTCGGCCAAGTGCAGAAGTGCACTGGTCCGGCTATGCAGCAACATACTTAAACACAGCGCACACACAACACCCATAGCCCAACCCGTTTACCTTTGCCCTTGAGTAAACATCTCGGCCTTTTGCCCGTTGGTAACAGCGCCTTCAGCACAACACACCACAACACGACACAACACCCCAACGCTGCAAAGCAACAAAAGCAGTCACGACACAGTCTGACGAGGGGCACCTCAGCACGACTAAACGCGACGCAACACAACACAGCGCCACCCCACACAACACAAGGCAATCACAACCGAACACAACAAAATGCAACGCAACACAACAAAGCGCCAAAGAAGGCAACACAAAGCGACGCAACACCACACACCGCGACACCACAAGGCACCATACAACATGACACAAAGCCACACGACGCGACATACCACAACACCATCACGACACAATGTGACACACAAAGACGCGACCCAGCGTGACGACGCGCAAGGACACACAACACAAAGCAACACTACACGACACCGGACACCACAGGACCGGCTGGAGCACGCACATGCGCTGTTTGTCACAGCTCTTTCACATGGCAACAGGCAGCGCCACACCGTACGCCGGCCTGTGCACAGGTGACAACACGGCAGAGCTGCCGGCTTGGCGTACCTGAACAGGGACCCAGGCCCAGTCAAAGCGCCTAACGTGCGCATACGAACAAAGTGGCAACGCAACAAACAGGTATGCCACCTACATCCGACGTGCGCGCGTGCGACTGCAGGCGCAAAGCCCAGAAAACAGGACGAAGTAGTCCTTGACTGAAGATTTTCAGCCTGTCGATTACACCGCCTGGTATTTTTGACGTTTTTACGTTTTTCTACATTCTGTGAGGCATCAACTGTTTGTTGCGGCGACATTTTGATTCTGTTCCTGCCCTATTGACGATGTCCTCTTCACATAGCAATTCTAAGGCCTCTTCTAAGGCAACATCGCGATCTGGTGGTAGCACGAAAAAAAGCTCACAATCCCCCGGTGACATGGCACTTGACTTACGCCAAACCATCTTGTGTCGCATCGACCCTGACCGAGTCACCGTGCCCATTGATGTTGACACATTGTCCACGACATCGGGCGCCTCCTCCATCCCGCTCCCTTTCCCCACTCTCAACCCAACCGACCAACAAAAAAAAGATGTTGCTCATGAGAAAAAAGTGGTCCCAAAGAAAAAGGATCACGAAGCATTTGCTTCGCCCGCTCCAAGACTTCCACCCGAACCTTCGGTCACGCCCAAAGGATCAATGGTGTCTGCTTCCCTTGTTAATAAGGAAAAAGGAGCAAACCAAAAAAATACCCGTGTTGATGATGACAATAATGTCTTTCCCGATGAGCATCGGACCTTCCCTGCTTCTTCTCCTCTAGAGGATGTCTTAATTGCACACGATGAAAGTGCACATAGTGTTCATGACGCATTGTCACAAGAAGAACACGGTGATTCAAGGCGTGCCTTTGCTCTCCCCTCTCCAAAGAAAACACCGGTGAAACATAGCGATGGTAAAGATGTTGCCCCGTCCCCAAACGATGAGGATAATGAACCCGTTGTCACCACACATCACCCCGTAGTACACTCGCTTGAGCGCAATCCGATAAAAGCCCTTGCCCAAAGATCCTTTCGCCCACAAGGCGCTCTACCAACCGCTTTCCCTGAACCCCGTGACATTACCAAGGATGTCCATGGTGGTAAGGTTCCAGTCAAGGGACAAAATAGATTTTCCAAAGTTGATGTTCTCTCTACCACACCAACCGTATACCACGACCCGTTCCCATTGCCCCCACCCGACTTACTTGCGGCTCTCAACCCCGCCCCGCAAATCCTCTCTTTTGGAGACGGCTTGCCCTGCAACGGGCTTTTGAAACGTTTTTCCATAGCCGAAGTGGCGGACTTTGAATGGAACAAGCTCATTGGGCTATTCTCCTTTGCCATACTGCCCAACATTGCCCCTTTCCAGGATGAGCCCCCGTTTTTCTCCCACCGTACAATCGTGAAACAAATTGTGGCGATGCTGCGTGCGGCAAAAAAGCTGGATACACCAACCACATTTTGGCTTGCGTACACTGCACGTAGTATTGTTACCGATGTTGAATTAGCATCCGTGCTCGATAGGCACATCGACCTATTTCCATCCTTGGGGTTTTTGTCGCTTTCGATAGTGTGCCAAGTAGTGCACATGGGTGTACGCTCACCAAACACTCACCACATATCCACCGCGCACACCCCACTCAACCAGCCTTTGGTACTCTTCCAACTCACATCATCACGCCTCCCTCGAAATCACATCCCCCATTAGCTATTTTCCGAGGAATGTTGATCCTACAGAGCCCTTACCACCCACTGTACACACGCTGCAATCTTCACTTTTCCAAGTATGTGTAGATGTACCAAACGACATCACACGCGAGGTTGACGGCCTTGAAGTTACGTGGCACATATCAGGCTCCCTTCCGTTGATGCTAATGCTGAACGGACTCAATCCCGACGACACCTCAACTGTCTTAAAGGAGCTAACCATCCCTAGGATAACAAAAGCCTTTTGGCCCGTCATGGTGAACTCTGCCCCAGACGGATATAAATTGTTTGATTTTTTTGTCGCATTCGACGTACTAGGAAATTTTTACCATGAACAACCCGCCCTCATGGACATGGGTGTCTCCATCGGGCTTCTCGATAGGTCGGTCAAAGTGTGTGCCCTCATCATCACACATCAACCCCGGTTCCAGAAACCGGGCCACGCAGACGTAAAATACCCTCCGATGAAGTCTGCACTGCCATCGAACTCAACCCGCCTCTGTATAGAAAGTTTGCTTTCCTGGTTTTGCCAAACAAGTACGACGTACTTGGCATGGTCCATGACCCTATGCTGATCCAGCCTGCAGTCCAGGAAATAGAAAACTTAGGTGAGATGATATGTGTCTCCGCACACACGAACGATCGAGTTTTCGGGAAAGACTTCTCCCGAGAAGTGAGCCCCCCGTACGTAATAGCACGGTACCCGCCAACGCTTGATGTCCGTGACGTTTTGAAATCAGCAGCTACCTTTGGTCCAGTGGAAAGCCACCAAATATTTCAGCAATCCGGACAAGTCATGGTTGAATACCAAGCACTGGACTCCGCTATCACAGCCTATGGAGCAACCATGCCAGGCCCCATCTACTGCTCATCGGGCAACAGCAGCAATGATCTGGTTATGTCCCTCTCGGACCGCATGGAGCGCGTGAAACTCATTGCCTTTCCCCAGCCTGCCCTGACGGAAGCCAATCTCACTGCTGCCACGGAACCCGTGCCTGAGTTTTGCGTCCCAGACATCGCATCCGTCTCACACCCCGCCACCGTGCCCTCGGCCCCGTCATCGACATCTTCATATATGTAGGCCACATGAACATGTACCCGCGGACCACGCGCCAGCACCATCGCTCCTCCAGAGCGTGAGGTTTACACCCTCTACACCTGGTCCTGCACACGGACCATCTAGGCCTAGCCTCACACAATTCCTGTGTTACCACGACCTACGGCCCACACCCACAGCCCACACGACGATTGCACTGCACGCGCTACTACACTCACACTCATACTCCATGCAGATATACCAACACATGACCGCCATATGCGTTGGCACGCATCGCCTGCTCCAAATAATCAACTATGCGACTCTCGCTACCCTGCACGCTGTTTCGCTCCGCCTCCCTGCAATCCTGTTCCCCATCCGGACACCCATGCTGCTTACCCGCAGAGGATATCCAACTGGAGGGTTCGGGAATTTCTCAACTGAGCGCCATGCTTAGCGAGGGACCACCGCCACACATGCCCACAGGTCCCTACACCATGTCACCCCTCCACAGGTAGACGAGCGCGCCAATACTCCAAATACAAGTGATACCACGACCCCACCCCCTGTCAGAGCACCGCCCACAGGTGACTCTCTTGCCCACGCGTCCTTGAACGTCGGTGGTCCGGAGATAACACCCAACAGGTTGTGCCACCTTTTGAACAGCTTTACAACTGCCCCCCACACCATCAGCCTACAAGAGTTCAAACCCACAACGAAACACCACACAAAGGAGTACGAGCGAGTGGCAATGTTTTGGAAATACCACCTGCTTTACAGCGCCCCCACCACAAAAAATGGGGTTGCACTCCTAGTACACACCTCCATCTCCCCAGCACCCCCAACCCTAACCGTACACATCCCGGGCACGCTAATTTCCACACAACTGCAGCTCCACCCTAACCCCCTGATGCCACCCCTGTGGATTGCCTCGTACTATGGCCCCCACTCAATCAGAGAAAAACGTGAGTGCGAGCCAGTTCTGGATTCCCTACTCCGAGAATCGTGCATCCTACTCGGCGACTACAATAGCACCACCCACCACTCACACGCCACCACCCTCACCACCAATCTTTACCCGTGGCTCATTGCCAAGGAGAGGTCGGGAGCCCTTAGCGACCTACTCATACCCTACACCACCACCACACCATATACACGCGTCGGATGTTTTGCGGGCACCAAAAGCTACATAGACCGAGCCTACGGTACTCGCTTGTATCTGGCCAGTTACCGCCCCTCATCAGCTGAAGTGCTGGATTTTTTGGGAGTCCACGGCGCCTCAGATCATGACCTGATCATCACCCGCTCCATACCCTGGACCACCCCTCATATCCCCGAACCCCGGTGTGCCCAATGAAATTGACGCGACACGCACAGATTCTATTCCCTCATTTAACAGTCATACCACATGCTGCAGACCCCCACATGCTACCATGATGTGCAGTCCTGTTATCAGGCCCTGGTACAGAGGACGCTCCACGCCTTGCGCACGGTAAACTCTGCAAAGCCAACCCCAGGCCCTCTGACGTCTCCGATTGGCATCAGGTAGTCAAACAGCTGACACGCCAAGCCAAAAGGCGCTCGAAAGTCTTCTACCGGCCTATCAAGCAAAACTTGCTGACACCCCCAGCACCCACCACGCTCCCCGTCCCCTCAGAGAAGATCCAGCGCATTCTCCAGCGCAATTCTCCCTGGAGTGCGCATGCAGCTGGACTTATCAGACCCCAACCTCTCTTACACGACCCCCCCCCCTCAATGGCGGAACTGCGCGCGCTGGCAAAGTCCTCCAAGAAAAAGTCACCGGGACCGGACGGGTTGCCCCCATACCTACTTGCCATACTACCAGATAATGCATTCTCCGTGTTACACTATTGCCTCACCCTCTGTTACGAGGCAGGAGACATTCCCCACCGCTGGCTTATTTCTGAAACGTTGTGCATTTTCGAAGGCAAAGGGTCCTGGCGAGACCCAGACCGTTGGCGCCCCATCGCCATGAGCAATTCGGTGTACCGTTTACTCATGCGATGGGTCTATAAAAAGTTATATCCACTCATATCCCCACAACTACACCCGAGACTATTTGGAGGGAGACAAGGCGTCTCAACCGCCCACGCCACACAGACATTTTTAGATGACATCGACAGTGGCAACAGATGGGAGGCTATATTTGCCTTTGACATGTATCATGCCTTCCACAGTCCGCCAAAAATCCTCATTAGGGAAGTACTCCAACAAATGGGGACCCCAACCAAGCTACTGCTTCCAATCTCTACGGTGCTTGAACACGGGTCTACATTCATCAGAGGGACACCAGATGAGATATTCGGCACGACCCACGGTGTGAAACAAGGATGCCCCCTCTCCTGCTTCTTATTTGTATTTGTCTTTGAGATATCTCTCCGTTACATCCACTCACGCAACATTATACTCTCAGCGTATGTCGATGACATCTCCACACCAGTGGCTTATAACGATGGCCCCAGGATAGCATCTGTTGTCCAGGCTGGCCTCAATTTGATTGGTTGTCAGTTGAACGTCATAAAGAGTGAATCCCTCCCTGTCAACCCCCATTACCCGCCCCGACCTGTACTGCCAAAGTACTCCCACCCCCCTGCGCCCCTGCAGGCCTCGAAGGACTGCTGGACACCGGAGACATGCTCGCTGTGGCCAGAATGGGCAGACTCCACACAGTACCCCATGGCCCAGGTATCACACCTCATGCACTTAGGTCACCCCATCCCAAAACATTCCGCTGTCGAGCACGCTTTTCAACTTGTCTACCGCGAACTGCAGACCCATCTTGCCAAGCTTAACGCTCTGCCCTCACAGCCCCTAGACATAATACTAGTTGCCAACACATTGATACTGCCCCGTTTGCTGTATCGGTGTGAATGTCTGCCCCTTGCTGCCCCACAGATCAAACAGACGGTACAGGCCATAGAAGGTTACGTCCTTGGTGTCGCTGGACTACCCTCAGTACTTGCACAGAAAACACTATACATACATCACACACGCGGGTTTGGATTGAGGTACCTCGCTGTCCCTCAGCCCACCACCGTCCTCGACTCCCTGCACATCAACCCACGCTTGTTCCAATTCAGCACGCTGTCCAGCTTTCCCCTCTCCCCATGGCGCCTCTTCACCGCAGCAACAGCACTGCTTGGCCCCCCCCGCTCCCACCCCATGATACCCCTCTCTGTTACGTGGGGAGCTAAACGCCCCTTACAAGGCGCCTCTACGGTAATCACGAGTTCCGGACTCACCGCGCACGTCCTCACCAGCCCAGGCACCGCCCCAGATTGCACATACACAGACGGCAGTCGTATCGGGTCCCCACCTGCCTCAGGAGCTTGTGCCGTCCTGCCAGATGGTCGCATCGTTGTCTGTCGAGTGCCTGGCCCCCCCAACTCATATAAGGCTGAAGTCATAGGCATCCTCCTTGGATCAGAATTTTCCCCGCCCTCCACCAAAATGAAGGTCGACTGCAAGGGAGCCATCGCCTCCACTACTGGCGTCAAACGCCCCATCCGACATGCACGCTACGTCCAGATGGCAAGAAAATTCATACTCAATAAAGGACACCGTTTAGAGTGGATTGAGCGCCACACGGGACACCATTTTCAGGAGCGCTCAGACGAGTATGCAAAGTATGGGTCCAGACTCCCCCCTCCCACCACCAACCGCCCCCTCTACCCCCTGGGACATCATCCGCCTTGGCCAACTTCTGTCCCCACCCCGTAAGGTCTGGACAAATGACCTCTCCCCGACACACACACATGATCACTTCCACTCCTCACCTTGGAAACCACTCAAAACACGCCGGTTGGCATGTCACAAGTGGCTGTTTCGACTCCAATTCCGACAAGGGTATGCCCACTATGCCACATTTTGGAAAGATGACATCCCCCCCGCCCCTTGCTCCCATTGTGAACACAGACACAACACGAGTGTCCACGGTTATGTCGCACACTGCTCGCATGCACACCCACTTGTCCACGCGTGGACGTCTGCATGGCCCGACCCCTCTACGCCCACCAGATGGCGGGCAACTGCACAAGTGACCTCCGCATCGCCGAGCGCCTTGGTGTGCCCGTCTCACTATTCCGCGCCCTGAGCACCGCCCACGGGGGACCTGAAACAGCCAGAAAAACCGTTTACAGATGGCAACGGACCGTGCTGGACAGTGTCACAGCAGTCCTGTCCGAATCGATTCCTGCCCCCTCGTCCAAACCTAACCCGTTCACACCGTCGGATTGGAACGACTCCCACCGACCACTCAGAGACCCCTGTGTTGTCATTGCGCCCCGCCAAACCCCCCCCCCGGCCCCTCACCGCCAGCCCCATGTCACTGTCTCTACAGACTTTGTATCAGGTGGACTGAAGTCAGGTCCAAAGCCAGCGCTGCCCCATTCCCTTGCCCTAAAGTAAGTGGGAGATCGCCATCAGGGCCCTCTACATACCTCAGGCAATGATACAGCGCTCACTGCAGACCATATTTTTGCCATCCTGTCCACCCTTGTGCTGTGTGTCATCCTGCCAGATGTTTTTTGCCCCTCTGTTTTTGATTTTGCCTATCTATTTTAAACGGACTGACACCGAGTAGGCCCGTCCCCGGCACAGCAACGCCTACACATATGCATTGGATGTGGACATCACTGCTTCTACTATCGTTTGTTTGCATGACTGGAGTCCGGCAATGGTAGCTGCTGGCCCCCTGGGCACACCCATAGTTGCCCATCACCCCCGGGGATGGCAACGGGGCAAATGCACACGGGAATACCATCTTTGTTTCTATCCTTCCACCTTGCACTGCCCCTCACACTACGGCGGAGCGCCGGTATGCCAACCCACCCGCCGACCCGCTGACCCATGACTTGGGATGTGGGTCACAAATCTGTAAAATGGGCTGGCCTTCCTTCTCAGCGGACCGTTGAACTGTGAACTGTGTACTACAAAAAAAAACAGGTATGCAACCTGCGCATGCAGGGCGCATACACAAGTAAAACCACACAGCGAATAAAGCACACACAGTCTACAACGCACAGGGCACAAGGGGGCCCACACGCACACAAGACACCACACAAACACAGGGTGTGATGGAGCAGGAGCAAGCCAACAGCAGCCACGCCCAGCAGCCCAGTCAACAAGATCAAGGCACACCAGATGGGGATGTAAATCTAAAGTACGGTCAAGGTCGGCTATATGGCACACTAACGACAGACCCCATGCGCGCAGAGTGCAGCAAGTGCACCGACAGACCTACCGCCGCCGCCCAATACGACTAAGGACAGACACAAAGGACAGCCATGCCGCAACGGCAAACGGGAGAACCGAAATAAACCCAGAATCCGTCCCAGCACACGGACTATAGGCACCACGCAACTGAATGCAGCACCAACGGCGCACCGCGTAGACACACCCCTATCCAGGACCGCATCAAATACAGCGGCGAAACCATAGTCTACAGCATCAAGCCGCTGCCATCGGCACAGCGCAGAGCGATAAGATTGACGCACAACAACAACAGCAAGCAACAACACTGACCATAGAGGCGGTGTGATTAGGGGACGGCCACACGCATGACCAACAATGGCTAACTGACTCTAACGACACGTCAGACACAACGTCAGATGGACCAACAGCGAAATCACAGACATCAACACACAGCAGCATCATGGATGCCGACACCACTAGCGACCCGCCACAACGACAACCGGCCCAACCGCCACTACTCAGCAGCCTAGACATCCACCACAATGGAGCACCCATGGAATCCGACGGTGACCCTGTGCGGAACAGCATACAACGTGTCCTACAGTCAGCGACGTGCGCCCCGGCGCTTGTACGACCCACATGGAGCCTGTATGGAGCGCAAAGGCAGATGTTGGCGGATGCCGCAGCGGACAGGAGCCCAGACCCACGGGCGTAAGCCCAAGAAATACGGCGATGCATCCGGGAGGTCCACCAGAAAACGCCAACAGGAGTGGTGACACAGGGACGTGAGTCCAGGACCAGAAGTTGGATGGATCTCACGGAAGCACAACACGCGCAAGAGGCCTTGGACCACATGCAGGAGACAGATGGCTCGCCACCGACAGCATACGAAGAAGCCGTGGCATGCCTCGTCCTGACGCTGCATAAAACCACACCATTACCCTCCACGACAAAACAAGCCCACCCTATGCACGCACCGCAACATGCAGACCCACTTCAGCATCCACGGGTGAGGTCCACTTGGACTGGACGCCCGAAGGGGACAACGAGGAGTACACCCTGGTACACAGGGTACACCATGAAAACGCAACAGAGGCGGAGGACCTGGAACTAACCGTGACCCAACGACCTAGACCGGCACCCCAGAAATTGACGTTGTACAGAATCCTAGTCCATGCCTGCACCCCAGCGGAAAACAGCATAGAACCGTACACGGGTGTGATGTACGTGGAGCGTATGCCACAGGACTGGCCGAAGTACGGGACCGAAGTGCTGGAAGGGCACACAGGAGCACCAGATACCACGCCCTGCACAGCATGGGCGATGTTGCGCCCGATGGGGACATAAGCGCACTGGCCAAGCTCATCCAGATCACGGCGCCAAGACACCTGTTCGAGGACAGCTATGACCCCGCCATCGTGAACGCCATCCTGGCCTTCCGCAGCTAGACCACCCAACAACATCTCTGCCTGCTTTCAGCATCCGACAACCCACGCGAGTGGCACCATATGGGGCCCCCCACGCTGGGGGTTCACGTCCACGGGGATGCAGCCACCGAAGCGCATGTGATCACGGACCTCTGACCGGTAACACCGCAATCGATAGTGGTCAATACAAGAGCCATACATACCCCCCGAGCCAGCGCAACCCTGCTCAACAGCCAGGGACAACTCTCTGCCCACAAGCCCCGAGAGACGCCGAACCTACCACCGCCAGCCAACACATCTGAGACCCCTCACAACACACGACATCTTGGACAACTAGCAACTGCCCCGTGGAGGAAACCACACCTGCTGCACAGCACGTACGTGGAAGCTACCGACAGGCACCATAGCCTGGAAAGAGGTCTTGCCTGAAGTGACGACGGTAGACACCATCAACCTCATCACAGCTAAGCGGGTGAAACTGCCGCCAGCTGAGCATCTCTTCATCACCATCGAAGGCACAGCGTCCATCGAAGGCGCGACGCTTGGAGACGACGACCAAATGCTCCAAGCGCGACCCACACTCGCTGTCTGGGTGAGAGCAACCACGGACACCGACGTTGCCATCCACCCGGACTCGAATGGGCCGCCATCCACTGTACTGTGGAAGGTACTGACGGCGACCCCAAAAACGAACGTCTTGCAGACACTATGGACCACAGCGAAGGGCGACCTAAGCGACGTCACCCTTGACGAAACACTCACCCCCCAAACGATGGGAGCAGTGGAACGGGCGATCCAAATACACCACAGCACCGCCCAACATACAGTCTGGCACTACTCGACCACCATACACCCGGAAGCGGTGACCCAAATCGAGCAGGCACTCTCCCTAGACTTCTCAGACAGTCACAACGCACACCCGCCGGGGGCGCTCACTACGTTCTAGAGTTTTCGCAACGGTTGCCGGCATGATGCCCCAAGTGGCCGGGCCTGCCCTACCACCCATAGTCACAGCACTCCTCAAAGCACTCCCACCCATGGCACGCAGGGAAGGGGCCCCACTGGAATGGACGCCCAACACCCCGGTGGAATAAGGCATCCACCACAACACCAACAAGGCGCAACCAACAGGACGCCAAATACACCCCCCGCTATGGGACAAAGATGGCAATACTCAGCCCAAAGCCCGTGGACCACTGCGCGGACCGCAAAGGCACGGAAGTACAACTCACCCAGAATCTGACGAACACACACCTCCAGTACGCCATCCCCACCTGAAATGACCTCGTCACCTATGGCGCGGCACAGAAGTCTACGTACCGACTACGCCCGGACGCCGAGGGCACGGCCTCCACGGTATACACCTGGGCACAATAAAACGATCCGCCTGGCCCCACATGGCATCAAAACCCAACCTGGCACCAGCCCCTTCACAGGAACCGCATACCCTGAGAACACAGAGCCAAGCCCACGGCAAACAACGCACGGGGTAGTACCACGTCCACAAACACTACAAACTCGGCCCTCGCGAATACCAGGATGCCCTTCATCCACACAGGGTGCCCAAATCCCGACAAGATCACCCCCTTCAGAATGTAGGGCACCATCAGACGGGCCCTGCACCATGACATCGCCCGCGACCGAGCCACCTGGCTCGATCTGGGCTCCGTTACTATCCAGGCGGGCGGATGGCTCAACAGCTTAAACCCGAAGAAGCTCCGCAGGGTGGCGGGACATTACATTATGTACCGAGTACCGCACGGCATGGATTGTCCCTGTCGGGGAATTCGGACTGGAGAGCCCCCACGCAGACACCCATTCCCCCATGTTTTGTCCCAGCCGCTGCCCCCACAACCCGCCCCACTCTCAGGTATCTACCTTAAAACAGTACTGGGAGCCAAAGGGGTGTACCTGACGGCGGGTGACACACTGAGTCAAGCCATCCCCCTGCACCAGAGCCAGCACATGGCGATGGGCCAATGACTACCCGACTCCAACAAACCTCGACACCCGCTGGCAGGACGCGGCCCACGGACCCCAACGCCCCGTGCCCCAACAGGGCGCTGCTGCACCTTACCATGAAGCCCACAGCCCAGCTACCGGCAACCCTGGAGGGGGAAAAACACTTCATTGGTCTTACGGACGACGCCGACACCCTGGCAGCCAACACCTTGGCGGCTGGCATGGACACATGGGATGACGCCGTAGGCCACCCGGCGGAGCACAAAGACAGGATTGAAGAAAGGGAAGACACCAGGGCACTGGAGCTTATGGACCACCTGGTACAACTCACCAGCCCCCAGAACATTACGTACAAGGAATTTTGCTGAAGGTCACGCCCTGGACGGTCCTCAAATGCCCTACAGACATCCCCACGGTGACCCTGATGTGTGACCATCACATCTGGTGGGTCGCACAATGGGATGGGAAGGGTACCACAATCAGGGTACATACATACACACCAGAGACACGAAGAGCCAGCCCGCTGGCGATGGAGGACTGTTTCTGACACTCTGTGCACCACACCTACAACCCCCTGGCACACTGGCTGGTACCCAAAGCGGCTATGCACTGGACAGTGGATGCGCCAGCCACCAACACCACAGTTGCCAACACATGGCTTGCACTGGCCCGCAACCTGGCAGCTTGCGTGCGCAGACATGGGAGGACACAGACACAACGCTGGATTGAATGCCCACAGACACAAGACAGTGATTCTTGCGAGCTTCGAGAGCGGCGGCCCAGTCGTGTGGGCGCCGCCATCAGGGGCCGCCGGGGCTGCCCCGGGCCAGCAGCAGCTGGCAAAGGAGCGATGCAGGCGGTATGCGCCAACTGCAGCAGGCAGATGTGTCGTGCGGTCGTCCTCTTTCTGGTGGCGGACTGTGCTCAGACTACTCTGATGATTGCGCCGCTCCCGGGGGACCCAAATGTTTCAATTTGACGGGTCCGTCGCGGTTTTCAAGTCAGGAAAGTCCAACCCAACCCAACCCAACCCGCCCCCCCTCCTCTCACTACAGGACCCATCGCCCAAAAGACGTATGCACAACCATCTTCTGCGCGGGACGGTCACCGTGCCCACCACGCTGACAGCTTGCATTGCACCAGCAGACAACAGTGCTGCCCTCATCCGCGCACACCTGGGCCCAGCGGAAACGACCACTGGCCATGAACCCGCCCGAATAGACGGGCGGAGGCGTCAGCCTGGCGATTAGCCGCTTCTTATTTCGGGCCTATCAGCACCATTCCCAGACCCCTCCCCGTCCGCGTCTTACCCTCCTCCGCAGGATCTCCTACAGGCCACTTCGCGCAGCACTATGACACAGGCACAGCTTGGACCATACGGGGCTACATCGTCCACTCCATCAAAGGCGTTCCCACCGACTACCTCGAGTTCTCCGCCACATTTCAGCGGGTACCAGGTCGTTCAACTCTCACCCCAACGCCACACGGCCGCCTACGCTAATTTCTGCCCTTTCAGACGATAGAGTTCGCCTTCACAGCCCTCACCAACCAACCTGTAACTTCACCGTCCTCTTCCCCAGCGGCTTCGCAGACACCGCAGCACTACGCTCTACGCAGATCAACACAACTTCGAAAATGGGGCTACAACGTCAACCCCATCCCAGCCGTGTCCACCTACCGCCTCGAGTCCTCCACCACCTGGCGTGGGCATTCACTTAAAAATCACGCCCCCACACTCTAATTTCGTCATCCGCAAGAGGTAAACCAAACACGGTAGGACATCTCCGTTCGTCACCTCCTCACTATTTATTCACACTCACGCACAACTTCCAGCCGCGTCCCTCGCCTACCACCCGGTCAATCAGTCAGTCAGTCGACAATATACATACGTCATTCACGCATCCTTTCCCTGACCTTCCAATCACCTACATGAACAGACATGAAGAATTGGATGTGATGTGACCTCGCCCCCCCCCGTGGTACCAAAAAGTGTACCAATTGTGAGTTTAATTCCCATCAGCCAAGCGCTGAGACATCCCCAAACGCTTTTGTCAGGGTCCAGACCGACAGAATTTCCATTTATCACCCCCCCCTCAAAACGGTGCCGAAAATATCCTTTCTTTCACCTCCTGGGCCCAGCAGGGCACTTCAGGTACCCACCCTCTCTAAATTGGGGCTTCTAAGTTCAGTTATGAGGCTAGTTCACCTCAAAAAAGCGCTGCGAAATCTCAGAATGCGTTTTTAGGGTCCAGACCGACAGAATTCCCGTTCATCCGCCCCCACCCCCAAACAGTGCTGAAAATGGGGTTTTTTCACCTTGTGAGCCCCGCACGGCAATTCAGGTACCCATTCCCCCTAAAAGGGGGGTGTTGAGTTCAATTGTCGGCCTAGGTCTTATGAACCAAGCGCTGAGACATCCCCAAATGCTTTTTCTCAGGGTCCAGACCGACAGAATTTTCGCTTATCCTCGCCCCCGGAAATGGGGCTTAAAGTTGGTTCTTTTACCTCGTGAGTCCGGCAGGGCACTTCAGGTATCAACCCCCTCTGATAGGGGGGTGCTGAGTCCAACTATCAGCCTAACCTCAATCAACCAAGCGCTGGGACGTCCCAAAATGCGTTTTTCAGGGTCCAGACGGACACAATTTTCGTTTACCCACCCCCCGCCCCAAACGGTGCCGAACATAGGTTTTCCCACCTAGTGAGCCCAGCACGGCAATTCAGGTACCTACCCCCCCTAATGTGGGGGTGCTGAGTTCAGCTATCAGCCTGGTTCCTATCGACCACGCGCTGGGACATCCAAAAATGCTTTTTGCAGGGTCCAGACCAACAGAATTTCCGTTTATCCACCCCCACCCGAAAATGGTGCCGAAAATGGGTTTTTTCACTCTTGATCCCGGCAGGGCACTTCAGGTACCCAACCCCCCTGAATTGGTGGTGCTGAATTCAATCGTGAGCCCAATACTTATCAGCAAGGCGCCAGGACATCCCCAAGTGCGTATTTCAGGGTCCAAGCCGACGGACCTTCCGTTTATCCTTCCTCCCCGCCGCCGAAAAAACTGTCTGCGGACACTTGCCCCGCTTGGCAGTGCCCTGTCGCCTCTGAGATGGCGAGTCAACCTTAGGGGTTCCTAAGGGGAAGGGGTGTACAAACGCAAGTGAGGGCTGGTATGGCCTTTTCCCTCCTCGGGTCGCGACCACAGGCGATCCTGCGGCGCTTCCCTTGATCTTCCCCTCCTCATGAGCACGACATTCGGCGATCCAACGGTGCCATCCTCCCTTCCCTGCCTGTCTGTCGGCGATCCGACCAAGCAGTCCCCTCCCTTCCTCCTCCATGCCTGTCCTGCATGCTTCCCCTCTGCGGCTCCTGGGCAGCCAGCGATCTGGCGGGGCCCTCACTCACCCCCCTGAACCAAAGGACTGCTGTCTTTTTATTATTTGCCTGCTAGTATTACCTACCTGTTTACGTGCACAATGTTGTGTTTTGCATAGCCAGTACCGTATCGCCGTGTCCCCTCCCCTCCCGCCGTCTGCTGCACGTCTGCAGGTGCGTAACTTCATGTGTCAAGAAGAGCAGGAACCCTAAAGGTGCCCCGCACAGGTGGTCCTCCCCCCTCCCCCCTGCCCCCTGCCCCTGCCTCTCACACACCTCCCTTCCTTGGCAGCGCAAGCGGGCCGTCCCACGGCTGCCCTCCTACCCTCCACCCTCCCCCGGGAGCGCCAGTGGGCGATCCCACGGCTGCGCTCCACCCTCCCCCCTCTCCCGCGGCGCTCGTGGGCGATCCCACAGCTGCAATGCCCCCCCTCCCCCTTCCCAAGCAGCGCCTGTGGGCGATCCCACGGCTGCACTCCTTCCCCCTCTCTTCCCCTGCGGCGCCGGTGGGCGATCCCACGGCTGCACTGCCCCCCTTCCCCCCCCAAACGCGCCCCATTACACTGCCGACCGAGTGGTCGAGCGGTCAACCCCATGAGCTGCTGAATTGCAGTCGCGGGTTTGAATCCCTTCCCTCCCCTCGTGCCCCCAACACAGGTAACACAGTATAGGTAGCTGTACTACACGTAACTGTATTTTGCCTGCTAGTATTACCTACCTACCTGCCAGTGCAGAAGTGTGTATTGTATTGCCAGTACTGTATCTGCCTGACCCCTCCCCTCCTACGCCCTGCTGCACATCTGCAGGTGCTTCCAGTCACAGAACAAGGGGAGCGGGAGCCCCGACGGTGCCCCGCACAGGTGGACCCCCCTCCCCCCCCTTCCCCCGCCTCTACCCCCAGGCTCGACAGCTGGCCGTCTGGCAGAGCCCTCACTCACCCCGGGCTAGGCAGCCAGCGATCTGGTGGGGCCCTCACTCACCCCCCTGGACCAAGGGACTACTGACGTTTTAATTATTTGCCTGCTAGTATTACCTACCTGTCTACCTGCACAATGGTGTGTATTGCATAGCCAGTTCTGTATCGCCGTGTCCCCTCCCCTTCTGCCGTCTGCAGCACGTCTGCAGGTGTGTGACTTCATGTGTCACGGGGAGCGGTAACCCTAAAGGTGCCCCGCACAGGTGGTCCTCCCCTCTGCCCCCTGCCCCCTGCCCCCTGCCCCTCACACACCTCTCTTCCTTGGCAGCGCCAGTGGGCCGTCCCACGGCTGCCCTCCTACCCTCCACCCTCCCCTGGGAGCGCCAGTGGGCGATCCCACGGCTACGCTCCGCCTTCCCCCCTCTCCTGCGGCGCCTGTGGGCGATACCACGGCTGCGATCCACCGCCCCCCCCTTCCCAAGCAGCGCCAGTGGGCAATCCCACGGCTGCACTCCTTCCCCCTCTCTTCCCCTGCAGCGCCGGTGGGCGATCCCACGGCTGCACTCCCCCCCTCGCCCCCCCAAACCGCCCCATTACACCGCCGGCCGAATGGTCAAGCTGTAAACCCCATGGGCTGCTGAATGGCAGTCGCGGGTTCAAATCCCTTCCCTCCCCTCGTGCCCCCAACACAGGTAACACAGTATAGGTAGCTGTACTACACGTAACTGTATTTTGCCTGCTAATATTACCTACCTACCCAACGGTGCAAAGGTGTATATTGTATTGCCAGTACTGTATCTCCGTGACCCCCCCCGCCCCGCTGCACATCTGCAGGTACTTCCACTCACAGAACCAAGGGAGCGGGAGCCCTGACGGTTCCCCTGCACAGGTGGACCTCCCTCCCCCCTGCCCCTGCCCCTGCCCCTACCCCAAGGCTCGACAGCTAGTAGTCTGGCGGAGCCCTCACTCACCCCCCTGAAGCTACGGACTACTGACTTTTTATTATTTGCCTGCTAGTATTACCTACCTGTCTACCCGCACAATGGTGTGTATTGCATAGCCCGTACTTTATCCCCGTGTCCCCTCCCCTCCCGCCAACTGCTGCACGTCTGCAGGTGCGTCACCTCATGTGACAAGAGGAGCGGGAACCCTAAAGGTGCCCCGCGCAGGTGGTACTCCCCCCTGCCCCCTGCCCCCCAGCCTCTGCCCCTTTCACACCTCCCTTCCTTGGTAGCGCCAGTGGGCCGTCCCACAGCTGCCCTCTTACCCTCCACCCTCCCCCGGGAGCGCCAGTGGGCGATCCCACGGCTGCGCTCCACCTTCCCCCCTCTCCTGCCGCGCCCGTGGGCTATCACACGGCTGCAGTCCATCCCCCCCCTTCCAAACCAGCGCCTGTGGGCGATCCCACGGCTGCCCTCCTTCTTCCTCTCTTCCCCTGCGGCGACGGTGGGTGATCCCACGGCTGCACTCCCCCCCTCGCCCCCCCAACCCGCCCCATTACACCGCCGGCCGAGGGGTCGAGCGGTCAACCCCATGAGCTGCTGAATGGCAGTCGCGGGTTCAAATCCCTTCCCTCTCCTCGTGCCCCGAACACGGGTAACACAGTATGGGTAGCTGTACTAAACGTAACTGTATTTTGCCTGCTAGTATTACCTACCTACCTACCAGTGCAAAAGTGTATATTGTATTGCCGGTACTGTATCTCCGTGACCCCTCCCCTCCCCCCCCCCCCGCTGCACATCTGCAGGTACTTCCAGTCACAGAACCAGGGGAGCGGGAGCCCCGACGGTGCCCCGCACAGGTGGACCTCCTCCCCCCTGCCCCTGCCCCTGCCCCTACCCGTAGCAACAGCCACACACAGGAACTGTAGTATAGGGAGCTGTACTACACGTAACTGTATTTGCCTGGTAGTATTACCTACCTACCTACCAGTGCACTAATGTACTGTATTGCCAGTACTGCATCTTCGTGACACGTCTTCTCCTGCCCCCCGCTGCACATCTGCAGGTGCTTCAACTCACAGAACCAGGGGAGCGGGAGCCCTGACGGTGCCCCGCACAGGTGGACCTCCCTCCCCCCTACCTGCGCTCAATACACGTGCAACAATACTAGAGGAGGAGGCGTGTGCCCCGCCCGCTGGCTACATGGCCAAAGGGTGAGTGTGGTGTACCGGAGCCGAGCTTCCTCAATGCGGCACTCCGTGGGCCTCTAAGGCCCTCTTCGGATTCGGGAAGGTAAGCCCACAGCCCAAAGCCCCCCGCCGGAAAAGGTGCCGAAAATGGTTTCTTTCACCTCGTGAGCCCGGCAGGGCACTTCAGGTACCCACCTCCCCTAATATGGGGGTGCTGAATTGAATCATCAGCGTCAGTCATCATTAACCAAGCGCCAGGACATCCTAAAATGGGTTTCTCAGGGTCTAGAAGGACTGAATTTCTGTTTATCCACCCCCCCCACAACGGTGCGGACAATGGGTTATTTCACCTTGAGAGCCCGGCAGGGCAATTCAGGTACCCACCCCCCGTAGTCTCGGGGTGCTGCATTCAATTCTGACGCTGATTGCCGTCAACCACGTGCTGGGCCATCCCAAAATTCTGTTTTTCAGGGTTCAGACCGTCAGAATTTCCGTTTATCCACCCCCCCTCCCCTCGCGGCTCGTGACAATTGAGATGCTATAGGCAGCGCCTTGACATCTCCCCCACATTATTCTCTCAAGTCTTCTACTTCGTCGGTGGCGCCTATGGCGCCCCTCCATTTCCATGCATCGCTCCTTTTCCCGCACCTTTACCGCTCCTAAGTGCCTCCCTCTGTATGTCATACGTATTCAGTGCAGGCAATGCAAGTTGCGCGGCGTTTGAGTCGTGCTGCGCTTCAATGACTCATTTCTACACCTGCCAGCGGGTCCAGAATACCCCTCAGTTACCCCTGCCGCTCAGACATGACACCGCTAGGCGCCCTTGGGCCTGTAGGTTATGCGGGTCCATGACTTTGTACAGTACCTTCTGGCTTTGTATGATAACATCGCTGGCTCCGAACTGAGAAATTTGTGACGTCTTCAGAAATTTACTCAAGGGTGTCTTCCATGTCGGTAACACTCTCCGACTGGTTCTGGGTTTTCTTATTCACCTAACCATAGTCAACAACCAGTCGCAGGGCACTTGATCCAGGTTTAGCAACCAGCAAACACGGACTGCAGTGATGGGGGTAGTCCCCCTTCTTTTATTCCTCTACGAGGCCAGCATCAATACATTCCTGTATCTCAGTACGACGTGCGCGCGTGAGACCGAAGACGGATTTTTTCTGTCCCCAGTCGCCGACGATTTTTTTTTCTGCGTTATCGCAGGCTGCAGCGTTATTTTTATCCTTTTTCTTTTTCACCGCATTTTTCTGCCCTTGGTTCTGTGCAATATGAGTGATAAAAAAAATGCATCTTCTATGCCGCCGCCCAATCCGGTTGCCCGAGCCCGCTCGGTTTTGGCAAAGAAACCCTCCTCTCGCTCGATCTCTCCCAAGGCCTTGTCCTCCGGGGCTCAGCCTTTGAAGAAACCTCATGTATCTCCCATTATTGCAAACAAGAGCTGCATCATTGCTCGGCTCAAGTCCAGCGTCTCATTGGAGTCGTCGGACGATCCCTTCAAAGCCCCGAGAGATCCGTCCCTTCCTCCTTCCTTGCAAGATGGAAAAAAAAGTGATGATGCTATAATTGCCGGTGATAGTGCTACCCCTTCCGGAGCACCAAAAAAAATGGATGCTAAAAGAAAGGACCCTATAAGTACCTCCGTGATCAACAAAAAAAATGACCATGTGCTTGTACCCGAAGATGATCAAAAAAAAGAAGGAGCCGATGTGCCCTCGGGGCCGGCCCAAGTGGACCTTACCGGCTCACATGATGAACGGCGCAAGGAAAAAAAAGATGTCTCTCAAGGGAAACGTGGTAATGGTGATGCTCCTTCCGTCCCAAGTGCACCACCTCCCGGCCCTTCTTGTCTAGATGACGATGACATGTCACACCAGAGCTCCCGGAGCTCTAAGACACATGGTGATCCGAGCGGCAACGCCACTCCTCACAAGGTATTGCGTCGTGCCTTTTCCACTACTATGCTTCCCCACGCACATGCTCCTTTGAGTATGACTAGCTCCGATGCCCGCATGGGGGAAAATGGCGATGAACCCGAGGAGTCTCTACCAACGTTTCCACCTACATCCAACCCAATCAAACACGCAAAGGCCTTCACACCCCATGGCGCCCTGCCCAATGGATTCCCGGAGGCACGTGATTTAACGGTAGACGTCCAAGCAAACAAACTGCCAATCCGAGGTCAATCCCGTTTTTCAAGAATTGACTTGGTCTCCAATGATCCGCCCATGTACCTAGATAACATACCCTTGCCCCCGGCCGACCTATTGCGGTCTCTCTCCCCATCACCACAACTGCTACTCAGTGGTGAAGGGCTACCCTACGGGGGCTTTTTGCGGTCCCTTTCAATTGCCGATGTCGGTAGCCTCGAATGGACCAAATTAATAGGACTGGTTTCTTTTCTTATGCTACCTGCATTCTCCCCATTTACCGACGAGGGACCGTTTTTGTCCCACAAAACTTACGTCAAACACTTAGTAAATATGTTAAGGGAAGCAAAAAAACAGAACAAGACCACCACTGTGTGGCTTGCCTACACTTCTAGGTCGAATGTGGCCGACGCTGAGTTGGCAACACTTCTTGACCGACGAATCGATCCGATTCCGTCACTACCCTTTCTTTTTCTCTCCGTCGTATGTCCGGTCATTCACTTGGGTCAGCGACATCATGAGACACTTGAAGTCATGGACTCACCATCACCGCACGACATGCCACTCATTATTTTCCAACTCACATCCGCACAACTTCCCAAAGGACACGTCCCTAAAGTTGTCGAATTCTATCCCCGCCTCTATGTTGCCGACCCCAACTCCGACTCACCGCTTTTTACCCCCGTGCAATCCCTGTTCCAAATAAGACTGGACGTGCCAAACGAGATCACACGCACCATTGACGGGGCGGACACCCATTAGAGCATAAGCGGGTCTCTCCCGCTCATGCTCCTTATTAATGGTCCCTCTCCGGACGACTCGTCCACCATCCTGCACAACCTCACAGCGCCCCGCATCACAAAAAGCCGCTGGCCGGTCGCAGTGTCCTCCGCCCCCGATGGTTTTAAAGTCTATGACTTTCACGTGCCGCTTGAGGTCCTCGCAAAATTTTATGAAGAGCAAATGGCTCTGGCGGATATGGACGTCCACTTCGGCCTACTCCACTCTTCCATTAAAGAGGCCTCGGTGATTGTGACGCACCAACCTCCATTTCGCAAAGGCGCGCCCAGGCGGAGCAAAATGCCCGCCAATGAAATAAGAACTGCCATTGAAATGAATCCCCATCTCAAAAAGAAATTGGAGTTTGTAATTTTCCTCAACAAATACGATGTGCTCGTAATGGTCAAAGAGGACATTTTACTCCAACCAACCATTCAAGAAATAGAGGAACTGGGGGACATGCTCGTTATCTCCGCAGTCACGCACCAACGAGTGCACGCCAGGGACGTTGTGCGCTCCGTAGAGGCCCCTTACGCCCTAGTCCGTTTTTCCCCGGCCTTTTCTGTGCCTGATGTATTGCAGTTCGTTGCCACTTCTGGGCCAGTGTATTCCCATCAACTCTTCCAACAGGCTGGTCTTCTACTGATTAGATACCAGGCGAATGAATCCGCCTATGCCGCCTTCGGCGCGACGCTCCCAGGTCCTGTTTTCATTACCTCCGGCTCTGTTTCGATGGACCTGACGACTTCCATTACTGATCGTTTGGAACGGCTCCGCCTTGCCCCACTCCCCCCCCCGCAACTGAACGAGTCCAATCTGGCAGCAATCCCTCCAATGTCGTCCCTAAACATCCCTGACATGATCCGCACCGCCCCTGACTTGAGCCATGTCTCTCCCGTCCCGTCGATTCAAGGCACTGATCAGGAGGACGACAGAATGACTGGACAGGTGAAACGCAGCCGAGGGGATGACGGCGAGACCCACTCTGAGGCCCTGTCCCAAAAACCCGGTTTTCGCCCACCCCCACCCGCATCCATCTAGCTCCACCCAAGCTACATCTTCGCCTTTCTCCGCCAGGGCTCAGTCACGATGTCCAGTACCTGTTGACGTTCTGCTTCGCACCCCGCGACTGCTCGTCACGACCTACTCGGCACTGTCCGACGCCTTGGTGGCCTGGTGCCCTCCCCCTTCCTTCACCCACACATGGTACTACTTCGTTGCCATTTTCGTTGGTGTTTTTGATGCCGCCCGGCGTGCAGCGCGCTCCTATTGCGTCATTCGAATTTCTCTTGTGCTGGTACTCGCCCCTGCAATGGCCCGTATCCTCGCCTTGTTGACTCCCCTGCTGCCCCCAACACTCCCCCCCCTTCTCTCAGCATCAACACCACCGCCGTCCTCGTGCTCACTGTCAGCACATCTGGAATCGGCCTCAACGACTGCTGGACTATCAGTTCTGCAAACGGCCGCTTCAGGTCTCACACCCCCTGCACACGCACCACCTCCTGGCACACCACCCGCCCTGCCCTCCCACAACCGCCCCCCGCCCCCCGACCCCACCTCTTCCGCGCGCCCACAGACATACCCCACGCTCACCTACAGCTCGCTAAACGTCGGAGGGGTGGAAATTACACCCAACAGGCTGTGCCACCTCCTGGGTGGATACCAGCAACTCCCACACACTATCTCTCTACAGGAATATAGGCCCAGCTCACTTTCCACTACTCGGGACCACGAGAGGGTTGCCCGCTATTGGGGTTACCCCCTTCTGATCAGTTCTCCCTCTTCGAAAGAAGGGGTTGCCTTGCTCATACACACGTCAATCGCTCCCACCGCCCCGGTTATGAAGGTTCATATCCCAGGTAGACTGATCTCTGCACAACTCTCACTTCTTAGTGACCCCCTCCTACCTGAAGTCAACGTATGCTCCTTCTACGGCCCCCATAGCTCTAAGGAGCGCCCCCAGTGTGAGAAAGCCCTTGCGCCTCTACTGCAAACCTGCTCAATAATCTTGGGTGACTACAACGGGGTCACACGGAGCACCGACACCACTGCCATTCAGCCTGACCTGTGGCCATGGCTCATTGCACGAGAACGTTCTGGAGCCATGGTCGACTTGGTGAGACCGCAATGTGCATCCACGCCTTACACGCGAGTACGCCGGTACGGGGGCACCAAAAGCTACCTGGACCGTGCTTACGGCTCTCGGCTCTTCACCTCACTCTTCCGGGTGACTGACGCAGCCACCCCTGATTTTTCTGCCGTGAACGGCATACAGGATCATAACCCTGTACTGGTCCATACCCTACCCTGGCCCCAACACCGGCAGCCGGAACCACGCTGCGCCATGTGAAACAGGAGGGACCTATGCCATTATAAATAAAAGGTTGCTGACCTCGCTGCGAATGTTTCGTACCCTAGGGACGCTTCGTCTGTTGAAGCCACCTATGCAGCTTTGTCTGCATGCATGCTCGAGGCTATGCACGATACGAACTCAAAAAAAAAGGAGTTGCCAAAAAAAGATATTGATGTCACTGACTGGTCTGACATTGTGAGACAGCTTGCGAAACAGGCCAAGAGGCGGTCCAAAGTGTTTTACCGCAGGGTAAAGCACACTCTCCTCACCCCTCTCTCCCCCTCCACCCTGCCCACCCCCACACGCAAAATCCAGCGCATCCTGCAGCGCAACAACCCCTGGTCCGCGCGCGCACTCGACTGGATCCCCGACAGTCCACGGTTACACGACCCTGAACCCCCCTCAGTCGATGAGCTCCGTGCCCTTGCACGTGCCCCCCTGCCGCAAATCCCCAGGCCCTGATGGAGTGCCCCCCTACCTGTTGGCTTCGCTGCCCGACCATGTCTTTTCGGTTGTGCATCAGTGTGTTTGTCTTTGCTACCTCGAGGGTACCCTCCCTACGATCTGGTTGACTAGTGAAACCTTTTGTTTGTTCAAAGGTAAGAGGCAGTGGCAGGATCCCGACAGATGGAGACCAATCGCCATGAGCAACTCCATCTACCGTCTCATCATGAGATGGGTTTATAAATCCTTGTACCCCCTCCTCTCCCCCCACATACACAGTAAGCAGTTCGGTGGTAGACAAGGGGTGTCCACTGCACACGCCACACACACATTTCTCGATGACCTGGATGCGATAGGGTCAATGGAAAGCATCTTGGCTTTCGATGTTTACCATGCTTTTGATAGTCCGCCGAAGTACCTCATTTTCCACGTCTTGGATAGAATGGGCACCCCACTCAAGCTACTGCGCTTGATTTCCCTGGTGCTAGAGTTGGGTGCCACTTTCATTCGGGGCGCTGAGCATGAAGTCTTCAGGACCACGCATGGAGTCAAACAGGGATGTCCCATGTCCTGTTTTCTTTTTGTTATCGTTTTCGAAATCCCCCTGCGTTTTATGGAGCATCATGGCTTACGCTTTTCGGCCTTCGTCGATGACATATCCTCTCCTCCCCCCGCCATGCACAGTCAGAGCAATGCCACCCTGGTTCAGGAAGGGCTCAGTCTCATAGGGTGTCAGATTAACGTCATAAAAAGCGAAGCCCTGCCGATGGTCAAACCCCCCCCACCTGCCCCCACTCTACCCAAGTACCTACACCCCGTCTGTGCTGTGCAGGCCTCGACCTCAATATGGTCCACCAGAGACGCCGATGCTCCGCCTTGGGCTGATGTTTCTGAGCGACCTTTCAGAGGTGTCTCATATCTTCTGCATTTAGGGCACCCCCTGTCAGCCTCCCTACGCCTCTCCCCGGCTGTGCGCATCGTTGAGGACGAACTCAGGGCTCAACTAAATGAACTCCACGTGCACCCTATTCAGGCCCTGGACAGAGTCCATGTGGTGAACACCCTCGTCATCCCTAGGCTCCTCTATAGAACGGAATGCCTCCCCCTCTCTGCCACAGAACTACACCGACTCACCTCCTTTTTGGAACGTTTTGTGCTAGGAGTTGTGGGATTGCCGACGTTGATCGCTACAAAAACCCTGTACACGCATCGGTCCAAAGCACTGGGCATGGGATACTTCCCTGTCCTACATCCCACCCGCCTCCTGGACTCACTGCACCGGAACCCCTACCTGCAGGAATTCTCTGTCCACCCCCACCTGCCCATAACCCCTTTTATGCTTTTCCAATTGGCATTGGCCCTGCTTGGACCAGCACCAACGTTCACCCTCCCACCCGTTACCGTTACATGGGACGCCCACCGCCTTCAGCGCGAGGCCGTGTCTGTGATGTCGGTCTGTAGCTTGGTTGTTTACCTTCTACCCACTGCACTTCGCCCTGATAGCACATACACAGATGGTAGTAAAATGGGGTCCCCACCCTCATCTGGTGCTGCAGCCATCATGCCCAACGGCCTTGTCGCAGTGTGCCGCGTCCCGGGGGTTCCTAATTCGTACAAAGCAGAGCTGGTAGGGTTGCTGCTAGGGTCCCATTTCTCGGCCGAGGGAGACCGCTTGAAGCTGGACTGTTAGGGAGCCATAGCGTCTACTCGCAGCCAACGTCGCCCCATCCGTCAAGCAGATTGGGTCCAGGCTGTCAGAGAGGGCACCACCGCCAAATCTCAAAGCCCTGAATGGGTCGAGGGACACTGTGGCCATGAATTCAATGAAGCTGCAGACAAATATGCCAAGATTGGCACCGCCCTACCCTCCCCCCCCCCTGCCCGACCCAAAACCCCGTGGGACGTGGTGCGCCACGGTGAGCTGGTTCTGCCACCCCACAAGGTCTGGAGTCACGACCTTGCGCCCCACCACACCTACGCTGGTTTCCACCCCCTCTCCTGGAGGCCGCTACGATTCCGGCGCCTGGCCTGGTACAAATGGCTATTTGGGCTGCAGTCTAGGCTAGGGTATGCGCACTATGCCACCTTCTGGTCTGGCAAACTGCCACCCCACGCATGCGCACACTGTGGACGCCAACACAACCTCAGTGTCCACGGGATGCTTGCACACTGTGCGGAGGACCACCCCCTGGTGTCCAAATGGATCGCTGCCTGGCCCCCCCATGCAAATGCCTCCATCTGGCGTCGGTTGGCCCAGAAGGCTCATTTACGCATCGCAGGACGCCTCGCTGTCCCTGTTACCCTTTACCGCTTCCTTGCCGCTAGATTAAGAGGTGTAACCGCTGCGAGGAAAGCCATTTCCCGTTTTCAGGACTCGGTACTCGATCTTGTCACAGCTGTGCTGGAATCCAGTGTCCCGCCCACTTCAAAACGGCCCAATGCCTTCTCGCCTCGAGACTGGGATGCCCCTGCCACGATAGTTTAGTGCCCCTGCTTGCTTGTGCCCAGTTATTCATTCCTCTGTCTCCTTTCTCAGGCCAGCCTGCCACACTCTTCGCCATTGCTTTGGTGCTGAGCTTCCCCGGACCTGAGGCGACCTCCTTAAGCTAAATGAGTCAATGCCCCATGGCATGTACTTACTTCAGGCCTTTCACCTTTCGACCTCATACTCTGTTTCCACCTGAATGTCTTGTTTTGCCCTTGTGCTGAGTTTGTGGTCAACCCCTGCCCCCCTGGTTCACCCTCATCCAGACTGTCTCCCCCTCCCCCAGTACTCCCTTTGGCTATTTTTCGCAGAGGGATCCCCCCTGTTTGGGCTGGCTGCCCACTGGGGTCAGCGGTGCGTGTGGGGAGCCTCCCCTTGTCTATTTTTTCTCCGAGGCTCTACCACTGTGTGGCCGACCAGGCAGTGACCCGGACACGTAACACCTGGAAGGGCAGTGGCACCCCCGAACCCACGCAATCCCTGTCTGTACCCCCCACACCAGCACATAGGCACCCTTCTAGGTTTATGCTTGTTCCTACCCACTGTACACTGTTTTCTGATGAGATGGGAATCCTGTTTTGGGTTGCTGCCCACGTGGGAGGTACCCCTGGATGCTGCGTTGCCCTAGCGGCTTCGCGAGAGGGCGACAACCCCCATGAAACCCCCATGTACACTTCTCTTTTTGCACCGCAACAATCTCTGCCCCGCACGTCCGAGCGGCCATCCCCGTAGCCCCTGACCCTGCCTTATGGGATGAGGTTATAAGTTGTATGATGGGCTGGCCCTCTCCTGATATGGACATTCACGTGGGACTCAGATCGTGTATTATAGAAACAAAAAAAAATACATTCCTGTATCTGGCGCTCGATTTCTTCAACCTGTTCCTGGGGAGCGGGGTAGGGACGACATCTTACTCGCATTTTCTCAAACTGAGAATTCAGTTTCTGGTCCACCTCTACCAGCTCTTTGCAGGATAGGGGAGGCGGGAAGGCATCAGACGACTCCTCATAGGTTAGAAGCAATTTCTTAAGTTGAGGGTCAAGGTTCAGACTTTCAATTTTCTGTTGCAAATCCTCCTCAGCATGGAGGTTGCTCTTTCCAAGTTCATCCTTTTTCTACCGATCAGCATTTTCGGCAGGTAGCGAGCTGTCATCCCATTCAGGGGAACACTGTTGCCTGAAGTGTAGAGAGTACACCAGGGGTACCTCGGGGTCAGGCAGCGTGTAGAGCTTATCATCCTCCTCAGACCAGATGGAGGATTTCTAGGTCCGTCTGAGGGATTGGAGTAGCTCTTGGCACTCAATACCTTCGGCTCTCAGCTACAACATTCTTCGGAGCTCTTGGGTGTCAAGCTCTGACAGGGGCGTGTTATTAGACACAAGCCGCGCTAGAGCGCCAGAGCACTGAGCTGCGGGTTCTCCTGAGCATGTATGCCGCACAGTTTTCCCAACAGGGGAACGTTTTTCTGAGGTTGACACCACGTCTACCTGTTCCAGCAACAGCTGGGCCAGGAAGGCACTGTGTTTGAGATCTACACAGCTGGGGTCAACTGGGGGAATAGAGCTGGCGATTAAAGACAGCTGATCGTCGGCATCTTCTCTCACAATAGCAGGTTCAGGGTCATCATCGTACGATTCACACCCTGTAAGTGTGGGGGAAGTGTGCTCAGGGGATCGTTTCTTGAGCGCCAAAAGGGTCAGACCACGATTTTCGGCCATAACCCCCTTCAGTAGCACCTGGTCTAGATCACAAAGGAGTACAGGGTGGAGGGATCCATCAACGATGGATGAGAAACAGGTCGACTCTGGGGCCTGCATAACGGTGTCTGAATTTTCAGGCACGTAAATAGGACCGTCAAGGAGTTGCACTCTTCCTACGGTCATTCAATCCAGCAGTTGACGCCAAAAGGTGTGTTCGCCTAAACAACCAGGGGTACACAGGACCACCCTCCCTTTGATCAGAACCTTCGCGAGCAGAGAGAAGGGAGGGTTAGCCTACGCTAATCCCATCGCTTTCCAGAAGACTTCGAAGGCGTTGTTTAAATGTTTTGAGCGAAACAACTGCATGAAGTGCTGGTGTTGCCTCGCGAGCAATTCAACCTGGATGTCATCCAGGGATACCTGCAGGGCCGCCAGTCCATTTTCAAGGACATGCAGGACCAACTGGTAGTTTTTGGTACGATAGTTTGTCTGTGCAGCGTAGGGCAGCCCGGACTCTTTTCGTCCTCACAGCTCGAAAAGTACGAAGAAGAGGCCACTGTTGAAGTCGCAGTGTAGAGCATAGGGACGTTGGAGAGGCAACATTTTTGCCTCGGGGTTTTCCGCAGAAAGTCGCTGCCAATGACGATGTCAAAGGCTTTGCTGTCCAACACTCTACAGTGTTGCGTCACGGATTCTTCGCCAAGACAAATAGGCACAACGACACCCCCCAGGGAATGGACTTTTCGACCATCCACTACTCTTACCCTACGTACTGGAACTTGCACACCAGTCGTTTGGTGGTTCAAGTGGCGATTAAACCAGTTTTGCCACACTTTTTGAGTAAAATGTGGCGGTTGAGTAGTTGAACCACCGGTTGAACCGGTCGAACCAAAGGCCAGCAGCAGCGCACGCGCCTCAGCGCACAGCAGCGATAGTTAATGAAAATTGGAATTACTGAGTAGAATTACAGCAGTGCGACATTTTTTATTAGTGTTTTGAACCAGAATGTCTAGTACCAATGGTGTTGCAAATTTTCTGGTGGCCAAATAGGGTGGATTGACGCAACCCCGTGCCGAGGATGCACTAGTGGACCTATTCACCAGCAATCAACATGAAATGGTTTTATGGGACAGCATTACCGCCCGGGTAAGCTCATCACGGCACATCGCCAAATGACGTCGCGATGGCCAAGCCAAAGTATTCAGTGGGCAGGAAGCTGTGAGGCTTATTCTTGACCTCAACATTACAAAAAGAAGGTGGCATAAGTCTTGCGATCGTTGAACCATAGTTCAACCGCCTTCACTTCAGTGGGTGAACACATTGTGTAGAACCATGCGAACAAGTCGCAGGTGAGCAACGCAGAGGTGGCTCCTTTTTTAGAACGTGAGAAAATCTCAAATGCACCATGTGATTGAAATAGGGTGGGACGGCGGTTGAAC
This sequence comes from Eutreptiella sp. 'Long Island Sound 2002', assembly GCA_964036045.1. Taxonomy (NCBI): domain Eukaryota; phylum Euglenozoa; class Euglenophyceae; order Eutreptiales; family Eutreptiaceae; genus Eutreptiella; species Eutreptiella sp. 'Long Island Sound 2002'. Next base: position 92,230,807 of record OZ038379.1, on the reverse strand, counting down.
CGCTTGAGGAGGGGGTTGAGTAGGGTGCAATTAGGTGTGGTGTGCGAATTCCGGTACATAGGGTATGGCCACAGTCTTAGTTTCCTTGAAAGTTTTTATTAGGCGCCGGGCCACTATAGAGAGTTTTGCGCCGGTGTCAAGCACTGCCCGAAAAACCTTATCCCCAACTTTCACGAGGATCCAGGAGACCCATTCCTCCTCTTCCGAGCTGCCCCCCTACTCTCTATCAGGGAATTTCACGCCCACCTTTGCAGCCATGAGCGATTTGGCCATCCAGGCCAATCACTTCTTCTTGGAGTTAGACTCCTCTGGCGAGGCGTTTTTTCTCTGTAGACACTTCTTAGGGTCACCAGTGGCGGGAGAAGGAGAAGTAGCGGGCGCTTTACCAGCGCCTCTGGGGGTTATGGTTGGGGGTTCCATCACTGTCACCCCCTCTTCCCCCCCTTTACCACCCTTGTCACCATTCTTGGGGTTTTTGCAGGGTGTTTGAAATTTCTCGCGTTCAGCCCCTGGCGTTTACGTTTATCACTGTCACGCTTTTTTAGTTGACATTCGGCCTCGTAGTGACAACGTTTGCGACAAAACCCACAGGTGATGGGACACCTGAAGTGATCCTGATGGTTCACTGTTTTTCCATCTTTAGTTTGCTGCTGTCTTTTTACTTGCAGCATGCACCCACTGCGATGATAGCAGTCAGCCCCCCCCCTGTCATTGACAGGCTTAAAGTAGAATAGTGGGGGTACACCTGCTTCTGGTTTCACCTCATTCATGGCGCGTAGGTTACCCGCTCCTTTACCTCCAGCCTTGCTGGGGCTAGTCAGGGTTTTGAACCCTTTCAACTCACCACGATCCGGGGTGGGGTTAGCACCTTTACCCATGTGCGTCTTGACGAATTTCAATGCGCAGGCCCAACAGGTCATCGTACGTCTGTACACTTCGCTTCCTCTCGGAAGTAGACCTGCAATCTTCCCACGTACTTAGGGGGATTTTACCCACAAGCCACAGGTGGGGTTGAGTGGGTCCATAAGAAACCCTCGGTTCAGCCCCGAGAACAGATACTCCAGGTCGCACACATATTCAGAGATTCGCGCAGCACAATTCGGGGAGCATAGGAAGCTCCACAATCTGTGTGCGCACACTGAGGTCCGTCTCATAGACACAGAAAGCTTTCTCCAGTCTTTAGAAAACCTCAGCCAACGCTGAACAGGGGTTCACAATCTGTTTAACCTATTTCTGCGAATATTTCCTTTTGCATGAATGCTTCAGAAGCGAACATTTGGTGGCCACCTCCACATGATACTGGCAGGTCAGCAGAGGAAATTCTGCAATTCTGCATTGGGGCAGATGTTTCGGGTCAAACTCCGGCAGCTGCAGCTGGATACTTGCTTGAGCAATAGGCTTCCTACTCTTCGCACCCCCAGAGGTTGGATCTGAAGGGGGCGGTAACTTGCCAAAGAGTGTTGCGAAATCCGTCAGTTCCTTCTTCTCAGCCTCGGTCACGGGGACATCCTGTAGCTCAGCTATGGGGACTGTTTCGGCACAAGGGAGAAAGGGACTGGGGCATGTGCCCTTTGGTAGTTACCTGGAAACCCTTGACCTTTTGAGATCATCGGCGAGCGAGGTCATTACTGGAGAAAGTGAGGCCATTGCAGGTTTGGTTAGGGGTTCACTGATATGCAATTTCCCCCTTCTAGCCTGAGGGCTGTTACATCCCAATCTTCAGATCCGGATAACAGTTTGGCCAGCAGTTCTGCTGTACGGTCAAGAGCACCATAGGTTGGCCCTGGGATATGAGAACCCTCCGCGTAGACTGGATATGCTTCTGTGGTTCTCTTTGCTGGTGGTAGTTCTGGACGCCAAGAGGGTTCTTCGCGTGCACACTTTCTGAGTCCCTTTTTTTTTCCATTGACCCTCAGAAATTTGTTGATGGATCCACCAGTAGTCCAGGCTACTCGGTGATTGGTCAAAATCATGGGCTGTTCAAGTTCTGGGGCAATTTTTGTAGATTTCTGATCATAATCTCAATTTCCGAGGCCCAATTTACGCTTAGGACCTTCCATTCTGCACCAGGCCGCCATTTCACTCACCCTGAGGTCATCATGAACTTCCCCCTATTTGGGAGCTCCAATGCCGCCGATGACGGCCTTGCAGCGCTTTTCAACTATTCGCCGTCGCACCTCTCTTAAAAAAACAAGCCTCGAATTCGCCGCTGCAAACACGCTTTCCTTCACGCCAATATGAAGCCGTTGACGGCAAAATATTTGACACACGCCAACGCATTTCCGTTTCTGAGGTCTACCACTGCCTTCAAGACTACTCCGAGTTTCACCTGGATGTGGAAGGCACCGATATTCAGCCGCCTTTGTTGCGAGCAACTCAATGGCAATTTTGGGCGAGGCAGGCTCTCTTCCTCCGCACACAATAACTACAACGAGCTTGAAAAACTATTGTTTAAACACAAGCGCTTTTACCCAAAGCCATACGATTTGGACTACTCTCAAACTGAAGCCAAGAAGTCTCAACCTACCGCCACCCCGTGGGCTAAACAATTACGAACCGTGCTAGATAAAGCCAAAGAGGAGAACAAAGACCTCAAAGGATGGCTTGTTATTCCGGCGCGGGTTGCTCAAGAGGTGGCCGCCACCTTTCGCATGCTAGGCTCATCTTCCGCCCTTTTTACATTCCTTCCTTACATTTCTAGCGTGCTATGTATGCACGGAGTGCAACTCCTGGACGCCTACAAGGTCAAGAAGGACGGCAAAGACTCCCACGAGTTCCGCACAAGCGGCCATCAAGCGATGCCGTATGTTGCCTTGCTCCTAAACACCTCTTCCTTCGACGGATCCCGGTACGAGGACATCAATTTTAAGTTTGAGCTGTTCCGCTTCGCCGCCAAGCATGCTCATCTGACGGTGCGTGAGATTCGGTTGCACAAAACACAACAATTTGAAGTAAGCATGGAATTCCTTGATCACATCAAGCCTACGCCGCAGAGAGAGAGGGACAAGTCACAACCAAAACAACGCAAAACTGGAGACGCGCCTGCATTCATGAAGCTAATCAATGAAATGTCTGTCTCGCTCTAGCAAATGTTTCGGTGAACACCAAGAATGCATACTACCCATTTGGCAACATTGTTCCTTTCGAAAGCCCACATTGGGCCTACTACCGATTTGATAGGAAACTCTCGTTCCGCTCTGCCGACGAGCACATGTTTAAAGTCCGCAAGTGAGCCCAATTCCTCACTGGAGAACTGATTGCAATGGACATGCACGCTTTGCCGTCTACCGAAGTCTATCGTGCCGTGATCGCTAGGGACAGGAAGGAACGTAACAAGGACTTACAAGCCCCTGAAATGCTCACCATGATGATGGCCAACCTTCCCGGGGGCAGAGGTGCTTCGCCGCCCTTGGGGGCGATGTTCCAGTCTAAAGATTCCCTTATCTTGGCCATTGACACCACTCACGCGCCGTGCGACGTCATGAGAACCGGTGTCAAGATCTGACGGCAACACAAGGTCCGCGCCTTGCAGTGCCCGTGAGCGAGCCGACGCAACGCCGGCCCCGCTCTCCTACAACTTGTCTAAAGCCCCAAAAACCGCTGTGCTCCTAGTGGCCCCGAGAGCTGCGCACGCCCTTGACTTGCGCGTCCAAGCAGGTTTCCTTGGCCCCTACGTATCCCTCAAACCTACGTGGCCTCCCTACGAGCACCAACAAGTCCACCTCGTGGTCTACAGGAAAGAAGAGTCCGCACTGGTAGCGCATGATTTCAAATATGGAGACGCCGCGTTCGCCCCTTTGCACCGCAGCCTCCCCGCCCTCGAGAAGATTCTTCCCGCCCAAGACCCGGACATGGCCGAGCATGAGCAACCCATCGTGCAGCGCCTCCAAGCAGGCCCCGCAAAGGGATCCACGGCCTTCATATCCCAGCTTGTCTGCGCCCTGCGCGAACGGCCCGCAACGGGGCTTACTGAGCGTATCAGCGAGTGGAACGCGGCACCAGACCACACCGATGCTGCTGCGCCGACAGCGGGTCCAAGCCGCAACGAAGAGATGTCGGAGACGATCGTCCAGCTGCTTGCTCCACTGGAGGGCGAAGCAACAACCCTCCTTCCCACCAACCACGATGCCCCCACCCCGGCTCCGGAGATACAAATTGACCCCCGCCTCCCTGCTGGTTTGTATTACGGCCCTGACGTATTCTCCGAGAGCCAAGAGGAAACTGTAAAAAAAAGGTCCTCCACGACAACACATTGGAAAAATATCACGGGCGCTCCGTCCAGCACTTCGGTCAAGCAAGCCCTGGCAACGTTGGCGCCACGTCCCCTATCCCGAAAGAGTTTTCCTCCATCCTCCAAACATACAATGCCGCGTTGGAACGGCTGGGCGTCCCGCACCCTCCCCCTAACCAAATCACTGGCACAATGTATCTCCCGGGAGAAGGCATTGGCTACCACAAGGACGACCCCCTACTAGGCGACCCGGTGTCCACTTTTGGCTCTCAATCGGACACCACGATGTTCTTTGAAAACCCCACCAACAGGAACACGTTTCGCATCCGCCTGTCTGCCCGCTCTCTCCTTCTCCTCACGGCAGCTGCACGCCACGATTGGCATAATGGGACAACCCGACCGAGGGAGGATGGGGCTTTTGGGCTAACTGTCCCTCGTACCAGCCCTCAGCTCGCTCTAATCCTCCGCCACATTCCGCAGGCAAGCTAACCCATGACTCCCCCGGCCCCCTGGCGAAGTGGTGCGAGTCTACCCTCCCTCGTGTCGACTCTCTATCCTCAACGGACATAGAGCGCTTCACTGACGCGGTGCTGGAGGAAGTAGCTATCAGCTAATACACCACCACCGCACCGTCTCACCCTGCCTCCTCAGCCCTGGTCAAGAAAATCAAAGCGCCCCTAAAGTCCCTGCCCCTCCCCCCCCCGGACATCCTGCTTACCCCGCTTCCATGGACACGCTCAACAAACACGTCAATGAATGGGAAACCAAAGTCAACAAGGCGGCAGCCACCAAGAGCCATCGGTGCCTGATACAGAAAACCAGAGTCACACGCACCATCAACGAGGCACTCAACCACCTCGAAAGCGGAGAAAAAACGCTGAAGCGCCCGGGCACCACGCAGCTCGTCTCCACCCAAAAAAGGGGTCAGCAACATCTTCTTTTCCACGCTCCTCACCCTTCGTGGCAGCCTCGAGTACGCGCCACCAAGCGCACTCGTGGAGCGCCTGCTCACACACTCCCCCGGCTGCCTCGAGCCCACAAAACACAACCCCCTCCCCGACGGAAGGCTTCAGGCCACGCGAGGCAGGCGACGGTGAAATGCGGCAGGGAGCGACAGGAAGGCGACAGGGTGGCAACAGGAAGACAACAGGGTGGCAACAGGAAGACGACAGGCAGGCGACAGGAAGGCGACAGGAGAGCTGCGACAGGAGGGCGGCAGGAGGGCGACAGGGGGGCGACAGGGTGGCGACAGGGAGACGACAGAGAAGCGACAGGAAACAAGACATAGCGAGAGGATAGGCGACAAGAAAGTCGAAAGGAAGACGACAGGAGGGCAACAGGGCTAGCGGCGACAGGGAAGCGACAGGGAAGCGACAGGAGAAAGCGACAGGAGAGCGACAGGAGAGCGACAAGAGAGCGGCAGGGTGTTTTTTTGCGACAGGAAGGCGACAGGAAGGCGGAAGGGAGGCGACAAGAAGGCGACACGAAGGCGACAGGCTTGTAGAAGACGACAGGGGAGACAAAATAGTACATGGATATTTATATAGGTTGATATATGTGAAGAAAATGAGAACCAATGTTTTACATTTATTTGGATTCTTATTAAGGTGTTGTCTCATTGTTTCAGGGATAGACTTTTAGCGTTTGGTGAATTGTAATCCTTTTTGGAATCATTACATTCCATTGTCTTTCAACAGAAAAGTATCTTTGCTTTGTGACATAATGATGGTTCAAGTCAATAGCTAGCAGCGCGCAAGCCGACCGGTAATCCCTACGCCAACCGGCAATCCTGATATGAAAAAAATGCTGTACAGGTATGCAATTTACAACTGTTCAATTTCGTTTTGTGTCTGTTCTGTTTGATTAAGAGTAGTGGTTGAATTTTTCTGTCTGTTCTGTGTGTGCAGGGCGACACAGGAAGCAAGTGAAGAAGAAGGAGAAGAACAACAGGAGGGAAGAATATAAAGACAGAAAGAAGGTGACGAAAAAGACGAAGAAGGAGCACAAGAGGAAGGTACAGAGAAGAGAAGAAAGAAAAGAAAAAAAAAAGAAGACGGGGCCAAGGTCCAAGGTCTGCTTGCCGCTGCTGCTGCTGAAGCTGCCGCTGCTGCCGTGTGTGTTGGATCTGCTGCTGTTTGCTGCTAGCGCTGCTGCTGCTTGCTGGTGGTGGTGCTGCTGCAGCTTGCTGCTGCGGCTTGTGCTGCTGATGCATGCCCATGGATGGTGCTGCTGCTGCTTGCTGGTGGTGGTGCCACAGCTTGCTGCTTTCTGCTGCTGCTGTTTGCTCTGAATGTTATTTGAGTGTTCCCGCGTGCTGTGATTTTCATTTGCATGTTCCCGCGTGCTGTCAGTGTCATTTGCGTGTCGGCCCGTGCTGTGAGTGTTGTGTGAGTGTTTGCGCGCGCTGTGAGTGTCATTTGAGTGTGGGCACGTGCTGACGTGTCATTTGAGTGTCGGCGCGTGCTCTGAGTGTTATTTGAGTGTCAGCGCGTGCTTTGAGTGTCATTTGAGTGTCGGCGCTTGCTGTGAGTGTCATTTGCGTGTTGGCGCGTGCTGTGAGTGTCGTTTGAGTGTCGACGCAGGCTGTGAGTGTCATTTGCGTGTTCGCGCGTGCTGTGAGGGCCATTTGCGTGTCGGCGCGTGCTGTCAGTGTCAGTTGAGTGTGGGCGCCTGCTGTGAGTGTCCTTTGAGTGTCTGAGTGTCGGCGTGTGCTGTGATTGGGCGAACGTGATTGCGCTTGAAACCCCCAGGCGCTCAGCCAAGAGGAGTGCTTCTCTTATCTTGATGCGTCCACAGGATTTTCAGTGGCTACAGCGGATACCAGTGGCGCGCACGACCAGTGTACCCCTGGAATGCAATGAAAGTGCCGTCGCCTCGCAACCACTCGATGTGCGACACACTGGACCGCAAAGCCCCGCAAGCACGGAATCGTTTAAAAGTCTGACGGATTTAGTGACATGCAGGACCCTTCCACGGACCACGATCCTGTGTCGTTCCTCACTGGGCTTGCAGTTGTTCATATATGTCCTCCTCGACCCTCTGTTTGACGTGCCTGCACGCATCGGGTCACTCTGCAACACCTGTGAACCCGTGCCCCAGCCCCTTCCATATGCTCACAACACAATTGCCTTCTATTGTCCACACACACCACTGTGTCGTGTGAAGGCCATGGTGTGAAGTTATGATTCTTATTCAAGCCTGCATTCTCCCCACTAGGGGTTCTTTGGTTGTTTGATCCACAATTGCAAGTGGATCAGGCTCATTCAGAACCTTTCCCAGTCCCTGCTCACCCTGTTGCCGTTGTTGTAAAGTACAGATGCGCTGCTGTTTTCTGCCACCTGCTCCTTTGCTGTGCACCATCCAGATGATTCACGAGTCTTGGTCTGTACACATTTGGGCTCTCCCTCAGTTATTGTTGGAGAGATCATTACTGTCAATGTTGGTGCCAACATTTTTCCAGATTCAATTGATTTATCTCGTAAGGCGCAGATGTGGTTCCCCCTGCTTCTGCAGGCCAATCGCCCTGGGGCACTGAGCAAACTGAGAATGTGACAGAGGGATGTGTTTTGAGGTTGCGATGTGTCAAACTCTGTGCACTGGGCATGGGCTGCAGGCGGCGGCCATCAGGAAATCAGGATGGGCATGGCCAATAAACGGTTTTTGTGATTGTTCACTACGACCGGTTTGCAAATTTTAGTAGAAGGCAGAAAAACCATAAGTAGATGTGGCAAGGAGTGTAAGTCAGTGCATCATCAAAATGGGCTGTAAAAAAAAAAATGTCTGTAAGGGTTCAGCAGTAGCATGGGTTTTTGAACCCTTTTACGGTGGTAAATCGCGGATTGGCAAATACAAACATCAATAGACTAGGCATGGAATGTAAGTTCAAAGCTATTCTGCACCGGCAGCAGCATGAGCTGCAAAAACAACATGTTTGAAAGCCTTCGAAAGCGGAATGGGTATGGAATGTATGATGGGACATTTTTTGGCTCGGCAGGACCAGAGGTAGATTGTATGTTCAAGCTGTTTTTGCATTGGCAAAACCTGGGCCGCGAAAAAAAAAAGGATACAATGGCAGCGTATGGAATAGAAACTGAAGCCTATTTTGCATCAGCAAAAGCACGGGCTGAAAAAAGCAACATGGTTGGTAGGCTTTGGTGTGTGAGGATGTTGTAAGGATGCTAAATAGCCAAATAGATGTGTGCTTGATTTGTAAAGTAGATTGTCCTTTCATCATTGCACCCCAGGAGCGCTATTGAGAATGCATTCCCCAACATCAAGAAGTTTGGCCTTTTTCATCGGGTTAAGAGTCGCGGTGCATCGTACGAATATAACGAGCTGACCTACTTTTTCTTGGCGGCGTGTGTACTACATAATTGTGAGATTCAGTTTGATTCTACAAAAAGGTTGCTAGCCTACAGCTGAGCGGCCATGCAAATGTGCATAGTAGATCGACAAGGGTGTTGGGAATTTAGGATTCTCAAACAATGCAAACAATTGGAGCATTGAACTGCGATTTGCATCATTGCTTTGCACACCTTTGGGGAGGTTCGCTAAGGCGCGATGTGACAATTTGGCCTGAACAAAGAACATTTTTGTTACTATGGAACTCCCCCTTTGAGGTGTTTGTGGCTCTCCGCGTCGAATTACTTTTCACAACCAAATCATGCCATTTGCACAGATAAATGGGAGGTCAAAGAATGAGACCCCAATAATGGATATGCTTGCCAGCGACAAGATGGTGAAACACAAGGCAAAAGGGAAAAATCTCAACAACGACAAGGTTTCTTCTTTCCTCGCACCCAAGAGCGCCGAAAAGGCGACAGGCAGGCAACAGGAAAGCGAAAGGGAAGCGACAGGTAGGCGACAGGCAGCCTAGAGGAAAGCGACAGGCAAGCAACAACAATGCTACAGGGGAGCGACGGGGTAACACATTGGGTGACGAGGAGGCAACAGGGAGGTGACAGGGAGGCGACAGGGAGGCGACAGGAAGGCGACAGGCAAGCAACAGGCAAGCGAGAGGCAAGCGACAGGAGAGCGACAGGTTACCACATTGGGCGACAGGGAGGCGACAGGGAGGCGACAGGGAGGCGAAAGGGAGGCCACAGGGAGGCGACAGGAAGGCAACAGGCAAGCGACAGGCAAGCGACAAGCAAGCGACAGGAGAGCGACAGGCTACCTCATTGGGCGACAGGGAGGCGACAGGGAGGCGACAGGGAGGCGACAGGGAGGCGATAGGAAGACGACAGGCAAGCGACAGGAGGGCGACAGGGAGGCAACAGGAAGTAGCGATAGGAGAGCAACAGGAAGGAGTGATAGGAGGGCGACAGGAGAGCGACAGGAAGGCGGCACGCAAAAAGTAGCTTGGCGACAGGGAACAACAGGAAGCGACAGGAAGCGACAGGATAGCAACAGGAGGGCGGCAGGAGAGCGACAGAGAAGCGACAGGGGAGCGACAGGGGAGCGACAGGGGAGCGACAGGGAAGCGACAGGCAAGCGACAGGGGAGCAACAGGGGGCCAAAAGTGCCAAAAAAACAACAGGGAGGCGACAGGAAGGCGACAGGATGGCGACAGGGGAGCGAGGCGGCCGGAATCTATTACCTGGGAATCATTCCGGAACACGGTAAAAAGATCCAAGCCTAACAAGGCAGGGGGGCGGGACTTCACAAACAACTATACTTTGCACATCTCCCCCCTCCCTTTTCTGGCGGGTGTGCAACCACTACCTCCACCAGCCCCTGCCCGAGAAATGGCTCAAAGCCAACTATATCTTGCTTCTAAAGCTGGGGGACGTAATGAACCCCGTAAATTAAAGGCTTATAGCCCTGCTGAACAGTGTTTACAAAATGATTGCAACACACGCCAACCAGAAACTATTGGCAGCGGCCATCGAACACTCCATCATACAGCCCACCCAGTTTGGCGGGCTCCCCAACCGCAGATGCCAAGACCACATCTTAAACCTTTTATCATCGTTTCGCGTGTCAGCCGGTAGGTACAGCCTTTACATCAATTTCGACAAGACTTTTAACTCCGTCCCCCACACCACTCTTTTCACATTGCCGACACGCCTGAACTTCCCGACACCCCTTGTAAGGCTCATTCAATACTTATACCGTCCCCCTGGCGACTTCCCGTTCGTGTCAGGGAACACCCACTCCTCCCACCTACAAAGCAGAGGAGTTCGGCAAGGATGCCCCATGTCGCCCATCCTTTTCTGCCTTTACTTGAACGTGCTCCTTTTAGCCTTTTCACTGCACCTCCCTCTTCACACGAATCAGGCCACGCCTTTGTTGACGACCTCCTATACCGATCCGAAAGTGGGGACCGAAGACAGCAAATTTTCAATTTTTTCGACACGGTTGCCAGAGGGTGGGATCTAGACCTCAAATCAGTAAAACCTACCGACCTCCCCCTTGGGCACCCCCCTATTAACAACCAACCAGAAAACTGGGCAACCACACCAATACTATAAGTACCTAGGGGTGTACATCTTCACCACCAACCACGCGACACAAACACTGGCGTTGGCTAAGTCAAAAGTACGCTCATTCTTCACAATCCTCCAACCCCTCCGGCTCACCCTTTCGGAATATGTTCTCTCAGTAAATGTGCAGCTCATCCCTATTTTCTCCTACGGCCTCATGGCACACCCCCTGGCCCTGAAAGAGTTCGGAATCCTCCAAGCCATGATTTGGCAAATCAATGCGCACGACCCCCCCCCAGAGAGGGCCAACAGGATTTCCCGACTCTTCTCTCACAAGGCCTGCTACGCCCCCCGCCACCATGGAGGCTTGGGAATCCGCCATTTCACTTTTTACCTTTGCATGGCCATTGTGAACACCGTGGTCAGGGAAATCCAAGGGGGTTGTCCGCTCTCAACAAACGAGGCTTTTGCCGAGGCAATGCTTTCCACCGCACGTAATACCACCCGAGACATCGTCATGGACGCGTGCCATACCATAGGCCTTCGATACCGCAGCACCAGCCTCTGAACCTCATGCCCCCCCTCTCTCTTCCTCCTGAAGGAGAGGATCCAAGCCAGGTTCCAGGCAACCAAACCACCACCGCAGTACAGCAACTTCGGCAACCGGCTAAGACTAACAGCCCAGGATCTAGGATTCCACTTACGAACAGTCACGGAAGTACACAACGAATCAGCCACTCTCCGGTTCTAAGACAGCACCACCCACACCGTCAAAGACCCTAGTCTCCACCGTAACGCACCTTTCAAATCCCAGACATATCAATTCACCCCCGACTAACGGGGCGCCAAGAACTGCTTACCACCTCCCTTCTCCATCCCCAAGAGTACATCCCAACCCCCCCCCCCCGGGCCACACGGCGGAGTCCAAATCTGTTTGTCACTGCATGGCGAGCTATACCGGCTCCCGGATGAACCTCACCCCCTTAAACTCGATGACCTCAAGGAGAGGGGCTGTGATGCGGCCCTTGCCCTCCCCCACACATCCTCTGCCGACACTACCTGGGTGTACCTGGATGGCACCGCGGGCGCCTTGACCTACAGGTCTGCAGCCACCCTTTTTTTCCCCAGCGGCACCTGATGGGTCCTGTGCCAAACATCTCCGTACCAGTCCTCAGAGGGTTCGGAGTTCTGAGCGGCTATTATGTTCCTACGATGGGCCCTCTTGTCTCACCCGGGCCTCATCTTTGCCTTGCTAGGGGACAACCTCCACGTTGTGACTGTTCTCTATCCGAGCACCCCCTCAGGCCTTCTGTCGCGATGACCAGCTGGCACCTGGGAGCCCTCCTTTCAATCCATCCAGACCTCCCTACGCCCAGGAATGATCCAGGGATGGGCGTGGATCAAGGGTCACGCCGGACCTTAAGGGAAACGAAATTTCGGATGCTTACTCGTAGTGGCCTGCCCCGTGATGGTCTGGGACCCCTCCCCCCTCCCCCTCCGATGGGGTGCATATCCGAAGGCCCCCTCCCCGTCACTCACAAACTCACTACTGCCCCTATCAAGCATCTCATCCCTTGCCACAAACATGAAAACATCCTCGTGCAATCCAGCCTCCATTTTTACAACCACACTTCATGGTTCAAAGGCATCTTCTTCAAATGGTCCTCCGGAAATTTCAACATGGCGCCATTTTGCCTTCCACGATGACTTATGTCCTTGCCATTGCCACGCCTGCCCCGACTCACACCCAATGGATGTCATCTCCTCCGTCTCACACTGCCCGAAGTGTGAACACCTGGTACAGACCTACATCCAATGCTTGCTCCCCCCCTTTGCCACGGTGGTCTCCCAATGGTGGTACGCATCCTCACATTTAGGAGAGCGGCGCAACTTCGTCCGGGGGCTGGTCCCTAAGTCCGTGAACACAAAACTCAGAACCCCCCCCTCCGGCCGAAGCAAGCCAGCGCACTGTCATGACTTAAAACTCGCCCTGATGGCTCTTGTTCCCTTCCTCCTCAATGCCCTGTACCGCACGCTGGAGTGGCTTAACAACCCCCCCCCCTCCAAGCCCCCTGACTTCCCCGACCGGCCCAAACGTTTGGAGGTGCTCCTGGTTGCCGTATAGCACCTCACACACCGCCCAACAACGCCCCCCGCGCCCCTATCACCCTATCTCCCGCCTCCCTGACAAGGTGGCACGCAAGACTCCAAAGCGCCCCCGCCCCCCTTTCACCAGCGGCACAAACCAAAGCTCGAAAGGCAGCCTGCCAGCCCCGTAAGCCAATCTGCCCTCTATCGTTGAAACGGAATACCGCGAACCAACCTCAGCAAGAACCTCCGCCCCCCAAAAAGCCGCTCACGATCCGGGACATGTTCAACCCCCCCCCCCTCGACCCCCCCCCTCACTACCTCTGCCCCTGTCCCCTCCCCTTCTCCCCGCATAACGAGATTCTTCACACCAGCACCCCCCTCCCCCGCGAGCACTACGGCACATTAGTCCTCAAAATCATCCAACACGTCATCTCTTTGAAAAAGCCAGGCTTAAAGGCCCCTTTCATACCAGCCATCGACAGCCCTGTCACGGCGTCATCAATGGACACTCACCACTCTGGCGCTCACACATTGCTTCTGCCAAGAAGTCCTGCACTCCCCACTGCCTCCCCCCACTGCCCAAGCCGTCATGCTCTAACCCTCAAGCAGCAACCATACCGCCTTCAGGTAGGTAGGTAGGTAGGTGCTCTCGGTCGTGGAGAGGCGCCCCATGGTTCCCCCTGGCGTCGCCCCTGTGACGAACAGGAAGAGGTTCCGCGCGTGAAGAGGGGAGGCGGCTTACATCCCGCTAGACCTGACTGGTGGCCCCCAACAAAGCGGCCCTGGGTAACACCGGGAGGGCTGATCGCCGCCAGCGTGACTGCTCGTCATGCCGGGAGGGTGGGCCCCCGTGCTTGCGGACGTCCCCTCCTTTGGGCAGAACCCTAGGGGTTCACCGGACTTCCTGGCGTATCCCGTTCCCAAGGCATGCATGCATGTTCTTGGTACTGGGGTTCCGAGGTGCTTGGGTGTCGCACGCTCCGCCTCGAGTCCCAAAGCAGCGCAGGCCTTAGGATGCAGCCTTACCCCTGGTCTCCGGATCTCGTTTGGCCGGGTCACCTGCATGGCACGGGCTGCCTCCGTGCCCGGGCTATTGACACTGGGTTTCCTAACGTTGCGTGGCGCTTGTGTTCGGGTCTGGGTTGTGGTTGGGTTCGGGCTTCGGCTGCGCCCCGCCACTCCTGGCTGGGGTTTTCGGGGGTGTGTGCGCTTGTGTGTGCGCTCCGCTTGTACCCTGCCACTCCTGGCACAGGTGCGCGGTGTTGGTGTGTGTGGTTGCATTCGGGTTCCGGCTGCGCCCCGCCACTCCTGGTTGGGGTGTTCTGGTGTGTGTGTGCTGGTGTGCTTGCTCCTCCTGTACCCCGCCTCTCCTGGCTGGGGTGTGTGGCTTGGGTGTGTGTGCTTGGGCTCGGGTTTTGGCTGCGCCCCACCACTCCTGGCTGGGCTGTTGGGCTGTGTGTGTCCTCGTGTGCGCTCTCCGCTTGCACCCCGCCACTCCTGGCTCGGGTGCGCGGTGTGGGTTTGTGTGTTTGGGCTCGGGTTTAGGCTGCGCCCCGCCACTCCTGGCTGGGGTGTTGGGCTGTGTGTGTGCTCGTGTGCGGGCTCCGCTTGCACCCAGCCACTCCTGGCACGAGTGCGCGGTGACCCAGCCACTCCTGGCACGGGTGCGCGGTGTGGGTACGTGTATTTGGGCTCGCGTTTCGGCTGCGCCCTGCCACTCCTTGCTGGGGTGTTGGGCTGTATGTGTGCTCGTGTGCGCGCTCCGCTTGCACCCAGCCACTCCTGGCACGGGTGCGCGGTGACCCAGCCACTCCTGGCACGGGTGCGCGGTGTGGGTGTGTGTATTTGGGCTCGCGTTTCGGCTGCGCCCCGCCACTCCTGGCTGGGGTGTTGGGCTGTGTGTGTGCTCGTGTGCGCGCTCTGCTTGCACCCAGCCACTCCTGGCACGGGTGCGCGGTGACCCAGCCACTCCTGGCACGCGTGCGCGGTGTGGGTGCTTGTGTTTGGGCTCGGGTTTCGGCTGCACCCCGCCACTCCTGGCTGGGCCGTTAAGCTTTGTGTGTGCTCCTGTGCGCGCTCCGCTTGCACCCAGCCACTCCTGGCACGGGTGCGCGGTGTGGGTGTGTGTGTTTGGGCTCGGGTTTCCGCTGCACCCCGCCACTCTTGGCTGGGGTGTTGGGCTGTGTGTGTGCTCGTGTGCGCGCTCCGTTTGCACCCAGCCACTTCTGGCACGGGTGCGCGGTGACCCAGCTACTCCTGGCACGGGTGCGCGGTGTGAGTGTGTGTGTTTAGGCTTGGGTTTCGGCTGCGCCCCGCCACTCCTGGCTGCGGCGTTGGGCTGTGTGTGTGCTCGTGTGCGCGCTACGCTTGCACGCAGCCACTCCTGATACTGGTGCGCGGTGACCTAGCCCCCCCCAGACCCCGCCTTCTATCGTTGAAACAGAATACCGCGAAACAACCTCAGCAAGAACCCCCGCCCCCGAAAAAGCGGCTCTCGATCCGGGACATGTTCAACCCCCCCCCCCTCCTCGACCCCCCCCCTCACTACCTCTGCTCCTGCCCCCTCCCCTTCTCCCCGCATAACAAGATTCTTCACACCAGCACCCCCCTCCCCCGCGAGCACTAACGCACATTCGTCCTCAAAATCATCCAACACGTCATCTCTTTGAAAACGCCACGCTTAAAGGCCTCTTTCATACCAGCCATCGACAGCCCTGTCGCGGCGTCATCAATTGACACTCACCACTCTGGCGCTCACGAATTGCTTCTGCAAAGAAGTCCTGCACTCCCCACTGCCTCCCCCCAGTGCCCAAGCCGTCATGCTCTAACCCTCAAGCCGCAACCATACCGCCTTCAGAAATCAGGCAGAGGCCGAGGCTCCGCGGTTGTCTATAACGGGGCTGCAAAGTCTCATTGAGATGGGGCAGAGGAGAACAGCATTGCGCAACCGTACTCAGTTCGCGATTGAACTTGGTCTCGGGCTCCTGCCCCTCCCCGAAAGTGCTTGGCGCGTAAGAGCCTTTCCCCCCGGCCTGGCCAGCCACAAAAGGCGCCGTTCAAAGCAGCAAGAGTGTTCTCTGCATGGTGGTGTAGTGAATGTAGGCCAGGGGGTACCTCTCAAGCGTATGGACAGGGAAGCTTTGTCGGCCAGGTCGGTCTGTGGACCCGAGTAGTAGTAGGAGTCAATATCAGTCTGAGGTGGAGACCCTAGGGCTTCGATAGGCTCTTCACCATCCTCTCCTCATATTGACTGATCAGAGTCCTTGTGCCCATGTACTCATCCATCCGCCTCTTCAGGTCATCCTGCTCTCCAACGACAGTGGACGACGAGGCAGGACAAGCCGAGCGGGAGAGGGAGACTCCAACACGCCTGTGAAGGTGCTCTGGACTGTCACCACGGGCCGTCAAGTCCTCTGTGGTTAATGGTAGTCGTCGCCCTCCAGGTTCAGTTCTGGGCGCCACCACTTCAGGTTCTCTGGGCGCTTCTTCGCCCCCCCTTCTGTGATGTACTGGATATTCTTGAGACCCAGATGCGACCCTGAGTCTGGGCTCAATGAGGTTGAGGCCACTGCCCAGCTGCACATGCCTGACCGGATATCTTCTTGATGACATTGCCAGTGATGGGATGGACATGTTCTTCAGCTGGTATTGGAGTGTGTATTGCTCTGCTTGTTCAGGGTCGGTTCGAAACGAAATTCAAGAGATACCTCTGCTACCAGAAAGATTATCCTTCACTAGTGCCCTGTAGGTTTTGATGAAATCCCGCAGGTTTTTGAAGTTGGAAAACAGGACCACAGCAGCAAGTAGAGCATGAACAGGATATGGATCGATTCAACGAATATTTTTGAAATCCAATGTATCACAGAAGGGTTGCGGATAGACAATGAAAGATTAGATACAAAGATTCAGTCACAAAAGGACAAATCAAATGATCTATATATAGAAAACTGACATACGTTCGGCCTCAGCAACAGTCCCAAGCACCTCATGTGCAGCTTTTGACATGCAATGGAGTAAGTCAGGAATCTGTGGCATGTAAGGTGGACCAGACACAGGATATAGCGTGGCCAGCATGTCCAAGCAACTAAATTCAGAATCAGTTAAGACGTAGGCCCGCAATAAGTAGGTAAAACAATCCAGTATAGGGGTCCTATGGTGGAAGAATAATAAAACGCATACCCGCTTGGGTGCTATCATCCTTTCTACATAGCATATCGTGACCTGGCGGGTAATTTAGCCTCAAAGTCCAAATGACCCGTGGGATGGCACGTCAACGTGGTGCCATTCCACCAACCAATTGAAATGTTCCTACCTATGAGGCACCCGGGTTGTGATCCGGCAGAGGGACGTCATGCAAGTGGCAATGCCGTACTTTGTGTTCACGGAGGCCATGGTGTCATGCTTGATCCACGGTCGGAATATTTCTCATATTTCCTAATTCGAGTTTTGCAGTCATGTAGGCAAGAGTGAGGATGGGCCATCTGGGGCCACGCTTATGTTGAATCCATCCGATGATGCCATTGCGTCGTGTATCATTTCTTTGTGTTTTGCAATGTACCATATGGACGTCATCGATGTTATTTTGTCGCGCATGACCTCCGTGAATCAATGTCTTTTGTTAATCTGTTGAACCGAGAGGTTGTGTTTGCATGGTGTCATAGTCCGTAGTTCCATGTGCATGGTACATAAAATTGATTCTTGGAGTAGTGATGCAACATCGTCTTCGATAATCGCATACTCTTTTCCAGGGCTTCACTTATACTTCTGTTTCTTCCTCTCCCTTTGCCCGACATTGTCTTATTTGTTCTCCTCTCCATGATCATGTCCATGTATTGACGTGGGTACACTCAATCCAATTTGGAGATCGATTGTGTCCACTTGAGTAGTCATTCGCATTCATTGATCAAGTGTTTGGCTCTTATTACAAGGGTTGCCAACGGGTGTACCTACGGGAGTGGTTTGGAGTTTGTGGCCAAGAGTTGCCAAGGGTACTTGCAAGAATTTACCACTTTGGACTTTGTGAAACATGGAAGCGTTGGTGAGGTCATGGTCGATGGCATCACGGGAAAAAGGGTGGAGAAATCGGGTATAGGCAGTACAGCCCAAACAATGGCAGGGACCTGTCCTACAGAACTCCTTTATGGTAGCAGAGGAATACCTGCCGCCTACCGCCACCCGGGTAGCTTGGGCACGCATGAGCCCTGCCCAATTGGACCCCGGGTCACCATTGACGATACAATCCGGGAATCGATGGTGGAAGCCCGAGAAGACAGAAGACACTCGGAGAGAAGAGTGGGTACCGACATGGAGGACATCGTTACCTTTCCCGAAGGATCATGTGGAAAATGTTGTCATCTCCGAGTACCCGCGGAAGAATTGGACGACGTCACGAGTTGCAGCAACGGCTTAGAGACTAGGTGCTACCGCAAAAGCGGTTTGCCAAAAACGTCCAAGGGAGATGCGGAAAGGGCGATGGAAATGACGCCGAGCCACGTCTGCCAGATGTTCAGTGGTTACACTTCGGATGATGCCGGCGCAAAGCCAGATTTTCAGGCAGGACGATCGCACACCGCCCCAAATCCTGAACCTCCTCAAGACGCAGAACGAGAATCATTGCCGTCAAGGGGAGCTACCACCACCGTCTTAACGGACAGGGGCGATGGTGAAGAAGTTGGGAGGATGGACTGTGACAGAACAGGCGACACCGTCATGGCTGGAGGACAAGAGCGTGGAGCTCCGAGGAAACTGCCACGGGATTGTGAAGGAGATGACCGCCATCCTGACAACGACACCAAGAAGGCGGCGTTTCGGAAAGCTCGGAGTGGCGATCACTGCCATTGCCATCATGTGGACTTCCTCATCAGAGGTTATCCCCGGGTGGGCAAAGATGCCCTCATTCAGAAGCTCGGCAAGTCGGATGACCCCAGCTTTAGAATCGTTGAGGACCAGGCAATCTTCGACAACGATCAGAAGACAAGTCGGTTAAATCAAGAGGAGAACGAGGCCAAGTTGGAGAGCATGCTGATACAGCAGCAACGGGTGGTGGACACCATGATCCAGTACTTGCAGACAGTCGAGAAAAGGATGAGGGAGTTGGAGAACCGTGCAGGAATTCCAATGCCCGTCCCAGGACCAAGCCCCGACCTGCCACGGGATCCTGCCCCCGAGTGGTTGCTGAGACAGGTGATGACCTTGAGAACAGCGGCAGATGGCGTGGCGCCCATGGAGGGTCCCGTTGAATCGGCGCCTTATGGGCCGCGACAGGTTGACCCCTCGCTATTGAGGCACATTCTACCATTTTCGCAAATTCTCATGCTGGGGGAGAAAACGCCGGAAAAATGCTCCAGGACTTGTACGCCCAAGCAGGTTACCCGTGAAGAGACCCTTGAAATGGACATGACTAGTCCTCCAGCCGCGGCGACGTCCGACCCCAGAGCTGCCTATGCGGCACGTGTGGACAAAGAAGCCTCGAGGTCAGCGGCTCGGCGAGATGGGTCAAGTAGAGGAGCGGAAGATCCATGGGTGCGCGATCCGCGGTCGGGAGTTTGGACTATTGGAGGTCCGAGCGTGAGAGGAGCTGAGCCCCGGGCGCGTGAGGACACCGAAATCAGGGGTGTATAATCCCACCCCCCAGGCGATGGGAGTTCGGGAGGATCCCGCCTCAGGGTGTCATCGCTTCGGGTGTCGGGGATTCTTCAAAGACCTTCGGCGTTTAAGAATTCCCTACCAGGACGCCAATCCTGCCAACCTCGACGACTTCATCCTCAAATGGGAAGATTTTGTCGGGGAATTCCTGGTTGAGATGCACCAGGATGTCCGTGACAAGTGGGCATCTCGCACTTTCCGACAGAGTTTGGCCTCAGAGTTAGACGTGTATTTACGTGATCAAATTCGGGAGAAGAGGATCAGTAGGGAGGAGCAATGCCTCAAATGGTTGGAGCAAGAAGAAAGGGTTGATGCTCCAAACCAATACCCCTCAACCTGGAGCGTGGAGAATTAGGCTTGAGGGATTGGAGGAGATTTCTCCGAAAGTACCGCCGGCTTCTGGAGCAAGTGGAAGATTGGTCCGGATCAAGCGAGGTTCGCCATCACTTGCGAGATGTACTACCATCGTACTGGAAGAAGCGTGTGGAAGACAATAAAAAGAAGCGGACAAAGGCGCGCTTGGCTGTACGCATTATGTCGCCGGAAAATGGAATATTTTCGGCGAAACCCGAAGAGCCGGACCAGATGATCTCTATGAAGAATTTGGTCTACGAGTGGGTGTTCGGGGACACGGCCGGGTGACGTTTGCTGCGGCTCAACAACCTGGAGTAGAGAACTGGAGAGAAGCTGAGTATGCAGATAACCCGAGCCCGCATGAGCATGGACTCAATAGTGCAATACGTGAGCGTGGAATTGAAGCTGAACTCCAAAAATCAAGCTCACATTAAGGACCGTCACGGCCATGGGAATCGCCAGCGCCGGGACACTGGGAATTATCGAGCCATCCAAGAAGATCAAAACGTCGGCGAAGATCGAAGTCAAGTCCACGGTCCAAGGATGGAAAGACTTGGTCCAGTGGGGAGTACATGACTCCGGAAGATCATGAAGATGCACACTTCTGTGCGTTCGTTGCCCACAACATTAAAACGTATGGTCATGACAAGGCCAAGTGGAGGAAAGCACCATCGCGTCAAGGAGAAGAGCCGCGCAGATTTGGAAATCCTCCGTTGAGCTTTACTGAGTACCTGCGGGAACATGGTGGGTGCTTGGTGTACTATGGAAAAGGGCGATCCCACAAGCACGACCACATAAGTCGCAAGGTGTACGAGGAGGACAAGCGGGCATACTTCCAGGACCACCCCAAAAAGGTTCCCAAGGAGAAGCGCATTGAAGAATGTAAAAGAAGACAAGCTGATGGAGGTCGACATGTGGGATCAAGCCACGGCGGCGATCGGCGGATTCGGCGAATTGATGAGGTTGCCGAGTCGCTAAGGAAGGCAACGAAGGACGTGAAAAATTTGCAAGAACGAATGGGAGGTCAATGCCCCGGTGATTCGCGGCAGGATGGTGCCGCGGTAAACCGGACCTATAGAAACCCCCATGGGGACTAGACACCGGAGGTCTCTCCGCAACAAATCAGCGAATTCGAAAAGAAGAAAGGTACCAATGGTACCCAAGAGGGCTGCGGAAGAGCCAGGTAGGCTGAGCGTTGCAGGTCCCAGCCCATGGGACACACTTCCAAGGGAAGTATACATGGATTTGGGTGGCACACAAATAAATGATGGAGAGACCACGGAGAGCGCCGTGGATTGGCATGATCAGCCCGAGATCTACAGAATCCGGCATCATACGCTCGAAGTATTGGGGCACCAAAGCGTACTAAAGTTGCATGCTGTGAGAGTTCTCCATACTCCACATAGAGACAAACGACAGTTGCACTTGAAAGTACGAGTACGGTGTGGAATGAAAGAGGTGATTGCGGATGTATTGGTGGATACATGTGCCCAAGTGAGCGTGGTTTGGAACGGATTGTTTTCGGAATAATTTCTGGAGCCG
This sequence comes from Eutreptiella sp. 'Long Island Sound 2002', assembly GCA_964036045.1. Lineage (NCBI taxonomy): Eukaryota > Euglenozoa > Euglenophyceae > Eutreptiales > Eutreptiaceae > Eutreptiella > Eutreptiella sp. 'Long Island Sound 2002'. The sequence goes on along the minus strand of OZ038379.1, from coordinate 92,209,519 downwards.
AGCCGAAGACCAGTGCGCTTGAAGGTCGCCAATTGGAAAGATTTGTGTGGGGGTACCCATGAAGCCACTGTCGTGATCAAACTTTGGGAACCTGATCGCTTGAACTGACCAGATTTGGCGAGGCGGATCGAACTTTCCGGTAATTTTTATGCAGCGGATATTTCCGATTCGGATATTATTATAGGGTATGATTGTATGGTGAGCAACGCCACTGGAGCTCTTTCTCACCGTGCAAAGTTGTTTTAAGAGGAGAAAGATCGTCTTCTTTGGCTTTCTACAGAACATGCCTCCAGATTATCTCAGTGGACCGGAGATGAGGAGGAAAGAATCGTGCCTGCGGTCAAGACTGTGAGTACCAAGTTCAAAGGGGACCGCGGAGGTCATCTCATGGAATATGGCATGGCGCCACAATTGTACAATTGCAGTGTTCAACAACTGGGAGGCGAAAAACCCGAGACAGACGTATTTGCTTCCCGGGATGCCCCGCAGCTAAGGAAGTGTACGAGGCATTGGCACAAGGGGGACTCTGCGTGGTCAGAGGAGTGGAGGCCCATGTACTGGCATGGTGCTCAAGAAGACATCAAACGAACGGAGAACAAGATGATTGCGGATAGAGCAATGAGTATCCTGGTCGTGACGGGCATAGGATCCAGCCATTGTCCGTTGGAGGATCTTAAACCGACTTTGGACTCCAGCACCCTAAACGAGATGCAATTTGGACCTGTTGTTGTTCATCGACGCCAAGGGTATACCAATGCCCGCCCCGGGACAAGCATGGAGTACCAAGGCTTTCTTGGTTGATGGTTCAGAGCGCCAACCCACTGGTGATGAAGCGTTCATCAGGAGGGTAGAGGCCGTGCTGATGATGGTCATGTTGAAGAAAAGACTGAACCCATGGAGAGTGTTGACGTACTCTCTCACGCGAAAATCAACCGGGTTGTTGCCTACATGCCGATGGGCATCCATGACTGAGTGGCTGCTCGATAAGAACGAGCCAAGGCCAAGTCACCCCATTGATGGGACGACGGGGAGTTGGTGACCGGGAATTTCGAGAAGAATGGGTTCACGGCAAGAGGTATTGACCTTTTGGCCCACCAATACGATGGTTCCATAGGGTCGACCCTCCGACATGGGGTTTTTCAAAAGTGGGTGACAAAGTCGACGAATTCCAGCACCCCGCCCGAAATGTTCGAATGTTATGGATGGGAAGGGGCGCTGAACAGTCGATTAACAGAGCATATCAGACGAAGAGATGTCGGACCGGGATTCGGAAGAGGCATACAGCGCCATGAAATCGGTAGTTTGGATACCCCAGCAAGCGGCGGAAGAAGCCCAGGAGAACGCAAAGGTAGCCGAGCTGGGGGACAGACTTATTGAACCCTATCCGCGGCTATTTACTCAAGTTGCCAACAAGAACCCTCCGGATCGCGGGAAATTTGGTACGGCCAAGATCAAGCTGAAACCGAACCGGAGAATTTATCGTTACCACGAATATCAACCCCAAGGGAAACGAGCAGAAGCGATGAAGAAGCTCTTGATGAAATTAATTGAGCGTGGTTGGATTGAATCCTCAGATAGTGAGTGGGCAGCCCGTCCTTCATGGTTCCAAAGAAGGAGAAGGGTGAATTGAGATTGCTTGTTTATTACAGGGGATTGAACGAACAAACCGAGCATGACTGGTACTCGTTCCTCTGATCGAGTCCATCCTACAAAAGCAGCAGAAGAAGCGCATCTTCACGGTGTTGGACCCAAAGCACGGGTACCAGCAGATGCCGCTGCATGAGGACTCCAGGCCATTAACAGTGATGTCCACTCTGCTGGGGCCCATGCAATGGAAGGTAATTCCCATGGGAGCCAAGAATGGGGATGCTGCCTTTCAACGAATGATGGATGATCTCCTACAACCCGTTCGAGATTGTGCCGACCCGTTTGTTGATGATATCATTATCGGGTCGGGCAACGAGGACATGAACGGGAACGAGCTCGTTGAGGCGCATGAGAAGGACTTGCGACGAGTTTTGGGGGTCTTGGACAAGCACAGCATGGTGTGCAAGCCCAGAAAGACCTCACTCTTTGTGAGAGAAGTGGAGTTCGCTGGACATGAGGTTGGGCAGACAAAGATAAAAAAAAGGTAGACGACTTGTTTTGTAACTTGTTAAAAATCTAAACATATTCCCCAAAATGGGAAAGGTGTGTCAAAACGAGTGTGTTCCCTGCACGTATATCATGTGTCTGCGTAAACATGTATTCATATATTTTGGGAGTGCGTTTGGTAGCGCGCGAGCAAAATAGGTTTCTCTTGAAAATGTGATAACAAATATTCAAGCAAACAACAAACAAAGCGAAGCAACAATCAAGAGCAACAATCCCACATTGAGGCAATGCACCCCTCACTCCGGCATAAGTGCATCTTTATTCTCTATGCCGTACCTGGTTCAACCTCGAGTCATCCATATCTGCATTAAGAGGCCCCCGTGCCTCGTATCCATTGCGTCGCCCCATGCATGGGCGAGGCTCACCTCCGCCTACATGCCTATAACGAGGTAAGGGAAGCAACAAAGAGAAACATATAACAATTGGGATACATGAACACCAATATTATGCATATACTATTTGTATGCATGTGAGGAGAACATGCATGAATGAAATAATGCATGCTTCAACCAAACTATTCCACTCGTATGCTTAACCAATCACCAAACTCAACACGCATGACACGGAACATTGCTAAGAATGCGCATTGAATGACTGTACATGAATGAGATGCGCATAGCACTGAAATTCCGCCCTGAAAATCTACATTCGGGCACCAGATAATTCCATTGATAAAAGCACATTCTGAGATTGATAAATCAGGACGATAATTCCACAAAGTGCCATCAGCACTAAATGTTTCTTGAAGAACTGAGACGTCGGCGATGGCGACGGCGACAGGCCAGCCATCCCAACGATAACAGACCACCAGCACTATCTACAGACAAGAATTAGAATACAGCATCGCAGATGTAACCAGAGTGCCCTAAACAGTGTACCTGCAGTTTTTATAACTCCGCCCCAGACGACGCACCAAAGGTAAGGATGTCTGTGGGGGCGCTCTGGTCAGAGGCACAGGGGTGTGCAAGCCCTAAGCACTGTGCCCGGGCAGACACCAAGGCAAACAAGAAAACAACACGACAGTTGGAACAAATCCGCCCGCATAACAAGCTCCTGAGCCTCCCACCACGCCACTGGCAATCAAAGCAATTCACCTAAAGTTCTGCATTTCTCGCAGACTCTGAGAATTATCCAGCTCACACCCCAGGGGGTTCAGGACACAAGTCTCCAGGTACGTGGTCCTCCTCCTTGGAGGCCCTGCAACTAAAAGACTTAGGCAAGCCGACAACCAACGGCAGCAGCTGCCTGTACATTTGCAGAGGGAATAACTGGAAACAGAGAATTCAGAGGGGTCATACCCCAGTAGGAAGCTCAGGTGAAACTCTTAGGCATAAGGGTACCCGGGGCTGCAAGCACTGCAAAGCGACTGTCTTTTTAAATCTGCCTAGCAAAATCTCATCATCACGTAAGGGCTCTGCTTTCTGGAGACCATCAGAAGGGTTGCAAAATTCAGTAAGCCTCTGGAAATCTGGCATCGGCAAAATGAACACAGGCGTCCCTGTAACAAAGGCACAGACCAATGAGGCACAACCTGGAGACAGTCGTGCAGGTCTTCTCTGAAATAACAGAAAAATGACCCGGTCATTGGACTCCGACTGAGCTTCCAGTTTCCAGGAACATGCAGCAATCTGTACTCAATTGATGAGTCAAGCTGAATGAAACATCACCATTTACGTCCTCACGGTGAACATGCAGCAACCTGTGGGCAAGCATGCTCTGAGACTGGCTCTCCGCCAACACACCTGACATCGGTCGGGACCAGATAGCACAGAAATCACATACAGACAGAAGTATGCATACAGTGCATGAAGCAGCTGATATGCTACTATCAACTCGGACAGTGGTGGATTTAAGGTTTGAGGTTTGAGTTTTGAGGTTTGATTTTGCGGGTACTAGACGCCTTTCGGCCCCGGGGGGCCACCTGGTCGGGCCAGGTGATATCCTCCCCACCGGGTCCTAGTGGGGGGCCCTCCAAGACGCACCTCCTGCCTGGTGGCGGAGTCCCCCCGGTTCACAGGGCTCAGAGCCCCGTCCTTCCCCGGCTTCCCCGTTTCGCCACTCCCCGGTCAGTGCATCAATTCGCAGCCGTGGCTGCGGGCGCTTACCCACTGCGTCGCCCCCCTAATGTGTGGTCGCCCGGGGCGCCGGCGCCGCTGGGCCCGTGCTACTGGCTTATCGCCAGTGGGACCCCCTTGGGCTGGCGCGGAGGCTGCCTAGCCTAGGGGTTGGAGCGTGGCCCTGTGCGCCACTACTGCCTTGGCGGGTGCAGTGCCCTGTTTGTATGTGCGCGGCGCTCGCGGCCGGTTTGGGGGGTTTGAGCCGGTTCCTGGTGTTGTGTCTCTCCCGTTTCCCTCTTTCCGCCCCGCGTGTCCCGCGCTGCGTGTGGCGGGCCGTCCTGTCCGGGTGTCCCTTACCCCTTCTCGCTGGTACGCCATTCCACGCGGTCTGTGCGTTCCGCGTGCTCGGTCCGGTTGCCCTTCTGGTTGTCCCCGCGTGCCCTTTGCGTGTGTGTGCGCTCGCGCTCTCGCGGCGTCCGCTCCTCCCTCCCCTTGGTGGTGTGGCCCGGGCACCTCGCGCGGTCCCAGCACTGGGCGCTAGTAGGGCCGTTCCACGTGGTCCATGCCCCTCCGCGTGTCCTGCCCCGGTCCCCTGCTCCGTCTGGCGTGCCTGGGGGGGGCGGTCCGGTCCCGGTTCCCCGCTACTTGGCTTGGGGTCGTGGGGGTGGCGGAAGGGCGTCCCCGGGGGGGGTGCCTTCCACTGTTGCGAGGGGCGTCTGGGCCCAGGTGCTTCCCCTCCCCTGACTGCCCGCCCACTGGGCGGGCTGTTGGGGTCTGCTATCCACGTGCTGTGGGCGCGGGCGTGCGAGTGTGGGGGCCCTACTCTGTCCCCTTGGTCCGCACGCCCTGTGGGGACTGCGTGCCGCGGGGCGGGTCCGTGGCCTTTCTGTGTCGGTGGGCAGGCTGGGGGGGGAGGAGGCGTGCGCCGTGCCCCCCGCTCGTGGGGCCGGGGGGGGCCTGTAGGGCGGGGGGTCGCTCAGCCTCGTTCTGTCCCTCTGCCTTCCCTGGGCAGGCAACAAAGCGGGTGACACTGGCGTCGTTCTGCCCATGGGGGGCATTACGCCCCATACCACTCCGGTTCGTGCTCGCCCGCCTTCTCTGGGCGCGATCTGTGCGGCGTCCTGGCGCGTTGGCGCGGGCTCGCTTGTTCTCCGCGGTTCCTGCGGGAGCCGGCGGCTGGGGCGGGGGGGCGGGCCGCGCTCCAGCTCCTCTCTCGGGCGGGGGGAGGGGGGACCATTCCCCCTGCCTCGGGGGGTGGGGGCCGGGGCCCCCGCGGCTTGCGAGCCGGGGGGGGGGGGGTCGCGCCGCGGCCTCCCTGCTCCCCCTCTGGGTGGCGGCCCGCGGTACCCCATCCTGGCCCCCCTCGTGCCGTCGGCGCACTCCCTTCTGGCGTGCGCGTGCGGTCGGGGTCGCGGAGCCGCCCCGGGGTAGGGGGGGATGAGGGGCGTCACGCGGACCGCTCCTCTGGGGTCCCTTGCAGACCTGAACCCCCCCTCTGCCCTCCCTGAGTGCGCTGTGGTCATGGGAGGGTCATGTGGGGCGCGGCCTCCATACTGTTCTGGTGCGCCGTCGTGCGCCGCCCCCAAGCTTGGTCCGCGCGTTGCTCTGGCACGCTGGTGTGGGCTCGTCCTGCGGCCGCGACCCCCGCGGGAGCAGCTGGGGGGGCTGAGGCGCGCGGTGTGTAGGTCCAGCCGCATCTCCCCCCCCCGTGTCGCGGTCGCTTCTGGGGGAGGAGGGGCGCCTCCTCGGCTCCGGGGGGGCGGAGGGTCGCTCCTGTGGTTCCCAGACTGGGAGGGGGAGCGGGGGGGGGGGGTGGGGGGGCCGCCCCCCCGCCCCCACGCCACGTCGGGCGTGGGCCTGCCATCCGTTGTCTCCGTCGTGCCCCCCCGGGGTATACTCGTGCCGTGGGGGTTGCCGGGCGGCCGCGGGCGTCAGGCGCGGCCTGGTCGGCCGCCAACGGGTCAGTGCGGCGAGGGGGGGGGGGAAGGGGGGGGGGACCCCCCCGCCCTGGTTCGTGCGTCTGTCTTTCCTGGGCCGGCCCCTGATAGGGCCGCTCCGTTTGCGCCGTCCTGGGCGCCGGCAGCGGGAAAGGCGTGCGGGCGCCTGTCTCGGCCGTGGTGCCCCCGCACCCCGGGTGCAGCGGCCTCTTCGGGGAAGGTGCGCGGCTGCCGTTTCTTCGGTCTGCCTCCGTCCGCTCTTGGGCCTGAGTGGGAGGGGGGGAGGGGGAGTGGGGGGGGCCCTCTGGTCCCCTGGCGCCGCCTCCTGACGGCCGAGGGGGGGGCGGCATGGCAGTCCCGGCCCCGGGTACAAGCCATCAGCTGGGGGGTCGCACCCTTCCCCCACCCCCCTCTACCTAGAGGCGTACCCTCATGCAGGCCCTCGCTGGGGCCCTTCGCCCCCTCCGCCGTCGTTGCGCGGCGCTGGCCGGCCAGGGGCGGCCGTGAGGGTTAGCGGTCAGCGGTTAGCGGGCTGCGGAGCAGTAGGTTCCCCCCCGCGCTCGTCGTCTCCGCCCTCCCCCCCGCGGGAGGTGGCGCGCTCTCCTCTAACACGCCGTACCATGGGGGGGGCATGGGTCGGGGGGCCCAGCCCCCCCCCCCACTTTCTCGCGTCCGCCGTTGGGGCCGTCACCTGCGCCGCCGCTTGTGTGGGGGCTGGGGCTGTGGCGGCGGCGGGTTGCGCCGGCGGTAGCGCCAGTGGGCGAGGGCGCTGCGCAAGGCCCGGAGGAGCCAGTTGTTGGCTTCCGCATCCGTGATGCGGAGTACAGCCCCCCCTTCCAGGAAGGCCGGCCACGTCGGCTCCCTGTCGGGCCACGCCGCCCGGATCACTGACCTGAGGACCCTCTCGTGGTCCTTCGGGGCTGCCCACCCCCCCGGGGGTACCTCCTGGTTTCCTCCGTCCCTCAAGAGGAGCACGGCATCGAAGGGCCAGTTCCTCAACCCCCTGGTGGTCCCCTGGTTGGCCCAGCACAACCACCCTTACACCTCTCCCACCAGGGGGAGGGCCTCATTCCCCAGAGGGTCCGGGACCGTGCCCCAGTCCCGGTCCCAGGGCCGGGCCCCCTCTGCCCCTCGCACCCTGGGCCTGCGGCCCCGATGCCGCGCCCCGCCCCCCCCCCCGCCGAGGCCATCCGCGCCGGCTCCGCTCTCGGTGCGGGGGGGGCTGGCTGGTGCTTGGGTCGTGGGGGCCGGGGAGGGACGAGCTCGCCGGCGTCGGGTTCGATGTTGAAGAGGTGGTGGTGGTGGTGGTGGTGGTGGTGGGTGTGGTGCGCCGGCATCTGTTGGATGCCGGGGGGGATGCACCTCACCGGCTGCACGTTCGGCTGCGGGGGCGCCCCGCCCCCCGCCCCCCTCCCTTTGGCCCGCCCTCCCCCTCAGGCTCCCATGCCCCGTCCCGTCTGTGCCTTGGGGCCCGTGGCGCCCTTGCCCTTGCCCTTGGGCCCCGCTCCGGCCCCCTGCCCGTGCTGTGGGTCCCGCCCCCTGTCCCCCACGCCCTGGCCTGCCCGCTCGCTTACCGTCCCTCGCCCCGCCCCCTGCACCTGGGCGCCCTGCCCGCGCCCCTGCCCGCCCTTCCCGTGCCCTGGTCCCTTCCCGGCCCCCTGCCCTGAGTCGCGCCGTCCACTGCCTGCGCTCTGCCCCCCTCCGCTGCTGCGTCCTTGCTCCCTGCCGCGCGTGCCCTGGCCCGCTCCTTGCGCGCGCTCCTGGGTACTTCCCCTGTCGCCTCCTGTCCCCCGTTCCGCGCTCCCGTGGCTTCGCACGCAGCTCTGCATGCGCGCCGTCCCCTCCTTCCTGGATCACGCGCCGGGCATCCCGCTGTCTATGCAGCTGCGGCAGCGTGACGCCTGGCGGCGAGCGCTCGGGCGCCGGGGGGCGGACGTGCCGCGCCCGCCCCGGGGGAACGGGCTTCGGGGGGAACGGCTTCGGGGAACTGGTGTGGGTGTGGGTGGGGTTGGCGTGGGCGCGGTACTTCGCGCTCTCCCTGCCCACTGTTGCTGCTGCGGCAGCCGCCGGCGAGGCGCCCGTGGCCCGTGCAGGGTCCTTCCCTCGCTTTCGTGGCGTGCTGGGGGCCGCGGCGTGGCCGGCCGAGGCGGTGGCGCGGCTCGGCGGGGCCGCGGTCGCAACCCCTCGCGCGCCCTCCTCGCTCCCCTCTGCGGCTGCGGCAGCCCTCGGCGATGCGTCTGGTTCCTACGCCAGGGCTACCCCCCGTGTCGGCGGCGTGCCGGGGGCCGCGGTCCGGGCCGCGGCGTGGCTTGCTGGGGCCGCGGTCTCCGCTTTCCGCGCGTCTGGGGCCCCCTTGCAAGGTGGGGCGGCAGGGCTTGCTGCTTGGGCGGTGGGGGCGGTCACCTTGGCTGACTCAGGCTCCTCGGCCGGCGGCGGCGGCCCTACCAGGACCGCCGCCTCCACCAGCCTCTGCTCCTTGCGCTCCCCGGGGGTCTCCCCCGTCCACTCGGCGGAGACGGGGGAGCGGGAGCGGGACCGGCGGTAGTGGCGGTCGTCCCGCTGGGGAGAGCCATCAGAGTCTGCTATCACTGTTATCCTGGTAGGCATGCGAGGTGGCAGGTGCGCCCTTCCCACTACCTCCTGGTGCATCAGTGCCGTGCCGTGGGCAGTTCCGTGCGGTGCTCTGCGGGGGGGGGGGGGGGGGGGGCGGCTGTCGCGTCAGCCCCGCACAGGCGGGGCCCCCGGCCATCCATCGGCATTGGGAGGGGAGGCGGGGGAGCCACGCGGCCCATGCGTCGCGCCACAGCCCCCAGTCTGGGGCGGGGCCCAGGGCCCTTGGCCCCCGAGGGTCGTCGGGTGGTGCCGGGGGGAGCCGCACTAGGTGGACCCCCGTAATGGCGGTGACCTCCTGTGTTTGCAGGAAGGTGTGTACCCCCTCCCGCGCCGCGGGCGCCGGGAGGGGGGGGCGGGGTACGGCTGCTGCCCCATAGAGGTGGGTGTGGGTGATCCCCAGGACCCGTTCCGGGTCCCCGCGTGTCGCGACGACGAGGAGGAGCAGGGGGGTGCCAGGGCACTCTTGCGAAAGGACCTGCCCCCTGTGGTGGGCACCCCTGGTTCTGGAGAGGGGGGCGGACAGGTCTGGGCTGGCCCAGCTGCAGGGCGCGTGTGTCGCCGGCGGGAGGGCGGGGCACCAGGTGGGCTCCCTGGGGAACGCCTCGCATACGATGGCGTACGGGGGGGTCGGCCTGGTGCCGTCGTACACCGGGTTGGTCGGCCGGGGGCGGGCGGGCGCCTCGTCCGCGCCTTCCATGAACACGGTGGTTTCGCCCAGCTCCAGGTCCTCGTCCGGTGGGTGTAGAAGGTCGAGCGCCGCATCCAGCTCGCACACTCCCCCTGGGTATGTGGCCCGCGCCTGGTTCAGGTACGGGGCCGCGTCCCCAGGGTAACGCGTCCTGAGGGCGTGCAGCAGGGCTGGGCCGCTGCTGCGGAGGGACATGGCGGATCCCGCTCCCGTCAGCTGCAGGGTATCCCCCACGGACAGGGGCCGGCCCGACCGGTTGGACTCTTGCCACTCCATCCAGTGCCCGTAGAGGGCCGCCTCTGGGCTGATGAGCCCCGGTTGGACAGCGTTCACGCTCCGGTGCATCGCCGGGAGCAGCGTGGGGGCCCCTGCTCCGTTCAGGGCGCGGACAGCCGGGAGGGCGGTCTCGTTGAGGAAAGTTCTTGCACTGCCCGTCAGTTCACGCCGTGCGGCAGCGTGCGCCTCGTGCGCCTCCGCCACCGCGTCCGCCACCAGGCCCCTGACAGCCGCCTCCTGCGCTTTGCGGCGGGCCCTGGCGTGTCCCGGCCCATCCCCTCGTCGGCGTGGCATGGTACTGCGGGCTCTGCAAAGGGCGGCGGCGGGTGGGGGTCAGGGGGCGAAGAAGTGCGACAGGTGCGCAACGGATGTGGGGTCCCACAGGTGCACGTGGATCCACGGAAGGGCAGAAGGGCGTTCGTGTGAGGGGGCGTGTGCCCCCTCGATGCGCCGGTGCAGAACCTCCTCCCCTGTGCGCCTCCGGGGGCCTGCGGGAGGATCGGGCCAGGGGCACGCGGCCACCTGGGCGCACCGCGCGCACCTGTTGGCGCCTGTCGACGCTGCAGAGGACACCGTGTCACATTCCCCGCAGAGCCGGCAGGTGTGTGGGAGGTGGGAGGGCGGCGACCAAGGGTCGAGATGGCGGAGCCAGAGGTCGTCCCACCTCTGCCAGAGGGAGTCCCGGATCTCCAGCAGGCGGGCGCGGACGCGGCGCCTGTAGTCCCTAACGAGCGTCTTCCGCTGGACCTCCCGCCACGTGTCGTCGGGGAGGATCCCGTGGTCGTGGAAGGCGGCGATGAGGTCGTCCCACGCCGGGCGGGAGTGCCCCTGGAGGGGGGGGTTGCCATGTACACGTGGCGCCCGCTGAGGTGGGGCGTCAGCGCATCCCATTGGCACCCGTTCGCGGCGTCCCGGTGGAGGAGGGCCAGTAGGGTGCCGTCCGCTACTGCCTCCCATCCCACTTGCAGCCCTCCGCATCCGTCCAGCTCCTGGCGCAGCGCGGCTGCAATGTCGGTGGGGAGCATGAGGAGCAAGGGCCCCTGGGTGTCGCCCAGCCGGAACAGGGCGTCGTCGTATACCGGCCCCCCAGCTTTGAAGTGCGCCACGGTGAGCTGGGCGGCCCCGTCCTCTGGAGGGTGCCACCAGACGGTTGCCGCGGCGTGTCCCCATTTGCGTATCTCCGTAGCCCGGAGTACGTTGGCGGCGTGAAGGACGATGCGGGGGGGGACGGGTATCCTGACGAGTGAGGACACGTCCCCAGTCCATCCTGTTTGCGGCCCCGGGGCCGCTTGCAGCCATTCCCCCGTCGCCGCGTCCCACAGGTGGTCAGGTCCCGCCCCGCGGATCACAGTGGGTCTCGGCCGGGTGTCCGGCCCCCCTCCCTCGAGCGGGATGGCGGCGTATCGTTGCGCAGGGGTCTCTGGGGCGCGCGTGGCGGCGCTCCACCGGCTCCACTTGCGCGCCCATTCCTCACCCACTATGCGCGCCTCCAACGCGGTCATGGAGCCGCGCCTGATGATCCACGGCGGGAAGAGGGCGTCTTGTAGGTGCTTCGAGAACCCCCTCGGCAGGTCCTGGTACGGGTGAGGGGCCTCTTGTGGCGGGCACTCCAGAGTGCCATTCACGACACGGAGGGAGGCTACGAAGTCGTTGTCAGGGCGCGCGGGAGGGGGAGGGTGGTCGCCCTCCGCTGCAGTGAGCCATCGGTGTGCCCAGGCCGCCCCGCTTAGGGGCTCACGGAGGAGTTGCTCCAGCTGGTGGTTGCGAAGCTCCCATGCGAAGTCCCCCAGCCGGAGCATGTGCTGGAGGAAATGGCCCACAGAGGTCCCTCCTGGCGGGTCGTAGCGGGCTATGGCGCGGAGCTGCGCCTCTGTGTCCTCGGGCACCAGTCCGGAGCAGAAGACTTCCGTCCATGTGGCGCCTGCGGAGCGCCACGAGGCCACCCACAGGGCTTTGTCCCCGGGTGGGAGGTGGCGGGCCGCCACGTGTACCGCCTGGCGGTAGTGGGGCCAGAGGAGCCGTGAGTGGGCGCACCCCACGTGCATGTGCACCAGGGGTCTCCTCCGGGCTGCCGCACAGGAGCCACGGTTGTGGGACGACGCCGGAGAGCCGCTTCTTACGGACGCGGAGCCTGCGCTGCACCGGCGTGTGGCCGTCTCGAGCCCGCAGCGCCCGGCGGTTGGTGGCTGTCGCGGTGAGGTCCCGGGCGTGGACATAGTCTGTGGCATGGGCCGCGCCCAAAGCTGTGTGTCCCCGGTGCGTCAGCGCATGGTCCGCCTGCGCCCGCTGCGCAACCTCGCCGAGCGCCCGCATGGTGGGGGGCCGTAGGTCGAGGTGGCCGTCACGGCCGGCGACAATGAGCTGGGCGTGGCCAGGGTCCGGGGCCGTGTTCTGCAGGACGGTTTCCTGCGACGCCGCTGAGTCCGCCTTGTGCAGTAGGGCGTCACTGTGGTGCGAGGTGGCTCCGACGTACCAGAACGGGTGCCCAGCGTGTCACCCTCGCGCGCACAGGCCTTCCCGGAGCCACCGCAGGGGCATCTGGTTGACCACCTTTGCCGCGCCGGCGGGAACCCCCGTGGTCCCCTCGCGATCTGCGTGCCGCAGGAGGTGGAGGATGACTTCGGCGTCCACCGTGTGGACCCATGGTCGGTGGGCACCGTATCGCAGGGGGAGGGAGGCGGCCACCTCCTCCCCGTCGGGCACCGTGCCAGAGATGGCCACCGCCCACGTGCGGGTGAGGTTGGCGGCGAGAGCGACGCTGGTGGCGTGTTTGCACGGTCCGCCCCCGGACGCGTCGGAAGAGGTGTTGCCCCAGGCCCCCGGGATCCAGTAGTACCCGGTGGGGCTGAGCCACCCCGCGTTGAGGTCGATGGAGTGCCACCGGATGTTGGGGTTGCTGGGGGTCAGTTGGTCCACGCTCAGCGCGCTGGTATCGCCGGGGCTGATCGCCGGGTGGTCGTGCAGCCGGATCTCCGCTCCGGCGATCGTGCTTGCCCAGGACCGAAGTGCCGTCACATGTTCCATGAGCCACGCCGGGCCTCCGCGCTGGTGCACCACCAGGCGTCCCGTGTCCTCCGGCTGGTCCTCCAGCGCGTGTACTGCCATGTGTGGGTCGTGCGGCACCCCTGTAGCTACCAGCAGGGCGGTGCCACGATGGAGTGCACGGGGTTTGGGCTGGCTTGCCCCTACCTGCACTATTACCCACTCAGCCCAGAGCTGCGCTTGCCCCGCCGCTTGGGTGCATTGGTCGTCCGTGGTCACCAACCACAGCGGCGTCGGCGCATGGGGCCGGGGGCGCAGGGGCTCCGGGCATGCCACATCCGCGTTAGGCTCCTGGTGCTCGCTCTCCGCGAGTACGTCGTGGAGGATGTACATGAGGGCCGCCGGCGGGTGGTACGCCGCCCCCCGCGTGGGGGGGGATAGGCCGCCCCGGCGGCGGTAGCCCCCGACGTGGAGGTGCAGGCCGTCCAGGGTCATCCGTGGAACGGTGTGGGCGTCCTGCTTAGCCCTTGTGGGGTGGACGAGTCTCAGGCGGGAGTCCCGCGTGCTGGTGGTGTTGAGGAGGTGGTCCAAGTAAAGAAGGTCCCTACCAGGACCGGCCCCCGCTGTGCCCCTTCCGCCTGTCACCCCTGCTGACTTGCTCCTGATCAACGATTGCATTTCTCAAAATCCTCAAAGTCCAAGGTCCAAAAACCAAAAATATAGAAAATAAAATCCTCCTTCAACCCTGAATAGCAACCAGATCCAACAAATGCAGCAATAACCCAATTCACAATCCAAATCAGGCTGCGGGCTTCCGTTCAGCACACCGGTATTCCCACGGTGGCGGGCATGTACAAGAATTGCACCAAGGAAGAAAGCCCTGAAATTGGCATATGAACACAAATAAAGCAAGGTTGGGGAAAGAGGTTAACATACACATTCACAGGCATAAGCCCCTCATTTCCTGGACTCAAGACCTTCCCTTGACTCCCCAACATATTGCCCTGAACCAGGTCAAATGAGATGGCTGAATGCCATGTGTCACAAGTCACTACATAAACCCCAAAAATGTGTTCACTCCCAAGCCTCTAAATCCTAGCCCAATAGGGGAGGTGGCGTGTCATGGCCTAGAGTGGCACTCAGGACCATGCCCTACCCTGACATAACCTTGGTTGGACTTGGAGTCGAATGGGCTTAGAGAAATGACCTATGAGTTTGAACTCATAACATGTCAAAAAACTGCCAATTCACACCATATTGGCCATATATCAAAAATATGCCCAAAATTGAAGTTACTACTTATCCAAAGGCTCAAAGCATGCATGGAATCGAAGTCTAGTATTCATGGAGGATAGAGACCAAAGGCCAATGCCCATGTACATCCCCAACTTACCCTCGAAACCCCTTCAGATATGGGCGCCACGCACTGCCCAAGTCAGCCCATGATTTTGAGACCAATTCTTGTAATCTCTCGTGCGCCAAGCCATATGGAGTACTCGATCCGGCATATGGTGGTGTTCAACTCCAAAGCATAGGCCAACATATGAACAACATACCATGGTTCGACTCTCCATAGGCTTCTTGCTGTTTGATGACCAGGTAAGTACACAAAACACAAAAATGAGCAAAAATTGAGGTCAAAAACATGAAAATATGACCAAATACAAAGTTGTCATGATAGTATATCTCTATGCTCACCCATGATATCCGCTCATGATTCAATACACAAATGATTCGAACCATTTGCGAACGATTCCCCCACTTGGATCCCCAATCAGGCGCATGGAGATACCTTCGCCACTAATATCTACATGCCCCGTGAAAATGGGAGTGCACCCATGGATCTCTTTGTCAAACATACCATGAGCAATACATACGCGGTAGACTTGGTCTAGCGCTTTGAATTCCACGATCGGGACATGGGCAAAGCCCTTGTCACGTATGGCTCCCCTTCTCTTCGGCCACACGAAGATATATAACATGGGCGTGAGCATATCAAAGATATACCATGCATACAACACATACCCTCAAAATATGGCGCCCACCATGATATGCCATGTCCCTCCATTGACATAACTTCACGTTAAAAATACGTAGCAACCCAATGAAAAGTTGCTATGCAACCCCAACACTCATGCGGTACACTCGAAAGTCACAATAAAATGTTCGGTTGCACGGTCCAAGAGTTATATATCACTTTATACCCTCTTGACAATTATCCCTTGCTTTATCGGGCATGTGTACACACCAAAGGCGTTTAATGCTTCTCAAATTAAGTTGACACCAAGGCGTTTGCAACCCAACCTTTATTATTCTCTTTCCTCACACTCGCGCGTAGATATGTTCCTTCAAAGTGGTCCCACGATTCACTTTTGTTTCCCTTATATCTCCAAGTCAAATGGGTGGCAAGTATAAGGGAAACCTGATTTGGGCATAGGGAAAGGAGTATGACCACTCGAAGAAGTCCAAATCAAGTGCGGCGATGTCGAAGTCGAAAATCCGATTTCGACATCGCGAAAAATTCAGAATAAAATTTCGAGTGCTTATTTAGAGGATTGCGGAAGCAACGAACCCTTTGCTGATGAAATCTGACCCTTCAACGGAGTATCCGCCAAAATATCTGGAAATAACAGTTAACCAATCGGTTAACGCAAAATCGCGAGCCAACTGACGGTCGCCGATACATTGACCATCAGAACGAAAGGCTGAAAAATTACGGAAACATCGTGATAATAAAACCCTGTTGATTCCTGATATTCCGATATATAAATCTCCGCTGGCGGTGCCTCGGTTCTGACTATGGCCGCTCATAGCCGGAATGGCCAAACCTATCACACTATCACATCAGGTTAGGTCAGGTGGATGGGAGAGTATGATATCAGCCAATGGCGGCTTGCCGGCACATAGATACACACCCCAAGTGACCCCAAGATGGCCACGGGGGTCCGAACCGGCTTCACCCCCCTTCTCAGAGCGTTGTTACCGCTCGGAAGTCATTGAAGAGAGGACGGGAGGACCCCAATGGGCTCCAAGCCCCCCCCCCATGTCCCAAGGACACATGGAGGCCCCACACACGTCGTAGGCGTCCCCCATGCCCCAAGGGAGGGGTGACGACACTGATAATCAGTGCCCTACGCCATATCCGGTCTCCTCTTGATCTACAACATGGACCAAGGGGATCAAAGATAGAAAAACGTCGTCGGTCGACCTAAATAAGTATACCACAATGAAATATATATGTGGAGATCGAGTGAAGGGGGTATATGGCCGATTAAGGCCGAAACATCCCCGGATGAACGCCCTCACCCGTCTCCCCAAGCACAGAAACAAACAAAATGCCAAGGGGAGATCCATTACGATGCTACAGCAGCAACCAAATGGACCAACACGTCCTTGACATCCAAAGAAATATTCTTTTTCTTTAGGTAGTCCATCCAGACCGTGGTGTACCTCGGCACAAAACTGCTCGGAGGTTCCCACGAGTCCCTGGATGCGGCGAAACCCTTCCAACGGACTTTATAAAACCTACCCCCAGGCGTCCCCGGGTCCGGCTTGTCCGCCAAGATCTTCTCGGCGGTGAAGTCGTCGTCATCACCCTCGTCGTCTGAGTCCGAATCGCCGGCCGGGAACTCGAAGGTGACGGGACGTCCGCTGGGGTCTGGTGCTCGGGGACGAAGCTGGGTATGGTCGCGGTCCAGGATCTTGTTATCCCCCACACGAACCGCATACACAACCTGCCCGACCTTCCGCACGATTACCCCCGGCACATACCAAGATGCCTGCCGATGCCTGGACAGGACATCCTTGTGGTGCCGCTCCACCCACACGGTGTCTTGGAGAGCATACTTCTGGACTTTTCCCTGCTTGAAGTACTTGGCCCTCTTGTTATGCTCGTCCTGAAGTGCTTTGCACACCTTGGCCGCCGTGTCGTCCGCCTCAGCCATCATGGCATTCGCATCCCGGGCCACTTTGCGATGGTTCATCCACGGGAGAGTGCGCGACACTCGATCCCGTAGGAACAGGATGCGATGGGGCGACAGTCCAGTGGGCCCCGGAAGGTCATGATACGCTTGGAGTACCCTCCACAGCGAATTGTACCAATTCCGGCCCGGTTCATCGATGTGCAGCTGGGGGAACTTCTCGAACATCTGCCGCCTGGCCACCTCAGCCCAGCCATTGGACCGGCCGTGGTATGCCACGGTCTTGGCGTGCTGAATCCCCATGTGCTTGCACATCGTCTTGAACCACGTTCCCACGAATTGACTGCCCCGATCGCTGCAGATGACAGCTGGGACATCGAAAATCGTCACCCAATGCCTGATCATGGCATTAGCGACGGTCTTGGCCTGCAGCCCCACTCCATGCTTGTCCTTTTTGTCCTTCTTCTTGGACTTCTTGCCAGGGACCGCCACGATATACCCACTGTGCCTATCCACCGCCAGGATGACACAGTCGTAGGTCTCTCCTTCCACGGTGACCTCAGGCATGGCGAATACATCGATGGCCACGGACCGCATAGGGGCCTCCGGTATAGCCGTTTACACCGGGTTGCCCGCTGTGGAGTGGTTGGGGCTCTTCGTGGCCCGACACACGGCACAGTCACT
Source organism: Eutreptiella sp. 'Long Island Sound 2002' (assembly GCA_964036045.1). Classification (NCBI taxonomy): domain Eukaryota; phylum Euglenozoa; class Euglenophyceae; order Eutreptiales; family Eutreptiaceae; genus Eutreptiella; species Eutreptiella sp. 'Long Island Sound 2002'. Next base: position 92,192,208 of record OZ038379.1, on the reverse strand, counting down.
GCAGTACCTATCCAGGATGGCGGAGTACCCCGGAGGGAACTTGAAACGCCACTCCAGGTCCTGCTGCATCTTGTCTCGGCCAGGGTGCATGAGGTGGGCGTTGTGCCAATGGTCAATGAGCTCCTCCACTCGGTTCTCGGGCACCAGCAGCTTGTCCTTGAGGAACAACTTGTCGCCATCCTCGGTCAAGCCCTCGGGCCAGTCGTTGTCTGACGGGGCGCTCAGGGCATTCCAGTACTTGCTCCAGTGCTCGGATGCCGCGTAGTCATCCGACCAGTCCTCTGTGAGCACCGACCTGACTAGCTCTACAGGGGCCACCATCCATTGCTGGAGGGTTTCCTCTCGAATAGCTTGGACGCGGGCACCCCGGAACTTGGCCAGGTCCGTACCGTTTGCCATCACCACAAAGCACTTGACCCCCTCTTGCTCCATTGTTTTCTCCATCCCGATGATGCGCTTGGCCTCCTCGGTCTCCTCGGCGTCTCCATGGCTGGATATGTCCATCCAAGCCTTGCCCGCGAGGTAGGGCCACCGACTGAGGCAATCTGCCACAGTGTTGTCCTTCCCCGGAAGGTATACGGCGCTGAGGTCGAACTTGGCGAACGTCTCATGCCATCGGGCCCTCCTTGCCGCCAGTCCCGAGGGCGTGTCGACGTGCTCCTTGTGCCAGCTCTGCAAGGACTGATGGTCCGTGCAAACCACCACCGGTTGCAGTCCGATGTGGCCAGACCACTTCCTGAGCGCACATACAATGGCGTACGTCTCCTTCTCCCTCATGGTCCAGGATCCGGCTCCAGAACGCCACGGGTACATGTGACCCGTCGTCTCGGATCTGCTCGAGGACTGCCCCCACAGCATAGTCCGAGGCGTCCGTCTGTAGCACGAATCCCTTGTCCGGGTCCACCAGGAATAGCCCCAACTGCCCCAGGAGTCGCTCCTTCAGGCTGTTGAACGCATCCTCAGCCTCAGGGGTCCAGGCAAGCTTCTTCTTGCTCCCCTTCCGGCCATCGAACTTGCCCACTTGCAGCATCTTGTGCAGCGGCCCCGACAGTTCTGCATACATCCGGACATAGCCCGAATAGTAGTTGCAGAACCCGATGAAGGACCGGAGTTAACAGATGGTCTGGGGCTTCTCCCAGTGGTGCAGGGACGCCAGCTTCCCAGGCATGGGACGGCGTTGCCCATGACCAACCACGTGACCCGGGAACTCCACTTCCTTCACGAAGAGTGAGGCTTTGGTGGGCTTGCACACCATGTTGTGCTTGTCCAACTCGCTGAGCACTCGGCGCAGATCGTTCTCATGCGCGTCGATGAGCTCGTCCTCGGTCATGTTTCACGTGCCGGACCCGATGATGATGTCATCCACGAAGGGATCGGCACAATCCCGGACAGGACCGAGTAGGTCCTCCATCATGCGCTGGAAAGCGGCGTTGCCATTCTTGGCACCCATCGGCACCACTTTCCACTGCATGGGCCCCAGCGGCGTCGACATCGCTGTGCAGGGCCTGGAGTCCGGGTGTAGCGGCATCTGGTGGTAACCGTGTTTCAGGTCTAACACCGTGAAAATCCGCTTTTTCTGTTGCTTTTGGAGGATGGAGTCGATCAGGGGGAGCGAGTACGAGTCGTGCTCGGTCTGCTCGTTCAAACCTCTGTAATCAACCACCAATCTCCACTCGCCGTTCTCCTTCTTGGGCACGATGAAGGCTGGGCTGGCCCACTCACTGTCGGAGGGTTCGATCCATCCCCGCTCAATGAACTCGGCCAACAGCTTCTTCATGGCCTCGGCCCGATCGCCCTGAAGTTGGTACTCCCGATGACGATAGATCTTGGGGTTCGGCTTCAGCTTGATTTTCGCTGTGCGAAACCTCCCACGATCTGGAGGGTTCTTGTTGGCGACGCCACTGAATAGCCGCGGATAGGCTTTGATCAGCCTCTCCTTCAGCTCGGCGACCTTCGGGTTCTCCTGGGCCTCTTCAGCCGCTTGCTTCGGTATCAATACAACCGAGCGCACTGCGGTATAGGCCTCTTCCGGGTCCGAATCTGACTTCCCCTCGTCCGATATGCCGTCTTCATCGTCGTGGGGTGCACTTCCCACCGATAATCTTCGAAAATCTGCGGCCTCGGGCTGGTGACTGTCGCTATCGGCTCCAATTCTTGGAAGATCCCATGTTGGTGGGTCCGACCCAACCGGACCATCGTATTGGTCCGCGATGTGATCCATGACCCTCGCCACGAACTCGTCCTTCTCGTACTTGCCGGTGACCAACATCTTGTCATCCCACCAATGCGGAGATGTGACCATGGCCGGCCTCTTCTTGGCTACCACACGGTCATGCATCCCCATCCGCATGTAGTTGACGACGTCGTCGATCTCGGCGTGGGACAGGACGTCAATGCCATCAATAGGCTGATCCGTCCCCTCCTTGGGCTCAAACATGACCTTCATGGGCACCGCCTCCACCCTACGGATGAATGCTTCATCACCCGTGGGCTGGGCTTGCGCCCCATCCATCACGAAAGCCTTGGTACCCCACGCTTGACCCGGGGAGGGCATTGATACCCCCTTGGCCTCGATGAACAGCTCCTCCTCTGGCCCGAATGACATCCCGTTCAGGGTGATGGAGTCCAGCGTCGACTTGAGACCCTCCAGCGGACATGGGGTGGATCCTATGCCGGTTACAACCAGGATCCCCTTCGCCCTATCCGCGATGATCTTCTCCACCGTACGTCTGGTATTGTCCAGGGTGCCATGCCAATACATGGGTCCCCACTCCTTCGAACCCCAATGCCTGTGCCAGGCTGAGTCTCCTCGATGCCAATGCCTCCTACACTTCCGCAGAAGTGGGGCATCCCTGGAAGCGAAGACGTCCTTCTCGGGCGCTTCTGCTCCCAGCGTCTGGATCATTCTGGTATACACCTGCGGCGCCATTCCATACTCCGTGAGCTGAACTCCACGGTCTCCTCTGGACTTGGCACCCACAGCTTGCACCGCTTGGACGATCCGATCCTCTTCCTCAGCATTCCATATGGATGATCCGCATGCATAGTCCGTGGACAGCCATGTGAGCCATTCATCATCCTCCCGAACCAGCGTTGCGCGATGGGGAAGGGCTCCAATGGCGTTTGCCACCATGAAGTCACACCCCATGATCATATCCCAATCAGTAATGTCGGCCACATAGAAGTTCCCGGATAGAGTGCTTCTCTTCGCCTGATCAGGGCGGTTCAAGCGCTCATGCTCCCAGAATTCCATACTGATAGTGGCCTCATGGGTGCCACCACCCATGATCTCTCCGTTGGCGACCTTCAGGCGGACCGGTCTCTGGCTGGGCTGCAGGAATTCCTCCTGGAACAACCCTCTCCGGACCAGGCTCACCTGGGCACCCGTATCCACCAGCACATCCACCACCTTCTCCTCCCGTCCGCACCGTACTCGCACTTTCAAGTGCAACTGCCGCTCGTCGCCATGAGGTGTATGGACGACTCTCACGGCATGCAACTCTAGCACGTCCGGGTGCATCAGGACTTCAAGGGTATGGTCACGGATGGTGTAGATCTTGGGTTGGTCCTGCCCGTCCACGGGGCTCTCCGTGGTCGCTCCTTCCTTCTTGCCATGTCCCGTACCCACATGTACTTCCCTTGGCAGGGCGCTCCAGGGGTTGGGAGTGGCGAAACTCACTGGTTTGGGCTCTTCCGGAGCCTTCTTCGGCACCCGATGTGCCTTCGCTTTCTCTGGGATTCCACTGATTTTCGGAGCAGCGACCTCCGAGGTCCCACTCCCGTGGGGGCTCCTCTAGACTTGGCTTCCCGCAGCCCCTTCCGGCTGCGATCTGCCAGGACTTTGTCCACCACGTTGCTGGGCTTTGAGTTCCTCCAACGTCCTCAACATGTCCTCAGCAACTTCCTCGATCGACCCCACTCGTCGATCTTGGCCAGGTCCACCACCATAGCCTCTTCCTCCGCCTTTTCCTTGGCTTTTGCCTTGGCCTTTTCCCCCGTCTCCGCCCTTCGCCTTCCAGTCGGAAAACCGCTGCTCCTTGGGCTTCTTCTCGGGGTGGGCTGCGAAGTAGGCCTTCTTGTCTGCCTCATAGACCTTGCACTGACGATGGTCGTGTGCATGGTTGTTTCCCTTGCCATAACAGACCCAGCACCCGTCGTGCTGAGACCTGTACTCTCGGAACGAGAGCGGTGGGTTCCCGATCCTCCTTGGTCCTTCTCTGTTCTTCCTGGGTCCCACCTCGCTCCATCTGGACCGATCCTGCCCATGGTTCCTCACGTTGTGCGCCACAAACGCGAAGAAATTGGCCTTCTCGTGATCCTCCCGGGACCAGTGATCTTGACCACTTCCACTACCATTCTCCGCAGAGTTGGCCGTGTCCTCCTGGATCTCCAGATGATGGCGGTCTTCTCGGTGGCCTCGTTGTCCATGACCATGTCGATCCTGCACGTGGGCCTCGTTCTTCGCATTGAGCTTCAGCTCCACCGTGATGTACTTCACGATCTCGTCCAGGCTCATGCGGGCGAAGATGACTTGCATCCTCAGCGGCTCCCCGCGCCTCCACTCCACGTTGTTGAGGCGCAGCAACCTTTGCCCCATGGAGTCTCCAAAAACCTCCACATACACCGCGTTCTTCAGTCCCAACATCCGGTTGGGTTCGCCCAGGTTCCTCCTGAAGAACTCCATGATACCCGCATGGGTATCCTCCGCCACCATAATCCTCACCGCCGCCCGCTTCATGGCGCGCTTCTTCTCCTCGTCCTCCACTCTCCTCTTCCAGTTGCCGGGGAGGACGTCCTTCAGCAAGTGGCGGATCTCACTGGCCTCGTTCCAGTCTTCCACCAACTTGAGGCATCTGCGGTACTTCCGCAGATACCGGTTCCACTCCCGGACCCGCAACTCACCGCGGTCCAGCGGCAGTGGAATGGACCACAAGTCCTCCAGCTTCTGGTTTGGAGCGTCCACCCGCTCCTCATCCTCCAACCACTGGAGGCAGGCCTGCTCCGTCCGGAACAATCCTTCCCGGATCTGATCCCGCAGCTCCTCCTTCAGGTCCTGCGCCAGCCAGTGTGGGAATGTCCGGCATACCCACTTGTCCCGCGGCGCTCCCCGCATCTCGCCGACGGCCTCCTCGGCGAAGTCCTCCCAGTCCAGGATGAAATCATCCAGGTTGGACGGGTTCCCATCGTAATAGGGGATTTTGATTCCCCTGAGGTCGTCAATCCTGATGGTGTCTCCGACGTCTCCAGCCACCACTCCACCGAGACGGATACCACCTGTGGCCGGGGGGTGTGAGTACACTCCCCGTACATCCCTCTCCTCCATGGAGTGCGGTCCAGTTGGGCCTGAACTCATGGGGTTTGGAATGCGGGGAGGATTTGCTCCATCGGCCGTCCATATCCCCGTATTGGGGTCCTTCGCCCACAGGTTTCCGCCTGGATGACCTCGACCATGTCTGTCGGCGCTTCCCATTGTTCGCCCCTGCATGGTGTGGTTCTCGATCTTCTCTTCCGCATAAACTACCATGTTCGTCGTGATCGGTACATCCTCAGCGGCATGGGACATCTGTACCGTCAGGCTCCTCGGGTCCGTGGTTACGTGCCCTTCCCGCATGGACCCAGCCGGTGCCGTGTGTTCCCCGAGCATTGTGGATTCGCTGAACATGGGAACAAACGGCAGCGCACCCGGGTCAACACGCGGAGGCGCGTATGGTGCCTCTGCAGGGCCGCCCATGGGTTTCTCCATGGCGCTCCTGAGGGTCTTAACCCGCTCCACCAGCTCTACCGTGGCCGGCTTTGCCGGGAGCTCCGGACCCAAGGCGAGGGGCTGTCGCTCCTCTAGCCTTTTCAGGCGTCCCGACATGTCCTCCACTAAGTGGAGGAGGCTGTCCACCACTTGCTGCTGCTTCTGCAGGGCCAGCTCCAGATTCTCCCGGTACCGGGCCTGATCCGCTCGCAGCTCCTCCATGTGGTTCTCCGCGGCCGACTGGTCGTCCAGGATCCCCGCGACGTCCTCCTCTAGACCGTCCTTGGTGTTGTCCAGGCGGTCAAGGCGATGCACGATGGCGTCCATCCCCATCTTCGGGTACTTGCCCATGAGGAAGGACACGTGCTCGCAGTGGCACGCAGCGTGCTTTCCGCCGGATTCAGCGCAACCTGCGGTTCCCGGCACCTCAGACTCATCGCCCATGGGCGTATCGCCTATGGCGTCCGTCTCTGGTCCCGTGTGCCGGGGCACAGGTGCCGTCCGCGCCCTGGCTGGCCTCTCCAAGCCCTCGGCGTCGTGCTGCAGGGCAGGCTCGGGGGCCGTATGCGCCCTGGCGGTCGGCGCGGACATCTCCGACTCCGAAGGTGGCTCGTAGGCTGTCCGATAGCCCTCAGAGTGCCCCTCGGATTCCCACAGCCTGACCGGGCTGGGGTCCGTGTCCATAGCCCCGGCGTCCCTTGCCCCGGACTTGGGTGACCCGCGCTTCCGGTAGCGCCGGGCCCGTCCTCCACTGCTGCCTGAATGGCAAGCCTCATCAGAGTCCTCCGCGGCGGAGCGGAGGTTGCATGCCTTTCGGCAGCGTCGCTCACACATGGAGACCAGGTCCTCCATGTCACGTCCTCCTCTTCCCGAATGTCGTACTTCTCTTCGGGCTTCAACTTCCGGAGTTCGCCATGCTCTTGAACGTCTCGGTTCTTCTATGGCTCCAATCTTCGGCGTGGTCTCCACCGAGTCCACAATACGCACCCGGTGCGTACTTGGGCAGGGCTCATAAGGGCCCAAAGTCCCCGGGTCGGCGGTTGGTAGGGGCAGCAGGTAAGCCTCTGCTACCATAAAGAAGGTCCCTACCAGGACGGGCCCCCGCTGTGCCCCTTCCGCCTGTCACCCCTGCTGACTTGCTCCTGATCAACGATTGCATTTCTGAGAAACCTCAAAGTCCAAGGTCCAAAAACCAAAAATATATAAAATAAAATCCTCATTCAACCCTGAATAGCAACCAGATCCAACAAATGCAGCAATAACCCAATTCACAATCCAAATCAGGCTGCGGGCTTCCGTTCAGCACACCGGTATTCCCACGGTGGCGGGCATGTACAAGAATTGCACCAAGGAAGAAAGCCCTGAAATTGGCATATGAACACAAATAAAGCAAAGTTGGGGAAAGAGGTTAACATACACATTCACAGCCATAAACCCCTCATTCCCTGGACTCAAGACCTTCCCTTGACTCCCCAACATATTGCCCTGAACCAGGTCAAATGAGATGGCTGAATGCCATGTGTCACAAGTCACTACATAAACCCCAAAAATGTGTTCACTCCCAAGCCTCTCAATCCTAGCCCAATGAGGGAGGCGACGTGTCATGGCCTAGAGTGGCACTCAGGACCATGCCCTACCCTGACATAACCTTGGTTGGACTTGGAGTCGAATGGGCTTAGAGGAATGACCTATGAGTTTGAACTCATAACATGTCAAAAAACTGCCAATTCACACCATATTGGCCATCTATCAAAAATATGCTGAAAATTGAAGTTACCACTTATCTGAAGGCTCAAAGCATGCATGGAATCGAAGTCTAGTATTCATGGACGATAGAGACCAAAGGCCAATGCCCATGTACATCCCCAACTTACCCTCGAAACCCCTTCAGATATGGGCGCCACGCACTGCCCAAGTCAGCCCATGATTTTGAGACCAATTCTTGTAATCTCTCGTGCGCCAAGCCAAATGGAGTACTCGATCCGGCATATGGTGGTGTTCAACTCCAAAGCATATGCCAACATATGAACAACATACCATGGTTCGACTCCCCATAGGCTTCTTGCTGTTTGCTGACCAGGTAAGTACACAAAACGCAAAAATGAGCAAAAATTGAGGTCAAAAACATGAAAATATGACCAAATACAAAGTTGTCATGATAGTATATCTCTATGCTCACCCATGATATCCGCTCATGATTCAATACACAAATGATTGGAACCATTTGCGAACAATTCCCCCACTTGGATCCCCAATCGGGCGCATGGAGATACCTTCGCCACTAATATGTACATGCCCCATGAAAATGGGAGTGCACCCTTGGATCTCTTTGTCAAACATACCATGAGCAATACATACGCGGTAGACTTGGTCTAGCGCTTTGAATTCCACAATTGGGACATGGGCAAAGCCCTTGTCACGTATGGCTCCCCTTCTCTTCGGCCACACGAAGATATATAACATGGGCGTGAGCATATCAAACATATACCATGCATACAACACATACCCTCAAAATATGGCTCCCACCATGATATGCCATGTCCCTCCATTGACATAACTTCACGTTAAAAATACGTAGGAACCCAATGAAAAGTTGCTATGCAACCCCAATACTCATGCGGTACACTCGAAAGTCACAATAAAATGTTCGGTTGCACGGTCCAAGAGTTATATATCACTTTATACCCTCTTGACCATTATCACCTGCTATATCGGGCATGTGTACACACCAAAGGCGTTTAATGCTTCTCAAATTATATTGAGACCAAGGCGTTTGCAACCCAACCTTCCTTATTCTCTTTCCTCACACTCGCGCGTAGATATGGTCCTTCAAAGTGGTCCCACGATTCACTTTTGTTTCCCTTATATCTCCCAGTCAAATGGGTGGCAAGTATAAGGGAAACCTGATTCGGGCATAGGGAAAGGAGTATGACCACTCGAAGAAGTCCAAATCAAGTGCGGCGATGTCGAAGTCGAAAATCCGATTTCGACATCGCGAAAAATTCAGAATAAAATTTCGAGTGCTTATTTAGAAAATTGCGGAAGCAGCGAACCCTTTGCTGATGAAATCTGACCCTTAAACGGAGTATCCGCCAAAATATCTGGAAATAACAGTTAACCAATTGGTTAACGCAAAATCGCGAGCCAACTGACGGTCGCCGATACATTGACCATCAGAACGAAAGGCTGAAAAATTACGGAAACATCGTGATGATAAAACCCTGTTGATTCCTGATATTCCGATATATAAATCTCCGCTTGCGGTGCCTCGGTTCTGACTATGGCCGCTCATAGCCGGAATGGCCAAACCTATCACACTATCACATCAGGTTAGGTCAGGTGGATGGGAGAGTATGATATCAGCCAATGGCGGCTTGCCGGCACATAGATACACACCCCAAGTGACCCGAAGATGGCCACGGGGGTCCGAACCGGCTTCACAAGGCGTCGCGCCGCCCGGGGTGGTTGGTGGGCTCCTGCTCGCCGCAGCAATAGTGGAGGTGTTCATCGGCGCATTGGTTGAGGCATTCCCGCACCGCCGTCGGCCACAGGTCGTCGTTGTCGGGGAAGGGGTGGCGGGGCCCGTGGTGCCAATGCCACAGCGTTGTGTGCGGCACCGTCAGGCGGAACGCGTCGCGGTGTCGCAGCTTGGCGGTGCGCAGCGTGACGATGTTGCCCGGCGGGAACTGCAGTTGGACATGGGCCACCCTGGGGCACGCGATGGGGTTGTACAGCCCCACTCCCAGGGCGGCCAGGGCCCGGGGTATGCGGTCGACCCAGTCGCCCCGCGCTAGAGTCGCGAACTCCGGGACGGGGTAGTGCACCTCGGGACATTTTCTGTGCGCGCCGGCTATTTCCCAGAACATCTCGGTGACCTCGGCGCGCACGGAGGTTGAGCGGTGGTGGACGAGTGTACCCACGAGAGCCCCAGAGTCCGATCATCCTGCAGGCTGTCCCGCGAGGCGTCGAAGGCGTACGCGGCCCTCTCATTCGCGACCCGGACCGTGATGCGGTCCAGGTGGCGTGCAGTGTCGGAGTCGTCGGCGATGAAAGGGGCGACGTACTGCGCAACCCCCCGGAGGATCGCCAGGATGACGTCCTGCACCACTTTCGGTGGCGCGAGGGTGTTGAGGCACCAGTCGTGCACCGCCGCCAGGCGCCGCTGGTGCTTGCCCTGCAGGGGGAACTCCCTGTCCGGCTGCAGCCGGAGTCCCAGGTAGCGGACGGAGCCCGCCGCTGGTACCCAGTGCCATGGGTTTTCCAGGTGGGGACAGAGGCGCAGCTGCAGGCCCGGGAGATCCGGTGCATCGCCGGGAGCAGCGTAGGGGCTCCTGCTCCGTTCAGGGCGCGGACGGCCGGGAGTTCACACCGTGCGGCAGCGTGCGCCTCGTGCGCCTTCGCCACCGCGTCCGCCACCAGGCCCCTGACGGCCGCCTCCTGCGCTTTGCGGCGGGCCCTGGCGTGTCCCGGCCCATCCCCTCGTCGGCGTGGCATGGTACTGCGGGCTCTGCAAGAGGCGGCGGCGGGTGGGGGTCAGGGGGCGAACAAGTGCGACAGGTGCGCAAAGGATGTGGGGTCCCACAGGTGCACGTGGATCCACAGAAGGGCAGCGCCCGCGGGGCCTGCGCGTTCGTGTGAGGGGGCGTGTGCCCCCTCGATGCGCCGGTGCAGGGCCTCCTCCTCTGTGCGTCTGCGCGGGCCTGCGGGAGGTTCGGGCCAGGGGCATGCGGCCACCTGGGCGCACCGCGCGCACCTGTTGGCGCCTGTTGACGCTGCAGAGGACACCGTGTCACATTCCCCGCAGAGCCGGCAGGTGTGTGGGAGGTGGGAGGGCGGCGACCAAGGCTCGAGATGGCGGAGCCAGAGGTCGTCCCACCTCTGCCAGAGGGGGTCCCGGATCTCCAGCAGGCGGGCGCGGACGCGGCGCCTGTAGTCCCTAACGAGCGTCTTCCGCTGGACCTCCCGCCACGTGTCGTCGGGGAGGATCCCGTGGTCGTGGAAGGCGGCAATGAGGTCGTCCCACGCCGGGCGGGGGTGCCCCTGGGGAGGGGGTTGCCATGTACACGTGGCGCCTGCTGAGGTGGGGCGTCAGCGCATCCCATTGGCACCCGTTCGCGGCGTCCCGGTGGAGGAGGGCCAGTAGGGTGCCGTCCGCTACTGCCTCCCATCCCACTTGCAGCCCTTCGCATCCGTCCAGCTCCTGGCGCAGCGCGGCTGCAATGTCGGTGGGGAGCATGAGGAGCAAGGGCCCCTGGGTGTCGCCCAGCCGGAACAGGGCGTCGTCGTATACCGGCCCCCCAGCTTTGAAGTGCGCCACGGTGAGCTGGGCGGCCCCTTCCTCTGGGGGGTGCCACCGGACGGTGGCCGGGGCGTGTCCCCATTTGCGTATCTCCGTGGCCTGGAGTACGTTGGCGGCGTGAAGGACGATGCGGGGGGGGACGGGTGTCCTGACGAGTGAGGACACGTCCCCAGTCCATCCTGTTTGCGGCCCCGGGGCCGCTTGCAGCCATTCCCCCGTCGCCGCGTCCCACGGGTGGTCAGGTCCCGCCCTGCGGATCACAGTGGGTCTCGGCGGGGTGTCGGGCCCCCCTCCCTCGAGCGGGATGGCGGCGTATCGTTGCGCAGGGGTCTCCGGGGCGCGCGTGGCCGCGCACCACCGGCCCCACTTGCGCGCTCATTCCTCACCCACTATGCGCGCCTCCAACGCGGTCATGGAGCCACGCCTGATGATCCACGGCGGGAAGAGGGCGTCTTGTAGGTGCTTCGAGAACCCCCCCGGCAGGTCCTGGTACGGGTGGGGGCCCTCTTGTGGCGGGCACTCCAGAGTGCCATTCACGACACGGAGGGAGGCTACGAAGTCCTTGTCAGGGCGCGCGGGAGGGGGAGGGTGGTCGCCCTCCGCTGCAGTGAGCCATCGGTGTGCCCGGGCCGCCGCGCTTAGGGGCTCACGGAGGAGTTGCTCCAGCTGGTGGTTGCGAAGCTCCCATGCGAAGTCCCCCAGCCGGAGCATGTGCTGGAGGAAATGGTCCACAGAGGTGCCTCCTGGCGGGTCGTAGCGGGCTATGGCGCGGAGCTGCGCCTCTGTGTCCTCGGGCACCAGTCCGGAGCAGAAGACTTCCGTCCATGTGGCGCCTGCAGAGCGCCACGAGGCCACCCACAGGGCTTTGTCCCCGGGTGGGAGGTGGCGGGCCGCCACGTGTACCGCCTGGCGGTAGTGGGGCCAGAGGAGCCGTGAGTGGGCGCACCCTACGTGCATGTGCACCGGGGTCTCCTCCGGGCTGCCGCACAGGGGGCACGCTTGTGGGACGACGGCGACGCCGGAGAGCCGCTTCTTACGGACGCGGAGCCTGCGCTGCACCGGCGTGTCGCCGTCTCGGGCCCGCAGCGCCCGGCGGTTGGTGGCTGTCGCGGTGAGGTCCCGGGCGTGGACAGAGGCTGTGGCATGGGCTGCGCCCAAAGCTGTGTGTCCCCGGTGCGTCAGCGCATGGTCCGCCTGCGCCCGCTGCGCGACCTCGCCGAGCGCCCGCATCGTGGGGGGCCGTAGGTCGAGGTGGCCGTCACGGCCGGCGACAATGAGCTGGGCGTGGCCAGGGTCCGGGGGCGTGTTCTGCAGGACGGTGTCCTGGGACGCCGCTGAGTCCGCCTTGTGCAGTGGGGCGTCACTGTGGTGCGAGGTGGCTCGGACGTACCAGAACGGGTGCCCAGCGTGTCGCCCTCGCGCGCACAGGCCGTCCCGGAGCCACCGCAGGGGCATCTGGTTGACCACCTTTGCCGCGCCCGCGGGAACCCCCGTGGTCCGCTCGCGATCTGCGTGCCGCAGGAGGTGGAAGATGACTTCGGCGTCCACCGTGTGGACCCATGTTCGGTGGGCACCGTATCGCAGGGGGAGGGAGGCGGCCACCTCCTCCCCGTCGGGCACCGTGCCAGAGATGGCCACCGCCCACGTGCGGGTGAGGTCGGCGGCGAGAGCGACGCTGGTGGCGTGTTTGCAGGGTCCGCCCCCGGACGCGTCGGAAGAGGTGTGGCCCCAGGCCCCCGGGATCCAGTAGTACCTGGTGGGGCTGAGCCACCCCGCGTTGAGGTCGGTGGAGTGCCACCGAATGTTGGGGTGGCTGGGGGTCAGTTGGTCCACGCTCAGCGCGCTGGTATCGCCGGGGCTGATCGCCGGGTGGTCGTGCAGCCGGATCTCCACTCAGGCGATCGTGCTTGCCCAGGACCGAAGTGCCGTCACATGTTCCATGAGCCACGCCGGGCCTCCGCGCTGGTGCACCACCAGGCGTCCCGTGTCCTCCGGCTGGTCCTCCAGCGCGTGTACTGCCATGTGTGGGTCGTGCGGCAACCATGTAGCTACCAGCAGGGCGGTGCCACGATGGAGTGCACGAGGTTTGGGCTGGCTTGCCCCTACCTGCACTATTATCCACTCAGCCCGGAGCTGCGCTTGCCCCGCCGCTTGGGTGCATTGGTCGTCCGTGGTCACCAACCACAGCGGCGTCGGCGCATGGGGCCGGGGGCGCAGGGGCTCTGGGCATGCCACATCCGCGTTAGGCTCCTGGTGCTCGCTTTCCGCGAGTACGTCGTGGAGGATGTACATGAGGGCCGCCGGCGGGTGGTACGCCGCCCCCCGCGTGGGGGGGGATAGGCCGCCCCGGCGGCGGTAGCCCCCGACGTGGAGGTGCAGGACGTCCAGGGTCATCCGTGGAACGGTGTGGGCGTCCTGCCTAGCCCTTGTGGGGTGGACGAGTCTCAGGCGGGAGTCCCGCGTGCTGGTGGTGTTGAGGAGGTGGACCAAGGCGTCGCGCCACCCGGGGTGGTTGGTGGGCTCCTGCTCGCGGCAGCAATAGTGGAGGTGTTCATCGGCGCATTGGTTGAGGCATTCCCGCACCGCCGTCGGCCACAGGTCGTCGTTGTCGGGGAAGGGGTGGCGGGGCCCGTGGTGCCCATGCCACAGCGTTGTGTGCGGCACCGTCAGGCGGAACGTGTCGCGGTGTCGCAGCTTGGCGGTGCGCAGCGTGACGATGTTGCCCGGCGCGAACTGCAGTTGGACATGGGCCACCCTGGGGCACGCGATGGGGTTGTACAGCCCGACTCCCAGGGCGGCCAGGGCCCGGGGTATGCGGTGGACCCAGTCGCCCCGCGCTAGAGTCGCGAACTCCGGGACGGGGTAGTGCACCTCGGGACATATTCCGTGCGCGCCGGCTATTTCCCAGAACATCTTGGTGACCTTGGCGCGCACGGAGGTTGAGCGGTGGTGGTCGAGTGTACCCACGAGAGCCACCGCTGCCTGCTGGCACCGCGTTGGCACCCGTGTGAGCCCCAGGGTCTGGTCATCCTGCAGGCTGTCCCGCGAGGCGTCGAAGGCGTACCCGGCCCTCTCCTTCGCGACCTGGACCGTGATGCGGTCCAGGTGGCGTGCAGTGTCGGAGTCGTCGGCGATGAAAGGGGCGATGTACTGCGCAACCCCCCGGAGGATCGCGAGGATGACGTCCTGCACCACTTTCGGTGGCGCGAGGGTGTTGAGGCACCAGTCGTGCACCGCCGCCAGGCGTAGCAGGTGCTTGCCCTGCAGGGGGAACTCCCTGTCCGGCTGCAGCCGGAGTCCCAGGTAGGGGACGGAGTCCGCCGCTGGTACCCAGTGCCATGGGTTTTCCAGGTGGGGACAGAGGCGCAGCTGCAGGCCCGGGACCCCCTCCGTGGTGGCCATGGCGCACTTGCGGGGGTTGAGCTCCATGCCCATCATCTGCAGGTACGCGGCCACCGCCTCCCCCCCCCCGACGAAGTGCCGCAGCGTGTGGGCCACCACCAGCAGGTCGTCGATGTAGGCCTGGATGAGGCCGTGCTCGGCCCCTCCCGGCGGGCGCAGTCGGCGCCCCTGCGCCCTGAGCAGGGGCTCCAGGAGGAGCGCTTACAGCAGGGGGCTCTCGGGGTTGCCCTGCCCGACGCCGCGCAGCATGTAGACGGGCTGCGTTGGCCCGTGTGCGGTGACGATGCGCAGCCTGGCGCACGTGTGGAGGAAGAGCAGGAGGTCGATGACCTCTGGCGGCACGGAGAGGTGGCGCAGGATGAGGTGGAGGGCGCCGTGCGGGGCGGTGTCGAAGGCCTTGCGGGCGTCGAAGGAGAAAACGTAGTTGGGCCTTCCCCGCTGGAGCTGCTGCTGCGCCATGAACAGTGGGGGGCCTGTGTTGGAGCCAGGGAGGGCCCCTTGCTGCCAGTCGCTGACCACTCCGTGCCGTGTGAGCACTTCTGTGATGCGCTGGGTGCGGGGGCCGGTGAGCAGCTTCATGTCCAGCTGGCCCAGGGCTATGAGCTCGTAGTCGTCCAGTCTTGCCGAGCCCGGTACCTTGGGGCTGAGCCAGATGTGCGCGTCCCTCCAGTGCATCGGCAGCGGGGCGCCGCGGAGGATGGCCCGGTATGAGTGGACCAGGAGCCACTGGACGGGTGCCAGGAGGGCCTTGATGAAAGCGGCCCTCCACGTGGTTGGGACCTCGGGCCTTGCCATCGGCCTTGTCCAGGGGGACTGCAGGTCCTGCATGGAGTTCTGCGGGATCTGTGTCCAGGCCCCTTCAGGGACCTGGGGGACATGGCGGCCGAGGACTGCCCCGAAGCCTCGGAGGTCCACCGGGCGTTTGTCATACAGTTCTCGCCAGAAGGCGCGAACTGCGAACAGCACGTCGTGGGCCTCCATGAGGAGCGTTTGGGTGTCGGGGACCCGCACGTTTCAGAGGCTTGACGGGCGCGGGGCCTCTACTTCTATGGCTCCCCGCACGGCTTTCCATCGCTGGGCTATGTCGGGGGCGCGGCGGCGCCAGAAGTCCTTGATGGCGCCCTTGCGGTCCGCCGCCAGGAGTGCGCGGAGTTGGCGAATGCCCTCCTCGAGGGCGGCTGCTTGCCTCTCTAGCTCCTCCTGTAGCTGGCCCTGTGTGTTCGGGCAGAACCCGGGCGACGCACCCTGCAGCTCCTCCGCGAGCCGGAGCGCCGCCTCGGACCGGATGCCATGCCGTGCCGCGTCCGCCTGGTACACCGCCGGCGCGCACGCTGCCAGGGTGTCATAGCGGAGGACCGCCGCCTGGAGCCGCTTTCCGCTCTCCGGGGGGTCCCCCTCCGCCAGGTCCGTCCCCGCCAGGGACGGCTGCCGGCGTCCCACCACACGCGCCAGGGCGTCATGCGTCGCGTGGAGGTGTTCGAACACCTTGTCCACCGCGGCCGCGGGCATGGACCCGTAGGCGTGCTGCTCTGCGGGACCAAGCCAGGGCGCCAGGGAGGGTTCATCCTGCGCGGCGGTGACCGCCTCCCACAGGCAGTGTTGGATGGGCGCGGCCTCGGCATCGTACGGGAGGAGGCGGCCCCCCGTGTGGCTGTAGGCAGTGGGCAGCGCCGCGCGCCCCGCTGCGCTGAGGAGGCCCGGCAGGGCCAGGCGGACCAGAAGGTGGTCCGAGCCGATCACCTGGGGGTGTGCCATGCCGCGAGCCCAGACGCTTTCCCGCAGGGACCACGGCAGGAGGGGCTCGTTGACCAGGAGGGTGTCCACTCTGTGCCAGGACGGGTGGAGCGTGGGGGTCATGTCCTCCTCGCCGCCCGCCGTTGCCCTTCGGAAACCGCAGGCCTCCCAGCCCGCTCGGAAATGCTCCGTGGCCGGGTTGGTGGTCGCATCCATGTAGATGTTGGTGTCGCCGGCGATGACCACCGGGTGTCTCCCACCGAGGGTGCGTGCCGTGGCATACATTTGTATGTCGGCTCAGAACGCCGCCCATCCCGCCCACGGGGAGCAGCCTGCTTGCGGCCCGTGGACGTTGATGAGTTTGAGGCCTCCCCCGTCCGTGCGGATCTCCAGGGCCGCGGCCTTCCCGGGGATGATTTCCGTGAAACTGAGCACCTCGTGCTCCGCCACGTACTTGCTGCTGACCGCGGTGAGGAGGCCCCCTCCTCTCGAGGTGGAAGTGGCTCCCGTCTCCGCCAGCCGGCTCGAACACGTGCGACTGGACACCCCACACCACAGCCACCTGCAGCACCTGCCTCTGATACCCCTGGCCACACAGCCCCCCCAATGGATGCCAGAGGACACGCCGTACACAGATCGAGACAAGCAGTACCACTACCCCACACCCATCCAGCAACTGGCCACCACACTGGGCCACCCATCGAACACCGAACTCCTCCGACGCCTCGAACACTCCGTCCACACCCCCCTCTGCTACTCCGCCCTGCGCCCGGATAGCCTCCCAGCACACCTACAAAAACCCCAACTCCAACTCGCCCTCGAACAGCTTCCCCTCCTCACCCGATACCACCGATGGTATGCGCGCCGCTCATCCACGTCCCCGCAGGATACCCCAAATGCATCTGTGGCCACGCGGAAGAAGAAACCTTGGACCACTTCAAGGTGTGCCCCCTGTACAGAGGACCGGACACCCTCACAGACTGGAACCCAACCCAAACCATCGCACAGCACGCCGGATGGCTGACGCAGTCCCCGGCGACCCAGCAACTCACCACCGTCCTCAAGCAGACGCAGGTACTCGAGGCAGTCTGCAGGGGACTCGTCCCCATGTACGTACTGCTGTCCACACCTTGCTACGCACCCACGCCGAGGACCCCCAGGCCACGGCGGCACACATGCAGCGGACGGCCGTTGCCAAGACAGCGGAGCACCTCACATACCGCACCCACAAATACCTGCAGCATGCAGCAACCCTGCCCCAAACAGACCAAGCCCACCTCCTCAAACTCCTGTTCTACCAACCATGAGAACCTACCCCGTGACATACCAACATCGAACCCCCACCACGCCTACGCACCATCCACCGAGCACAACACTGGCACGGCACACACGGGCACCACAGGCACCGCACACACGCCCACCAGCATGCGCGCGCCACCAGCCCCCATCCCCCCACGCCACCGTCAGTCCACAGGTACCACCAACCGCCAGCCACCGCATGTCCCCTCTGCGTACGCCAGCGGCTACCACAGACGGCCCTGCCCTGCAACCCCGACCACTGGGTCTGCCTAGGAGCTGCGCACCGCCTCACCCACTGCTTCCACTGCGGGGACCCCAACCCCCACCACCGCGAGCGGCCCGCGGCCCCAGCACCCCCCCCCGCCACCCACCCCAGCTTCTTCGGGCCACTCATGGACACCCTCCGGGACCACCTGGGAGGGTACTAGGTGGCGGACGCGGCGGACCACGCATGGACCATAGCCGTGGCCACAGGCAGCACACCCCTGCCCCCCCACAGCCCACCCTTACGCCACAGCGGGGGCGGCTTGAACGTGGCGGCCCGCCACATCCTCCTCGCCCTATACCTCCACCACCGTGACCTACAACTCCGAGACCCACAACTGCCGGCCCCCCAAGCAGCCGCCCTGACGCCCGAAGCGTGGGCGGACACGGCACCAGAGGAGATAGCAGCCTACCTCCGAATCACTCGCCGCCAGTTCAACACCGCCCTCGGCCGACAAAAAAGAACACCTTACCCACTCAGCGCACTCCTCTACCCGGCACACCACCCCCACCCCGCACAACTGAAGCCCCCAGAGGGCTTGGCGTCCTTTCGGGATGCCCACCTAGCCGCCCCCGACGGGGCCACCGCCACACGGATGGGCCTCACAGACCAGCGCACCTACGTCGGGGGCCTCGAGACGCGCCTCCGAGAGGCACACTGCTGGCACGCCCGCTCCCCGTCGCCCCCACGGGGACAGGGGGGTTCAACTCCCCCCGACACCCACCAGGCCAAGAAGACCAAGACAGGTCAGGGGGCCCTGCAGCGCGCCCGCCAGCAGGGCGCGACGCCCCGACCAGGGCCCGGATCCAGCCACACCGCACCACCCCACGCCCAGTCCCCCAGGGGGGCACAAACAGAACCGCCCCCGCCAGCGCCCACAACCACCACCGTACCGCAGCACCCAAACCCTGCAGCCCAGTCAGCCACTACCACCGGCACACGTCCACACCATGCCAGGACCACCATACGCGCAGAGGCAGGGGACATGGCAACACCAACACCACCACCACGCCTCCGTCCCCCCAAACCCCTACCCCCTGATTCCCCCATGCTACAGCGACCCCCACCAGCTACATCCCCACCACGCCCCAGCACAACAAGGCCCCACGAACCACCCACCCCACATGGCACACTTCACCACACCACACCATCACGTATTCCACCACCACCAGCCCCTACAACCGCGCCAACCAACGCCGGGGTACCACACACAACCAGCACACCCTCAACACCACCACTGGGCCGTCCAGCACCACCCGCCGCCCCCACTACACGGACCCACGACACACGAGCCACGGTACACCCCCATGGACCCGCGGGGAGCCGCGCACGCACACCAGCAACACCAGGGCCTAGTAGGAGCGCCCCAACACCACCAGCAGCCCCCCCACCCACACCCCATACCAGTGACCACCATCCACCAGCAGCCACCCGGTACATACGGACCACAGCCCCACCCGGACGCCCATGCGGCCGCCTCCCAACCACACCTCGGCACCACAACAAGTCAAGAACCGCACAGACCGCAGGGCGCACACACGCAACACCCTACACGACCCACAGGGACGCCGAGACCCCCAGCCAGCACAACACCCATCCCCGCCCCCCCCGACACCAACAGTGCCACCCCCACACCACCCCCCCCCCGCCCCCCCCCCCGAGACCAGGCCACAGACGCAACACGCGGCAGCCGGCACCAGCCAATTGACGTCGATGCCCCCGCCGACACACGCCACCGCGAATCCCCCATCACCGGACCTCACACGCGACAACGACGACAACCCCCCCCCAACCCACACCCCCCCCCCCATCACATACCGCACCACCAGCCGCCGCACCGGCCGAACCCTACGCCCTACACAGCCCCGCAGCGGTACGGCAGCACCTCCGGGGACTCGGGGACCAGGACGTGCTGTGCCTCCGCACCTCCGGCACCACCCAGCGCATCCAGGCGACCACCCTGGTCCAGGCTGCCACCCTGGGGGAAGGCGTCCGAGACTTCCTCTTTGACGCCTTCCTCCATGTCGCCCGACACGACCGCCCCCCACGCGCCACCCCAGATGGCGAGAGCCCGCCCCCCACGGGGAGCCGGATCTGGGTGCTCCCCATCGACTGGGGACGACACCTAGTCAGACACCCCGTGCCAAGGCGGGACAGCAGCCAGGGCCGCACGTGTTACCGTGAGCCCAACATGGCCCACCCCCCACCAAGCGCGACCCCCGACAACGCCAAAGAGTGGGAGCGGGAAACGTGGGTAGCCCGGATGGCCTGCTTGAGCAACTTCCGGCACCACGTCCCGGGGGACATCCCCACTCCCGACGACTGGCAGCCAGCCCCCTCCACGTACATGACTCTCATGTACAATCTGCACTACACCCTCCCCACCACCCGCTACCACGCGGCAACTGACCACTGGGTTGTGCACGGCACCGACTCCCTCCTCCCCGCCGACTACGCCCCCCCCCCCACACAACCTAGGCCTCGACACGTACGCCAGGGGGGATGAGTCGGACGACCCCCACATCTGAGGCACGTGGGAACGCAAATCCTTGGACGCGCTGCTCTCCATCCGCAGCGGCAGCCAGGGCCTGGGTAGGCCGATGTATTGCCTCGCCAAGTGGACCCAACGGACCTGGCAGATCCCCACGGACCGGTGGCTGTGGACGGTCACGCTGCGCCCCCAGCAGAGGGAAGCCCCCCAAAACCGCAGGGGACCCAACCCCTCACGCCCTACCACCCTGGAGCTCTGCCCATACATGGTGGCAGCCCGCCTCATGGCGCTGCTGTGGCCAGGCCGCGACACCCCAACCCAAAACTACCCCCACCTCACAGAGGAGGACATGCCTGGCATCCAGCGATGCTTCTTCCGCACCCTCGACTACCTCCAGCAAACACACCCGCACGTCCTGGAGCAGATATGGCCACCCCCCGGGTAACCCACGTGCCTGCACAGCCGAGACAACGCCGCCACACCAGCACCAGCACGCACGGGTCACCAGGGAAAACACGCGCACTCTCCCGGTGCCCGAACCCGCACCCTCGTTCTCGCTACTTGCAGGACCCAGCATCTTACGCCCGCCCCCGAAGCCCAGGGCCCTCCGCCGTCTCCCACAGCCCTCTCCTCCGCCTCCGACGCCACAACCTCCACCACCACGACCACCTCGTCCACCACCACCACCATCTCCTCATCCAGCACTCCGCCTTCCAGGCCGCGGGGGACACCTCCCAAACGGGCCCCCAAACCCGTCCCCACCGCGAGCAACCCCGCCGCCGCCAAGGCCCACGCCCTGACGAGGCCCGCACCCGCGACCCAGTCGAAACCCAAGACCGCCGCAAAACAGCGTTCCAAACCCATCAGCGCGCCACGACTGCAACTCGCAGCCAAGCCCAAACCCAAACCCAAACCCGGTGCCACGACGGCAACGCGCGCCCGAACCCCCAAGGACGTCCTCTATGACATTTGGCCCCAGCCGTCCCAGGCCCGGAGGAAGCAGCACCCAGCACGGCGCCCCCTTACCGTCACCGACGCCGCCGCCACCACCTTCATAGCGGAGCGCGCCGCAGCCGAAGCACGACGCACCCCGTCCCGCCATCTCTTAAAGCCCGCACCCCAGGCCCACGGACCGCCCCCGACCAAGCCGGAACGACGCCAGGGTCCACCAGCAGTGTCCCCGCCCCCCTACCAACCCTCGATGACAGCCCACATACAGCGCATGCCCCGCTACCGCCGCTGCCGCGAGTCCCCGCCCAACCCCGAGGCGGAGACCGTACGCGCACACCCGCTGGTCCACATCCGCGCGCGCCCCCACTTCCGCACACCCCTACGGAACAGGACTACGAGGAATCCCCCAGGCCCGCCACCGCCACCGGTCCCCACGACCCCGTCACACCCACCCACGCCCACTGCTCCGCCCAAGACCGCGACAGTGGTGGCAGCGCTGGACCCACACGCAGCTCTGGGAGCTGCGAAAGTGGGACCGGGGAGAGCCCTCTCTCGAGGGCCTGGTCCACGGGCCCCGCAAGGGGTCGTCGGAGAACTGCCGCCGCCGGCCGGCGGGGGGATGGATGCCGCAGGCCGCATGAGAAGCCATGCTGGCCGATGCGCTCCACCCCCTGGGAGTCCACCCCTGCAACCTCCCCGCGCCCCAGGACCACCTGTATGTCCTCAGGCGCCTGCAAGAGACCCTCCAGGAGACACAGCGAGACAGCATCCGCCTGTGGGACATCACCCAAAGCCCAGCCCCGCGCACACACACTTCCTCACCACCCCACAAGCGTCGGTGCACCGACACCGGCGGCACCCACCGCACCCCAGGAGCCCTGCGCACCACACAACACGAAGCGCCTGACCCCACGGCCAGCGGCGCCGCCACCTAACCCCGTTACCCAGCAAACCACCACCACGAGGCGCCACGCCAGGCCCCGCCCAGAAGTCACCAAACGGACCGGACGCCGAAGGATGCCAACGCACACGACAACAGGCACCACTACGCCCAAAGGCACCGAACCAAGGCCCGCTACTTTCGCAACCGCCTAACCGAGCCAAAACCTAAACACAAATCAAACCGAGCCACACCCCGAGACCGCTAACCCTTGATTCCCAACCAGGCCCGCCGAGGGAACAACGTAACCACAGCCCACACCCACAGCCCACACAGCCGCCTAACCAGCCAGCTCCAGAAGCAAAGAGACACCTAACCAAACCCACCCTGGCCCATGCCCGTGTACATCAGGACGCGCGAGCCGCACCCCTGGGGCGCAACCGCCGCCACAGCACCGACGACACACGCCAGAGGACAGAACACGATTGCACCGCCGCACCAGCTGCCCGTGCCTGTGCCTGCAGTGTATGCGCGCCCCTGTTTTTCTTTTTTTTCCATCAAAAAAAAAAGAAAAGAAAATTAGGGGGGGAGGAAGAGGGACACAACCACCAATGGCACACGCGCACCGCACACAGCACGCACACCGGTGAACGGGCGCCACCAGGGCCAGGACACCGCACACGCGCGTGCACCGAGGGCAACCAAGGGACGAGACACCACGGCCTTGCACACCGGTGAACAAGAGCCAAGAGGCCCGGGACACCGCGCACGCAAAACAACACACCGAGCGAGCGCACCGGTGAACAGGAGCCAAGTGGCCCAGTACACCGCACACGCAACACAACGCACCGAGCGGACACACCGGTGAACAGGAGCCAAGTGGCCCAGGACACCGCAGACACAACACAACAAACCGCGCGGGCACACCGGTGAACAGGAGCCAAGTCGCCCTGGAAACCGCACACGAAACACAACAAACCGAGCGGGCACACCGGTGAACAGGAGGCAAGTGGCCCGGGACACCGCACACGCAAAGCAACACACCGAACGGGCGCACCGGTGAACAGGAGCCAGGTGGCCCGGGACACCGCACACGCAACAGGACACACCCAGCGGGCGCACCGGTGAACGGGAGCCAAGTGGCCCAGGACACCGCACACGCAACACAACACACCGCGCGGGCACACCGGTGAACAGGAGCCAAGCGGCCGGGGACACTGCACACACGTAGGGCGGCCTAGGGACAGGAAAGAACCAACACCCCATGGGTCGGACGCACTGGGGCGACCCAACCGACCCACCGAGCCAGTGGCAGGAGCGGTACTCCAAGGCCACTGGTCCGAGCACGGCCAGGCTGCATCGGGGACCAGGGGAAACGTCACCCGGAGCCATGGAAGCAACCGGTGACAGGCGAGCCGGTACACAGTCCAGGAGGGGGTCGCCTGCCAAGCAGAGTGGCCCCGCAACTCAAGCCACAAGGGTGAGGCGGTCGTCTCGTAGACTAGCGGGAGCAATACCCCTTGTGGTGAGAGATACTCCACACGGCTGGACAGCCCCCAGAGCTCCCGCCCAAAGGAGGGGGCATGTGGCCCTACCCATGGACACATGTGGGGACACCCTCCCACCTGGGACACATGGACCGGGTGGCCGCGACAATGCCTTCCCAAACACATGTGGGAGCGGCTCAAGAGGCACCTGACATTGGGCAGTGGGAGGGACAGGACGTCCCCTTGGTAAGACCTTCTTCCTGCTTTGTCAAAGGAGGCATCCCGAGCTCCCGAAGATACCTACCTACCTACCTCCGCCAGCCGGCTGCTGAAGAAGGGGGTGTACCCCTTGTCTCGGAGCGCAGCGGCCACGTGCATCTTTTGCGCCCAGGTGGCGATCCCTGTTTCCTGGAGGATGATGGCAAAGCCCTCCTCCTGGGGTAGCATGCCAGACTTATTGAACCCTTTCCGCGGCTATTTACTCAAGTTGCCAATAAGAACCCTCCGGATCGCGGGAAACTTGGTACGGCCAAGATAAAGCTGAAACCGAACCGGAAAATTTATCGTCACCACGAATATCAACCCCAAGGGAAACGAGCAGAAGCGATGAAGAAGCTCTTGATGGGATTTATTGAGGGTGGTTGAATTGAACCCTCCGATAGTGAGTGGGCAGCCTGGCCTTCATGGTTCAAAAAAAGGAGAAGGGTGAATTGAGATTGCTTGTCGACTACAGGGGATTGAACGAACAACCCGAGCATGACTCGTACTCGTTCCCCCTGATCGAGTCCATCCTACAAAAGCAGCAGAAGAAGCGCATCTTCACGGTGTTGGACCCAAGGCACGGGTACCAGCAGATGCCGCTGCATGAGGACTCCAGGCCATTAACAGTGATGTCCACTCCGCTGGGCCCCATGCAATGGAAGGTTATTCCCATGGGAGCCAAGAATGGGGATGCTGCCTTTCAACGAAGTATGGATGATCTCCTACAACCCGTTCGAGATTGTGCCGACCTGGTTGTTGTCGATATCATTATTGGGTCGGGCAACGAGGACATGAAGGAGAACGAGCTTGTCGAGGCGCATGAGAAGGACTTGCGACGAGTTTTTGGGGGTCTTGGACAAGCACAGCATGGTGTGCAAGCCCAGAAAGACCTCACTCTTTGTGAGAGAAGTGGAGTTCGCTGGACATGAAATTGGGCAGACAAAGATAAAAAAAAGGTAGACGACTTCTTTTGTAACTTGTTAAAAATCTAAACATATTCCCCAAAATGGAAAAAGTGTGTCAAAACGAGTGTGTTCCTTGCACGTATATCATGTGTCTGCGTAGACATGTATTCATATATTTTGGGAGTGCGTTTGGTAGCACACGAGCGAAATAAGTTTCCCTTGAAAATGTGATAACAAACATTCAAGCAGACAACAAACAAAGCGAAACAACAATCAAGAGCAACAATCCCACAATGAGGCAATGCACCCCTCAGTCCGGCATAAGTGCATCTTTATTCTCTATGCCGTACCTAGTTCAACCTCGAGTCATCCATATCTACATTAAGAGGCCCCCGTGCCTCGTATCCATTGCGTCGCCCCATGCATGGGCGAGGCTCACCTCCGCCTACATGCCTATAAAGAGGTAAGGGAAGCAACAAAGAGAAACATATAACAATTGGGATACATGAACACCAATATTATGCATATACTATTTGTATGCATGTGAAGAGAACATGCATGAATGAAATAATGCATGCTTTGACCAAACTATTCCACTGGTATGCTTAACCAATCATAAAACTCACCACGCATGACACGGAACATTGCTAAGAATGCGCATTGAATGAATGTACATGAATAAGATGAGCATAGCACTGAAATTCCGCCCTGAAAATCTACATTCGGACACCAGATAACTCCATTGATAAAAGCACATTCTGAAATTGATAAATCAGGACGATAATTCCACAAAGTGCCATCAGCACCAAATGTTTCTTGAAGAACTGAGACGTCAACGATGGCAACGGCGACAGGCCAGCCATCCGAGCGATAACAGACCACCGGCACTATCTACAGAAAAGAATTAGAATACAGCATCACAGATGTAGCCAGAGTGCCCCAAATAGTGTACCTGCAGTTTTTATAACTCCGCCCCAGACGACGCAGCAAAGGCAAAGATGTCTGAGGGGGCGCTCTGGTCAGAGGCACAGGGGTGTGCAAGCCCTAAGCACTGTGCCCGGGCAGACACCAAGGCAAACAAGAAAACAGCACGACAGTTGGAACAAATTCGCCCGCATAACAAGCTCCTGAGCCTCCCACCACGCCACTGGCAATCAAAGCAATTCACCTAAAGTTCTGCATTTCTCGCAGACTCTGAGAATCCTCCAGCTCACACCCGAGGGGGTGCAGGACACAAGTCTCCAGGTACGTGGTCCTCCTCCTTGGAGGCCCTGCAACTAAAAGTCTTAGGCAAGCCGACAACCAACGGCAGCAGCTGCCTGTACATTTGCAGAGGGAATAACTGGAAACAGAGAGTTCAGAGGGGTCATACCCCAGTAGGAAGCTCAGGTGAAACTCTTAGGCATAAGGGTACCCGGGGCTGCAAGCACTGCAAAGCGACTGTCTTTTTAAATCTGCCTAGCAAAATCTCAGCATCATGTAAGGGCTCTGCATTCTGGAGACCATCAGAAGGGTCGCAAAATCCAGTAAGCCTCTGGATATCTGGCATCCGCAAAATGAACACAGGCGTCCCTGTCACAGAGGCACAGACCAATGAGGCACAACCTGGAGACAGTCGTGCAGGTCTTCTTTGAAGTAACAGAAAAAAGACCCGGTCATTGGACTCCAACTGAGCTTCCACGTTCCAGGAACATGCAGCAATCTGTACTCAATTGATGAGTCAAGCTGAATGGAACATCACCCTTTACGTCCTCACGGTGAAAATGCAGCAACCTGTGGGCAAGCATGCTCTAAGACTGGCTCTCCGCCAACATACCTGACATCGGTCGGGACCAGATAGCACAGAAATTACATACAGACGGAGGTATGCATACAGTGCATGAAGCAGCTGATATGCTACTATCAACTCGGACAGTGGTTAATTTAAGGAAGCGCACCAATTGAACATACAACTATACACTCCACATCATGTGACGCACATGAATTACTCCTCATGAAGCAATTCATAGATTTTCTGAGACGCAAGTCAACAACCAGAGGAGGACTATTAACCTTGAAGAGGCTGGGTTCGCTCCTGATACCCTACCCACAGTCACAATTCTGACATCAGTATACTGATACACCATCAGAATTCAGCCCTGTTTACATTGGTGCACAAATTACACAAACTCTAAGGGGTTGTTTGGTATCCTACATTCAGAGGCCATAGAGGTCAGCTCAGGTTCACATTAAAACGCACCATGCAAATTCCATAGACCATCAGAGCCACAATAGGACAGCACAACGTCCGGTCTCGTAGGCATCTGCATGCACTGAGGTGCAGCCTGAGCCGAGACTGTAGGTGAAAAGTCTAGACGGGAGAATTACCACCACTCTCCAGAGATAGCTCGGCAGGTGCGGGGATGTGAACCCACAATAAAATGAACCTCCCTCGGCCAGACCCGAGGGGACATCATAGAACAGTGAATCATTGTCGTCAGCAAAACCAGGCATAGGCAAACACCTCAAGGCCAATTCCTGGAACACCATACCCGACGGGCATAAACAAAACAAGGCGCATGGTACACTCAGTGAACATCTCTTCACAGTACATCTAGTATTTTCCTGTGAAACGACAAGCAAAGCAGGTCCTGCTCTTCCAAGACTTAGACAGCGGCACTACAAAGACAGCTAGTAGAAACAGGTGAATCAAGGGTGCCTTGGTGGCTTCTCTTGTACATTTGCAAAACAAGTCACGTGCCATCTCAGTAAGTCCCAACTGACCATTATTGATGGCCGTGATGCCTCGCTTTCAGGCGGTCTGGCATAGCCCACACCACAAGACACAGAAGGTATCACAAGGGGCAGCGACCCGAAACAAGCTGAAAACAGCACGTTGGATACATGACTTAATGGTCATTCACCCCCTAGGTGCATTGGTGATCAATCACTGCTGGGCAAAGCGTACTTTTCTCACTGGGTGTCTGATATGCTGATCGACTCCCCAACTTGACTACCCTTGCTCCTCCCTTCCTTCGTCATCCCAGACCTACAGAAAGCATTCTAGGGTTATGACAGCAGCTAGGGCTTGGTCTTGGTCGTCCCGTACCTCATGGGTCGTTACTGTCGCACAGACTGATTACATCCAGCCCTTAGCTCTGCGTATGACGGGCGATGACAGCGTCGATAAACCATTGCGGTTTCAGACCTGTACGCACACCTGCTACGCCTGCGATAACTGGCGACTCAGAGGTACTCATGCATTTCACTTGAGAAGGTTACCCAATTCGTCGAGTCTCCAGGACAGTCCTAACAGAGTTACAATCCTGGATATCTCAACTTGCCGAGTGACCTTGGAGAGTCTTATAAGACTTACACTCCTGGCTATCTCGACCCTGTCTAGACGTAATTGCTCAGCGAGTGACCGGAATAGTCTCGTCAGACTTACGGTTCTGGGTATCTCGACCAATATCCAGACGTGATCCCCGCACCCTGCATCCATCAGAGGTCTCCTGGACTTGCGTTGTGCACTTTCGTGTACGGACGGGGACTGTAAAATTGCCGTCATGCTCATGGCATTGGGGAGCCCCCAGGTTTCGGTATCCCACCGTAGTAATCACATACGACGGCTGCAGCAGGAAAACCTCAGAGGTGGACGTTTAACATGAGTTTCGGCGGGTGTCCTCCGTAACCAACCAGAGGTATGGCTTAACATGGGTGGCCGTCAGGGCACCTCAGCGTACAGGATACCGAAAGGAGATTAGGGTTGGGTTAACCTGAACAAACAAGGCAGGACGTCAACAAGAAGAAGGTGATGTCCTGTCGAAGACTGTGTCTTGACCACTAAGTACAAAACAAAGTACCACTGACAGTCACTTGAGTACTTGAGTGGACCCGTGGCAGACAATTCAGGACTGTCCGGTACACGTCACTTACCTCGAATAGGGAGAGACATACGCTCAGGGGGTCAGAAAATACCAGTAAAGAATCAGACATCAGCGAGAGTAATAACTAGGAAATGAACTAGGAGGAAAGAAACTGCTCTGCACGGTAGACGAGGTCAACCTCCACATAACAAAACCAGAAGTCCAGTTGTACATGTGGTCTGGGCCCAGAGCTGCGATGAGAACATGCAGACAGACAAAGTTGCACACCCTCCTGTCCTCAACAGGGACAAGTCAGCGCCCTCCCAGTGGGCGAAGAGGAATCAGTGCGTATGAGATTGACGCATTTTCCGAAGAGAGAAAACTGTGGGCTAATCACCCGGTAAAACCCAAAGGTACTAAGCACAACACCTTGTGGTCGAATCATGGGCTTCAGGTCGTCAGACCTGTAACATTCGGACTGGGTACCAATGCGCAGCAACTGCTACCTCTCACAGGCCCGCCAAACTCCAGTCTTTTCGGATGAGGCACTCACAGTAGTGCTGTACTGAAAATACCCACTGAATAGCGAACAAGAGTACAGCAGAGGACATGCTGGCCTGGGCCTTATCAACCTGGCAACGCCTAGTACTAAGATCCTTCAGGCATCCATCAGGAGGTATTGCCTGGACATCTGTTCAGAGCAAGGAGTCCTAGACTCAGTCACCATAAATCAGGTTCGGACAACAGTCAACCCCCTATCTGGACGAAACAGCAGCAGTTTCCCCCCGCGCATTCTGAAAGAGATGAGGGGGCTGTCCGGAAGCCAGAGCTTTGGACCAACCCGGGCACCTCTTCTTCTGCTTTGCAGGTCATAGGTTTACCATCGCTCCAGCCCCTGTCATCGGCCATTGAACCAACGTTACAGACAAGGCAATATAAGTAAACACAGCACAAAAACGTGGCTTGCTGGACCCCTGTAAATGAACGTCAGTAAGTGAGCGCAATGTAGATCACAGCCTTCTCAACCCCTGGAAGCATTATCCAGAGTAGGCTCTCGCTCAGACCCAGTACTCAGTGAGAGGAAACAAAGAGGTAACTGAGCAAGAAGGAAGGTTGGTCACTTCAGTCTATTTCAAAACCAACACAAAGATCTGGCTAGACGGAACTCCCACTTCCATACGGGAAGGGTCCACTTGCCAAAGTTGGATTAAAAAATAGAAAAGCATCAGGACAGCAGTCCATACATAATACACATGACAGAATAACATACATGCAGGCTCAAGCAGAGCCACAACGAGACAAGCGTAGGCCGTAACCAGTCAACTAAACACAAAATAGCCGGCCTGACCATGGCACTGATGGTGGTTGTTGAGTCGGGTGACGCGGTCCACTCTCTCTGCAGGGCTGGGACCAAGACGCCCGATGATGGTTGTTGAGGCAGATGACGCAGTCCACTCTCTCTACAGGGCTGGGACCAAGACGCCCGATGGTGGTGAGGCAAAGGCTAGCCGGTTCTAAGCACGGTGCCTTCAAGAACTTAACTAAACAAAACACCAGGTTGAAGCCGGCCGGCAGAGACGTGACTGTCACTGACTGCCCGGCACCTTCAGACTCAGGGCTGTGATCAACGCCTCTTTTTGGACTGGGGACTTATGCACCCATCACCCTCCTCTTCGCCGGTCCTTAGGTCGGTGCCTCTCTGAGGAACAAGCGAAAGGGGACGCCGAGAAAGGCACAGGAAGAATAGGCAGGTAGGGTTATGAGTATGCTGGATTTCATGATAGCGCCAACTAGCGCAGTCTGGAACTTAACGAAGCTATACCAGTCTGACAAACAAAAGAAACAGTCAACCATCCGGGCCAAGACAAACGTAACATTTGTGCCACAGAGAGGAAGAGCGCATTCACTGCAGACTGTCTGACACTAAAAAACGAAGAATAAACAGACGACAGAGACAGACAGAGGTCGGATCAACCAGACTAAGGTTAGCATGTCAATGTGAACGTTCATACGCCTAGGCTTTTATGGCAGGTATTGTTCCCTAAATGGCCCCCAAATTGCCGATGCATGCCCCCATGTGGAGTATGTTGTTATTGTTGCCACGTTTCTTTGAAGGACATACATTCACGATATCGTGTCTGTCTTCTTTTTTTCATAACAATCCAGTATATGTTAAATTTTTGCACAACAAGCATTGGCCCGTAGGATGGGGTGTCATTCGGGTGCACTCGGACGAGCCAAATTTGGTTTGCCCCTTCGTCAATGTTTTCCAGGGTTTTTACTAATTAGGTTGATGTAATCCTGCGTTGTTGTCCCGTCTGTTCTATGTGTACACGTGTATTGAAAATCAGGCCGGATCTTTGCCTATGGTACGCAAATTCAACGAAACCTAATTGGCCAGTCCGAGGGGAAGTAAATGTAACCCCATCTTACATGCACACCTACATCCTCCTTATGTAGTATCTGATCACCACGTTTGTTCTTGCCCCATGCAGTTCACCTGCATGGTGATCATCAGATGTGTTGTTCTACTCTGGATCTCTTCATACGAGGTCGGAGACGAATGTGTTGCTGCATGGCACCACAATGACGCCCAATGGGACAACACAAGCAAATGCATGTACATTTCATTATTTTGTAAGGCCTTTTGCTATCCCTGGCACGGCGAACACCAAGAAGTCCAAGCACAGACCTTGTCGAGACAAACGTTCAAGATATTCCACACAGGTTCATGTCATATCTACAAACATGTAAACATAAACTGTGTTTCCAAATAACACACAAATTCTTGAATCTCCCATTATCATTTATGCACTCACGCGCGACCTATGATCTGCGCCATTATACCTCGCAACCTGCTTCTGTGGGTTATGGGCGCATGTACACCTTACATCCCCCTCCCAAGACACTTGAGGGGTCCACAACCACCAAAAAGTGGGTGACATGCCACCATAGGTGTGCATGTGCATCAATAAATAAAAGTGAGATCTCCAAAACACAAATCAGAAGGTGGCGGAGAGCCCGGCACTCCCGCACCTACAAGGTAGGTAGGTAGGTAGGGTAGGTATCTTCGGGAGCTCGGGATGCCTCCTTTGACTTTGCAGGAAGAAGGTCTTACCAAGGGGACGTCCTGTCCCTCCCACTGCCCTATGTCAGGTGCCTCTTGAGCCGCTCCCGCATGTGCTTGGGAAGGCATTGTCGCGGCCACCCGGTCCATGTGTCCCAGGTGGGAGGGTGTCCCCACATGTGTCCATGGGTAGGGCCACATGCCCCCTCCTTTGGGCGGCAGCTCTTGGGGGCTGCCCAGCCGTGTGGAGTATCTCTCACCACAAGGGGTATTGCTCCCGCTTGTCTACGGTACGACCGCCTCACCCTTGTGGCTTGAGTTGCGGGGCCACTCTGCTTGGCAGGTGACCCACTCCTGGACTGTGTACCGGCTCGCCTGTCACCGGTTGCTTCCATGGCTCCGGGTGACGTTTGCCCTGGTCCCCGATGCAGCCTGGCCGGGCTCAGACGAGTGGCCTTGGAGTACCCCTCCTGCCACTGGCCCGGTGGGTCGGCTGGGTCGCCCCAGTGCGTCCGACCCATGGGGTATTGGTTCTTTCCTGTCCCTCGGCCGCCCTACGTGTGTGCAGTGTCCTGGGCCGCTGGGCTCCTGTTCACCGGTGTGCCCGCGCGGTTTGCTGTGTTGCGTCTGCGGTGTCCTGGGCCAGCTGGCTCCTGTTCATCGGTGTGCTCGCTCGGTGTGTTGTGTTGCATGTGCGGTGTCCTGGGCCACTGGGCACCTGTTCACCGGTGTGCGTGCTGTGTGCGGTGCGCGTGTGCCATGGGTGGTTGTGTCCCTCTTCCTCCCCCCCCAATTTTCGTTTTTTTTTTGGGGGGGGGGGGAAACAAACAAAAAAGAGAAAAACAGGGGCGCGCGTACACTGCAGGCACAGGCATGGGCAGCTGGTGCGGCGGTGCAATAGCGTTGTGTCCTCTGGTGTGTGTCGTCGGTGCTGTGACGGCGGTCCCGCCCCAGGGGTGCGGCTCGCGCGTCCTGATGTACTCGGCCTCCGGTCAGGGTGGGTTTGGTGAGGTGTCTCTTTGCTTCTGGAGCTGGCTGGTTAGGTGGCTGTGTAGGCTGTGGGTGTGGGCTGTGGTTACGTTGTTCCCTCGGCGGGCTTGGTTAGGAGTCAAGGGTTAGCGCTTTCGGGGTGTGGTTCGGGTTTGATTTGTCCTTGGGTTCTTTCTCCTTTAGGCGGTTGCGACGGTAGCGGGCCTGGGTTCGGTGCCTTTGGGCGTAGTGGTGCTCGTTGTCGTGTGCGTTGGCTTCCTCCGGCGTCCGGTTCGTTTGGTGACTTCTGGGCGGGGCCCGGCGTGGCGCCCTGTGGTGGTGGTTTGCTGGGTAACGGGGTTAGGTGGCGGCGCCGCTGGCCGGGGGGTCAGGCGGGTTGTGTTGTGTGGCGAGCAGGGCTCCTGGTGTGCTGTGGGTGCCGCCGGTGTCGGTGCGCCGACGCTTGTGGGGTGGTGGGGGGGTGTGTTTGTGTGGGGCTGGGCTTTGGGTGATGTCCCACAGGCGGATGCCGTCTCGCTGCGTCTCCTGGAGGGTCTCCGGCAGGCGCCTGAGGACATACGGGTGGTCCTGGGGCGCGGGGAGGTTGCGGGGGTGGACTCCCAGGGGGTGGAGCGCATCGGCCAGCATGGCTTCCCATGCGGCCTGCGGCATCCACCCCCCCGCTGGCCGGAGGCGGCAGTTCTCCACCGACCCCTTGCGGGGCCGATGGACCAGGCCCTTGAGGGAGGGCTCTCCCCGGGCCCACTTTCGCAGCTCCCAGAGCTGCGTGTGGGTCCAGCGCTGCCACCACTGTTCCTGGGCGGGCCTGCGTTCTTGGGCGGAGGAGTGGGCGTGGGTGGGTGTGACGGGGTCGTGGGGACCGGTGGCGGTGGCGGGCCTGGGGGATTCCTCGTAGTCCTGTTGCGTGGGGGTGCGTGGGGAGTGGGGGCGCGCGCGGATGTGGACCCGTGGCTGTGCGCGTACGGTCTCCGCCTCGAGGTTGGGCGGGGACAACACAAGCAAATGCATGTACATTTCATTATTTTGTAAGGCCTTTTGCTATCCCTGGCACGCGAACACCAAGAAGTCCAAGCACAGACCTTGTTGAGACAAACGTTCAAGATATTCCACACAGGTTGATGTCATATCTACAAACATGTAAACATAAACTGTGTTTCCAAATAACACACAAATTCATGAATCTCCCATTATCATTTACGCACTCACGCGCGACCTATGATCTGCGCCATTATACCTCGCAACCTGCTTCTGTGGGTTATGGGCGCATGTACACCTTACATATTTATCACCAAAAGACCTCAGATCCGTGCTTCCCTACGCAAACCCGTCCACTACAAATTTGGAACTGTGCCCCATTCCTAATTTTCCTCCTACTTTGATTAGTTGCTCGTTCTGTGGCCCGTGATTTACTGTGGGTTATGGGCGCATGTACACCTTACATATTTATCACCAAAAGACCTCAGATCCGTGCTTCCTCACGCGCGACCTATGATCTGCGCCATTATACCTCGCAACCTGCTTCTGTGGGTTATGGGCGCATGTACACCTTACATCCCCCTCCCAAGACACTTGAGGGGTCCACAACCACCAAAAGGTGGGTGACATGCCACCAGAGGTGTGCATGCGCATCAATAAATAAAAGTGAGATCTCCAAAACACAAATCAGAAGGTGGCGGAGAGCCCGGCACTCCCGCACCTACAAGCATAACCAATCATGCATATCAAAAAAAAGAACATGTATGCACCCATGCTCAATGGGGTGATCAGCCCCAAGGCTGCAGTGGCAGCCCACCAAAATACATGAATATATATGCCACATCAAGGGTACACACAATACAAGAGTCACAGAGGTGACCACAAGTGCTAACCCACAACCATGTTTCAAAATAACCACAGAAAATAGACACAGCAACTACCATAGCACAGACTGTACCAAGGCACGCAACGCACCACTGCACAGACGGGACTCCAAACCATTTTACAGTAAAAACTGGTTACATGGCGTACGCGGCCAATGAGCACTAAATAACAGGCTTGCCAAAAAACAACAACGCCACAACAAGCAGTGAACCTTCTGCAAAACCCTGTCCATGCTGAAAAAAAAACAAACAAAGGCAGAGCAACAAAGTGGAGCCTCAATATTGTTTTCGTAAATGTCCTCAAGTCACTGAAAAAAACATTCCTTGGTATATACAGCGAGGACTTCTTCAAAACCCATCGTTAACTTACTTCAGGACTCCAGCTCTCGCCATTGCCTGTGAGACAATGCACATATTGAAGGGAAAAAAGCACCAACCAGCAAAACTAGCGAAGAAACGAAGAGACAAGGTCGGACACCCGAAGCTACGCTCTCTCAAAAGATGCCTGAGAACGAATCAGGTGCAAAAACGGAAGCAAGAGCGTATGTCAGTGTGTACATACGAATCAAACGGCGATGGCGCTGAGGGAAAACTGAGCACCAACACACAACTCATTTTGACATGCACACATCATCCAATCAGATCTCACGATCATACACCACGACCACACGTACAAGCTAGCCTAACAGCGCAAAGGCGGAAGTACAAACAAGCCTAACAGCGTTCGCAAAGCACAGGCCTACACGGCTTAACACACCACAGCAAGCATGCATGCACGAAGCTGAGGGAAAAAAAGTTAACCAAGGCAGACGCAGGGAACACAGCCAGGACCGCACCCACGGCCTACTAAATGCTACTCACAGCACATGAAAGGAGCAAGGTGCTACACAAAAACGGTCACGGACCAAAAAACACACACGGAGCGCAACGCTACTCATGCAAAAGAGACAACACACGGGGTGGATTACTACTGTTCCTACACCCTGCACTTAATGAGTAGTGGTACTGGTTTTAAAGAAGCGCCCCTTGCCACGCGTTCCTCTCTTGCGGGGCTGTTGCGGCATCTCATTCAGAGCGCTCGTCAGAGCGCGATCTTCAGCCCTGGCGCTCATCACCTTGACCTCAGACTCGGAGGCCTCCACAGTGGTTTCAAAGGAGCCCTAAAAGGACTTTGCTGCTTGTAGCTGTTCAACAGCGCGGTCTACGTGTCGGTGGTACTCTTCAGTTCCAGCCCGCACTTGCCGTAGGCTTTGAGAGTCACTTTCATACCACGACTGGCAGCCTTACTCGTGGCTGTCAAAACACTCCTGTCGCTCCTTCGCCGTCAGCAAGTAGTCCAGCTCACGCAAGCTAAAGTCTCCCAATTTTGCGGCAGTATTCTCGAACTGCCAGCCTGTTGATCTTGACATCTACGACTAGCTGGTGTTGTATCATGTTCAGCAGTTTTGTTTTGGAGTAGTTCTCATAGTTCTTCACAGACGCAACGTCGCAGTACATCACAGGAATGACACGGAAAAGACGAGTTAGAATCCCCGTTGGATCTGAACGTTTTGTAAGGCCTTTTGCTATCCCTGGCACGGCGAACACCAAGAAGTCCAAGCACAGACCTTGTCGAGACAAACGTTCAAGATATTCCACACGGGTTCATGTCATATTTACAAACATGTAAACATAAACTGTGTTTCCAAATAACACACAAATTCTTGAATCTCCCATTATCATTTACGCACTCACACACAACCTATATTCTGCGGTATTATACCTCGCAACCTGGTTCTGTGGGTCATGGGCGCATGTACACCTTACATATTTATCACCAAAAGACCTCAGATCCGTGCTTCCCTACGCAAACTCGTCCACTACAAATTTGGAACTGTGCCCCATTCCTAATTTTCCTCCTACTTTGATTAGTTGCTCGTTCTGTGGCCCGTGATTTACTGTGGGTTATGGGCGCATGTACACCTTACATATTTATCACCAAAAGACCTCAGATCCGTGCTTCCTTACGCAAACCCGTCCACTACAAATTTGGAACTGTGCCCCATTCCTAATTTTCCTCCTACTTTGATTAGTTGCTCGTTCTGTGGCCCCTGATTTACGTCCGACGGCGCCTGCCAGCTGAAATTGCGCTACCGGCAGCTCACGCACCGCAAACAGCTGGAGGCACCCAATACGCCAATGGCAAGAACAAAAAAGGTATTGTTCTTGCTTTATCTGTCAGCAGAAAGTAAAAATTGTGATTGTTACGTCCTGTGGCCCTTGATTCGCGCCCCACAGGACGAGCCACGGACGCTTTCCGCAGGACGTGAAAGACGCAGCTAAAAGACGCAAAAGAGATGCTTCCAAAGCGTTGGAATCCGCACGGCGCACACAGGAGCCATTGGTATGTAGCAACGGTCCTGTTTAGGCAGATATCCACGCCATGTCGTACAATGGGTCGTAGATGACGTCCCATCAAGTGTTCCACTCCTTGCAGTCGGCTGGAGCAAAAAATATGACGGCCAATGCATGATGCATAGCTTAGACATCAGTTTCAAGCTGTCGGCGTCACGGGAAAACAGGGATCCGGCAGCATGCCACCAATTTCCAGTTATGTGTCCAATGGCTCGTAAATCACGTCTCATCGCGTGTCCTCTGTCATGCGCCGCACCACAGCAAATTACACAGTGCCGACCACAGTTTCCAGCCTGTCGACATTCATTTGTAGGTGTCTGAGCCTGTGAAGTGCATGGATTTTGCTTCCGGTAACTCGGAAACCCGCTGCACGTGTTTTGGCTCATAAATCACGCCCCCTTGTATGTCCTGGTGTGTGTCCACTCCGTTCCTCTGCAGGACGGATTGTCTGACGAGCCCCACGAGTCGGATGGAGCCCCCGAGGCAGGCTCAAAGCTAGAGGCCAATTGGGAAGACCTAGCAGACGGAAAGGAAGACGCTGAGGACGCTAAAGACGCTGAGGATAATGTGGTTAGTGAAGAGGAAGAGGAGGAGGAAGAGGATGAGAGCCATGAAGATGATGATGCTGATGAACATGATGCTGCTGCCCATCTGCATGTGAAGCTTACTTGAAAGGAACGCGAAAAGATTTGGAGCCAGGAGACATTGCTACTGGAAACGGTGCGAAGGCAGAAGTGTCAGAGGTGGAGCCTCGTGTGCAAAGGATTTTGGACATCAGATGGGCTTTCGGAGACGGCAAAGGACTACAGCAGATTGATTGTGACCAGCTAGGGTGGAGCCACTGGTTACATTGATACTGCACTGCTTGCCCGATTCCAGCAAGGACTGAAGCAAAACTACAACATCTCTGTTTGCATTGAACCCCCCATGCCTCCATCTACTGCCTTCCAGTGGGAGCGGAGACCAGATTGTCAGTCGGAGACCCTGGATCAAATATGTCCACCAGTGTCTCTGCACTTCAGCCTCTGCTGCGTCTCCGAAATACCCAACAGCTGCATCTCAAAGGAAACTCCCGGAATTTTGGATTTTTTTTACTTTGGTCAACAATCAAGGGTGCCAGACTCAATCTTGAGGATGCAGAGAACCGGTTGGAGGCCACTGCCAGCGTTTGGGGATCTGGATCTGATGCATTTGCCCGTGAGGTGCACTCAAAGCTTGGCAAGATGAAGAGATCACTCGCAGACATCAAGACACAGCAGGAAGAGCTGGGTAAGAAGCAGGACAACCTGTCTTCTGCTGTTGAAGAGGCACGGGACTTGATCAGAAGCATGAAGGATGACCTCGAGTCTCTCACTAAGAGAGCAAAGCCTGCCACTGTCACTGCCCCTGCCCCTACTTGGCTTCGGCCGGGTGTGCAGCCGTATGTGGCGCAGAGTATGGAGCTGGCCTTGGCTCAGAAGACACAGAACGCAGAAAACGCCATGCAGTGATGAACAGCTATGTGTACACTGCTGACAGCATTTTGCATTCCTGCTGTGTGCCATTGGGACAACATTTACGTGCCATTGCATGTGCCCCTTTTTGAAATGTTGCGCGCCCCAATATAGGCTGCCCTTTGGGCATCTTCACATTTGAAACAGGTTGAAAACCAGTGAATGAACAGGGAAGAGAGCATTGTGATGTAGACAGAGGCGGATGACTGCTGTGTCGGGATATTCCACATAGGAGGGTGCGACGGGGCAACATTTACCAGCCATGGGATGGGCCAACTGTGTTTCATTGACTTCTCTACGGATAAGCACCAATTGAAACCTGTTTTTAACATATACGCGAAACCAACCCTAAAGAACAGATAGAGTACGTGCCGGAACATAGAAAAGACAGCATGACGTGGTGGGACATTTCAAACACCTTTGGCGTGTTTCATGGGACCACATCTACTGGCCACCCTACGGGCCAACTTTTCTTTTTCAAATTACGGTAATATGTTGAGTTACCATGAGACGGATGCATATGGCGTAAAATGATGGTGGTATGTTCTTCCCAAATCTGTGGCACTATTAGCAACGAAATCCCATTGGGGGCATTATTGCCCATTTCAGGAATTTAAGGAACCATTTAGGGAGAAATACCTGCCATAAAAGCGTAGGTGTAAGTTCCTACACATAAGCTTCTACAGGCAAACCATTCTGTGCCGTAACCTACAGAGCTATACCGTGCTGCTGCCTCGCCAGTGTAACGAGCTGCGCTGCTGCTTTGGCAGTGCAACGAGCTGCATCGTACGTTGTATACGTACAGCTGGAAATCGCAGGCAGCACTACCCATCAAAGAAGGTGGCAAGGCAAGAGAGTAAGAGTAAATAAAGCAGACTAATTAGGCATACTAGAGGAGGGCTCAGGGCTCTAGGTCCTTCGGGCAGTATATTTATAACAGAACTGCGTAAAATGCGTAAAAAAAAACAGAAAGAAAAGTAGCATGGGTGGCCACAGTCAGGCAAAAACTCAGGATGTACTCCTACCATTTGAGGAACACTGAATGTTCAAGAGTAGAATGAATATCCAGTTAGCGGGATGGCTACCTACCAACAAGGGCTGCCACCCAAAACAAGGCAAACATGGTGGGCTGATCCTCCAAGGGCTATCAAGGCCCCCTCAACGACCGTTTCCCGCGTCGGGGGTTGGATGTCTCCATTAACAAACGAGTGAACCCAACCACAGATAGGCAAGACTAATACACGTAGCAAGGCCAGCTCATAATGGGACCAAAACTGCAGTGCATCACCGCTGACCGAGGGACCACAAATAACCACGATAAACAAACATCCTGTCAAACCAATCGTTCAGGCGGCAACTGAGACCAAACCAGACTGGACTGGAGGTAGGAGTGTTTGTTCGTACTTTACGGATGCTGGCGAAGAGACCTTTGCCCTGGGAATACCACGGGAGCAAAAGGCCTTCAGGTGCTCTCCTGATGATGCCACAGAGACGTTTGCCCTCGGAATACCACGGGAGGAAAAGGCCTTCAGGGGCTGGTACTTGAACACAGTGAGGTAGCTTCTTTGAGGAGCATCCCGTGAACAGTTTGCATGGGTGACGTGAACAAAGACATCCACGTCAGCAAAGCTCAGTTCCGCTGAGCCACTGGTAACATGTAGTGGTCTGACACAGTTCTGAGAATTGGGTTAGCAAGCACACTCTTGCTGTTTTCTGGATAGCGCCCAAGCGAAGCGCTGGAGTAGGACAGTGTGCCAGATTAGGTGTGCATGCATCGCGGCATGTATGTAGCCATGTGTGTGGTGCAAGAGCAAATTCTCCTCTTTCCCTTTTAGTTTTTGCTGTCACCACCGCCCGGCGTCTGGGCTAAAACTGCCTGATGCAAAATCTTCTTTGGACTGGAGATAGGAGTGTTTGTTCGTACTTTACGGATGCTGGCGAAGAGACCTTTGCCCTGGGAATACCACGGGAGCAAAAGGCCTTCAGGTGCTCTCCTGATGATGCCACAGAGACGTTTGCCCTGGGAATACCACGGGAGGAAAAGGCCTTCAGGAGCTGGTACTTGAACACAGTGAGGTAGCTTCTTTGAGGAGCATCCTGTGAACAGTTTGCATGGGTGACGTGAACAAAGACATCCACGTCAGCAAAGCTCAGTTCCGCTGAGCCACTGGTAACATGTAGTGGTCTGACACAGTTCTCAGAATTGGGTTAGCAAGCACACTCTTGCTGTTTTCTGGATAGCGCCCAAGCGAAGCGCTGGAGTAGGACGGTGTGCCAGATTAGGTGTGCATGCATTGCGGCATGTATGTAGCCATGTGTGTGGTGCAAGAGCAAATTCTCCTCTTTCCCTTTTAGTTTTTGCTGTCACCACCGCGCGGCGTCTGGGCTAAAACTGCCTGATGCAAAATCTTCTTTGGAGCTGTCAAAATATGGTCAAACGCGATAGGGCAAAAAGGCCAAACTAAATTTTCTGAACGAAAATCTGGTTCTCGCAGGCATGGAAACCTGAAAGTGTACCCACAGGGGTACCAAGCTCAGGACGGCGGTTCCCTGGGGTTCTCTGTCGATGAGGATGTATAGGCGTCAAGGTCGGAGACGGAGAGAACTGGAAAGACTCGCACGGGGTTTCTGACTGCGACTAGAAGTGAGACTGCCACTCTCTCATTCATGTGCATGCATTCAGGTCCCAGCTCCCGCAGCCAGCGGCCATGGCGCCGGGCCCTTTAGGCACAGGACAACTGAGTATGGCATTTCAATCAGTACCACATTAGCCCAAGTTAATTCCTCCATCTCGGTCACACGCGTAATACCCTAGCTCAGACCGTGTTAGTTGCCTGGCGCAGGCTTGGTATCCCTTTCGGGCCTCGGACACGGACCATCAGGGCAAGAATCGCAGACTCCATCCTGGAAGGGATGATCAATGTAACAGCGATCCCCCAAGTTCCTGGCACAAACACCCCACAGTTCTCAATGCGTCAATCATGAAGTGAGAGAGAGAGAGCGTGCGTTCTCTTGATGACCTCAAAGCATCCTGGAACTCAGACCAAATACATTCCCTGACTTACTTCCTGGACAGGCATTTCTGGATTCCTGGACAGACCGGGGTCTCTGCACCGCAACCATGGTACTGTCCTCCTGAAATTCTCTTCCTACAATAGGAACCGGAATTTCAGGGGCTTACGGCTTCTCATACATCGCACTCTGGTGGTTCCCTGGTTCGGATAGTCACCAAATCCTGCGCTGCTCGAATCTGAATCTAAAAGATTGTTAAGCACATGATTACTGCCACACTGTACATTCCCCCTAATGCCCGTAGCGGATCCACTGCAGTTTTAACCAATTCAAACGAAAGGAAGAGAGCAAAGAGTCACATGCTGAATTTTTTTTGATAGCGCCCCAGCCAGCGCTTGAGCAAAAGAATGCAAGGTTAAGTACAGGAGTGTATGTGTGTGCGTGTGTTTGCGTAAGCGTGGCGCAAAGGGGAAAATTCCGTTTGGCAACTCCTACCACCCATTTGCGGCCTTGCTTTCGAAGGCAAATAAAACGCTCCTTGGGCGGGTAGGTAGGTAGGTATCTTCAGGAGCTCGGGATGCCTCCTTTGACAAAGCAGGAAGAGGGTCTTACCAAGGGGACGTCCTGTCCCTCCCACTGCCCTATGTCAGGTGCCTCTTGAGCCGCTCCCGCATCTGCTTGGGAAGGCATTGTCGCGGCCACCCGGTCCATGTGTCCCAGGTGGAAGGGTGTCCCCACATGTGTCATGGGTAGGGCCACATGCCCCCTCCTTTGGGCGGCAGCTCTGGGGGCTGCCCAGCTGTGTGCAGCATCTCTCACCACAAGGGTTATTGCTCCCGCTTGTCTACGGAACGACCGCCTCACCCTTGTGGTTTGAGTTGCGGGGCGACTCTGCCTGGCAGGCGACCCCCTCCTGGACTGTGTACCGGCTCGCCTGTCACCGGTTGCTCCCATGGCTCCGGGTGACGTTCGCCATGGTCCCTGATGCAGCCTGGCCAGGCTCAGACCAGTGGCCTTGGAGTACCGCTCC
The DNA here is from genome assembly GCA_964036045.1 of Eutreptiella sp. 'Long Island Sound 2002'. Taxonomy (NCBI): domain Eukaryota; phylum Euglenozoa; class Euglenophyceae; order Eutreptiales; family Eutreptiaceae; genus Eutreptiella; species Eutreptiella sp. 'Long Island Sound 2002'. The sequence goes on along the minus strand of OZ038379.1, from coordinate 92,149,801 downwards.
TGCCCCTGGCCCGGTGGGTCAGCCGGGTCGCTCCGCTGGTTTCCCCCCCCTGGGGTGTTGGTTGTTTCCTGTCCCTCGTCCGCCCAATGTGTGCGCGGTGTCCCGGGCCTCTTGGCTCCTGTTCACCGGTGTGCTCGCGCGGTTTGTTGTGTGGTGTCTGCGGTGTCCTGGGCCACTTCGCTCCTGTTCACCGGTGGTCCCGCTCGCTGTGGTGCATTGCGCGTGCGGTGTCCCGGGCCCCTTGGCTCCTGTTCAACGGTGTGCCCGCTGAGTGTGTTGTGTTGTGTGCGTGGTGTCCTGGGCCACTTGGTTCTGTTCGCCGGTGCGCCTGCTCCGTGTGTTGCTTTGCGTGCGAGGTGTCCCGGGTCACTTGGCTCCTGTTCACCGGTATGCCTGCTCTGTCTTTTGTTTTGTTTGTGCGGTGTCCTCGGCCACTTGGCTCCTGTTCACCGGTGTCTCCTTGGGCAATTCAAATTTGGCCACGAAATAGAGGACAAAAAGAGACTCCTAAAATTTTGGTGCCTTAAAATTTGGCTGGTGAGGGCGTGGGGACCCAGGGGTTACCCACAGAGGTGCCCGGGTGAGACTGACGGTTCCCTGGGGTCATCCACATAGTGGATTGAGAGCTCAAGCATTCCACGCCGTACTCATATGGCTCGCTCACTTCTCAAGGGCCGGCCAAGCTAGGCGTTATAGGCTTGCCAATGCTGGCAGCTGCGCCAGGGCAACCGCTAGCTCAGAGTGGCAGTAGATGAAGTCAGCCTCCTCAACCTTGATGGATCAATTAGTTTGACCTCGGTTCGTACTGAGTGATGGAATCGTCTCACCTGTTGTCCAGGGCAGCGAACATGGCAACCACAACTACCTGCACAGCCGCGGGTGTAGAGATCCATGGAGTCACGGTGCACGGAGGAGGTTGTCCGCAGACATGCCACCACAAAAGCACAAGCCACACACAGAATGCTGACACTTCATGACAGGTTGAGACTCGGTTAGCATAGCAAATGCCGGCATTTGCCACATAACGACGTACAAAAGGGAAGGACAAAACAACTACAACAAACCAACGACAAAACTGACCAATGGACCAGAAAGGTAGTAAGAAAGGAGACGGAAATTCGCCCGCTGCCCGTCCTGCAGGCTAACCTCCTTTCCGACCTTGCCGGCGAGACACCGCACTTCGCGGTGGTTTTATTTAAAGCCACCGGTCTCGGTTCCATTGAATATGAACAAACCTCTAATTATCCTAATTCGTCAAATTCTTCAAACGTGGGATACTTCTAAGTCATGAGACGATGAAACAACCCAATCACGATCATATCTTCAAGAAAGACGTCCTTGATTAGTGCCCTAGATATTTTGATGAAATCCTGCAGGTTTTGAAGTTGAAAACCCAAACCAAAGCAGCAAGTAGAGCAAGAACAGGATGTGGATTGAATCAATGAATAGTTTTGAAATCCAGTGTAACACAAAAGGGCTGCAGATAGACAAAGCAGGTATAAACAGAAAGATTCAATCACAGATGGATAATACAAAAGATTTTATATGAAAACTGGACTGACTCTAGCCTCCAAGATAGCATCAAGCACTTCATGTGCACCCGTTTGGGTGAAATGGTGCTGGTTAGGAATGTGGGGCATAGGTGTCAGGCCAACAAAGAAATTGACTTGGCCAAGCAACTGAATTCAGAAACAGTCAAAAAGTCGAACCACGATAAGTGGTAGAAACATTTGAGTATAGGGGTCTTTGGGTGGGAGACCACTAGGCTTAACCTCCAAGGCCTAAAGCATGAAATTCCTATTTTTTTTCGGTATATCCTCCATGAAGGAAGGTACCTCCGCTCAGTTGAGTGGTAGGGGTGAGCTTCATGGGGGGCTAGGCTTACAACCCTAGTTACGTTGAGAAGGTGTACTTTAGGCTTCAAAGGAGAGATAAAAATACTTAAGTTAGTCTTAACATCAACAAAAGCGTTTTAAGGGGGGCTTGGCCTGGATCAAGCCCTCCAAGAAGGACATGGCAGTGACCTCTTCTTACTCCCCCCTGGAGTACTAGTTAGCTAAGCTAGTAGGACCAAGGAAAAAGGCTCAAATATTCTCAGCATTACCTCAGAAGGTGTATATACTTACCAAACACATCCTCACCAGTTCATAGAAACCTATCACACTGTAGGTACCCTCGAAAAACAGTGTAATGTACCGTGAATGATGTCCCTTCGATGGGGCATTCCTCAAAAGTTGCCAGCTTGCGACGAAAGCTTTTGGTAAAAGTTTGGGGGTAATGGGGTTCGAACCAAGGACTCCCTCCCTAGAGCACATATGCTTGCCCACTAGGGTACAGTCGAACGCTCTAATGCGGACGGCGATCGCTGTAAAAACAGCTTTTTAGTAAACGTCCTGACCAATGACCAGGGCGGAGCAATACTCCCAATGGAGGACAACTGCTCTTACACCCATACACAGGCACGTCGGCACAAGAGTGCCCACTGCACCTGTGAGGTTAGAACACAGTCAGTAGACCGAAACAGGGGAATTAGTTTCGCTTTTTACGCAGGGACATAGTCTCAGCACGGGTCAGTAGTTGCCCCTCGTTGTTCTCAACGAGGTAGGAGCGGAAGATAGGGTTGATACTCCCATCTGGTTGTATGAAGGCTGACATAGGTTCCCAGGTCGCCTCAGATAACCCATAGCCATCCCACAGGGTTAGGAATTTCCAGCCCTGTTCATACTCGTGGCGAGCAATACCTGCAACCACGTAGTAACCATCGACTGCCATCTCATCGGCAGTCATCTCTTCGAGTTCGTCCGCCTCCTCTGGACTGGCAGCGTTCTCTAGGTCTATACGCTCGACCTCACTGTCGGTGAGGCGCCACTCATCCGAAGACAAATCGTCAGGGGAGTGATAGTGCCTCAACTGTTTAGGTGCACACAGCAGTTCACCACCTAGGCGTGGACTGCACCTGACATGGATCCTAGATCCATCTATCCTGATGATACGATAGGGTCCAAAATAAGGGTCCTCTAGGCAGTTACGTGGCCATGAGAGTAGGCGTGAATGGTGAACCAAAACAAGGTCACCAACCTTGAAGCTGGCAGATCGCCGTAGGCGGTTCCGTCGGCTCAGTTCAGGGTCACGGATGTGTCTCAGGTTAGTCCCAGCCTGGTTAGCCAGAGACTGCTTGTGTTCCAGCCAATCTCCCACAGGGCTCTTGAAGTCCTCAGGAAAGGGGGTTTTGAAGAACCAAGCAGGTCGTCCTCCATTAAACAGTTCGTGGGAGGGGAAACCCGTAGAAGAGCTCCGCTGTGAGTTCATGGTCAGCACTGCCCAGGGCACTAGGCGTACCCAGTCCTTCGTACGCTCCTGTTTCATCAGGATTCTTAAGTTTTCCTCCTCGACACGGTTCTGTCTCTCACAGAGAGGGTTAGACGTGTGGGTATAGGGCACACCTGTGGTTACCTCCGCGTTGAGGGCATTTAGCACTCGTTTGTACCACCCAGTGTCACTGCGGATGCGTACATCCTCATCAGAGTGCACCTGCTTGGGTGCTCCATAGGGTTCGAACCATTGTTCGACCAACAGTTTCACAGTCTGCTCACCTGTGATTTTCTTATTGCAAGGGAACACACGGGTGAAGCGAGATAGGCCACAGGTGACCATCAGGCAACTATCATAGCCGCCGAAGCGTGGTAGGCCGTGGACCCAATCCACGTAGAGAAGAGAGTTGGCACAATAGGGTATGAGTAAGCTGGAGATCAGGCCCCTATCCCTACTGTCAGTCTGCTTGCTGGCATGACAGCCACAAGCATCCACAATGGTCTGCATACGCCACCCCAGTTGGGTCAGGGTTAGACTAGAGTAGAAACACTCACGGAAGATGTCCACTGAGCGATTAGCGCCAGTGTGACCAGAACTGAGATGGGACCACTGCAGGCACCCATCCAGTCGTGCCTCAGGCACCACAATTTGGTCCTCGTAGAAGAGGTACTGATTGTTTTTCTACCACCGGTGCCCGTCAATGACACGGGGTTCGAGACCAGTGCTGAGGGTTTGGAGAATTTCTCTATACTCTGACTGATAGTCGGTTAGACTCCAACCCTCCAGGATACCAGCAGTGTGCATGGACAGGTCAAGCTGGACATCCATACGCTGGAAAGCCTCTCTGGCGAGCGCCTCAGAGCTCTCACCTATAAGCGCATCGAAGTTGTTGCGCGATATATAGTCAGACAGTTCATTCTTTATTCCGGGGATATGATGCACTGTCAGCCTGAACTGGCTCAGGTAAGTCCACCACCGCTTTAGCTTTGCTTTCTCTGGTGGTGGGCCCTTCTGAGAGGACTTCACTGGTTCCTGGTCACACGGCCAGACAATCGGGTTAGATCCCAGGAGTCGAGATGGAGTTGAAAGCACCAACATACCGACCAGGAGTTCCTGGTCATAGGTGCTGTAATTGGAACGCGCTTGGTTCCATTTCCAATTCCAGTGTCCCAGTGGCACCAGTCGGCACTCACTGGTGGGATAGTCATGTTTCAACGAACCATCACGGTTCAGTCCACTAGTACGAGAATGGCAGTGGGTTAGTTCAGCGGGGTTAGGGTCCTGTCATTGGTAGATCGTACCACCCCCCCCTACATCACTGGCATCAGTGATCAGGACTCTCTCGCCCTTAGGGCGGGGTACTCCCAGGCAGTTGGAGGAGGCAATCTTCTTCATCAACTCCTGGAAACACTCTTCCGCTCTAGCGGTCCACCTCCAGGGAGTAGTTTTCTTGATCAGGTCAGTGAGGGGGGAAGGGGAGTAAAGAAAATTGTGGATGTGACGCCGATAGAAATTACAGGCGCCCACAAAACTCCTCACGTCGTGTAGACCCTTCTTAGGGTCATCGCTTAGACGCGGCTGGTTTCCACCAACCATACCCCACGTCGAAACCCAATGTCCCATCTCCTGTTTGATTAAGTCACATTATTCGAGTTTGATTCGGAGATGGTTTTCTTGACAATCTATGAAACACTCACGGAGGAGAGGGACATGGTCCTCTTGGGTATTAGTACCCAAACTCACGTCGTCGATGTGAGCCTCCATTTCTGCACCCCGAGAAATCAACTCCTGTACTAGAGGCCTGCGCCTCAGTATGTACAAAATTTTGTTCATTAGCTCCTGGAAGAGCGCTGGGGCATTAGCCAGCCCGAAAGGCATAACCTTCCACTTAAAGACACGGCCCTTAGGGGATAGAAAAGCCAGCAGCTCCTGAGCTGCGGCGGTTGAGTCCACCTACCAGAAACCCGAGCGTTTGTCCATTTTGGTCTTGTCCTGAGTGGTTCTGGGTTTTCCTGCCAACCTCACCATATTCTACAACCAGTCGTAGGGCAGTCGACCCTGGTTTGGCAACCAAGAAACAGGGACTGCAGTGATGGGGGTAGTCTCCCTTCTTATATTCTTCAACGAGGCCAGCATCTATACATTCCTGGATCTGGCGCTCGATTTCTTCAACCTGTTCCTGTGGAGCGGGATAGGGACAATGCCGCACTCGCGTCTTTTCAAATTCAGGTTTCAGTTTCAGGTCCATCTGGACCAGTTTTCTACAAGAGAGGAGAGGCGGCAAGGCGCTGAACACCTCCTCATAGGTTATCCGCAGTTTCTTCAGTCGGGGGTCAAGGTTAAGACTCTCGAGTTTCTGCAGAAAATACTCCTTAGCATGGAGGTTGCTCTTTCCATGTTCTTTCTTTTTCTGCCGATCAGCAGTTTCGGCAGGCACAGAACCATCGTCCCACTCAGGGGGACATTGCTGCCCATAGTGCAGAGAATACACTAGCGGTATTTCAGGATCAGGCAGCGTATAGGAATCATCGTCCTCCTCAGACCAGATGGAGGATTTCCAGGTCTGTCTGAGGTATTGCAGCCGCTCTTGGCGCTCAAAACCTTCGGCCTGCAGGTACAACAGCCGCCGGAGTTCCTGAGTGTCATGCTCAGACAAGGGCATGTTATTAGCAGCAGGCCGCGCCAGAGCATCAGCAAAGCGGGCCACGGGTTCACCTGTGCGTATAGGCTGCATGTGTAGCACTGGCTTCCCAACAGGGGAAGCGGGCTCAGAGGTTGACTCTGGATCTACCTCCTCCAGCAACAGCTGGGCTAGGAAGGCACTGTGTTTTAGGTCAACACAGCTGGGATCAACAGGAGGAATAGTGCTGGCAATCTCAGACAGTTGGTCGTCAGCATCCTCCTTTACAGCTGCAGGTTCCAGATAGCCATCGGAAGACTGGGACCCTGTAGGTGTGGCAGATAGGTGCTCAGGGGATTGATTTTTGAGATCCGAAAGGGTCAGGCCACGATTTTCGGCCATGACCTCTTTCAGTAGCACCTGGTCTAGGTCACACAGGGGTACAGCATTGGGAGATCCATCAACGATGGACAGGAAACTGGCCCACTCAGGGGCCTGCATAGCCTTGTCTGAGTCCTCAGGCACATATGATGGGGCCGTCGGGGAGTTGCACTCCTCCGAGGGTCATTCGATCTAGCATACGGCGCCAGTAAGCATGTTCACCAGAGCAGCACCAGTCAGGGGTGCACATGACAACCCTTCCTCCCTCATAAGCGATTTTGGTTAGAACCTTCGCCAGCAGGGCGAAGGGAGGGTTAGCATACGCTAGGCCCATTGCTTTCCAGAAGAAACGGAAAGCATTGTTCAATTGTTTCGGGCAGTACAACTGCATGATGTGCTGTTGTTGGCTCGCAAACAATTCGACCTGGATCTCATCCAGGCTTACCAGAAGGGACGCCAGTCCATTTTCAAGAACGTGACGGGCCAATTGGTAGTTTTCAGTACCATAGTTAGTCTTGGATGCGTAGCGCAACCCAGACTCTTTTCGTACTGACAGCTCCAAAGGTACGGAGAAGAGCCCACTGCCAAAGTTGCAGTCCAAAGAATAGGGGCACTGGGGAGACGGCTTTTTTACCTTGGGGTTTCTTCTTAGGAAGTCGGTATGAATGAGGATGTCAAAGGCGTCGGTGTCCAGCACTCTGCAGTGTTGGGTCACGGTTTTGTCGCCCAGGGAAAAGTCACATCGACCCCCCCAAAGAATGGATGGTACCCCCATCCCCTACTCTTATGGCCACGGTCTCCGTTTTTTTTTAAAAGTCGTTACCGGGCGCCGGGCCACTATGGAAAGTGTTGCACCGGTGTCAAGCACCGCTCGAATAACTTGATCCCAGATTTTCACGAGGATCCAGAAAACCAGGTCCTCCTCTTCGGAGCCGCCCCCCTACTCCTCATCAGGGAACTTGACATGGACCCCTGCAGCTATGAGCGACCTGGCCATCCAGGCCAAGCGCCTCTTCTTGGAGTTATTCCCCTCAGAGGTAGCGTTATCCCCCTAGGGACGCTTCTTGGGATCACCTGCGGCAGGAGGGGGTGTAGCAGCAGGAGGGGGTGTAGCAACGGGCGCTGATGAGCGCCTCTGGGGGTTAGGGGGTTCATTTTTGCCACCCCCCTTGCCACCTCCTTTACCACTCTTATCCCCATTCTGAGGGTTTTTGGTGGGTGTTTGGGTCTTCTGGCGTTCGGCCCCCTGACGCTTGAGTTTATCACTCTCGCGTTTCTTTATGTGACATTCGTCTTCGTAGTGGCGATGTTTGCCACAAAAGCCACTGGTGATGGTACACCTGAAATGATCCTGATGGGTCACAGGTTTCCCATTCTTTGTATGCTGCTGTCGTTTCATCTGCAGCATACAGCTACTGCGTTCATCGCAGTCAGGGGCATGACAAGGCCCCCCCTTGTCATTGACAGGTTTGCGGTAGAACAAAGGGGGTGTACCTGCGTCAGGTTTAACCTCATCCATGGCACGTAGGCTAGCCCTTCCTTTACCACCTCCCTGATTGGCGTTAGTGGGATGTCAGGCCCTTTCCCTTTGCCACCTTCGGGGGTAGGGTTACCCCCTCGACCCAAGAACTTCTTGAGGAATTTCTCCATGTGGGACTCATTCTCCCTCTCAAGACCCAGCTCAATCGGGGGGTCCACCAGTTCATCGTACGAGTGGGTCCGACTCTTCCTCTCAGAGGTAGAGCAGCAATCATCCCACGTACATTGGGGGATCTTACTCATGAGCCACAGGTGGGGCTCAGTGGCTCCGTAGGAGCCCATGTTCATCCGCGAAAACAGATACTCCAAGTCGCACACATATTCAGAGATTCGCGCAGCGGAAGGAAACTCAGGGGGCATAGGTAGCTCCTCTATCTGTGTGCGCACACTGAGGTGAGTCTCATAGACTGGGAACGTTTTCTCCAACCTCTGGAGTACCTCTGCCCAGGTGGAACAGGTTTTCACAATCTGTTTCACCTGTTTTCTTTTGTGCATGAGCAATTCAGCAGTGAGCATTTGGTGGCCACATCCACATGGGATTGGCCAGTCAGCAAAAGAAACTCAGCAAATTCTTCTGCCCATTCGGGCATTTTTTTTGGGTCGAACTCCAGTAATTCCAGCTGGATGTTCGCCTGGGCAATAGGTCTGCCCGTTTTCCCACCCCCCGCAGTTAGGCCAGAAGGTGATACGCCGGCAAGAGGTGCCAGGGCTGACAGCCCTTTTTTCTCAGTCTCTGTCACAGGCACGTCCTGTAGTTCAGCGTTAGGGAATGTCCTGGCGCGAGGATGAAAAGGGCTGGGGCAAGTGACCTTGGGTAGCAACCTGAACACCCTTGATCTTTTGAGATCATCAGCCAATGTGCTCAGTCTGGGTTGGGCTGAGGCCAGTACTGGCTGGGGTAAGGGTTGAGTGATACCCAATTTAGCTTTGACAGCCTCAGAAAGGGCTGTCACATCAGGGCACATAGGATTTTATGACGTCCAAAAATCCCAAAACCTGCAGCATCAAAAAAACCACCCTTTTAAGTAATTCAGCATATTGTAAACTGTGTTTGAAGGCTCTGTGTGTCCATATAACATCCCCTTTTGCATCCAGCACCCTCAAAATAGGGGGGGGGGGTCTTCAACTGCTTATCTGAGGCCAAAAAACTCATTTTTTGACCAAAAAACGGGCATTTTTGGCCATGTCTTCTGTTTGGGGGTTGAGGTTTGATTTTGCGGGTACTAGACGCCTTTTGGCCCCGGGGGGCCACCTGGTCGGGCCAGGTGATATCCACCCCACCGGGTCGTAGTTGGGGGCCCTCCAAGACGCACCTCCTGCCTGGTGGCGGAGTGCCCTGGGTTCACAGAGCTCGGAGCCCCGTCCTTCCCCGGCTTCCCCGTTTCGCCACTCCCCGGTCAGTGCATCAATTCGCAGCCGTGGCTGCAGGCGCTTACCCACTGCGTCGCCCCCCTAATGCGTGGTCGCCCGGGGCGCCGGCGCCGCCGGGCCCGTGCTACTGGCTTGTCGCCAGTGGGACCCCCTTGGGCTGGCGCGGAGGCTGCCTAGCCTGGGGGTTGGGGCGTGGCGCTGTGCGCCACTACTGCCTTGGCGGGTGCAGTGCCCCGTCTGTGTGTGCGCGGCGCTCGCGGCCGGTTCGGGGGGTTCGGGCCGGTACCTGGTGTTGTGTCTCTCTCGTTTCCTCCTCCCCGCACCGCGTGTTCCGCGCTGCGTGTGGCGGGCAGTCTCGTCCGGGTGTCCCTTACACTCGCTCGCTGGTACGCCATTCCACGCAATCTGTGCGTTCCGCGCGCTCGGTCCGGTTGCCCTTCTGGTAGTCCCCGCGTGTCCCTTTCGTGTGTGTGCGCTCGCGCTCCCGCGGCGTCCGCTCCCCCCCCCCTGGGTGGTGTGGCGTGCGCACTGGGGGCTGGTAGGGCCTTTCCACGTGGTCCGTGCCCCTCCGCCTGTCCTGCCCCGGTCCCCTGCTCCGTCCGGCGTGCTTGGGGGGGGGCGGTCCGGTCCCGGTTCCCCCCTACTTGGCTTCGGGTTGTGGGGGTGGCGGTAGGGCGTCCCCGGGGGGGGGTGCCTTCTACTGTTGCGGCTGTCACATCAGGGTCTTCGGACCCAGACAGTAATTTGGCCAGTAGCTCGGCCGTACGGTCCAGGGCTCCATGAGTTGGCTCTGGTAGATGGGGAGCTTTCACATATGCGGAGCACACTTCAGGGCTGCTGCTAGTGATTGGCAGCTTCAGACGCCATACTGGCCCTCGAGGTCGCCTGGGTAGAGACACTGTGTCGGCCAGGTCCGTAGGTGGGCCGGAGTAAGGGTAGGAACCCATGTCCGTGTACGGTAGGGATCCCAAGGCGTCTAGTGGTTCCTCTCCATCTTTGCCTGTGACGGACTTGTAGTACTCGTCGTGGAGAATATATTCCTTGATCTTCCTTCTGAACTCGCCTTCTTCCTCAGGTTCTCGAGCGGGGGTAGCCGTTGAAGAAGAAGCTGGGCATATGGATCTGCAGATCGACGCAGCAACCTCTCGGCGGGGCTGCTGAAGGGTATCACCAGCAGCCGCTAAGGCCTCCGTGGTTAATCTGGGCGCATCTTGTTCCGCCCTTCTGTGTACTGGATCTTCTTGAGACCCAGATGCGGCTCTGAGTTTGGGCTCACTCATTGAGGTGGGCCCACTGTTGCCAAGTTGAACTTGTACACTTCGAATTGGCTAGGTCCTGGTAGACATCTGTACTGATGGCGTGGACATTTTGTTTCTGGTTTTGGCTTGTGTTCTTGTCAGAGTCGGTTCGAAAGGTTCTCAAGGGTTGCCTCTGCTACCGGAAAGATGTCCTTGATTAGTGCCCTAGATATTGTGATGAAGTCCTGCAGGTTTTGAAGTTGAAAACCCAAACCAAAGCAGCAAGTAGAGCAAGAACAGGATTAAACCCACCGGTCTCGGTTCCATTGAATATGAACAAACCTCTAATTATCCTAATTCGTCAAATTCTTCAAACGTGGGATACTTCTAAGTCATGAGACGATGAAACAACCCAATCACGATCATATCTTCAAGAAAGACGTCCTTGATTAGTGCCCTAGATATTTTGATGAAATCCTGCAGGTTTTGAAGTTGAAAACCCAAACCAAAGCAGCAAGTAGAGCAAGAACAGGATGTGGATTGAATCAATGAATAGTTTTGAAATCCAGTGTAACACAGAAGGGCTGCAGATAGACAAAGCAGGTATAAACACAAAGATTCAATCACAAATGGATAATACAAAAGATTTTATATGAAACCTGGACTGACTCTAGCCTCCAAGATAGCATCAAGCACTTCATGTGCACCCGTTTGGGTGAAATGGTGCTTGTTAGGAATGTGGGGCATAGGTGTCAGGCCAACACAGAAAATGACTTGGCCAAGCAACTAAATTCAGAAACAGTTAAAACGTAGAACCACAATAAGTGGTAGAAACATTTGAGTATAGGGGTCTCGGGGTGGGAGACCACTAGGCCTAACCTCCAAGGCCTGAAGCATGAAATGCCTATTTTCTTTCGGTATATCCTCCATGAAGGAAGGTATCTCCGCTCAGTTGAGTGGTAGGGGTGAACTTCATGGGGGGCTAGGGTTACAACCCTAGTTACTTTGAGAAAGTGTACTTTAGGCTTCAGAAGAGAGATAAAAATACTTAAGTTGGTCTTAACATCAACAAAAGAGCTTTAAGGGGGGCTTGGCCTGGATCAAGCCCTCCAAGAAAGACATGGCAGTGGCCTTTTCTTACTCTTCATGGCGACGCACTCCAACATGTAGACAAGTATGGCCCTCAATGGTCGCCGTCACACAATTCATTCGGAAGCGGCTCGGCTTTCGGAAAAGGCTTAAGTTCGTTGAATATGCCGCCTCGCAGGAATTCCCCAATGTTTGCACTCACCAATGCTTGGCAGGGGCAAAGGCGTAGGCTTTGTCGAAGGCTTGATTCTCTCATTGGCCCTCCTAGCTCAGGATTTATAATCGAGTTGCCACCGAAGGACACCGCCATTGCCAATTGAGGATGATGCGGTGCCGCCTCAAAAGCGGCCTTTATCACGACGGATTCTCACCTATACCGGAAGAGATTGTGTGTTCTTCATCCAAGCAATGGGTCAAAGCTTCAATCTCGTATCCGCATGTTCAACTCAGCGAGGGCATTCCGATGGTAGCGCAACTCGAAGTTCGAGTAGGAGTAAATCTCGATGACAAAGGCAAGCAAACTTCATAAGGAACAAACAAGCAAGCACAAAACCAACTCAAAAATGGAAGGGTGGGCAAAAGATCCCAAATGTCTCTCTCCTGGGGACAAAAGTAAAAACCAACAAGAAACAAGGAGGTTTTGAGAACCTCGAGATTAGTCTCGAAGGTGCGCGGGTGATACCAGCGGTCCTCAGAGACTCTCGATCATCTCAAAGCCAACGACGGGGCCTTGGCTTTTTCTTGTGCCCAAGAGCAAGCACATCTTGGGACTTGTCATGCGCCCAAGAGGAAGCGCTACACTCGCCGAGCACGAAGAAGTTGTGCAAGATACAAAACCAATAATACAACCAAAATTCCAGCAAAGATCCCAAACTCAAAACGGAGTGTTTTGGTAAGGAAAGGAGTCGGCACAAGAAAGACCAAAATTTCGGATTTGACCAGACAAAATTTCAAAAATGGGCAAACCAAAGTTTTGGCAAGCCTCTGCTACCACAAAGATAAAAAAAAGGTAGACGACTACTTTTGTGACTTGTTAACTATCTAATCATATTCCCCGAAATGGAAAAAGTGTGCCAAAACGAGTTTGTTCCTTGCACGTATATCATGTGTGTGCGTAAACATGTATTCATATATTTTGGGAGTGGGTTTGGTAGCACGCGAGCAAAAGAAGTTTCTCTTGAAAATGTGATAACAAACATTCAAGCAAACAACAAACAAAGCGAAGCAACAATCAAGAGCAACAATCCCACATTAAGGCAATGCACTCCTCAGTCCGGCATAAGTGCATCTTTATTCTGTATGCTGTACCTGGTTGAACCTCGAGTCATTCATATCTACACCAAGAGGCCCCCGTAAGATATAACAATTGGGATACATGAACACCAATATTATGCATATACTATTTGTATGCATGTGAGGAGAGCATGCATGAATGAAAGAATGCATGCTTCGACCAAACAATTCCACTCGTATGCTTGACCAATCACCAAACTCACCACGCATGACACCGAACATTGCCAATAATGCGCATTGAATGAATGTACATGAATGAGATGCGCACATCACTGAAATTTCGCCCTGAAAATCTACATTCGGGCAGCAGATGATTATATTGATAAAAACACATTCTGAAATTGATAAATCAGGACGACAATTCCACAAAGTCCCATCAGCACTAAATGTTTGTTGAAGAAGTGAGACGTCGGCGATGGCGACGGCGACAGGCCGGCCATCCCAACGATAACAGACCACCGGCACTATCTACAGACAAGAATTAGAAGACAGCATCGCAGATGTAACCAGAGTGCCCTAAACACTGTACCTGCACTTTTTATAACTGGCAGGGGCAACGGCGACCCATGCCCGAGAAATTGGCAGCCCTACGCCACTGGGAAAAAGCCCAAACCATAAGTGAACTCGTGTCCTTCATGGGATTTTGCAATTATTCTTCGGGATATGTACGAATGTATGGGGATCTCTCGGGGCCTCTCCACATGATGCTACAGATGGGCAAGTTTGATGCTTGCAAGGGAAGCAAGTGAAAAATAGCATCGACATCCGAAACCGAGGAAGCGTTCGACAAGTTGAAGGAACAACTATTAGGTCAGTTGGGTTTTTTCTTCGTGGACCGGGACAAAGGATTTGTGCTGCGCACAGACGCCTCGGACTATGCCGTGCGGGCAGTCCTCGAGCAAGTCCGGTGCGATGGAACGCATGTCGCGGTGGCTTTTTGCAGTCGCCTCTTGGCGGAAGGCGAACGTCGGACGTGAACCGCGAGGAAGAAGGAGACTTATGCCATTGTGAGCACGCTCTGGAAGTGGCGGGCCACATCGGACTTCAACCCGTGGCGGTATGCAACGATCATCAATTGCTTCAGAGCTGGCACAACGAGCATGTGAATATCCCCTGGGGTCCAGCGGCAAGGCGTGCCCAATGGCACGAGAAGTTTGCGAAGTTCCATTTGAGCGTCGTTTATGTCCCCGGGAAGGACAAAACTGTAGGCGATGGGCTCAGTCGTCAGGCCTATCCGGCGAGCAAGGCTTGGATGGACATATCCAGCCGTGGAGATGCCGAGGAAACGGAGGAGGCCAAACGCATCATTGAGCTCGAGAAAGCCATCGAAGAGGGCAACACGAAGTGCTTTGTGGTCATGGCATCCAAGGCGGAGTTGAGCCAAGGACAAGATGCCGTAGTTTGGGTTTTGATGGAAGAGACTTTGGAGTAATTTATCATGGCACCTGTTGTATTTGTGGAGTCGGTGCTCATGAAAGATTGTTCGGAGGATTATGCCGCCTCCGAGCATTGGAACAAGTATTGGAACGCTGTGAGTGCCCCCTCGGATAAGGAGTGGCCCAAAGTCCTGACGGAGGACGGGGACGAACTCTTCCTCAACAACAAGCTATTGGTGCCCGAAAACCCGGTCGAGGTGCTCATTGACCATTGGCACAACGCTGGACTTATGCATCCAGGCCGCTTCAAGATGCAACAAGATCTGGAATGCAGGTTTGAGTTGCTTCTGGGATACTACGCAATATGGAATTGGTATTGCAACCATTGTGCCCTGTGTAGGGCCACGAAAAGCCCGAACCACTCCACAGCGGGGAACGCGGTTTATACCGCGATCCCCGGAGGAACCGATGCGCTCCATTGCCATGGATGTGTTTGCTATGCCTGAGGTCACGGTTAAGGGGGATGAATATGATTGTATTATTTCTCCCGTGGACCAACATGGCGGGTATATCTTGGCAGTTCGGGGTAAGAAGTCCAAGAAGAAGGACGAGACAGACAAGCATGGAATGGATCTCCAAGCCAAGACCGTCACCCAAGCCATGATTTGGCATTGGCTGACCATCTTTGACGGCCTCGCTGTCATTTGCAGCGACAAGAGGAGTCAATTTGTGGGCTCCTGGTTCAAGAGCATGTGCAAGCACATGGGTATTCGACATACCAAGACCCTGGCGTATCATAGCCGGTCAAACGACCGCGCAGAGGTCGCCGGGAGGCAAATGTGCCAGAAGTTCTGCCAATTGCACATGGAGGAGCCGGGGAGGAATTGGTTTCACTCTCTTTGGAGGGTTTTACAAGCCTTCCATGACTTAACAGGGCCTACGGGATTCTCTTCGCACCGCGTTGTATTCCTACGGGATAGGGTGTCTCGAAGTCTCGCGTGGATGAACCATGGCAAGGTTGCTCGGGATGCGGACGCCATGATGAGTGAAGCTGATGCCACGGCGGCCATGATATGCACGTCTTTGCATGATGAGCATGAGCGGAGGGCCAAGTACTTCAAGGAAGGCAAGATCCACAAGTAGTCACTGAGGGACACCTCTTGGGTGGAGCGCCATCACAAGGACGTGGTAAGGCGCCATCGACAACAATCGTGGTATATCCGACGGGTCCTCGTGCGCAAGATCGGCCAGGTGCGAGACAACAAAATCCTGGATCAGGACAATACACAACTCCGCCCACAGGCACCGGATTCCAGCAGGTGAGCGGTGATTTCTGAGTTCACGGCAGGAGACCTGGACTCCGACGATGACGGTGCGGATGATGACTATGCCGCGGAGCGAATCCTATCGGACAAGCGGGACCCCGCCACCCCGGGGGGGAGGCTATACAAGGTTTGTTGGAAAGGATTTGCTGCTTTGCGAGACACGTTGGAGCCTTCGGGCAGTTTTGTGCCGAGGTATACCACGATGTGGCTGGCCTATCCTAAGAAAAAGGGGATTAGTCTAGATTTCAAGGATGTCTTGGTGCATTTGATCATGCACGAACGGGATTAAGTGAGTCTCCCTTCACCCTTGACAAGATTCTTTGTTTTTCCTTATTTCGCCACAGGGATGCAGACCCCATGGCTCAATGCCTCCCAAGTACCCCCCATCCGAATTTCCTTGCCACGAGATGAAGATATGGAACCAAGATCCATCTTTGAATACGTTCATATTTTCTGTGTGCACAATCAGGCGCCGCTAGCTCAGAAGATTCCTACGTATTAAGAATGGTCAAGACCGTCTCATATTTCCTATTTTGTTTTTTGCTGGAGCCTTTGGTAAGTGCATCGGCGGGAGCAAAACCCCGACTATACGGGATCCGGCATGGACTTCTGGGTTGGAATTCCACAGTTGGTGGGGGATGTGAACCTGATATTCATTTGCCTTGCTCTCCTCCACCACGTTGTTATGTTGCCTTGTTTTCGCCACGTTTTGGTGCAATTTGACCTATTGGCAGCTTGGCGGACGCAATGGGGACCACCGGATGTGCTCAACCCCTCCCCAAGTACCATTTCTTTTTTTAGCACATCACATTCTATTTCTAGAACACTTGTTCCATTTTTGTTAACAACATTTCTATTTCCTAAAATTCGGTCCTACGGGCCCTGTTTTGCTTTCATCAGAATTCGCAGCAACCCGATAAGTTTCGCGGTCGCATTGGTGAGGTCGGTTTCCCTCCATGGCCCCTCAGTTCCGAGATCTCAATTTTTCGCCTGCCCTATTTTTAGTCACACAGCTAGGATTTTATGAGGTACCGGAATCCCGTAACTGATTCGACCAATAACTGCCGCGATCGCGATTTACAGCCCGCCGCAACCCAATTTTGCCAAGATTTTGGTGATTTGTGCCAAATTTGTGCGCATTTGCCCCGATTTAGATAGGGCAATCGGTAACATACCACGTTATCTAGTTGCTGTATTGAAACCACGTCGATTGGATTACCGGATGTCCAGATAAACCCAAAATACGACCAATTTTGCCCATTTTTGCCACTCTTGGGCCATAAACGGTCAGTATGATGTCCTTGCGGTGTCACGAGATTACCAAGTGATCAGATTTGTCCCTAGTGCCCTGTGAGGCTAGGCAAGCAATTATTTGTGCCCGTGCCTGCCCTTTACCCAAGATAATAATCCGGAGGGTGCCAAAAAACGCCCAAAACAGCTATATTTGCACTTTTGAACACATAAATGTTGATTAAAGTGATACGTCCGTGCTTTCATGTGATTTCAAATTGATCACGTTTGTCGGCTGTGCTACGTGAGGCTTGGCAAGCAATGATTTGTGCCTGTGCGTGCCCTTTACTCAAGGTTATGGCCCGGAGGGTGCCAAAAAAAGGCCCCAAACAGCTATATTTGCTCTTTTGAACAAAATAATAATGCCCCTATTTTGAGTGTGGTGGACTCAGAAGAACGTGTTTTGCAAGGTTTTGGAGCAAGTTATTAAGTGTTTCGGAGCCGCTATCACAAAAAAAACCTCATTTTTTGCCCAAATTTGGCCAAAAAATGCCATTTTATAGCCTAAAACAGTGTTTTTGCGGGCTGAGTGGTCAGTTGTAGTGCCCCATACCCTATTTTCAGGCTGGTGGACTCAGAAAAACGGGTTTTGCAAGGTTGTGGAGCAGATATTAAAGGTTTTCAGGGCCGCCATCACCAAAAAACACATTTTGTGGCGAAAAATGGCCAAAGAAAGCCATTTTTTGGCCTAAAAAAGTCTTTTTGGGGCCTGAGTGGTCACAGGTAGGGCCCGATACCATATTCTTAGGGTGCTGGACTCAGAGAAGCGTGTTTTGCAGTCTTTTGGAGCAAATGATCAAGGGTCCCCGACCCACCATCATCAAAAAACCGCTTTTTTTGCCCAAAAAATGCCAATTCTTTGGCCTAAAACAGCATTTTTGGGGCATGAGTGGTCAGTTGTAGGGCCCCATACCCTATTTTGAGTGTGGTGGACTCAACAGAACGTGTTTTGCAAGGTTTTGGCGCACTTTATCGAGTGTTTGGAGCCGCCATCACCAAAAAACCGTATTTCTTGCCAAAACCAAACATGTATGGTTTGAGCTATACAAAAGCTGCTATTCCCAACTAGGTGGTGAATGTCATATTTCTCGGAAACGGCCGATCTTAGATGGAATCAAGCCTGCATTGTCAATCTAGGGGCTGGAAAATTTCCAATTTGGAGGGTGGGGGGGGGGCTAACTCTGGAAGATATTCTCTTTATGGTATGATTTGACAAAAAAAGTAGTATTTCTGACTGTAGCTGGTTTTGGGATTTTTGGACCCCATAAAATCCTAGGTGCAAATGAGACTATTTCTAGTAGAAAATTGTTTTCTCATTTCTCCGCATTATAGACAACTTAGGACCATCCGACCAAACCAAAGACCAATTTCTTCGCAAGCAGGAAGCGATGGCGATGTCTGTTCGGGGTCATCTAGCACATGGAGTCCGATAATTCCGAAAATTGGAAAAGAAAAAAAGAATTTCAGAAAAACGTTGTTATTGAAATTCAAAAAATAACCTGCATTGTGTGTGTCTACGGGTGATGAGCCCCAGGAACCAATGTCCTCTGGGGGTGATCCTTCGCCCTCATGTCTCTGGGTGGGAGTGCGTGTCATGCGAGGAGTTCATGCTGTGCATGTCAGGCATAATATATCTGCTTGTCGTCTTTTTATGTAGACTGGTCGACAACGTTCCCTTTGTCTATCTTTGATCTGCTGAGCCTATGCTTTTAGGTTTAGTGCTGACTGGAGGGAGTTCATTCTTTTGAGATCTTTCACTCCTCCCCCCGTTACTGCGGTGGTTTCCAACGGTGTATGTGACACCCTCCTAGAATGAGGCGACTGCCAGGGGAACAAACCGGGTTCCTTCCCGTCCTCATTACGTCTTTCCGAGCAGGTGACAATGTTCTCGGAAGGGGGCTGAAGCCCGTTCGGATCCAGTTTGGCTGCATTGTTCTTAATTTCAGTGATTTCTGCAATCTCAGCAATTTCGCGTATAAACTTAGGAGAATTTAACATTTCTGGTTCAGACCAGGCCTGCTGTGTGTGCGCGCGCCCTTCCCAAGTTCCTGTTGGCGTGCGCGTGCTCTTTGTTCCTCAATATGGGCCGATCGTTTAAAAATTCCTCCGAATGGGTGCTAATAGTGTTAGTTCAATCCTGTTGCAGAACTTGATACGAACCGGAAGCTAGGGCAACTCCAGTGGATGATGAAAGGCTCGGAACTGCAACCTGGCTAAACCCTGGTGCGGTGCCTCCGCCCACACCGGCTGTTGCCCTTGAGGCGACTGGTTTACGCTAATGGGCGCATCTGCATCGGCAGTGCCACGCCTACATGTATGGGTGATCACAAGTCCCGACAAGTTCCCACAAGTCACAAGGGGTGGAAGTGGAAGTGGCTGAGGTAGGCGCAGCGGGGATTAGAAAGTAACTCGGTCGCTGCTCCGGCATGAATACTTTCTACTTCTATTCTTTGTCCTTTTTTCACCTTGCGTGTGAGGCATGGTAAATCAAGCTTTGGGAATGGTGCCCGCAACGTGGAACATGTAGTGTGCATGTGCAGTGGGTGAACTTGTTAAAGGTGGAGAATTGCACCAATGCCCTAGTTGCTAACCTCTTGTATGCCGTCCTACCTCACTGACCTTCAGTAAATTCATATCATTGGTCGAACACGGTTGGTGATTCACTACCCTCCCTTTGTCAACAGGCAGTATGGCATGAGGAAAACTCATTTGATTTGGCAACTGGGTCTAGGGATAATCCGCAATCAATGTCATAGATTCTCACTTCAAGTGCATGCATGATCCCACCGGTCATGGCTAGGCAAAAATCTCGCTCCATATGCATGCTCTCATGGGTCATGGCCAGGCGAAAGTCCCTCTCCATATGCATGCTCCCATGGGTCATGGTTAGGCTATGAGCTCGGGATTGGGTCTTCGTCAGGTTATCTATCTTCGGGCATGGATTGGTTGGGTTGTCTCTCCTAGGGCATGAGTTGGTGAGGGTCTATGCCTCAGGGCATGGACTGGGGCGGGACCATCTCTCTCTAGGCCTGGATTGAGAGGGGACCATCTCTCTTGGAGGCGGGACAATCTCTCCTTGGGACAGGACAATCTCACCCTGTGTCAGATGTGCTCTCATTGTACCCGGGATATCTCTCCGTGTGCACTCTCTCTGCGGGCCGGGTCTAGGTCTCCTGATGTGACCTGGGGCATCTTCTTACCAAAGATCTCTTGCACACCCTCTCCCCACGGAGCGTGCATTGAATTGGTTCGGTGTCACACGAACATGCAATTAGGCAATATTGGTTTCACATGTCCATGTTTGGATGGTTTTTAATGCAATTGACAATTTCTGTTTGCCAATGCCTTAGGTTCCCAAGCACTTAGGCACCAGGTGATGGGACTGAGTGGAATGTCCAAGCATCTGAGAGCAGGAGGTGTATGTGGTGTGTTGGCTTGGCTTTTTCTTCGTGCCTTTGGTTCGTGATACTCTAACTGCAGGATCCCAGCAATTGGTATGCAGCATACACTAAACAGGTGTAGTTTTGTTGGCTGGCCCTTCTTGATGTCTTGTTCGCGAGAAGCAAGTAAACCCACCAAGTTGATTCAGCTGCTCGCCATTGTGTATGTTATTGCTAAGTAATAGGCACCCGGTGTCCGGTGTGAAGTACCGAGGCATTGCCAGCATGATGATATATGGAATGTGTCACAGATGCCACATGTCACGTATTGCCATGAGGTCACTGTCCTGACTCATATTTGGTGATCCTCATTGCAAGCTGTGTACATGTGATCATTGGTGAATCATGAGTGTGGACAAGTCATGCAAGTGGCCATGCCGTACTTTGTGTTCATGCAGGCCATGGTGTCATGCTTGATCCACAGTGGGAACCTTTCTCATATTTCTCGATTCCAGTTTTGCCGTCTTGTAGTCCAGGGTGACAGTGGGCCATGTGGGGCCACGCTCATGTTGAATCAATCCGATGATGCCATTGTGTTGTGTATCAATTCTTTGTGTTTTGCCATTTACCATATGGACGTCATCGATGTTATTTTGTCGCGCATGACCCCAGTGAATCAATGTCATTTTGTTAATCTGTTCAACTGAGGTTGTGTTTGCATGGTCTCATAGTCCGTAGTTCGATTGTGCATGGTACATAAAATCGGTTCTTGGAGTAGGGATGTAACATCGTCTTGGATAATCGCATATCCTATTCCAGGGCTTCACTTATACTTCTGTTTCTTCCTGTCCCTTTGCCCGATATTGTCTTATTTCTTCCCTGTCCCCGACTCAATTCAATTTGGCGATCCATTGTTTGGACTTCATTGGTCATTGGACTTCATTGATCAAGTGTTTGGCTCTTATTGCAAGGGTTGCCAACGGGTGTACCTACGGGAGTTGTTTGGATTTTGTGACCAGCAGTTGCCAAGACTACTCGCAGGAATTTTGGACTTTGAATTTTGTGAAACATGGGAGCGCTGGTGAGGTCAAGGTCAATGAGAGTGGCAGGAAAGAGGGTGGAGAAATAGGGTATAGGTGGTAGACCTTCTTTAGCAGCGGACGACTTTCCTTCGTGAGGGGCATCTGGTGGAACGCATCGTCAAGGTTGAGGATGGTCCAGAGATGGTTACCATGCTGCCGCGCGAGGAGGTCCTCAATGTCTGGTTGGGGGACTTCATGTCCCTCGGGAAATGAATTCAAGTACTGATAATCAATGACCAACCTGCACTTGTTAACCTCCATTTTCGGCACTAAAAACCCGTGTGCCAGCCAAGGGCTTTTGCATCCTTCGATCGACGCTTTTTACTCAAAACTTTGGACTGTTTCTCTCAGCACCTCTTCCGCAGACCTACTCCTCGGATGGGGCTGAAGGCCACAGGTTTTGAGCCCTCATTCAGCTCCAGCTTGACCAAGACCTCAGGTCCGGTCTTGCTGCAATATGGCCTGATCCCCTCCGAAATATTCCGCTCTGAATTAAAAACTGTGTCCTTGAACTTATGAAGGAGCTTTTTGGGGTCGGACTCCACGCACTTCTGTAGATGGCAGTCTGAGAACTCCTTTGCAGCGGCCTGAAAGACCGAACAGATTGACCGAGTTCTTGAGTCGAACAGTTGCTGGGGGAAGGTCCGGTGATCAACCCAAATGGCAGCGTCACTGCCAACAGGGTCACTCATCCCATCTACCACCTTCTGACTGGCATTCTGTACCTACCCGTCCACCCTGGTTCCATCCACACCTCTTGGCATGCCTGTAGTTCGACCATTCTCGCACTTGGGCCTTTATCACCTGGAGTATTCCGGTAACTAAGCCCTCAAGGTCCCAAAAATGATGGACGGTGTGCGTTTCTTGAGTAATGTCATCCTACAGTCATTGGTAAGTGACCAAAACATATTCCCAATACTACCTACCAGACGTCGTCCCCAACATCCTTCAGTAAGTATCATTTTCTGCTGCAAAATTAATTGGCCCGCGGGACGGCACGTGAATGTGGTGTCCCACTACAGGCTACATTAGATAACAACCATGATGTGATTTTGGGGCTGATAAGAATGAAATGCATACCCGCTTGGGTGCTTTCATCCTTTCTATATAGCATATCCTGACCTGGCGGGTAATTTAGTGTCAACGTCCAAATGACCCTTGGGATGGCACGTCAGCGTGGGACAATTGTACTGATGGATCGAAATGTTGCTACCTATGAGACACTCCGGTCGTGATCCGGCAGAGCAAAGAGTCATATTGTGGTTGGTCCTCACTGATGTGTTATATCTATGCAGCCCTTACTTCGACTTTTTCTCCAGGAAAAAAACACCTATACAAAAGCCATTGTCTTTTACGTTGTGAAGGAAATCACTTCCGACACAAGGTCAACGTATCAGGAATCTGAGTTAGAGAGTGTGTGTGCAACCTGCAGCAGAAGAGAAAATGGATATTTTT
The DNA here is from genome assembly GCA_964036045.1 of Eutreptiella sp. 'Long Island Sound 2002'. NCBI lineage: Eukaryota > Euglenozoa > Euglenophyceae > Eutreptiales > Eutreptiaceae > Eutreptiella > Eutreptiella sp. 'Long Island Sound 2002'. The sequence continues at coordinate 92,127,050 of OZ038379.1, read as the reverse complement.
GTAGCTATTGAAAGGCGCTGGAAAAAGTATCATTTTGCAAATGCTCATCCAAATTCCATTTCTTCCAAAGTTTAGTCGCTGTATGGCACAGGGTTAACCTCCCACCAGGTGTGCAAAAGGCTCTGAAGATGGCAGATAAGATAAAAATTCTTTATGGCAAGGACAAAAAAGGTAGTTTTGTTAATGGCTTTTTGCATTGAAATTATCATTATTTCTTATTGTACTGTCCTGTGGTCCGTAATTAACGTCCCAGCAAAGTATTTTCTGCAGGACGTGCGGGAAACTGAAAAAAAGTTGAACATCGTAGCCAAGACAGATGGATTCGCTGGCGAAGATGAATCTGTGGTTGAAAAATTGTCACACGTACATTTCATTGTTTGGTAGCCAGTGGATCTTGGATGTTCAGTGTCTTGTGGCTCCTGAATCGCTCCTCCAACACCATGAGTCGCTTCCTAAACACCGTTCAAGATTTGATGACACACCAGAGTTTGCTTGAGGTGAAACAAACACGGATCAGAGATATAATTGTCCTCCAGGTATGTGCAATGACAACACATTCCCTGGATCGTCCCAGTTGCTTACAGTTTTGCACGCCATACGTTCGTTGGCGCGTAATTCACTTCCCATAGGACGTCCCTATTGTTGTGATGTGCCAGGACTACTTGCACCGGTGGTAAACATGGATCAGAGAGATAATCTTATTCGTGGCATGTCAGCTGAGAGCAGACTTACCGGATCGTCCTAGCTTCGTATAGGTTCCCATCTTATATGTTTGTTGGCGCGTATTTTTCTTCCCACGTGACATCGCGCTTTTTGTGATCTGCCAGTGTTTCATGCAGCCGTAGTAAATATGGATCGGGAATATACTGTTATTGCTGGCATGAGCGGTGAGCGTGGATTTGCTGATTTGTCCCAGTTTCTTATAGTTTTGAAGGTGACATGTTTGTTGGAAAGTAAATTCCTTCCCACGGGACGTCACATTAGATTTGCCAGCGCTGTGCGTAGCTTCTGCCCCCTGCCTCCGACTGCCGTCATATTGTCCACATACAACGTCAGTGTAAGAAGGGAGGCCGTCTGGTTCTGGAGAGTCACAGAACAAGGATGCTGATTACTTGGACAACTGAGGATCTTGCAGAAGAAGAAGAAGGGAACTCAAGTGAAAATGAACAAGAGGAAGAACACTCTAGTGATAAAGAAGCTGGATTAGAAGACAATACCAGCGGCTTACACGCTCATCTGAATGGGAAGGAGCGGAGGACAATCAGGGCGCAGGAGTCGTTGTTGTTGGATAGTGTGCGGCGGCAGAAGTGTGATAGGTGGACCCAGGCGTGCTCTGGCTTTTGTGGTTCCGACTGACTCTCCAAAAGCGTTGCGAACTACACAGGATTTATTGTGACTGGCGATGAGCGCGCACCTGGTGTGGTTGACGCAGCAAGACTAGGAAGATTTCCAGGTCGACTAAAGCAGTGCTTCAGCATCTCCTTCACCATTCCACCGCGCAAGCACCCTTCTACTGCCTGTGTGTGGGTGTTGGAAGGATATTCAGGTATTCTGACGACCCACCTGCTATGATCAACGACACATCCCTAGTACAGCCATTGCTTCAGCTTTTGAGTGGCCAGTGCATGCACTTGAACGTATACACACGCAACTACGAGTTCCCACCCATATCCTCGACAGTCAAGGCCGTAACAGTTGCGTTCAAAGAGAGTGCAGAAGGAGCCGTTCCTGATCGAGGAGGAGATGCATTCACAGGTGAAGTCCAGAGACAGATCTGGGGATGGAAAAGAACTCTGAAGGATGACAGGAAACAACACGCCCGGCTGGACAAAAAATATGACAAACTGTCCAATGAGTTCAAACAAATTCTGGGGTTTCTTCCGCAACTTGAAGAAGTAACTAAGAGACCAAAGCCTGCTGCCGTTGGAGAGCACTTTGTAACTTATGGTGTACATCAGAGCAAAACACAGTGTTTCTTGTATTTCTTATGCGTTGCTTGCTACATTGCTGCATTGGTTTGAGTTTTTTTTGTGTGTAAAACTGCAATTCAGAAACTGATCTGCGGGTGGATAGCACATCATGGATGCAGAACGACATAAGCCAAAAATAGCCTGTACTGTGGTACTAGATTTACGTGCCATCTGACAGGTCATTTGAGTTTTGACGGAAAAGTCCCATTAGGGCTTCCATTTGACCACTGTTGCTATGCAAGTAGAACCGTAACACCCAAGCAGGCGTGCATTTTGTTACTTTCCACCCGAAAATCACATCATGGATGTGATCTAATGTAGCCTGTAGTTGGGCACCACATTCACGTGCCATCCCGCGGGCTAATCAGTTTTGCAGCAGAAAATGATGGTGACGGAACGATGTTGGCGACGACATCTGCTAGGTAGTATTTTGATTGTTTATTTGTCACTTACCAACGTAGTTAGGGTGTCACTACTCAAGAACCGCACATCGTTCATCATGTTTGGGAGTTTCGAGAACATTTATGGGAATATTCTGGGTGATAAAGGTGAAGGTGACTCACCGCTCCCCATCCAGGGCGAAGGTCCTATGTGTGCTGCAGCTGCAACACTGCTCCCCCCCCCCCTTTCACTCACAAGTCCATTCCCCCTCCCTGCCTCCTAATCCATTTCCCTTTACCCGAACCCTATAATATTTCCGCATACTCGATTCTCCGCATTTGCACCCCTAGTACTCCATCCCATCCGGCTCTCTGCCGCCTGTACCCTGCGCTTTCCTCTGCCGCCACACGCCTTTCCCGAGCAGGATATTCTTGTCCTTGGTACTGTCACGCGGTAATCCCCCCCCTGTATCTGTACCTGACACACCCGCTCATCTTCCAGTCCTCCTAGGTGTCCTCCTGTACCTTGGTCCTTGTCAACCTCCTCCATGTCTGTCTTCTCCCCCGTGTCTCCTTCCCCCGCATCCTCCCCCCCCTCTCCTCCTGGATGCCACAGCAGCTCGCGGTGGCCATGTCCTCGTCTGCTCGGGTACAATGCTACTGCCGCCCGCTCCCCTTCTCCCACCTCCACCATCTTCTGATACACGGCTATCCTGCATCACCTTTGGTTAGCCCACCTACCGACCTCACAGACCCCTACCAATATCTCCCCCGTACGCACTTGGTCCACGTACTGCCCCCATGTTGGCACCCCTGCGTCCTGCATGACCCGCTGCGCCCATCCTGACTCCGGCGGTTGTGACATGACCCCTTCTGTGAGCGGCCTGCGCACCTCATCCGCCGCCGTCTGCCCATTCTGCCATTCCACCGCGCTTAGCGCCCAATAGAGGCACCTGCGATCTCCTGACCTTTTGAGTCACACTGTCCGGCATTTCTTCCAGCCGGACGTGCACCTTTTGCGCACTCGCCAGTACCCGGTGTACCGCCGCCGCCGCCTCCTCTTCATCATGTGCGGGATGCCTGACTCCCCACAACACTGCGGAGACCGTCCTTTCGATCCACAGGACGCAGGCATTCAGCCGGCGTCCGTGTCCATATTTCATCAGCTTCCTCCATCCCTCTTCATTCTTCTGCTACCCTGTATCCTCCCTCCGCTGCCCATTCTTCCACCTCCAGTGGTCCAGCCATCCGTCTCCATTGTGCCGTTCTCTGGATGCACCTCTGCCCGGACATTTCCTCCAGTGGCAGTTATTCCTCCAGCGTACCCGCTTTGTGCCTACAATCCACTCTGGTCGCCACCCCTTGTTGTACGATAGCTATCTCTTCCTGCCTAATCGCCCTTTCCTCTAGCACTTACAGTACTCCTCATAAAGAGTTCGTATCATTCCATTCCTTGTCTTCCGTCACCATCATGTCCCCCGTGTGTTTTCTTGCCCCCTCAAAGATATCTTCTCTCCTCTTCCATTCCCGTGCCGCTCTGCGTTTCTGTTCCGCCTCCACAATCCCGGCACCACACGTCGTCGGCCTACTGTAATTGGAGGTCACACATTTTTCACTGACTTGCCCCGGTGGTGTTGCCCGAATGGGGGGGGACCTTCCGTACCCCACCCTATTGGCCTCTTCACCGACTCCTCCTTCTGCCTCACGTTGTCATTCGCCCTACATTCCTTCTCTCTCCGACATCACCGCCGACACCCTCTCTTTAATCCACGGGAGTCCTGCCCTCTTTGAACCTCTCCCTCGATATTCCTTTTTTCTCCAGCAGCCTTCCCCATTTGTCTTCTCCATGTACATCGTCACCTGGTACCTGCCTCCTGTCACCGACGCCTTCACCTCCCATCCGCCTCCCTTGCTCCAACTTCTGTATGTACCCCTGCCAACTGGTTTCCCCAAGTGGCAGATGTTCCTCCAGCTGTCCTGCGTGCCACCTCTCTTCAACGCCGAGGACCACTCTTTCGAGCAAGAAGAAGTCACTGCCATGTCCTTCTTGGAGGGCTTGATCCAGGCCAAGCCCCCCTTAAAACCCTTTTGTTGATGCTAAGACAAACTTAAATATTTTTATCACTCTTTTGAAGTTTTAAGTACACTTTCTCAAAGTAACTAGGGTTATAAGCCTAGCCCCCCCTGAAATTGACCCCTACCACTCAACTGAGCAGAGGTATCTTCCTTCATGGAGGCTATACCGAAATAAAATAGCCATTTCATGCTTTAGGCCTTGGAGGTTAAGCCTAGTGATCTCCCACCCCAAAACCCCTATACTCAATTGTTTCCAGCAGCATCTGGGTCTCAGGAAGATCCAGAGCACAGAAGGGCGAATCCAAATTCGCCCAGAACAACACCATTAACCATGGAGACCTTAGCGGCCCATGGTGAGGACAGCCTGCAAAGGCTCCGCAGGCGAGTCGAAGCCTCCATCGCCTGGTTGGCCTGTCCGGCCCCGTCTTCTACTGTTCTTGGAGGTGGTGCTGAAGAACAAGAGGACCTACGAAGGAGGATGGACGAGTTTATGCTCCACGAGGAGTACCACAAGTCCACTGTAGGAGAGGTTGGAGAAATACCTCTTGATGCCCTCAGGTCGCCGCCCCACACTGAGATGGGTTCCTTCTTTTATTCGGGGCCATCTACAGACATGGCAGACACAGTATCACTACTGAGGCGACCAAGAGTACATGAGAACCCGAGAGCATGGCATCCAGCCCTGCCGATAACTTCAATGGCTCCTGAAAAGAGTCTGGATCCTCTTCGCCCAGAGCCCACCTATGGGGCTCTGGATCGCACGGCCGAACCTTTGGCCAAACTTCTATCCGGATCTGAAGACGCGGATATGACAGCTCTGTCAGAGGCTGTCAAGGGTAAATTGGGTATCACTGAACCCTTACCCAAGCCAGCACTACTCTCACCTTCACCCCGTTTGAGCACGTTGGCTGATGATCTCGAAATATCAAGGGGGTCCAAGTTGCTACCCAAGGTCACCTGCCCCAGCCCTTTTCATCCTCGCGCTAGGACAGTCTCAATTGCCGAGTTACAGGACGTGCCTGTGACTGAGACTGAGGAAAGAGGGCTGTCAGCCCTGGCACCCCTTGCTGGCGTATCTCTTCCCCCTTCAGGCCTAATTCCAGGGGGTGGGAAGATGGGCAGACTGATTGCCCAGGCGAACATCCAGCTAGAATTGCCGGAGTTCGACCTGAAAAATCTGCCCGAATGGGCAGAAGAATTTGCTGAGATTCTTTTGCTCACTGGCCAATCCCATGTGGATGTGGCGACCAAATGCTCACTGCTGAAACGCTCATGCAAAAAGAAATTTTTGCAAAAACAGGTGAAGCAGATTGTGAAAACCTGTTCAACCTGGGCAGAGGTACTCCAAAGACTGGAGAAAACATTCCCAGTCTATGAGACTGACCTCAGTGTGCGCACACAGATAGAGGAGCTACCTATGCTCCCTGAGTTTCCTTGCGCTGCGCGAGTCTCTGAATATGTGTGCGACCTAGAGTACCTGTTTTCACGGATGAACGTGGGCTCCTATGGAGCCATTGAGCCCCACCTGTGGCTCATGGGCAAGATCCCCCAAAGAGCGGGATGACTGCAGCGCTACCTCTGAGAGGAGAAGCCGGACCCACTCGTACGACGAACTGGTGGACCTGCTGATTGAGCTGGCTCTTGAGAGGGAGAATGACCCCCACATGGAGAAATTCCTCAAGAAGCACCTGGGTCGAGGTGGTACCCCTGGCCCCGAACGTGGCGAAGGGAAAGGACCTAAAAATCCCACTAACGCCAACCAGGGAGGTGGTAAAGGAAGGGGTAACCTACGTGCCATGAATGAGGTCAAACCTGATGCAGGTACACCTCCTCTGTTGTACTGTAAACCTGTCAATGACAAGGGGAGACCTTGTCATGCCCCTGACTGCGACCACCGCAGTAGTTGTATGCTGCAGATGAAACAACAGCAGCACTCGAAGGATTGGAAAACTGTGACCCATCAAGATCATTTCAGGTGTACCATCACCTGTGGCTATCATGGCAAATGTCGTCACTACGAGGACAAATGTCACATAAAGAAACCCGAGAGTGATAAACTCAAGCGGCAGGAGGCAGAACAGCAGAAGAACCAAACACCCACGAGAAACCCCCAGAATGGGGATAAAGGTGGTAAAGGTGGCAGGGGGGGTGGCAAAGGTGGACCCCCTAACCCCCAGAGGCGCTCCTCAGCACCCGCTGCTACTCCCCCTCCTGCCGAAGGTGACCCCAAGAAGCGTTCACAGGGGGATAACGCTTCCCCTGAGGGGAAGAACTCCAAGAAGAGGCGACTGGCCCCGATGGCCAAGTCCCTCATGGCTGCAGGGGTGGATGTCAAGTTCCCTGCTGAGGAGTAGGGGGGCGGCTCCGAAGAGGAGGACTTGGTTTTCTCGATCCTCGTGAAAATCGGGGATCAAGTTTTTTGAGCGGTGCTTGACACCGGTGCAACACTTTCCATAGTGGCCCGGCGCCTGCTAAAAACGTTCAAGAAAACTAGAACCGTGGTCATAAGAGTAGGAGATGGGGGTACCATCCATTCCTTGGCGGGGGTCGATGTGACTATATGCCTGGGCGACGAAACTGTGACCCAACACTGCAGTGTGTCGGACACCGACGCCTTTGACATCCTCATTCATACCGACTTCCTAAGAAGAAACCCCAAGGTAAAAAAGCCGTCTCCCCAGTGCCCCTATTCTTTGGACTGCAACTTTGGCAGTGGGCTCTTCTCCGTACCTTTGGAGCTGTCAGTACGAAAAAAGGGTCTGGGTTGCGCTACGCATCCAAGACTAACTATCGTACTGAAAACTACCAGGTGGCCCGTCACGTTCTTGAAAATGGACTGGCGGCCCTTCAGGTAAACCTGGATGAGATCCAGGTCGAATTGTTTGCGAGCCAACAACAGCACATCATGCAGTTGTACTGCTCGAAACATTTGAACAACGCTTTCCGTTTCTTCTGGAAAGCAATGGGCCTAGCGTATGCTAACCCTCCCTTCTCTCTGCCCGCGATTCTTCTAACCAAAATCGCTTATGAGAAAGGGAGGGTTGTCATGTGCACCCCTGACTGGGGCTGCTCTGGTGAACACGCTTACTGGCGCCGTATGCTAGATCAAATGACCGTGGGAAGAGTGCAACTCCCCGACAATCCCATCTATGTGCCTGAGGACTCAGACACAGCTATGCAGGCTCCTGAGTGGGCCAGTTTCTTATCCCTCGTCGATGGATCTCTCAAATCTGTACCCCTGTGTGACGTAGACCAGGTGCTACTGAAAGAGGTCATGGCCGCAAAATGTGGCCTGACTCTTTCTGATCTCAAAAATCGCTCTCCTGAGCACCTATCTGCAACACTTACAGGGTTTGAATCTCCTGATGGCTATCTGGAACGTGCAGCTGTTAAGGAGGATGCTGACGACCAATTGTCTGACAGCGCCAGCACTATCCCTCCTGTTGATCCCACCTGTGTTGAGCTAAAACACAGTGCCTTCCTAGCCCAGCTGTTGCTGCAGGAGGTAGATCTAGAGTCAACCTCAGAACCCACGTCCCGTGTTCGGAAACCGGTACTACACATGCAGCCTATGCACAGAGGTGAAGCCGTGGCCCAGAGTCCTGATGCTCTAGCGCGGCCTGCTTCTAATAACATGCCACTGTCTGAGCATGACACTCAAGAACTCCGACGGTATTGAGCGCCAAGGGCGGCTGCAATACCTCAGACAGACCTGGAAATCCTCCATCTGGTCTGAGGAGGACGATGATTCCTATGCGCTGCGTGATCCTGAGATACCCCTAGTGTATTCTTTGCACTATGGACAGCAATGTCCCCCTGAATGGGACGATGGTTCTGTACCTGCCGAAACTGCTGATCGGCACAAAAAGAAAGAACATCGAAAGAGCAACTTCCATGCCGAGGAGGATTTCCTGCAGAAACTTGAGAGTCTTAACCTTGACCCCCGACTGAAGAAACTGCTGCTAACCTATGAGGAGGTGTTTGGCGCCTTGCCGCCCCCCCTCTCTTGTAAAAAGCCAGTCCGGATGGACTTGAAACTGAAACGTGAATTTGAAACGACGCGAGTGAGGTGTCGTCCGTATCCCGCCCCACAGGAACAGGTTGAAGAAATCGAGCACCAGATCCAGGAATGTATTGATGCTGGCCTCGTGGAGGAATATAAGAAGGGGGACTACCCCCATCACTTCAGTCCCTGTTTCCTCGTTGCTAAACCAGGGTCGACTGCCCTACGACTGGTTGTTCAATATGGTGAGGTCAACAAGAAAACCCAGAACCACTCAGGGAGTATTCGTAACATTGAAAATACCCTGGAGCGTATTGCCAAATGAAGGTACAAGACAAAAATGGACAAACGCAGTGGTTCCTGGCAGGTGGACCTAACCGCCGCAGCTCAGGAGCTGCCGGCTTTTATAACCCCTAAGGGTCGTGTCTTTCAGTGGAAGGTCATGCCTTTCAGGGTGGCTAATGCCCCAGCGCTCCTCCAGGAGCTAATGAACAACATTTTGTACATACTGAGGCGCAGACCTCTAGTACAGGAGTTGATTTCTCGGCATGCAGAAATGCAGGCCCACATCGATGACGTGAGTTTGGGTCCTAATACCCAAGAGGACCATGTCCTTCTCCTCCGTGAATTTTTCATTGTTTGTCAAGAAAACCATCTCTGAATCAAACTCCAAAAATGTGAGTTTATGAAAGAGGAGATGGACTATTTAGGTTTCGACGTGGGGTATGGCTGGTGGGAACCAGCCGCATCTGAGAAGCAGCCCCTACAGGACACGCAGATTCGCGATGACCCTAAGAAGGGTCTACACGACGTGAGGAATTGTGTGGGTGCCTGTAACCTCTATAGGCGTCACATCAAAAATTCTACCTACTCCTCTGCCCCCCTCACTGACCTAATCAAGAAAGCTACTCCCTGGAGATGGACCGCCAGAGAGGAGGAGTGTTTTCAGGAGTTGAAGAAGAAAATTGCCTCCTCCAACTGCCTGGGAGTGCCCCGCCCTAAGGGCGAGATAGTCCTGATCACTGATGCCAGTGATCTAGGGGGGGGTGGAAAGATCTACCAATGGCAGGACCTTAACCCAGCTGAACTAACCCACTGCCATTATCGTACTAGTGGACTGAACCGTGATGGGTCGTTGAAACATGACTATCCTACCAGTGAGTGGCGGCTGGTGCCACTGGGACACTAGAATTGGAAATGGAACCAAGCGCGTTCCAATGACAGCACCTGTGACCAGGAACTCCTGGCCGGTATGTTGGTGCTTTCGTCACAATCCCGTCTTCTGGGATCTAACCCTATTGTCTGGCGTTGTGACCAGGAACCTGTGAGGTCTTTCCAGAAGGGGCCACCACCAGAGAAAGCAAAACTAAAGCGGTGGTGGACTTACCTGAGCCAGCTCAGGCTGACAGTTCATCATATCCCCGGTATAAAAAATGAACTGTCTGACTATATATCGCGCAATGACTTCGATGCGCTTATATTGGTTAGAGCTCTGAGGCACTCGCCAAAGAGGCTTTCCAGCGTATGGATGTCCAACTTGACCTGTCCATGCGCACTGCTGAAATCCTGCAGGGTTGGAGCCTAACCAACTATCCGTCAGAGTATAAAGAAATTCAGCAAACCCTCAGCACTGGTCTCGAACCCCGTGTCATTGACGGGCACCAGTGGTGTAAAGAAAACCAGTACCCCTTCTAGGCGGACCGTATTGTTGTGCTTGAGGCACGACTGGATGGGTGCCTACAGTGGTCCCATCTCAGTTCTGGTCACACTGGCGCTAATCGCTCAGTGGACTTCTTCCGCGAGTGTTTCTACTCTATTTCAACCCTGACTGAACTGAGGTCTTGTATGCAGACCATTGTGGATGCTTGTGGCTGTCCTGCCAGCAAGCAGAGCGACAGTAGGGATAGGGGACTGATTTCCAGCTTACCCATACCCTATTGTGCTAACTCTCTTCTCTATGTGGATTTCAGCCACGGCCTACCAGCTTCGGCGGCTATGATAGTTGCCTAGTGGTCACCTGTGGCCTATCTCGCTTCACCCGTGTGTTCCCTTGCAATAATGAAATCACAGGTGAGCAGACTGTGAAAATGTTGGTTGAACAACGGTTCGAACCCTATGGAGCATCTAAGCAGGTGCACTCTGATGAAGATGTACGCATCCGCAATGACACTGGGTGGTACAAACGAGTGCTAAATGCCCTCAAAGTAGAGGTAACCACAGGTGTGCCCTATACCCACACGTCTAACCCTCTTTGTGAGAGACAGAAACGTGTGGTGGAGCAAAACCTAAGAATCCTGATGAAACAGAGGCGTACCAAAGACTGGGTACGTAAGGTGCCCTGGGCAGTGCTGACCATGAACTCACAGCTGAGCTCCTCTCACCCCCCACGAACTGTTCCATGGATAACGACCTGCTTGGTTCTTCAAAACCCCCTTTCCTGAGGACTTCAAGAGCCCTGAGGGGGATTGGCTCGAACACAAGCAGTCTATGGCTAACCAGGCTGGGACTAACCTGAGACACATTCGTGACCGTGAACTGAGCCGGCAGAACCGCCTACGGCGACCTGCCAGCTTCAAGCTTAGTGACCTTGTTTTGGTCCACCATTCACGCCTACTCTCATGGCCACGTAACTGCCTGGAGGACCCTTATTTTGGACCCTATCGTATCATCAGGATAGATGGATCCAGGATCCATGTCAGGTGCAGTCCACATCTAAGTCGTGAACTGCTATGTGCACCTAAACAGTTGAGGCACTATGACTCCCCTGACAATTTGTCCTGGGATGAGTGGCGCCTCAGCAACAGTGAGGTCGAGCGTATTGACCTAGAGAATGCTGCCAGCCCAGAGGAGGCAGACGAACTCAACAGATGACTGCCGATGAGATGGCAGTCGATGGTTACTACTTGGTTGCAGGTATTGACGCCACGAGTATAAACAGGGCTGGAAAAATCATAACCCTGTGGGATGGCTATGGGTTATCTGAGGCGACCTGGGAACCTATGTCAGCCTTCATACAACCAGATGGGAGTATCAACCCCATCTTCCGCTCCTACCTCGTTGAGAACAACGAGGGGCAGCTACTAACCGTGCTGAGACTCTATCCCAGCGTAAGAAGAAAAACTAATTTCCGTGTGTCAGTCTGCTGACTGTGTTCTAACCTTACAGGTGCAGTGAGCACTCTTGTGCAGACATGCCTGTGTATGGGTGAAAGAGCAGTTGTCACAGTTGCCACGCATTGCATCGCAGGACAGGACCGTTAGCCCCCCGTGACAACCGTTCTCTGGCCGAAGGCCATTGGTTTTTCACACACCACTGCTTACTGAGCACTGCACTGCCCCTGTCTGTTCCCTCGCAGTCCCATGCCTATGGTTTCCAGCGTGGACGAGGTGGCCGCTTATCAGGTTTGCAGCCACCCAGCGAGTGTATGCCTTGTTGACCATGTGTTGCATGGGGACTGCTCTGATGTAATGACCATGGGGAGCCAGTGAAGAAAGGTGGCTTACTACACCAGGGGGGAATGACAAGCAAGATGTTATGAGGCAAGCTGTGCCTTCCCTCCTTGGGGACAAGCGAGCCCACAGTTAGGACCCCTGACTGGTCCAGACGCATGGGGTTCTACCCTTCCTTACAGGGTTTACCATACCCCTGAGTGTGCTATCTATGTCTGTGTGTGTCTCACCTTTCTCCCCGGCGTGGCTCCTGGAGACCGGGCTTCGCTGACGTCCGACCGAAGGTCCTAATCAGGTACTATTACCACTCCTATGGCGCCCAATCCCTGTGCCCGCGCCTATCCTTGGGGGAAGACGGGAGAGGCCCTATCTACTAGAGGGGAGGGGTGGCCAAGTGTGCTAAGGGCATACAAACCGCCCATTTTTGCTAAAGGCCAAAAGCTACCGCACTCTCATGCCCACGAGGAAAAGCACGCGGGACAGGAGACTCCACTACACTACACTCACTAACACGAGCACCAGCCTTCGAAGGCAGGGTGACCACTCATCACTTGCACTCAACACCTGCCAGACTTGCTGACCCTAACACCTACAGACTCTACTGGGAGTTGATGGCAATGAAGTCTTGGGTCCTATTGACCCCCTGTGAGAAAGCAAGAGAACACAGCGCTACTAAGCGACTGTCGCGTAATAGGGACGCCACTACGCGTTTCCCTGTCAGGGCTACGAGGGAGGAGGTGCTCAGTGTGCGTGCACAGCGTGCATGGCGGTGAAGTCGGACTGCACACACTGCAGTTATTTGTTTGTGTGATCTGCGCAGCATATTTTAGCGCTGCTCAATGGGACTGCACCAATCGCCCCTACCTTCCCACCTGTAAAGCAAAGGCCAATGACTGAGGTTCAAGACTGAGGAACCAAGACAGCCCCCACATATTATACGCTTCCCAGACTGCCCTATAATGCGCTGTTCCTGGACCTCAGCGCAAGCAAGCAAGCTTAAGGAACTCCACCCGTTCTCTTAAAGAACGTAGAGTGGAGCCCCTGGGTAACCTAAACAAGAGTTGTACCGTGCGCACCTCGCGCGGCCTACCCTCTAATGCGTCATATGCATGCACAGATATGCACAGGGTTCCCAATTTCTCATGCTCTTACCTAATCCTACTCAACATACCCAATCAAAGCGTGACTCTACCAGGAGGTGAGCTCCTCCTGGGCTTACCTATCTTACTCATCACGCATCGTGTGAATGCCGAGGAATACACGAGCGCAAAACAACCCTACGCGCTTAAACACACCTACGGCAAACTATAGACCACCCTAAGCGATTAATGCACTGTGTGTAATGCATGCTTTCCTTCTCTTGTTTCCTGCAGAAAGAAGAGACAGAGTGGCGCACTGCACAGCGCAAAACAAGCCTAAGCGTTTTAAGCAACCCTACTTTAGCGCTACGGCAACACGAACACGAGCAAGCACTTTCTTTTCTTACCTGTGAAGAGAGAACAAGGGTGATTTGGGGCACAGGGAAAGCGACACAGCGTGTGATGCTTATATTTGGCACATGCATCGCGAGCACAGCGCATATTCTAACCCTACGTTCACATCGCATACCTTTCATTCCTGTTTTGACCTGTGCAGAGCAAAAGAAGAGGAGCACCCGAACCCCCAACGAACACAGCGTTGACTACCCTAACGTCTTAACGAAGCAACCAACACGAAAGCAATGCATGCGTGTAGAATGACACTTTCTTACCTGAGAGGTGGGTTGTCCACCTGCTCTGTGGTGTGGGTTGATTTTCGATACTTTTCCCTAAAATTTATGAAAATTTTGATGCAACTGTGCAAAGATTTCCTTTACAACTTCAAAAACTACAGCTCATACCTTCTTCTTCAGGAGCCGTTTACGCTTGCGCAACCCTTTTTCTGGAGTCCGCTTCTGTGGCGCTTGTTTGCAAACTTTGAGTTTTCAGGTAAAAATGATGATTTCTCGCGTTGTTTCGTCGATTTTTAGCGATTTGACTTCTTAAATCGCTACACCTTTCGCTCAACCACAGGATTCACCCCCTGTTGGTTTCATTTTCTCCTTATTTCAGCTCATCGTTTCCTATTTTTTTCAGCTCCTGGAGATTTGTGTCCTCCATTGGGTGTATTGCTCTGCCCTGGCCCTTAGTCAGGACGTTTACTGAATTGCTGTTTATGCAGCGATAGCCGTCCGCATTAGAGTGTTCGACTATACCCTAGTTGGCAAGCATGTGTGCTCCAGGGAGGGAGTCCTGGGTTCAAACCCCACTACCCCCGAATGTTTACCAAAGGTTTTCGCCGCACACTGGCGACTTCTGAGGAATGCCCCATCAAAGGGACATCATTCACGGTACATTACATTGTTTTTCAAAGGTACCTACAGTGTGGAAGGCTTATATGAACTAATGAGAATGTTTTTGGTAGGTTTAATGCATTTTCTGAGGTAATTTTGGGAATATTTGAGCGGTTTCTCCTTGGTCCTACTAGCTTAATCAACCAGTACTCCAGGGGGGAGTAAGAAAAAGTCACTGCCATGTCTTTCTTGGAAGGCTTGATCCAGGCCAAGCCCCCCGTAAAACCCTTTTGTTGATGCTAAGAGAAACTTAAATATTTTTATCACTCTTTTGAAGTCTTAAGTACACTTTCTCAAGGTAACTAGGGTTATAACCCTAGCCCCCCATGAAGCTCACCCCTACCACTCAACTGAGCGGAGGTATCTTCCTCCATGGAGGACATACCGAATTGAAATAGGCATTTCATGCTTTAGGCCTTGGCGGTTAAGCCTAGTGGTCTCCCACCCCAAGACCCCTATACTCAATTGTTTCTACTACTTATTGTGGTTCTACCTTTTAACTGTTTCTGAAATCAGTTGCTTGGCCAAGTCATAATCTGTGTCTGGCCTAACTCCTTTGCCCCATAATCCTAACCAACACCATTTCATCCAAGAGAGTGCACATGAAGTGCTTGATGCTAACTTGGAGGCTAGAGTCAGGCCAGATTTCACATAAAATCTTTTGTTTTATCCTTTCGTGATTAAGTCTTTGTATTTATACCTGGTTTGTCTATCTGCAGCCCTTCTGTGTTACACTGGATTTCAAACTATTCATTGATTCGATCCACATCCTGTTCTTGCTCTACTTGCTCCTTTGGTTTTTTGGATTTCAACATCAAAACCCTGCAGGATTTCATAAAAATGTCTATAGGGCACTGATCAAGGACATCTTTCCTTTCGCGTACCTCCTTCGCCCCCTCCTGGCAATCCTGCCCTCTTTTGATCACGCTCCCTACCCTCCAGAGGGAATCCGCTCCGCAGCCCCCCACGCTCTGTGCTACCACACTTGCACAGATTCTTTCCCGCGCTCCTTCCAGTGTCTGCTCCCTCTGCGCCCGAGCGCACGCTGCTCGTCATCGTTGTGCCTCAACATCGCCCACGGCAGTCAGTGTGTAGAACTTTCTTTTGTTTCTTTTCCACAAGGCAAGAGAAACGAAAAAAACCTTTTAAAGCAGGGTTTTGCAGCCGTTTTTGAACCACGCCAGAGCAAACAAATGAAAACAGCACAGAGGAAAGGACCACAGGGCACAACAGGACAGCAGCACACAGAGGCACAGCACCACAGTACAGAGCGCAGGGGAACATGGCACCACGACAAACCACAACCAACAACAGGGCGCAAACCAGACCAGCCAGGGACACAAACGCCGCAGGGCGCCGCCAGTAAACTACAACGGGCAATCAGGCCCGGCGACAAACAAACATAAACCACAGGCAGCACCAAAGGATAACACAGGGGCGAACACGCAGGCGCACCAGCACAGCACAACACAGCACCGCACAAACGATACCGCGGCAAAACACGACAGGGCGCAAGAGAACACAGCACAGCGCGCAGCAGCACAGCACACCACGCAGCCAGCAACGCGGCGCAACAACGCGCTGCAGAACACCAAAAGAGGGAGCACAGCACACAGCAGCGCACCACGGCAGCAGGCGCCAGAAACAGCACAGACCAAAGGACCAGTAGGACGCAAGTGCACCAGCACAGCGCAGCACAGCACCGCACAGCGCAGACTAGACGGGGAACGCAGAGCGCGACACCCCAGGACACACACAGCACAAAGCAGAGCGGTGAACAACAGCACACACAAACACACCACGGCGGAACACACACCGAGCAGAGCACACAGCGCAGAGAAACAGGACAAAACACAGCGCCGGAAGGGACCACACCCCAGGGCGACGGACAGAGACCGACCTCAAAACTCAGGTCCCAGTAGATAGGTAGGTGATTTTGAGGGCTCAGGATCCCTCTTTTGACACTGCAGGAAGAGCGTCTTATCAAGGGGAAGTACTTTCCCACCTACTACGCTATGTCAGGTGCTGCTTAAAACCTGTCCCGCATGCGCTTGGGAAGGCAGTGTCGCGGCCACCCAGTCCATGGATCCCAGGTCGGACGGTGTCGCCACATGTGCCCGTGGGTAGGGCGACATGTCCTATCCTTCCAGCAGCAGCTCTCCGAGGCTGCCGGGCTCTTTCAACTATCCCTCACCACACGGGGTTATTGCTCCCGCGCGTCTACGGTACGACCGCCTCACCCCGGTCGCTCAAGTTGCGGGGCCTCGCTGCTTGGCAGGAAACCCCCTCCTGGACTGTGTACGGGCTCGTTTGCCAACCGTTGTCTCCGAGTTTTGATGTGATGTTTGCCATGGTCCCTGATGCTCCCCGGCCGGGCACAGACCAGCGGCCATGGAGTAATGCTCCTCCTGCTGGCCAGGTGGATCGACTGGGTCGTCCGAGTGCATCAGACCCCTGCCCTGTCCCTCTGCTGGCCTAGGTGCGTACTTGTCTGCGGTGTTCATGGCCCCTTGGCACTCGTTCACCAGTGCGCGCGCTTGCTGTGGTGTGCTCTTGGTGTGCTGTGCTTTGTACTACTGTGTCCTCGCCTTTTGGCGCTTATTCGCCGCTTGGCGCGTTTGATGCCTTGTGTGTGTGGTGTTCAAGGCCCGTTGGTGCTTGTGTACTCATGTGCCTGTTTCCTGGGTTGTGTGTGCGGTGTCCTTGACCCCTGGGCGCTGTTTCTTCGGCGTGCGCGCCCAGTGTTTCGTGTTCTGCCGGGTTCCTCGCCACTTAGCGCTTGTTCACTGGTGTGTGTGTCCTGGATGTTATGTGTCTGGTCCCCGTGGCCACTTGGAGCTTGTTCATAGGTGTGTGTGCTGTCTTCGTCGAGGTGGTGGTACAGCCGGGGCGGGGCCCCTTCCTACGTCTTTCGTTCTTGTTTGTTTGTTGCTTTTTATTTACAGAGAGCAAAGAGGGAGAAGACACGCAAACGGGACAGGCACAGGCATGGACAGCAGTGCTGTTTTCTTCTTTGTGGTGTGGCGGCCGCATCCCAGGAGTGCGGCACGCGTGAAATATCCCGCATGGGCGCTGGTTGGTGTTGTTCCGGCTTGGTATCTTTTTGGGTCTAAGTTAGGCCTGGGGTGGTGCTCCTGCGTGTGATTCACTGGTTAGGTTGATTTGACATGTTAGGCGGGTTCATGGCTTTGAGCGTGGGACCTGGCTACTTTTCTGCTGCGGTGAGCTTGGTTAGGTTTGAAGGATTAGGCGTTGTTGGTCGCGGTTAGTGGTCGTTGGCGGGTGCGTCGGCGTCCAACGGCTCCCTCTCTGTGCCGAGCTTGGAGCGTTCCTTGGTGGCGAGGTCTGGTGGGGTCCGTGCGTGGGCTACTGCGGAGGGCCGTGCTGGGTGTGGTTGTGGGCGGACAGTGTCCGCCGCCGGCTGGGCAGGGCATCTCTGGCGTAGCCGGGCTCGGTGGGGCCGGCTGTGCGCTGCGGTGGCTTGCAGTAGTCTGTGGCTTGCGGGCCGGGTTAATTCATGGCCTGGAGCCAGGGATCTGAGTTTGGTGGCCTGCCGCCGTGGGCCGGGTCTGCTGGTCCCTCGTTGTGCTTGGCGGAAGCCGCCGTGGCTTGCGGTGGTGGGCGGCAGCTTGTCGACGGTGATGTGTGCTGTGAGCCGTGGTGGGTGACGGCGTATCGTTGGGTTTGGACCGTTGCTTGGCTGTGGCCGGGAAGGGGGGTCCTGGAGTAGGGTTATCAGGTCTGCTGCTTGGCTTTGTTGTGGTGGGGATGGGCCGTGGTAGATGGTAGTGCATGTGGGGTGCAGAGTACGGGCGGCGGGTCTCTTGTGGCGTGGCAGGCTGTGGCAGCTGGCCCCAGGCGGGTTTTTTTGGTCATCCGCCGGTTTTGGTGGCGTTGGCTGGGGGCCAGGGGGGGGGGGGATGGTGGACGATGGTGGTAGTTGACGGGCTTGCAGCCCAGGATCGTGGTGTCTGTTGTGGCGGCGTGCCGTGTGCGGGTTGGGGTGTGGGCAGCGGAGACAGGTGTGGCCTCGAGCGGGTGGCATCTGTCATGCGGTTGTGGGTATTGGAGTTGGGCCCAATTGGTATTGGAGTTGGGTGCAATGGGTGCGCCCAATGCCGGGCGTGTGGTGTGGGTGCCCATGTTTGGTGGTTGACCATCTGGTAGGGGGGGCTTCCCTGGTCGCGGCGCGGCGGCTGCTGTCTGCGCGTGGGTGGTGATGGTCGTGTTGGACTTGAGGCAGTTGCGGCTGGCTCGGTGCAGGCGGTGGCAGGGAGTGTCGCATTGGCTGGCACGTGACCCGTGCCTGCCGCAAAAAGTACCCACCGCGGGTTTAGGCCTGGGCGTCACCCGCCGCGGGGTCGGGCGCGTCCTGCGGTGTGGCGCGCGGGGCGTCTGGATTCTGAGCGTCGGGATGGTTGCCGCGTCGCCGGTGTTCGTGCTACGACGCCTGCGGGGTTGTAATGGGTTGTCGGTGTGTTGGGGCTGGCGTGGCGTAATGTCCCATAGGCACCTTCCTCCTTTCTGCGTCGCCTTGACGGCTTCTCGCAGGCGCTTGATGACATCTGGGCGGTCCTGGGGTGCCAGGAGCTGGTGCGGGTGGATTTTCTGGGGATGCAGTGCATCGGCCAGCATGGCTTCCGATGCATCCTGCGGCATCCATCCCCCCGCTGGCCGGAGACAACGGTTCTCCGTTGTGTACCTGCTGGGTTGGCGGACCAGGTACTCGAGGCAGGTTCCTGCGCGGGCCGACATCTGCAGCTCCGAAAGCTGCGTGTGGGTCCAAGGCCGGGTCTGTGTCCTTGGGCGTGGGTGTTCACGTCGGTGTAGGTGTGGGTCTGTGTGGCAAGGTCGTTGGGCCTGGCGGCAGCTGTGGGCCTGGGGGAGTATGTCTCCTGTACTCCTGTAGTCCTGCGCCGTGGGGGTGCGCGGTGAGTGGGTTTCGCGTGACTGTACCCAGACACACGGACACCTGTATGCGGCCACGGTTTTGTGCAGGGGCCTGTGTCTGCAGCCGTAGTGAGGCATCTGCTGGACATGGGTGGACCTAGGGGGCTGCTATGGGGTTGGGAGCACTGCTGGCTGCCCTTACTGTTGCTCCGGCCTGGCTGTGGAGGATAGTTTGTGGGTCCCGGACGGGGGGGTTGGGTACTGTGCGGATGAGGTTGCGCCTCTGCCGTGGCGTGTTCCGGTATGAAGCTGTCAGCGGCGGCGGCGGACATGGCGGGTGAGCGTCATGCCGGGCGCTGCTGCTGCCGGGCTTTCTGCGACGGTGGCAGGGGTTCGAGGTTGTACAGGACATCCGTGGGGGGCTGGGCCTGGATTGTGGGCTTGGCGCCGGGCTTGGGCTTGGGCTATGGCTTGGCGTCTGGTTGGGGCTGTGGTCAGGTGGCGAGTTCGGGTTGCCGCTTAACGCCAGGGTTGGGTGGTGGCTGAGCTTTGGGTTTTGACTTGGCGGCGGGTTTGAGCTTCAGTTGGGGGTGTTGTCGCCCGGGTTTGCTGGTTGCTGGTCGCGGGGCTGCGGGGATCTTGGCGGCAGCGGGGGCGCTGGCAGCAAAGACAGGCTTGGGGGCTCATGTGGGAGGTGTTGTCCGCAGTTGAGAGGGCCCCAGGATATCTGATATGAGTTGTTCCACGAGGTTGTGGCTGTGGAGATGGACCATGTGGTTGTGGTGGTGGAGGTTGGGCAGTCTGGGTGTGAGGTGCTGGTGGAGGAAGTGGAAGGGGTGGATTGGGAGGATGCGGAGGCGGATGAGAGGAATGTGGGGGATGCGGGTCTTGCCTTCCACTCTGTTGCCACCTTCTGGGTCCGGTGGGCAAGGAGGGTGAGGGTTCGGCTTTGCGCATCTGGTGTGGGAGCGCACTTTTTCTGGTGTTCTGTGTCCCTGCAGATGCTGGTGCTGTGGGCCGTGTCCTGTGCAGTGAGCTGTGGTGTCATGAAGTAGCCTTGGCTTTGAGGGTTCGTGAGCTACTGGGTGGGAGGATCCACGTTAGCTGGAGGATGGCCGGGTCTGCTTGCTGGAGGCTGAGGAGGGTTCATAACAAGGCCCTCCGGATGCTGGCTCTGTCCTTCTCCGTGAAGTGGGGGTAATGTTCGTTCGGGATGTCCTTGTGCTACAATAGGGTCTTGAGGCGGCGGCCGCCATGAACGGGCAGAGCTGCGTGGAGACAGGGCACGGGGGGGGTTTCCCATGCAGTTCGGAGGGGGCTGGTTGGTTGGGCCCATTTGGCAAGGCAGTACATCGCCCCGCCAACGCCCTGGTTGCTGATGCGGATGCAGTGCAGCGTCTCCAGGGACTTGGGCTCCCATATGTTCTGGATGTGGGGGCCGTCAGCTCTGTCCACCCTGGTGTATATCAGAGGGGCCGGGGTTGTGTGGGGAGGGGTTGTAGTCGACCAGGAGGAGGGAGTGATTGCACGTCAACTCCGAAGGGGCCGGGGCTGTGTGGGGAGGGGTTGTTGCACGGACCTTCCAGGTGCCCGAAGGGAGGTTCTAGTGGATGGTCGAGAGGGTGTAGTGCCGATTGTACATGAGGGTCATGTACTTTGAGGGTACCCTCTGTTAACCCCGCAACTGAATTGCTCCACGGGTTAACATGTTACACCCTCTTTCGGTGTTGAGGGGTTCGGGACAACGGGGTAGATGTGGTCCCTGAAGTTTCTCAGGGAGATCTCGTGGTCGACCTATGTCCTCCTTTCCATTGCCACGTTTTTGGTTGGGTCATGTTGGACTCGCGATAGACGGTGCTGTGCGTGGAGGATGGCCCAGCTGCGGCTGGGTGTCCCCGACAAGGTGCCGTACCCAGTCAATGGGGGGCACCAGGATGCGGTCTCCTGGGGAGGGGGAAGAGGTTCGCCTTTGGGGTTGGCGAGCGGGGGTCGCTCATGTCGGGCGACGTGCAGGAGGGCTTCCAAGAGGAAATGTCAGACGCCTTCGCAAAGGTTTGCCGCCCGGATGAGGGTGGCCGCCCAGACGGGCTGGCTGGTGCCTGAGAGGCGCAGTTCCAGCACCTGCGAGTGCCTGTTGACAGCCTTGAGGCATCGTCTAACGCAGCGGGGTTGCTGAGGGCTAAGGTGGCGGGTGCTTTTGCCCGTGCAGCAGCTAGGGGTGCTGTGCTTGGCGGGGGCGGTAGTGTGTTCGGGGGGGCAGTGGCCTGCTGTTGCTGTGGGTTGATGGTCGTGAAAGGGGGGGTCCACGGACGGCCTTGCAAGTAGAGGTTGGGGATGGTGGAGGCTGGTTGGTGTCTCCCTGTGGTCGGTAGGTGTTTGCAGCTGGAGGGGGGAATCCAGGGGGGGGGCGTGTGGGGGCAGTACTGCTTCGGGGCAGGGGGGAGCGGGGATGAGTGTGGCGTCTTGGTGTCGTGCTGCGTCTTGTGGGTGGTTTGTGCGTGTGTTGAACGGGTCATGCGGCACCTTGTCGGTCTATAGGGGCGTATGTGGCTGGACTATCGCGGGCCAGTGCTGCCGGGGAGGCTGGCATTGCTGGACCGTGTGGTGATCGTCGTGTGCGTGTGTCCATTGCCTCTGTACCGTGGCAATGGCAGCTACGGTGGCATGGGCTGATGGTGGTGGTAGGTATGTCCGTGGTACACGTGATGGTGTGGTGTGGTCAGATGTGCTGTGTGGAGCGAGTGGCCTGCGGGCCCTGGTTGTGCTGGGGTGTTATGGTGGAGCGGCTGGTTGAGCCCGCCTTGATATTTTGCCTCTGCGAGGCCAGGGCCCGGCCTGGCGGGGGCGTGATGGTGCTGATAGTGATGCCACTATCTCCGGCATTCTGGGAGCGGCGGTCAATGTGCGATATGGATGGGCCGGTGCTGGTGCAGGGCCGGGCTGCCGCGCTACGCTGTTTGCGGTTCAGATCGGGGCCCTGGAAGTGGGGCAGTGCAGTGTTGCTTGGTCCCAGTCCCGGTTGGAGCAACGCGCCCTGTTGGCGGGCGGGTCGGCGGGCCCCTTAGAACGTTTTGGCCTTCTGGCCCTGTGGGCGTCAGGGGCAGGTGCCCCCCGCTGTCTCCCTGGCGGTGACGGGACGCTGAGGTGCCAGCGATGCGCCTCTCTGGTGCGCCCCTGAAGGTCCCTGGAGTAGGCGCGTTGGTCCATGGGGTCCATCTCTGTGGTGGCGGCTTTGCTGGGAGGGACTAGGTGGGTGTCACGAGAGGTTGCCCAGCCCTCTGGGGGCCCAAGGTTGTTGGGAGGGGTGGGCGCTGCTGGGTAGAGGAGCTTGCTGAGGGGATACGGTGTTGCTCCTGGCCGGCCAGAAGCGTTGTTGAACCACAGGCATGCGTGCCGGAGGTACTCCGCCAACTCTTCCGGCACCGTCTCCTCCCACGCTTCCGGTGCCGGGGCTGCTATCCGAGGGTTTGGGAGGCACTGATCCAGTAGTTGGAGGTGTGGTATTTTAGGTACAGGCCAATGAGAATCTGGCGGGCCGCCCCGTAATGTCCTCCCAGGTCGCCCTGGACGGTGTCGGTGAGGGGCCAGAAGAAGTTCGGGTGGCTCGCGCGGACGGGGTGCGGCTGGGGTCATGGACTTCGTGCGGCGATGGGGGTTTCGTTCCCCGCAATTGGGCAGCGGGCAAGGCGGTGCGCGGCTCGTAGGCAGACCCAGTTGCCGGGGTCGCAAGGCAGGTCCGTTTGTGGCAATCATGGGTGTATGCGTAGGGGGCATGCGGTAGCCGGCGGCTGGCGGAATCTGTGGACGGATGGCAGCGTTGGCACATGGGAGCGCACGGTGTGCAGATGCTGGCTCGTGTATGTGTGGTGCCTGCTGTGCTTTTGGGTGCCACGTTGGTGTTGCTTGCGGTGGATGGTGCGTGGGCCAGCGGAGGCCGCACACCGGATGATAGGTTGCAGCAAGGGGCATTGTGGTCCTAGAACAGGAGTCTGAGCCGGGTCTTGTTCGTCGGGGGTAGGGGGGCTGCTTGGTGTAGGTATACGTGGATGCAGTATGTGAGCCGCGTGGCCGCTTTTGTGGCAGCTGTCCGTTGCATGTGAGGCGCCCTAGCCTGGGAATGTTCCGCGTGGGTGCGCAGCAGAATGTAGATGGCCGTGGTGACAAGCCCTCTGCAGACCGCTTCGAGTACCTGTGTTTGCTTGGTGGTGTGTTTTTGGGCCGTCAGGGAGTGTGGCGGCACCCGGGATGCTGTGTGATGGTGTGTGCTGGGTTCGTGTCTGTGAGAGCGTCGAGGTAGGTAGGTAGGTCATCTCGGGACTGGTTCTGCCCCCGAGGGGGGACTTACAAAGGGGCCTTTGCGGAGCCACCCATGGCCCTACTTCAGGTGTCCCAACAAAGCAGCTCCCCCACGTGGGGGAAAAGCGCGGTCGCCGCGAGCAGCTCCCCACAGCGCGTTCTGCCCGGAGGAGACACCCATGTTCGACCGAAGTGTCGGATTCCTCTCCCTCGGACGGATGATACGTGGGGGATGGCCCCATTGCACCTCCTCAACCTCCGCAAGCCTCGGTCCAGGGGCCGGGGGCCTGTGTCCTGGAAACCGCAACCTGGGTTGGTTTTCAGTAGGCGTGACACGACTTCAAGAAGCAAGTGCTACGAGACTCGCATGCCCTGACGTGTGCTCACGCCTTCTAAATCCGTCGAGCTTGCGCTCTCGCGGGGGGCCGGGGGGTTTGGAGTAGATTTTTGATGTGGGTGGGTCTGTGGCGTAATGGTAGAGTTGTTGTGATCGTGTGATGTTGTGTTTGTCGGTATGGTCTTGGGGTGCGTGGCGGACCATGGTGTCGCCAACGCGTTGGACGTCAGTCCCGTTTCGGCTCCTTCATGCCTGGCTGGTTTGGTGTTGGCTGGCTTGAGTGTGGTCTGTTGATTGCCGGGTCCTTGTTGCAATGGTGTGGACTGGGTTCCAGTCTGTCAGGGGTTCGAGCCCGCGGTACAACAGGCAGGTCTTGAAGTGGTCCCACGTCTGGTCCTCTGTCTGGACGCAGATGAACTTGGTGTACCCTACAGGGACGGGGTCGGAGATTCACCGTGTGGCGCTTGTGGTGCCATGTGTCTCTGGATAAACGCTAGTTGATTGAAGTGAGGATACTAGTGGCTGGAGTGTGGAGGTTGGCTCAGAGACAGTTGTTGAGTTGGGTGCTACGGTGGATGTTGGGCTGGATGCTGCGACAGATGTTTGCGTGGCTTGATTTTCGACCTATTAATTTCATGATCTCACTTCTGATGACCATGGAGATCGAGGACTATCTGGTTTCAGTTCTACGTTTGCATCACTCGTGGTCTCCATGGTCCGTACATTGCATACACGATCACATTATGAGCGCATTGAAGCCTGTTGCATCACCATCTCTGAATTGGTGCACGCTGGTTCGAGCAAATCTCATACTCAGCAAACGTTCCCCAGTATTCAGTCCAACCTTTGCCTGTGTGTATGCTCACTTGTTGGGGTCAAAATTCTACGCAATTGTCCATTTTTGCGCCAACGAACTACTTGTTTGAGAGGCCGGACTCTCAAGCTTCCACATGTCGTTTGTATGTTGGATTTCTATCTGTTGACTTCTCCCACCATCCAGCTCTCTAGCACTTCCTGAAGATGGACACGTTCATCTTGCCATTACAGCAACTTGGTTTGTTGCGTTCATTGTGTCCAAGTCCCTTCATCTGTGACCCTCATTCACTCCAAAGTGTCCGCTTTCCTAATTTGGAATCCTTTGTGTTTGCTTCATAACATACCTAAGCAATTTGAACTGATTCTGCCAAGCCTATGATACACCATTTTTACATAGCTTCAACCCCGTGTATAAAGAGCCCTGAAGCCCAACCTGTCATCTGGTCACTTCCGAGGCTAAGAGTAGAACACTCATGAGGAGGTAGACCTTGGGGTGCCTTCCTATGATTCAGAGGTGCCCTGTACTTCTCATTCAGCATTTACTTGAAGAACAGTGAGAACTAGGTTCACTACTTTGAATTTTCCTTGGAGCTTTGTTGAAATCTCAAATTTTCATGATGTCACTTCAGCGTTCTGGCAGGCTATGCCAGATGTCAGCTTAGGGCAGCCTAGCAACAATGCCTATGTACCACATTTGAGCCATTGAGCACTTTTCGAAGCCTTGAATGATCAGTTGAGGTCCATATATCAGTCCATTTCATATGGGTATGCTGGCTTGCCTTGCTGGGATTGTGATCCTGCTTGCTCGGTTTTTGTAGTTGATGAACACCTTGATGGATTTTCGCCAAGTGCAAAATGACAAGGTAGAGATGCAAAGCAGCCCAAATACCGGATCAAAATTAACGTCAGGTAATAATCCTTCTACTTCAATGCATAAGTAGCACAGTCTGCAGGTCTAAAAGCAAGGCTTCAGTCAACTATAAACACAGCAGTAGATTTTTACAATGAAAGGGTACATAAGTCTGGTCCTGAGGACAGTCCAAAGCACTTCATGTGCACACATTCAGGTACAATGGATTTGGTTAGGAATCAGGGCCACAGGATATGGCTTGGTCAGCTTTGGCAAGCATCTGATTTCAGAATCAGTTAGAAGGTAACACCACAATAGTAGTAGGTGAACAGTAGGTGAACCAATTGAGTATAGGGGCCCTGAATGGGAGACCACTAGGTTTAACCTACAAGGCCCAAGGCATGAAGTGAAATCTATTTCGGTATAAACTGCACGAGGTAAGCGGAGGCTCGGCTTCAGCACAGCACAATCCCCATACTGAGCACTACTCAAAACTACCGGTTTACTTCACAAGTGTACTCTCCATTCCCCTTTTGGTACACTTGTCCCCTGATTTTATTTTGCTTATATCTCTACACTGAGGCCACCATCAGGGAAACGGCCTTCACCAATGGATCCGGCATCCTCAAATTATGGGGGTATAGTATATATATACTTGCAAATTCATCAATTTTGGGTTTGAACCCGGGTCCCCCGTTTGCAATGCCATGCCTCTAACCACTAAGGCAACCAGCCAGCCTGCCTAACTGCCTGTCACCAGAGTATAGAAAGCAAAATCAAAATCAGTTCTCACTCACTGACCAACCACCAATAGCTGTCTCCATATGCTCAAAAAAACCGGTTTGCTTCAAGAATTCATATAATTCTGAGCTACTTGTTTTTTGAGTTTCTGTTTTAAAAATTTAAAATCACAGAATACAGTTTGGCCAAAATGGATGCATACAACATTGTGTATTTTATCACGAAATTGCCAGAAGCGATGCAGCAATTTCCAGATTTCCAGGCCTTATTGGATGCAATGGAAGACATGGATGCCAATGCACTGACACAGTGGCAAGCGACCAAGGCGTATTCCAAGTTGACCGGGCATAAGACAGTCTGTGTTGCGAAAGATTTCTTGCCCTTATTGCACAACGCCTTACATATGGTGCACACTGGGAAACCCAAAAGAACGATGTCCACGGCAATTAAAGAGGACGTCTTCTTGATGTCGTTGGCGCTGGAGGACGCGCTGAAGCGTACCGGGTCTTCTGATCAGACCTTCGTGTGGCAGGACAAAATGCACTCGACTCCGGCGATCGTCAAGCGATTGCTCGCAGAGGCGCCCGCGTTGGTGGAGCCTGCAAAAAGACACAAGTTCATGCACGAGGTACCGCACGACGAGGAAATAGGGCGAACCCCAGTGTATAACGAGCCAGTGCCTAGAGAACACGATGCAGAGAAGGAGCGCTGGGACACACACGTGCGTGAATGTTTGCGTATGCTCACCACACTGCAACTCGTGTCAGAAGAACCGGAGTCAATGCCAGACATTGATCCGGTGAATTTGTTGCATCACACCATTGCGTCGTTAGGGGCGCTGTCTCTTCCCATCACACAGTCGCGACGAGTGGCAGTGGATAAGGGACTCGAGGTGGAAAAACCAGGTTCCACATCGTTGTTTGCTGAGGCAGAATTGAAGCTGTTGTAACACAAAGATACCTTGAACCATAAACTGCGTGGCAGGTCGACATATTCCAGCTTCCAACAATCACGTGGTCGTTATGGCAAAGGATATACGTATCGTTCTGAGAAAGGAAAAGGCAAAGGGA
The DNA here is from genome assembly GCA_964036045.1 of Eutreptiella sp. 'Long Island Sound 2002'. Taxonomy (NCBI): domain Eukaryota; phylum Euglenozoa; class Euglenophyceae; order Eutreptiales; family Eutreptiaceae; genus Eutreptiella; species Eutreptiella sp. 'Long Island Sound 2002'. The sequence goes on along the minus strand of OZ038379.1, from coordinate 92,099,801 downwards.
AAGGGAAGGGCAAAGGCTTGGATAAACCCTTCCACACGGAGCGCTTTGCAGAGAAATGACGTCCGTCAATGATCTTCTGATGTCGGAAATCATAGTGCGGGAAGTGGACACTTCCATTCCTCCTTTCAAGCGGCTGCAGGCCGCTTGGCGCGAATGGGACGCACTGGGAGACTCGTATGTTTCTCGCGTAGTGCAGAACGGACTATTATTCGATTGGGTCCCTGGTTTCGATCTGTTGCACCCTGAAGACAATTACAGACCTTTTTCTCTGGCTCCACACGCTCAAGACATTTCAGACGATGACGTTGTCTTGCGGCAAGAGGTAGACAAGTTGGTTCTTGCAGGTCATGTCAGCGAAATTGAGCCTGAAGAGGGGAAATGTGTTACTTCCATATTCTTAGTCGACAAAAAACCTGACCCAGAGAATCCAGAAGGATCATCCCGGCCGTGCACAAATTTAAAGCTGGTGAATCGTTTCATACACGTGACCTATTTTACATTACCAACGCTGCGAGAAATTTTGCCGTACCTGAAGAAGGGATGCAAACTCGATTTGAAATCGGCTTATTTTCACATGCCGATTGCAGAGAGAGATGCATCATGGTTGTGTTTCCGACACGGAGGACACATGTTTCGTCGGAATTGTTTACCTTTTGGTCTTAATATCGCCCCCAGGGAATGGCAGCGGTTGATGCTACCGGTGGTGAATCACTTACGAAAAAAGGAAGTTTTACTTTGGGTCTTTTTAGACGATTTCCTGATTATTGCACCGACGAGGGAGCTCACAGCAAATCATACTCAATGACTGGTCGATCTTCTGTGTAGGCTTGGGATACAGATCCACGTTGCCAAGTCCGTATTGAGCCCAACTCACGCGCTGGTCTTTCTCGGCCTCTTACTGGATCTACGCGAGGCAACGGTTCGCATACCACCACACAAGCTCAAGTCACTTCTCCACGATGTGAGGCGGTTACTGGAAGCGGACACACCAACTTGCAGACGATGCTCGTCAGTTCTGGGGCGCCTTCGGGCACTTACCTTCGCCGCTCCAAAATTGGGTTGTTCACGGGTGCACTAGCGCAACAGGTGGCGGTACAGAGCAAGCGCGGATGGGAGGCACGAGCAGACCTGCCAGACCAAGTAACTATTCAGTTGGAACTGGTTCTGGAGGAGCTACTTCAATGGATAGGGCGTCAATTCACTGCCGAACTCGAGAAGACGCACATGTGGATTGATGCATCCGATCAAGGTTGGGGAGCAACCATGCACAACCCCGTGGCAACTTACGGTTGGTTCAGCACATCAGAGGGTCACATAGAACTGAAAGAATTCAGGGCAGGCATCAATGCCATCAAAGCGTACCTACTGCGGGACACGGAGCTTCATCTCCACTAGACAACATGGTGTTCTTCTACTACCTGAAGAAATGGGGAGGTCGCATCCGAAGGTTAAACAGTCTCATGCAAGAATTACCGGATTACTGCCGTCAGATGAACGTGTTCATCGTTCCACATTATGTGCCCAGCAAGCTCGACGCAGCCGACGTGTGGAGCCGTCAACAAGTGACGTTGACGGAACCATCACTGGACCCGTGCAGCATGGAAACAATTTGGAAGACATTTTCGTGGATACACACGGCAATCGATTGGATGGCGAGTGCGGTGAACAAGCAATGTCAAAACTTTATTTCAGAGTACCCTCAACCGGGGGCGTCAGGGGTGGACATTTTTGTTCAACGAGCGCACAAGATATCGACGGGCTTTTGCAATCCGCCGTGGCATATGATCCCCAAAGTTCTAGCTTATCTGGAGGAGGTGACCAAATAGGATGTTCTTCTCGTGGTTCCATACCATCCGCTGAAACCATGGTGGCACAAGTTTCTGTCTTTGGCGCAACGCACGATCACAATCTATCGAGCAACCTATCATCTTCCAGACGGAGTAACAGTCAGGGCACGTCAGCCTATGATCTGCGGGTGGCTCTTCAAGGCTATCTCAGACTTGGAGGAACATCCGCAAAAGAAATCGAAACACACATGAAGGCGCTGGGAGAACAAACCTTCAAAAGATACAACAGGGCTTGGCTCAAGTTTCTGGCCTTGGCGAGTTCCAAACGATGATTTACTTCCATAAGGGATCTGGACCCCATTCCAATTTTTTCGTGGGTTTACTGGCTGATCCAATTTTCTGAGAAGGAGTCGTTCGCGGAGGCGCGTTGCGCGTATGCTGCTTTGCTCCTATTCTCTGGGGCGCATGCTTTACGATTCGAGCCTATTTTGAAAGGTATCAAGAAACGATGGAACAGTTCAGTGCTACGTTACGTGTTCCCAAGCTTCTGCAACAGCTGCCATACTTGTAGGCAAGGACTGAATCTCAAGTTCGTTTGCGTCTTATTCTGGTATTGCGCTTTTTCGCGCTTTTTCGGGGCATCGATCTGGAACGTACGAAACGCACGGGTATCATTAAGCGGGGCAAAGTTTGGTTTGTCCAGGCCAGGCGTAAAGGACGCCCTGTTTACGAACCAAGTCCAATCCACGCAATGTCGAACAGAGCATATTGTCCTCTTCATTGGTTGGGAGTATACCTGGAGATGACCAGCTCTTACGAAGGGAATGAACTCTTCGTGTCGCTCAAGGCTCCCAGGAAGCCCATTGTGGCAGGGACGATCAATTCGTTGACTACGACATTTCTGCGGAGCGTGGGACTGCATGACTTTACTGCGCACAGTACGAGGGGTTCTGCGGCAACTGCTCTGATTCTGTTGGGGGTTGATCCTCATATTGTTTGCGAACTGGGTGATTGGAGAAATTACGACACTTTCAGGTGTTTTTATAACAGAGTGCGGGCAATGACTAATATCGCGCAGTCGCTGGTGCCCAAGGACTCTGACGATTCTGAGCTTCTGTTGCTGGAATAACGGGGAATTTTATTGGTTCTTATAATATTATTTATTGCACTCTTTTACGGCGTCTGCTGTCTGTGCTCAGTATGGAGATTGTGCTGTGCTGAAGCCGAGCCTCCTCGAACTTACCAAAATTTAATGCAGAGGAAGGAGGAGGGGGCGAGGCGAAAGCACAGCACAAGACATATACTGCCCGCCCTCCAAGCCCTATGTATGGGGTAAAAAGAATGCGGGATATAAGGTTCTATTGGTTTTGAAACATACGTGCTACTTGAAGCCAACCTTTTGTTTTGAGCATAGGGAGACAGCTATTGCCGGTTGGTCAGTGAGTGAGAACTGATTTTGATTTTGCTTTATATACTCTGGTGACAGGCAGTTAGGCAGGCTGGCTGGTTGCCTTAGTGGTTAAAGGCATGGCATTGCAAACAGGGGACCCGGGTTCAAACCCAAAATTGATGAATTTGCAAGTATTTTTATAAGGGGCTATACCCCCATAATTTGAGGATGCCGGATCCATTGGTGAAGGCCCTTTCCCCGATGGTGGCCTCAGTGTAGAGATGGAAGCAAAACAAAATCAGGGGACAAGTGTACCAAAAGAAGAATGGAGAGTACACTTGTGAAGTAAACCGGTAGTTTTGAGTAGTGCTCAGTATGTGTCTTGTGTTGTGCTTTTGCCTCGCCCCCTCTTTCTTCCTCTGCATTACATTTTGGTAAGTTCATACCTTTGCTCACTTGAGTAGTAGGGGTGAACGTCATCGGGGAGCTAGGGTTATAACGCTACTTACTTTGAAAGGTGTACTTGAAGCTTCACAATAGTGATGAAAATGATTAGGTGTTAGTCTTCATGACTTCGCAAAGAATAGGGGGGCTTGGCCTGAATCAAGTACCCCAGAACAGACATGGTAGTAACTTTTTCTTACTCCCCCCTGAAGTACTAGTTGATGGAGAGAGTGGGACCAAGGAAAAAGGCTCAAATTACCCTGAAATTATCTCAGAAAAGGCCCCGAACCAGCAATGGAAACCCTCATCAGTTACTAGAAGCCCCTCACACGCCTTGTACCATAAAGAACAGTGTAATGTACCGTGTATGATGTCCCTATAACGGGGGAATTCATCAAAAGTCACTGTTGTGGGGCAACACATGTGGCAACATTTTGGGGTAGAGGGGATGGTACCTAGGACCTCCTCCCCAGAGTACACATGGTTACGCAACAGGGTATGGGCGAGCGTACGAATGCCTTTTGGTAACAGCCTTTTGGTAAACGTCATGAAAAAGGGTCAGGGCGGAGTAATACTCCTGATGGAGTGCAGAAAGCTCCCAGAGCTGAGAAAAGTGGAAAATGAAATCAACAGCGTGTGAATCCTGTGGTATAGCGGAAGGGTTAACGATTTCAAAAATGAAATAGCTAAAATGTGACGTAAAGACGGCAGATTTAGTCCAAAACGTGCAGCTGTAAACAAGCGCAATAGAGCCGGCCCAAAGAAAGAGGCTAAAGAAGCCTTTTGGCAACATTTTGGGGGTAGAGGGACCTCCTCCCTAGAGGACACCTGGTTACCCACTAGGGTATGGGAATGCGGACGGCCCTCGCTCTACAAACAGCCTTATGGTAAACGTCCTGACCAAGGGTCAAGCCGAAGTAATACTCCTGATGGAGTGCAGAAACCTCCAAGAGCAGAGGAGAAACGAAAATGTAATCAACAGGGCGTGAATTCTGTGGTATAGCGGAGGGGTTAGAGACCTTAGAAGCAAGATCGCTAAAGTTTGACCTAAAGACGTTAAAAATTGTCAGGTTCAGTCCAAAACTCGGAGCTGTAAACAAGCGTAACAGAGCCCACCTCAGAGAGGAGGCTAAGGAAGCCGAACCGCCCTCCTGAAAACCTTTGTGAGCCATGTTTTGAAAAGCTTTTTAAAGAAGCTCTGCACAGTTGCATCTAAATGTTTAGAAACTTTAAGAACAATCAAAGAAGTAAACACCTCACAATTGAGCAAGCGGACGATTCGCTTTTCAGGTATGTTATTGTCATTTCACACACATGCATTGTGTCCCTGTTGGTTGTTTTTTTAAGACGATGGGGTTGTTACCGTTGCGTTTAGTGGGGGGGTTGGTTTCTCCTCTTCCCTGCTCTGCACAGGCAAAATGAGGAATGAAAGGTAGGTCACACGAATGGAGCACACAGCGCACGTAGGGTTACAGCAAGCGCTGTGCTCGCAATGCATGTGCTTAATTAACGCATTCACGCGCTGTTGTCTTCTTCCGTGCTTTCCCCCACTCTTGCCTTCTCTGCACAGGTTGAAAAGACGGAAATATGTGTGCTTGTGTTCGTTAAAGTAGGGTTGCTTAAAACGTTAGGCTTCATATTGCGTCCTGTTTTTGCCGTTCATCCTGTCTTCTCTCCTTTAGGTGACAAAAGAAAAAGATCATGTCAGACACACTGCATTAATTGCCTAGGGTTGTTGTCCATTCTTTAGGGTTTTTTAAGCGCTTAAGGTTCTTGTTGTGCTCGACCCTTTAGCACTCGTAGGCTGTGCGGAGTGAGTAAGGTGAGTAGGCCCAGGAGCAGCCCACGTCCTGGTACAGTTTGTCGATGATTGTGGGCTCTTCGCTTCGCCTCCCGTCCCTGCGTGCTCACATCGCATTTAACGGCTTAGGCCACGCAGTAATACCCTTGCCGGGCTACCCAGGGCTCTGCCCGAGGTTCTTTTACAGAAAGTGCGGAAGGAGCCTTTGGGAACACTCAGGTCCGTAGGAGGTTTGTTGGGTTGCAGGCGCAAACTCTGTTGCATGTGTCTCTTTCTGGTGGTAAAAGAGAGGCTGAAGGGCTGCACTTGTTAGACTGGCTGAAAAGGGCGCTGATCACACCAAACAAATTTCATATGGTGTTAATACAGGACGGCAAATCCGTGGTCAACAAGTAGGAAACACTGTGTGCACAGCCAGTGCACTTCCTACTCGAAGCCCTGGCAGGGGGAAAGAGTGCAGGTGTTGCTGTCAGGCCACAGCTGCCTAGTTGTGCGGTATTATCTTGCCCTTTCCAAGGTACGCCATCAGGCCCTTAGAGACGTTGGTCAACACCACTCCGTGTAGCTTGTAGGTGTTAGGGTCAGCACGCCTGCTAGGGATGGAGTACAGCTGTGGTCACGCTGCCTTCCAAGGCTGGTGCTGACAGTAGTGAGTGCAGTGTACTGGTGTCTCCTGCTCCGCGTGCGCTTCCTCGCTGGCAGGGGCGCGAGTTTTTTTTTGGCCTATAGCAACACGGGCGTATTGTATGCACTTAGCACACTTGGCCACCCCTCCCGTCTAATAGGTAGGGCTTTTGTCATTTACCCCAAGGATAGCCGTAGGCACAGAAACTGGGTGTCCTAGGAGTGTTTATAGTAGCTGAGCCAGGACCTTTGGTCCACAATCAGTGGAGGCAGTTCGCCGCGGCCATCCGCAGGACAGAAGTGGTACACACACAGACACACATAGCACACTTAGAGGTATGGTAACACCGCCAGGCAAGGCTTAGCACGGTAGTGCCCCATGGGACTGGACAACTTAAGGGTCCTGACTATTGGCAAGCTTGTCCCCAGGGAGGGTGCACACACCGTGTCTCTCAATTCCTTGCTTGCCATTCTCCCCTGGTCTAGGAAGTCATCGCTAATCGTTGGCTCCTCAAAGTTCATCCGGGGCCCACATAAAACGTGGTGACCAGGGCATTCACTCACACTGGTAACCACAGGTATGGGAGTGCGGGCACATCCTAGGCAGGGGAGGCTCCAAAAGCAGCGGATGTGGACGTGTTTGGAATACCGAACCCGAAAGGGGGCGGGCATTAGAACATCCACTGAAACTGCAGTCCTAAACCTGTCATGGTACACATTGATTAGGCCTAGTTGTCAGCACAAGAGTGCTCAACGCCCCTGGGGGCTTAGGAAACAGAGGGGGCTGCGAGTAAAGGGCCTTAACTGTGAGTTCCGAAGGGAAGGAACCTGTTCACATAGGCCGGCGTGCTCAGGTGGCCCGCAGTTGCGTGGTCCCATCGAGGTGAGAATCTTGCACTGAACAGACCCCGCGGGTACCTAGTCCAGCGCGTGGGGATGAGGTACGTAGATAGGTATTATCGGGAGCTCCGGATGCCTCTTCTGACAGTGCAGGAAGAAGGTCTTACCAAGGGGACATCCTGTCCCTCCCAATGCCCTAGGTCAGCTGCCTCTTAAACCGCTCCCGCAAGTGCCTCGGAAGGCAGGGTCTCGGCAACCTGGTCAGATGTCCCAGGTGGGAGGGTGTCCCCACATGTGTGCATGGGTAGCGCCACATGCCCCCTCCTTTGGGCGGCAGCTCTGGGGGCTGCCCAGCCGTGTGGAGTATCTCTCACCACAAGGGGTATCGCTCCCGCTTGTCTACGGTACAACTGCCTCAGCCTTTTGGCTTGAGTTGCGGGGCCGCTCTGCTTGGCAGGCGACCCCCTCCTGGACTGTGTAGCGGCTCGCCTGTCACCGGTTGCTTCCATGGCTCCGGGTGACGTTTGCCATGCTCCCCGATGCAGCCTGGCCGGGCTCGGACCAGTGGCCTTGGGGTACGGCTCCTGCCACTGCCCCGGTGGGTCGGCTGGGTTGCCCCAGCGTGTCCGACCCATGGGGTGTTGGCTCTTTCCTGTCCCTCGCACGCCCTACGTGTGTGCGGTGTCCTGGAACACTTGGCTCCCTTTCACCGGTGTGCCCGCTCGGTGCGTTGCGTTGCATCTGTGGTGTCCTGGGCCACTTGGCTCCTGTTCACTGGTGTGCCCGCGTGGTTTGTCGCATTGCGTCTCCGGTGTCCTGGGCCACTTGGTTCCCGTTCACCGGTGCGCCCGCTCGGTGTGTTGTGTTGTGTGTGGGGTAACCTGGGCAAGATGGCTCCTGTTCACCGGTGTGCCCGCTCGGTGTGCTGCTTCGGGTGTGCGGTGTCATCAGCCATTTGGCTCCTGGTCATCGGTGTGCCAGGCTGTGGTGTCCCGTCCCTTTGTCGTCCTCGGTGCATGTGCGTATGCGGTCTCCTGGCCCACGTGGCGCCTGTTCACTGGTGTGCCCTCTGTGTGTGGTGCGTGTGTGCCGTTGATGGTTGTGCCCTTCTTCCTCCCCCCTAATATATTTTTTTGTGCCCTCTTCCTTTTTTTTTTCAAAAAATAAATAAAAAAATTTAGAAAATTTAAAAACTAAAAAAGCAGAGGGCGCGCGTACACTGCAGGCACAGGCATGGGGAACTGGAGCAGTGGTGTAATAGTGTCGTGTTCCCTGGCGTGTGTCGTCGGTGCTTTGGTGGCGGTCGCACCCCAGGGATGCGGCTCGCGCGTCCTGATGTACACGGGTATGGGTCAGGGTGGGTTTGGTTAGGTGCCTCCTTGCTTTTGGTGCTGGCTGGTTAGGCGGCCGTGTGGGCTGTGGGTGTGGGCTGTGGCAACGTTGCTCCCTAGGCGGGCCTGGTTAGGAGTCAAAGATTAGCAGTTTTGGGACGTGGCTGGGGGTTGATTCGATTTTTGGGCTTTGGCTGGGTTAGGCGGTTGTGACGGTTGCGGGCTTGGGCTCGGTGTCTTTGGGCGTAGCGGTGCCCGTTGGCGTGTGCGTTGGCGTCCTTCAGCTTCTGGTTCGCTTGGTGTCTTCCCGGCAGGGCCTGGCGTGGCGCCCCGTGGCGGTGGCTGGCTGGGTAACGGGGTTAGGTGGCGGCGCCCCTGGCTGAAGGGTCAGGCGCGTTGTGCTGTGTGGCGCGCAGGGCTCCTGGGGTGCTGTGGGTGCCGCCGGCGTCAGTGCGCCGACGCTTGTGGGTTGGCGGGGGATTGTGTGTGCGGGGTTGGGCTTTGGGTGATGTCCCACAGGCGGATGCCGTCTCGCTGCGTCTCCTGGAGGGTCTTATGCAGGCGCCTGAGGACATACAGGTGGTCCTGGGGCGCGGAGAGGTTGCGGAGGTGGACTCCCAGGGGGTCTGGCGCATCGGCCAGCATGGCATCCCATGCGGCCTGCGGCATCCACCCCCCTGCTGGCTGGAGGCGGCCGTTCTCCACCGACCCCTTGCAGGGCCGGTGGACCAGGCCCTTGAGGCAGAGCTCAGCTCGGGCCCACTTTCACAGCTCCCCGAGCTTACTGTGGGTCCAGCGCAGCCACCACTGTCCCTGGGCGGGGCCGCGGTCTTGGGCAGAGGAGTGGGCCTGGGTGGGTGTGATGGGGTCGTGGGGACTGGGGTTGGTGGTGGGCCTGGGGGATTCCTCGTAGTCCGGTGCCGTAGGGGTGCGCGGGGAGTGGGGGCGTGGGCGGATGTGGACTCGCGGGTATGCGCGCACGGTCTCCGCCTTGGGATCGGGTGGGGACCCGCGGTGGCGACAGTAGCGGGGCATGTGCTGTACGTGGTCTGACATCGAGGGTTGGTAGGCTGGCGGGGACGCTGCTGGTGGACCCTGGCGTTGATCTGGTCCGGTCGGGGGCGGTCTGTGGGCCTGCGGTGCGGGCTTTGAGAGGTGGCAGGATGAGGTGCGTCGTGCTTCGGCCGCGGCGCACTCCGCCATGAAGGTGGTGGCGGCGGTGTCGGTGATGGTGGAGGGGCGCCGTGCTGGGCACTGCTGCCTCCGGGCCTGGGACGGCTGTGGCCCAATGTCATAGAGGACGTCCACGGGGGGTCGGGCTCGCGCTGCCGTCAGGGCGCCGGGCTTGGGCATGGGCTTGGGATTGGCTGCGGGTTGCGGTCGTGGTGCGCTGACGGGTTTGGGTGGCTGTTTGGCGGCGGTCTTGGTTTTCGGCCGGTCTGCGGGCGCAGGCCTCGTCGGGGCGTGGGCCTTAGCGGCGGCGGGGCTGCTCGCGGTGGCGACGGTTTTGGATGCCCGTTTGGGAGGTTCCCCACGCGGCTTGGGGGGTGGAATGCTGGATGAGGACGTGGCGGTGGTGGTGGGTGAGTTGGTTGTGGTCGTGGAGGTTGTGGAGTCGGAGGCGGAGAGGAGGGCTGTGGGGGACGGCGGAGGGCCCTGGGCTTCGGGGGCGGGCGTAGGATGCTGGGTCCTGCGAGAAGTGAGAACGAGGGTGCAGGTTCGGGCCCCGGGCGTGCGCTCGCGCTTTCCCCGGTGACCTGTGCGTGCTGATGCTGGTGTGGTGGTGTTGTCTCAGCTGTGCGGGCACGTGGGTTACCTGGTGGTGTCCACATCTGCTCCAGGACGTGTGGTTGCGTTTGCTGGAGGTAGGCGAGGGTGCGGAAGAAGCATCGCTGGATGCCAGGCATGTCCTCCTCCGTGAGGTGGGGGTAGTTTTGGGTGGCGGTGTCTGGGCCCGGTCACAGCAGCGGCATGAGACGGGCTGCCACCATGTACGGGCAGAGCTTTAGGGAGGTGGGGCGTGGGGGGGTGGGTCCCCTGCGGCTTGGGGGGGCCTCCCTCTGCTGGGGGCGCAGCCTGACCTCCCACCGCCACCGTTCCGTGGGGATCCCCGAGGTCCGTTGGGTCCACCTGGCAAGGCAATACATCGCCCTACCAAGGGCCTGGTTGCCGCTGCAGATGGAGAGCAGCGTGTCCAGGGAGGCTGAAGGGCTGCACTTGTTAGCCTGGCTAAAAAGGGCGCTGATCACACCAAACAAATTTCATATGGTATCAATACAGGACGACAAATCCGTGGTCAACAAGTAAGAAACACTGTGTGCACAGCCAGTGCACTTCCTACTCGAAGCCCTGGCAGGGGGAAATAGTGGAGGTGTTCCTGTCAGGCGACAGCTGCCTAGTTGTGCGGTATTATCTTGCCCTTTTCCAAGGTACGCCATCAGGCCCTTAGAGACGTTGGTCAACACCACTCAGTGTCGTGTGTAGGTGTTAGGGTCAGCACACCTGCTAGGGGTTGAGTACAGCTGTGCTCACCCTGCCTTCAAAGGCTGGTGCTGACAGTAGTGAGTGCAGTGTACTGGTGTCTCCTGCTCCGCGTGCGCTTCCTCGCGGGCAGGGGCGGAGTTTTTTCTTTGCCTATAGCAACACGGGCGTATTGTATGCAGTGAGCACACTTGACCACCCTTCCCGTCTAAAAGGTAGGGCTTTTGCCGTTTACCCCAAGGATAGCCGCAGGCACAGAGACTGGGTGTCCTAAGAGTGGTTATAGTGGGTGACCAGGATCTTTGGTCGGAAATCAGTGGAGGCGGTTCGCCGCGGCCATCTGCAGGAGAGAAGTGGTACACACACAGACACACCTAGCACACTTAGAGGTATGGTAACACCGCCAGGCAAGAGTTAGCACGGTAGTGCTCCATAGGTCTGGACCACTTAAGGGTCCTGACTATTGGCAAGCTTGTCCCCAAGGAGGGTGGACACACCGTGTCTCTCAACTCCTTGCTTGCCATTCTCCCCTGGTCTAGGAGGTCATCGCTAATGGTTGGCTCCCCGAAGGTCATCCGGGGCTGACGAAACACGTGGTGAACAAGGCGTTCACTCACACTGGTAACCACAGGCATGGGAGTGCAGGGCACATCCAAGGCAGGGGCAGGGCTCCAAATGCAGCGGATGTGGACGTGTTTGGAAACCCTGACCCGAGAGGGGGCGCGCGTTAGAACACCCACTGAAACTGCAGTCCTAAAAACCTGTCATGGTACACATTGATTAGGCCTAGTTGTCAGCACAAGGGTGCTCAACGCCCCTGGGGGCTTAGGAAACAGAGGGGGTTGCGAGTAAAGGGCCTTAACTGTGAGTTCCGAAGGGAAGCAACCTGTTCACGTAGGCCGGCGTGCTCAGGTGACCCGCAGTTGCGTGGCCCCATGGAGGTGTGAATCTTGCACTGAACAGACCCCGCGGGTACCTAGTCCAGCGCGTGGGGACGATCTTGCTACTGCACCGTGCGGATTAATGCACAGTTGGAGGCTGGGGTAGTAGGACCCAGCAACAACTGGGCTGCAAACATGATATGTGGCTTGTTGGTGTCCGATGACGCCCAGTGTTGTTTTCCTCGATGAGGAGGAAGTTTGGGTTCGGGGGGAGCCTATAGGCCTGAAGGAGATTCTGAACAGGAGGAGGAGATATCTGGGTAGTAAAACCACGTCCTGAAGCTTGCAACCTCCTCGGCTGGGTTAGGAGCAACAAATAGGTAGGCACAAGGAGATTAGTTTTTCTTTTTACGCTGTGACAGGGTCTCAGCGCGGGTTAATAGCTGGCCCTCGTTGTTGTGAACGAGGTGGGAGCAAAAGATCGGATTGATAGTCCCATCTGGCTGTAGAAAGGCTGACATGGGCTCGCAGGAAACCTCAGACAACCAATAGCCATCCCACAAGGTAACGAATTTCCAACCCTGTTTATTTTCGTAGCGAGCAATACCTGCAGCCACGTAGTACCCATCGACTGCCATCTCATCAGCAGGCATCTCTTCGAGTTCATCCGCCTGCTCAGGGTTGGCAGCGTTCTCTAGGTGAATGCGTCTTGTCAGAGAAGCGCCACTCATCCGAGGTCAAGTCTTTAGGGGAGTGGCAATGTCTCAGCTGTTTAGGTGCACACAGCAGCTCTTTACCCAAGCGGGGACTGCATCCCACATGGATCGTGGATCCATGTATTTTTAGAATACAATAGGGCCAAATGAAAGGGTTCTGCAAACAGTTGTGGGGCCATGAGGGCAATTGCAAATGGTGTACAAGCATCAGGTCTCCTACCCTGAAACTGGCAGGACGCCTCGTGCGCTTCGTGCGCCTACTTCAGACTACCTCTGGCCGAGTGGGCTACTGTAAAACTTCACCTACGGCTCAAATCGTTTTACCACCACATAGTTCTAATGGGTTAACAGCTACGTCTTGCTTATGCCCCAGCCAATCCCCTACAGGGCTCTTGCATTCTTCACCAAAAGGGGTTTGGAAACATTATGCTGGACACCCACCATGGAACAGTCCCTGGAGGGTATAGCTAGTTGAGGATTTCTGATGAGAGTTCATGGTTAGGACGGCCCAATCCTTAGTAGGTTCTTGTTTCAGAAGTCTCCTCGGGTTCTTTCCGACCACACAGTTCTGTCTCTCACACAAAGTATTAGAGGTGTGAATGTAGGGCACACGTGTGGTTATCTGGACGTTCACAGCATCCAACACAGTCTTGTCCCACCCGGTATCACTCAAGATGCGTACATCATAATCAGAGTGCTCCATAGTGTTCCAACCATTGTTCAACCAGGGTCTGTTCCCCTGTGCTCTCTTTGCTGCAAGAGAACGCACGGGTGAAACAACTCAGACCACAGGTGACAACAAGAAAGCTGTCGTAAGCACCAAACCGAGGCTGTCGACAGATGAAATTGACATATAGCAGAGAGTTAGCACAGTAAGGGATACGTAGACTGGAGATCAGTCCCCATTGACGAGAGCCGCTTTGTTTGCTGGCATGACAGCTGTAGGAGTGCACTTTGGACTGCATTCGCAACGGTAGTTCAGTAAGGGTTAGTCGAGAATAGAAAGACTCCCTGAAAAGTTCAACAGAGCTGAGGCCAGCCCACTGGAGGGAACATTCCAGTGTGCCTCCGGCACAACTATGCAGTATTCAAAATAGAGGTGCTGACTATCTTTATACTAGCGGTTGCCATCCATCAGGTGTGCCTCTGGGCCCTCAGGGAGGCTCTTGAGTACACATTGGTACTCCTACTGGTAGTCTGTCAGGCTCCAACCCTGTAGAACACCTCCAGTGCGCATGGAGAGTTCCAGCTGGACAGCCATACGTTAAAACACCTGTTTGGCCAGCGCCTCCGAGCTCTCACCTATGAGGGGATCGACGTTTTTAGCAGATATATAGTCAGCCAGTTCATTTTTTCTACCCTAGATATGGTGGAGAGTCAACCTGAACGTACTGCCAAAGGTCTGCCATCGCTTTAGTTTCGCTTTTCCAAGAGGAAGACAGTTCTGAAATGGTTTTACAGACTCCTGGTCACAGAGCCACACAATAGGGTTAGTACCAAGTAGGCGGGACTGAGAAGAGTGCAAGGGTATCCCGGCCAAGAGTTCCTGGTCGTAGGTACTGTAGTTGGATCGTGCTTGATTCCACTTCCAGTTCCAGTGCCCAAGGGGCACCAGAAGCCATTCATTGCCAGGGCAGTCATGCTTCAGCGTACCATCACAGTCAAACTTGAAGTGTGATGTTGGCAGGGAGCCAACTCAGTGAGGTTAAGCTCCTGTCAGTGGTATAGGGTATCACCCCCCCCTAGATTGCATGCATCGGAGAGGATTGTTATCTCACCCTTAGGGCGGCGTACCCCGAGGCAGTGGGTGGGAGAATACGTAGACTGGAGATCAGTCCCCATTGACAGAAACCGCTTTGTATGCTGGCATGACAGCTGTAGGAGTGCACTTTGGACTGCATTCGCGACGATAGTTCAGTAAGGGTTAGTCGAGAATAGAAAGACTCCCTGAAAAGTTCAACAGAGCTGAGGCCGGCCCACTGGAGGGAACAGTCCAGTGTGTCTCAGGCACAACTATGCAGTATTCAAAATAGAGGTGCTGACTATCTTTATAACAGCGGTTGCCATCCATCAGGTTTGCCTCTGGGCCATCAGAGAGGCTCTTGAGTACACATTGGTACTCCTACTGGTAGTCTGTCAGGCTCCACCCTGTAGAACACCTCCAGTGCGCATGGAGAGTTCCAGCTGGACAGCCATACGTTAAAACACCTGTTTGGCCAGCGCCTCTGAGCTCTCACCTATGAGGGGGCGACGTTTTTAGCAGATATATAGTCAGCCAGTTCATTTTTTCTACCCTAGATATGGTGGAGAGTCAACCTGAATTTCTGCCAAACGTCCGCCATCGCTTTAGTTTCGCTTTTCCAGGAGGAAGACACTTCTGAAATGGTTTCACAGACTCCTGGTCACAGAGCCACACAGTAGGGTTAGTACCAAGTAGGCGGGACTGAGAAGAGTGCACGGGTATCCCGGCCAGGAGTTCCTGGTCGTAGGTACTGTAGTTGGATCGTGCTTGATTCCATTTCCAGTTCCAGTGCCCAAGGGGCACCAGTAGCCATTCATTGCCAGGGCAGTCATGCTTCAGCGTACCATCACAGTCAAACTTGAAGTGTGATGTTGGCAGTGAGCCAACTCAGTGAGGTTAAGGTCCTGTCAGTGGTATAGGGTATCACCCCCCCCTAGATCGCATGCATCTGAGAGGATTGTTATCTTGCCCCGAGGCAGTAGGTGGAGAAGAGTTTCCTCTTCAACCCCTAGAAACAGGCCTCCTCCTTGCGGGTCCCCCGCCAAGGGTTGGTCTTCTTTATAAGGTCAGTCAGGGGGGATGCTGAATAACTAAAATATGGCGCCGGGAGAAATTGCAAGAGCCAAAAAAACTCCGAACGTCGTGTAGACCCTTCTTGGGGTCGTCACATACCTGCATGTCTTGCACGGGTTCCATCTTCGATGCAGCTGGTTTCCACCAGTCATACCCGACGTCCGAAGGTAGGTATTCCATCTCTCCACAGATGAACTCACATTTCTCCAGTTTGAGGCGGAGATGGTTTTCGTGACAGATAATGGAAAAGTGTTGTAGGAGAAGGGAATGACCCTCCTGGGTATTCGTACCCAAACTCACGTCCTCAATGTGTGCCTCCATTCGAACCCCGCGGGAAACCAGTTCCCGTACAAGGGGTCTGCGTCTCAGGATATAGGGGATTTAGTTCACCAGCTCCCGAAAGAGTAGAGGGACATTTGCAACACCAAAGGTAATGACGTTCCGGCGGAAGACAAACCCCTTAGGGGTTACAAAGGCGAGCAGTTCATGGGCTGCTCGGGTTAGGTCCAAACCACCTCTCCCAACTTATAACCCCCACCCCACTTATGACACCCCCCCCACTCAAAACCCACCCCCTGGTGATCCGTGCCACCCAGGGACTTACAACCCCCCTTTTTCAGCACACAGGCATAGAACAAGAAGTGCCAGTGGATGGATTGCACATAATCGGGAATCGGTTACTTCTTCAAGAGCGTGTACCTGCTTCTTTGCACGGCGCTGGTCATTCAAATTTTCACACTCAAGCGCATGCTTTGGAGGAAACAATTTCAATGCATCATTGGCGTCATACCGATAGCCCGGCAGCTCTTTCAAATCAATGTGGCTACCATCAGACTCATTCAGTCCACAGTCAGGCGGTCAAAACAAACGACTCCAATAGGCATGTCCGCCTGTGGCACCTCAGTTGGGGGTGCACAGCACAACTCTTGCTTGTTGAAGGGTGATTTTGGTCAACAGCTTAGCGGAATGGGAGAATGGGCGGTTAGCATGGCACAACCCCATTCATCTCCAGTACACGCGATAGGTGTTATTGAGGTATCGCGAACAATAGAGCTGCATCATAGTAGGTAGGTAGTAGTAGTAGGTAGGTAGGTGCACTCGGTCCTGGGGAGGCACCCTATGGTTGCCGGTGGCGTTGCCGCTGTCACGAACAGGAAGAGGCTCCGCGCTTGAAGAGGGGAGGCGACTTACAGCCTGCTACACCTGACTGGTGGCCCCCAACAAAGCGGCCCCGGGCAACACCAGGAGGGCTAATCACCGCCAGCGTGACGTACTTGTCTCGCCAGGAGCCTGTGCCCCCGTGCTTGCGCACATCTCCTCCTTTGGACGGAATCCTAGGGGTTCACCGGACTTCCTGGCGTATCCCGTTCCCGAGGCATGCATGCATCTTCTTGGTACTGGGGTTCCGAGGTGCTTTGGTGTCGCACGCTCCCCCTCGAGTTTCAAAGCAGCGCAGGCCTTAGGATGCAGCCTTACCCCTGGTCTCCGGATCTCGTTTGGCCGCTTCACCTGCATGGCACGGGCTGCCTCAGTGCCCGGACTATGGACACTCGGTATCCTACTGTTTTGTGGCGCTTGTGTTTGGGTCAGGGTTTTGCGGTAGGCCCGCCATTCCTGGCTGGGGCCTTTGGTGGATGTTCTTGGGTACGGTGTGTGCGGTTGGGCTTCGATTTTGGCTTGCATCCCGCCATTGCTGGCTTGGGTTTTGGGGCGTACGTGGTTGTGTGCGCGCTCCGCCTTACCCCGCCACTCCTGACTGGAATGTGCGGTGTGGGTGTATGTGCTTGGGCTCGGGCTTCCGCTGCGCCCCGCCACTCCTGGCTGGCGTGTTGGGGTGTGTGTGTGTTTGTGTGCGTGCTCTGTCTGTACTCCGCCACTCCTGGCCTGGGGTGTGCGTTGTGGGTGTGTGTGCTCGGGCTCGGGTTGCTGCTGCGCCCTGTCATTCCTGGCTGGGGTGTTCGGGTGGGTTTGTGTCTGTGTGCATGCCCAGCTTGTACCCCGCCACTCCTGTCTGGGGTGTGCGGTGTGGGTCTGTGTACTTTAGGCTCGGGTTCCGGCTGCACGCCGCCTCTCTGGGCTGGGGTATCCGGGTGTGTCTGTTTTTTTGGGCGTGCTCCGCTTGTACCCCGCAACTCCAAGCTGGGGTGTGCGGTGTGGCTCTGTGTGTGTGGGTTTGGGTTTCGGCTGCGCCCCGCCACTCGTGGCTGGGTTTCTTGGGGTGTGTGTGTGTTTGTGTGCGCGCTCCGCTTGTACCCCGCCACTCCTGGTTGGGGTGTGCGGTGTGGCTGTGTGTGCTTGGGCTCGGGTTTCGGCTGCGCCCCGCCAATCCTGGCTGGGGTGTTGGGGTGTGTGTGTGTGTGTGGGCGCTCCGGGTGTACGCCGCCACTCCTGGCTCGGGTGTGCGGTGTGGGTGTGTGTGCTTGGGCTCACGTTTGGGCTGCTCCGCGCCATTCCTGGCTGTGGTGTTAGGGTGTGTGTCTGTTTGTGTTGAAGCCGGTTCGGACCCCCGTGGCCATCTTTGGGTCACTTGGGGTGTGTATCTATGTGCCGGCAAGCCGCCTTTGGCTGATATCATACTCTCTCATCCACCTGACCTAACCTGATGCGACAGTGTGATAGGTTTGGCCATTCCGGCTATGAGCGGCCATATTCAGTACCGAGGCGCCGCCAGCTGAGATTTATGTATCAGAATATCAGGAATCAACAGAGTTTTATTATCACGATGTTTCCGTAATTTTTCAGCCTTTCGTTCTGATGGTCAATGTATCGACGACTGTCAGTTGGCTCGCGATTTTGCGGTAACCGATTGGTTAACTGTCATTTCCAGATATTTTGGCGGAAACCCCGATGAAGGGTCAGATTTCATCAGTAAAGGGTTCGTTGCTTCCGCAATTTTCTAAATATGCACTCGAAATTTTAATCTGAATTTTTCGCGATGTCGAAATCGGATTTTCGACTTCGACATCGCCGCACTTGATTTGGTCTTCTTCGAGTGGTCATACTCCTTTCCCTATGCCCAAATCAGGTTTCCCTTATACTTGCCACCCATTTGACTTGGAGATATGAGGGAAACAAAAGTGAATCGTGGGACCACTTTGAAGGGCCATATCTACGCGCGAGTGTGAGGAAAGAGAATAAGGAAGGTTGCGTTGCAAGCGCCTCAGTCTCAACTTATCTTTGGTAGGATCCAACACACACACTCGTTGTATCATAGGATCATGGTCAACGTGGTAGAAACTTGTTTATAACTTGTTGACCATGTGTCCAGAATTGATATTATGTCTTTCGAGTGTATTGCATGAGTCTTGCGGTTGCATAGCATTTTTCCTTAGGTTCTCACGTCCATTTAACTCAAAGTTATGACCATGGAGGGGCATGGCATACCGTGGTGGGAGCCTATTTTAAGGGCTATGTGTGATATTGGTAGTATATGTCTTGATATGCTCACGCCCATGTTATATATCTTCGTGTGGCCGAGGAGATGGAGAGCCACACGTGACAAGGGCTTTGCCCATGTCCCAATTGTGGAATTCAAAGCGCTAGACTAAGTCGACCACATATGTATTGCTCATGGTATGTGTGGCAAAGAGATCCATGAGTGCACTCCCATTTTCATGGGGCATGTAGATATGAGTGGCGAAGGTATCTCCATGCGCCCGATTGGGGATCCAAGTGGGGGAATTGTTCGCAAATGGTTCGAATCATTTGGGTATTGAACCATGCGCGGATATCATGGGTGAGCATAGAGATATACTATCATGACAACTTTGTATTTGGACATATTTTCATGTTTTTGACCTCATTTTATGCTCATTTTTGCGTTTTGTGTACTTACCTGGTCGGCAAACAGCAAAAAGCCAATGGGGAGTCACCCCATGGTATGTTGTTCATCTGTTGGCATATGCTTTGGAGTTGAACACCACCATATGCCGGATTGCGTACTCCATTTGGCTTGGCGCACGAAGGATTACAAGAATTGGTCTCAAGATCATGGGCTGACTTGGGCAGTGCGTGGCGCCCATATCCGAAGGGGTTTCGAGGGTAAGGTGAGGATGTACATGGGCATTGACCTTCGGTCTTCATCCTCCATGAATATTAGACTTCGATTCCATGCATGCTCTGAGCCTTCAGATAAGTGGTGACTTCAATTTTGAGCATATATTTGATATATGGCCAATATGGTGTGAATTGGCAGTTTTTGGCATGTTATGAGTTCAAACTCATGGGGCATATCTCTAAGCCCATTCGGCTCCAAGTCCAACCAAGGTTATGTCAGGGTAGGGCATAGTCCTGACTGCCACTCTAGGCCATGACACGCCACCCCCCCTATTGGGCCAGGATTTAGAGGCTTGGGAGTCAACACATTTTTGGGGTTTATGTAGTGACTTTTGACACATGGCATTTAGCCATCTTATTTGACTGGGTTCAGGGCATCATGTTGGTGAGTCAAGGGAAGGTGTTGAGTCCAGTGAATGAGGGGTCTATGGCTGTGATTGTGTACGTTTCCATCTTCCCCCAACTTTGCTTTATTTGTGTTCATATGCCAATTTCAGGGCTTTCCTCTTTGGTGCAACTCTTGTACATGCCCGCCACCGTGAGACAATCGGTGTGCTGAACGGAAGCCAGCAGTGTGGATTGGATTGTGGATTGGGCCATTGCTGTATTTGTGGCATCTGGTTGCTGTTCAGGGTTGAAGGAGGATTACATTTTCTATATTTTTGGATTTTGGACCCTGGAATCTGAGGAATGCAATCACTGATCCGGAGTAAATCAGCAGGGGTAACAGGCGGAAGGGGCACAGCGGGGGCCGGTCCTGGTAGAACCTTCTTTATGGTAGCAGAGGCGTACCTGCTGCCCCTACCAACCGCCGACCCGGGGACTTGGGCCCATATGAGCCCTGCGAACGTACGCCCCGGGTGTGTATTGTGGACTCGGTGGAGACCACGCCGGAGATTGAAGCCATAGAAGAGCCGGGACGTTCAAAAGCATTGCGAACTCCGGAAGTTGAAGCCCGAAGAGAAGTACGACATTCGGGAAGAGGAGGACTTGACATGGAGGATCTGGTCTCCATGTGTGAGCGTCGCTGCCGAAAGGCATGCGACCTCCGCTCCGCCGCGGAGGACTCTGAAGAGGCCTGCCATTCAGGCAGCAGTGGAGGACGGGCCCGGCGCTACCGGAAGCGCGGGTCACCCAAGTCCGCGGCAAGGGACGCCGGGGCTATGGATACGGACCCCAGCCCGGTCAGGCTGTGGAAATCCGAGGGGCACTCCGATGGCTATCGGACTTGCTTCCCCTCGGAGTCGGAGGAGATGTCCGCGCCGACCGCCAGGGCGCATACGGCCCCCGAGCCTGCCCTGAAGCACGACGCCGAGGGCTTGGAGAGGCCAGTCAGGGCCAGGACGGCACCTGTGCCCCGGCACACGGGACCAGAGACGGACGCCATAGGCGATACGCCCATGGGCGATGAGTCTGAGGCGCCGGGACCCGCGGGATGCGCTGGATCAGGTGGAAAGCACGCTGAGTGCCACTGCGAGCACGTGTCCTTCCTCATGGGCAAGTACCCAAAGATGGGGACGGACGCCATCGTGCATCGTCTCGACCGCCTGGACAACGCGAAGGACGGTCTGGAGGAGGACGTCGTGGGGATCCTGGATGACCAGTCGGCCGCGGAGAGAGACATGACGGAGCTACGAGCGGAACAGGACCGGTACCGGGGGAATCTGGAGCTGGCCCTGGAGAAGCAGCAGCGAGTGGTGGACAGCCTCCTCCACCTGGTGGAGGACATGTCGGGACGCCTGAGAAGGCTAGAGGAGCTACAGCCCCTCACTTCGGGTCCGGAGCTCCCGGCAAAGCCAGCAGCGGCAGAGCTGGTGGAGCGGGTTAAGACCTTCCGGAGCACCATGGATAAACCCATGGGTGGCCCGGCAGAGGCACCCTACGCGCCTCCGCGTGTTGACCCGGGTGCGCTGCCTTTTGTTCCCATGTTCAGCGAATCCACAATGCTCGGGGAACAAACGGCACCGGCTGGGTCCATGCGGGAAGGGCACGTAACCACGGACCCGAGGAGCCTGACGGTACAGATGTCCCACGCCGCCCAGGATCTACCGCCAACTACGAATACCCATGCAGTTTATGCGGAAGAGGAGATCCAGAGCCAGACCATGCAGGGGCGAACCATTAGAAGGGCCGACGGACATGGTCGAGGCCACCCAGGCGGAAATCTGTGGGCGAAGGACCCCACTACGGGGATATGGACAGCCGATGGAGCAAGTCCTTCCCTCATTCCAAACCCCATGGGTTCAGGCCCAACTGGACCGCACTCCATGGAGGAGAGGGATGTCCGGGGAGTGTACTCACACCCCCCGGCCCCAGGTGGTATCCATCTCGGTGGAGTGGTGGCTGGGAATGTCGGAGAAGCCATCAGGATTGACGACCTCAGGGGAATCAAAATCCCCTACTACGATGGCAACCCCTCCAACCTGGATGACTTTATCCTGGATTGGGAGGACTTTGCCGAGGAGGTCGTCGGTGAGATGCGGGGAGCGCCGCGGGACAAGTGGGTATGCCGGACATTCCCACACCGGCTGGCGCAGGACCTGAAGGAGGAGCTGCGGGATCAGATCCGGGAAGGACTGATCCGTACGGAGCAGGCCTGCCTCCAGTGGTTGGAGGATGAGGAGCGGGTGGACGCTCCGAACCAGAAGCTGGAGGACTTGTGGTCCATCCGGCTGCAGCTGGACCGCGGTGAGTTGCGGGTCCGGGAGTGGAACCGGTACCTGCGGAAGTACCGACGGAGCCTCAAGCTGGTTGAGGACTGAAACGAGTCCAGCGAGATCCGTCACTTGCTGAAGGACGTCCTCCCCGGCCACTGGAAGAGGCGAGTGGAGGACGAGGAGAAGAAGCGAGCCAAGAAGCGGGTGGCGGTGAGGATCATGGCGGCGGAGGATACCCATACGGGTATCATGGAGTTCTTCAGGAGGAACCTGGGCGAGCCCAACCGGATGTTGGGACTGAAGAACGCCGTGTACGTGGAGGTATTCCGAGACTCCATGGGGCAAAGGTTGCTGCGCCTCAACAACGTGGAGTGGAGGCGCGGGGAGCCGCTGAGGATGCAGGTCATCTTCGCCCGCATGAGCCTGGACGCGATCGTGAAGTACATCACGGTGGAGTTGAAGCTCAATGCGAAGAACGAGGCCCACGTGCAGGATCAACAGGGTCATGGACAACGAGGCCACCGAGAAGACCGCCATCATCGGGAGATCCAGGAGGACACGGCCAACTCCGCGGAGAATGGTAGTGGAAGTGGCCAAGACCACTGGACGTGGTCCCGGGAGGAGCCGAGAAGAAGCCCAAGGAGCAGCGAATTCCTGATTGGAAGGCGAAGGGCGGAGACGGGGGAAAGGGCCAAGGCAAAGGCCAAGGGAAAGGCGGAGGAAGAGGCTATGGTGGTGGACCTGGCCAAGACCAACGAGTGAGGTCGATCGAGGAGGTTGCTGAGGACATGTTGAGGACGTTGGAGGAACTGAAAGCCCAGCAACATGGTGGACAAAGTCCTGGCAGATCGCAGCCGGTAGGGGCTGCGGGAAGTCAAGTCTAGAGGAGCCCCCGAGGGAGTGAAACCTCGGAGGTCTCTCCTCCGAAAATCAGTGGAATCCCTGAGGAATCCGAGGCACATCGGGTGCCGAAGAAGGCTCCGGAAGAGCCAAAACCACTGAGTTTCGCCACTCCCAAACCCCTGGAGCGCCCTGCTAAGGGAAGTACGAGAAGTACAGGACATGGCAAGAGAGAAGGAGCGACCACGGAGAGCCCCGTGGATGGGCAGGACCAGCCAAAGATCTACACCATCCGTGACCATACCCTTGAAGTCCTGATGCACCCCGACGTGCTAGAGTTGCATGCCGTGAGCGTCGTCCATACGCCTCATGGTGACGAGCGGCAGTTGCACTTGAAAGTGCGAGTACAGTGCGGACGAGAGGAGAAGGTGGTGGATGTGCTGGGGGATACGGGTGCCCAGGTGAGCCTGGTCCGGAGAGGGTTGTTCAAGGAGGAATTCCTGCAGCCCAGCCGGAGACCGGTCCGCCTGAACGTCGCCAACGGAGAGATTATGAGTGGTGGCACCCATGAGGCCAATATCAGTATGGAATTCTGGGAGCATGAGCGCTTGAACCGCCCTGATTTGGGGAAGAGAAGCACTCTATCCGGGAACTTCTATGTGGCCGACATTACAGATTGGGATATGATCATGGGGTATGACTTCATGGTGGCGAATGCCATTGGAGCCCTTTCCCATCGTGCAACGCTGGTCCGGGAGGATGATGAATGCCTCACATGGCTGTCCACGGACTATGCATGCGGATCATCCCAATGCAATGCTGAGGAAGA
Organism: Eutreptiella sp. 'Long Island Sound 2002'; assembly: GCA_964036045.1. NCBI lineage: Eukaryota > Euglenozoa > Euglenophyceae > Eutreptiales > Eutreptiaceae > Eutreptiella > Eutreptiella sp. 'Long Island Sound 2002'. The sequence goes on along the minus strand of OZ038379.1, from coordinate 92,076,309 downwards.
GGATCGGATCGTCCAAGCGGTGCAAGCTGTGGGTGCCAAGTCCAGAGGAGACCGTGGAGTTCAGCCTGAGGGAGCGACTCCTGGGGCAGTTGGGGCTGTTCCTGGTGGACCCGGACAAGGGATTCGTGCTACGGACAGACGCCTCGGACTATGCCGTGGGGGCAGTCCTCGAGCAAGTCCGGGACGACGGGACTCATGTTCCCGTGGCGTTTTGGAGCAGGATCCTGGCCGAGGGCCAACGCCGAACATGGACCGCGAGGGAGAAGGAGACATACGCCATTGTATGTGCGCTCAGGAAGTGGTCTGGCCACATCGGACTGCAGCCGGTGGTGGTTTGCACGGACCACCAGTCCCTACAGAGCTGGCACAAGGAGCATGTTGACACCCCCTCAGGACCAGCGGCTAGGAGGGCCCGATGGCACGAGACGTTCGCCAAGTTCGACCTCAGCGTGGTGTACGTCCCAGGGAAGGACAACACTGTGGCAGATTGCCTCAGTCGCTGGGCCTACCCCGCGGGCAAGGCGTGGATGGACATATTCAGCCATGGCGACGCCGAGGAGACCGAGGAGGCCAAGCGCATCATCGAGATGGAGAAGGCCATGGAGCAAGAGGAGATCAAGTGCTTTGTGGTGATGGCAAACCGTACGGACCTGGCCACGTTCCGGGGTGCCCGCGTCCAAGCTATTCGAGAAGAAACCCTCGAGCAATGGATGGTGGCCCCTGTAGAGCTAGTCAGGTCGGTGCTCACAGAGGACTGGTCGGATGACTATGCGGCATCCGAGCACTGGAGCAAGTACTGGAATGCCGTGAGCGCCCCGTCGGACGACGAAGGGCCCGAGGGCTTGACCGATGACGGGGACAAACTGTTCCTCAAGGACAAGCTACTGGTCCCTGAGAACCGAGTGGAGGAGCTCATTGACAACTGGCACAACGCCCAGCTCATGCATCCCGGTCGGGACAAGATGCAGCAGGACCTGGAGTGGCGCTTCAAGTTCCCACCGGGGTACTACGCCATCCTTGACAAGTACTGCAGCGACTGCGCCGTGTGTCGGGCCACGAAGAGCCCCAACCACTCCACAGCGGGCAACCCGGTGTACACGGCTATACCGGAGGCCCCTATGCGGTCCGTGGCGATGGATGTATTCGCCATGCCTGAGGTCACCGTGGAAGGGGAGACCTACGACTGTGTCATCCTGGCGGTGGATAGGCACAGTGGGTATATCGTGGCGGTCCCTGGCAAGAAGTCCAAGAAGGAGGACAAGAAGGACAAGCATGGAGTGGGGCTGCAGGCCAAGACCGTCGCTAATGCCATGATCGGGCGTTGGCCGACGATTTTTAATGTCCCGGCTGTCATCTGCAGCGATCGGGGCAGTCAGTTTGTGGGGACGTGGTCAAGATGATGTGCAAGCACATGGGTATTCGGCACGCCAAGACCATGGCGTACCACAGCCGGTCGAATGGCCGAGCTGAGGTGGCCGGGCTGGCAGATGTTCGAGCAGTTCCGCCAGCTGCACATCGACGAACGGGGCCGGAATTGGTATAATTCACTGTGGAGAGTACTCCAAGCGTATCACGACCTTCCGGGACCCACTGGACTGTCGCCCCATCAGATCCTGTTCCTACGGGATCGAGTGTCACGCACTCTCCCGTGGTTGAACCATGGCAAAGTGGCCCGGGATGCGAACGCTATGATGGCTGAGGCCGACGACACGGCGGCCAAGGTGTGTAAGGCACTTCAGGACGAGCATGACAAGAGGGCCAAGTACTTCAAGCAGGGAAAGGTCCAGAAGTATGCTCTCCAAGACACCGTGTGGGTGGAGCGGCACCACAAGGATGTCCTGTCCAGGCATCGGCAGGCATCTTGGTATGTGCCGGGGGTAATCGTGCGGAAGGTCGGGCAGGATGTGTATGCGGTTCGTGTAGGGGATAACAAGATCCTGGACCGCGACCATACCCAGCTTCGTCCCCAAGCACCAGACCCAAGCGGACATCCTGTCACCTTCAAGTTCACGGCCGGCGATGTGGACTCGGACGACGAGGGTGAGGACGACGACTTTACCGCCGAGAAGATCCTGGCGGACAAGCCGGACCCGGGGACGCCTGGGGGGAGGCTTTATAAAGTCCGTTGGAAGGGATTCGCCGCATCCGGGGATTCATGGGAGCCTCCGAGCAGTTTCGTGCCGAGATATACCACGGTCTGGATGGACTATCTGAAGAAAAAGAATATTTATTTGCATGTCAAGGACGTGTTGGTCCATTTGGTTGCTGCTGTAGCACCGTAATGGATCCCCCTTGGCATTTTTGTTTGTTTCCGTGCTTGGGAGACGGGTGAGGGCGTTCATCCGGGGATTTTTGGGCCTTGATTGGCCATCTACCCCCTTCACTCGATCTCGACATATATATTTCATTGTGGTATACTAATTTAGGTCGACCGACGACGTTTCTCTATCTTTGATCCCCCTGGTCCATGTTGTAGATCAAGAGGAGACCGGATATGGCGTAGGGCACCGATTATGAGTGTTCTCACCCCTCCCTTGGGGCATGGGGGACGCCTACAACGTGTGTGGGGCCTCCATGTGTCCTTGGGACATGGGGAGGGGGGGTTGGAGGCCATTAGGGTCCTCCCGTCCTCTCTTCAATGACTTCCGAGCGGTAACAACGCTCTGAGAAGGGGGGTGAAGCCGGTTCGGACCCCCGTGGCCATCTTTGGGTGACTTCAGGTGTGTATCTATGTGCCGGCAGGGCGCCTTTGGCTGATATCAAACTCTCCCATCCACATGACCTAACCTGATGTGATAGTGTGATAGGTTTGGCCATTCCGGCTATGAGCGGCCATATTCAGTACCGAGGCGCCGCCAGCTGAGATTTATATATCAGAATATCAGGAATCAACAGGGTTTTATTATCATAATGTTTCCGTAATTTTTCAGCCTTCCGTTCTGATGGTCAATGTATCGGCGACCGTCAGTTGGCTCGCGATTTTGCGGTAACCGATTGGTTAACTGCTATTTCCAGATATTTTGGCGGAAACCCCGATGAAGGGTCAGATTTCATCAGTAAAGGGTTTGTTGCTTCCGCAATTTTCTAAATAAGCACTCGAAATTTTAATCTGAATTTTTCGCGATGTCGAAATCGGATTTTCGACTTCGACATCGCCGCACTTGATTTGGTCTTCTTCGAGTGGTCATACTCCTTTCGCTGTGCCCAAATCAGGTTTCCCTTATACTTGCCACCCATTTGACTTGGAGATATGAGGGAAACAAAAGTGAATCGTGGGACCACTTTGAAGGGCCATATCTACGCGCGAGTGTGAGGAAAGAGAATAAGAAAGTTTGCGTTACAAGCACCTCAGTCTCAACTTATTTTTTGTAAGATCCAACACCTCCAGTCGTCACACACAACTGTTGTATCATAGGATCATGGTCAACATGGTAGAAACTTGTTTATAACTTGTTGACCATGTGTTCGGAATTGATATTATGACTTTCGAGTGTATTGCATGAGTCTTGCGGTTGCATAGCATCTTTCCTTAGGTTTTCACGTCCATTTAACTAAAGGTTATGACCATGGAGGGGCATGGCATACCATGGTGGGAGCCTATTTTAAGGGCTATATGTGATATTGGTAGTATATGTCTTGATATGCTCACGCCCATGTTATATATCTTCGTGTGGCCGAAGAGATGGAGAGCCACACGTGACAAGGGCTTTGCCCATGTCCCAATTGTGGAATTCAAAGCGCTAGACTAAGTCTACCGCATATGTATTGCTCATGGTATGTGTGGCAAAGAGATCCATGAGTGCACTCCCATTTTCATGGGGCATGTAGATATGAGTGGCGAAGGTATCTCCATGCGCCTGATTGAGGATCCAAGTGGGGAAATTGTTCGCAAATGGTTCCAATCATTTGGGAATTGAACCATGCGCGGATATCATGGGTGAGCATAGAGATATACTATCATGACAACTTTGTATTTGGACATATTTTCATGTTTTTGACCTCATTTTATGCTCATTTTTGCGTTTTGTGTACTTACCTGGTCGGCAAACAGCAAGAAGCGTATGGTGAGTCTAACCATGGTATGTTGTTCATATGTTGACATATGCTTTGGAGTTGAACACAACTATATGCCGGATCGCGTACTCCATTTGGCTTGGCGCACGAAGGATTACAAGAATTGGTCTCAAGATCATGGGCTGACTTAGGCAGTGCGTGGCGCCCATATCTGGAGGGGCTTTGAGGGTAAAATGGGGATGTACATGGGCATTGATCTTTGGTCTCCATCCTCCATGAATACTAGACTTCGATTCCATGCATGCTTTGAGCCTTCGGATAAGTGCTAACTTGAGTTTTGAGCATATATTTGATATATGGCCAATATGGTGTGAATTGGCAGTTTTTGGCATGTTATGAGTTCAAACTCATGGGGCATATCTCTAAGCCCATCTGACCCCAAGTCCAACTAAGTTTATGTCAGGGTAGGGCATGGTCCTGAGTGCCACTCTAGGCCATGACACGCCACCTCCCCTATTGGGCTAGGATTTAGAGGCTTGAGGGTGAACACATTTTTGGGGTTTATGTAGTGACTTTTGACACATGGCATTTAGCCATCTTATTTGACTGGGTTCAGGGCATCATGTTGGTGAGTCAAGGGAAGGTCCCGAGTCAAGGGAATGAGGGGTCTATGGCTGTGATTGTGTACGTCTCCATCTCTCCCCAACTTTGCTTTATTTGTGTTCATATGCCCATTTCAGGGCTTTCCTCTTTGGTGCAACTCTTGTACATGCCCGCCACCGTGAGACAATCGGTGTGCTGAACGGAAGCCCGCAGTGTGGATGGGATTGTGGATTGGGCTATTGCTGTATTTGTGGCATCTGGTTGCTGTTCAGGGTTGAAGGAGGATGACATTTTCTATATTTTTGGATTTTGGACCCTGGAATTTGAGGAATGCAATCACTGATCCGGAGTAAATCAGCAGGGGTAACAGGCGGAAGGGGCACAGCGGGGGCCGGTCCTGGTAGGGACCTTCTTTAGTGTGTGCGCTCCGCTTGTACCCCGCCACTCCAAGCTGGGGTGTGCGGTGTAGGTGTGTGTGCTTGGGCTCCGGTTTCCGCTGCGCCCCGCCCTTCCTGGCTGGGGTAATGGGGTGTGTGTGTGTTTGTGTGCGCGCTCCGCTTGTATCCCGCCACTCCTGGCTCGGGTGTGCGGTGTGGGGCTGTGTGCTTGGGCTGGGGTTTCGGCTGTGCCCCGCTATTCCTGGCTGGGGTCTTGGGGAGTGTGTTTGTTCGTGCGCGCGCTCCGCTTGTACCCCGCCACTCCTGGCTGGGGTGTGCGGTGTGGGTGTATGTTTGTGGGCTTGGGATTCGGCTGCGCCGCGCCACTCCTAGCTTGGTTGTTGGGGTGTGTGTGTGTTTCTCTGCGCGCTCCGCATGTACCCCGCCACTCCTGGCTGGCGTGTGCAGTGAGGGTGCGTGTGTGTGGGCTCCGGTTTCGGCTGCGCCTTGCCCCTCCTGGCTGAGGTTTTGGGGTGTGTGTGTGGTTGTGTGCGCTCTCAGCTTGTACCCCGCGACTCCTGGCTTGGTTGTCCATGTTGGTAGTGTGTGCTTGGGCTCGGGTTTCAGCTGCGCCACGCCACTCCTAGCCCGGGTTCTGGGGTGTGTGTGTGTTTGTGTGCACGCTCCGCTTGTACCCCGCCACTCCTGGCTGAGCTGTCCCGTGTGGGGGTGTGTGCTTGGGCTCGGGTTTCAGCTCCGCCCGCCACTCCTGGCTCGGGTTTTCGGGTGTGTGTGTGTTCGTGTGCGCGCTCCGCTTGTACCCCGCCACTCCTGGAGCTGCATCATATGCTGCTCCTTACTCGCGAACATTTCCACCTGACCTGCATTCAGGCCTACCTGCAGGGCGGCCAGTGCATTTTTCAAGACAAGGCGCCCCAACTGATGGTTTTCAGTTCCATAACATCGGTTCACACAGCGTAGACCGGATTTTTTTCGTCCTGACAGGTCCACGGGGACAGAGAAAAGGCCACTGTCGAAGTCCCAGTGTAGGGCATAGGGAAGTTGCAAAGGTAACAGTTTCACCTCGGGGTTACGGCGCAGGAAATTTGGGCGAATGACAATGTCAAAGGCATCAGTTGGAAGCACTCTGCAGTGCTAACTCACCTTTTCATCGCACCGACACACCGTCAAATCCACCTTCCCCAGGGCATGGATGGATCTCCCATCCCCAACCCTTGTGGCAAGGGTTTTGGTTTTATGCATCCTGGCCTGTGTTACCAATCTGCCGGCCACAATTGAAGTCGAGGCGCCTGTGGCCTAGACGGCTTGTAAACATGGTCTGCTATTTTAACGCTGATGCAAAAAACCGTATCCCTTTCCTCGGAGCTGTCTCTCTATCCCTCGTCAGGGACATTCACTTCCTGCCCAGCAGCCTGCAGGCACTTAGAGTGCCAGTGGAGCTTGCGCTTCTTGGCGTTCTTGCCCTTCTCGGCACTGCCAGCGATGAGGGTAGAAGGCACAGTCCGATTATCTCCACACTGCTCACCCTTGAGGACAGAGTTGGGCCAACCACCCCCACCAGTGGGACCAGCTGAGGACCTTCGTCCTCCACCAGGGCTACCCTTACGAGGAGATCTCCACGGATTATGGCCTTCCCGCTCAGGGCTCAGCTTACCGCCTTGATGACACTTCTCTTCTTCCACACTCGGATATTTCTCGGTTTCGCGGCGTCTCTTTTGCATTCCTCTTCATAATGCCGGCGTTTGCGGCAATAACCGGACCTTATCGTGCAGCAGAAATGGTCTTGGTGCTGAAGCTTCCGACCATCCCTGCTTTTCTGCTTGCACTTCGTCCATCAAAAACGGGCGCGTAGCAAGATCCACCTTTGTCGTCTGTAGGACGAAAGTACAAATGATTAGGGGCCCCTTTGCCATTCGAGGGGGGGGTCTCCTTCATGTGTTTCAACTGTCCACCTTGGCCCTTACCAGAGTTCGAGTGGAGTTGAGGGGACCTCCCTCCAGGATTCTCCTCAGTAGTGGTCTCCCTTTGCAGATGTTTGCGCAGATACTTGTCCATGTGAGGATTGTTCCCCCTCTCTATGGTCAGTTCCATGAGAAGATGTAATGATTATCTGCTTGATGATGTATGTTCGTTGTAACCTTCAACTCTCCTTGTGTTTTGAAAATTCTACAGATTCAAAATCCTTTACAAGCGCAGTGCGATCCAAATGAACAAACACTTCTGGAACCTTAATGCCATCCCATTAGTCTGTATACAGACAGAGTTTTCTAATGTAAGGTTTCCACAAATGCGCTGCTCCTCGATTGCTACATCTCTATCTTACTTTTGCTTCAGGCGCGTCTACATTTGCGCGCGATCGCATTAGCGATCTCTACACCTAAACCCATTACACTGCCTTCCAAAGCTATCTGCCGGGGGGCACCTCAGCAAATGGCTGATTCACAAGAAAACAGACACTCAGATCTTTACCCCGGGGGAGGGTGGGGGATGGCTGAGCTGGTGCATGCCGATCAGAGGGGGACAAACCAAAAACAGTCGAATGCACAGCAAACAAAACTTCACCAAGGCGTGCTGCAGACTTGCACTGCGCGCTACATACTAGTTAGGGCAGGCATAGGTGTAGGAGGGCGTGTGACACAGCATACAGACCTGCTTACAAAACCAAAAAGTGTCTGCAGCAGTGGCTAAGCAGGCGCTACAGTGTTTTGGGCCCTGAGTGGCTTCGGAGGTCGGGAGGCTGTAAGAAAGGCTTTAACATTTTTCGCGACTGCCTGCCTGCAAACAGGTTAGACTATGTACAGACAGTAATGCCCGGCCTGCCTTGCAGCACACACAGCGTAGAGGGTATTCTTTCTTATTCTGCTCTGCGCCATTCTCTGCAAGTTCAAACCTGCAGTAATATACAGAACATTCACTTAACCTGTATTATCCTGAATGCATCCTCCTTGATGCTCCTGCACCAAACTCCCACCCTTGACAGCTTCGTCCACTTGATGCCCGTTTGCTCTTGCTGCAATGCGAAGGCAAAATGCAGAGGAAAATTACATGTCATATAAAAGACGTGCCCAATCTTTGGTCATAACTGATCATAGTCACAGAACCGGACATTCTGATTCGCATTTCACTGGCGACCTGCACAGCAAGTCCTGAGGTGCTCAAACGACACACACACAAGAAAAACTGTGCCAATGCCCATGACATATGAAAAACGTGCATGAAGACGAGGTGAGCCTAACCTGCAAAATGTTTTTCAGCTGTCATGATGCCAAACACGTAACTGCATTTGCCGTATTTGGAAACAAAACTGAGCAAGCTGACCCGAAACTAAACATCACTCAGCCTTGACATGCCATGGACACGTACAAATGCACAAACTTACAATGAAAGCAAGTAAAGTAACACCAAAGACTCACGCAGACGTAGAAAAATGTGCCAGCGCATAAAATATACAAAAAAAAAAGAAGGAGAAAAACTTATAGAAACGCAGAAGGTGAAAACAAAAACACTGAGGTACACAAACACAGGGTTATAAAAGATCTAATACAAATGCGGGCATACAATACCTGCTCACCAACCCACAACAACAATATCCCCAAGTCCAGGCCCTGTGATTCACACATCCACATAGGATTATATAACGTCGAATTATCCCGAAACTCATTGCGACACAACTTGAGTGTCTCAACCTGTGTCTCAACTTAACCGCAACTGCAGCTTTGACAACTTGAGGAGCACGTTGTCTATAAATATTGAAAGAACTGAGTCGATGTGCAGTAACGCTGTTGTTGACTGTCAAAATCATTTTTGACCTCAGTTTCGACTGTTTTGCGTTTCATCTTGGCCCAATCAGCACGGTTTGTGTTTCAGGTCAGGTTACTTCAGAGGAGTAGCCAACCGCCACTACTGGAACGTACATCCATGGCATTGAAGAGGGGGGTGATCGGCTTGGACATTGAGGCAGACACCTTCCAGCCGATTGCAATGATTGCAGTAGGCCCGAAAAACCTCTTTCACTCTTTTGCCACGGGTTCCAGGAGTACAAAGGTTCCGCAAGGCCACTACCTCTTCCAAACCATTAGGCCATTTGACTCAGTCCAGTGTATCCGGAATGACAGAGGGCACATATACCTGTTCTTTTTTGACTGAGATGAGAACATGAAGCTTGTATGCCACACAAACACTTTGAGGGACTCTTTGCGTTCAAGTACGGTGGTACAACTTTGGATCCTCTCAGGCGAATTGAGCGCAAGCTGGACACTATAATGGAGCACTTTGGTATTCAACAGTGAAGTGAACAGTGAGCAGCCTGGAGCCCGCGTGGATTTGCTTTCAGAATACATTTTTTGAGACACATGTTTTTGTAGGCATTAAATGCTTAAACTATCGAAAAGAACAGATTGGGCCAAGCTGAAACGCAAAACACTCGAATTTGAGCCCGAAATTGATTTTAACTGCTAACGATAGTGTTACTGCACATCAACCCAGTTTCCTTCAATACTTATGGTCGACGTGCTCCTCAATTTGTCAAATAAGTTGAGACACACAGTGAGACACGGAACTTGTGCCTCAATGCCAAGATGCAAAGATTAAACGCAAAACACTCGAATCTGAGCTCAAAATTGATTTTCACAGTAAACGACAGCATTCCTGCACGTCAACCCAGATTCTTTCAATACTTATAGTCAAGGTGCTCCTCAAATTATGACAGCCCCAGTTGTGGTTAAGTTGAGACACAGGTTGAGACATTCAACTTGTGTCTCAATGAGTTTCGGGATAAACCCACGTCATAAAATCATATCTGCAAGGCCAGGGGGCTGAGCGAAACACACACAACACCCCGAGCGGAAGGATTAACCTAAAAGTACTAACCAATCTCAGGGAGGGGTGTCCAGGGACAAAATCACACAAACCCATAGAGCAAGATGCATCGCGCACAAAAAGATAATTACTGCATCACGCAGCGCGCAGGGGTGCCTCAGACACAACTCAGCGCATCCTGCGCGCACCCTAGGGTTTTGGGGTCTGGAGCCCCTTAAAGAGTAGGGGGTTTACCATACATCTAATCATCGCCCATTATGGGCAGCAGGTGCTGTACATGGCAGACCGAAAAATATCACCATTACAGAAATGTAGAAACAGAAACCCAGAAGCACGTACCGAGTCACCTTGGAAGGTCGCACCCTGAACTATGAAAAATATGAAGTGAAACCCAAAAATGAAATAAGGGTCGTGTCTTTGCCCAAATCGGGCAAGCAGAACACAAAACAGAGAGTAATAATCTTAAAATTTAATAAACCAAAAAGTGGTTCATAGCGCGTTCGAAAGCGAAGTACAAAGCGTTCACAAGGAAAAGAATGCATCCAAAGCACCCATCAAAATATAGTTGAATTACTCTTCTGGCTGCTTCCCCGATCACTCCTGTCCATCGTCAACCGTGAAGCTTTGCTGTTGCACTCTGTGTGGCGCTAATCTGCTTGGAGGCTGTCCGCAAGTTTTCCACACACATTCTCAATGCCGCGTTCTCCTCATCCCTGGCCGCCACTCTTCGTTCCAACAAAATTCTCATGCCACTCTCTCCGCGACCTTCGTGTCAGCGGCCTCAAACCAGCCTTGGTCATCCTGTTGCCGCTGCAGCATACGGGCCGTAAGCATCCGTAATTTGCAATGGAGGCCCTTGCAGGCTTTGTCAGCGCGCTGCCGCTCTACACGCAGCTCCTTAGCGTGCTGGGCGCGTGCCACCTCAGGCAGGCGGCTGACCATCGCCATGGCCTCCATGAAGTCGTCACATGGGGCATCGGAAGCTGCACTGGGCAGATCATTCTCACAGCGGCCGCTGTTCCCAACGCTTGACGTAATCCTTGAAGATGATGCCCCTTGCACAGGGGACATACCGAAGATCACCAAATGTTTCTGACTGATGGGATCGCGATGATACTCTGCTCGTGGATGTATTTTTGTTGTAATCCCCAAATCTCCTTGTGTTTTAAAATCCTCGAGATCCCAACTCCTTCACAAGCACAGCAAGATACTCAACAACAATCATTTCCCAAAACTTCATGTCATCCCATCAGTCCATATACACACAGAAGTTTATGATGTAAATTACCTACAAAATCGCTGCTTCTGGATTTCTGAATGTCTATCTTATTTTACCCTGAGGCTTGTCTACATGCGCGCGAGCTCGCATTAACGATGTTTACACCTAAACCGATTACAAAGATCAATCAAATCATCGTAGGAGTGTGTACCCTTTGCAACTTACCGTTAAGGGAACCTTTGAATGAGAGAGTGAATATGGGTACCCAAAACAACTAATTTGTCCGAAAAAGGCCTTTTTCAATGGGTTGGAATGGAGGATATGGTGTCAAAATTTTCTAAAAAAAGGAGATACAGGTCCCTGCGAGAAAAAAACACCCCTTTTCGATACACTGCGTTGCCATGGTAGACGTTTACCGCCCTATTCGTATATTGCCGTTCGCCTGTGTCTGCTGCGACACTTGCGAATTCTAATCTGGGACAAATTGGCGCAAATTTCGCGCGAATTTGTCCCAGATTTGCGTACAGGTGTGCATTCACAATAACACGCACATCAACTTCGCCGGCCATGAACTGTCCAAACGTACTATACTCGTTGTTTGCGCTGGGTGCGGCGTCTGAAATGTTGCGTAAGGGTGTATACATAGTTGAGGTCGCTAAGGGCCCTCTTGCGGGCCCGCCTAACCAACTGTTGTACAGTCACTGGACCTTGCCCACACATGGACCTCCTTGTTACGTCCCACCCCTCCGCACGGAGGCTGTCGACTATGGTGTTGTCTTCAACGACAACCTGCACACGTAGTCGCCCAGGCAGAAGGCATAGGCCCCCTTTGTTGCGCAACATGCGCTTGAGCCTACGGTGGTTGCCTTCCATGGTGAAGCATAAAAATTGGGAGACATTTCTCCATTGGCTGGCAAAAAAATACATGTGGTCAATCCACAAATGCGACCACAGCAGCTTAGGCCATTCCAAGTGAAAGTGGGCTTTGCCCATTGCTATGCCACAGTTGGCTAACCTTCGTAGGTCTGCCCCGGACAGCCAAGATGTCCGCCATGCATATATGCACATCTTGGCAAAATTGTCCCCCCACTGCCTACAAACATCCCCCCATGGTTTTCCCCCCACCCGCTTGTTGTTCATTCCCCCCTCTTCGAGGCACACGGCAATGAGTGCCTCCGACCTTCGGGTGGGCATGAGTTGCAGAGCCGCGGCACACTCTGGCCTAACGTTTCCATTTGCGTTGGCGGTGTCATTGCCTTGTGCCATCCTACCCTTTGTTACCATCTTGGCTGCCATGCGGGCAACATCTAGGATTGGTTGGAAACAATTGCGGGCAACTACTGCCGCCGACTTGCCAGTGGCAGCAGACACCACATCCCTCATGCCGGTGTTACAGCCGGAAATACCACAAATAGTTATTCGCAGCACCCTGTGCAATCTTCAGTCTGGAATGCGAATTTGGGCTGGGATGTGTCTCTACATGGCTCCCATGGGGAGCACAACCTCCCACCACCCGTCAATGGTGGCTAGCAAGCCGAAATTGGCAAGGCAGTCTGGCCTATTGCTGCCGCAAACCCAACAAACCATGGATGGTGGAGCCTCGGCTTAAAAAGTTTTACAATTGGCCATTAAAACGTCTGCCTTGTCATCGGCAAAGAGGAAGGAACGTGTTTCCCGGTCGGCACCGGAAGTGTCTTGGAAGACAACCTTATTAGCATCCCATAACTGTTGGTCAAAGTCAACCTCTTGAGTAGCCGCGTACAAGGTTGATCACTCCTCACTACCCCCCAATAGCCACCAACTTGCTAGTTGATATGGGCTACGGGCACCCCCGAGGGTGCAATGCACGAAGGACACCTCGTGCCGCGACGTGCCGTCCACTGCTAGTGGCATCCAATGCAGCCTTGGATTGCCCGGTTGTTGCACGTGGGCGGGTTGAACCGGTCGTCAATAGTAGAAGTGTTGCAACCGCGCCAGTAACGGGCAAAACGCTGCGTATAGCTCCGTGTCGTCCCCCGTCTTGGCTACCAACCCGTCCGATGCGGGCTGTGCAAGCAGCTGCATGGAGACCCAAACGTCCTCCCATGGTACTCCCTCCACTAAGTGGGGAGTGAGGTACTGCGCCTCCGTCCTGGACAGGTGCAGCGATCGGAAGCGCCACACCACTGCGACGGTCTTCTCCCAAATGGATGGTGCAGTGGGTAGAGCACCACTCCCCCTCACCATCTACTGGCGCCCCGGAAAGTCTGCCCCGTGTCCGGAAAGTGCCTCACCAGGTACTCGGCTCCGAGTTCCCCCGATACAACTTCTTGCAGTGCCCTCAACCGCGGGCCCGGTGCTGCCTGGACTTGACATGGGCAAAGGCTTTCTTTCCCTTGTCGCCACTCCCACGTCCCATGACAAAAAACACTGACAATAGGCAAACGGCAATGCATGTTGATCCTGAAAGTCCAGAGGGTCAGACACAGTCAGCCCCATTGGCATCCACCGCACAACAAAAGGTTTGTACAACACATTTGTAGACCCCATGTGTTGGGAACCACTATTAAACAAGAATACTGTACAAATTCGCGCGACGTTCGCGCGAAGTTCGCAAAAAATCTAAGGACAGTGGTCAGCTCGGTCGGTCGCGTATTTGCAAGGATTTGCGCAAAGTTCGCACCAAGTTTGCGCGAAGTTCGCAGCCCGTTCAGGCCTCGGTGTAATTTACAAGGGTTAAAAAGGGCCGTTTGCAGGGTGACACTACTGGCTTGCAGTGCCAACCGAGCTCCCAGAGCCCTGGGCCTCGGCGGGCGTGAGGGGCTCGAAGGCAGGGTTAGTGGCGGCACCAGGGCGTCCCCCGGGAAATGCTTCTCAACAGCGTCATGGCTGTCCAAGGAACGGCCGGCCAGATGTCAGCAGCCGGGGCATCGGCCGAACTACAGGGCACATCGAAGGACACTCGGCCGCCCGTGCCCGTGCCCGTGCCTGGCAGTGCGGAATCAGTTCTGGGCGGCCACGGCCGCTCGGGGGTCGGGCAGCCAGCAGTGCCATGCCTCCTGAGAAGGAGATGAAATGGAAAATGAGTGAAACGTAAATATTCACGTGAAATTCGCGCGAACTTCGCGAGAAATTCTTGAAAGGAAAAGAAACCGGATGCGAAGGACACATTTGCGAACCTTGCGCGAACTTCGCAAAAATACGGGGTACAAACCAATGCATTCCTCACATTCACAGGGGCACGTCACAGTCAACGTCCCCGTCTGGGACTCCTTCGCCCGCTTCCACTACGGCACAGCGTGCAGCAGCCGCCAGGCGGGGGCCGGGCGCGTGGGGGGCAGCGTAGCCCCAAGTGCCGACTTCACCTCCGCGTCCCCGTCTGTTGAGTCCGCCTTCACCACCTCCATCTCGTGCGCCCTGGTCTACAGGAGGATTTCCCCCTCGTGCACGGTGACAGCGGAGATGCCGTGTGCGGAGGGGGAGAGGACCAGAGGATATTGTCTGCACACCGGGGCGCCTGGCTGCACCTCGGGGGGGCTGAAGACGTCGTCCACCACGTCCCGGTTGGCCAGCCCCACCCGAGCCTCCAATCCAACACCCAACAGCAACAGTTGCCCGAACGTTGGCAAGTCCTCCCCCGACCTTCCCCCATACCAGCAGGCCGAGGCATTCCTTGAGCTCCAGGGGGGTGGGGGGGTCCAGATGCGTCGTATTCGGCTTAACCCCCGAATGACGCCGATCGGGGGTCCACTGCGTAAACAGTGCCCCCTGCATCTTTTGCCAGGGGAGGGAAGGGGAGCCCGTGGTGCCGGGCAGTGCTGACCATGACAAAAACCTCACCATCTTGGAGGAGGACGTCGTACCACCTCTCTTCCGTGGCCCCCCCCAGCGCCGTTCCCGCCTGGATGTTGAGGCGGTACTGGGGGGAGAGGGCCACGAAGGTGGAGATGTGGCAGCTGGAGGGGTGGCGGTCAACGGGGGGGAGCATGTCGGGGGCGCTGGAGACATCCCTGTGCGGGACCTGGTTTCCTGACTCAGCACCAGACGCGATGACGGAACACGGCATCTCAAACAAGTCCTCGAACGGGGACACGGTCCTGCATGGAGTTGATAAACTTTTTCATAAGGGCACCAGCCAGCCCCTCGGTTTTTGGAGGGGTCCGACTGGTACCGCTGAGGAAGGGTGGGGTCCTTCCTCTGTTCCTCCACCAGTTTCACATTAAACGACGGGTCAAAGTGTTGAGGAACTTGGTTTCCCCCCCCCTAAATTTTATCCACCTTCCCCCATGTGGTCTTGCAGTCCTCAGCGAGAGGAACATCGCGGTAGACTGTGTAACTGCGGCCGTCCACGAAGGTGACTGCCATCGGGGGGGGCTGGGCCGTCAGCCTTCACAGAGTGGTTAGCGGAGGCATACGAGGGGGGGTCCTGCAGGGGTGCCGTGCGCAAGGGGGGCTCGGGCGTAATGAAGGGAGTGGGGGTGTGATTCTCCCATACCAACCGAGCCCCTTCATCCTATGGAGAGTGGGCACGGTGATATCGGGGATGTGGTCGAGAGGGGGCACCGTCAGGTGGCTGGGCAAGAAGCCCATATCGTCCCACCACTGGACCTGCACTCCCTGCCATTGAAAAGGAAGGTTGGAATGGTTAGCCTGCGGCTCACCGGCAGGAAAATGGTTATTGATGGCAATCATGTCCATCCTCATGGGGCAGTGAACGAGGCCAGTGGTGGGGTAGATGGCACAGAGGCCAGGCTTCGGCTTGCCCACGGTGTGCGTGGCCATCATTCCTAAAAGGCTATCCACCGTGTCGCGGGCGGAAATGAGCTGGACGGCCCGCAACCCCGGGAAGGCCACCTGCAAATCCCGGAAAAGAAGAGTGGCCCAGCCTTTTTTTCCCAACCATCCCGCCCCTTCGGGGGTGCGCATGTCCACATGGATCACGTGGGGGGGCATGGCCAACCCTTACGCCCAGCCCACCACCTCCTCCACTGCCAGGTCCCCCGTGTACGTGGCCTCCTCCAACGTGCCGGCGCGAAGGGCGAGGCCCTGGTAGTGGCCCAGGGTGCCGTCGGCCGGGTCAGGAAGGAGAGGGACGCGATCTGGGACATGGGGAGCAACTGCTGGCAGGATATGGTCATGGTAGTGAGGTCTGAACAAATAGCGCGAAAACCAAAGGATATTCGCGCGAAGTTCCGGCGAAGTTCGCGCGAATATGAAGGCACATATGAATGCGAATTCAGTGGCGAACTTAGGTTGCGAATGCAAACGCGAATTCGACTTTTATTTGCAAATTTAAGCTACATTATGACCTATTCAAGCTACAAATTGCGTGGTACAGATTTTTTTGAATTTGAGGTGAAGTAAGCACCGCAAACGGGCACAAAGACAGGGCAGAACAGGCAAAACAGGCTGAAAATCAGCAAAGTGAGCTCATTCAAAATTTTCGTTCACAGTGGGTACATGCGTCCGTGTTTTCTTCTCGGACATCTCCCTACAGTTCTGCCAAGTCTTGGAAGGAATCTTCCGTACTAGCTAAAGGTGAGACTCAGTAGGACCATAGGAGGTGGGGTTCATACACCCCATCAGCTCATCTTGTTGTGCCACAGACACAGAGATACGGGCATCTGATGGAATTTCAGGGGGTGAAGGCAACCCCTCGATTTCGGTACGGACACTCAGGTCCGTCTCATAGACTGGATACCTCTGACCCGGTCTCCTCGAGAACTCGCCCCAGTTGGAGCTCTTCCTCAGAGCGGTCTTCACCTGCCGCTGGAGAAATTTCTTTTTTGCAGGACTTCTTGATGAGCGTGCACTTTGTCTTGACGTCAGCATGGTGCTCACGAGGGAGGAGTAGAAGTTCAGAATACTCGTCAGCCGCATCCGGTAGATTTTACGGATCAAACTTGGAGAGTTCAATCTGAAGTTTTAACGTGGCGATGGCCTTCGTTCCCCTACCTTGTACACCTGTGTTACCTCTTCAGCCTGAATGGGTTGAAGGGTGTGCAAAGGCCAGGGGCACCACTGCAGCCAAGCCATAGCCGATCATCTCAGCATGTGAGGTATCGCCTACACAACGCACAGGCACAGTCCTCACACGGCTGTCGAAAGGGCTAAGACAAGTGTCCATTGGAGAGCTGCAGATCCCCCCGCAGCTCTTCACATCCATGGATGTACAGTTCTACAACGGAAAAAATGGTAGGGGGGGGAACGTCTTAAGATCAGAAAGCCCCGTTTTTGTTTTAGGTGCCGCTCTGAGAGCACTCAACTTTGGGTGTTCCTCGCCTGCACCCAACACCTGTGCGGGCATCTCCACGTTCTGATTGAGACCAAGCTTAGGAGATGCAAAGCGTGGGGGCAAACCTCGGTCCGCGCATATTGGTTCGAGAGACACGCCGCGTGGAGGGAGACCTCACTCTACGCACAGAGGCGTCCTCGAGGGTGTCATACCGAGTCGGTCTCCGACACCGATGTGCGGGTCCACACGGCGCATTCGCCATCAGGTTTTTCAAACTCTTCTCCCCACGTCATTCCAAACATTGGGCCCATCATCGTCTCCTTCCCTTTACCCTTTCTCAATGCCTTGACTTTAGCATGAGCGCAACCTCTCAAATGCAGGAATAGGAGCGGTTTCCGAAGAGGGAAGGGATGACCTTTCCGACATGGCAACCAGGGAAGTTAAGGCCGCCGCCACGGGCTCCTTGCCTTCAAGGCGTTTGAAGTTCTATTGCGTGAATATAAGGAACTTATTGCCTAGGAAGACCCTTTCTATACTTTGTTCTGCTCCTTTTGCTTTGTGCTCTCCAAGAGGGCCTGGACTACGAGGGATGATTTCCTATGTGGTCAACCAAGTCAGGGACAATGCCCCGTAATGCCCAGCCACAGGTTCTGCCATTGGTCGGGATTTGATTGGCAGGGTTCTTGCACTGAGTGTGACTGACATGGTGAAATGAATCTTTAACTCATTTTGCTTTCTCTTGCTCGCGGGTTTGCCTGTGCTACCAGAAAGGTATTGTATTTTGCCTTGATGGTATTCTGTTCCTCCTTGCTTGGGGCGCACTCCCGTACAGTGACCCGACCGTACCTCTCCCCAGGATGCCCGGCGATGAAGCTCCACATCCGCGGCCAGGGAACCCGTGCGGCGTCTGCTGGGAGGTACTCGACGAGAACTGCGCCTGGCTCCTTCGGCATGACCTCGGCTGCGGCGCTGCCGAGAAGCTGCACTGATTCTGCAGCCGGTGCATCACGCACTTTGATACCTGCCCACTTTGCCGACGGCCGCATCCCCTCTGCACAGCTCCGCCGCCACGCGAAACACATTCTGACGACCTCACGCTCAACACACTGCGCACCCTGATTGCCCAGCATGTCTGGGCGCATGACGCGGGGGACAGTCCGACGTTGAGTGGTCGGACGTCCTCAGCGACGAAGACCCAGCAACACCGCCACTCCGCCCCCCCTGGCGCGCACCAACCTGGGCGCTGCCAGTCGAGGGGGTGGACCCCACGATTCAGGTTCCGGACTACGAACATTACAACGACGAGCCACGGGGCAGTCTATCCCCCGTTGGCATTCTGCCAGACAGTTGGGGCCCCGTCAGCAGCATGAACCTCAACAACTACTGCACCACCATCGTCACCCTGACCAGCCGCCTCCCGTTCATCTTCGGCTGGCTGGTGGGGGACGCGGAGTGGGCCATGGGGGTTGTCCGCGGCGCCCATGGATGCGAGTGGGGTAATTTCTTCCACCGCAGCGGGGCCCTGATCGAGGGGGCGCCCGGGAGGCTGATGGCGGCCTATCTCACGTGCAGGGGCATACCCCTCCCCCGCAGCCTTGCGCCATTGGCATGGCACGCCCAACAGCCGCACGTCAGCCAGCTGGGCAACCTAGAAAGCCCTCTAATGTACACGCTCCTCCTGGAGCCCCTACTCCGGGCGCAGGGGCACCGCCTGCGCCTTCTCGGGGAGGCCAAAAGGGGCCTCATCCAAGCCTACATAGACGATCTGCTGGTAGTGGCCCACGCGCTGCAGCACTTCGTCGAGGGCGTGGAGGCGGTGGCCGCGTACCTCGGGATGATGGGCATGGAGCTCAACCCCCGCAAGTGTGCCATGGCCACTACAGAGCGGGTCCGAGGCCTACAGCTACGCCTCTGCCCCGTGCTGGAAATCCCATGGCACTGGGTGCCGGCGGCGGACTCCGTCCCCTACCTGGGACTCCAGCTGCAGTCGGATGGGGAGTTCTCCCTGCAGCGCAAACTCCGGACGCGCCCGGCAGCGGTGCACCACTGGTGCCTCAACACTCTCGCGCCGCCCAAAGTGGTGCAGGACGTCATCCTGGCGATCCTAGGGGAAGTGACACAATACGTCACCCCCTTCATCGCCGACGACTCCAACACCGCGCGCCACCTGGACCACACCACGGTCCGGGTCGTGAAGGACAGGGCGCGGTACGCTTTCGACGCCTCGCGGGACAGCCTGCAGGATGACCAGACCCTAGGGCTCAAGCGGGTGCCAACGCGGTGGCAGCAGGCAGCGGTGGCCCTCGTGGGCCCATTCGTCCGCCACCGCTCGGTCTCTGTGCGCGCCGAGGTCACCAGGATGTTTTGGGAAATAGCCAGCGCGCACAGCATATGCCCCGAGGTACACTACCCCGTCCCTGAGTTCGCAACCCTTGCAGGGGGCAACTAGGTCCATCGCGTACCCCGGGCCCTGGCCGCCCTGGGGGTGGGGCTCTACAACCCCATCGTGCGCCCCAGGGCCGCCCACGTCCAGCTACAATCCCCCCCAGGAAACGCCGTCACGCTGCGCACCGCCAAGCTGCGGCACCGCGACGCGTGCCGCCTGACGGTGCCACACACCACGCCGTGGCACGCACCACCCCTAGAAAGATGTTCTTGATTAGTGCCCTATAGATTTTGATGAAATCCTGCAGGTTCTTGATGACGAACTCCCAAAACCAAAGGAGCAAGTAGAGCAAGAACAGGATGTGGATCGAATCAATGAATAGTTTGAAATCCAGTGGAACACAGAAGGGCTGCAGATAGACAAAGCAGGTATAGATACAGAGATTCAATCACACATGGATAAAACAAAAGTTTTTATGTGAACGCTGGCCTGACTCTAGCCTCCAAGTTAGCATCAAGCACTTCATGTGCACTCTCTTGGATGAAATGGTGTTGGTTAGGAATATGGGGCCAAGGAGTTAGGCCAGACACAGATTATGACTTGGCCAAGCAACTGGATTCAGAAACAGTTTAAACGTAGAGCCACAATAAGTGGTAGAAACAATTGAATACAGGGGTCTTGGGGTGGGAGACCACTAGGCTTAACCTCCAAGGCCTAAAGCATGAAATGCCTATTATTCTTCGGTATATCCTCCATTAAGGAAGATACCTCTGCTCAGTTGGGGGGCAGGGGTGAGCTTCATGGGGGGCTAGGGTTCTAACCCTAGTTACTCTGAGAAAGTGTACTAGAAGCTTCAAAAGAGTCATAGAAATACTTAAGTTAGTCTCAGCATCAACAAGAGGGTTTTAAGGGGAGCTTGGCCTGGATCAAGCCCTCCAAGAAAGACATGGCAGTGATTTTTTCTTACTCCCCCCTGGAGTACTAGTTGATCAAGCTAGTAAAACCAAGGAAAAGGGCTCAAATATTCCCAAAATTACCTCAGAAAATGCAGTGAAACTACCAAAAAAACTCTCATCAGTTCATAGAGGCCTATCACACTGTAGGTACCCTCGAAAAACAGTGTAATGTACCGTGAACGATGTCCCTTCGATGGGGCATTCCTCAAAATTTGCCAGCGTGCGACGAAACCTTTTGGTAAAAATTTGGGGGTAGTGGGGTTTGAACCCAGCACTCCCTCACTAGAGCACGTATGTTTGCCCAAAAAGGGTACAGTCGAACGCTTAAATGCAGACGGCTATCATTGCGTAAACAGCACTTTAGTAAACGTCCTGACCAAGGGCCAGGGCGGAGCAATACTCCCAATGGAGGACACAAATCTCAAGGAGCTGAAGAAAATAAAAAATGGAACCAACAGGGGGTGAATCCTGTGGTTTAGCGGAAGGTGTAGCGATTTAAGAAGTCAAATCGCTAAAAACTGACGAAATCACGCGAGAAAATTGTCATATTTACACCAAAACTTAAAGTCGCAAAATAGCGCAACACAAGCGATCTTCAAAGACAGGGTTGCGCAAGCGTAAACGGCTCTTGGAAAAGAAGGTATGAGCCGTAGTTTTTAAACTTCTAGAAATTTTTGCACAGTTGCATCAAAACTGTTACAAACTTTAGGGAAAAGTATCAAAAATCAACCCACACCACAGAGCAGGTGGACAACCCACCTCTCAGGTATGCCAGTGTCATTCCACACGCATGCATTGCGTTCGTGTTGGTTGCTTCGTTAAAACGTTAGGGTTGTCAACGCTGTGTTCGTTGGGGGTTCGGGTGCTCCTCTCCTTTGCTCTGCACAGGTCAAAACAGGAATGAAAGGTATGCGATGCGAATGGAGCGCGCAGCGCGCACGTAGGATTAGAATATGTGCTGTGCTCGCGATGCATGTGCCTAATTGAGGTATTCACACGCTGTGGCGCTTTCCCTGTACCCCAATTCACCCTTGTTCTCTCTTCACAGGTAAGAAAAGAAAGTGCTTGCTCGTGTTCGTGTTGCCGTAGCGCTAAAGTAGGGTTGCTCAAAACGCTTAGGCTTGTTTTGCGCTGGGCAGTGCGCCACTCTCTCTCCTCTTCCTGCAGGAAACAAGACAAGGAAAGCATGCATGACACCCAGTGCATTAATCGCTTAGGGTGGTTTAAAATTCGCTGTAGGTTTGTTTAAGCGCGCAGGGTTGTATTGCGCTCGTGTTTTCCTCGGTCATCACATGATGCGTGGTGAGTAAGGTAGGTAAGCCCAGGAGGAGCTCACCTCTTGGTTTAGTCACGCTTTGGTTGGTTAGGTTGTGTACATTTAGGCAAGAGTAGGAGAAATTGGGAACCCTGTGCATATTTGTGCATGCATATGACGCATTAAAGGGTAGGCCTCGCGGAGTGCGCACGGTATAACTCTTGTTTAGGTTACCCAGGGTCTCCACCCTACGTTCTTTAAGAGAACGGGTGGAATTCCTTAAGCTTGCTTGCTTGTACTGAGGTTCAGGAACAGCGGATTATAGGGCAGCCTGAGAAGCGTAGAAGACGTGGAGGCTGTTTTGGCTCCTCAGTCTTGAACCTCAGTCGTTGGCCTTTGCTTTACAGGTGGGAAGGTAAGGGCGATTGGTGCAGTCCCTCTTGGCAGCGCTAAAATATGCTGCGCGGATCACAAAAACAAACAACTGCAGCTCAAACAGGAGTGGTGAGTGCAGTCTGACTGCACTGCCATCCACGCTGTGCACGCACGCCGAGCACGCCCTCCGTCCAAGCCCTGACAGGGAAACGAGTAGTGCCGTCCCTGTTAGGCCACAGCCGCTTAGTAGCGCTGTGTTCTCTTCCTTTCGCACAGGAGGGTAGGTAGGACCCGGGACTTCATTGCCTTCAACTCCCAGTAGAGTGTGTAGGTGTTAGGGTCAGCAAGCCTGGCAGGTGTTGAGCGCAAGTGATGAGTGCTCACCCTGCCTTCGAAGGCTGGTGCTGGCGTTCGTGAGTGTAGTGTAGTGGTGTCTCCTGTGCCGCGTGCTTTTCCACGTGGGCAGGGGAGTGCATTACCTTTTGGCCTCTAGCAAAAATGGGCGTTTTGTATGCCCTTAGCACACTTGGCCACCCCTCCCCTCTAGTAGGTAGGACTTGTGCCGTCTCCCCCCAAGGATAGGCGCCAGCACAGAACTTGGGCGCCATTGGAGTGGTAATAGTAACTGACTAGGACCTTCGGTCCGACATCAGCGAAGCCCGATCTTCAGGAGCCACGCCAGGGAGAGAAGTGAGACACATAGGGGTATGGTAAACCCTGTAAGGAAGGGTAAAACCCCACGGATGTGGACCAGTCAGGGGTACTAACTGTGGGCTCGCTTGTCCCGGAGGAGGGAGGACACACCTTGCCTCATAACACTTTGCTTGTCATCTCCCCCTGGTGTAGTAAGCCACCGTTCTTCGTTGGCTCCCCAAGGTCATTACATCAGGGCAGTCCCCATGCAACACATGGGCAACAAGGCATACAGTCCCTGGCTGGCTGCAAACCTGATAAGTGGCCACCTGGTCCACGCTGGAAACCATAGGCATGGGACTGCAGGGCACAGACAGGGTCAGTGCAGTGCTCAGTAAGCAGTGGTCTGTGAAAAACCAAAGGCCTTCGGCCAGGGAGTGGTTGTCACGGGGGGCTAACGGTCCTGTCCTGCGATGCAATGCGGGGCAACTGTGACAACTGCTCCTACACCCATACACAGGCACGTCTGCACAAGAGTGCTCACTGCACCTGTAAGGTTAGAACACAGGCAGTAGACTGACACAGGGAAATTAGTTTTTCTTTTTACGCTGGGACAGAGTCTCAGCACGGGTTAGTAGCTGCCCCTCGTTGCTCTCAGCAACGTAGGAGCGGAAGATGGGGATGATACTCCCATCTGGTTGTATGAAGGCTAACATGGGTTCCCAGGTCGCCTCAGATAACCCATAGCTATCCCACAGGGTTAGGAATTTCCAGCCCTGTTTATACTCGTGGCGAGCAATACCTGCAACCACGTAATAACCATCGACTGCCATCTCATCGGCAGTCATCTCTTCGAGTTCGTCTGCCTCCTCTGGACTGGCAGCATTCTCTAGGTCTATACGCTCAACCTCACTGTCGCTGAGGTGCCACTCATCCCAGAACAAATCGTCAGGGGAGTGATAGTGCCTCAAGTGTTTAGGTGCACACAGCAGTTCACCACCTAGACGTGGACTGCACCTGACATGGATCCTGGATCCATCTATCCTGATGATACGATAGGGTCCAAAGTAAGGGTCCTGCAGGCAGCTACGTCGCCAGGAGGGTAGGCATGAATGGTGACCCAAAACAAGGTCACCAACCTTGAAGCTGGCAGGTCGCCGTAGGCGGTTCTGTTGGCTCAGTTCACGGTCACGAATGTGTCTCAGGTCAGTCCCAGCCTGGTTAGGCATAGACTGCTTGTGTTCCAGCCAATCTCCCACAGGGCTCTTGAAGTCCTCAGGAAAGGGGGTTTTGAAGAACCAAGCAAGTCGTTATCCATGGAACAGTTCGTGGGGGTCGAAACCCGTAGAAGAGCTCTGCTGTGAGTTCATGGTCAGCACTGCCCAGGGCACTAGGCGTACCCAGTCTTTGTTACGCTCCGTCTCATCAGGATTCTTAGGTTTTGCTCAACCACACGGTTCTGTGTCTCACAGAGAGGGTTAGGGGTGTGGGTACAGGGCACACCTGTGGTTACCTCCAAGTTGAGGGCATTTAGCACTCGTGTGTACCACCCAATGTCACTGCGGATGCGTACATTTTCATCAGAGTGCACCTGCTTAGGTGCTCCATAGGGTTCGGCCGTTGTTCGACCAACATTTTCCACAGTCTGCTCATCTGTGATTTTCTTATTGCAAGGGAACACACAGGTGAGGCGAGATGGGCCACAGGTGACCACTAGGCACCTATCATAGGCGCCGAAGAGTGGTAGGCCGTGGATGAAATCCACATAGAGAAGAGAGTTAGCACAATAGGGTATGGGCAAATCAGTTCCCTATCCCTACTGTTGCTCTGCTTGCTGGCATGACAGCCATAAGCATCCACAATGGTCTGCATACGAGACCTCAGTTCAGTCAGGGTTGGACTAGACTAGAAACACTCACCGAAGAAGTCCGCCCGAGCGATTAGCGCGAGTGTGACCAGAACGGAGATCGGACCACTGTACGCACCCATCCAGTCGTGCCTCAGGCACAACAATACGCTCCTCGTAGAAGAGGTACTGATTGTTTTTATACCACTGGTGCCCGTCAATAACACGGGTTTGAGACCAGTGCTGAGGGTTTGGAGAATTTCTTTATACTCTGACTGATAAGCGGTTAGACTCCAACCCTCCAGGATTCCAGCAGTGCGCATGGACAGGTCAGGTTGGACGTCCATACGCTGAAAAGCCTCTTTGACGAGCGCCTCAGAGCTCTAACCAATATAAGCGCATCGAAGTTATTGTGCGATATATAGTCAGAGAGGTTCATTTTTTATACGGGGGATATGAGGAACTGTCAGCCTGAACTGGCTCAGGTAAGTCCACCACCGTTTTGGTTTTGCTTTCTCTGGTGGTGGGCCCTTCTGAAAGGACTTCAAAGGTTGCTCGTCAGAAAGCCAGACAATAGGGTTAGATCCCAGGAGTCGGGATTGTGATGAAAGCACCAACATACCGGCCAGGAGTTTCCTGGTCATAGGTGCTGTAATTGGAGCGCGCTTGGTTCCATTTCCAATTCTAGTGTCCCATTGGCACCAGCCGCCACTCACTGGTAGGATACTCATGTTTCAACGAGCCATCACGGTTCAGTACACTAGTACGATAATGGCAGTGGGTTAGTTCAGCTGGGTTAAGCTTCTGCCATTGGTAGATCGTTCCACCCCCCCCTACATCACTGGTATCAGTGATCAGGACTATCTCGCCCTTAGGGCGGGGCACTTCCAGGCAGTTGGAGGAGGCAACTTTCTTCTTCAACTCCTGAAAACATTCCTCCTCTCTGGAGGTCCACCTCCAGGGAGTAGGTTTCTTGATTAGGTCAGTGAGGGGGGCAGAGGAATAGGTAAAATGGTGGATGTGACGCCAATAGAAAGTACAGGCGGCCACAGAACTCCTCACGGCGTGTAGACCCTTCTTAGGGTCATCACGAATCTGCATGTCATGTAGGGGCTGCATCTTAGACGCGGCTGGTTTCCACCAGCCATACCCCACGTCGAAACCCAAATATTCCATCTCCTCTTTCATCAACTCACATTTTTCGAGTTTGATTCGGAGATGGTTTTCTTGACAAACAATGAAAAATTCACCGAGGAGAAGGACATGGTCCTCTTGGGCATTAGTACCCAAACTCACATCCTCGATGTGGGCCTCCATTTCCGCACCCTGAGAAATCAACTCTTGTACTAAAGGTCTGCGCCTCAGTATGTACAAAACTTTGTTCATTAGCCTCTGGAAGAGCGCTGGGGCATTAGCCACCCCGAAAGGCATGACCTTCCACTTAAACACACGACCCTTAGGGGTTATCAAAGCCAGCAGCTCCTGAGATGCAGCGGTTAGGTCTACCTGCCAGAAATTACTGCGTTTGTCCATTTTGGTCTTGAACCTGCATTTGGCAATACGCTTCAGGGTATTTTCCATGCTAGGAATACTCCCTAAGTGGTTTCCTGGTTTTCTTGCTTACCTCACCATAGTCAACAACCAGTGTCAGGGCAGTCGACCCTGGTTTAGCAACCAGGAAACAGGGACTGCAGTGAATGGGGGTAGTCCCCCTTCTTATATTCCTCCACGAGGCAAGCATCAATACATTCCTGCATCTCACGCTCGATTTCTTCAACCTGCTCCTGTGCAGCGGGATAGGGACGACGCCTCACTCGCGTCTTTTCCAATTCAGGTTTCAGTTTCAGGTCCATCTGGACCAGTTTTTTACAAGAAAGGGGGGGCGGCCAGGCGCCGAATACCTCCTCATAGGTTACAGCAGTTTCTTCAGTCGGGGGTCAAGGTTAAGACTCTCGATTTTCTGCAGGAAATCCTCCTGAGCATGGAGGTTGCTCTTTCCATGTTCTTTCCTTTTCTGCCGATCAGCAGTTTCGGCAGGTACAGAACCAACGTGCCACTCAGGGGGACTTTGCTCCCCATAGTGCAAAGAATACACCAGGGGTATCTTACGATCAGGCAGTGTATAGGAATAATCGTCCTCCTTAGACCAGATGGAAGATTTCCAGGTCTGTCTGAGTTATTGCAGCCGCTCTTGGCGCTCAATACCTTCGGTCTTTAGGTAGAACAGCCGTCAGAGTCCCTGAGTGTCATGCTCAGACAGTGGCATGTTATTAGAAGCAGACCGCGCTAGAGAGTCAGGACTCCGGGCCAGGGGTTCACCTGTGAGCATAGGCTGAATGTGTAGCACCAGTTTCCCAACGGGGGAAGCAGGTTCTGAGGTTGACTCTAGATCTACCTCCTCCAGCAACAGCTGAGCTAGGAAGGGACTGTGTTTTAGGTCAACACAGCTGGGATCAACAGGAGGGATAGTGCTGGCGATCTCAGACAGTTGGTCGTCAGCATCCTCCTTTACAGCTGCAGGTTCCAGATAGCCATCAGGAGATTCACACCCTGTAAGTGTTGCAAATAGGTGCTCAGGAGATTAATTCTTGAGATCAGAAAGAGTCGGGCCACGATTTTCGGCCATGACCTCTTTCAGTAGCACCTGGTCTAGGTCACACAGGGGTACAGAATTGAGGGATCCATCGACGATGGATAAGAGAGTGGCCCACTCAGGGGCCTGCATAGCTGTGTCTGAGTCCTCTGGCACATAGATGGGACCGTCGGGGAGTTGCACTCTGCCCACATTCATTCGATGTAGCATACGGTGCCCGTAAGCGTGTTCACCAGAGGAGCCCCAGTCAGGGGTGCACATGACAACCCTTCCTCCCTCATAAGCGATTTTGGTTAGAACCTTCGCGAGCAGAGAGAAGGGACAGTTAGCATACGCTAGGCCCATTGCTTTCCAGAGGAAACAGAAAGCGTTGTTCAGATGTTTCGAGCAGTACAACTGCATGGTGTGCTGTTGTTGGCTCGCAAACAATTCCACCTGGATCTTATCCAGGTTTACCTGAAGGGCCGCCAGCCCATTTTCAAGAACGTGACGGGCCGATTGGTATCTTTCAGTACGATAGTTAGTCTTGGATGCGTAGCGCAGCCCAGACTCTTTTCGTCCTGACAGCTCCAAAGGTACGGAGAAGAGCCCAGTGCCAAGGTTGCGGTGCAACGAATGGGGGCGCTGGAGAGACAGCATTTTTACCTGGGGGTTTCTTCGTAGGAAGTCGGTACCAATGACGATGTCAAAGGCGTCGGTGTCCAACACTCTGCAGTGTTTGGTCACAGTTTCATCGCCCAGGCATATAGTCACATCGACCCCCCCGGAGGGATGGATGGTACGCCCATCCCATACTCTAATGGCCTCGGTCTTAGTTTTCTTGAAAGTTTTTAGCAGGCGCCGGGCCACTATGGAAAGTGTTGCACCGGTGTCAAGCACCGCTGGAAAAACTTGATCCCCGTTTTTCACGAGGATCAAGAAAACCAAGTCCTCCTCTTCGAAGCCGCCCCCCTAGTCCTCAGCAGGCATCTTGACAACCATCCCTGCAGCCATGAGGGACTTGGCCATGCAGGCCAGTCGCCCCTTCTTGGAGTTATTCCCCTCAGGGGAAGTGTTATCACCCTGTGGGCGCTTGTTGGGGTCACCTTCGGCAGGAGGGGGAGTAGCAGCGGGCGCTGAGGAGCGCTTCTGGGGGTTAGGGGGTTCACCTTTGCCACCCCCCTTGCCACCTTCTTTACCACCTTTATCCTTATTCTGGGGGTTTCTGTTGGGTGTTTGGTTCTTCTGGCGTTCAGCTTCCTGCCGCTTGAGTTTATCACTCTCGCGTTTCTTTATGTGAGATTCGTCCTCGTAGTGACGGCGTTTGCCACAATAGCCACAGGTGATGGTACACCTGAAATGATCTTGATGGGTCTCAGTTTTCCCGTCCTTGGAGTGCTGCTGACGTTTCATCTGCAGCATACAACTACTGCGGTGGTCACAGTCAGGGGCATGACAAGGTCCCCACTTGTCATTGACAGGTTTACAGTAGAACAGAGGGGGTGTACCTGCATCAGGTTTAACCTCATTCATCGCACGTAGGTTACCCCTTCCTTTACCACCTCCCTGGTTGGCGTCAGCGGGATCTTTCGGCCCTTTCCCTTCGCCACGTTCGGGGGTACGGATACTACCTCAACCCAGGTGCTTCTTGAGGGATTTCTCCGTGTGGGAGTCATTTTGTCTCTCAAGAGCTAGCTCAATCAGCAGGTCCGGCTTTTCCTCTCAGAGGTAGCGCGGCAGTCATCCCACGTACGTTGGGGGATCTTACTCATGAGCCACAGGTGCAGCTCAGTGGCTCCATAGGAGCCCACGTTCATCCGTGAAAACTGATACTCTAGGTCGCACACGTATTCAGAGACTCCGGGAGCATAGGTAGCTCCTCTATCTGTGTGCGCACACTGAGGTCAGTCTCATAGACTGGGAATGTTTTCTCCAGTCTTTGGAGTACCTCTTCCCAGGTTGAACAGGTTTCCACAATCTGTTTCACCTGTTTTTGCAGAAATTCCTTTTAGCATGAGCGTTTCAGCAGTGAGCATTTCGTGGCCACATCCACATGGGATTGGCCAGTGAGCAAAAGAAACTCAGCAAATTCTTCTGCCCATTTGGGCAGGTTTTTCTGGTCAAACTCCGGCACCTCCAGCTGGATGTTCGCCTGGGCAATCGGTCTGCCCATCTTCCCACCCCCCGGGGTTAGGCCAGAAGGGGAAGGAGATACGCCGGCAAGAGATGCCAGGGCTGAGAGCCTCCTTTTCTCAGTCTCCATCACCGGCAAGTCCTGTAGTTCAGCAATTGGGACCGTCCTGGCGGGAGAATGAAAAGGACTGGGGCAAGTGACCTTGGGTAGCAACCTGGACACCCTTGATCTTTTGAGATCATCAGCCAAAGTGCTCAGTCCGGGTGAAGGTGAGAGTAACGCTGGCTTGGGTAAGGGTTCAGGGATACCCAATTTGGCTATGACAGCCTCTGACAGAGCTGTCACATCCAGGTCTTCCGATCCGGTTAGAAGTTTGGCCAAAGGTTCGGCCGTGGGATCCAGAGCCCCATAGGTGGGCTCTGGGCGAAGAGGATCCAGACTCTTTTCAGGAGCCATTGAAGTTATCGGCAGGTCTGGATGCCATGCTCTCGTGTACTCTTGGTCGTCTCGGTAGTGATACTGTATCCGCCATGTCTTCAGATGGCCCAGAAAAAAGGGGGGAGCCCATGTCAGTTTGGGGCGGCGACCCGAGGGCATCAAGAGGTATTTCTCCATCTCCTCCTGCGGTGGACTTGTGGTACTCTCTGTGGAGCATGAACTTGTCCATCCTCCTTCGTAGGTCCTCTTGTTCTTCAGGACCAACTCCAAGAACAGTAGAAGACGAGGCCGGACAGGCCGACCGGGCGATGGAGGCTTCGACACGCCTGCGGAGCCTTTGCAGACTGTCCTCACCATGGGCCGCTAAGGTTTCCATGGTTAATGGGGTTGTTCTGGGCGGATTTGGATTCGCCCTTCTGTGCTCTGGATCTTCCTGAGACCCAGATGCTGCTGTGAGTGGCGGTTCATTCTTTGGGTGGGCTACACTGCCAAGTTGTACTTGTACACTTCTGATCGGCCAGGTTCGGGAGGACAGTTGAGTGGACATGTTCAATGTGCTTTTCAGTGTGCTTCCCTTGTGCTTCTGCTCAGAGTTGGTTCAAAAGGTTCCCAGGGTTTGCCTCTGCTACCGGAAAGATTTTCTTGATTAGTACCCTATAGATTTTGATGAAATCCTGCAGGTTTTTGATGGTGAGATCCCAAAACCAAAGGAGCAAGTAGAGCAAGAACAGGATGTGGATCAAATCAATGAATAGTTTGAAATCCAGTGGAACACAGAAGGGCTGCAGATAGACAAAGCAGGTATAGATACAGAGATTCAATCACAAATGGATAAAACAAAAGTTTTTATGTGAAATCTGGCCTGACTCTGGCCTCCAAGTTAGCATCAAGCACTTCATGTGCACGCTTTTGGATGAAATGGTGTTGGTTAGGAATATAGGGCAAAGGAATTAGGCCAGACACAGATTATGACTCGGCCAAGCAACTGAATTCAGAAACAGTTTAAACGTAGAATCACAATAAGTTGTAGAAACAATTGAATACAGGGGTCTTGGGGTGGGAGACCACTAGGCTTAACCTCCAAGGCCTAAAGCATGAAATGCCTAATTTTTTCGGTATATCCTCCATGAAGGAAGATACCTCCGCTCAGTTGAGCGGTAGGGGTGAACTTCATGGGGGGCTAGGGTTATAACCCTAGTTACTTTGAGAAGATTTACTAAAAGCTTCAAAAGAGTGATAAAAATACTTAGGTTAGTCTTAGCATCAAAAAAGGTTTTTAAGGGGGGCTTGGTCTGGATCAAGCCCTCCAAGAAAGACATGACAGTGACTTTTTCTTACTCCGCTTCCCCGACAACGACAACCTGTGGCCAGCAGCGGTGTGGCAATGCCTCAACCAGTGCGCCAATGAGCACCACCACTACTGCCGCCTCGAACAGGAGCCCACCGACCACCCCAGATGGCGCGACGCCTTGATCCAACGTTCTCACACCACCGGCACGCGGGACCCCCGCCTGAGGCTCGTCCACCCCACGAGGGCTAGGTAGGACGCCCACATTGGCCAACAGGTGACCTCGGACGGCCTGCACCTCCATGTCGGGGGCTACCGCCGTCAGGGCAGCCTGTCCCCCCCCACGCAGGGGGGCGGCATACCACCCGCCGGCGGCCCTTCTGTACATCTTCCGCAACGTACTCGTGGACGGCAAGCATCAGGAACCTAACGCGGATGTGGTGTGGCCCGAGCCTCTATGCCCACGGCCCAACGCGCCGACGCCAGTGTAGTTGGTGACCACAGACGACCAATGCGCCCGAGCGACGGGATAAGCGCATTTCCGGGCCGAGTGGGTGATGATGCAGGTGGGGGCAGGCCAGCCCAGGCCCCGTGGACTCCCCTGCGGCACCGCCCTGCTGGTGGCTATGGAGGTGCCGCACGACCCACACATGGCGTCGCACACACTCGAACCTGGTGGTGCACCAGCGCGGAGGCCCGGCGTGCCTACGGGAGCACGTAACGACACTCCGGTCCTGGGCAAGCACGATCGCCGGGGCTGAAGTCCGACTCCGCGACCACCAAGCAATCTGCCCCGACGACACCAGGGCGCTGAACGTGGACGAACTGACCCCCGGCCACCCCGACGTCCGATGGCACTCTGCCGACCTCAACGCAGGGTGGCACAGCCCCACCGGGTACTACTCGATCCCAGAGGCCTGGGGCCACACCCCCTCCGACCCGTCTGGGGGCGGGCCCTGCAGGCACGCCACCAGTGTGGCTCTCGCCGCCAACCTCACCCGCACGTGGGCAGTGGCCATCTTGGGCACAGTGCCTGACGGGGAGGCGGTGGCCGCCTCCCTCCCCCTGCAGTATGGCATCCGAAGGCCGTGGATCCATACGGTGGACGCTGAAGTCATCCCAAACCTTCTGCAACACGCAGATCGCGAGCAGGCAACGGGAGTTCCTCGCGGGCGCGGCGAAGGTGGTCAACCAGATGCCCCTGCGATGGCTTCAGGATGGCCTGCACGTGCGAGGGCAACACACCCAGCACCCGTTTTGGTTTGCCCGAGCCACCTCCCACCACAGCGACGCCTTACTGCATAGGGGGGACTGGGCAGCGTCCGAGGAAACTCCCCTGCAGAACAAGCCCCCGTGTCCCAGCCATGCCCAGATCATACTCGCCGGTCATGACGGCCACCTCAATCTGTGGCCCCCCACAATGCGGACGCTCAGCGCAGTCACGCAGCAGGCACAGCTGAGCCATGCGCTGGTGCACAGGGGGCACAAACCCCTGGGCGCGACCCACACCACGGTCTGGGTCCACGCCCCGGACCTCACCGCGGCGGCCACCAACCAGCGGGCGCTGCGGGCCAGAGGCGGCCACACGCCGGTGCAGAGCAGGCTCCGCATCCGGAAGGATCAGCTCTCCGGCGTCGCAATCCTCCCGCAGCCGTGCCTCCTCTGCGGCAGCCCGGAGGAGACCCCGGTACACATGCGCGTGGGATGCGTCCCCTCGAGGCTTCTCTGGCCCCACTACCGCGAGGCGGTGCAAGAGGCAGCCCGCCACCTCCCGCCCAGGGACTAGGCTCTGTGGGTGGCCTCATGGGGCTCCGCGGGCGCCGCATGGACAGAAGTCTTCTGCCCTGGGCTGGTGCCCGAGGCAGCAGAAGCGCAGCTCCGCGCAATGGCCCGCTACGACGCGCCTGGAGGGACCTTTGTGGACGTTTTCCTCCACCACATGCTCCGGCTGGGAGACTTTGTGTGGGAGCCCCGCAATCACCGGCTGGAGCAACTCCTCCACTAGCCCCTAAGCGCGGCGGCCCGGGTGCACCGATGGCTCACCTCAACGGGAGGCGACTGCCCCTTTCCCCCCCCGCGCCCTAGCAGGGGCTTTGTGGCCTCCCTCCGCATCGTGAACAGCACCCTGGAATGTCCACGGCGCGAGGACCCCCACCTGTACCGGGACCTGCCGAGGGGTTCCCGAAGCACCTAAATGACGCCCTCTTCTTGCCGTGGATCATCAGGTGCGGCTCCATGACTGCGTGGGAGGCCCGTAAAGTGGGCGTGAAGTGGCCGCGCGAATTGGGCTGGTTGTACGCTGCCACACGTGCGCCGGGGACCCCCGCGCAGGGGTACGCCGCCGTCCCGCTCGAGGGGTGAGGGCCGCACACCCGCCCACGGCCGACCATGATCCGCGGGGCTGGCCCCGACCACCTGTGGGACGCAGCGGCCGAGGGCTGGCTACAGGCGGCCCCGGAGCCACACGTTGGCTGCAATGGGGACGTGTCCTCGCTCATCAGAGCACCCCACCCCCCCCGCCTCGTACTCCACGCCGCCAATGTGCTCCCAGCCACAGAGATACACGCATGGGGACGCAACACGGCCACCATCCGGTGGCTCCCCCCGGAGGGCGGGGCCACCCGGCTCACCGTGGCGCATTTCACAGATGGGGGGCCTACGTACGACGACGCCCTGTCCCGGCTGGGCGACATTCCGGGGCCCTTGCTCCTCATGCTCCCCACCGACCTTGCAGCCGCGCTACGCCGGGAGCTGGACAGCTGCGACAGACTGAGGGTAGGGTGGGAGGCGATCGCGGACGGCACCCTACCGGCCCTCCTCCACCGGGACGTCGCGGACGGGTGCCAGGGGGGTGCTCTGGTGCCCCACCTTGCCGGGCACCACACGTATATGACGACCCCCCCCAACGGGCACCCCTATCCGGCGTGAAATGACCTCATCGCAGCCTTCCACGACCACGGGATCCTCCCTGACGACACGTGGCAGGAGGTCAGGCAGAAGACACTCGGCAGGGACTACCGACGCCGCGTCCGCGCCCGCCTACTAGAGCTCCGGGACCCCCTTCGCCAACGGTGGGACAACCTCTGGCTCCGCAGTCTCGGCCCCTGGTCGCCAGCCTCCCACCTCCCACACACCTGCCACCCCTGCGGAGAATGCGACACGGTGTCCTCCGCCGCGCCAATGGGCGCCAACAGATGCGCGTGGTGCTCCCAGGCGGCCGCGTGCCCCTGGTCCGAACCACCCGCGGGCCCGAGCAGGCGCATCGAAGAGGAGGCTTTGCACCAGCGCATCGGGGACGCGCAAAACCCCTCACACGGCCACGCGGGCCCCGCGGGTGCCGCGCACCTGTCGCACGTGTTCGCGCCCTGACCCCCGCCCGCCGCCGCGCTTTGCGGAGCCCACAGCACCATGCCTCGCCAAAGGGAAAAGGGGCAGGAGCACGCCAGGGCCCGCTGCCGAGCGCAGGAGGCGACCATCCGGAGCCTGGTGGCGGAAGCGGTGACGGAGGCGCACGAGGCGCACGCTGCCGCCCAGCACTACCCGACAGGCAGCGCGAGTACGTTCCTCGGCAAGGCCGCCCTTCCAGCCATCGGCGCCCTGAACGGGGCAGGGGCCCCGAGGGTACTTCCGGCGATGCACCGGATCGTGAACGCCGTCCGGCTGGGGCTCATAGGCCCTGAGACGGCCCTCTACAGGCAATGGATGGAGTGGCGCACATCCAACTGGTCAGGCTGACCCCGGTCCATGGAGGACACCCTGCGGCTGACGGGCGCGTGGTCTGCAACGTCCCTCCACAGCAGCGCTCAAGCCCTGCTGCACGCCCTGAGGACGCGCTGCCCCGGGGACACGGCCCCGTACTTGAACCAGCCGCGGCCACGTACCCGGGAACTGGATGTGGCACTCCTCTTTCTACATCCAGCCGACGAGGACTTGGAAGTGGGTGAAATCACGGTGTTTATGGAAGGCGCGGGCGGGACGCCCACCCAACCCCGCCCAACCAACCCGGTGTACGACGGCACCAAGCCGACCCCCCCGTACGCCGTCGTGTGCGAGACGTTACCCAGGCAGGCCACCTGGTGTCCCGCCCTCCCACCGGCAACGCACGCGCCCCGCGGCTGGGCCAGCCTGCACCTTTCCCCCCCCCCTCTCCAGGACCAGAGGTGCCAATCACAGAGGGCAGGTCCTCTGGCAAGAGCACCCGGACACGCCCCTGCTCCTCCTCATCGTCACAACCCGCGTGGACCCAGAGCGGGGCCTGAAGATCACCCCCAATCCACCTCTACGGGGCAGCGCCTGTGCCCCGCCCCCCCCTCCTGGCAGCCGAGGCGCGGGACGGGGTGGGCGCCTTCCTGCAAACACAGGAGGTCACCGCCGTTACGAGGGGTCCGCCTTGTGCGGCTCTTGCTGGGGTCACCGACTACCCCGGGGGGCCCAGGGCCCTGAGCCCCGCCCCAGACTGGGAGCTGTGGGGCGACGTGTGGGCCGCGTGGCTCACCCGCCTCCCGCCCCAGTGCCGATGGATGACCACCAGCACCTGCCCACACGGGACCATCACCACCGCCAGCCCCCCCTACCCTCCCCCCAACCCCCCTGCGCAGCACTACACGGCACTGCCCACGGCGCACCACTGATGCACTAGAAGGTGGTGGAACGGACACGCCTGCCGCCACGCATGCCTACCAGGATAACAGTGATGTCGGACTCCGATGGCTACCCCCAGCGGGACGACCGCCACCACCGCCAGTCCCGCTCCCGCTCCCCCGTCTCCCCGGGATGCGCGGGGGAGACCATCGCGGAGCGCGAGGAGCGGCGGCTGGCGGACGCCGCGGTGCCGGTCGGGCCACCGGCTGGGCAGCCCCGGGCAGCCCCCGCCGACCCCGAGCCGCTGGCCCAGGAGCCTGCGCCGGCCAACGAGGCAGCCCCCGCCGCTCAGGCCGCGGCCCCTGATACACAGGAAGCTGAGACCGAGGCCCCGGCAAGCCGCACCACGGCCCCGGCCGACCACGCTGCGGCCCTTGGCACGCCGCCAGCGCGGGGGGCGGGCCAAGCGCGGGCCCCGAGCGCCTTGCCGGGGGTTGCCGCAGCCGCAGCGGAGGGCAGGGAGGGCGCCAAGTACCGCGCCCATGCCAACCCAAGCCACATCCACACCAGCACCCACAAGCCGTACCCGCCTAAGGCCGCCTTCCCCGAGGGGCCGTCGCAGCCCGTCTGCCCCCCGGCGCCCACGCGTACGCCGCCAGGCATCACGCTGCCGCAGCTGCGGCGGCAGCAGGACGCCCGGCTCCTGATCGAGGAGGGGGGGGACGGCGCGCAGGCGGGGCAGGGTACCGGCGACGGGAGCGCAGAGCGAGGGACGGGAGGTAACAGGGGGAGCGCCCAAGGACTAACGCAGGGGAAACGCCAGGGCGCACGCGGCAAGGAGCGAGGGCAAGGGCACGGGCAAAGTACCAAGGCCAGCGGCAGCAGAGGCGGGCAGAGCGCGAGCAGCGGACAACAAGACACGGGACACAGTGCGGGGAAAGGGCAAGGGCACCGGAAGGACAGGAGCGCGAGCGGCAGCGCCCGAGGACGGGCGCAAGAACGTGAGCAGGTCGCCAAAGCGGGCGGCAACGGGGCGCGCGGGCGGAGCGGGGTGCGGTCGGCGGACAGGGACACAGCCAAGGACATGGACAAGGACGCGGGAAGGACACGGGCATCGGCGGTGTGGGCAAGGACGCGGGTGACAGAGGAAGGGACCCGCGGCACGGGCCGGAGGGCAAAGGGGCAGAAGTGCGCCCGAGCTGGGGTTTAGGGGCCGGGAGGGGACCCAAGGGCAAGGGGGGAAAGGGCAAAGTAGGCCTCGGGGACAGGCAGGGCGGGGCACCGGGCCACGGGGGGCGGGCAGGGCGTGGGGAGGGGGACGGGGAGCGGGGTGACCCCGCAGCCGGACGTCCAGCCGGTGCGGTGCATCTCTCCCTGTATCCAGCCAATGCCGGCGCACCACACCTACCACAACCGCCACCACCACGCCCACCTCTACATCATCAATCCTGACGCGGGGAACTCGTCCCCCCATACCCCCCCGACCCCCACATCCGCCGGCCCCCCACCTGCACGGCGGTGCCCCGCGCAGCCCCGCGCCCGCGACACCAGAGCCGAGGGCGGAGCCAGCGCGGATGGCCGCTACCCCGGCGGCGAGGGGACATGGCGCGGCGCCGGGCCCCAGGCGGGGCCAGCACGGGGGGCAGAGGGGGCCCAGGACTGGGACCGGGACTGGGACGCGATTCCGGACCCCCTGGGGGGCGAGGCCCTCCCCCTGGTGATGGAGGTGTACGGGTGGCTGGGCTGGGCCCGCTCAGGGACCACCAGGGGGATGAGGAACCGGCCCTTTGATGCCGTGCTCCTCCGGAGGGACGAGGAGAACCAGGAGGTGCCCCCGAGGGGGGGGGTGGGTAGCCCAGGAGGACCAAGAGAGGGTCCTCCGGGCCGTGATTCGGGCAGGGTGGCCCGACAGGGAGCCAACGTGGCCGGCTTTCCTGGATGGGGGGGCGCTGCTCCGCGTCACGGACGCGGAGGCCAACAACTGGCTCCCCGGGGCCCTGCGCACCGCCCTCACCCACTGGCGCTACCGCCGGCGGAACACGCCGCCGCCGGAGCCCCAGCCCCCACACAAGCGGCGGCACAGGTGACAGCCGCGCCCGGGGGCGATGGTCCTGGGCGGTGGGCACAGGGGGTTGGGCAAAGACCAGCAACACCGGACACCACCGCAGCAGGCCCGGGCCCCCCGACACAGAGCGCCCTCTCCACCCTCCTGCCGTTAGCGCAACGGAGGGACGCGCGCCGCCCCCAGTAGGGGAGAGGACGGGAGCCACGAGCGCGCAGAAGCGCACGGCGTGGAGACCAAACTGCCCCGCAAACCGCTAATGACTAACCGCTGACCCCGATCGCCACCCCGAGCACCCGCCAGCCCTCCCCCCCCCCCCCAATTCGGTACCGCGCCGCGAGGCGACAGCAGCGAGCGGAGCGGGGGGGCCGAGGGTGAGGGCCCGCACGACGGCCTAGCACCCAGAGGATGGAGGGGAGCAGGAGGGGAGTGCGCTTCCCCCCGTCAACGGCTGGTCCCCCGGAGCCAGTACCACCAGGCCGCCCCCCTGCAGCTACCGGGGAGCAGCACCAGGCGACCAGAGAGGGACAGCGGGGAGACCCCTCCCCCTCCCCCCCTTCCCCCCTCCGACCCACGGACAGCCCAAGGCCGGCCAGGGGGACGGCGGCCCCGCATCCCCCCCGCTGGGCCAGGGGGGAGACCCCCCCCCTGAGAGTGCTGCAACATCCAGGGAGGGGCGCCACTGCCGCGGTACGCGCTGCTGTACGCCGCGTGCCTCCAGTCAGCCGCCCGCCCACTCCCGCAGTACCCGCAGCAGGCCGGCAGCCCTGCGCCGGCACGCAAGGGCACCCCCTGGGCCGTGCCAGGATGGCGGCACGCGGACCAGTGCCGTGTGGAGGGCTGCACAATGACGAAGCGACCCGCCTTGGTGCCCGCCCGGGGAGGGCGGAGAAACGGACCGCAGCAGAGCGATCTTCCCGCTCCCCCGCCCTGCGGGGCCCCCCGGCCGAGCCCCCGAGGGGGGGCGGCGCACCAACCCCCCCCCCCCCCCGCCAGATTGACCCGCGAGCGGCTGGCCAGACGGCGCCCGGCGCCCGGGACTGCCAAACAGCCCGGGCCGAACATGCAGCAGGGTCGCATGCGCGGCGCCACGTCGCCGGCCATGAAGGGCAGCAAGGGCCGGGGGCCACAGACCACCCCCCCAGAGGAGGGTGGCGAGGAACCACGGCGCGACCCCCCCCTCTCCCCCCCACCTCCCCCCCTGCTGCCCGTGGGATGCCGGAGTCGGGCTACCGTGGCGCCGGCCTTCTACCCACCCCAAGGCCAGGGGGAAGTCCCCCCTCCCCCTGAAAGGGCCGCCACGCCTGGGCGGGGAACGCCGCCAAGCCAGTACGCCACGCGCCCCCACGCCCGCACCCGCCTGCTCCCACAGAGACCGCAACAGGCAGGCGCACCCGCGCCAGCAAGCAGGGGCGCCACACCGACCACAACCAGGATCAATTCGCGAACACCAATCGGAGCAGTCTGGAGGCCACGCCCTCCATGAACTGAGCGACGCCAATAACACCCGCTTTGGTGCCTGCCCAGGGAAGGCAGAGCGACGGACTGAGGTAGAGCGACGCCCCCGCTTGGGGCCCCCCGCCACGACTCCGGGAAGGACAGCACACAGGCCGTCCCCCCCCCCCCCCCGGGCCCCCCCGGCGCTGGAATGCCCCGGACGCGCAGGCCCGCCCGTAAGGGGGCACACAACCGCATGCAAGGTGAGTGGGGAACAGAACCGGGCCACCCCCTCCCAAGCAAGCCAGACAGCGCACAAGACCGAGGCAGGAAACGCGGAGGGGCACGGACCCCATGGAACGGCCCTACCGGCGCCCTGCACCGGAACCGCGCGAGGTGCGCGCGCCACACAGACCCGGGGAGAGAGGAAGGGCGCGGACGCCGCGAGAGCAAGTGCGCACACACACGCAAAGGACAGGCGGGGTATACCAGAAGGGCAACAGGACCAAACCCGCGGAACGCACAGACCACATGGAGTGGCGTACCAGCGGGCGAGGGTAAGGGACACCCTGACGGGACGATCCGCCACACGCAGCGCGGCGAACGCGGGACGGGAGAGGAAGAACGGAGAAAAAACAAAACCCGGCGCCGGCCCTGGCCCTCCAGACCTGCCGCGAGCGCCGCGCACACACGAACAGGGCACTGCACCCGCCAAGGCAGTAGTGGCGCACTGAGCCACGCACCAGCCCCGCAGCTAGGCAGCCTCCGCGCCAGCCCTAAGGGGTCCCACTGGCGACAGGCCAGTAGCACAGGCCCGGCGGCGCTGGTACCCGGGGGGCTACGCGGTGGGTAAGTGCCTGCAGCTACGGTTGCTAAGTGATGCACTGACCGCGGAGTGGCGAGAAGGGGAAGCCGGGGAGGGACAGGGCTGCGAGCCCCGTGAGCCCGGGGTAGTCCGCCACCAGGCAGGAGGTGTGTCATGAAGGGCCCTCCACTAGGTCCCGGTGGGGAGGATATCATCTGGCCCGACCAGGTGGCCCCCCGGGGCCGAAAGGCGTCTGGTACCCGAAACCTCAAACCTCAAACCTCAATACCCAACAGCCGCACGACCCACCGCCGCAGCCGGGCACGTACGGCAATGCGGCGGTGGCCAGGATGATGGCCGGCACCACAGCTCCTCCTCCTCCACCTGGAGAACCGCGACCATCACAACCCTCCCGCCCCGATCGCGCGCCACAGCAGCAACCAGGGCCACAAATGTGTGCGCTCTGGCCCCATCGGGGGTGGACACGCCACAAAGCCCAACGTCCTCCACGTCCTCCAGCCCGTCCACCTCCACCCCCGACGCAACCATCAACTCACCACACCGACCGCAGGCCAGCGACGCCATGCAGACTACGGGCGTTTCGGCACCATCGGGGGCCGGCACGCCACGGAGACCCCGACAAGAACGTGCATCTAAAAGGGCGGGTGGCCGAATGCAGACACAACGCCACGCAGCCACAGCGGTCAGGGAGCAGCGGGCGTCACCTGCCTGGAGGGGAGCCAGTAGGCACCCGACCCAAGCAACCTCTTGGCACCCCACACCCGCAAATGGGCCCAGCCCCGGGCTGCACAGGCGACCCAGCTCCATAACCACAAACACCACCCGACGCGTCCACACGTGGCCGCCAGCCAGCAGCCCACCAGGCAGCGGCGACACAGGCCCATCTGGAGCCCCGCCCACACCACGACACACCAATCTGGCCGACAGAGAGCCCAACACACGCGCTACTCAAAGGCCCCCCCACACAGACGTGTACCGCTACCCCGACCGACACCATCAACGCCCGGCCCCTCGGCACCGTACGCCCCCACGCCCACAACCCCACCGAGAGCCCCAGTTCCCAGGCTCCGGCGACACTCAGCGCATCGGCCCCGGGGGGCCATCCGCCGACCCGGCACAAGCCGAGCCGGCATCCCAACTGCACCAAAACCCACCAGCCGGGCCGGCAGTACGGCCCACATAAACGCCATCCCGCAGTCGCCCGGCCTCCAACCCGGGCCCGGACCAAGACCCGGACCCCACGCCCGCCACCCCCCCGGCTGACACCCCGCGGTCCACCGATTCGGGAAGCCAGCCCGGGCCGACGCCCTTGCCGGAAGGCCACATCCGAGAGGTGGCGCAACCGGCGGGCGGCGCAGCCACGCCACCCGCAGCCACAACGCGGGGAGCCCACGATGGATGCCACGGAGGAAATCGGTGGACCCCCGCAGCGGACAGAAGCGCCACCGCCAGCGGCGCACCTACCCGCCCGGGGACCACCCCACACGGAGATACCTAGCGGGGGGGCGGACCAGCCGGAAAACCAGTGTGCCAGCCCGCCGGACATGGCGGCAAGCGGAAGCGACGAGGCACCGAACGCTGGCCAACCTGGTACTGGACCTGACGAACCAGTGCCGGATGCCGAGTATGCCGCCGCCCCCTCCCCACCAACCGCAGGGTTGCGTGGACGCCGTCCCCTTCGCAACCCCCGTCCATCACGTCCACGCAAGCGCGCCGGGGAAGGCGCCACCACGGGGCCTGGCCGGAGCCTGCGCAAAGTCCGGCGCCCGGGAAACCACACCTGACACGCCCCAGCGCGCAGCCGACAGGGAAACGTCGCCCGGCGCGCCCAACCCCGACGATGACTCTTTCGATGCCTTCATGGAGTCCTGCAGCAGTGACCCCCACGCAGACGCAACACCGGCTGTGCCGCGCATCCGCCCGGAGCCACGACGCGACCATACAGAGGGCACACCCCTCACGGTGTCACGCCCGGCACACCTCTAGCGGGATCAAACCGCCCTGGGGAAAACTGAGCATGCTACCGCCGCGGATGACGGGCCTGCGACGGCCAGCGGGGCAGCCGACCAGGCCCCGGATGAGCGCAGCGCCCCAGGGAGCGGGATGCGTGTGGAAGTGGGCACACACACCGCTAGCGAGCCTACCGGCCAGCCACCAGGGACCACCCCGTCCTGGGGGCGGGGGCATCTGGACTACGCGCGCTCGGAAGGCGATGCCCGCCACCCCGGCGCCCACGCGGAACAGGCTGCGGCCCAAGACCTGGGCTCATGGATCGACAGGCTCACCACAAGGGAGCAGCTAGCCCTGGCGGTCAGCATCTGATGGCTCCTTACTTTGCGGTCCCGCCACCTCAAGGAGGGAACCCGCAGCATGGCAGACATCACCTTCGGCCATCGGACGGGGCTCACGCCCCCGGCAACCATGGACCAGCCCGGCCAATGGCACTATGTGGCCACCCGGCTCATGGCGCATATGGGGGCCAACAGCCCGGACGAGATGAATGGGCTACACTAGTGGCACCAACGCGCAGCCCTGCGCATCCGTACAGCCATGTAAAGGCACAACATCTGGGACATCCCTGGATCCCCGGGCTACCAGGGGCACGCCTCAGGCCACTGGCGACCACGGTGCCAAGAGGTCCCGGAGCCCCCAGGGCACGCGGCACGCAGTCACTCCCCAGGACGCAACCAGGGGCCACCACCCGGGGCTGGGTTCCCCCTCTGGCACGTACAGAAGCCCCCTCTGACCGTTCGCCCCGCGGAGGGACGAAGGCAGTCCTCACACCTCAGGGGTGAAAGGCGGCACGCCAGAGCGGCAGCAGGGACACGGAACCCTGGCCGCTCCCGGCGCCGCAGCCGCACGCCGCCTTCCACGAGGATATGGACAGAGGCCATGGAGGTCTCAACGACCTCAACGCCCAACGGACATCATCTGCCACCGATCCCCCACGCTGGTCCAAGAGGCCCCGCACCGAACGGGCGCAAATCCCCAGCATTCCCACGCCAGCCGAGCGAGAGCGATAGACAGCGCTTCACACGGAGCCCCAGCGGACAGCAGACGGAACCCCGAGCTCGTCTGCCGCCTCCCTCCCTGGGTCGGCAGCCGGCCCGCTGCCGGGGGGACAGCACGCCGCGGACACACGGCCAAGGGGACCCGCGGCCGACCAACGGCCTGCACAGGGGGGGGGGGCACAACCCCCCCAGCGCCCCCCCCCCCGCGAGCGAGGCGCGGTGACACCGGTCCCGGACACGGGCAACGGCCACCCGACCAACTGGGCCCATACACCACGGGGTTCCCCACCCCAGCT
The DNA here is from genome assembly GCA_964036045.1 of Eutreptiella sp. 'Long Island Sound 2002'. Taxonomy (NCBI): domain Eukaryota; phylum Euglenozoa; class Euglenophyceae; order Eutreptiales; family Eutreptiaceae; genus Eutreptiella; species Eutreptiella sp. 'Long Island Sound 2002'. The sequence goes on along the minus strand of OZ038379.1, from coordinate 92,032,947 downwards.
GCCACACAGCCAAACCGCCGGGGCGCGGAGGACGCACCATGACAACGGGAGCACAACGCGAGCGGCCCAGGAGCGCACGAAGAAATGACAGAGACCTCGGACCCTCATTAGTCCGGTGTCTCAGTGCCCACCGCGCGGGCCTTGTTCCATGCCCCAGCAACAGAAGCCCTCCATGGGGAACGTGCCTGTGGGACACCCTAGCATCACCCCAGGGCACCCCTCCCTGGCTGACGCCACACCGGACCAGGACTGGGAGACCATGCCCCCCCCACACTCCAGACCACCGCAACAGAGGAACACGGACCCTCGAGAGGGCTGGTGGCAGCCCTCCGGGAACACCTCCAGGACCTCAACCCGAACAGGCTCTTCGCCGCCGTCCCCCTGCCGCACGCCGCAACAACCGACATCTTTGTGCAGCAGCTCCAGGCGCTCGCCACCCCCGGGATGCAGATCACGGACGACCCTGTTGACGCGTGGATCTGGTGATTCAACACCCATCAGCCGGACCAGGGAGGCATATGGGTCCCACACCTGGGCTGGGCACACACGTTCATAGCGCCACCGACAGACCCCAGGCCCGCGCCCAGCGCCGGGGGCCGGGATCGGGCCGCCCCGCCACCGAGAGCGGAAACCCTCAACATCCCACCGTACAAAGACCTGGCGGAATGGGAAAGCAGGACAGCCTGCAATAGGGGGCGCAACCTCAAGAGCATGGTGGAGCGGTACCCGGAGACGGCACGCGCAGCGCCCCCACCACGTGAAGGTGACCCCAGCACCATCGCCATGATAGAGTTGGAACTGGCCACTACTACCAAATGCGGATCACTCCGCACCCGCAGAAGCGCCACTGGAGCCTGGAAGCCGTGGACTCCATGCTGCCGGCGAACGCAGCCCTGCCGAAAAGCCCCACCCCCCTGCCCAACGACCAGCCCCCGGACCCCCTGACGGCCATCATGTCGGGGGCAGCCGGCACCTGGCACTCAGGCCATGCCCTCTACTGCCCCTGGCGGTGGGCGCAGCGCCACCGGTCGCACACCAGGGACTGGACGGCGACGTTGAGGTTCCACCTGGACAGCCGGCAGCAGGTGGAGGCTATCCCCCAGCATGATCGGACGGCAGAGACCCCCACAGCGACCAACCTGTGCCCCGTCTTCGCGATCCACCAGATCCGGGCGCTGGCGATGGGCGGGCAACTGCAGCCCGCCATCCGCACTGAGCCGAAGCCCAGGCAGCACACGCGGCCCTTGTGCAGGAGATCCTCAGTGCCCTCCGCAGCGCCCTCGTACAGCGCGTGGAGAACCCCCAAGGGCACTGAACAGCCGCGAGGGGAAACCAGGAACACCCCCCCATGAACACGCGGGGGGACACCATCGGGACCGCCCCGCCCCGCCCGACGCAGCACACGCGTGCCCTGCCCACCGCGGCTGATCACTGGGGTGCAACGACTATAAACAGCCGCGCACATGCGGCGCAAATCCCACACCGGCCACCGGCAGATGAGGAGACGACACGGCAACCCCAGGATCACCTTGTCTCACCGGTGGCCCCGACGATGAAGGTCAAACCAGCGGCTGCGGGACTGGCCGTAAACCGCGACGACCCCAGGCAAGCCGACCTTGCCCAGAAGGACCCCCTCGTACAAGCCGACACCGCGCGACCGCGCAACACACTAGACCAACGCATGCCAGCGAGAAAGGCATGGAACTGCCCGGCTCATGCAGCGGACACCCAACTAATGCAGGCTAGCCTTGGCAGCCCTACGGCCCATTATGTCGAGCACAAACACTGACTCAAGGAACCCGCCGAACCCCAACGAATGCCTTCCGCATCTCCCGGGCGGGGGCCACGCTCTCCGGACCCCCGCAATCCCTCAACGTCAGAGAAGAGGACGGGGCCCGTCACGGGCCTGTCCTTCCGGCTAACCTTCCTCTCCCACAAGCCGGGCACACGATGGGCCGGGCCAAGGCGGCAGCCAAACACACGGGACCCACGGGCTCGCCGATGACCACGGGAATGTTATCAAGAGGTCAGCAAGAACGTTACTTTCCAGGGCGAGGGTCAAGGGATACGTGCGCCACTGGAGCCAACACGCACCTCCTCCGAGAAAGTTAAACGACTGGGGCGCTGGGGGGGTTTCGACACATGTAACCTGCGAAAATGGTGCGAGGGACAGATTCCCCGCAGCCCAGGAAGCTAACAGCGTCAAGGAGCAAGAGGGGGGCCTCCACACTGACCAGCATTCCTTTTTCCTCCTGACCCCTACCAGGAACACGCAAGGGGCCAAGAGCTCACCGCGCGGGACCCACAAGCCCACCGGCTCCTGCCGGCAAACACGGGAGTGTTGCGCCAAGCCCAGTACGCCGCTCCAGACGGGACACCCCAACACCAGAGCACGAGCCAGGCCACGCTAACCTCCGGAAACTGCACTGAGGCAACAACACGCACGCCACCGGACCCGCAAGACACGGCACGATACGGCACACGACAGGCCTGCAGACACAAGCACGAGCACCGCACCACCGAGCAAGCGCAGCGTCCTGGGGCTCCCATGGGGAGCATGGGGATGCACTGAGGGGGACCGAAGGGGCCTTGCCACCGACGGGGGCGTACATATGATCGGCACAAGCGAAGCTGAGAGGACAGCCCAAGGGCACTTCGAAATACCAGGTGATGGGTTGTGCGTGTAAGGATGCCTCCAGGGCGGGACCGGGCATGTCGTACCGAATTTCAACCATTTTCTCAGCTTGTCGTGCCAAATGTCGCTACGCTTCCCCCCCTGAGGACACGCTCAGCCATGAGGGGGCGACGCACTGTCAAAATGTACCATACCGGCTCAACGCAACTGGAACAACCGGAACCGACCCTACACGGTCACCACGGCCCAACGCATCCGACGGCAGGACGAGCCGACCATTTCGCGGCGAAGACGACGGCATACCGACCAAAGTACTGGCAACAACAAAACAACCACACGGGCGGACGTCCCGAAACCGGATAAACCACAAAAAAACCCGCCTGACGGGGAACACATGACGTAGGGGACAGCTACAGCAACCAGACACGGGCAGCCGGGCCCATACAAACCACCACACAACCCCGGACGGGCCGACCACTGGCGGCCACCAGACCGGCGAACCAACACCGGGCACCGGGCGCGCCCCGGTCGCAACACATCCACCACACCAGACAGGCCGGCCACGGCAAACCACAGGACAAACCGAGAAGACAACAAAGACAACATCCGGCTACATTGGCGCGGGCTGCAGCGCAATCAACCCCACGACGCACAGGCCGACCATAAGGCTGCTGACACAACCGGGTACCGACCAAACTGCTGCAGAAAAACGACCCGACAATGAACAGGCCGCACGCAAGCCACCCAACACCCAACCGACCAGGCATGCAAGGGTCGAAACGGGAACGGCGTCCCATGTGTTGGCGACAACATGCTGCGCCATGCCCGCCGGCGACCATACCCAGGAACGCACCACAAAGCCGAGATTCAGCCATTCGACAACCGACAAACAAACCAAAACGACCTACTTCGGGCCCCAACCCCAAGGCCACAACTACTCACCATAACGGGCTGCGCACACGCAGACCCTCGCACGAAGCAGCCCACTGCACACACATTGTCTACACGACAGCCTAGGACGCGACAGCGCTAGCAGCAGCAGAGAGAACCCAACGATGAACAAGCTGACCATAAGGCGGCTAACACGCCCAAGCACCAACCAAACAGCTGCGGCAACGACAACACGACCATAAACAGACCACACGCAAGCCGGCCAACATCGAACCAGCCGGACATGCAAGGGTCAATACAGGAACGGCGTCCCACGGGTCGGCGACACCACGGTGAGCCAGGCCCGCCGAGGACCATACCCAAGGACACGACAACACACCGCAACTCTACCATTACACAACCGACGAACCTACGGCAACGAACTACTTCAAACCCCCGGCCCCCCGGGAGAGCGCAAGCTCGACAGAGTAAAGAGGCGTGAGTGTGCGAGTCCCGTAGCACTTGCTTCTTCAAGTCGCCTCACGCCTACTGAAAACCAACCCAGGTGGGGGTGCCTGCAGGACAGGGCCTATGGCCTGGCTCCGAGCCCCTGGGCCGCAGAATCCGGGGGTTGATGAGGATGTGCGATGGCACCCTCCCCAACGTATCATCCGCCCAAAGGAGAGGAATGTGAGACTTTGGTCGAACCTGGTTTACCTCTCTGGGCAGAACCCGCCGTAGGGTACTGCTGGCAGCGACCGCGCCCCTTCCCCATGTGGGGGAGCCGCTTCGTGGCGGCAGCTGGGCCGTGGGTGGGTGAGCAAAAGCCCCTTGGTAAGACCCCCCTGCGGGGCAACCCCAGTCCCGAGATGACGTACCTACCTGCCTACTGTCGAAAGGACTAAGACAAGTTTCCATTGGAGAGCAGCTGATGCCTCTGCAGCTCTTCACGTCCATGGTAAGCAGTTCTACCACAGGAAGAATGGTAGGGGGGGGGGGACTTATTAAGATCAGAAAGCCCCGTTTTTGTTTTAGGTGCCGCCTCGAGAGCACTCAAGTCTGGGTGTTCTTCGCCTGCACCCACAACCTGTGTTGGCACCTCCACATTCTGATCGAGACCAGGCTTAGGAGCTGCAAAGCGTGGGGGCAAACCTCGCTCCGCGCATATTGGTTCGGGAGACATGCCGAGTGGAGGGGGCCCTCGCTCTACGCACAGAGGCGTCTTCGAGGGTGTCATACCGAGTCGGTTTCCGACACCGACGTGCGGGTCGACGCAGCGCATTTGCCATCAGGTTTTTGAAACTCCTCTTCCCACGTCATTCCAAACATTGGGCCCATCATCGTCTCCTTCCCTTGTCCCTTCCTCAATGCCTTGACTTTAGCATCGGCGCAACTTCTGAAATGCAGGAATAGGAGCGGTTTCTGAAGAGGGAGGGGATGACCTTTCCGACATTGCGAGACAGTTTTAAAAGAATTCTTTCAACTCTTTGTTGTGCCTCTTCTGCTGCTTGCTGCTGCTGTAGGGTTCCCGCTGATTGTTTTTGATGAAGACAATGTTTTGTTATTGAAATACAAACACACCAGGGTAACCCAATGCCAGAGATAAGCAAGTAGATTTCAAAATAGGATCAAAGCATAGAAGGGCTGCAGTCAAATGAGTTAGATGCAAAGAGATATCAGCAAACAAAAGTCACAGTAACTACAGCGGATAGACAATCGATGCAACTCGGAAGTTTTTTACAAAGATTGAGGAAAACAGATTGGAAAACTGCCCCAAGGGCTCAATCTCTCCATCGTGCCATCTTTGGGATGTGCACTCTTTGCTTCTGGTCCCATAGGTGCTGGGGAGGCATGGCTTGTGGCGCTGAGGTCACTACCATGTCACAGGGGAACGTCCTACTTAGCTAGGCTGACTGGGTATTGAACCCAGGACCTCTCAAAAAGAGGTACCCCAGCCCCTAGGGTGCAAACCACTAGGATAGCTAAGATTTCATGAGAAAACATAGATAAATTCATAGGCTCTGCCTCAGTATATGAGTGCCTCAGTCAACTCAGGAAAAGATGTTTTAGTTCACATTGCTTGGGGATTAAGGGGTCCACACTACATCCTAATTTAGTGTACGGTTCTATAGATCAAAATGTGTTATCACCCATTTTGGTTTGGCCAATACTAAGATAAAAATGCAAGAGTGCTCACAGCACCCTTAATACAACTAAACTATACCCTAAAGCATTGGAAAGGCACTTTTACTTACTCCCCCCTTGTGCTGTGGTGGCCACCAGTGTCGCATTTTCAGGAAAAAGGGATTTTATTCTTGGCCTTTCCTTGGTTTCCACACCTACTTTACAATACCTATAGCTTCCCTAACACTGGAAAAGAGCGCTTTACCATGCCCAGCGACTCTTGCTGCATTCTTCATGACAATTTCCAACAGAAAAAGCAGCGCTCATGGCGCTGCAGGGGTTCCTGTGGCTTGGTTGGGTTGGATTAGGGTATGCAAAGACATATGCATATGCATCCTTCCCTCCAAGCTGCAGCGCGACACAACCCAACGCAAGACTCTTATTGGACACTCGCACTGAGTCTCTTGAAACCTGCTGGCGACACCTGTCCTGGTGTTAGGGCGTGGGGGCGACGAGAAAAATTAAATTGTCCCTTGGTGGGGTTTTGGGTTCCCGTCAGTCTCCTGGCTGCTGCTTTCGGGCCAGAACTGCGGCCTACTCAGCCACGCGTGGCGAGGATATCTGCACAGAGAGATATGGGAGGAAGAGGGACGAATCCACGCAAACGCGAAGCGACAACACCCAAATCCGTCAAATGACGGCCTAGAATTTTTCTGAAAACACACACCTCACCGGAATCCCATAGTACATCAGATGCACATTTCTATGGAAATTGGGGTCATCTCCTGATTTTTTAAATCAGGAAATTCCCACGCATAAAATCACAGCTCGCCGGAGCGCATCCTAACCAGGCTCCGGAAAACAAAGAATTGATAAGATTACAGACGTCTGTCACGCGTAATGAAGACAATGACGAGACACACATAAATAAATAAACATCGAGATTCCTCCCACACTGACAGAAAGAATCAAAAATCAAAGACTTCAAGAATCAACAAAAAGACTTCAATGAATCACGTATAAACCACAGGTGTGCTCGTCTCGTATGCAGCATGCACATAGCTCGTCTCGTGTCTCCGTGTCCGAGCCGTGTAGCACCGCTTACGCACGATAGAGGGATAGAGTAGGAGACTGCAGATGATTAGAGGAAAGTTCAGGGTAATTAGACATACACACATATGCATAGCGTTTTGTTTCGTCTCCTCCACACTTGCTTTCGCTTTCTAGCGGTGAGTAAGGTAGGTAAGCCCAGGGGGGACCACCCCCTGGTGGAGTTTCTGTTCGATTGTCAGTAAGATTAAGTATGATCTGGACAAAACCTGAAGAAATAAGAACAACCCGTGCATGCTCGTGCATTCTCGCAAGCAATAAAGGGTAGGCCACGCGTACTGCGCATGGTAAACCTTGTTTAGGTTACCCAGGGGCTCCACCCTACGTTCTTTAAGAGAACGGGTGGAGTTCCTTAAGCTTGCTTGCTTGACAGGGCAGTTTGGGAACAGCGTAGTATAGGGCTACCTGAGAAGCGTATAACACGTGGAGGTAGTCTTGGTTCCTCAGTCTCAAACTGTCCTTCATTTGCCTCTGCTTTACAGGTGGCAAGGTCAGGGCAATTGGTGCAGCAGCGATTTCTTTCTGCCCTGCTAAACAAGGGCGCTCAACACACCAAACAAATAACTCCGCCTCTGCCTGTGTCAGAGCAGGGAGTCCGACTCCATCGACATCTGCGCCGTGCACGCCAAGAGAGCACTCCTTCCCTCCAAGCCCTTGCAAGAAAAACGCGTTGTGGCGTCCCTGTTAGGCCACAGACGCTTAGTACCTCTGTGTTCTGTTGCCATCTCACAGGTGAGCCATTAGGGCTCGTGACCTCTTCATCAACATCACGGAGTAGAGCGTGCGTGTAGGAGTGGTAGTCCTGAGTGGGGGCTTCAGCCAGGTGAGCAAGTGCTCGCCCACCAAGGTTGGTGCCACTGTAGAGTGTGTAGTACCTGTAGTGCGTGTGTCACTCTCCCACCCGTTTCCTGCAGTTTTAGCGGGGTTGGTGGGCAATGGTAGTGGTTAGTCTAGGTTTTGGCCTTCATAGCAAACAGGCGTTTTCATGCCTTCATAGGTTTTGGCCAGCCCTGCCCTGTAGTTGGCAGGTAGGTACGAAGAACAATACCTGGACTCGTGTGCTGGGTATTCCCCGCAGGTTTTGCGCCAGCACAGAAACCGGGCGCTTAGGAGCGGAGAGACCCGGGGCGTACCCCGTGGCACCAGTAAGACATCCGCTGCGTTTAGCAAGCGTGCAGACTTGGGTATAATTAGGACACCATTTCTGCGGCTTGCTCTCAGGACCCTAGGAAAAGCACACTCACACGTACGCTTAGGCAGTTAAGGGTAAGGTTCAGTCCCTAGCTTGAGTCTTGGAGGCGAGCGTCTCAGCGAGCCTCACCAACTCACCAAGGTTGTTCTGCGACACGTTGTCTACCAGAACTGAGTTTGGGCGTCCCTCAGGTAGAACAAACGCTGAGAAGGGCTCCCAGGTGGCCTCTTCGACTCCAAACCCTTCCCAGAGGGTGAGGAAGCGCCAACCCTGGCGATAGCCGTGGCGTAGTATAGACTTCACCAGGTAGAAGCCTTTCTTAGCCATCTCCTCGGCGTTCATGTCGGGGAGGTCCCCTTCAACTTCCATAGGGCTGGCAGCCCCCTGTAGGTCCAGAGCGGCGATCTCCTGGTCGTTCAGCTCCCACGCCTCCCCACATAGGTCTTCAGGATCATAGTAGCGCTTCAGGTGCTGAGCAGCGCACACCAGGGTCCCCGCTAGTCAGAAAGAACACCGCACTGTGATACGGTGTCCATCCACAGATAGAATCTTGTAGGGCCCGAAGTAGGGGTCATCGCTGGTAGAGCGTGGCCAGGCGGGTAGTCGGCTGTGGTGCACCAGCACCCAGTCCCCCTCTTGATAGGAAGCAGGCACCCAGTGCTTGTTCTTCTTGTTCCACTGACGCTCCCTCACTCTCTGGAGCATAGCCTTGGCCTTGTCGACCTTCGCTTCTTGCTCCTGGACCCAGTTACCCACAGAAGAATGGGTATGCTCTGGATACGGAGCATGTGAGAACCACGCCGGGCGTCCCAGGAATAGCTCATGGGGCGAGTAGCCAGTCGCCGAACTCTCTTGGGAGTTCATCATCAAGGATATGACAGGGAATAGTCTCACCCAGTCTCTGGTGCGCTCAGTTTTGCACCATATCCTTACATTCTCCGTGAGGACACGAATCTGTCGCTCACATAGGGGGTTGCTCGTGTGAGAGTAGGAGATCCCCTTAGACACCTGGACATTGAGGGATCTCAGGACCCTCTTGTACCAGCCGGTATCTGAGCGTACTAGTACGTCCTCATTGGAGTTGATCTCCTTGGGCGCCCCATAGACACAAAACCGCTCCTCCAGGAGTATCTTGATAGTCTCCTCTCCGGTAATGTGCTTGGTACATGGGAACACCCTGGTAAACCTGGTCAACCCACAGGTCAGCACGAGGGCAAACTTGTAGCCCCGAAACTTCGGCATATCCGTGTAGTCCACATAGAGAACACTGTTAGCACAGTGGGGAACCTGCAGGGTCGAGTAGAGACCCCTGTCCCTGATATCCCCGGGTTTGCAGGACCTACACGGGCACTTGTCCACGATAGGCTGGAGGGTCTTCCGCAGTTGGTCATCAGTCCACGTAGTGTGGAACCACCGCTTGAATAGCCTCAGGGTACCGTCAGCACCCACATGACCACTGGACTCATGGGTCCACTTCAGTAGCGCTGGGACTCTGTCACTGGGTACCACGACGCGGTCCTCGTGCCAGAGGTAGCTCTTGTCCCTCTTCCACTGCTTTTGGTTGACCAGGAGGTGTTCAAGGCGCTTCTCCGGGCGCTTACAGATATCCCGAAACTCTTTCAGGTATTCCGCTGGTGCAGTCCATCTAGGGGTCGTATCATAGTCATGTTGAGGTCCAAGTGTATGTCCATACGGCTGAACGCCTCCTTAGCCAGCGCTTTAGACCGGGCACCAATCAGGGCGTCGAAGCTGTTGCGGCTAATGTAGTCCGCACACTCGTTCTACACTCCCTGGATATGGTGTACCGTCAGCCGTAGTTGGCTGAGGTAGGTCCACCAGCGCCTTAGCTTGGCCTTCTCAGGTGGGGGACCCTTCTGGAAAGTGCCGACCGGCTCTTGGTCGCACAGGCAGACCACAGGGTTACTCCCCAACAGTCGTGCCTGAGAGGATAGCACCAGCATACCCGCGAGCAACTCCTGCTCATAGGTGGGGTAGTTCCCCCTGGCCTGGTTCCACTTCCAGTTCCGGTGGTCCAGAGGTACTAGGACCGATTTGTCGTCAGGGTAGCTGTGCTCGAGAGTTCCATCTCGGTTGACAACTTCCGTCCCCCATCGGGAAAATGCCCGAGTCGAACTCCTCCTTCTCTAGTGCTTGCCATTGGAACCACGTTCCACCACCGCCCACATTGCTGGCGTCCGTCGCCAAGATAATTTCACCTTGTGCTCTAGGCACGCCCAAGCACTTAGCGTTTGCCACCTTGTCTTTGAGCTCGTCAAACGCTTGTTGCTCTTGTGGGCCCCAGCGCCAAGTAGTACTCTTCTTGATCAAGTCCATCGAATGGCGCTGGTGTAGATGAAATTCTTGATATGGCGGCGGTAGAAGTTGAACGCCCCAATGAAACTGCGTACATCATGGAGCCCTTTCTTGGGGTCCTCATGTCGTACCTTAGCATCCATCAGGGGTTTGGCCTTAGAGGCCGCTGGGGTCCACCACCCATAGCCAACGTCAAACCCCAGGTACTGCATGGTCTCCTGCATGAACTCACACTTCTCCAGCTCGAGTCGTGTGTGGTTCTCCTGGCAGACCGCAAAAACCTCACCCAAGAGGATTAGGTGATCCTCCTGGGTATTTGTCCCGAGGAATACATGGTTGATGTGCGCTTCCATCTGGGCCCCACGGGATATGAGTTCTTGCACCTTGGGTCTTCGTCGTAGGATGGACAGGATCTTGTTCATCTGCTCTTGAAATGGAGCGGGTGCGTTGGCCACGCCAAAGGGCATGACCTTCCACTTGAACACCCTCCCCTGAGGGGTGATGAAGGCTAGTAGCTCATCGGCGTTGGGCGTCAGGTCCACCCGCCAGAATCTGCTCCTCTTGTCCATCTTGTTCTTGTAGCGACAGGAGGCTATCTTCTCAAGGGTAGACACCATATTAGGAATGGACCCTGAGTGGTTCAACGTTTTCTTGTCAAGCTCTCCGTAGTCCACTACCAGCTGTTTGGCTGTAGACCCAGGTTTAGCTACCAGGAAACAGGGGTTGCAGTGTTGGGGGTAGTCTCCATCCCTGTACTCCAGGACCAGGCCAGCGTCGACACACTCTTGTATCTGTCGCTCTATCTCATTGGCCTGTTCTTTAGGAGCAGGATAGAGTCTCCTCCGGATCTTGTGACCCACGAACTCGGGCTTCAGCTTGAGCTCCATCTGTACCAGCTTGTCGCATGAGTCTGGGGCTGGTAGTTCCCCAAACACCTCCAGGTAGGTAGAAAGATGTCCTTGATTGGTGCCCTATTGAGTTTGATGAAATCCTGCAGGTTTCTGATGGTGAAATCCCAAAACAAAAGGAGGAAATAGAGCAAGAACAGGATATGGGTTGAATCAATGAATAGTGTGAAATCCAGTGTAACACAGAAGGGCTGAAGATAGAGAAAGCAGGTTTAAATACAAAGATTCAATCACAAATGGATAGTACAAAAGATTTTATGTGAAACCTCGGCTGACTCTAGTCTCCAAGTTAGCATCAAGCACTTCATGTGCACTGTTTTGGATGAAATGGGGCTGGTTAGGAATGTGGGGCATAGGAGCTAGGCCAGACACAGAATATGACTTGGCCAGGCAACTGAATTCAGAAACAGTTAAAAAGTAGAACCACGATAAGTGGTAGACACAATTGAGTATAGGGGTCTTTGGGTGGGAGACCACTAGGCTTAACGTCCAAGGCCTAAAGCATGAAATGCCTATTTCTTTTCGGTATATCCTCCATGAAGGAAGATACCTCCGCTCAGTTGAATGGTAGGGGTGAACTTCATGGGTGGCTAGGGTTATAACCCTAGTTACTTTGAGAAACTGTACTAAAAGCTTCAAAAGAGTGAGAAAAATACTTAAGTTAGTCTTAACATCAACAAAAGGGTTTTAAGGGGGGCTTGGTCTGGCTCAAGCTCTCCAAGAAGGACATGGTAGTGACATTTTGTTACTCCCCCCTGGAGTACTAGTTAGCTAAATCTAGTAGGACCAAGGAAAAGGGCTCAAATATTCCCAAATTTACCTGAAAAATGCATTAAGCCTACCAGAAACATTCTCATTAGTTCATAGAAGCTTACAACACTGTAGGTATCCTTGAAAAACAGTGTAATGAACCGTGAATGATGTCCCTTCGAGGGGGCATTCCTCCAAAGTCGCCAGCGTGCGACGAAAACCTTTTATAAAAATTGAGGGGTAGTGGGGTTTGAACCCAGGACTCCCTCCCTAGAGCACATATGCTTGCCCAGTAGGGTACAGTCGACCGCTCTAATGCGGACGGCTATCGCTGCAAAAACAGCACCTTAGTAAACGTCCTGAGCAAGGGCCAGGGCGGAGCAATACTCCCAATGGAGGACACAAATCTCCAGGAGCTGAAAAAAATAGGAAACGAAACCAGCAGGGAGTGAATGCTGTGGTTTAGCAAAAGGTGTAGCGATTTAAGAAGTCAAATCGCTAAAAATTGACGAAATCACGCGAGAAATTGTCATTTTTACACCAAACCTCAAGGTCGCAGACCAGCGCAACAGAAGCGGACTTCAAAAACAGGGTTGCGCAAGCGTAAACGGCTCTTGAAAAAGAAGGTAAGAGCCGTAGTTTTTAAAGTTCTAAAGGAAATTTTTGCACAGTTGCATCAAAACTTTCGTAAATTTTAGAAAAAAGTATCCAAAAACAACCCACACCACAGAGCAGGTGGACAACCCACCTCTCAGGTATGCCAGTGTCATTTCACACGCATGCATTGTGTTCGTGTTGGTTGCTTTGTTAAAATGTTAGGGTTGTCAACGCTGTGTTTGCTTGGGGTTCGGGTGCTCCTCTCTTTTGCTCTGCACAGGTCAAAACAGGAATGAAAAGTATGCGATGTGAATGGAGCGCGCAGCGCGCTCGTAGGGTTAGTATATGCGCTGTGCTCGCAATGCATGTGCCTAATTGAGGCATTCACACGCTGTGGCGCTTTCCCTGTACCCCAATTCACCCTTGTTCTCTCTTCACAGGTAAGAAAAGAAAGTGCTTGCTCGTGTTTGTGTTGCCGTAGCGCTAAAGTAGGGTTGCTGAAAACCCTTAGGCTTGTTTTGCGCTGTGCAGTGCGCCACTCTCTCTTCTCTTTCTGCAGCAAAATAGACAAGGGAAGCATGCATGACACACAGTGCATTAATCGCTTAGGGTGGTTTAGAATTCGCCGTAGGTTTGTTTAAGCGCGTAGGCTTGCTTTGCGCTCGTGTTTTCCTCGGTATTCCCATGATGCGTGGTGAGTAAGGTAGGTAAGCCCAGGGGGAGCTCACCTCCTGGTTGAGTCACGCTTGTGATTGGTTATGTTGGGTTAAATGAGGTAAGAACAGCAGGAAATGGAGAAATTGTGCATACCTGTGCATGCATATGACGCATCAAAGGGTAGGCCACGCGAAAATACGGTATAACCCTTGTTTAGGCTACCCAAGGGCTCCACCCTACGTTCTATAATAGAACGGGTGGAGCTTCTTAAGCTTGCTTGCTTGATAGGGGCGTTTGTGGACAGCGTATTATAGGGCAGACTGAGAAGCGTATAACACGTGGAGTCTGTCTTCGTTCCTCCGCTGCAAACGCTCCTGCATCCGCCTTTGTTCTTCAGGTGGGAACGTAAGGGTGATTGGTGCGGTCCCCCTTTGGGAGCCCTAAAATATGCTGCGCGGATCACAAAAACAAATAACCGCAAGTCAACCAAGAGTGGTGAGTGCAGTCCGACTTCATCGCCATCCACGCTGTGCACGCACGTTGAGCACTCCCTCCCTCCAAGCCCTGACAGGAAAACACGTAGTGGCGTCCCTGCTAGGCCACAGCCGCTTAGTAGCGCTGTGTTCTCTTGCTTTCCCACAGGAGGGTCAGTAGGACCCGTGACTCCTTCAACAGCACCACCAAGTAGCATGTGTAGGTGTTAGGGTCAGCAGGCCTGGCAGGAGTTGAGTGCAAGTGATGAGTGCTCACCCTGCCTTCGAAGGCCGGTGCTGGCGTTGGTGAGTGTAGTGTAGTGGTGTCTCCTCTCCCGCGTGTTTTCTCACGTGGGCAGGGGAGTGCGTCAGTTTTTGGCCTTTAGCAAAAATGGGCGTTTTGTATGCCCTTAGAACACTTGACCACCCCTCCCCTCTAGTAGGTAGGCCTTTTGCCGTCTTGGCGCCAGCACAGAGATTGGGCGCCATAGGAGTGGTAATAGTAACTGACTAGGACCTTCGGTCCGACATCAGCGAAGCCCGTTCAGTTGGGAGCCACGCCTGGGAGAGAAGTGAGACACACACAGACATACGTAGCACACTTAGGGGTAAGGTAAACCCTGTAAGGAAGGGTAGAACCTCATGGGTCTGGACCAATCAGAGGTCCTAACTGTGGGCTCGCTTGTCCCCAAGGAGGGAAGGCACACCTTGCCTGGTAACACCTTGCTTGTCATTCCTCACTGGTGTAGTAAGCCACCGTTCTTCGTTGGCTCCCCAAGGTCATTACATCAGGGCAGTCCCCATGCAACACATGGTCAACAAGGCATACACTCGCTGGGTGGCTGCAAACCTGATAAGCGGCCACCTGGTCCACGCTGGAAACCATAAGCATGGGACTGCAGGGCACAGACAGGGTCAGTGCAGCGCTCAGTAAGCAGTGGTCTGTGAAAAACCAATGGCCTTCGGCCAGAGAGTGGTTGTCACGGGGGGCTAACGGTCCTGTCCTGCGATGCAATGCGAGGCAACTGTGACAACTGCTCTTACACCCATACACAGGCACGTCTGCAGAAGAGTGCTCACTGCACCAGAAAGGTTTAGAGTGTTTTCAGCACTGTGTTTTTGCCTCTCCTGCTGCTTCCTGTTGGTGTAGGGATTCCTGCTGCTTGTTTTTGGAGATGAAAAGCTTTTGTTTTGATAAATACAGCCACTCCAAGTCACTCCAGGATGGCCCAAGCCAATATTGTGCAAAGAGAAGAGGATTCAGGATCAAAGCATGAAGGGCTGCAGTCTAAACAGTGAAGTATGATTGGATATTCACAGAAACTGCAACTCAGGTTACAAATGAATGCACATTCACAAAGATAGCTGAAATGTTTTGGGAAAAGAGTTAGAAAACTGCCCCATGGTCACTCTCTCTCCAAGGTGCCATCTCAGGAGATGTGCACTCTTTGTTTTGGGTCCCATATGTGCTGAGGTGGCATGGTATGTGGCGATGAGGTCACTGCCATGTCACATGGGATCTTCCTACTTAGCTAGGCTGACCAGGAATTGAACCCAGGACCTCTCAAAAAGAGGTGCCCAGCCCCCTAAGGTGCATACCACTAGGATAGCTAAGAATTCATGGAAAAACATAGATAAATTCATAGGCTCTACTTTAGGTATGTCAGTGTCAACTCAGGAAAAGATGAATAGCTTCACATTGAAAGGGGATTAAGGGGTCCACTCCATATCCTGATTGGGTGTTTGGTTCCATAGGTCAAAATGTGTTATCACCAGTTTTGGTGGGACAAATACTAAGATAAAAATGCATGGATGCTCAGTGCATCTCTAATACAACTAGAGTATGCCTCAAAGCAATGGAAAAGCACTTTTTCTTACTCCCCCCTTGTGCTGTGGTGGCCACCACTGTCGCATTTTAGGAAAAAGGGAATTTTTCTTGGCCTTTCCTTGGTTTACACATCTACTTTAAAATACCTATAGCTTCCCTCACACTGAAAAATGGGCGCTCACCATGGCTGCCGTCCTTTTGCTGCTCTGATTGTATCATTTCGTACAGAAGACTCAGCGCTCATGGCGCTGCCGGGGCTCCTGTGGCTTGGTTGGGTTAGTATGGGAGCATGCCAAACATGTGTATATGCATCCCTCCCTCCAAGACGCAGCGTCGACACAACCCAAACGCAAGACACAATATACACACTCGCATGGGTTCTCGTAAACCTGCTGGCGACCTGTGACCTGTCTTAGGGCGAAGGGAGGCGTTCAAAAATTAAATTGCCCCTTGGTGGGGTCTTGGTTCTGCTCAGTCTCTCTAGGCACCTGCGTTTCGGCCCGAACACGGCCTACTCAGCGAGGCTGCGCGTGGGTATCTGCAGAGGCAGGAATGGGAGAATTATGGACGAATCCACGCAAAAACGAAGCGACGACACCAAAATCCGTCAAATGACGGCGTAGAATTTTTCTGAAACGACACACCTGAGCAGAATCCAATTGTGCATCAGAAGCACATTTTTATAGAAATTATAGTCATCTCTGGATTTTTTAAATCCAGAAATTCATACGCATAAAATGGCGGCGCGCAAGAGCGGCTCCTAGCGAAGCGCCGGAAAATGGAGAAATAATGGAATTATAAACGTATGTCTCACGTAGTCTTGAAAATGACGAGACACACATTAATAAACAAACATACAGATTCCACCCACACTAATAGAAGCTTCAAAAATTCAAGAATTCGAAAATGAACGAAAAGACTTCAATGAATCAGGCATAAACTACAGGTATGTTCGTCTCGTATGCCGCATACACATTGCTCGTCTCGTGTCTCCGTGAACGAGCCTTGTAGCAGCGCTAACAAAGATAGAACGCGATAGAGGGATTGATTAGAAAGATTGCAGATGATTAGCGGTCAGATCAGGGTGATTAGACATACACACAAGTGCATTGCAACGTTCTTCGCATGCGCCCCTCACTTGCTCTCTCTCCCAGCGGTAGGTAAGGTGAGTAAGCCCAGGCGGGGCCACCCCCTGGTGGAGTTCTTGATTGGCGCTGAGATGGGCAGGTGTGCCCAAAAACGTCCCGCATACTCGTGCATGCACACACGCATTAAAGGGTAGGCCACGCGAAGTGCGCACGGTAAACCTTGTTTAGGCTACCCAGGGGCTCCTCGGTACGTTCTTTAAGAGAACCTGAGGAGTCCCTTAACGCTTGCTTGCTTGACAAGGGTAGCTGGTCTTCCAGCGTGCTTGCGGACAGCGTATTATAGGTCACACTGAGAAGGGTATAATACCTGGAGTGTGGCTTGGTTCCTCCGCCGCAAACGCCCTTTCATTTGCCTTTGTTTTACAGGTGGGCAGGTAGGGTGATTGGTGCAGCAGCATTTTTTTTATGCCCTGCTAAACAAGGGCGCAGATCACACAAACAAGTAACTCCGCTCCGCCTGTGGCAGAGCAGGGAGTCCGACTTCATCGACATCTGCGCCTTGCACGCGAGAGCACTCCTTCCCTCCAAGCCCTAGCAGGGGAAACGCGTTGTGGCGTCCCCTGTTAGGCCACAGTTGCTTAGCAGCGCTGTGTTCTCTTGTCATTTCACAGGAGGGTCGCTAGGACCCATGACTCCTTTGCCTTCGCAACGCCCAGTAGAGTGTGCGTGTAGGAGTGGTAGTCCTGAGTGGGGGCTTGAGCCATTTGCCCCAGTGCTCGCCCACCAGGATGGTGCCACTGTAGGGTGTGTAGGACCTGTAGTGCGTGTGTCACTGTCCCACCCGTTTCCTGCAATTTTAGCAGGGTTGGTGGGCTGTGGCAGTGGTTAGGTCAGTGTTTTGGTCACATAGCAAAACGGCGTTTTCATGCCTTCATAGCTTTTGGCCACCCCTCTCTGTAGTAGACAGATAGGTAGGAAAAACAATACCTGGATTAGCACGCTGGGTATTCCCCCAAGGTTTTGCGCCAGCACAGAAATTGGGCGCATAGGGGAGGGGAGACCCGGGGCGTACCCCGTGGCATCAATAAGCCAACCCTCCAGGTTTAGCAAGGGCGCAGACTTGGGTATAATTAGGACACCACTTCTGCGGCTTGCTCTCAGGACCTTAGGAATAGCACACTCACACATACACTTTGGCAGGTAAGGGTAAGGTTCAGTCCCTAGCTTTAGTCTTGGAGGCAAGCGTCTCAGCGAGCCTCAGCAACTCATCAAGGTTGTTCTGGGACAAGTAGTCAACCAGAACTGAGTTTAGGCGTCCCTCAGGTAGAACAAATGCAGAGAAGGGCTCCCAGGTGGCCTCTTCGACTCCAAACCCTTCCCAGAGGGTGAGGAAGCGCCAACCCTGGCGATAGCGGTGGCGTAGGACAGACTTCACCAGGTAGAAGCCCTCCTTAGCCATCTCCTCGGCGTTCATGTCGGGGAGTTCACCTTCAACTTCCATAGGGCTGGCTGCCCCTTGTTGGTCCAGAGCGGCGATTTCCTCGTCGTTCAGCTCCCACTCTTCCCCACAGAGGTCTTCAGGATCATGGTAGCGCTTCAGGTGTTGAGCAGCGCACACCAGGGTCCCCCCTAGACGGGGAGAACACCGCACTGTGATACGGTGTCCATCCACTGATAGGATCTTGTACGGCCCGAAGTATGGGTCATCGCTGGTAGAGCGTGGCCAGGCGGGTAGTCGACTGTGGTGCACCAGCACCCAGTCCCCCTCTTGGTAGGTGGCCGGCACACGGTGCTTGTTCTTCTTGTTCCACTGACGCTCCCTCACTCTCTGGAGCATAGGCTTGGCCTTGTCCACCTTCGCTTGTTGCTCTTGGACCCATTCACCCACAGAAGAATGGGTGTCCTCTGGATAGGGGGCATGTAGGAACCACGCCGGGCGCCCCAGGAATAGCTCATGGGGCGAGTAGCCAGTCGCTGGACTCTCTTGGGAGTTCATTATCAAGGATATGACGGGGAGTAGTCTCACCCAGTCTCTGGTGCGTTCAGTTTTGCACCATATCCGTACGTTCTCCTTCAGGACGCGGATCTGTCCCTCACATAGGGGGTTGCTCGTGTGAGAGTAGGGAATCCCAGTAGACACCTGGACATTGAGGGATCTCAGGACCCTCTTGTACCAGCCAGTATCTGAGCGTACTCGCACGTCCTCATCGGAGTTGATCTCCTTGGGCGCCCCATAGACACAAAACCACTCCTCCAGGAGTATCTTGATAGTCCCCTCCCCGGTAATGTGCTTGGTACAGGGGAACACCCTGGTAAACCTGGTCAACCCACAGGTTACCACGAGGGCGAAGTCATAGCCCCCGAACTTCGGCATCTCCGTGTAGTCCACGTATAGAACACTGTTAGCACAGTGAGGGATGGGCAGGGTCGAGTAGAGACCTCTGTCCCTGATATCCCCTGGTTTACAGGACCTGCACGGGCACTTGTCCACGATAGGCTGGAGGGTTTTCCGCAGTTGGTCGTCAGTCCACGTAGTGTGGAACCACTGCTTGAACAGCCTCAGGGTACGGTCAGCACCCACATGACCACTGGACTCATGGGTCCACTTCAGCAGCGCTGGGACTCGGTCACTAGGCACCACTATGCGGTCCTCGTGCCAGGGGTAGCTCTTGTCCCGCTTCCACTGGTCTTGGTTGACCAGGAGGGGTTCAAGGCGTTTCTCCAGGCGCCGGTAGATATCCCCAAACTCCTGTAGGTACTCCGATTGTTGAAGTCCATCCAGGGGGCGTATCATGGTCATGTTCAGGTCCAGGTGTACGTCCATACGGCTGAACGCCTCCTTAGCCAGCGCTTCAGACCGGGCACCAATCAGGGCGTCGAAGTTGTTGCGGCTGATGTAGTCGGCGCACTCGTTCTTCACTCCCTGGATATGGTGTACCGTCAGCCGTAGTTGACTGAGGTAGGTCCACCAGCGACGTAGCTTGGCCTTCTCAGGTGGGGGGCCCTTCTGGAAACTGCGGACCAGTTCTTGGTCGCACAGCCAGATCACCGGGTTACTCCCCAACAGTCGTGCTTGTGAGGATAGCACCAGCATACCCGCGAGCAATTCCTGCTCATAGGTGGAGTAGTTCCCCCTCGCCTGGTTCCACTTCCAGTTCCAGTGGCCCAGAGGTACTAGGACCCACTTGTCGTCAGGGTAGCTGTGCTTGAGGGTTCCTTCTCGGTTGAGACCTTCAGTCCCCCATTGGGAAATGGCCGAGTCGAACTCCTCCTTCTCTAGTGCTTGCCATTGGAACAACGTTCCACCACCGCCCACATTGCTGGCGTCGGTCACCAGGATAATCCCCCCCTGTGCCCTAGGCACGCCCAAGCACTTAGCGTTGGCTACCTTGTCTTTAAGCTCGTCAAACGCTTGTTGCTCTTGTGGACCCCAGCGCCAAGTAGTACTCTTCTTGATCAAGTCCGTCAGAACGGCGCTGGTATAGGTGAAGTTCTTGATGTGGCGGCGATAGAAGTTGCACGCCCCAATGAAACTGCGTACATCATGGAGTCCTTTCTTGGGGTCTTCGTGTCGTACCTTGGCATCCATCAGGGGTTTGGCCTTAGAGGCCGCTGGGGACCACCACCCATAGCCAACGTCAAACCCCAAGTACCGCATGGTCTCCTGCATGAACTCACACTTCTCCAGCTTGAGTCGTGAGAGGATTAGGTGATTCTCCTTGGTATTGGTCCCGAGGCATACATCGTCGATGTGAGCCTCCATCTGGGCCCCACGGGATATGAGCTCCTGCACCTTAGGTCTCCTTCGTAGGATGGACAAGATCTTGTTCATCAGCTCTTGGAACAGAGCGGGTGCGTTCGACACGCCAAATGGCATGACCTTCCACTTGAATACCCTCCCCTCAGGGGTGATGAAGGCCAGTAGTTCCTGCGCGTTGGGCGTCAGGTCTACTTGCCAGAATCCACTTCGCTTGTCCATCTTGGTCTTGTAGCGACAGGAGGCTATCTTCTCCAGGGTAGACTCCATATTGGGAATGGACCCTGAGTGGTTCAACGTCTTCTTGTTCAGCTCTCCGTAGTTCACTACCAGCCGTTTGGCTGTAGACCGAGGTTTAGCCACCAGGAAACAGGGGCTGCAGTGTAGGGGGTAGTCCCCGTCCTTGTACTCCAGGACTAGGCCAGCGTCGATACACTCCTGTATCTGTCGCTCAATCTCGTCGGCCTGCTCTCTAGGAGCTGGATAGGGTCTCCTCCGGATCTTGTGACCCACGAACTCGGGTTTGAGCTTGAGGTCCATCTGTACCAGCTTGTCACATGAGGCTGGAGGGGGTAGTTCTCCGAACACCTCCAGATAGGTCCTTATAAGCTTCTGTACCCGCGGGTCCAATACCTTGATCTTGTCCTCCATGTCCTCGTCGGAGTGTAAGTTGCTTGCCCCTTGAATAGACGTCGGGAGGTGGTCCTCCACCGACTCTTCGCCCGCGGTAGTATCCTTCAGCCCTTGGTAGGCATATAGAAGGTCTTGTTCAACCATCTCCGGTGGACAGTGGCAACATAGGCAAGCTCGAGGGGGTTCACATACACATTCCTCCGAGAGGTCGTCCTCCTCTGGGGTCCTCACATGGGCGCCCCACACGCTCTTCATGAGCTTGAGATCTACCTCCCTTTGCCAGATGGTGATCTTCTGTTCGAGTTCCTCCTTCAATTGGGATAGGTCTCCCATACGTCCTTGCTTCAGTGGCCACAAGCTGCGGGTAGGCTTCGCGTAGCATAGCTTTTTCGCCACCAAATTCCTCTTGGAATCCACATACTCCCTGAGCCTGGATCGAGGGTCCAGCTCCTCATCCACGGGGTCTTCCACCCTCATGGAGAGTACGGGTTTTAGTGGGGCGACGTACTCGGCGTTTTCCACTTCCTCCACACAGGTCTGCACGAAGAAGGTGTCGTGCTCAGTTTCGTCTTCTGAGTGGATAGAGCTAGGTAGCTCAGATAGTCCACACTCAGAGACTCCATCAGGAACAGGTACACGGCAGGGAGAGTTGGGGGCGTTGGTGTCAGTCACGACGTACTCATCTCCTCTGGGTGTAGTCTCAACAGCATCTTGAGGTCGTAGGCGATCCTTCAAGTCACCCAAGGCGAGTCCATCGCTTTCTCGTCATATAGCCTGGACTAGAGTCGGGTCCAGGTCCTCGCAGGGGATGGTGGTAAGACTTCCGTCCACCACGCTGAGCATACTCCCCCATCCGGGCTTCCCAATAGGCGTCTTGCGTCCCAGAGGCACGTAGATGGCCTCATCAGGCAAACGAACAGAGCTGATAGTCAGCCTGTCCAGGAGGTTTTGCCAGTACTCGTTGCCCCCATGGGCTCCCCAATCGGGGGAACACAGGACCATACGGGAACGTTCCAAGGCCACCTTGGTCAGCACCTTCCCCAGTTCACTGAATCTGGGGTTCCCGTAGGCCATCCCGAAAGAGGGCCAGTAAAATTTGTAGCTGCAGTTCTTCCCCTTGCTGCAGTATAGGTCCAGTACATGCTGCTTGTCGCTGGCGAACGGCTCCACACTTAGGTCTTCCCGAGAGTAACCCAACCCCTTCAGACCTTGGTCTAGGACTTCCCCTAATAGTTGATAGTCCTCAGTTTTGGAGGCCGCCATCATGTTCGAGGGCTCCTCCTTCGATAGTCTCAGGTAACTCTAGGTATGTTCCGACTGCTCCAGTGGCACAGACTCTCTGCCACTGCCGTGGTCCACGTAGAGGAGGTAGGGCGCTTGCAGCGTCAGGGATTGTATCTGGGAGTGCTGTACGAAGAAGTCAGTACCCAGTACAAAGTCGAAGGCCTCAGTGTCCATCACATAGAACCGATGGGCGATAGTTCGAGAGCCCATAGGTACCTCCGGTTTGAAGTCCCCGCAGCTGTGCACCACATGTCCTTCCCCCATGCGTATAGCGGCGGTGGTCATGGTGTTCTTCAGGCTCCCACAAGGTAAAATTTTCTTGGCCACTATAGATATTGTGGCGCCAGTATCCAGTACCCCCAGGTATTCACGTCCCCCTAGTCGGATACGTACCCAAAACACCAGGTCTTGGGTGCCACCAGAGCGTCCCCGTCAGAACTCCGCGGGACAGGTCACCTCAAACCCCTTGTTCCGCAATTTGCGGGCCATCCTCATGAAACGGCTCCTCTTCTTAGTGTTGCCGTCATCACCACCTTCATGCTCACGCTTGGCTCCTTGTTCTTGCTGGGCCTGCGTTTGTGAGCGTGTGGTAGGTCCAGACTGCCCTCCGGAGGGCTCGGAGTTCCCCCCTGGATTAGGGTTGGGGTTGCCTCCGTTCTTGTCCTTGTTCTTGTTGTCGGTCTGGCGGTTAGCGCCTCCTCCTCGTCCACCTTGACCCTTGTCTTGACCACCTTGACCACGTCCTTTCGACTTGCCCTTGCCGGAGTCGTTGCCTTTGGCCTTGCCTCCACCTTTCCCTGAGCCTTTGCCAGGATCTTCCCCCTTAAGCTTCGCCGATAGGCGTTGCTTATCGTAGCACTCATCCTCGTAGTGCTTCCGCTTACCGCAGAATGCACACGTGATGGTGCAGCGGTAATGATCCGGCAGCTTCGCTTTGGCGCCGGTGTTCTTCTCCTGCTGCTTCCCCTGGACGACGAAGCAGTCTCGCTGCTCGCAGTCAGAGGCGTGCTGCAGGTGGCCCTGCTCATCTCTGGCATCACACCAGAATAGCTCCTTCACGTTCTCCATTAGACCAGCGTGGGCGTGTTTGGGGGTAGTCCCCTGCCGAGGTCGGGACCCTTGGTACCCTTTGCCTCCAGAACCTCCACCACCAGGACGGTAGTTGTTCAGGTGCTGGTCGCTCTCCTTCTCCAGCGCCATCTCCAGGAGCAGCACGCACAGATCCTCGTAGCGGAGGGATCTAGCCTTGCGCTCGGCCGTCAAACGGCACTCGTCCCATAGCTCTCGCGGGAGCTTGGCGCACAACCAGAACAGCAGGTCGTCGCTGCTGTAGGAACCGGGCGTCAGTCGTCCAGCCCAGTGATCCAGGTCAGCCAACAGCTCGGAGACCCTGCCAGGTTTGGGGTTGTTGGGCAGCACGGGCAGGTTCTGGATCTCGGCCCTGATGGAGAGGTCGGTCTCGTAGGTCGGGTACTGCCTCTCCAGGGCAACCAACACATCGGCAAAGGTGGCGGAGTTAGTCACGATCTGCCTGACCTGCTTCTCCAGGTACTTGGTCTTGCAGCACTGCAGGAGCAGATCGCACTTCACTCGCCCACTCGCGTGGGTTTGGCCGGTCAGTCGTAGGAACCGGCCAAAGTTCTCAGCGAACTCGCTGAGGTCCTTGCCTGTGAACTCAGGCAGGTTCACCACTATCTTGGAGGTGGCAATAGCCTTCGCCTCCTGAGCTCGGCGTCCTTCAGGGCGTCGGGTCTTCTTCTTCTTCTTCTTCTTCTTCTTACCCTTTGGGTCCTCGGGGTCCTCAGGGTCCTCGTCATCTGAGGGCGAAGAAGAATCCATCGACGGTGGCTCGTCATCGGAGGGGTCTCCGCCAAGATCACTAGAGCCATAAGGCTCTACGTCTACCATAGCCCTTAAGGCCGTCAGCCCCAGCTGGTCCAGCTCGGCCCTCGTCGAGTTCGTCACGTGGCTGTAGGGCGGCTGGGCCGTTCTCGGGACGAATGGACTTCTCGGTATTGCTGCAGGAGTCGGCATCGGTCGGCTCCTCAGGCTCCCCAGGGTATTTGTCAACCCTGCCGCCAGGTGGTTAGCCTGTACTCGGTGGGGTGACATTCCTACCATCGTAGGTGACGCATGGGACGGGATCATCAGGGGCTCCAGTTTCTCCCTGATCTCTTGCGTGAGGTCGCCCACGATTTTCGAAGTGGCTCCTCGGAGCACCTCGTTGATCTCCGACCGCGTCAGGGACCTGTTGGAGGATCTTCCCGATCCTCTACTCCTGCCTCCCAGAGACTCTGGTCCTCTCCTCAACCCACTCAAGGTTGCATATCCAGGGGCATACCCAGGAGCATACCCAGGAACATCCATATAGGTTCCAGTGGCGTGGAGTGGATGGGGATAGTCAGCCGCATACCATCGCGGCGCAGAGCTGGAAGCCACCGGCTCACTGGCAGTAGTTGCCTCATGGAGCGCAGTGGTAGGTCGGCCCATACCATAGGCGGGGTAGGGAGGCATGCCAGTAAAGCCTGTGCCCTCTGCCATAGGCGGGTTGGTTGTGGAAGTGGATGTTGCTGCGGCTGGGAGTGTGGTGGTTATGGGAGAGGGTGATGCGTGGAGGCCAGAAGCGCTTGGTGCGCCTTCGAAGGTAGGGTCATGCGTCGGGTCTTGCCCTTGTTCCTCTCCTTCGTCTGCTCCTTCTCCAGCATCCTTCTCGCTCTCGTTCTCTCTCTTCCTCTTCACAGGCTGAGGCTGAGAGACCACTTCCTCGACCGACAGGGCCCCGAAGGCCGTCTGGAGGCCATCCAGGGAGTCCTCCGCCGTATCCACTGGCCCATGTAAGGGCTCCGCCGAAGGTACAGCGCCAGGCGCCGGCCTTGCCGGTGCCTCAGGCGCTGGCGCTGTCTTCACGTCGGCGTCCACTCTTCCTGGATCCATCTTAGTCCGCCCTTCTGCTTATGTTTGCCCGTACTCGGCGCACTGGTTGTACGGCGCGGGGTCGCTGCCGGTGCACAGAGACAGGCTGCCTCTTGCTACCAGAAAAGTTTATAGTGTTTTCAGCACTGTGTTTTTGCCTCTCCTGCTGCTTGCTGTTGGTGTAGGGATTCCTGCTGCTTGTTTTTGGAGATGAAAAGCTTTTGTTTTGATGAAATACAGCCACTCCAAGTCACTCCAGGATAGCCCAAGCCAATAGTGTGCAAAGAGAAGAGGATTCAGGATCAAAGCATGAAGGGCTGCAGTGTAAACAGTGAAAGATGAGTGGATATTCACAGAAACTGCAACTCAGGTTACAAATGAATGCATATTCACAAAGATAGCTGAAATGCTTTGGGGAAAGAGTTAGAAAACTGCCCCATGGTCACTCTCTCTCCATAGTGCCATCTCAGGAGATGTGCACTCTTTGTTTTGGGTCCCATATGTGCTGAGGTGGCATGGTATGTGGCGATGAGGTCACTGCCATGTCACATGGGATCTTCCTACTTAGCTAGGCTGACCAGGAATTGAACCCAGGACCTCTCAAAAAGAGGTGCCCAGCCCCCTAGGGTGCATACCACTAGGATAGCTAAGAATTCATGAAAAAACATAGATAAATTCATAGGCTCTACTTTAGGTATGTCAGTGCTCAGTCAACTCAGGAAAAGATGAATAGCTTCACATTGAAAGGGGATTAAGGGGTCCACTCCATATCCTGATGGGGTGTTTGGTTCCATAGGTCAAAATGTGTTATCACCAGTTTTGGTGGGACCAATACTAAGATAAAAATGCATGGATGCTCAGTGCATCTCTAATACAACTAGAGTATGCCTCAAAGCAATGGAAAAGCACTTTTTCTTACTGCACCTGTAAGGTTAGAACACAGTCAGTAGACTGACACAGGGAAATTAGTTTTTCTTTTTCCGCTGGGACAGAGTCTCAGCACGGGTGAGTAGCTGCCCCTCGCTGTTCTCAACGAGGTAGGAGCGAAAGATGGGGTTGATACTCCCGTCTGGTGGTATGACGGCTGACATAGGTTCCCAGGTCGCCTCAGATAACCCATAGCC
Organism: Eutreptiella sp. 'Long Island Sound 2002'; assembly: GCA_964036045.1. NCBI lineage: Eukaryota > Euglenozoa > Euglenophyceae > Eutreptiales > Eutreptiaceae > Eutreptiella > Eutreptiella sp. 'Long Island Sound 2002'. Next base: position 92,006,691 of record OZ038379.1, on the reverse strand, counting down.
ATCCCACAGGGTTAGGAATTTCCAACCCTGTTTATACTCGTGGAGAGCAATACCTGCAACCACGTAGTAACCATCGACTGCCATCTCATCGGCAGTCATCTCTTCGAGTTTGTCTGCCTCCTCTGGACTGGCAGCGTTCTCTAGGTCTATGCGCTCGACCTCACTGTCGCTGAGGCGCCACTCATCCCAGGACAAATCGTCAGGGGAGTGATAGTGCCTCAACTTTTTAGGTGCACACAGCAGTTCACCACCTAGACGTGGACTGCACCTGATATGGATCCTGGATCCATCTATCGTGATGATACGATAGGGTCCAAAATAAGGGTCCTGTAGGCAGTTGCGTGGCCAGGAGGGTAGGCGTGAATGGTGAACCAAAACAAGGTCACCAACTTGGAAGCTGGCAGGTCGCCGTAGGCGGTTCTGTCGGCTCAGTTCACGGTCAGGAATGTGTCTCAGGTTAGTCCCAGCCTTGTTAGCCAGAGACTGCTTGTGTTCCAGCCAATCTCCCACAGGGCCCTTGAAGTCCTCAGGAAAGGGTGTTTTGAAGAACCAAGCAGGTCATCCTGAAGCGGTACCCAGAACCCCATGGCTAGGTTACGGCATACAACCGGTCTCCGGTCCACTAACCCCATGTACGGAAGGGAAGGCAACCGATGCACCGCCAGCGGAGATTTGTATATCAGAATATCCGAATCAACAGGGCTTTATTTTCATATTATTTCCGTCAAGTTTTACGCTTCTGTTCTGATATTCACTGTTTTGACTGCTGGCGGTTGGATTGCGACTTTACCGTAACCGCCACTTTAACTGTAATTAATGGAAATTTTAACGCTATCCGCGACGAAGGCTCCAAAGTCGCCAGGAACTGCATTGATGCATCCGCAAATTTCATAATTAATACTCGCAACCTTAATCTGAATTTTTCAGGATGTCGAAATCGGATTTTCGACTTCGACATCCCCGCACTTGATTTGACCTCCTTCGAGTGGACCTACGTGCTTCCCTATGCACGAATCAACTTCCCTTTTATCCTGCCCTCCATTTGTCTTAAAGATATGGGCAAAACAAAGTTGATTCGTGAGGCCACTTGTGAAGGTCATATCTCGTGTTGCTTGCGAGGAATTACGATAAGGAAACGTGGGATGTATTCACAATACTCCCGACGTAATTTGGGAAGCATCATATGCCTTGCGTTTCCACACGTGCGCGCTAGTGTGATGGATCATGGTCAAGAGGGTAGAGTTTGCGTTTTAACTCTTTGGCCATGTCATTGCGTGCGTTAAGATAACTTGCGAGTGTAGCGCGCAAGTGTAGGTGTTACATAGGAACTCTCCTTGAGTTCCTATGAGCGATTGACACAAAGTTATGCCCTTGGAGGGGCATGACATATCGTGGTGGGAGCTACCTTTTTGGGCAATATGTGGTATGTGCCATGTGTTGTGTTGCGTGCCCATTTGACGGGTCCATTACTCCAAGCCAAGCCCGCCAACGGACCTCATATTGTGCAAGCCCCTTCTCCATACTACCTACAGTCATTTGCAAGCCTAACCCTCGTGAAGAGAAGCTTGTGTGGTGATCCCGAAGCGATGCGTTGGGAGCAAGGTGTGTGTTTTGCAATTTTCCATATTTTCATGTGCCCACTTGGGAAGTAGCGCTCGTAACCTTTCAAGGCGCCCCAAGTGGAGCACATAAGTGGGATCGAAGGTCATTGGTGTCAAGTCATTGCGTGTAGAAGGATTGGTTGGTTGCACGATCCAATCCGAAGATATTATAATATAATTGTGCACCTTTCAATGCACTTTTGTGTGTATTTGTGCCAATTTTGCCGTTTTTGGCCCGTCATGATGTCAAGTGGCGACCGTGTATCTCAACGCTGCGCTCAATTGACATCATGACCCAAGTATGGTATGAGGGTACATACTTCGGTCCCCAACACATCTTGGACCCGGCGGATAACTCCTCTTAGGCTTGGCATACCGTGGCCGCCATGTTGGCGATTTGGGACTATCCCAAATCATGGGCTCACTTGGCGACCCTGCCATTCCCAATACCGGAGGAGTTGGGCGACGCCCAAAAGATATGTTGGACACATATGACTTGATACCAATCCTATGGCACACTCTGGTCCGAGTCGGGCATGTGCTCCGTTTGCCCCGACCATGAGTGTGCGCATTTTTGGCCATTTTGAGCAATTTTCCACTTTTGCTGCCCGCCGTGCACTATGTTCTAACCCTCGTGCACGCCGGACGCATGGACCAATGGACGATATATGACATGGGTGTTATGGGTAATGGTCCCCATGGTCCACACACCACGTGGGCGAAGCGGAGCCACCTTCGTTAAGGCGCTAGCCCAAAGTGAGTGTGGGCAATTTTGCAATCTTGGCATTTGTGGACCCAATTGGGATCGTCACCACGCCAAGTGGCATGGAGATTTTTGAGAGCCAAACGCATGGAAGTCTTCGTTGGACTCACGGTGGATCGCGTATGGAATGACGGATCCGATCTCCAAGCCGGCGTGGAGATAAACTATTGGGAGCACACCGGATTTTGGCTCATTTCAAGCAGCCAAAATGACCCCATTTTGGGACCCCAATTTCCCCCTTCCGTGTGGTCAATTGGCGGCCCCATTACTCTAAGCCCATAGGGAGCCCGGACCTAAATTCAAGTTGTACACTCAGAAAGAAGTCCTAGGTCCTGCCTCCTACCCTGTGAGCCATTGGCCTCACCTTGGCTGGGCGAGCCACGCGTGGGAATGACGCCAATTTTGGTGATTTTGGCATCATGACCCCACTTGTCCCATCCGTGTTGCCCTGATGCCGGGACCTCAGAGGGAACCAGGTTGGGTGAGGGCTCCAGGAAGTTCGTACTCGAAGGGCATAGGGTCAGTTGCCTCGTCCCTACCTCTGGCGGGTCCAGACGAGGGGTCAATTTTGGAGATTTTTGAGTTAATTTCAGTTTGGGCTGAAACAGCCCATTTTCAGCTACCAACTCCTGGGTGATAATGGCGGGGCCATATCTCTGGCTCAGAAGGGAGTTCGGACCTGCTGTTAAGGGAGCATGGGGAGCCACTGTCAGTTGACCCTGGAGCACCCTGGTTTCCAGGAACTCGCCTGTGGCTAGGTGAGACAGCTCCCCCATTGGCAGGGTTTCAGGGTCCGGACTGAGCAGGGCATGGGTTGTGTTTGAGCCCCCGCCCCCACCAGCCACTGAGAGGGTCGGACCTGGGATTGGGATATGAGTTGGGACTGAGTGTCTATTGTCCTGTGATGCACTTACCCCAGTCCAGTCTTAACCCCATGTGTACATATCCTGATGTGTTGTTGTACATACTTTTGTTCCCTCTTTGCAGAGTGGCAAGGATTCTGAAACGCTTTGTCACATGACATGAGCGCATTGATGCCCCTGTGAGCGTAGTGCTTTGCCTGCCTGCTCACTTGCGCGTGTCCCGCAGCGTCCCGTGGCCGGCCCCCCGCGGGAACGCGTCAATCCTCCATGGAACAGTTCCTGGGGGGTCAAACCTGTAGAAGAGTTCCGCTGTGAGTTCATGGTCAGCACTGCCCAGGGCACCAGGCGTACCCAGTCCTTCGTACGCTCCTGTTTCATCAGGATTCTTAGGTTTTGCTCCACCACACGGTTCTGTCTCTCACAGAGAGGGTTGGACGTGTGGGTACAGGGCACACCTGTGGTTACCGCTACGTGGAGGGCATTTAGCACTCGTTTGTACCACCCAGTGTCACTGCAGATGCGTACATCTTCATCAGAGTGCACCTGCTTAGGTGCTCGAAAGGGTTCGAACCATTGTTCGACCAAAGTTTTCACAGTCTGCTCACCTGTGATTTTCATATTGCAAGGGAACACACAGGTGAAGCGAGATTGGCCACAGGTGACCACTAGGCAACTATCATAGCCGCCCAAGCGGGGTAGGCCGTGGATGAAATCCACATAGAGAAGAGAGTTAGCACAATAGGGTATGGGTAAGCTGGAAATCAGGCCCCTATCCCTACTGTCGCTCTGCTTGCTGGCATGACAGCCACAAGCAACCACAATGGTCTGCATACCAGACCTCAGTCCAGTCAGGGTTAGACTAGAGTAGAAACACTCACGGAAGGAGTCCACTGAGCGATTAGCGCCAGTGTGACCAGAACTGAGATTGGACCAACGTAGACACCCATCCAGCCGTGCCTCAGGCACCACAGTACGGTCCTCGTAGACGAGGTACTGATTGTTTTTATACCACTGGTGCCCGTCAATGACACGGGTTTCGAGACCAGTGCTGAGGGTTTGGAGAATTTCTTTATACTCTGACTGATAGTCGGTTAGACTCCAACCCTCCAAGAATCCAGCAGTGCGCATGGACAGGTCAAGCTGGACATCCATACGTTGGAAAGCCTCTTTGGCGAGCGCCTCAGAGCTCTCACCTATAAGCGCATCGAAGTTATTGCGTGATATATAGTCAGACAGTTCATTTTTTATACCGGGGATATGATGAACTATCAGTCTCAACTGGCTCAGGTAAGTCCACCACCGCATTTAGTTTTGCTTTCTCTGGTGGTGGGCCCTTCTGAAAAGACTTCACAGGTTCCTGGTCACATAGCCAGACAGTAGGGTTAGATCCCAGGAGTCGGGATTGTGACGAAGGCACCAACATACCGGCCAGGAGTTCCTGGTCATAGGTGCTGTAATTGGAACGCGCTTGGTTCCATTTCCAATTCCAGTGTCCCAGTGGCACCAGCCGCCACCCACTGGTAGGATAGTCATGTTTCAACGAGCCATCACGGTTCAGTCCACTAGTACGGTAATGGCAGTGGGTTAGTTCAGCTGGGTTAAGCTCCTGCCATTGGTAGATCGTTCCACCCCCCCCTACATCACTGGCATCAGTGATCAGGACTATCTCGCCCTTAGGACGGGGCACTCCCAGGCAGTTGGAGGAGGCAATTTTCTTCTTCAACTCCTGGAAACATTCCTCCTCTCTGGCGGTCCACCTCCAGGGAGTAGGTTTCTTGATTAGGTCAGTGAGGGGGGCAGAGGACTAGGTAAAATTGTGGATGTGACGCCGATAGAAATTACAGGCGCCCACAAAACTCCTCACGTCGTGTAGACCCTTCTTAGGGTCATCGCGAATCTGCATGTCCTGTAGGGGCTGCATCTTAGACGCGGCTGGTTTCCACCAGCCATACCCCACGTCGAAACCGAAATATTCCATCTCCTCTTTCATAAACTCACATTTTTCAAGTTTGATTCGGATATGGTTTTCTTGACAAACAATGAAAAATTCACGGAGGAGAAGGACATGGTCCTCTTCAGTATGAGTACCCAAACTCACGTCGTCGATGTGGGCCTCCATCTCTGCACCCCGAGGAATCAACTCCTGTACTAGAGGCCTGCGCCTCAGTATGTACGAAGTTTTGTTCATTAGCTCCTGGAAGAGCGCTGGGGCATTAGCCACCCCGAAAGGCATGACCTTCCACTTAAAGACACCACCCTTAGGGGTTATAAAAGCCAGCAGCTCCTGAGCTGCGGCGGTTAGGTCCACCTGCCAGAAACCAGAGCGTTTGTCCATTTTGGTCTTGTACCTGCATTTGGCAATACGCTCCAGGGTATTTTCCATGTTAGGAATACTCCCTGAGTGGTTCTGGGTTTTCTTGTTGACCTCACCATATTGAACAACCAGTCGTAGGGCAGTCGACCCTGGTTTAGCAACCAAGATACAGGGACTGTAGTGATGGGGGTAGTCCCCCTTCTTATATTCCTCTACGACGCCTGCATCAAATCATTCCCGGATCTGGCGCTCGATTTCTTCCACCTGTTCCTGTGGAGTCGGATAGGGACGACGCCTCACTCGTGTCTTTTCAAATTCAGGTTCCAGTTTCAGGTCCATCTGGACCAGTTTTTTACAAGAGAGGGGGGGCGGCAAGGCGCCAAACACCTCCTCATAGGTTATCAGCAGTTTCCTCAGTCGGGGGTCAAGGTTAAGACTCTTGAGTTTCTGCAGGCAATCCTCCTCAGCATGGTGGTTGCTCTTTCCATGTTCTTTCTTTTTCTGCCGATCAGCAGTTTCGGCAGGCACAGAACCATCGTCCCACTCAGGGGAACATTGCTGCCCATAGTGCAAAAAATACACTAGCGGTATCTCAGGATCAGGCAGCGTATAGGAATCTTTGTCCTCCTCAGACCAGATGGAGGATTTCCAGGTCTCTCTGAGGTATTGCAGCTGCTCTTGGCGCTCAATACCTTCGGCCTTCAGGTACAACAGCCGTCGGAGTTCCTGTGTGTCATGCTCAGACAGTGGCATGTTATTAGAAGCAGGCCGCGCTAGAGCATCAGGACTCCGGGCCAGGGGTCCACCTGTGTGCATAGGCTGCATGTGTAGCACTGGCTTTTCAACAGGGGAAGCGGGTTCTGAGGGCGACTCTAGATCTACCTCCTCCAGCAACAGCTGGGCTAGGAAGGCACTGTGTTTTAGGTCAACACAGCTGGGATCAACAGGAGGGATAGTGCTGGTGATCTCAGACAGTTGGTCGTCAGCATCCTCCTTAACAGCTGCAGGTTCCAGATAGCCATCGGAAGATTCACACCCTGTAAGTGTGGCAGATAGGTGCTCAGGAGATCGATTTTTGAGATCGGAAAGGGTCAGGCCACAATTTTCGGCCATGATCCCTTTCAGTAGCACCTGGTCTAGGTCACACAGGGGTACAGGATTGGGAGATCCATCTACGATGGATAAGAAACTGGCCCACTCAGGGGCCTGCATAGCTGTGACTGAGTCCACAGGCACATAGATGGGAGCGTCTGGGAGTTGCACTCTTCCCACGGTCATTCGATCTAGCATACGGCGCCAGTAAGCGTGTTCACCAGAGCAGCCCCAGTCAGGGGTGCACATGACAACCCTTCCTCCCTCATAAGCGATTTTGGTTAGAACCTTCGGGAGCAGGGAGAAGGGAGGGTTAGCATACGCTAGGCCCATTGCTTTCCAGAAGAAACGGAAAGCGTTGTTTAATTGTTTCGAGCAGTACAACTGCATGATGTGCTGTTGTTGGCTCGCAAACAGTTCCACCTGGATCTCACCCAGGTTTACCTGAAGGGCCGCCAGTCCATTTTCAAGAACGTGACGGGCCAATTGGTAGTTTTGGTACGATAGTTAGTCTTGGATGCGTAGCGCAGCCCAGACTCCTTTCGTCCTGACGGCTCCAAAGGTACGGAGAAGAGCCCACTGCCAAAGTGGCAGTGCAAAAAATGGGGGCGCTGGAGAGACAGCATTTTTACATGGGGGTTTCTTCGTAGGAAGTCGGTACCAATGACAATGTCAAAGGCGTCGGTGTCCAGCACTCTGCAGTGTTGGGTCACAGTTTCGTCGCCCAGGCATATAGTCACATCGACCCCCCCCAAGGAATGGATGGTACACCGATCCCCTACTCTTATGGCCACGGTCTTAGTTTTGTTGAATGTTTTTAGCAGGCGCCGGGCCACTATGGAAAGTGTTGCACCGGTGTCAAGCACTGCTCGAAAAACTTGATCCCCGATTTTCACGAGGATCCAGAAGACCAAGTCCTCCTCTTCGGAGCCGCCCCCCTACTCCTCATCAGGGAACTTGACATCCACCCCTGCAGCTATGAGGGACTTGGCCATCCAGGCCAGTCGCCTCTTGTTGGAGTTATTCTCCTCAGGGGTAGCGTTATCCCCCTGTGGGCACTTCTTGGGGTCACCTGCGCAGGCGGGGGAGTAGCAGCAAGCGCTGATGAGCGCTTCTGGGGGTTAGGGGGTCCACCTTTGCTACCCCCTTTGCCACCTCCTTTACCACCTTTATCCCCATTCTGGGGGTTTCTGGTGGATGTTTGGGTCTTCTGGCGTTCAGCCTCCTGCTGCTTGAGTTTATCACTCTCGCGTTTCTTTATGTGACATTCGTCTTCGTAGTGACGACGTTTGCCACAATAGCCACAGGTGATGGTACACCTGAAATGATCCTGTGGGTCGAAGTTTTCCCATCCTTGGAATGCTGCTGTCGTTTCATCTGCAGCATACAGCTACTGCGGTGGTTGCAGTCAGGGGCATGACAAGGTCCCCCCTTGTCATTGACAGGCTTACAGTAAAACAGAGGGGGTGTAGTTGCTTCAGGTTTAACCTCATTCATGGCACGTAGATTACCCCTTCCTTTTCCACTTCCCTGGTTGGCGTTAGTGGGATTTTTAGGCCCTATCCCTTCGCCACGTTCGGGGGTAGGGGTACCGCCTCAACCTAAGTGCTTCTGGAGGAATTTCTCCATGTGGCAGTCATTCTCCCTCTCTAGAGCTAGCTCAATCAGCAGGTCCACCAGTTCGTCGTACGAGTGGGTCCGGCTTTTCCTCTCAGAGGTAGCGCGGCAGTCATCCCACGTACGTTGGTAGATCTTACTCATGAGCCGCAGGTGGGGCTCAGTGGCTCCGTAGGAGCCCACGTTCATTCGTGAAAACAGGTACTCCGGGTCGCACACGTATTCAGAGACTTGCGCAGCGGAAGGAAACTCAGGGAGCATAGGTAGCTCCTCTATCTGTGTGCGCACACTGAGGTCAGTCTCATAGACTGGGAATGTTTTCTCCAGTCTTTGGAGTACCTCTGCCCAGGTGGAATCTGTTTCACCTGTTTCTGCAAAAATCTCTTTCTGCATGAGCGTTTCCGCAGTCAGCATTTGGTGGCCACATCCACATGGGAGTGGCCAGTCAGCAAAAGGAACTCAGCAAATTCTTCTGCCCATTCAGGCAGATGTTTTGGGTCGAACTCCGGCAGTTCTAGCTGCATGTCCGCCTGGGCAATCGGTCTGCCCATCTTCCCAACCCCCGGGGTTGGGCCAGAAGGAGAAGGAGATACGCCGTCAAGAGGTGCCGGGGCTGACAGCCCTCTTTTCTGAGTCTCCGTCACCGGCAAGTCCTGTAGTTCAGCAATCGGGACTGTCCTGGCGCAAGGATGAAAAGGGCTGGGGCAAGTGACCTTGGGTAGCAACCTGGACACCCTTGATCTTTTGAAATCATCAGCCAACGTGCTCAATCAGGGTGAAGGTGAGAGTAGCGTTGGCTTTGGTAAGGGTTCCGTGATACCTAATTTAGCCTTGACAGCCTCTGAAAGAGCTGTCACATCCGGGTCTTCCGGTCCGGATAGAAGTTTGGCCAAAAGTTCCGCCGTACGATCCAGAGCCCCATGGGTGGGCTCGTGGCGAGGTGGATCCAGACTCTTTTCGGGAGCCATTGAAGTTATCGGCAGGTCTGGATGCCATGCTCTCGGGTGCTCGTGTACTCTTGGTCGTCTCGGTAGTGATACTGTGTCCGCCATGTCTGTAGATGGCCCAGAATAAAGGAAGGAGCCCATCTCAGTTTGGGGCGGCGACCCGAGGGCATCAAGAGGTATTTCTCCATCTTCTCCTACGGTGGACTTGTGGTACTCTTCATGGAGCATGAACTCGTCCATCCTCCTTCGTAGGTCCTCTTGTTCTTCAGGACCACCTCCAAGTACGGTATAAGACGAGGCCGGACAGGCCGACCGGTCGATGGAGGCTTCGACACACCTGCGGAGCCTTTGCAGGCTTTCTTCACCATGGGCCGCTAAGGTGTCCATGGTTAATGGAGTTGTTCTGAGTGGATTTGGATTCGCCCTTCTGTGCTCTGGATCTTCCTGAGACCCAGATGCTGCTCTGAGTGGCGGTTCACTCTTTGGGTGGGCTACACTGCCAAGTTGTACTTGTACATTTCTGAGCGGCCAGGTTCGGGAGGACAGTTGAGTGGACATGTTCAATGTGCTTTTCTTGTGCTTCTGCTCAGAGTTCGTTCGAAAGGTTCTCAGGGTTTGCCTCTGCTACACGAAAGATGTCCTTGATTAGTGCCCTATAGATTTTGATGAAATCCTGCAGGTTTTTGATGGTGAAATCTCAAAACCAAAGCAGCAAGTAGAGCAAGAACAGGATATGGATCGAATGAGTGAATAGTTTGAAACCCAGTGTAACACAGAAGGGCTGCAGATAGACAAAGCAGGTTTAAATACAAAGGTTCAATCACAAATGGATAGTACAAAAGATTTTATGTGAAACCTGGGCTGACTCTAGCCTCCAAGTTAGCATCAAGCACTTCATGTGCACTCTTTTGGATGAAATGGAGCTGGTTAGGAATGTAGGGCATAGGAGTTAGGCCAGACACAGAATATGACTTGGCCAAGCAACTGAATTCAGGAATACTTAAAACGTAGAACCACAATAAGTGGTATAGACAATTGAGTATAGGGGTCTTTGGGTGGGAGACCACTAGGCTTAACCTCCCAGGCCTAAAGCATGAAATGCCTTTCATTTCGGTATATCCTCCATGAAGGAAGATATCTCCGCTCAGTTGAGTGGTAGGGGTGAACTTCATGGGGGGCTAGGGTTATAACCCTAGTTACGTTGAGAAAGTGTACTAAAAGTTTCAAAAGAGTCATACAAAATACTTAAGTTAGTATTAGCATCAACAAAAGGGTCTTAAGGGGGGCTTGGCCTGGATCAAGCCCTCCAAGAAAGACATGGCAGTGACATTTTCTTACTTAGGCCCTTATAAGCTTCTGCACCCGCGGGTCCAATACCTTAATCTTGTCCTCCATGTCCTCGTCTGATTGTAGGTTGCTTGCCCCATGGGTAATAGACGCCCGGAGGTGGTCCTCCACCGGCTCTCCGTCCTTGATAGTATCTTTCAACCCTTGGTAGGCGTATAGAAGGTCTTGTTCAACCATCTTCGGTGGACGATGGCAACATAGGCACGCTTGAAGGGGTTTACATACACATTCCTCTGAGCGTTCATCCTCTTCTGGGGTCCTCACATGGGCACCCCACACGCTCTTCATGAGCTTAAGATCTACCTCCCCTAGCCAGGTGGTGATCTTCTGTTCGAGGTCCTGCTTCAATTGGGATAGATCTCCCATACCTCTTTTCTTCAGTGGCCATGAGCTGCGGGTAGGCTTAGCGTAGCATAGCTTCTTCGCCACCAACCTCCTCTTGGAGTCCACGTACTCCCTTAGCCTGGATCGGGGGTCCAGCTCCTCGTCCAAGGGGTCTTCCACCCTCATGGAGAGTAGGGGTTCCAGTGGGGCGACGTACTCGGCGTTCTCCATTTCCTCCACGCATGTCTGCACGAAGAAGGCCTCTTGCTCAGTTTCGTCATCAGAGTGGATAGAGCTGGGGAGCTCGGATGGTCCACACTCAGAGACTCCATCAGGAACAGGTACATGGCAGGGAGAGTTGGGGGCATTGGTGTTAGTCACGACGTATTCATCTCCCCCTGGTATAGTCTCAATAGCATCCTGAGGTTGTAGTCCATCCTTCAAGTCACCGAGGGTGAGTCCATCGCTCTCTCGTAGTATAGTCTGGACCAGAGTTGAGTCCAGGTCCTCCCAGGGAAGAGAGGTAAGACCCCTGTCCACCACGCTGAGCATACTCCCCCATCCAGGTTTCCCAATGGGCGTCTTGCGTCCCAGGGGCACGTACATGGCCTCATCAGGTAGCCGGACAGAGCTGATAGTCAGCCTGTCCAGGAGGTTCCGCCAGTACTCGTTGCCCCCATGGGCTCCCCAATTGGGGGGACACAGGACCATACAGGAACGTTCCAGGGCCACCTTGGTCAAGACCTTCCCCAGTTCATCGAACCTGGGGTTCCTGTAGGCCATCCCGAAAGAGGGCCAGTAAAATTTGTAGCAGCAGTTTTTCCCCTTGCTGCAGTAGAGGTCATGCAGTAGAGCATGTTGCTTGCCGCTGGCGAACAACTCAACGCTGAAGTCTTCTCTGGAGTAACCCAAATGCTTCAGACCTTTGTCTAGGACCTCCCCCAATAGTTGATATTCCTCAGTTTTGGAGGCCGCCATCATGTTCAAGGGCTCCTCCTTTGATACCCTCAGGTAGCTCGAGGTGTACTCAGACTGCTCCAGTGGCACGGACTCTCTGCCATTGCTGTGGTCCACGTAGAGGAGGTAGGGCGCTTGCAGCGTCAGGGATTGTTTCTGGGAGTGCTGCACGAAGAAATCGGTCCCCAATACAAAGTCGAAAGGCTCAGTTTCCATCACATAGAACCGATGGGCGATAGTTCGGGAGTCCATTGGTACCTCCACTTCACAGTCCCCGCAGCTGTGCACCACATGTCCATCCCGCATTCGTATAGCCGCGGTGGGCATGGTGTTCGTCAGTCTCCCACAAGGTAAAGTTTTCTTGGCCACTATAGATATGGTGGCTCCAGTATCCAGTACCCCCAGGTATTCACGTACCCGTAGTCGGATACGTACCCAGAACACCAGGTCCAGGGCCCCACCGGAGCGTCCCTCGTCAGAACTCCGCGGGACAGGTCACCTGGAACCCCTTGTTCCGCAATTTGCGGGCCATCCTAATGAAACGGGTTCTCTTCTTGGCGTTGCCGTCATCACCATCTTCATGCTCACGCTTGGCCCCTTGCTCTTGCTGGGCCTGAATCTGCGAGCGTGTGGTAGAACCAGACAGCCCTCCAGAGGGCTCGGAGTTCCCCCCTGGATTAGGGTTGGGGTTGCCTCCGTTCTTCTCCTGGTTCTTGTTGTCCTTGTCTGGCTGGCGATTAGCGCCTCCTCCTCGTCCACCTTGGCTGTTGTCTTGGCCTTTCCCACGGCCTTTCGACTTGCCCTTGCCGGAGTCGTTGCCATAGCCCTTGCCACCGCCCTTGCCGAAGTCATTGCCATAGCCCTTGCCACCGCCCTTGCCAGAGCCTTTGCCAGGATCTTCGCCCTTCAGCTTCGCCGACAGGCGCTGCTTGTGGTAGCACTCATCCTTGTAGTACTTCCTCTTCCCACAGAAGGCACAGGTGATGGTGCACCTGTAGTGATCCGGCAACTTGCACTTGGCGCCGGTGTTGGTCTCCTGCTTTTTCTCCCGGACCACGAAGCAATCTCGCTGGTCGCAGTCGGGGGCGTGCTGCAGGTGACCGTGTTCGTCTCTGGCGTCACGCCAGAAGAACTCCTGCCCATCATGATAGACTTGACCGCATCTGACGAGACCCTGTTTGAAAGGTATTTGAATGGTTTGAACCACCGAAAAAATTTAAATGGGGCAGTTGAATCCATTTGAATTGATTCAAACGCAGAGCGCCACCGCCGCCGCGTGCGCCGCCTGTCGCATTCTGTCGCTAATTTCGCACTTTTTGCAAGTTTTGCAATTTTTTAGGCGACCGCAGACAATTTGCACGCAATATTTACGTACAGATGCAATCAGGACCGCTTTAGCACCAGTTTTGCTGGGATTCTCATTTTTTTGGTTTCCACGTTCCTCTTCACCATTTCACGTTGGCAACTTCCCTTGTTGCAAATGCAGCGCCTTTTGGCATATCCGAAACGCTAAGGGACGCATTAGAACCGGTCTACACGCGCCGCCCATACCGGAACGAGAACATGGTGACATTTTTTAAACACCCGTATGGCCGTGCCTTGTTACGCCGGGTGTCGACGAAAGTCGGTGTTTCCCGTCGGATGAAGAGGAGCATTAAACGAAAAATGGAGGAGGTATTGACCCCAACGGAGGCTGTTTGGTTGATTTCAAAATTGCAAATGCCCAAATCGAGGTGTGCGTTTGAGTCCGTGTTTGAATCGATGCAAGTGCTTCAAACGTGTACTTTGAACTTGCTTGAACACTTCAAGTGATTCAAACACGGATGTCACACCTCAGGTACAAAGATTTCCTGATTTGGGTCCACGAAAAGGCAGTGGCGGCCGAAGTGCCCGCGCTCAAAACGTGTTGCAAATGCTTTCCATCGTATGAAAGGATGGACGCTACGTGGGAACGCCTCGGCTCCGTTCAACAGCTGGAGGCCAAGATTCATGACCCTTCGGCAGGTCAAGATCCGGCGGCAGAAAAATTTGTAAGTGTGTTTTGGCCCTTTGAGGACTTTTTGGAGTATTTCTCCTCCCAACCGGATCTAATGGATCCGGTTGGTATGGAATTTCACGAGCCGGACTACCGCTATGTACTCATCGTCCGAGGGGATGAGCTTCCATGCGGTGCCCGCCCATGGTGTCAACTCACTGTGTCGTTTGCCAACCGAGGGGAGCGTGCTCGGAGCATTAACTACACTTGGGCCTTGGATTTGTCACTTTGCTCCGAGCACAATGGAGAGGCTCTTCGGGGTTTAATGGCACACAACCTGGAGCGCATCCAACATGTTCTAGACAATGGTTACATTGTGTTGTGGGGTTATAGGGTTGATTGTGGATGCATCGTCGGGGGTGATTCACCTTGGCTTTGCCGTGTCTTCGGGTTGAGTGTATGGTGTGGGGGGGTCTCTTTACACATATGCGATGTGGAATGCGGCTAGCAACCAATGGGAACACACTACCACGGTCCGTTCCTGGAAGGGGCACAAAAAATTTCTCAAAATTTTTCAACGGAGTCGGCGGAAAGCGACCGTGTCCGATGTTTATGGGTGCTTCCGCCTTCCTCTTTTGAAGGTGCAAAACCGGTATTTTTCGATTGTCATGTGCATTTTGCACTGTTTAATTTCTGTGGGCAAGCAAACCACGATTTACGTGCGCCGCTGCGCCAAGAAGGTGGCACCGGCCGTGCGTGCTGAGGTCCAAAGAATTTCGAGCGAGGCAAATACGAGAATCATGCTCCAGGGGAAGGCCAGCCCAAAGGGTGAGGAAACATGGCGTCTGTTGATTGTGTGGCCGGCGATCGCTCATTTGCTGAATGTGCCCCGCCGTGCACAAAAGGCCGTGATTGCGATGGGCAAGCTGTGCACAGCTCTGTACTCTACATATCATAAGCCCTCCACACTTAAGTGTGCCAAAGGAGCGCGTAGGTTTCAGGAGGAAATTTGCCCGCGTCTTCGCTCGCCTTATCTGTTATGGCTTCGCCGTGATGTACGCAGGGTACTGGATGCCATTCGCCCTTGGGGATGTCCGATGATTTCCGGGGATGTTGTGGAGTCTCTGAATGCTTATTTGAAGGACACTTTTTTGACTGCCACGTCTCGAGGAGGGGGGAAGGGCACACCGGAGGAGGAACTAATTGAGTTGCTCTTCCAAGCAATGAGCCGTGGTTTGTTGTACAAGGAAATGCCACGTTGGAGGGAGGTGGAGGGCTTGGATGCTCTGCAAATCCAACATTGTGCGGACGTTGCTAGGGAGTACTTGGGGGAAATGTTGGAGAGTCGGTGTTGTATTCCGATGGGACCACGGGGGGGGGAATAGTTTGTCACTGCGCACATTATTTTGGTCGGTTTGAATCCGTTTGAATCAATTCAAGTGTTTCAAGTAGGACATTTGAATCACGTAGGGCTATTCAAGTGTCATTCAAACGTCGTGTGTTTTACGCGTTTTGACCCGTAAGATGCGTCGTGGTGCTCTCATTGGGCCTCCTCCGTCAATATTCCGGTGTACATTAAAGGGCCTGTTGTCATGGCGGCTCTGGACCAAGCGCTGTCGGGCTTGGCCTCGGGTCAGCTGCAGGCGATCGTGGTGGCAGCGCAATCCAAACTGCAAGGAGTGCCGACAACTGGCTCGACGTCCGCTTCACCAGCCGTTGATGTCGCCGTTCACGATACCAAGATTCTCTTTCCACCCGTCTTTTCCATGTTGCCAGATATGTCGAACGGGCGCTTCCCCCACCCAGACTCGTCGCTCGCACGGGCCGAGCACGGGTTTCAGTGGCTCGCCGACCTTACCGCGAGATACCTCTTCAAACGAACGCTCTACGTGTGGAAACGGAAACGGGCCGGTGCTACGTCGACCGGTCAGACCGTGTTTCCGTGGGAGACGACTCCACTGTCTTTTCCCGACTGGCAGGGTTGGAAAGTTGGCAGCATCGGATTGGGCACCGATGGAAAAATCACGTTTGATGCACATCAAGTTCAGCGTCTCTTTGAGATGTGGAGTCACCACGGACTGGGAACCGTGGCTCCTGGGGGGATCAATACCCACGGCCAATCATATGGGCCCAAGTTCTGGTTTAAAAACCAAGATGGAATCGACCCTGACTGGCATCCAGCGGAGGAAGCGCAGCTCACACCAGCCTCGGTGCGCAAGGTGGGGGGAACCATTTCGACAGGCGGGAACAAGAAGAGGCTGCAGGGCGTGATTGGTGAGCTCGAGGTAGACGAGAGCGAGCAGCCAAAGAAAAAGCAGCGGCGTACGATGGGCGCATCAGCATCCGCCGCCGTCGCCAGGGCCTTCCGCGCTTCCAGCCGAGTCCATGGGCATGGAGGCTGTGGTCGACGAGTCGCTGCACGTACTACCCCCGGTGATCAAGCAGGAGTCCCAGGACAAGATGATGGCCCCCACAGCTGGTTCGGCTGCTGCCGCCGGCGGTGTTCCGGTGTGTGATGCTCTGTAGGTTCAAAGCTGTCTTGTGCGCTTCAAACGCAATTCAAATGCGTCCTGTGTGGTTCAAGCGTGATTCAAGCCCGGCATGTGAACTGCGTTTGAACTATCGGTGTGACGTTTGAATCACGGTTGAATTTTGTGTCACCGTCTCCAACAGGTGTTCGGAGCCGTGTTCGAGCACGACGTGTTGATGCTTGATGAGCGGGGCCCAGGCGTTCTTCTCGCCGGCGGCAGCATGGTCACCAGCATCAGCAACTACATCCACCAGAGCAAGGATCCAGACGCGCTGGCGAGGCAGGTCCGACGAAGGACGAGGTCCATGAAACAAGCCAGGTCAGAGTTCGCTGACGCGACCCTGCCCACAGGCCAGCTCAAACTGGGAGAGTTTCTGAAGAAGGCTGGGGAGGACGGAAGTGCAGCTGCATTGGCTGGACTGGACCCGGCTCTGAGACCAAGGGCAACAATGCTGCAGCCACTGCTGTCCTCGTCCGGAAGGTCAGCAACGTCTGCCGTCCCAGCCGGGTCTGATAAGACAGCTGCGCCCAAGGACATCACGGCAAACCCTCGGCTGGCCAAATGTTTGCGACCGTTGCAACCTCAGCAACGAAGGGCCCCGCCAGACTCGAGCGCGGAGCATTCCTTGATCCGCCAAACAGTGGGGAGGCTGTCGCAGAAGGAAGCATCGAAATCCGGGGCAAGGGGCAGCCTGAAGCGAGCCACGGTGGTGGCTGCTTTGGCGAACGTCAGGTTGCGCGATCGAGTGCGGGAGGCAGCGGCAGAGGCCCGCGCGGCCCACGACTCCTCGTCCACAGGTTCGAGTAGTGACTTCGAACAATCGCTGGCTCACAAATCCCGCCTGCGGGTCAAGCCAAGTGGCCGCCAGGTTACTGTAAAGCAGCAACTCAGCGAGGCTGTGAAGGCGCACGCTGAAGCCAAGGGGTCAAGGAGTCATGGAAGTCAAGGAAGGAGTCAAGCACCCAAGGAGTCCCGGTTGGCTGAGCAGTCCAAGAAGGTGAAGGCTTCGGCGGTGGCTGAGGCCAAGAAAGTGGTGAGGCACGCGAAGGACGAATCCGCCAAGCCGCAGGCCGTCACAGAGCGAGCGGCCAAGGATCAGGTCGCCAAAGGACAGACCGCCAGGGGGCAAGCCGCCAAGCCGCAGGCCGCCACCGTCGAGGGTGGCAATAAACGGGATCCAACAGCGGGCTTCGTTGCTGATTTTGTGGCTGCCAAGAACGAGAACACCAAACAGCAGGAGGCCAACGAGGACGAGCCCGAAGAGCAGCCTGAGGAGCCTGTCCAGGTGCGCCCATTTGAAGTGCATTTGAATTACGGTTGACCTAATTCAACCACTTCAAACATCGAACTTGAACCACTTGAATGGCGTTGGAATTTCGTTTGAACCCAGCCCGGCCCCCAGCACATTTGCCCTTTTCGTACTGCAGGAAGAGGACTGGGACGACGCAAATGAGCGGGCCAGGGAAGTGTATGAGCTCCCGGCGAAAGCTGCTCTGCGATGGGCGGTGTTTGAGGACCACGCCGAGATCTGCGTCATGCCGGGGTTCCGGACCAAGTCCTCGACAAGAAAAACGGACCACGTCCAGGTCCAGGAGATCAAACGGGGAGGCAGAGCCAAAATTCACTGGATCGTGAAGGTGAACGAAAAGACAGCGAGCTTCACCAGCAAGCGGAAGGCCGAAGAGGCGGCGGCAGCCCTGCGCGCGGACATTGCAGCGCGGCAGCCGGAGACCGCGAGCGCCGAGGACAGAGCTGTGGCGCCGGCACCGGAGGCGCAGGGTGCATCGGCACCAGACACAACGACTGGCGAACCGGAGGCGCAGGCTGCAGGTCCGGACACATCGGCTGTGGCACCGGAGGCTGTGACACACGACGATGGTGATGAGATTGTGCCGGTGGGTGGTGGTGCTGGCGTGCAGGGTGTGGAGGGTGTGGAGAGTGCAGAAGGTGTGGCGGGAGCGCACGATGTAGTGGTGAAAGTGGAGCCAGAGGACAACCTTGGGGAAATCAAGATGAAGGTGGAGCCGGAGGACAACCCTGTGGCAGAGGACAGTGCGGCGGCACAGGGCAGTGCGGTGCCTGCGGACAGTGCGGAGACGCAGGATACACAAAAGCTTTGGCAGAGTGCGGCGGACAAGGATGCGGCTGAGGTCCGCCGATGACTCGCAAGAACAAAAGGTGTGCCCCTTCTGCGAGAGCTGCAGACTGCGTCCGGTTGGCGACTCAAGGTGAAGCACAATGCCAAACTGCGGTCGCTGTACTTGGGTGCCATGCGCAGGTGCTCCGTGGTGATGGTGAGTGCGGCGATACAAGCAAACCGCAGCCTGACCACCCGCCTGAACCGGTTTTTACGCGTCCTGTTTCCGACGTTCTCCTTGACGGCGATAGGAGTATTCCGTTTCCTCGAAGAAGGCCAACCCATGCTGCTGCACGTGCACCCACGTGACGATGTGCCTCTCTCGTGCGAGGTTTCGCTTGGCGCACACGTCGGTGGCAAACTCTGGACGAGCGGTTTGTTGGACGGCTATGCCGCCCGTTTGCGGCCGTCATGGGTGCAGTGGGACGGGGACCGGCTGTATGGAGGCACCATCTCGCCGCGCGAAGCGGTTGCCTTCAATGCATACAGGCCGCACTGCCCGATGCGCTGAACGGGCGAGCGCTGCGTGTTGGTCTTTTTTCCGATAGTGGGGTTGACCAACACCACCCGAGAGGTTGCCTGTCAGCTGGAGGCAACCGCATTCCCACGCTAACCAATTCCAGATGACCGCAGATGACCCACATGAGCGAGCTTGAGTGCGCCAATGAGAGTAAGGGGGTGGGATTCAGGCAATTTTTCCGTTGAACCTGACCCACACCAGTCATGCAATGAGTGTTGGGTCGTACGCGGGTTCTTAGCAGACCCCCCACCCGAAAAAAACGACCGGCAACGGCAAAATACTCTGTGATTTCCCTGTTTTCCATCTCTTTTGGTGACAAAACGGGTGTGGGTACATTTCAGCGCCTGAATTGATTCAAGGGGGGGTTGGGCAATTCAAACGCGGCATTTGAATCACCGGGTGGGCGTTTGAATTGTGTATGAAGCGTGTCGGGTGTTTGTGAGATCTAGGGCGTTCCGGCTGTTTACACGCTCTCTGACCGCATCCGAGATACTGCAACCCAATCTGCAAGCCACCCAGCGGTCATGTTGTATGTTCTGGGAATGTTCCGGGATGCGGGTGAGTAGGATGTGTGGTGTGCGTGGTGTTGACAGAGGGTAACCTGTTGGGCCGGGCCTGAGGCACCACATGCACGGGACTGAACGCACAATGCACCTGGGCACGTCATTGCACCCTTTATGCGCTGTGCCGATGCTTCGCTGTTGCGGGGAGGAAGCATGGAGAGGGCCAAATCAAGTAGAAAACAGCACTGTAGGAGTAACACGGGGACCAGGTCGATTCAAGTGATTCAAATACCACACTTGAATTGAGGTTTGAATCACGGAGGCTCCGCCAGCTCTACCAACGGGCACAAGACAATGGGGGGGGTTCCTGGTTGCTACACCACAGCAAGGGTGAATAGTATCTAGTAAGCAGGTTGCACAATGGCTAGGCAGTTTTATCAGACGCCTACGGGCTGCAGAATGTTACGAAAGGACACTTCGGCACACAGCGGTGTTTGAATCACAACTTGAATCAGCGCTGGCGGCGACGGCACACCGAAACTGTTACTTTCTTCTTGGAAGCCGTGCAGGTTGGTTTTGAAAGGCATTGTTTTCGATGAAACAAACAAACGGGTAGTCCAATAAGCCACAAAGGCAGCAGACCGGCCCACAAGAAAAATCAAAATCATGCCTTTGTCCATACCACCGGGCTCTTGATGCAAACATGATTCAAACGTGGTTCAAGTCAATTCAAACACCGCCCCTGAATCACATTTGAATCAGTTTGAATCAGGGGGCTATGTCAGATGCGGTCACTTCTATCACCATGGGTGGACTTGGCCCATGATACGGGCGTGCTTGGGGGTAGTCCCCTGTCCAGGTCGCGGTCCCTGGTACCTATTTCCATGGCTCCCTGAGCCTCCCCCTCCAGGACGGTGGGCGTCCAGATGCTGGTCGCTCTCCTTCTCCAGCCCCAGCTCCAGGAGTAGGACAGACAAGTCCTCGTAGGTGAGTGTCCTTGCCTTCCTCTCTGACGTGGCTCGGCATTCATCCCACACAGAGGCGGGGATCTTGGCCACACGCCAGAATAGCAGCTCGTCGCTGCCATATGACCCTGGGGTCAGCCGCCCCACCCAGTGGTCGAGGTCCGAGAGCAACTCAGTCATGCGGGCTGCCTTGGGGTTGCTAGGAAGCATTGCCAGGTTCTGGATCTCCGTCCTGATGGAGAGGTCCGTCTCGTAGGAGGGGTACTGCCTCTCCGGGGCCACCAATACCTCGGCGAAGGTGGGGACATTGGGGACAGTGGGGACATTCGTTTTCGAATGGATTTTTTCCCTGGTTTTTGTCATCTTTATCTATGCTCTCTATTTTTTCTTTGTTTTTCTATTTTTTCATTGTTTTTTCTCGGTTTCCTGGCAGTTTGTGTTTTTCAACATGCACTGCCACTACCGTCTGATCTACCATTTGAGCAGCGATATGCAAGGCTGTTTTTTCAGCCACAATTGTTTTAGGCGAAAGGTGGCCGACAGCACAGGTCGCGCGTGACATGATGTAATTTTCATTGCTCTGTACACGTGCATCAGCGAGATGTGTAGTGTAGCTTTTAGCAATCTGAGCTCTCATTTCAATCTTGGCGATTCATTGCACATTACACTCTCGTGTGTTGTTCAGCCTAATTCTGATGAGCCTTTATTGTGCTATGCTTGCATAATCAGTAGTGCTCAGTAGTGCTGCGGCGGACTTGGTCACAATCTGCTTGACCTGTTTTTCCGGGTACTTTGTCTTGCAGCACTGCAAGAGCAGATCGCATTTGACCCTGCCACTGGCATGGGTCTGGCCGGTCATCCTCGGAAAACGGCCAAAGTTCTCGGCGAAACCGCAGAGGTCCTTCCCAGTGAAGTCCGGTAGGTTGAACACAATCTTCGAGATTGCCACCGTGTTGGCGTCCTTAGAATGGAGTCGCCGGCTCTTCCTCTTCTTCTTCTTCTTCTTGGCCTTCGGATAGTCGGGGTCCTCAGGGTCATCGTCGGCGGAAGGGGAGGCGGACGACAGGGAAGGCCGCTCATCGTCGGAGGGATCGCCGCCAAGGTCACTGGAGCCATAGGGCTCAACATACCATTGCCCTGAAGGCTGTAAGCCCCAGCCAGTCCAGCTCAGCTCTCGAGGAGTTCGCCACGTGGCTGTACGGCGGCTGCGCGGTCCTAGGTACCAAGGGGCTTCTTGGTACAGCAGCAGGCGTGGCATAGGCCGGCTCCTCACTGCTCCCAGAGTATGGCTCAGCCAAGCCACCAAGTGGTTCGCCTGCAAGCGATGGGGAGACCCTCACAGGGTCCTAGGTGACCTCTGGGGCGGGATCAGGCGCTCCAACTTCGCCCTGATCTCCTGGGTGATGTCCCCAACCAGGTCGCCGGTCGCCCCTCGAAGGGCTTCTCTCAGCTCTGACCTGGTCAGAGAACGGTTCGATGATCCCCTCGATCCCCTGCTCTTAGTCCCGGAAGATGATGGGCCTCTCCTCATCCCGCTCAGGGTAGTATACCCAGGCAACTCATGGTGATGGTGATGGTGATGATGTGGCTCTGCCGCATACCAGAGCGGCGCAGAGCCTGAAGCCATTGGCTCACTGGCAGTAGTTGCCTTGGGCCGCGCAGTGGCGGGTAGGTCAACACCATAGACTGGATAGGCCGGGGCAGGCATACCAGTAAAGCCTGTGCCCTCAACCGTGGATGGATCCACATAATAGGCAGGATAGGCAGGGGCAGGCATTCCAGTAAATGGTTATGGGTGTGGATGATGTAGCGGCTGGGTCTGGAGTTGGGAGTGTGGTGGTTGTAGGAGAGGGTGAGGGGTGGAGGCCAGGGGCGCTTGGTGCACTCTCGAAGGGTGGTTCTCTGGTTGTGCTTGTTGCATCCACCGTAGGGTCGCGCCCATGTTCCACTCCTTCGTCTGCCCTGCTATCTCTTGTATCCTTCTCTCTCTCCCTCTTTCTGTTCACAGGGTTGGTCTCCACCTCCTCTACTGAGAGACCCTTGAAGACTGATCAGAGTCCCTCCAGTGAGTCATCAGCCGCGTCAACTCGCCCATGTAAGGGCATCGAAGGCAGCGAAGGCAGCGTCAGGTCCAGGTCCAGGCTCTCCAGGTGCTGGCATTGCTGGTGCCTCAGGCGCCGTCTTTGCGTCGGTGTCCCCCTTCTTTGTGTCCATACTCGCCCTTCTTGCTCAGGACAGTCCTCGGCGCGCTGGGTGTACGGCACCAGGTTGCTGCCGGCAGGCAGAGGCTGTCAACGCTCTGCTACCAGAACGTTTTAAAAGAGTTCCTTCAACTCTTTGTCCTGCCTCTCCTGCTGCTTGCTGCTGGTGTAGGGTTCCTGCTGATTGTTTTTGATGAAGAAAATGTTTTGTTATTGAAATACAAACACACCAAGATAACCCAATGCCAGAGATAAGCAAGTAGAGTTCAAAGCAGGATCAAAGCATAGAAGGGCTGCAGTCAAATGAGTTAGATGCAAAGAGATATCAGCAAATTGGATCCAGTATCCTAGCACACCAAGAAAAAGTTCAAGGCATCACTTTTACATCCGGTTCGCCCAACCTCTTGAAAAAACAAAACATCATTGATTCAATTGCGAAAGACCATGACACTTCTAAATGGGAAGCCACACTCTTGGCCGCCAAAGAATTTGGCTTCGAGAAACAATTGCGCTCCATCAATGAGCGATTGATCGTGGTCAAGCCCCAATTACTCACCACCCACCCACACTCTTTCTCTCATTCAGTTCTCTATGTCTTCACTAAGTCATTACTCAGAGATGCGGATCCCCTCCGTCCTCACTTTCAATACCAACGGTATGATCTGTTTATCATGCTGCCAATTCTCGAAGCGATAACATCTAACCATCCGCGATGCATCACCTCGCAAGACATTGTGCCACGCATCGATAACAATGCGAACACACTGGAACGTACACTTTCCTCACAATGCATCCTGCATGCCGTGTGGATTTCGCTCACTCATCTACGGGACGTCAAGATTTTGATTCATCCAAGCCACGATCGGGTACTCGTTTGCACGCCTAGTGTCACTCTGGCCTATCAGTCGCCAGCAAGTGGCCTGACTGATTTCTGTCATGACCGGATGAAGAGTTTATCTTTTTGCAAGTGCTTCCTTCTTGACCCAGTCGGGTTACGATTGCCAAAACGGCCTCACGTTAGACTCGAGGACTCGTCAAGATCAAGGAATGTCTCGGAAGTGGTCAGTGTTAGACACGTGGTCCCATCTCTCTCATCATCGTGACGCCGTCAATTGATATCCCCCTCCCACCGGGAGTCCCCCAGCCACCAAGTTACGATACCAACATTCACAAAGCACCTAAACCTACCACACCAACAGACAACCTAATCCACTCTAAAACACGTTTAACACTCACTACTCACAACACTGCCAAAAACATTGACAACCTAGACGCCATCATACTACGACACCAACAACAAGGAACCGACATACTTTGTTTACAGGAAATACCTACCGCCCCCTCCTTACATTCACTCCTAAACCTACACACTTTCACAAATATATCTTCTGACAAATCGAACGGCACAGCGATTATCATTCACTTCTCTCCATCTCCTTTCGTCACGCAAATCAAACACGACAAGGTCAATGGATGACTTACTGCCATCGACCTTACTATACCAGGCTACCACACACTCCGTATCATTAACGTGTACAAATCACATCACGCTCATCTCCGACACAGGTTAGAGAAAACAATCTCCGCCCTCCAACAAGACCAACCGTGCCACATCATGCTCGGCGACTTCAACACATATCTCCAACCTTCTCTAGACACGGCTAATATCAAGCACAATAAATACTGGCCTTGGCTCCACGACAAGGTACACCCCACCAATCCTACCACCACACCAACCCTCATTGACCTGTATCGTAAGGACCAGCCAGAGACAAAACCGTGGACGCGCCCTGCAAACAAAAGGCTCCCGTCTCACACACGCATCGACTTGATTCTCTCCTCTCCTCTTTCCAACACCATTTTCAAACCTTTCAACACCTTCATTGATGTTCACAACGACATCTCCGACCACCGACCCGTATCCACTTCAATAGCCATCCCTACCAATCCGATTAACATATACAACATCCCACACAATTCCATTCACTACCGCCCCCTAAGCAAAGAAGAAAAGTCACACTTTACGTCCCTCAGTAAACCTCTTAACGACTGGCTCTCCAAACATCACGACACTCTCTTCCAACAACCCGTTGAACAACTTATTCCTCTGACCGACTTCCTGTTCACCCAACTAGTCACCACCTACAAAAAAGTCACTCATCAAGCACACGAACACAAACCAACCAGCGTGGAGAAACAATTCCTTGACGCTGTAAATAATCTACCTTCTACTACCTCCAGTGCACACAAAACAAAAAAACTTCAAACACTACTCAATGACTGGACCACAAAAAAACAAGCACAAGCGCACAACAAACTCCACCACTCCCTCATTTCTCACAAGCGCATAAAAAAGACAATCAACAACATTCTCAACCCGCGAAACACCACCCCCATCTCTCTCTTTGACCAAACTGGTCAACTCACCACCGACCCTTACGAAATGTGCAAATCTATGGGACAGGCTCTCTCTTCCCTGGGAGGCCCCCCAGATTTCGACACAGACCCAGCCTTCATCGACACACTCATGACTAACTCCCCAAAAATACCCAATGACGCTCCACTACCACACTTTACCAGAGACTTCTTCAACCTTCTTTTGTCGAACGCTAAACACCACACCGCACCTGGTTTCGACGACACATCTCTCTACCTTTTCTCCGTCTGCCCCCCTGATATACAAACCTACATTTACAGCCTGTGTTCCCCCCTTATCGCCGACCACATACCTTTTCACTGGCTTAAAGCAAAATTTTTTCTACTTTACAAAAAAGGCGACCCCCATAATCCTACAAACTACAGACCAAAAGCACTACTTAACACACTCTACAAAATCATAGCTTCTTACGGTGCACACACCCTCACTTACTACGCCACAACATACCACCTCACCAACAACACACAGTATGGCGGACTTCCTAACCACAGAACCACAGACCACATATACACTATGATTGCCAACCTATCATTGCACCCAGACATGTACCACTTATATCTTGATTTAAATAAAGCTTTTAACGCCGTTCCTCACCGAGCCCTATGGCAAATACTCTCCAACTACAACATACCTCACTCCATCATCAACCTCATCCAAAACCTCTACGCCTGCCCCCACAACTTCCCCGTCGTCAACGGCTTCGCCCTCTTTGCAGCCCACTGCATAAGGGGACTTAGACAAGGATGCCCCATGTCCCCCATACTCTTTAACCTCTTTGTCGACCCCATCATTAACCACATACAATCTCTCCTACCTAAACACGAATTCAACGACCTTTTCTCCTTCATCGACGACATCGCCCTCCAAACAACCTCCCATGCCACTCTACACAAAGTGCTTCACTTCCTCTTTGTCCAAGGGCCTCGATACGGCCTTGCTTTTAACACGACTAAATCGGAACTCCACGCCCTCAACAACGCCACCCACATCACCATACGTATTAGTCCTACCCAACATTTCAGTACCTTTACCGATGACGGCGACCCCAGAGCTTTTTATAAATACCTGGGCACCTACTTTTTCAACAAACAACAGAACCCCAGCATGCTCCAACTTCTACTTAACACCATTCACGCCTTTTTCGCCAACATGTCCACCCTCCCTCTCACACACAACGAAGTCATAAAACTATCCAACATACAACTGATACCTACCCTCACCTACCGTTTAATCTACAACTCACTCCCGCAACAGGACCTCGACAAACTGGACACCACAATTTGGAGTCATATCTCCAAGTTAGGCAAACTATCCTTTCGTACCCCCAATAAAACCAAATACTCCCCCCCACACACACTAGGTTTAAACATCACGAAAATTTCTATCGTAACCAACATCCAAGCCATCAACCATATACTGCGCTACACACACGACGACGGACCCTCCCCCACCAACGAAAGAGTCAAGTACACCTTGCGCTACAAGGCCACTAACCCCAACACCATGCAACGCATGACTGCCCACTCTGCTAGCTTTTTAGGTTTCCACACGCACAACATACCCACAGTCAACCCATGTCTCCCTTCTCAAATCCCTACACACACAACAATCGAGGTCGCCTTTCTCTACTACCAATCCAACAGCCACCTACCAACATATTCCATTACGAAAAATGCCACCCATACCACAAAAACGACCCAGTGGTTCCGAGGCACAGTCGACCACCCCACGCCTCAGAAAACCACAGTTACTTTCCCTGACATGTCCACAATCCTCACTCCCAACCACCAGTTTCGCTTCCTTACTCTCCCCACATCCCAAGATATTTCCAAGCCCACCAAGTCTCTCTCCATACCCGACACGGCCAACTTCCCTTTTCCTTTCACTAGCACCACAACCACTCAAAATTTCATTCAATTTACCCTGAAAAACAATCTTCCTCCCCCAAACCCTCAACACCTGCACTACTGGGGGCGCCACGTTCTTTTAGACGCACTGGACGCCTACCCTAACGCTACGATTGCCTACACCGACGGATCGGATGACCCTACAGCTAACACGCCATCGGGCGCCGCCATCACCTTCAACACTACACCGCCAACAACCATCTGCAACACATCAGCGGTAAAAGGATCTTACCCAGCAGAAATTTATGCCATTATACTGTTTACCTACCTCCAACACCTCGACACTCTCTCTCAACCAATCATTTTTGCCAGTGACAACCTGTCGTTTTGCTCCACACTCCACCAAATACAACAATTCAAAACTAAACCCTTCGCTTCTAACGCTAATTGCTTCGCTCTTTGGTACAACTATATTTGGGAACTTCTTCACAACACCCACCTTCACATAATTTTCACCTGGATCAAAGGACACGCTGACTTCGCTGGCAACGAGCACTCTGACAAAATTTCTAAATGGATATCACTCAACCTCCACCAACACCCAGAACACCACAACCTCGACACTTTTCACTTCATATACCACAATCATACACCACTGCCAGGACGCATTACACGCAAAACTGTCAAACACCTACTTCCAAGCCATAAACACAACAACATACACCTACCTTCTAGCACCGACTTCTACGCCCACACATCGTGGTTTTCCAGATTGGCTTTTAAATGGACTAACGGACTGTACTGCTGCACTGGTTTTCTTCCCCATTACAAGCTCAACACATATCAATGCCCCAAATGCCACACTCATCACCCCCTCGACCTCATAACAACTGTGACCGAATGCGACACAGCGAAACCTGTTCGTGACCTCTTTTTTGAGGTCTGGCAACAACCCTTCAAACAAACAGTCATTGACTGGTGGCTACATGCATCCAAAGGAGAAAGAGGAAACTACATCCGCACGCTCATTCCCAACTCACTCAGTAATTCACTAAGAGCAATCCCACCCAGCACTCCCTACTTCCAACACCTACAAAACCTGAAAACAGCCTTTAAACACAGAAGAAAACGACTCAAAACAGCACTGCAAGAGACACAAACCTGGCTCAGACAAAACCCAATTAACGATCTGCACTTACTCCAACCAGATTCCGAAGACAACCCATGGAACAACCAATACTCCATCTACAGCACTTCGTCTCACAACCCCACCTTGTTGACCTACCCAAAAAGGACAAACACAACAGTCACCAATAAACACCCACACAAACACAGACACGTTCACAGCAAAAACAAAAAAACCAAATCCCAACTACTTAATTTACAGTAACTACCCACTTAGGAACACGTTACCCTAAAAAAACCACCGCGAAAAGAAACTAAGCTCCGCAAGCGACTGGGGGGTTTCTGCCCCGCTTTGGTCTCCGGGTGACGAGTTTCTCCCCCCCTCTTTTTCTTTTTTCTTTTTGTCTTTCTTTCCATCCTCCTCATCTTCACCACCTGCGATCTGCACCCCCCCCCCCCCTGACACCAGTTGGCAGATCGATGAGATGGGACCACGTCAGCACTTTTTTGATGCTCTCTTCCAGCTCCGTCTCGCACACCTTCCAATCAATCATCCAATTTACAGCCTTTTTCCCCAGTCACTGCTGTCATGTGGTACCTCGGCATTCACTGGTGGTATGAACCAGAAGGTTTTGGATACTATCATTGCTGGTTCTGGATACCGGAACCTCGCGAGCCGTCCCCGGAAGTCCTGTGGTACCTCGATTAAAAGAACACAGCATTCCAGTGCTCCGAGCCCGCTCACATACGGCGTTTGCCCTTACGCTGCATGCCAACAGATTGATAAAGTACCTTGAGATCCTCGTTCCCGTCTCCTTGAACATTGAAGTTGGCCTGTGAGTCCCTTAGCCTGTGAGGTCAATTGGAAACCGGCAACAGCTCAATTACTACGGTAAGAACACCTCAGCCATCACTCGGTTCACAGAGCTTTCCGAACGCTTCTGAAGTCAGTGGTTTCCACTTAACTGGAGGTCTTCTTTGATACCCCTGATGTTCTAAGGCCGGGATTATTTGTTTGTTTCTGACTTCTATATATATATATATATAAATATATATAGAGTCTCTTTTATTTTCGATTCGTCTTGCGTCATAACACCAACCACAGGGCTAATGGCGAAGCCACAGCCCACAGTAACCAGGCCTTTGGTGCATTTTGGAGCAGGGTCACACCCCCTGAGTTACTGTACATATGGCTGCTGTCCTTCGATGAACTTCGGCTCGCCATGAACGCTCACTTGCCCGTGGTCAGGCCGCTTTTGTGTTATGCTCGCCGGGGGGCAACCCCCATGCACCAAAAAAGAGATATCAGCAAATGAAACTGACAATAACTACAGCGGATAGACAATCGATGCAACTCGGAAATATTTTACAAAGATTGAGGAAAACAGATTGGAAAACTGCCCCAAGGGCTCACTCTCTCCATCGTGCCATCTTTGGGATGTGCACTCTTTGTTTTTGGTCCAATAGGTGCTGAGGTGGCATGGCTTGTGGCGCTGAGGTCACTGCCATGTCACAGGGGAACTACCTACTTACACAGGCTGACTGGGTATTGAACCCAGGACCTCTCAAAAAGAGGTACCCCGGCCCCTAGGGTGCATACCACTAGGATAGCTAAGATTTCATGAGAAAACATAGATAAATGCATAGGCTCTGCCTCAGTATATCAGTGCCTCAGTCAACTCAGGAAAAGATGTTTTAGTTCACATTGCTTGGGGATTACGGGGTCCACACTACATCCTAATTTAGTGTTTGGTTCTATAGCTCAAAATGTGTTATCAGCCATTTTGGTTTGGCCAATACTAAGATAAAAATGCAAGAGTGCTTAGAACACCTCTAATACAATTAAAGTATACCCTAAAGCATTGGAAAAGCACTTTTTCTTACTTGGCGACCACGGAAGCTAAGGCCGCCGCCACGGGCTCCTTGCCTTCAAGGCGTTTGAAGGTCTATTGCATGAATATAGGGAACTTATCGCCTAGGAAGACTCTTTCTATATTTTGTTCTGCCCCTTTTGCTTTGTGCTCTCCAAGAGGGCCTGAACTACGAGGGATGATTTCTTTTGTAGTTAACCGAATCAGGGACAATGCCCCATAATGCCCAGCCACAGGTTCTGCCATTGGTCGGGATTTGATTGGAAGGGCTCTTGCACTGAGGGTGACTGACATGGTGAAATCGATCTTTAACTTGTTTTGCTTTACCATGCTCGCGGGTTTGCCTGTGCTAGCAGAAAGGTATTGTGGTTTGCCTTGATGGGATTCTGTTCCTCCTTGCTTGGGGTTTTAGTTGATGAAAACCTTGATGGATTTTGCCCAAGTGCAAAATGACAAGCTAGAGATGCAACGCAACCCAAATACCGGAACAATATCAAAATCAGGTGTTAATCCTTCTACTTCAAGGCATCGGTAGCAAAGAGGGGCTGCATGATGAACACTGCAGGTCTAAAACCAAAGATTCAACCAATTGTAAACAAAGCAATGTATTTTTATAGTGAAAGCTGACATAAGTCTGGTCCCAAAGGTAGACACATTGAGGTACCATGGACTTGGCTAGGAATCGAGGGCATGGGTGTTGGGCCACACACAGGATATGGTCTGGCCACCTTGGCCAAGCACCTGAATTGAGAATCCATTAAAAAGTAGCACCACAATTAATAGGTAAAACAATTGAGTAAAGGGGCCCGGAGTGGGAGACCACTAGGCTGAACCTCTAGGGCCCAAGGCAAGAAGTGCCCGATTTATTTCCGTATAACCCCCATGAAGGAAGATACCTGCGCTCACTTGAGTGGTAGGGTTGAACTTTGTGAGCAGGCCAGGGTTATAACGCTAGTTACTTGAAAAAGTGTACGGTAAGTGTCATAAAAGTGATAAAAAAGATTAGGTGTTAGTCTTCATTACTTCCCAAAGAATAGTGGGGGCTTGGCCAGGATCAAGTACCCCACAAAAGACATGGTAGTGACTCTTTCTTACTAATTTGGACTACAATTTTGTATGTAATACTTCCTCCTGAGACGTTTTTGAGGTCACTAAAAATCACCTCACAAAGTGCGTATTGGTGATTGCTGCTGTGCTCCAAAGCCAATGAGAGGTAGGGTCACCCCTTCTTGGACAAACAACCCCTCTCGGGATCCCATCTACATCCACTATACGGGACCTTAAGCTCTCATTAGGTGGAAATTATTCGCAATCTTTTGTCTCTTGTCTTTCGGCTGCAAAATTTCACCAAAGTACACAACCTACCAGACTGAATATAATGTCCTGGTTTCGGTGAGATGTACTAGGATACCTTGGTATCATGTTGATCGATTGTTGCCCCTTGAATGTTTCCACACAAATTTCTTTGAACCCGCCGACCATGGCTAGAGAACCCGTGGATGTGTGTGACTTCTGAATTCTAGTTTTTCCTGCCTCTCTGCCTTGATGTTTGCAATAAATTTGGAGGCCACGTTGAGTTGTATCGTGCCGCCCTATGTGTGTCACCGTGAGGGTCCTCGGTTCCCATAACTACCCTTGTTTCAGTATATGAATGCATCCACGTGCTTTGACGCCGCTTGTAACAATTAGTCTTGTGTACATACTGATTTTATGGTTGCGTGATGTACTTCTTTTCGTCCTTTTACGTACAAAAAGGCTGGTTTTTTTATTGCTGCGCTCACTTTGAGTTACAGAAAAGTTGCAAACTTCTTTAATTATGCAGTGCCCTAGCTTGTTTGTTTCTCGGCTCAACAAAACGTGTGCCCAAAGTTTCGACCTTTGGGCAGGATAGTGCTCTTCGTTTCACCACACCACCGCTCCCCGGCTGGAGTATAGCTATCCTTGGCAGGAATAGAAAACATGGCTACCCCTCCCCGTTGGGGCGTACTGCTGACTGTAACAAGCGGAGGGGGGCTCCACGAGATGGGGAAGGGCAATGTGCGGGCTGCGATCGGCTCGGAAGGGTATCTGTCGGACGTGGAAGTCAGATTGCACAATATGCACGTGCATGATCAGGTATTCATAACAAAGAACGATGAGCATGTTGAGGAAATTTCAATGAAGCAATGATACATGATATGTTGTGGAGGGTGTGTAAAAGTAAGATTAAATGAATCCTTCGTCTTTCGTGCTTGGTGTGGCTTTTCCTTTGCTGGTGCTAGGCACCATCAAAAGAAAAGCCTTATTACGCTTTTAGCCATTTTCGGGTCACCTTTCTATGATAGAAATGGAGCCGGGCGGTGACAAACAAGAGTAACAACACTCCTTTGCCTTGTGTTGAAGCTAGCAGCGCAAGGACACGGAGGGTGCATTTGGCAAGATTAGCCACACAGGGTGCAAGTAGCATAAAATTGACATATTCATAACTTGGCCTATTGTATCGGATTTGGACGAAATTAATGGCAATTTTGGTCAATTTGAGGGTGCTCTTTTCATTTTTGGGCTTAAAAAGGCGACTGCGTGCGCTGAAAACCGTCAAATCGGAAGACGGTGCTAAAAAAAATGACGGCGGTTTTCGAATTAATCAGCAAGACGCACCTTTTAGAATGATTCATAAACGTGGCCTTAGATCCAAATTTTGTGCACTGTAGCCCGATTTCACTTTGGACAGTCAAAATGAAAGATCGCAAATGCCGGCGACTGCGAAACGCACGCGTGCACAGCAAATAAATAATATGGCAAATGGATTTCTTGGGATTTGGGGCCTGTGGCTCGTATATAGTGTTGTTCGGCACCTCAACTTTGCTAGCGCACCTTTAAATCGCATCCCTAGCTTACATGGAATTAGTGGATGCTGCTAAAGAAGTTAAAACCTTGTAAAGGTCCTAACTTTGCAAAACAGCCATCATTGATCAAAACAAATATGACGGCGCAAACCAGCTCTCCGAGGCGGTCATTTAGAGGGGCTACATCGTAGACTTTTGAGGTATGTTTCGTTTCAGCGCGCGAGTCGTATATAATGGCATAAGGACTGCTTTTAGAGGGGGGCGGGGCCCCATTCCCCGGCCCCCAAATTAAAAGCCCCCCATGGGGGGGGAGGTGAACTAGCCAGCCCCACCTCCCGCTATTTGGAGTGCCATGAAAGCTTGGAAAAAAGCCCAATGTTTAAATGTGTATTTGAAATGCGTGACAAACAAGGTCAAAACTAATTGTTTCCGAAAAAGTTCAACCTTCTTGTAAAACACCAAAATGGTGTTTCCTGACCATGAGAACCCAACTTTTGCACTTACATGCCCCAACAAATTCCGAGACACACAGATTTCGCCCATCGGTGTCGGAGAATGTCGAGCATTGAGCGTTCCAGGTCATCAGCAAAAAATAATGAAAAGGGTTTTTTGTACTGATGAAGTACCTCTTAGCATGCTAAGATTGGTATTGTCAGCCCATGGACATATATTTTGACCGCTCGGTTTGCAGATTTCAAAATCCCGTAAAAAGATTGCATCATGAGACCCGGAATGGGTCAGAGAAATTAAAAGATACAAAGTAGGAAAGTATAAAAATCCCATGTTTCAATACGGTGCAATACAAGCTGTGCAATCTGCAGTGGACGTAATATACAGTACAACATGCACATGCACTGTGTGCATTTTTTGTAATGTGCAGGATCCTTTCCCCACCAGATTGGTCCCAACACCTTGACATTATAAGCATGGTGGATGAAATTTGCACCTTTGCCAACAAATTGGGACACGGAGTTGAGATCCTCTTTGTAATCTAATTTGGTACGCTCACAGGCCTTTATGCCATGGACACAAATACGGAAAACAATTTTGGGTGTAAAACTGATGAGCCATACACTGGAGCATTCTCCGGGCTCTAGCACTGGTGAGTAATTCCAAAATACCCCCCCACTTTGTTACAATCTACCCCCCCCGAATTGCGCGTTTTACCCCTCTACAGGGCAGCAAATGACGGCCCTTACATGTTATATTTAGCCCCGAAGCTTGGTACCAAATACCCTCCAAATTGATATCTTTTACCCTCGGTAAGATTCCAAATTCCCCCCCCCCGACATGTCGACATTTACCCCCCCAGGTTGTTACAATTCTCATTGATAACAAACTACCCCCCCAACCATTCACATTTACCCCCGAAAAAGAATACAATTACCCTCCCAATAGTGTAGAACTGCCCCTCCAAAAATGCTTGCGTAAACATCAGCATAAGATCCTTGAAGACAAAACCGCAAACACGCAAAAGACATGCAACTGCAAATCCACTAAATAGTTGGGTGCTACTCCTCCTCTAGTGTACACAAAGACCAATGCCTTTGCCTTTTTGGACCATGGGCTAGCAATGCTTCTCCCCGAGGCCGTTTGGCTGGCGCCGTAGGAGCCGGTTTCCTTGGTTGCTTTGCTGGCGTGGAAACAACCCCATTAGAGCATGATGAAGATGGAGCTTGGTTGGCAACTTCAACTCCATGAACCATGGCAAACACTGCCCCCAATGTGGCATGCACATGATCATGAGGGTAGCAATGGGCCTCCTTCTCACAATCCCATTTCACTTCTACACTGTCCGAGTTGATTTTCATAACCCGGCCCCAATATAAATACCTCTTTTCCTCACCCTTGTGTGTCTCGTTGCATGTGGCGCAGACTTCATCCCCAACACAACAGCGGTCATTCTTGCGCGGATGTTGTAGGATTTCAACTTGGTTGTTCAACAGTTGCAGCACAGGACCCATGGTCGTCGGGGAGTCGCCCATTGCCCGTTCAAAAGCTTCATGCAAATCAATACGATACGTGTGCCCTTTAGGCGGTTGTGGTCGCTTTCGGAGAGAGGATGGGGGTTGCATTCCGTGGGGGGGGGGGGGTTGGGCTTGGGTTTTGCTGAATGCGTCGCCCTCTTCATACCACTCTGAGCTGCCTGGCGCTGGCTCGTCACTGGTCCCGGGCATAAAACCACCCCAAAATGGGGGATAAAACCACCCCCAAATGGGGGATAAAACCACCACCAAATGGGGGATAAAACCACCACCAAATGGGGGATAAAACCACCCTTCAAACCACCCCGAGTGTTTTTATGCCCACTTTTATGGGGGATAAAAACACCCCTTTTGGGGGGATATAACCACCCCTTATTGGGGATAAAACCACCCCCCCCTTGTTAAAACCACCCCCTTCGGGGTGATAAAACCACCCAAGGGTGGTTTTATGCCACCAAAGCAAAAAATGACACAACACAGCAAAACAATCAACTGCTGCAAATGGGGGGGGGGGGCAGTTCTGCTCACCGACACAAACAAAAATCCCTCGCTGGCACCCTGATGATCCCTGATTCCCTCATTCTTGATCCCTGACTCAGGATACATTGTCTGGAAGTGAAGCAGGGTGCAGAACGGGGTGCGTTGACAAATGAACACCAAAGGAGTGAATCTCGGTTGACTGGGCTGTAGTGTGCCTTCCAACGTGCACGGGATGATCTACTGTTCAACTGGCTGGGACGTGAAACCCTTCTTCCTGTGATACACCATCCTGAATTCCTGTCTCTGCTGCCCCTTGGGGCCCAACTTCATTCAGATGACCTTCAGTAACACAAGTAACACAGACACGGCACAGAAAAATTTCATGTCTGCAACATCCCTGACCTGTTGAAGTCCAAAAATGTGTGGAACCCGAGGGCAGGGGGCAAGAAGGCGGGGGTGGCCCAGGCGGGAGGGCAGGAGAAAAACTTACAGGTTTTTATTTTTATATCCCACCCTGCTCTCTCGGACCCCTTGAGTGCCTAGGTGTTCTCTCCTCCCCTCCCAGTAGGGCAAGAAGGTGAAACCTGCCTGCCCAAGCACCCAGCCATCAAACAGCACCTGTTCAACTAAAGAAGGATGGTACGCCAAAAATGAAAAAATAAAATTTGCAAAGCGGTGCTGTCAGTGGCCCCCTGTGTTTAACTGACTTCTGTTTGTTTCTTGTTCGGGGCTGGTTGCTTCGGGGGTCGAGAGAGGGGGGAGGGGTTTAGGGGGGATGTGCGCCTATGAGTGACTGATAGGGTCCCCCCTTATGGGGGGACCCGTAGCAACAAACATGAAAGGATGTCGTGCACAACTGAATAGCCATCCTACATCCACCAGAACCAGGGAAAACCCAATACCCACTGGTAAAAAAGTGGTGCGAGCATTCGGCCGCGGAACCAGGGGGCGGTTCTTGCACAAGGCGGTTCCTAGGCACGGGGGGGTGGGGTGGGTAAGGCACGACACAACAAAACAAAGCAAAACAATCTAAACCAAAGCAGTCTAAAGAGTGCACTGTGCGTCTATCCGTCTTCCGGGACTGAGTTTCGTGGTTAATATTGAGATCGGCCAACCCCCCCCCCCGCCAATAGGGGGATAAAATCACCAAAAATGGGGGATAAAACCACCCCAAAGGAGTGATAAAACCCGCCCAATGACCAAATAGGGGGATAAAACACCCCTATGGGGGGATAAACCCACCCCTGCAAAAAGGGGGATAAAACCACCCCTAGGTGGCATAAAACCACCCCAGGGGTCAAAAATGGCCAAAAAAGGGGTTGGGGGTGGTTTTATCCCCCATTTGGGGGTGGTTTTAGACCCACAACCAGGCTCGTCACTCACACCCATGATTCTGGAAGAGGTAGTCCTTTCTTGATTCCCAAAGCCGTGGTGTGGATGCAACAACTTTCCATTGGGGTCGACATCATCTACGTTGGACACAACGAATGCGGCGTGGGGGTCGGATGGCACAGCACTGTGCTTCCTGATGAACTCCCGTAGGGTTTGCACCGTCGGAACGGTAAGACAAATTGGGGCGATGCAACGTACCGCTGTTTTCACCATTCGTGGTGTCAAGTTGTTGCATGCAAACCCAATCCGATCTCTCAACTCATGCGCCACTTTGCGATATGATAAGTGTTGCGCAGTACTGGTTGCACACAGATGGGCCGCCGACTCAGCTATCACTCGCTTCACACTGGGTCCCAAAATGTTGTACTTCCGGGCTGGTCCTACAATTCCATCAATGTGTGCATGTGTGTGGGAGAAAAGAAAGATGAACGGAGCAAAAAGGGGGAGGGGAGCAAATTGGTGCAAACAACAAATCCGACGCTACGGCATTGGTGGCAACATATTGCACAGCACCTGCCACGGTACACGTATAGGGCTTGAGTTGCTGCCAGCGGTATGCCTCATTGCTGCGTGTCACCACACAACGGGCCTCGCAATTGTTGCCATCACTGGTCTTGCCCAAACACTTCAGGCGGTAGTGGCCGTCCCCCTTTTTTTCCTCCCCTTGTTGTCGGTAGCAATGGTCGCCATCCCGAGAAGCGGCATAAATAGCATCAAATA
Source organism: Eutreptiella sp. 'Long Island Sound 2002' (assembly GCA_964036045.1). NCBI lineage: Eukaryota > Euglenozoa > Euglenophyceae > Eutreptiales > Eutreptiaceae > Eutreptiella > Eutreptiella sp. 'Long Island Sound 2002'. Next base: position 91,969,352 of record OZ038379.1, on the reverse strand, counting down.
GCACCAGTACGGGTCTTGAACACCTGAGGCACTTCAGCAGCACAAATTGTATTGGTACATTGATGACACATCAGTGAAATGTTGGCGGTCTTGGATGCCACTATTGCTCGCTTTGCAGCTGGCAGCCGTGAGACATGCAAAGCAGGGTTTGGGCCATGACATACACCACAAGAAATTGCACAACGTCTGAGGGAATAGAGGCGAACAGATGCAGCAAATGGCTGGGAACAATCCTCCAACCATGTCATCGCAACCCCCCAGGAAGCACAATTTACCCCCCAAAAGATGTTCAGCTACCACCCCCTAGATAGCACATTTAACCCCCCTACAAAGTTGCAAATTACCCCCCCTGCTATGTTGCAAATTACCCCCCAACACCAAAAACGGAAGAAATTACCCCCCCCAGTAGTAGCAAATTACCCCGTGGGGGGTAGATGTGTCAACTTGGGGGGTAAATTGTCACAACTGGGGGGGGGGTAATTTACAGTGCACCACTAACACTGGACCCCAAGTGTTTCAATCTCCGCCCCAGCCCAAACTCTGCCTCACCCCACTCAACCAGTGCGGAATGCCTCACTTCCATCCATCTTGAACTGTGCTACGGGCATCTACTCCCGCAGCACCCACGGCGAAAATGGGCAGACTGCACCAGCAGCCCTTACTGAACATGGCCTGTGGCCAATCTCACATTCTCAACTGCAGTGCTCCTAAACAATACGCAGGCGAATGTGTGCTGAGACAAACTGAGCCAGAGGCTGCATGCTTTGCACACCTGCACAAAGCCGGATGAACTGCCACCCACCCCGCCCATCCTCTCGCTCTCGGGTCGCCTTCGGCTAACTCGAGGTCGAAGATCTCCTGTTCAAGGCACATGGTGCCCACCACCTCTGTTCACCACCTTCTTCAATGCCGCAAGCAGCGGCCACATTATACAACATCACAGTGCAGTTACAGCGCGTGTTGATGCTGGGTATCTTTGCCATTTGATCTGCACACTGTAGGGCAGCCCAGCAGGCCAGCAGTTGTTGCTCTACGCCCACGTTACGGTATGCAACAGCCTTTGGAATGCGCCTAAACGCGATTCAAGTGCTCTTGCAGTGCCCTTGATCATTACCCTGCAGTGTATCTGCAGCATGGTTTGCAGTGGTGCAGCTCTCAGCTTTGATATGGTGAATCAACTTGTTTAAGAAGGACCACCACCAGCGGGTACAAAGTATCCACGTCTGTGTACTTGTGCTTCCTGCTTCCCCGGGCATCAGGATGGCCAGTGGGAGGGTGCCTTGGACACAGTCGTGTCGTCAGCATCGCGAGCCTAATTGAGGCTCTCCGGGGCATGCAACGCCACCACCAAGAACTCGAAAACACTGTCCATGGCTGCAAAAGGCACCATGGTGTGCTGCAATTCTCCCGCTGACCTGCAACTACAACCTCCAGCAAAGCCGTTGCGGACCCAGGGTTTGGGAGTATTGGAATCCAAAGGCTGGGAGGAAGTGACCCAGTTGCGGATGCGGGCGCGTGCAAAGTGCTGCAGTGCTGGAGTGGGGGGCCTGCAGTGCACTGAATCCAGCAGGGCAATGGCAGCGGCACGCGTCATGACGTTGTCGGCATGCACACTGAGGAGGTGCATGGCACTGGCTCCAGCCTGGTGGAGAATAGGGAGAGAGCACAACGGGAGTCTGGGAGGGCGGCCACCCAGAATAAGAGGCAGAGACAGGTGTGTGGGCTCGACTCACAATTCAGTCAACATTACAACAGTCTGTGGGAGGGACTGGGAGGGTGTACGGTGGGATGGGCGAGGGTGTCGGGGCAGAGGGGGGGGGTGTACTACTGCCACCACACAGTTGACTGAATGGCAGCGAGCTGGTGCTCCATGTCAGATTTCAAAACGGGTGCGGGACCTGCGACCTTCAGGAATCATAAGCCCATCAGATGAGTGATCATAGCGCAACGCACAGATGCACGCACAGATGCACGCATGACAACTGCCATACATCTGGCTGTCTATCATTTCTACTCCTTGGGGGTTTTGTGCACAGTGCGTGCACAGCTCAGGCACTTTTTTGGCCCCAAGCTTACCCCTCCTGAAGAACAGGGCCAATGCAAAGCTCTTGCTCATATTTTTTAAACAAATGAAAATGTCTGATGTTGGAACCTTGCACATGCACAGTGTACCATGCATATCATCTGGGTCACCAAGCAATCGGTGACGACTCTAATCTCTCCAAATGTGCTTCACTGACAACTCTCCCAGCAGTACAAACTTTGAAGTTTGTCAAATGCTTGTTAGCAGGGCAAACACCAGCAAATCCTGTCTCCTATACCTTACACATTTCACGTGTGTGTGCGTGTGTGTGCTATGTATATCTCTACACAGCAATTTGCAAATCGCAATATTTTGCAAAGTCGTTACTACCATCTCCAAGTAGTGGATTTCGGTGGGCCCAATTTCTGTGCTGGCCCATACACCTAAGGAGTGCGTGCTGCAGCTATGCCGATGCTCCATGTTCCCTATAAGAAAGGGGGAGGTGTGGCCTGTGTGCTGAGGGCATTCAAAACACCCATTTTGCTAAAGGCCAGAACTATCCTGCCCAAGTCTTTGGCCAACATGATCTAAGAAAACACGCAGCCCTCAAGGGTCACACACTAGGATGGACTATGTTTGCCTTTGAGTTCTATGCACCATCCAATGACACAAATCTGCTTGCCTGTCCTAAAGCTCTTGCTAATTCTTCACCTTTCCATTATGTAAAGGGATATCAAATCAAATGGACGACCACGTCCTGAGCTGCAGATGCAATTATCCTTGTCTATTGATGATCAGAAGGGACGTTAGTGGTCCAAGAAGGGGACTTAAATCCCTAAACACACAGGTGGCATATGTTCAAGTTTGAAGAAATGGACATAGCTTGCATTGCATGTCCATGGTGCATTTAAAGTGGATTTCTAGGTGTAAATTTGGTGGATGTCAACAATTGCGAATTACCTAATTCCCTTCTACAATTTTTGATGTACTTTGAAAAATTGGCCTAGCCTGAAATTCTGTGAATTGGATATCATGTTTTAATGCTACATTACACTGTAGGTGAGCTAGGTTCTCCCAAAGGGTTAAAATATTGCAACCCAACAGCCTTGACACATCCTGAATGGGATCGTAAAAGTTTGAAGTTTTAATCATCTTCGGTTTTTTTCCTATCATTGCTCGAAAACCACTACGATTTTCTACGGTTTTGCACCATTTCTGGTCCATGACTTCACCCCTGAAGTGCTGAATGTTATTGTATCTCGTAGATATAGTGAATGTTTTGGTTAGTTATGAGCCAATTATGACACAGTGGTCAATTTATGTACAAACTTGGATCAATGTTTACTCAGAGGCCCTATTGTCTTAGTTGGTTGGACTGTAGGGATCTTAGGGAGCTCTTTTTGAGAGCCCTCAGCTCAAATCCTAGAATCCTGACTAAGATAGGGCAATCCCCGTGTGATGCGAACAACATAGAAGCAACTTCTTGTGCCGTAGCCAAAGCACCTTAGCAAAATATCGAGTGGATCCAAAGAGTTCACATCCCCATGAGATGCTAAACCCATGCGGGGGCCATGTTGGGGGTAAGCGTGCCCTTTTTCACCTGAAACTCTCTAAGGTCCCTCTAAGGTCCCACAAGCCTTGCAAATGGGCCGTTTTGTGAACAAAAAAGGGTCAAAAATGGTTCAAAAAGTGTTTTTCGAAAATTGATCTTGGATCACTTGGCATGCTCAAAGAAGTGGCCCATTTTCAAGGCATTTGGATCTTTGATGGGCTAGAACGCGTCACCGACGGCTCAAAACAGGGTAAAAACATTTGTTTGAGCATCCCAAATGGTCGAGAATTTTCTTTCTTTTTTTGTTTTTTTGGAAAAACACACTTTTGACCCATTTTTGACCAATCTTTGGTCCCACCGCGGCCCATTTTCAAGGCATTTTGGGATTTTCAATGAGCCAAACCGCGGTAAGAGGAGACCAAGGGGACAATGGTGTCAAACGGTGCCCAGGACTCAGCCGCGTCCTTTTGATATTGTTCCTGTGTCTGATCGGGGCATGCTTCGGACGCAACCAATCCGTGTCACCAAGGTGCACAGGCGCATTGTTGTAGATGCAAGTAATTCGTTAAACCATGTCACCACGGGCTGAAATTGGGCTAAAATCACTTGTGACCAATGGTACGTGGGTCTAGGCGTCTCGTTGGGCGACTCTAAGGCTTGGGAACCACAAAAAGTGGGGGTTGTGGGGGGACTAAGTGCCCTTGGAATACGGATTTGAGCCACCTTGCCCAAGGTGGGACCCGTTCTTGGTTTGGGGGCCATTTGACAAATGTTGCGCACAATTTGGGCCATTTTTGGCGATTTTTTTGGCCGTTCCTCGGACGTATCGTGGGGATAGGGGATCAATCAGTTTCAGATCGCCGTTGTAGTTCCTCCTCTTATGCTAGTGATTGAAGCTCCTGTACCAACCACGATGGTTCTAGGAATAGAGCCACCCCCACCAAAACCAGCAGCAGTAGTAGTGAGTACCCCATTACCGCCGAACCGCCCGCGAAAAAGTTTCGCCGCCGTGCGATCCCGAGGAAGCCAGTTGTGAAGGTTGAGTGCATAGACGTACATGACGCATCCTCAAGTGCACCCCTTTTAACCTTACTTCGCGAAAGTGACCATTATCCAAGCGAATACGTTGAACGTTAAACGTTTGGTGACCTCTACCTCAAGAACGCGCTCTTTACGTCCCAATGCGGCCGTGGTATACCCAAGCCGATGACACCCACCCTAAAATGGGCTGGGGCGGTGCAAATGTTGGACTGCACCACCTGGGCTGCATACCCAACTGCTCGAAGGTGCCCACCGCGTGCTTCTTTTCGGTTTTGGGTTTTTTGGGGGGCGCATTGTACGTAGTGTGTGTGGCCAGCGAATTTTGCCGAGGGCTCTCCAAAAATCGCGCCCGCCCGCCCGGCCCCCCCGGCCAAAAGTCAGTTGCCAAAGGTGCCGCCACTAGGTGTCCATGGGTGTTGAAGGCACACGACGCTCCATGGGCACCAAGGGTGCCCAAAGGAAAGTTTTGTCCACTTTGCAACCGAACCCTAACCCTAACGTGCACCGCAACCCTACGATGACTCATAATCGTGCCCGTAACCCAAGCTCTAGCCCTAGCTGTAGCCCTAGCTCCAAGCCTAGGCTAGGATCAGAGTTGGTGTGGCAATGCACAGTGGAGAGCGATAATGTGGCATTAGTAACCATGACCAAAATTTTGGGGTCTTGCTCAATTCAGTCAACATAGCTAGCATGGTCAAACCAGCCAGCTCCAAAGGCCACGGCTCGGATTATGGTGATGCTATGGTTACAAGGAGGGCAAGTGTAGGTGACCCCCCGGCCTTCCAACCCAAATCGCCCCACCTGGACCTCCGCACCGCCCCTCCAGGAACCCCCTTCCCCCCTCAACCCCCCCCCCCCAGGGGGGCATTCGGCCAACGCTTGGTTGGGGGGGTAGTTGGCGTCAAGGACTGAGGAGTGGTCCCCCCCAAAGTTTAGCCCATCTAGCCACATGTAGGCACAGAATCGTGCACTTTTCACCTATCTTAGAGGTGCATTGTAGACCCACATAGAGTTGGTGAGAGGGGTGTAGACTAGATGATCATCGTTGGGAAAACACATTTTGAACCCTCTTTTTACTCATTTTTCGTCACAAAACGGCCCATCTCTAGGTCTTTGGCGACCTTGGAGCGCCCAAAATTGCTCAAAAAGGGCTCCAAATGGGCTCATTTCACTCTTTTGTGCACCCCAAGTGGCCCACAATCACTGTTGGAAAAACATGATTTTGACCCGTTTTTGACTGCTTTTGGTCTCAAAACGGCTCATGTTGGGATTCGGGGATTTAGGGATTTTCCACTGGCCAACAGCCAGCACCATGGGATCAAAACCGCCGAAAAATAGTTGTTTGAGCCTCCCCGTTGCGCCAACAATAAGTTTCGAAGCAATCAATTTTTCCATCTTGGGGACCCGTATGGGCCCATCGTTGGCCCTCACGATGTGTGGCCTGGGCTGCTCCGTGGCTCCACCGAGTAACCACTGGTATGGGGGTCTAGTTGTCTCGTTGGTCAATATTGAGCCTCGGAAATCCCGAAACAAATCGGCGGTTACAAGTGGAATACACCTCCCGGAAATTACGATTTTAGCCGTGTAGCCCAAACTGCGGCCCTTTCTCGGTTCTGGGGCGCATGATCAAACAGTATGCACATTCCAGGTCTATTTTAGCCACTTTTGGGCCGTTTGTAGGACATATCCTGGAGGTAAAGGGCAACAAAGGGCTCTTTGTGACGAGGAAGTCGGGCCACATGTGTTGCATGCGCCACTTCCCTTGGTTTGACCGGTTTCCGATGGCTTCTACGGAATGTAGGGCCATAAAAGCTTGTTTCCGGCCAAAACACATTTGGTATTGCGAAGGTACCCCCCAAGTTGGTGCAACCGTGCCGGCATGCCGCTGTTGAGTCTTTGGCTCCAAACTTGCATTTTGCAAGGGTGCTGGATAGAGTGACAGCCAACAAAGAATGATTACGCGTTGTTGCCTACTTGCTTGCTTGTTTGTCAGATTTCACGGGAGAGGGGTGGCGCGACTCCTGTGTGAGCGCGTGGAGGAGTTCGCTGCGGAGCTGCCCCCGGCGGACAGAGCGATTGAATTCTTGGCCTGGAAAGAACACGGCTGCAGGTGGACAGAGTCAATGATGACAGGCGTCGTCCCCGGAGACCCGAAACGGCTCATCCCGGGGCCCAGCGAAGGCCAAGCTGTTCGTGGAGGACATGATCCAGATTGGGGAAGATGTGTACGCCAGGAGGAACTATCGGCTCACTCAAATCATGCAACTACCGAGGCAAAAAGCTCCGAAAAAGGCAACATCTTCATGCAACTTGAGCTTACCTCAAGCACTAACAATGCACCAAAAAGAGCACCTCACCTCAAACAACCTACATACACACACACACACACACACACAGGCACACACACACACAAACAGACACACATACAAACACACACACACACAAATTTTGTAGATCTCCAGATACATGCTACACGTACAATTTTGTTCTAGCCTAGAACGACATCGTGATGGGCATTCTAGCCTACAACATCTAGCTAGAAAGTGGACTAGAACAGGAACCATTCTAGCCTAGATTTGTTCTACACTAGAGCACAAATAACAAATGAGAAAACATTACACATTACATTTCTTATGCTTTATTCTATTGCTAACAAATTTGTTGGGAAGGGCATAGGTTACAGCCGATAGTAGATGCAGTGGTGAAGGGGTTCATTGGGGTCAAACGATGATTGCATTACTCACACAGTTGTTGGGAAGGGCAAAGGTTATGGGTGCTAGTAGATGCATGAGGGTGGGGTGGGGGGGGTGCATTGGGGTGTGTTGTAGACCATGGTGCAGCATTTCTAGTTAGCTGACGAAAGACATGATTATTTCTTCCTTGGCGGTTGGTCTGAGTAAGTCTGCGCGTTGGCATGGCTGTGCCTCAACTTTTCACAAGGTCTGTGTTGATATGAAAGCAAACAGTTAGGTGTGTGTTCGTGTATGGGTGTGTGTGTTTGTGTATGAGTGTGTGTGTGTGTCCGTGAAGTGCTGCCGGTCCTCCAACAACCGCTGCGCAACCTCCCGGTTTTGGCGGTGGCCACCATGCTGTACGTGGGGGCGCTATGGCTATCTGACCGGCAGTTACGGAGGGTCATTCCGGTGGCGGAAGGACAAAGGTCCATGGCCATTCTGGTGGGGTCCAAGCGAATTGCGCGGATCCAGGGGGACGACGCGCCGGGACGCATCACGGAGGGACTGCTATCTCTGCCGGAGGGAGACGATAACGTGGCTGCGAACACCCGTCACTCATTGCAGGCCTTAGGCCTGGAGAGGGTTGTCGAGGCTCGGTTAGGAGCATAGCGCATGGTGATCGCGTCCGCCCGGGGCCCTGGACCGGCCGGGGTGGATCTCATCGGGGAATTCTCCGAAGTCGTGCCTCCTCAACAAAGAGCAGTGACAAGACAAAATGCGGGCCAATTCGTACCAAAATCGTACCAATTTGCATCAAAATCGTGCTAATTGGTGCGAAACTCGTACGAAATTTGTACGATTTTCACAGCTTCGTGAATTTGTGAATCTAGCGTGAATTTATGTGTGAATTTTTGTGCGTGAATTTCAGATTCGACCGAACACCACCGAACCAGGTGGCTAGTTAAAACCTCTAATTTGCACACATTCATCGTACCACACTTTTGGCGAAGATAGCACGAGAAACGCAGACGATTGCACCAAGTTGCTCGCAAAACAGAGCAAAAAGTTGTCAAATTCACGCTACGTGAATCTCCCATTCAAACGACCGGTTCAAGCAGGGTACACACTGTGGGGAACGACAGCCTCGACCCCATTTACCACCCCACCAATGTCCCATGCAGCGCTCCATGTCGCGTTGCACTCCTCTATCAAATCCGTCACATCGGTACGCAATAACCATTGTAGATGGTAGCAGATTTCCCGGGGGAGTATGGACGCCATATACGTGTTCTATGCAAGGTGGCGCTTGTCCCATATCATGTCTACTTGCATGGGAGGCATTGTTTCTCAAGCAGATAAGGATTTCATTGTACCTGCATTTTGGAATGCAGGTGCTAGTGCTGTAGCACAGGTACGACACAGTGAACATGCCGTGCTAACTCTAACATTGCCCCTGGGGCCCACGGACACGGTCTGCGTGTAGAATGCGTCCTATAGGAAGCTCAATGGCACGGGCTAGCCTAGCGCGTCCTATAGCGATTCCACTCCGTGGGGACGGCATGCACGTCACGCACAACATACTTTTCCGCCCATGAGAGCATGGATTGATGTTTGGTTTCCGGTAGGATTTCATGCTGCAGGCCACATATACGTCGTAGCATATACTCCCAGATCTCATCTAGGGAAAGGGCCCATAGTTTTCATCTTCGTGGTCGAACACCATGTCACAGATTTGCAGCACAGTCCACATGCGGTAGGGGTCCTGATTTCAGCTTGTCCAATGACGGCATGTTGTTGAGTTCTGCATGGTGTGCCACAGTGGTGCACGCCCCCAAAGGTGGGGTAATTTCATTAAGTTTGCCGCCATTCCGACGGAATGGAGGAAGGAAAGTTTTAAGATTAATATCCGCCATTGTTTCCAAGGTTGGAAGCTCAGCAAGCCATATGTCATCTAATGGGGACTAAGGCATTTTCTGCACCTCGATGCCCTTGATCGGGACATCCGTTTGGAGTTTGAGCAAAAGGGCTTGGGCAGAGAGGGCATCAGGTTTGGCATACACGCATGCGGAAGAAGCAGCGTGCACCAAAACACAAGTAGGTCTATATCATGTGCTGTGATATGATGTGCAATATGCATAAGTGGATCACATTTGACATTTCCGATGGGACATCAAACAATGTGGCGCGCGTCAGCGGCGGCATTTGTTAGGAACCCTCCCCCGATCCACCTCTTCAAAGTATGGGTTAAATCCACCAAATGAACTCCCCACTTTTTAATGGTGTTTTGGGGTCCAGGTAGGTATGTTGGCCCAAGTATGGGGTCACGGCAGCCCGTTGGGTAGAAATTGAAAAATTGCCCCGGGAAGTTTCCTAATGGTAGGAACCCCTTCTCACTCATTGGTAGGAACCGCCTTCCTGGCCACGAACCCCCTTCCTACCACCACCTAGGAAGCGGTTCCTACTATGTTCCTGACCACGAACCACCTTCCTACTATGTTGCTACTGCACTTCCTAACTATGAATACTTGCACATTGTTTTGACTTGTTTGCACCTTTTGATTGCCTCTGCGATGATATTGCGCTTGTGTGTCCATGTCTCTGGTTGCCATTTTCTTCCCCTTTGTGCAGCACTTTTTCCGACATTGTCATGTCAAGGGCGAGTGGCTCCGGCTCCGGTGCATGTTCCTTTGTCTATGGCTCCGGGGAGCCCAATTTGTCGTGCATGTCGCCGTCCAGGTTAGGTTGGCTTTAGGGTTTTTTGGTGACTAGGACCGCAATGGAATTGTCCGTTTTTTGTAATTTCATCAGTTTTGGGTGTAGAGCTACATTGCTGACCTTGGCTCCACTGTCATACGTGCTCTGCATGTATTGCACGACCCCATGCAAGTAGGTAACAACGTCGCACGTGTTGCCCGTCTGGCTCCACAATTGTCCCTGGCGCTAATTCCTTTGTAGAGTATGTTTGCAGTGTTCTACAGCACTTGTGCACGCTTTGCAATGCATGCGTGAGCTCCGTCTGCTAGCAAATTTGTCAGCTCCGCCCTGAGCGGGACAGGCTCGGGAATTTGAAGCGTAAAAGCGCCACAAGGTGTGGTGCTTTTTGCGCTACGCACGTGATACACACTGTCTCTTTGACTATCCTTGGCGGCGTTGTTGTTTTTTATGCGTGTTCCACACGTTCCCCGTGCTGTGACTCGTTATGGCTCCGGAGACAAAAACGGTGTTCACTGCGCTTAATATGTATTCTATGATACAAAGCCCCCGCAGCTGCCGCCAGTGCCGCAATATCCTCTGCAGTACCCGAGGCCGTACCAACCGCAATACGCGCCGCAGTACCCGCCACCGTAACCGCCGCCCTGTGGGCTATGTGCCGTGCGGTGCGGCAGCAGTAGCAGCAGCAAGAACAGTGGGACCCTAGAGAGGGGGCTTGGGACTACCCCATGAAGACGGATGAGGCTTTCGAGGAGTGGTCTGGGAGCCCCAAATGGGACAATGACCCCACGCCACCGCCGTATCTAGCTCGGCAGCAACAACCTCCCCCCCCCCCCCCCCGCCGCCGCAGCCACACCATCAAGAAGCCCCGCCACCAGACGGACAAGATCCGTTGATCAAAGAGAAGGAGCACTCCGCAACTGGGGAAGAACCGAAGAAAGATGAATCGGCGGACTGTACTGGCCATCTACTGGCCACAGGTACGTGCAGAACATCTGCTGCGCGTTTCACGCGTTCCGCGCGTCGTCTCTCCATGTGTCCCTGGCGCCATCGTCTCGAGGGAAGATAAAAGGAGAGCTGAGTGAGACAGGAAGTGGGAACATGCACGAATTGCTTGTGTGACATGTAGTGCAAAGGCCGAGTGCTTTTTGAGTGTTGTACTAACCCCGTAACCCTTGCTGATGGCACATAACATCATGTGTAGGCTAACCTGCTCCACCCTGCGCTGAGATGTGGTGTGCCCATACGTATAGGTAGGAAGGGAGGCGCAAGGGTTAGGGTACAGGAGTCCTATGCAGTGCACAATGTCCCCTCACTGTGTCACTGTTTCACTTCAGCTTATGGTCCAGTGAGCAGTCTTTTCTGGTGTTATTGCACGCCTGCCTCCTTTGTCAGCAAAGCGTTTTGCACGTTCCGCGCGTTGTCTCCTCGTATGTGCTTGGTGATTGCCTAGATGTCCCGCGCGTTCTGCACAGCTACTGAACCTGATTATGCCGATGAAGGAGTCTGGGATGCGGACAAGGACAGCGCCTGTGACTTGGACATGTACGCTCAGTTCTCCGAATGGGAAGGGGAGGGGTGGCTAGACCCCGATGAGGCACGTAGACGGCAGCTGTCCTCGCCATTGTTTGTCCACGCGCACAGCCACACCCCGCCATGACCGTCGCAACATGCGTTCCGACAGCGGACGCCACAATGGTGGCGGCGCAGACATGTTTAATGGCAATTGCAGCCTGATATGTCGGGTGCTAGTTTGAGTAGCCAAGAGAGCCCCGCTGCAAGCGGGGGCGCGAGGATCCCGAGTGTTCCTCTGGCCTTTGCGGTGGTCGAGGGGCACCTAGGTCCTGAGCTTGATATGATGTGTCAAGGCCTGTGAGGACCAACTTTTTTCGACGTTAGCTGCCACTGGGACACCCGGACTTTCACGCTAGAATGTTTGCTGGAAAAAGCGTTGTAACCCCGCGTTCTTCGTGCGCCGCGCGTTACACATGTTGGCTCCGACGGTGTCTCTGGAGTCAGGTGAGGTCGTCATGCACGTTCAGACCGTCCCGGACGTTGCCTCTGTTTAGAGGCTCCGGAGATAGTTTTGGTGTTCCACGCGTCCTGTATGCTTTGCAGCTAACGTAGTGCAACTAATGCACACCCTCTTGCTGGGTGCACCCAATGCACCCAAACGGGAACACTCCACCCTAGTGCTTTGCATGCCTTGGTGAACTGTGTAACCATGCACACATAACGTTGGCGCTGATCCATGGGAACAGGACCCACATGGCGCCAAATCTTTTGCATCTGGTAACATGCATGCAACATAAGGTGCAGGACGGCACTGATTCTGAGCCACGTGTTGCCCTCCCACTTCATAACATGGATACAATACGTTGCAACTATGCACACTCATTTCATTTCTAAACTCGAACGAGAGGCCAAGCACATCCCTGTGGCTGAGAGAGTGATGCGTGCTGCCTCGAAAGAGAAGGAACACACTCTCGACATTAACGCCCCCGCCTTTTTTTGAGAGACCTGAGTTGCTCGCCGGGTTGCAAGGCCTCCTGGTGAGCCCCATATGTGGGCACTGTCCTTTAGACGTTTCCCAATGCCTGTCCCTACCCTTGCACAACAATGTGCCACATTTCCAACATTGCGGACGGCAGGTATGCAAGACATAAGGGAGTCAATGCAAGCGAGCATTGGAAAACCTGCCATTGCGAACAAATGGGCTAGGAATGGGTCATACTTGAGATTGCAATTCCAACATTTTCCACACGAATCCGACATCATGACTTTCCAAGCCCCACTTTGAAAAAAATTATAATTTTTTGGGATTTCCCACAATTGCTACGCCGCCCTCTGCCTGAAGTTTTTTGCCTTAATTGGTCATTCAATTTCCCCACGGCATCCATCCTTTGCAGATGGGCCATATCATCCCCCTCAGCAAACACCCAGCATGAGGCCCATGCCTGGCCATCATGGTGTGCCCCCCTATCCTCCCACAGGTCCACAAACACGTCACAGCGCGTAGCGCTAGTGTTATGAAAAACAGTGGCATCGGAAGATAGTACATTGAAGGACTATGGGCGGAAGCTCCTGGCGAGCGGGAAACAAATTATCACGGTAGTGCGGTCACCGCGGCTACTAAAGGGTCCCTCTGCGACGTGGGATGGACGACCAATTTATTCACCCGGTGTCCACGTGGGACGAGGCGAGGCGAAGCTTGCTCCGTAGTGCCACTGCACGTGCACTTGCAGGTGCACTAATCCACCACCAGGAGGCATGCAGTGCTATGTGGTAGGACCAGTGCTGTGGAGGCGGCTGTGTCCCTTCACGGTCGGTGCTACCGCAACAATGCTGCGGGTGCGGAGAGACAACGCCCGTTTGGGTGCATCAGTTTGCCTCTGCCCCGCTCCGTGGGTCGTGCGGGGAACGCGCCAGTAGGAGGTGGCCCAAAGCTAGGTGGGCACTACTCCACTCTGGGCAACTGTCGTCGAGTGCCTAGAAGGCAATTCAGGGCGACTTGCGAAACGTCTGGGTGGATGGGGTGCGGTGCCCCAGTGAACCGACGGTGGCCCTGCCCCTACTGCTATGATGGGCGGCTCTGGACGGTGACTCGCCAGTTCTTTGGCTGTGGCATCACTGGGGACCTGGTGGGGAGGCTGCGGGCGTTGGGAATTGTGCTGCTTGACCAGATGTGAGGGTGCTGGACGGACCAGGTGTTATCCATTTGGTGGGCGCAACGACGGTGATGGCTTTTGAGAAGTGATCTCCTACCGGCTTGTGTGTGCGGCAACGGCAGAGTGTGTGACGACCAAGGCAATGTGGCAGGTCGTGCCGGCCTGATAATTAGCCGTATTGCCTCCGCACACGAGGTTCAATTGGAGATGTGAAGCTTCGCCCGCCTGCCCCGGGTCGCCGCATACTAACGTGAGGTGTCATGGGTCCTCCCGACCAGGGTAATAAGCCCCAAACCACTGTAGGGTATTCCCATGGCACCGGGTCTCTACTGGCGGCCCGGTCACGGCAGTCACGGGAGTTATTCCTCGGGTTACTCTGGGGTGGAGGATTGTGATTGTCCCCGGTGCCCGAGCCGTGAGGGTCAGCTAGGAGGTGGCTTGGGAGGACACACGGCGCGTGCGGCGGCGGCAGAGTCCGTGTTGAGGTGGATTAGGTGAGGAGCTGCCGGCAGACGAACACTGGTGCAGCGGAGGGCGCGTTGGGACTGCACATGAGCCCCGGAAGGAGATCAGTGAGGGTGCGGAGGCGTCCCCCAGCCCCGGGAACCGACACAGGGGGGTATAAGGGCTGCTCGAGGGCGCCCGGGACGGTAAGGTGGGGATAATGGGGGACGCTTGGTGGTACTAAAGACAGCGGGGTGGGAGTACTGGGGGAAGCATGGCGGTATTGAGGACTATATGGTGGATGAACTGGGGCAAGCATGGCGGCACTGGGGACATTATGGTGCGACTCTTGGGAGACACATGGCGGTACTGGGGACAATATATCTTGGAAGTGCTGGGATACGCATGGCGGTACTGGGGACAATATGGAGGGAGTACTAGGGGACGCGTGGCGGTACTCGAGAGCAATATGGTGTGAGTACCGGGAGACACCTGGCGGTACTGGTGTGTCCCTCTGACCCCCGGAACAACTCAGAGGGGGTATTGGGGCGTCCCTTGGCCCCTCCAACAAACTAGATGGATAGTGCCTGTGGGCGTGTACATAGCCCAACCATGTGACCTCGGCACACGACACTGGAGTCACGGCGACACGTGCGGTGGCAGTCCTACACGTAGGGGCAGGTGCCTACAGTAGTAGGCCGGCGCGGTGGTGTGGCGGTGTAGCCCAACGGCGGTGAGATTGGGCGGAGCGACGCCGCGCAAGCGGCAACATTCGTTATATATATATATATATATATATATATATATATATATATATAGCCTACCTCGTGGCGGCAGGCGCAAGGGACTTTATGGGGGGCACATGCCTCAGCGGCTCGTGAAGTATCGTAGTGCACAGAGACTGTAGGAGAGGTCCAGGCGGTGAGGCACAGGCCTATGCTGTAAGTAGGCATGCAATGTTGCCTGTGGATGCCGAACCTGCGGCGTGGACGCTGATGTGGCGGAGATGGCACAAACACGGGAGCTGGCCAATCAGTGCAGATAAGGGTCAAGGCTAGGCGTCAGGGCAATGTATGTGGGCCAAATGAGGTGCACCTGGTAACCACTGGTGGGTAACCCTACAAGGGGTCGATAATCAAGCTACGGCACCCACCAACCCGAATCCTAGCCAGCGATATTCACGTGTTGTGCCTCTCATGCCGCGGGGCGGCCGGCATCCCCCATGTGGACCCTCGTGGTATATTATATGTGGGCATGTACATGTACCACGGGTCCGCTCAGGTCATGATCTTGGACAAAGGGTACCAGTCCTGTATATAGTTGGGGTATGAGGAGGATTTCAGCGGGTGCAGCCTATAGCCACTGATGGCCATGGAGTTTTATCGTATGCTTATATACAGAACTGTAGCTCTGAATGGGGGGAGCCTAAGGTGGGGTCGCGGCACATGCGTCGCGAACAATGAAGACCGGGGGGCAATGAAGGCTGAGGGCCAGGCTAGGCTGGAGCCCCCCTAAAACCATGGTTGTGTGTGACTGGGCTTGTGCACGTGCACTGCCGGTTGCGGAATTCACATAGTCCGAGGTGGTGGAGGTCCAACGGGTGACAGGAATGGACACCGAGACGGGGCTAGCTCTTGCTTCGCCGCATGCGTGCTGCGTGTGTTACTTGGTTGCTGCGTTGCACCCATAGGAGGCACCCTTGCTTTCTGCTTGTTGCTATGCTGCTGCATTGCGCTACCTTGCCCCTATACCCCCGGCGGTCCAACGGGCCAGCGGCCGTCGCCGTTGCTAATGGTAACGCTCTGCAGTTCCCACTGCCCCAAAAGCCTGGCTGGCCGGTATCCCTGGAGATCTGGGTCCTCTGTCATGCTGTGGGCCACCTCAGGCAGCTTTGGGACATACGGGATCGAGCAACGTGGGAACCACCTACCGGTGCAAGATGCCCGGAAAATCCAGTAGACCGCATGATAAGTGGTTATGACTATGACTATGACTATGTATGTGTGCATGCCTTGTGGCATGGTGGAACTCTATTCCCAAGACGCGCCTCAGTGGCCCAACCCCCTGAAGTTCCTTGTGTTGCTAGGAATACCCAAGCGGATGATATCCTACCCTCTATTATGAGAAGGGGCGGTGCGAACTGTCGGATTCAGCGTAGGCCGCACACTTAACTGTTCAAAGGTGCCCCCCCCCCTCCCCTAACCCCTCTCAGAACCCCCCCTCCCCCCCCCCCCCGAGTCACCCCAGGGCCCATCCCTGCCACCCCCCAAGGGTGCCCCCCGAGGGAGAGCGGTGCTGTGCTGTGCGGGACAGGCAACCTCCCCTGTCGTGCACCCAAGCCACCACGCCACAACCGTGCTCTCCCTTCCAAGGTTCGCGCCCCTACCGCACCGCCATGTCCCCGGCGCGTACCCGTGACCGTGCCGACGTGCGAAGGGGCGAGCAGCGGTCTCCGCCTCAACGCAGGGCCCGCCGCGAGTGGGGGGCCCTGAGTGCTGCTAGTGGCGATCCGTTGGTGCAGTGGAGGAGTTGGACTGAGCTGCTGGTGCGCTTCGATACCCGCCGACATCGCCGACCTATGCGGGCTCGGCCGGTATTTTATTGTGGGTGCGGTGCCGCATGTGCGACGTCGAGAACGGCCATGTACTACACAGAGGTGCGCCGGACAACGACCAGATATGGCAGGCCCTATCGCTGCTATGGGGCGCCCAGAGTGCGACTTCTGCAGCTACTAGAGGTCACGATGAGCTGGCAGAGGGCCGGGCTTAGTTGCACCGGTGCGTCGTTATGTGCTGCAGCTGCCCGATGTGAGAGCCCTGCTGGTCATCAGTTCGCCGTTAGTCGGTGCCTAGCTATGCTGCAGGGTGTGCTGTGCGACGTGCTCATCCCGCATCCATTTGTCGTGAGGGCCCTGGCCGCGCGTACGATGTGCTATTAAGACACTGCCGACCAGTGCGTGATCGACCCGCTGCTTTGCTGCCGCTGAGCCTTGAAGGATCTGTGTTCCTGGTGCGCTGCCCCCTCCTCTCGCGATCTAGGCCGCTCTTCTCATTATGCCTCCAAAAAGCTTTGCTAATATGAGTCTCGACCAGCAGCGTCTCCAGCTCAAGTCCACGGAGCTCTGGGCGGTGACCAGAGCCATGGGCGACCGGGGAGTCCGAGGCCGTGTTGCTCACCGCGGAACACGGCCCCACGGGCACGGAGGTGTTGGGTCTGCGCATGACGACCGAGATGGAGCGGTCCTTGGCTCTGTACTTGGGACGCACCCATGCATGCACCCACGCACCCACGCATGCACCGAGGGCAGAGTGGACCCAGCATACTCGCCGGCAAATGCCCTGGGGTGTCTTGGGACACATTCGCCGAGGTACTGTCGGAGGTCTCCACGTTTCTGGGGACCTGTACGCGGAAAGAGGATATTGCGTTGATGGCCGACGTTGTGACGAAGTAGGTCTGGCCCAGGCGCAAGACGAGCTACGGATGGCCTTCGAGAAGGATCCTTCGAGTTTCCGCCAGCTACTCAACCAGACGACCAATCCAGTTTCAGCAAGGAGAAACATGATGGGCTGGCTGTGGTTCTGGCAAGCGGTGGACGCCGCCTCGGCCCGCCGAAAGGTTCGCAAAGTCTCTTGGCGGCGGGCGCCGGCCGATGCTGGTGGACTGCCCACTGGCAACCCCGTGTCCGACTCGAAGCTGTCAACAGCGATCAAAGCGTGGATGCCAGCCATGCTGCCAGAGTGCTAGAGAGGCGAGCGGACGCCCCGCAGAACGCGGCCGCCCCCCCGGCCGACTACTGGCAGCCCACGCTGCGCCCGTTCCAGCAAGCAGCGGGTCCCGCGGTTGACGATACAGCCCGGCTGGCGTCTGAGCTGCAGGCCGTATGGGATGTGTGTCAGGACATCCCACCAGAGCACGTGACAGCTACGGCCACGAACCTGCAGCTCCGTATGGCCCCCATCCCGTCCATGTCTGCCTCGTTACGGCCCATTGGGCAAGCCACCTCCGCGAAGCGGCTGGGCACCATCCTGACCTCACATGCAGGGTATTTTGAGGCAGACTCGGGGGCCGCGGCCACAGCGGTGGCGCATTGGCGGGATTATCTGGTCGACAAGCGACTACTCCAGGGGACATCGACTTCCAAACACGAGCTGCTCAATGCCACAGAGGAAGTCTTGGCCGCACACACAGTGGACTGGGAATTGAAGGCCTTGGGAGCGCATGTGGCGGTGGCAGGAGCATGACACCAGCTTCCGGGCGCGTTCCTCGACTCCCTCATCGCTCATGGCGAAGACTTCACTGGAGAGCTTCTAGCCGGCGTACATTCAGTTCGTGGTCCATGTTCCAGACATCTACGTCATTCGAGAGTGCAACGGTCACCTTCGCAGCCAGGCGGGTGTCCACCAGGTGCCAAACTGGGCCGCCAGGTACTACGACCGCGTCCCGGGAGTGCAGCAAAGCGACGAGCGCGAAGGCAGGTGTGACTCGTTGGCCTCCGAGCAGCACGACGATCGTGCTCGCGGGCGCGGCCCGGAACGGGCTCGCGGCCGCAAGCGAACCAGCCCTAGCCCCGAGGAGAGGATAGCGCGGCTCCAGATAGACGGCATCACGGGGCTCCCGCGTGCAGAGGTTGCAGCGGCCGTATCGGCAGTGTTGGGCCAACCGCTGCATGTTCCCGCCTGGGCCACCAAAGAGGGCTCCTGCAAGGTGGCAGTTCCCCAAGAAGCCTTGCGCCAAGCAGCCCGCGGCGAGGACTCCCTCCCGGCACCTACGGCCTCCGGGGCATACGTCTTGCTGCGCCGCGCGCAAGAGCGTGACCCACGTCGAGATGACCACAGGTACGGCTACATTCGCAGGTCCCCCTCCATGGGCATCGGCACCTCGTCCGACAACCGGCCTCCGCCGTTGCGCCGTGGCTCTCCGACTCGTGCCAGCAGCCGACGAGCCTCCGGCACCCGTGATAGTTGGCGAGACGTCTAGGCTCGCCCGTCATACTATACGTATCGAGACCCAGGGTACAGCACCAGCCCGCAGCGCCGGACGCCGCCACCCAGGGTCCCACCGCCGCAGCAGCACGCCCCCCCCCCCGTCGACGGCGGACGCAGGCCCAGCAATACCCCCCCCCTTTACCACGACACGCTCATCCCTCGCGAGCGCCGAGCGTTTGGCCCACGCTACGGCAGGCAGTCACAGCAGACACAACGCCGCGGGTTAGCGGGCGCAAGAGCGAGAGGGCGCCGCCCCCGGTGGCACGGCGTGGCCGACAGGGGCCGACAGGACGGCGGCTCGAGCAGTGCGAGTGGAGAAGATGCCCGGCAGAAAGTCCAAGTCCCAATGACTCCCGCTGCACATGCCGGCATCGCACATAGTGCCGGAGGTGCCCGCAGTGATGGTACCTGTTCTGCTGGGCCACAGCGAGCCTGGCTCCCGGCTCCGGCGGAACATCCACGGCCTCAGGGCGGCTATGGGCCGCGTGCGTCAGCGACTGTGGCGCGCCGCGCCCGAGTCGACCGATGCGATTTGGGACGCAATAGG
Organism: Eutreptiella sp. 'Long Island Sound 2002'; assembly: GCA_964036045.1. Classification (NCBI taxonomy): domain Eukaryota; phylum Euglenozoa; class Euglenophyceae; order Eutreptiales; family Eutreptiaceae; genus Eutreptiella; species Eutreptiella sp. 'Long Island Sound 2002'. The sequence goes on along the minus strand of OZ038379.1, from coordinate 91,949,705 downwards.
CGAGGCACTGGCGCGTGCTACCCGCCCGTCAAATGGCAACCGCACGTTGTGCATGCAATGCGGCTCGGTGCGTGAGTGCCTCTCCACTCGGCCCAATTGCCCACGCGATCACCTACACCGGCTCCCGATCGCGCTTCGTACCCCAGACAAGCTAGTTGCCCTCCGAGGTGCCATCGTCGCAGAACTCCCCTAGCTGTCCTCGGTGGTGCAGCCGCTCCCGGATGTCACTCTGGCGCAATCATATCTCATCTTCGAGCTGTGCACCACGGCCTTTCAGCAACGTGGTCAGCGGCTAGCGCCCCACCTCCTGGTGTCCCCACCCATCTGGACTGGCACCGTCGTACTTGCCCTCCTCACCCCAGACAGCGACCCTACGGTGTGTCCGGCAGGGGGCGCTGGCGCACTGGTCATATCCGTGCAGTCCGGGCTGCCCACGGCGGAACGACGGTCGCTCGAAGCCATGGACCGCTCTTGGGCGGCCACGACGTCGTTTTCCTTTGATGTCTGCCCACACTGTGACTTGCCGCGGATGCAGCGTGCGGTGCAGGTCACTCCCTTGGTCGCCCCGGACGCCGGGTCGCCGGGCTTTCGGGTGTGTGGCGCTCTGCCGAAGGGCAGCACAGTCACCCGTGTCGTGGCAGCGTGCGACCAGCTCCTGCAAGGAGGCCGACCGTGGGGCCCCGCAGCATCCCTCACTGTTGCAGCACGTCAGCTCTGTGCCGCGGCCATAGAGCATCTGAACCCCCCAATAGAGCCCGCCCCGTACCAGCACCTACATTCTCGGGCGACGTCATACCCAAGTTTGACGCTCAGCCCACAGGACTCACTTCGCTCCTGCTCTTCACCGTCAATGCCGGCGGCCTGGCGCCGAAGCTCCCCATGGTGCTGACCCTGCTGGTGGACATTGAGCCGGTCATCATCGGCGTCCATGAAGGGGGCCCGTTGTTCGGCAACACCAGCTTGCAGGGCATACGGTACAGCGTGGTACTGGGTCCTCACGTACCAGGTGGCGGGCTGGCAATCCTTGTTCACGCGTGCCTTAAGACCAGGCAGGCCGTTCATAAGGACCTCATGGACAACGCCATCAGCACTGCTCTGCCGCTGTCCGACAAATTCCCAGCGATCGTCTCCAACGTGCACTTCCCCCAGGGCATGCCGACCTGCAGCGGCGCCTGTGCATGCTGCATACCTCGGCGCTCCACGCTCGGCAACCTGGAGGAATCAAACTCGTTCTTGGCGACATGAACGCCGACTTCGCGGACGCCTCAGGCAATTGGCTTCGCAAATCTTGTGAGGACAACCGATACTGGGGTGTGTATACACACATGTACCCGCCAGGGGAGCAAACGAACATCGCTGTCTAGCTCGTGTACGAGGACCTTCCGCCGTGAGCTGGACTGGATACTGGTGGGTCCGCAGTCACCCGTGAGCGCCTGCCGCAAAGCGCTACTACCAGGGCTCAGCACCAATCTCGTAGTTGCTTGTGAGTTCACGGTGCACTCAGAGTATCTGGCGCAGGCCAACCCGGCAGGACGCCTGTTCCGTTTTCGTTTAGCTGACCAAGGCACTCTGGCACTCGCAGCGGTCATTGCCAGCCAGGCTTTTTGGTGGGCGTGGTGCACGCGCCTATGATCCGATGGAGCCCACGCCCTGTACTGGTCGTGTGTGCGAGAGGTAGTTCCGTCCTCGTCCAGCGGCTTTCGCCTGGCCGCGGAGGCAGCCTGTAAGGTGTTTGAGGGGTCTAGCCTGAGCTCCCGCGACCGTATCACGGGCTGGTGGGCAGACCGCCAAAACGCTGCATTCTTGAGGGCTGTCCAGCTAACAGAAGGCAAACTGCGCGGCGTGACCATGGACTCTGTCACCGCCCCCATGCTGAAGTTGAACAAGCCCAGCCCCGACGGGGAGCATTTCCCCACCGAGCCGTGGGACTACAAAGCAGAGGCATTGTGCCAGGCCACCGAGCTTCATTGTGGGCGTCTCGCGCCTGTGGATGCCTCATGGATGCGGAGGCTGGCGGACGTGTATCGCCCGGACTTCCACGTCCGCCCAGATGTGCACACAGCAATCCGTGAGGCGCACACAGCCAGGTGCGGCGGGACCCTGAACCCCCGAGCCCCAGCGTCCCCAAGGTCCCCGTCCACGTTTCAGGAGATGTACTTCGAGATCAAGAGGTCAGGCTCAAAGGCCGCAGCGTTCGGCAAGCTGGTGCAGTCCGTCCTGCATGCCCTCTCTGGGACGGCCATCTACGTCCTCACAGGCCTGCTGCACGCAGTGCATCTCGGGGATCCCGTCCGCATCCTCAATGGGGTGCTGCACCTCTGCCTTCTCAAGAAGGATCCCCCATGGCTGGCCAGAAGGAGTCGCCCCGTCATGTTGGAGGAGCCGTTCCCACGCAAAGAGTCCACGGCCATTTTCCACCGGCTACAGGCCATCAGCACCGCCAAAGATCTGGACCCTCCCTCGTCTTTTGCGTACAACAAGGAGTTTACAGGGCAACGTGTCGGCCTCTTCTGCCGGTGGGCCATACCCGAGTGGCTCACTCAGCGTGGGCGCCTGTGGGTTGTCGACTGGGAGGAGTCCAACGCCTTCTGCAACGTGCAACGGGGTGGGCAGCAGGAGATGTGTCCAGACGCCATCGCCGTGGACCCCTGGTACCATTCCTTCGACGACCGCCTCGCCGTGTACGTCCATACCCCATTGGGCCTTGTGGGGCCGTACCGCATGCTCCATGGGGGGGCACAAGGGGACGGTATGGGCGTGGGGGGCTTCAGAGAGCTGGGCTCCATTCGCTCCCGGGCCAACGCCACGATGGTTTCCCGCGCCTTGCGCCCAGAATCAGGTCTTCCCGGAGGGCTAGACCCCGAGGAGTGGTGCCCCACACACCCGGCGGAGCCCAACAAGTACGTTCCAGAGGTATCCTCCAGCGACGATCGTCGCTTCTTCGCCTACAGCGACGAGGGCATCTGCCATGCATTGAGGGTCAACCAAAGGACATGCCTCGCCGGTGGGGGGGCCGTCAATCGCGCCAAAATGCAGGCGTTCTGCCTCACGCCGCGCGAGGGCGCCATACCGTACAATAGGGGCACAATCGAGACGGCGCTGAGTGCCTTGCAGGCGTGCACGTCTGACCTGGCGATGGTTAGGATGCCCGTCGTGATGGGGGAGAGCCCGCGCGCGGTCCTGGTGAAGTACAAGGACGCTCTTCGACACCTGGGTTGGGCTTTGCCCCGCACAGTGCCGTTCTACGCGCTAGTGGTGGCCCGCTTCGCGCCGGCAAAGGCAGACTTCATGTTCGACGCGGTGCCGCTGCTGGGGATTGATCTCACGGATGTCCAGAAGCTCTCCGACGTGATCCATCTGCGCGCCCTCGGGCTGCCACGCTCATTCCCAAGAGCGGTGAGGTACCGCCCCCTCGAGCGCCTGGGCCTCGCTCTGCCCCGTCTCCCCCAACGCCATGCCGTTCGGTACGTCCACGCCATCGTCTCAGCCATTAATTGAAGGATCTCGTATATTTTGCTCCTGCTGCGCCACGTGCTCCAAGGAGCCTCTTGGAGGTGCCAGGTATTTTCTGATGCGCACACATTGTACCACTGGCTGGACTCTTGGGGCCTGGCACTGTGTTTCCTTCCGGGCCCAGCCGCTCTAGAGGCCTCCATCCAGCTCACGGTGCATCGTCCTTACGGTGGGGGCGTGCTAGTCGTCGCGTCAAACGGGGCCTGCGGGCAGCCGGCAGTGGCGTATGCAGCAGTGCTGGCTGATGACGCAAGCATCGTCGCCAAGGCGCACGCAGCTATTTAACTTCACGACCCCGATTCCTTCTCGGCGGAGTGGCTGGCTCGCTTTTTGGGACTCTACCTCCTGGAGCAGGTCCAGCCCACACCTACAGTGCCAGTCTTGGCTCCAGCGGACAATACCCACGTCCCCACCGAGGCCGAGGACCACCATCCTTCCGGCAGCCCGTTGCCGGACCGCCTGCGAGTCATCTACGCGCAGGGGCTGCAGGCATACGACGCTGAGGAGCTGTACGTGCTAGCTCAGTCAAGCGAGGTCCAGCAGCCGGCGGGAAGCCCTCAGACGCTCGCCAACCTGCAGTGTGCTGCGCACATTGGTGCGACCGGGTGTCTGCACCAGGCTGAGCGGGGTACAGTGCCCTACGCGGCAACGGTGGGCGTTGTAGTCCTCCAAACGTCCGGGGGCGTCCCCTACCTGCGTCACTCCGTGGCACTCGAGCGGCAGTATATCAGCCTGGCCCCCGAGGTGCCGCAGCGGGAAGCCATGGTCACACGTGATCCGACAGCGTAAGCCCTATGGCGGAGTCTTGTTCTGGAGCCTGAGCTGACCGCGGACGCCATCAACGTCGCCACTTGGCTGCAAGCGGCCGTTGCCATGCGGCCGCAAGTTGCAGGCGTCTTTCAGTGACCATTCTGCAGTGCATCGTGCCCAGGGTGCGGCCAACACCTGCTCTTCCACTGCGGGAAGGTGGTCGAGGCAATGCAGGCGGGTTTCAAGGCGCTGCCCCCCTGCTTGGCCGGTGCTTCAGGGGTGATCAGCTGGGCCGCTACGGCGCGGGCCGCGCTGGAGATTCCGGGCTCTGCCCCAGTTGTATTCGTGCTCAACAACGACCAGACCGTCATCGAGACCCAGCCGCCGCCCTGCCCGGGGGTGATGTGTGTGACATGGTCTGGCGTACTGCTGCCAGCCGCGGATTGCCTCCCTCCGTGGCTACACCTTGGCGCGCGCAAGCGGGCCATGATGGAGTACATGGAGACAGAGACTCAATACGCCCGCTCTGAGGCCTAGGATATGTTTTACCAGCAGAGCGACGGGTCGGTGCGTGGCTGGCCCGATGGTATCGGCGGCAGGACGCGGTTTGCCTGACCACCGTCCTGCATCTCTATGACCACGCAGTCACTTGCCTCTGGGCTGCGGCCGGTCTTGGGGTCGCGGCCTTGGCCCCTCCTGAGCTTGTTACGGAGCTTGCCGATGCCCGCTGCACACACCTGGTGGTAGTGGGTGCAGACACCGCTCCAGAACCGGGCGGAGTGGTGACCGACCGCGTCTACACAGCACGGAGCCTCCCGGAGGGTATATGCGAGTCCGGGTCGGTGACAAGTTCTGCGTGGTGGCGCCTGAGGCGTCGCTGCCCACGCATCTAGTGCACTCGATGCCCTCCTTGGCTGAGGTGGTGCCACGCTCAGCCGCCATAGTGCGCGATCACCGGCCGCGACCCGCAGCGGCCAACACATCGACCACCCCGCGTCAATAACCCGGCCATGGGCCGGGTCAATAGCGGCGCGGTGTGCAGGAGCAGCAGCGCAGCTCGAGGACAAGTCGACCTTCGAGGCGCGCTCCCTCACTCACGCGGTGTCCATGACTTCATTGATGGTAGCACCGCATCCGGAGGACCCATTCCTACCGGGGTATGTCGCACTAAAGCCGGAAGAGTCCAACCCAACCCAACCCAACCCCGCCCCCCCCCAAGGGGCCTCCGAACAATAGTTAGTTAGGGGGGGTAGTTGGCGTCCGAAACCGAGGGGCCGCCCCCCTGGATTGCAATTTGCATTCTGCAATTGAATAACGGTAAACAAATCTTCCTACAAATAGTTGGTAACCGTGTTAAAGAGGAAATAATTGACAACAATAACAGATGCATGGTAGTAGTAAACATCTACGTTGGATGGTGGCCCAGGCATAGGAAAGTCCAAAGTGCTGGGTATAGCAGTTCAATTCTTTGAATTGCTGGGTCAAAAATAAGCATTTTCAAATTGGAGCTTGTCAAGGGTGGATTGCACGCTTGATTGGTGGTTCCACTGTGCATCAACTTGGTGCCATGACCCCTTTCCGGAACGATGCCTCCAAGGAAAAATCACCGTTCCTATGGTTACGCCATTGCACTCTACGGTGGATAATCATTGACGAAATTAGCATGGCGAGTCCTCCGCGTCTTGCATAATTTGAGGAACGACTCCGCACACACACCCAAAAGCCGGGAACATCCAAATGTGATCCGGATGGAACAATACGTCCTTTGGGTGGATTCAGCATCATTTTTTGTGGTGATTTTCAAATATCACCACCAAGGAGGATCTCTCTTACGTCAACACCACCGTCCATGACTGTTGAGCCCACACAGAAAAGCCCTGATGCCCTAATATGCCATGCACTAAACCTCTAATGGAGCAACACCTCCCAAGGTATTCAACGAATGACGGAATTAACCGAGAACATGCGCTTTCAGCGAGACCCTCGTTTCCAGGCGGCCTTGGAAGGGTACCGTCATGGTAAACTACCTAATGCGACATACGAATGGCTTAGGCGATTCGTTCTTTCTTGGCCAGATGATCCCCACTTGACGGCCAACCGTTTTCAACTACCAAAATGACTGTCCCTACAAACGACTTGAAGTACGCCGCCAACAAGCAGCACGCCATTCTTTGCGCTTCTTTGAATGAAAAACTCTAACTTGGTGTCCTGCATTTGATCGACCAACCACAAACAACATCACCAAAATGGATGCGGACACCCCTATACGTTGGTTATAATACCATGATCGTTGGATTGCAAACTTATATGGCAGGTTACCTCTTGTACAAGGATTGCCGATTGCATTGACCAAACACATTGAACGCTTTGTCCAAAAGAATTTGTTACAAGGGACGGGAGCGCTTGTTGATAGTTGCATTCTGAACCCACCTGAGAGCTGCGTGCCAGATAAAGCCGGTGTACGTATTCTACGTTATGTACATGCGGTGCTTTGTACTCAAATACCGGATGCCGATTGGATAGTCCCACGCTTCACGAGACCCGGCGTTTACCCGATTATTCCAACTTCGAAGATATGGTACCTAGATAAGAACAAGAAGAACCCCGTTTTAAATGTTAGGTGCCACCGAATTCCCATTGGTCCGGCATTTGGCATCACTAGCCATAGTTCACAAGGTCCAGCCTTGAAGGATACAAGTATAGATTTGATAGCCAATGACCCCTTTTTGTGCTATGTTGCAATTCGTCGGGTTTGCTCCTCTTCAGACTTGGTCATCTATGGTGTTTCTCCAAAAAAAATCTTCCAACGTGGTGACCCGCTTGGTCCTTCATTCCTTCTTAAGAAACTCCGGGAAAAAAACTTTGACCTGCATAACCACAAGACACCTTGTTTGTGGAGTGTGGTTACCAAAATTACCATCATTTGCATCATCCAGGCTACCTAATCCCCCACCTTTCATTTGTGATGGTTGTGTGCATGATGTGACAACAAACCAGCTTTGCACCAGATGTCGACTCCCCAAGCTAGTGCCAAGCCTTTCTCCTTTGCGGTAGCAAATGCCTTTTGAAAGCCGCCGTTGGATATGATTTACAATGTGTTGCAAGCTTAAAACCTGCGAATATATTGTGTTTTTACAACATTTGTTCAATTATGTACCTCTTGCACTAATTTTAGATGAGGGGGATTTGCTTGCACGGCTTTTGTTCTCTTTTGTGTCCTCCCACGAAATGAGCTTCTTCTACCTAGGAACGGTTGAACCGAGGAAGAGGGACAAGGCGCTCGGTTGAACTCACGCCTACAAGTGTTGCTGTCGATAAGAGCCTTCTTGCCAACAGAAGCGCATACAATCACAAATTAGTTCAAGGGGTATATGCAACTGATGTACCCGGGTAACTTGCCCTTCTTACCAACAGGAGCGCATGGAATGAAAAATTGGTGCAAGAGGTATATGCAACCGATGTAACAAGCTCACTTGCCCTTCTTGGCAAGAACGGCGCATGGCATCCGAAATTAGTGCAAGAGGTATATGCAACCAATGTAACAAAGTCGGTTGCCCTTCTTGCCAACAAGGGCACATGGCATTCGAAATTAGTGCAAGAGGTACATGCAACCAATGTACCAATCTCACTTACCCTTCTCGCCAACAAAAGCGGATGGCATCCCAAATTAGTGCAAGAGGAACATGCCACCGATGCACCAAGGGCATTTTCCCTACTTGCCAACAAGAGTGCATGGCCTCCGAAAACAGTGCAAGAGGCATATGCAATCAATGTACCAAGGTCGCTTTCCCTTCTTGCCAACACAAGCGCATGGCATCCGAAATCAGTGCAAGAGATACATGCAACTTAGGCGGCCGAAACAGGTACGCTTTTGTACCGCTCTTTTTTAAAAAAAGAACCGAGAAATGATGTGGGTTATTTCAGTGAATTACCCTGTTTTTTTGACCCTGATTTTTCATGACTATTTTCTCAGTAAAAAAAGGTACCTTTTTCGTGACGTTGCAACAAATTGGGCTCCTTTGTACTGCTGCGTACGATGGTATCTCAATATGGAAGGACAACCCACTGTGCCTCGCACCACGTGTATGTTATTACGCCTTTTTTCTGCAACAGATTGCGAGGCCTCGCAATACAAGGAGTCAATTTCATTTGTTTTAGCAGCATCGAATGCATGGAAAATTCGCATAACGGTAATTACGACAAATAACATGCTTTTTCGAATGCGAGGCCTCGCATTCCATTTCGAAATGGTCGCAAAAGGTGACAATAAAATGGACAGCATGTGAATTCCCTTTGATGCGGCGCTGCTGCATGGGCGCCCATACAGGTCCCGCCGGCATCTCTAGTTTTCATACTCTGGTCACGGCTGGCTTCACTGCCCAACGGCAATGGAGGCGGTTCGCAACTGGGTACCGCACGTGTGATAAACAAGAGAAATGTGGGACTAGTTGAACGTTACCAGTAACCGAAAATGCGCACGCGCGGCGGAGTGGCGCGCAAAGATCGATATGCGCGTGTCGCGTGTGCAGCGCTGTGCTAGCAAGAAATTTTATTTAACTATAGTGTTAAAGGACCCTGTTTTTTGTGGAATTGTATAATAAAATGCACATTTTTGATTCTTTGAAATGATTGTTCATGCCACGTAACATTGCGCGTCGAGCGAAGAGGGAGCGGGAACGGACTGTCAGGCGATTGCGAGCTTTCTGTGCAACGGAGGACGGGTATACCACTGCTGAATCACTATGGGCTGCCGTTGAAAAGAACAAGAGTGGAGTTGTTTTCTTTTTTGATTTTGCGCGCTTGCTGCGACCCAACCAGAAAACACGGCACTCACTACTGAGGTTGAAAAGCAGACCAGAGACCCGAGCGGCTAATCACTTCAAGGAGGAGTTCTTCAACTTATACAAAATCTTGCGCTTGCGATGCACACCCCCACCAGGACGAGGACGCCCCGGCTTTTGCCTCTATCGGTCGGCAAACCAGGCGCCGGTTGCGCAAGACAGGACTGCTGCGGCTCCGAGAGGAAACCATGAAGGAATGGTCGGCGGGAAAGATGCTTGAGACATAGAGATGAATGGAGAACCAGCAGGTTTGCGTCTGGATCGACAATTGTTACATTAAGCAGTATGGAAGGCATCCAACGATCCAGGATACGTCGCAAAATTGCACAGCCCTTTGCGTCGTTGAGATTCCGTGCAGGTTGCCGTATTTCAGAGGACACCCAAACATAGATGTGCTCATCGGCAGCATTGGCAGTGTGGCTGCAGCGCTTGTGAGAATGAAACGGAGGTTTCATGGGATCGTGACAGACCTGGGCCTGCTTGCGGACAGACCTGCAGCAATACCGAGCATCAGAGCGCCCCTTGACATCGTGCGGGATCCACTACCAAATCCCGGTTGGAAACCGCCGCTGCTGAGTACGCATCAGGTATCCTCGTACAAGGGCCTGGTCGAGGTGTTGAACTACATTGCATCGTTGTCGAACCACACGCACCCCATTGTGCCGATCCTCGTAGATGAGAACATACACAAAAGATGCCTAAAGTTGCTCTACTCCGACAGAACGCAGCGGTGGAACCGGCACGAAAAACTGAAGAGGACTCCTGTCTTGTACGGCTGCTGGCATCCCTATAAATACCTTGTGACCAACATGTGGCGCCGCTTTCATTCGCTGTTTGTGTACTTCCACTTTGGCCGCTTAGGAGTGGGAAAAACAGCAGGGTCGTAGCCGAAGCTCAGAGTCATGGGGAGAACTATTGCCGGCATCCTCAAAGAAACGCCGCATTTCTTGCGGCAGTTGCGAAGGAAATCGAACAGGTTACAGGCTGTTGCCGATCACGGTGGGACGGCGATCGATCGACTCAAGAGTGAAGTATGTAAAGCAATGGTGAACCTTCCGCAGAACTGGTGTCCGCTTGTCCTCTAATGTGCATTTCTCGTGAGACAATGCAACTGGTCTGGACGGCACCCAGGAACCGCCATCGACGCCCAAAATGTTTTGCGACTGGTGTTCGTGCTTTTGATCGAGCTCGGGAGGGCTGCAGCTGATCCTGTGATCCTGTTGTGCATGTGAGGACCATCGGTGTTGCGTTGTTGCATTGGCAGACGTTCAACAGCGGCCTGCCAGGATTGTGCTATGGTGAGGAGTTTGGCGAAGTCATGCTCAGTCGACTTGGGTCCATGAAGGATTGACACACTTGGGCTGTCACACCCAGCGACGTGGAAGATTTGTTTGTCCAGATCTGCCCTGCGAGAATTAACAGACGTCTGTTGGTTAGTGGTTTGTCCTCCGACATTGAAACCGAGATCCGACAGCGCTTGCACTCGTATGTTATTGACGACCGCCTGAGAATTCGGTACTGTCCTTGGCAGTCGGGTACCTCAACCATGGAGAGGCACTGGGAGGCTGATCCACATTTTCCGTCGGACCCTTACAGCGAGCCGGACGTGGACACCTACAGGACTGTGTTGACCGATGTTTTGCGTACATTTCTGCGGCAGCCCAGGAATTTCTAACCTGCCGTAATACGATTGATGGACAACAAGGTTCCTCTGCGGTCTGATGCGCTGCGCACGAACATTCTGGACACAATCTGGGCCTTTACCGATGCATAGAATGGGGTTTAGGTTGCTTCCCAACTGTGTTGTTGTTGTTGCGCACACGCCGCTGCTTTTGCTCACTAATGCGTGTTCGGAATGCGAGCCCTCGCAATCATCTTTTCAAAAAGTACGTTTTGGACTATATGTTGTTACCTTAATACGAGGCCTCGCAATAGGAAGTAGGTAATTGCAGACAAATACCTATAATGTCGATTGCGAGCCCTCGCAATCAAAGGATAAAGATGTACAATTTTCTCCCTTTTTACAAGCCTTTTTCAACATGGCAGAGAGTTTGAGGCCAACAAAAGCGGGAAGACCATCACCAGACACGTCACAAGTACCATCCACGCAGGAAACGGTGCCAGAGGAGTTCTTGAGGTTCTACAAGAAGCCTTTGCAGGTGGAGGTTGACGTCGGAAGCCTTTCGATCGACAAGAAGAAGAAGTACGGCCAGATCCGGAAGTATCAACAGAAGCGAGTGGACGAGGTCAAGAGAAGTCTTATGGCCAACGCACCTGAGGAGCCCCCGACCGTGACTGCATGGCAATCACCAGGTACGTAACCCGGTCGCACCGTTGATGTTTCATAAGCATCCTCTTAAAACCCTGTTTTCGTCTCCACCGGACGATTGGATCGTCATTGCAAAGCAGCACTGCGTCTGTGCGCCGAAAGAACTGCGAGACCAACGTCTGGAGCACGGCCTCGACCCACCGCAGCGGATGCAAGTGGTGAAGGTCAACATTTTGAAAACGGAGACCAGTTGGGCTACCCGAGTATCAATCGCCGGTCGGAAGCAGGCCATCGATCTGGACATCTCCGCCGTGCCACCGTCGGAAGCAGCTGACAACTTCCTTATGCATTTGCGAGATTCACCGGCTGGGCCTGACGAGACTGCAATGGAACACATTCACCGAACCATCCCGAAAGCCGTGAGCGGAAGTGCCTGGATTCCACCACAGGTTGCCGATGATGAACTCCAAGTATGTTCCATTGTCGAATGCGAGGCCTCGCAATCCGAATATGGCTACTCATCCTCCTCATGTACAGAGTTATTTAGTCAAGGCGTTTGGACCGTTCTTCACTTGGGTGTACCATGCGGAGGACGCAGCAGTGACGTCGCTGGATAATTTCGAGAAGATGGACACGCCGGTGACGATGAACCATCTGAAGTTCTTGCAGGGTCCGTACGAGCCATCGCTCCTACAACGGGTCGCCGCCGACATGTCGAGACCAAAAACGAACATCAAGGAAATCCAGGACCGGGCCTCTACTTACCAGAAGCAGCAGTGGATCAATTGGCATTGGGGAGCCGCGCCGAACAGCGTCATCCATCCGACCTGAAGTATGTTCCCCTCACAAGCAAGTAGGCAGACACGCAAACAAGGTAAACGCAACCTTTCACACGTTTACAGAGGCGAGTCCGGCATAGAAGGTACCGTTGCACGACTGGGATGTCTTTGGTTTCGGATCCCTTTGGGGGCTTGGCAATGGAAACCTGAGGCTCCGTCGCCGAAATGGGAAACGCTCGGCAAGGCGTGGTTCTGGACGGCGATGGGAAACACTCATCCAAAGCATGGGTCATCAATGGACCTTGGTCGCCTGCGTGCACGACTGGCATCGCCCTTGACGGAAGTCAAGTCCACGGAGTCTGAAAAGGTGGACGTGGTGAACATTGAGGTCACTGGAAGAGTGGTCAAAATGCTGTGCGCGCCCTACAAAGATCCGCAAGATCCGCTGAAGCTTTTGGAGGCTCTGGACACCGACATGATCATTCTGAATGCGAATCTGCCGGACGGTGCTAATCCTGTAAGTCCTGTTGTGATGGCCAAGTTGATTGACAACCCTGAAACTGTGCTTGTGATCTACGGCGAGGTAGAGCCTGTTTGGGACGCCCTGCAAATAGTTCTTGAGACGCCTGGAATAGCGGAGAACGATTACTGGTATGAAAAAGTGCAAGTGTGTTACTGGCTACCTGGCGCAGGCAAGACAGGAAAAGGCGGAATTCATGCAAAAGCACTAGTTCTGCTGGCCGGTGTGAAGATCAAGAAAAAGGTATGTACAACACTTTTGGATTGCGAGGCCTCGCAATGCCTTTGCCATCTCGCTACTCCCCACTATAGATCCCACCATACATCGATTTGGGTCGCCACGAACGTGATGAACCAGGGTTCATGCCCCTTGTGCTTTATACGTGGATGGCAACGTTGATGCGGACCAAAGACCGCACGGAGAACGTCATGATCTTCGATCGCGATGTGCACATGGCGGCGAAAGTGGCAGCATTGGATGATCCTCCGCAAGTTTGTTCTCTGCAATTGACCAAACAGAAGCGGTCGGATTGGGCACGGAGCTACCACCACGAGGTGACGCAGCGTGTGCAGGCGGGAATTGACCAGACCAAGTTGGCGCAGTGCAAGCTCTGGATCCAGTTCGGCATGCCAATGTGGGTTGAGGACGAGCACGTGGGGTATGCGCGTCTCGAGGTGTCCGCAACAGAGGAACCAAGTCAGCATGCCCATGCAGAAGTTGCAGACAAAGACTTGGAGGATCCTGGGGACGATGACGATGAACCGCCGCTGACAGGATTTGATCAGCGATCTCCTCGGAAATCAACGCAGGTTCGGGCGTTCCAGGCTTGCGGTGCAGATGAGGACGAGCCGAGGGCGAGCCAGGCGCCGAAGCCGAAAAAGCCGAAGACCCAGGCGGCAGCTAAGCCGAAGCAGACGACACTGACGCAGCCCCAGGGAGTGAAGAGGACGCTGAGCCTTCCGGATCCCGGAACAGCAGTGGGCTCGACAGCGCGGAGCAAGATGTTGGCAGCGGGATTGAAGAAGAAGAAGAAGCCTTAAAGGGCGTTGCAGTCCTATTTTTCGTGATATGTTGTCTCGCATTGCGAGGCCTCGCATTCCAAATTAGGCAATTTGCCATTTCAGCTCTGTTTTCAGAAGCGTCATCTGGAGATGACGATTATACTGACCCTAAGGCAGCAGTCAGTAGTGCGAGGCCTCGCAATCCGAAAGCCTCACGCGTCGACGCACAGAATGTATTGATACTCTGCATTCTGTTTTTGCTTGTTTCTGAATGCTCTGAAGCTGTGTGTAATTGCAATGAATTACGTTGTTTCATGTATCGTATTGCGAGGCCTCGCAATACGAATAGGAAAATGGTACCGTTTTACAGCATTTTGGAAACCACCGGGGTAAAAAGTGCATTTTTAGGGTAGGAGAAAAAAAGCATGGCGAGGAGAACAACAAAAAGCAAGGTTTTCTAGTTCAAGAACCCCCAAAATGTGGTGCATTTTAGAGAAAAGTGGGTAAAATGGCAAAAATTGTGAGAGCTTTTTTGGAGGAAAATCATGCATTTTTGTGGGTAATTGGGCCAGAAAACCGAGTAGTCAAATTTTGTGGTAGAAAAAAGTAGGTAAATCGGGCAAATTACCCTTACCAAATTTGCAGACACCCCGGTACAAAAGCGTACCTGCTTCGGCCGCCTAAGCACTACACACACTGATTCCAGCACCAGCCTTCGAAGGTAGGTAGAGCAGAGCGGCACTCGGTCCCTACTAGGCTTGCTGACCCTAACCCCTACCATGGAGAGGCACTGGGAGGCTGATCCAGATTTTCCGTCCGACCCTTACATCGAGTCGGACGTGGACACATACAGGACTGTGTTGACCGATGTTTTGCGTACATTTCTGCGGCAGCCCAGGAATTTCTCACCTGCCGTCAGGGCTGTCCTTAACGCAAAAAAAAAAAATCCCGTGCAGAACGGGGTAATTTCAAAAGAGCCCGCGGACATGTCTTCACCCCGGTGTTCCCAATTGTTCAACCATGAGTCCCTAGCCCCAAATTGGTCTCAGCACACAACCATATGATCCTAGCTCCACATGTGTTGCATGACCCTACCTCACACCCTGCACAATTCAACATGAACAAGAGCAATACTTTTTCTGATCAAATACAGTCATGTAGCGTTCGACCACCCGAATGTTCCATCGCCGGTGGCACAGCTGGAAACAAACTCCTTACTGCTGGTACGACCTCTGGAAGTGCACCCTGACACGCTCCATAAGCTCACCCTTCCCCCCGCCCACACTCAAACCATGCTTCCTACAAATGGCCTTAAACTCAACCTTAGTCCACTCATGCAACCTCCCCCTCTCCATTGCGTTCAACACCGCCTCATCCACATCATACCGAAACACCAACTGCGCGGCAGGGTTAGAAGAGGTGGAGGGGACAGCTGAGGGGTTACGAAGGTCAGAAGAGGAGCTACTGGCAACTGCACCTGCCTGCTCCATATCCTCGTCCTCATTGTCTTCGTCCTCACCCTCCAACTCAACCCCATACACATCGCCAATGTCGGCGACACGTGTCGCCCTCTTGAGGACAACCCACAAATCCAGCGGAACCTCTGCCTCACCATCCTCTTCCAAAGAAACTGCCAAATCCTACTCCCATCGCTCTGCGGCGAGTGCATTCATTTTGGCTTAGGTTTCGGCACACACAGGTTTGGGTTGGGGCACCACTTGCTGCTTCAATTTTCATGTGGGGAGCCGCCCCACCAGTTACCTAAAAAGTGCATGCACGGGCGCGCAACAAAGCGGGGGGCAAAATCAGAAATCAAAATCAGAAGTGCCGTATCGGGGAGCCCCACCGCTGCAGAGCGGGGGGCAAAATCAGAAGTGGCCCACAAGTGGGCAAACTGGCTAGCTCACCCCTGCCGTATCGGGGAGCCCCACCGCTGCAGAGCGGGGGGCAAAATCAGAAGTGGCCCACAAGTGGGCAAATTGGCTACCTCACCCCTGCCGTATCGGGGAGCCCCACCGCTGCGGAGCGGGGGGCAAAATCAGAAGTGGCGCACAAGTGGGCAAATTAGCTACCTCACCCCTGCCGTATCGGGGAGCCCCACCGCTGCAGAGCGGGGGGCAAAATCAGATGTGGCCCACAAGTGGGCGAAATGGCTACCTGACCCCTGCCGTATCGGGGTGCCCCACCGTTGCAGAGCGGGGGGCAAAATCAGAAGTGGCCCACAAGTGGGCAAATTGGCTACCTCACCCCTGCCGTATCGGGGAGCCCCACCGCTGCAGAGCGGGGGGCAAAATCAGAAGTGGCCCACAAGTGGGCGAAATGGCTACCTCACCCCTGCCGTATCGGGGAGCCCCACCGCTGCAGAGCGGGGGGCAAAATCAGAAGTGGCCCACAAGTGGGCAAATTGGCTACCTCACCCCTGCCGTATCGGGGAGCCCCACCGCTGCAGAGCGGGGGGCAAAATCAGAAGTGGTGCCCAAAAGAGGGCCGGGGGGGTAGACATGGCCCACGTTCGGCCAGGGCAAAAAGGCCTCTAGGGGCTGTCCTTAAGGGCTGTCCTTAACAAAAAAAAAATCTAGGTCCTTAAGGACGGCCCTGCCTGCTGTAATACGATTGATGGGCAACAAGGTTCCTCTGCGGTCTGATGCGCAGCGCACGAACATTCTGGACACAATCTCGGCCTTTACGGATGCATAGAATCGGTTTTAGGCTGATTCCAAACTCTGTTGTTGTTGTTGCGCGTACGCCGGTGCTTTTGCTCACTACTGCGTGTTCGGAATGCGAGCCCTCGCAATCGTCTTTTCAAAAAGTACGTTTTTGACTATATGTTGTTACCTTAATGCGAGGCCTCGCAACCACTGTACCAAGCTCACTTACCCTTCTTGCCAACAAAAGTGGATGGCATCGCAAATTAGTGCAAGAGGAACATGCCACCGATGCACCAAGGTCACTTTCCCTTCTTGCCAACAAGAGCACATGGCCTCCCAAATTAGTGCAAGAGGTAAATGCAACCAATGTACCAAGGTCCCTTGCCGTTCTTGCCAACACGAGCGCATGGCATCCCAAATTAGTGCAACGGGTATATGCAAATGATGTACCAAGGTCACTTGCCATTCTTGCCAACGGAAGCGCATGGCATCAAAAATTAGTGCAAGAGGTACATGCAAGCGATGTAGGAAGGTCACTTGTTCTTGTTGCCAACAAGAGCGCATGGCATCCGACATTAGTGCAAGAGGTGCATGCAAGCGATGCACCAAGGTCACTTGCCCTTGTTGCCAACAAGATCACATGAAATGAGAAATTAGTGCAAGAGGGACATGCCATCAATGTACCAAGGTCACGTGTCCGTCTTGCCAGCAAGAGCGTGTGCCCTCAGAATTGGTAAACATGCAAAATGCCAACGTTGTGGAACTATCTGCTTCCCATGTTGCAAGGTTGAAAGAATGCCTTGTGAATTCAATGCTCGAGGTGCTGACCAAAGATGTGTGCATTGTCAAGCCGCGGGACTATAATGCTCTTCGTGCAATGAATCAAAGCCAAAATCAGCCTTTACCGCTACCCAAATAGCATTAGGTAGCAACGGAACGTGCATACATTGCTCACAAAAACAAAAGAAACTCAGCAAGCGTTCATTGTACCCCCCCCCCCTTGCGCAAGCACGCTGAAAGTCAGCAAAACGACGGTAACACGGGCTCATGTGCTTGGACAAGGCCGTGCTTGCGCGCGACGCGTGGTACCAAAAGAACGTATGTCACCGGAAACTTGCCCATACCTCACCCTAAGCACAATTGTCGCAACAGGGCACTACAACACAATGTGCAGGCAAATTTCAGCGAGTTCTCGAGGTCCTCATTGCCCATCAGGGCCATCAAGAGCTGTGGAATAGAAGCCCTTTCCCACCTTGCGCCGCATCTTGAACAATTGCCCATGCTTGCCCTTTGGGGCAGCCTTTGGGGCAGGCTTGGCTTCAGGTTTTGGAATGGGTTTAGGCTTCCTATTCCTTGGGACAAAACTGTCATCAACAATATCTTTGGTGAAGTAAAGCTTGCCCTCAAACACATGGCCAAGGCCCCAAATCCGACGGCCCGCTTTGGCCCACACAAGAGACATGTTCACCGGTGGACCGGATGTGCGTAACAGCCATGCTAGGTGTAGCAACATGAGCCATGGCTGAAAATCACATCAACAGGGACATCATTGGCTTGCAATTGCAAGCAGAATGTTGGTATGAGCAGGAGGAACTACCACAAGCATGATCAGACCCACCTTTCCCTCTACAAGCGAAGCACCATTGCATAATGTTACAAGTCTGACCATAAAAACCGTGGTCAGAAAAATTCCATCAAAATGACGGTAACACGGGCTCATGTGCTTAGACAAGGCAGTGCTGGCGCAAGGGGGGGGGGGGTAAGGTGCACTGCAATGTTTCTCTTGTGGTATTGAGCGGTTGCGTGAAGACTTCACAAAAAGCCAATGGAAACTTGTCACCAAAAAGCGCCCGCCGTATCGGTGAGCCCCACCGCTGCAGAGCGGGGGGCAAAATCAGAAGTGGCCCACAAGTGGGCAAATTGGCTACCTCACCCCTGCCGTATCGGGGTGCCCCACCGCTGCAGAGCGGGGGGCAAAATCAGAAGTGGCCCACAAGTGGGCGAAATGGCTACCTCACCCCTGCCGTATCGGGGAGCCCCACCGCTGCAGAGCGGGGGGCAAAATCAGAAGTGGCCCACAAGTGGGCGAAATGGCTACCTCACCCCTGCCGTATCGGGGAGCCCCACCGCTGCAGAGCGGGGGGCAAAATCAGAAGTGGCCCACAAGTGGGCAAATTGGCTACCTCACCCCTGTCGTATCGGGGTGCCCCACCGCTGCAGAGCGGGGGGCAAAATCAGAAGTGGTGCCCAAAAGAGGGCCGGGGGGGGTAGACATGGCCCACGTTCGGCCAGGGCAAAAAGGCCTCTAGGGGCTGTCCTTAAGGGCTGTCCTTAACAAAAAAAAAATCTAGGTCCTTAAGGACGGCCCTGCCTGCTGTAATACGATTGATGGACAACAAGGTTCCTCTGCGGTCTGATGCGCAGCACACGAACATTCTGGACACAATCTGGGCCTTTACGGATGCATAGAATCGGTTTTAGGTTGATTCCCAACTCTGTTGTTGTTGTTGTTGCGCGCACGCCGGTGCTTTTGCTCACTACTGCGTGTTCGGAATGCGAGCCCTCGCAATCGTCTTTTCAAAAAGTACGTTTTTGACTATATGTTGTTACCTTAATGCGAGGCCTCGCAACCACTGTACCAAGCTCACTTACCCTTCTTGCCAACAAAAGTGGATGGCATCGCAAATTAGTGCAAGAGGAACATGCCACCGATGCACCAAGGTCACTTTCCCTTCTTGCCAACAAGAGCGCATGGCCTCCCAAATTAGTGCAAGAGGTAAATGCAACCAATGTACCAAGGTCCCTTGCCGTTCTTGCCAACACGAGCGCATGGCATCCCAAATTAGTGCAACGGGTATATGCAAATGATGTACCAAGGTCACTTGCCATTCTTGCCAACGGAAGCGCATGGCATCAAAAAAAATAGTGCAAGAGGTACATGCAAGCGATGTAGCAAGGTCACTTGTTCTTGTTGCCAACAAGAGCGCATGGCATCCGACATTAGTGCAAGAGGTGCATGCAAGCGATGCACCAAGGTCACTTGCCCTTGTTGCCAACAAGATCACATGAAATGAGAAATTAGTGCAAGAGGGACATGCCATCAATGTACCAAGGTCACGTGTCCGTCTTGCCAGCAAGAGCGTGTGCCCTCAGAATTGGTAAACATGCAAAATGCCAACGTTGTGGAACTATCTGCTTCCCATGTTGCAAGGTTGAAAGAATGCCTTGTGAATTCGCTGCTCGAGGTGCTGACCAAAGATGTGTGCATTGTCAAGCCGCGGGACTATAATGCTCTTCGTGCAATGAATCAAAGCCAAAATCAGCCTTTACCGCTACCCAAATAGCATTAGGTAGCAACGGAACGTGCATACATTGCTCACAAAAACAAAAGAAAGTCAGCAAGTGTTCATTGTACCCCCCCCCTTGCGCAAGCACGCTGAAAGTCAGCAAAACGACGGTAACACGGGCTCATGTGCTTGGACAAGGCCGTGCTTGCGCGCGACGCGTGGTACCAAAAGAACGTATGTCACCGGAAACTTGCCCATACCTCACCCTAAGCACAATTGTCGCAACAGGGCACTACAACACAATGTGCAGGCAAATTTCAGCGAGTTCTGGAGGTCCTCATTGCCCATCAGGGCCATCAGGAGCTGTGGAATAGAAGCCCTTTCCCACCTTGCGCCTCATGTTGAACAATTGCCCATGCTTGCCCTTTGGGGCAGCCTTTGGGGCAGGCTTGGCTTCAGGTTTTGGAATGGGTTTAGGCTTCCTATTCCTTGGGACAAAACTGTCATCAACAATATCTTTGGTGAAGTAAAGCTTGCCCTCAAACACATGGCCAAGGCCCCAAATCCGACGACCCGCTTTGGCCCACACAAGAGACATGTTCACCGGTGGACCGGATGTACGTAACAGCCATGCTAGGTGTAGCAACATGAGCCATGGCTGAAAATCACATCAACAGGGACATCATTGGCTTGCAATTGCAAGCAGAATGTTGGTATGAGCAGGAGGAACTACCACAAGCATGATCAAGCCCACCTTTCCCTCTACAAGCGAAGCACAATTGCATAATGTTACAAGTCTGACCATAAAAACCGTGGTCAGAAAATTCCATCAAAATGACGTAACACGGGCTCATGTGCTTAGACAAGGCAGTGCTTGCGCAAGGGGGGGGGGGGGGTAAGGTGCACTGCAATGTTTCTCTTGTGGTATTGAGCGGTTGCGTGAAGACTTCACAAAAAGCCAATGGAAACTTGTCACCAAAAAGCGTTGCATGTTCCTGTGTTGCTTCAAAAAGTTGCAAACGACTTGAAAAACATGAGCAAGGGAAGGGGCCTTGTAGCACTCCTCGGAAAAAGCTCTTAACGAAAAGCTAACAACCAAAGATCCACCACAAGCCATCATTAGTGATGATGAAGAATATGCACCACCCCCGAGAAAGAAGAGACATGCTATTCGCAAAGATGAGTCAACTGGTCATCAATACAAACCTTGCACCAATGACGATGAAGAGCATGTATTAGATACAGAGCGAGTTAAGAAGAAACATACCAAAAAACGGCCTCATGACGATCTACACTCTAAATTTCCCCACAAGCTCAAACCACAAAAAACCCAAGACACTACATCATCATCCAACATGACCAAAGCACAATGCCTGCTTGATCTCCCCATTGCTTCATATCTAGCAATGTATGAATATTTGGAGAAGAAGAATTTTGAAGTTGGCATGCACTTGCTTGGGGCTACAAACAAAGCTAGCATCCGCAAGCAATATCTTCACCTATCACTGAAGATTCACCCGGACAAAGATCAAACGAACATTCATGCCACTGAACGATTTGCATTACTTCTTAGGGCATTTGAGATGTTGCAAAAGATGCCATGTTGATGCACACTGTTAGGCACATCCAAAGAAGTAACGGTGTGCATGCCTGTAGCCAACCGTAATGCGTAATGTCATGCATTACAGATGTAAGATGTGCGTTACCTAAGGTGACCGGGCTCAAGTGGAATCAATGACTTGAGCTTTGCGACCGCTGGCGCTGGTAGCAATATGGTGATTGGTTTCACTTGCCAAAGGCCGAAGGGTGATTCACATTTTGCTTTTGCAAGTCTACTTTTACAACTCTTCATACATATCCATCAACAGCATTTCCCAACAATTACGTGTTTGCATTCGGCCTGCTGTTACTCTCCCTGGGGCGACCATTTATCATGTAAAGCTAGCTACATTGGCTAGCAAGCGGCACGCAAATCAAAAAAGTTTGGTGGATATGGGTGTGTGTGTGTGTGTGTGCGTGTGTGTGTGTATGTGTGTCATTGTGGCGCACCACCTCCATCAACAACCAAGACCCGATGTTGTGGGGATTTGGGACAATTTGCAACCACCTCCACCATCAACCAAGATCCGTCGCCGTGGAGATTTTGGATCATGTCTAGTCCTGGTAGTCGGTTTCTTGTGCTCTTGAACACAGTCTGCATACAAGCAATACCGAAGCTTTGGGGATTTTGGATCATGTCACGTCCTTTTAGTTGTATGCTTGTATTCCTCGATACAACAACGCTCCAACCAAAAACACCCACTGGCTCCCTACTAGCCTGCCGCGTCCGGAGATGGGTAGGGCTACTGGCGAGGACACTCCGGGGTTTTCCAAATCAAAGCCAAATCAAAAGTCCGGCCATTGGGCCCCCCGCAAGTCGGGAACGATGGCAAGGCAGGGCCTCCAGGGTACGTCAGAAAGACTGCCACTCAACCCCTCTATCCTTGGAATTTTTGGCGGTTGGCAACGTGACCCTCCCCCTCCCACTCCGGGGGGACGACATGGGCATCTTGGGTGAGTATTGCGAGAAAACAAGGTGCCGGAGGAGGTGATGGACAAGACGAAGCTTTCCTGGTTCTCAAACTGTAACCCTGGAGTGGGAAGTCCACAGCCATTGACAGAGACCTGAGAATGAGCCACCATCAACATCGAGCCGTTGAAGTGTGATGAAACCCAGTCCCAGGCATTGAGGACGTGGGCCTCAGGCGTTTCGTGGCCCGGGATGGGCCGGCGTACACCTCCACCGTCTGTGTAATTGGTGTTGGGGTTAAGGACTACGACATTCCAGCCCAGGCCCACTGCGCGGCGCACATAAGGTACGACGGTCCCCACGTCCATTCCCTGTCGCTCATAAAGGCTGACGCTGGACCACAAACCTATAAGCGTACGAAGAGGGCTTTCACAATGTATTCCAGCTGGTCTGCAGGGGCACACGGGGCCTGGTTGGCCATTAGTCTGTGCAAGCTGCTCACTGTCAGGTTCAAAATCACACACAGCAAACCACATGTTTACGCCCGAGTTCTGCTGCCCAGCATGCCGCCCATCAGACCACATCTGGGCTGGTTGGGGGCAGGGGCACATATGGGCGCGTGGGAGCTCGGGGCATGTACAGGCTATTCGGGAGCCACGCCCACTGAGGAACTGGAAGAGGAGTGCAAACTCGGTAAGAGGTGGGGGTAGAGAAGAATGTGGGCTGCACACGACGAAAGATTGCGTTGTTCAGCGGTGTCTATTCATGGCACATGTTTTGTTGCTGTCGCTCTCATTAACTCAGGGATATGCAGAAGCAACAGTGAACGTCAGAAGTGTTGAGCGGGATTGTTTCAAGCTGCATGACACCAGGAAGTGCAGACTGGTGTTGCAAAGGGTGGCTACAGGATTCTTTTTTTGTACTGCTTGCACTTATTCTGACACTGGTAGACTTCAGAACGACCTTCCGTCTGTGCAACGGCGCATCAGCCTAGAGAATTGTGCACATGATTCTCTGCTTGGTTACAAAGTGCACCTGGGGGAGGCATGCTCCACTCATTGCACAGAATGTTTACAGGATCGAAGCAAATTGAATCCATCCCTTTGGGACTTCCTCACCTACATTTGACATCTAGGAGTTTTCAGCAGTAACGTGGGGTGGGCTGCAACGTGTGTCCGGACCGTCATGGATTCAAATGCCCCGGTCAATTGAGCCCCCAGGTATGTGGACCTCGTGCCCCAGGGATGGATTGAAAGAGCCGTGGGGGGGAGGGGGGGGGAGCACAACCCAAAATTTTGTGTACCAAAACGGCCCAAATTAATACTTCCTTGTGTGAATTTCATTTTTTCCCACTATGAGATCTGGGTCCGGGGGGGGGGGGGGGGGGGCAGGTCAGGGGGCGGGGGGGGGGGGGGGGGCTCCTCCTATGGGTGTCAGTCGTTTTAAAACATCCCAGCACCCAACTGGAATGAGTATTCCGACTTCCCCAATCTCCATTCATGGGCATCCCATTCGCGACCTGCAATGTATATTTCGCAGCTTTTCAACAGCTTATGATCCCTAAGCAGACCAGGTATCAGCCCTAAATTGCTTGGCTACCCTTCCCTAATTTTGTTTAAAAGGAACAGAATGAAAAGGGGTTCTATCGTGCCACTTGCCAACGATGTGCCCACTTCACTTTCGCATTAACAGCTTCAAGAAATGCAGCGACATCTATTAATAGGGGACAAGGCACTGGGTGCACAGATGATACGATTTTCGCAACATATGCACAGCCGTAGCCCTAGTAAGTAACAAGTAGTACTTTAAACGTGCATTTGCATGTGCTTTGCGTTTGTACCCGGCAGAGTGCAACAGCTTTCTGCTTGTGCGCGACCAATCAACCTCCTATATTGGCTGCCCAAATCCAATGCCAAGTGACATGTGCACATGTAGCGATGTATTGACAAGGCTACCTAAGGGTTGTGCACCAGAGTTGCCACTGCCCGGCACTAGTACAAGCACTGGTGCATCCGTAGGCTGGCGTGGTCCATAGATTGGACACCCGAAGCCCGTCTCAATAGACAGTCCCGCCGACCCCAACAGAACTTTATGCAGCCCCAAGGTATGAAGAGCTTGTTCTACTTCCGCAGCGTCACTATGCGTCATGCTGAAGTTGCGGTTTGTGTGGAAGTGAACGACCTCAATGGGCAGTGACCTCAAATAGGCGCAACACCACTGGTCTTCTTTACCAGTAACACAGCCACTGCATAGCTGCGGATCTTAACAATCACACATACATGGGCTGCATTGAGTAGAAAAAAAGGAATAGCAATGGAGACACCTGAGGAATACGTATGTTGCAGGGTGAAATCCTCCTAGACCAAGCACCTCACCAAGAAGATGCATGACAGAGATTATATGAGGGAGTATTTGCCCCACACGCATCCGACGTGCAGGCTATTTTCCCAGAACCAGACGCACAGACTGCTCCCAAATGGCCCACAACAGGAAACCTTGCCAAAACATACGCCCGCAAAACATGGTCATGAACCAAAAAGACCCATAGTATCAGAAAATCAGTGATACAAGTATGCTTTACATGCGGGACCGTGGGGAACCACATTCTGCTGCAGCTTACTTCACAGTTTGCGTGGTAACACGAGCAGCAGTCACTCTATCACTCCCATTGCCAGCAATATCACCATCACAGACACTGTCACTGTCAGTCTGTGCACCCATACTTTGGACACTGCCATAGCTTGGGAGCATAGTAGGGAAAAAGAAACACATGTGAAGGCCATGCAAGTTTTTGCGCACTGGTTGCATATTTGGTCATACTTCCGGGAACCAAAGAGGGCAGGAAACATCGTGTGAAAGGAGCTCAGGAGATGGTGAAACTCAGTGACTGTGTGATTCAATGCTAAGCTTCAATACGGTTGGCGATGCCAGGGCTAAGTGGCGACGCGCACATATTGAAACAAGCTGCTCTGGTGAAGGAAGACCCCAGTTGCCGTGTGCAGCTGAGCATCACCCATAAGGGCAACAACAGTAAACTATGCCAAAACAAGAACCTACTGCACTCCACTGGATGGGAGCACACAACGCCCAGAGGGAGAGAGATATCCATGGTCCACGACACTAAATCAACCCACTTCGAGCCTCCGGGGTTCGAACCTACCCCCGGGAGTCCCCAAGCTGAGTGCATGCCCACTATGATACTACGACGATGTGGCATCATCTACTGCATTCTCCCAATCAGCACCGAAGGCGCCAGCAAATCTGACGTTCGGGGCGTCCCGGCCATCCTTGGGGTTCAAACCCCCGACGAGACGAATCTACGTTGTATGCATTACCGCTGCAGCATCACCGGCAGCACCGGGTACGCTCGAAAGCAACACACAAAGGAAGGCGAGGCAGGTTCAAGTAAAGGGCAAGAGTCGCTCCATTTCCTGCTGTGTGCCGTGATCCTCGTGCTCGCAGTGTTCCGATGTGAATGGCGGAAAGTGTGCTGGATTGCCAAGTGGTGGCTAGCCTCTCAGGAGGCTCCGAAGGCAAAAGACAAAATCGCATGCAGGCTCCCCCCGAGGGTTCGGGGGGGGGGGGGCACGGTTGCACACATGCTCACTCCACAGTTGGTGTTTGTTATGGTTGCACGTGCCTGGTGCCCCGGGCCTTGGCAGGAAGGCTAGGGAGCCTGTCTGCAAGCCCGCCGAGGGAGATGTGGGCCCAAGCTCGCAACCTCCACGATACAAGGACAAGCTACCCGATAGCTCCACGGCTGCCTCCCGGCACGCGGAGGGCCCTAGTTGCAGCACGACTGGGTTTTGACCCACACTCCTTGACTGCCATCCACATAGGGAAGCCATAAACGCTTGTCCACAAGTGTGCCGACAGGATGACGGGTAGATCAAGGAAACCAAGGTTTTTTTTTGGTTTCATTTTACACATACCAATGGCCAAAGCCATTTCAGGTTATCTGATAGAAAAGTTGGGGTGCGGGTGGGGGGCAGCTTGACTCCACTTTGGTGGTTCTGTACATACCTTTGCATGCTTTCTATTTTTTTGCAGCAACTGTATTGGGAAGACTTGTTTATTGCACCACTTTGTGTGACCGTTACTATTGTTCTTTGGTTTTTTTGTTTGGTCGCTTTCGTTTATTTCCTGCATGGTTTCACGGACACTGTATTTTCTTGAAGCACTCTGCATGTTTGTTGGTATGTCCCAATGGGCTCTGCATGGTTGCTGTTATTCCCTGATGGACTGAGGATGGTTGCTGTTATTTCTTGGTAGCCTTTGGATGGCTGCTGTTATTTCTTGTTGCGCTCTGGGAGTTTGCTGTGATTTGCTCATTGGCTTAGGATGATTGCTGTTTTTTGGTGATGGGCTCTAGATGCTTGCTGTTATTTCATGATGGGCTCTAGATGGGTGCTGTTATTTGTTGGTGCGCTCTGGATGGTTGCTATTATTTCCCGATGGGTTGTGGGTGGTTGCACCTATTTGCTAGTGCGCTCTAGATGGTTGCTATTATGACCGCACGTCCCCCGTGGGGGGTTCATTGCACAGATCGTACACACATTTGAAGCAGTGACCACCTTGCATGCACAAGGCATGCACCTTGTTATTATAATTGGTGCATGTGGTGATACCCCATGCACCTTGTTGCCACAACAAGCACATGTGGGTAGTGCAGACGTTGGGCTGAAAGAGGATGATATGGATGCAGGTGAACTGCTGGCGGCGGAGGCCGCGAGGGATGGACGGGGGTGGGCATGGGGATCCTCAAAGAAGATCAATCAAGGCTTGGGGTGGTGGGAGCAAAGAAGTAATTCTTGGAAGAGGTGCACACACACAATAGGTGCATAAGTGACATAATCTGTTCTGGAACCGTGTCCTCTTCATGAAACTTCTTCCCTGCACCAGCCTCTAATCCCCCATCTCTCTCTTCCAAGGTTGCCCCATAGTGGCCTCTACAATGCTCGGTTTTGTAATGTTCCTGCGTATCAGATGCCGAGACAAAACAAAATGGAACAAACAAGAGAACCAGCAATTTATCGGCCACTTGTGTTGAATTGCAACCTTCAGTTCACTTGAAGAAGGCCACAGAAGGTTGAAAATAACGGGCTAGGGGGGATCAAGCCATTGCCATTAGAGGTTGTTGGCTTGCAAGGAGTGGGCCCCAAATGCCACGTTTGGACTCCTTGGCAATGAGTTGGGCAAAAGTTGGTTGGCCCATCGGGGCCACGATGAGTAAATTCCGACCTAGCTCCCATTCCACTTTTTTCTTCTTTCTGAACCCTCGGGACAACGAGGGGGGTCCGGGGTGCTATATAGAGGCTTCGTCGATTGGCATGGGGTGCCCCGTTAATGAGGACTACGCTGTTCGAAGGCTGGCATGGGTTGGCCGGGGAGAATTGTGATTTTGCAAATACCCCGCACAACCCCCAAAAACCCTTAGGTGATTGTTGGGTGATGATTTGGTGTCACTAAGAGTCATGACAAACACGCGCACAGACACAATGTAAAGTCATGTGGAGCCCACAATTGGGCAAGGTTGCTACATAACCCCTGCCGCCTGGGGGGTCCCCACCTCTTTAAATTGGGGGGCAGAATCAGAAGTGGCCCACAAGTGGGCAAGGTGGCCACATAACCCCTGCTGCCTGGGGGGTCCCCACCGCTTCAGAGCGGGGGGCAGAACTAGAAGAGGCCCACAAGTGGGCAAGGTGGCTACATAACCCCTGCCGCCTCGGGAGTCCCCACAATTTCAGAGCGGGGGGCAGAATCAGAGGTGGCCCACAAGTGGGCAAGGTGGCCACATAACCCCTGCCGCTTGGTTTATTTGATTTGAGGGCCCATCTTGAGGTTCACAGGCCGCCTGGGGGGCGCTCGATGGCTGTTCCGACGACTTTGCATACCGGCCGGCCATGCATGCTGTGCAAACCCGGTCGCGTCCGCGGGCGGGGGGGGGGGGGGGGGGAGGCCTGTCGCCGTGCTGCGGGGTGGGTGAGGAGGGGGGAGGGGGCAGGGAGACACGCGCATCCCGATAGGGGGGGGGAGGGTCAGGCATGGGGGGGGAGGGGAGGGGGGGGGTGTGGAGGCCTCGGCGGGGCCCCATGCACGTCAACAGTGGGGGGGGGGTATGGCCACCCCCCTTGTGCATGGAGCTCAGGGCGGAGGGATGTGCTCCACCCATGTGCATGCCAGCACACGGTGGAAGGATTGGGCCTCCATGCCTATGCCCGGCAGCACAGGGTGGAGGGTACGTGGCTGTTCCGCCACTGCAGCCAACCTCCGCCCGGTTACCAATCAAGGGGCGATGGGAGTGCTCCAATAGCCGCACCTGGGCCGCATCGCACGTACCGCCGCTGGTGCACCCGGCGTATTGCTGCAGCTCTGGCTCTACCGCTGCTTTGCAGCCAACTCTCGCTCAATTAGCAACCAGGGGGCATGGGGGTGCAACAGTAGCACTCAAGCTGCAGCGCAAGCACATCAGCAGCTGCAGCCCGTGTCTCCCAGCAGTTCTGGCACTGCATCCGCATCGCAACCAAGCCCGCTCCCCCGTGCACGTTTGCACAGGGCAGGGGGGACATGTTCCCCTCCCCTGTGCACCACTGCACAGGGCGCTGGGACAGGTTCCCCTCCCCTATGTTGCATAGCACAGGACGGAGGGACAAGTTCCCCTCCCCTGTGCAGCACATCACAAGGCGGAGGGATAGCTTTTCCTCCCCTGTGCAGCTTAGCACAGGACGGGGGGACAGGGTCCCCTCCCCTATGCACCACAACACACGGCGTGGGGACACGGTCCCCTCCCCCGTGCACCACAGCACGGGGCGGAGGGACACGGTCCCGTCCCCTTCGCACCACAGCTCAAGGCGGAGGGACAGGTTCCCCTCCCCTATGCACCTCAGTATGAGACGGAGGGACATGTCCCCCTCCCCTGTGCACCTCAGCACAGGGCGGTGGGACAGGTTCCGCTCCCCTGTGTTACACTTCCCCTATGCTCCATAGCACAGGACGGAGGGACAGGTTCCCCTGCCCTGTGCACCTTAGCACAAGACGGAGGGACAGGGTCCCCTCCCCTATGCACCACCCCTCCCCTATGCACCAAAGCACAAGGCGTGGGGACACAGTCCCCTCCCCTGTGCACCACAGCATAAGTCGGAGGGACAGAGTCCCCTCCCCTGTGCACCATAGCACAGGGCGGAGGGACAGGTTCCCCTCCCCTATGCACCACAGCACAGGACAGAGCGAAAGGGTCCCCTCCCTTGTGCACCATAGCACAGGGCGGAGAAACAGGTTCCCCTCCCTTGCGCACCACAACACAGGGCGGTGGGGCAGGTTCTCCTGACCCATGCACCACAGCCAAGGGCGGAGGGACATGTTCCCCTCCCCTGCGCACCACGGCTCAGGGCAGAGGGACACATTCCCCTCCCCTGTGCACCTCAGCACGCGATGGAGGGACAGGGTCCCCTCCCCTGTGCACCGCACCACAGGGCGGAGGGACAAGTTTTCCTCCCCTATGCACCACAGCACAGGGCGGAGAAACAGGTCCCCCTCCCGTATACACAGTAGCACAGGGCGGGGGCACGAAGTCCCCTCCCGTGTGCAGCGCAGCACATGACGGAGGGATAGGTTCCCCTCTGTTGTGCACCACGGCACTGGATGGAGCGACAGGATCTCCTCCCCTGTGCACCACAGCATAGGGCTAAGGGAAAGGTTCCCCTCCCTTGTGCACCACAACACACTGCCGAGGGACAGGTTCTCCTCCCCTGTGCACCGGGGCATAGGATGGAGCGACACGTTCCCCTCCCCTGTGCACCAAGGCAGGGGGCGGAGGGATAGGGTCCACTCCCGTGTGCACCACATCACAGGCCGGAGGGACAGAGTCCCCTTCCTTGTGCACTACAAGAAAGTGCGGAGGGACAGGTGCTCCTCCCTTGTGCACCACCGCAAAGGACGGAGCGACCGATTCTCCTCCCCTGTGCACCACAGCACGGGACGGGGGGGACATGGTCCCTTCCCGTGTGCACCACAGCATAGGTTGGAGCGACAGGGTCCCCTCCCTTATGCACCACAGCACGGGACGGAGGAGCCGGTTCTCCTGCCATGTGCACCACAGCACAGGCCGGAGGGACAAGTTGCGCTCCCCTGTGCACCACAGCACAGGGCGGAGGGACAGGTTCCCCTCCCCTATGCACAATAGCACAAGATGGAGGGACAGGTTCTGCTGCCCTGGCGGAGGGATAGCTTCTCCAACCGTGTGCACCATTGCACAGGATGGAGGGACCGGTTCTCCTCCCCTTTGCACCACGGCAAAGGACGGAGCGACCGATTATCCTCCCCTTTGCACTATAGCACATGGCGGAGGGACAGGTTCACCTCCCCTGTGCAGCATAGCACAGGACGGAGGGTTGGGTTACCCTCCCTTGTGCACCACACCACAGGGCGGAGGGACGGGTTGCCATCCCCTGTGCACCACAACACAGGGCGGAGGGATAGGTTCCGCTCTCCCATGCACAATAGCACAAGACGGAGGGACACGTTGTGCTGCCCTGTGCACCTTAGCACAGGAGGGGGGGACGGTTTCTTCAACCGTGTGCACCATGGCACAGGACGGGAGGGCCCGGTTCTCCTCCCCTGTGCACCATAGCCAAGGGCGGAGGGACAGGTTCCCCTTCCCTGTGCACCATAGCACAGGACGGAGGGACGGGTTCCCTTCCGATGTCCACCACAACACAGGACGGAGGGATAGGTTCTCCTCCCCTTTGCACCAAATCACAAGACGGAGGGACTGGTTCCCTTCCCTTGTGCACCATTGCACAGGACAGAGGGACAGGTTCTGCTGCCCCGTGCACCTTTGCACCGGGCAGAGAGACGGGGTCCCCTCCCCTGTGCACCACTGCACAAGGCAGGGGGACAGGGTCCCCTCCCCTGTGCACCATAGCACGGGGCGAAGGAACAAGTTCCCCTTCCCTGTGTACCATAGCACAGGACGCAGGGACATGTTCCCCTCCCATGTGCACCACAGCATAAGGCGGGGGGACAGGTTCTCCGCCCCTGTGCACCACAGCACAGGAGGGGTGGACAGGTTCCCCTCCCCTATGAACCACAGCACAGGACTGGGGGACGGGTGCCCCCCTCCCCCCAGTGCACCACAGCACAGGACGGATGGACATGTTCCCCTCCCCCCTGTGCACCTGATTACAGGGCGGCGTTAGTTTAACCCCTTGTAAAATCATTATTTTGTCCAACAAACACATCCCCCAAAGAGTTTTTGGTCCGGACCCCCCCAGACCCCCCTACTTGAAACCCACT
Organism: Eutreptiella sp. 'Long Island Sound 2002'; assembly: GCA_964036045.1. NCBI lineage: Eukaryota > Euglenozoa > Euglenophyceae > Eutreptiales > Eutreptiaceae > Eutreptiella > Eutreptiella sp. 'Long Island Sound 2002'. The sequence goes on along the minus strand of OZ038379.1, from coordinate 91,918,294 downwards.
TTTTTGGGAATTTGAGGGAGGTGGGGGGGGGGGGTCAAAAATGTTGAAAAAATGACCCCCCCCTTTTTTTGGGCCGACAGTCACGATTCTTTTGATTTTTTCTTGATTTTGAACCGACAAAGGTCCCCACTACATGGGGTTTGTATGGGGCGGAGTTGGACGAGCGCTTATGCAGTTTATGCACTTTTCAGCCATTTTTGCTATGTCGGCGGTTTTGGCGACCTCGGTGACCCCCTGGTACCCACTCTGAGGGGTGTGAGTGGGGATGTTGTGATAGTATATGCCTACTAGGATATGGAAGGCCCTTTTTTGCAGTTTGTAGCCTTGCCAAGGGTCGGTCAATGCCGGTGCCCAAGACGCGCAATGGCTGTTTCCATCAACAATGACCTAGTGAATTGGCCGGTACAAAAACTTGCTTATGCAGGTTTGCACCTTGGACAGCTCAAAAATCAGAGTTTTCGAAACTTACTTTTTTGATATCGTAATCACCTAAAATGAACATCCCATCTATGTAAAGCATGCTTTAGGGCGTACTTACGTGTTTTTCACCCTATTGGGGTATTAGGTCCGGGGGGGGGCGTCCCCCAAGGGGTGCACAACGTGCTTATACACTTTTTCACCCTAGGCGGCTCAAAAATCGAAGTTTTCAAAAGTCATTTTTCTGATACCCTGATCACTTAAAATGACCATCCAAGCTATGTAAAGCATGTTTTAGGCCGCATTTATGTCGTTCTTTCCCTATTTTGTGTGTGCATTGCTTGGGGTAGATTCTCTACGAGGTGGACTGGCAGGAGGAAGCATTGGACTAAAAATTAAAAATCCGTCGTATACCAGCAACGGCTGCAGGGTGCTGAAATTGGGACAGTGGGACCTGTGGCAAGCATCACACTAAAAATCAAAAATTCGTGGTACCCCAGCAAGGGGCAAGGGCTGCAGAATTTGGGACAGTGGGACCAGTAGTAAGCATCGGACGGGAAATTGAAGATTTGTGGGGAAGGGAGTGCAGAAAGTGGGGCACTCGGAGCTGTGGGAGGCGGTTGTACAACAAATACGCGAAACAGGTGTTAACAAAGTTTTGGGCCCCCTCGAAAAAGCGGTGTAGTTTTGGGCAAACTATACCCCCTGTCGAAAATTTGACATTTGCCCCCCCGCTCCGGCGGGAAGGTTTTTTCCCCATGCGCACCAAAGCATAGGGCGGAGCCACAGGTTCCCATCCCAGGTGGACCACAACACACGGCGGAGGGACAGGTTCCCGTCCTCTTTGCGACACAAAATCGCGCGGAGGGACAGGTTCTCCTCCCCTGTGCGCGAGTGCACAGCACGGGGGGACAGGTTCTCCTCCCCGCACACCACAACACAAGGCGAAGGGACGGGTACCCCTCCCCTGTGCACCACAGCATAGGGCGGAGGGATAGGTTCCCCTCCCTTGTGCACCGCTGCACAGGTCGGGGGGACACGTTCTCCTCCCCCGCGCACCACAACACAAGGCGGAGGAACAGGTTCCCCTCCCCTGCCCACCATAGCACAGGGCACAGGGACAAGTCCCCCTCCCTTGCGCACCACAACACAGGGCGGGGGGACAAGTTTTCCTCCCCCATGCACCTTAGCACTGGGCGGGGGGACAGGGTACCCCTCCCTGTGCACCTCAGCTTAGGGCAGAGGGACATGTTCCCCTCCCCTTTGCACCACGGCGCAGGACGGAGCAACAGGGTCCCTTCCCTTGTGCACTACAGCACCGGGCGGAGGGACAAGTTAGCCTCCCATGTGCACCACTGCACAGGGCGGGGGGACAGGTTCTCCTCCCCCCCGCGCCAGAGCACACGGCGGAGGGCTAGCCTCCCCTCCCCCGCGCACCACAGCACAGGGCAGAGGGACAGGTTCCCCTCCCCTGCGCACCACATCACAGGGCGGAGAAACAGGTTGTCCTCCCCTATCCATCTTAGTACTGGGCGGGGGGAGAAAGCCCCCTCCCTTGTGCACCTTAGCTCAGGGCGGAGGGACATGGTCCCCTCCCCTGTGCACCATAGCACACGGCGGGGGGACAGGTTCTCCCCTGTGCACCACAGCATAGGGCGGAGGGACAAGTTCCCCTCCCCTGTGGATCACGGCACAGGACGGAGCGACAGGGTCTCCTTCCTTATGCACCACACAATAGGGCAGAGTGACATGTTCTCCACCCCTGTGCACCACGGCACTAGACGGAGCGAAGGTTGTCCTCCCCTGTGCACCATGGCACACGACGGAGCGACGGGGTCCCCTGCCCTGTGCACCATAGCCCAGGGTGGAGGGACACGTTCCGCTCCCCGGTGCAGCATAGCACAGGGCGGAGGGACAGGTTCCCCTCCCCTATGCACCACCGCACAGTGCGGAGGGACACGTTCTCCTCCCCTATGCCCCACGGCACAAGACGGAGCCTCGGGGTCTCTTCCCAGGGGGGGGGGGAATTGCGGTCTGGGGGGGTCGAATCCAATTGCGAAAAATTGCGGAAAAATTGCAGAAAAATGCGGAAAATTGCGGAAAATTGCGGAAAAAATGCGAAAAAATTGCGATGTCGTAAGCGGCCCTCCTGAACCCTCAAGGTGCTACAGCTCTGGACAGGTGGCTCAGAATTCTCAGAATTTCACTGAAACAAATAGTCCATGGACTGTACAATTACAGGAGGCGCGCCTCGATATCACCGTGGAATTGCAGCATGAACCGAAGGCGGCGGATGTTGTCATCCAATTTGTGCTGCCGCTTTGAAACTGTCCCACCTTGTGAGAAAAACCAAACATGCAAACATGAAGGCATGAAAAAGACCAAAAAAAGCGAAGGTAAAAATGAAGAGCCCAACCGGGTTTGAACCCAGGACCTTTGAAATTAGACCATAGTGCTACCACTAACTAACCTATGTCAGAATTTAATGACCTGGAAACATTAGAGAGTGACTGGCATAGTAAAAAAAAAATTTCTCACTGTTCTGCACCAGCGTGGGGAGGCAGTCAGAAAATCGGGAAGTGAGAAAATTTGAGGGAAAGTTGCGGAAAATTGCGGAAAATTGCGAAAAATTGCGGAGAATTGCGAAAAATTTCGAAATTGCGGAAAATTGCGAAAAATTGCGGACCTCGATCCCCCCCCCCCCCGCTCTTCCCCTATGCACCACGGCACGGGACGGAGCAACGGGGTCTCCTCCCTTGTTCACCTTAGCACAGGACGGAGGCGTCTCCTCTCCCGTGTGCACCACAGCACGGGGCAGAGAGACAGGTTCTCGTCCCCTTTGCGCCACAGCAAAGGGTGGTGGGACTGGTTCTCCACCCATGTGCACCATAGCACAGGACGGAGCGACAAGCCCCCCCCCCACCCCCATGTGCACCACACCAAAGGGCGGAGGGACTGGTTCCCACCCCTTTGCACCACAGCACAGTGCGGAGGGACAGGTTCTCCTCCCCTGTGCGCCACGGTACCGCACGGAGCGAAAGGGTCTCCTGCCTTGTGCACCACTGCAACTGCACAGGGTAGAGGGACAAGTTCCCCTCCCCGGTACAACATAGCACAGGGCGGAGGGACAGATCCCCCCCCCCCTATGCACCACAGCATAGTGCGGAGGGACAGGTTCCCCTCCCATGTGCACCACAGCATAAGGCGGGGGGATAGGTTCTCCGCCCCCGTGCACCACAGCACAAGACGGAGGGACAAGTTCCCCTCCCCTATGCACCACAGCACAGGGCAAAGGACAGGTTCCCGTCCCCTATGCACCACAGCACAGGACGGAGGGACGGGTGCCCCCCTTTACTTGTGCAGGAGAGCACAAGACAGAGGGACAAGTTCCCCTCCGCTGTGCACCATTGCAGAGGGCAGAGGGACGGGTTCCCCTCCCCTGTGCACCTGAGCACAGGGCGGCGTTAGTTTAACCCCTTGTAAAATCATTATTTTGTCCCATAAACGCCTCTCCCAAGGAGTTTTCGGTCTAGACCCTCCGCTCCCTTGCGCACCACATCACAGGGCGGAGAAAGAGGCTGTCCGTCCATGTACACCTTAGCACTGGGCGGGGGACAAAGTCCCCTCCCTTATGCACCTTAGCTCAGGGCGGAGGGACATGTTCCCCTCCTCTGTGCCCCATAGCCTAAGGCGGGGGGACAGGTTCTCCCTTGTGCACCACAGCATAGGCCGGAGGGACATGTTCCCCACCTCTGTGGATCACGGCACAGGACGGAGCGACAGGGTCTCCTTCCTGATGCACCACACAATAGGGCAGAGTGACATGTTCTCCACCCCTGTGCACCACAGCACTAGACGGAGCGATAGGTTGTCCTCCCCTGTGCACCACGGCACACGACGGAGGGACAGGGTCCCCTGCCCTGTGCACCATAGCTCAGGGCGGAGGGACACGGTTCCCTCCCCGGTACAGCATATGATAGGGTGGGGGGACATGTTCCCCTCCCCTATGCACAACAACACAGTGCGGAGGGACGGGTCCTCCTCCCCTATGCCCCACGGCACAGGACGGAGCCTCAGGGTCTCCTCCCCTATGCACCACGGCACGGGTTGGAGCAACATGGTCTCCTCCCCTGTGCACCTTAGCACAGGACGAAGGCTGTTCCTCTCCCGTGTGCACCACAGCACGGGGCAGAGAGACAGGTTCCCGTCCCCTTTGTGCCACAGAAAAAGGTGGTGGGACTGGTTCTCCACCCATGTGCACCACAACACAGGACGGAGCGACAAGGTGCCCTCCCCTGTGCACCACACCATAGGGCGGAGGGACTGGTTCCCAGCCCTTTGCACCATAGCACAGGGCAGAGGGACAGGTTCCCGTCCCCTTTGTGCCACAGAACAGTGTGGTGGGACCGGTTCTCCAGCCATGTGCACCACAACACGGGACGGAGCGACAAGGTGCCCTCCCCTGTGCACCACACCATATGGCGGAGGGACTGGTTCCCAGCCCTTTGCACCAAAGCACAGGGCAGAGGGACAGATTCCCCTCCGATGTGCCCCATGGCACACAACGGAGCAACAGGGTCCCCTCCACTATGCACCACAGCACACTACGGTGGGACACGTTCTCCTCCACTATGCGCCACAGCACCGGACGGAGCGACATGTTCTCCTCCCCTATGCACCACGGCACAGGTCGGAGCGGCAGTGTCCCCTCCCCTGTGCACCCTAGCACAGGACGAAGGGACAGGTTCTGTTGGCCCGTGCACCCTTGCACCGGGCAGGGGGACAGGGTCCCCTCCCCTATGCACCACTGCACAGGGCACGGGCATAGGGTCCCCTTCCCTGTGCAGCACAGCACACGGCGGAGGGACAACTTCCACTCCCCGGTGTACCATAGCACAAGACGGAGGGACAGGTTCCCCTCTACATGTGCACCACAGCACAAGACGGGGGGATAGGTTCCCCTCCCCTATGCAACGCATCACAGGGCGGAGGGACAGGTTGCCGTCCCCTATGCACCACAGCACAGGACGGAGGGACAGGTGCCCCCCTCCCCTTGTGCACGACAGCACAAGACGGAGGGACAGGTTCCCCTCCGCTGTGCACCACTGCACGGGTCAGAGGGACATGTTCCCCTCCCATGTGCACCTCAGCAGAGGGCGGCGTTGGTTTAACCCCTGGTAAAATCAGTATTTTGTGCAATAGACGCATCCCCTAAGGGGTTTTCGGTCCGGACTCCCCCAGACCATCCCACTTGAAACCCACTTTTTTTTAGCATTCTGAGGGAGGTGGGGGGGGGGGGGTCAAAAATGTCGAAAAAATGACCCCCCCCTTTTTTTGGGATGAAAATTAGAAATCTTTTGGTTTTTTCTCGATTTTGAGCCGAAAAACTGTTTCCAGGTCCCGACTCCATGGGATTTGCATGGGGCGGAGTTGGACAAGCGCTTATGCAGTTTATGTACTTTTCAGCCATTTTTGCTGTGTCCGCGGTTTTGGCGACCTCGGTGACCCCGTGGTACCCACTGTAAGGGGTGTGAGTGGGGATGTTGTGATAGTATATGCCTACTAAGATACGGAAGGCCCTTTTTTGCAGTCTGTAGCCTTGCCGAGGGTTGGTCAATGCCGGTGCCCAAGACACGAAATGGCTGTTTCCACCAACAATGACATAGTGAATTGGCCGGTAAACAACCTGCTTATCCCATGTATGTAAAGCATGTTTTAGGCCGTATTTACGTGTTATTCAGGCCTCTTATTGTGAACCTGCACGTGGTGAGGCTGGCCAGCTGATCCGCAATCTTCTTGGTTTTCTCTCTTGACGCTCCTGCGTCTTCCCCTTCTCTCGCCCTCGCGCCCTGTGCACGATGGGCGACCAAGCAGGGGTGGCCACCCAGCTGGCCGCCCTCCTACAGCGCCCCGAGGTCATTACGGCCCTTGGTGCGGCGCTGGCACCCTTCCTCGCGGGCGTACCACCCGCAGCTACCAACGAGGGGGCGGCGACGCGCAGCCACTCTCGCTCCAAGGGGGATAAGGGGGCAATCGCCCTGCCCAGCCGCCCCCCGCCCCCCCCACGGCGGAGCAAGCCATGATCGCCTCGCTCCAACGACAAATCGCATCCCTCGAGGGCGTAATCAACACCCTCTGCCGTGGGTTGGCGGAGTTACGAGGCGAACCAGCCCCCGCGGCCTCCGCGCGGACCGACGCAGCCGCAGCGGCCCAAGCCGCGCCCGCGGCTACGACGACAACGAAACGGAAAGCCGCATCGATGACCCCCCGCGCGGCAGCGACGAACGGCAAGACGGCGGTCGCGCCGCCCAAGACGTCCACCGCCTGGCAGCTCGCGGGCTCCAGCCACAGCCGGCGCTCCCAGAGCGCCCAGGAGGCACCAGGGGCGTCGCCCCCGACCCCCCCCCCCAGTATCCATGCGTGTGGACGGGCACTGGCTCGGGCTACCGGAGCCTGGAGCACCGCGACGGGTGCCTCTGCCGGTCAGGGCACCTGCCTGCCCACCCCTTCGCCTCCTCGCAGCCCTACTGGGCGCGGGAGGACATCAAGCACGCCCGGGGCAATATCGTGCTCTGGGGCGTAGGCGGCGTCACGGAGGGGTCCGCCCCCCCCGCCCCCCCAGCAAGCCGGCCCTGGTCGGTTGACCTACGCCTCGGCGACGCGGTCCGCGGCACGGGGCTGCCGGCTGGGCGCCGTGCGGGTGGTGGCGGCTGCCGCTCGCACCTTGGCGGCGCTCCCCCCGGTGCAGCCCACGGCGGCAGCCCTATGAGCACCGCTGCCATCGACGACGGCGGTGCAGCCCCTCCGCCTCCCCCAGGGCGAGTCCCGGGACAAGATCCGGGAATGGGGCATCGCCCAGATCGCGCCGGGGCGGCACCCGGCGGAGTGGAAGCAGCCGTCCCAAGAGGAGGCCCTGCGGTGCGTGGCGCAGGTGGGCTGCACGGTCGACGAGGCCCACCTTGCGGCCGCGGCCGCCATCACGCCCCACGACGCCGTCCAGCGGGTCACCGCCCTGGTGCACGTCCAAGGCGGCAGCAAGGCGACCCCCACGGTGGCGGCCCTGCTGTAAATCCTCCGCCGGACGAGGGCCAGCCAGGCGGTGCCGGGCACGGCCCTGCAGGGCGTGGTGCGTAGTGAGCTTGCCCTGGGAGACGGCGGACCCGGCGGACCCCGCGCCGCCGGGGTACATCCCGCAGCTCGTTTGGGAGCAGAGGATCACGACCGGGAGTCAGCGGAGCTCCCGGACGTGGACCCGGCGCCGCTGGACCCCGTGCCAGCCACCGTCCGGGTCGTGTGCGTCCTAGACCCGGCGGTTCTGGCAGATGCCGACGTGCGTCGCCTCCACGTGGGAGCCTTTGGGAAGGACCACGCGTGGCGGCACCTCAAGCCGCTCATGGGGGCAGCCCTGCCCCACCCCACGCCCATGCAGGCCGCGGTCCGGGGTGTCCACCGACCTCCCCTCGTCCGTGGCCCCGCTGGTGATGCGCGCCAGCGGCAAGGCCCGGGGGGTGCACTTCAGGCCTTGGATCGTCACGGGCGCGGCTTGCCAGCACCCCGCGTACGTGATGTGGTTCAAGCAGCCACCCGAGCGCCACGGGCCCTCCCCGGAGGTCTGGAAGACCCTCGCCGAGGACGGGGAGCTCCGTCCATGTTCGCGGGGCTGGTGGACGGGGGCGCCCCCGGCGACGTGGGGGTCCGCGTCTGGGGAGCCAAGCCGGCGTACCCCAATGTGGTGGCGCACATCGCCAACCTGCTAGGTGCCCCTACCCCGGCGCAGACCACATCTGTGCCTGTCCGGGGCTACCCCGCGCAACTGGGTCCACTGCTGCACCCAGCTAGCCCACAGCACCCTCGACCGCCCGGACTTCGACCTGGAGCTGGAGGGGGTGCCTGAGGACTGGCTGGGGGTGCAACTGGGTGCGCCCGACACCCGCCTCCCGAAGCGGACCACCCGCAGCTCCCGTAAGGGACGCTACCAGCCGGTGGGGCCCAGGGCCCAGATGACACGCCCGCAAGGACCCGACGCCGCACAGCAGTAACGTGCGGACGCCCAAGACGCACCGGACCACACGGGGGACCTAGCCATGGCCAATGCGGAGCCGGCCGTTGTCGACGTCGATGAGGAGGACAAGGACATTCTTTAATGTTCTTAGTGCTCCTCTTCCTGATCCTCCTCCACGCGTTGGCTGCCCTGGATGGCAGCCCGGAACGGGGGCGATAACCCACGGGGGGTGGACGGAGTGACCCCGAGCTCTGGCCTCCTGCCGGACGCACCCGGTGACAATGGCGGTGGCGACAGCGGCGGTACCAGCCCCGGCGCCCCCCCCCTGGGGAGGCACCGGGGACCGGACCCCCGAGCCGGCCGGAGGGTGTCTATACACCAACAGCCCACGAGGGCGCCCCGGCGCGAGGCGATGGCCCTGGGTCCTGTTTGGGGGAGGGGTGCAGCCCGGGCAGTGGCGAGGGTCCCCACGCGGCAGTGGGGGGTTGGCGGTACAGCAGGGGGCACAGCCGCCGCGGCACTGCGGCTCCCCCTCTCACCGGGTGCGGCCGGCGTGGCGGCCGGCGGACCCCCCCCCCCCCGAGGGGAGATGGAGCCTGGGGGGCAGCCCGGAGGGAGCACAGCCTGTCGGGGGGCCGACAGCTGCGGGGGGCCCGCCAGCTCCCGACACCGAGGGGCCCTTGCCCCAACCTGCTGACCCCGGAGCCCACTGCGGCCGTGCAGCGACCGAGACCCCCTGCAAGCAAGGGGCAGCCTACCCGCCGCAGCTGACCAGAGCCAGCGAACGCGCCATGGCGGGGGGGGGGGGGCGAACCAGATCGCTCCAGTGCCCTGCTGGGCACACCCGGCGCGGGTGGTGGTGGGCACGGCGGCAGAACCAGCCCCGGCAACCCCCCCCTTGGTGTGGCCCCAGTGTCCGGACCCCCGACTTGGCTGGAGGGTGTCTATACGCCCACAGCCCACGAGGGCGCCCGAGGGCGAGGCGATGGCACTAGGTCCCCCCCGGGGGCGGGGGCCGGCCCGGGCGGTGGCACGGGGCCCCACGCTACAGTGGGGGGTAGGCGGTACAACAGGGGGCGCAGCCGCCGCGGCACTGTGGCTCCCCCTGGCGCCAGGCGTGGCCAGGGCGGTGGCCGGGGCACCCCCCCTCCCCCCACCCGCCCCTCTCCCTCCCCCTCCCCCCCCCCCCCCCCCGCGAGGGGCGGCGGAAGCCAAGGGACCCGGCGGGCAACACGTGCGGCCTACCCAGGGAGCCAGGGGGGGGGCCTTGCGCGGGCGCCAGCGCCTGCCCTTCCGTGCGCCCACGGCGGCACGCCGCTCCACCCGGCGCCGCCCCCTCCGACCGCCCGGCGCGCCCGCCCTCGAATGGGGACCGGGGCCGAAAGCCTGACCCTGGCGCAGCGGGACCCGAGCCGACGGCTATCCTGCGGGCGTGCCTGGCTGCCCCACTGACCTCCATCCCTACACCTTGTGACCGGCGATGGGCAGACCTCTGCGGGGGGTGGGGGATGACTCCCTTCCCCCCCACCGGCTCCGGCTCCTGGACGGGGACGCCCCCCCCCCCCCCCCGGTGCTAGGCCTTCCCCCCCCTCCTTTTGTTAAGGTGCGGGGACGTCGAGCCCCACCCAGGCCCCATGCGCGTCGCGCTGGCGAACGTCACGTCCCTCCGCCTGCACACGGTCGCTGACTGGCGGGCGGAGGTGGTGCTGATCACGGAGACCCGCCGGGTGATGCGCGCGCAGGCCGGGGCGTCGGGCTGGCAAGCGTTTTGGGGGGCGCCCTTGGAGTCCCGTGGGGGGGGGCATCTGGGATGTGCCGGCAAAGGGGTTGGGATCCTGGTGCGCCAGGGCAATCCGAGCAAGGCAAGTACTCCCCCCCAAGGGGGCGCCCCGCACCGAGTCGGACGCCCTGGCCGAGACACTCTGGCACTCCACCCGCTGGTGCGACGTCCTGGTTGGATTGGGCCGGGGGCGGATACCCTGTACGCCCAGGTGGCGTACGCAGTTTCGGCCCAGCCGGCCCTCAACCGCACCTTCTAGGATCACGCCACCGGGTATGTGGCGGGGCACGGGACGGCCCCGCAGCTGGTGGGGGGGGACTTCAACTTTGACCTGAATTACCCACTTCAGGCGCCACCGTCTATCCTGGCGTCCCTCCTAACACGCCGGCTGGCGGATGCGGACCTCGAGCTGGCGACCGCCTTGGAGAGGGACCCCCTGTGCTCGCACCGCGGCCCGGAGGGAACGCGACCCTCGCGCATTGACGGCCTGCTGGTGGACACGCGCCTGGCGGCACTGCTCCATGCGGCGGAACGGCTGCCGCAGGGGGTGATCTCGGGGCACACCCCGGTGTGTTTTGGTATCCACCTGAAGGGGGCGTCGCAGCGGGTGGTCAAGTTCGTCCGCCCCAAGCCGCCGGTGCCGGCTAAGCGGGAGGAGCACGAACCGCTCCTTCTTGTGCAATGCCTGCTCCACCCGATGGAGGCGGGGTGGTAGGCGACTCTGGCTAACGGGGACGTGGACCGCGCCTGGGCCTTTTGGACGACGACCGCGGAGGAGACTCTCCTTGCCTTGGCCTGCCCGGATATCACTCCGGACACCCTCCCGGCCGGGGCCACCCTTCCGCTGGCCCCTCCACACCTCCCCCGCGGCAGGGGCAGGGACCAACTGCTTCGGGAGGTGCGCCTCTGCCCCAAGCAGCGGCGCGACACGGGAGGGCCCCTGACCTGCCCGGTGGCACGCGTCCAGGCGGCCGTGGGAGCCCTCCGGGAGGTCTTGCGCTGGCTGGGGCGCCCAGCGCAGGGGCCGGGCGTCCTGCCGTGAGCGGTGCAGCAGGCGTGGACGGCCCTGCCGCGCCGCCTGGGCAGACTCCGCGCGCTCGGCCCGGAGTATGCGGACTTTGAGCCGGGGGGCGCGCCCGACAAGCTGGCCCCGCTGGCCTCCCTCCGCCGCCTTAGCGCAGCGCTGGCGGGCAGGGTCCGGGCGACGCTCCGGGCAGAGGACAAGGACCGCGTCAGGGAGTGGCGCGAATGGCTCGAGGAGTCCTGGTCCTCGGATCACGGGGGCCGTGTATCGCTGGCTCAAGGACGAGTCCTACGCCCCCCCGGTCACCTTCCTCACCAGGCCGGATGGCACGGCCACGGCTAGCCCGGCGGAGATGGATGGCCTCCTGCAAGACGCCTGGCGCCACATCAACCGCAAGTATGCGACAGACCCAGAGCCGGACCCGTTGGCCTTCCTGCGCCGATACGGCCACCACGTACGGCGAGTCCCCATGCTTGCCTCGCAGCTCGATGGCCCCCGCCTGCGCAAGAGGCTCTCCTGCATGAAGCCCTCGGCGTTGGGGCTGAACGGGGGGAGTCTGGCGGACCTCCGCTCCCTCCCCGACAGGCTGTTGGGCTTGTTGGCGGATCTCCTGCGCGAGGTGGAGCTGAGGGGGAAATGGCCCGCCCGCCTGGCCGAGGGCTACACCGCCCTCGTCCCTAAGGAGGGGCCGCCGGGGCCCCTGAACACCCGCCCGCTCAACGTCCTGTCCATGGTCTACCGGCTGTGGGCGAGGTTGCGCCTGGTGGACGCCATTGCGTGGCAGGAGGCATGGGCCCATCCGGCGGCCTTTAGATTACGCCCGGCCAGGATCGCCCCGGACGAGGCGGCGGTAACGCACGTCCTCTTGGAAAGGTTTCGCCTCCGGGGCTGGGCCGTCGCGGGGATGAGCATCGATTACGTCAAGTGTTTCGATGTCATCCCCCAGGCGGTCGTGCTGGCCCTAGCGTTGCAGCTGGGCATGGACCCGGGCAGCGGCCGTGCCCTCGGGGCCATGTACAAGCAGCTCCGCCGGGCCTTCAAGCTCGCGGGGGCCCTCGGCCTCTGGTGGCAGGCCACCAACGGCATCCTCCAGGGGTGCCCACTGTCGGTGATCCTGGTGAATGTACTCACCAGGATCTGGAAGTGGGAGGTGGACTCCCTGCGCCGTCAGGTGTGCGCACAAACGGCCGCCCTCCCTCCGACTCTGGACGAGGACGCGGCGGACGACCTGAAACTAGGGCCCTTGCCCCCCCGCAAGGACGCCGGCCCCGGCTACGCCGGCCCCGGCTACGCCGCACTGGGGTCATCGGGCTACGCGGACGACACCCAGGCGGTGGCCCTGGGCACGGCCGCGATCCAGGACACGGTCCCCGCGACGGAGGAGTGGCTGCGGGTCACGGGGCATGACGTCCGCGTGGACAAGTCCTGCTCCTGGGTCCAGGGAGAGCAAGGCCCCCCGGCGGTGCTGCTCCGGGGGGTCCCCATCCCGCTGGCGACGATTTTCCGCCAGCTCGGCGTCGACGTCGCCATTGTGGGCTCCAAGGCCACGGGGCCAGTGCTGTCCCGGCGCCTGGAGGCGGGACGCAGCGCCCTGGGCCCCCTGCCCCATCTCTCGACGTATGACCGGCGGGAGCGGGCCATCAGCACCATGGTCACCCGCCTGGCCCTCCATGGGGTGGCGGTGGCGTCGGTGACGGATCCTGACCTCCGGGGGTTCGAAATCGCGGTGGTGCGGGCCTTGTGGGAGGCGGCACGCGTGTCCCGGGCCAAGGAGGTCATATTCACCCTACTGTCCAAGGGGCACCGCGTGTCCCCTTTAATGCACACGCGGTATGAGCGCCTCCTCTCGCTCGCCCGCCTGGCCCGCCGGCCAGTTTCGCGCAGGTCTTTGCTCAGGCTATCTAGGAGTCGGGGGGCCGCCCACCCGGGACGAGCCCGGTGGGGCGCGCGCTCCGCACGGCGGCATCCCTAGGCTGTACCCCGCACGAGCACTGGTGGTGCTGGGACGTCCCGGAGCAGGACCACCCCCTGCACTTCGTGCAGGAGCCGGTACAGGACAGCCTACGCTGCCAGTCCGCGCGCCAGCTGGAGGCGCGGCGCCGCGTCACCTTCGGGGGGCTAGGCGACGGGGCGGATGGCCCGGCTTGCCGCGCGGCGCTGCGGGCGGCCTCCACGGAGTTGGAGAAGTCGTTGCTGCGCGGGCTCCTGGCCAGAGCCATGTGGACGGCGTCCCGGGTCTCAGGCCACGGCTTGCGCGCCAACGCCGCGTGCCCGCGGCGAGGCGCGGTGCACGAGGACGAGGACTGCCCGGAATGGAGCGACACAAGGAGGACGTGGCTCCCCTGGCTGCACGACGCGGCGGGGGGTATCCCTGGCCTGGGCCCGCCGGACCGGTGGCCCTCGTGCTTGCGCAAGGCGGAACTTTTCCCCTTCCGGCTGGCGCACAGGGTGGACCGGGACCTCCTCGACGAGTTTTTGTACTGCCTGTACTACATGTATTTGGCGGTCCTCGCGGCCCGGATGGCGGCCGGCGGGGGGGGTCAGCCGGGCCACGGCGACTCCCTCTTCCCGGAGCAGCCGCGTCCGCGGCCCCGCAACCCTTACCCCCGGGATGCCTTCGTTGGCCCCATACCGGGGGATGCCGTCCGCCACCAGCCGCGGCTGCAGCCGGGGGTGCCGGCGGATTGGAGGTGGCCCCGAGACTTCATCCACGACCTGAAGCGGTGGGCCCGGGCGCTAACCTGGGATCCGGGGCCGCCGGAGGTCTACTGGGCCGAGCTGGCCCTGGACTATGAAACCTTCGTGGGGCGGGCGCTCCCGGCCTCTCCGGACCACCGGCTGCGGGGCACTCGCCTGCCGCTGAGAGAGCGGGCGCAAGTCCTACGCAAGGCGGTGGGGATGGCGGAAAGCCACCTGGCGGCGGGCGTGCTACTAAGCGGGGCCCCGCTGGGGCGCCGTCCCTCGCTCCTCCCCCTTCGGGGGTGCGTGTGCGCGGGACTCTCAGCGTGACCGTACTTCGCGGCGCGCCACGAGGTCATGTTGCAATTGATGCGCCTGGCGGCGCACTGCCGCGACTCGTGGGCCATGCGCCTGCGGGCTCCGGCGCGCATGCGGCCGCAGCACAGTGACCGCTTTCTCATGGATTACTTCCCCCGCCCCCCCTGAGGGGGGGCCTCCCCTGCTGCGTTATGCCCGCCGGCCCCCTCCGGCCCCGGCCCGCAGCGTCCCCCTCGCGGCGCCGCAACGCAGCCACCCCCCAAGAGCGGGCAGCGGTACGCAGGGCGCGCTTTGCTTGGAGAGAGGGGCGCCGTCGTCTGCCCGCTGCAGGAGCTTGGGCTGGGGGATCACCCGCTGCTGCCGGGCTGGCCACGTAGGCTACACGGGCCAATCGGGGGGCTAGAGCTGCCCCTTGGCCCCTCCCCGGGTCGCGCCGGGCCGCTAGGTGCTCGTTTCCGAGGCCCGATGAGCAGCGGCGGCGGCGTTATCCTCCTGGCTGGAGCGAGCCCACCGAGCATCACAGGCCCTCCCCCACGCGAGCCCCCCAGCGGCACGCCGGCGTGCGGCCCCGCCCAGGGTGCTGGGCACGCGCCCTCCCCCAGCCCTAGAGCTGGACGCCTCCAATAGTGCGAAGCCTGAGACGCCTTACCGGGCTAAGCCGGGGGTCCCGGGGGAAATTTCGCACCGAGAATCGGGTGGGGGGGCCACGGACCCCCTATCACCCCAGCCATCGGGGGGAGGAAACAGCCCGAGGCCGACCCCCCCGGCTCTCTCCGCCTGCGCGGAGGACGTGGGGGCGCCGCCGGGTGGGGGGGCCGTAGGGGCCCCCTCGTCCCAGCTAGCGGGGGGGGGGGGGCGCAGCGCCGGGACCGCCCCCCCCTCCATTGTTGGGAATGGCAATAGCGTGGCAACCGGAAGCAACAACAACGTACTCCAAGGCCATGAATTGTTTGCTACACAACCACTACACTAATAGGGACACCGGACCTTGTGGCAAGCATTAGACTAAAAGTTAAAAAGTCGTCCTATACCAGCAACGGCTGCAGGGTGCTGAAATTGGGACGCTGGGACCTGTGGCAAGTATCACACTAAAATTCAAAAATTGGTGGTACGCCAGCAAGGGCAAGGGTTGCAGAATTGGGGACAGTGGGACCAATAGCAACCGTCCGACGATAAATTGAAAGTTTGTGGGGAAGAGAGTGCAGAAAGTGGGGTAGGAGCTGCGGGAGGCGGTTGTACAAGAAATGCCGGAGATAACAAAAAATTGCACAGCACAGCACACGGCGGAGGGACAAGTTCCCCTCCCCGGTGCACCGTAGCACAAGACGGAGGGACAGGTTCCCCTCTACATGTGCACCACAGCACAAGACGGAGGGATAGGTTCCCCTCCCCTATGCACCGCATCACAGGGCGGAGGGACAAGTTCCCGTCCCCTATGCACCACAGCACAAGACGGAGGGACAGGTGCCCCCCTCCCCTTGTGCATGACAGCACAAGACGGAGGGACAGGTTCCCCTCCGCTGTGCACCACTGCACGGGGCAGAGGGACATGTTCCCCTCCCATGTGCACCTCAGCACGGGGCGGTGTTGGTTTAACCCCTTGTAAAATCAGTATTTTGTCCAATAGACGCATCCCCCAAGGGGTTTTCGGTCCGGACTCCCCCAGACCATCCCACTTGAAACTCAGTTTTTTCAGGATTCTGAGGGAGGTGGGGGGGGGGGGAATGTCGAAAAAATGACCCCCCCCTTTTTTTGGGTTGAAAATTAGAAATCTTTTGGTTTTTTCTCGATTTTGAGCCGAAAAGCTGTTTCCAGGTCCCGACTCCATGGGGTTTGCATGGGGCGGAGTTGGACAAGCGCTTATGCAGTTTATGTACTTTTTAGCCATTTTTGCTATGTCCGCAGTTTTGGCGACCTCGGTGACCCCGTGGTACCCACTGTGAGGGGTGTGAGTGGGGATGTTGTCATAGTATATGCCTACTAGGATACGGAAGGCCCTTTTTGGCAGTGTGTAGCCTTGCCGAGGGTTCGTCAATGCCGGTGCCCAAGACACGAAATGGCTGTTTCGACCAACAATGACCTAGTGCTTATGCAGGTTTTCACCTTGGGTAGCTCAAAAATCGGAGTTTTTGAAACTTACTTTTTGACATCCTGATAACCTAAAATGAACATCCCATGTATGTAAAGCATGCTTTAGGCCGCATATACGTGTTATTCACCCTATTTGGGTATTAGGTCCGGGGGGGGGAGGGTCCCCCAAGGGGTGCACAACGTGCTTATACACTTTTCCAACCTGGGCAACTCAAAAATCGAAGTTTTCAAAAGTCATTTTTCGGATACCCTGATCACTTGAAATGTCCATCCAAGCTATGTAAAGCATGTTTTGGGCCGCATTTATGTCGTTTTTTCCCTATTTAGTGTGTGCATTGCTTGGGGTAGATTCTTTGCGAGGTGGACTGGCAGAAGGAAGTAGAATTTTCAGTCTGATGCTTGCCACGGGTCCTAGTGTCCCAATTTCAGCATCCCCCGCCCCCTGCTGGGACACCAGGAATTTGAAATTTCTGGTCTGATGCTTGCTACGGGTCCCAGTGTCCCAATTTCAGCACCCCTTGCCCCGTGCGCCTTGTAAAAGTAGAGTGCCAGCACAAGGTCCATTGTTGGGAATAGCAATAGCGTGGCAGCCGGAAGCAACAACAACGTACTCCAAGGCCATGAATTGTTTGCTACACAACCACTACATTAATAGGGACACCGGACCTTGTGACAAGCATTAGACTAAAAGTTAAAAAGTCGTCGTATACCAGCAACGGCTGCAGGGTGCTGAAATTGGGATCCTGGGACCTGTGGCAAGCATCACACTAAAAATCAAAATTGGTGGTACGCCGACAAGGGCAAGGGTTGCAGAATTGGGGACACTGGGACGAATAGTAACCATCCAACGAAAAATTGAAGATTTGTGTGGAAGAGAGTGCAGAAAGTGGGATAGGAGCTGTGGGAGGCGGTCGTACAACCAATGTCAGAGCTGTGTGTGGAGGAACTGTAAGTTTAATCGTACACAGGGCCGCCCACCGGGGCGTCCCTATCCCCCATACAGCCCAAGAAAAACCAGAGGGACTCGGGTATATCCGCGGCTATGTGGGGAGGAGCTAGAATCGCAATCATACCTAACACCCCCCCCACACGGCGTCCCCATCCATCGAGCGGCCTCGGCGGGACCGGAGGAACTCGGATGTATCCGCCGCTGTGTGAGGAGGAACTGCAAGATAAATCATACCCGACCCCCCCACGGTGCGTCCCTATCCACCGAGCAGCGTACGCAGGACCGGGACTCGGGTGTATCCGCCGTTGTGTGGAGAGGAGCTGGAGACCGAATCGTACGCGGCACCCCAACAGGGCGTACCTACCCACCAAACGGCCCACACTGGAACGGAACGGAGGGACTGGGGTGTAGCCGCCTCTCTGTGGGGAGGAGTTGAGGATCAATCATACCCGACCCCCCAGACGGGGCGTCCCTATCCCCCAAACGGTCCGGGCAGAACCGGGGGGACTCCGGTGTATTTGCCGCTGTGTGGGGAATGGTACACGGCACCCCCAATCCCCTATCCCCCAAATGGCCCAGATAGGACCAGAGGGACTCGTTTGTCTCCACCGATTTGTGGGGAGGAGGCAGAAGTGGAATAATACTCAACCCCCCCCCCCCCCCCCACGAGGCGTCCCTATCCCCCAAACGGCTTAGGCCAGACCGGAGGGACTCGAGTGTATCCGCCGCTGTGTGGGGGGCGCCGGAAACCCAATCGTATACGACACCCCCGAGCGGCCCGGGCAGGACTGGAGTAAATCCGATGTATCCCCCGATACGTGGGTGGGAGCTGGAAACCGGAACGTACAGGGCACCCCCACGGGGCCTCCGTATCCCCAAAACGGCCCGAGCAGGACCGGAGGGACTTGGGTGTATCCCCCGCTCTTTGGGGAGGAGCTGGAGGTTCAATCATACCCGACCCCCCCTAGACGGGGCGTCCCTGTCCCCCAAATGGCCCACGCAGGACCAGAGGGACTGGGGTGTATCTGCCGCTATGTGGGGAGGAGCTGGAAGTTCAATCATACCCGACCCCCCCAGACGGGGCGTCCCTATCCCCCAAATGGCCCACGCAGGACCAGAGGGACTGGGGTGTACTTGCCGCTGTGTGGGGAGGAGCTGGAAGTCCAATCGTACCCGACGCCCCCAAGGAGCCTCCTATGCCCCAAAGGGCCCAGTCAAGGCGGCAGGGACTCGGCTGTCTGCGCCGTTGTGTGGGGAGGAAATAGAAGTTCAATCACACCCAAACCCCCTCACGGGGGTCCCCATCCCCCAAACGGCCCAGCCAGGACCGGAGGGACCGGGGTGTATCCGCCGTTGTGTGGGGAAGAGCTGGAAGTGCAATCATTCCCGACCCCCCCCCGAGGGGCGACCCCATCCCCCAAACTGCCCAGAAAGAGCAGAGGGACTCGGGTGTATTTGCCGCTGTGTGGGGGGAGATGGAAACTCAATCGTACGTGGCACCCCAACGGGGCGTCCCTATCTCCCTAATGGCCCAGGCAGGAGCGGAGGGACTCGGGTGTCTCCGCCGCCGTGTGGAGAGAAGCTAGAAAGGCAATCAAAGCCGACCCCCCCATGGGGCGTGCCTATCCACCACAGCGGCCCAAGCTAGACTAGAGGGAGTCGGGTGTATCCGCCGTTGTCTGGGGAAGAGGTGAAAACCCAAGCGTACACGGCACCCACTCAAGGTCAGCGTATCCCCCAAACGGCCCATGCAGGACCAGACGGACTGGGGTGTATCTGCAGCTATGTGGGGAGGAGCTAGAAACCCAATCGTACACGGCACCCCCACGGGGCGTCCCTATCCCCCAAACGGCCCAAGCAGGACCAGAGGGACTCGGGTGTATCCCACGCTGACTGGGGAGGAGTTGGAAACCGAATCGTACACGGCTCCCTCACGTGGCGTCCCTATCCCCAAAACGGCCTAGGCACAACTGGAGGGACTGGGGAGTATCCGCCGCTGGGATGGGGAGGAGCTAGAAACCCAATCGTACACGGCACCCCCACCTGGCGTCCCTATCCCCCAAACGACCCAAGCAGATCCGGAGGGACTCGGGTGCATCCGCCGGTGTGTGGGGAGGAGCCGGAAGTTCAATCAGACCCCACCCCACACGGACCATCCCTATCCCCCATACTGCCCACGCAGGACAGGAGGGGCTGGGGTGTCTCCGCTGTTGTGTCAGGAGGAGCGGGAAGTGCAATCATACCCGACTTCCCCCACGACACGTCCCTATCCCCCTAACAACGCAAGCAGGACCGCAGGGACACCACTGTATCCGCCGCTGTGTGGTGGGGACCTGGAAACCCAATGGTACACGGCACCCCCACGGGCCCCTATCCCCCAAATAGGTGAGAAGGGACTTGGGTGTATCCGCCGTTGTGTGGGGAGGAGCTCGAAGTGCAATCATACCCGAACCCCTAGACGGGGCGTCCCTATCCCCCATACGGCTCAGGCAGGACCGGAGGGACTCGGGGTAATTGCGCCTGTGTGCGGAGGAGCTGGAAGTGCAATCGTACACGGCAGCACGACGGGGTGTCCGTATCCCGTAAATGGCCCGGGCAGGACCGGAGGAACTCGGGTGTATTCGCCATTGTGTGGGGAGGAGCTTAAAGATCAATCGTACCCAACCCCCCAGACGGGGCGTCCCTATCCCCCAAACGGCCCACGAAGGACCAAAGGGACTCGGGTGTATTTGCCGCTGTGTGGGGAGAACCTGGAAGTTGAATCATACCCGACCCCGCCACAGGGCCTCCCTATCCCCCAAACGGCCCGGTCAGGACTGGTGGAAGTCGGATGTGTTTGATGCTGTGTAGGGAGGGGCTGGAAGTTCAATCATACCCGATCCCCGGCAAGGCCTCTCTATCCGCCAAACGGCACAGGCAGGAGTGGAGGACTCGGGTGTCTCCGCCGCTGTGTGGGGAGGAAATGGAAGTTCAATCATGCCCGACCCCCCCCACCAACGGGGGTCCATATCCCCGGAGCGGCCGAGGCAGGACCGGAGGGACTCAGATGCATCCGCCGTTGTGTGGGGAGCAGCTAGAATGCCAATCGTACACGGCACCCCCACGGGGCGTCCCTATCCCCCAAACGGCCCGGGCAGGACCGGAGTGACTCGGAAGTATTTGGCGCTCTGTGGAGAGGACCTCGAAGTCCAATCATACCCGACCCCTGACGGGGCCTCCGCATCCCCCAAACGGCCAAGGTAGGACCGCGGGGACTCGGGTGTCTCCGCCGCTGTGTGGGGAGGAGCTGAAATTCAATCATACCCGAACCCCCCAACAGTGCGTCCCTATCCCCTGAAATGCCCCAGGCAAGACCGGAGGGACTCGGCTGTGTGCGCCGCTGTGTGGGGAGGAAGTGAAAGTTCAATCACACCCAAACCCCCTCACGGGGGGTCCCTATCCCTCAAACGGAATGGGGGTGCTCGGGTGTATCCGTCGCTGTGTGGGGGGAGCTACAAAAACCGAGGTGGATAACGGGCCCGGCGAATCAGCGCTGGCCCACATGTACGAGGACGATGCCGGGTCCGACGTATACGTCGGATTGGACGCGGACCCGGCGAACGCGGTGCTGCTGCCCACGCCCACCGCGGTGCAGCCCCCTGCCCTGCGGAGCTGTGAGCAGCGGCACTGCAAGTTCCATGCGGCCAAGGATGTCCACCAACATCGCCTCTCGAGCGATGAGCGGCGAGAGGCGACGTTGCTCGTGAGCGCCCCGGAGCGCTACGAGTTCCAGCCTCCGGGAAGGGTCGCCCGGGAGAAGAGCCTGGAAGCCATGCCCCTGGAAGGTGACCGCGTCAGCTGTGTCCCGCTGGGGGACGCAGCAGTCCTGGATCATCACCCAGCTGAAGTCCGGGCGGCTGAGCAGCCGGAACACCTCGCCTTGGCGGTGCGCCTGTCGGTAGGGCGCCTACTCGACGAGGCGGGGCTGGAAGGTGTGCGCCGCACCCCCCTGTACGTGGCCCTGTGGAAGAGCGGCGCTGAGGCCTGGCACCTCGAACACGGCGTGAGGCCCCTCACGCCCCAAGCGTTGGGGTCTGAGGCTGTCCTGGTGGCGCTGCACCCAGAGGGCACGGAGGTCGTGTTCGGGGAGGACGGTAAGAACCGCCCGTCCCTCGCTGTTGACAGTGCGGTTCTCATCGCCACCTCCAGCGGCTACCGCCTCGTGAACCGCCGTGGCGACCCCAGGCTGCCGGTGGTGGTGGACACGCGCCTAGAAGTGAACACGAGGCACCGAGAACCCGAACGTTGCGCAATCGCGGTGGAGAAGGACAGAGCGGCGGGCACGACGGCGGGCCATGAGTGTGAGGTCGCAGGAGATGTTGCTGAGGAGCCCACAACGGAGGGGCAACAGAGAGAAGAGAGTCCACACCCGCGCCCGTCCGGGGGCGACCAGGTGGACGTGAAGGCCCGGGTGGAGGCGGCCATCGCGAGGATCATGGCGGCGGCCAGCCCGCCGACTGCGGAAGGAATGGAGGAAGGCGACCAGAGCCGAGAGCGTAGACGCAAAGTGGGGGAAGCTGATGAGGAGGATGAAGGGCTCGAGATCACGGGGGCGCGGGAGGCGCACAACGTGAAGCGAGGGGAGACGAAGGTGGCGGACAGGGCGGAGCCCAAGACGGGGGAGGTGGAAACCTGCATGCATTGGGCCAAGGGGTGGTGCATGCGGGTAGATGCATGCCGCTTCACACACCCTCAACCGCCGGTGCCGCAGGGAGTACCCCAGGTGCTGCTCCTGATCCTCCAGGCCATGGCCCGCGTGGGGGCCCTTAGCCTGCGCCGTTCATAGCACCACGAGACGCTGATGCGTGAAGTGGTGGAGAAGGCGCAGGGTGGAGGGCTCCCAGTTGCTCACGGGGGCAGGACCGTGTGGGCGGTGGCGCTGCCATGTGGCATGGCGGTCTTGCTCACCCCGTTCTAGGTGGTCCCGTGGAGGGACATGGTCACCCTCCAGGAGGCATCCCTGGGGTGGGTGTGCACGTGGCACACGCATCCCGCCGGTATGGACCCGCACAGGTGGCAGGCTCGCGCAGTCGTGACCTACATGTCCGGGTCGCTGCCAACGGTGTGCGTTCGCTGGACGCAGTGGTAGGACGTAGCGCTGAGCTGGGCTAGGGATGGTAGTGTTGTGGCCGCATGCCCGGACGTGCCACGTGAATCTGTCATCGCCCAGCCGTGGACTGTCTCCATCATTCACGACCATCCCCACGGGGCGTCCCTAGCCCCCAAGCATCGGAAGCAGGAGCAGAGGAACGCGGGTGTCTCCGCCGCTGTGTGGGGAGGAGCTAGAAGTGCAATCATACCCAACCCCACCACGCGGAGTCCGCATCCACGGAGCGCACCAAGCAAGACCAGAGGGACTCGGGTGTATCTGCCGCTCTGTGGGGAGGAGCTGAAAGTGCAATAGTACACGGCACCCCCACAAGGCGTCCCTATCCCCCAAACGGCCCAATCAGCACCGGAGGGACTCGGGTGTGTTCGCGGTGTGTGGGGAGGAGCTGGAAGTTCAATCATACCCGACCACCCCGACAGGGCGTCCATATCCCCCAAATGGCCCAGGCAAGACCGGAGGGACTCAAGCGTATCCGCCCTTGTGTGGGGGAGCTGGAAGAACCGGATCACACACGGAACCCCCCCCAACGGGGCGTCCCTATCCCCCAAACGGCCCAGGCAGGACCGCGGGGACTCGCGTTTATCCGCTGCTCTGTGGGGAGGAGCTCAAAGTCCAAATGTACACAGCAGCCCGACGGGGTGTCCCTATCCCCCCGACGACTGAGGCAGGACTGGAGGGACTCGGGTGTATCCGCCGCTGTGTGGGCGAGGCTGGAAACCCAATCGTTCACGGCACCCCCACGGGGCGTCCCTATCCCCCAAACAGCGCAAGCAGGACCGGAGGGAATCGGTTGTCTCCGCCGCTGTTTGAGGAGGATCTGGAAGTTCAATCATACCCGACGGCCCACAGGCCCCGCCTATCCCCCAAACGACCCACGCAGCACGGGGGAACTCGGGTGTATCCGCCTCTGTGTGGGCGGAGCTGGAAACCCAGTCGCACACGGCACCCCCACGGGGCGTCCCTATCCACCGAGCGGCCCAGGCAGGACCGGAGGGACTCGGGTGTATCCGCCGCTGTGTGAGGAGGAGCTAGAAACTGTACACGGCACCCCAACGGGGCATCCCTACCCCCGAAACGGGCCACACAGGACCGGAGCGAAGGGAATGTAAATGTCGCTGTGTGGGGAGGAGCTGAAAGATCAATCGTACCCGACCCCCCAAACGGGGCGTCCCTAGCCCCCAAAACGGCCCGGGCAGGACCGGAGGGCCTCGGGTGTATTTGCCGCTGTGTCGCGGGGACTTGGAAGTCCAATCATACCCGACCCCCCATAGGGCCTCCCTATCCCCCAAACGGCCTAGGCAAAACCGGAGGGACTCGGGTGTCTCCGCGGATGTGTGGAGAGGAGCTGGAAGTGCAATCATACTAGACTTCCCCCAAGGGGCGTCCAGATCTCCCAAACGGCCCAAGCAGGACCGCGGGCCTCAGGTGTATCCGCCTCTGTGTGGGCGGAGCTGGAAACCCAGTCGCACACGGCACCCCCACGGGGCGTCCCTATCCACCGAGCGGCCCAGGCAGGACCGGAGGGACTCGGGTGTATCCGCCGCTGTGTGAGGAGGAGCTAGAAACTGTACACGGCACCCCAACGGGGCATCCCTACCCCCGAAACGGGCCACACAGGACCGGAGCGAAGGGAATGTAAATGTCGCTGTGTGGGGAGGAGCTGAAAGATCAATCGTACCCGACCCCCCAAACGGGGCGTCCCTAGCCCCCAAAACGGCCCGGGCAGGACCGGAGGGCCTCGGGTGTATTTGCCGCTGTGTCGCGGGGACTTGGAAGTCCAATCATACCCGACCCCCCATAGGGCCTCCCTATCCCCCAAACGGCCTAGGCAAAACCGGAGGGACTCGGGTGTCTCCGCGGATGTGTGGAGAGGAGCTGGAAGTGCAATCATACTAGACTTCCCCCAAGGGGCGTCCAGATCTCCCAAACGGCCCAAGCAGGAGCGGAGGGACTCAGGTGTATCTGCCGCTGTGTGGGGGGAGCCCGAAACCTAATCGTACAGGGCACCCCCACGGGGCGTCCCTATCCAACAGATGGCCTAGGCAGGACCAGAGGGACTCGGGTGTCTCGACCGCTGTGTGGGGAGGAGCTGAAGGTACAATCATGCCCGACCCCCCATGGGCCGTCCCTATCCACCGAGCGGCCCAGGCAGGACCGGAGGGACTCGGGTGTATCTGCCGTTGTGCGAGGAGGAGCTGGAAACTGTACACGGCACCCCAACGGGGCATCCCTACCCCCGAAACGGGCCACAGAGGACCGGAGCGAAGGGAATGTAAATGTCGCTGTGTGGGGAGGAGCTGAAAGATCAATCGTACCCGACCCCCCAAACAAGGCGTCCCTAGCCCCCAAAACGGCCCGGGCAGGACCGGAGGGCCTCGGGGCTATTTGCCGCTGTGTCGCGGGGACTTGGAAGTCCAATCATACCCGATTCCCCATAGGGCCTCCCTATCCCCCAAACGGCCTAGGCAAAACCAGAGGGACTCGGGTGTCTCCGCGGATGTGTGGAGAGGAGCTGGAAGTGCAATCATACTAGACTTCCCCCACGCGGCGTCCAGATCTCCCAAACGGCCCAAGCAGGAACGGAGGGACTCAGGTGTATCTGCCGCTGTGTGGGGGGAGCCCGAAACCTAATCGTACAAGGCACCCCCGAGGGGCGTCCCTATCCCCCAGACAGCCTAGGCAGGACCAGAGGGACTCGGGTGTCTCGACCGCTGTGTGGGGAGGAGCTGGAAGCGCAATCATACCCGACCCCCCTCTCCACGCGGCGTCCCTATACCCCAAACGGCAAGGGAGGACCGGAGGGACTCGGGTGTATCCGCCGCTATGTGGAGAAGAGCTGAAAACCGGAACGTACACGGCACCCCCAGGGGCGTCCCTCTCCCCCAAACGGCCCACGCAGGACTGGAGGGACCGGGGTGCATTCGCCGCAATGTGGGGAGGAGCTGAAAGATCAAGCATACTTGACCCCCCAAGACGGGACATTCCTATCCCCCAAACAGCCCGGGCAAGACCGGAGGGACTCAGGCGTATTTGCCGCTGTGTGGGGGAGGACCTGGGGGTCCAATCATACCCGACCCCCCACGGGGCCTCCCTATCCCCAAAGACCCCAGGCAGGATGGGAGGGACTTGGCTGACTGCGCCGCTGTGTGGGGAGGAACTGGTAGTTCAATCATACCCGACCCCCAAGACGGGGCGTCCCTATCCCCCAAATGGCCCAGGCAGAACGACAGGGACTCGGGTGTATTTGCCGCTGTGTGGGGAGGAGCTGAAAGATTAATCATACTTGACCCCTGAGACGGGGCGTCCCTATCCCCCAAATGGCCCAGGCAGGAATAGAGGGACTCGGGTGTATTTGCCGCTGTGTGGGGAGGAGCTGAAAGATTAATCATACTTGACCCCTGAGACGGGGCGTCCCTATCCCCCAAACGGGCCGGGCAGGACCGGAGGGATTCGGGTGTATTTGCCGCTGGGAGGGGAGGAGTTAGAAACCCAATCGTACACGGCACCCCCACGGGGCGTCCCTATCTCCCAAATGGCCCAAGCGGGACCGGAGGGACTCAGGTGTATACGCCGCTGTGTGGAGAGGAGCCTAAAGTTCAATCAAACCCAACCCCACACGGACCATCCCTATCCCCCATACGGCCCAGGCAAGACTCAGGTGTCTCCGACGTTGTGCGGGGAGCAGCTAGAAGTGTAATCAATCCCGACCTCTCCCTATACCCCAAGCGGAGCAGGCAGGAGCACACGGACTCCACTGTATCCACCGTTGTGTGTTGAGTACCTGAAACCCCAATCGGACACGACGCCCCTACGGGGCGTCCATGTCCCCCAAACGGCCCATGCAGGACCAGAGGGACTCGGGTGTATCCGCCGCTGTGTGGGGAGCAGCTAGAAAGCTCGAACAAACCCAACCCCCCCACAGACCATCCCTATCCCCCGAACGGCCAAGGCAGTACCGGTGGGACTCGGGTGTATCCGCGGCTATCTGAAGAGGAGCTAGAAGTCCAATCGTACCCGGCACCCCCACAGGGCGTCCCTATCTCCCCAACGGCCTATGCAGGACCAGAGGGACTCAGGAGTACCCGCCGCCATGTGGGGAGGAGCTGGAAGTGCAATCATACCTGAACACCCCCCGGGGCGTCCCTATCCACTAGAGCGGCCCAAGCAGGACCAGAGGGACTGGGGTGTATTTGCGCCTGTGTGGGGAGGAGCTCGAAGTCCAATTGTACACGGCAACACCACGGGGTGTACCTATCCCGCAAATGGCCCATGAAGGACCGGAGGGAATCGCGTTTCTCTGCCGTTGTGCGGGGAGGAGCTGGAAGTTCAATCACACCCGGCCCCCCCACGGGGCGTCCCTATCCCCCAAACGGCCCAAGCAAGACCGGAGGAACTCGGGTGTAGCCGCCGCTGGATGCGGAGGATCTAGAAACCCAATCGTACACGGCACCCCCACGGGGCGTCCCTATCCCCCAAACGGCCCAAGCAAGACCGGAGGGACTCGGGTGTATCCGCCGTTGTGAGGGGAGGAGCCCGAAGTTCAATCATACCCGAGCCGACACGGACCTTCCCTATCCCCCCAACGGTCCAAGCACGACCGGAGGTACTCGCGTGTATCCGCCGCTCTGTGAGGAGGAGCTGGAAGTCCAATCGTACACGTCACCCCGAAGGGGTGTGAATATCCCCCATACTGCCCAGGCAAGACCGAAGGGACTCGGGTGTATGGGCCGCTGTTTCGGGAGGAACTGGAGGTTAAATCATACGCGACCCTATCACCCAAATGGCCCGCGTAGGATCGGAGGGGCTTGGGTGTCTCCGCGGCTGTGTGGGGAGCAGCTGCAAGTTCAATCATACCCGACCCCGCCCCCGGTGCGTCCCTATCCCCCGAGCGGCCGAGGCAGAACCGGAGGGACTCGGGTGTATCTGCCGCTGTGTGGGGAGGAGCTGAAAGATCAATTATACCCAGCCCGCCAAGGGAGCGTCCCCATCCCCCAAACGGCCCACGCAGGACCGGAGGGACTCGGGTGTCTCCGCCGCTGTGTGGGGAGGAGCTAGAAACTCAATTGTACACGGCACTCCACGGGGTGTGCCTATCCCCCAAACGGCCCGGGCAATACCGGAGGTACTCGACTGTATCTGCCGCTCTGTGGGGAGGAGCTGGAAGTCCAATTGTACACGGCACCCCCACGTGGCGTGAATATCCCCCATACGGCCCAAGCGGGACCGGAGGGGCTCGGGTGTCCCTGCCGCTATGTGGGAAGGAGCTGGAAGTTCAATCATACGCGACCGCCCCCCAACGGAGCGTCCCTATCCCCCAAACGGCCCACGCAGGACCGGAGGGATGCGGGTGTCTCCGCCGATGTGTGGGGAGGAGCTAGAAACCCAATCGTACACGGCACTCGACGGGGTGTGCCTATCCCCCAAAAGGGCCCCGACAAGACCGGAGGGTCTCCGGTGTATTTGCCGCTGTGTGGGGAGGAGCTGAAGGTTCAATCACACCCGACCCCCCCACGGGGCCTCCCTATGCCCGAAACGGCCCAGGCAGGACCGGAGTGACTCGGGTGTATCCGCCGTTGTGTCGGAAGGAGCTAAAGGTTCAATCACACTCGACTCCCCCATGGATCTTCCCTATGACCCGAAACGGCCCAGGCAGGACCGGCAGGACTCGCGTGTATCGGCCGATCTGTGGGGAGGAGCTGGAAAGCCAACCCTACACGGCACCCCCACGGGGCATCCCTATCCCCCAAATGGCACAAGCAGGACCAAGTGGACTCGGGTGTCTCCGCCGTTGTGTGGGGAGGAGTTGGAAGTTGAATCATACCCGACACCCCACGCGGCCTCCCTATCCCCGACATGGCCCAGGCAGGACCGGAGGAACTCGGCTGTATCCACCGCTGTGTGGAGGGGAAATGGAGGTTGAAACATGCCCGACCCCCCCCAAGGGGCGTCCCTATCCCCCGAGCGGCCCAGGCAGGACCGAAGGGACTCGGATGTATCCGCCGCTGTGTGGGGAGGAGCTAGAAGTTCAAACGCACATGGCACCCCCACGGGGCGTCCCTATCCCCCAAACGGCATAGGTAGGACGAGAGGGACTCGGGTGTCTCCGCCGCTGTGTGGGGAGGAGGTAGAAGTGCAATCATAGCCGACCCCCCAACGGGGCGTCCCTATCCACCGAGAGGCCCTAGCAGGACCGGAGGGACTCGGGTGTATCTGCCGCTGTGCGGGGAGGAGCATGCCGCTTCGCGCACCCTCAACCGCCGGTGCCGCAGGGAGTACCCCAGGTGCTGCTCCTGATCCTCCAGGCCATCGCCCGCGTGGGGGCCCTTAGCCTGCGCCATTCATAGCACCACGAGACGCTGATGCGTGAAGTGGTGGAGAAGGCGCAGGGTGGAGGGCTCCCAGTTGCTCACGGGGGCAGGACCGTGTGGGCGGTGGCGCTGCCATGTGGCGTGGCGGTCTTGCTCGACCCGTTGTAGGTGGTCCCGTGGAGGGACATGGTCGCCCTCCAGGAGGCATCCCTGGGGTGGGTGTGCACGTGGCACACGCATCCCGCCGGTATGGACCAGCACAGGTGGCAGGCTCGCGCAGTCGTGACCTACATGTCCGGGTCGCTACCAGCGGTGTGCGTTCGCTGGACGCAGTGGTACGACAGAGCGCTGAGCTGGGCTAGGGATGGTAGTGTTGTGGCCGCATGGCCCGATGTGCCACGTGAGTCTGTCATCGCCCAGCCGTTGACTGTCTCAATCATACACGGCCACCCCCATGGGGCGTCCCTATCCCCCAAACAGCGCAAGCAGCAGCGGAGGAACGCGGCTGTCTCCGCCGCTGTGTGGGGAGGAGCTGGAAGTGCAATCATACCCAACCCCACCACGCGGAGTCCCAATCCACGGAGCGCACCAAGCAAGACCAGAGGGACTCGGGTGTATCGGCCGCTCTGTGTTAGAGCTGAAAGTCCAATCGTACACGGCAGCCCCACAAGGCGTCCCTATCCCCCAGACGGCCCAAGCAGCACTGGAGGGACTCGGGCGTGTTCGCGGTGTGTGGGGAAGAGCTGGAAGTTCAATCATACCCGACCCCCCCCAACGGGGCGTCCCTATCCCCCAAACGGCCCAGGCAGGACCGCGGGGACTCGCGTGTATCCGCCGCTCTGTGGGGAGGAGCTCAAAGTCCAAACGTACAGAGCAGCCCGACGGGGTGTCCCTATCCCCAAACGGCGCAGGCAGGACCGGAGGGAGTCGGTTGTCGCCGCCACTGTGTGGGGAGGATCTGGAAGTTCAATCATACCCAATGGCCCACAGGCCCTGCCTATCCCCCAAACGAGCTAGGCAAGACTCGAGAACTCTGGTGTATGCGCCGGCGTGTGGGCGGAGTTGGAAACCCCATCGCACACGGCGCCCCCACGGGGCGTCCATATCCCCCAAACAGCCCAGGCAGGACCGGACGGACTAGGGTGTCCCCACCGTTGTGTGGTGAGGAGCTGAAGGTGCAATCCTGCCCAACCCCCGATGGGGCGTCCCTATCCACCGACCGGCCCAGGCAGGTGCGGAGGGACTCGGGTGTATCCGCCGCTGTGTGAGGAGAAGCTGGAAACTGTACACGGCACCCCCACGGGGAGTCCCTACCCCCAAAACGCCCCACAGAGGGCCGAAGCGACTGGAATGTAACCGCCGCTGTGTGGGGAGGAGCTGAAAGATCAATCGTACCCGACCCCCCAAACGGGGCGTCCCTATCCCCCAAACGGCCCGGGTAGGACGGGAGGGCCTCGGGTGTATTTGCCGCTGTCTGGCGGGGATCTGGAAGTCCAATCATACCCGACCCCCCATAGGGCCTCCCTATCCCCCAAAAGGCCTAGGCAAAACCGGAGGGACTCGGCTGTCTCCGCGGGTGTGTGGAGAGGAGTTGGAAGTGCAATCATACCCGACTGCCCCCACGGGGCGTCCCTATCTCCCAAACGGCCCAAGCACGACCGGAGGGCCTCAGGTGTATCTGCCGCTGTGTGAGGGGAGCCGGAAACTTAATCGTACAGGGCACCCCCACGGGGCGTCCCTGTCCCCCAGACAGCCTAGGCAGGACCAGAGGGACTCGGGTGTCTCGACCACTGCGTGGAGAGGAGTTGGAAGCGCAATCATACCCGACCCCCCCCCCCCCCCCCGGGGCGTCCCTATACCCCAAACGGCCCAGGCAGGACCGGAGGGACTCGGGTGTATCCGCCGCTATGTGGGGAGGAGCTGGAAACCGGAACGTACACGGCACCCCCAGGGGCTTCCCTCTCCCCCAAACGGCCCACGCGGGACTGGAGGGACCGGGGTGCATCCGCCGCAATGTGGGGACGAGCTGAAAAATCAATCATACTTGACCCCCCAGACGGGACACTCCTATCCCCCAAACGGCCCGGGCAAGACCGGAGGGACTCGGGCGTATTTGCCGCTGTGTGGGGGAGGACCTGGAAGTCCAATCATACCCGACCCCCCACGGGGCCTCCCTATCCCCAAAGACCCCAGGCAGCATCGGAGGGACTTGGTTGACTGCGCCGCTGTGTGGGGAGGAACTGGTAGTTCAATCATACCTGACCCCCCAAACGGTGCGTCCCTATCCCCCAAATGGCCCAGGCAGGACGAGAGGGACTCGGGTGTATTTGCCGCTGTGTGGGGAGGAGCTAAAAGATTAATCATACTTGACCCCCGAGACGGGGCGTCCCTATCCCCCAAACGGGCGGGGCAGAACCGGAGGGAGTCGGGTGTATTTGCCGCTGTCTGTGGAGGAGTTGGAAACCCAATCGTACACGGCACCCCCACGGGGCGTCCCTATCTCCCAACCGGCCCAAGCAGGACCGGAGGGACTCGGGTGTATCCGCCGCTGTGTGGGGAGGAGCCTAAAGTTCAATCAAACCCGAACCCACACGAACCATCCCTATCCCCCATACGACGCAGGCAGGACTCGGGTGTCTCCGACGTTGTGCGGGGAGGAGCTAGAAGTGCAATCGATCCCGACCTCTCCCTACACCCCAAACGGAGGAGGCATGAGCACAGGGACTCCACTGTATCCGCCGGTGTGTGGTGAGTACCTGAAAACCCAATTGTACACGGCACCCCTACAAGGCGTCCCTATCCCCCAAACGGCCCATGCAGGACCGGAGGGATTCGGGTGTATCCGCCGCTCTGTGGGGAGGAGCTGGAAGCTCAAACACACCCGACCCCCCCACAGACCATCCCTATCCCCCGAACGGCCAAGGCAGTACCCGTGGGAGTCGGGTGTATTTGCCGCTATTTGAAGAGGAGCTAGAAGTCCAATCGTACCCGGCACCCCCACGGGGCGTCCCTATCCCCCCAACGGCCCATGCAGGACCGGAGGGATTGAGGAGTATCCGCCGCTATGTGGGGAGGAGCAGGAAGTGCAATCATACCCGACCACCCCCTGGGGCGTCCCTATCCACCACAGCGGCCCCAGCAAGACCGGAGGGACTAGGGTGTATTTGCCGCAGTGTTGGGGGGAGCTCGAAGTCGAATTGTACACGGCACCCCCACGGGGTGTACCTATCCCCCAAATGGCCCAGGCAGGACCGGAGGGAATCGGGTTTCTCTGCCGTTGTGCGGGGAGGAGCTGGAAGTTCAATCACACCCGACCCCCCCACGGGGCGTCCCTATCCCCCAAAACGGACCAGGCAAGACCGGAGGGACTCGGGTGTATCCGCCGCTGGGTGCAGAAGAGCTAGAAACCCAATCGTAAACGGCACCCCCAGGGGGTGTCCCTATCCCCCAAACGGCCCAAGCAAGACCGGAGGGACTCGGGTGTATCCGCCGTTGTAAGGGGAGGAGCCAGAAGTTCAATTATACCCGACCCGACACGGACCATCCCTATCCCCCAAACGGTCCAAGCAGGACCGGAGGTACTCGCATCTGTCCGCCGCTCTGTGGGGAGGAGCTAGAGGTCCAATCGTACACGTCACCCCGAAGGGGTGTGAATATTCCCCATACAACCCAGGCAGGACCGGAGGGACTCGGGTGTATGGGCCGCTGTTTGGGGAGGAACTGGAGGTTCAATCATACGCCACCCTATCCCCCAAATAGCCCGCGTAGGACCGGAGGGGCTTGGGTGTCTCCGCGGCTGTGCGGGGAGCAGCTGGAAGTTCAATCATACGTGACCCCCCCCCCCCCCCCCGCCCCCCGGTGCGTCCTTATGCCCCGAGCGGCCCAGGCAGAACCAGAGGGACTCGCCTGCATCCCCTGCTATGTGGGGAGGAGCTGCACGTTCAATCATTACCCGACCCCCCCCCACGGAGCGTCTCTCTCCCCCAAGCCGCCCATGCAGGACCGGAGGGACTTGGGTGTATCTGCCGCTCCGTGGGGATGAGCTGGAAGTCCAATCGTACACGGCACCCCCACGTGGCGTGAACATCCCCCATACGGCCAACGCAGGACCGGAGGGGCTCGGGTGTCCCTGCCGCTGTGTGGGGAGGAGCTGGAAGTTCAATCATACCCAGACCCCCCAGGGAGCGTGCCCATCCCCCAAACGGCCCACGCAGGACCGGAGGGACGCGGGTGTCTCCGCCGCTGTGTGGGGAGGAGCTAGAAACCCAATTGTACACGGCGCTCCACGGTGTGTGCCTATCCCCCAAACAGCCCGGGCAATACCGGAGGGACTTGAGTGTATCTGCCGCTCTGTGGGGAGGAGCTGGAAGTCCAATCGTACACGGCACCCCCACGTGGTGTGAATATCCCCCATACGGCCCAGGCAGGACCGGAGGGGCTCGGGTGTCCCTGCCGCTATGTGGGAAGGAGCTGGAAGATCAACCATGCCCGACCCCCGCCACGGGACGTCCCTATCTGCCAAACGGCCCAGGCAGGACCGGAGGGACTCGGGTGTATGCGCCGCTGTTAGGGGAGCAACTGGAGGTTCAATCATACGCGACCACCCCCCACGGAGCGTCGCTATCCCCCAAACGGCCCACGCACTACCGGAGGGATGCGGGTGTCTCCGCCGCTGTGTGGGGAGGAGCTAGAAACCCATTCGTACACAGCACTCCACGGGGTGTGCCTATCCCCCAAAAGGGCCCGGGCAAGACTGGAGGGTCTCCGGTGTATTTGCCGCTGTGTGGGGAGGAGCTGAAGGTACAATCACAGCCAACCTATCCGCGGGGCCTCCCTATGCCCGAAACGGCCCAGGCAGGAATGGAGTGACTCATGTGTATCCGCCGCTCTGTGGGGAGGAGTTGGAAAGCCAATCCTACATGGCACCCCTACGGGGCATCCCTACCCCCCAAATGGCACAAGCAGGACCAAAGAGACTCGGGTGTCTCCGCCGTTGTGTGGGAAGGAGTTGGAAGTTGAATCATACCCTACAACCCACGCGGCCTCCCTATCCCCGACATGGCCCAGGCAGGACGGGAGACTCGGGTGTATCCGCCGCTGTGTGGAGGGGAAAGGAAGGTTCAATCATACCTGACCCCCCCCATGGGGCGTGAATATCCCCCGAGCGGCCCAGGCAATACCGGAGGGACTCGAGTGTATCTGCCGCTCTGTGGGGAGGAGCTGGAAGTGCAATCGTACACGGCACCCCCACGTGGCGTGAATATCCCCCATACGGCCTAGGTAAAGGTAAAGGTAAAGTGCTCGGGCGCTCACCGAACTCCAGCGTATCCATGATCCCTACCTGTCCCTCGCAGCATCCCTTCCGGCTCGCGGGGTCACAGACACCCTAGCGCCTAGGACACTGCGTTCCAACCCCACCGGGATTCGAACCGAGCACCTCTAGTTCAGGTGTCACGTGCATGACCGCTGAACTACGCGACCTTCTCCCATACGGCCTAGGCAGGACCGGAGGGACAGGGGTGTCCCTGCCGCTATGTGGGAAGGAGCTGGGAGTTTAATCATACCCGACCCGCGCCATGGGACGTCCCTATCCCCCAAACGGCCCGGGCAATACCGGAGGTACTCGAGTGTATCTGCCGCTCTGTGGGGAGGAGCTGGAAGTCCAATCGTACACGGCACCCCCACGTGGCGTGAATATCCCCCATACGGCCCGAGCAGGACCGGAGGGGCTCGGGTGTCGATGTCGCTATGTGGGAAGGAGCTGGAAGTTCAATCATACCCGACCCCCGCCACGGGACGTCCCTATCCCCCAAACGGCTCGGGCAATACCGGAGGGACTCAAGTGTATCTGCCGCTCTGTGGGGAGGAGCTGGAAGTCCAATCGTACACGGCACCCCCACCTTGCGTGAATATCCCCAATACGGCCCAGGCAGGACCGGAGGGGCTAGGGTGTCCCTACCGCTATGTGGGAAGGAGCTGGAAGTTCAATCATACCCGACCCCCGCCACGGGACGTCCCTATCCCCAAAACGGCCAAGGCAGGACCGGGGGGACTCGCGTGTATCTGCCGCTGTGTGGGGAGGAGCTGAAAGATCAATCATACCCGACCCCCCAAACGGGGCGTCCCTATCCCCCAAACGGCCCGGGCAGGACCGGAGGGCCTCGGGTGTATTTGCCGCTGTGTGGCGGGGATGTGGAAGTCCAATCATACCCGACCCCCCATAGGGCCTACCTATCCCCCAAATGGCCTAGGCAAAACCGGAGGGACTCGGGTGTCTCCGCGGATGTGTGGAGAGGAGCTGGAAGTGCAATCATACCCGACTCCCCCCACGGGGCGTCCCTATCTCCCAAACGGCCCAAGCAGGACCGCGGGCCTCAGGTGTATCTGCCGCTGTGTGGGGGGAGCCAGAAACTTAATCGTACAGGGCACCCCCACGGGCGTCCCTATCCCACAGACGGCCTAGGCAGGACCACTGGGACTCGGGTGTCTCGAGCACTGTGTGAAGAGGAGCTGAAAGTGCAATCATACCAGACCCACTTCCCCACGGGGCGTCCCTATACCCTAAGCGGCAAGGCAGGACCGGAGTGACTCGGGTGTATCCGCCGCTATGTGGGGAGGAGCTGAAAACCGGAACGTACACGGCACCCCCAGGGGCGTCCCTCTCCCCCAAACGGCCCACGCAGGACTGGAGGGACCGGGGTGCATCCGCCGCAGTGTGGGGAGGAGCTGACGAATCAATCATACTTGACCGCCCAGACGGGACATTCCTATCCCCAAAACAGCCCGGGCAGGACAGGAGGCACTCGGGCGTATTTGCCGCTGTGTGGGGAGGACTTGGAAGTCCAATCATACCCGACCCCCCACGGGGCCTCCCTATCCCCAAAGACCCCAGGCAGGATCGGAGGAAGTTGGCTGACTGCGCCGCTGTGTGGGGAGGAATTGGTAGTTCAATCATACCCGACCCCCCCAACGGTGCGTCCCTATCCCCCAAATGGCCCATGCAGGACAACAGGGACTCGGGTGTATTTGCCGCTGTGTGGGGAGGAGCTGAAAGATTATTCATACTTGACCCCCGAGACGGGGCGTCCCTGTCCCCCAAACGGGCCGGGCAGGACCGGAGGGACTCGGGTGTATTTGCCGCCGTGTGGGGAGGAGTTGGAAACCCAATCGTACACGGCACCCCCATGGGGCGTCCCTATCCCCCAAACGGCCCAAGCAGGACCGGAGGGACTCGGGTGTATCCGCCGCTGTGTGGGGAGGAGCCGAAAGTTCAATCAAATCAGAACCCACATGGACCATCCCTATCCCCCATACGACGAAGGCAGGACCCGGGTGTCTCCGACGTTGTGCGGGGAGGAGCTGGAAGTGCAATCAATCCCGACCTCTCCCTATACCCCAAACGGAGGAGGCATGAGCACAGGGACTCCACTGTATCCCCCGGTGTGTGGTGAGTACCCGAAAACCCAGTTGTAAACGGCACCCCTACAGGGCGTCCCTATCCCCCAAACGGCCCATGCAGGACCGGAGGGATTCGGGTGTATCCGCCGCTGTGTGGGGAGGAGCTGGAAGCTCAAACACACCCGACCCCCCCACAGACCATCCCTATCCCGCGAACGGCCAAGGCAGTACAGGTGCGACTCGGGTGTGTCCGCCGCTATGTGAAGAGGAGCTAGAAGTCCAATCGTACCCGGCACCCCCACGGGGTGTCCCTATCCCCCCAACGGCCCATGCAGGACCGGAGGGACTGCGGACTATCCGCCGCTATGTGGGGACGAGCTGGAAGTGCAGTCATACCCGACCACCCCCCGGGGCGTCCCCATCCACCAGAGCGGCCCCAGCAGGACCGAAGGGACTGGGGTGTATTTGCCGCAGTGTGGGGAGGAGCTCGAAGTCCCATCGTACACGGCACCCCCATGGGGTGTACCTATCCCCGGAATGGCCCAGTCAAGACCGGAGGGAATCGGGTTTCTCTGCCGTTGTGCGGGGAGGAGCTGGAAGTTCAATCACACCCGACCCCCCCACGGGGCGTCCCTACCCCCAAAACAGGCCAGGCAAGACTGGAGGGACTCGGGTGTATGTGCCGCTGGGTGCGGAGGAGCTAGAAACCCAATCATACACGGCACCCCCACGGGGCGTCCCTATCCCCCAAACGGCCCAAGCAAGACCGGAGGGACTCGGGTGTATCCGCCGTGGTGAGGGGAGGAGCCGGAAGTTCAATCATACCGGACCCAACACGAACCATCCGTATCCGCCAAACGATCCAAGCAGGACCGGAGGTACTGGCATCTATCCGCCGCTCTGTGGTGAGGAGCTGGAAGTCCAATCGTACACGTCACCCCGAGGGGGTGTGAATATTCCCCATACGGCCCAGGCAGGACCGGAGGGACTCGGGTGTATGGGCCGCTGTTTGGGGAGGAACTGGAAGTTCAATCATACGCGACCCCCCCCCCCCGGTGCGTCCCTATCCCCCGAGCGGCCAATGCAGAACCGGAGGGACTCCGTTGCATCGCCTGTTATGTGGGGAGGAGCTGGACGTTCAATCATTACCCGAACGCCTCCACGGAGCGTCCCTCTCCCCCAAACCGCCCATGCGGGCCCAGAGGGACTTGAGTGCATCTGCCGCTCTGTGGGGAGGAGCTGGAAGTCCAATCGTACACGGCACCCCCACGTGGCGTGAATATCCCCCATACGGCCCACGCAGGAGCGGAGGGGCTCGGGTGTCCCTGCCGCTATGTGAAAAGGAGCTGGAAGTTCAATCATACCCGACCCCCGCCACGGGACTTCCCTATCCCCCAAACGGCTCGGGCGATACCGGAGGGACTCGAGTGTATCTGCCGCTCTGTGGGGAGGAGCTGGAAGTCCACTCTACACGGCACCCCCACCTTGCGTGAATATCCCCCATACGGCCCAGGCAGGACCGGAGGGGCTCGGGTGTCCCTGCCGCTGTGTGGGAAGGAGCTGGAAGTTTAATCATACCCGACCCCCGCCACGGGACGTCCCTATCCCCCAAACGGCCCGGCCACTACCAGAGGGACTCGAGTGTATCTGCCGCTTTGTGGGGAGGAGCTGAAAGTCCAATCGTACACGGCACCCCCACGTGGCGTGAATATCCCCCATACGGCCCAGGCAGGACCGGAGGGGCACGGGTGTCCCTCCCGGTATGTGGGAAGGAGCTAGAAGTTCAACCATACCCGACCCCCGCCACGGGACGTCCCTATCCCCCAAACGGCCCAGGCAGGACCGGGGGAACTCGGGTGTATCCGCCGCTGTGTGGAGGGGAAATGGAGGTTCAATTATACCTGACCCCCCCCACGGGGCGCCCCTATCCCCCGAGCGGCCCGGGCAGGACCGAAGGGACTCGGGGGTGTCTGCCGATGTGTGGGGAGGAGCTAGAAGTTGAAACGTACATGGCACCCCCACGGGGCGTCCCTGCTAACTCTGAAAACACCCATAGGGCGATCATTCCAGCTCCTGAGCCAGAGCAGCTGGCGAAGCAGTCTCTGCTGGCTGCACAAAAAAATACCCCCACGCAAGCCTAAAATTTGTGCCCTACCGACGTCACTTTCTGTGGCTACTACAACGTAAGGCAAGCACATATAGCAACCCAAGCGCAGTGCATAAACTGCAGCATACAACTCTGCCTGCTGCAAAGTAGTGATCCACTTGGATGCCTTACGGCTGAGCCATCGCCTGCCCTCGCTCAAAATCCCAATCCTGTACCTGCCCCTTGTACTCCTCTCAGCGGCATCAGTGAAGGAAACACACTCTGCCGCAGGCAGCTGAGGCAACCAGGGCCAAGGTGCAAAGCACTGCGGGGTCAGGGCAAAGGCAATGGCAGTCATCAACGCCCTACGCATGCCTTTTCTAAAATCACAAAAATCGTTCAACTTCCAACAGTGTCCCCCTGCAACAAATGGGGCCAGTCCCGCATTGGGCCTCACACCCCACTCAAGCTTGCCCAACAGTCGCGCAGCCAACCGTGCGCTCAGCCTATTTTGGACAATGCCCAAAAGCCAGAGTGCAACAACTCCACCAATAACCCCGGGCTTATTGTCTACAGTCATGGCAGCAGCAGAAAACTGCTTCCCAATGAAATCCAAGGTCCGGGCAGGTTCAATCACACTCTTAGGGCTAATCAAGAATCCTGCCCGGCCAAAAACACGGCTCACGCGGCGCGTAGCAGCGCGCGGACGGTGTCTACCCACAGCAGACACTAGGACATCGTCCAGGTATGTGACTCCCCTCGCCCGTAAGTCACGCCGGGCCCTCCTAACTAGCGCGGAAACAAGCTTCTGGCAAAGCACTGGCGAGTATTTCCACGCAAAGGGCAGAGTAAGCCAGCGGAAACAGCCCTGGGGCGTGTTCACACAGAAAACCCGACACCACCGGTACAGCATGCGAATAGACCAAAAACAATTGCTCAGGTCTATTTTCCCGTGAAACGCCGTATGCCCCGCATCCGCCATCAGGCGAGTCACTTGTTCTACTTGGCGCAAACGGAATTTGGGATGTTTACGCCATTCAGCGTCGTTCAAACCAACACACGCAAAAATGAGTGCACACTTCTGCAAGTTCTTAGGAATGACCCTTGCTTTGCTGGTACCTCTGGCCTCGCTGCACCTTTTCAAAGGTCCCGCTTCGCGAATAGAGCTTAGCATGTCATCCACGGCTGGGTTGTCCACCAGTGGTATACCACTGGCATACTTGTTGTCCCATGCTTGCTACGTACGCAACAGGTCCCCCGGCACGCAACGCCGCCAAATGGTATCCGCCATCTTAACCTTTCGCACTTCTCCGATCCCTCTCCTTGCAAGCTGCAGGCTCACCGGCTCCAGCTCCTCATCATCGTAGTATGACTTCTCCGACGCTTGACTGAGGCCCTCCTCTGAGATGGTCTCTAGGGCCCGCGTTGGTCTTCCCAACCCCCTGCGCGGGTCAACAGTAGCCGCCAGCCTTCCCATCGCCAGCATCCCTCCTGCCACAAGGCCTTCTTGCCCACGCGGGACATCCAACAGTCACATCACTCTTTCCACTTGCCTGCCGAAGCCCTCCAATTCGTCACCGGTCACACTCCATGAACCGGTACTCTGCTTCGCTGCTGGACTCGCTGTCGTACTCTGCGCGCGTGGCACTCGTGGGC
Source organism: Eutreptiella sp. 'Long Island Sound 2002' (assembly GCA_964036045.1). Classification (NCBI taxonomy): domain Eukaryota; phylum Euglenozoa; class Euglenophyceae; order Eutreptiales; family Eutreptiaceae; genus Eutreptiella; species Eutreptiella sp. 'Long Island Sound 2002'. The sequence goes on along the minus strand of OZ038379.1, from coordinate 91,878,437 downwards.
TCCAGGGATTTGCTTCTTTTCCGTCTCTTTGTGCCGACCGCACTCGCCTGAGTACCAGGGCATCGCTGAGATGCAGTGTCTCGCAGATCCGCTCGGATCCATCGCGCCCAAAGGCTGTCCACGGGTCGTTCTTCTAACTTGTACTGGAACGCGCCGCCTCTCCCCCCACCCAACCAGTCCACCGGAACCGGGGGCTGCATCCTTCTCTCGTAGGACCACGCGTGCGTTGGGTGGCAGTAATCCTTGGCGTAATTGGGGATGACCCAGCCTCCCGCGAGCATGACCGTCTGAATGCGGGCGCCCCAGAGCCACAGGACTGCCGCTGCACAGCTGCGCAGGGCATGCCACCTGTACCCTTCGAAATCCCACCCTCCAACAATGTTTTTCCATCGCGCCTGTAACTCCGCCGCGTCCTGGAAGGAAAAGGGCAAGTCGGCACGCCCGTGCTTGAGCCGTCGGATCTCCCAGAGGAGCAGCACCCACCACTTCGTCCACGGACCCACCTCCACATCCCAGATGCCCGCCCGTCCTTTTTCGCCGTTGAACGGGACGTCTCCACGTGCAATGGTGCGCACTGTGGCCGCCTCCCCCACTCGCAGCAGGCATGCCACGCTGATGCAGGCCAACGCGACGCCTTGGGCGCTTGCCACGTCCACAATCTGCTCCGCCAGCCAGACGAACAATTCCATCGGCGCCCAGCATACCAGGGTTGACTGGCCACGTAACCGTCTCTTGGCCAACCACTTGACCACCTGCCAGTCACCTGTCTCCACAATCCTGGAATGAAGCCTAACTTGTCCAACTTCCTGCAGGCGGACAATAACTTTTTGAGGTTTCCCTCCGCGCTCTCACTTGCCACCATTTCCTTGATCTCCAACTCCAGAACTTGGCGTGGGCTCCCCCCAAACTGCTCCCGACTTCGTTTCCGAAGCGGCCGGAGTGCTGCCGCGTATCCCCTCCTGGTGCTCTCCTCCAGGGCATGTGCCGCTGCCGACAGCCACGAGTGCCCAGGCTTTGACTCGATGGCATCCAGGTACTGCTGCACGGCCTCACGGAGTCCCCGACCCCCTCTGTCCACCTCATCCAACGCGCCCCCCCCCCCCCTGCTCACGTAGTCAGGCCCCACAGCCAAAGGCCTCGGCCTCGTGGTACCAGTGCCGTTGCCCACACTTGGGGCATGGCACCTCTGGAGGGTTGGTACAGTCAATCCACCGCTGGCTCTTCTTGGACCAAAACTCCCGTCGCCCGTCCAGGACCCGGATTTCCACCTTTACTTTGCGTCCGGCGCTCGCTGCCTGTGTGGCCTTTTGGCGTCCACTTTTGCCACTGGACTGGGAGGACGAAGAACTGTCCGAGCTGTCACTGGACTCGCTGGTACTTCCACTGGAGGGGTTAGTATCCCTCGACTTGTGCCTCTTACCCTTCTTGTTCTCGTGGCTCGCCTTTTTCGCCTTCTTGCGTTTCCTTGCGGCGCTTCTTCTTTTCTTTCCTGTGCTTCTTCTTCCATTCTTCCTTCAAGTAAGCATTCCCTTGGCGATCCATCTTGCGCATGACGTCCCATATGGCATTTGCCAGGCTATGCACGTCCGCTCTCTCCGGCTGCTGCACGTAGTCGGAAAGGGCCTTGCTGAGTCTTACCGTCCATTTGGGTGCACCCGGCCGCTTCCTGATTTTGCGCACGTTCTCCAAGTTCAGGACCTCGTACGGGCTCTCTTCCTCGTCACTACTGTCAAGTTCTCGTAGGTGCTCATCGTGTTCTTTTCTGTTCGCTCCTTCCAACCTGACCTGATGCTCTACCTCGTCGTACTCTCTGCGGGTCTCCTGCAACGCATCCCAGTCATCAGGATCGTGGTGCTCCTCACGGCGAACCTGCACGTACCGCATCACGGAGAAGTCCAACAGCTCGCCTGCATATGTGTCAAAACATCCCAGCAACGTCCACATATGCTCTGGCTCCAGCCCCGGGCAGTTGACGCTGACATCTGTCAAAAGGGAGGGCAAGTTCAATGCAAACGTGCCTATCATCTTTTCTATGGCACGTGTCAATGCCACGGCTGTCGTCGGCGAACCTGCCAAATACTCCCTCCAGGTTTCGTACTTCTGCACACGGAAGACGGTTAGCGCCGCCAGCGGGTGTGAGTTCCAAGCTCTCCCCGTTAGACGGGCCCTCATCTCCAACAGCATCCCAGATATGACACCGAGGTCTCGTAGGCTCACGTTCCTCACCAACACCGTAGCCCCCGCGATGAAGATGACGTTCTCAAGCTGTTGAGAACACCATGCCGCAAACTGCCTGTAGTCCTTGTCCAGCTGCACCAGCACGTGGTGCACGGCTGCTCGCAGGTGGCGCAGTAGAACGTGGCGATACCACACCAGCAATTGCCCTTCCGGGTCCAGTGGCCGCTCGTCTGCACCCTCCGGGAAGAACACCGTCTTGTGTACCTCAGTGAAGCCGTCTCCAATCCACACACTGTCCCATTCATCGAGCACCGTGTCCGAGTCAGAACCATCTTCTAGATCTTGCCACGATTCCACGAGCTCTTCCTCGGCCGCACAGTCCACAGCCCCGAAAGCATCTTCCCCTGCTACACAGGGGCTACCAGGCGCCTCCATGCCCAGCTCTACCTCGCTCTTGTCGCTGCTGCACTCCCGGGGGTGCCAGACCCCGCCCAGATGGGCACGCATCGCGCTTGGCGAGCAAGGGCGTAGGCCATTCCCCTGGCAAGTTTGCACAATTGCCACCTGTGTGTGTGTCGCCGCCGTGGGGCCATCAGCCACCTCCGTACCCAACTCTGCTGCGCTCCTGCCGCCGCTGCACCCCCGCCCTTGCCAGCAGCCGTCGCCACTGGACCGGGACCGAGGGAGGCCAGACCTAGTGAGCCTCTCACCGTCGTCACAGTGGATTCCATCACCCGGTCGGCCTGCTTCGCGGGAAACACCGGCGTGTGTCGCCGCTGTGGGGTCACCACACACCACCATACGCGGGTCCACTGTTCTCCTGCCGCCGCTGCACCCCCGCCCTTGCCAGCAGCCGTCGCCACTGGACCGCGACCGAGGGAGGCAAGACCCGGCGAGCCTCTCACCGTCGTCACAGTGGATTCCATCGCCTGCCGGCTTGCTTCGCGGGAACCGCTGGCGTTTGCCGCCGCGGGGGGGCCACGGGGCACCTCTGTACCCATATCTCTTGTGCTCCTGCCGGCGCTGCAGCGCCGCCATCGCCAGCAGTCGCCGTGACTGGACTTGGTCGGGTCGGGGGGTTTCGTCTGACCGCGCGAGTCCCTCACTGTCATCACCGTAGGGTCCATCCCAAGGCCGGCCTTCCACGCGGGCCCTACTGGCTTGTGTCGTTGCGGGGGGGTTATAGGGCACACCTGCACCGTGCTCCCCCCGGTTCTTTCCGCCTCCGCATCCGCGCTCGCGCCCCCAATTGCCCCCACCGGGCTTTGCTTGAGGCAGGCCGCTATCGATGTCGCCCACGATCACTCCACCGTCGTCGTCACGAGGCCCACCGCGGGGCGGCCCGGCTTCTCCCGCGTCCTGATATCCCAGTCGGCCGGTCTTGTCCCTGACCACTTCTCCACGTGTGCAAGCTGTTGACGCTCCCACGGCATGAGAAAGGCACCCGTAGTCGCGGGGTGCCTCCGACTGGGCCTGTCTGCTCACATAAAAATGAAAAACAGACTGCACAGGGAAAAGGAAGCAACCTGCAATCCAAAACTACAGCTATGGCTGTGACCGCTGCTGTTCCTGCTACCGTCGGCCTCCATCAAAACTTCAATACGGCGTACAGGGGGTCCGGGCGGCTAAGCAGCTGGAACACCTCCCCTTGGCAGTGCCCCTATCCGCAGGGCGCCTGCTCGACGAGGCGGGTATGGAAGGTGTGCGTCCGACCCCCCTGTACGTGGCCCTGTGGAGGAGCGACACTGAGGCCTGGCGCATCGAACACGGCGTGAGGCCCCTCACGCCCCAGGCGTTGGGGTCTCAGGCTGTCCTGGTGGCGCTGCACCCCGAGGGCACGGAGGTCGTGTTCGGGGAGGACGGTACAAACCGCCTGTCGCTCGCTGTAGACAACGCAGTTCTCATCCCCACCTCCAGGGGCTACCGCCTCGTGAACCGCGGTGGCCAGCCCAAGGCTGCTGGTGGTGGTGGGCACGCACCAAGAAGTGAACACGAGGCACCGAGAACCCGAACCCTGCGCAGTCGCGGTGGAGGAGGACAGACCGGCGGGCATGTCGGCGGGCCATGAGTGTGAGGCCGCAAGAAATTTGTTGAGGAGCCCACAACGGGGGGGCAACAGGGAGAAGAGGGTCCACACCCACGCCCGTCCGGGGGCGACAAAGTCGACGGGAAGCCCCACGTGGAGGCGGCCCTCTCGAGGATCATGGCGGCGGCCAGCCCGCCGACTGCGGAAGGAATGGAGAAAGACGACCACAGCCGAGAGCGTAGACACAAAGTGGGCGAAGCTGATGAGGAGGATGAAGGGCTCGAGATCACGGGGGCGCGGGGGGCGCACGAGGTGGAGCGACGGGAGACGGAGGTGGCGGACAGGGCGGAGCCTAGGATGGGGGAGGTGGAAACCTGCTGGCACTGGGCCAAGGGGTGGTGCATGCGGGTAGATGCATGCCGCTTCGCACACCCTCAACCACCGGTGCCGCAAGGCGTACCCCGGGTGCTGCTCCTGATCCTCCAGGCCATCGCTCGCGTGGGGGCCCTTAGCTTGCGCCGTTCGTAGCACCACCAGACGCTGATGCGTGAAGTGGTGGAGAAGGCGCAGGGTGGAGGGCTCCCAGCGGTGGGGCACGCGGTTGCTCATGGGGGCTGGACCGTGTTGGCGGTGGCGCTGCCATGTGGCATGGCGGTCTTGCTCACCCCATTCCTGGGGGTCCCGTGGAGGGACATGGTCACCCTCCAGGAGCCATCCCTAGAGTGGGTGTGCACGTGGCACACGCATCCCGCCGGTATGGACCCGCACAGGTGGCAGGCTCGCGCAGTCGTTACCTACATGTCTTGGTCGCTGCCAACGGCGCGCGTTCCCTGGACGCAGTGGTGGGACAGAGCGTTGAGCTGGGCTAGGGATGGCAGTGATGTGGCCGCGTGCCCGGACCTGCCACGTGAGTCTATCATCGCCCAGCCGTGGACTGTCTCAATCCTACATAGCCACCCCCACGTGGTGTCCCTATCCCCCAAACACCGCATGCAGGAGCGGAGGAACGCGGGTGTCTCCGCCGCTGTGTGGGAAGGGGTTGGAAGTGCAATCATACCCGACCCCACCACGGGGAGTCCCCATCCACAGAGCGCACAAAGCATGGTCAGAGGGACTCAGGGTGTCCCTATCCCCGCGACGGCCGAGGCAGGACCGGAGGGACTCAGGTGTATCCGCCGCTGTGTGGGCGGAGCTGGAAACCCAATCCCACACGGCACCCCCACGGGGCGTCCCTATCCCCCAAACAGCGCAGGAAAGACCAGAGGGAGTCGGTTGTCTCCGCCGCTGTGTGGGGAGGAGCTGAAGGTGCAATCATTCCCAACCCCCCATGGGGCGTCCCTATCCACCGAGCGGCCCAGGCAGGACCGGAGGGACTCGGGTGTATCGGCCGCTGTGTGAGGAGCAGCTCGAAACTGTACACGGCACCCCAACGGGGCGTCCCTACGCCCAAAACGGCCCACACAGGACCGGGGCGACTGGGATGTAACCACCACTGTGTGGGGAGGAGCTGAAAGATCAATCGTACCCGACCCCCGAAACGGGGCGTCCCTATCCCCAAAGCGGCCCGGGCAGGACCGGAGGGCCTAGGTTGTATTTGCCGCTCTGTGGCGAGGACCTTGAAGGCCAATCATACCCGACCCCTTTCCCTATCCCCAAAAAGGCCTAGGCAAATTCGGAGGGACTTGGGTGTCTCCGCGGGAGGAGCTGGAAGTTCAATCATACCCGACCGCCCACGGGCCCTGCCTATCCCCCAAACGACCCAGGCAGGACCGGAGGGCGTCAGGTGTATCTGCCGCTGTGTGCGGAGAGCCGGAAACCAAATCGTACACGGCACCGCCACGAGGCGTCCCTATCCCCCAAACGGACTAGGCAGGACCACAGGGACTCGGGTGTCTCCACCGCTGTGTGGAGAGGAGCTGGCAGCGCAATCATACCGGACCCCCCCCCCCGCCACGGGGCGTCCCTGGACTCCAAACGGCCCAAGCAGGACCAGAGGGACTCGGGTGTGTCCGCCGCTATATGGGGAGGAGTTGAAAACCGGAACGTACACGGCACCCCCACGGGGCGTCCCTATCCCACAAACCGCCCACGCAGGACCGGAGAGACCGGGGTGCATCCGCGGCTATGTGGGCAGGACCTGAAAGATCAATCATACTTGACCCCCTAGACGGGACATTCCTATCCCCCAAACGACCCGAGCAGGACCGGAGGGTCTCGGGCGTATTTGCCGCTGTGTGGGGAGGACCTGGAAGTCCAATCATACCCGACCCCCCACGGGGCCTCCCTAACCCCCAAAGGCTCCACGCAGGATCGGAAGAACTTGGCTGTCCGCGCCGCTGTGTGGGGAGGAACTCGACTTTCAATCATACTCGACCCCGCCAACGGTGTGTCCCTATCCGCTAAATGGCCCAGGCAGGACCAGAGGGACTCGGGTGTAGTTGCCACTCTGTGCAGAGGAGCTGAAAGATTAATCATACTTGACCCCCGAGATTGGGCGTCCCTATCCCACAAACGGGCCGGACAGGACCAGAGGGACTCGGGTGTATTTGGGGCTGTGTGGGGAGGAGCTAAAAGATTAATCATACTTGACCCCCCAGACGGGGCGTCCCTATCCCCCAAACGGGCCGGGGAGGACCGGAGGGACTCGGGTGTATCCGCCGCTGCGTGGGGGAGGTGCTGGAAGTTCAATCAAACCCGACCCCACACGGACCATCCCTATCCCCCAAATGGCCTAGGCAAGACCGGAGGGACTAGGCTGTCTGCGCCGCTGTGTGGGGAGGAACTGGAAGTTCAATCACACCCAAACCCCCTCACGCCGCGTCCCTATTCCCGGAACGGAGGGACTAGCGTGTCTCCGCCGTTGTGTGGGGCGGAGCTGGAAGTGCAATCATACCCGACCCCCCCCCCGGGGCCGTCGCTATCCACCAGAGGGGCCCAAGCACGACCGGAGGGACTCGGGTGTATCCGACGCTGTGTGGGGAGGAATTGGAACCTAAATCGTACACGGCACCCCCATGGGGCGTCCCTATCTCCCAAACGCCCCAGGCAGGACCTGAGGGACTCGGGTGTATCCGCCGATGTGTGGGGAGCAGCCCGACTCCGACATTGTGCGGGGAGGAGCTGGAAGTGCAATCAATGCCCACCTCTCCCTATCCCCCAAACGGAGCAGGCAGGACTGGAGGGACTCCCCCGTATCACCGGCTGTCCGGTGAGGAGTTGGAAACCCAATCGTACACCGCACCCTCTCGGGGCGTCCCTATCTCCCAAACGGCCGAGGAAGGACCGGAGGAACTCGGGTGTATGCGCCCCTATGTGGGGAGGAGCTGGAAGTGCAATCATACGTGACCTGCCCCACGGGGCGTCTCTATCCTCCAAACCGCCCAGGCAAGGGGTGTGAATATCCCCCATACGGCCCAGGCAGGACCGGAGGTACTCGGGTGTATGGGCCGCTGTTTGGAGAGGAACTGAAGGTTCAATGATACGCGACCCTATCCCCCAAATTGCCCGCGTAGGACCGGAGGGGCTTGGGTGTCTCTGCGGTTGTGTGCGGAGCAGCTGGAAGGTCAACCATACCCGACCACCCCCTCCCAGTGTGTCCCTATCCCCCAAGCGGCCCCGGCAGAACCGGGGGGACTCCGCTGCATCCCCTGCTATGTGGGGAGGACCTGGACGTTCAATCATTAACCAACCCCCCCACGGAGCGTCCCTCTCCCCCAAACGGCCCATGCAGGACCGGAGGGACTCGGGTGTATCTGCCGTTCTGTGGGGAGGAGCTGGAAGTCCAATCGTACACGGCACCCCCACGTGGCGTGAATATCCCCCATGCGGCCCACGCAGGACCGGAGGGGCTCGCGTGTCCTTGCCGCTGTGTGGGGAGGAGCTGGAAGTTCAATCATACCCAGCCCCCCTAGGGAGCGTCCCTATCCCCCAAACGGCCCAAGCAGGACCGGAGGGACGCGGGTGTCTCCGCCGCTGTGTGGGGAGGAGCTGGAAGTTCAATCATACCCAGCCCCCCTAGAAAGCGTCCCCATCCCCCAAACGGCCCACGCAGGACCGGAGGGACGCGGGTGTCTCCGCCACTATGAGGGGAGGAGCTAGAAACCCAATTGTACACGGCACTCCGCGGGGTGTGCCTATCCCCAGAACGGCCCGGGCAATACCGGTCGGACTTGAGTGCATCTGCCGCTCTGTGGGGAGGAGCTGGAAGTCCAATCGCACACGGCACCCCCACGTGGCGTGAATATCCCCCATACGGCCCAGGCAGGACCGGAGGGGCTCGGGTGTCGCTGCCGCATTGTGGGAAGGAGCTGGAAGTTCAATCATACCCGACCCCCGCCACGGGACGTCCATATCCCCCAAACGGCCCGGGCAATAGCAGAGGTACTCGGGTGTATCTGCCGCTCTGTGGGGAGGAGCTGGAAGTCCAATCGTACACGGCACCCCCACGTGGTGTGAATATCCCCCATACGGCCCAGGCAAGACCGGAGGGGCTCGGGTGTCCTTGCCGCTATGTGGGAAGGAGCTGCAAGTTCAAAAATACCCGACCCCCGCCACGGGACGTCCCTATCCCCGAAACGGCCCAGGCAAGACCGGAGGGACTCGGGTGTATGCGGCGCTGTTTGGGAAGCAACTGGAGGTTCAATCATACGCGACCGCCCCCCACGGAGCGTCCCTATCCCCCAAACGGCCCACGCAGGAACGGAGGGATGCGGGTGTCTCCGCCGATGTGTGGGGAGGAGCTAGAAACCCAGTCGTACACGGCACTCCACGGGGTGTGCCTATCCCCCAAAAGGGCCCGGGCAAGACTGGAGGGTCTCCGGTATATTAGCCACTGTGTGGGGAGGAACCGAAGATTCAATCACACCCGACCCCCCCACGGGGCCTCCCCATGCCCGAAACGGCCTGGACAGGACCGGTGTGACTCGGGTGTATCCGCCGTTGTGTGGGGAGGAGCTGAAGGTTCAATCACACCCGACCCCCAACGGGGGCCTCCCTATGCCTGAAATGGCCCAGGCAGGACCGGGGGGACTCGCGTGTATCCGCCGCTCTGTGGGGAGGAGCTGGAAAGCCAATCCTACACGGCACCACCACGGGGCATCCCTATCCCCCAAATGGCACAAGCAGGACCAAAGCGACTAGAGTGTCTCCGCCGTTGTGTGGGGAGGAGTTGGAAGTTGAATCATACCCGACACCCCACGCGGCCTCCCTATCACCGACATGGCCCAACCAAGACCGGAGGGACTCGGGTGTATCAATCGCTATGTGGAGGGGAAATGGAGGTTCAAGCATACCTGATTAGACTAGACTAGAAGTCCAATCGTACACCGCACCCCCATGTAGCGTGAATATCCCCCATACGGCCCTGGCAGGACCGGAGGGGCTCGGGTGTCCCTACCGCTATGTGCGCAGGAGCCGGAAGTTCAATCATACCCGACCCCAGCCACAGGACGTCCCTATCCCCCAAACGGCCCGGGCAATACCGGGGGGGCTCGGGTGTCTCCGCCGCTGTGTGGGGAGGAGCTGAAAGTTCAATCATACCCCACCCCCGCCACGGGGCGTCCCTATCCCCCAAACGGCCCAGGCAGGACCGGGGGGACTCGCGTGTATCCGCCGCTCTGTGGGCTCTGTGTGGGCGGAGCGAGAACGCCAATCCTACACGGCACCCCCACGGGGCATGCCTATCCCCCAAATAGCACAAGCAGGACCAAAGGGACTCGGGTGTCTCTGCCGTTGTGTGGGGAGGAGTTGGAGGTTGAATCATACCCGACAGTCCACGCGGCCCCCCTATCACCGACATGGCCCAACCAAGACCGGAGGGACTCGGGTGTATCAATCGCTATGTGGAGGGGAAATGGAGGTTCAAGCATACCTGACTAGACTAGACTAGAAGTTCAATCGTACACCGCACCCCCACGTGGCGTGAATATCCCCCATACGGCCCAGGCAGGACCGGAGGGGCTCGGGTGTCCCTACCGCTATGTGGGCAGGAGCTGAAAGTTCAATCATACCCCACCCCCGCCACGGGACGTCCCTATCCCCCAAACGGCCCAGGCAGGACCGGGGGGACTCGCGTGTATCCGCCGCTCTGTGGGCTCTGTGTGGGCGGAGCGAGAACGCCAATCCTACACGGCACCCCCACGGGGCATGCCTATCCCCCAAATGGCAGAAGCAGGACCAAAGGGACTCGGGTGTCTCTGCCGTTGTGTGGGGAGGAGTTGGAGGTTGAATCATACCCGACACTCCACATGGCCTCCCTATCCCCGACATGGCCCAGGCAGGACCGAAGGGACTCGGGTGTATCCGCCGCTGTCTGGGGAGGAGCTAGAAGTTCAAACGTACATGGCACCCCAACGGGTCGTCCCTATCCCCCAAACGGCATAGGTAGGACGAGAGGGACTCGGGTGGCTCCGCCGCTGTGCGGGGAGGAGCTAGAGACAGAATCGTACACGGCACCCCCACGGGGCGTGCTTATGCACAAACAGACCAAGCACGACCAGAGGGACTCGGGTGTATCTACGGTGTGGGGAGGAGCACAAAGTGCAATCGTGCACGTCACCCCCACAGGGGGGCGCTAGCTCCAAAACGGCGCAGGCAGGACTGGAGGGACTCGGGGGTATTCGCCAATGTGTGGGGAGGAGCTGGAAGTTCAATTGTACCCGACCCACCAAGAGTTGGAAACCCAATCGTACACAGCACCCCGACGGGGCGTCCCTATCCTCCAAACGGTCCAGGCAAGACCGGAGGGACTCGGGTGTATCCGCGTTGTGTGGGAGGAGCGGGAAAAACCTAGGTGGAGTACGGGGGCGGCGAATCGACGATGGCCCTCATGTACCAGAACGATGCCGCGCCCGACGTAGACGTCGGAATGGACGCGGACCCGGCGAACGCGCCGCTGCTGCCGTGCCCACCGCGGTGCCGCCCCTTGCCCTGCGGCGCTGTGAGCAGCGGCACTACAAGTTCCATGCATCCGAGGATGTCCACCAGCACCGCCACTCAAGCGACGAGCAGCGAGAGGCGACGTTGCTCGTGAGCGCCCTGGAGCGCTACGAGTTCCGGCCTCCGGGAAGGGTCGCCCGGGAGAAGAGCCTGGAAGCCGTGCCCGTGGAAGGTGACCGGGTCAGCTGCGTCTAGCAGGGGGCCGCAGCAGTCCTGGATCACCACCCAGGTGAGGTCCGGGCGGCTGAGCAGCCGGAACACCTCCCCTTGGCAGTGCGCCTATCGGTACGGCGCCTGCTCGACGAGGCAGGGCTGGAAGGTGTGCGTCAGACCCCCCTGTACGTGACCCTGTGGAGGAGCGGCGTTGAGGCCTGGCGCCTTGAACACGGCGTGAGGCCCCTCGCGCCCCAGGTGTTGGGGTCTCAGGCTGTCCTGGTGGCGCTGCACCCCGAGGGCACGGAGGTCGTGTTCGGGGAGGACGGTACAAACCGCCTGTCGCTCGCTGTTGACAACGCGGTTCTCATCCCCACCTCCAGGGGCTACCGCCTCGTGAACCGCGGTGGCGACCCGAGGCTGCTGGTGGTGGTGGGCACACACCAAGAAGTGAACACGAGGCACCGAGAACCCGAACATTGTGCAGTCGCGGTGCAGGAGGACAGAGCGGCGGGCATGTCGGCGGGCCATGAGTGTGAGGCCGCAAGAAATTTGTTGAGGAGCCCACAACGGGGGAGCAACAGGGAGAAGAGGGTCCAAACCCACGCCTGTCCGGGGGCGACCAAGTGGACGTGAAGGCCCACGTGTAGGCGGCCCTCTCGAGGATCATGGCGGCAGCGAGCCCGCAGACGGCGGAAGGAATGGAGGAAGACGACCACAGCCGAGAGCGTAGACACAAAGTGGCGGAAGCTGATGAGGAGGATGAAGGGCTCGAGATCACGGGGGCGCGGGGGGCGCACGAGGTGGAGCGACGGGAGACGGAGGTTGCAGATAGGGCGGAGCCCAAGACGGGGCAGGTGGAAACCTGCAGGCACTCGGCCAAGGGGTGGTGCATGCGGGTAGATGCATGCCGCTTTGCACACCCTCAACCTCCGGCCCACGCAGGAGCGGAGGAACGCGGGTATCTCCGCCGCTGTGTGTGGAGGAGTTGGAAGTGCAATCATACCGGACCCCACCACGGGGAGTCCCAATCCACAGAGCGCACCAAGCATGGTTAGAGGGACTCAGGGTGTTCCTATCCCCCCGACGGCCGAGGCAGGACCGGAGGGACTCAGGTGTATCCGCCGCTGTGTGGGCGGAGCTAGAAACCAAAGCGGGGCGTCCCTATCCCCCAAATAGCGCAGGCAAGACCAGAGGGAGTCGGTTGTCTCCGCCGCTGTGTGGGGAGGAGCTGAAGGTGCAATCATGCCCAACCCCCCATGGGGCGTCCCTATCCACCGAGCGGCCCAGGCAGGACCGGAGGGACTCGGTTGTATCCGCCGCTGTGCAAGAAGGATCTCGGAGCTGTATACGGCACCCCAACGGGCCCTCCCTACCCCCGAAACGGCCCACACCACACCGGGGCGACTGGGATGTAACCACCGCTGTGTGGGGAGGAGCTGAAAGATCAATCGTAACCGACCCCCAAAACGAGGCGTCCCTATCCCCCAAGCGGCCCAGGCAGGAACGGAGGGCCTCGGCTGAATTTGCCGCTCTGTGGCGAGGACCTGAAGTCCAATCATACCCGACCCCTATCCCTATCCCCCAAACGGGCTAGGCAAAACCGGAGGGATTTGGGTGTCTCCGCGGGAGGAGCTGGAAGTTCAACCATACCCGACCGCCCACAGGCCCTGCCTATCCCCCAAACGACCCAGGCAGAACCGGAGGGAGTCAGGTGTATCTGCCGCTATGTGGGTAGAGCTGGAAAAGAAATATCGATCACTCGGGTATCTCCATCGCTGTGTGGAGAGCAGCTGGAAGCCCAATCTACACGACCCCCCCCCCCCACGGGGCGTCCCTATACTCCAAACGGCCAAGGCAGGACCGGAGGGACTCGGGCGTATTTGCCGCTGTGTGGGGAGGACCTGGAAGTCCAATCATACCCGACCCCCCAAGGGGCCTCCCTATGCCCCAAAGGCTCCAAGCAGGATCGGAGGAACTTGGCTGTCTGCGCCGCTGTGTGGGGAGGAACTGGAGGTTCAATCATACTCGACCCCGCCAACGGTGTGTCCCTATCCGGTAAATGGCCCAAGCACGACCAGAGAAACTCGGGTGTAGTTGCCGCTGTGTGCGAAGGAGCAGAAAGATTAATCATACTTGACCCACGAGATGGCGTGTCCCTATCCCCCAAACGGGCCGGGCAAGACCGGAGGGACTCGGGGGTATTTGCCGCTGTGTGGGGAGGAGCTGAGGGATTAATCATACTTGACCCCCCAGACGGGGCGTCCCTATCCCCCAAACCAGCCAGGCAGGACTAGAGGGACTCGGGTGTATTTGCCGCTGTGTGGTGAGGTGCTGGAAGTTCAATCAAACCCGACCCCACACGGACCATCCCTATCCCCCAAACAGCCCGGGCGAGACCGGAGGGACTGGGCTGTCTTCGCCGCTGTGTGGGGAGGAACTGGAAGTTCAATCACACCTAAACCCCCTCACGGCGCGTCCCTATTCCCAGAACGGAGGGACTAGGGTGTCTCTGCCGCTCTGTGAGGCGTACTTGGAAGTGCAATCATACCCGACCCCCCCCCCCCCCGGGCAGTCGCTATCCACCAGAGGGGCCCAAGCACGACCGGAGGGACTCGGGTGTATCCGACGCTGTGTGGGGAGGAATTGGAAACCCAATCGTACACGGCACCCCCACGGGGCGTCCCTATCTCACAAATGGCCGAAGCAGGACCTGAGGGACTCGGGTGTATCCGCCGCTCTGTGGGGAGGAGCCGGACTCCGACATTGTGCGGGGAGGAGCTGGAAGTGCAATCAATCCTGACCTCTCCCCATCCCCACTCCACTGCATCACCGGATGTGTGGTGAGGAGTTGGAAACCCAATTGTACACGGCACCCTCACGGGGCGTCCCTATCTCCGAAACGGCCGAGGAAGGACCGGAGGAACTCGGGTGTATGCGCCCCTATGTGGGGAGGAGCTGGAAGTGCAATCATACGTGACCTGCCCCACGGGGCGTTCCTATCCCGCAAACGGCCGAGGCAGTACCAGCGGGACTCGGGTGTAGCCGCGGCTGTGTGGGGAGGAGCTGGAAGTGCAATCATACCCGAACTCCCCCACAGGGCATCCCTATCCCCCAAACGGAGCAGGCAGGAACGGAGGGACTCCGCTGTATCCGCCGTTGTGTGGTGAGTACCCGAAAACCCAATCGTACACGGCACCCCTACGGGGCGTCCCTATCCCCCAAACGGCCCATGCAGCACCGGAGGGACTCGGGTGTACACGCCGCTGTGTGGGGAGGAGCTGGAATTGCAATCATACCCGAACTCCCCCACGGGGCGTCCCTATCCCCCAAAGAGCGCATGCAGGACCAGAGGGACTCCGGTGTATACACCGTTGTGTGGGGAGGAGCTTGAAGTTCAATCATGGCCGACCCCCCCCCCAGACCATCCCTATCCCCTGAACCGCCCAGGTAGTACCGGTGAGACTCGGGTGTACCCGCCGCTGTGTGGGGAGGAACTGGAAATCCAATCCTACACGGCACCTCCACGGGGCGGCCCTATCCCCCAAACAGCCCATGCAGGACCGCAGGGAGTCGGTTGTATCCGCCGCTGCGTGGGGAGGAGGTGCAAGCTCAATCACACCCGACCCCCCCGCAGACCATCCCTATCCCCCAAACGGAGCAGGCACGAACGGAGAGACTCCGCTGTATCCGCCGTTGCGTGGTGAGTACGTGGAAACCCAATCGTACACGGCACCCCTACGGGGCGTCCCTATCCACCAAACGGCCCATGCAGCACCGGAGGGACTCGGGTGTATACGCCGCTGTGTGGGGAGGAGCTTGAAGTTCAATCATACCCGACCCCCCCCCCCGGACCATCCCTATACCTGAACGGCCCAAGTATTACCGGTGGGACTCGGGTGTAGCCGCCGCTGTGTGGGGAGGAACTGGAAATCCAATCGTAAACGGCACCACCGCGGGGCGGCCCTATCCCCAAAACGGCCCATGCAGGACCGCAGGGACTCAAGTGTATCCGCCGCTATGTGGAGAGGGGCTGGAAGTGCAATCATACCCGACCCCCCCCCCCCCCCGGGGCGTCCCTATCCACCGGAGCGGCCCAAGCAGGACCGGAGGGACTCGGGTGTAGTTGCCGCTGTGTGGGCAGGGGCTCGAAGTCCAATCGCACACGGCACCCCCTAGGGGTGTAGCTATCCCCCAAATGGCCAAGGCAGGACCGGAGGTATTCGGGTTTCTCCGCCGTTGTGCGGGGAGGAGTTGGAAGTGCAATCACGCCCGACCCCCCAAAAGGGCGTCCCCATCCCCCAAAGGGCCCAGGCAAGACCGGAGGGACTCGGGTGCATCCGCCGCTGGGTGGGGAGGAGATAGAAACCAAATCGTACACGGCACCCCCACAGGGCGTCCCGATCCCCCAAACGGCCCAAGCAAGACCGGAGGGACTCGGGTGTATCCGACGCTACGTGGGGAGGAGCTTGAAGTGCAATCATACCCGACCCCCCCCACGGGCCGTCCCTATTCCCCAAACGGCCCAAGCAGGACGGGAGGGACCCGCGTGCATCCGCCGCTCTGTCGGGAGGAGCTGGAAGTCCAATCATACCCCATCCCCCCCGCGGGGCGTCCATGTCCCCAAAACGGCCAAGGCAGGACCGGAGGCACTTGGGTGTATCCGCTGCTGTGCGGGGAAGAGCTGGAACGTAATCGTACTCGGCAGCCCCACGGGGCGTCACTATCCCCCAAACGGCCCAGGCACACCAGAGGGACGCGCGTGTGTGGGGAGGAGCTGGAAACCCAATCATACACGCACTCCAAGTGATGTCCCTATCCCCAAACTGCCCGGGCAAGACCACAGGACTCGAATGTATTTGCCTCGGTGTGGGGAGGACCTAGAGGTTCCATCACACGCGACCCCCCCCACGGGGCCTCCTCATCCCCCGAACCGGCCAAGGCACGACCGGAGGGATGCGGGTGTCTCCGCCGCCGTGTGGGGAGCAGCTAGAAACCCAATCGTACACGGCACTCCCTATCCCCCAAACCGCCCAGACAGGACCGGAGTGACTCACGCGTTTATCGCCGCTGTTTGGGGCGGAGTTGGAAGTTCAATCACACCCAACCCCCCCACGGAGCATTCCTATGGCCCAAACGCCCCATGCATGACCGGAGGGACTCTTCGGTATCCGCCGCTGTGTCAAGAGGCGCTGGAAACCCAATTGTACTCGGCAGCCCCACGGGTCGTCCCTATCCGCCAAATGGCCCGGGGAGACCGGAGGGACTGCGGTGTATCTGCCACTGTGTTGACAGAAACTGGAAATCCAATCGTACACAGCACCCCCAAGGGGCGTCCCTGTCACCCAAACAGCCCAGGCAGGACCAGAGGGACTCGAATGTATTTGCCGCTGTGTGGAGAGGACCTAGACGTTCCATCATACACGACCCCCCCCACGGGGCGTCCCTATGCCCCAAAGTGCCCAGGCAGGACCGGAGGGACTCGGGTGTGTCCGCCGCTATGCGGGATGAAGCTACAAACCCAATCGTACTCGGCAGTCCCACGGGGCGTCCCTGTCCCCCGAACGCCCTAGGCAAGACCGGAGGGACTCGAATGTATTTGCCGCTGTGTGCCGGGGACCTGGAGGTTCAATCATACCCGACCCCCCGAACGGGGCGTCCCTATCCCGCAAAGCGCCCAGGCAGGACCGGAATGACTTGGGTGTTTATCGGCGCTGGGTGGGGAGGAGCTGGAAGTCAAATCACCCTAGACCCCCCCACAGAGCATCCCTATCCCCCCAACGGCCCAGGCACAACTAGAGGGACTCGGGTGTATGCACCGCTGTGTCGGGAGGAACTGCAAGTTCAATCACACTCGACCCCCCCACGGAGCATCCCTATCCCCCAAACGGCCCAGGCAGGAGCGGAGGGATTCCGGTGTATATGCCGCTGTGTGGGGAGGAGCTGGAAGTCCCATCATACACGGGACCCCGAGAGAGGGGGCCTATCCCCCAAACGGCTAAGCAGGACTGGAGGGACTCGGATGCATCGGCCGCTTTGTGGGGAGGAGCTAGAAGTGCAATCGTACATGGCACCCCCCACGGGCTGTCCCTATCGGCCAGACGGCCTAGCAAAACTGGAGTGACTGGGGTGTATTTGCCACTGTGTGGGGAGGAGCCGGAAGTTCAATCCTACCTGAGCCCCCCCACGGCGCGTCCCTATCCCCCAAACGGGCGAGGCAGGACCGGAGGGACTCGGGTGTGTCTGCCGCTGTGTGGGGAGGAGCTGCACGTTCAATCATACCGAACCCCAACAACGAGGCGTCCCTATCCCCCAAACAGGCCAGGTAGGACTGGAGGGATCCGGTTGTATCTGCCGCTGTGTGGGGAGGAGCTGCAAGTTCCATCACACCCGACCCCCCCATGGACCATCCGTATCCCCCAAACGGCCCAGGCAGTAGCGGGAGGACTCAGGTGTAACCGCCGCTGGGTGGAGGGGAACTGAAAATCCCATTGTACACGGCATCCCCACGGGGCGTCCCTATCCCCCAAACGGCCCGGGCAGGACGAGAGGGACTCGGGTGTATTTGCCGTTGCTTGGGGAGGAGCTGGAGGTTCAATCATACGCGACCGCCCCCCACACGGCGTCCCTATCCCCCAAACGGCCCAGGCAGGAGAGGAGGGACTCGGGTGTATCCGCCGCTGTGTGGGGAGGAACTCGAACTCCAATCGTAGACGGCACCCCCACGGGGCAGCACTATCCCCCAACAGGCCCATGCAGGACCGCAGGGAGTCGGTTGTATCCGCCGCTGCGTGGGGGTGAGCTGGGAGCTCAATCACACCCGACCCCCCCTCGCAGATCATCCCTATCCTCCGAACGGCCCAAGCAGTACCGGTGGGACTCGGGTGTATCCGCGGCTATGTGAAGGGAAGCTGGAAGTCCAATCGCACCCGACCCCCCCCACGGAGCGTCCATATCCCCCAAACAACCAAGGTAGGATTGGAGGGATCCGGGTGTATCTGCCGCTGTGTGGGGAGGAGCTAGAAGTTCCATCACACCCGACCCCCCCACGGAGCATCCCTATCCCCCAAACGGGCCGGGCACGACCGGAGGGACTCGGGTGTATGTGCCGTTGTGTCGGGAGGAACTGCAAGTTCAATCATACCCGACCCCCCCACGGAGCATCCCTATCCGCCAAACAACCCAGGCAGGACAGGAGGGATTCGGGTGTATTCGCCGCTTTGTGGGGAGGACCTGGAAGTCCCATCATACACGGGACCCCAACGGGGCGTCCCTTTCCCCTAAACGGCCCACCCAGGACCGGAGGGACTCGGGTGTATCCGCCGCTGTGTGCGGAGGAGCTGGAAGTTCAATCACACCCGACCCCCCACAGAGCATCCCTATCCCCCAAACGGCCGAGGCAGGACCGGAGGGATTCGGGTGTATCCACCGCTCTTTGGGGGGTCCTGGAAGTCCAATCGTATACGGCACCCAGATTGGCGTCCCTATCCCCCAAGCAGCCCGGCTAGGACCGGAGGGACCCGGCTGTCTGCGCCGTTGTGTGGGGAGGAGTTGGAAGTTCAACCATACCCGACCCCCCCCACGGCGCGTCCCTATCCAATGGACGGCCCAGGTATGACCGGGAGGACTCGGATGTCTCAGCCGCAGTGTGGGGACGAGCTCGAGGTTCAATAATACCCGACCCCCCCCCCCCCCCCCCACACAGGGCGTCCCTATCCCGCAAACCGGCCATTACAGGACCGGAGGGACTGAGGTGTTTCCGCCCCTCTGTGGGGAGGAGCTGGAAGTTCAATCATACCCGACCCCACCAACGAGGCGTCCCTATCCCCCAAACGGCCCAGGCGGGACCGGAGGGACACAGGTGTATCCACCCCTCTTTGGGGAGGAGCTAGAAGTCCAATCATACCCGAAGCCCCCATGGACCATCCCTATCCCCCAAACGGCCCAGGCAGGACTGGAGGAACTCGGGTGTGTCCACCGCTATATGGGGAGCAGCTTGTAGTGCAATCATAGCCGACCCCCCCCCCCCACAGGTCGCCCAATATTCCCCAAACGGCCCAGGCAGGACTAGAGGGAAGCGGGTGTATTCACCGCTTTGGGGGGAGGAGCTGGAAGTCCCATCATACACGGGACTCCCACGGGGCGTCCCTATCCCCTAAACGGCCCACCCAGGACCGGACGGACTCGGGTGTATCCGGCGCTGTGTGTAGAGGAGTTTGAAGTGCAATCATACCCGACCCCCCCCCCCACGGGGCGTCCCTATCCCCCAAACGGCCCAAGCAAGACCGGAGGGACTCGCGTGTATCCGACGCTCTGTGGAGAGGAACTGGAAATCCAATCGTACACGGCACCCCCACGGGGCGTCCCTATCCCCCAAACGGCCCAGGGAGGACCGGAGGGACTCGGGTGTCTCTGCCGCTATGTGGGGAGGAGGTTGAAGTGCAATCATACCCAATCCACCCCACAGGGCGTCCCTACGACCCAAACGGCCCAAGCAGGACCGGAGGGACTCGGGTGTCTCCGCCGGTGTGTGGGGAGGATCCGAAAATTCAATCATACCCGACCCCCCCCAGCGGGGCGTCCCTATCCCCTAAACGGCCCAGGCACGACGGTAGGGACTCGGGTGTCTCCATCGCTGTGTGGGGGGGAGTTGGAAGTTGAATCGTACCCGAACCCGGATAGGGCCTCCCTATCCGCCAAACCGCCAAGGCAGGACCGGAGGCACTGGGGTGTACCCGCCGCTGTGTGCGGAGGCACCGGAGGTTCAATCATACCCGACCCCCCCCATGGGACGTTCCTATCCCCCACATGGCCCAAGAAGGACCGGAGGGACTCGGGTGTCTCCGCGGCTGTGTGGGAAGGAGCTTGAAGTACAATCATACCCAACCCCCCCCATCTGGCGTCCCTACCCCCTAAGCGGCCGAGGCAGGACCGGCGAGACTCGGGTGTATCCGCCGCTGCGTGGGAAGGAGCTGGGGGTTCAATCGTACTCGGCAGCCCCACAGGGCATACCTATGCGCCAAACGGCCCAGGCACGAGCGGACGGACTTGGGTGTCTCCGCCGCTGTGTGGGAGGAGCTAGAAGTGCAACCATAACAAATCCCCCCACAGGCGGCCCAGGTAGGACTGGAGGGACTCGGGTGTGTCCGCCAATCTGTGGGGAGGAGCTGAGGAACCCAATCGTACCTGGCACCCACCGCGGGGCCTCCCTATCACCGAAAGCCGCCCAGGCAGGTGCGGAGGGACTCGGGTGTGTCCGCCGTTATCCGGGATGGAGCTAGAAACCCAATCGTACTCGGCAGCCCCACGGGGCATCCCTATCCCCCAAACGGCCCAAGCAGACCTGAGGGACGCGGATGTCTCCGCAGATTTTCAGGCAGGAGCTAGAAAACCAATCGCACACGGCACCCCCCACGGGGCCTCCCTATCCCCTGAACCCGCCTAGGCAGGACCGGAGGGACTCGGGTGTGTCCGCCGCTCTGCGGGATGGAGCTATAAACACAGTCGTACTCGGCAGCCCCATGGGGCGTCCCTATCCCCCAAACAGCCCAGGCGGCACCGGACGGATTCGGGGGTCTCCGCCGCTATGTGGGGAGGAGCTTGAAGTGCAATCATACCCGACCCCTCCACGGGAGTCCCAATCCCCCAAACGGCCGCTGTGTGGGGAGGAACTCGAAGTTCCATCACACCCAAACCCCCTCACGGGCGGTCCCGGTCCCCCAAACGGCCCACGCACAACCGGCATGACTCGGGTGTATCCACGAATGTGTGGGGAGTAGCTGGAAGTTCAATCACACTTGAGCTACCCACAGAGCATCCGTATCCCCCAAACGGCCCAAGCAGGACCGGAGGGACTCGGGTGTATGCGCTGCTACGTGGGCAGGAGCTGGAAGTTTCATCATACCCGACCCCCCAACGGTGCGTCCCTAACCCCCAAATGGCCCAGTCGGGACCGGAGGGACTCGGGTGTCTCTGCTGCCGTGCGGGGAGGAGCTGAAAGTGCAATCATGCCCGACCCCCCCCAGGGCCTCCCTATCCCCCCAACGACCCAGGCCGGAGGGACTCGGGTGTCTGCGTTGGTGTGTGGGGAGGAGCCGGAAGTTCATTCATACCCGACCCACCCCACCGGCCGTCCCTATCCCCCAAGCGGCGGTATCAAGACCGGAGCGACTTGCGTGTATCCGCCGCTGTGTGGGGAGGAGCTGGAACCCCGATCGTACACGGCACCCTCATGGGGCGTCCCTATCTCCCAAACGGCCCGGGCAGGACCGGAGGGACTCGGGTCTCTCCGCCGCTGTGTGGGGAGGAGCTAGAAGTGCAATCATGCCCGACCCCCCCCATGGGGCGTCCCTATTCCACAAACGGCCCAGGCAGGACCGGAGGGACTCGGGTGTATCTGCCGCTATGTGTGGACGAGCAGGAGGTTCAATCATATCTGCCCCCCCCCCCCCGCACGGGGCGTCCCTATTCCCTGAGCGGCCGGGGCAGGACCAGAGGGACGGGTGTGTCTCCGCCGCTGTGTGGGAAGGAACTGGTAATCGTACACAGCACCCCTTCACAGGGCGTCACTATCCCCGAGACCGCCCAGGGTGGACCGGGGGGCCTCGGGTGTCTCCGCCGCTGTGTGGGGAGATGCTGGAGGTTTAATCATACGCGAACCCCCCCATGGACAGTCCCTATCCCCAAAATGGCCCAAGTAGGACTGGAGGGACTCGGGTGTCTCCACCGCTGTGTGGGGAGGAGCTGGAAATCCAATCGTACACGGCACACCCACAAGGGGTCCCTATCTGCTAAACGGCCGAAGCACAACCGGAGGGACTCGGGTGTATCTGCCGCTGTGTGGGGAGGACCTTGAAGTTCAATCATACCAGACCCCCCAAACAGGGCCTCCCTATCCACCTAGCTGCCCAGGCAGGACCGCACGGACCTAGGTGTATCTGCCGCTGTGTGGGGAGGACCTAGAAGTTCAATCATACGTGAGCCCCCCCAACAGGGCCTCCCTATGCCCCAAACGGCCCAGAGAGGACCGGAGGGACTCGGGTGCTCCTGCCGCTGTGTGGGGAGGATCCGGAAGTTGAATCAGATTCGAACCCCCACGGGGCCTCCCTATCCCCCCAACGGCTGGAACTCCAATCGTACATGGCACCCCCCACGGGGCGTCCCTATCCCCCAAGCGGCCCAGTCAAGAACAGAGGGACTCGGGTGCATCGCCCGCTGCGTGGGGAGGAGCTGGAAGTCAAATTGTACATGGCATCCGAGGGGGGCTTCCCTGACCCCCAAACCGCCAAGGGAAGACCAGAGGGATTCGGGTGTATCCGGCGCTGTGGACAGAGGAACTGGAGGTTCAATCATAGCCGACCCCCCCCTGACGGGGCGTCCCTATTCCCCGACCGGCCCCGTCACGACCGGAGGTACTCGGGTGTATCCGCCGCTGCGTGGGGAGGAGCTGGAAGTTCAATGGTACACGGCACCCCAGAGCGGCGTCCCTATCCCCCAAACGTCCCGGGCAGGACCGAAGGGACTCGAGTCTCTCCGCCGCTGTGTGGGGAGGAGCTGGAAGTGCAATCATTACCCACCCCCCCACAGGGCGTCCCCATCCACCAAGCGGCCCAGGCAGGAACAGACGAACTCGGGTGTATCGCCGATGTGTGGGCAGGAACTGGAGGCCACGGGGCGTCCCTATCCCCCAAAAGGCCAAAGCACGACATGAGTGACTCGGGTGTCTCCGGCGCTGTGTGGGGAGGAGCTGCAAGTGCAATTGTACCCGAGCCACCAACGGGGCGTCCCTATCCATCCAGCGGCCCACGCAGGACCGGGGGGACTCAGGTGTATCCGCCGCTATGTGGGGAGGAGATGGAAATTCGATCGTACACGGCACCCCCACGGGGCTTCCCTATCCCCCAAACGGCCTAAGCACAACCGGAGGGACTCGCGTGTCTGTGCCGCTGTGTGGGGAGGAGCTGGCAGTTCAATGATACCCGACCCCCCACGGGGCATTCCAATCCACGGAGCGCCCCGGGCACAACCGGGGTGACTCGGGTGTATATGCAACTGTGTGGGGAGGAGCTGGAAGTGCAATCGTACGCGGCACCCCCCCACGGAGCGTTACTATCCCCCAAACGGCCCATGCAGGACGGGAGGGACTCGGGTGTATTTACCGCTGTGTGGGGAGAACGTCGCAGTTCAATCATACCCTACCCCGCACGGCGCCTCCCCATCCCCGAAACACCCCAAGAAGGACCGGAGGGACTGGGGTGTCTCCACCGCTGCGTGGAAAGGAGATGGAAGTCCAATCATACACGGCACCCCCCAACGGGGCGCTCCTATCCCCCAAACGGCCCACGGAGGACTAGAGTGACCCGGGTGTGTCCGCCGATGCGTGGGGAGGAGCTGGAACTGAAATAGTACCCGACCCCCCCACGGAGCGTCCCTATCCCCCAAACGGCCCACGCGGGACTGGAGGGAATCGGGTGTATCCGCCGCTTTGTGGGGAGGAGCTGAAAGCCCAATCGTACACAGCACGCCCACGGGGCGTCCCTATCCCCGAAACGGCCCAGGCAGGGCCAGAGGGACTCAGGTGTATCCGCCGCTGTGTGGGGAGGAACTCAAAGAACAATCATACCCGAGCCCCCCCCAGGACGTCCCTATCCCCCAAACGGCCCAGACAGGACCGGAGGGACTCGAGTGTATCTGCTGCTGTGTGGGGGGGACCTAGAAGTTTAATCATACCCGACCCGCCCCCCCACGGGGCCTCCCTATCCCCCAAACGGCCCATGTAGGACCGGAGGGACTCCGGTGTCTCCGCGGCTGTGTGGGGAGGATCAGGAAGTCCAATGGTAAATGGCACCCCCCACGGGGCGCCCCTATCCCCGAAACGGCCCACGTAGGACCGGAGGGACCGGGGTGTGTCCGCCGCTATGTGGGGGGGAACTAGAAATCAAATCGTACACGGCACCCCCATGGGGCGTCCCTACCCTAGAAAAGCCCAAGCAGAAACGGAGGGACTCGGGTGCATCAGCTGCTGTGTGGGGTGGACCTCGAAGTCCAATTGCACATGGCACCTGGGGGGCGTCCCTGTCTCCAAAACCGCCAAGGGAAGACCGGAGGGACTCGGGCGTATCCGCCGTTGTGTGGGGAGGAACTGTACGTTCAATCATAGCCGACCCCCCCCACGGGGCGTCCCTATTCCCCGAGCGGCCGAGGTAGGACAGAAGGGACTCGGGTCTATCCGCCGCTCTGTGGGGAGGAGCTGGAAGTTCAATCGTACACGGCACCCCCACGTGGCGTCCTTGTCCCCCAAACGGCCAAGGCAACACCGGAGGGACTCGGGTGTATCCGCCATTGTGTGCAGAGGAACTCGGGTTTCAATCATACCTGACCCCCCCCACGGGGCATCCCTATTCCCTCAGCGGCCGAGGCAGGACCGGAGGGACGCGGGTGTATCGGCCGCTGTGTGGGGAGGAACTGGAAGTTCAATCATAGCCGACCCCTCCCCACCGGGCGTCCCTATTCCCCGAGCGGCCCTGTCGGAATTGGAGGGACTCGGTCGTATGCGCCGCTGCGTGGGAAGGAGCTGAAAGTTCAATCGTACACCGCACCCCAAAGGGGCGTCCCTATCCCCCAAACATCCCGGGCAGGACCGAAGGGACTCGGGTGTCTCCGCCGCTGTGTGGGGAGGAGCTAGAAGGGCAATCATATCCCACCCCCCCACAAGGCGTCCCCATCCACCGAGGGGGCCAGGCAGGACGTGGGGAACTCGGGTGTATCGCCGCTGTGTGGGGAGGAATTGGAGGCCATGGGGCGTCCCTACCCCCCAAACGGCTGAAGCAAGACGGGAGGGACTCGGGTGTCTCCGCCGCTGTGTGGGGAGGAGCTGCAAGTGCAATTGTACCCGACCCCCCCACGGGGCGTCCCTATCCATGGGGCGGCCCATGCAGGGCCGGAGGGACTCGGGTGTATCCGCCGCTATCTGGGGAGGAGATGGAAGTTCAATCGTACACGGCACCCCCACGGGGCTTCCCTATCCCCCAAACGGCCCAAGCACGACCGGAGGGACTCGGGTGTCTGTGCCGCTGTGTGGGGAGGAGCTGGCAGTTCAATGATACCCGACCCCCCACGGGGCGTCCCTATCCACGGAGCGCCCCGGGCACAACCGGGGTGACTCGGGTGTATATGCAGCTGTGTGGGGAGGAGCTGGAAGTGCACTCGTACGCGGCACCCCCCCACGGAGCGTTCCTATCCCCCAATCGGCCCGGGCATGACGGGAGGGACTCGGGTGTATTTACCGCTGTGTGGGGAGAACCTGGCAGTTCAATCATACCCTACCCCGCACGGCACCTCCCTATCCCCGAAACGGCCCAAGAAGGACCGGAGGGACTGGGGTGTCTCCACCGCTGCGTGGAAAGGAGATGGAAGTCCAATCATACACGGCACCCCCCATGGGGCGCTCCTATCCCCCAAACGGCCCACGGAGGACTAGAGTGACCCGGGTGTGTCCGCCGATGCGTGGGGAGGAGCTGGAACTGAAATAGTACCCGACCCCCCCACGGAGCGTCCCTATCCCCCAAACGGCCCACGCAGGACTAGAGGGAATCGGGTGTATCCGCCGCTTTGTGGGGAGGAGCTGAAAGCCCAATCGTACACAGCACGCCCACAGGGCGTCCCTATCCCCGAAACGGCCCAGGCAGGGCCAGAGGGACTCGGGTGTATCTGCCGCGGTGTGGGGAGGACCTAGAAGTTTAATCATACCCGACCCCCCCCCGACGAGGCCTTGCTATCCCCCAAACGGCCCACGTAGGACCGGAGGGACTGGGATGTGTCCGCCGCTATGTGGGGAGGAACTAGAAATCAAATCGTACACGGCACCCCCATGGGGGGTCCCTAACCCGAGAAGAGCCCAGGCAGGAACGGAGGGACTCGGGTGCATCGCCTGCTGAGTGGGGTGGAGCTGGAAGTCCAATTGCACATAGCACCCGCAGGGGGGCGTCCCTGTCTCCAAAACCGCTAAGGGAAGACCAGAGGGACTCGGGTGTATCCGCCGTTGTGTGGGGAGGAACTGTATGTTCAATCATAGCCGACCCCCCCCCAGGGGGCGTCCCTATTCCCCAAGCGGCCGAGGTAGGACAGAAGGGACTCGGGTCTATCCGCCGCTCTGTGGGGAGGAGCTGGAAGTTCAATCATACACGGCACCCCCACGTGGCGTCCTTGTCGCCCAAACGGCCAAGGCAACACCGGAGGGACTCGGGTGTATCCGCCGTTGTGTGCAGAGGAACTGGGGGTCCATTCATACCTGACCCCCCCCACCGGGGCATCCCTATTCCCTCAGCGGCCGAGGCAGGACCAGAGGGACGCGGGTGTATCGGCCGCTGTGTGGGGAGGAACTGGAGGTTCAATCATAGCCGACCCCTCCCCACGGGGCGTCCCTATTCCCCAAGTGGACTGGTCAGAACCGTAGGGACTCGGTCGCATGCGCCGCTGCGTGGGGAGGAGCTGAAAGTTCAATCGTACATGGCACCCCAAAGGGGCGTCCCTATCCCCCAAACGTCCCGGGCAGGGCCGAAGGGACTCGGGTGTCTCAGCCACTGTGTGTGGAGGAGCTGGAAGGGCAATCATATCCCACCCCCCCACAGGGCGTCCCCATCCACCGAGGGGGCCAGGCAGGAGCGGGGGAACTCGGGTGTATCGCCGATGTGTGGGGAGGAACTGGAGGCCATGGGGCGTCCCTGCCCCCGAAACGGCTAAAGCAGGACAGGAGGGACTCGGGTGTCTCCACCGCTGTGTGGGTGAAAGCTGCAAGTGCAATTGTACCCGACCCCTCAAACGGGGCGTCCCTATCCATCGGGCGGCCCATGCAGGGCCGGAGGGATTCGGGTATATTCGCCGTTATGTGGGGAGGAGATGGAAGTTCAATTGTACACGGCACCCCCACAGGGCTTCCCTATCCCCCAAACGGCCCAGGCAGGACCGCAGGGACTCGGGTGTCTCTGCCGCTGTGTGGGGAGGAGCGAGCAGTTCAATGGTACCCGACCCCCCACGGGGCGTCCATATCGACGGAGCGGCCCATGCACAACCGGGGTGACTCGGGTGTATACGCCACTGTGTGGGGAGCGGCTGAAAGTGCAATCGTACGCGGCACCCCCCAACGGGGCGTTCCTATCCCCCAAACGGCCCAGGCAGGACGGGAGGGACTCGGGTGTATTTGCCGCTGTGTCGGAAGAACATGGAGGTTCAATCATACCCGACCCTGCATACCCTCCCTATCCCCAAACTGACCAAGGCAAAACCGGAGGGACTCGGCTGTCTCCGCCGCTCTGTGGGGAGGAACTAGAAATCCAATCGTACACGGCACCCCCCCACGGGGCCTCCCTAGCCCCCAAACAGCCCACGCAGGACCACAGCGACCCGGGTGTGTCCGCCGCTGCGTGGGGAGAATGTGGAAGTGAAATCATACCCGACCCTCCCACGGGGCATCCCTATCCCCCAAACGGCCGAGGCAGGACCGGAGGGACTCGGGTGTATCTGCCGCTGTGTCGGGAGAACTTAAAGAACAATCATACTGGACCCCCTCCACGGTGCCTCCCTATCCCCAAAACGGCCCGGGCGGGACCGGAGGAGCTCGGGTGTATTTTTCGCTGTGAGGGGAGGACCTGGAACATGAATCATACCCGACCCCACACAGGGCGTCCCTATCCCCGGAACGGCCCAGGCAGGACCGGAGGGACTCGGCCGTGTGTGCCGCTCTGTGGAGAGGAACGGAAAGTCCCATCATACCCGACCCCCTCCCACGGGCCGTCCCTATGCCCCGAGCGGTCGAAGCAGGTACGGAGGGACTCGAGTGCCTCCGCCGCCGTGTGGGAAGGAGCTGGAAGTCCAAATGTACATGGCACCCCCCCACGGGGCCTCCCTATCCCCCGAGGGCCGAGGGAGGACCGGAGGGACTCGGGTGTATCCGCCGCTGTGTGGGGGGGAGCTGGAAGTTCAATCATACCCGACCCCCCACGGGGCGTCCCTATCTCCCCAACGGACCAAGACGGACTGGAGGGACTGGGGAGCCTCCGCCGCTGTGCGGGGAGAAGATGGAAGTCCAATCGTACACGGCACCCCCCACGGGGCCTCCCTATCCCCCAAACGGCCCATGCGGGACTGGAGGAACTGGGGTGTATCGGCCACTGTGTGGGGAGGAGCTGGAAGTCTAATCGTACACGGCACCCCGATAGGGCGTCCCTATCCTCCAAACGGCCCAAGCAGGACCGGTGGGACTGGGGTGTATCCGACGCTATGTGGGGAGGAGCTGGAAGTGCAATCATACCCGCCCCCCCACACGGGGCGTCCCTATGCCCCAAACGGCCCAAGTAGGACCAGAAGGACTCTGGTACATCCGCCGCTGTGTGGGGAGGAGCTGGAAGTGAAATCATACCCGACCCCCCAAGGGAGCGTCCCGATCACACAAAATGGCCAAGGCAGGACCGGAGGTACTCGGGTGTCTGTGCCGTTGTGTGCGGAGGAACTGGAAGTTGAATCATACCCTTAGGCGTCACAAGTTGCCCACCCCCCACCGGGCGCTATGGCCCACGGAAGTCCATGTTGTAATGAGGGGGAAAGTATGTGAAAAGGGGTGTTATTTTTTGGGTACCCAAACCCCCCTGGTGGCAACATGCAAAAACAAGGTGTGTATTTCAAATATATGCCATTATTTGCATTTCAGGAAACACACAGATTTTCAAAATAAAGACATTCAATCACCAAAATATAGTGTTGTTTTACATTTAGACCACTGCATTCCAGTGTGTGTGTGTGGGGGGGGGGGGGCTGCCTATTTTTCTCTCCCCTTTGTTCGAGGTTGATCACAGAACCCCCCTATACACCACAGATGAGGGAACCCCAAACATACCTTTCATTGAAGCACACAAAAAACTATCCCAAAGCATGTACTTGTATTTCCTATTTTAACCAACCTGGCCGATTGCAAGCTGGCCGAAATTTCGGCCAGGTGTGTTCAAAGGGGAAATAATTGCTTACATGTTCAAAAATAGGAAAAGCTGGCCGAAATTTCGGCCATCCCACCCAAAAACCAGAATATAAGTGCTTGAATAGTGAACATACCAAAAAGCTGGCCGAAATTTCGGCCAGCCCTAAGAAAAATGAAAATAATCATGCCTATTCACCAAGAAACCAAAAAGCTGGCCGAAATTTCGGCCAGAAGGGTCAAAAACTGCATATACACATAGTTGTTTGCAATGTTACCCGAAACCTGGCCGAAATTTCGGCCAGCTTAAGAAAAACGTAAAATACAACACACTAGAAGACGGGGATACACAAGGCTAACACATCAACACGTATTTCAACGGGGGTCACACAGCTCTGCCAACAACTTTGGTCACATACGTCAAATAACATACTCAAAGTAGAAATGTAGAATATTGTCAAATCGCGCGTATACGGGGTCCTAGAGGGTGGGCAACTTGTGACGCCTAAGATACCCAACACGAGGTGTTCCTAACCCTCGAGCGGCATAGGCAGGAAAAGACGTGCTGGAAGTTGAATTGTACCCGACCCGCCACAGGGCCTTCCTATCCCCACAACGGCCCAGTCAGGACCGGAGGGTCTCGGGTGTATTCGCCAATTTGTGGGGAGGAGGTAGAAGTGCATTCGTTCACGGCACCCCCACGGGGCGTCCCTATCCTCCAAACTACCTAAGCACGACCGGAGAGACTCGGTTGTATCCGCCGCTATGTGAAGAGGAGCCGGAAGTGCAATGATACCGGACCCCCCCTAAACGAGGTTTCCCTATCCCCGAAACGGCCAACGCAGGACCGGAGGGACTCGGGTGCATCCGCCGCTTTGTCCAGAGGAGCTAGAAAACCAACTGTACACGGCACCCCCACGGGGCCTCCCTATCCCCCAAACGGCCCAGGCAAGACCGGCGGGACTCGGGTGTGTCCGCCGCTGTGCAAGGAGGAACTGGAAATGCTATCGTACACGGCACCCCTCGTGGGGCGTGCTATCCCCAAAACGGGCCACGCGGGATTGGAGGGACTCGGGTGTCTCCGCCGCTGCGTGGGAAGGAGCTAGAAGTCAAATTGTACACGGCACCCCCATGGGGCATCCCTATCCCCCAAATGGCCCAGGTAGGACCAGAGACACTAAGGTGTATCCGCCGCTGTGTGGGGAGCAGCTGGAAGTTCAATCATACCAGACCCCGAACGGGGCCTCCCTATCCCGCAAACGGCCCAGGCAAGACCGGATGGACTCAGTGTTTTCCGCCGCTGTGTGGGGAGGAGCTAGCAGTTCAATCAGACCCGAACGCCTACGACACGGCGTCCCTATCCCCCAAACGGCCCAGGCAGGACCGGAGGGACTCGGGTGTATCCGCCGCTGTGTGGGGGGGAGCTAGAAGTGCAACCGTACCCGAGCCCCCACAGGGCCGCCCTATCCCTTAAGCTGCCAAGGCAGGAACGGAAGGACTCGGGTGTCTCAGCCGCTGTGTGGGGAGAAACTAGAAATCCAATCTACACGGTACCCCGACGGGGCGTCCCTCTCCGCCAAACGGCCCAGCTAGGAATGGAGAGACTCGGGTGTCTCCGCCGCTGTGTGGGGAGGAGCTGGAAGTTCAATCAATCCCGACCCCCCCAAAGAGCATCCCTATCCCCAAAACAACCCGGCCAGGACCGGAGGGACTCGGGTGTATCCGCCGCCGTGGCGCCCCTATCCCCCAAACGGCCCAGGCAGGACCAAAGGGATTGGGGTGTATCCGTTGCTGTGTTAGGAGGGGCTGGAAATTCAATCGTACTCAGCCCCCCCCACGGGGCCTCCCTATGCCCCAAACGTCGGAGGGACTCGGCTGTCTCCGCCGCTGAGTGCGGAGGAGCTGAAAACCCAAGTGTACACGGCACCCCCACGGGGCGTCCCTATCCACCAAACGGCCCAGGCAGCACCAGACGGACTCGGGTTTATCTGCCGCTCCATGGGGAGAAGCTAGAAGTCCAATGGTACACAGAACCCCCACGGGGCGTCCCTATCCCCCGAGCGGCCAAGGCAGGAGCGGGGAGACTGGGGTGCCTCCGCCGCAGTGTGGGGAGGAGCTCGAGGTCCAATCGTACACAGCATACCCACGGGGCGTCCCTATCCCCCAAATGGCCCACGCAGGACCGGGGGGACTCGGGTGTATCCGCCGCTGTGTGGGAACGGAGCTGGGAATTCCAACATACCACACCAACCCCACGGGGCGTCCCTATCCCCTAAACGGTCCGGGCAGCACCGGAGGGACTCAGGTGTCTCCGCCGTTGTGTGGGGAGGAGCTGAAAGTCCAATTGTACACGGCAGCCCGACGGGGCCTCCCTTTCCCCCAAACGGCCAAGGCACGACCGCAGGGACTCGGGTGTATGCGCCGCTGTGTGGCGAGGAACTGGAGGTTCAATCATACCCGACCCCCACGGGGCGTCACTATCCCCGAAACGGCCAAGGCACGACCGCAGAGACTCGGGTGTATGCGCCGCTGTGTGCAGAGGAGCTCGAAGTCCAATCGTACACGGCACCCGCCGTGGGGAGTTCTTATGCCCCAAGCAGCCGAGGCAGCACCAGAGGGATTCCGGTGTCTCCGCCGCTATATGGGGAGGAGCTAGAACCGCAACCATACCCGACCCCCCCCCCCCCCCCCAAAGGGCGTCCCTATGCCCCAAATTGCCTAGGCACGAAAAAAGGGATTCGGCTGTATCTGCCGTTGTGTGGGGAGGAGCTGGAAACCCAATCGTACACGGCACCCCCACGGAGCACTGAGCACGCAGCATCCCTATCCCCCAAACGGCCCAGGCAGGACCGGGGGGACTCGGGTGTCTCCGCCAGGGTGTGGGGAGGAAATGAAAATCCAATCGTACACGGCACCCCCACGGGGCGTCCCTGATCCCCAAACGGCCCACGCAGGAACGGAGGGACTCGCGTGTATTCGCTGCTATGTGCGGAGGGGCTGGAAAAGCAATCATACCCGATCCATCTCACGGCGTCCCTATCCCCGAAACGTCCCAGGCAGGACCGGAGGGACTCGGGTGTATCAGCCGCTGTGTGGGGAGGAACTAGAAATTCAATCATACCCGACCCCCCCCAACGGCGCGTCTCTATCCACCAAACGTCCCACGCAAGACCCCGAGGACTCGGGTGTATCCCACGCTGTGTGAAAGGGAGCTAGAAGTTCAATCATACCCGACCGCCCATGGGGCGTCCCTATCCACGGAGCGGCACGGGCAGGATTGGAGGGACTCGGGTGTCTCCGCCGCTGTGTTGGGAGGAATTGGAATTCCCATAATACCCGACCCCCCCCAACACGGCGTCTCTATCCACCAAACAGCCCAGGGAGGACTGGAGGGACACGGGTGTATCCGCCGCTCTTTGGTGAGGAGCTGAAACTTCAATCATACCCGACCTCCCACGGGGCGTCCCTATCCCCCAAATGGCCCAGGGAGGACCGGAGTAACTCGGTTGTATCCGCCGATGTGTGGGGAGGAACTGGAAGTGCAATCATACCCCACCCCCCAACGCGGCGTCCCCATCCACGGAGGGACCCACGGGGGACCGGAGGGACTTGGGTTTATCCGCCGCTGTGTGGGGAGGAGCTAGAAGTTTGATCATACGCGACCCCCCCAAACAGGGCGCCCCTATCCCCCAAATGGCCCAAAAAAGACCGGAGGGACTCGGGTGTATCCAACGCTGTGTGGGGCGGAGCTAGAAGTGCAATCACACCAGCCCCCCCCACGGGGCATCCCTATCAACTGAGCGGCTCAGACAGGTCCGGAGGGACTCGGGTGGTTCCCATACTGTGTGGGGAGTAAGTGGAAGTCCGATCGTACACGGCACCCCCACGGCGTGTCCCTATCCCCCAAACGGCCCGGTCAAGACCGGAGGGACTCGGGTGTCTATGTCGTTGTGCGAGGAGGAACTGGAAGTGCAATCATACCGGATCCCCCCAGGGGCTTCCCCATCCACCGAGCAACCCCGGCGGGACCCGAGGGACCAGGGTGTATCCGCCGCCGTGTGGGGAGAAGCTGGAAGTCCAATCGTACACGAAACCCCACGGGGCGTTCCTATCCCCCAAAAGGCACATGCGGGACCAGAGGGACTCGGGTGTATCCGCTGCTTTGTGGGGAGGAGCTGGAAGTTCAATCATGCCGGAGCCACCACGGGGCCTCCCTATCCCCCAAATAGCCCAAGCAGGACCGGAGGGACTTGGATGTATTCGCCGCTGTGTGGGCAGGAGCGCGAAGTGCAATCATACCCGACACCCGCCCCAGAGGCGTCCCTATGGCCCGAGCGGCCCAGGCAGGACCTGAGGAACTCAGGTCTCTCCGCCGCTGAATGGGAAGGAGCTGGAAGTTCAATGGTTTACAGCACCCACCACGGGGCGTACCTATCCCCGAAATTGCCCATGCAGGACCGGAGGGACTCAGGTGTCTGTGCCGCTGTGTGGAGAGGAGCTGGAAGTCCGATCATACCCGATCCCCCCCAACGGAGCGTCCCTATCCCCCGAGCGGCCTAGGCAGGACCGGAGGGACTCGGGTGTCTCCGCCGCTGTGTGGGGAAGAGCTAGAAGTGCAATGGTACACGGCACACCCCACGGGGCGTCCCTATCCCCCGAACGACCTAGGCGGGACCGGAGGGACTCGGGTGTTTTTGCCGCTGTGTGGGGAGGAGCTAGATGTTCGATCATACCCGGCCCTCCAACGGGGCCTCCCTATCCCAGGAATAGCCCAAGCAGGTCCGGAGGGACTGGGGTGTCTCCGCCCCTCTTTGGGGTGGAGCTGGAAGTCCAAGCATACACGGCACCCCCACGGGGCGTCCCTATCCCCCAAACGGCCTAGGCAGGGGCGGAGTTACTCGGGTGTCTCCGCCGTTGTGTGGAGAGGAGCTAGAAGTTCTAGCATACCCGAACCCCCCACGGGGCATGCCTATCCCCTGAACTGCCCAGGCAGGATCGCAGGGTGTCTCCGCTGCTGTGTGGCAAGGAGCTGGAAGTTCAATTATACCCGACCCCCCCCGACGGGGGGTCCCTATCCCCCAAACGGCCTAGGCACGACCAGAGAGACTCGGGTGTATCCGCCGCTATTGGGGGAGGAACTTCCGGTAAATTCGGCGGAAAATTGAAACACCCGAAGATTCCTAGTTTTTGACCCCACAAGGCCAAGAAGCAACGGATACTAAGCCGGTGAATGCCCGCACGCCACACGCCACCATTTGTAGCTTTTGAATGGTCTTCCACACTAACCCTAAATGACCCCATGACCCCATGACCAATTACCCCCAAAAGGGGGCAGGGGTGTCATTTTTGACCCCCCACCACACCCGCTAGAAAAAATGAGTTTAAAGGCTTGGGCTCTATGGGAGTCCGAACCGAAAAGCGAATGGGTGATGTGTTTCAGGGACAAAATAATGATTTCAACAAGTTTACACCAACAAATGAACCCTATGGTAGCGTACGATAGGAGCTCCTAAGAGGTTGTTTGTGTGTTTGTGTGCGTGTGCGGGCCCGTGACACTTAAATCATGCTCAAATTGCGAAGTTCAAAATTCTTACGTCGTACCGTCATTCATCAGCGAAACCATGAGTTCTACGTTGAAGCGCCTCACTAGTAGGGTGTTGCACAGTAGCGCACTAATTCACAACTTCCTCCTCCATCCTCCATGTGTACATTTCGGCTCACATTTTCACTACGTCCTACTAGGCCATGGCTTTGGCTGTGGTCTACACCTCATCCCCGCGACCAACACCGCCGAGTGCGACCTAGGCGCGGGAAAGCGACAAAAAACAAAGAGACTCAAAATTGATATGGTTCCCTTGCCATCTATTTACTAAGTTTTCCCTCTAGGGCTGGGTTTTTTACTCGATAAATTACTTTGAAGAAATTTTTTTTACTAAGTATATTACTTGAAGAGGCCCACAAGTGGGCCTGCGGACTACATGACCCTTGCCGCCTGGGCGATCCCTACCGCGCGAGACAGAATGAGCAGTGGTAGCAGTCAGAAGCCGAAAATCTTACTTTTTTTGGTGCCAGGCAACAAAGCGTTGATTTTAGAGTCAGGGACAATATCGGAAACAGCCTCACAACTGGGCCCAGTGGCAGTCAGAAGTGGGAGATGTTTTTTTTTGGGTACTAGTTCTGCCCCCCACTTCGAAGCGGTGGGGACCCCAGGCGGCAGGGGTTATGTAGCCACCTGGCCCACTTGGGGGCCACCTCTGATTCTGCCCCCCGTTCTGAGGCGGTGGGTAGCCCCCGGCGGCAGGGGTTACGTAGCTAGCTGGGCCACTTGTGGGCCACTTGTGGTTTTGCCCCCCGCTCTGAAGCGCTGGGGACCCCTTAGGTGGCAAGGGTTATGTAGCCACCTTGCCCACTTGTGCGCCACTTCTGGTTTTGCCCAAACTGCAAATGGGTGGGGACCTCCCAAGCGGCAGTGGTTATGTAGTCACCATGCCCAGTTGTGGGCCACTTTTGATTTCGTCCCCCCCCCCCTATGAAGCGGTGGGGACCCCCGAGGCGTAAGGGGTTATGTAGCCACCTTGCCGACTTGTGGGCCAACTGTGATTCTGCCCCGCGCTCTGAAGCGGTGGGGACACCCCAGGAGGCACAGGTTATGTGGCCACTTTGCCCTCTTGTGGGCCACTTCTGGTTTTGCCCAAACTCCAAAAGGGTGGGGACCACCCAAGCGAACGTGGTTATGTAGTCACCATGCCGAGTTGTGGGCCAATTCTGATTCTGCCCCCCCCCTCTTAAGCGGTGGGGACCCCCGCGGCGTCAGGGGTTATGTAGCAACCTTGCCCACTTGTGGGCCAACTGTGATTCTGCCCCGCGCAGTGAAGCCCTGGGGACACCCTAGGCGGCACAGGTTATGTGGCGACTTTGCCCTCTTGTGGGCCAACTCTGCTTCTGCCCCCCGCTCTCAAGTAGCGGGGACCCTCCAGGCGGCAGGGGTTATGTACCAACCTGCCCGGCTTGTGCGCCACTTCTGGTAGTGCCCCCGCTCTGAAGGAACGGGGACCCCTCAGGCGGCCCCTGGTATGTAGCCACCCGGCCCACTTGTGGGCAACCTCTGATTCTGCCCCCCGCTCTCAAGGAGCAGCGACCCCCCAGGCTGCAGGGGTAATGTACCCACCTGCCCGGCTTGTGCGCCACGTCCGGTTCTACCCCCCGCTCTAAAGGAGTTGGGACCCCCCAAGCGGCCCCTGTTAGGTAGCCAGCCGGCCCACTTGTGGGCCACGTGTGATTCTGCCCCCGCTCTGAAGGGGTGCAGAGCCCCTAGGCAGTACGGGTTATGTAGTCACATGGCCCACTTGTGGGCCACTTCTGGCTCTGCTCCCCACTCTGAAGCGCTGGGGACCACCAAGGTGGCAGGGGTGATGTAGCAGAGTTGCCCGCTTGTGGGCAACCTCTGATTCTACCACCCGCTCGGAAGCCTTGGGGACCCCCTAGGCGGCGGGAGTTATGTAGTCACCTTGCCCACTTGTGCGCAACCTCTGATTCTACCCCCCGATCTGAAGGGATGGGCACTTCCCCGGCGGCAAGGGTGATGTAGCCACGTGGCCCACTTGTGGGGCACCCGTGATTCTGCCCCCCGGTCTCAAGCGGTGGGGACCCCCGAGGCGGCAGGGGTTATGTGGCCGTCTGGCTATTTGTGGGGCACTTCTGCTTCTGCCCCCGCTCGGAAGTGGTGGGAACCCCGTAGGCGGCAGGGGTGATGTAGCCACAGGGCCCACTTGTGCGCCACTTCCGGCTGTGCCCGCCCCTCTGCAGCGGTGTAGACCCCCCAAGTAGCAGGGGTTATGTAGCCAACTTGCCCATTCGTGGGCCACCTTTGATTCTGCCCCCGCTCTGAAGCGGTGGGGACCCCACAAGCGGCGGGGGTGATGTAGCCAGTGGGCCAACTTGTGTGGCACTTTTGGTTCTGCCCCCCGTTTTGAAGCAGTGGGGACCCCCTAGGCCGCAGGGGTTTTGTAGCCACCTTGCCCATTTGTGGGCCAATTGTGATTCTGCCCCCCGCTTTGAAGCTATGGGGATCTCCCAGGCAGCGGGGGTTATGTACTCACCTGGCCCACTTGCGGGGCACCTATGGTTCCGCACCCCGCTTTGAAGCGGTGGGGACCTCCCCGGCGCGCACGGTTATGTAGTCAGCAAGCCCACTTGATGGCCACTTCCGATTCTGCCCCCCGCTACGAAACGGTGGGGACCCGCGAGGCGCTAGTGGTTATGTGGTCACGAGGTCCACTCGTGGGCAACCTCTATTGTCGGCCCCGCTCTGCAGCGGTCGGGACCCCCTAGGCGGCAGAGGTGATGTAGCCACGTTGCCCACTTGTGGGCCATGTCTCATTCTGGCCCCCGATCTCAAGCGGTGGGGACCCCCTAGACTAGAGCAGTTATGTAGCCGCGTTGCCCACTTGTGGGCAACCTCTGATTCTACCCCCCGTTCTGAAGCGGTGGGGACCTCCCCGGCGATGTGGCCACCTAGCCCACTTGTGGGCCACCAGTGATTGTGCCCCCCGGTCTCAAGCGGTGGCAACCCCCCAGGCAGCAGGGGTTATGTAGCCGCCTGGCTATTTGTGGGCCACCTATGCTTCTGCCCCCGCTCAGGGGCGGTGGGCAGCCCCTAGGTGGCAGGGGTGCTTTAGCCACTGGGCCCGCTCTGCGCCACTTCTGGTTGTGCCCCGCGCTCTGAAGCAGTGCTGACCCCCTAGGCGGCAGGGGTTATGTAGCCACCTTGCCCATTCGTGGGCCACCTTTGATTCAGTCCCCGCTCTCAAGCGGTGGGGACCCCAAGGCGTGAGGGGTGATGTAGCCACCTGGCCCACTTGTGCGGCACCTCTGGTTCTGTCCCCCGCTCTGAAGTGGTGGGGACCCCCTAGGCGGCAGGGGTCATGTAACCAGCCACCTTGCCCATTTGTGGGCCAATTCCGATTCTGCCCCCCACTCTGAAGGCGTGGGGACCTCCCAGGCGGCAGGGCTTATGTAGCCACGTGGCCCACTTGCGGGACACCTCTGGTTCCGCCCCCCGCCTTGAAGCGGTGGGGACCTCCCCGGCGCGAGGGGTTATGTAGTCACCAAGCCCACTTGATGGCCACTTCTGGTTCTGCCCCCCGCTCTATGGTTCTGCCCCCCGCTCTAAAGCGGTGGGGACCCCCCAGGCGGTAGTGGTTATGTGGTCACGAGATCGGATTTCTATATTTTGGGCCCCGCTCTTAAGCGGTGGGGACCCCCTAGGCGGCAGAGGTATGTAGCCACCTTGCCCACTTTTGCGCCACGTCTCATTCTGCCCCCCGTTGTGAAGCGGTGGGGACCACCGTGGCGGCAAGGGTTGTGTAGTCACCAAGCCCACTTGTGGCCAACCTTTGATTGTGCATCCACCTCTGAAGCGGTGGGGGCCCCCAGGAGGCAGGGGTTATGTAGCCAACTGGCCCACTTGTGTGCAACCTCTGGTTCTGCCCCCGGCTCCGAAGCGGTGTGGACCCGCAAGGCGGCAGGGGTGATGTAGCCACCTAGCCCACTTGTGGGCAACCTCTATTTCTGCCCCCGGCTCCGAAGCGGTGGGGACCCCCCAGGCGGCAAAGGTTATGTAGCCACCTAGCCAAATTGTGCGCCATTTCCGGTTCTGCCCCCCCGCTTTGAAGCGGTGGGGAACTGCCCGTCGGGAGAGGTTATGTAGTCACCAGGCCCACTTGTGGGCAACTTCTGGTTCTGCCCCCGCACTGAAGCGGTGGGGACCCCCAGGGCGGCAGGGGTTATGTAGTCACCAGGCCAACTTGTGGGCAACCTTTGATTCTGCCCCCCGCTCATAAGCGGCGGGACCCCCTAGGCAGGAAGAGTTATGTAGCCACCTGCCCCACTTGTGGGCAACATTTGACTCTGCCCCCCGCTCCGAAGCGGTGGGGACCCCCCCAGCGGCAGGGGTGATGTAGCCACCTGCACGATTATGGGCCACCTTTGATTCCGCCCTGCCCCCCGCCCGCTCTAATGGGGTGCGGACACGCCAAGCGGCGGAGGTTATGTAGCCACTTAGCCCGCTTGTGGGCCACCTCTAATTTTGCCCCCCGTTTTGAAGCGGTGGGAACCACCCAAGAGGCAGGGATTATGTGGCCACCTTGCCCCTTGGGCCACTTCTCATGCTGCCCCCCGCTCTGAAGCGGTGGAGACCGCGCAGAAGGCAAAGTTGATGTAGCCCCCAGGCCCACTTGTGGGCAACTTCTGATTCTACCCCCCCCCCCCCGTTTTCAAGCCGTGGGGACCCCAGCGACGGCGGAAGTTATGTAGCCACCTGGCCCACTTGTGGGCCACCTCGGATTTTGCCCACCATTGTGAAGCGGTGGGTACCACCCAAGAGGTAGGGGTTATGTAGCCACCTGGCCCACTTGTGGGCAACCTCTGATTCCGCCCCCCAGTTTGAAGCGCTGCGGACCCCCCAAGCGGCGGGAGTTATGTAGCCACCGAGCCTACTGTTGGGCCACTACTCATTCTGCCCCCCGCTCTGAAGGGTTGGGGACCACCGAGGCGGCAGGGGGGTATGTAGCCACGTGTCCAATTTGTGAACCTCTTCAAATTCTGCCCCCGCTTTGAAGGGGTGGGGACCCCAGGCAGCGGGGGTTATGTAGCCACCTGGCCCACTTGCGGGGCACCTCTGATTCTGCCCCCCATTTTGAAGCGATGGAGACCTCCTAGGAGGCAGAGGTATGTAACCACGTGGCCCATTTGTGGGCCACTTTTGATTCTACCCCCCGCTCTCAAGTGGTGGGGACCCCCGAGGCGGCAGGAGTTATGCAGCCAGCCGGCCCACTTGTAGGCCATTTCTGATTCTATCCTCGGCTCTGAAGCGGTGGGGACGACCCAGGAGTCAGGGCTATGTAGCCACGTGCCGCACTTGTGGGCCACCTCTGATTCTGGCCCGCGCTGTGAGACAGCCGGGTTTACGTAGCCACCTCGCGCACTTGTCGGCCACTTTTGATTGTGCCCCCCGTTCTTAAGCGGTGGGGAACCCCCCGGCGGGAAGTGTTATGTAGCCAGCTAGCCCACTTGAAATGGCTGAAGCTACTCTGAACTTCAGTC
This sequence comes from Eutreptiella sp. 'Long Island Sound 2002', assembly GCA_964036045.1. Taxonomy (NCBI): domain Eukaryota; phylum Euglenozoa; class Euglenophyceae; order Eutreptiales; family Eutreptiaceae; genus Eutreptiella; species Eutreptiella sp. 'Long Island Sound 2002'. The sequence continues at coordinate 91,838,076 of OZ038379.1, read as the reverse complement.
GATCGAAGTCGGCGTGCACTCCAATGACTCCAGCAATACATTGCGAGGTGGCTCGGATGCACCCCGAACACAAATCTGTGGACCCCGTTGACGCATGCGTTTCTTCTGATGGCACACCTCACATAGCGTGCCACAAATGTGAGGTTGTTCATTGTGCATGGCATGCGTCCATCTTGCGTCAATCAAAGATTCCAGTTGGGTTGCGCCAACTCTAGACACCCAACCTTGCTGCCGTTGTTGTTGCTTCTGCTGTTGTTGCTGTTGTTGCCGTTGGGGCCTATCCTAGTGTGCCCACTGTTGTTGATGCTTCTGCTATTAACACCCGTTGTGGTAAACCAGCCAGGCAAACCGAGCCATGGAGATACCAAGGCCGACTTGACTTTCAAGCGTGTCTTTTCTAACTACTTGTAAGTAGTTCCCACAGATGTTGGCCATGGTCCTGTCAGTAATGTTTTCTTCAGCCTAATTTTGGTTTCTATTGCCCAACCCAAATTATATTTTGTTATGTTGGCCGAGTGCGAACTAATTGGCGTGCACGATGGTTTGGCATGGTTGGGGAGCCGCTAACACAAGTGGCCGACAATTGACTTGGGGGCCTTGTGCCCTGAAACAAAAGTACCACCTACCATCAAAGTGTTGACTTCCTTGTTTAAAACAACAGCCAGGCGCGGGGGGACTTAGTGGACCCAGGTACAAATCATTAAATATAACCTCGTTTAAAACATTCTTTTTTAAAAACTTTACTAAGTTTTACCTCGTTTCTCCTAAGTTGTACCAAATCTACTAAGTGTTACCTCGACGGCAACTAAGTTTACCGAATACCCGGGGTTGGTTGGTTGGTTGGTTCATTGAAGAACATGGCTATGGCGACCACTGGCTCCGCCCCCGTGGAGTACTCCCGATGGACCTTTGCGGCGTCAGCGGGTTGCGGTTGCACTCTCCGCCCATGTCTCCCTACTGCCCCTCTAACCGGCCCACTCGCACTGAATATTGCCCTACTGCAGATCCCTCGCTCCGGCACGTGCACCCGCTCCCGAACGCACTGTGTCCCGTGCCGTACCCGTCTCTTCGCTTGTTCTTGGTACAACCGGGCCATGTCCTTCACGGTGCACCCCGGCCTCGGTGCTGCACTCTACAACTCAACTGCGCCTTGAACTACTCGCCGTGCATTCCGGACACACATATTGGTACACCTCGCAACTTAGCACACGGAGGCCAGGGCGCGCTGTCAGTTGGGCCCCTTTGCCGTACTGCCGGTCTCGTAAGACCCCAGAATTGGCTCTCCTGTGGGCATCCCAGTGGATGCTCAGGTACTCCTCCTTCTCTGTAACATGACGCACTATGTATCACGGAGCCACCTCGAACTCCTCCGCCAGGCCCATCGCCACTGCGTCGTCGGAGTACCGCTCCGTGGCCGCCCGGAACTTCTCTGTACTCATTGGGAAGGGCAAAAACACGGTATCCCCCGGGCCCACTGCTTCCGTGTAGATCTTCTCCTAGTACAGACACACCCGCGGACTGAGCGGTGAGGCTTGGAACACCGCTATCTTGAATCTCCGCGCTCGTGACACCCCGGGTGCCGTGATGGAGATCACCCGCACCTGCTGCAAGTCTCTTTGGTACCACCTCGCTGCCTGGGTGTTCACCCACTCGCGTTTTAGTAGATATACAACCCCTGATAGGTGCATCGTGCCATAGGCATTGGACTTGTCGCGCTTACACAGAATAGCGCGGTTGTTGGTCTCCCTAACCTTGTCCACGATCATCGCCAAGAGATAACCCGCCTCTTCCGTTGAGTGCCCCGCCTAGTATGCCCACTGTAACATCGTGACCCAGCAATCCATTTCCCGTACGATAAGCGCTGCGATCATCTCGGCCACCTCTTCCTCCGGGGGTATAGGTCGTCTGTCCCTCTCCGTGTACACCTCGGGCAGCTTGCGCCGAGGTAGGTGCACAACGAACGGCAAGACCATCTCGATATACGGCTTGCTCCCTGACGCCGCTATGGGATCCCGTAGAACCACTAACGAAAGGGCCCGCAGTTTCATCGTGGCCGCCGCCGACATGCCAGAGTTCCTCGGGGCCGACGGCTTACGGCCTTACACGACTTCCTACAACTGTCCTAGGGTGTAGTCTAGCCCAGTGGGGCCCTCCCCCTTTTGCGGCAAGGACCCTTCCGACCGGCCTTGCTTGGCTTTCATTTACCGCGTTACCTCGTGCAGCACGTCCGGTGTACATACCCGGCCGCGCCCATCACGGAGTGCCGAAGTCGGCGCAAATTGGACCCCCTGCCTCCACTAGATACGCCTCCTCGCATTCTCCAAGTCCACGGCCCATGAGTCCAGATGTGCCTCTAGGTCAAATCGCTGTTGGGCCGCCAATCGGCGCTTTTGTGCCACGAGAGGGGTTGGCACATCCTTGTGCACCTAGATCTCCGCTGCCCCAAGTGGAGGGCCCACTGCTTCGCATAGGGTTTGCAATGACCGCTCCACCGATTTTTGGAGGGGGGCGTCTAGATGAGGTTGCCACGTAGTGGACCATGTCTCATTCTCTTTAGCAAATTGTTGCCGTTGATGTGCTAGCACTTGCCCATCGGCCACCTGAGCCGGCTTGGGAAGAACCCAGGGCAACGCCGGGTGCTCCCCCCAAGGTAGATCTCTATTACCACTAGCCGTTGGTAGTGCGCACCGGCATACACCCCACTAGTCGGCACACCCTCACGGGCAAGCACAATGGAAGCAGCAGAAAATCAATCATCGGGTGTTGCCCCGTGTGGGCAGCCGTTGCACGCCACGTCCACTTCCATCGCGGTGGCTGGACCTGATACCCGCACTTCTCAACCTCCCGGCTGAGTTGCGGGTGTTGCAGGGCGTCTTTACTAAAATCTCCCATGACCGCCAACGGTGGCGCGGAAGAAGCGGTGATGTTTATCCATCAACCCTGCCCTTTCTTCGGGAAGAACCCTTCCGCCCGACCCTGCTTGGCTTCCATCTGCCGCCGCAGCTCCTACAGCGGGCACCCCTAGACATACCCGGCCCTGCCCATAACGAAACGCCGAAATACGCGCAAACGGGCCCCCCTTCCTTCAGTAGATACCCCTCCGGGCATTCTCTGAGTCCATGGGCCGTGAGTCCAAACGTTCCTCTCGGTCAAACCCTTGTCAGGCCGCCCATTGGCGCCTGCGTGCCATGAGGGTGGTCGACACATCCTCGTGCTCCCAGATGTCCGCTCTCCCCCCTTAAGGGCCCACTGCTTCGCATAGTGTTTGCAATGAACGCTCCACCGATTTTTGGAGGGGGGGTTCTAGATGAAGTTCCCACCTAGAGGACCGTGTCCAATTGTCTTTAGCAAAATGCTTTCATTCATGTTCTACCACTTGCCCAAGGGCTACCTGGGCTGGCTTGGGAAGAACCCCGGGCAGCCCCGGGCGCGCTCCCCCAGGGGATATTTGTACCACTACCAGGCGGTGGTTGGTGCGCACCGGCATACGCCCCACTGGTCGGCACACCCTCACGGGCAAGCCCTTTAGGACCAGCATAAAGTCAATCATTGAGTATTACCCGGTTTGGCCACCCGTTGCAAGCCACGTCCATGCCCATGGAGGTGGCTGAACCGGATAACCCCCCTCCTCGACGTGCCAGCTAAGCTTGGGGTCTCGCAGGGCGCCTTTATTAAAATCTCTCATGACCACACCGGGTGCGCGGAAGACGCGATGATGTCTGTCCATTGGCGGTTTATTGCACGGCCCGTTGCAAGTGGCTGGGCATACCGCAATAACCAGCTTCAAGCGATCCACTTCCGCTTATTGCACCACCACTAAAACTCGGCGACGGCTGCCCTCTCGGGGCGCAAAGCAGCTCCGCCTCCTCAGGTACCAGCATAGCCTTCCCCTCCACGTGTACGGCCCTTGATTCCAACGCCTTGTACGAGGGGGCAAATTGCCACCCCTGCTTGCGAGGGTGAGTCTGTGTCACACCCATGACATCCAGGCACCATTGCTGCACTCTTCCGGGCTCACGCACGCACATTGAGCACCCCGCGACAGAGGGGGAACCCGTGTCGCGGTGTTGTTCTGTATGTCACCTCCTAGTCGCTCTGCCAATCTTCCGACGCCGAGGCCGAAGTGGATGAGCTATCCTTGTGGCCCACACCGTCCTCCTCCTAGGACGCGCTCTGCTAATCCCCCCTCATGGCCACCGGGGTCCCGGGGCAACGCGCATCCCACACCGCCGGCAATAGCATGCGGACCCAAGTGGTGGCCGCACAATCCCATCGGACCGGCTGTCGGCGAGGCACAAACCACTCCGTCGATGCGCCAAGGATGCCTGGAGGCCATCGTACCGCCGTCCTCCGCGGCAGCCGTCGGGAGAAGTCCCCCTAGCGTAGAACCATCCCCTCTTAGGGGCGTCAGCGCCGACACCCCTGTTAGCTCCGCAAGTAGGACTTCTCCTCTGGCGTGCCATAGCTAAAAAATCAACGTCACATCCGCACTTGTCCACTCTTGGCGACCGATGTTGACAATACCTATCTCCGGACACCCGACTCCATCGGCCATGGTGACTGGTCAATCTTGACAATCAGCACTTGCTCCTGCACATATGTCACTGCTAACCCGCCCCTTCACGAACGGGCGACCGTCATCCATACAAATCTAGTCTTCCCAAGGGCGAAGTTGCACTACCACCTCCGCGCCCAAGCTGCGGCCACGTCAGGGTGGAGCAACATGCTACACGGCACCCACCGCCACAAACGGACCGGCACCTGCACTAACCTCACCGCAGCTCCGCGCCCAAGATCCAGCCCTGAGCCCACCTCCGCACCAATTGGAGTGCATGTTGCATGACCGTCACGCACACCGGTGGGCTCTCGTGATTTCCCGGCGTCGCGCATTGGGGTCTCACTGGCGGAAGCGCCACGAAGGCCCCTGAGTGTGGTGCAAAGACAAACCATTGCATCCACTATGCACGGGTGGCCTTCCCCTTGCGGATCCCGTGCCTCTAGGACAAGCATCATGTGCTCCGCCTCCCGCCACCTCATGGAGGCAACGACCGGGGGTGCCCTGCGCTGCGCGGGGGGGGGGGGGGGTTAACGCCTACCGATGAAAAAGGACCCGCACCTTCATCCCAGGGGGGGAGGGAAGGTTTCTGAGAACTGTGAAGCCATGAGGTTTTGCCTATAATTGGCCACTTCGAAGAAAGGGGGGGGTGACCTGTTGTGCGCGCAACCGAAACTTTCCGAAGCGCCGCGCGGGGGGTTACCTTGGATGCGCACAAGTGTGTATTTGTCCATTTTTTGGGCATGCAGAAGGAAATTTGGGGGTGTCTTGCTTCAAAAGTCACGGATGTTTGCATGCTTACTTGATGTTGTTGTTTCACATATCAGGTGCGGCAGGGACACGGTGGCCTAAGGGGTTAGCGTACAGCAACGGAGGCCTCCACTGTACCTCCTCATCAATGCAATGCTAGTTGTAGGCGCTCACATCCCCTACCAGGGGGGGGGGGGTGCATGTACGAATTCCTTTCGGCGCGGCCGAACACCGAAGAGGCTGCCTCACAGGGTGCCCAATGGTGCAAGACGTATGTTTCGTGACGTTCCTCGTTTCGCATCACCGCTTCATGGGGTGCCCAGTCCCACAATACCGCTGTTTCGAATCGCTTCGCGTTTGGGATCACCTCTTCATGGGGTGCCCAAACCCACAATGCGGTCGTTTCGAGTCATTTCGTGTTTCACGGGGTGTCCCATCCCGGAACGTCGGTTGCGCCAACAACAAGTATATCGTTTGTCACGCTATGGTTGTGTGTTGTTGTGTTTCTCCGGCAATGCGCGGAACTGCATGCTCTTTGCACCCCTCCAAAATAAAACTCCCTAGCGGGTACACCCATCTACCACTTTCATTTCAATATCCATTTCCTCAAGGCACCGCTTGCATTGCGTTGGTCCCAAGCTCCCCGTCAGAGTGTAACGTCTTATGCACTTGCTTGTGCACCTCACGTAAGCGTCTACTTCGCATCCTTTTGGAGTCCCTACTTCACTTCCGCTCTCTTACTTGTCACTATTGTGCAACTGAAGCCGCCACGGGTGTCTTCCAACTTTTCGCTTGCTTGCCTTGCACCCACCGCTGCTTGACAGTCTTTTTGCACGCTTTCTTGTGTCGTACTGCGACGACCACTTTGGCACTGCTGTCTGAACTGCTGATTTCGGAACTAGACTCCGATGATGTAGAGGACTTCCCACCATTACTACTTCGTCGCTGACAAACTATCCGTGTCGGACCCGTCAGACGTGCAACGCTTTGGACACCAATCTTCATAAGCGTCACTTGCCGGTCGTTGTGTGCGCTATTTGTCCCCTCCTTCATCACCCATCGGTGTGGCTTGTCCCATGCCTTCCTCCGCTTCCTTGTCCACATGAATGGTAATGTGCCGCACCTTTTCTCCTTGCTCCGCCTTTGTCTTCCGAGCACGTTGGGCAATCTGCTTCTCCATCATCCAATCACTTGCTTGAATTGTTTCTAGGTCCAAGGTGGGATGCATGGAACCGTAGGTGGCACTTGATATTGAACGTGAATGGGGATGCGGCGCAAATCGAAACCGGAAAATTCCGTGGGACATCGCGCTTCTTCTCGAATGCCTTCTTGTACTTGAAGCTATACCGGTAAGGGCAGTTGGTGGACACCGTCGTCCCTTTCAACGTGGTTTCGCAGGTCCCGGTGGAACGACCGTAAAGGCCACATGGCTCCGCTTGTCCACGCTGGCGTGCATCCACCACGGCGTCAGCTTCAGCAGTGTGCTCTGCCACGTGGTCCAACATTATGCGCAAGGGCACTACCACATCACAAAAGAGGCAACATCGTACATCATCTGCAAGCCGCAAGTCGCAAGCCTTAACTCCATCGTATAGCTCTGCCACGATCACGGGGCGGTACTTGATGTCTTGGGCCGTGGCATCTGTGAACGTATTCAAGATGTTCGGGTCTACTTCCCATCTTCCCTCATCAGTGATGTCCAAGGCCACAAGAGTAGTGCTCGTTGCGTCCACGTCGATGGTTGGACCAAGCGTGCCACTACATTGTAGTGCCACTTCTGCGTTTGGGCAAGAAAAAGACAAGACTTATCCACTACACTTGGCACCTTGGGTGTGCTTCAAGCCCATGGCCGACGGATGTGCAATCGGATGTGCAATCAAGCTGAAGACCCGTGCTGACGTTCACGTACCCTTTGATGGCGAATTGTACGTTACCAATGTCGCAAACGGCGTTCCGGGCGCAACGTCATCTACAGGTGGGGGTGCAACACGTGGCCCCGGATATTGTCCTTCACTTGTCACCCTTCGCACCCGGTACGTAGAATTATGCTCCAAATTGCTGTTGAAAAACTGGTTGATGTACGGGGCCATTTGGACGGAGGACCCGTCATTAATTTTGACATATGCCGCCAACCGGTCCGGCCTATGTGCAATTTGCAAGAATGACTCCCAAACATGACCTTCCGGTAATTCGGAGCTTGGGTTGACTCGCACTGATGTTTCCGGTACTTCTTCAACCACCACCGAGACCTTTTTCTCCTCATCAACTTCCTTTTGTAGAGACCGCCCCTTTGGTTTCAAGAGGGTTGCTCCTTCCAAAAATAACTGAACGAATATACCAGTGGTACGTTGCGTTCCGATGCTGGGGTGTATGGCCAAAATGACTCCCGCTTCATTGATACACTGCTGCCACACGGCACCCGATTGGACGTTTTTCACTTTGCAATCACCCTTGTATGGGGTGGTTTTAGACGATCCCCTTCTCACCCTTCGCACCCAGTCCGTAGAATTATGCTCCAAATTGCTGTTGAGAAGCTGGTTCATGTAAGGGGCCATGTGGGCGGAGGACCCGTCATTTAGTTTGACACGTGCCGCCGACCGGTCCGGCCCAGGCGCGGAGGGGCGCTGCTCGAATCTTGTGGGGCCTGCAAAGCACAGCTGGTGCAGCCCTGGCGTGCGGGGCCGGGACTGCGCTGACACGCACTGCGGGGTCACGCCTGGGCGACCTATGGGGCGCCGCTGGGGCGTGGCTCAGCTGTGGCAGCTGGTGTGGGGGAGCGTGGTCACGGCAGTGCGGCGCGCATCCGCAATGCTGGCGGTCCGCACTGCCTGTATGAAGCGACAGAAGGGCGGCGCGGCCACATACCGCACGTGCGGGCCGCGCCGCCCGTGCGGGGGGGGTCCGGGGGTCATAGCAGTTGTCTAGAGGGCGGTGTGGGCTCGCACCGCAAACCTGCGGGCCACACCGCCTTCTCTACACATGGCCCAGTGCAAGGGGTTCGCGGGTCCCCACCTAGGGTTCTCGGGTCCCCACCCCGGGTTCTGGGCCCCCCACCCAGGGACCATCGGTCCCCCCATTCAAGTCCTGTGTGAGAGAGGCAGGGGGGACAGGGTGCGGGCGAGGCGCTAGAGGTGTGTAGGGGGAGGAGTACGACGCACACGATGCCATGCGGGCACTGGGGGTAGCCGGAAGGGGGCTAGGGGAAGGTGCAGGAGAGCGGGAGTAGGACTGGGACCCCCGCCGGCGGTAGGGGGCACCGTAGATGTCTTGCCGTCGCGGCGCGATGTCGGCTTGCGTGATGCACCTGTGAGGCGAAGAGGAGGGGAGGGGACAGCAGGGAGGGGCGGTGTGTGCAATTTGCAAAAATGACTCCCAAACATGACCTTCCGGGAATTCGGAGCTTGGGTTGACTCGCACTGATGTTTCCGGTACATCTTCAACCACCACCGAGACCTTTTTATCCTCATCAACTTCCTTTGGTAGAGACCGCCCCTTTGGTTTCAAGAGGGTTGCTCCTTCCAAAAATAACTGAACAAATATACAAATCGTACGTTGCGTTCCGATGCTGGGGTGTATGGCCAAAATGTTTCCCGCTTCATTGATACATTGCTGCCACACAACACCGCATTTGACGTTTTTCACTTTGCAATCGCCCTTGTATAGGGTGGTTTTGGACGATCCACTAGGTAGCGACTACAAGTCTGCTTCCATTCGGGATTATCCTTGGACAGTCCTGGGGCCAGTCATCAATTGCGCCATGTCAAAATTACGATGGTGCTCCATGCACCGGAATAAAGATTAGAGGTCCTCATTGGGCTGCGACCCTAGCAACGTGACGTAGAAACTGGCCTTGGATGTGTTCATTTGTATCCTCCATATCACGTATAGGGCGCCTTGAAAATTGTATTGCAGATGTACGTAGAAGGCACTAGTGATGAACTTGGTCCCAAACTTGTTGCACCTCAACATGAGAAGGAGTGCCGCCGTCCACAGGAATAGCACTGTCGACGTAAGAGAATTCTCCGCTCCAAAGTGGCCATGGCATAGACAATCAATAATGCAGCCTAGGACAATCAAGTCGCACTGGACGCGCGCCAAGACGTTTGGGGCATCTTAGGCAGGCTAGAGGGCACCACTGACACGTGTGACGCATCGCAAAAGTTGCCATGCACACTCAACATGTTGCTTATCCTTTGGATTGAACATGGACTGATTCGGAAGTTGTACCCCGGCGCCATTGTCGAGTACCCGCAGTGTATCCCCATTTATGGGGTGCCCAAGGTCCAGTACCATGCCATGCAACAGAACCAAGGTACGTACCCGCTTTAACAAATTTTGAGGGTCGCAGATGGTGCCTCCCCAAGGCGCCATGTCAAGGCCCACGCCTCTCACAAGTAGCCCCATTTTGAAGCCCAAGGGAATGGACAATTGTTGTGCGAGCAAATGCCGTGAATCTGCATCGGTAGCCACTCCCATAATACAACCACGGGCCATTAGTTTCTCGGTCCACGACTTGGTGCATGTATTGGTCCACATCTCCACCAAGTCACGCAACAACTCCTGCATGTGTGTGGCTGTGACCGTGTTGCATGACCCACATGCCAGCACAGGGTAGCCCGTGTAGTACACGGCATGGTGTGGAACCAACATCACAACTACGACAGCCACGTTGGCACAGTGAATAGTGCCCTTCTGGAGTTTGTTCCTCAATGTGATCACGTCACTCTCACATTTGACAACGACATTTCCTGCATGTTCATGGCAAAACCTGGGATCAGCTAGTAAATTCGGCATCCAACCAAGGTCCAACAGAGAGGTCCAGCACCTTTGCACATTGCCTTTAACGCAGTTGTTCAACATCTTATGTTGTACATCTTTCAATGATACTGTATCACCAACCAGTACGGTGTGCACCGCTGGATGACAAGCTTCGCATTGCTTACTTACGGGCATGGGCATCGTGGTGTAGTAAGTATTTGGGCAACCGGTAACAGCCTAGGATAGCAAGTACATACCGCATCGGCAAATAGGTGCACGTTCTCTAGCTTCTGGGAAAAAGATGTGATGAACAGCGTCTCGGATGTCGTGCAATTGCGCAAATTGTAGCCCTTGACGATGGGCTGTACCCTCAACGTCAATGTAAATGCAACCGACACAATACATCACCACCGTCGAGAGCCCATATGTCACGATGAAGAAGAAACGTGTTTCCCTTGATATCGTGAACAAATCTTGAAAGCCTGTGAAACGCAACCCATGCAACCCAGGTTGGCACACATCCCGCTTGTCCCCTCGTCATCCAAAGTGATGTGTGGTGCACCGTGATCCCCCGTGTCCCTACATCCTCAGGTTAGCACGGGGGGGTCTGCATGTGCTTCGCTCCACTTCATGAAGTATGCAGCACACCCTTTGAGGCTGCTGAACAACGTCAGGACTGTCGTTGCTGGCGGTGGCTATATCGACAAGTATGTAACCGCGGTGTCTTGAGCGCATGAGCAGCCGTGGCAACACAACAAGTGCGCAATGATTGTATTGTGTGGGTGCCCAAGTGCCGTAGGCGGCAACAAGGCACAAAAGCAACACACAAGACGATCGACTAGTTTGATCATCAAGAATGCGGAGGGTGGTGGCGTCGCGCTTGCAGATGATCCGATTGCATGCGTCGTCACCCAAACGGATAGGCAAATTTAGGGAGGCATGTTAAGACAGTAGAGCCGACGCTCTGATGTGAGAAGTAGCGGATGGAAGAAGAAACAAGGGAAAAGTGTTTGAGGCTCCGTCCTACGCCATAAACCGTGCCTAAACCCCCATGTCGCAAAGTTTCACCTTCCACTTGCTAACAGTTCATGTCCGGGGGGTCCATGAAACGAAGAGGGGCTGAATCCAAAATGGCCAGATGTTCCTAACCAACTCGAGGGTCTGCGCAACCAAAGCGTGGATTGCGAGTCCCTACACCAACTCAAGAAGCCACACGACAAAACGTGGATTGAGAGTCCCTAACCCCAACTCAAGGTGCCGCGGGCACAGAGCGCGGATGGAGAGTTCCTAACCACAACTCAAGGGCCCACACAACAAAGTGTGGATTGCAAGCCCCTAACCCCAACTCAAGGGGCCAGACAACAAAGTGTGAATTGCGAGTCCCTAACCCCAACTCAAGGGGCTAGGGAACAAAGCGTGGATTGCAAGCCCCTAACCAGAACTCAAGGGGCCACGCAACAAAGCGTGGATTGAGAGCCCCTAACGCAAACTTAAGGGGCAACGCAACACAGCGTAGATTGAGAGTCCCTAACCCAACCAAAAGGGGCCACGCAACAAAGCGTGGATTGAGAGTCCCTAACCCCAACGCAAGGGGCCACGCAACAAAGCGTGGATTGAGAGTCCCTAAGCCCAACTCAAGAGGCGACACAACAAAGCATGGATTGTGAATCCCTAACCCCAACTCAAGGGGCCACACAACAAGGTGTGGATTGTGTGTCCCTAACCCCAACTGAAGGGGCCACACAACAAAGCGTGGAGAGAGACTCCCTGACTCAAACTAAAGGGGCCACGCAACAAAGCGTGGATTGCGAGTCCCTAACCCTAACTCAAGGGGCAACACAACAAAGCGTGGATTGAGAGCCCCTATCCCGAACTCAAGGGGCCACACCACAAAGCGTGGATTGACACTCCCGAACCCCCAGTCAAGGGGCCACACAGTAAAGTGTGCATTCAGATATTAGCCCGGTTTCCTCAATGGCACCAGAAGGTTGGGACCCAAGAGAGGGCTAAAATACTCGGTCACCCCTGCATTCTCGGTGGTCCCCAACAAAGAGGACAAAATCAGCAGTCAAAACCTACACTAGGAGTCACAGTCAGAATTGCATGCCCCACCCCTGCCCTCTCGGGGGGCCCAAAAGTGGGCGGAAATGCTACATACCCGCTGCATTCTGGGGGTCCCCAAACAAACAGGGAAAAAATCAGAATCGGCTACCTCACCCTTGCCTTCTGCGGGGCTCACAAGTGGTCAAATTTGCTACATAGTGGTAGCGTGAGGTGGACTAAGCAAACCCCTTCCCCCAACAAAGGGGGGGTTTCGGTAATGTAAAAACCCTACTTTTTCCTGACATTTTGCCACATGAAAAAAGGGGCGGATTATGTGAAACCCCCATGCTATCGTTCTCCGCAAAAAGGCCCCCCTCCTGCGACATCCCTAGATGCTCTGGGGTCCTGGACGTGTCACGTCCGATGGCTGGGGCGATCACCAAGGCAAGAGTAGCGTGCTTGTAGCGCCAGTACAACGCCGCGTCAATGGCGCGGAGGTGTATCGGGCCGCAATCTTGACCATCTCACATGTGGTGGTGTTGCCACCACCAGCCGAGCGTGAGGTCATTCGCCCCCTCCCGTATCCGGGCGTGGAGGGTGCCCAGCAGGTAGTGGACCAGAGTCATCAGCCCGGGTGCCACCCCACGGAGGGCCCCTGTCATAAACTGTTCATCCAACGGGCCTGGCGGCCACCGACTCTTGTGAGTCACATACGCCCGGGAGAAAATCACTAGCCAATGCCCAACAACTCCCTCCGGGGAAGTCCACACTTCTTCCTGTTGAATCTCCGGTGTGGGTACGTAGGCGGTGGTGGTTTCTCCCCTCTGCCCGGCTACCAACGCCTCGTCCCGGCGTCACCATGCGTTCACTCCCCACCGCTCCGGGGCCCTAGTGCCATCGCACCTCATCCCTCAGCCCCAAGGGGCCCAGTGCTTCTCGTCTGGCGGACCCCCAACTCACTGCTCACGAGAATATTGGTCGTGCTACTATGTCATTTGTCCTCAACGCGATCATTGGGCGCGCATCCCCCGGGTACATTTCGGTCTCACGGCCACGACCTGACTACGCCCCCTATATTATATATTACAACCCCTCACAGGCCGTTGTAGCCCACAATCACGGCGCACTCTCCTACTGATGTACTTATCTTCGAAGCCCCTTCCGATGCGGGCGGTCCACTTTGGTTTCATCCTCAGCGGCTTCTCTCCGGCCGCCCTCGCACATCAAGCCTCCGGCGCACTTCCCTTTGCCGCCGACCCCAACTATACTTGTCCGCAAAAAATGCCTCACAAAACGACTCACATGCCTGCTTCGCACCTCGCTCATAGTTGAGTGTCCCCTAGACCGAAGCCCCCTTCTCTCCTGCACCGTCTTCTTTTCTGGGCATATCCTTCGACCGCAAAATGCCCCGTTCGCCTCTCCCATGCAGACTCGTAGCACAACGCATGACACTCACATTGCCTGAATTCGCTGAACATTACTGGTGTATGCCGGCCCTACATTGGATGCCGCATCACGAACGCAAAGGTTGAGGTGGGGCTCAACCCCGTGAAACCTGTTGGGCCTCCGTTGTGCCCATCTGTTGAACCAACACCATATATACTGACCGCGCAGCCAAGGGACTTCGAAACGGTTCAGTGGGACTGCACGTTGAGGCATCGAAAGACCTCGAAACCCGAGGACGCACAAAAAAATATATAACAAAAATCAGACCGTTAGGGCGGTCTTCCCATGCAATGCTCGCACGTTAGTGCTGCAGGGGCTCTTCAGGCGTCAATGGGGCCCCGCCCCAGGGAGCTAGGGGCACTCGGCTTCCTGCCCACGCCGCCCCCGAGAGGTGCCCACCCTACGGGGAGGGCACCTGATGTCCAACAATTGCGCTCGGCACCGGCACTTGGGGGCTGCATCCCCGGTGCCACGGCAGTGCCGTCGGGCGGCCTGCCTTTGGATGTCGTCCTCGATCTCTAGGTGGATCCCGTCCTTGCTAATGACCCCATTCGTACTCCCGGTCATAGTCCTGGTCACAATATCCTTGTTCACAGCGCATTTACCATGCTGCGCTGCCATCACGATCTCGCCCACGAACCCCGTCTCGGTTCCTTCTCCGTGTCCACGAGTGTTGACTTGGGCTTCTCGAACGCCCTAATCGAGGGGACCGCGACAATGACGTCGAGCGCCTCCTTCATTTTGAAGACCAGCTATGTTCCCGTGACCGGTACCTCTCCTCCTCCATCTTCGCAACGAGAATCCCCATCAATTCCGACGGCTAGCCATACTGCGACACATACCACTCATCATTGGCCGTGGTCGCCTCGCAAAGCACCAGCATACGTCCTCGGTCAACACACTTGCAACGGTGGTCCTTCCGGGTGTAGTACTTCACCAGCTTGCACTGGGACCATGGGTGAGTGGATGCACATCCACAAGATTGAATACCGTGGCCGTAGCCCTTGTCTTTGCCCTTGCCTTCACCCCCCCGCTCTGCGGACCCTCTTGCCTCCTTCGCGCATCCCCTCCAACGGCAAGGCACTTCATCATGGTCCATGGGCTCCTCCGACTCTGCACGAACTGACCAACCCCTTATGAGGATACCCTGGCGGAGTGCATCCGCTACCTTGCTAGAACATTGCAGGCAGATCCTCCCCCGGGCCTTGTCGTCCATGGGGTCGAACTCCGTCCCAAAGTAGGCCTCCAAGGTGGCGTTGGCTGCCGCTGCACGACTGTGTTTGGCCATGTCCAAGAAGACATGTTCCGGTAAGTTCGAGTCTCCTATGTTTACCAACTTGCGGCCATTGATTGCGGTCTTCCCTCCGAATATCCGTGTCGTTCACTACCTTGTCGGCGTCCTCGATGGCGCTGCGCAGGCGGCACCGCACTCCCACTACCAAAGCATCCTTCTCGGCCACAGATACGACGTGTTGTGTCCATTCATCTCCGAGGGCCAACAATGCCAATAGCTCTCGTGGGGCCTCATGATCGCGTTCCAGGACCTTGGGCACATTTGTACGTGCCGGCCCCACTGGGTTGACATACTCGCGGACCATCTCGTTTACCAGGCGCTGCGAGGGCGGCGTCCCACCCAGAGCCGCACCGGGCGGAGGGTGCCTATGCAGCGCGACCTCCGCTGGACGCCGGTCCCTTCTACCACGAGGATCGTGGGGCACTCCTTGCTAGGCTGGTCGAAATAGCCGCCTGGCCACCTCCAGGTCTACATCCGGCTGATCGACTTGGTGCACCATTTTGAAATCGCCCCGGTCCCAGCGGAGGGCCGGATTGCATATAGACCTCTTTCCCGTGTGGAGGGCTTCTACCCATGCCACGTAGCTCGCTACCGCCAGCAATTTCACGTGGAGGTTCCGCACTCATACCCCCCGTCGGCGGCAAGGTCTTCACACCCCTAAGGACCGGGTCGCCTTCTACCCATGTTGGCGCCTTGAACTTCTTTTTGAACGGTGCCGATGGGATCGTTCTTGCCAGTGCCTCGTGCACCGATGCCCTTCCGCTCCCGTCTTATAGCATGTGGGCGATCAACGCGTCCCGCGCCCGCCTCCACATACCCTACACCAGACTGTCCAGCTCCGGGAGGTTCCGCAAAGTGGCCGCTTGATCCTTTCGAATGTCTTTGCAGACACGCGCCAACAAGAGAACTTGGTCTTGCAGAATGAATGATCTCAAAACTCGTCACGACGTTGCACTCGTTGCTAGGGTGACGTTCGCCACCGCACCAAAGTCATGCTACTGCGCCCCCGTGGTGTCCGTCAAGTCACTCGCCCGCTAGGTTCCCCGGACTCCTGTCTCAACGGCTCACGAATGGGGCACGTGACACCCCCGAACTATGCGCCCGAGAATATTGGGCGCGGAGAAGGTGAATGAGACACGGCATGTCTGCCTTCAGTTGGGCGCCGCCTTGCGTTTGGTGACAGCAAGACTGTCGGTCAAATTCTTGCAATAAGTGGGACGAAACATCGGTGGGCAGCAAGTGAGGCGGCCGAATGGACCGTTATGTGCCATGATTGGTGGGAGGCCCGTGCTAAAATGCGCAATGCAGTCTAGCAGAAGGGCCCCTTGTGTGCGAGAAAAAAACTACGTGTTTTCCGGAATCAGCGCACCATGGGGGCAAAGCACGTTGCGTTGGGGTGGAGCATAACCCCCTGGGCGCACATGTGGATTGACCACATGCATGCTTATCTAGCAAAGTTGGTGCAGTGGGTAGGTTTCGTTGCTGTCGTGTAGAGGGAAGCCATGTACGGCTCATTAGGAGGCTGAGAAAATTTTGGATGGTAAGGTTGTTGAACGACACATTGGGTCCCCAATGTGTCGTGCACACATGAAATGATCTGCAAACGTAAAGGTGGGACCCCTTGAGTAACCCGTTGTCGAAAGAAAATGGCTGGAAGAGGCGTTCTAGGGATTAGACACGGGCTGGACAACAACGGAGGGGTAGGGTTGCAATAGTGGAAATGGTTTTGCGGCGGCCAATACGGCAAAAGGCGCCAAAGCGTTGAAAACATGTGACCTCTCAAGCGATGCGTAGAAAATGAGCTTAAATGGAGCGTTCGGTGAAGCTTCCCAAATTCTATTGCCTTCGGCAAGTCCACCTCCGAGCGAATCTGCCCCAAGCAACAAACACCCAAAACGGGCCCAAAATTACATAAATACGAGCTGAAACATAGTTTACATACGCTCGATGGTCATTTTGGGTGATCACAATAGCAAAAAAATAAGCTCTGAAAATTGCCACTTTTGAGTTGTAGAGGCTGAATAACTGCATAAGCACATTGTGTACCAATCCCGCTGGACCCCCCCCCGCACCCAATCGGAAATGGATTGAAAAAAAAACTTGAATACGCGCTGAAACATGCTGTACATACCTTCGATGGTCATTTTAGGTGATCAGGGTATCAACAAAATAAGCTTCGGAAATTTCCATTTTTGAGCTGTCCTCGGTGAAAAACCGCATAAGCAGGTTGTGTCCCATTCCCTTGGGAGACCCCGACTCCCTGCACACCAAATGTCCAAATAGAGTGAAAACCGCATCAATACGGCGCCAAACATGCTTTACATACCTTGGATGGTATGTTGCGTGGTAAAAACGTCAAAAGAAAAGCTTCGGAGAACTTCGATTTTTGAGCTGCCCACGGTGAAAATCTGCATAAGTAGGTTGTGGACCAAGCCGTAACCCGTAGGGAGCCCCCCCCCCCCCCCCAAGCACCCAATACCCAAATAAGGTGATACACACATAAATGCGGCCTAAAAACGCTTTACATACATTGCATGCTCATTTTGTGTGGTCATAATGTCAAAAATACGTTTCGAAAACTTCAATTTTCGACCTGCCGATGGTGAAAACTGCATAGGAAGACCGTGTACCAATCCCTAGGGAGGACCGCCCCCACACACCGAATCCCCAAATAGGGTGAAAAGCACATAAATACGGCCTACAACATGCTTTAGAATACCTTGGATGCTCATGTTGCGTCGTCACAATATCAAAAATAATGTTTTCAGGAACTTTCATGTTTGAGCTTCGCAGGGGTGAAAAACAGAATGAGCAAGGTATGCACCGGCCCATTCACTGATGTAAGCCATTATTGGTGGAAACAATCATTTTGGGTGTTTGGCGCGGGTTCTGACCTGCCCTAGGCAAGGGTAGAAATGTAATGTTATTGTCGCTTTTTACTCTCGCATCTGCAAAGCCACCAAATCACAAACCTGCATTATGGAAGCGATGCACAGGCACTGCACCAAATCTTGGAAGTCACATTTTATGATCAAAGTGCGCTAGCAGTTCCGGTGTAGAAGCGTAAATAATAAAATCAACTCTCTAACATAATACGCTATTCACACAGCGCAACTAGTTTTCTATTTTCTACATCGTGCCTTACATCCTACATGTGCACTCGCGATTGCGTGCGCGTGACAGTCACATTAGAGTCTTCTGCTAAGTTCAGACATACCTCTGAAAATCAGTGGCATGCCTGGACTAATAACAATTGAATGGGACTGCCCTGCCCATCCAAGCGCCTAAAAAAAAGACATTCGAAAAGTGGAAAAATATAGAAATATATCCCGGGCGGGGCTTTTCATGCAGCCTGGGGTCCCATCCAGTGTGGTGATGGCTTCTCGGGGCTAACATCCATTCCCCATCTGCCCTCCCTTATTTCTAACTACATCGCAGGTCACATTCCTACTCCCACTTCAAGCTGACTACCCCACTCGGGGTTGTGACCATCACCGGCGAGTGCTCGCAGTCCCCTCATACAACTGCTCTATTTACTTGCACACTATACTGCACACAGTGCCCTATCAGCGTGTGCTTACTAGGCCAACAATAAACCAAGGTACTATACACAAAGGTCTCCGCAAGCTTGCGAAAGTATTTCACAGTTTTTGCAGCCTTGCAGAAAACAAAAATATAAATATGTTTCTCCCAGTGCGCTAAACCTGCATTAGAAAACTAAATTTGAAAACCCATGCAAAAGCACCTTTAGAGGAAAACCTTGCACTGCTTTAAAAAAAAAAACTCAAACACAAGGCACAAAGTGACACAACTCACTACAACATAATCAACGTGACGAAACCCCATCTCGGTTCGCACCCTCATGTGGCGTGCACCTACTGTACACTGTGCGCCGATGCAGACGCACCATCAAAGGCAACGCCATCCACCAGCGCTCATTGAGCAGTTTGTATGCGTGCTGTCAGCATGTAAGCGTTTGGTTTTATTGGTAACATGGTTGAAACATTATTACCTGAAGTCAAAACAAGGAAGACCCCGAAACAAATGCCCATGGTTGCGGACAGCCATTCTTGGCACGCCTCCTGCCCAAACAACGGGCGGACCAACACATTGCTTGCGAGGGCCGCTGCCCAAGGTGAACTGCATGGCGCGCGGTTCGCAAAGAGATGGTCAAAGTCAGGCAAAACGCCACTTGCCGGGACGAAAGCCAACACATTGACAGCCAGGATTCATGCAATGCCACGCACCGTCACAAAAGCAACCAGCGAAATATCACACACGGTACCCAGAACACGCGCGCTGGTTGGCAACCTGTGCGCCGTGCTAAAACAAATCCAAGTATCAAAGAGCAAGGGGACCAGAATCAAAATCACGAGTCCCTCTCTGCCAATCTACAAGACGGGGGCCCCTGAAGGGCCCTCCAGCGTATGACAAAACGCAAATAAGGCAAGCCCTGGCGAGCACTAGAAGGCCCAGCCTGAACCAGCAGAAACCTAAGGACACACAATCGCTAAGCTCCACGTCAAATAGACCGAGGCAAACTACCACGACGCACCGCCGCAAAAAAATTCAACTCAAATCAAAAGAGGAAAAAAAAAAAACAAAACAAAACCAAACCAAACCGACGCAACTTGGAGTGCTTCTTGAGGGCACTCTCTACCTGCTGATGGCGGCGCTGTTTGGGACAGCAGCGATCCTTACCTCCTTCGCATAGCAATCTCCCACACGGCGCCAATCTCTAGGCTCCTCGGCAAGCACTTTGCTGTGCGGCGGCGCTTCAGTTGCGTTGCAAAAGGCTCTCCTCCACGGAGCTCTCTACTCCACACTATGCTTGTCCTCCCCGCCTTCGTGTTTTTGGCACCGCTTGCCTCCTGAGCGGTGATCAGCCGCGTTGTTCAATGCGCTACTAGTTCTTGCTGGGGTGCTCTGTAGCGCTGTTGTGCCCAGCGCTCTTCTTCAACCCTCCTTCGGCATGTCCTTGTCTCCGTCTCTGGCACTGCTGTCGTAGGCTTCTGCTACGGTGCTCTGCGTCAAGCTCCCGCTGCGACGTCTTGTTGTACACTGTCACAGTGACGCCATTCTACAAAGTCCTGCTGCGGCGCCTGCCTTCAAGCTTCTGCATCGGCGCCCTTCTGCAAGCTCCAACGGGAGTGCGCGTCTGCAAACCCCTGAGGCTGCGCCGTATTGCAAGCTCCTGCACCCACGCCTGTCTCCAACGTCCTCCCTGCACCTCGGGAAACTTCTTGTAATTTTTTTGGCGACCTTCTTCGCTCTCCTTCAGTCTGTCCGCGATCTCCATCATTCTTCTGTCTCCTTCGGTAGACCCTTTTTTTCGGTACCGCATTGCCTAGCATGAAATGTTATTGTTCCTTTTTACTCTCGTATTCATTCTTTTTCCAACGGAGCCACCGAATCACAAACCTGCATTATGAAAGCAATGCACACGAACTGCACCAAATCTTGGAAGTGACATCTTATGAAAAACGTACGCTAGCAGTTCCTGTGCAGAAACGTGAAGAATACAATCAACTCTCTAACATTATAAACTATTCACACAGCGCAACTCTCGTTTTTTTTATCTACATTGTGTCTTACATCCTACATCTGCACTCGCGATTCCGTGCATGTGACCGTCACATTACAAGAAAGTACAAAAGACGTTCTTCTGTATCCTAACATATTATGTCACAACATCCCCGGTCACACCCCTGAAGTGGGTACCATGGGGTCACCGATGTCGTCAAAACCGCTAACATAGCAAAAATTGCTGAAAAGTGCATAATAAGCATGAGCGCTCGTCCCGCTCCGCCCCATACAAAACCCATGGAGTCGGGACCCGGAAACACTTTTTGGGCTCAAAATCCAAAATCAGCAAAAGATTCACGATTTGCGATCCAAAAAGGGGGGGGTTCATTTTTGGGATCCCCCCCCCCTACCCCATCACCCCTGCCCACCTCTTGCCAAACATCAAAAAAATTGGTTTCCATTTGGGGGGCGTCTCGGGGTCGGGACCAAAATCTCATGGGGGGGGGGGGTGTTTACTGGCCAAAGTAATGATTTTACAAGCATTAAACTAACAATTGGACCCCTTGGTGTAGGGTACTCGAATAGGCCCGAAAAGGCCCAAAATGGGGGGGGTATGTGGCGTTTTCCCCTATATATGCCTGCCTGACTTTGATCTAACAACCTCTGCGAGGCGATTTTCATTGAGCTTTCAATGAGCTTTCAGTGAGGTTGCCATGAGCTTGCAGTGAATCTTCGGTGTGAAGGTGAACTTAAGGCTTAGTGGAAATGAAGCCAAAGGCCTGGTGAACAATTCGCGTTTTCCGAAATACTGGACCCTTTGTCAAGGTACGACACAGTAGGAATTTTGGTCAACCTGGCAGCATCAAAAAACCTACTGTTGGCAATCCGTACACACACATACACAGATAGACACACGGACAATGATAAAGGCACCCCCGCACACCGATTCCCTTCCACACACATCCCTCCCTACTCCCTTCTGTGTCACCCCACCTTGCCCACGATGTCACTGTTTGGGAGGGTATGCCCTTTTTTTGTGGGTTGTGGCACGTTTTTGCGAGTTCTTTGTGTGTTGTTCGTCACTACCAGTTACTTCGCATCCTCTCCTGCAGCCCCCGTGCCCCTCCTCAAAGCTGTAGTATGAGGGGCTATGGCCTGCTGGGCTGACGTGTATGGGGTTGTGGTGTGTGGGGTTGTGGTCTGTAGGTCTGTGGTGGATTGGGTTGTGGTGTGTGTTGTGCTGGTGGTTTGGGGCTATGGTGTGTGAATCTATGGTCTTCTGGGCCTTAAATTGTGAAGCTATGTTGTGTGGTTTGGCGGTGTAATAGGCCATTTTGTGTGGGGTCGTGGTTTCCGGTGATATGTTGTGTGGAGATGTTGTATTCGGGGGTGTGTTGTGTAGGGACACTGCGGCACATTGTGCACAAATTTTTATTGGTGAACCCCCCCCCTCCACACAAACACAATTTGCCCCTGCCCCAGGGCTTGCCGAATCGTGAGGCACAATCTTTATGCCTACCCCCTGTTACATTCCGCTATTGGTTGCGGAAGTTTTGTTTAGATGATTTTTTTGAGCGGTCCTATTGGTTTTCATACTTAATATTAACGATGGTGTCCATTAACCCTCAATATGTTATTGCACTTTTCGCCTATAAATATTAAGATCCAAAAATTCATTTATAGATACACAAATTAACTTGCCTTTTCGTTTCTCCACATCGCGCGGGTGGAGCCATTTTGCCCCCCCCCCCCCCCCGGGGAAGCAACAAGGAGTGGGGTACGGGGGGCACACCACTACATACCACAGGCCAACACCCCCTAGGCCCACATTCCACCGCCCCACATACCAGGGCCCCACACACCACATCCCCAGACCAAACAACGTGACACACGAAAGCCCCCGACAACACAACCCAAAAAACCACAGCCCCACACACCAAATGTCGATAGACCACAGCCCCACATATTGACTCCACTGCTCCAGCACTGATTTCGAGGTCCTTGGTCGGAGGCAATAGAATATTGAGTGGGTGGTTCCAAAATGGGTGATAAAATTTATCTGCACCAAAAATCCCCATTTCAACCTGTATGTTTACCAAGGGTCCTAAGGCACCAATCTTTTTTGTGTCTTTCGGTGAGTGGTGGTTTGGCAGTTTGTTTCACATGGTGACCTTGGTGGCCTGCATTTAACAATAGAAGAAGGGAGCCAAAGTTGTGGAACAAGGGGGAGGGTGTGTGATTGAGGTTTTGTGTGCATTCATGTGTGCTCCGCTTTCTTTATGTACTTTCACCAATATGGCCTGTTGTATTGATCTTTGGTCTCACAACGGTGTTTTGTGTGTCAGAAAGCCGTTTGTCGCCTAGAACAAGTGAATTCATGGTGTGGAACGATCGGTTCTGATGTGGAACAGGGTGCACTCTAAGAAACGGCATAGCATGGTGCTCGGCACACAGAATGCATATGTGTTGTTTGCTTTCAACGGAGTTGTACCTCCTCCACAATACGGGATTGACCCAGTGACCAATGGAGTTCATTCCTACCGTTGTTCCTTACCATGACGGTTTGCGGTGAACGTGGTTGGTGAGTACTTTTCTGGCTGAATCGGTGTGTGAAATCATTTAAACCCGTACAAACAATGACCAAGAATCGTCGGAAAGCCAATAGATTAGTGTGATTTTTGGGGACTGGTGGTTTCGCCATTTTTCTTCAAATGGTGACCTTGGTCGCCAGCATTTAACAATAGGAGAAGGGACACAAGGAAGACAACCGCCGTGGTACAAGGGGTGCGCTATGTGATTGTAGTTGCGTGTTCATTTATCTGTGCAATACTTTCTTGATATTGTATCAAGATCATGGCCTGTAACGCAAATTTTTCGCCTTACTGCGGCGTGTTATATGTGAGAAAGCTGTTCTTCGCCCAGAAAGGGTAGATTTATGGTGTGGAATGATCACTTTTGTTGTGGAAGAGGGTGCACTCTGAGAAACAGCACAACATGGTGCTCGGCACACAAAATGCATATGTATCGTTTGCTTTCAACGGAGCTGTGCCTGCTCCATGGCACATAATTGGCCAGTGACCAATGGAATACATTCCTACGGTTGTTTCTTACCAATAGTCTTTGCGGTGTACGTGGAAGGTGAAAGGTTTTTTTGCTGAACTAGTGTCTGAAATCATCTAAACCCGTCGAACAATGAACAACAATCATCCAAAAGCTAGCAAGCAGCATCAAGGAAGAAAGTAATAATGTTTAGGGAAAAAGCAACATGCAGCCGGTAACCCTTGTTACATTGTTTCTTACAATATTTTCAATTTTTTTGGTGTTTGTATGGTTCTCATATTTTGATAGTTTTTTTGCAACTTTTTTTTATTTTTTTGCAGCTGTCGAAATGGCTCACGACTTTGGCGCTTGTGCCTGAGGAGGTGTGATCTACAACCCCGCCCCTCCCCCCCTCAGGGTACTTGGTTGACTTCGCTCTATAGTGGTCTGTAGTTCGCCTCTAGCTAGCGTGCCTAGGGTCCGCCACAGATTCACAACCACTTGCACGCTCCTTTGAACATTGCTATGAATGTTATTAGCTCATGACATGACATTTGATCGCCTTGTATCAGCCATAGGCAACATGCATGCGGTGCTTAGGTAGTTCAGCGGCGCCGATCTGTAATGTAGGATGCAAAAATTTTGGGTGACAAAGTATGCTCGAGGCAAGAATAACAGTGACCGTTAAACCTAGAAGGAATGGTGTGTCATGGATGTCATCGGAACGGACGAACATGGTTGCATATGCATAGCAAGTTGTGCACGTATGGTATGATGTGTGACATACTTGTGGCCCAGTAGCAACAAGTGAAGAAACGTCATGTCGCCATTCGGAAGCCGGCAAGATCATTTTCTGGTGAGGGTGCATCCCAATAGGGCAAACCCCTCCCCCAACTAGGGGGTACCCATTGGTGTGACGCCCTTCCCCAATGTGGGCCACTTGGTAAGTGAGGTATAACGTTTCAAATCCGCGTGTGATGTCCGTGTGGTGGGCCTAGCCCTCGGATCCCAATAACGGGGGGGGGAGGCTTGGGAAACAGGCTTGTAGCCCCCCCAACCTTGCCCGAAGTTGCAATGGACACCGGTTCTGGGGATCATGTGTGAAAATTTTTGTACAAGGGCGGCTTTAGCACCCATGTCTTCCCCTATCTCAGCGGATGATTCAAGTTGCATGGTGCCGCATCATTGCTTATTTGCCGCACCACCAGCACAAAAGAGTTGGTGATGTACAGGGAGATGTCAAAATTGAACGTCAATCCTTGCCCTATTGGGGGTTAGCTTGGGGCCAATAAGCACCACCAGCCAACTTGGTGTTGGCGATCGCCTTGTCGTTTTGCTTTGCTATTGGCTCCATGGGACAAAGGACGTTCCCTTCATCGTGAATAGGGTGTACACAAGTACATTTGATGCACTTGTGGGCCCGCTCTAACTTGGGACAACACCGTCGAAGCTTGAAAGTCACTAAAATGGTTGCATGTGAAGCTAGCTAGGGAATGTGTCACTTGTGCATGTGCAAGGGAGAAGGGTCATGGCAGAAAATGTGTGACATGTGTGTGATTTCTTGAGAAGAGGGCATGGGGGAGAATGTGTGACGGTTGTTCTTCCGGTGGACTGCTTGTTGAAGAGGGGGCACTTACCGATGAGATGGACAATGTGATAGTTGATCATAGTTCGCGGACATGAAATCGTCTACGAGGGACATATGTGGCCACCATTCTTCCGCTAAGGTTGAATGCCCCCGCACAAAATTGGTTTTGTAGCATCATCGACCCATGCAGCTCATCCCGAAACTGGTTGTGCCGCGCAGGAGAGGGTTAATGTTGTGTAAGGCGGTTGCGGTTGGTAGATGTCGTACAAAGTGTGTGGGCACCCTTGCTGAGATGGTGGTACAGCATGGTTATGTGTGTGTGTGTTAGACCTCAACGGCCGTATTGTACAACTTTTTGTAAAGAAAATCATTTTTTTTGCACCTTCGGCTCTCAAAGGGACCAATGTCTTAGGTTCCGGATTGCTTGTGAGTCACACCTACCAATGGGGGGCTTCGGTGGTTCATCTGTTGAAGGTCCATGCGACACGCAAACGTGAGTTCCTTATTCCCGGGTTTGAATTTGTTGCCTACCCCACAACATGGAGGCTACCAGGCAGCATGCTTTTTCATAGCAGCGAGGACCTAGTCAATCACGGGGGGGGGGCGACCTCTCGGTCCTGGACACCCCCCCAACTAACTGTCGGCCGAAGGCCCCTAGGGGGGGGGGGGGTTGGAGGGGAGGGGTTCAGGGAGGGGCGTCGGGGAGGGCTGTTCCCGCGGTTCCCGGGGTTCCCGGGGGGGGGGGGGGTCGGGCACCTCCGAACAGTTGGGTATGCAGCCCAGGTGTGATCCGACAGTTCGCACGGCCCCTTCCCACAATAGAGGGTAGGGTATCATCGGCTTGGGTATTCCCAGCCACACTGGGAACCTCAGGGGGGTGGGCTCCTGAGGCGGCCATGGGTTTAGAGTTACACCATGCCACAAGACATACATACATACATACAAATATATATGGGCGTTTTCGTGGGGGGGGGGGGGGGTATTTCTGGGGTTTTGACGCAAAGTGGGAGGTTTTTCGACCGCTTTCGGAATTTCGGCCCGAAGCCGGTATGGACTTTGCCCAAAAGTTGGTCCCCCCCTTTTTCGGACATGGAGAATTCAAAAAACAAGGTTTCGTGGCCCAACAAAACGGTGCTGGGGCTATCGGAGGTCCCAAACACGGGCGATTTTCAGGAAATTTGCTGCTAGTGGTCTAGCATACGTACAGGGTTTTCACCGTTCTTGGCCCGGTGCTCAAACATATCGTCACTATGGCAAATTTTAGTGGACTTGTAAACTATGCAAAATTCCATACCGAATCCACTGGTGCGGGTCCCACCCTTCAGCTCCACGATATTGTAGAGAAAATCACCAAAAACTGTTGGCAGTGTAGCTTGGAAAAGTCAAGCTACCCAGAGCATATTGACGCAACGTAGGCTTGCACAGAGTTTTTGGTAAATTTCTCCGACATATCATTGAGTTGAAGGGTGGGACCTTCACCAGTAGATTCGGCTTAAAAAACCGCATCATTGATTATGGCACTTGAATTTGCCATATTAACGACATGTTGGAGCACCGGGCCAAGCACCGTGAAACCCTGTATACAAACCACACCGGACTGGACCGGCTTATTGGAGCAGGCACCAGAACGCCCAAAAGTTCGGCCCGGATCTCAAAATTATGGCCACCTACCCCCCCCCCCAAACCCACACCTTTCCGAAACGGCCATTTCTTGGAGATTTCAAAAAGGTATAACATACCTCCCCCTACGGAGCGACATTTTTCAGAAAAACGGCGAGAACTAAAAACTCTCCCACTTTGCGTCGGAATGACCCCCCCCCCCGTTGAAAACGCCCATATATTTATAGATGTCGATATATATAGATATATATATATATATATATATATATATATATATATATATATATATATATATATATATATATATATATATATATATATATATATATATATATATATATATATATATATATATATATATATATATATTTATATATATATATATATATATATGTATATATAGTAATATATATATATATATATATATA
Organism: Eutreptiella sp. 'Long Island Sound 2002'; assembly: GCA_964036045.1. Taxonomy (NCBI): domain Eukaryota; phylum Euglenozoa; class Euglenophyceae; order Eutreptiales; family Eutreptiaceae; genus Eutreptiella; species Eutreptiella sp. 'Long Island Sound 2002'. The sequence goes on along the minus strand of OZ038379.1, from coordinate 91,811,029 downwards.
TATATTACTACACCCCTCTCCCCTTAAATCTAGCTAACAAGCAAGCAAGCAACAACAACAACAACACGTCTCCTTGCCGTTTTGGCCATTGCTCCGTCCCAACGCTTCGGATCATTTGCCCATGTAGCCATCTTGGAGCCTAGGTGGTGCCCTTGCCAAATCCAAGTTTTGAGCCAAAAACTCACCGGTGGCGGCCCTGGGCGGTGGCGCCAAGTCGGGGGGTGCCCTCCCAAGTCTGCGTTGTTTTGGGCCAAAAACAGTCATTTTTCGCCCAAAACAGCCCTAGTAAGGGTTCAAAACAGCCAAACAAAGGCAAACGGCTCCTACACTCCACATGCGGCTTGACTTTCTCGTGACCAAGGGACCTTTGGTGCCCTCCAACTCCACGATATTTCCGAGAAACGGCCCAAAAAGGCGCCAAAAAGCCCCAAAAACTGCGCAATGTGCACCAGCACCCCTAAACCAAGAACGGGCCGTATCTTGGGCTACGTGGCTCCAAAACGAATTCCGAGGGCACCTAGTCCACTCGCAACCCCCCACTTTTTATGGTTTTCAAGCCTCAGAATCGCCCAACGAGACACGTAGACCCCCGTACCAGTGGTCACTTGGTGCAGCCGGAGGGCGGGCTAGCCCACGCACAGTGGGGGCCAACGGTGGGTCCACCACGGTCCCCGGGGCGAAAAAAATGATTTTTTCCAAACTTGTTCCTAGACCACTTGGGATGCTCAAACAACTGTTTTTAGGCCGTTTCCAGCCTGTGGTGGCGCGGCTTGGGCCATGGAAAATCCCAAAATGCCTTGAAAATGGGCCGTTTTGGGACCAACAATGGGTCAAAAATGGGTCAAAAACTCGTTTTTGTAAAAGTGATCCCGGACCATTTGGGATGCCCAAACAACTAGTTTTAGCCCATTTTGAGCCCGTGGCGACGGGTTTGGGCCCATGGAACATCCCGAAATGCCTTGGAAATGGTCCATTTTGGGACCAAAAATGGGTCAAAAATGGGTCAAAAACGCCTTTTTCCAAAAGTGATCCCGGACCATTTGAGATTCTCAAACAAGTGTTTTTAGCCCATTCTGAGCCCGTTTTGACCGAGTTTAGCCCCTTCCACCACATGTATGCACCACTTTGTGCCCTTTGCACGTACCTTAGAGCCGTGTGGTGGAGCCACCTAGAGTTGGGAAAGGGGTGTAGATTGGAGGATATATATATATATATATATATATATATATATATATATACATATATATATATATATATATGTATATATATACACACACACACATATATATATATACATATATATATATATATATATATATATATATATATATATATATATATATATATATATATATATATATATATATATATATATATATATATATATATATATATATATATATATATATATATATATATATATATATATATATATATATATATATATATATATATATATGTATATATATATATATATATATGTATATATATATATATATATATATATATATATATATATATATATATATATATATATATATATATATATATATGGCCAATACGCGCATTCCCCCCCCCCCCCACCCTGGGCCAACCGGTGCACTATGGGGCAAGGTTAGGTACCCCCCCCCCTATTTTGGGGTCGGGAAACACAAAAAAACATGTTTTAGAAGTGAATTGGATGGTTATTAGTGGGTATTTGCCCCTATAAAGGTCTAAAATGGCTAAAATTATGGTATGACATCACTGCCGGTAGGATCCTAACCAGAGTACTAAACATAGGTACAATTGTGGTCCAAACCACTAATACTAGCACCAAATCCCACCAATAATAGTATCATAGGACATGAAAATGGACAGGGGAGTGTTAAAAATGCTGAATTACCATGTCATTGGGTGTATATAGGGGTGGTGTGGGTTATTTTTAGGATTTAGTGGTTATTTTTAGTACTTTGGTTAGGATGCAACCAGCAGTGATGTCATACCCTATTTTTAGCCCAAAAACCCTGTCTACAGCCCTCCCACTGTCCCAACCGAGCCCGAAACCTATTTTTTTGTGTTTCCCGACCTCAAAATAGGGGGGGGGTCCCTAGTCCTGCCCCAAGTCGCACACTAGGGTCCAGGGTTGGGGGGGGGGGAAATGCGCGTATTGGCCATATATATATATATATATACATATATATATATATATATACATATATATATTACTATATATATATATATATATATATATATATATATATATATATCTGACCTAAAACTGTTTGCCATCCTCAGGCCTTTACGCAATCTCAAATGTCTGTTCGGGAATTCAGGTCTGATTTCCTTATCCAGCCGGCAGCAAGTTTGATTGGCGCGCGCTCTTTGGACAGCGTGGATGGATTCGGGATTGGATCAGGACTTTGTTTTAATTATCAATAATTTCAGCACACATCGATGGAATAATTATTATTTTATGAGCATTTTTCAATAGACAAATTTCAGCACGGTCCTTATGTTTGAATGTACCATACTCATGTTTTCTCTTGCTCACTTTGTAGCCGATGAGGGGCCTATAAGCCCGAAACGCGTACAAGTTCAAGGGACACCAACAATTGTGGGTTCATTGTCACGAGCGTGCCTGTGTTGACTACTATTGAGGTCGAGATTTTGAAAAGATTTGGTGATTTCATAAAATCAATCAAACGGCGTCTAGTGGTCAAGCAAGGGTTGAAACCATCAAGGCTTTTGTCAAAAGGAGTATATATATATATGTATATATATATATATATATATATATATATATATATATACGCTTCGTGAGTCAGAGATAAGAATGTGCCAAGCTGTAACACTGCAAGAGTACATCTTACCCGGATTTTGTGGACCATCTGCAACAGTGAGCAATCGTCAATAACCTTGAGCCTTCGTTGGTTTTATATATATATATATATATATATATATATATATATATATCTATATATATGTATATAGATATATGTATATATATATATATATACATATATGGCAAATACGCAATTTCCGCCCCCCACCCTGGACCCTAGTGTGCGACGTGGGGCAGGACTAGGGACCCCTCCCCCCTATTTTGAGGTCGGGAAACACAAAAAAATGGGTTTCGGGCTCGGATGGAACAATGGGAGAGCTGTAGACAGGGTTTTTGGGCTAAAAATAGGGTATGACATCACTGCTCGTTGCATCCTAACCAGAGTACTAAAAATAACCACTAAATCCTAAAAATAACCCACACCACCCCTATATACACCCAATGACATGGTAATTCAGCATTTTTAACATTCCCGTGTCCATTTTCATGTCCTATGATACTATTATTGGTGGTATTTGGTGCTAGTATTAGTGGTTTGGACCACAATTGTACCTATGTTTAGTACTCTGGTTAGGATCCTACCAGCAGTGATGTCATACCCTAAATTTAGCCATTTTAGACCTTTATAGGGGCAAATACCCATTAATAACCATCCAATTCACTTCTAAACGATGTTTTTTTGTGTTTCCCGACCCCAAAATAGGGGGGGGGGGTACCTAACCTTGCCCCGTAGTGCACAGGTTGGCACAAGGTGGGGGGGGGGAAATTGCGTATTTGCCATATATATATATAGTCATAGTCCTAGTCATAGTCATAACCACTTATCATGCCGTCTACTGGAGTTACCGGGCATCTCGCGCCGACAGGTGGTTCCTGCCTCGCTCGATCCCGTGGGTCCCAGGGCTGCCTGAGGTGGCCCACAGCATGACGGAGGACCCAGAGGACCGGGGATACCGGTCAACCAGGCTTTGGGGGCAGTGGCGATTGCAAAGCGTTAGCATTAGCAACGGCGACGGACGCTGGCCCGTTTGTTCGCCGGGGGTAAGGGGGCAAGGCACGGCAATGCAGCAGCATCGCAACAAGCAGAAAGCAAAGGCTTCTCCGTCCGGCGCAAAGCGGCAACCAAGGCACAAAGCAGCACGCATGCGGCGAAGCAAGAGCGGACTCTCCGTTGTTCGCGTACCCCCGCCACCGTGGAGACGTCCAGTACCCGTGACCCCACGTAATCCACTGTCAGTTGCGTACTCGTAAATACCCACCAACCCTGACTCCTCATATCCCACTGCCAGCACGCAATATCCCTTTCATGCACAGCCAAGATTTCTGGGAGGCTCCAGCCTAGCCTGGCCCTTAGCCTTCATCGCCCCCGTGTCCCCACAGTGTACGCCGCCGACCCACTGCAGCAGTCCCCTAGTACAGTATAGGAACACGGTATCAACTCCACGTCCCCGTGGCCGTGAGCAGCACCCACACCCCAGATATATATACTGTGCCGGCACTCCTTGTCAGGGGCCAGAACCCAATCAGCTTCGAGGCATCCTCTTGCCCACGTATAATATAACCCGAGGGTCTACAGGGGGGGACGCTGGCCGCTACGCGACGGGAGTGGCGCAACCCGTGAATATCGCTGGCTGGGATTCGGGCTGGTGGGTGCCGTAGCTTGATTATCGACCCCTTGTAGGGGTACCCACCAGAGGCTCGCCCCGGGCTGTGGTAACCAGGTGCACCTCATCTGGCCCACATACTTTGCCCCGGCGCCTACCCTTGACCCTTACCTGCACTGATTGGCCAGCTCCCGTGGTTGCGCCTCTTCCGCCACAGCAGCGGCCAGGCCGCAGATTCGGCCCCCAACGACGACGTGGCGAGCCTACTTACAGCATTGGCCCGCGCGTCACCCCCCGGACCTCTCAGCATGCTGCTCCTCCTCTCTCCCCGCCTCTAGCCGACCAGACTGGCGCCCCCCCAGGGGTAAGTCGTTACAAATGGTGAGGCGACCGCATACTCTTCGCTACGACGCCGCGCAGTACCGCTGTTGCCACGCCGATGCCACCTGCGAGCCGCCACCACATGCACCACCGCAACCGCAAGGCCATGGTCAGAGGTTAGACTATGTACATGCCCGCAGGCACCGTCCCTCTAGTTTGTTAACGGGGCCAGGGGATGCCCCTACGCGCCCCCTGAGTTGTTAGAGGGGTCAAGGGGACACCCCAGTACCGCCATGCATCCCCGCAGCTCCCCCACTGTACGATTCCCCAGTACCGCCGCGTACCCCCACCGTACGGACCCCAGTACCGCCGCGTATACCCCCAAGACGCCAGTACACCGTCACCTTGAACTCCGCGTGCCCCTCGTGAGTGCTCCTCCCAGGCTGCCACGCCGTCTCAAGTACGCCCGCCATACAGTCCACCTGACGACCTTGCGGTCACATCCCTCTATGCACACATCACCACTTCGTCGCCGCTCCCGGGGCCTGCAGGCTGTCCCCGCAACCCCGTGTAACACTCCCAAGGGGCGCCGCAACGCGTGCACCGTAACGCCGGCAACGATGTCGCCCTCCCCCAGACAACTCCGTGCACCCCCGGTGTATCCCGAGCAACCACTCCCAATACTGCCGTTGCCAGGTCGCCAGTAGAGACCCCGGTGCCATGGGAATACCCTACAGGGGTTTGGGCCTTATTACCCTGGTCGGGACGACCCATGACACCTCACTGTTGTATGCGGCGATCCGGGGCACGCGGTTGAAGCATCCCTGTCCGACGCTCATGCACGGGGGCAGTACGGCTCACCATCAGGCCGGCACGACCTGTCACATCGCGTTGGCCGTCATACGCCGCCTGCCAGTACCGCACAATCAGGCCATGAGGGCACTGCTTCTCAGGCGCTACTCCCTCCGCTGCGTCCAGCGTAGGGGCGGTAGCAGGTGCACCCACAATTCCTAACCCCATCAATCTGCATCACCCCCGGCCCCCACCACGCCGTCACCATTTCCTCCGTGATGCCACAACCAGAGTATCCGCGAGTCGCCCTCCAGAGCCGCCCACCATAGCAGCAGGGGCAGGGCTGCCGATGGCGCATCGGGGCATCTCACCCCTTCCACTCGGACGCTCTTCAGGTCACTCTGGATTGTCCTCCGAGCAAGTGAGGACATCTGTCCAGAGTGCCGCAGTGCCCACCTCGCCTTAGGCCACCCCCTATCGGCACGCTCCTTACATGTCGCGCATAGTGGGACGGAGGCACATTGATGAACCCAAACTGACGCTGTCTCTCCGCACCCGTGGCATCGCTGCGGAAGCACAGACCGCGACGGAACGCAGCTACTATCACAACACTGCGACCACAGGTCCTGCCATACATCACAGCACGCTTCCTCGAGTCCGAGCAAAGCACCCGCCAGCGTGCGTGCTGTGGCACAACTGAGCAGGCTGCGCCTTGCATCCTCCCACGTGGACACCGGGCGGAGTATCGGTCGCCCGTCGAGCATCAGCGGCAGGCCCGCAATTAGCCGGGACCACCGCGCAACTTTGGGGCTGTGTGTGCCATGCGCCAGGAGCTCCCAACCGTAGTCCCGTAAGACCTCCCCGATGACATCAACCCCGTCTTGCCCCGGGCCCCTGGCGGATGCTAGAACCAAGCGTTGTCCTCCCGCCCGAGCCTCAATGACCGCCGCGAGGCCCAGGGTGTCAAGGGTGTGACGGGCATCGGCAGCCACGTGGTCGTCCCCCTCTGGCAGAGAGAACATGGCCTCCGTGACGTGGCCTTGCGCGTCGTCGCCCTGTACCCGTGCTAGCTGCTTGGAGCCCACTAACAGTGCCATGGACCGCCGCTCCGTGACCGCTGGTATGGCTCGTCGCAGCTGCCGGTCATACAGCCACAATGTACCAACGTCAAGTACGACAGCCACCGCCAGGATTGGGAGACTGCACAGAGGTTGCTGAAGGACCGGCAGCACCTCACGAGGCCAGCCGATGACGTTCCCCACAGCTGGATGGTTGGCGTACACCTGGAGCCAGGGATCACTCCGGCCGTCAGGGCTTCTCACCATGGTACCACGCACCAGGGCCCACGATTGCGCCGACACCACGCGGGACCACTCCCTGAATGCCGTGATGTCCCGTGCCACCCAGGAACCGATCCACTGGCTGAAGGCCTGCGCCACCGCCGCCATCCAGCGAGGGAACAAGGACATGGCCTGTTCGTGCGCGATGCACGACCGTGGCACCAGCAGTGCGTGCAGCGGTGCCCTCTGAAAAGTTGCCTGCAGGTCGCCGGGGAGGCCGGCAAGCGGGTTCCACAGCGGACGCCGTTGGATCCTCCCTGCCGGCGGGCAAAAGGGTGTGTCACCTCGCAGGAACGCGTACACCGCCCTCCTCCGATCTTGCATCAGCAGCTGCATGATCTGGGTGAGCCGATGGTTCCTGCGGGCATACACATCTTCCCCAATCTGGACCATGTCCTCCACAAAGAGCCTGGCCTTGGCAAGGCCCCGGGACGACGCCGCTCGCACCGCAGCTAACAGCCGCTTCGGGTCCCCGGGGACGACACCCGCCATCAGGGATTCAGTCCACCTGCAGCCGTGCTCCCTCCACGCCACGAACTCCACCGCCCTGTCTGTCAGGGGTAGCTCCGCCGTGAACTCCTCCACACGCCTGCACAGGAGCCCTGCCACCTCCTCGTCCCGCGCACACAGCAGGCGCATGTGGCCAATGTCCTCCTCCGGCCCCCCACAGAAGATACAGGGGTGGGCCGGTATTGCCATACGCGTGAGCTTCCGTCTCCACCGTCGCATGACCTGCATTGTGGACAAGCGACCGTCACGTGCCCGCAGCATATTTCTGTGCGTTGGGCCGTGGTGTATAGCTCCCAGGGGCACCGCCTCGCAGGCGCCAGCCAGTGGCGTGTGCGCCCTGATGCGTGCCGCTAGCGAACGCCACTCCGTCTCCCGGACTTGCTGAAGGGCTTGCATGGATGGCACACGCGGCTCGAGCTCTCCATTATCCCCCGGCACCAAGAGGATGGCGTGCTCCTTTGATAGGACGAGATGGACAGGCGGGGCCATTGCACGGGCCGCGGCAGAGTCCGGCGCCTCGAGCGGGACCGCCGCCAAGTGCAAGCTCTGCCTCACCACCCAGTGGTGCGGCCCCCCAACTCGGCGTGGCAGCCGCCGCAGCCCCTCCACTATCCAGCTCAGTGCGTGCTGGTTGACCAGATGTGATGTCGGCCCCTTGATGCCACGGTACAGGGCCTCCTGCGCACTGCGGAGATGCGCTCCTATGATGGACGCATCCACCACGTGCACCGTGCTCGCTGACGGGGGCGTGTGCAACAGGTATGCCGCCGCGCCGATGATCTCTGCCTCCGGGACCGTGCCGTAGATGGCACCCGTCCACGTGGGGATTCCGTGGCTGGCCACCGCCACGTTTGTGGCGTCGTCTCCCTGGGGCGACGCGTCAGACGATGTGACTTTAGTCGCCACCGGCACCCAGCAGTACCGGTGGGGTTCCAGCCACGCCACGTCGGAGTGGGGGCTCTGCACCACCCTTCCAAGGGACGCCGCACTGGAGGCCGTGAGCTCCGGGGACCGGACTACCTTCGGCCGATACACCGCATGTGGTCTCCAGGCTAGGTCACATCCACAGACTGACTTGATGGCGTCCAGGGCGGTGGTATACTCGTCCCCTGAAACCGTTGCGGACCAGGAGGGGTGGTACACCACCACAGATCCCTGTTCCACCGCGCCGCCATCACGCAACGACGTGACGGCGACGTGCGGATCGTGCGGCACGTTGGACATCCGAACCACTTCCGGGACCGAGTACTCATCCGGATCCGGGACAGGGCCTGCTGGTAGCAGAAGGACAATTGCCCACTCGCTGCACCCGTGCACCGCCGCGCATGCCCTGGAAAACGCTGGCCGCCCGTGCTCAACCCACAGTAGTGACGGGTTTATGCCGCCCCTGGCGTGTGGAGTGAGTAGGGGGACGGACGCCGGATCGTCTTGCTGCTAGTAACCCTCAAAGACGTCCCCCAACAGAAACAGGAGGGCGGCTAGCGGGACGAACGGCATGGATAGCCCCGGGTTGGCCGGGTCCCATCCTTCCTCCCTGTACCCGCCCACCACATACACGTCCCCCGCAGTGGACTGTCTATTGCGTTTGCTGGCCTTCTTTCGGCGCACCGGGTGAATTAGCCGGTGAGTCAACGGAGTAGGCAGCTGCGGCCGGAAGACGTCGCGGAGCCCCGTGAACCACACGTGGTCCAGCTGATGGGGCCCTACTCCTGCGTACGGAAGGTGCAGGTGGTCCTCATGACACTCCTGGAGCTGGACAGCCCAGTGCCCAGGGGGCAGGACAGGGGAGCCGCGCATGCAAGAGGTCATTTGCGGGATCAGTCAGGGACTGTACCGCCGCATCTGTGCGGGGCCCCGAGAGAACGCAGATGTCTCTACCCTTGAAGGAATACGATTGGGACACCCACTTCCGCCCCGCCCACTGCACTTGAGGCAGATGGGCTTGTACACACGAGTACACTGACGATGGCATGAGAAGTCCTACGCGCAACGTCCCCATCGCCCGGAGTACCCTGTCCACCTACGTATTGCCAGCGTGCGTGGCGAATGACGCACAGGGCGCCATGAACTGCCCGCACTGTCCGTACTGCACGTGCATGTCCCGGAGCATGGCCCGCAGCTCATCCCGGACTGTCGTCGACCTGTGGTGGGTGAGTTGAGCCATGGTCGCCACGACGGAGTTGCGGCAGATAACCTGGACATCCGCCAACCGTAACACATGACCGGACCGCACCGCTACGTTGGACAGGTCCTTGGGCAGCTTCTCGAATTGCAGGGCCGCAGCCTTGATGGCAGTATTCAGCTTGATCACCGCCTCCACCGTGTCGGACAGGTAGGGCGCCGGGTACCGCACGATGCCTCCAACCACAGCCGCCATCACCTCATGAGGCACCGACGCCGGCCCCAACGTTTTCTTGCACCGGCCCAGCAGAGCTTCACACCGGAGTACATGTTTCTCCTTCATGGTCGCCACCCCCCTGGGATCGAGGCGCAGGCCCAAGTATGGTACCGTGCCCTTGGCGCGTAAGCATACCCATGGGGCCGCCGTGTTCCCTGGGCTTAGGCACACCATGATCGAATGGATGCGAGCAGTATTGGCATAGGCGCATTTGCCGGCGTTGAGAGACATGCCCATGTCCGTGAGATATCGCGCTATCGCCGCTGCATACTCCAGGAATTGCGGCAGGGACTGCGCTATCAACAGGAGGTCATCACAGTACGCCTGCACCAGGGGTGGCACCGCATGGCGAGCATCTCCCCGCGCTTTGCAGGCAAGGCTCCGCAGGAGAGGTTCTAAGAGGAGGAGGTAGAGCACAGCGCTCTCCGCACTGCCCTGCCGCAGGCCCCTGTGGAGCCGAATGCTCGGCGTCAGGCCGTGCGCAGTGACGATGCGCACCAGAGACCCGCAGCTGAGGGTGTGGAAGAGCCTAATGAGCTCTTCCGGGACTCCCATGTGGCGCAGGAGGAGCGCCAGCGCCCCGTGCGGCGCTGTGTCAAAAGCTTTTGACACATCGAAGGCCAGGACGTGGTTTTCCTCCTGCCCACGCTGCAGCCTGCGCTAGGCCAGGAACACCGGGGCAGCCGCTGTGGAGCCCGGCATGGCCCCGAACTGCCAGTCCGCAGCCAGTCCCTTGCGTGCCAGGACAGCTGTGAACCTCCGCATGAGGGGAGTCATGAGCATTCGCATGTCTTGCTGCCCCAGCGCTATCGGCCTGTACTCGTCCAGGTTGCCCGTGGCTGTGCCCTTGGGCATTAGCCAGATAATGGCCTCGTGCCAGGACTCCGGGACGTCCGCACCCCGCAGGATAGCCCTGTACGCGTGCGGCAGGAGCCCCTGCACCGGTTCAGGCAGCTGTGCTATGAGGGCAGCCATGACCCGGTTGGACCCCGGAGCTTTGTCGTCCGCCACGGCCTGCCTCACGGCGTCTTTAAGGTCCTGCAGGGTGTAGTCTTGTACCGACCTCCATTCCTCAGGCACCCCCCTGGGAATGTGGGCCCAGACCAGCCGCTCGAAGGCCGGCAGGTTCACTGGCCGCTTGGCGTACAGCGCCTCCCAGTACCTCTCGACCTCGCCAATGACGTCCGAGGCCTCCAAGAGCACCTTCTCCGACTCGCGGACACGTACGGACCACAGGCCCGACGGGGCATAGTTCACCACGTTGATGGCCCCCCGTATCGCCGTCCATCGGAGCTGCTGATCCGGCACCCTGCCCCGCCAGTAGTCCTTGATGGACCGGCGCCTGTTGCTCCTGAGGACACGCCGCAGCTCCTCCACGCGGGTTTCTAGCTGGTGGAGCTGTTGCTCCAACGCGGCACGTAGGTCCTCCACCGAGGCGGGGGATAGGTTGGGGTCCACCCGCCGGAGGTGCTGTGGCAAGGCAGTCGCTTCTTGGGAGTGGAGTCCGGCCGCCGCCGCGTCCCGTTGCCACAGCTCATGGGCGCGCAAGGCCAGGGCCTGCTGATCCAAGAGGACCTGGGCCAGAGACGCCTCCGTCTCCGCCTGCCCGTACGGGTACTGCAGGTCCACGCCCGATGGCATGCGCACTCCCGTGACCCTGGACACGTCATCACAGAAGGCGTAGAGCAGGTCAAAGACCGCCTGCACCTCCGACGTGCCCATGGTGGCAGTGTCCTGGTCCGACGAGAGCCACGCCTGCAGCCGCCGATCCCCGGAGGCCTTCTGCAGTACTGCCGCCGCCGCCTCACGAACCCCCGGGGAGTCCGGGCGTATGGCATGCAGCCTGCCTTGGGCGTGCGAGTAGGCCATCCTGGTGACCCTATCTTTGCCGGCCACCGCCAGCGGGAGGTCCAGGACCACAGGGCCATGATCCGACCCCAGCGACGCTGGAGACCGCCCCGGCCCCAAGTGTGGGCGCTCACGCGCCGCCCAAGGGACCAGAGGCGAGTTTAGAAGGAAGGAGTCCAGTCGGTGCCCTGCCCTCGTGGGCCTCCTGTCCTCCTCCCGTTCCGGGCATGCCCTGCGGAAACCACACTGTTCCCACATGGCTTGGAACCTCCTCGTGGTGGGGTGCCACGGGGACTCCAGCCACACGTTGAAGTCCCCTCCGAGGAGCACGGCCCTGGTGCCACCCGCGCTCTTGGCCGCGGCGTACATGGCCACGTCAGCCCAGAAGGAGGCCTTAGACGCCCAGGAGTCGCCGCCGCTGCCCGGGCCGTGGACGTTGATGACCGTGAGGGTGGCACCTGCGGTCACCACATCGAGGGCCATGGCCTTGCCCGTCACGATGTCCACGACGTCTCGAACTTCCTCCGCGGCGAACATGTCCGCCCGAAGGGCAATCAAGAGCCCGCCGCGCACCGCTGCCGCCGACGCCGCCTGGGCATCCACCCCTGAGTACGCATGATACCCGTGGTGACGCCACTGATTCTCCAAGTACACCACACCCTGAGGGTCCTGCATGCCGGTCTCCTGGAAGAGGCCCAGGATGGCACCCTCGGCCTTCATGACGCCCGCCGCCACTGTCTCACCGTCGAGCATACCTGGGGCCACTGGTACGCCGTCCCCCCGCATCGAGCCCTGGACGTTCCAGGACACCGCCGCTCGGGTGTCGGAGGCAGGGCCCCTTCATGGCTGCACGTGCGGACCGGGGCCCCCCGCCGGATCCGGATCACTGAACGGAGGGGGGCCACCAGCAGGTCCAGGGGGACCACCCGGACCCATCGCGGTCGGCTGGCGATGTGGCCCCTGACCCCGTGGGCCTCTGCCCGAGGCGGCCGTTGTCTGCTGAGACCCGGCAGATGCGGCGGGCTCCCCCTCTGCCTGTACGCCGGATGTACTTGCCGCCGTACTCCCCGTAGAAGTCACCGCCCCACGCCGTGCTGCAGACCCAATCGCTCCAGATCGCGCCGCCGACGGCGACGCCCCGCGCTCCGCCGCAGGGCGGGCACCCGTGGGCAGCATGAGCGCTCTGGACCTCGCCTGGGCCGACGCGAAAGGCCCCGCCTAGCCCCCCGGCATAACGCCAGCCAGCATGGCCAGCGCCTGGTCCCGTTGCGCCGGATCAGCCGCATGGTCCCGCTGGATGTGGTCCAGCAGGTCCTTGGGGTGGAGGTGGGTGGGCCGGCAGTGCTTGCCAGCTCTCCATGTGCAGTGACCGGTCCCATCCGGCCGAGACCAGGGGCAGACGTTGATCGTCTTCGACCCACGCTGCTCCGTGGCCAAGTCACCGCCGAAGTGCTGCAGCACGTACCGAATGTTGGCATAGGCGCCATACTGAGGAGGGGGGCTCCTCTTGGGCGGCGGCTTGGGCGCTGCTTTCGGGGCCGGCCTCGCCGCCGCGGCCGGGGATGCCGCAGCCCGTACCGGTGGCACGCTTGGTGGCTGCGGTAGGTGCAGCATTCCCCCCGCGGGAAACTGCTCCTCCACCCAGCGGCGCCACGCGTCGGCGAACTTCTCCCGGTCGCCCTCGACCTTCCACCTGGACGTGGAGAACGCCCCGAGCCACGGCCCCATGTTCTCCGCCATGACCAGGCGGAGGGCATCTCCTCCGCTCTGCCGGCGGAAGCGTGTCGCGGCCGCGCCTGCCACGGTCCCTTGGAGGTACAGCGCCTCGCCCCCGTCGCCACTCAGTGCACTAAGGTGCAGAGCCTCTAGGTCGGCGGGGGGGACCGTGAGCACCGTGCCCTCTCCGTGATCGTACAGGCGCAGTGCCGAGGAGTGGGGCTCCAACGCCGCCACAACCCAGCACCACCCCCGCGACACGCTATGCAGCAGTGCCAGCGAGGCTGCCGGCCTGTTGCTGGAGGACTGCGCTGCCGGGGCCCTGGGGAGGGCCGCTGTGTGACCCTGCAGCGCCCTGCACATGACAGCTGCATGCTCAGCCTGCCACATGTTGCTCGGGGCTATGGGCCAGACGTCCTGCCCCTAGATCGCCGGCGGTCGCGTGACCTCCACGAAGACCGCCGGCGCCGGCGGGATGTCCTCGGCGGTGCGCCTGTGTGCCCTGCGCACCGGCCCCAGCTCCCTGAGGCACTCCCAGAACACCCTTTAGCAGGCTGGGCCCCTGGACTGCTGCCTCCTGAGCCGGCACGCGGTGACGACAACCCACTCCAGTCCCCCTGTTTCCACCCGAACACAGGCCCAATACTCCGCCCCTTCCAACACCACCAGCCACCCCATATCCGCCACGCCCACCGTATGGGTGGGAGGCACGCTCTCCACCCGCAGCCACCGCTTGGCGCTTTCTTCTCACGGCTGGGGGGCATGCATCCGCTGCTGCTGCATCGCGTTCTGCACGTGCTGCAGGGACACCGTCATCAGCATGGACATCCCCCCGTCCGCTGCCGCCGCCATACACAGCAGGGCATGTTGCATGCGCGCCCCGGGCAACCCCACGCTGTGCTGGACGTCCGCCACGTCCAAGGGTGTGCGGGGCGCCGGCAGGGCATCCAGCACCGCTGCAGGCAGCTCCCCCAGGGACGGCAGACGCGCGATGGGCCCCATGTCCCTGTTGAGGAGCACCGCCGCCACCCACAGCCTGTCCAGCGCGGACAGGAGGTTGCCCGGTCTTGGCACCCGAAGAAGGGTGCCGACGGTGGACATGAGGGCGCACACGCCACAGTCCTTGTTGTTGCCGGCTGGCTGCTGCACCTGTGCCGCCCTGGCCGTCGCCAGCAGATGCTCCGCGCCCCGCCACCCCGCCCTTGGACCCCTGGGCGCCATGCGCATCGTCCGGACTGCCATGTCCCATGTGTGTGGCCACTGGGGCTGGGCTCCAGACACCGCAGGCTGGCCTAGCGGGTCCACCGTCAGCTGCGTGGCAGGGGCCAGGAGGTGGTGAGACGTCCAGTGCCGCATGCTCGGCGTCTCCGACCGGTCGAGGTACACCGCCTCTGAGCCCCCCACCTCGACGTACCTCGCTATGAGGAGGGCAGCCGGGGTTTGGTCGTGCCGCTGGCCCTCCCACCCCTCCCTCGGGAGCATCATGGCGTGGGGGGCCAGGCACTGCACCACGTCGGCTGCCAGCGCGACCACGTCGTCGCTGAGCTCCACCCCATGGTCCGCGGCCACCAGGAAGTGGTGCCTGGGCTTGGAGTACAGGTACTCCAGGGCGCCCCGCCACTCAGCTGGCGGGGGAGAGGCGTTTCCGCAGTCCCGCAGCCAAGGGAGTGCGCCCGGGAGATGCCGCCCTGCTCCTCCTGGCCAGACGGCGGCCCTAAGGACCGGCAGGTCGCGCCAGACAGCCCCAGCGATCGGATCGCGCCAGGGCTGTGGCCTGTCGGCTCCCCATTGGAGGACGGCCACCACCACATGCGTGGTCAAGGGCTCTGCCGCGAGCTGCAACGCAGTCCCCCCGTCGGTCTCGATCACCGTGCCCCGTGGGGCAGTGAAGACGTGGCCACCGGTCCCACGGACCGCCACCCATCCCCACAAGACCGCCACTGTCTTCCAGCTGGGGTGGCTGGTTCTCCTGGGCAGGACCACTACCGGCGGGCACGGGCTGTTGGTGGCCCACACGCGCCATTCCACTCCCACCAGACGCTCGTGACCGGGGGGCCGGAACACCTGGGGCCATGGATCTGGGAGCCGGCGATGGACGGCGGTCCACACATCTGCCCCGTCAGCCCGCGTGAACTGGAGTCCTTCCAGGATGTCCCTGTCCACAGGGCTGGGGAGGCGGGCAGTGCGAACCTCCAGCCCCCGGCCCAGGCGAAACCCTGGCCCCTCTCGGTCTCCCAGCAGCAAGACCTCCGGGTCCGTGGGCGCAAGGCGACCCGCCACCGTGTAGAGATGCATGGAGACAGTCCACGGCTGGCCGAGACGGGCTCGCGCGGGAGGTCAGGGCAGGCCGCCACAGCACTGCCATCCCTCGCCCAGCTGAGCGCTCTGTCCCACCACTGCGCCCACGCACCCGGCGCTGCCGGCAACGACCAGGACAGGTACGTCATGACCGCCTTAGCCTGCCACTCGTGAGGGTCCGCCGGCAGGATGTGTGTGCCACGTGCACACCCACCCCAGGTTGGCCTCCTGGACGGTGACCATGTCCCTCCGGGGGACCACCGGGAACGGAGTGAGCAGGGCCGCCATGCCACATGGCAACGCCACTGCCCACTCGGTCAGGCCCCCGCTCTGGGCCGCGTACCCCACCGCTGGGAGTCCTCCTCCTTGCGCCTTTACCACCACTTCCTGCAGCAACGTTCCGTGGCCCCGGCCGTGGCCCTGGCTGCGGTCCAGGCTAAGGGCCCCCACACGGGCCATGGCCTGGAGGATCAGGAGCAATTGTTGGGGTACTCCCCGCGGCACCGGCGGCTGGGGGTGGGCGAACCGGCAGGCATCTGCCCGCATGCACCACCCCTTGGCCCAGTGCCTGCAGGTTTCCACCTCCCCCGTCTTCGGCCCAGCCTTGTCCGCCACTCCCAGCTCCCGTGGACCCACCTCACGCGCCTCCTTCGCCCCCACGATCTCCAGCTCCTCGTCCTGCTCCATGGCCCTCTGTGCCTCTTCACTACTCCTGCGTTGTTCCTCCTCCTCCAGTGCCTCCGTCGTCGGCGGCGGGCTCGCGGCAGCCGTGAACCTCGCCAGGGCCGCCGCCACAATGGCCTGCACGTCCACCTCCTCCCCGGCCACCTCCGGCTGATCCTGCTGCTGCTCCTCCCCCGTGGGTTGCTCCCGCCCCACCTCGTCACCGTCACGGCTTGTCTCCTCATCACTCCCCACCGGGACCGCGTGTTCGGACCCCTGGGGGGCGGCGCTCTCGTCGAGGCGCGTGCCCACCACCACCAGCAGCTCGAGGTCACCGCCGCGGCTCTCAAGGCGGTAGCTGCTGGAGGTGGGCACGAGGACCACCCCATCCCCGGTCAGCAGCAGGCGGTCCGCGCCAAACACGACCTCTGCACCCTCGGGGTGCACCGCCACCAGGAGCGCATGGAATCCCAGCGCCTGGGGCGTGAGGGGCCGCACGGCCTGCTCGCGACGCCAAGCGTCAGCCCCACCTCGCCACAAGGCCACGTACAAGCCTTCGTCCCGCCGCACTTCCTCCAGCCCTGCCTCGTCCAGCAGGGGCCCCACGGACAGGCGCACCGATAGAGGGAGGCCTTCCTGGGGCTCGGCCGCCCGGACATCGCCGGGGTGGTGACCCAGGACCGCCGCGTCCCCCAGCTGGACACAGCGGACCTGGCCGTCGTCCGGGGACGCGGCCACCACGGCCCTCTCCCGGGCGACCTGCCCTGGGCGCTGGACCTCGTAGCGCTCCAGGGCGCTCGCCAGCATCCCTGCCTCCCGCCGCCCCGTACCCATGAGGCGGTGCCTGTGGGCACCCTCGGCCGCATGGTACCTTCAGTGCCGCTGCTCACAGCTCCCCAGGGGAGGGGGCGGTACCGCAGTGGACATGGGCCGCAGCGGCGCGTGGGCCGGGTCCACGTCCATGCCGGCGTAGACGTCGGGCCCGGCGTCGTCCTCATACATGAGGGCCAGCGCCGACTCACCGGGCCCGTACGCCTCTTCGTCCTCCACTTCCTCCGCCTCCTGCTCTTCCTCCGCCCCTTCCCCAGCCGCAACCATCGCCGGCGGCGTGTCCGGCCGCGGCGAGAAGGGCGCCAGAGGCCGCTCGTCAGCGCCTCCGCCCCTTGCCGCCTCCGCCGCGTCGAGCCGTGCCCACAGGTTGTCGGGCAGCCGGGCCCAGCTGGTGCCCGCATGGAGGTCCATGCTGTACGCCAGCCCCGCCGGACACGGCTCACCGGGCGCCACCTGGCGCCACTCCCGCCACTCCCACATCTAGTCCTCCACTCCTTCCCCCTTGGCACGCCTCCCACTGGGCTCCACGACCCCGCCGCCCTCCGCCAGTGCCTGCGCCTCCGGCACACCTCGCCCCGCGTCCTGTCCCCCCGAAGCAACCACCTCCGACGGCTTCTCCTTGGCCCCTTCCGCCCTCGGGGCGACATCCGCGAGCGCCTGCGCAATCAGCTCGCCGGCGTCAGCCCCCCTCCCCGGCGCTTCCGGCGCGGCTCCATCGCCCCCTGCGGCTGTCCGCCGGTACGCCTCCAGGGCCTGCGCGAGCAGCTCGCTGATGTCTCGCGGGCCGGCCGCTGCCGCCTCCTGTGCCGTTTCCCCCGCCTGTTCCCCCGCCGTAGGCCTCCCCATGGGGGCTGCGCCCTGCATCCCATGCGTCGGGGGGGAACAACCACCCGGCACCACCAGCCCAGGCCCCATCGGCACCACGGGCGGGGCCCCGCGCGGTATGCCCCGGCTGGGGCACCGCCGGGGGTGGCGCAGCCGCAGGCGCCCCCATTCTCCCCGCCTCGCCCGGGGGCACGCCACGTGCCTCCCCTTGCGACACCCCCAGCTGCTGGGCGCCCCGCCCCAGCGCAGGCACCGGTACCGGTACCGGCACCGGTACCGTGTGCTGAGGCGGCCGTGGGTGCTGCTGGGGCAGGGGATGCGGGTACACCACATGCTGGTGCGGACGGTGATGGTGATGGTGATGGTGAAGGTGGACGGGGTGCTGTGGCACAGCCGCCGGGTGATGGTGATGGTGAAGGTGGACGGGGAGCTGTGGCACAGCCGCCGGGTGTACTTGTTGGTGTGGGAAGTGATGCTGCATCATGGGGAACCCGACGGGGTGATGAAGTAGGTGATGGAGATGGAGTTGGTGGTGGTGGTGAACCCCAAAAGGCGGGAAGGGCAGGGGCCCGAGGCCCGGGGGCGGCGGCATCGGAAACGCACCCGGCGCCGCATACCCCGGCCGCCCCGCCGATCCCACTGGGGGCCGCCCGCGCTGCGCGTCCTCGAGCTGCCCGAGATCTTGTAGACATCGGAGTAGTCGGTTGAGCAGGTGCACCCCGAACGGCACCGTGCCCGCTACGAACCGCGCCTGAACGTCAGGCGCGTTGTACGGGTGGGGATCGCGGGCCAACATCTGCCGCAAGCAGACGTCGACGAAGTGGTCCCATGCGTTGTCCCTGGCCGGACGGTCCGCGTCCACGCGCGCCTGGAACGCCGCATACGTGTGCGGCCCGTGTCTGAAGAGATCAGACACCGTGTCTACCAGGCGCCGGGCACGTCGCCGGAAGGCTGGCAACTCCGCGGGATTGGTGGGGACAGAAAGCGACATTTAGCTAACGAAGGCTGTGTGAGCTATGGACATGGCAGCACGGGTGGACTCTGTGGCCCGTCCCACTCGCTGCTGGCCTTATGTTTCACGACACATCGCACGACACAGTTAACCTCCCCTCTTGCGCGTCCCCCCCCCCCTTCCCTTTCGTGCTCCTTTGCCCCCGGTGTCGCCCCCTAGCTGTGCTCCTGGGTTCTACCCGGTTGTTGGTGGGTGTGTTGCCAGGCAGGGTTGGGGGGGGGGGGGGGCACCCGACGCTGGCTCTGGTCCCTCCCTCCGGGAGTTTCCCCACGGGGGGGCCGATGCATGCACTCCCCGTCAGGGTGTAACTCTGTTGTACGGGCCGTCCATTTGTACCCGTCCCGTACAAATGGACCTGCGCCGTAACCAGGTACGTCGGCCCTTCCCCACACCGGGGTCGGGTACACTGTGGGTCTCTGGGGAGTCCTTGCGGGATAGGCGTGTCTCTTGCCTACCCCGATGGACGGTGTGCCCTACCCGCAGCCCCTCACAAGACACGAACCGCAGTACGTGCCGTGGGGAGTGCTCTTGGTCAGGCCCATTGGCCACCCCCCCAGGCCGGTGCCACCGCGGGCCGCTGGCCAACGGTCCCGGGCGTAACCCACCTTATTGCCTGCGCTCCGGTGGGGCCGATATGGACACCGGGGGGGCCCCCAAACCCCTGAGGTCGGGTACCTCACCAGCGTCTTTTGCGGGCTCTTGTCACCCCGCCCCCCCCCCGTTCGCTACGGTGTTGGTCCCCGCCTCCCAGCTTTCTTCCCCAGGGGTGCCCCCCTTTCCCGCGCCCCTTGCCGTGCTTCCTGGCTCCTGCCGTGTCCCGTCTGCCCCTGCTGTCTGTCCCTGCTCTGGCACGTTGGTGTCCTTTGGTTTTTTTTTTTAGCATCTCCACCGCTCGCCACTCGTCTCTCCCCCCGGCGTGTCGGTATGTCCTCTGCCCCCCCCCCATGTCCCCTCGCTGTCTCCTCGCTGTCCTCGCCCCTTTCTTGGGTGGGTGGAGGAGAAGGGGGTGGGGGGTGGGGGGCGTCCTCGCTGCCTGTCCTCTGGCGTAAGCACGTCGCGAGCACGGTGCAGGCACGAGGCGCGGCACTTTTCCCTCTGCAGGTGGGGGGGCGGCTTGCCGTGTGTCTCCCGTCGTCGCCCTTCCTACCCTGCGGTCGCACCCCCGGTGGTCCCCCCGTTTAGGCGTGCACGGCGCGTGCTCCCTTTGGGCACGGTCGTGTGGTCCGTCCCGCACCCTCTCTCCGCTGCCTCTCCACCCTGCCGCTTTGTCCTCGGGGGGGGGGTCCGCGTTCCGCTACCGTCATCCCCCACCCTCGGGGGGGGGGGGGGGGCGGTGGTGTGTGTGGGGGGGGGGGGCGCCCTTGTCGTCTTCCCTTCGTAGCACGCATGTTGCAGGCACGACGCAAGCACGACGCAAGTACGGAGTGAGGCACTTGGCTGCAGTGGGGGGGGGGGGTTCTCCTTTGGGGCCCCCTTACCCCTGAGGTCGGGTACCTCACCAGCGTCTCTTGCGGGCCCATGTCGCCCCAGCCTCCCCCCGTGCGTCGCGGTATTGGTCCCTGCCTCCTCGCTTTCTTCCCCATGGCACGTTGGTTTGTTTTGTTCTTTGTTTTTTGTTTTTTTTCGTCTCCACCGCCCGCCGCCCGTCTCTCCCCCTGGCGCGTCTGTCTGTCCTCTGCCCGCCCCCCATGTCCCCTCGCCGTCTCCTCGCTGTCCTCGCCCCTTTCCTGGGTGGGTGGGGGAGAAGGGGGTGGGGGGGGGGGGCGTCCTCGCTGTCCGTCCTCTGGCGTAAGCACGTCGCAAGCACGGCGCAGGCACGAGGCGCGGCACTTGTCCCTCTGCAGGGGGGGGGGGCTTGCCGTGTGGCTCCCGTCGTCGCCCTTCCTACCCTGCGTTCGCACCCCCGGTGCCGCCCCCGCTGAGGCTTGCACGGCGCGTGCTTCCTACGGGCACGGTCCTGTGGTCCGTCCCGCACCCTCTCTCCGCTGCCTCCCAACCTTGCCGCTTTTTCCTCGGGGGGGGAGGGCGCTGTCCGCCCCTCCCTACCTTCATCCCCCACCCTTGGGGGGGCGGAAGTGTGTGTGGGGGGGGGGGGGGGCTTGTCGTCTTCCCTTCGTTGCACGCATGTCGCAGGCACGACGCAAGCACGGCGCAGGCACGAGGCGCGGCACCTGTCCCTCTGCAGGGGGGGGGCATACCTTGTGGCTGCCGTCGTCGCCCTTCCTACCCTGCGTTCGCACCCCCGGTGGTCTCCCCGCTTGGGCTTGCACGGCGCGTGCTCTCTACGGGCACGGTCGTGTGGTCTGTCCCGCACCCTCTCGCCACTGCCTCCCCACCCTGCCGCTATGTCCTCGGGGGGGGGGGGCGCTGTTCGCCCCCCCCTACC
Organism: Eutreptiella sp. 'Long Island Sound 2002'; assembly: GCA_964036045.1. Taxonomy (NCBI): domain Eukaryota; phylum Euglenozoa; class Euglenophyceae; order Eutreptiales; family Eutreptiaceae; genus Eutreptiella; species Eutreptiella sp. 'Long Island Sound 2002'. The sequence goes on along the minus strand of OZ038379.1, from coordinate 91,789,661 downwards.
TGCATCCCCCACCCTTGGGGGGGCGGAGGTGTTTGGGGGGGGGGGGGCGGGCGCCCTTGTCGTCTTCCCTCCGTAGCACGCACGTCGCAGGCACGACGCAAGCATGGCGCAGGCACGAGGCGCGGCACTTGTCCCTCTGTAGGGGATCGGGGGCTTGCCGTGTGTCACCCGTCGTCGCCCCTCCTACCCTACGTGCGCACCCCCGGGGGTCGTCGTCCCTTCGTTGCACGCATGTCGCAGGCACGAGGCAAGCACGACGCAAGCACGGGGTGAGGCACTCGGCTGCAGCGGGGGGGGGGGGTTTCTCCTTTGGGCCGTCCCGCCCTTCTCCATGGTATAGGCTCCGCACCCCAGGATCTCCAGCCGCTGTTGCCCCTTGGCGGTAGTCGCCACGTCTCCGCATGGTGCTGAGTGTCCCGTGCCTGCTCCCTCCGGTGCCCATACTTACTAGAGGAGGTACGTACCCGGGTGGAAACGGATGATGAGGAAGTGCGGGCAGCGGGGAGGACTTACCGTACGCCTCGAAGGCTTACTGCGCCATCCGCCGCCCTGGTCGAGGGGAGGGCCCCTGTTTCGGCACCCAACAGCCCGGGGGGGGCCGACTGCCCATCCTCTCCCTGGTGCCTGTGTATCCACTTCCGAGCGGCCTGATACCGTCGCCGTGGTATCAGTCCGCTGGAAGTGGCGGCTACAAAGCGGCCGGGCTCTCTCGTCCCCCGGGCCTTCGCCACCCCCGAGCGCGATGGAGGCCCCTGAGGTCCTATGGCAGAGACGCGGGGAGACGGGCGGGGGATTCATTTGTGGCATACCCTGGCCACCTATTTAATCAGCATAATCGCTGCCGCAGGGGGCCCACCGGATGGCGCCGCTGGTGCCCGTCCCCTCTGCGCCACAATAACTGCAACAGGCGCAGGGGGTCCAGTGAATGGCGCCACTGGCGCGTGTCCCCTCTGCGCCACAGGTTGGGTCACCGCACGGGAGGCCCTACGGATGGCGCCGCAGGTGCCCGTCCCCCCGTGCCACTTCCTGCCTCCGGCGCCAGGCTTGGTTGACGTGACATGACACATGCATGAATGAGGTCAGAGTCGGTTTCAGGACGCGCACGGCGCACGGCACGACGCATGGCAACTATCCCCTACCCTGCCCCCTCTGCTCCCTCCCTCGCCCTTTGTGCTCGCATGGTGCTGAGCAAAGCCCCTGTACCCCTTGTCGCTCCCTCTCTCTGCTCCGGCTGTCCGGCCTTCGCTCACCTCCTAAGTGTCCTACCTCTTTCGCCCTGCCCGTGCCCTCTTCCCTAGTCCTTGCCGGGCCTCGATGCATGACACTACGCAGGCACACAGCACACTGCACCTTTGGGGGCGGGCTGCCTTGTGGCACCTCGCCGCGGCACCCCGCCTTGCCCAGTGCCCCCGCGCGCTACGGGCGGCCCGCTCGGTTGTGGGGCACCATGTTGCCCCCTTCTCTGCCCTGCCATCTCTGACCCTCTGCCCTCCGGCTAGCGCGAGCACAGTGCGGAGCAATTCGCGAGGCAGTGCTCCCATTCTACCCCCCTCTCTGCCCCGGCCCCCTGGCCCTGTCCTGCCCCCTGTCTGCTCGCCCTCTCTCACCTTGCCCTGCCCCTCGTCCCTGGTTGCAGGGTCTCCGGCCTCCTGTCTCTCTGTCCGCCTCTTCCCTCTAACCCCCCGGCGTGCACCGTGCAGAGCGATGCGCAAGGCAACCCTCCCACTCCCTCTCTCCCTTGCCGCCCCCTGGTGTCCTGAGCTCTTGGTATGTGGCACGCACTTTGTACCGCACACGATACCTCCGGGGGCAGGCAGCCTAGCGGCCGCGGCACGTCCAGGGCCCCCGCTCGCCGCAGGCGGTCAGCTCGGTCGCGGGGCACCCTCGTCGTTCTTGCCCCTGGTCCGCTCACACTAGCCGTGCATAGGATCCGTGATTAGCATGCTTCTGTTCTCTCGCCTCCTCTTCCTTACCTCCGCCCTCCGGCCAGCGCAAGCACGGTGCGGAGCAATTCGCGAGGCAACCCTCCCTCCCTGCTTCCCCCCTCTGCTCCCGCTCCCTGGCCCAGCCCTGCCCCTTGTGTGCTCGTTCTCCCTCGTCCTCCCTTGCCCCCCTTCCCAGGCCCCTGTGTCCCTGGCCCTCTGTCTCCCCGTCTCCGTCTTCCCTTTACCTCCCCGGCGTACACTTCGCGGAGCAATACGCGTGGCATCCCTCCCTCTCTCCCTTCACCTTTCTGCCCCCTGGTGCCCTGGTCCCTGGGCGAGTGGCACGCACGTCGCACTGCACCCGCCTGTGGCCTTTTCCCCTCTACGCCCGCCCTGCCCCCCCCTCCCCCCCCTGCCCTTTGCCTCCTCTGACACTATGCAGGACACTGTGTAGGCAAGTCGCACGCATGTCGCAGGCACGCACCTGGCCTCTATCGTCGGCGCCGTCTGGCTGGTTGGCACCACGCTGCGGCCGCCCGCCGCTGCCACAGCCCCCGCAGGTGCCGCCGCCGCGGGCAGCCACTCCAAATGCCGCGGGGGGCGCGGCCCTGGTAGGCCCCGGCTGCCCCCCGGCCAGGGTTTCATTGTACCCCCCGCGGCGCCTGGTCGCCGGGGGGGATCCATCACAAAAATCTGCAAGACATCGAAAAAAAAAATATATATATATATATATATATATATATATATATATATATATAGGGGTTGGAATGCAGCTGCAAAAGTGTGGTCATAGCAACTCGGGGCGGGGGCCTCGGACCACACCGCCATGATGGTACATCACCCCTCCCCGCTTACACCACACTTGCACCGGCCTTCTCCCCAAAAATTTCGAGGAATGAAAAAGAAGGGCCTGAGATCAAGAGTGACTCCTTGGAGCACTGTCTACGGATCGACCTACGGAGGGAGGGGCCTAGGACCAAGAGTGGCTCCTTGAAACACTTTCTACGCATCGACCTAAAAGAGGGAGGGGCCTAAGACCAAGAGTGGCTCCTTGGAACACTTTCTACGCATCGACCTAAGAGTGGTAAGGGGGGGGAGAGGCCACCGACAAAGAAGGGCACAGGAAAAAGCCCTTATTTAAACAACTCACCTTCACTTGATGAGCTATCAGAATCATATGCTGTGGTGGCCCACCTCTTCTTTGGCTGCCAACTAAACACCTGGTTCCTCCTCCCTACACTCTGCAACGGGCGAGAACGCTCCGCCCCGGAAGATGCCTCAGAGGAGGAGGACGACGAGGAGGAGGAGGAGGAGGAGGAGGAGGAGGAGGAGGAGGAGGAGGAGAAGGAGGAGGAGGAGGAGCTGGAGGACTTGATCCTCTTGGGATGCGGGGCTGGTGCTGTGCTGGCACGGGGAGGGCCCTCAGCCACGTCCCCTCCATCCTCAGCATCAATCTCTTGATGAGACCGCTTGCTGTTGTTCTTCTTTCCCGACCAGTTCATCACCATTTCCTTTTCCTCTGCCTTGACGCACAAAGCACTCGGAGGTGCAGAACCGGCATGCTTTGAATCAAAATGATGGGCCATGCCATACAACCACACGGTATCTCGGCACAACACGCATTGCATGGGCCGGTTGGTGCATGGATTTCGTGCGGAGCCACGTGCCATTGCACCATACAGCACATTTGTGGGCTCCAAAGGACAATTTGTTACGATGACTGACACAAGCCTACCTTGCGTATTGCGCAACAATTGTGTGGTGCAATCATGGCCACCACAATAACCACAGACATCGCGAGCGCACTCTCCGAGGAGGACGTGCCTACCAATGGGTGTTCGCATGGAGTGCAGGGGTACATTCTTCTGACACACTGCACACAACCCTGAGGTAGGTGCTGCACTCCCAACCTTAACAGAACATGCCTCATCATGCTGATCAAGGAAAGGGAGGTTCGGGTACGGGTCAATCCGAAGTGTTGGGGCACTGTCGGGTGGTGTGAGCAATTGCTCCAGCGTCAAAGCAATGACGCGGTCTACTTGTTCGTACCACATATGGTCAACATTGGACCTCAGCTTGACGAACGGGCAATGTTGCCCTTTGAATTTCAGCACTTTCTGTATCAACCTCCCGTTGCAAGCATAAAGCTTTGGGCCAGGGTACTCTTGCATGGACATGAGTTGTCCATGGCACATGACCACGCTGGAGCTCTCAACTTGAGCTGCTGACAAACCATTCACATTGCGGCCGCGCTCTGAGAGTGTCCGCAAGTAAAATAGGCCGAGAGACAACTGTCCGGCGTACCAAACCAGTGTGGCAAAAGTGTCGCCAACAATTGGTCCGGACTCGGTGTCCACATTTAGAGTAGGCTGCATGGGGAGGCCCGGGCGCGAGCCTTGGATGGCACGCATCAAACGGTCTCGTGGATTTGCAGCAGTGCCATCATTGTGCAACACATTGAGAACATACTGCTTAGACCTCCCTTGCCCTTCAAAATCCAACAAAATGGGTGGTGAAGCGAATTGCTCTTCGACCTCAACTGTTGCGTGCAGTACATGATCGTGGATGTCTTCATCAACGAACAATGGATCATGCAGATCATCACTATCCTCACCGTACACCGGTGGCAACACTGGCTTCAGCAAGACACCCCTTGGGGACAAAAGGGCAACGCCTTCTGTAAAAAGTGCGGTTAAGTCTGAACCAACGTCGTCCTATGCAAGCTTTAACCCAGCGTCCCAAATGGGCTGGAGATCGATTGGCCACCCCTGCCTACGCCTACGCCTACGAGAAAGCAAAGGAAGAAAGAAAGCCCCTGAATGCCTCCTTCTCGAGCCGGGGAAAAGCTCGAGGCAGGGATCTCCAAGCCCCTGATTGCCTCCTTCTCGAGCCGGGGTATAAAAGCTCGAGATAGGGATCTTCAGGTGCTGGTGTTGGCGAATTGGCTACGTCACCATGATGCACCACGCAACGAAGCGTGGATACAAATATTGTCCCGGTTTCCTCAATAGCAGCGGACGGTTGGGGCCCAAAAGAGGGCGGAAATGCTACATCACCCCTGCATTCTCGGGGTCCCCAACAAAGGGAACAAAATCAAATCTCAAAACCTACGACGGGGGTCACCATGATGCACCACGCAACGAAGCGTGGATTCAAAGATTGTCCCGGTTTCCTCAATAGCACCGGACGGTTGGGGCCCAAAAGAGGGCGGAAATGCTACATCACCCCTGCATTCTCGGGGTCCCCAACAAAGGGAACAAAATCAAATCTCAAAACCTACGACGGGGGTCACCATGATGCACCACGCAACGAAGCGTGGATTCAAAGATTGTCCCGGTTTCCTCAATAGCACCGGACGGTTGGGGCCCAAAAAAGGGCGGAAATGCTACATCACTCCTGCATTCTCGGGGACCCCAACAAAGGGAGCAAAATCAAAACTGAAAACCTACGCCGGGGGTCACCATGATGCACCACGCAACGAAGCGTGGATTCAAAGATTGTCCCGGTTTCTTGAATAGCACCGGACCGTTGGGGCCCAAAAGAGGGCGGAAATGCTACATCACCCCTGCATTCTCCGGGGTCCCCAACAAAGGGGACAAAATCAGAACTCGGGGATCCCCGCCGCCTCAGAGCGGGGGGGAAAATCAGAAGTGGCCCACTTGTGGGCAAAGTGGCTACGTCACCCCTACCGTCTCGGGGATCCCCACCGCCTCAGAGCTGGGGGGCAGAATCAGAATTGGCCCACTTGTGGGCAAGGTGGCTACATAACCCGTGCGGCCTAGGGGATCCCCACCGCCTCAGAGCGGGGGGCAGAATCAGAAAAAGGCCCACAGGTGGGCAAGGTGGCTACATAACCCCATTGGGCGCCTTCGGCGCCGGGGCGGTTCGGCGCCCAATGGCTCCTTGGGCTTGTACCTTTGACAACTAACTGTCGGCCGGAGGCCCCTTGGGGGGGGGGGGGGTAGTTGGCGTCTTAGGACCCGCGGAGTCGCCCCCCCCCCCGTGTAGTCAATGCGTGGAAGAAACAAGGGTGTGAGGACAGACGTGGACACAACGGAGAGTCACTAGTCACAACGAAGGAGAAGGTGCGCTCTTGGAGGGAACCCAAGTGGTAGATCATGCGGCTTCGAGTTTTGTTGTAGGGTTGCAGCGGGAGGCATTAGCAAATGAGTATATCTTGGTGGACATCCCACAGAGAAACCCGATGAGCGCCGCAAGCAATGGGGCGGCAAAACATTTGCAAAGTGTTTTCATTTCCCATGTTAATCATGCAACGGAAGTTCGGTTTGGTGGCTCCATCCTTGCACCCTTGGAAGACCATGCAAGCACAACAGGACAAGTGCATATGAGGATTCTTTTGAATTCTTCTGAATTCGGTACCCACCATAATTTGCCAAGAAGTTGTGTGGCACCCCCTGGCAAGAGGAGATCGTGGAGCGGATGGCGCGGGCCAAGTCCTGCCTAGCAAAAGACCAGAGCCAGACCTAGGGGGTGATAGACATTTCATCCCTTCGGTGACACCGCAACCACATCGTCAGGTGGCACGCCTCCTTCTCGTATCCCGCCTTGTGGCTCGATTCAAACATCTTTGATTGTGCCCCGACCCTGGTGAGTGCATCCACGGCCGTCGCCAGCCGGCCCACTACCGATGGGCCGCCGCAGGGCCCCCACCCCTGAGCGTGCCTGATACTGTGTCAAAACCTGTGGAAACATGTGGTTAGCATTTGACCAATGTATCCCTTGGTGCGCGTTTGAAACCCAATGTTGTTCCGGCCAAATTGTTCCAATGCTCTAGGCTATCTGGCCGGAACAAAAAAAGTTCAAAATTTATTTACCCCCCAACCAAGCCTACCCGTACATGGTGGCAAAATATGTTGTTTGCTAGCCTTGGGGGTCCCCGCTGGTATGCTCATAATTGTTGCCCGGCGCGTTGCCACGTGAAAAAAACTTGTTTTCGAAAACAGTTTTTGTTAGAACACCATTGGAACACCGCTAGAACAAGTTATTGGAACGTCGCCGGAACAAGCACTCTACAACAAGAGCAAAGCACAAGCAAGGGTAAAATGGTAACATACATTGTTGTGTAGGGTGCCCCCGGGGGCCCATCGGGTTAGTCTCTTGTTCTCACCTAAAAGTCCTGCGTGGTCGGGGGCCCGGCGGGCGCCCCCGAACTCTTGTCACCCGCCCCACTATCCCCCCCATCCCCCTCACCGACCACCACCCCTTCACCCACCACCCCTTCACCCTCCACCCCTTCACCCACCACCCCTTCACCCTCCACACCTTCATCCTCCACCCCTTCTCCCACCACCCCTTCACCCTCCACCCCTTCGACCTCCATCCTTTCCCCCTCCACCCCTTCGACCTCTTCCCCGACGCCCACATCCCGGTTAGCCCCGGTAGCACCCAAACCTGCCCCCGGTCCATCCCCTTTGTCTCCCCCGTCCCCGTCCCCGTCGTTGCTCTCGTCCCCCTCCTCGTCCGCGTCCGCGTCGTCCTCCTTGTCCTCCTCCTCGGCCGCCATCATCTTGGCGAGGAACTTCTTCGCCTGCGTCTTGGTTTTCCAAACCGACGCTCTCGGGATGGCGAAGGGTTCGGGGTCTTTGGGGAAGGCGATCCACGTCTCCCCAACCCCGGGGGGGGCACCCGCGGCAAGGGCCTCTTTGCCCTGCTCGATCCCCCACTGCCCATTGTCCCGAAAAACTACATACACTTGCTCCCACACTTTGTATTTGCACCCCCCCCCTCTTGCCTTTGGCTTGGCCTTGGGTTGGGGTTGGGGGGGCTGGGCCTTGGGTTGGGGGGACGCGGCTCTCTTGGGAGCCTTGCGAGGGGGTTTGGTGGGCTCCTTGGCCGGGGGGCGGGGCTGGGGCTCCTCGAACGCCGAGGAGTCGGTGGTGGACCCCGAGGAGGAGTCCGTTGAGGAGTCGCTGGACGACTCCTCGCTGGAGGACTCCCCCGGGAGCCTCTTCCTTTTTTGGGGGGGTGGTTTGCACTACGGCCCCGTGGGGGGGGGGGGGCATCCACTACAAAGAATCCTAGCCCCTTTATGGGCATGGGGCACGAACAATCACTGGTGGTTCTTGGGTTTTCCCCTTCCCCTGGACAACAAAGAGTCCTAGCCCCTTTATGGGCATGGGGCACGAACAATCACTGGGGGTTCTTGGGTTTTCCCCTTCCCCTGGACAACAAAGATTCCTAGCCCCTTTATGGGCATGGGGCACGAACAATCACTGGGGGTTCTTGGGTTTTCCCCTTCCCCTGGACAACAAAGAGTCCTAGCCCCTTTATGGGCATGGGGCACGAACAATCACTAGGGGTTCTTGGGTTTTCCCCTTCCCCTGGACAGCAAAGATTCCTAGCCCCTTTATGGGCATGGGGCACAAATAATCACTGGGGGTTCTTGGATTTTCCCCTTCCCCTGGACAACAAAGATTCCTAGCCCCTTTATGGGCATGGGGCACAAATAATCACTGGGGGTTCTTGAGTTTTCCCCTTCCCCTGGACAACAAAGATTCCTAGCCCCTTTATGGGCATGGGGCACAAATAATCACTGGGGGTTCTTGGGTTTTCCCCTTCCCCTGGACAACAAAGATTCCTAGCCCCTTTATGGGCATGGGGCACGAATAATCACTGGGGGTTCTTGGGTTTTCCCCTTCCCCTCAACAACAAATCATCAAATTCCTAAAGAGCAAAGAGCAAAAGGGACACAGGGGGGAGCGGGGGGAGCAGGGCAGGCAGGAACACACAAACCCAACTCACTGATTTCCACTGCGCGCAAAGCGCGCCAAAGCATACACCCAAACCCAAACCCAAACCTAGGCCCAAACCAAAACCCGCACCCGAACCCACACCCAACCCCTAGCCCAAACCCAAGCCCAAACCCACACCCAAGCCCGAACCCACACCCAGGCCCAGGCCGGAACCCACACCCAGCCCCAAGCCCAAACCCAAGCCCAAACCCCCACCCAAGCCCAAACCCGCAAACCTGCATATTCTTGGTGGCCTTCGTAAGCGCCAGCATCATTTGCATCATATCTGCGCTGACAGGCGCGGCCATGGATAGGAGCAGAATAAAGACGAGGGCTGAGGAACGGGGGTGGTGCAGAGGGGGTGGTCTCTAGTGCAGCCCTGGGAACACAAGGCACATGTCGAACAGCATCATGTTGGTGGAGATGAATGTGAAAGTACAAGAAAACCCATTGCAACACTTGCCGCAGGGCGTCGGCGTCCGAATCAATGGATGCCTGCGAGCGACCGCAGCTAGCGGTCCCAGTAGCCGTTTGCCGGCCACCGCCCCGGGCACTGTGTTCGTTGAAAGCCTGCTTCAAGAAGCGGTTAAGGCTTTCGCCAATGTCATTGGAGAACATTGCCAATCCGAACGGCCAAATGTTGTCCGATACGCGATCCGCATCCTCCTCCAGAAACAGGAGGTAATGGGATGCGGACCTAGGAGCACAATGCTCCCGGAAGGCAGCTGCCGCTGCCCGGCATTGGGGACGCGTACCCACCTGATAGGTGTGGTACAGGTCCTTCAAAAGCTTCGCCATCCCCATCACAGCCCTATAGAGGGGCTCCTCCGGCCCAACCGACAGCAACAATGCAACATCGGGCCAAGCCGCAAACAGGCGCCACGTCTCCTCACCATCCGGGGAACAATCCTTGCCTAGGCGGCACCCCGTGCGATGCTCATGCAATACCGCCTGAATCGCCGCACGGGACACCTCATCGCCCCCGGCTAGCCGCTCTGCCGCCAACCGCTCAATGTTGGTCATTTGCAACCGGCCCATCGCCATGCAACAGTGCAGAATGCACATGACAACGCGGCACCGGGCAATGACCACCACTGGTTCCACGGAACAACCTGCGGCCTTCAGCGATGGTGTTCCCTACAAGAAGGACGTCCGCTGTGCGTGGTCCGACTCGGTGGTCCGGACCACGTCTTTGCCCCGCCACACAGCGGCGTCGGAGTCCCAAATCCCCTCGTTGTATAGTGACCCCACTTGTGGGGCCGGTGTGATCCCGATAATGCGGCGCACCCAGGGGGAATCACCACCGAGCCAGGCATCTGCCGCTTCCTCATGGGAATTGAAGACCACCCGGTGGGTGTCCACGACCTCCTGGATGGCCTAAGAAAAAAACATCAATTTTGTTGGAACCAGATTGTTCCGGTGGCGGTTCCAACGAAACACTTGAACGTCGCCGGAACGTCGCCGGAACAAGTTATCGGAACGTGTGCGGAACAACACGGTGTGTGCGCGGCACACCTTAATATTGTCTTCCCAAAGGGTTGCTAGGGTCGCCATCGCTTTGTCCCCGCAGATTGCGAGGCCAATGACCCACACACAGGCGGGAGTTCGTCCCCAAAGGCCCATGTTGGCGATGGACACAAACAATTGGGACCACTCCCCGCCTGCGCAGGGGTAGCCTTCCCCCCTGACAATGAAAGTCAGGGGGAACGACCAATCGATCATGCGGCACAACGGGGGGTGGCTAGCAATGTAGCGCAGCCATGATGCCCACGGCCAACTGATGCCCGTGGCCTTGGGATCCGAAGTGCTCACCGCGGGGGCCAGCTCCAAGGGGGCCAGTAGATCTTGCCAGCGCTGCTGGAAAGCCCTCTCAGGGCAAATCGGACGGGCGAATGGAAGGCCCGTGGTCACGGTGTACTTCAGCCCCCGGAGGGTGTACACTTCCGAGAGCGTGCGCCAAGCGGATTTGGGCGCACGCAGGTTGAGGATGAGCTCGCAACACTCATCGGGGGGGAGCACCTCGGAGGCGTACTTGGCGATTGCCCCCTGCTGTATCTCTCGTACACAGCTTGGTTGGGCCAAGCGCACGGCCACCGCAAATTGGCGGCGGGCGTGTGGAGAGGAGATGGCCCATTCCGCTATGAACTCCCCAACAAGATCCCCGTCCCGGAGGCTAACAGCACTAGCCAAATGGACGAGGTGGGTGGTTAGTTGCGCAACGCGGGTTTGCGATCTAGGCATGATGAAGCTACAACAATGAACTACGAAGCGAAATTTGGCAATGCATACCTCTAGGGGAAGATGCCCGTAGACCCACCGAGCATTCAGGCAAGGAACAAATACCAAAATGGGACCCTAGGCATGGCCACAATGCACAAATCAAACGGGAGAATGGGGACGCCAACGTTGAAAAGTCATACAACGCTGCGTCTGAACTACAAGAAACAGCAGGCTTGCAAATGGATACGAAAAGTTCGAAATGCGTACACCTAGTGGAGAGTGGCACCAACGGCTCACAAGATGTCAACATGGCCCCGATGGGAAAGACAAGCCTTGGACGCGTTATACATGCAAGAAAGAGACAAAAAACATCATTTACGACCTTGGAAACTCATGGTGATGGATCTAGTTATCTGGCCTGCGACACTTGTTCCAGTGGTGTTCCCAACGAGATTGTTCCGGCGGGAATTGTTCCCATTGGGAATATTCCAGTCGGGAACAACATTGGGTTTCAAACGCGTACCAAGGGATACTATGGGGAAAAGGCTATGCTTCATGTTGCCGGCAAGATTTGAAGCAGGGAACAAGTCGGGCTGCAATTGGGTCCGGGTGTGGTGTAACCGATGGCGCGCAATTACTGTGAGGAGTAGTGTGCCCAAGGGTAGGCCCTCAAGACTTTGGTAACCACGATGTAAGGCGCAGGGAGGACGAGATGAGGTTTCGGTACGTAGGAGTAGCACGGGACAACCACCACATGTAGTTCACAACCAGGAAGAGGGGGCCTTCTATACTCCCCTTAGGGTGGTAGATCTTAAACATGTGTGGGCAACCAAGCGCCATCGCCATGGATGGTGAACCATAGACGGGGTTGTGCACTGTGTCAATCAAGTTGCCACAGGCTCTGACCTTAAATAACAAAGGTGGTGCAACTACGCCGAAACTACGACAATGTGAAGTTGGGCTCCTTGTGAATGGCGTTATGGAGGGCGGCTTCTAGGCTAGCTTACTACCAAGTTGCTATTGCAGGGCTGGCTGCAAGGGAAACCCCGAGGCAATAGCACGTCCAAGTATGCCACCACGCCTCACGACGATGCTAACCACGCCGCACAATAACGGAATATAAATCGGTGAATAAGACATACGAAGAGGGCGGTGCGGGCAGCGACGGCACATGCGGTAGCACCACCAAAATAGTGAAGTTCCGGACCCGTGACAACCCTTTTGGTTGCATGAATCTACGAGGTTGCCACGTGATTTTCACTGTAACTTGCCATAATGTGTGAGAACATTCTCCTCAAATTTCGAGTGTTTTACATCATTATAGACCTTGCAGTCTATACTTGTGCCTACAAGATGTGCACATGGAGGATCCCTACTAATTGCGGACACTGATGGGCATAGGTTTCCTACAACCGAACCCAATTAGCAAATGGTAGTAAACTGGTAGCGTCTTTTGCATGCCTCATGCTCACTCCCATGTTCCCTGTGCATTTCAACCTTGCTTGGGCATTGGAACCCCCGCAATGCACTGCCTTGCTGGCTCCGGGCGACGGGAAGTGCAACGCCTGCAATGCACTGCCTCACTGCCTGGGGGCAGTGGCCAGCGGTACTCGTGCAATACACTGCCGTACTGCTTGGGGGCAGGGCGGAGGGCAATTCGTGCAATGCCCTGCCTCCCTGCCTGGGCAGAGTGGGTTGTGATACTCCTGCAATACACTGCCTCACTGCATGGGGGCAGTGGGCAGGTCAACTTCCGCTATACAACGCCTCACTGCCTGTGGGCAATGGGCACTGCAACTCCTGCAATGCAACGCTTTTTTGTCTGGGGGCAGTGGGCGGTGCCGGCCCGGGAACACCAGCGTGGGGGGACAGGCAGTCCTGCCCAGGCGGTGGTCGGTGTGTCAAGGGGGGGGCTGCGGGGGACAGCAACTCCCAAGGCCGGGGCACATCAGTCTTGGGGGACAAGGGGTCCACCTCAGGCGGCGGTCGGTGCGTCTTGAGGGGCCTGTGAGGGGGGCTGCAGTCTCCAAAGCTTGGGCACACCAGCCCGGGGGGACGGGGAGTCCAGCCCCGGCGGTGGTCGGCGTGTCATGAAGGGTCTGTGAAGGGGGCTGCAGTCTCCAAAGCCTGGGCACATCAGCCTCGGGGAATGGGGAGTCCTGCCAAGGCGGTTGTCAGTGCGTCTTGAAGGGCCTGGGAGGGGGGCTGCAGTGTCCAAAGCCTGGGCAGACCAGCCTGGTGGCACGCGGAGTCCTGCCCAGGCGTTGGTCGGCGCGTCCTGAAGGGCCTGGCAGGGGGGCTGCAGTCTCCAAAGCGTGGACACATTAGCCTGGGGGCGCAGGGAGTTATGCCCAGGCGGTGGTCGGCGCGTCCCGAAGGGTCTGCGAGGGGGGCTGCAGCCTCCAAAGCCTGGGCACACCAGCCGCGGGGGACGGGGAGTCCTGCCCCGGCGGTGGTCGGTGCGTCTTGGGGGGCCTGCGAGGGGGGCTATTGTCTTTAAGGCCCAGACACACCACCCCGAGGGGACAAGGAGTCCTGCCACGGCGGTGGTCGGTGCGTCTTGGGGGCCTGGGAGGGGGGGTGCAGTCTCCAAGGCCTCGGCACACCAGCCTGGGGGCACACGAAGTCCTGGCCAGGCGGTGGTTGGTGCGTCCTGAAGCTCTTGTGTGGGGGGGCTCCATTCTTCAAGGCCCGGGCACAACAGCCTCGGGGAACGGGGAGTGTGCCCAGGCGGTGCTCGACGCGTCCGGAAGGGCCTGCGAGGGGGGTTGCAGTCTCCAAGGCCCGGTCACGCCTCCCTGGGGGTCGGGGAGTCCCGCCCAGGCGGTGGTCGGCATGTTCTGAAGGGCGTGCGAGGAGGGCCGCAGTCTCCAAGGCCCGGGCACACCACCCTCGGGGCACATGGAGTCTTGCCCGGGCGGTGGTCGGCGCGTCATGAAAGGCTTGCGAGGGGGGCTGCAGTCTCCAAGGCCCGGGCACAGCTGCCTGGGCGGACGGGGAGTCATACCTAGGTGATGGTCGGCGCGTCCTGAAGGGCTTGCGAGGGGGGCTCGAGTCTCCAAGGCCTGGTCACAGCAGCCTAGGGGGCCGGGGTGTGCTCCTCAGGCGGTGGTCGGCGCGTTCTGAAGGGTCTGCGAGGGGGGCTGCAGTCTCAAAGGCCCGGGCACAGCAGCCTAGGGGGACGGGGAGGCCTACCCAGACGGTGGTCCGCGCGTCTTGACGGGCCTGCGAAGGGGGCTGCAGTCTCCACCGCCCGCGCACACCAGCCTACGGGGATTGGGAGTCCTGCCGAAGAGGTGGTCGGCGCGTCCTGAAGGGCCTGCGAGGGGGGCCGCGGTCTTCAAGGCCCGGGCACACCAGCCTAGGTGGACGAGGAGTCTTGCCCAGGCGGTGCGTGTCGCGTCCTGAAGGGCCTACCCGGCTGTTCCGAGCAGCAAGCAGGAAGGTAGGCAGGTAGTACCGGAGGTCATAATTCCGGGGTAGCAGTAGCAGGGACTCAACGTGAGTTCTCTTAACCAGAACCCTAAATTCCGCCGGGGCTTAACCCCCGAACAATGCCGAATTTAGGGCCCCATTGGGCAGTTTAAGCCCGCGGGGAAGCAAAGAGGCGTGGCTACTAGCACTTGTGTCTGGCCAGCCATACCAGGACTCTGGGCTCGCCCCTATGCGGCCAGTTGACTCCGGCCCTCGGGGGCGCATTTAGCTGGACCTAGGGCAGGTCCTTAACCCTTTGACCATTAGTTGCAGCAGTAAGCACAATTTATTGAGTTTTTAACTATGTACATAGTTACCCCGCACACATGCCCCCTCCGGTGGTGCGCTTACCATCGGAGCTGCCTTTGGGGGATACGGGGCTTTTACCCAATCCTCCGGGATTCCCTGGCTGTTGACCGGAGGTGTACATTGAGAAGATACTGAGGTTCTTTGTTTATGCAACTAGTTCACTTCATACATACACATCCGAAACGGCAAAACACGTTCCCACAAGTCACACACCGCGGAGCCATTCCGCGGTTCGTACCTCTATCGTTTACACCGTGAACCCGGCTGCGCCGGTCGGCGTGTTGTCGAACCGCTTACCAACCGGGCCACACCACTCGCTCCGGGGGGTTCGCGTGGGGGGGGAGGGGGGGGCAGGCTCGGGGGGGTGTAGGGAAGCACGGGGCACGTGCCATTGCCTCAGCACCGTGAGCACCGTAGCGGTGGTCTCTAGCCTTGTCCCCGGCTGCGGCTGCATGGGGTGTCTTAGCTGCCTCAAGTGTATTGCAAGAGTTCCACTGTTCATGGCCCCCAGGCAGTGAGGCAATGTAGGAGTTGCACTGCCCACTGCCCCGAGGGAATGAGACAGTGCATTGCAGGAGTTGCACTGCCCACTGCCCCCAGGCAGTGACGCAGTGTATTGCAGAAGTCCCACCACGCGCTGCCCCAAGGCAGCGGGGCCGTGCCATGCAGGAATTGCCATGCCCACTGCCCCCAAAATGTGCAGCAGCGCATTGCAGGAGTTGCACTGCCCACTGCCCCGAGGCAGTGAGGTAGTGCATTGCAGGGGTTCCGGTGCCCAGTGCCCCCAGGCAGTGAGGCGGTGTATTGGAGGATTTCCACTGCCAGTGAGGCAGTCCATTGCAGGAGTTGCACTGCCCACTACCCCCTGGCGGTCAGACAGTGGAATGCACGGGTTGCACTGCCCATTGCCCCTAGGCAGAGAAGCAGTGCGATACAAGAGGAGCGGGTGCTCGACTGCGCAATGCCCTTAGGCAGCGAGGCAGCGTTTACCAGTAGTTCCACTGCCCACTGCCCGCGGGTGGTAAGGCAGTGTATTGCAGGAATTGCACTGCCCACTGCCCGCGGGCAGTGAGGCATTGCATTGCAGGAGTCCGGCTGCCCTCGGCCTCCGGGCGGTGAGGCAGTCTGATGCAGCAATCCCACTGCCTACTGCCCCCCGGCAGTCCAGCGGTGTATTGTAGGAGTTCCACTGCCCACTGCCCCCAGGCAGTGATGCAATCAATTGTAGGGGTTGCAGTGCCCACTGCCCCCAGGCAGAGAAGCAGTGCGGTACAAAAGGAGCGGGATCTCCACTGCCCACTTCCTCCAAGCAGTGAGGCGGTGTTTAACAAAGGTTCCGCTGCCCACTGCCCCCGAGCGGTGAGGCAGTGTATTGCAGGAATCGCACTGCCCTCTGCCCCCAAGCAGTGAGGCAGTGCATTGCAGGAGTCTCGCTGCCCACTGCCCCTAGGCAGGGAGGCAATGTCGTTCAGCAGTGCCACTGCCCATTGCCCCCGGGCGGTGAGGCAGTGTATTGCAGGAGTTCCCTTGCCCACTGCCACCAGGCAGCGAGGCGGTGCATTGCAGTGGTCCCACTGCCAACTGCCCCCATGCAGTGCAGCAGTGCATTGCAGGAGTTGCACTCCCCACTTTCCCCATGCAGTGAGGCAGTGTATCGCAGGAGCTGCATTGCCCAATGCCTCCGGGCAGAGTGGCGGTGGATTGCAGTGGTCCAACCGCCCACTCCCCCCAGGCACTGAACCAAGTTATTGCACGAGTTGCAGTGCCCACTGCCCGCGGACAGTCAGGCACTGCAGTGCAACGGTTGCACTGCCCACTGCCCCTAGCGAGAGAAGTAGTGCGTTACAAAAGCAGCGGGAGCTTCACTGCCAACTGCCGCCCGGCTGTGAGGCATTGTATTGCACGAGTTCCACTGCCCACTGCCCCCAGGCAGTGAGGCAGTGCGTTGCAGGAGTTGCACTGCCCACTTCCCCCGGTCGGTGTGGCAGTGCGCTGCAGGAGATGCGATACCCACTGCCCCCGGGCAGTCAGGTAGTGCAATGAGGCAGTTCGACTGCCCACTGCCCGGAGGCAGTGAGGCAGTGCACTGCGGGAATTGCACTGCCCGCTGCCCCCACGGAGTGAGCAAATGTATTGCAGCTGCTGCACTGCCCACTGACCCCACGCATTGAGGCAGTGCATTGCACGAGTTCGACTGCCAACTACCCCCAGGCAATGAGGCAGTGTATTGCAAGAATTCGACTGCCCACTGCCCCAAGGCAGTGGGGCATTGCATTGAGGGAGTTGCACTGTGTGTTGCCCCCGAGAGACACTGCAGTGCAGGAGTTGCACGGCCCGTTGCCCTAGGCAGTGAGGAAGTGTATTGCACGAGTTCCACTGCCAACTGCCCCCAAGCAGTGACCTAGTCCATTGCAGGAGTAGCGTAGCCCAGTGCCACCCGGCAGTGACGCAGTGTATTGCAAGAGTTCCACTCCATGACCTCCCCCCTGTGCCTCAGGTCGTGTGCCCGTCTAAGACAGGCCGTTTCCCCATCCCCCGAAAGCCTCTAGCCAACCAACTCCGCACCCTCAGCGACAATTTTCGGGCCGAGCTCCCCTCGTCGCCCCCGAGCACCTCCGGCGCACCACCCCGCTATGTCGCGGTGACCACCCGCACTCTACGCTGCTGCCACGGCAGCTTTGGGGCCCCCTACCCCGAGCCAGCCTGTGGTATCGGCTGTCCGGGTCCACGTCGTCAACCAGCAGCGCTACACCATGGCGCACCCGGACTGGTCGTCCCACCCCCCTCACCTTGTGGAGGTAGCCTGCCTCAAGTAACAGATCCGGGCTACGTGGGCCGTCGTCCTCCTTGAGAAACATGTGGGTTTGGCGCCGCTACCCCATGCCCCCGGACAGCCCACCAAAGTGGACTACCGCCGCACCTTAGGGGCGCGGTACGTGCGCCCGGCGGCTCCCGTCTACACTGTGGGGGTCCCGGTACATCTCCACCAAGAAGCTGCGGTTGCACTTGACCAGCTCCGTCAGCGGCAATTGACTACTCTCGAGGCACTCTCCCTCGCCCGCGTCCAAGCCAGTACGGGGTGGACCAGCGCCCCTCTTGGCCTGCCGCCCCGAGCCACCATCGCCAACCTACGTGCCAGCATCCACCGGGCCGCGGCCACCGTGCCGTTCCACGATCTGCTGGAATACCGGCTTTTCGGACAATTCGAGGACGCCCCGCTTGCTGTTGTCACGGACTTGATCACTGACATCCCCAGGTGGTCATCCGTGCCCCAGGCCCATGCAACGGATTTCATCAACCTCCCCAAAAAGGTGCCACACGGCCCCATCGCCGACGGCAGGCCACTCACGAATCTCGCCACGGTGTGGAAGCTCACGGCCGCTCTGTTGAAAGACAACTACCAACCCCGTTTGGTGACAAGCGGCATTCTGCCGCCCCACCAGTTCCGGAAGCCCCCCCATTGCTCCTCTGTGGAGCTCCACCGCGTCCTCCACGACGTGTGGCGGGACCGCGGCGCCTCGAGGTGTGGGTCCTGTCGGATGATGTCCGCCACGTGTACGGCTCCATCAACCACAACACCGAGTACGCCGTTTTGACCGCTGCCGGAGTTTCCGCAGCCGACGCCACGACGCTGCAGCGCCACGACCGCACCTTGGCACTTCATATGGGAGGAGTTGACGGCCGATCCCCGTCCTCCACCTACCTGGGCGCCGGCACGGGGCAGGGTTGCCCCGTGTGAGGCATGAAATACTGCATATATGGTGAAGTCCGAGGGCATGAAGCCTTTCGTGGAGTCCCGCCCGACGATACCCCCGCGGGACTGCTGAACCGGGTGCTCCTGATGGATGACACCCAGTGGCTCCCCGGCAACCGCGGCCACCTCCACACCCTCATCCGCGGAATTCAGCAAGCGGGACGTCTCACCAACCTCCATTTAGGCCCAACAAAGACAGTATTGGTCGGCGCGGAGATGTGCGACGGCAGGGTCCTCTTCCTCAGAGCCACGGTGTACCTCATCGGTCTCCCAGTGCGATGCGCCAATGGTCAGGGCTTATGTCCGCGTCCTCGGTCGCCACGCCCTACCCCACCTCTAACACCCCGTTGACTCCAACGGGCTATCCTCTGGCACCAGGGACGCATGCCGAACGCTCCGAGCCCCCAAGCTGCCGGTCCACTACCCCCTCGCCATGTTCGTCGCCAAGTGCCACGGCACAGTGTCCGACCCCCCTCCTATAGAGCCATGCATGTGCTGGACGCCATGGCCGCCTCGGCCTTGCGAGCCACAGCTAGATGGGCCTTGTCGGCCTGTGCCCATTTCCTCCGCGAAATCCCCGAAGCGGGCGTTGGCGTCCCGCCAGCTCCGGTCGTCGGGTTCGCCAACTTCCTCAGTGTCTACATCCGATACCTCAATGACCCAAACCCCCTGGTCGGTCAATCCACACGCCACGGGCTCCTCACTGCCCTTTGGCGCTTCCACCCCGCACAACTATGCCTCACAACAGAGCTCAGACTCCGGTATGCTGCCCACCCCATTGACCACGACCTGTTCGTCGCCCTATGCCACCAGTGCGACACTTCCATCCACTTGCCCCCAGCCGAGTATCTGCCAGACCGATCTCCCCATGTGATGGCCCTATCATCTCCTCGGCTCGAGGTCCAGGACACCCACACATGGATTATCGCGGGCCACCGAAGCGCGGAAGATGTGCACCACGGAGGAAGTCCTCGGGTGTCCTCACGTCCCACCCCTCCTAGCGGCACGCCCCCCCCCCCGGTTGGCAGGTGCCACACGGTGTCCGCGGCCATCCCCACGTTCTCCTTGCTCCCCGAAATATATGTCATCCTCCATGATACGTCATGGTGCCCGCGAACCTGACGATGTGGCGGGGCCGTGGCGGTATTCTGCCCCGTCACCCTCCGGTTCCAGATATACCCTATCTCCATCCCCCTACGGCCGGACAACGCCTACACAGCGGAGCTGTACACGGCGTGGGTGGCCCTTAATGCCCGAGGGCCCTCAGCTGACCACACCTTCGTCTTCTGGTCAAGCTCATGGCACTTTGCCCATTGCAAGGGATACATCACGGTCCAAGAGGGACGGTGGGAGCCGGACGGCTCCATGCAAGGAGAACGAATACGCGAGCGCCGTCCTATGGCCGGCAATTACCCCCCCCCCCCCCGCCACCTCTACTCCCACATCACCGGCACCTGTCTCGACGACCTGCCAGACCACGTGGACGCGGCCGCAGGACGGTCCGCTGACGGCTGCCCGGCTACGGTGGCGTGGCTCAGCCGCCTGCAGGAACCCCGCATCAGCTTCTCCCACACGGGCCTCCAAGTCTGCCACGCACGACGCGCCCTGCTCGTCTCCCACCACAACTATGCCAAGTCCGCCCATCCTCAACGCCACCCTGCCCTTGGTGAATACGCCGTCGCCGTCAATCATGGGCTCCGAACGTGGGGGGACCATCTCACGGTCACCGGCATATGCCTTTTCCTGTTCCCCCCAAGGGACGTGCCCTGCCCCCTCTGTCTCCTGCCTGCCCCTGGCGACCACATCCTTTCGTGCCCGCTCGGCCCGCTCCTCCGCGCCCACTACCATCGGTGGCTCGCGGCCCGGCTCTCCCAGACGTGTCACGCATGGCGCGAATGTACGCCCACTGCCTGGGGCGTCCTCATCCTCTAGGGTGACGAGCCCTTCCTACTTGCCGTAGGGGGCCCCCCGGCCCACGAAGCCCTCGTCACCTACACCGTTGGACGTCTTCGTGCCGTCTCCCCGCCACATCGGGATGCCCTTCAACACAGGGGTTTACGTCCTGCGAACCTACGTCGCCTCCTCTGCGACACCATACTCACCACCGTCCTCCGGCACAAACGGCATGCGGTACCCGTCCTACCTCTCGCCGACCACTTCTCCCCCCTGACGGGGGATCCCGTGCACCAGACCCTCGTCAACAGCCCTCCACCGGAGTGGTACCACGCCGCCAACTGGACCCCGACGCCTGGGTCATCCAGGTGACCAGCCTGGGACGTCATCCTAGGCCTATGGCTGTCAGGAGACTTCCTCCTCGCCCCCAAAGTGAAGTCCACCATCGCCACCCCTAGCAAGCGGAGTCCATACCGAGTCCTTTATGTGTACCTCAAGAGCAACCAGTCGCCATCGAGCGTACGACAACAAGGGGACCTGGAAGCCCACGACGTGATCATCTTGGACAACCTCGGCCGGCATGGGCTTGCTCCCCATTTCGCAGAAGGGCGCCGCCTCTGGGCCATCGATTACGGTGGCGACCGACGAAGCCTGGAGGCCGGCCTCTGTGGAGATGCGATCCCCTCTTGGTGTGCCGCACTGCATTCGAGCTTCTCGGCCATCCTCAATGCGGCCTCTCAAGGCCCCCGTACGGTCTTCAACGATGTGCAGGTGGCACTAGGTCGGCCCTCCCCATGGCCCTATCTACGTCCGTGATCAAGTCCTCGAACTCACGCGCCCGGACCGTTCCGGCACAGCGCGTTATCGGGCCTGAATGCGCTCCTTGTCTGGCGCATTGTAAGTCGGGGGTGATGCCCAAGTGAGACCCACGCCTTTCGCGCTCACCGATTCTGGGACGCTGACTCGGGTGGATCCAGGACTCTCAGACGGTTGGTGACAGGGGCCTAGAGGCATATCGGACCGTGGCGTTGCCACTCACCGACGCTGAGACCATGACGGCCTGCTGGGAAGAGCGTCCTGAAGTGTGCGGTGAGATCCGTCTTGCTCTTGCAGAGGTAACACGGAGGACTCCCGAGGCTCGTGTGCACGGGAACCCCCGGGGACGACGCCAAGGCCCATCGTCCGTGGGCAAGCAGCAGATGCTCGTCCTCCTCCTCCTCCTCACTGCCTGGGGGCAGTCGGCAGTGCAACTCCTGCAATGCACGGCCTCACTGCGTGGGGGCAGTGGGCAGTGCAACTCCTGCAATGCACTGCCTCACTGCCTGGGGGAAGTGGGCTGTGCTACTCCTGCAATACACGTCCTCGCTCTGGTGACCAAACACCAACCTAAGAACCCTCAAGATGGTAGTTGTGGGACCGATTGCCCACACGCACTGCCAACCTCGAACTCAGTCGTGATACGTCGTGGTTCTCTGTGCGTCTTCCCTGTGTCAGGCCGGCTCCGCCCGCCCCCCAACCGTCCAAGACCCCTCCTTGGGCCAGAAATGCAGTCCTGTGGGGGAAAACGCACCTACATGGCCTCCAACTGCCGCCGGATGCCGACGTGGCGCCGGCTCAGTGGCAAGGTACCACCGTGGTACCAGCGATGAATACGTGTGTCATCGTGGCGTGACCTCCAGAGCTGAGCGCCACCGTGGCGCTACCCCGACAGCCCTGCGCCGACGTGGCGCTGGCTCAGTGGCAGGGCACCACCGTGGTGCCACGAACGTACCCGTGCGCCGTCGTGGCGTGGCCTTCGGGGCAAAGTGCCGCCGTGGCGCCGCCCAAACAATCAACCGCCAACGTGGCGCCACTTGGTTGGCAGCACACCATCGTGGGGCAGTCAACGTGCACGTGCGCCACCGTGGCACGATCTTGGAGGCAGAGAGCCACCGTGGCGATACCCAGACTGCCCTGCGCCGATGTGGCGCAAATATAATGACAGGGCACCACCGTGGTGCAGTCAACGTACACGTGCGCCGTGGTGGCACAACCTTCAGGGCAGAGTGCCACCGTGGCGTTGCCGATCGAGACGGCTTTGCACCGCCGTGGCACCATCTAAGTGGCATAGCGCCATTGTGATGCAGACAACGTACACGTGCACCGTTGTGTGGTGCCCTTCAGTGCAAAGCGCCGCGTGGCGCGCCCAGACAGTCGTGCGCCCGCGTGGCACAAGCTGAATGGCAAAGCACCACAGTGGTGCCGCCGCCGTGCACACGTGCTTGCATGATGCGATTTTCGCGTGCTAGCCTGGCCATGGGGTATCCTCGAGGCCAATATTCGCGGCACCATGTGGAGGTCTGCCCCTGGCGCTGCGCCAACTTCCGTGACACCCCGTGTAGAGGTGACGTGTCGTCGGCGGTACTCACCGCCTCACGTGTCATCGGCGTACCTCGCCGTCTCGCTTGGGCACCGTCGAGGTGCCACTTTCTCGGTCACGTGCCACCTTGGTGCATGTAACGCAGGGCTCGTCGTTTGGGCTCGGCTTTGGGGCCCAGGCGTCGTCGGTGACCTCCGCGGTGATGCACCACCGTGGAACTATGGCTGTGATGCACCTCCCAAATTCACAAAACCCGGGGGTACTCGGGCCACCGGCAGTGCTCGTGATTGTGCAGTGTGACCGTACTCGCGACACCGGCGGTACTCAGCCCGCCGGCAGTGCGAATAGGCGTACTGGGCCCAGTTCTCTTAGCCCAGGAGCCAGCATAAGTCGGGGGTGATGCCCCAGGGAGACCCAAGCCTTCATGCGAGGGATGATTCTGGGACGCTGACTCGGGTGGATCCAGGACTTCAAGACGGTTGGTGACAGGGACCTGGAGGCAGATCGGACCGTAGCGTTGTCGTTCACCGGCGCTGAGACCCACATGGCCTGCTCGGAAGAGCGTCCTCAGGTGTGCGGCGAGATCCGTCTTAGTCTTGCGGACGTAAGACAGAGGACCTCCCTAGCTAGTCTGCGCATGACCCCCGGGGGACGACGCCAAGGCTCATCGTCCATGGGACTGCGGCAGGTGCTCGTCCTCCTCCTCCTCCTCTTTGTCTGAGGCAGTGGGCAGTGGAATTCCTTCATTGCACTGCCTCACAACCTGGCGGCAGTGGGCAGTGCAACTCTTGCAACGCATTGCTTCTCTGCGTGGGCGCACTGGGCAGCGGTCAACACCGGCAGGTGGTCGGATGGGAAACTGGAGTCGGAGCGCACCTCAGTGCTGTGGGCAGTTTCCGAGGTAGACTGGAGGAAGGTATGGTCCAAGGCACCAACGAATCCTTGCAGGCTCACCCATGCGGGGGCCTCTGCAAGGGGGCACAAGCGGCGCATCCCCAGGCGCGCAAGCGTGGGCACGAAGAGGTCACACAGCGGGGAGGGGGACACTAGGAGGTGTGGGACCCAACGACGGTTGGCGTTCATGTCACCCCTCAGGACAACGACCCCGGCCGGCGTGAGGAGGGGGTAGGGGTACACCCAATCCTGGATCTCTTGGAGGGTGTCAAGGTCCCCGTCGGCCGGGAAATACACGTTGGCTTGGCAGTGGGTCACGCCCGCCACTGTGAAGTGCGTGACGAGCGCGCGCCCTGAAGGGTGGGCGATGTGGGTGGTGACGTTCAGGTGATGGGCCCTATAAAGCAGCGTGGCGCATCCGCAGGCAACCTTCGCGGGTGCCTAGATGGCGTGGTAGAGGGGGTGCACCGTTTGGATGATTAGGGGCCTAGCCTCTTGAACGTGTAGGGTTAGCGGGTACTGGTACTCGCGTATCAGCGCGTCCAAGGCACGTAGCTTGCGCCACAGTGGCATCTGCACGTTCAGGGTCACGGTGTCCGGGCGGGATGGTGTGCGCTCGGGGGGAGGGGCAGCGTCCAAGGAGGGATGGGTGGCGGGGGGGTGCTGGTGCAGCTTGCGGGCCACGGCCGCTGTTAGGGCTCAGGGTAGGCCCTGGACCCATTTTCGCAAATGTCGGGGTTGTTATGCGGCCGCCAGCACCAGGAGACTGGCACGGGTGAGGGCGCTGGCCACGATACAGACTCGGTTGTGCAAGGACGGTGGGAGGACAGCATGGTGGTGCTCGGGTAGGATGAGGGAGACGGGCGGCATGCCCTTGCGACAGACCTGTATCTGTTGAGATCCAGACACTTGTTCGCAGGGTACCGCACCCACAAGCGACAGGGTGTCGCGGTGCCATGAGTCCGTTCCGCTGTACGCCCGGTAGTAGTGTACCCCTGCTGGCAGGTGCAAGCACATGTGGAGGGCGTATGGAGGCGGGATGAACTGGGCCGTGCCCGGCGATGGCATGGGCACCACGCCCCATTCTCTGGGGCGGGAGCTGGGGGTGTATGCACCCAGGTGCAGGTCCATCAGCCAAAGACGCCATCGAGTCGGGGGTGGCGGAGCCGCGAGACGGCGTCGGGGATGTCCTCATTGCACCCCGCTCATTCTTGTTCTAGCGGTCCCTCGGGTAACGCCCGAAGTACGGTTGGTAGCGGTGTGGGTCAGTTGGAGGGCTCCATGGCGGGGGGGCGTAGGGGTTGTGCGCCATGGCAACCTAGGGGTCGTACTGGTCCCCCGAGTAGGGGGAGGGCAGGAGGGGGGGCGGGGGGTGTCGATCAGGGTGGCCTGAGTGTTGACGGGGATCCGGCCGCTAATCGCGGTAGGCACTGCGGCGCTCGCCGGCGGGCTATCGTGCCGATACCTAGGGCTGCGGCGGCGGGGAGCGGACCTATCGTAGCGACGCGGGCTGCACCGCCGCTGGTGCTTGGCCTCCGGTTCCCCGTTTAAGTCCGAGGCCGCAATGAGGTCCACTTGTTCCTCCGGGTCCTGCTTGCGTTGGTGTTTGTGTCCTCGCCCTCTATGGTGGGCCTTGCGGGCGGGGTATTCCCTGTCGGGGTCGGGGGACCATGGGGTGTAGGGCTGCTTCTTGGACTCCGCCCAGGAGACCTTCCAGCCTCGGGCGATGTGGTGCCGGGTCACCTTCATGCCCTTGTCGTAGTCGACGGGTTTGACGCCCACAACGGTGAACTTCGCCGTGTGGTTGAGCTGCGCGTCGGAGATGGACGCGAGCCCGGCACTGAACTTGTCTCGGAGGATGCCTCCCATCAACCCCGCGTCTACCTCCCCTGCAGGGGACTGGACATGATCCGCTTTGAACGGGACAACGCCCTGCAGCAAGTCCAACGGTCCGCCGCTGCACAGCGACAGGCTGAGGCCGTTAAGCCAAACGGCTTCATCCGGTCTTTGCCCCCCCTCTTGTTCATTACCACCACACTCCGCAGCCTCCAATCCACGCCGCCTGCCTTCGCCAACGCCGTGCGCAGTGTGGTGCCGGCCTCGTTCGGGCTACTACCGCCCGGCTCCGTGCAGTTCCTAGCCCTCGTGCCCGTCATCCTTGCCGCCGCTGTCCTCACCTCGCCGTAGATGCCCGACCTTGATGACCTCGCTGGTGTGCTCACGCAGGCTGTGGCTGTGGCCAGCCCCGTGGCTACCCCCGAGGCGGGGCCGTCGACCTCTTGCCACCCCACCCAGAGCGCCTTGGAGAAGACTTGGGGGTCCACCTTGTGGGGCATGTACCCCTTCTTCTTGGTCGCCCCCTTTGCCTGGTTGGCAGCCTTGGCTTCAGCCGGGGAGGCAGCAGGCCTGTCCGTGAGATACTGGACCGGGGGAGGGCTGCCGAGGAAGGTGCGCAAGACTTCCGCGATGCTGGGCGGGCTCGGTGCGTGGCTGCGGACCCATGTCCATTGATCGCGGATCGGGGTTTGCAAGAGGGAGCTCACGCTCGCGCCGTGGTGGCGGAACAGCGGGACGTGGAAGGCGTGGGCAACTTCGTCTGCGCATCCCCGTAGGATCGTGGGGATCCATTCCAAAAGGGAGGCCAGCGCAGCGTCGGTGGAGGAGGCTGTCAGTGACGGCGGCCGGAGAGGAGCAGGCGGGGCCCGGAGCGGGGCAGCTGGCCGGCGTTTGGAAACTGCGGCCGGGACGGCAAAGGATCTCGCTTGAGCAACTCCAAGTTCTCTTGTGCAACACGCAGCCCCTGCTGCTGGGCATCATACCGGTCAGTCAGCTGGGCATAGTCGGTGGAGTAGGCTCACTTGTCCAGGTCCGGGACAAAGGGCTCACGCGATTGTGAGGGGCTGGGGGGGGCTGATCCGTCGGCGGGGGTCGGCGACTCGCGCGGCGTGGGGTCAGTGGCAGCCGGCTTGATGTGCGAGGCGGGTTCGGGGATGGTGAAGGAAAGTTTCAGCGGCTCGGGTAGGAGCGACATGGGCAAATAGTCAGAATTCGCGGGCTTGGCTCCATTTTGGGAGCGGTACAGCGCTGACGCTGGGGTAAATGCAGCTTGTGCAAGCAGGGACCCCACCGAGCTAGGGGCAGCCTGCCCCTTGGCGAGGTAGGGCGCGTGGTTGGGCGGGGTGAGGGGAGGGGTGCTGGCCGTGTCTTGGATGCCAGCTTGCTAGAGGACGATGGTGGGGGCTGTGGCCCACGAGTGCTCCCCGGCCTGCTAAATCTGGTGCAGCAGCTCCACGCTGCGGACCAGGAGGAACAAGCACTCCAGCATCGGCCGCGGCTGGTCAAGCGCCCACATGCGCTTGTTGACCAGGGGGGGGGGGGAAAGGACTGCAAAGAGGGGGGATCAAATTACCATCCACCCCCTCCAAAAAAAATTGCACCAAGTTTACAGTGACAGTGTACAGTGACACTGTATAATGACGGTGTACAGTGAGAGCATAGAGTGAGTGTCGACTGATAGTGTAGACTGCTAGTGTAGAGTCTTGGGCGTTGTGGCGGACGTACTGTGTGTGGGGATACATTCTATGAGACCTTGGGGAGTAAAGTGTACAGAGTATAGAGTATAGTGTACAGTGTACAGTGTACAGTGATAATTTACAGTGATAGTGTATAGTGACAGTGTGCAGTGGCAGTGTGCAGTGTGCAGTGACAGTGTACAGTGCCAAAATACAGTGTACCATGTGGAATGATAGTAGAAGATGACAGCATTGACAGTGTACATGGACAATGTACAGTGACAGTGTACAGTGACAGTGTACAATGACAGTGAACCATGAGTGAGCCCTCACTGAGCGCTCACTGAGCCATTTGGCGCGCTCAGTGAGCGCTCAGTGAACGCGCCAAACAGCGCAAGGAGCGCTCAATGAGCGCGCCAAAGGGCGCAATGAGCGCTCAGTGAGCGCGCCAAATGGCTTAGTGAGCGCTCAATGAGGGCTCACTCATGGTTCACTGTCGGTGTACACTGTCACAGCACACTGTGTATTGCACACTGCCCACTGCACACTGCTTATTGCACAGTGCACACTGCATAATGTGCATTGCACACTGCACACTGCACACTGTGTGTTACAAATTGCACACTGCACACTGTAATGCACACTACACACTGTAATGCACACTGCACAACCTGTAATGCACACTGCACACTGTGTATTGCACACTGCACACTGCACAGTGCACCGTGTGCGGTGTGCAATACCAAGTGTGCAGTGGACCACTGCACACTGCACAATGCACCGTGTGCATTCTGCCATCCCCAATGTGCAGTGTGCAGTGTGCAATACACAATGTGCAGTGTACATTACACAGCGTGTAGTGCGCAGTCTACACTGCGCACTGCACACTGTGTACTGCACACTGCACACTGTGTAATGCACAACACACACTGTGTATTGCACATTGCACACTGTAATGCACACTGCACACTGTGTCATGCACACTGCACACTGTGCATTACAAATTGCACACTGCACGCTGTAATGCACACTGCACACCGTGTATTGCACACCGCACACTGCACACGGTGTGTTACAAATTGCACACTACACACGGTAATGCACACTGCACGTGGTGTATTGCACACAGCACACTGCACACTCTGTTTTGCACAGTGCACACTGCATACTGTGTATTGCACACTGCACATTGCGCACTGTGTGTTCCAAGTTGTGTAGTGTGCACTACACAGGGTGTAGTATGCCGTGTGTGATGTAATCCACACCGCACACTGTGAAAT
This sequence comes from Eutreptiella sp. 'Long Island Sound 2002', assembly GCA_964036045.1. NCBI lineage: Eukaryota > Euglenozoa > Euglenophyceae > Eutreptiales > Eutreptiaceae > Eutreptiella > Eutreptiella sp. 'Long Island Sound 2002'. Next base: position 91,761,289 of record OZ038379.1, on the reverse strand, counting down.
GCACACTGCACATTGTGTCATGCACACTACACGTTGCACCCTGTGTGTTGCACATTGGGTATTGCACAGTGCACCGTGTGCAGTGTGCAATACACAGGGTGCGGTGTGTAGTGTGCAATACACAGTGTGCGGTTTGCTATACAGTGTGCAGTGTACAATTTGTAATGCACAGTGTACAGTGTGCAGTGTGCAATACACAGTGTGCAGTGTGCATTACACTGCGCACTACACACTGTGTAATGCACACTGCACACTGTGTCATGCACACTGCACACCGTACAGTACAAGCGTGCGGGCGCTCACTGTGCAGTGTGCAATACACGGTGTGCAGTGTGCATTACAGTGTGCAGTGTGCATTACAGTGTGCAGTGTGCAATTCATAACACACAGTGTGCAGTGTGCAGTGTGCAATACACATCATGCAGTGTGCACTGTGGAATACACAGTGTGCAGTGGGCAGAGTGCAATACACAGTGTGTAGTGACGGTGTAGAGTGAATGTGAACCATGAGTGAGCCCTTGCTGAGCGCTCGCTGAGCGCGCCAAATGGCTCAGGGAGCGCTCAATGAGTGTTCAGTCATGGTTCATTGTCACTTTACATTGTACACCGTCACTTTCACTGTACACGGTCCATGTACACTGTCAATGCTGTCACTGTCTACGGTCACTGTACATGGTACACTATATTCTGGCACTGCACGCTGTCACTGCACATTGCACACTGCCACTGCACATTGTCACTATACACTGTCACTGTACATTGTCACTGTACACTGTACACTATACACTGTACTCGGTACACTGTACTCCCCAAGGTCTCATTGAATGTATCTCCACACACAGTACCTCCGCCACAACGACCAAGACTCTATACTAGCACTCTACACCGTCACTCTACACTCACTGTATGCTCTCACTGTACACTATCATTGTACAATGTCGCTGTACGCCATCACTGTAAACTTGGTGCGATTTTTTTGGAGGGGGTGCCACAGCTAGGGCGACACACACTGACACAACCACAGCCAAATCCACACACAACACAGCTTGCACGCACCCACACCTACACCCACACCCACATCCACACCCACACCTACACCCACACCCACACCCACAACCACACCCAAAGCCGCAACCACAGCCACTACCATAACCACATCCACAACGAGAGTTCCCACAACGGCCATAGCAACAACTGCACGCAAGCCCAGAAACCACAGCCACAACCACAAACACAACCATACCTGCATCTGCAGCCACAAACAAAATGTTATGCGCACAAAATCAAAGCCTATGCCACACAACACCAAAACCAACAACAACATCCAAAACAACAGCTGCAACACACACACACACACACACACACACCTATGCGTACACACATTCACGAATCCACATACACACACGAACCTAGGCAACCAGAAACCAAAGAATGCAGTCACACACTCACAAACTTTCACGCACAAAGACACCTTCACCCACGCATCGATCCATGCAACCCCACCCCCCACACACACACAAGCAGACATACAAACACACAAAATGAGAGAAATCAAGAACAAACAAACCATCTACATTTGCGCACATGCGCGTGGGCACAACTACACACGCACGCACACACACATAATAGCACAACATACCTGCAAAGGTTATCGTCCTTGCCGCCACCATCACGCAAGTGATACCACCGTCAAAAAATCGGAAAGGCAGTACAAGGGGACGGGACAGGCAAGAGAACAGAAGGGCTACACACGAGGGAAGCGGCTGAACCCAGCATAGCAAAAGGGGAGGGGAGGGGATAATGAGGGAGGCAGATCAATGTGTCATGGTATAGGTCAAGATGGTTCTATGATCAACTTGACAAAAGCGAGCAATGTCCTTTGTGCCCTACTTGTGCTTCATGGTGTGTGTAAGTATGGGGTGGGTGGGTGCCTTTTTCATGAAGCAACAGAGAACACCCGCGCAAATGGTAAGGTTCATATTCCCGAACCCCAACCCCGTAACCATCTCTCCCCAGCCCTTCACTTTACATGGTTCAATGTGGCCGCGTGTTGATGTACACGCCAGATAACTGTACAAAAGAATGAATGTGGTTTTCAATTTGTGCATGTGCATGTGTGTGTGGACGTGTGTATGGGTGTATGTGTGTGTATGTGTTTGGATATTTGTGTCCCTGACGAAATGTGTGTGTGTTTGGATGTTTGTGTGTTTGTCGCCACAGGTACATGTATGCAACTATGTATGTGTGCATGCACCCTCAAGTTCTTGGAGAAAGACATGGTGAGAACTACGGACCGATGTTGGTGTGAAAAGGGTGAAGTGTGGGCCAGCAAGGGTGGGAAGAGAGGGGGGAAAGGGGGAGAAACTCCTGAGTGAGCCCTGAGTGAGCCCCTAATTAGCTCTCAGTGAGCGCTCAGTGAGCGCTCAGTGAGCCATTTGGCGCGCTCAGTGAGAGCTAAGTGAGAGCTAAGTGAGAGTTAAGTGAGCCGGCTCAGTGACGGCTCAGTGACGGCTCAGTTGGGCGCTCGGTCAACTGAGCCGTCGACAAAAAAATTACCCCCCTCTTTGACCCTTGAGCAAGTGAGTATCTAAAACTCCTAAAAACAGTAAATGCACATTACCTAGCATGCAAAAAACACAACAAACAAGCACAAAGACATCGCAATGCACAACTGAGCCCCAAATGAGCCCCAACTTCACATTTGGACTTAGCCACCAGTGAGCAGTAGGTACATTCGTCCCATTCAGTTCTGGGGGTGTGCCGCAGCCATGGAACACGTTGCCATTCCCCACGGTGGCCGGCGAGTCCATCGGATTGCATTGTTCGCATTCTGGGGAAAGGCAGCGGTATGTATGAGCCTTAGGGCTTCATTGTTATGGGCTTTAGGAAACATCGTGTGACCCACCGTGCCGGATATCTAGTTTTGCCGCCCCTGGATTGCACCATGGCGCCTCCGGGTGACAATCTTGGTCAAAATGGACCATGCACGGGATGCAGCAAGAAGCAAAGCGCCAGCAAGAGGTCCCCTGGCACGCGGTGTCAGGAAGAGCTGGTGTGCCAGAGCTGGTACATGTTGTGGGTAGTGCCGCACAAACCCAAGCTGGCACTTGGAATTCAAGGTGAAGACGGCCACCAACACCCCGAGTCTACCCGGTACGGCAAGCTTCTTCATGTTGCGCGACCAGAAAGTGGTAGAGCGCCATCGCGGTGCCGCCAACGTACACGTGCGCCGTCATGGCGTGATCTTCGGGGCTGAGCGCCACCTCGGCGATGCCTAGACAGCCCTGCGCCGGCGTGGCGCCAGTTCACTGACAGCGCACCACCGTGGGGCAGTCAACGTACACGTGCGCCGTCATGGCGCAACCTTCAGGGCAGAACGCCACCGTGGCGCTACCCACACGGTTTTCGCGCGCGAGCCTGGCCATGGTGTATCCTCCAGGCCAATACTCGAGGCACCATTGCGGGGTCTGCACCTAGCACTCCGCCAACCTCCGTGACACCCTGTGCAGAGGTGACGTGTCATCGGCGGTACTCCCCGCCTCACGTGTCGTTGGCGAACCTCGCCGTCTCGCTCAGGCACCGTCGTGGTGCCATTTTCTCGGTCACGTGCCGTCTCGGTGCACGTATGGTAGGGCGCGTCGTTTGGGTTCGGCATTTGCGGCCGGGTGTCGCCCCTGACCTGCACTGCGATGCACCACCTCGGTGCCGTGGCAATGACGCACGTCCTGCACTCACAGAACCCGGGGGTACGCAGGCCAGCGGCGGTGCGCGTGATCGTGTAGCGTGACCGTACTGGTGACACTGGTGGTACTCAGCCCGCCGGCAGTGCGAACAGTCGGGCCGGACTGCGCTCCTTGTCTGGCGAATGTCCTAAGTCGGGGGTGATGCCTCACGGAGACCCATTCCTTCGCGCGCTGACCGATTTTGGGACGCTAACTCAGGTGGATCCAGGACTCTCAGACGGTTGGTGATAGGGACCTGGAGGCAAATGGGACCGTGGCGTTGCCGTTCGCCGACGCTGAGACCCAGATGGCCTGCTAGGAAGAGCGTTCTGAGGTGTGCGGCGAGATCTGTCTTGCTCTTGTGGAGGTAAGACGCAGCTATGTGTATAAAGTCTTATGTCTGATGTCTGATAAGGGATGTTGTGTGTGCGGTCTGTCCAAGAAGATGTCTGATATTGTTCTATACTAAAGGTGGGTCTAGGGGTCCCAAAGGACATTGGGAGAAACTATGCCTAAATCAACCCCCCCCCGGCCGTTGTCCAGACCAAATTCTTCACAGGAGACCCCCCCCACCCAATCCCCCCCCCCCTATCGGGTGCTTTCCAGCCCCCCCCCCCCCCCCAAGGAGAAAAAGCGCCACAAAAAACACACACACACCCCCGTTTGGAAAACAATTGCACACCTGTTGTTGACAGCAGTGTATGTGACAGCTTCATTTTGATTCCGATTTTGTTTGTTTGGGCCGACAATTTGTTTGTGTACTTTGGGAAAGGGGAAAGGGGAAAGAGGAAAGGGGAAAGGGGAAAGGGGAAAGGGGAAGGCGGAAAGGGGAAAATGTGGGACCAGGAAAAGTGGGAAAATTGAACGACCACCACACAAAAAAGCCATATGTAGCACTGAAAACCAAATGGGAAACGTGGCGGAAATGTGCCAAACGAGGAAATCGGGAAACATCTCAAGGGATAGCAGCATGACCATTGCAATCGGCATCAGTCAAATTCAGATCCACAAATAAAATGGTCATGGTAACGCCACAGAACATCAAATGTGCCAACAGGGAAAATGGGAAAAATCTTCGAAGACAGCACATAACAACAAAAGGGCACATGCAAATACGTGGACATCCTCTCATTCATCGATGAGTCCATCCATGTCATCCACTGGCTGCGAGCAACTGGGCTGGGAGCTACTTGGTGGTGCCGCAGAACGGGTGACACGGTTTGTGTCCGGCACGAAGGCACCCCATTCTTGCAATAATGGCAACGCTTGCTGCGTAGCAAGGTCCGCCAGTTCCCGCCGATTGCTGTTACCTGCCACCTTCACACCAAGCACATCCAGACAATTCAACAACGCCCCTTTGACCAATCACGCAGCCTGCCATTCTGCGCTGCCATCACCGATTTCGCCTGCATCCTGCCCACACCACGCCCCTTATTTGGCTTGCGTGGTGGGGCCAATTCGTCTGCACTATTGTTCTCCCCCTCATCACAGACATCATCTACAACATTCACCACCACGTTCCCTCAAGGAAGCGGGCTTGCGCAAAAGCATGCATGGTACACCAGACATGTATTGCACCAGATGGGAACCTCCTTCTTGCATGTGGGACACTCCATACCTCTGCGAAAAGTGATGAAGTCATGGTTGCCGGAATGCGAGTCAGGGGGCCCATCGGGTGCAACAGTGCTGACCACATCTGCCTGGTGTCGTTCTGTACCCTTTCCTGAGGGTGCCGTTGAGCTCAGTGGTGTACCTGGCCCTCCAAAGAAGGGCAGGCTATCACCATCATCAGCCACTGCTTACCTTGCAGACATTGAGGCATTGCAGCCTCCACAGATTCTCCGTCCCCTACCTTCCTTGAAACCCTCTATCTTGGGCGTGCACGGGCAGCCAGATGGCGTGCCACTGCAACGCCTTGTCCCTTTGCCCATTGCTGTAAAGGGGGCAAGTTGGAATGCAATGCCATGCACATGCTAAGGACATGTGTCTCCACAATGTCATGCATACTACTGCAGAACCTCCCACGCAAAGAGATGGCACGCTCTACTGCAGCTTCAGCGGGGCAATATGTTCGCAATAATGCGAGAAGGCGCCACACATTCACCCATTGTGCATGTGCCCTTCCAGGTGCCAATGCCTCCCACATCTTGGACATTTGCACGGTTGCAAAGTGCTGCACCATGTGCTCCTTAAGGCCTTCCCACTCTACCAAGGCACGGTCACAGTTCACATGTGCTGCGCACAACTCGTCTTGGTGTGAAGCCATGAACTGACGCAACTGCTCCACCCCATATGCAGCATGCTCATTGACCGGGAGGGCAACGAAACGGCCATGGCCCAACAATACTGCGCACTCCAACACCCCCCTGGGGTCAATGGTTGCCTGCCCCTCCTTGATGCCTGCAAGCAACACATCAGTCACCGCACGCGCCTGAACACGTGGAAAAGGAGGGGTTGTTGCACACTTCTGCCCACCTGAATCAAACTGGACCAACTGCACACCACGCCACGCACCGGTCATAGTCTGCTCCTTGAATTGCAACCACCCTGGACCCTCCTCGCGAGCCACCCTCTGCAACCGGGCTTGTAGCATACCTGTTGCAGTGGCCAAGTGCGCACCAGTGGGCGCACGGAGTTGTGCCACACTGTTAAAACACCGCATGTCATGCAGGATGTCCCCATAAACAACCCCCCATGCAAGCAAGCTGGCATCATGGCAGTCCTCCCACACATCCTCCTCCTTGGTAGGATGCTGCACCTTGGAATCCAAGTGTCGTGCCACCCAAGGGACATTGGCCAAAAAAGCAGTGTTGGGCCGTGCATGCGCCTGTGACCACCTGATGCGATGACTTGTGGGAATGAGCTGCGAGCCACTACGTTTATCCTGCACATGCTTTTGCACACACTTTTGCAACTCCTTCCACTGCCGTGCCCCATTGTACAAGCCTCGTTGCCGATTGACGGCCGCCAAGTAATCACCATAAGTTGGGCCAGCAGCCTCCAATGCAGGACCCAACTTGCGCTGCAACACGTGGCACGGCTCAACCAAGGGTGTCATCCACACTAACCACTTCCCAATCAAGGCAAACACATTGCTCTCAATGATAGAGACATCAACAACCTGCCACACACTGGCACCTCGCACACCAGGGTTAGAAGCCCCGTCCACTGCAAAGGTCACTACCCTCTTTGCCCACCAATCACGGTCAGGAATCCAGGACAGCAGGACGGATTCTAGCTGCGTTGCAACCTCATGCGCATCACCACAGGCAACATCCACCACACCAAGGAACACCTCACACATGCGCCCAGGGCCAGTGCCCGGGAAAATAAGCAGAATGGCGTACTCATTGATGCGATGCCTCTCCCTATCCGAGCCGTCAAGCAACAGTGCAATGAACGGTGCCAAGAATAAGGTGTGCGTTACCTCATCTTGCATGGCATCATGCATTGCTGCAATAGCCTTCTCAACTATCCACCGCCGTGATGCATGGTGCCCAGGGGCAGATGTCAGTGAGCAGTGCAGAAGGATGCGCTCACTTATAGCACGGATGGAAATGCACATGCGTATCCCAATATAGCCCTCAACCAACCGTGACAGAATGGCTGCCTCAGCATCCGACACTGCCACACCAATGTCCATGGCTTCCCCCCTGATGAACACAACGTTTCCTCCCACCACGTCAGCTGTGGCACCAGCAGTGGGGCACAATGCGCGATATCGCTCTGCACAATGCAGCTTGAAACTGGCCTCGACCAGTCGGTGGTGGTGCCCTGGCCTACGCAGATTCTTTTGCGTTGATGTTGTGCCACGTTTTTGGGCCAGAGGTCTTCATGCGCATCCCTACAGCATATGTTCCCAATACCAAGGCTTCAATGTTCTTAGGGGGACGCGCCACCCCAGGAATGCCACACACATTAGCCCACGCACAACACACACACTCAACACCCCCACTTGTCGTGACCTGATACAGGCAGTGAGCGGCTACAAATATTTGTAGTGTCTTCGGACCACTGTCCAGTTGCATGGGAGTGGCCTGCATCAACACGCACAATGCATCCTTCCCAGATGCGGCCAATGCAACAGACGACAACCTTTCCTGCTCCACTGACTGTGCCACTGACGATTGTGACATGCCATGCTCTGCATGCCGCGCATCCCACTCTTTTGCATGCCGTTCTCTAAGTTGCATCTGGTGTGCTTCAACACGCACTCTCAGATGCCTTGCCACTCGCACCTTGCGCTTCTGCAGCAACTCTGCCACTGCCTCAACAAATTCTGAGGACGTCTGTAGCGGCGCCGAGGCAGCCACACACATCTCATCCGGCATGCTCTGGGCATGCATACTCAAGTTCCGGTCCCCTACCCTTGATGCACTTTGTGTTGCAGTTGGGGAAGGGGGGGGTGCACCTCTTGCCAGCGCCGTGGCTGGCACAGAGGCGTCCATAGGCACGCTCTGGGCATGCATAGGCCTGTTCTTCCTGTACCCAACCCTTGATGCCCCCTGTGTTGAAGGAGGGGGGGGGGGGGCGCACCGGGTGCCAGCGCCATGGCTAGCACCAAGGTGTCAATTGGTATGCTCCGGGCATCCCGTGTCTGACCAAGGGAGGGAGGTCCTGTCCGTTAGGAGGCAGACTGCCACATGTCTAGTACAACCAAATCTGTTTGTTTGCGCTTGTATAGCAGAAACGTCGCTTTTCTCGGGTCGGGGGGGGGGTCATTCTCCTTCACCGTGGTGTCATTACAGAGCCACCACCTATCGTTGAAAACGACATACACCACAAAGTGACCCTAGTCCCTCGTCGATCCAATGTGCAACACCATGGCATGCAAGGACCAATGCCATCCCAAGCAATCGAGAAACTCATGGTCCACAACCAAGTTGTACTCCTGTTGGTTGTGGACATGTAACCCCACGACCTCATTCCACACCAAAGATGTATACATTGGTGCCTCGCTCAGGTTACTCCCACACGGACAAAGGGAGGGGTTATCAGGTAACCCAACCGGTCGCCCCTTCATTCCCTCCTTCACGCGTTGCCGCACACTCTGGCCCTGATTCGTCACATGCAATACTTGCGCTAGCATGCCTGTCTCCCCCCCCTCCCGCAGAACCTTCACCCCACAGGCACCACAGTATTGCCAGAACTGCTCGTAGGACAAACAACATGACAAAGCAACCACCCCAGCGGTCGTGAGCTTGGGCACCATGTACTTCCAACATTCGGCAATCTCTGCATGCCGCATCCATGGAATTTTGGTGCAGGGGCTTTGCACTTGCATCGCCCACTGCATCGGCACACCGTCTCACTCATGGCATCCTCCATGGCCAGCCTCTCAGCAATGTGCTGTGGATTGTATGCACCACCTCCTCCATGTGCCGCAACACCCTGCCACAATGGTCCCTAGACACCCTCCTCGTCGAGGCATCCTGCGTGCTGTCCTCCATGTCCACCCGGCGCCACCAACAGGCACTGCAGCGTGGTACCCAACCAACACCAGTTGTACCCATATGGATTCTCCATTCCCCATGGTCGCCGCGGTGCTCCACCACGTGGCCCACTATGCACCTGCATGTAAGCGGAATGCGGTCTCATTGAGGAATGCACGGTTCCACGGCGGGACTGTCCGCCAGTCAGCACGCGAGTACAACACCACCAACCTCCTCTCCCCGTGCCAAGAACAAGTACCATGCCATGCACCCTTACGTACGAGAACCGGTTGCTGGCATACATCGTACGTGGCGCCATCCCGTGTAACAGCATCCAAGCACTGCATACTACATCTCCGTCCACCCGGACCATTAGATACACCACCCACCTCCACCCATAAGTGTCCCCGCATGTGCTGGCCGGTGGAAAACACTACCGACCAAGGGGACGTGTCATGCACATGCTGATGCGGTTTTGTGAGGACATTGCAAGACAATTGCATGGTGGTCCATGTGAACCAATCAGGCAACATTTGCCTTGCCATCTTGTTCACCAGGGTCACATGTGGCTTGTAGTTGCGCGTCTGTTGCACTAGACGAGTGCGGCGGCAGTTTCTTGCATTGGTGTGGCCCTTCATACCGCCAACCCCTAGCTGCAAATGCCACGCTCTAAACCCCCCAACCGGCCCACGCTTGTATGGCAAGATGCCCATCATCCCGTGCAACGTGCAAAAGGGGGCTACCTGCAGCCAATGGTAAAAGACTGCACCCCGCAAATGACCAGCTCCTTTCACACCATCTCGTTCCGCCTCGGCGATAACCACCACCGTCGCCCGGTGGCACTGCTCCTCCATATCCCCACAGTCATGGAAGTGCAGCGGATTCTCCCGTCCAGGCACCCAAACAGCAGCGTATGTCAACGCGCTGTCCATCCCAAACCCTGACGTCACAATGTTGAACCTGTTTGATCGCAGCAACACCACACTACCATCCACATGCTTCGCCAAGGCAGCAAAGTGCTGAGGCATTCCCCCTTGGGGCCGGCCATGCCATGTATCCTTCTCAAGATCCCGGTTCACACATAGTGCAGACTCTTGAATTGAAAGCCCACACATGTCGCAAAACACGGCAACGGCTTTTGCCCGCAGCGATGCGCTGTCCAACAGGGCGTTGCTGCTGATAACATGCAGGCTTTGGGCCACAGCATAGTAGAAACATGCCCCTGCAACGTACTGGTCCTGAAGAATGCGAAGCTTCAAGGACCTCACGGTTGATAGGACTCTGCCACCCTCGGGGTTGTTGGGCTGTTGGTCCACGTCGTCCAATGCAATAGCATCTGGAACTATCGGAGCTGTCTTTGTGCCTTGCTCTTTCTTGCCACGTTTCACGGCAGTTCCATTACTTGGGGGTGTAACCCCTGGGCGCTTCTTGCTCCGTGGGCTCTGTTGCAATAAACTGGGGCGTTCAACCGGGGTCGAGCCTGAATCCGCACTGGACCGGCTGCAAGCCTTCACTGTCGCCAATGAACTGGGGTGTTCAACCGGGGTCGACCCTGAATCCGCACTAGACTGATTGCAAGCCTTCACTGTCGCCACAGTGCTTGTGCTAGAAGGACTACAGTCCACGGCAGCTGGCTCCTTGGGTTTTTGTGCAAGTGGTATAGGAGACTCCTCCAAGGAACTCGCCACCCCTCCATCACTAACCGCCGGTGTCAGACATGCAGGGTGGGGGGCTGAGGAGTGTGGCATGAGAACCCCTGTAGGGTCTACTATGGATGCAATGGAAGGTGACTCATCGGTGGGGCAGACCTGGTACGGTCTGGTGTTCCATGTCCAAAACATGCCGGGGAGTCGGTCGCACCACTTGGGGGGGGGGGGGGGTCAGGTGGACTGAACACCTCACCAATGCTATCCACACTTTGTGCACCTGCCGGGGGACCACGCCCCTGTGCCAGGGAGGACGAAGTGGGAGTCACAGACTCATCGTCTGAGGGGTCTCTTGCCATGAGCACCGCCGCTCCAGCCCCCTGCGCTACGGCACAGGACGTGGAGTCACTTGGGTCACCTCGAGGGTGCCCTTCTGGACTTAATCGTTGGGTGTATGCAGGCTGTTCACCGGCCGCCTCCATCGCCTCCACTAGTAGCTGCAACATCTCAAGACCTCCATCATCCCTCCACGCATTGTCCACAACCCGTGCGGCCGCATGCAGACTGCCGGGGTGACTGTCTGGCACCTCTGGGCTAAAGGGGCGGCAACGCATCAACAGCTCGTTGCAGTCTTGGATGGGCACCCGCATGCTATTCGCGAAGTGGCGGCCCAGCGTGTATGCTGCCACCAGGCTGTCCTCGGTCAATGGTTCCTTGGGCTGCTCTTGCAGCCCCTGGCATGCAATCGTGAGGCAGCGGGCTGCCCCCTAGGCGGCTTGCAGCAACGCTTGGTCAAAGCGCTCTTGCCGTGTCTGGGTGACAGTGACACACACACGTGGGACCGCAGCCTCATGCAGCAAGGGGTTGCGCCGACAGGCAGCAGGCGCCTTGGGGCCTTGCAACAGGTCGCTCACTAGTGGTTTGGGCCCAATTGTCGCTTGGGGCCACAGACATGGGCCAGGCGTAACGTGGCGAATAGCCTTGTCATAGGAGTAACCCGGGGTAGGGGTGGGATATGCCTCGTCCCCAGTCCAGAACGGCCACTCGTCGACCACAGGTAGGGCACGCACCAGTTCACAGCAAACCTCCCTTTGCTCTGCTATCTTCACACTTGACGGCCACCCGGCAATAGCACCGGCCTTACGACTGCCTGGCCGGCCACTGTTTCGTTTTGCAAGTCGTTCCCACATTTCTGTGGCAACCTCCCGGTAGTGCACGAGGCTACCCCCATCATGCATGGTGGGCCTGGCAAACCCATGCTCGGTGTACATGAACCGGCACAATGCCCTGCAACCATGCGGATTCACCACGTCAAGGTCACACGAGGCCATGCGGTCCTTCAACCGTCTCCATAGGCGCCCGGCCACCTCCGTTGTGACCGCCCACCCCAATTCTCCTGTGGCCAGCATTAGGCCATACTTCATTCTTGCTGGCGCCAGCAAGTGCTGCGCTGGCCACTCAGGAGGCTGGTCCATTGCTTGGCTCGTGCACCACGACTGCTAGCGGTTTGGGTGACCTTAGTGGCTTGCAGGGTCAACAACCCTGACCACTATGGGGCTCCCACAACTCATGGGGGCAATCAAGGGCAGGTCCTTGGTACTCAAAGTGCCAGCCGGGCTTGTCCTCAGGCTCACCAGCTGGTCCAGGAGACGCCGTTGTCGGTGGGTTTGTTGTCGACAGCGCTAGGGCTATGAAAACAAACGAAGTGCTGCGGCTCAGTGGCACGCAGTGGTTACGTCAAGGCTTAGTCGCGAAGTGCAATGGCTCAGACTGAAACCGAAAGCTGTGGCTCAAAGGCGCATAGTAAGTGATCAAAGTTCCGTTGCGAAGCGCAATGGATCGGACCGAAACCGAAAGCTGTGGCTCAAAGGCGCACAGTAGGCGAACTGACAGAACGCAAACTCACACCGGAAAAGGTGTGATGAGGCAAAAACAAACTACAAGGAGAAAAGGTACAGATGAAACCACAGAACCAGGACGCACCATGTCCGTCAAATATTTTGGGGGTGTAGGCCGCCCAAATATTTGACGGACGCACATCCGTCAAACATTTTGGGGGTGTAGGCCCCCAAAATATTTGACGGACGCACATCCGTCAAATACGTTGGGGGTGTAGGCCCCCCAAATATTTGACGGAATCACATCGGTCAAATATTTCGGGGGTCTACACCCCCCCAATATTTGACGGACCCACATGCGTCAAATATTTTGGGGGTCCACACCCCCCAAATATTTGACGGACAACACATCCGTCAAATATTTTGGGGCCGTAGGCCCCCCAAATATTTGACGGACGTACATCCGTCAAATATTTCGGCGGTCTACACCCCCCAAATATTTGACGGATGCACATCCGTCAAATATTTTGGGGGTGTAGCCCCCCCAAATATTTGACGGACGTACATCCGTCAAATATTTCGGGGGTCTACACCCCCCCAATATTGGATGGACGTACATCCGTCAAATATTTGGGGGTTGTAGGCCCCCCAAACATTTGACGGAACCACATCCGTCAGATATTTGGGGGGTCTACACCCCCCAAATATTTGAAGGACGTACATCCGTCAAATGTGTCGGGGGTGTAGGCCCCCGAGATGTTTGACGGACATATTTGGGGGTCTACAGCCCCCAAATATTTGACGGACGCACATCCGTCAAATGACATGGGGGTCTACAGCCCCCAAATATTTGACGGACGCACATCCCTCAACTATTTTGGGGGTGTAGGCCCCCCAAACATTTCACGGAACCACATCCGTCAAATATTTTGGGGGTCCACAACACCCAAATATTTGACGGACGCACATCCGTCAAATATTTTGGGGGTCTACCCCCCCCAAATACTTGACGAACGCACATGTGTCAAATATTATGGGGGTCTACACCCCCCAAATATTTGACGGAACCACATCCGTCAAATATTTTGGGCGTCTACACCCCCCAAATATTTGACGGACGCACATGCGTCAAATATTTCGGGGGTGTAGACCCCCCAATCGTTTGACGGACGTACATCGGTCAAATATTTTCGGGGTCTACACCCCCCAAATATTTGACGGACCCACATTCGTCAAATATTCTGGGGGTGTAGGCCCGGCAAATATTTGACGGAACCACATCCGTCAAATATTTTGGGGGTGTAGGCCCCCCCAATATTTGACGGACGTACATGCGTCAAATATTTTGGGGGTCTACACTCCCCAAATGGCTGACTGCACCACATCCGTCAAATATTTTGGGGGTCTACACCCCCCAAATATTTGACGGACGCACATCTGTCAAATTTTTGGGGGGTGTAGGCCCACCAAATATTTGACTGAACCACATCGGTCAAATATTTGGGGGGCCGAGACCCCCAAAATATTTGACGGACATACATCCGTCAAATATTTTGGGGGTGTAGGCCCCCCAAATATTTGACGGAACCACATCCGTCAAATATTTTGGGGGTCTACACCCCCAAAATATTTGACGAACGTACATCCGTCAAATCTTTTGTGGGTGTAGGCCCCCCAAATGTTTGACGGACGTACATCCGTCAAATACTTTGGGGGTCTACAGCCCCCAAATATTTGACGGAACCACATCCGTCAAATATTTGGGGGGTCTGCACCCGCCAAATATTTGACGGACGCACATCCGTCAAATATTTTGGGGGTGTAGGCCCCCCAAATATTTGACGGAAGCACGTCCGTCAAATATTTTGGGGGTCTACATCCCCCAAGTGTTTGACGGACGTACGTCCGTCAAATATTTTGGGGGTCTACAGCCCCCAAATATTTGACGGACGCACATCTGTCAAATATTTTTGGGGATGTAGGCCCCCCAAAGATTTGACGGACGCAAATCCGTCAAATATTTTGGGGGTCTACACCCCCCCAATATTTGACGGACGTACATCTGTCAAATATTTCGGGGGTGTAGGCCCCCCATATATTTGACGGACATACATCCGTCAATTGTAATTTATCATTGTCGAATGTCAATTATCATTGGCGTGTCTTCAACCTCCTTTTTGGGCAACCCCACCTCGACATTGTCTGAAGACCTTGGAGATCTTCTTCAATCTTGGGCAGGCAGGCATGGGCACACTCGTACCATTGCAGGCAAACATAGTCAACGCACAGAGCAGCAAACATGGTGGTGATCGAATGTGTGTACCCTTACCCGCTGGTGCTGTGACTGGTACTGTTGTGATGTGCCAGGGATGGTCAGAGGCCGTGGGTCAATGCATGTTCTCCTATAGACAGGGTTAGACAACATGCAGGCCTGGCGCCATGGTCAGGCCTGCATGGAAACCATGCTGCCTCACAGGGTCAGCTTAGTGGCGCCCCAGAGTGTAATCTTTCAACCCGTGGGGCAGCTTGCGCCACCCACATTGGGGGGCTTCTTCCTCGTGCACTTGAACTGGTGCACACACCCCGAGGGTCCCAGGGCAGCGGACCGGCCCATGGAGCAGGGACGCCACGTACACCCCAACAGGGGTGCGGAAGTCCCCACACAAGAACGGCAGCGAATCCAGGCATGTGTACGCATCCTGCCACAAGGGCAGGTCGATCGTGCGGTACGTCCCTACCGTGTCCTTATTTTGGTACTTCTGCTCCTTGACACGCACTGACACCTCATCCTTCCGAGTGTTGGCCATGATGCGCTCAAAGTCAAGCAACCGATCCGCACTGCCTGGTGCATACCCCCATGGGTCCCGTGCCCTCTTGTGCCTCGTCCATGGCTTCCACAGCCAGTGCCCCACCGCCCCCCCGGCCAACCGGTAGATTGTGCCATGCACAATCCTCTCAACAGCTCCGGCCTCCCTCAGAACCCCTGTCAGCTGAAGAGTGTCGCTCACAGTCCCACAGCCTGCTTCCCACTGCACCGCGTGCAGTGCATCCAGCCATACACCAAGGGTGGGGTGGGTGGTCCACTTTGTAAACCGCCCAAAGAGGTGCAGCTCCGACTGCGCCCTGCTGGTCAAGGTGTTCCACCGCCAGATGTCGTGCATGATCCCTGGTGTCGGGGACACCAGGGAGGCCAGGATCCCTGGGCCTTGCAGCCCCTGGACCGTATCGGAGGTCGCAACCGTTCTCACAAGGTTTACCAGATGGGCCTGCCACTTGCGACCAACAAAGCTCACGAAGTGTTGGAGCCACACCATCTGCGCATAGTGAGTCGTCAGTACCGCTACCGACTTTGCTGGGTAGGTGCTTCTCCTGACAGCATACTCCAAAAAATGGCACACCAGCACACCCTCCTCCATGCTCAGGCCCCCCTTGTTCAGCAACACCAGATCCATTCGCAGGTTGGCCCATGCTTCCTCTACATGATTGAACATTCTACCTAGGTCCTCTGCCCCCAAAGTCCGCTACAACTCCTCCCACCAGGTGGGCCCATTGAGGTCCACAATGCGGATGGGGTTGTTCAGGATGGGGTCGGGGAGGAGGTTCTCAGGAGAGTGGTAGTGGCCAACAGCCCCCCCCGTAAACAAGGCACGCATGAGCGTGGCCAGCGGCTTGGTCATCCGGTACTGTTGTACCAGGATACTGGCCCGGCAGCGCGTGCGGTACAAAAAGAATTGCAAGGTGCTGGTGGTGCAAAACCGATGCGAATCATGCCAATGCACTTGCGAGCCAGAAGAGTCCCTTACAACCCCGTTCAACTTGAAGGTGTCATCCGCTGACCATGCCACTGCTTCGGGGACTACCTCAGCCTTCTCAGCCTCACACGCACTTGCCAAAAGCTGGACGTGGTTGTAGGGCCGCAACTGCCCGGGGTCACCACACAGCAGACATTGGCTGCCCATGTCGGCCAAGTCCAGGCCCACGGGGATGTTGTGCCGCGACGCCTCATCCAAAAAGCTGAACGCAAATCTGGTTTTTTCCTTCCCTTTCCCAAGCAGCATCTTGTGCCGGTTAGCAACCATCCCATCCGTGGCAAACAGCAGACGGCAGGAGTTGAGGGCACATTTGAGGGTAGCCTTGCAACGTGGAGTGCGCCCCAAGGTCTCCTGCACCTTCAGCTGGTCGAAGGGTGCCAGGCCTGGTGGGCAGTAGCCCGTTGGGCTCGGAGGCGCAACCAGGGGGCTGGGTGGTCGCCAAGCACCTTCTCACGAAACACACTGTCCTTGTAACACTCCTCGTGCACGCGTGCCAGCAACATGTCGACTTGTGCGTTCGTGGGTGCAGTCACCAACACGCATGCGCGGCGTTGGGTATCTTCCTCAGGTCCCCCCCCCCCCTTCCTGCCCATGTTGAACGTTCCCAGGTCAGCAGGATCGGGGTTCTGGGCGACCAAGAGGCCTTGCTGCCATAGCACGGCCTTGATGCATGCCACCATGGTCTCTAACTTCCCTGTGCTAGCACCTCCAGTCACTGCTGTGATGCATGACCTATCCAACACTTGCCGCACAGCCAACGCCTGTGAGGGATTCAGCGTGTGCTGTTTGACAAGGTGTTTCAGGATGCCCTGGTCCTCGTTTGACAGGGGAGGCGTGTCCTTTGGTTCGGCCCGCATGTTTGCCAGCAGTTTGGGCCATGCTGCTCCTTGTTCGATCTCCCTACGCAAGGTGCGAAGAGCACGTGTGTCGGGGACAACCTTACACCAATAGTTGCCAATGAGATTGGCGCGTGGCTTATTAGCACAGCTGATCCAAACACGCTGTCCTGAGATGCCCTCTCCATGCACCCTCAGCTCGAAGTCCGGCCTCTGTGCATCCCCGTTGGGGTTGGCAGAGATCCAGCCATGCAACATGTCACCATCAAACAGCTCATAGTTGCCCCAGACCTCCATTTGGGAGGCCCATTGTGGCTGTGGGGGAGCATTCCCATCCCCATCGAGATTATCGTGGGGCCACCATTGCTCAAAGGCCAGGTTCCGCTGCGTGTCGTTCTTGTTTGCCCACACCTCAGCGGCCTCCATCTCATGGACGCTGTACACCTCTGATGCCTTGGTCACAAACCTGTCGCGGTCAAGCCACCGTTGCGTAAACCCTTCCACAAGGTTGTCATCGGGCCCGTAGTCCATGTTGTTCAATGTGGCCGAAGTGGGCAACAGTGTTGGCTGCTTTGGCGGAGCAGCACATGGTGGTTGTGAAGAGGCATGAGCTCCTTGTGGCGCACCCGAGTCGACCGTCGCCATGGCCGGGACAGGGGTGGAGTGCTGTGGCTCAGCGGCACACATTGGTTGTGCTGAGGGTTGACCACCTTGTGGCGCACCCGAGGCGGCAGTTGGCAGTGCCTTGATGGGGATGGACTGCTGCAGCTCAGCGGCACGCATTGCTGGTGCAGAGGGTTGAGCACCCTGTCGCTCGCCCGAGTCAACCGGCGCCATGGCCAGGACATGGGCGGATTGCTGCGGCTATGGGGCACGCATTTGCGGGGCAGAGGGTCGAGCACCCTGTGGCGCGCCCGAGTCCACCGGCGCCATGGCCGGGACTGAGGCGGATTGCTGCGGGTCTGGGGCACGCATTTGCGGGGCAGACGGTGGAGCACCCTGTGGCGCGCCCCAGTCCACCGGCGCCATGGCCGGGACTGGGGCGGATTGCTACGGCTCTGGGGCACGCATTTTGGGGGCAGAGGGTTGGGCACCCTGTGGCGCGCCCCTGTCAGCCGGCGCCATGGCCGGGACTGGGGCGGATTGCTGCGGATCTGGGGCGCGCAATATTAGTGGTTGTGCCGAGGGTTGCGCCGGGATCATAACAAAATCCACACCCCCGGGTGGTGGCCGGGGCGTTGCCTGTGGGGGGGCAGAGGGTGGGTGGCGCGCCCGTGTCAGCCGGCGCCATGGCCCGGACAGGGGCGGCGTGCGGCACCTCTAGGGCGCGCGATGGTGGTGATGGTGGTGGTGCCGTTGCCTTTGGCTTCGGCTTTGCACCATACTTGGTCTTGGCGAGCCATTTTGGAGCCATTTGGAAGAGTGCCCAGAGTAAGAGACGCTCGGTGCACACTGGCCGAAGAGCCGGAAATTCGAACGTCTCGCCGAAGTCTGGGGTCGCTGCAGGGGACTTGCGCAGGGAGCAATGACCAATATTGCGGCCTCACCGGTGGGGGGGCGGGCTGAGACGCACGCCGCTGGAGCAATGAACCTTATTGCGGGGTGGGGCATGGCCGCTTTGGTGCGGGAGCCAGTGGGAGGAGTGAGGTACGGCGGTGCCTGCTATATTGGGTCAGCGTCACGTGATCACTTGGTGGAGGGGGCAGCGGCCGACGAGGCACAGGTGGTGGGGCTGGCTTGGGGATACGGGGGGGGTTTTGGGGTGGCACACAAGATTTCAAGCACCATTGCTGTATGCTCCTCGTCCCTGCTGAGGAAATGCGAACGGCTAATTCGCATGCCCTCCTGCCACACCCGCAGGGGGTTTTTCTTGGGCTGCTGCACAGCAAACCGGTACATCGCCCGGCGGTTCAGCACCCCGTCTACGAAGTACTGAACCCCACCCCCGTGATTCTCCCGGATCAGGTGCAGTGTTTTGGCACTGTAGGCCCCGTGTACAGTGGGTTTTGGGGGGGTGGGGGGGTCCTTGGGTACGTACTTGGGGGGTTGTGGGGGGGATGGTGGTGGCACGGCAGTGCACATCAGGGCCTCCTCCACGGCTTCCAGGGCTACCTGGTATGGGGTTGGGTGAAAGAAGTTGTGTAGAAGAGGCTCACCGCACACTTGTCTCCTATGCAATACACGCATTTCCCTTTGTGTCCAGAGAGACATGCACAACAAGGAACAGATAAGCGTTGAAGGGACATAGGTACCAGGAGAATGTGACATGGGACCCCTTCTCAGTAGTTGGCAGCGTGTTCATCATTGAAGGGGTCTATGGTCATAGGCGCCATGGCCTAGACCATGGACGTACTAAACACCTCAAGGGTGTTTAGCATGATCCGTCAAATACAATAAAATCAAATCCAATAGAACCAAAACATACCAGGAAATCAGGACCACATTAAATCAAAACGAAATACCTCCAAGTTGTCGACCACCGTTACCCACATAGCAGAGCCCCTTCTGGGTTTTTGTTTTGGCTGACAGTGGGAATTGTGCATCACCCAACTCCAATGCAGTCCGCCACATTGGACAGTACTGCGCCCGGCAAGGCACAATGAAAAAGAAACCTTGGGGCCACAGTCTGCGCAATGACCGAGACAAGCTGTCAAGGTAGGGGCTGGCATATGTCGTGCAGCACTAGGGTGCAGGAGGGCTGAGTTCACTGGTCTTCGGCAAGTTTGGCAAACATGCAGATCCGTTGGAGTATGGGGAGATGCATGGCTCCATCCAACAAAATAGGGCCTAGAACAGTAGGCCCCTGGACGGATTGTTCCCACATGGCGGACACATCATTGAAGGGGATGCATACATACAAGGCACAACTGGGGTACGCATATGCATGCAAATACCAACAAGTCGGGACCCCTCCTCAGCAGCTGGCAGCATGTTCATCATCGAAGGGATCGAAGGGGGCATTGGTGACTTTGCATGATCCATCTAATATAATAAAATCCATCAAATCGATCAAATCAAATAGAACCAAAACACAAAAGTATTAGCAAGACACACCTCTGAGAATGGTAACCGAAACAGCCAAAGCAGAGCCCCTTCTCATTACATTGTTTTTGGTGGAAGCGTCAGCCTCCGGGCGCCATACGACTGTGGGGATGTTTGAAATATGACTGCTGCCGCGCGCACGAATCCAGCGGCGCCATGGCCGGGACAGGGGCTGCGGCTCTGGGGCTCTTTAGGGATGCTGCTGCTGCGAAGCTGGATCCCTTCCCGGGGGAACGTAGAATTGGCTAGTGGTGATTTCCCCATGCTTAGGCAAATGCTCTTTCACGCCCCACTTTCTCAACAGCTCTGCCAACCCAAACAGGGCCTAAGAAAAAAGGTCCCTGCGGGGGTCTGTGCCTCTGTTGTGGGAGAAGCACAGACCCGACGTCGGCAAAGAATCCCTTTGCGTTTGCGCCCTTGGAAACAAAAAATCATTGAAGGGATGCGTAACACCCGTAACACACACTTGGTAACACAACAGCAGAGAAGAGCCCCTTCTCAGCTATCCCCCTGCATGTGCACAAAGGACCCTGCCTTGGATTCATGGTTTTTTGAGGAGCGGTGTACCGCAGCGTTATACCACAACGTTACATGCTAAGCGTGTCAACTGTTTGCTTCGGGACCCACTTCAGGTGCAGTATTGGCTGGATTTGGGCATTGGCAGTGGCATTTCAAAAAATCCGTGGAACACAAAACAGGGCTTAAGAAAAAGGTCCCCGCAGGGGTCTGCGCATGGCTCCCTCTTGCGGCCCAGACCCAAGTTCCTCGGAGCAGGCCCGTGCACACACAGCGTCGCCATCATCGAAGGGGCTGAAAATGGTTGGAAGCTGCACAACCCACAACTACTAACAACAAATCGGGACGGGGTTGCAATATGTGGCTGGGTGTCAAATACCAAACATGGAAGCAAATACCAGGAAATCAGAACCCCTTGTCAGTTGTTGTCAGCACATTCCTCATCGAAGGGGTCCGTGGTCATAGGCGCCAGGGCCTAGACCATGGATATACCAAACACCTCGATGGGTGTTTTTCAGGAACAAACAGCACACATTCAAATACGCATTCAAAAAAAATGCAATGCGACACGTGGCACCAAAGTTGCAAATGTTCACGAATTGCACCGTAGCACACCTCTGAGAATTGTAATCTGTGAGTAATTTGTAATCTGTGAGTTTTTCCATGATTTTCCACTACACACAGAACCCACGGAACATCGAACAACGCAGACACACATACACACCATGTGACGCTGACACTGAAAGAGTCAAGGCAGGCTTTTCCACACCATTGCGCATGGGGTTGCGTGGGGGGTGTTTTCCCTACACTATGGATTTCTCTGGATGGTTTTCCAAACTTCCTCAAGAAACACCACGGCAAGACGCAGCACGACAAGACAGAGCACAGGGTTTTTAATGGTCGTCACCAGATCCTGCGATAAACAACAAAGCGTGAGTAGGGCGAAGTGCAGCACATTGCAATGAGCCTTGAGGGCTGGGACAGTGGGGCGGTTTAAAACAAGGAAGTCAAATTGGAATTCACTGCAAAGCCCCTTCTCAGATGTATGTTGCTTGCACATGACACCGACAAATCAGGGTTTTCAAAATGGTTGCTGGCCATTGGAGGACATGGTGCACATTCTGGTGGACATGGTACACTGACTGCTGGGGGCAGTCCCATTCCTCGGCCGCGAATCCGCAAAGCTGCGTCCGCACAAAATAGGTCCTAAGAAAAAAGTCCCTACAGGGGTCGACACTGAAGACCCACGCGTGACGGAGCAGCACATGTAAATTGTCATGCATCGTCATTGAAGGGGCTCACAGTCAGCAAATTGTAATTGGTTGCAGAAGCAAACATGCCAGAACCCCTTCTCAGTTGTGATCAACGCGTTCATCATTGAAGGGGTCTCTGGTCTAAGGCGCAAAGGCCTAGACCACAAACAATGAAAAACACCTCAAGGGTGTTGTACACAAACAAATTGTCGGCTCAAACAGCCAAAATCAGAATCAATTTGAAGTTGTCAAATACACTGCTGTCAACAACAGGTGTGCAATTGTTTTCCAAACGGGGGGGTTTGTGTTTTCCGTGGCGCCTTTTTTCCTTGGGGGGGGGGGGGGGGGGGGCTGGAAAGCACCCGATAGTGGGGGGGGGGGTTCACGGGGGGGGTTTGCTGTGAAGAATTTGGTGTGGACAAGGGCGGGGGGGGGGGGTGGATGTAGTGCATAATCAAGGGGTTTGGGGCAGGGCGGTTCATGGTTGGGTAATGATAGTCCATAAAAGTCTGATGCCTGATGTCTGATAGCCGACTAGGTCGCTATACACATAGCTGGTAAGACGGAGGACTCTCCTGGCTGGTCTGCGCAGCACTGCCGGAGGACGACGCCAAGGCCCATCGTCCGTGGGACGGAGGCAGGCGCTCCTCCTCCTCCTCCTCCTCCTCCTCCTCCTCCTCCTCCTCACTGCCTGGGGGAAGTGGGCAGTGCAACTCCTGCAATGCACTGCCGCACTGCCTGGGGGCACTGGGTTGCGCAATTCCCGCATGGCACTGTCCCCCTGCCTGGAGGCAGCGGGCAATGCAGCTCCTGCAATACACTGCCTCACTGCCTGGGGGCAGTGGGTAGTGGAGTTACTTCATTGCACTGCCTCACTGCCTGGGGGCAGTGGGCAGTGCAACTCGTGCAAGGAACTGCCTCACTGCTTGAGGGCAGTGGGCAGTGCAACTCCTGCAATGCACTGCCACACCGCCTGGGGGCGGTGGGCAGTGGAAATCCTGCAATGCAGTTCCTCACTGCCTAGGGCAGCGGGCAATGCAACTCCTGCAGTGCACTGCCTCACTGCCTCGGGGCGGCAGGCAATGCAACTCCCTCAATACACGGCCCCAATCTCTGGGGGTCGTGGGCAGTGCAACTCCTGCAATACACTGCCTCAGGGCCTGGGGCCAGTGGACAGTGAGACTCCTCCAATACACTGCCTCACCGCCGGGGCAATGGGCAGTGGAACTCATGTGATACACTACCTCACTGCCCCGGGGGCAGTGGGCACTGCAACTTCTACAATGCACTGCCGCACCGCGTGGGCGCCGTGGGCAGTGGAACTGCTATAGTACATAGCCTCACTGCCTGGGGGCAGTGGGCAGTGCAACCCCTGCAGTGCACTGCCTCACCGCCAGGGGGCGGCGGGCAGTGCAACTCCTCCAATGCCTGGCTCCAGTGCCTCGAGGCAGTGGGCAGTGGAGCTCTTGCAATACACAGCCTAACTGCCAGGGGGCAGTGGGCAGTGGAATCCCTGCAATGCACTGCCTCCTGGCGTGTGGGCAGTGGGCTGTGAAACTCCTGTTAAACACCGCCTGACTGCCTTGGGGCAGCGGGCAGTGAAAATCCTCCAATGCACTGCCTTACTGCCTGGGGGCAGTGGGCAGTGCAATTCTTGCAATACACCGCCTCACTGCCAGGCGGCACTAGGTAGGGCAATTCCCGCATGGCACTGTCACACTGCCCGGAGGTAGCAGGCAGTGCAGTTCTTGCAATACAATGCCTCGCTGCCAAGGGGCAGTGGGCCGTGCAACTTGTGCAACGCACTGCCTCACTGCCCGGGGGAAGTGGGCAGTGGAACTCCTGCAATGCACTGCCTCACTTCCTTGAGGCAGTGGGCAGTGGAGGTCGAGCAATACACTTCCTCACTGCCGGGGGCAGCGGGTAGTGCAACTACTGCAGTGCATTGCCTCACTACCTGGGGGCAGCGGGTAGTGCAACTACTGCAGTGCATTGCCTCACTACCTGGGGGCAGCCGGTAGTGGAACTCGTGCAATGCACGGCCCCACTGCCTGGGGGCAGTGGGTAGTGGAGCTTCTGCAATACACAGCCTCACTGCTTGGGAGTAGTGGGCATGGGAACTCCTACAATGCACTGCCTCACTGCGTGGGGGCAGTGGGCAATGCTACTCCTGCAATGTACTGCCTGGCTATGTGGGGGCAGTGGGCAGGTCAATTCCTGCATTGCACGACCGCACTGCCTCGGCGCAACGTGCCGTGGGGCTCCTGCAATGCACTGCCTCACTTCCAAGGGGCACTGAGCTGTGCTACTCCTGCAATACGCTGCCTCACTGCTTTGGCAGTGGGCAGTGGAACTTGTTCATTGCACTGCCTCACGCCTAGGGGCGTGCGGTGCAACTCGTGTAACGCACTGCTTCTCTGCCTCGGGGCAGTGGGCAATGGCACTCGTGCAATGCACTGCCTCACTGCCTGCTGCGCTATTCCTGATATACACCGCCTCACCGGCTTGGGGCAGTGGGCGGTGGAGCTCCTACAATACACTTCCTCACTGCTTGGGGGCAGCGGGCAGTGCAACTCCTGCAATGCACTGCGTCACTGTTTGGTGGCATTGGGCAGTGGAGCTCATCGATGCACTGCCTCACTGGCCTGAGGGCAGTCGGAACTGGAGATCGTGCAATGCACTACCTCACTTCGTGGGGGCAGTGGGCAGTGCAACTCCTGCAGCGCACCGCCACACCGCTTTGGGGTAGTGGCCGTTGGAACTCCCGCAATACATTCCCGCACTGCCAGGGGGCAGTGGGGATGGCAATTCGTGCGTTGCACTACCGCGCGGCCTAGGGCCTGGTGACCTGGCACCAGTCTAAAAACTGTCAGCGAGACTCCTGCAATACACTGCCTCACTGCCTTGGGGCAGTGGGCAGTGGAACTCATGTGATACACTACCTCACTACCCGGGGGCAGTGGGCACAACTCCTGCGATGCATTGCCGCACCACGTGGGCGCCGTGCGCAGTGGAACTCCTATAGTACACTGCCTCACTGCCTCTGGGCAGTGGAAAGCCAACCCCTGCGGTGCACTGCCTCACCCGCCTAGGGGCAGCGGGCAGTGCAAGTCCTCCAATGCACGGCTCCGGTTCCTCGAGGCAGTGGGCAGTGGAGCTCCTGCAATACACTGCCTCACTGCCTCGGGGCAGTGGGTAGTGGAACTCCAGCAATGCACTGCCTCATTGCGTGTGGGCGGTGGTGGGCTGTGACACTCCTGTTAAACACCGCCCCACTGCCTTGGGACAGCGGGCGGTGAAAATGCTCCAATGCACTGCCTTACTGCCTGGGGGCAGTGGGCAGTGCAATTGGTGCAATACACCGCCTCACTCCCAGGCGGCAGTGGGTAGGGCAATTCCCGCATGGCACTGTCACAGTGCCTGGAGGTAGCAGGCGGTGCAGCTCTTGCAATACACTGCCTTGCTGCCTAGGGGCCGTGGGCCGAGCAACTTGTGCAACGTACTACCTAACTGCCCCGCAGGAAGTGGGCAGTGGAACTCCTACAATGCACTGCCTCACTTCTCGGAGGCAAAGGGCAGAGGAAGTGCGGCAATACACTTCCTTGCTGCCGCGGGCAGCGGGTAGTGCAACTCCTGCAGTGCACTGTGTCACTGCTTGAGGGCAACCGGTAGTGGAACCCGTGCAATGGGGGCAGTGGATAGTGGAGCTTCTGCAATACACTGCCTCACTGCGTGGGGCCAGTGGGCAATGCAACTCCTGCAATGCACTACCTCACTGTGTGCGGGCAGTGGGCAGGTCCATTCCTGCATTGCACGGCCGCGCTGCCTAGGCGCGGCGTGCAGCGGGAATCCTGCAATGCACTGCCTCACTGCCCGGGGGCGCTGGGCTGTACTACTGTTGCAATACGCTGCCTCACTGCCTAGAGCAGTGGGCAGCGGAACTTCTTGATTGCACTGCCTCACGCCTGGGGGCGTGCAGTGCAACTCCTGCAACACAGTGCTTCTCTGCCTCGGGGCAGTGGGCAGAGGCACTCGTGCAATGCACTGCCTCACTGCCTAGGCGCAGTGGGCTGTGCTACTCCTGATATACACCGCCTTACTGGCTCGGGGCAGTGGGCAGTGGAGCTCCTGCAATACACTTCCTCACTGCCGGCGGAAAGCGGGCGGTGCAACTCCTGCATTGCATTGCGTCACTGCTTGGTTGCATTGGGCAGTGGAGCTCCTGCAATACACTACCTCACTGCCCTAGGGGCAGCCAGCAGTGGAACTCGTGCAATGCACTACCTCGCTTCGTGGGGGCAGTGGGCAGTGCAACTCCTGCAGCGCACTGCCACACCGCTTTGGGGTAGTGGGCGCCGGAACTCCCGCAATACACTCCCGCACTGCCGGGGGGCAGTGGGCATGGCAATTCCTGCGTTGCACTACCGCACTGCCTAGGGACTAGTGACCTTGCACCTGTCCAAAAATCCTCACGATGGTAGCTGTAGGACACATTGCGTACACGAAGTGCCAACCTCGAAGTCAGTCGTGATGCGTCTTGTTTGTCGTGCTACCGCGTGACTCCTCTCCTACCATCGTCGCCCCTGTCTCAACTCTACTCCACCCGTATGGTGCACTCTCTCTCTGCTCGTCGTAGTGTCTCCAAGGGCCGAGTGCCGCACCCCAGGTGTGTCCCTCATGCTTGACGTTGACTACATGCAGCGTATCCGCCGCTCTACGTGACGCCTTATGCAGGGGTATCGTGATCCGTTTACCGCGTAGCCCCACCGGTGGGCCCAGCTCGTCTATATGCCCCGTGGGTTGCAGCCCCGCGCGCCGGCGCGGCGCTCCCCTCGCAACCCCGTCCTCCTGACTCCTGGGTCCCCCCGCCGCCGGCCCGCACTGACAGGCGGCCCCACGTTGCTGTTCGCTCTCGGGCCATGATTTTTGTTTCATCATACCATGGTCACGCTGGTGACATCCTATGTTATTCGTGGGTGCCCGGTCCGCTTGGTGCTACCGCTACCACTCGCGTTCCCCCTGTGACTCCTGCGGCCCTATACACCGCCCCCCTCCCGATGTCTCGCAGCCGCAGGCCACCCGCTCCCTTCTCGTTACAGCAAACCACGTTTGACCGCTGGACGCCGTGCAAGGACTCCCCCTCCCCTGCCCCCAAGACTAGTCGAGGCGGCGCGCTACGCCGGGGACCATTCCCCATGATCCTGATGGATATCGCTCAATCCGATGACGATGACCGGGTCCTACGGGATGTGGACATACTCAAGGATGACGCGCTAGAGGCGGGGGATGAGGCCGTCCGAGCTCCCGTCCCCGCCCCGTCCGGCCTATGCGATGCCCCACGATGGACGGCAGCAGATGGAAACATCCAAGCTATCACCGCCGTGACAGGGGCATGGACACCGAGAGGCCTCTTGCCCACGGCCACCGTTACGGTCGCCACGAGCCCGTCAGAAATGAAAGATATCGAACATGTCCCCCTGTCGCTTGTGCAAGGCAGCGTGGCACTGGAATATGTCACCAAGGACCCCGATGCCCTCAACGCCGCCCTGGTCACGCGATGGAGCCCCGGGCACGCCCCCATCTCCGGAGCCCGCGTTCGTCACCTGTTGTTCCAGGGCCTCTACACGGCCCGCGAGAAGGCCCCGCCCATCAACACCGACGTGGCGCCGGAAATCTAGAGTCAGAAGGTCTCCTACAAGCTTCAGAAGCCCATCAGCCACTTCCTGCCCCCCCAGAGCAGGCCACCGTGGGACCACCTTCGGACCCGTGAGGTGGTGGCAGCTTTTTGGGCACTGGGCAGTGACGTGCATGCGGTCCTGCAAGCGGCCAAGAACCCGACGGCAGAGCTCATCCCGCTGAAGGTCGGCCTCCTAGCGTGGGCCTCCTCAATCTGCTTCTCGGAGCAGTTCACGTCAGCCCCGCCCCCTCCAAAGCTACAGCCAGAACCCAAAGAACAGTTGCAGCCGAAGTGAAAGCTGCAACCGCAGCCTTCGCCACAGCTAGGGCCACACACACTGACACAACAACAACCGAATCCACACACAACACAGCTCGCAGAAACACACCCACACCCTCACCCACATCCACACCCACACCCACACCCACACGCACACCCACACCCACACCCAAAGCCGCAACCACACCCACTACCGTACCCACACCAACAGCGAGAGCTACCACAACGGCCATAGCAACAACCTCACGCAAGCCCAGAACCACAACCACAACCACAAACACAACCATACCTGCATCTGCAGCCACAAACACAATGTTATGCGCACACAATCATAGCCTATGCTACACAACACCAAAACCAACAACAGGATCCAAAACAACAGCTGCAAAAGCTGCAACACACACAGACACACACACACACACACATTGGCACACAGACACACACACACACCTACGCGTACACACATTCGCGAATCCACATACGCACACAAACCCATGCAACCAGAAACCAAAGAATGCAGTCACACACTCACAGTGACGCACAAGGACACCTTCACCCACACATCGATCCAAGCAAGCCCCCCCCCCCCCCGCGACTCACACACAAACATACATACAAACACACTAAATGAGAGAAACCAAGAGGGAACAAACCATCCACACTTGTGCACATGCGCATAAGCACAAGCACACACCCACGAACACACACAATAGCACAACATAATTGCAAAGGTCATCGTCATTGCCGCCACCATCATGCACTCGATGCCATGGCCAACAAATAGGAAAGGCATGGCAAGGGCAGGGCAAGGGGACGCGAAAGGCGAGATAAGAGAAGGGGTTCGCAAGGGGTAAGCGGGGGGATGAGGCATGGCAAAAGGGGACGGGAGGGGATAAGGAGGGAGGAGAATGAGTGTCTCATGGTGTAGGTCAAGATGGTTGTATGATGAACCTCACAAAGGCGAGCAATATCCTCTGTGCCCCATTTGTGCTTCATGGCGCGCTCGCCCGTGTGTGTGTGTGGGGGGGGGGGGGTGCCATTGTCATGAAGCAACAAGGAACACCCTCGCAAATGGTTAGGTTCATATCCCCGAAGCACAACCCCGTAACCATCTCTCCCTAGCCCTTCACTTCACATGGTTCAATGTGCTTATGTACACGCAAGATAATTGCACACAATAATGAATGTGGTTGTCAATTTGTGCATGTGCATGTGTGTGTGGACGTGTGTATGGGTGTATGTGTGTGTATGTGTTTGGATATTTGTGTCCCTGACGAAGTGTGTTTGTTTGGATGTTTGTGTGTTGGTCGCCACAGGTACATGTATGCGAGTATGTATGTGTGCATGCACGCTCAAGTTCTTGGAGAAAGACATGGTGAGAACTACGGACCGATGTTGGTGTGAAAAGGGTGAAGTGTGGGCCAGCAAGGGTGGGAACAGAGGGCGGAAAGGGGGAGAAACTCCCGAGGGAGCCCTGAGTGAGCCACTAATTAGCGCTCACAGAGCGCTCAGTCAGCGCTCAGTGAGCGCTCAGTGAGCCATTTGGCGTGCTCAGTGAGAGCTAAGTGAGAGCTAAGTGAGAGCTAAGTGAGCCGGCTCAGTGACGGCTCAGTGACGGCTCAGTCGGCGTGCTCGGTCAACTGAGCCGTTGAACCCCCCCCCCCCCCCCAGTCGAATCCTCTTGCACTAGGGATTGGGATCCCTTTGGGGACATTCCAAAACCCCGACCCGGCCCCGAAAGCAACAAGTTTTCAGATGAAACCCCTTGAAAAACACCACTTAGCCCCAAATGAGCCGTTTTAGCCCGAATTGAGCCCCAACTTCACATTTTCAAGTGAGCCGCAAGTACAAAGTACCCGTTCGTCGTACTATCCGCCGCATGTGACCCAACAACCAGAGTGTAGGACGTGAGGAAGATCCCGTCGTAAGGAACAAGGCGTCTTTGAACGGCACGATGAACCGGCCCCGGTGACTCAATGGGAAGGCGCACCAACTTGACGAACAAAAGGTGGAGTTGCTTTTGGGCACCCGCAAAGGGCGTTCGCCCTCTATCAAGTTGCTTCATCGCCAACCCGAGAACTTGTGGTAAAGGAGCCGTGTACACCATTTGAAAGACTTGTCACTTCCTCTGAGAAAAGACCCGGCACATCCTCAAGGTACAAATCCTGATGAGGGGGCTTCACTGCGACGGTCTCCCATTGAAACTTGTTGTGGGCCGCCCTGACCTCTTGTCGTACCTCGTCGATGATGTCAATTGATTCTTGCGCGAGAACGTATGACCGGCGTCGATCGCCGTCCTCCCCATGTGCCTCCAACGGTGTGGTACAGTCTGCCCCCCTGACACGGTCATCGGACGCGCCAATCAAGAGTGGTGGCGGTAGGGAGGGGATGGTGATGGGGTCGTTGTTGTGCGTCACCCACAGCCCGACGGACGTTGTTCCTGGCCCACGTTTACTCCATTGGTGAGGGGGGTCTCTTCGAAGGGAGTATGCAGGGCTTGACAAACTTGGATCCTTCTCCATGGACAG
The DNA here is from genome assembly GCA_964036045.1 of Eutreptiella sp. 'Long Island Sound 2002'. NCBI lineage: Eukaryota > Euglenozoa > Euglenophyceae > Eutreptiales > Eutreptiaceae > Eutreptiella > Eutreptiella sp. 'Long Island Sound 2002'. Next base: position 91,730,708 of record OZ038379.1, on the reverse strand, counting down.
CGCAGAGGCGGTGCTGCAAAGGTCCTTGCCATGATGTGTTTTTCCGAGAGGCCTCTTGGGGGGCATCTGCTCGGAGACCCCAGCACCCGTCGTCATCCAAGTTCTCAAGGTACACCGTCTCCTGGCGGCCATCCGCGCATCCACGGTAGGTTGGGCGAACTAAAATAGGTGCTCCAGGTCTTTCCCACTGGGCCGTACCACCACAACCTGCAGATCTAGATTCCCTTCGAGAATGTCGTGCAGGACGTCACTAAAACACCCGGGGGATCGTTTGGCGGTGAACGCGGGCAGCATCTTGACATCCGCCATTGCACCATCACATGGCACCTGCATACTCTCCCTTGCGAGGATGTACTGCGCGGGCATTTTGGCGGCATGAACCACTGCTGCCCCTGTCTTGGCCCCCACACTGCCAATCCACCCTTTCGCAAGGTTGTCCACTTTTGACATTGCAAAGAGGACACAAGTGCTAATACAAGACAGGTGCTATAGACAGTTTGCAAGACAAGGGGCTGTCCGTAGACAGGGGGTGCAAACAGGCTTCAAGACAGGCATCTGTCGTAAGACAGGTGGCACAAGACAGGGGGGCTGTCCTCCGATAGACCCCTTGTCTTGAGCAAGGACAAGGGCTGTCGTGAGGGAAAAAGTTGGCCAAAACGCAAGCGCACAACCCAACCTCTTGTATATTCCGCCTAATTTCACCTTCTTGACAACACAGAAACTCCAAGAACATGCGCACAGGTGCGCGGTGTGAAGTGCCAAAAATGTGCTACGACAAGGGGGAGCCGTCCGCCTCATCCGGTCTAGCCGCACCTCATGAACTGGCACCACGAAGGCATAGGGTTGTCTGGGCAGTGCCATGATGGCGCTTTGCCCCGAAGATCGCGCCACGGCGGCTAACGTGCACGTTGGCTGCACCACAACAGTGTGCTGCCACCGAAGTGGCGCCACGTTGGCGCTTGATTGTTTGGGCGGCGCCACGGCGCCGTTGTGCCCCGAAGGGCGCGCCCCGACTGCGCATGGGTACTTTCGTGGCACCACGGTGGTGCCCTGCCACTGAGCCCGCGCCACGTCAGCGCAGGGCTGTCGGGGCAGGGCCCCGGTGGCGCTCCAATCTTGAGGTCGCGCCACGGTGACGCACGTATTCGTCAGCGGCACCACAGTGGTACCCTGCCACTAAGCCGGCGCCACGTCGGCGCCTGGCAGTCGAGGGAGGGCAAGTAGGTGCGTCTGTCCCCCTAAGGACTGCATTTTTGGCCCACGGAGGGGTCCTCGATGGTTGGCGGGAGGGGTGGGTCCGGCCTGACACAGGGAAGACGCACAGAGAACCACAACGTATCACGACTGACTTCACGGGTGGCGGTGCGTGTGGGCAATCCGTCCCACAACTACCATCCTTAGGGTTTTTATATTGGTGCCAGGTCACCAGGCACTGAGGCATGCATTGCAGGAGTTCCAACGCCCACTGCCCCGAAGCAGTAAGGCAGTGCATTGCAGGAGTTCCACTGCCCGCTAGCCCAGGGCAGTGAGGCAGTACATTGCGGGGGTTGCACTGCCCACTGCCACCAGGCGGAGAAGCAGTGTGTTACAAAAGGGGCGGGAACTCCACTGCCCACTGCCCCAAGGTAGTGAGGCAGTGTATTGCAGGACTTCCACCGCCCACTGCCCCAGATCTGTGAGGCGGTGTATTGCAGGAATTCCACTGCCCAATGCCCCAAGGCCATAAGGCAGTGCATTGCAGGAGTTGCACTGCCCGCTGCCCCCAGGCAGTGAGGCACTACATTGCAGGGGTTGCAGTGCCAACTGCCACCAGGCGGAGAAGCAGTGTGTTACAAAAGGGGCGGAAATCCACTGCCCACTGCCCCGATGTTGTGAGGCACTGTATTGCACGAGTTCCACTGCCCACTGCCCCCAGGCCATAAGGCAGTGCATTGCAAGAGTTGCACTACCCCCTGCCCCCAAGCAGTGAGGCAGTACATTGCAGGGGTTGCACCGCTCATTGCCGCGAGGCAGAGAAGCAGTGCGTTACAAAAGGGGTAGGAACTCCACTGCCCACTACCCCCAAGGAGTGAGGCAGTGTTTAACAGGAGTTCCACTGCCCACTACCCCGAGCCGGTGAGGCAGTGTGTTGCAGGAGTTGCAATGCCCCCACGCCCACTGCCCCCACGCACTGAGGCGGTGCATTGCAGAAAGTCCACTGACCACTGCCCCCAGGCAGTGGGGCCGTGCATTGCAAGAGTTGCATTGCCCGTTGCCCCCAAGCGGTGAGGCACTATTTAAAAGGAGGTCCACGGCCCACTGCCCCCACGCAGTGAGGCATTTTCTTCCAGCAGTTCCACCACCCACTACCCCGAGTCGGTGCGGCAATGCATTGTAGGAGTTGAACTGTCCACTGCCCTCAGGCACTGAGGCAGCGTATCGCAGGACTTCCAGTGCCCATTGCCCCGGGGTAGTGGGGTAGTGTATTACAGGAGTTCCACTGCCCACTGGGCCCACGCAGTGAGGAAATGTATTGCAAGATTTCCACCTCCGATTGCCCCGAGACGTTGAGGCAGTGTATTGCGGGAGTTCGAGTGCCCAATGCCCCCATGTGGTGAGGCAGTGGGTTGCAGGAGTTGCACTGCCCACTACCCCCGGGCAGTGAGACTGTGCTTTGCAGGAGTTCCACTGCCCACTGCCCCCAGGCAGTGAGGTAGTGCAATGAAGGAGCTCCACTACCCACTGCCCCCGGCAGTGAGGCAGTGTATTGCAGGAGTAGGGCAGCCTACTGCCCCCAAGCACTGAGGCAGTGTATTGCAGGATCTGCATTGCCCGCTACCTCTAGGCAGTGTGACGGGGCCATGTGGGAATTGCGCCTCCCCACTGCCCCCAGGCATTGCGGCAGTGCATCGCACGAGTTGCACCGCGCACTGCCCCCAAGCGGTGCGGAAGTGCATTGCAGGAGTTGCACTGCCGACTGCCCTCGGGCAGTGAGGCAGTGTATCGCAAGAGTTCCGTTGCCCACTGCCCCGGCGTAGTGAGGTAGTGTATTACAGGAGTTCCACTGCCCAATGCCCGCGGGCAGTGAGGAAGTGTATTGCAGGATTTCCACTGCCCATTGCCGCGAGGCGTTGATGCGGTGTATTGTAGGAGTTCCACTGCCCGAGGCCCCCAGGCGGTGAGGCAGTGGGTTGCGGGAGTTGCACTGCCCACTGCCCCCGGGCAGTGAGACCGTGCATTGCAAGACTTCCGCTGCCCACTGCCCCCCGGCAGTGAGGTAGTGCAATGAAGGAGCTCCACTGCCCACTGCCCCGGGCAGTAAGGCAGTGTATTGCAGGCATAGGGCAGCCCACTGCCCCCGGGCAGTGAGGCAGTGTATTGCAGGATCTGCACCGCCCACTACCTCTAGGCAGTGTGATAGTGCCATGCGCGTAAGTGCGCTGCCCACTGCACCCAGGCAGTACGGCAGTGCATTGCACGAGTTGCACCGCCCACTGCCCCAAGGCAGTGAGGCGGTGCATTGCCAGGAGTTCCACGGCCGACTGCCCTCGGGCAGTGAGGCGGTGTATTGCAGGAATTCCATTGCCCCCTGCCCCCATGCTGTGGGGCAGTGCGTTGCCAGGAGTTCCACGGCCCACTGCCCCCAGGCAGTGAGGCGGTGTATTGCAAGAGTTCCACTGCCCACTGCCCACTTTCAAAAAGGCAGTGCAATGCAGGAGTTCCACTGCCCGATGCCCCCAGGCAGTGAGGCTAAACATTGCAAGGGTTGCACTGCCCACTGCCCCCAGGGTAGAGAAGCAGTACATTACAGAAGGGGCAGGAACTCCACTACCCACTGCCCCCATGCATTGAGGCAGTGTTTAAGACGAATTCCACTGCCCACTGCCCCGAGGCATCGAGGCAGTGCATTGCACGAGCCCCTCCGCCCGCTGCTCCCAAGCAGCAAGGCAGTCTAATGCAGCAATCCCACTACCCACGGCCCCGGGTGGTGAGGCAGTGTATTGCAGGAGTTCCCCTGCCCAATGCCCCCGAGTAGTGAGTCAATGCATTGCACGAGTCCCACTGCCGACTGCCCCGAGGCGGTGAAGGAGTGCATCGCAGGAGTTGCATTGCCCACTGCCCCCAGGCAGTGAGGCAACGTATCGCACCAGTTGCACTGCCCACTACCTCCGGGCAGAGTGGCGGTGCTTTGCAGGTATCCCACTGCCCACTGCCCCCAAGCAGTGAGGCAGTGCATTGAAGGGGGTGCACTGCCCACTGCCCCGAAGCAAAGAAGCAGCGCGATACAAAAGGAGCGGGAGCTCCACTGCCCACCGGCCCCAGGCAGTGAGGCGGTGTTTAACAGGAGTTCCACTGCCCACTGCCCCCTGGCGGTGAGGCACTTTATTGCAAGAGTTGTAACGCCGACTGCCCCGAGGCAGCGAGGCAGTGTATTGCAGGAGTCTGGCTGCCCACTGCCCCTAGGCAGTGAGGCGGTCTAATGCACCAGTCCCACTCCCCACTGCCTCCGGGCAGTGAGGCAGTGTATTGTAGGAGTTCCCCTGCCCACTGCCCCAGGCAGTGAGGCAGTGCATTGCAGGAGTTGCACTGCCTACCGCCCGAAGGCAGTGAAGCGGTGCATTGCACGAGTTGGACTGCCCACTACCCCCAAGCAAAGAGGCAGTGCATCGTAGGAGTTGCAGAGCACACTGCCTCCGGGCAGAGTGGCGGTGCATTGCAGGAGTCCTACTGCCCACTGCCCCCGCGCACCGAGGCAGTGCATAGCAGGAGTTGCACTGCCCACTGCCCCCAGGCAGTGAGGTAGTGCATTGCAGGGGTTGCACTGCCCAGTCCCCCGAGGCAGAGAAGCAGTGTGTTACCAAAGGCGCGAGAGCCCCAATGTCAACTGCCCCCAGGCAGTGGGGCAGTGTTTAAAAGGAGTGCCACTGCCCGATGCCCCCGGGCTGTCAGGCAGTATATTGCAGGAGTCCCCCTGCCCCCTGCCCCCGAGCAGAGAGGCGGTGCATTGCACGAGTCCCACTTCCCATTGCCCCCAGGCAATGAAGTGGTGCATTGCAGGAGTTGCGCTGCCCACTGCCCCCAAGCTGTGAGGCAGTGAATTGCAGGAGTCCCACTGCCCATTGCCTCTGAGCAGAGTGGCGATGCATTGCAGCAGTCACACTGCCAACTGCCCCTGGGCAGTGAGGCAATGTATTGCACGAATTCCCCTGCCAACTGCCGCCAGGCAGTGAAGGAGTGCATTGCAGGAGTTGCACTGCCCACTGCCGCCAGGCTGTGAGTCAGTGTATTGCAGGTGTCCCACTGCCCAATGCCTCCGGGCAGAGTGGCGATGCATTGCAACAGTCCCACCGCCCACTGCCCTTGGGCAGTGAGGCAATGTATTGCAGGAGTTCCTCTGCCCACTGCCCCCAGGTAGTGAGGCAGTACATTGCAAGGGTTGCACTTCCCACGGCCCCGACGCAGAGGGGCAGTGCGTTGCAAAAGGAGCGTGAGCTCCACTGCCTGTTGCCCGCGGGCAGTGAGGCAGTGTTTAACAGGACCGCCCCAAGGCAGTGAGACAATGCACTGCAGGAGTTCTTGCCCACTTCCTCCAGGCAACGAGGCAGTGTGTTGCACGAGTTCGGCTGCCCACAGCTTGCAGGCGTTGTGGCAGTGCGATGCCGGAGATCCAGTGCCCACAACTGCTGTGCAGCAGAGCACACACAATGCAGTGCAGGGGAGTGCACAGCAACAAGCAGTGCGGCACCACACAGAAGGCACGGATGGTGTAGCGCGGCACTCATGGTGCATTGGGCCTATGAGACCCTGTATGACTTGGCACAAGCGTCGCCAGAGCAATACTGGCCAAGTGCGAGTGTGCACTGGTCCGGCTATGCAACAACACACAAGCACACAGCGTGCACACAACAGACACACCCCTCCCATTTGGCCGTACCCGTGGGTAGACATCCCGGCCTTTGCCTTATGGTAACAGCGCCTTCGGCACAACTCCACACACCACACCGCCATACACAACGTGCCCACACCCAAGGGGCGCGGCCTATTTGAATTCCAGCCCCCCCCCCGGCCAAGACCCTCCCAAAGATTTAGAGCCCGTTGTTCTTGGATTTGAGATTTTGCACGGAAGGGTAGCTGCCGAAGGCGCCGAGTATTTTTTCCCCCTTCATGAGAGGGCATTCAGTGTTACGCGATGTTTTTGTTCTCGAAATCCTCAGAGTATGGTAGAGAATTCGAAAATGCTTGAAGAGCAAGGAACATTTTTTTACCCCTGACACGACCACCGGGTCTGATCATGGTTGACGGGCCATGAGGTATTGAGCAAATCATTTCACCCCATTTGTGTAGGTTCCAAATGATCACCGTGTCATGGGTATCATTTTGAGGAAAGTATGTTGGCGTACCCACTTACGCCCCTCTAGGGGAACCGGCGGCTGACTCGGTGACCCACCTACCCCCCTCCCCTTGAGACACCGAAAAGATTTAGTACACGGTTGGGATGGATAATTTGAAAAGGCCGCCCCCCTCGCCCACGTCACACTTCTCCACACACCACAACCCCTAGCACCACCGCTTGACGCGCCACATTGCCACAAACCACAGCTCCACACAACAAAATCACGCACGCCACACCCCCACATACGATAACCGAAAAGCTCACAGCTGCAGTTCCTACAGCCTGATACCCCATGGCCCCACACACCACCATCCCATGCACCGCGGCCCTACACCCCAATGCCCCACGCACCACAGCGCCATACACTAGAGCGAAACCCGCCACATTCCAACACACCACAACCCTACACACCACTACGCCACACGCCGGTCAGATGTGAGGCCCGCTGGATGGCCAACTAACCGCTGCGTGGTGCCCTACCCCTCGAGTGGTTCGGCGGCGCCCAGCAGCACCATATGTTGCCGGACAGCAGAGGCAACAGCCCAATGATGACTATCCTGGCGCACTAGTCGTCTCACAGTAACATGGTGCTGGACAAGGTGTGCCTCCCGTGCGGATGCGCAGCAAGAACTAGCACCTCACCCCCGTTTTGCTCTGCCTAGTCCCATGAGTTGCGACCAGCCCGCCACTGGCTTGCGGTGCGGCTAGGCCAAGTATTGGGGAGGCGGGTTGTGTCCGTGCACAACCAGCTAGGGGGGCCGGGTGTTCTACAACACTCGGCAACGGCGTTGTGCACTCCCTCCATGCGGCGAGCTGACATGGAATGTTGCGGGCCACACACACGGGGGCGTGGCTTCCTGCGCCACGTCATCGAGGAGTCCATTAGAATTGAATATGCCCACGCCGAGGCGCATGCCGTTAGCAAAGGTTCGCTTGGGCCCAAGCAGCACAATGGCATGGGTGTTGCAGGAGGTATGCTTGCGCCACTATGCAGAATGAGAGGCCATTTCGTAGGCTGATAGCCATCGCCTCGTAGATGGCCTCTAGGTCACCCCATTTTCCGCCTTCCGCCGTGTCAACACACTAAGACACAACGTGCACGCTACACAAACAGCCCTCCCGTTTACCTATCAACGGGGATAGACATCCCAGCCATGGCCTTCTATTAACGGCGCCTTCGGCAGAGCTCCAATTACCACGGCTGCACATTCCGCAGCCTCGAACAGCAAGGCCCCACGCGGAACAACTCCGCACCGCACAACTCCACACCCCAAAGGCCGCTACCCTACAATGCCATACAACAACTTCTAGTCAGTCAAGGAGGTTGTTGAGGCCCACAGAGTTTTGCACAAATTCAGGACTAATATTTGCATGACTATCTTGAGATCAATCAATAATCATTTCAATTGGTGGTCGAAATATTAACCATTAATGTAAAACAATGACCTAAAACGTTTAAGGGGGCATTAAATTTTTTCATCATCTGTGATCCCTCTTGCATGGCGTTTTTTTCCTTCGGTCAACACACCAAGCTGCTACACGACACCGATACAACAGAAGCCGGCCTACATACAACCGTAGCAACACACAGCAACTCCCCACACACCAAAGCCAACTACACTGTACCCGCACAATGCACAACCGCACACACCCATGCCGGAAAGACCACCTGGCCCCAAACGATAGCCCCATAGAATACATCCCATGAACCACAACCGAGCACCTCACAACCCCGCACACCGCGGGCCCCCACACCACAACTCAACACGCCACAACCACGCACACTGCCGTGCCACACAGCCATACACACCACAACCCCACACAACGCAATATCAATAGAAGGGTTAGGGCGGCATTGCAAAGGCATGTTTTCTTGAAATAATTGTCTGCCTTTACTTTTCCAGGCACCTTCCCGTTCCCTTTACTTGGAGGGGGAGTTTTCCCCCCCTAGCCAGATGACCAAATGACCAGATGACCAGATGGCAAAACAAGGTTGGGCAAGACACTACTTGTGGCCCTCACTCTAGCCGGCAATAGCGTGGGGCCGTCCGGCACCACGGAGGTGGGTGTTCAAATGATGGCGATGGCAGACCCATCCGTGGTTGTTCTGCTGGCGATTGTGAAGGTGCGTCCAACACCACTAGCGGACATCACGGGGGTCATAAACGACATGGTCCACAACAACATCGCCGTTGTTGCATGGATGGCCAGCTTGGCGACTATGTGACATAGTTGGCCCCCAACGGTATGACTACGTTAACCGCCTGAGGAGCGTGTGCATCACAGTGGCTGCATCATACATGAAGCACAACAAGTTGTTGGGTCCACTCTAATGACTCCACATGTGGCCGAGAGGAGCGGGGCCCCCGAGCATTTATCGCTTATTCCACGGTTTTCTACGTTTTGTTTTTGATGACTCAACTCATGTCTTTTTGGTTTGAATGGATTAGCCATATGGGGTCTATGAACCAACGCGTTTTTCTTGAAGAAAAGTATACCCAAGCTGACTTGCATGGTTGTGTTGTATTGTTTGTGCATGTTCGTGCCCCATTGGTACACCTTTGTTGCCTAGAAACAATTGTTTACCTTTTCTTTTGTGGGCAGTTTTCCGTCTGCCCACCCGTAGGAGGGTGTTGGATGGGCTCCTCTTTGCCTGCGGTGCAAGGGCGGAGCAACGCCGTTGTAGGGCAGGCCAACGGGTGCATGTGGCGAATAGACTCCCTCCGAGAATTTTAACTGGTTGGGTGGGTCCCGGGGGTTCCGCACATCCCCTCGCCCAGTGACACCCCCCAACATTTTGCAGTGGGTTGCCTTCTCATTTGTGTGGGCCCAACATCTATCCATGGTGGAAGCGGCCCATGTATGTCCACAACATTTAGCGCCCTGGACCCCCCGTGTGCACGTGGAGGGGTGTGTGGCGATCGATACCGTCGCCTCCGGGATGTGGAGTGTGTGCATTGTGATACAATATTGTGCTGTCCATGGCTAGCACGTCCCGATTGTGTTATATCACCGTGACGTTATGACAGTACTTGTTCCTTCCCCACTTGGCAAATAAACCTCCAACTAGCCCCCACCTTAGGTGTGTGGTAATCACAAATAAAAGAACCAAGCTACCACGTTTATTGCCTTTAGGGCAATGAGTGCCAAAGAAACACACGGGCACATGCATACCTATAATGTTCTTCTTGGTGAATTGCACCATAGTGTACACTAAATTGGCTCAATGAAATTTGGGGCAATCTTTAGGAAAAATACTTGGAAAACAGCATTGCAACAAAGAAAGCGCATGGCTTCCCTTAACGCTACGGGAACGGTTCCGAAATTGCCTCCTAGAGACAGTTCACTATTTCACATGTGCACATGGGGCTCATATACAGCAAGCTCTTGATGGATGATCCGTTCTCCCCACTGCCCTCCGTGTGGCAATATAGTATATCAATTTGGCGATCAGCGAAGACACACAACAAGCAAACTCCTTGATAGTGCTTTCACACCGGCCCACTCTACCTTTGCGGACACCATTGGAACTAGTCTACTGGGGATTGGTCCGGGCATACGCGTTAGTCCGGGGTGCTAGAACCTACACGATATGGTCAAATATTAATTGGCAATGTGCTTCCTCGTAGGTCTTTCCCTCATGCTGGTTAAGGGTAGACAAAGGTTGGGCACAATTCCCTGGGGCGATACTATCGAATGAGGAAGCATGCGTGCTGCATAATGTAGTCCCCCAACTAAAAGATACAACATTGCTCGCACACCCATCACTCCCGAAACGGACGTGCACTCCCCCTTCAAGCCGTGCCAACCGAAGAAAAAGAATCATAAAAGGGAAGTCTTTGCCACGGACCTCGTCCAGGCGCACAATGAGTTGGTTGACCAATAAAACGAGCACCATGGATGATCATATACAGAAATGGCTCACCGGAGGAACACCTGGTGGTGGGGCAGGTGGGGGGCTACTACATCTTCTTTGGGGACTCTAGGGACGCACCCGAACGTTTCCCAAGAAAAGACAGATAGACCAATCACGTGGGGGAAGTAAGGGCGGCCCTACGCACCGTGAGAAATGGCAACTGCCATATGCTCACACTCCGCTGTCCTTATTCGATGTTGGTGGTGCGATGGATGACTAGGAAAACCCCAAAAAGGGGAAAGCATGATGGGGAGGGATTGGGTGAGCAATTTAGCCACATGGAGGTGTGGCAAGAACTACTAGATAAAGTAGAGGAAAAGCTCCTGAGTTCGATGGCTACACGTCCCCTCACACATCGGCACCTTGGGCAATAGTAACAGAGACTTGCTAGCGGACATAGGCGGTAGACGCTTAATGCTCGTGGGAGGGTGTGTCTCGGCTTACCAGGCTATCGTAGTCATGCAAGACAATGAAGCGGGTCCGAAACGGGATCCGTTGTGTCGGTTTGTCCTTTATGGACGGAGGCCAAAGGAGTTGGAAACCAAGGTATTCCCCTACCACCTCTATCAGTGCGATGAGACGTGCTGCAAGCCCGTGGTCCTCCAAAAACATATCTTAAATGGTGCACCATGGGACACCACCACCTGCACAAGAACACCCCTTGAGCGCCTTTGCGGGTGGGTGGCACGGAGGGGGGCACACATGTGTCCCACACATAGACAAACCTTTTTGGGATACTAAAGTGTGCACGACGGCATCGTGCATGCCGCCCCCCGTCCATAGGACGGAGCACGTTGCCATGGAGGCCGCGATCAAGGCGCTGATCACGGATAGTGCGACGCTCAATAGAGTGGCACCCCCCCCCCCGCGGGAACAAGATCGCTAGTGCACATTGTGTTTTCCTCCTCCACGTAAAAGTGCTTCCAGCTACAGCACGGACGGCAGGGGGGCGGGGATTTTCGGAAATCGGATATCATGCTTCCAACCCCTCCAGAGCCAAATTTAAAAAAGGGGGGAGTTTTGGGGGGGGTTTTAAGGGGGTTTTTCGCTGCGCGGGGGTATTGTCCGCAGAAACGGCCCCCCGGTCCCCCAATCCCCCCCCCCCCAATGAAGAACATAGTGTCGGGCACCTCCGAACAGTTGGGTATGCGGCCCAGGTGTGATCCGACAATTCGCACCGCCGCTACCAACGTCTATGGTAGGGTTTCATCGGCTTGGGTATTTCCGGCCGTGGGTACCAGAAACCTCGGGACTGCGGGTCTTCGAGGCGTTCATAGGGTTCGAAGTACACCATGGGGTTAGAATTGCAGCATGGGGGTTGACCCGCATCAAGGTCCGTTATGGGGTTCGGAATGCATCATGGGGTTAGAAATACACCATGGGGTGGGAAATGCGTCAAGGGGAGGGCCTAAAAGAAGGGGGGTGTGTGTGGGACTATACTGGTCGGCCGACGCAACTCGGGAGGCCCTTAAGGCTATGGCTGGCCAGGCCTCCCTCCCCGCGCCATTGTGTGGGCCTTCCAGTCCTAGTTTTCATGCAACTACAAGGGAAGGAGAGGGAGAGCGAGGAGGTGTAGGGGGTGGGGGAGGTATCCGTTTGTGACGTGTGTGTGTGTGTGTGTGTGTGTGTGCATGTAGCTCCGCCTACTTCTTCCGCCCTAACGTCTTCACCGTGCAACGCTTATTCGCATTTTGCTTGGTAGCAGTGATGGGCCGCTTTGTGCCCTTGCCAGGAACGGCTTTCTTTTGCGGGACAACTTCCACCGCGGAAGAAGAGGTGGAAGAGGAAGAAGATGAGGAAGAAGAGGAGCTATTGCCATCCTCGGAAGTTGCGGCACTCTCGTTACCGCTAGACGAATCGTTATCTGCGGACGACCTGGATTCCACAGAGCTTGCATCCTCCTCCGGTTTCCAGTCCCAAGCGGAGCGTCCAAGAGAGGCTTCAGAGAAGGACGCACTCTCGTTGTCCACCGCCTTTGCCACTTTCAAAGTGATCTTGGGCTTCATCACCATGGGGATTTTTTTGGCTCGCCCCTTTTACTTCTCATCGTCCTGCCCGACTACAACCCATTCCGTCAAATCAACGGTGTTGGGTGGCACGGTTGGATGGCACCGAGCCAAGTGAGTTTTGATGTTCAAAACCCACGGGGTGGCACTGCACCCGGGAATAGGACATTCACGGGGCATGTTCTCTTTTTTGCGCGTGGCCATTGTGAGCTTCAATGGGACCACACATGGGCATGTGCTACTGATGTTCTCGCCCAAAATACTTGTGGTACACGTGCCTGTTGTGCGTCCACAAAAACCACAAGGTTCGGCCTCACCATGCATCCTTGGGTCCGTTACCACCTCTCCTTTCTGCAAGTGCACTGCCACATGATGACGCATCCTTGCCAAGGCAATGGCCGCTCCACAAAACAAACAAAATTCTGTTGCTTCTGCGGGCCGCACGCTAGTATGTGCGACACCAGCGTATGGCTCTGCACGCAACTGAGGACAATTGGGTACCTTTGCAGTTTTCACAAGAGCAGACAGGGTGCCCACTGGAATTAGCCAACGACCGTCGGCATCCATTTGGGCATCCAAAAAAACCACATGCCCATTCCGAAACTCACATTCCGGACGAGAGCGGGGGGCAAAATCAGAAGTGGCCCATAAGTGGGCAAATTGGCTACCTCACCTCGCCGTATCGGGGATCCCCACCGCTGCAAAGCGGGGGGCAAAATCAGAAGTGGCCCACAAGTGGGCGAATTGGCTACCTCACCCCTGCCGTATCGGGGATCCCCACCGCTTCGGAGCGGGGGGCAAAATCAGAAGTGGCCCACAAGTGGGCGAATTGGCTACCTCACCCCTGCCGTATCGGGGATCCCCACCGCTGCAGAGCGGGGGGCAAAATCAGAAGTGGCCCACAAGTGGGCAAATTGCCTACCTCACCCCTGCCGTATCGGGGAGCCCCGCCCCTTCAGAGCGGGGGACAAAATCAGAAGTGGCCCACAAGTGGGCAAATTGGCTACCTCACCCCTGCCGTATCGGGGATCCCCGCCGCTTCAGAGCGGGGGGCAAAATCAGAAGTGGCCCACAAGTGGGCGAGTTGGCTACCTCACCCCTGCCGTATCGGGGATCCCCACCGCTTCAAAGCGGGGGGCAAAATCAGAAATGGCCCATAAATGGGCAAGGTGGCTATGTCACCCCTGCCGCCTCGGGGATCCCCACCGCTTCAAAGCGGGGGGCAAAATCAGAAATGTCCAAAAAAAGGGCGGAAATGCAACGTCACCCTTGCATTGTGGGGGGTCCCTAGCTAAGAGGACAAAATCAAAAGTGGCTGAATTGGGGGCAAGGAGAAAACTCTGGATGTGCAATCCAAAAGAACAACACCAGAAAAAAAATCGCACAAATGATGTCTGTGCGTCGAAAAACACCCTTAAAGCCCCCCCTCGGACCATTTTAAAAAAAGGGGGGGGGTTTTCAAAACCCCCCACGCTATCGGATTTCTCAGAAACCCCGCCCCCCCTGACGGACCGTTCACGGTCAAAGTGCTTGCCCTGCTCAGAACAAACACCACTCCACACACACACACACACACACACACACACACACAAATAGCTGAATGTTGCATGTATAGCTACAATGAGAGTCCCTTAAGCCCACTAGGCCTATAGGGCCAAGCACCAAACAAATGCATAGGGGGAGCATGGCTAAGTGGGGTTGGCAGCAACATGTGCCTTCTCCGTATTGACCCTTGATCACAATGTACGCCCCTAACCTTGTGGAGATATGGCCCGCCATGCGGGTTGACCATCCACAAGGGCATCGGCGTGGCCGAATGTTTGCACTCGCACAGCTCAACAAGCCAGCCGACCTAATACACAATCGAGAAAGGAGGGAGGGACCTTGCCCCTCACCCGGGCGATTGAACACTTGGACTAGCAGAGTCAAAGAACATGATCCAGCATGCCGAGCTAAAAGCAACGAATACCCCAGTGGGCTATTGGCAGTGCAATAAACTTGACCCCTTGTGGCTTAACCTTAACTGCGAGGGAACGGGGAAGATGGATTTTACCTACGGCTCCCTTGGACTTGTGAAGTAAGTTTGTAGTCAAGGACATAAAGGTGCGGCAAAGGCAAAGCAATTGTTTGTACGTATTTGTATGACGGAGAGCGTCACCGTCAACGGTTTAAATCCACACTCAGTTCATGCTTTTGCTTCACTAGATATTGCTTCATTGCAGAGTGCGTTTAGTTTGTGGGTCAAGATTGTACACAGTGCCTTGGCTCTTTGTCTCTCCCTTAATCTGGCTCGGGATCTAGTATCTCTTGCGGCGCAGTGCCCATTAACCGGCGCCCGTGGTGGAATATTACAGGCATGCCACTGTGTATGTTGGACTTTGAGACCTTTAAATATGCTTGTCTTTTACCCGTTCTACTTCTGACTGCTTTTGCCTCTTGACCAGGCGGCAATCATTTGGCGCCACCCTGAGCCGGATTGTTCTGTGTACCTTGGACTTTGCCACCCCTGCTCTTGCTAGTGCATCAGTAGCATCACTGTACACATTTTTCTCGGTTCCATACACATGCGTCAATCACCATGGCGCCGTCTTCCACTCCAGTAGCGGGTATAGTTTGCTCGCATGTATCATGGGGACACAAAAGCTTTTTGCCTTTAGCCATCCATCCTCTATGCTTGTACAACCCCGGATAGTGAAAAATGTCAACACACCACTTTGAGTCACTACACAAGCACAACTCTTGCTGCGCAAAGCGCGTATTGTTGCTCTGAATGCTAAGACTTCTGCCCTATTAATGGTCTTTAGTCCCACTACTCACTCATTGTCATATTCTGCAGGAGGGAAGTACACTCCGAATCCCGCCTGCCGAGAAATCTCAGACCCATCCACCTAAGCACAAATCTTTCTGGAATCTAACCAGAAATCCGGGATGGACTCCACATCTGAAAGTTCTACCGAAAATTGCTGCCTCCGCATTCCGTGGCTATTGTCACCCTCTGGCGTACTAATGTGTGTGCACGCTGATGACCAGCAGTCGCCAAAACGCGGCACTTGTCCTCGTGTTCATCCGGGGTTGCCACGTGTGTATATGCTGGCAACCATGGACCGTCTCCTCGCACTAGCAGCTGCATTGCACCTTCCTACTCCCGTTCGTGTCCTCAAGGTGCATGGGCATATCGCCTACTCACCTAGTGCCATCCTGAGGTTCCGCCGTTTCTGCCGAACGGCGCAGAAACGGTGTTGTGTGCGTGCGTGTGTGTGTTTCTTTGAAGGACACGGACGAAAAAAGCAACGGGCACCCAAAACTTTGCCCAATAAAACTTCTTGCCGTCATGATTAGCCCACAATACCCACAGAAAATGCCGTGTTTATATTTGGATTAATTTTGTGACGCTACTATTAACGTAATTTTGCATTCACTTTGATTATCAACGCCATTTTGGATATCAACAACCAAAGAATAACCCAAGACTCACAAAAATTAACCAACAGCGAAGCGGCCAAATACATGCCAGTGTCTGGCCCAGATCGTTGGAAGTGGGGCCATGCATGTTGCCCTTTCCCTGAACATCGTTAGTTTCTTCCTTGCTGCATCTTGGCGGCTTTTGGATGATTGTTGTTAATTGTTTTGGACGGGGTTAGATGATTTCACACACCAGCTCTGCAAGACGACTTTTCACCATCAACGTACACCGCAAAGCCTCATGGTAAGAAACAACCGCGGGAATGGATTCCATTTCTCACTGGCCCAATTGTGTGTTGTGGAGGAGGCACAACTCCGTTGAAAGCAAACGATGCACATGCATTGTGTTTGGCGAGCACCATGCTATGCCGTTTCTTAGAGTGCACCCTCTTCCACATCAAAAGTGATCGTTCCACACCAGAAAAACACTTATTCTGGGCGAAGAACAGCTTTCTCACATATAAAACACCGTTGTGAGGCTGCAAATCAGTGTAAGAGGCCATAATCTTAATACGATATCAAGAAAGCATTGCATAGATAAATGCACACACAATCCCAATCACACAGCCCAATCCTTGTGCCACCACGGTTGTCTCCCTTGTCTCCCTTCTCCTATTGTTGAACGCACGCCACCAAGGTCACCATGTGAAAAAAAAATGGCACAACCACCGGTCCCCAAAAATCACGTAAATCTTGGTGACTTAGGACCCCTGAAACATAGAAAATTTGAAATGGCGTCAAAAACTTGTGTTTAGTCTGCAAAACGCCGAGGGACAACCCATCATGTAGTGAGCTACCAACAAAACAATTTGGTGTTTCTGCCTACATGCCTGCCTGCTGCACTGAGAACTTGACTGCCCACCTGCCTGCCTACCCGCTTGACTTCCTGAATGCTTTACTATCACCCTAGTTCCGCAACTCTAGTGTTCTAGCAATCTTTTCCAGGTGCTTTGTCAGAGGCAATGTTCAGTGGTATTTCAAAATGGGCACCAAATTTGATCTGCACCCCCCCCCTCCAAAACATTTCGTACCCGAATACGGGGGGAAGGAGGGGAGAGGGTTCAAAATTGAAAATTTCTTTGAGGGATCATTGTGTCTTGCAAAAAAAAAGGTTTTATAAGGGGAGAGACTTCCAATATCATGCATTGAGGTATGCTACACCAATGAACCCCCGGAAAAGGGGGTGTATGGTCTCCACGCCTGCACTAGATCTAACAACCTCTCTTTGACGTGATCCTGGTACGAAATTCCCAAATTCTAGTACCAAAAGCATAAATTGTGAGTGGTGGATGTTATTTCTTAGGGGCCTTTGGTTGGCAGCCATTTCTTGGAGGATTTTGGATGCTTGCTGGTTCCTACACATATATTGTAGCGGCTTGAACTAGCTTGCTGCAGAGTCCCTGAGAGTATTGTGTGTGCGCCCTCCGCCAACCCTTGTGGGAATGCGTCATTATGGGAAATTATAGAGCCCGGCCCTTTTAGCCTATTTCTTATACCCCCCCCCCCTTCCATTTGAACAATCAACATAGTTGTAATGCGCTGACGGCCCTACCGAGTAGCTTTGAAGAGCAGACTGAGCCATCGCGGTGAAGTACTCAAAAAAGAGGATCAACGGAGAAGGACAAGATGCCTTGGACTTGGGTCCAAGTGAACACATAGTGGCCACATCAAACCTTGAGAACCCTCCACCCTTTCTCCCTCGCAGTGAGTGTTTGAGAAATAGTGACGACCATGAGCTTGATTTTTTGTTCCACGGAAGAATGATGACAAGGACTGCACATGGGATGCAATTTGGCCCTTTGGTAGTATGATGTACAAAAACTCCGAAAGAACGGGGGGCGTTAGATACACATAGACACACCTTGTTCAAATACCAAATGAGGGGGGAGCGAGGATTTTGAGAGATTAGGTTAACCAAAATTTTTTCGGACGGGGTGAATAATAAAACGCATGTTTATGGCCAGGGAGCTTCTCAACCTCGCAGCTGGGTAGGCAGGGGAATCCCACTTCGATGAGTCGGAGTTGCTTTCCTATTTAGCAATGTAGTCATGGGCTCCTGGCATTTGGGTCCAATATGGCTCACACCTTGAGGTGCCTGGGGCCTTTGCATAGAGCCAAGAAGTGGAGTCTGTTGCCACAATGGCCAGCTTCCCTCTCAGCAAAGGCCTTTCACTGGGCACTGCCGCCGCATCATCACCGCATTTCTGACCACCAAAGGATCTGCAACACCATGGACCGCTCCTTGCACAAGTGTATAAGCGGATGGTAGCGCCCCCAAAGTATTTGCAACCAGCAACTCTGGCTATGTTGGTTGATCATGTAGAGTAATTTGACCGCGTGCATGTGGCTAGCCACCAGAACTACAATGCACATGTCAATCGGGAAATGGTGGTGAATCCGTTTTTTTGGTGAATGGTGGTGTGAATGCGAATACTGTGTCAAAGTAGATTTCCAAGGAACTTAAATTTGTTGAAGTTTGGGCGAAGAGAACATGCACAACGTGCACAGTAGCATGGCATAACATAGGATATGACGAAAAATGGGCCAAGTGCGAGTTCCATTCCACACGACAATTCACAAAGGGTACACCCTGGCTTGGGTCAGGGCGCTCGCATGTTCTTGGGTATCTTTGCTAAAGTGCCTAAGCGTAAGAGTCAAGCTCGTTGAGTGGTGCACGCAGGCTTCCAACTCTCCAAACACGCTACCGGGCAGGCATAGAGCAAGGTGGAACATGTGGATGTCGCAAGCATCGTGGATGCAACACGTATGATAAACGTAGCACTTGTAGTTGACATAGCAGGGGTAGCACATGTAGTAGGTTGAGTGGATGCAACAAGTGTAGTGGATGCAAGAGATGTGGCAGATGCAGCATGTGTAGTGCATGCAGCAGGTGTACTGGATGCAGCAGCTTTACACGAAGCGGCATGTGGAGCTGCAGCATGTGCACTGCATGCAACAAGTGTAATAGATGTGGCAAGCGTAGTGGATGGAGCACGTGTAAGAGGTGGTGCTGTCCAACACACATGCAACCCCATGCTACTAGAAAATGATGGAAACAGCATCTCCCATGCGTTTGAACAAGGGGTGCGTGCAGAAGGTCCTGTAGGTGCAAAACGTACTCGTATATGCGGGAGTAGAGCGTGAAGAAGTCTAAGATCAAAGGAGGAAGGAGGGTAACAGGAAGTAAGCATGTAAAGTCATGGGGGGGCGGTGGGAGACAAGCCTCCCGTAAAAATGCATGTGCTCAAAATATGAGAGGGACATCTTGAGGCATACCACGCTTCAACTTCCCCAATCTGAGATTTTCCGGACCTCCCCGGAGAAAAATGGCCCCGTGTGCCGGAACAATGTGGGCGGCATGGATGCCTATCCACAGTGTGGACACAATGCCTGACACAATATAATCAACATAACTTTCCCCCATTGCACAACCAAAAAAGCAAAAATTAGTACTAGCCTCGACTCCCATCTGGACTCCCTCACCCACAAGCAGGCTGTTCTAAAGAAGAGCAAAAGCGTGATTTGATTGTTGCTCGCGCTATTCACATGTTGCTGTTTGTGCCATGCCTTTTGAACACTCCATCCAGCCACATGCAGATGATCACTGCGGGCTCGAGCACTAGTCAGCTGTCCCACTCCCACTTCATCCGCCCATGCTAAGATGCCCACTCAATTGTGCAGTGAACTTGGGGTGCACTATGTGCACACCTACATCGCACACCTACAGCTGTAAACCCCCAAACCCAGGGCACCGTAAAAAATGCACCCTTTTTGAAAACATACGCACGACGGGGCTCTAACCCCCTGGATCGCAAATGTATGACTAATGACAAGCGAGCCGTAAACATTCACGAATCTCGGTCAAATTTTGCATTTTATCTACACTGAGTTGTACCTGAAAAACACAATTCCACCAACAGCTTAAACTAGAAGCGAGGGATCCGGACCTTATTCAGATATGGTACGGCGGGTCATTGGCAATCCTAGGGCAATGTGTTAAGCAGATCCACAAAAAATAGATAGTTGTAAAGTGCATCTTCAAGACAATTCAAAATACATCTTGCTAATCGGACAACTGCAAGGAGGGAAATATTGATCAAATGAGACCCGAGCACTCTGTTAATGATCCCATTTTTCGTCGTGTTTGGTGAAGAGATTAACCCTCAATGTCACATCTTCTTGCAAAAATGTGGACGGCGCTAGCGCCGTAAAGCATTATCCCCCCAAAAAAATGTTGAGGTTGCCTGTTTGCATGGGTTTGCAGGGTGGAGGCCCACACAGATTTCATCCACACAAGCCCGCCCTTGCCGGCATGTTTTTTTTCGGCCCTGTGACACGTGATGTGGAATTTTAATTCTTGTGTAGGAGGTGAGGCCGACCCCTCAGTTCTCATGGTAGCATTTTCTCCTCCCCGTGGTCAATTGTATGCACCTTGCAAGAAACTTAATTCCCCCCCCCCCCCGTGTCGTTCCCCACCCCAGGGAAGACGGTCCCCCACCACCCCCTGGGGGATGTTCACCAAAAGACGGCCCCCCACCCCCCCCTGGGGGACCACACCCCAACCGTACACGCACATTTGCAGGCACAGAAATTGCAGCATAAAATGAAGACACTCAACATAGGATGAATCACGTCCTCATCCTCCTCTTGGGGTGGATCCCGGGGCTTCAAAAAGGCATTGAGCGTGCTCTACAAAGACCGCTTCGGGCGGCGGTGAACCAATGCCCATTGCTCTACCCGGATTAAGGATGAAGCCTCCGATTGGGCAGGGCGGGGCGGAGAGGGAGCACGTGGCAGTGAGAGGCACCGAACAGACGCACGGCCGTGCAAGACGGTCTTGCCATCGCGGTCATAAGAGATGCGGCGATATGCATCACCGTGCTATGAATGTCCAACGACCTGTGCCAAAACAGGTTCCCCCATGGAGCGGATGAACATCACACTTGTCCCAGGGGGAAACATGGTTGTGTTGTCAAGTTCCATTTCCGCGAAAGTGAGCAAAATGTCCTGCCATGAGTGCAAGGGATGCAAGTGGTAGTGCCCCACAACACAGCCACCCACACAACAACACAATGAGCTGCAACGAAAAATTTTGGGTTGACCAAGTGACGGTCCCCCAGCCCCCCCCCCCCGGGGGACCACAAGGGGTGGGGAACAACACGGGGGGGGGGGGAGGGTAGTTATCGTGCAAGCAACGTAAAAAATAACTGATACCATTGTCACACGCTTGGAGCATAGAAAGCGGAAAAACTAGAATACATTGGCTTGTCACGCGAGGTTTGCACGAAGCTATAACAAATCAAAGTGCTTCCTTCTTGGGTGGTACCTGTTCTTGGTCCATCGCACACTTTCACTCAACATCCTATTGTGTAGGTGTGTTCCTATGTTTATTGCATTGGCTTGCATCGGCAATTATAGAAAATTGCAGCCAAGCCCGCCCTACATATTCTTTGCGCACTCATATGGGGAAAAGATGAGTGCATTGGGGGGACCAGACAATGGGCCCTCGGACCGGTCGGTTTTTGCCTATGGGCTGAAAATGACCCTGTTTCCTGGCCCAAAAACGACACTCTGACAGCACCACTACAAACAAGAGCACCCCAGAAATCATGCAACAGCCAAAAAACTGCTGCCTCCCAAGGTGAGAAAAAAAAGTGGGTTGTGACTGAACAGTTATGAAAAACATATGACAATCAACCAACTGTTTCCTGGTTTGGCTATCTGTGCATGTTATGTGTGCGGCCCCTTACCACTATTCTTTATATCGCAAGTGCCACAAATATTCATGGTGCTTGCACTGCAAATAAATGCATTTGACCACAGGTAGGGGAAAATGCTAGGCAACAAGAAGTTAGGGGTGGGGGCAAATTACCCATATTCTGTGGGGGTTGGTTCTTGATTGTCTACGGCTCTGGCGCAGTAAACGGTAAAGCTATGCAAATACGTTACCTCCTTACCTCCTGGGCAGCACTCAGTTTCAGTACGGACAGTGACAGACTGACCCACCCCTGCATTTCCCCAATTGTGGCGGACACCAGTGCTCACCTTGCACACTCCTAACCTGCTACCCCTTACCCAAACCCTAACAACTTGCATTGGCCCCTCTGAAAATCCCCCTGCGGACTATGCAGATTCCCCATCCCCCATCCCACGATTCCATCTCTGCCCTGCACCTTACCGTAAACGCTTACACTACAAGCGTGCCAATCCGCCCACCCCAAGGTGAAACGAAACGAAATGAGGGCCGGCGGATAAGGCTACACCAGGACACAGGGAGGCGGTCGCCACTGGAGCTACATGGTTGGATGAGCCAAGCCACAGAAGCCTGATGACGGCCCCATGGACAAACACACGGCATTGGGGAAACTTTAGAAAGCGTCAAGACGCTGACTGCACAGTCAATGTGCCTTCGCAGCTGGGCCTTCAGCCAGAGAGAACACAGGGGTACAGGGGTACAGCGGCTCAAGCGTTTGTGCTCTGTAAGGAGGCCCGTAATGGGGCATTCAAAAGCCTTCACAGGACACAGTTGATGCCGGTTGCAGGGCGATGGTGATCTCAAAAGCAACGGTGGCGTCCGGGTCCGGGAGACCATCCATCGTGCTCACATTTCTTGGTAGGCCACAACACAACATGCTAAAAGCAGCCGAATGCCCACAGCGAATGCTCCGCACGCGCTGCACTGCGAGTATTCATGTGGCCTTCTTGGTGTGTGGATGAAGAAAGCCGGACCTTCCTTGCAGAAGGGAATAAACGCAAGTAGTGGAAAACATCTTAGCAAGGCAGTTGGAGCAAAAAGGCTGCGCAGCAATGAAAAAAAATGGTGCCAGCAGTGATGCACCCGAGGAACGCAAGGAGGTGGCAAGGGGGTGGGTACCAATGACAATGGTCCCACAGGCCGATTCCTGTGCATTCATGCTTCAAACAGTGCCATGGGATGGTGGTGGGGCTGAGCATCATAAGGAAAAAATCACATGTGCAGCGATGCACTGCCTCCCATCCCACCCTCTGTGGCATGGTGGCAAAGGGGGGGGGGGGCTGCGCCAGAATGCTATACAACAAATTCATCATGCCAATTGGGAATGCTCAGTCTAGCAGGTGAGGTATAGAAGTGGCCTTGCATGTGGCATTGTAGCAAAATGTGTTGTAGGGTGGGGTGTGAGAGGGTGGGAATGAACCGGATGGGATTTAGCCCATAAACAGGCATGTGAAGTGCAAATATGAGGTGGTGTGATGAAGACTGACATGAGTATCTTTTTCGCACACCTTGTAAACGCATAAACAATGTCCACACGTGAACCATGCAAACAGTGTACTTAGAAATGGTAACTACTACTGTGCTAAGAGTTGCAGATCGATGTCTACAAACCCTGAAAATTGTCTACAATCTACATATTGGACTTTATCCGTTGCACTTGATGGTTCACTACCTGTTATTTGCTTGTAGTAGACCACTCATTGCTGGTAAGGCAACCCTCATGCCCCTTCCCAAACATTTTTTCTCCACATTTACAATATGTGCACAGTGCCTACGACGTGTGCACGTTGTACACTTCGTATTCATACTGTCTAGAAGTTGCCGGTTGGCGTCTATAAATTGCAAGGGGGCATGCACGGTGCATTTTGCTTTCTAGAGATGGCATATTGGTATCTATAAGCCTCCAAGCACAGTCTACTTGTTGCAGACTTACACTTGTCTACGTGTTCATGCAGAGAAATTTGGCTTGTTTTGTGCAAATTCCTAAAATGCAAACAAGGCACAAGCGAGGTGGGAATGCCCCATGCTTGATCATCTGTTAATGGTGTGTACACCCCTGACACTGCGTGGCAACAATTCGTCACTATTGTTTGGAAAATCTTGCATCGCACCGCACACGACTCTTGCATCAGCACTAGAACATGTGCGACCATCCCACCCACTGACTCAAGACCCTGTCCTTGGGCCTTGTGCCGCATGCCGCCTCTCCTTCCAGCGTCTGACTGCAGCTGTCACTGCTACGTCACAGGAGATCCCAGAGCCTTCCCATTGGCATAGGCCAGGGCCATTACCTCCTGCAAGTACCGCCGAATCTGTTTGCTGTGCTTTACCCTCTTGACCACGCTAATGACCCCCAGCTCCTGCAGAAGCGCCGCTCTGTCCTCACCCTCGTGGCTCCAATGCACCCGCTGCACTGGCAGCGGCCCTCGGTCGCTCCCAGTCCGGGCCGCAGGCCCGAACTCAAAAGTGAGGGCGGAGCCAAACCCTTGGAACGCCACGGTCAAGTGCCCCGTCGCCACCGAGGTCACAACGAGCGGCGCCGCGCGCTGCTCCATGTCGAGCACGTGGTGCTTGCGCGCCGCCTCCTGGTCGAGCACAGCCACACGGGCGGCCATCTGCTGACATTCCCCAGTGCTCTGCAGCAACTGCCGCCGCCGCGCAACAAGCCCTCGCTTCAGCTCTTGCAACCGGCGGACCCGCAGTGCTCTGTTCACATTGCCCGCGGCTCCGTCGCTGGATTGGTCGAGGATCATGCCTGCCGCCGCCGTGAAGCTCATGGACAGGGCACTGGAGTCCAGCTGCGAGGCGTCTGGGTCCAGTACACGCCCCCCGACTTCAGTCAGCTCCATGTCAGAGTCGGAATCGGCGCCGGGGTCATCGGAGCGCGGCAGCAGCCGGCCCCCAGTTTCGGTGAGCTCCATGTCCTGGTCGATACGGTAAGAGGCATCCATGGGGCTGCTTTGCTCTGCGCCGCCGAAGCCCTGAGATAGAGTGTGCAGCTGTGAAGGGCTGCCTGTGCAAACCTCTCTGAAAATACCCAAAATACATAGTTGCCCGCTGTTCCCAAATTGCATCCCCCCATCCCCCTGGTTGGTGCAAGCATCCCGTTGTGAGATCCCAATTATTAACTCCTAGCGCTGCCCGCCATGTTGGCCTGTTCAATAACCTGATAAGTGGGAAAGACTTGCGGCGCTATATGTGGAAGGATGGGGCAAACCCAAAAATAGAATGCCTAATGGCAACAAACACGCCTTTGCGTGTAGCTTTCAAGACCGACCATTGTGTTGTTCCACCGGAGAGGCATGCCCCACCCACGTTCCCAGGTACTTAATCTTGCGCTGAAATTGGCAACCCCACAGGTGTGTTGGGCCCTCTGGCAGTGGCAGTTTTTGAAATACAAAGCCGCGTTTCCTCATGTTTGGCATGCCCCCAATATGATGCCCCAACCCAAGATACACCGACAACATGAAAAGACTTAAAGCGGTAAAAGCACTTCTTTAAGCATACCCACATCTGTCACGGCATACCATGATCTGGATACCGCAAAATTTTGATCGCCCCTCCAAGAATCAAGTATTATGCTGACCTAGTGACTTGGTACTCCAATTTGCAATAAAAACGATGCCCTGACGGCATGACTATTTGAGTCAAATGTCTTGCAAAAGTCAACACTCAGCCTGCTTCCTGGCCTTCGTTGAGAGTGCACCACCCAATGGTGATCCTCTGGCTTTAGTGAAACCTTTTTCTTCAACTTGCACAGCCTATCACACAACGTCGATCCCCAGTTTGACAACCGACGTCAGCACTTCAGTCTGCAGTTTAATTGGGTGGTTTTCTTGGGGATTCCACCTAGTGCATGCTTGCTGTCTTTGGAACGCATGCGGCTATTCCTCTCGCCCACATGTCTGGTACCCTGCACTCAGAGGCAGCGGTTTGTATGAGTTCGAGCATAACCGGCACTGTGTGTGTCCGTGCAAATGCCAGTTTTGCCCAATGACCACATGTCCAGCCCTTTACAAGCTGGGCTCACCAAGTTCCAGCACAGGTGGTGCCACTACAAACACTGACAATGCCAATGCCACCACAAAATACTGCCTTTGTCACGCGGACCAGTGCCAATGCCAATGCCACAATACTCTCACCACGAATGGCAATAGCAAAAGCTGACACCACTGCCACTAGTAATGCCAACCCTACTACCTACTCCAAACACACATACGAATAGCACCAGTGCCACCGCCACTGCCACGGCCAGTGCCAGTGCCAACAACCATGGCAATGCCACTACCGACACCATAGCAATGCCACCACCACTCACTGTGTGCCAATGCAATATCCATGCCAAAATTTTCATTTGCAAAGACTTACACAATTTAAAAATCATCACCAGTCTGCCCCAAGGATGGTTCTAAAAGGGGGCAACTATGCAAACCGGGGGATCGTTTCGCCTGGAGTGCCCAGCGTGCTCCGTTTGGGTAAATGTCCAAAACTTCAGACCCAGGAGAATCCCGAAAATACACAAGAAATTTGCCACCCTACCAACCAAATCAACCTCTTCCTCTGGCACTGTTTGTATTACATACATTGAAACATAATGAGCAGTATAAAAGAGGAAATAAAGGACAGGCGCCACATAGAGTGCACCCCAATGATGCGTTACGAATGGCTACATAATGCCTGCCGTATCAGGGTTCCCAAAGTGGGAACGAGTTCAACAGCTCCTGAAATAGCGCTGGTCGGGATCGCTTAGCGGCACAGGAACCTTCTCTGGTTCACAAATACACATGCTACAAACACACTTGTACGCCCACGAATACGACGCAAATTAATTGTCCGCCTCCCACTTTGAAAAAGCAGACTTCCCCATGACTTAGTCCTGATCCGAAGGCTTCCCTCTCTTACAAATCTGCACACTCCATCAGACAAGCTGCCAACACAAGAAGAAATCAAGGCGCAAACTAGGACCGAGCTGGGTCCTAGTCTTGCATAACGCATACGAAGCGCTTGTATGCTATGGTCCCTGGGAGTTGTTGTGAGTTCCTAGTGGAAAATGAATAAAAAAGATTGGTAATCAAATTTGTAACATGGTAAGGCATATGACATTGAGTGCCCAATGACATGCCAAGAGGAAGCCTACTTGCCACGCTTTGTGGCAACTTTGTCATTGTGGATTGGAATAACCCCAACCTGGAAATGAAATTGGAAAATCATTACAATGTCGGGATACAGCCCATAAGGTCATGTGACCTAACTCTACTCCCCCGACTAGAGTAAATCCCCCGGTCTTAGGTGCTACGCTGCTCCGATGGGTCGTTTGTATACCGGAGGGGGCTCTTCCCATCGGCCAAGAGCATAGCACCCGTTGCCCCCCAGCCTCCGTGCTGTGGGCACAAAACCACAAGATTTGGTAAATCCACATATCTTGAGACATCCCCATTTTTCATGGTTGAGGTTTTTCCAAACTGTGCCCCATGACGTATGATGGTTGCGCCAAACCACATACAACATGGATAGTAGCACTTCCAAACTTCTTGTCCCCACTTGTGAGTTTGTGAAATTGCAACTTACGTTCAGCAGCAAGGGAAAGCCCACTCGCCCAATCTGAACATGCCCTCACAAAGTCCACCTTGTACAAACGTCCAATCCATGCTTCTTGAACCCAGCTAATGCTTTGTTCACCAGCAAGGGAAAGCCCACTTGCCCACTCTGAACATGCCCTTCTTCAAAAGAGTGCAACTCGTAAGAACCCCATATCCATGCTTGTTGACCACACTTCAATGCCTTGTTCAGCAGCAAGGGAAAGCCAACTCGCCCAATCCGAACATGCCCTCACAAAGTCCACCTCGTACAAACGTCCAATCCATGCTTCTTGACCCCAAACAATGCCTTGTTCAGCAGCAAGGTAAAGCCCACTCGCCCAATCTGAACATGCCCTCACAAAGTCCACCTTGTACAAACGTCCAATCCATGCTTCTTGACCGCAGACAATGCTTTGTTCAGCAGCAAGGGAAAGCCCACTCGCCCACTCTGAACATGCCCTTCTTCAAAAGAGTGCAACTCGTAAGAACCCCATATCCATGCTTGTTGACCACACTTCAATGCCTTGTTCAGCAGCAACGGAAAGCCAACTCGCCCAATCCGAACATGCCCTCACAAAGTCCACCTCGTACAAACGTCCAATCCATGCTTCTTGAACCCAGACAATGCCTTGTTCAGCGGCAAGGGAAAGCCAACTCGCCCACTCTGGACATGCCACCACAAAGTCCACCTTGTACAAACGTCCAATCCATGCTTCTTGACCCCAGACAATGCTTTGTTCAACAGCAAGGGAAAGCCCACTCGCCCAATCTGAACATGCCCCCACAAAGTCCACCTTGTACAAACGTCCAATCCATGCTTCTTGAACCCAGCTAATGCTTTGTTCACCAGCAAGGGAAAGCCCACTTGCCCACTCTGAACATGCCCTTCTTCAAAAGAGTGCAACTCGTAAGAACCCCATATCCATGCTTGTTGACCACACTTCAATGCCTTGTTCAGCAGCAAGGGAAAGCCAACTCGCCCAATCCGAACATGCCCTCACAAAGTCCACCTCGTACAAACGTCCAATCCATGCTTCTTGACCCCAAACAATGCCTTGTTCAGCAGCAAGGTAAAGCCCACTCGCCCAATCTGAACATGCCCTCACAAAGTCCACCTTGTACAAACGTCCAATCC
Source organism: Eutreptiella sp. 'Long Island Sound 2002' (assembly GCA_964036045.1). Lineage (NCBI taxonomy): Eukaryota > Euglenozoa > Euglenophyceae > Eutreptiales > Eutreptiaceae > Eutreptiella > Eutreptiella sp. 'Long Island Sound 2002'. Next base: position 91,702,482 of record OZ038379.1, on the reverse strand, counting down.
ATGCTTCTTGACCGCAGACAATGCTTTGTTCAGCAGCAAGAGAAAGCCCACTCGCCCACTCTGAACATGCCCTTCTTCAAAAGAGTGCAACTCGTAAGAACCCCATATCCATGCTTGTAGACCACACTTCAATGCCTTGTTCAGCAGCAACGGAAAGCCAACTCGCCCAATCCGAACATGCCCTCACAAAGTCCACCTCGTACAAACGTCCAATCCATGCTTCTTGACCCCAAACAATGCCTTGTTCAGCAGCAAGGTAAAGCCCACTCGCCCAATCTGAAGATGCCCCCACAAAGTCCACCTTGTACAAACGTCCAATCCATGCTTCTTGAACCCAGCTAATGCTTTGTTCGGCAGCAAGGGAAAGCCCACTTGCCCACTCTGAACATGCCCTTCTTCAAAAGAGTGCAACTCGTAAGAACCCCATATCCATGCTTGTTGACCACACTTCAATGCCTTGTTCAGCAGCAAGGGAAAGCCAACTCGCCCAATCCGAACATGCCCTCACAAAGTCCACCTCGTACAAACGTCCAATCCATGCTTCTTGACCCCAAACAATGCCTTGTTCAGCAGCAAGGGAAAGCCAACTCGCCCAATCCGAACATGCCCTCACAAAGTCCACCTCGTACAAACGTCCAGTCCATGCTTCTTGACCGCAGACAATGCTTTGTTCAGCAGCAAGGGAAAGCCCACTCGCCCACTCTGAACATGCCACCACAAAGTCCACCTTGTACAAACGCCAATCCATGCCTCTTGACCCCAGCTAATGCTTTGTTCAGCAGCAAGGGAAAGCCCACTTGCCCACTCTGAACATGCCCTTCTTCAAAAGAGTGCAACTTGTAAGAACCCCATATCCATGTTTCTCGACCACACTTCAATGCCTTGTTCAGCAGCAAGGGAAAGCCCACTTGTCCACTCTGAACATGCTTTTATTCCAAAGAGTCCAACTTGTGAAACCACATCCATGTCTGTTGACCCCACTTGACTGCTTTGTTCGGTAGCAAGAGAAAGCCTACTTGCCCACCTCTGAACATGCCCCTCAGGCACAAGTCAAACTTATACAAACCCCAAATCCATCCTCCTTGACCGCACTTGAGTGCTTTGTTGAGTAGCAAGGGAAAACCCACTTGCCCCCTTTGAAAGTGTTCTTCTTCCACAAAGTGCATCTTGTACAAAGCCCGGACCCATGCTTCTTAACCCCACTGGATTGCCTTGTTCAGCAGCAAGGGAAAGCCCACTTGGCCATCATGAAGATACCTTCGTTGAGAAAGGACACCTTGTACAATACACAGACCCATGCTTGTTGACCCAACAAAGTCCAAAATATGAAACACCCTTCAACCTTTGGCAAGCAACCGCAAATGACTATATTGCTGCCGGCGCCACCGGCTGCGAAGCTCAAGCCATTGCTATTACTTGAGTATGGTCGTTTGAGGCGAAGCACTTTTGGAGCTTTTCAATGCAACTTATACTTGTCCTTCAAGAGATTATATGCCTTCAAAAGCAATTGAAAGCGATCCGTGGCCCAAGAGTCGTTAGACTTATCAGGATGCAGTTGCACACTCAGCTTCAAGTAATGTTTGCGAACATCTTGAGCATTAGTGGCACCCAGTAGAGTTAGAGCCATGGTGACGTTGTCCTTGGACTTCGGCAATAGTGTTCCAACTTCAACCAATCTAGATCCGGGGACGGCTGAAATGTGGCATGGCACCCAAGGTGTAGGCAGACCATGCATTGATGGGGAGGAAGAAGAGGACGACGACGATGATCGGATGGGTGCTGCATGTGAAGCACATTCGGGTACAGAACACTGTGGCGACAATGAGGAGGCTTTAGGAGGTGAAGTTGCATGCCATGTTGTTGACGGTGTTGATGAGGACGAACGTTGTCTCCGCTTTGAGAGTGCGGTGGGTGGGATATCATTGTCACGTACACGTTGCTTTCCTTTCCGTTCTAGTCTTTGTTGTCCGTGTTCATCTAGCAATGTTCGTGCTTCGGTAGCGGCGTTGATGAAAGTGTCTTCATCCAAGGCGGGTTGCAGCACCGTGGCAATGATATCCTCTTCCATTTCCTGTCTTTCACGGGTTTGTGTATGTGTACCCGTACATTGCTTCTTGCGGGCTACCGGAGACGGTGTATTGACCGGTCTTTTGCCACTGGAGTGGGGCTCAACAATGGAAGCATCTTGTACATTCTCCTCTTGGCTGGCATTGCTGGGGTTAGGTTTGCAACTTGCTTCATGCAGTCGACGATGATGCGTAGTGGTGAACACCCGACCACATTGCTTGCTGCAAGGAAATGTTCCCTTTTTAGGGGACTTCTTGGATCCCTTGCGATGGATTCTCTTGTCGTGGCCTCTCATATCGTAGTCAATATCCCATTCACGGTACATGGCCTTCAATAAGTTGTGAGCATTCTCATAGCTGGTTTTCAACATATATCGAACAACCATGACTCTGGGAACAAGCGACTTCAATCGACCCCGCCAATCTTCCGATGCCTCTTCACGGTTCCGCAAGCGAATGACACGAAGACCTGCACCTGTGCGAACCCGGCTAAGGCCCACGTAGAAGGCGTTGTACGTCAACGCAGGTAGGCTCTTGTCATCCACGACCAAGATGACTTTATCCAAAGACCTACATTGCACCCCATGATATGTTGATCCAAAGGTCAATGGGAAGGGATGCGCGTGTGTGTACAAAGACCCACCGCCTTTGGCGCGCACAGCAATGTACCGATGAATGCTGATCTTGCGTTGCACTTGCATGAGAGGAACAACGACCTTTGATGCATCCTCATTTTGCATTCCACCTGTACTTAAGGCCGAAGCATCAATGGCAATGGTGACACAAAATGGTGGGAACTCAAGCATCACTATAGTACCAGCAGCTGCATCACGGATCTCTTGCCCGCTACTTTGCACTTCATCGGCATGTAGGACAATGCTATGCAACCGTCCTTGGGTGCCGTTGGACAACCCTTTCTTTGGTCTTAAATTGCTTGTTAGGCAACAAGGTGCTTGTGGGACAAAGTATGCGGTCATGTCTGTACCTGCGGCTCACTGGTGGCTAAGTGGAAATGTGAAGTTGGGACTCATTTGGGGCTCAGTTGTGCATTGCGATGTCTTTGTGCTTGTTTGTTGTGCGTTTTGCATGCTAGGTAATGTGCATTTAATGTTTTTAGAAGTTTTAGATACTCACTTGGTCAAGGTTCAAGGTGGGGGGTACTTTTTTTGGCGACGACTCAGTTGACTGAGCGCCCGACTGAGCCGTCACTGAGCCGTCACTGAGCCGGCTCACTGAGCGCTCACTGAGCGCTCACTGAGCGCGCCAAATGGCTCAGTGAGCGCTCAGTGAGCGCTCACTGAGAGCTAATTGGAGGCTCACTCACTGACTCAGGGCTCACTCAGGAGTTTCTCCCCCTTTCCGCCCTCTCTTCCCACCCTTGCTGGCCCACACTTCAGCCTTTTCACACCAACATTGGTCCGCAGTTCTCACCACGTCTTTTCTCCAAGCACTTGAGCGTGCATGCACACATACATACTTGCATACATGTACCCGTGGCGACAAACATACAAACATCCAAACACACACACTTCGTCAGGGACACAAATAGCCAAACATACACACACACATACACCATACACACGTCCACACACACATGCACATGCACAAATTGACAACCACATTCATTCTTGTGTGCAATTATCTTGCGTGTACATAAACACATGGCCACATTGAACCATGTGAAGTGAAGTGCTAGGGAGAGATGGTTACGGGGTTGGGGTTCGGGGATATGAACCTAACCATTTGCGAGGGTGTTCCTTGTTGCCTCATGACAATGGCACCCCCCCCCCCCCACACACACACACGGGCGCGCGCGCCATGAAGCACAAATAGGGCACAGAGGATATTGCTCGCTTTTGTGAGGTTGATCATACAACCATGGTGACCTACACCATGACACATTGATCCCCCTCCCTCCTTATTCCCCCCCGTCCCCTTTTGCCATGCCTGATCCCCCCGCTTACCCCATGCCAACCCCTTCTCTTATCTTGCCTGTCGCGTCCCCTTGCCCTGCCCTTGCCATGCCTTCCCTATTTATTGCCATGGCATCGAGTGCATGATGGTGGCGGCAATGACGATGACCTTTGCAGGTATGTTGTGCTAGTGTGTGTGTTTGCGGGTGTGTGCTTGTGCCCATGCGTATGTGCGCAAGTGTGGATGGTTTGTTCCCTCTTGGTTTCTCTCATTTAGTGTGTTTGTATGTATGTTTGTGTGTGAGTCGGGGGGGGGGGGGGGGCTTGCTTGGATCGATGCGTGGGTGAAGGTGTCCTTGTGCGTCACTGTGAGTGTGTGACTGCATTCTTTGGTTTCCGGTTGTCTAGGTTTGTGTGCGTACGTAGATTCGTGAATGTGTGTACGCGCAGGTGTGTGTGTGTGTGTGCCAATGTGTGTGTGTGTGTGTGTGTGTGTGTTGCAGCTTTTGCAGCTGTTGTTTTGGATCCTGTTGTTGGTTTTGGTGTTGTGTGGCATAGGCTTTGATTGAGTGCACATAACATTGTGTTTGTGGCTGCAGATGCAGGTATGGTTGTGTTTGTGGTTGTGGCGGTGGTTCTGGGCTTGCGTGAGGTTGTTGCCATGGCTATTGTGGTAGCTGTCGTTCTTGGTGTGGTTATGGTAGTGGCTGTGGTTGCGGCTTTGCTTGTGGGTGTGGGTGTGGGTGTGGGTGTGGGTGTGGGTGTGAGTGTGGGTGTGGGTGTGGGTGTGTGTCTGCAAGCTGTGTTGTGTGTGGATTTGGTTGTGGTTGTGTGAGTGTGTGTGGCCCTGGCTGTGGCGAAGGCTGCAGTTGCAGCTTTCACCGTGGCTGCAGCTGTTCTTTGGGTTCTGGCTGTAGCTGTGGGGGGGGGGGGGTAAAGGACTACAAAGAGGGGGGCTGAAATCACCATCCACCCCCTCCCAAAAAAGACCGCACCAAGTTTACAGTGACAGTGTACAGTGACAGTGTACAATGACAGTGTATAGTGAGAGCATACAGTGCGTGTAGAGTGACAGTGTAGAGTGCTAGTATAGAGACTTGGGCGTTGTGGCGGACGTACTGTGTGTGGGGATACATTCTATGAGACCTTGGGGAGTCCAGTGTACAGTGTACAGTGTACAGTGTACAGTGTACAGTGTACAGTGACAATGTACAGTGACAGTGTATAGTGACAGTGTGCAGTGGCAGTGTGCAGTGTGCAGTGACAGCGTACAGTGCCAGAATACAGTGTACCATGTACAGTGACAGTAGACAGTGACACCATTGACAGTGTACATGGACAGTGTACAGTGACAGTGTACAGTGACAGTGTACAGTGACAGTGAACCATGAGTGAGCCCTCACTGAGCGCTCACTGAGCCATTTGGCGCGCTCAGTGAGCGCTCACTGAGCCATTTGGCGCGCTCACTGAGCGCTCAGTGAGCGCGCGAAACGGCGCAGTGAGCGCTCAGTGAGCGCGCCAAATGGCTCAGTGAGCGCTCAGTGAGGGCTCACTCATGGTTCACTGTCACTGTACACTGTCATTACACACTGTGTATTGCACACTGCACACTGCACACTGTGTATTGCACACTGCACACTGCATACTGTGTATTGCACACTGCACACTGCACACTGTGTGTTACAAATTGCACACTGCACACTGCAATGCACACTGCACACTGTAATGCACACTGCACACCCTGTAATGCACACTGCGCACTGTGTATTGCACACTGCACACTGCACAGTGCACCGTGTGCAGTGTGCAATACCCAGTGTGCAGTGGCACACTGCACACTGCGCAGTGCACCGTGTGCAGTGTGCAATGCCCAGTGTGCACTGTGCAGTGTGCAATACACGGTGTATTGCACACTGCACACTGTATACTGTGTATTGCACAGTGCACACTGCATACTGTGTATTGCACTGTGTGTTACAAATTGCACACTGCACACTGTAATGCACACTGCACACTGTGTAATACACTCTGCACACTGTGTATTGCACACTGCACACTGCACGCTGTGTATTGCACACTGCACACTGCACACTGTGTGTAGTGTGCACTACACAGGGTGTAGTATGCCGTGTGTGATGTAATCCACGCGGCACACCGTGTAATGCACACTGCACACTGTGTCATGCACACTACACCCTGCACCCTGTGTATTGCACATTGGGTATTGCACAGTGCACCGTGTGCAGTGTGCAATACCCAGTGTGCATTACGCAGGGTGCGGTGTGTAGTGTGCAATACACAGTGTGCAGTGTGCATTACAGTGTGCAGTGTGCAATTTGTAATGCACAGTGTGCAGTGTGCAGTGTGCAATACACAGTGTGCAGGGTGCATTACAGTGTGCAGTGTGCAATACACAATGTGCAGTGTGCAATACACAGTGTGCAGTGTGCAGTGTGCAGTACACAGTGTGCAGTGCGCAGTGTACACTGCGCACTACACACTGTGTAATGCACACTGCACACTGTGTCATGCACACTGCACACCGTACAGTGCAAGCGTTTGGGCGCTCAGTGTGCAGTGTGCAATACACAGTGCGCAGTGTGCATTACAGGGTGTGCAGTGTGCATTACAGTGTGCAATGTGCAATTTGTAACACACAGTGTGCAGTGTGCAGTGTGCAATACACAGTATGCAGTGTGCAGTGTGCAATACACAGTGTGCAGTGTGCAGTGTGCAATACACAGTGTGCAATGACAGTGTACAGTGACAGTGAACCATGAGTGAGCCCTCACTGAGCGCTCACTGAGCCATTTGGCGCGCTCACTGAGCGCTCACTGCGCCGTTTCGCGCGCTCACTGAGCGCTCAGTGAGCGCGCCAAATGGCGCAGTGAGCGCTCAGTGAGCGCGCCAAATGGCTCAGTGAGCGCTCAGTGAGGGCTCACTCATGGTTCACTGTCACTGTACACTGTCACTGTACACTGTCCATGTACACTGTCAATGGTGTCACTGTCTACTGTCACTGTACATGGTACACTGTATTCTGGCACTGTACGCTGTCACTGCACACTGCACACTGCCACTGCACACTGTCACTATACACTGTCACTGTACATTGTCACTGTACACTGTACACTGTACACTGTACACTGTACTCTGTACACTGGACTCCCCAAGGTCTCAGAGAATGTATTCCCACACACAGTACGTCCGCCACAACGCCCAAGTCTCTATACTAGCACTCTACACTGTCACTCTACACTCACTGTATGCTCTCACTGTACACTGTCATTGTACACTGTCACTGTACACTGTCACTGTAAACTTGGTGCGGTCTTTTTTGGGAGGGGGTGGATGGTGATTTCAGCCCCCCTCTTTGTAGTCCTTTACCCCCCCCCCCCCCACAGCTACAGCCAGAACCCAAAGAACAGCTGCAGCCACAGTGAAAGCTGCAACTGCAGCCTTCGCCACAGCCAGGGTCACACACACTGACACAACCACAACCAAATCCACACACAACACAGCTTGCAGAAACACACCCACACCCACACCCACACCCACACCCACGCCCACACCCACAACCAAAGCCGCAACCACAGCCACTACCATAACCACACCAAGAACGACAGCTACCACAACGGCCATGGCAACAACCGTACGCAAGCCCAGAACCACAGCCACAACCACAAACACAAGCATACCTGTGTCTGCAGCCACAAATACAATGTTATGCACACACAATCAAAGCCTATGCCACACAACACCAAAACCAACAACAACATCCAAAACAACAGCTGCAACACACACACACACACACACACACCTGCGCGTACACACATTCACGAATCCACATACACGCACGAACCTAGGCAACCAGAAACCAAAGAACGCAGTCACACACTCACAACCACTCACGCACAAAGACACCTTCACTCACGCATCGATCCATGCAACCCCCCCCCCCCCCCCCAACACACACGCGCAGACATACAAACACACTAAATGAGAGAAACCAAGAACGAACAAACCATCTACAGCTGCGCACATGCGCATGGGCACAACTACACACGCACGCAAGCACGCACACACACACCCACACACATAATAGCACAACATACCTGCAAAGGTCATCGTCCTTGCCGCCACCATCATGCATGTTATGCCATGGCCAAAAAATAGGAAAGGTAGGACAAAGGGGACGGGACAGGCAAGAGAACAGAAGGGCTACGCACGAGGGAAGCGGGGGAACGCAGCATAGCGAAAGGGGAGGGGAGGGGATAAGGAGGGAGGGGGATCAATGTGTCATGGTGTAGGTCAAGATGGTTGTATGATCAACCTCACAAAAGCGAGCAATGTCCTTTGTGCCCTATTTGTGCTTCATGGTGTGTGTGTGTGTGTGTATGGGGTGGGTGGGTGCCATTGTCATGAGGCAACAAGGAACACCCTCGCAAATGGTTAGGTTCATATCCCCGAACCCCAACCCCGTAACCATCTCTCCCTAGCCCTTCACTTCACATGGTTCAATGTGGCCATGTGTTTATGTACACGCAAGATAATTGCACACAAGAATGAATGTGGTTGTCAATTTGTGCATGTGCATGTGTGTGTGGACGTGTGTATGGTGTATGTGTGTGTGTATGTTTGGCTATTTGTGTCCCTGACGAAGTGTGTGTGTTTGGATGTTTGTATGTTTGTCGCCACGGGTACATGTATGCAAGTATGTATGTGTGCATGCACGCTCAAGTTCTTGGAGAAAAGACGTGGTGAGAACTGCGGACCAATGTTGGTGTGAAAAGGGTGAAGTGTGGGCCAGCAAGGGTGGGAAGAGAGGGCGGAAAGGGGGAGAAACTCCTGAGTGAGCCCTGAGTGAGCCCCCAATTAGCTCTCAGTGAGCGCTCACTGAGCCATTTGGCGCGCTCAGTGAGCGCTCAGTGAGCGCTCAGTGAGCCGGCTCAGTGACGGCTCAGTGACGGCTCAGTCGGGTGCTCAGTCAACTGAGCCGTCGAAAAAAAGAACCCCCCCCCGGTCAAATCCTCTTGGCCTAGGGATTGGTGTCCCTTTGGGGACATTCCAAAACCCCAACCCACCCCCGAAAGCCACAACTTTTCACATTAAACCCCTTGAAAAACACCACTCAGCCCCAAATGAGCCGTTTTAGCCCCAACTGAGCCCCAACTTCACATTTCCAAGTGAGCCGCAGGTACATCTTTCACCGTGTCATATATGAAATTTGAATTGTGTCCAAACTTCTTTTCATACTTGTCAACCATTGGCAACCTCCAAGCTACAATGGGCAATCCTTGAGCAATCGCAAATCGCCGAAGCATTACTTCATTGACAACGTGAACCGTTTTTTGATCGGTACTAACAATTGTGGTTTCTTGCCAAGTAGTCCTTGAATTCCTCCGGGGTGATTTCCACGATGCTATCCACGAATTCCATTCGTGTTTGCAGAGCAGTAGGGGTCCATTCACGGAAGGCGGATACCGATGTAGCATATTGTGGATCCGTTGCTCTATGTTGTTTCACGAGGCTCACCTCATCAAACTTTTGGAACAGTTCCCGGCCAAATACATCATGCAAGTCTTGCCCAGCAACGTGAACTTTTACAGATCCAAACAATTCGGTTTGACCAACGGGTGTTATTTGCACAAAATCACCCATCAATACCACACTCATACCGCCAAATGGCTTATCTTGGCATTGCATGATCTCACAAAGGCGGCTATGAATATCCCATAGCATGCGACAACCAACCATTGAGACTTCATCCACTATCAACACTTTGCAACCTTCAAAAAGCTTATGCAAGCGGTGCAACTTTGCCTTGTCGCTCTCACATTGAAGCGTGTCACTGTCTCCATCAAAAACAGCAAGGCCCAATGCATGATGGATGGTAGATCCTCTCGCCAAATTGCTTGCGGCGATTCCTGATGGAGCAACAAATCGCACAACATTCCACCCAAACGTTTGCCGTAATCTTGCATGGATTTCCCGTGCCACCCAACTCTTTCCAGTCCCTCCGCCGGCATGCAGGAACACTAAAGGTGCAATTGGCTTTGCGGATGAGTCACAAGTGGCCTCCAACCTTACGTAATTTGTGATCCTGTCGATGATCTCTTCTTGATCCGGACTTCCTGTTGATCTTATGTGTGCATCGGATGTGGAAGAAACATCCGTTTCCGGTGACTCCTCTTCGGCCTTGATATCATCGAACACTCTTTGGGCATGGGAGTAAATGTCATCTCCATGTGGGTAATGATCATCATCGCCCACTGCATACAGAAACTTTGTTTCCTTCTCCCGTAAGGCATGATTCATTGCCGGAGCGGAGCCCAATTGCAAATTCAACGCATCTATGAGGAAATCAAACTCCTCACTTGAAGACGTACGTCCCTTTTGGTTTGCGCTTTGGGCTCTTTGAATGGCTTCCTGCATCTCTTGCACCGATTCGGCGAATCTGCTATCCTTCACCTCCGCTCTTGTTTCCTTCAATTCCTCCATCTCCTTGGTTGCGTTGAAATTCACATCCAAAGGATGCCTCACACCCCAAATCTTCCGACAACGCTTTCGAATGTCATCCGCCAATGACTTTCGCAAGCGATCATAGTGCCCAATTTTTTTCAACCGGATAACCATGGAATGCCGACTGCGCTCCAAGTAACTTGCATGCGCAATGTTGCAATGTTCCTCCCATTGCAAATAATTGCTCCATGTGATCTTCGGCGGCTCTTCAATGTCCCACGGAACAAAATTGCACATGACAAACTTCGCCCATGCCTTCCTTGTGCGAGCAGTACCATCCACACCGGGCCAAACAGGCATGCGCTTCCCTGCCAAGGTAGGGCACCTAGATTGTGACACTAGGTATTGCACATAATTGCTATCATCAAGCACATGCCGGGGATGGAAATCAAACATGGCATTCTCGGGGCGTCCATCATTGACTCCATCAGTAACTTCAATAGGGTCTGTGGCACGCCGTTGCTCTATTTTGATGAGACAATAGTACTCAACAGCGCAAAGGGCCCTAAGCCGCTTCCGACGACAAGCATAATGGATGGCAGGCGTGACAGCAATTTGCTTGGCTTCCAATCCTTCACCCACAGTGTAAAGATGCGCTCGGCATGTTGCATCGGCATCCGATTGTGCCACATCCATTGTCAAGGAATTGAGGTGTTCCATAAAAGTATTGTTGTCTTCTTCATCCTCCTCCGAAGACATTGTGCCATTGTCATTTGGAGACGCATGTGTTGACATTTGTGATGCCTGCATATCAACATGTGATGTTGCCAATGGGTCATCATCCACCACATCTGACGAAGATGAGGAAATGGATTGCGCATCGGCACCAACATTTTGCACGTCTGCTTCATGTTGCTCATCACTTTCACTCTCCCCGCCTCCATCTTCTAACATTCCACTGAATAGAGCAGCTAGGGCGGTTACAGTGCTCCAAGGATGCACAACTGCAAACTTGTGAGAGCAATGCCATGAGGGATACCCCAACAAGGAGACGGCTGCCATTTGCGCACTAAATTCCACCTTCTTGTCCAACGAATTGATGATCCGCTTTAGCAAGATGGCCTCCTTCTCTCCGGGTTGTGCAAACTTCCTGGTGTCCATTTTGTCCACCTCACGAGTCACTTGACGAATTGTGCTCAACACGTTGGCAATCCTTACCGGATTCTTGCTACAGTAACCAACAACGTATTTGGCCACAGCAATCAGCACGTCCTCACCTCCGAGGAATTGTACATTCGTGTTACTAGCATAGAGGTAGGCCAAGAGTTTGTTGGTTTCAGCCACACGTCCATCACAAGGCTGTGGCCGCCACAACTCCCGTATGACGAGAACACAACTCACCTTTTCATCATTGGCATCGAATTCCACCTCCGAGTCATACATCCGGATGTTGTGCCTTCCCGAAGGGGTATGATACGCCACAAAGAAATGTGGCCGTGTGTCATAGTACCCTTCTCCCGCTGCACGAGGCAACCCAAAACGGCACCCGCTCTTTCCTCCTGGTGGTTTACCGCAACTAGCAATGAGACACCTATGGATTTGAAGGTTGCCAAAGACCATTGAGGCAAACTGTTCAATTTCCCGTGCGGCTTCATGGGGGTCATCCGGCAATGGAGGCAAAAGTTGCTTCTCCTCTAGCATACGTGGGGCTTCGACCTTGTGCTTTAGCCTATGCTCATAATCTTGGTGAATGTGGGCATCCAACGCACCACATATTTGTTGATCCAACACCGCGGCAGCGGCTTGCACAAGCTCGCTATTCCTCACAACCATGTCCAACAACCATGGGGGAATGCCACCGCAAAAGAGGCCATGGAAGTGGAGAGAGCCTGGCCTTGGCACTCGTAGCATGTGCAATGGGCCACACATGTACCAAATAGACCCTTCTTCCGGTTGCACACCGCACGGTCTTTCTTGGTTTGCTTGGAAGTCGGAAGACCTAGCAGAACCTCCAAGAAAGCCCGCACTTGTCGCTCAAAAATGCGTGCGGCGGCCACAGGGTTCTTGGATAATGCTTCAAATCGCCGCGAAACCTTCGGCAATGGGACACGGGCTTGGCGATCACCCATTGACAAACAGAAAGACAACTCGTTGTCTATATCATTTGGTGCAACCGTGTAGAAGAGACTTGGAGGCCCAAAGAACAACATCATACTATTCATCTTCCCCATCACTGCATACCGCTCCAAAGTACTGAAGGGCACGGCTGCATGGCAAGTCCGCAACAAAGGCATGAATGTGTGCACAAGGTGTCGTGCTTCTTTTCCTTGGGGGTTTGCTTCTGCCTTCTTCAAATCTTCCTCAAGATTGGGCGTGTTGATGGCCGTCTCAAATGCCTTCATTCGATTGGGATTGGCATAAATGGCATCCCTAACGCTTCGCAATGCTGTGTGGCGGAACTTTTGATTAAAGAGCAACAAACAAAAGTCGCGGGCTTCAGCAAAGCGATTATCATATTGCAACTACATGTGTCTTGTATCCGCTTCTGAAACCCCACATGGCCGCTTAATACCACTTCCAAACATAAACAACGAGGGAAAGGACAACGTCAAAAGGCGGTCATTGGCCTCAAACTCATTCACTGCAACTTCTTCTCGTCGAACGATATTGTTACGACGGTCGGCTAGCATCTCCTTGATAGATTGAAGAACTTGTGGCACATCCTTCCCATCTCGATTCAATAATGATCCATCTGAGAGCATGACAGCATCCAATATTACCTCACCATCATCCAAGTCACTTTTTCTTGCTCCTGCAATGTCCGCACCGGATTGTTTTTCTGCTGCAATCACGTCCGGATGATCACCAATTGACATATTGTCAAACACACCTCTTGGAAAATCAAGAACTTCAGGTGGTGCAACCTCCAAGATCTCAATGTTGGCATATTCCGGATTGATCACTTTCAAAACTCGCAACCATTGAACCAATCGATCCCATCGCGGTGTGAAGATTCGCTCTACTCGTTCTTTGCAATGTTGATCACGACGCATAGCCTCCGCATCATGGCGCGGTCCCACAAAAATGACCTTTGTACCCACAAGAGCCTCTACATCCGGTAGACGTGCTGCCAACACTTCGGGTCCATCATGCGGTACAGAAATGGCGTGGCCTCGAACACCCCACTGCGATGTTGAAGCATTCTTGGCACTAACGAGCTTCACTGTGTTTACTGTCGTCCGCACTCGTCCCAACATACGCTCCTCTAAATCCGTTAACTCTGGTAAGTCGCATCGCTTTCCAAAATGCTTGCCACTAGCAATGGCATGCGGTGGCAATTGACCTTTCTTTGGATGGAACACACTCCGATGGCATGAATGACACAATGGCACTACACCATCGGATACAAGATCATGGTGCAACCAATATAGCCTTGTGTCTTGTTCAAAGACCGCGGCATACTTGCGATACTCAATGGGAATCCCATGGTACCATGAAACTTGTTGTGTGTCCAACCTTAAAAGGTCCAACTTGGATACCTCCACTTCCTTCACTTGTTGGAAGTCCCGCACTCCACAGCACCCGCAAGATTGAATGTCCTCGCATACTCCCACTTTTTTGTGCCACTCTTTCGCCAACGCCACCATATCCGCGGTGTCCACCTTCTCATCCAGTATAGCTTGCACCAAGGCCTCCAAAGACTTAAAACTCTCCAAATTGGCTGCGGGTTGAACCGGAAATCTATCCATCCCGGTTTGCTCCCAAAACCCTCTCACTGTCGAAGCAAGGGATGTGCCAACCTTTGATCGTGTAAACACATCAGGTGACGGGCTTGCAACCGATTGCAGCATGGCTTCCTCTTCTTCATCCACAACAGAACCCGAAGGTTCTATCTCATTGCCTCTCTCCCACATGTGTTGAATGGCTTGCGTTGACTGGCTTGCCAAGGTTTCACGTGCATAATTCAAAGCACGCCGAACGGCCCCAGCTTGCCCTGCCCGTTGCTTAGCCTCCTTGGAGCCTGCTTGCCCTGCCCGCTGCTTGTCCTCCTTAGGGCTAGCTTGCCCCGCCCGCTGCTTGTCCTCCTTGGAGCCGGCTTGCCCTGCGCGCTGCTTGTCCTCCTTGGAGGCCGCTTGCCCTGCCCGCCGCTTGTCTTCTCGAGATGCCACAACACCACCCGCTTGTCCCGCCCGCTGCTTGTTCTCCTTGGAGCCCGCTTGTCCCGCCCGCTGCTTGTTCTCCTTGGAGCCCGCTTGTCCTGCCCGCTGCTTGTTGTCCTTGGAGCCCGCTTGTCCCGCCCGCTGCTTGTTCTCCTTGGAGCCCGCTTGTCCTGCCCGCTGCTTGTTTTCGTTGCATTTAGATGCTTGACATACACGGCAAACAAATCCTCGACTCTTCAACATGCTATAGGAGCGATCAAAATTGGTGGCACAACCACTGCATTGCCACCGCATTACGCTAACGCCGGTGATAAAAGACTCATTCGTGTGCACAATATTGTCCACAACCACACCGATCCAATGACATCCATGTTTTTCGGCAAGTTGGTTGCACTCCAAGATCTTGATTGTAGGGCGACCATTCTTGGCTCTTGTTGTATGCTTGGCTTTTGCTTCACCCCTTAAGGATTGTGGTTGCGGAAAGGGTGAACAGCTATGCTTCCCCGGGCCAAACTTTTTCATGTTATCAAATCGTACATCCTTGTTCACCCCGCAAGCCGCACAAGCCCAACGCATGATGGCCTTAGCTCGCATTTCTTGATTATCTTGATCTACCCACTTCCGTCCCCAACGATGAGCTGCATCATGGCAATCTTGTGAAGAAAGTGAGGGTGTAGGCATGACTTGATAATTGCCGTTGAAGAAGTACAAGACCACAACAATGGGCTACAAAAAGAAATTCCAAGTATCTGAAAGGCAGCACACGACAACAAGCTACAACGTCCCACTGCAATATGTGGCTATAAGGCTAAGCTAACCTAAGGCACACTAGCTTGCCACATGCAAAGGGAGAGGAGCCCAATGCAATGATCTCTGAACGAAGTGGCGAACGTAAATCCCCACATGCAATGACCTATAAAGTGGCAAAGGTAAAGCACACTTGCCACATTCAAAAGGAGAGGCCACACATGCAACCATTGGTGAACATCGCACTCGCACGTGGCTAAGGTAAAGCACACTTGCCACATACAGTGCGATGAGCCATTGTTGGAATGAATTCTTGACATCACATCCCAAAGTGGCGAGGTAAAGAACACTTGCCACATGCGGTCGGATACGCCACCCATGCAATCAATTCTGAACATCGCATTGGAACGTGGCTAACATAAAGCACACTTGCCACACACAATGCGATGAGCCATGGTTGCAATGAATTCTTAACACCACATCCCAAAGTGGCAAGGTAAAGCACACTTGCCACATGCATCGCATAGGCCACCCATGCAAGCAATTCTGAACATCGCATTGGAACGTGGCTAAGGCAAAGCACACTTGCCACACACAACGCGATGAGCCATGGTTGCAATGAATTCTTGACACCACATCCCAGAGTGGCAAGGTAAAGCACACTTGCCACATGCAGTCGATGAGCCATGGTTGCAATGAATTCTTGACACCACATCCCAGAGTGGCAAGGTAAAGCACACTTGCCACATGCAGTCGCATAGGCCACCCATGCAACCAATTCTCGACATCCCATTCGGACCACCGCAAGGCACCACGGTGTCAAACCGTCGTATTGAACACCCATTTGCATTCCTTTGATAGTCCGATCCCCGTGGAAGACGAAAGGCCCTCATGAAAAATGCTTAGTTGGCACACCGGCGCTGGGTCGCGAGACTTCATGACCATCGTCCCGAAAACAGCCCAATCCGTTGAAAAATCTCCCCTTTTCAACCCAAAATGGATCACCGCAAAGCATCACCGTGTGGAACACGCCTCATTGAACACCCGTTTGCATTCCCTTGATAGCCCAAGCGTTGTGGAAGAAGAAAGGCCCCCTTTGAAACCCCCCACTTGAGGTACCGGCGATCGTCCTGAACTTTCAGGACGATCGTCCTGAAAACAGCCCAAAAACGGCCATTTTTGGACACTAAAAACGGCCGTAGAACGGGCTAGACGGCTTGAAACGGCACAAAACTTGTTTGTGGTGATGCGCCTTTTCTCTGCGGTCGTTTTGAGCTACTTGGATGCCGGCTTTGAGCCACGGTGCCGCCGCAAGGAGTTTTCTTGCGTCTGCTGCTGCTGCTGCTTGCTGCTGCTGCTGCTGCTAAAACGTGTTGCTCATCCTTGGACCCTAAAAGGTGGTGTAAAACCTCGACAGGGTAAACCCAGCGCGGTATCAAGACTCGAACTAGGACCGAGCTGGGTCCTAGTCTTGCGTAACACTTTGGAAATTACCATTGAAGAAAGACCGCTTGCTTTAGAGATGTGCCTCGACGGTTAGGACAATCGTCCTGATACACGGCTCAAAAACGGCTCATTTTCACCTCAAAATGGACCACCGTGTGGCACCACGGCATGGTACATGCCATATTGAACACCCATTTGCCATCATTTGATAGCCCATTCGCCATGGAAGAACAACGGCCCTCATTGCAAACGCCCACTTGACAAAACGGCGATCGTCCTGAGTTTTCAGGACGATCGTCCTGAAAACGGCCCAAAAACGGCCATTTTTGGACACTAAATCGGCCGTAGAACGGGCTAGACGGCTCAAAACGGAACGAAACTTGTTTGTGGTGATGCGCTTTGGCTCCCCGGTCGTTACTTGGATGCCGGTTTTGAGCCGTGGTGTGGTCGCAAGGACTTTTTATGCGCTTGCTGCTGCTGCTGCTTGCTGCTGCTGCTGCTTGCTAAAACGTGTTGCTCAGCCTTGGCCCCTAAAAGGTGGTGTAAAACCTCGACAGGGTAAACCCAGCTCGGTAAACAATAACCTAATGAGGTCTGTGTAAAGGCCAAGGTGCACAAGGTGTGTGTGTGCATGCGCCGACACGCACAGATGCACAGAGGCAAACACGTACACACATACGTTCGGCGTAGTTTCAGTGTGTGGCACAATATCCTCTGCGTTGTTGTTCAGATCAACAATGAGCTGCAAGTCCTCGTCACTGTCGTTGTCCTCGTATGCATCACGGACGGTGTACCGGACGACCTCCGGATTGAAGGACACACTACGACGCTTGTTGGCCACACCCAGGCGGCGGTGGCCGCTGCCTTTGATGGAGCTGCGTAGCTTGGTCATTATTTCATTGCTCGAGGCAAATGAGAGGTTGAGGACTGGAGGATGAAAAAGCGAGACAATGGACGGACAACACGGGTACTAGAACATTCGGTTCAGAGGATGTGACCAGACATGTGTTTCCACTTGGGTGATGCTGACTCAGTGCTGTGCAGTGTGCCACGCAGTGCTGTTTGCCTATCAGAAGCAGCCCTTACATGATCTGAGCCTTACCACTGTGGGCGTTGTGCGGGACATGCACGCACCATCTCCAGGAGTCATGTGCTGCCCCCCCCCCCCCCCCCCTGTTGCACAGGCACCACTCAGGGTACCAGAACTTCCTAAAGATGGTGATGCTCGTGGTGCTTGCGCAATGGCGGTGCATGCGCAACGCGTATACTAAACGCCTGACCGCAGTGGCAGCTGTGTCCAGAACCGCTGCTCGTGCCCTTTAAAGGACTGGAGGTTCAAATCCAACTCCTGTATCCTGTGGTGTGATGCGGCTGACGACTGATCGATAACACCCTTTCCTTTCCGCTGTGTTGTCTTCACAGACTTGTGTGCTTTGCTTCCCTAGAAGTGCTCCCGACATAGGCATGCTGGACGCCTCAAAATAAACCAAATGCAAGAACATCCAAGCACTGAGATTTGTCTGCTGCAACGCAAATTCAGCACTGTCATGTTGTCCAAAGTCAAACATCATCTTTCCAGTTTGTGCTGTGTGTTTGCTCTGGGTACTGTTCATCATTTGCCATACAACACAGCAACACTGAGGGGTTTAAGTACACATGGACAGACAATCGCGCTGTTAATACCCCTTTAAGGGGAAGGGACCCCCAACTGCGGCTATCATGTCCCCTGACATAACCATATCCCCGCACCTTTTGGAACTGCGAATTCATGTATGTGGTGTGTGCTCTTTTTAAGCAAGAATTAAGCAGGAACAATGCGAGAGTGTTTGCAGGATTCACCAAAAATAATTGTCGCATGTCGCACACAAGCCGTACCGTTCGGAAAACCTGGTATGCGCCGCATCAAAACACTGTGTGGTGCCCTGGCGTTCCTGAATTGTGCCCTTGAACCTGTTCCCCCTGCGGGGGCCAAGCCCTAGCCGATCAACACCACGGGCTGCTTCACACACAGTGCCACGCAGCAATGGGGGCAAGAAGGACTGGCTTGGACCCAGTGACAGTGGTCACACAATCGTCACCTTCTGATTGCCAATCACTCATGGAACGCTGTACTGTTTCTCCAACGCGCCCTGTCCTTTCCAGAACCAGGACAAATGCTATCTCTTCAATGTTCCAGATGCCAGACTTTGCCTGCCCTATCTCCATGCAGGTGTACCACTTTTCTGAGACTCTGAGTTTTCAGCACGCCATGAATAGCTACCATGGCTTGAACAAGTGCCTGGAAGACACTGCGGAGGGTGATGCCTTGCATTAAAACCCAAGTGCCGCGGATGTACCATCTGAAGCCCAGCTGCTGCCTGTCTGCGCTCATCGCGAAAAGTGGGGTGCGTTCACGGTGCGCTGACACTAAATCGTCAGCTGGCGTGTTGATACTCATGTGCGCGTCACAACCATTCGCTACCGATGTGGTTGTGGAACACAGGGCCACGGGGGTTTCCAGTCACCAGATGTTACCCAGCGGAGGTGCGCTGCGGTGTTCAAGCATTTTGCCCCCATCTATCCTCATGAGCGCTTGAGTCTCTTGTGGAGAGCCCAAGGGAAAGAGGGCGTGTACCAGCAAACTGTCAGGAATTGTCCCGACTGAGAAAAAAATGACGTTCTATTCCACACTACTGGGACACCAAAGTGGCACAACTCCGTTTCAGCGGGCTACACAGGCCCGACATTTTTTCGGCACCAAACAGCGGACGTACAAGTCATGTGATTTGCACCCTTTACAGATGGGTGTGTCCTCTGTACCGCCCAGACATGCACGCTTCCTTGGTGGATGCACGATTTGGGACGCGACCACCTCCCCGTCCTTCTCGTCTGGATACATACGTACTCTCTCCATCATCTCGGTCCTGCCTCAGCTGCGATGCCGCTCCATCAACACAATGGCCATGCTAGGCGCCATTTTCGCCAATGCTCGCCCTAACAGGGCCCTTGGGCGATTGTGTACCGCAGGTCATCGTGCTCTTTAACAGAAATACCACCCCCCTGATGGCATCCACAAGAGTTCTTTCCTGGGGGGGGGGGGGGGCAGTGGCCTGGTGTCAGGGCATGGGTTTCAATTTGTTGTTTGACCGCTGTTGAGAGACAAAAATGATCGAAAAGAAAACAATCGAAACATTCATTGCAATGCGTTCTTTTGGCATCCCTTGCATGGCCTCAATGTGCTGTGTCCCTGCCACTTCCTTGTCTCTCCCGCCTGACACCCCTGTATCCTACACCGCAAAGCGCCATGCTATCCCCTCCCTGCCCCACTGCTACACCTGTGGGATCTGAGTTGATCTCAGCGCCCGTGCAGGCAGTGTTGCATGACTCGGCAGTTTGTTCCTACATCCCATCAACCGCATCCGCACAAGTATTGACATATTGGAGTGCTCCCTGTTACTAACCTGCCTCTGATGAGAAGACTGTTCATGAGAAAGCGTCAGCACAAGAAGCAGAAAGGAGGCCCGCCAGTGGCCATTCAAAGATCATAGATACCCTTATGTCGGACAACAGAGCATGGGTGGTGTCCAGTGGGTGGTACCTGACAGAGCGCTCGTGGTGTCTCTTGCGACAATTGTGAGGAGATGGAATTGTACAATACTCCCCCAGCCTCTGGAGCAGACACAGCGGGGACGTGGCTTCAGCCAGGTGGATTGGCAGGCGCTTCTTGGCTGCAGGTGCTGCCGCCATCCGAGGGCAGGAAGAAATTACTCTCGGAGACTTGGGCACCCTCTTTGGTGCCCATGCCAGACCCGTCGCTGGGTCACTGTAGTGATTGTTTGACCAGCACTAGCTTGCTTGCTGGTCAGTGCAAAGGTACCAATGCGTGTTCGGTAAGCATAATCTTGATTGTTTTCCACCTGTGTTGCAACCCCTCACTCACCCCCCCCAAAAGACGCCATGTGCAACCATCAAGCCCAGTGCATCAAGGCCGCAAATCAACAGAACACACGCAACACAGCACAATACACCATAGCACAACAACACAGCGTAACACAAGACACCACAACGTAACACCAAACCATACCGCACACACCATACCACACCATCATCAACCCTCGTTTTTCAGGGTGGGGGGGGATTTTGGGTAGACCCACCCACTCACCTAGCACTAGATCCCCCCCATAATTCTTTGGGGCAGATTTCTTTGGTTGAAACCTCATGCGCTCTCCTAGGCCAGACATCCCAGCCCCAACACATAACCTGCATATTGACATGCACTGCATCAATATGCAAGACACGAGCCGATGCTACCGCACTTGTGACTTGTTGATGATGCTATTGGTTGTTGTTTGTTGCGGTGGCAGCCCACTGCGAATGCTCAGATGACCGCAAGTGGCTGAAGTGCTGCTGCTACCGGAACTGCTATTGGTGCTGGAACTGCTGGTGCTTGGTTGCTGCTTGCAGCTACACGCTGCTGGCTTTGCTGAGCTGACCTTGGGAAAATTAAGAGTGCATACTTTCATTGATTTCCTCAGAGCATTGTCGGAATGGCCAACAAATACCCCACAGCCACAAAGAGATTTCTGCATGGTACCTATATACATACAAACATTCATGAAACACCCAAACACAACTTGACAAGTCATCTGCACGCAAGCGAAGGAGGTGTGGCACGTGGACCAACCGAGGAGACCCTTGGAGGTATAAGACAACGGGGCGTCCAAAGCCTTGGACCCACGCACCGAACTCTGCTTGGGTATCCAATTTGCATATGATGTGCCCTCAACAACTGCTCCAACGGGAGTTCGATATCCATATAAAGGCAATGTGATGAATGATGGTCGTTGCGGGGTTGACAACAACCTCATTTTCCAATGCAAATTCCGAATGGGATCACAGCAATTGGGTTGCTGCATACATTCCCATCACTAAGACCCCCTCTTGTCAAAATAATGCTTATAAACAACGGCTTAGCACCATACAACAACATGAAAACATCATGCCAAAGCACACCATCAAATCATAGCACAACACACAAGACGCCACACAGGACTCCCCATCCCCCCAAGCCGGTGGGCCCGCGCCGTTGGGGGCCGCGGTCCCCCACAGGCGCTCCATAGGCAGCGACCACAGCCCGGGCAAGACTCCCCGTTCCCCCAGCCAGTGGGCCAGCGCCGTTGGGGGCTGCCATCCCCCGCAAGCGCTCCATAGGCTTGTACCACCAGCTGCGCAGGACTCCCCGTCCCCCCAACCGGTGGACCAGCACCGTTGGGGGCTGCCATCCCCTGCAGTTCCACCGGCAGCGACCACCGCCGGGGCAGGACTCCCCATCCCCCCAGCTGGTGGACCCGCGCCGTTGGACCCGCGCCGTTGGGGGCCGGCATCCCCCGTAGGCGCTCCGTAGGCCGCGACCACAGCCTGGGCAAGACTCCCCGTCCCCTCTGCTTGTGGGCCCACGCCGTTGGAGGTTGCTATCCCCCGTGGGCTCTCCATACGCAGCAACCACCACCTGGGCATGACTCTCCGTCCCCCCAGCCAGTGGGTACGCGACGTTGGGGGCTGCCACCCTCGGTACGCGCTCCATAGGCAGCGGCCGGTGGCTGGGCAAGACTTCCCGTCCCCCCAGCCGGTGGAGCCGCGCCGTTGGGGGCTACCGTCCCCCGTAGGCGCTCCGTAGGCAGTGACCACCGCCTGGGCACGACTTCCCGTCTCCCCAGCCAGTGGGCCCGCACTGTTGGGGGCTGCCTTTCCCCACAGGCGCTCCATAGGCAGCGACCACAGCCTGGGCAGGACTCCCCTTCTCCCCCGCCGGTGGGCCCGCACCGTTAGGGGCTGCCATCCCCCGCAGGCGCTCCGTAGGCAGCGACTAGCTCCTCAGTAGAACTCCCCGTCCCCCCAGCCTGTCCGCCCGCGCTCTTGGGGGGTGCCATCCCCCGCAGGCACTCCACAGGCTGCGACCGCCGGCTGGGCAGGACTCCCCGTCCCCCCAGCCGGTGGGCCCGCGCCGTTGGGGGCTGCCATCCCCCGCAAGCGCTCCGTAGGCAGCGATCACCGCATGGGCAGGATTTCCCGTCCCCTCAATCTGTGGGGCCGTGCTGTTGGCGGCTGCCGTTCCCCCATAGGCTCTCCATTGGCAGCGGCCACGGCCGGGGCAAGACTCCCCGTACCCCTAGCTAGTGGGCCAGTGACGTTGGGGGCTGCCATCCCCCGCGGGCCTTCCATAGGCTTGTATTGCCGGCTGGGTTGGTCTCCCCGTCCCCCCAGCCGGTGGGCCCGCGCCGTTAGAGGCTGCCATCCCCGGCAAGCGGTCCATAGGCTGCGACCACCACCTGGGCAAGGTCTGCCGGCCCCCAGTCGGTGGGCACGCGCCGTTGGGGGCAGCCGTCCCCCGCAGGTGCTCCATAGGGTGCAACCACCACCTGGGCATGACTCTCCGTTCCCCTAGCCTGTGGGCCCCAGCCGTTGGGGGCTACCATTCGCCGGAGGCACTCCGTAGGTTGAATGTGGCAGTGCATCGCAGGAGTTCCACTGCCCACTGCCGCCAGGCAATACGGCGGTACATTGCATGAGTTCCATTGCCTGCTGCCCGTAGGTAGTGTGGCAGTGCATTGTAGCAGTTCGACTGCCTACTACCCCTAGGCAGTGTGGCGGTGCATTGCAGCAGTTCCAGTGTCTACCGCCACAAAGAAGTGTGGAGGTGTATTATGGAAGTTTTTGGAATTTTTTTGGAATTTTTTTGGAATTTTTTTGGAATTTTTTTCGGAACTTCGTTGGAATTTTTTTTTGGAATTTTCGAAAAAAAATTCCAAAAAAATTCCAAAAAAATTCCAAGAAAATTCCCAAAAAAAATTCCAAAAAAAATTCCAAAAAACTCCAAAAAAAGGGGTACTCATGGCGAAGAAAATGTGCGTACGCTTTTGCGAGTTAGGGTGGTCCGCCGCCTAGGTGTCATTTTCACACCTAGTGAGCCGGCCGTCTCGCGCACCATTTCAAGCACCAGGGAGAGGCCTTGCCGGAGCCTAAGGTGGTGCTTAAACGCGGAGGCAAGCCATAAGCCAGAAGCCCCGGAACATGGTTCGTATCAACCAGAACATATTCCGGAAGTCCCCGAACCTATTGCGCATCAACCGGAACATATCCTAGAAGTCCCGGAACCTATTCCGGAAGTCACGGAACATGTTCCGCATCAACGAGAACATATTTTGGAAGTCCCGGAACATAATCCGGAAGTCCCGGCCCACGCAGTTTGGCAGTGCTTTGCAGCAATTCCGTTAGCTACTGTCCACGGGCAGTGTGGAGGTGCCCTGTAGGGGTTCCCTGCCCACTGACCGCAGGCAGTGTGGCGGTGCATTGCAGAACTGCCACCGCCGACGGCCCAGCAGTGTGGCGGTGCATTGCAAGATTTCACCGCCCACTGCCCACAGGCGGTGTGGCGGTGCAGTACAGCAGTTCCACTACCCGCTGCCCCGAAGGAGTGTGGCAGTGCGTTGCAGGAGATCCCTACACACTGTCCCTAGGCAACGTGGCGGTTTGCAGCATTTTCAATGCCACACTACCGAGTGCCCGGACGGAATGTGGCATACATTGCAGCAGTTCCACTACTGACTGCCCCCAGGCGGTGTGGCAGTGCATTAGAGGAGTTCCACTCCCCATTGCGCCCCGACAGTGTGGCACGGCGCTGCAGGAGTTCCTTGCGCACTGCCCCAAAGCACTATGGTAGACTGTGGTTCCACTACCCACAGCCTTGAGCCACCATGGCACTGCATTGCAGCAGTTCCAATGCCTACTGCACTCAGGGCAGTGTGGCAGTGCATTGAAGCTGCTCAACTGCCCACTGCCCCAGGCAACGTGGCGTTGCATTTCAGCAAATCCACGGCCCACAACCCCCAGGCAGTGTGGCAGTGCATTGCAACAGTTCCACTGCCTACCACACCCAGGCAGTGTAGTGGTGCATTGCGAGAGGACCCTACCCACTGCCCCCATGTAGGGTGGTAGTGCATTGCAGCAGTTCCACTGCCCACTGCCCCCCAGACACAGTGGCGGTGTGTTGCGAAGTTGGACTGCATAGCGCCCCAAGTAGTGTGGCGGTGCATTACAGGAGTTACATTGCCCACTGCCCCCAAGCATTGTGGCAGTGCAATGCAGTAGTTCCACTACCCATTGCCCCCAGGCAGTGTGGCAGTGCAAAGCGGCAGGTCCCCGCCCACTGCCCCAAGGCAGTGTGGCGGTGCATTGCACGAAATGTACGGCCTGCTGCCCCGAGGCAGCGTGACAGTGCATTGCAATAGTTCCACTTCCTGCTACGCCCAGTCCGTGTGGCAATGCATTGCAGCAATTCCACTACCGACTAACCTCGGGTAGTGTGGCGGTGCATTGCAAGAGTTCCATTGCCAGCTACGGACAAGCAGTGTGGCGGTGCAGTACAAGATTTCCGCTGACCCCTACACCCCAGCAATATCGCGTTGCGTTGCACGAGTTCCCTGTCCACTCCCCAAAGGCAATGTGGCGGTGCATTGCATGACTTCC
This sequence comes from Eutreptiella sp. 'Long Island Sound 2002', assembly GCA_964036045.1. Lineage (NCBI taxonomy): Eukaryota > Euglenozoa > Euglenophyceae > Eutreptiales > Eutreptiaceae > Eutreptiella > Eutreptiella sp. 'Long Island Sound 2002'. The sequence continues at coordinate 91,677,183 of OZ038379.1, read as the reverse complement.
GCCGCTTCTTGCCCCAAGGCACTGTGGCAGCGCATTGCAACATTTCCACTGCTCAGTGCCCACAAGCAGTGTGGCTGTGCATTAAAAGATTTCTAGTGCCCGCTGCCCCAAAGCAACGTGGCCGCGCGTTGCACACCGACCTTGCCCACTACGCCCATGTAGAGTGGCGGTGTGTGGCAGGGCATCCACTGCCCAATGCCCCTAGGCAATGTGGCAGTGCATTGCAGCTATTCTGCTTCCTCCTGCCCCCCGGCGTCGTGACGGTGCATTACAACAGTGCCCGCTGCCCCAAAGCAATGTGGCAGCGCGTTGCAGGCCGACCCTGCCCACTACGCCCATGTAGAGTGGCGGTGCACTGCAGGGCATCCACTTCCCAATGCGCCCAGGCAGTGTGGCAACGCATTGCAATTGTTCCACGGCCAGTAATTTACAGGATTTCCGGTTCCCCTTGCCCCTAGGCAATGCGACGTTGCGTTGCAGGTATTCCCTATCTATTGCCCAAAGGCCATTCGGCAGTGCATTGCACGAGTTGCGGTGCCTACTGCCCCTAGGCAGCGTGGTAGTGCAATTTAGGAGTTCCACTGCCTACTACCCCAAGGCAGTGTGGCAGTGCGTTACCGGAGGACCCTGCGCATTGCCCCTAGGTAGTGTGGCAGTATATTGCAGCAGTTCCGCTGTCCGCTGCCCACAAACAGGGTCGTTGTGCATTATACGAGTTCCAAGGCCTATTGCCCCAGACAGCGTGGCGGTGCACTACCGGATGTCCGTGCACACTGCACCAGGCAGTGTGGCAGCGCATTGCAGCAGTTCCATTGCCTATTGCCTCTAAGCAGTCTGGTGGTGCATTGTAGCATTTTCATTGCCTGCTGCCCACAGGCAGTGTGGCGGGAATACAGGTCCAATGCTTAATTCCCCCGGGTAGTGTGGCTCTATATTGCAGCAGTTCTACTACCCAATGCCCCGAGGCATTGCGGCGGTGCATTGTAGCATTTTCATTGCCCGCTGCCCACACGCAAAGTGGCGGTGCATAACAGCAGTTCCAATGCCTAATGCCCCCGGGCAGTGTGGCTCTATATCACATGTCGCTCAAGCGCACAGCACGGAATTTTTTTTTCGGGTACCGAAATACTTGGCACTATCCCACCTTTGGTGACGGTCATTCTTCCAATTTTGCTGGCAACATTGTCAGCAACGGGTCCAATCATCCTCCGCCCATCGGGAGCGTTGCTTCCGACATCGGAGGCGTTTTCCCCGACCGATTGGTGGGGGCATTGCACCCAATTGTGGTGAGCAAGTTGCAACCTTTCATCGAAGGCATTGCTTTCAACATCGGAAGCGTTTTTGGAGCCGATTTTGGGTACGCACGCCCGGTGTGAGGTGTGCACCATACCTAGGGACAATCATACAATGACCGCCCCAAAAACACCTTATATGTAAAAAAAAAAGCCAAAATTACCGCACCTTCGAGCACCACCACCACCACCATCACCCATATATAAAGTTCACTAATGTACAATGCTATGCCACTCCTCACGGAGAAGCTGGCCCGGCTACCATGGCCAGCCGTGCCCTATCACAGGGCCCCGATGGTGGACCCGACTCACGGAGCGCCGGGTTCCCCCTTGCACACTGCCCCGCTTCCGCCACAGCCCGCTTCCCGCCCAGCCCGGTTAGTCCTCCCCACCCTGCATGCACAAACACAGACCTACACAACAACACGAATGAGTTATGGCTTGGTCTCCTGTTTCAAAGCAGCTTTAGTGTCGGCAGGGAAGTAGGTAGGGAAGTTGGTACGGAAGTCCCCCTCACTTAGCAAATGGGTTACGGGCGCTGAGCTAGATGTTGAATCAACATCGACCATAAAAGGGGCTGGCCCCTAGGAAAAGCTCTGTGCAGAGTGCGGGGCCGTCCTACGGAACTTTTTTTGCGGAGGCGGTGCCAGTGCGGCAGCCTCAGGTTGAGAAATGCTGACTGCGATAGCACTGCTAGTTGCGTCACTATCCGAGGCATCACTCCCACTCCCACTCCCACTCCCACTCTCACTCTCACTCCCACTCTCACTCCCACTGTCACTGCCACTCGGGGAGTCCCCTATATGTGACTGGGGATCCCCTACGGGCTCAGACCCATCCTCTGCATCCGATACAATGAGCCGATGCAGCTTTGCTGACCGCATTGGCAAAATGCGCTGCACACTGCCTTCTCCCTCGGGCACGTGCCCAGGCGGCACGTACTCCGCGGCCGAGTTCACCTGTAATGGAGCAGGAACAACCCACACCTGTTGGGCATCCTATACAGTACACACCCTACCCTTTCTCTTCGGCCTTCTCTGTGCCTTGGCCTCTGCCCTACGCTGATGGCTGGGCACAAAGGAGCCCACTAAAACGTCGGAAAACGAGGGCCACCACACATGTCTGCAGTGCTTGGCCCTGTTTTTTGTCCTCAAATCATTATTGACGAATGGTGTACACTCGCCCTAGTGAGCCCCACACCCTCCACAAAACAGTACCTTGACCCAGTTTGCACTGCTTGGCATGGTTTTTCTACCTTGGTGATCCCCACACGCACGGCCAGTCAACCCATAGCTGCAGTCAGTAAATCATGTTGAACAATTGGAAGCCGGGGAAAAAATGATAATTCAGTTTGCCAAAATTCAGGACTCGGCACGTATTCATACCACGCAAGGCACCTAAGCGCTGCACAGAGGACTGAAAAGAATAAAGCGGCGAGATATATCAATATGCGGTGCTCAAAGCGGGGCAAAGCGCTCCACGAGCACTCAAAACCGGCAAACAGGCAAAAAAACCGGCCTACTGATGTATCATGGGCTGACCTCTTCTGGACTCAACAAAAAGGGGAACTGCTTGGTCCGTTGCAAAAAGGCAACCAAAAAAAAGCATCATCCACCGTCTAGATATATCAATATAGGGTGCTGCAACCACCACAGAGTATTCCAGCAGCATTGAGTACATGCAAAAACAGGGGACCGCTTGGTCTGTTGCAAATAGGCAGAGAAAAAGATCATCCATCTCAGTCCCGGGGTTCAATGGGTGCATCTCGGTCGTGGCGTGCCTCTCTCTCCCTCTCCTCCATCTCCTCTTCCTCCATTTCCTCCTCCTCTTCTTCCTCCGTCTCTTTCATCGCTTCCTCCATCTCTCCCACCTTTTGCACCTCCATTGCGGCGGGTACTGCCCGGGTCGCCTTAGGCTCCTCAGGCTCCCTGTCCTTCTCGCTGTATTGCCTTCTTCCGCCTTTGGCCTCAGCGTTCCAGGCTTGTGAAGGTCCGTGTCACCGGGGCCCGCCACCAGGAGAATTTCGGCACCTTCTCGAAGCCACGACTGGGGTTTGCGCCCACGACACAACATGTAGTCCAAGCACTAGCGAGGCTCAATAACCCGAGCTAGCGTGTTGCGTTCTTCCACCCATCCTTGGGCTTTGGGCCCCCACACCTCCTATGGCTCACCGTTGTACAACCCTGCGGACATCAGTGCTTGGAACAGACCCGGTAGACAGTTTGCCATTGACATTCCAAAAGAAGGCTCCTTGGCACCAACCATGATCTTGGCGTAAGCTTCGTCATAGGTTGGTAGGGGGAATCGTTTCTGCGCGGCAGGCAGGGGGTTCTTCTCCATCGAAACGGCGTTTGCTGACACGCTTCATATGAGCGGCTACGTGTGGCACTAATGATGCACCGTCCGCAAACAAACGCGCACAAAGCAAGACAAGGGATCCCCCCAAAATTAGATAACATAGTTCGCTTTTTTCCACGAAAACGCAACTGTCAGCCATGCCCCGGATAGGCCACCTGAATCCGTGCATCGCTCATCCCCACTGGCATCCGAGGGGTTAGTCGCGCCCGCCGGGACTCCACGGATTCCAATTTCAGGGGAAAGGGTGGGGCCGGGTGCAGTGGCCTACCAAAATACAAAAAAATTGCCATACAAGAAGTGGCACTACATCGTGGGTAATCACCTTTGGTGGTTGGGGGGGCGGGGGGGTCATATTTTCATTGTTTCAATATGGGCTCAAGAAGGAGACAGAAACCCTCGTGCATGAGCACGAGTGGTGACACAATTGCTTTCTAAAAACGGGGCATGCCGGTCGGAACAAAGTACCTTCATTTTCTCTGGTCATGGTGTCCTCCAAGCACCAATTCACCTATTTCGCGGGCACTGATCTGAGTTGCAATGTCATGAGTCGCTTCACACATTTTTGTCCAATCCCATGGGATTAGGGCAGGCTTTTGGGAAGCAGGCGTCCTCGTCGGTCCAGGCTGCAATGCACCGCGATAGTGCCCAGGCGTAGTGGGTAGTCCAATTGCTGCAATATCGGGCCACACTGCCCGGGGGCATTAGGCAATGGAACCGCTATTATGCATCGCCACACTGCGTGCGGGTAGCGGGCCATGGAAATGCTACATTGCACCGTCCCACTGCCTAGGGGCAGTGGGTAGTGCAACTGATGCAATATAGAGCCACACTGCCCGGGGACATTAGGCATTGGAACTGATGTTATACACCGCAACACCACTTGTGGGCAACGGACAATGAAAATGCTACAATGCACCACCACATTGCCTAGGGGCGGCAGGCGGCATGCACTGCCACACTGCCTGGGGCAGTGCGCAGGGACCCGTGGTAGTGCACCGCCATGGTGTCTGGGGCAATAAGCCTTGGAACTCGTATAATGCATAGCGATCCTTTTTTTTGGCAGCGGGAAGCGGAAATGCTGCAATATACTGCCACACTTCCTAGGGGCAATGCGTAGGGTCCTCCAGTAACGCATTGCCACACTGCCTTGAGCGCGGTAGGCAGTGGAACTTGTGCAATGCACTGCCACGCTGCCTGGGGGCAGTAGGCACCGCAACTCGTGCAATGCACTGCCACATTGCCTTTGGGCAGTAGATAGGGAACACCTCCAACGCAACGTCGCATTGACTGGGGGCAGGCGGCACTGGAAATCCTATAAATCACCGCCACACTGCCTTGGGGCAGTGGGACGTGGAACAATTGCAGTGCACTGCCACACTGACTGGGCGCAGTGGGAAGTGGAACTCCTTTAATGCACCGCCACGGTGCCCGGGGGCGGCAGGGGGGACAACTGCTGCAAAGCACCGCCACATTGCCTGCGGGCAGTGGGCACTGGATTTCATACAATGCACCGCTACTCTACATGAGGGTATTGGGCAGGGTTGGCCTGCAAAGCACTGCAACATTGCTTAGGGGCAGCGGGCACTGGAAATCTTTTAATGCACAGCCACACTGCCTATGGCATGAGCAGTGAAAACGTTGCAATGCACCAGAACAGTGCCTCGGCGCGGTGGGTAGTGGAAGTGCTGGAGCACATGTCGCACGGAATGGTTTTTTGCTAGGAGTTTTTAGGTGAAGTGCCTAGCATGTTGTTTCCGAAATCCTCAGGCCAATCGGGTGTACTGCTAGGAACATTGCGGCCGAGTGGTCCGGCCGATCTCCCTTTAGCTTGGGCGTCCCGGAAGTGTGCTTGCCGAAATTGGTCGGGAAAACACTTCCGATGTTGGGAGGGAGCGCTCCTGATGATTGCCTCCGTTTTGGGAAGCACTGCCTCTAAACATAGCTTCCAATGTGCAGAAGCACTGCTTCAGATGGCTGTCTGCTGTCATACGTAGCATAGCTTCCAGAAGGCTCTGGGCAATGCATTTTCATGGCCCGCTGCCCACAAGGAAGGTGGTGGTGCAATACAGCAGTTGCACTGCCCACTACCCCCAAGCAGTGTGGCAGTGCCTTGCAGCAGTTCGAGTGCCCACTGCCCCTCAGCAGTGTGGCAATGCATTGCAGCAGTTCCACTGCCTACTTCCTCCAAGCAGTGTGGAAGTGCATTGTAGCATTTTCATGGCCCGCTGCCCTCATGCAGTGTGGCGGTGTATGACAGCTGTTCCAAAGCATAGTGCCCCAAGGCGGTGTTGCAGTGCAGTGTAGCACCTGCACCAGCCACTGCCCACCTTCAGTGCGGCGGTGCATTGCAACATTCTGATTGCTAGCTGCCCACAGGCAGTATGGCCGTGCTTTGCAGCCATTACGCTGCCTACTGCCCTTAGGCAGTGTGGCAGTGCCTTGCAGCAGCTCCACTACCAACTGCCCACAAGCAATGTGGCGGTGCATTACGGTATTTGCACTGCTTGCTTACCCGAGGCAGTGTGGCACTGCATTGCAGCAGTTCCACGGCCGACTTCGTCGAGACAGTGTGGAAGTGCATTGTAGCATTTTCCTTGCGCGTTGTCCACAAGCAGTGCAACGCTGCATTACAGGAGTTCCAACGCCTACTGCCCCGAGGCAGTGTGGCACCGCAATGCACCAGTTCCACTACCCACTGCCCGATGGCAGTGTGGCGTTGCATTGCGGCATTTTCAATGCTACCTGTCCACAGGCAGTATGGCCGTGCATTATAGCAGTTCGGCTGCGTATTGCCTTTAGGCAGTGCGGCAGTGCATTGCAACAGCTTCATTGCGGACTGCCCCTAAGCATTGGGTCGGTGCATTGGAGGAGTTCCGTTGCCAACTGCCCACAAGCAGTGTGGCGGTGCACTACAAGATTTTCGTTGCCCCCTACACCAAGGCAATGTGGTGTTGCGTTGCAGGAGTTCCTTGTTCACTGCCCAAAGGCAATGTGGCGGTGCATTACACGACTTCTGGTGCCTACTGCCCCTAGGGAGTGTGGCGGTGCATTGCAACATTTTCACTGCTCACTCCCCACAAGCAGTATGGCGGTGCATTCCACTGCCTGCTGCCCCAAAGCAGTGTCGCAGTGCATTGCACCCCGCCCACAAACCCACATGTTATGTGGCGGTGCATTGAACGAAACCCACTCCCCATTGCCCCGATTGCAGCAGTTCCACTTCCTCCAGTCCCCAAGTAGCGTGACAGCGCATTACAAGAGTTCCACTACCCACTGCGCCCATGCAGTGTAGCAGTGCATTGTAGCTGTTCTAGTACCAACCACCCAGAGGCAATGTGGCGGTGCATTACAGGAGGTCCGGTGCTTGCTGCCCACAGGTAGGGTGGCGGTGTATTACCGGAGGTCCCGGCGCATTGCCCCGAGGTAGTGTGGCAGTGCATCGGTGCAGTTTCATTGCCCACTGCCCACAGGGGGTGCGGCGACGCGTTGCAACAGTTGCGCTGCCCGCTGCCCACAAGACGGGTCGCCGTGCATTACAAGACATCCACTATCTCCTGCCCCGGGCAGTGTGGCGGTGCATTACCGGAGGTCCCTACGCACTGCCCCTAGGCAGGGTGGCAGCGCAATGGAGTGATTCTACGGCCAACTGCCTTCAGACAATGTGGGAGTGCATTGTAGCATTTTAATTGTCCGCCACACGCAAGCAGTGTGCCAGTGCCTTGCAGCAGTTCGACTAGCCACTACCCCTAGGCAGTGTGACGGTGTGACGGTCCAACTCGAGTGCCCAGTGCCCCTAGGCAACGTGGTAGTACGTTGCAGCAGTTCCACTGCCTATTTACACCAGGCAATGTGGCAGTGCATTGTAGCACTTTCGTTGCCCACTGCCGACAGGTGGTGTGGCCGTGCATTACAGCAGTTCCATCCCCTAGTGTCCCGAGGCAGTGTGGCAGTGCAATGAAGCAGTTGCACTACTCGCTGCCCCCGGGCAGTGTGACAGCCCACTGGCAATGTGGCAGTGCATTGCAGCAGCTCCATTGCCTACCTCGTCCAAGCAGCGTGGCAATGCATTGTAGAATTTTCATTGCCCGCTGCCGACGGGCAGTGTGGCCGTGTGCTGCCTACTACGCCCGGGGCAGTGTGGCGGTGCATTGCATAAGACCATTGCCCACTACCCCGTGGCAGTGTGTTACTGCACGATTTCCGCTAACCTCTCCCCACACATAGTGTAGCGGGGCATTACCAGATTTCCGTTGCCCATTGCATCGAGGCAGTGTGGTGTTGCGTTGCAAGAGTTCCGTGTCCACTACCCAAAGTCAATGTGGCGGTGCAGTACACGACTTCCGGTGCTTAATGCCCCAAGCAGCGTGGCGGTGCATTAAAGGATTTCCACAGCCAGCTGCCCCAAAGTAGTGTGGTGGTCCATTGCAAGCCGACCCTGCCCACTACCCCTAGGTGGGCTGGCGGTGCCTTGCATGAAATCCACTGCCCACTGCCCCCAAGCATTCGGCACTGCAATCCAGCAGTTATACTTCCTCCTACCCCCCAGCAGCGTGAGGGTGCATGGCAAGAGTTCGAGTGCCCACTCAAACACACGCACAATCAGTGTGGAAGTGCATTGCAGCACTAGCCCTACGCAACGCCCCAAGGCGGTGTGGCAGTGCATTGCAGCACTTCGACCACCCACTGCGCCTAGGCGGTGTGGCAGTGCATGGCAGCAGCTCCGTTGCCTACTTCCTCTAGGCAGTGTGGTAGTGCATTGTAGCAGTTTCATTGCCTAGTGCCCCGAGGCAATGTGGCAGTGCAATGCAGCAGTTCAACTACCCGCTGCCCACAAGCAGTGTGGCGGAGCATTGCTGCATTTTCAGTGCCCACCTGCCCACCGGCAGTGTGGCGGTGCATTGCAGCAGTTGGACCGCACACTACCCCAAAGCAGTATCGCAGTGCATTGCAATAGCTCGATTGCCCCTTGCCACTGCGTCGTTGCATTGCAGGAGTTCCACTGCCCATTGCCCACAAGTAGTGAGGCGGAGCACTACAAGATTTCCGCCGCCCTCTGCATCCAGGCAATGTGGTGTTGCGCTGCAAGAGCTCCTTGTCCACTGCCCAAAGGCAACGTGGTGGTGGGGTACACAACTTCTGCTGCTTGCTGCCCCCAAGCAGCGTGGCGGTGCGTTGCAATGTGTTCACTGCTCACTGCCCACAGGCAGTGTGGCGGTGCATTAAAGGATTTCCACTGCCAGTTGCCCCAAAGCCGTGTGGCAGTCCATTGCAGCTGACCCTGCCCACTACCTCCGGGTAGTCTGGCGGTGCCTTGCGCGAAATCCTCTGCCCACTACCCCCGTGCAGTGTGGCATTGCATTGCAGCAGTTGTACTTCCTCCTACCGTGTAGAAGCGTGAAGGTGCATTGCACGACTTCCACTGCCCATTGTGCACAATTGCTGTGGCACTGCACTGCAGCGCTCGCACTACCCAACGCCCCGAGGCACTGTGGCGGTGCATTGCAGCAGTTCGACCGCCCGCCACCCCTAGGCTGTGTGGCAACGCATTGCAGCAGTTTCATTGCCTAATTCCTCCAAGCAGTGTAGCATAGCATTGTACAAATTTTACTGGCCGCTGCCCATAGGCGGTTTGGCGCGGCATTACAACGGTTTCATTGCCTAGTGAGGCAGTGTGGCAATGCAATGCAACAGTTCAACTATCCGCTGCCCCCAAGCAGTGTGGCGGTGCATTGCAACATTTTCATGGCCCGATGCCCGCTAGTAGTGCGGCGGTGCATTACAGCACCTCATCTACCTACTGCCCCAAGGTAGTGTCATAGTGCATTGCAGCAGCTCTATCGCTGACTGCCCCGTGGCAGTGTGTCGTTGCATTGCAAGAGTTCCGCTGCCCACTGCCCCCATGCACTGTGGCGGGGCACTACATGATTTCCGCTGCCCCTTGCATCACGGCAATGTGGTGTTGCGCTGCAAGAGGTGCCTGTCCACTACCCAAGGCAATGTGGCAGTGCATTACACGACTTCCGGTGCTTACTGCCCCCACGTAGTGTGGCGGTGCATTGCAACATTTTCACTGCTCAACGCGCAAAGGTAGTGTGGTGCTGCATTAAAGGATTTCCACTGCTAGCTGCCCTAAAGCAGTGTGGTAGTCCATTGCAGGCCGACCTTGCCCCCTACCCCCAGGTAGACGAGCGGTGCATTGCAGGAAATCCACTGCCCACTGCCCCCCGGGCAATATGGCACTGCAGTGCAACAGTTCTACTTCCTCCTGCCCCCCGGCAGCGTAACGGTGCAGTACATGAGTCCGACCGTGCACTGCGCACAGGCACTGTGGCAGTGCATTGCAGCAATTCCGCTACCCACTTTCGTCAAGCAGTGCGGCAGTGTATTACAGCAGTTGCACTGCCTCCTACCCCGGGGCAGTGTGGCAATGCATTGCAGCAGTTCGACCGTGCACTGCCCCTAGGCATTGTGGCAGTGCATTGCAGCAGTTCCGTTACCTACTTCCTCCACGTAGCGGGGCAATACATTGTACCACTTTCATCGCCTGCTGACCAAGGCGGTATGGCCCTTCATTACAGTAGTTCCGCTGCCTAGTGCCCCGAGGCAGTGTGGCAGTGCAATGCAGCAGTTCAACTACCGGCTGCCCCCAAGCAGTGTGGCGGTGCATTGCACCATTTTCATTGCCATGTGCCCGCTAGTAGTGTGGCCGTGCATTACAGTAGTTCCATTTACTACTTGTCTATAGGTAGTGTCGAACTGCATTGCAGCAAATCCATTGCCCACTGCCCCCTGGCACTGTGTCGTTGCATTATGCGACTTCCGCTGCCATTGCCCAAACGTAGTGTGGCGGGGCATTGCAAGACTTCCACAGCCCCTTGCATCCAAGCAAGGTGGTGTTGCGCTGCAAGTGTTCCCTGTCCAATGCCCCAAAGAAATGTGGCGGTGCATTACACGACTTCCGGTGCTTGCTGCCCCCAAGAAGTGTGGCAGTGCCTTGCAACATTTTCACGGCTCACTCCGCACAGGCAGCGTGGCGGTGCATTAAAGGATTTCCACTGCCACCTACCGAAAAGCACCATCGCAGTCCATTGCACGCCGACGCTGCCCGCTACCCGTAGGTAGACGGGCGCCGCATTGCAGGAAATCCAGTGCCCACTGCCCCCCCGGCAGTGTGGCAATGCATTACAGTAGTTGCACTGCCTCCTACACCCAGGTATTGTGGCAGTGCATTGTAGCAATTCGACCGCCGCCTGCCCCTTGGCAATGTGGCAGTGCATTGCAGCGGTTCCATTGCCTACTTCCTCCAGTGTGGTAGTGCATTGTAGCATTTTTATTGCCCGCCGCCCATAGGCGGTGTGCCGGTGCATTACGGTAGTTCCACTTCCTCGTGCCCTTAGGCAGTGTAGCAGTGCAATGCAACAATTCAACTACCCGCTGTCCCCAAGCAGCGTGGCGGTGCATTGCAACATTTTCACTGCCCGCCTGCCCGCCGGCACTGAGATCGTGCATCACATGAATTCCGCTGTCTAATGCCCCTAGGTAGTGTCACAAAAGCAGGAGCCCCGTTGCCCACTACCCGCTGGCACTGTGTTGGTGCATTGCAGGAGTTCCGCTGCACATTGCCCACACGAAGCGCGGCGGGGCCTTACAAGATTTCCGCTACCCCTTGCATTAAGGCAATGTGGTGTTGCGCTACAAGAGTTCCTTGTCCACTAGCCCCAAAACAGTGTGGCGGTGCATTGCAACATTTTCATTGCTCACTGCCCGCAGGGAGTGTGGCGGTGCATTAAGAGATTTCCACTACCCGCTGCCCCAAAGCAGTGTGGCAGTGCATTGCAAGCCGACCCTGCCCTCTACCCCCAGCTAGTCTGGCGGCACATCGCAGGAAATCCACTACACGCTGCCCCCAGGCAGCGCGGCATTGCAACGGAGCAACTCTACTTCCTCCTGCTCCGTGACACCGTGAAGGTGCATTGCAAGAGTTCCACTGCCCACGGCGCACAAGCCGTGTGGCCGTGCATTGCAGCAATTCCACTACCCATTGCCTCTGGGTAGTGTGGTGGCGCATAGCAGCATTTTCATTGCCAACTGCCCACAGGCAGTGTGGCCGTGCATTACAACAAATCCACTGCCTACTGCCCCCAACCAGTGTCGCAATGGATTGCAGCAGCTCCATTGCCCACTGCCCCTTGGTAGTGTGTCGTTGCATTGCAGGAGTTCGGCTGCCGACTGCTCATAGGGTGTGTGGCGGGGCATTACAACATTTCTGTTGCCCCCTGCATCCGGGCCATGTGGTGTTGCGCTGCCCGTCCACTACCCAAAGTCAATGTGGCGGTAAAGTACATGACTTCCGGTGCTTACAACCCCGGGGCACTGTGGCGGTGCATTGCAACGTTGTCACTGCTAAGTGCCAATAGGCAGTGTGGCGGTTGATTAAAATGTTTCCACTGCCAATTGCCCCAAAGCAGTGTGGCAGTCCATTGCAAGCCGACCCTGCCCATTACCCCTAGGTAGTCTGGCGGTGCATTGCTAGAAATCCTCTGCCCACTGCCCGAAGGCAATGTGGCATTGCATTGCAGCAGCTCCATTTTGCACTAGCCCCTGGCAGTGTCCCTAACCCTAACCCTAACCTGCATCCCGGCAACGTGGTGTTGCTCTGCAATAGTTCCCTGTCCACTGCCCAAAGGCAACGTGGCAGTGCATTACACGACTTCCAGTGCTTACTTGCCCCGGTAGTTTGGCGTTGCATTGCAAAATTTTCACGGCTCACCGCCCACAGGCAGTGTGGCGCTGCATGAAAGGGTTTCCCATGCAAGCTACCCTAACGCAGTGTGGCAGCCCATTGTAGGCCCGCCCTGCCCACTACCCCCAAGTAGTGTGGAGGTGCATTGCAAAAAAAAACACTGCCCGCTGCTCCAAGGCAGTGTGGCATTGCGTTGCAGCAATTCTACTTCCTCATTCCCCCGGCAGCGTGACAGTGCATTATAGAAGTTCCAATGATGACTGCGCACGGGGAATGTGGCAGTGCATTGCAGCAATTCCACTACCCACTGCCCGCAGACAGTGTGGTATTGCTTTCCACCAGTTCGGCTGCCCATTGCCCCTGGGCACTGCGTCAAGTTTCATCGCCCAGTTCCTCCAGGCAGTGTGGTAGTGCATTGTAGCATTTACCTTGCCTGCCACCCAAAGGCGGTATGGCGGTGCATTACAGCAGTTCCACTGCCCGGTGCCTGGAGGCAGTGTGGAAGTGCAACGCAGCAGTTCCACTACCTGCTGCCCCCAAGCAATGTGGCAGTGCACTGCACCATTTTCACCGCCCGCGGCCCGCCGCCGGTGAGGCAGTGCAACGGAAAAAGTTCTATTGCCTATATCCTCTAGGTAGTGTGGCAGTGCATCGTTGCATTTCATTCCATGCAGCCCATAAGCAGTGTGGCCGTGCATTACACGAGTTCCGCTGCCTACTGCCCCTAGGCAGTGTCGATGTGCATTGCAGCAGCTCCATTGCCAACTGCCCAAAGGCAATGTGGCAATGCATTACAATAGTTGCACTACCTCCTACCCCGCGTGGCAATGCATTGTAGCAATTCGACCGCCGCCTGCCCCTCGGCACCGTGGCAGTGCATTGCAGCAGTTCCATTGCCTACTTCCTCTACGCAGTGTGGCAGTGCATTGTAGCATTTTCATCGCACGCCGCGCATAGGCGGTCTTCCGGTGCATTAAAGTAGTTCCACTGCCTAGTGCCCCGAGGCAGTGTGGCAGTGCAATGCAACAGTTCAACTACTCGCTGCCCCCAAGAAGCGTGGCGGTGCATTGCACCATTTTCACTGCCCGCCTGCCCGCCGGCCGTGTGGTTGTGCATCACAACAATTCCGCTGCCTAATGCCCCTAGGTAGTGTCGCACTGCAATGCGGCAGCCCGATTGCCCACTGCCCCCTGGCGGTATGTCGTTGCATTGCAAGAGTTCCGCTGCCCACTGCCCACACGAAGTGTGGCAGGGCCTTACAAGATTTCCGCGACCCCTTGCATCGAGGCAATGTGGTGTTGCGCTGCAAGAGTTCCTTGTCCAGTGCCCAAAGGCAACGTGGCGGTGCATTACAGGAGTTCCGGTGCTTACTGCCCCCAGACAGTGTGGCGGTGCATTGCAATATTTTGATTGCTCAGAGCCGACAAGGAGTGTGGCGGTGCATTCAGAGATTTCCACTACCCGTTGCCCCAAAGCAGCGTGGCAGTGCATTGCGAGCCCACCCTCCCCTCTACCCCGAGCCAGTCTGGCGGCACGTTGCAGGGAATCTACTACACTCTACCCCCAGGCAGTGTTTCATTGCCCGCTGCCCACAGGCAGTGTGGCCGTGCATTACAGCAAATCCACTGCCTACTGCCCCCAACCAGTGTCGCAGTGGATGGCAGCAGCTCCATTGCCCACTGCCCCTTGGTAGTGTGTCGTTGCAGTGCACGAGTTCCGCTGCCCACTGCTCATAGGCAGTGTGGCGGGGCATTACAAGATTTTCCCTGCCCCCTTTATCCGGGCCATGTGGTGTTGCACTGCCTGTCCACCACCCAAAGTCAATGTGGCGGTACATTACACGACTTCCGGTGCTTACAACCCCGGGGCAGTGTGGCGGTGCATTGCAACATTGTCACTGCTAAGTGCCAATAGGGAGTGTGGCGGTGCATTAAAAGGTTTCCACTGCCAGTTGCCCCAAAGCAGTGTGGCAGCCAATTGCAGGCTGACCCTGCCCATTACCCCTAGGTAGTCTAGCGGTGCGTTGCAGAGAATTCATTGCCCACTGCCACAAGGCAGTGGGGTAGTGCATTGCAGCAGCTCCATTGCTGGCTGGCCCCTGGCAGTGTGTCGTTGTATTGTAGGAGTTCCGCTGCCCACTGCCCACACGCAGTGTGGCGGGCCACTACAAGATTTAAGTGGCCCCCTGCATCCAGGCAACGTGGTGTTGCTCCGCAATAGTTCCCTCTGCACTACCGATAGGCAATGTGGCGGTGAGTTAAAACAACTTCCGGTGCTTACTTCCCCCGGGGAGTTTGCCGGTGCATTGCAAGATTTTGACAGCTCACTGCCCACAGGCAGTGTGGCGGTGCATTAAAGGGTTTCCAATGCCAACTGCCCCAATGCAGTGTGGCAGCCCATTGCAGGCCGACCCTGCCCGCTGGCCCCAGGTAGTCTGGCGGTTTATTGCCGCAAAATACACTACCCAATGCCCCAAAGCAGTGTGGCACTGCATTCCAGCAGTTCTACTTTCTCATACCCCCCCCGGCAGCGTGACGGTGCATTATAGGGGTTCGAATGCCGACTGCGTAGGAGCAATGTGGCAGTGCATCGCAGCAATTCCACTACCCACTGCCGCCAGGCAGTGTGGCAGTGCGTTACAGCAGTTGCAGTGCCTACTACCCCCAAGCATGGCAGTGCTTTGCGGCAGGTCAACTGCCGATTGCCCCTAGGCATTGTGTCTCTGTATTGCAGGCGTTCCATTGCCTAGTTCCTCCAGGCAGTGTGGCAGCGCATTGGAGCATTTTCCTTGCCTACCACAAACCGTGTGGCGGTGCATTGTAGCAATTCCACTGCCCAGTGCCCCGAGGCAGTGTGGTAGTGCAACGCCGCAGTTCCACTACCCGCTGTCCCCAAGCAATGTGGCGGTCCATTGCACCATTTTCACCGCCTGCTGCCCACTGCCAGTGAGGCAGTGCAATGTAGAAGTTCTGTTGCCTATATCCTCTAGGCAGCGTGGCAGTGCGCTGTTGCATTTTTATTCCCTGCGGCCCACAAGCAGTGTGTGGAGACCAACAGCTGGAGCAAGACTTGTTTACCTTCTTTTGCACAAATGGGAGGACAAAACGCCTATGAAAACAACTTGCTCAGCGAATTGGTAACACCAAGAGGCTGTCAAAAGAGACAAAAAGGGATGGACAAAAACCTTTCACAGGATCCCACACTGTGCGCCTTATTTTGGACCTTGGGATGCCGAAACGAAGGCATGAGGTGGAACACACACATACCAACAAGTGGTTCAACCGTGAACCGCGTGTGGCACTGGATACCACAGGGAAAGCCACGAAGGGGACCCCCTGGCCAAAAAGGGGGGAAGAACCGGTCTTCCTTCCCCCGCACTGGGAGGAGGAGGGCAATGCCGCTCGGAAATCTAGGCCAGTCATTGCAGCCAAGGATAGAGCAAGCTTCAGTAATCCGCACGCTGCCGAGGAGGCATTGAAACAGCGACGCACCCCAAAAACAAGAGGCGATCGATGAGGAGGGCAAGAAGACATTGGGGGACTCCCCGTCGTTCCGTGCACTCGATGAGAAGGAGGTCAGTGAGGCGCTTGGAGCTGAAGCGGAAAATGATAGTCACGACGGGGCTCAGTGCCGACCCGGCCGCTGATCCCACAGCGAAAGAACAGTGGCACATGGCTGTGCATTACAGCAGTTCCGCCGCCTACTGCCCCTGGGCGGTGTCGATGTGCATTGCAGCAGCTCCATTGCCCGCTGCCCAAAGGCAATGTGGGGATCAATTGTAGTAGTTGCACTGCCTCCTACCCCCAGGTAGTGTGGCACTGCATTGTAGCAGGTCGACCGCCCCCTGCCCCTAGGCGGTGTGGCAGTGCATTGCAGCAATTACATTGCCTACTTCCTCCATGGCAGTGCATTGCAGAATTTTCATTGCCAGCCGCCCATAGGCGGTGTGCCGGTGCATTACAGTAGTTCCACTTCCTCGTGCCCCAAGGCAGTGTGGCAATGCACTACAACAGTTCAACTACCTGCTGCCCCCAAGCACTGGCGGTGCATTGCAACATTTTCACTGCCAGCCTTCCCACCGGCAGTGTGGACGTGCATCACAAGATTTCTGCTGCCTAATGCCCCTAGGTGGTCTCGCACTGAAATGCAAGAGCCCCATTGCCCGCTACCCGCTGGCACTCTGTTGGTGCATTGCAGGAGTTCCGCTGCACATTGCCCACACGCAGCGCGGCGGGGCCTTACAAGATTTCCGCTACCCCTTGCATTAAGGCAATGTGTTGTTGCGCTGCAAGAGTTCCTTGTCCACTGCCGAAGATGAATGCGGTGCATTACAGGAGTTCTGGTGCTTACTGCCCCCAGACAGTGTGGCTATGCATTGCAACATTTTCATTGCTCACTGCCCACAGGGAGTGTGGCGGTGCATTAAGAGATTTCCACTACCCGCTGCCCCAAAGCAGTGTGGCAGTGCATTGCAAGCCGCCGCTGCCCTCTACCCCCAGCTAGTCTGGCGGCACGTTGCGAGAAATCCACTACACGCTACCGGCAGGCAGCGTGGCAGTGCATTGGAGCAATTCGTCTTCCTGCCGCCCCTTGGCAGTGTGATGGTGCATTGCAAGAGTTCCACTGCCCACGGCGCACAAGCAGTGTGGCCGTGCATTGCAGCAATTCCACTACATGCTGCCTCCAGGTAGTGTGGTGGTGCATTGCAGCATTCTCATTGCCCGCTGCCCACAGGCAGTGTGGCCGTGCATTACAGCAAATCCACTGCCTACTGCCCACAACCGGTGTCGCAGTGGATTGCAGCAGGTCCATTGCCCACTGCCCCTTGGCACTATGTCGTTGCATTGCAGGAGTTCCGATGCCCACTGCTCAAAGGAAGTGTGGCGGGGCATTACAAGATTTCTGCTACCCCCTGAATCCGGGCCATTTGGTGTTGCGCTGCCTATCCACTACCCAAAGTCAATGTGGCGGTAAAGTACACGACTTCCGGTGCATACAGCCCCCAAGCAGTGTGGCGGTGCATTGCAACATTGTCACTGCTAAGTGCCAATAGGGAGTGTGCCGGTGCATTAAAAGGTTTCCAATACCAGCTACCCCAAAGCAGTGTGGCAGTCCATTGCAGGCCGGCCCTGCCCATTACCCCTAGGTAGTCTGGCGGTGCATTGCAAGGAATCCACTGCAGCAGTGGACAGGGAACTATTGCAGAGCAACACCACGTTGCCTGGATGCAGGGGGCAACTTAAATCTTGTAGTGGCCCGCCACACTGCCTGTAGGGAGTCGGCAGCAAGAGTACTGCTATACAACGACACACTGCCGGGGGCTAGTGCGCACTCGAGCTGCTGCAATGCACTGCCACACTGCCTTGTGGCAGCGTAAGGCAATGTGGCGGCGAACTACTCGACTTCCGGTGCTTACTTCCCCCGGGGAGTTTGGCGGTGCATTGCAAGATTTTGACGGCTCACTGCCCACAGGCAGTGTGGCGGTGCATTAAAGGGTTTCCAATGCCAACAGCCCCAATGCAGTGTGGCAGCCCATTGCACGCCGACCCTGCCCACTACCCCTAGGCAGTCTGGCGGTGCATTGTAGCAAAATACACTGCCCACTGCCCCAAGGCAGCGTGGCACTACATTGCAGCAGTTCTACTTTCTAGAACCCCCCGGCAGCATGACGGTGCATTATAGGAGTTGCAATGCCGACTGCGCACGGGCAATGTGGCAGTGCATTGCAGCAATTCCACTACCCACTGCTCCCAGGCAGTGTGGCAGTGCGTTACAGCAGTTGCAGTGCCTACTACCCCCAGGCAGCGTGGCAGCGCTTAGCGCAGGTCAACTGCCCATTGCCCCTAGGCATTGTGTCACTGTATTGCAGGCGTTCCATTGCCTAGTTCCTCCAGGCGGTGTGGCAGTGCATTGGAGCATTTTCCTTGCCTGCCGCACATAGGCGGTGTGGCGGTGCATTACAGCAATTCCACTGCCTGGTGCCCCGAGGCAGTGTGGCAGTGCAACGCAGTAGTTCCACTACCTGCTTGCCCCGAAGCAGTGTGGCGGTGCATTGCACCATTTTCATCGCCGTTCCACTTCCTCCCGCCCCATGGCGGCGTGAAGGTGCATTGCAAGAGTTCAACTGCCCACGTCGCACAAGCAGTGTGGCCGTGCATTACAGCAAACCCGCTGCCTACTGCCCCCAACCAGTGTCGCAGTGGATGGCAGCAGCTCCATTGCCCACTGCCCCTTGGCAGCGTGTCGTTGCATTGCACGAGCTCCGCTGCCCGCTGCTCATAGGCAGTGTGGCGGGGCATCACAAGATTTCCGCTGCCCCTTGCATCCAGGCCATGTGGTCTTGCGCTGCCTGTCCACTACCCAAAGTCAATGTGGCGGTACATTACACGACTTCCGGTGCTTACAGCCCCCAGGCAGTGTGGCGGTGCATTGCAACATTGTCACTGCTCAATGCCAATAGGGAGTGTGGCGGTGCATTAAAAGGTTTCCACTACCAGCTGCCCCAAAGCAGTGTGGCAGTCCATTGCAGGCCGACCCTGCCCATTACCCCTAGGTAGTGTGGCGGTGTATTGCAGGAAATCCTCTGCCCACTCCCCCAAGGCAGTGTGGCAGTGCATTGCAGCAGCTCCATTTTGATCTAGCCCCTGGCAGTATGTTGTTGTACTCTAGGACTTCCGCTGCCCACTGCCCACACGCAGTGTGGCGGGGTACTACAAGATTTCAGTTGCCCCCTGCATCCAGGCAATGTGGTGTGGCTATGCAATAGTTCCCTGTCCACTGCCCAAAGGCAATGTTGCGGTGAATTACACGACTTCCGGTGCTTACTTCCCCTGGTAGCTTGGCGGTGCATTCCAAGACTTTTACGGCTCACTGCCCACAGGCAGTGTGGCGGTGCTTTAGATGCCTTCCCATGCCAAATGCCCCAGCGCAGTGTGGCAGCCCATTGCAGGCCGACCCTGCCCACCACCCCCAGGTAGTCTGGCGGTGTATTGTAGCAAAATACACAGCCCACTGCCCCAAGGCAGTGTGGCACTGCATTCCAGCAGTTATACTTTCTCATACCCCGAGGCATCGTGACGGGGCATTATAGGAGATCCAATTCCACTACCCACTGCCCCCGGGCAGTGTGGCAGTGCGTTACAGCACTTGCACTGCCTACTACGCCTAGGTACCGTGGCGGTGCTTTGCGGCAGTCCCACTGCCCATTGCCCCTAGGCATTGTGTCACTGTATTGCAACCGTGCCATTGTCTAGTTCCTCCAGGCAGTGTGGCACTGCATTGTAGCATTTTCCTTGCCTGCCGCACATAAGCGGTGTGGCGTTGCATTACAACAATTCCACTACCCATTGCCCCGAGGCAGTGTGGTAGTGCAACGCCGCAGTTCCACTACCAGCTGCCCCCAAAGCAATGCGGCGGTGCATTGCACAATGTTCACCGCCCGCTGCCCACGGCCCGTGAGGCAGTGCAATGTGGAAATTCTATTGCCTATTTCCTCTAGGCAGCGTGGCAGTGCATTGTTGTATGTTCATTCCCTGCGGCCCATAAGCAGTGTGGCCGTGCATTACAACAATTCCGCTGCCTACTGCCCCGGACCAGTGTCGATGTACATTGCAGCAGCTCCATTGGCCATTGCCCAAAGGCAATGTGGCGGTGCATTACACTTCCTCCGGTGCCTACTCCCCCCAGAAAGTGTGGCGGTGCATTGCAACATTGTCACGGCTTACTGCCCATAGGCAGTGTGGAGATGAATTAAAAGGTTTCCACTACCAGCTGCCCCAAAGCAGGCTGGCAGTCCATTGCAAGCCGACCCTGACCACTACCCACCGGTAGTCTGGCGGTGCATTGCAGGAAATCCACTGCCCACTACCCCCAAGCACTGTGGCAGTGCATTGCAGCACTTCTACTTCCTACTACCCCCCGGCAATGCGACGGTGCATTACATGAGTCCCACTACCCACTGCGCACAAGCACTGTGGCACCGCATTGCAGCAATTCCACTACCCACTGCCCCAGTGTGGCAATGCATTACAGCAGTTGCACTACCTCGTGGCCCCAAGCAGTGTGGCGCTTTATTGCAGCAGTTCGACTGCCCGCCGCCCCTAGGCAGCGTGGCAGTGCGTTGCAACAATTCCATTGCCTAATTCCTCCAAGAAGTATGGCAATGTATTGTAGCATTTTCGGTGCCCGATGCCCACAGGCGGTGTGGCCATGCAGTACCGTAGTTCCACTGCCTAGTGCCCCGAGGTAGTGTGGTAGTGCACTCGAACATTTCCAATACCCGGTGGCCCCAAGCACTCTGGCGGTAGATTGCAGCATTTTAATTGCCCGCTGCCCGCCGCCGGCAGTGTGGCATTGCACTGCAGCAACTAGACTGCCCACTACCCCTAGGCAGTGTGGCAATGCATTGCAGCAGTTACATTGTCTACTTCCTGCAGGTAGCGTGGCATTGCATTGTAGCATTTTCATTGCCCGCGGCCCATAGGCGGTGTCGCGGTGCATTAAAGCGGTGCCACTGGATAGTGCCTCGAGGCAGCGTGGTAGTGCATTACAGCAATTCCACTATCCGCGGCCCCAAGTAGTGTGGGGGTGCATTACAACTGTGCCACTGCCTACTGCCCCACGGCGGTGTCGGAGTGCATTGCAACAACTCCAATGCCCACTGCCCCCTGGCAGTGTGTCGTTGCATTGCAGGAATTCCGCTGCCCACTGCCCACACGCAGTGTGGCCGGGCCTTACAAGAGCTCCGCCACACCTTGCATCCAGGCAATGTGGTGTTGTGTTGCAACAGTTCCCTTTCCACTGCCCAAAGGCAATGTGGCGGTGCATTACAGGACTTGCGGTGCTTACTTCCCCTCAGCAATGTGGCGGTGCATTGCAACAGTTTCAATGGTTAGTGCCCTCGGGCAATGCGGTCGTGCACTAAGAGATTCCCACTACCCGCTGCCCGAGAGTAGGGTGGCAGTCCATTGTTGGCCGACTAGCCCCATGTAGTATGGCGGTGCATTGCACAAAATCCACTACACACTGTGCCCAGGGCGTGTGGCAGTGCATTGCAGCAGTTCTACTTCCTCCTGCCCCCCGGCAGCATTGACGGTGCTTCACAGGAGTTCTACTGCCAACTGCGCACACGCACTGTGGCAGGGCATTACAACAGTTGCACTGCCTACTACCCCAAGGAGTGTGGCAGTGCATTGCAGCAGTTCAAATGCACACTGCCCCTAGGAATTGTGGTACTGTATTGCAGCATTTCCATTGCCTACTTCCTCCAAGCAGTGTGGCGGTGATTGTAGCATTTTCATTGCTCGCGCCCACAGGCGGTGTGGCGTGCATTTCATCAGTTCCACTGCCCATTGCCCCGAGGCAGTGTGGTAGTGCAACGCAGCAGTTCCACTACCAGCCGCCCCCAAGCAATGTGGCGGTGCATTGCACCATTTTCACCGCCCGCAGCCGGCAGCCCGTGAGGCAGTGCAATGCAGAAATTCTATTGCCTATTTCCTCTAGGCAGCGTGGCAGTGCATTGTGCCATTTTCATTCCCTGCGGCCCAGAAGCAGTGTGGCCGTGCATTACAACAATTCCGCTACCTAATGCCCCGGAGCAGTGTCAATGTACATTGCAGCGGCTCCTTTGGCCATTGCCCAAAGGCAATGTGGCGGTGCATTACACTTCCTCCGGTGCCTACTCCCCCCAGAAAGTGTGGCGGTGCATTGCAACATTGTCACGGCTTACTGCCCATAGGCAATGTGGCGATGAATTAAAATATTTCCACTACCAGCTGCCCCAAAGCAGGCTGGCAGTCCATTGCAAGCCGACCCTAACCACTACCCACCGGTAGTCTGGCGGTGCATTGCAAGAAATCCACTGCCCGCTGCCCCCAAGCACTGTGGCAGTGCATTGCAGCAATTCTACTTCCTACTACCCCCCGGCAATGTGACGGTGCATTACATGAGTCCCACTACCCACTGCGCACAAGCACTGTGGCACCGCATTGCAGGAATTCCACTACCCACTGCCCCAGTGTGGCAATGCATTACAGCAGTTGCACTACCTCGTGGCCCCAAGCAGTGTGGCGCTTTATTGCAGCAGTTCGACTGCCCGCCGCCCCTAGGCAGCGTGGCAGTGCGTTGCAACAATTCCATTGCCTAATTCCTCCAAGCAGTATGGCAATGCATTGTAGCATTTTCGGTGCCCGATGCCCACAGGCGGTGTGGCCATGCAGTACCGTAGTTCCACTGCCTAGTGCCCCGAGGTAGTGTGGTAGTGCACTGGAACATTTCCAATACCCGGTGGCCCCAAGCACTCTGGCGGTAGATTGCAGCATTTTAATTGCCCGCTGCCCGCCGGCACTGTGGCATTGCACTGCAGCAACTAGACTGCCCACTACCCCTAGGCAGTGTGGCAATGCATTGCAGCAGTTACATTGTCTACTTCCTGCAGGTAGCGTGGCATTGCATTGTAGCATTTTCATTGCCCGCGGCCCATAGGCGGTGTCGCGGTGCATTAAAGCGGTGCCATTGGATAGTGCCTCGAGGCAGCGTGGTAGTGCATTACAGCAATTCCACTATCCGCGGCCCCAAGTAGTGTGGGGGTGCATTACAACTGTGCCACTGCCTACTGCCCCACAGCGGTGTCGGAGTGCATTGCAACAACTCCAATGCCCACTGCCCCCTGGCAGTGTGTCGTTGCATTGCAGGAATTCCGCTGCCCACTGCCCACACGCAGTGTGGCCGGGCCTTACAAGAGTTCCGCCACACCTTGCATCCAGGCAATGTGGTGTTGTGTTGCAACAGTTCCCTTTCCACTGCCCAAAGGCAATGTGGCGGTGCATTACAGGACTTGCGGTGCTTACTTCCCCTCAGCAATGTGGCGGTGCATTGCAACACTTTCAATGGTTAGTGCCCTCGGGCAATGCGGTCGTGCACTAAGAGATTCCCACTACCCGCTGCCCCAGAGTAGGGTGGCAGTCCATTGTTGGCCGACTAGCCCCATGTAGTATGGCGGTGCATTGCACAAAATCCACTACACACTGTGCCCAGGGCGTGTGGCAGTGCATTGCAGCGGTTCTACTTCCTCCTGCCCCCCGGGAGCATTGACGGTGCTTCACAGGAGTTCTACTGCCAACTGCGCACACGCACTGTGGCAGGGCATTACAACAGTTGCACTGCCTACTACCCCAAGGAGTGTGGCAGTGCATTGCAGCAGTTCGAATGCACACTGCCCCTAGGAATTGTGGTACTGTATTGCAGCATTTCCATTGCCTACTTCCTCCAAGCAGTGTGGCGGTGATTGTAGCATTTTCATTGCTCGCGCCCACAGGCGGTGTGGCGTGCATTACATCAGTTCCACTGCCCATTGCCCCGAGGCAGTGTGGTAGTGCAACGCAGCAGTTCCACTACCAGCCGCCCCCAAGCAATGTGGCGGTGCATTGCACCATTTTCACCGCCCGCAGCCGGCAGCCCGTGAGGCAGTGCAATGCAGAAATTCTATTGCCTATTTCCTCTAGGCAGCGTGGCAGTGCATTGTGCCATTTTCATTCCCTGCGGCCCAGAAGCAGTGTGGCCGTGCATTACAACAATTCCGCTACCTAATGCCCCGGAGCAGTGTCGATGTACATTGCAGCGGCTCCTTTGGCCATTGCCCAAAGGCAATGTGGCGGTGCATTACACTTCCTCCGGTGCCTACTCCCCCCAGAAAGTGTGGCGGTGCATTGCAACATTGTCACGGCTTACTGCCCATAGGCAGTGTGGCGATGAATTAAAATATTTCCACTACCAGCTGCCCCAAAGCAGGCTGGCAGTCCATTGCAAGCCGACCCTGACCACAACCCACCGGTAGTCTGGCGGTGCATTGCAAGAAATCCACTGCCCGCTGCCCCCAAGCACTGTGGCAGTGCATTGCAGCAATTCTACTTCCTACTACCCCCCGGCAATGTGACGGTGCATTACATGAGTCCCACTACCCACTGCGCACAAGCACTGTGGCACCGCATTGCAGGAATTCCACTACCCACTGCCCCAGTGTGGCAATGCATTACAGCAGTTGCACTACCTCGTGGCCCCAAGCAGTGTGGCGCTTTATTGCAGCAGTTCGACTGCCCGCCGCCCCTAGGCAGCGTGGCAGTGCGTTGCAACAATTCCATTGCCTAATTCCTCCAAGCAGTATGGCAATGCATTGTAGCATTTTCGGTGCCCGATGCCCACAGGCGGTGTGGCCATGCAGTACCGTAGTTCCACTGCCTAGTGCCCCGAGGTAGTGTGGTAGTGCACTGGAACATTTCCAATACCCGGTGGCCCCAAGCACTCTGGCGGTAGATTGCAGCATTTTAATTGCCCGCTGCCCGCCGGCAGTGTGGCATTGCACTGCAGCAACTAGACTGCCCACTACCCCTAGGCAGTGTGGCAATGCATTGCAGCAGTTACATTGTCTACTTCCTGCAGGTAGCGTGGCATTGCATTGTAGCATTTTCATTGCCCGCGGCCCATAGGCGGTGTCGCGGTGCATTAAAGCGGTGCCACTGGATAGTGCCTCGAGGCAGCGTGGTAGTGCATTACAGCAATTCCGCTATCCGCGGCCCCAAGTAGTGTGGGGGTGCATTACATCTGTGCCACTGCCTACTGCCCCACGGCGGTGTCGGAGTGCATTGCAACAACTCCAATGCCCACTGCCCCCTGGCAGTGTGTCGTTGCATTGCAGGAATTCCGCTGCCCACTGCCCACACGCAGTGTGGCCGGGCCTTACAAGAGTTCCGCCACACCTTGCATCCAGGCAATGTGGTGTTGTGTTGCAACAGTTCCCTTTCCACTGCCCAAAGGCAATGTGGCGGTGCATTACAGGACTTGCGGTGCTTACTTCCCCTCAGCAATGTGGCGGTGCATTGCAACAGTTTCAATGGTTAGTGCCCTCGGGCAATGCGGTCGTGCACTAAGAGATTCCCACTACCCGCTGCCCCAGAGTAGGGTGGCAGTCCATTGTTGGCCGACTAGCCCCATGTAGTATGGCCGTGCATTGCACAAAATCCACTACACACTGTGCCCAGGGCGTGTGGCAGTGCATTGCAGCAGTTCTACTTCCTCCTGCCCCCCGGGAGCATTGACGGTGCTTCACAGGAGTTCTACTGCCAACTGCGCACACGCACTGTGGCAGGGCATTACAACAGTTGCACTGCCTACTACCCCAAGGAGTGTGGCAGTGCATTGCAGCAGTTCGAATGCACACTACCCCTAGGAATTGTGGTACTGTATTGCAGCATTTCCATTGCCTACTTCCTCCAAGCAGTGTGGCGGTGATTGTAGCATTTTCATTGCTCGCGCCCACAGGCGGTGTGGCGTGCATTACATCAGTTCCACTGCCCATTGCCCCGAGGCAGTGTGGTAGTGCAACGCAGCAGTTCCACTACCAGCCGCCCCCAAGCAATGTGGCGGTGCATTGCACCATTTTCACCGCCCGCAGCCGGCAGCCCGTGAGGCAGTGCAATGCAGAAATTCTATTGCCTATTTCCTCTAGGCAGCGTGGCAGTGCATTGTGCCATTTTCATTCCCTGCGGCCCAGAAGCAGTGTGGCCGTGCATTACAACAATTCCGCTACCTAATGCCCCGGAGCAGTGTCGATGTACATTGCAGCGGCTCCTTTGGCCATTGCCCAAAGGCAATGTGGCGGTGCATTACACTTCCTCCGGTGCCTACTCCCCCCCGAAAGTGTGGCGGTGCATTGCAACATTGTCACGGCTTACTGCCCATAGGCAGTGTGGCGATGAATTAAAATATGTCCACTACCAGCTGCCCCAAAGCAGGCTGGCAGTCCATTGCAAGCCGACCCTGACCACTACCCACCGGTAGTCTGGCGGTGCATTGCAGGAAATCCACTGCCCGCTGCCCCCAAGCACTGTGGCAGTGCATTGCAGCAATTCTACTTCCTACTACCCCCCGGCAATGTGACGGTGCATTACATGAGTCCCACTACCCACTGCGCACAAGCACCGTGGCACCGCATTGCAGCAATTCCACTACCCACTGCCCCAATATAGTGTGGAAGTGCATTACAGCAGTTGCACTGCCTCGTGGCCCCAAGCAGTGTGGCGCTTTATTGCAGCAGTTCGACTGCCCACTGCCCCTAGGCAGCGTGGCAGTGCGTTGCAACAATTCCATTGCCTACTTCCTCCAAGCAGTGTGGCAATGCATTGTAGCATT
Organism: Eutreptiella sp. 'Long Island Sound 2002'; assembly: GCA_964036045.1. Classification (NCBI taxonomy): domain Eukaryota; phylum Euglenozoa; class Euglenophyceae; order Eutreptiales; family Eutreptiaceae; genus Eutreptiella; species Eutreptiella sp. 'Long Island Sound 2002'. The sequence goes on along the minus strand of OZ038379.1, from coordinate 91,650,606 downwards.
TTCGGTGCCCGATGCCCACAGGCGGTGTGGCCATGCATTACCGTAGTTCCACTGCCTGGTGCCCCGAGGTAGTGTGGTAGTGCAATGCAACAGTTCAAATATCCGGTGGCCCCAAGCAGTCTGGCGGTAGATTGCAGCATTTTAATTGCCCGCTGCCCGCCGGCAGCGTGGCATTGCACTGCAGCAACTAGACCGCTCAGTACCCCAGGGCAGTAGTGTGGCAGTGCCTTGCAGCAGTTACATTGTGTACTTCCTCCAAGCGGCGTGGCGGTGCATTGTAGCATTTTCATTGCCCGCGGCCCACAGGCGGTGTCGCGGTGCATTAAAGCGGTGCCACTTCATAGTGCCTAGAGGCAGCGTGGTAGTGCATTGCAGCAATTGGACTATCCGCGGCCGCAAGTAGTGTGGGGGTGCATTACAACTGTACCACTGTCTACTACCCCACGGCGGTGTCGCAGTGCACTGCAACAACTCCAATGCCCGGTGCCCCCTGGCAGTGTGTCGCTCCATTGCACGAGTTCCGCTACCCACTGCCCGCACGCAGTGTGGCCGGGCCTTACAAGAGTTCCGCCACCCCTTGCATCCAGGCAATGTGGTGTTGCGCTGCAACGGTTCCCTTTCCACTGCCCAAAGGCACTGTGGCGGTGCATAACAGGACTTCCGGTGCTTACTTCCCTCCAGCAATGTGGCGGTGCATTGCAACATTTTCAATGGTTAGTGCGCTCGGGTAGTGCGGCGGTGCATTAAGAGATATCCACTACCCGCTGCCCCAGCGTAGTGTGGCAGTCCATTGTCGGTCTACCCTGCCCACTAGCCCCATGTAGTATGGCGGTGCATTGCACAAAATCCACCACACACTGCGCCCAGGGCTTGTGGCAGTGCATTGCAGCAGTTCTACTTCCTCCTGCCCCCCGGCAGCAATGACGGTGCTTTACAGGAGTTCTACTGCCCAATGCGGACACACACTGTGGCAGGGCATTATAGCGGTTGCACTGCCTAATACCCCAAGCAGTGTGGCAGTGCATTGCAGCAGTTGGAATGCACACTGCCCCTAGGCATTGTGGTAGTGTATTGCAGCATTTCTATTGCCTACTTCCTCCAGGCAGTGTGGCAGTGATTGTAGCATTTTCATTGCTCGCGGCCCACAAGCGGTGTGGCGGTGCATTACGTCAGTTCCACTGCCTAGTGCCTTGAGGCAATGTGGTAGTGCAATGCAGCAGTTCCACTACGCGCTACCGCCAAGAAGTGTGGTGGTGCATTGCAGAATTTTCCGTGCCCGCTGCCCACTGGCAATGTGGCAGTGCATTGCAGCAGTTCCATTGCCCACTGGCAGTGTATCGTTGCGTTGCAAGAGTTCCGCTGCCCACGGCCCACACGCAGTGTGGCGGTGCATTACAAGATTGTCGCCGCCTCTGCACCCAAGCAATGTGGCGTTGCGTCGGAGGAGATTGTTGTCCACTACCCAAAGGCAATATGGCGGTGCATTACGCAACTTCCGGTGCCGACTAGCCCCCGGCAATATGGCGGTGCGTTGAAAGATTTTCACTGCTCACTGCCGACAGGCGGTATGGCAGTGCATTAAGGGATTTCGAATGCCCGTTGCCCCAAAGCAACTTTGGAGTGCATTGCACGCCGACCCTGCCCACCACTCCAATGTAGTGTGGCGGTGCGTTGCGCAAAATTTCCTGCCCACTGCCCCCAAGCAGTGTGGCAACGCAGGACAGTAATTCCTCTTCCTCGTACCCACACGTAGTGTGACGGCGGATTACAAGTCTTCCATTGCCCACTGCGCCCAAGCAGTGTGGCATTGCATTGCAACCGTTCCACTGCCCACTTGCCAGAGGCAGCGTGGCGTTGCATTATAGGATTTCCATCGCCCCTGTGTCCCGTGGCAAGCGGGGGTTGCGTTGCACGAGTTCCCTATCCATTGTCCAAAGAAACTGTTGCGATGCAATATAGGAGTTCCGGTGCCTACTGCCCCCGGCAGCGTGGCGGTGCATTACCGGAGGTCCCTGCGCAGGGCCCATAGGCAATGTGGCGGTGCATTGGTGCAGTTTCACTGCCCACTGCCGACAGGCAGTGTGGCAATGCAATGCAACAAACGCGCTGCCGGCTAACCACAAGCCGGGTCGATGTGCATTATAGGAGTTCGACCGCCTGCTGCCCTAGGCAATGTGGCGGTACCTTACTGCCAGTCCGTGCACACACCCCATAGGCAGTGGGGCAGTGGCTTGCGGCAAATCCATGACCTACTTCCTCCACGCTGTGTGGCACTCCATTGCACTATTTTCAAAGCCCGCTGCCGACAAGAAATTTGTCAGTGCATTACATGAGTTGCACTGCCTACTACCCCTAGGCAACAGGGCAGTGCACTGCAACAGTTCCAATGCCCACACCCCCTAGGCAGTGTGCAAGTGCATTGCAGCAGTTCCATTACCTACTTCCTCTAGGTAGCGTGGTAGTGCATTGTAGCATTTTCATTGCCTGCTGCCAACAGGCGCTGTCGCGGTGCATTACACCCCACACTGCCTAGGCGCAGTACGCAACGCACCTGCCGCAATGCACTGCCACACTGCCTGGGGGCAGTGCCTAGGGACCATCGGTAATGAACCTCAACGCTGCTTGGGGCAATAGGCAGTGGAACTCCTATAATGCATAGCGGCCCAGCTTGTGGGCAGCGGGTAGCGGAACTGTTGCAATGCGCAGCCACCCCGCTGTGGGCAGTCGGCAGTGGAACTGATGCAATATACTGGCACATCGCCTAGGGGTGATGCGCAGGCCAAAGCACCGCCACGCTACCTAGGGACAACAGGCGGTGCCATTCTTGCAATGCACTGCCACAGTGCCTGGGGGTAGTGGGGAACGGAACGCCTTTACTGCACCGCTACACTTTCCTTGGGCAATAGACAGGGAAGTCCTGCAAAGGAACGCCACATTGCCTGGGTGCACGGGGCACCGCAGTTCGTGTAAATCACTGCCACGCTGCCTGAGAATAGTGGGCCATGCAACAACTGCAATGCACTGCCACAGTGCGCGTGCGCAGTGGGCAAGGGAACTCCTTGTAATGTATTGTCACGTTGTCGGGGGCAGGAGGAAGTAGAGTTCCCACAATGCACTGCCACACAGCCTAGGGGCACTTGGCAGTGGATTTACTGCAAAGTACCGCCAAACTACATGGGGGTAGGGGGCAGGGTCGGCTTGCAATGCACGGCCACACTGCTTTGGGCCAGTGGGCAGTGGCAATGCTTTAATGCACCGCCACACTGCCTGTGGGCAGTGAGGAATGAAAATGTTGCAATGCGCGTCATACTGTCCGGGGGCAGTAAGCAATGGAAGTCGTGTAATACAGCCCCACATTGCCTTTTTGCAGTGGACAGGGAACTCTTGCACCGTAGCACCACATGTCCTAGATGCAGGGGGCAACGAAAATCTTCCAATGCCCCGCCACACTACGTGCAGGCAGTGGGCAGACGCATTCGTGCAATGCAATGGCACACTGCTAGGGGGCGGTGGGCAATGGAGCTGCTGCAATGCACCGCCATAGTGCATGAGGGCAGTGGGTAGTGGAAATACAGCAATGCACTGCCACACTGCATGTGCACGGTTGCAAGAGGAACTCCTATAATGCACCGTCACACTGCCGGGGGGCACGAGGAAGTAGAAAGGCTACAATTCACTGCCACACAGCCTGGGGGCAGTGGGCAGCGTACTTCCTGTAATGCGCCGCCAGACTACCTTCGTGTAGTGGGCAATGTCGGCTTGCAATCGACTGCCACGCCTGTTTTCGGCAAGGGGTAGTGGGAATCTCTTAATGCACCGCCACATTGCCTGTCGACAGTGAAGTGACGATATTGCAAAGGAAGCACTGGCACTCCTATAAGGCACCGGAAAATGTTGCGGTGCATTATTGAAGGTCCGGTGCCCACCGCCCCGGGGCATTGTGGCATTGCATTGTAAGAGTTGCACAGCCTACTTCCCCAAGGCAACGTTGCGGTGCATTAGCCTACCAATGGCCCCTAGGCGATGTGGCAGTATGTTGTAGCAGTTTCACTGCCCCTTGCCCACAGCGGGGTGGCGGCGCATTGCAATGGCTCCGCTCCCCGCTGCCCATAAGCTGGGTGGCTACGCATTATAGGAGTTCCACTGCCTATTGCCCCTAGCATCGTGGAGGTGCATTACCGAAGGTCCCTGCGCACTGCCCCTAGGCATTGTGGCAGTGCATGGCAGCAGTTCCATCGCGTACTACGCCTAGGCAACGTGGCGGTGCATTGTAGCATTTTCATTGCCCGCTGCCCACCGGCACTGTGGCGGTGCATTACAGCAGTTCGACTGCCTAATGCCCCCGAGGCACTGTGGTTGTGCATTGCAGCAGTACCACTGCCCACTCCCCCTAGGGTGGCAGTGCATTGCAGCGGCCCCACTGCCTACTTTTTCCAGGCAGTGTGGTAGTGCATTGGAGCATTTTCATTGTCCCCTACCCACATGCAGTGTGGCGGTGCATTACAGCAGTTCCACTGCCGGCTCCCCCGAGGCAGTGTGGCAGTGCATTGCACCACTTCCATTGTCCATTGCCCCCAGACAGTATGGTGGTGCATTGCCGAATTTTCACGGCCCCCTGCCCATAAGCAGTGTGGTGGTGCAATACAACATTTCCGCGACCGACTACCCCCAGGCAGTGTGGCATTGCATTGCAGCAGTTCGAGTACGGATTGCCCTAGGCAATGTGGCTGTGCATTGCAGAAGTCACATTGCCTACTTCCTCCAGGCAATGTCACATAGTGCTGGAACGCACAGCAGAGAAGGTAAAAAATGGCAGGAAAATGATGCGCATATTGCTCAGGATGCTTGGGGGTGCTCAGCATTTATGCTCAGCAATTGGGACTCATATTAAAGGGTTGATTTTGAAAGTCCTAGCAAAAATTTCTTCCGAGCTCCCCCGGCACGGTCGGCTGGGAAGTCGATGGAACATTCCTTCGTTTTGGGACCCGATCTGGCTGCCAAAACTTCCTAGCATCTTTCCCGGGGATTTCAAAAATTTCCAGGCGTTTTTCCATTGGTTTTTTGTACAATGAACTACAACGTTCTTGGTTCCCCGATCCCAGACCTCAGCAAAGAAACACACAAAAAGACAAGCATGACTGTTCACTTGAGCTTGAAATGCGAATGTTCAGTGGGCAAGACAAGGCCCTGTAAACATGAAACTTCTTACGGTGTACAATACAATCCACTACTGGTATCCATTCGCGAGTTAAAGTGGACCTAGAGCCACATAGTGACTTGGTTGAAAGAGGCCAAGGTGAAAAGACCATTTAATGTCTTGAGCCTGATCAAAAAAGATGCGTTCCGTGAAGCCCCTATTCCCAAAAAAAGCAAGTTGCCTGTTCCTTTCAGCTTGAACTGTGCATGCTGTACTCCCCTTCGCTAGGCATCTCCACAGGACAACCATCACTTGACATGGCATCCACATCCACCACCCCTCTCCCAGGACTATGTACAACCAGACGGCGATACTTCTTGGGTTGAGGTTGCGGTTCAAAATTGTCACTAGATCCCGAGGAAGAATCTCAGGCACTTACTGTGGAGCCACCAGATAGGTGCACATTATCATCATCCGAATTGTTATCCTCAGGACTGCTACTGCACCCACTATCACTGCTGCTGCTGCTCATGCTGCCGTTGTTGCTGCTGCTGCTTCTGATGCTGCTGCTGCTGCTGCTGCTGCTGCGACTGCTACTACTGCCACTGCCACGAGGGCAGACAAGTTGCTGCTCAATGTCGCTATCAACAATGGGTACAAGCACCAACTTCGTACGTCTCATGGGTTGAACACGCTGGTGCTCGTTCAAACCCGAAGGACCTTGAACTGAAGCAGCACTGTCTCGCCCTCCGGGTACACGGATTGAAAAATGTTTACGCATCAGCATAGCCAGCAAGGTATCCTTCGGCTGGATGCGGTATGCATTAGGGGCGACCCTGTCTAAACAAACCCTTAGTATCCTTGGTTCAATGGACTCTGACGGCTTATGCTGCAGGCACCGTGCTGCCAAGGTGTGTTGGAGGCGCGATTGTGTATCACCCGGTTCGGGCACTTCAGTATTGGCTGTGTCCGCGTCAATGAGCTCGCCCGCAAACTCCAAATCGGGTTCAAGGAGCTGCTGAACGGGCTGGGGAGACTGAGCGGACAAAGACGAGGCACTACCGGCACCACCTTGGCTACCAGACATGTCTATTGCAGGTGACAAAAACTGTTATGGGCAATACAATAGTGAGTCTACTCAAAGGGGGCAAGGTGAAGAAGCAACACACATGCAAAAAGAAAACCATGAAACCAGGCACAAAGCTTCACAAGGCACAAAGGGCAAACAGTCATAAGCTTGAGTACAATGCTCTCCATGCAAGTTTGTAGGCAGAACATGCACCACATGTCGCAAAATCCCTTACCTTGAAACGTTCTTTTGCTGACCAAAATGCTCCATTTCACTGGTTGTATTTTGCAGGGGGTTTTCCACTGCATTCTTAGCTTTTTGCCATCGCTCGCACAACATGTGCAGCAACAGTGACCTCCTTGAAAGCGTTCCTAGCATCCTCCCCTTCCCAAAGCTTCTTGAAATGTTGGTAGCAATATCGCAGGCACCACGAGGCACCAACTCCCCCGTTCCTTTTTCCAAGCAAATATTCCAAGCACGTCCCCCTTCCCAGGGCTCCCCGAAAAGTTGGTAGCAATATCGCAGGCACCCCGTGGCACCAACTCCCCCGTCCCTGTTTCCAAGCAAATATTCCAAGCACGTTCCCCTTCCCAGGGCTCACCGAAACGCTGGTAGCAATATCGCAGGCACCCCGTGGCACCAACTCCTCTGTCCCTGTTTCCAGTCAAATATTCCAAGCACGCCGTGGTGCCCCCTCCCTCGACCTTTTTTCGAAGCGCACATGCAATCGCTCCCCCTCCAGCAAACCGTGTACCAATAGCACAAGCCCCCTAGGGCTGGCAAACCCTGCTGTATTTTTCCAAGTGGTTGTTCAACCCGCAGCGCGTTGGTGAAGAACGCCATCTATGTACATGGCTCCGCCACTCCTCAAAGAGAAGCTGCCCCGGTTACCATGGCCACGCGTGGCCAATCACAAGTCCCCGACCGTAGGAATGACTCACGGAGCACCGGGTTACAAAGGCACAAGACAAGAGCACGGATGCTGACCGCTCAACAGAAAGCCGACCTCGACAACCAAATTGCAAAGACACAGAAGGACATGGGCAAGGCGCGGGCGCGCGTCGGCGAGCTGTGTCCCAAGGTGGGGACCACTCGCCCACACACCGCGTTTGATAGACAAACCTCCATGCCATAGCACAGCAAACACGCACACAAGCGCACAAGCACACAAGCACTAAGCCAAACAATGCACTGCATTACGCGCGCACCACACACATACCATTCAGGCATGGTCCAGAGGGACACATGCAGAGTGCACGGTGCGGAGGGACGCATGCATGCCAGGGCACAGAGGACAAACCACACAGCCAAAAAGCGCGACGCCGAACAAAGTACACATCATATCATACAATGCTCAGCCACTCCTCAAAGAGAAGTGGACAACGTATATATGCTATATATACGGTGATACAGGCCGCGTTTGTTTTGTTCAGCGTGGACCACCGTGTGAATGACTGCACGGGACTGTGCAGACGCTTGCAGAACACACGGAACTGTAGGCCTTGATTGGCCTAGCAAGCACACACGCAGACGAGCACACAAGCACCAAACTTCAACAAAGCAGCTTGTGATGTTTAATCTTAGGAGGTACTCAGTGGAGCGCCGAGGCGTGCTGCTTCTGTGGGAAGAGGGAATGCGTGTCTGTCGCTCCCAAGTGGAACCATTAGTTGTGACATTGAGACGTCTCCTCAGTGGCCTAGCAAGCACACACGCAAACGAGCACACAAGCACCAAACTTCAAAAAATTTTCAACTATGTACATTGCTCCGCCACTCCTCAAAGAGAAGTTACCCCGGCTACCAAGGCCACGCGTGGCCAATCACAAGTCCCCGACCGCGGGACTCACTCACGGAGCGCCGGGTTCCCCCCCTCTCCCCCCATAAAATGTACAATGCCCCCCCCCCCATAAAATGGACAGTGGTGCAGCAGAACAGCGGTTGGGCACGATAGTCGTTAATCTAAATAGATATATTCTGGTGATGGCTTTGGCTTCGGCTTGGGCTTCGGCTTGGATGCATCAGCAGTGTGCCGAAATTTTTTGGGTCGTTCAATTGATGCAGCAGAGCTACTATCGCCAGTCGATTGCAGCAGTACATCCACCATTCGGTGGCAACTAATGGCAGGGCGGTCACCAGAAATGCGGCCAGACATTGAGGCAGGCTTGGGACAGGGTGGTGCCTCCGGCCCACGTGTGGCAGACGGTTTGCCAAACGTTGGGTTAGGTTTGGGACAGGGTGGTGGACGTGTGGCACCCAGTGTGCCAGGAATAGTAACAGACTTTGGGTTGGGCTTGGGCACAGGTGGTGACTGTGGCTCCGCTCTTTGTGTGTTGCTGTCGCTGCTGCTGCTACAACTGCTTTATGAACTCTCACTGCCACTACTGCCACTACTTTCACTCTGGCTGTCACTACTATCGGATGAGGAGCTCTGTGCATCCAACTCCGAAGCGCTAGGGTCTAACACAAGTGGTTGAAGCATTGGCGGACTGGCATCACTTGTCGGGCTGGCAGGCCCTCGCATGTATTAGGAGGGGCATAATCGCTACCCGCAGCCTCGACCACGGCAGGGCGCGGCTGCTTTTTCTTGTGTCGTCGGTCTTTACGGGACTTGAAGGTGCAAAGACTGCCTGAACCCAGAACCGGTCAGGAAACAAATGTTCACCCACCCCGGGGAGCCCGAGAGCGGCCTATTTTGGTGGCCTGTTTTGGTGGCCTGTTCTGGTGGCCTGTTTTGGCGGCCTTTTTTGATGGCCTGTTTTGGCGGTTCTATTGAGGTATCAAAGGCATCCCCAGCGCGTGCTCAAATACGGTGCAAAAACTGGCCAGGTCTCATCTCGTCGCCAATGGTGACGTGGTGGCTTGTTCTGGCGGCCTTTTTTGCTGGCCTGTTTTGGCGGCATGTTTTGGCGGCCTGTTTTGACGGCATGTTTTGACGGTATGTTTTGACGGCCTTTTTTGGACGCCCGTTTTGGTGGCGTGTTTTGGTGGCCTATTTTGGCGGCATGCATACGTGTGGAATGACAGGGACATACCTGAGAAGCGGCTCCCTGCATTAGCACACCCGGCCCTGAAGCCATTGGAAAGTGTGAGGGCTATCACGGGTATAGGCCAGGAGCGGAACACACTGCATGCATTTACAGTGGCACTCCGTGGGGAGGTGGGGGGGATAGTTGACGACGTACCCGTGCTGGATGTGGCTGGAAGTCCGGCCTCTTTGTCGTATAGTACCCTAATGCAGCAGAACAACCCTATCGGTTTAATCAAACGATCAACACGAACGCGATGCATACGTGTGGAATGACAAGGACATACCTAAGAAGCTACTCCTTGCTTTGACAACGCGGTCGTCCTAAACAACTTTGCCTTTTAGCGATTTGCTCCGGCAGTTAGGCGTGCCATGCAGGCGCTTGACAAGGACGCAGCTAGGGTATCAGACCTTGCATGCCAGCCCGCCATCCTAATGTGTGTGGGTACCTTCCAACCATCATGTGCTGCCAGCAAGGGTATCACAGCTTGCATGCCAACCCCCCATCCTAATTTGTGTGGGTACCTTCCAACCATCATGTGCCGCCAGCAGAGGTATCAGACCTTGCATGCCAGCCCCCCATCCTAATTTGTGTGGGTACCTTCCAACCATCATGTGCCGCCAGCAGAGGTATCAAACTTTGCATGCCAACCCCACATCCTAACTTGTGTGGGTACCTTCCAACCATCATGTGCCGCCAGCAAAGGTATCACACCTTGCATGCCAACCCCCCATCCTAATTTGTGTGGGTACCTTCCAACCATCGTGTGCTGCCACCACAGGTATTAGAGCTTGCATGCCAGCCCCCCATCCTAATTTGTGTGGGTGCCTTGCAACCATCATTTGCTGCCAGCAGAGGTATCAGACCTTGCATGCCAGCCCCCTAACCAGATTTTTCTGTGCAAATTCCAAGCACCTTCCGCTTCCGACGGAGGTGGCAGACCTTGCATGCGATATCGCAGGCACCTAAGGAAGACAGCCCGTCTTCTGGATTTCCGAGAACAATTTCCGAGCACAATTTCCAAGCGTCCTCCGGTACCCGAGCGTCGTCCAACCTTGCATGCAATATCGCGAGCACTTCCGCAACCGTGCACAACACCAAAATTTCCGAGCACTTCTAGAACATGGTCTACCATGGGTCACCGTTTTTGGCCCAACCAGTTTGGACTGGGGCCCTGAGAACTCTACTAAGGGTCGGGGTATCCAAGAGTCCACGGGGAATTCACAAATTGCTAAGCTGTTGGCAAGCCAGGAAAAAGTTTCAAGGGGAGGGGTTTTGTGCCAAGGATCAAAGTGGCATTGCACATGTCAAAACCAAAAATGCAAATTCACAAAGGAGCTCAAAAGGGGGAGCAATCATAAGCTTGAGCATAGGGTTCTCTATGCAATTTTGTACGCAAAGCAGACAAAGGGTAGACAAACATTAGCTTCAACGTACTGTTCTCCATGGCATCTTGCAGGCAACGTAGGCACCAAGCATCCAACCAAAGTTCCACTGGGTTCGGGCTAAAAAATTTCTTCTGAGCTGCCGTGGCACGGTCGGCTGGGAAGTCCATGGAACATTCCTACCAATATCGGTTGCGTTTTGGGAGGCCGATCCGGCTGCCAAAACTTCCGAGCATCTTTCGAGGGGTTTTCGAAAACTTCCAAGCGGCGGACCGAAGCATATCGCATGCACGTAGGTACAGATTTCCTAAAATTGCCACCGGTAACGGGACAATATTGGTCTCTCTTCCAATGTTCTATGCTGGGTACCGCTGGTACATGTGTGGTAGTGCATTGTACCATTTTTGCTGCCCGTTGCCGGCGGGCAGTGTGGTGGTGCATTACAGCAGTTCCAGTGCCCACCGCCCCGAGGCAGTCTGGCAGTGCAATGCAGCAGTTCCATTGCCCATTGACCCCGCGCAGTGTGGCGGTGCATTGCAACATTTTCACTGCCGGTTGCCCAGTGGTAGTGTGGCGGTGCATTAAAGCATTTCCAGCGCCTACTGCCCCCGGCAGTGTGGCCATGCATTGCAGCAGCTCCATTGCCCATTGCCCCCCCGGCACTGTGTCGGTGCATTGCATGAGGTTCAATGCCCCTTGCCCACAGGTAGTATGGCAATGCATTGCGACGCTTCCATTGTCCACTGTCCACAAGTGCAGTGCAACACGGCCCGCACATTGCAATGCAATGTGCAGCAGGAAGCAGTGCAACCCAACTCACAAAGAACTGATAGTGAAGCACGGCACACACGGTGCAGTGAGCCCAATTGACCCTGTGTGACCGTGCACTGGCATCGGCAGAGTAGCACCGCGCGAGTGCAACGGTGCACTCATCCCGATTGTACAACAACACACTAGCACATAGCGCACACTTCGACGCACGGCCTCCCGTTTACTTGTACCGGTGGATACACATCTTGGCCATTGCCTACTAGTAACAGCACCTTCGGCACACCACATTAAACCGGCGCCACCCTTGGCACACGCCCCTTACTAGTAGCGACCACCGGTCTCGCTACGGGTTTGGAGGAGCATGTGGGGCTGTGGGGGGAGCCCGTACCCCGATTCCGCGAGATAGTGCACGGGGTACGGCGGCCGGAACGGGTTTCCAACAAGGTTATTCAGCGGGGAGTAGTGGGTCTAGGCGTACCGGGGAGTTGTCCCCGGGTAGCCCGGGGCATCCGGCGGGTATGGTAATGGCAGGCCCGCCAACATGGCTTCCTGTGGCAGGTAAGGAGTCGGGGATCTGGCGGAGAACATGCTGTGGCACTTAGGTACACAAAAGCAGGGTAAGCTTGCGGAAAGTTTCGCGGCTGCAGCCGTGCTGTCCTTTTTGGTTAAACATGCACCGTCCACAAGGGTGGCTAGCTGCTCCACACTCGGGTTGGGGCCTTGCGTGGCGCTCTTAGGGGTCATCGCTCAATGGCACACACCGGGGGGCACCACGCTTTAGTCGCTGGGTACCGCAGGGGGGGGGGGGGGCAGCTGCCGGGGGGTGGGGTGGGGTGACTGCTTTGGCCGTGGGGCACGGGCCCCCCTGCTACGGGTGGAGTAGCCAGGGAGAAGCGGGTTGCCTCTCCTTGCCGGCGGTGGCTGCAGAGGAGGGGTGGTCGCTAAGGGGATGCCAGGGCCTTCTTGCTGTGGGTGCATCGACCAAGGGGAGGCGGGTTGCCTCCCCTTTGCCATTGGTCACTGCCTTGGGGGGGGTTAGTTGCAAGGAGAGGCAAGAGCCCTCTTGCTAGGGATTCACTTGCTAGGGGGAGACAGATTGTCTCTCCGTGCCGTCGCTTGCAGATCGGGAGGGTTGGTGGCAGGGGGGAGGCCACAGCCCTCTTGCTGGGATCACTTGCGAGGGGGAGATGGGCTACCTCTCCCTTCCGGTGGTTGCTGCTTGTAAGGACTGGTTTCTGAGAGGAGGCCACCGCCCTTCCACTGCGGGTTCACCAACGAAGGGGGGACGGGTCACCTCTCCATTCCAAGGGTTGCTGATCGGGAGGATTGGTTGCTAAGGGGAGGCCAAAGCCCTCCTGATGCTGATTCACTAACCAGGGGGAGGCGGGTCGCCTGTCCTTGCCTAAGTAGGAAGTGGAGCTAGCAAACCTATCAGGCGGATTGGCAGGCATAGCCCGACGCGGTGCCGAGGACAACCGGGGCCAGCCCTAGGTTGCTACCCAACCCCCCACACAGCCCGTACAGCATGATTGTGCAGGTACGGCCGCTAACCGGGAAGCTCATGTGGCCTGCCAACCCTCACCCCCGCGAGATACGCACATGGAGCCGCGCCGCTGCACCCCACCCAGGTACGTGGGCGAAAGGCGCTCTAGTAGCGGCAGAAGGGGCACCCCCTCACTCCACGGAGAGGGGAAAGACTGGCAGCAGCGAGGCCGAGACGGGCGAGGGCATGCGACAAGTGGTCACCGCTAAGAGCGGACTGTGGAGCGGCGTGAGCCCCGGTCCCCAGTCAAGCAGAGTGCCGACAGCCCCCCCCCGGCCATAGGTTTCGCCCGCTTGTAGACACACCCTTGACCGCTGGCGGGAAGCGGTAGACCGTGCCCCCGGCAGGTCTGAAGAACCGAGGCCCGAGTGGCCACGGAATGAAGGCTCTAGGCGCCGGCGGCGGTCCCCAACGGTAACCTAGTACGGTGTCTGGAGTACAACGCATGGGTGCCCCGGAGGCGGCCGGAGTGGGAGCCCAAGGCAGCCCCCAACCTCCTGCAACCAAGAGCCCGAGGACTCGTAGGTAAAACCCACGCGACCCCAACGTGCGCGAGCTGGCTTGCAGCCAAAGCGACAACCGCAAACCCCGTCCCCCAGTGCCCAGAAGGGGGGAGCCTCAAGGCCCGGGCAAAGCCGGACCCCGTGATGGGGACGTGGAGGACCTGGCCCCATAGCCAGGGCCCAGACTAGTCCCGTTCTTGCGCCCCGAGTAGGGCCACTATGCTCGCAATCAACGCCGTTGGAGCACACCCGGATCTTCATGGAGGTCGACCCTTCGGAGGACGTGCTACAGCTTGAGCAGAAGGAGGTGTGCCTACCCTATCGTCCGACACCGCACCAACAGATTAGCTGGCCCTCCGACCCGCCGCCTCCGCGGCTCGCGCTGAACGGTTGCTTGGAGCCCCCCCCCCCCCCCCATTCGCTGGAGAACCCTGGGAGTGAGCCACTCCTAGCATGGTGCGCCACGTGCCGCAGCTGGAACACCAGGACCCATGATGAATGTGTCTAGCGGCTACGCCCTGCGGTGCACTACCAGGGTCCCACCGCAAATGCCGTTTTCGAGCTAGTGTGCCCCCAGACACAACGAACCCCCACCGTCCAGGGTGCCGCAGTTAATACGACCCGGACAGTGACCGGGCTAGCGAGCCTCCCCATATAACCCTGGATGCCTCCTAGGCAACGGCGGCCCAGCTAGCCAACCTGGCGGGGAATGGCGCGGAGGACCTGTACGTCGCAGACACCTGCCTAGCGGCGAACGCCTCGGACGACGGCCTTGAGCTTGACGTCGAGACCGAGCCCCATCAGCCCCCACCCTCGGGCCCCCTATCAGCCGGCCACCCACATGCGTCTCGCCATGCGGCCCTCTTAGCGGATGCCGCACTGGAGGAGGTAAAGCCCCGATGGGCCATGGATGTCATTGTTAGCCTAGACAGCGAGTGTCTGATGGCCGTGGGACGCTGCATACGAGCGGCATGACCAAGATGCCACCCCAATCTCTCGCCCCGACTCCCCAGAGAGTGACGGTCTCTCCACCCTCTTAGCCCAGCATGCCAAGAGAACGTGCGAGCTCTTCCAGCTCGTTGACTTCATGCACCTAGGGGGCTCCCGAATTTTCTCCCTCTCTAGCCAGGAAGGGGATGTAATCCTGGCGCCTCACCAACCGCAACGGGCGATCGCGGTGTTCTACGTGATGGACGGGAGGGTGGACACCCAACTACCGAGCCCCGACGGGGGCACGCACCCGGGGTGCGGCCTCCAGCATATGGTATATGCATATGCATGGTGTGCCCCACCCTCACCCGGGGGTTGCCTCCATATAGCCGGGCCTTGATACTGGTGCGCCAGTACGTGGTGTACGTTCCCCGCGGCGCACCGGCAGCCCCCCGGTGCAGGTTTGCATCAAGCATGGGGACGGGTATGAGCTGGTGGATACGGCCTGGCTGGACATGGAGGACCACATGGTGACCCTTACCCAACGTAGTGGACTCCCCTTGTGCTCACCACCGCAATGGCTGTCCGGGCCAACTATGACAAGACCATGGTGCCTTTGGTCTTGGTCCCCTCGGCTTCTAGGGCTTACAAACGATGAGTGGAAGGGGTGAAGCGCCGGTTGAAAGAGCTACGTGAAGGGCATGCAGCGAGCCCGCCCTACAGGTTTTAAGTTCATGGGCGCATAGGCCTCGCCCTCAGGGACTGGATTGTACAAAGCCGCAGTGGCGCGCAGCTGGCGGGTACCCTCTATCTCACCTCGGTCTTTGGCATCCTTGGGAAGGACTTACACGCCACCTGGGCGTGCGCCCCGGTGCCGGAGCCCAACGGAGACCCCCGAGAGGGGCCCGTGCATGTGGACCCCTCAATGCGTGCCGTGGAGCCGGAGGACAACGCCCCCTAGCCATCTAAAAGTTGAGGGCACACCGAAGGATCTGCATAGATTGGGCTACTTATGGGTTAATATCCATGGCAGGTACCTACGGCGGCGACTGGTGGCGCAGACCCTGCATACGGCACCGCGCCGCCCTACTGTCATCCTCTGGGCTAAGGCTCAATCTAGATGAGACCATGAAGACGCCCCATTGTTGGACTACACACACCACGTTGTCCTTCCCTCTGATGGCAAGACGGGGGCCGGTTTCGACATGCATGTCCGCTGGGGGACCACCACCCGAACAAATTTTCTCTAGGGCCATGTAGGAGGAAATGCCCTCTTGATGGAGCTGCTCAGCCTGTGGCTCAAGCATCACATTGCTGGCGGCCCATACCCCCCAGATCAACGTCGGCTGTGAGCCCTATGCCCTTTGAGGGGGGGACATATGGCGCAAGGTAACCCACATGGTTGATCACGCATCAATATTGGTGGTGGCAGACACCCACTCGGCGGCTTTGCCGGCAGACAGGTGTACCCCACGCCTGGATGACACGGGCTACAGATTGTTCTTGAGGACCCTTAACCTCAAGGACCTGCACGTTTCCCCGCCACAATCTACTCCTTTTTTCTTGGGACCCACCCGCTCCCGCATTGACACGGTCGCTTGCCATAGGAGTGTTGCGGTAGCTGTTGCGTCCTATGAGTATTGGCACATCACCCTCCTTTCTGACCACCATGCCGCCCTCCTCTTCACCCTCACCCACCCGGTGGTCCAACTGGACATGCCCCGCCACCACATGGCGTCCCGCACACCCGAGCACCACGTGGGCCCCGTAGCTCTCTCCCCGGTAGAGGAGGCGACTTGCGGACCTCGGTAATTCAGAGGCGCCAGAACAATCCCCAACTTGCGCGAGACTGCTGGCTATAGTGGGTGTAGCAAGCTACCTATCATTGGGCCGATGATACGGGCGAGTGTAGGCACCGTTCGGTGGTCTACCGTGACCTCGGGGTTTAGTGGCGTTTGCGACGGGGGTGCACCGGTCGGGGCTACTCGCGCAAAAGTGATTGGCTACTTCGCGGTACGACCCTCAACTTCCGGCACTGCCGCGTGCGGCCACGCCCAAAGAAGCGAGCCTCCCCTACGCAATCCCCGCATGTGCCTTTTTTGGTGCCTGGCATGCTCCCTCAATTGGTTTGGTTTACAACCATGGCCCAAGGCACGCTCGGCAGCTCCGCGTCTGGAGGGCACACCCTCAAACGTGGCCTTGCGGCACTGGAGGAAGCTCAGCGCCAACACGGCCTCCGGGAAATAAGGTGCCGGAGCCTCTGGCGCACCAAGGCGACCAAAGAACTTCACCGCACACGAGAGCATGGGGGGTGAGGTTCTGCGGCGCAGGTGTGGACCACCGCCCAACATCGCTGAAATCCAATTGACAAGCAAGTCTCTGCTGAAGCCTAGGGAAGGCCCGTGTGCCCGCACATGAGCCGGATGAGGCTCCAACGCCATAGTTACCGCATTCGGGACGACCCGGTGTGCTATGCTCATTTCCAGCGCTATCTCAAACTCCTGCCTCACCACACCCTGCCGGCTACAAACGACTATGTCAAGGCTCGCCACTTATGGGAGGTGCATTCAAGCAAAGCAAGGGGCTTAGACCTCCGCCTGCCTGAGGCGGAGGTCTGCACAGACATCACCTAGTAACGCCACGTCACAGAGGCCGACCAATACGCCCTGCGTGCTGTAATGCGTAGCCCCCTTGCGTGTTGCCAGGTCGGCAAGCAAGGCCCGGTCACAATGCTCCTCATGAATCCCGACCAACCGGTCTAAGAAGCCAACTTCCAAAGTATCACCGTCTCGCCCCACATCTCCAAGTTGGAGCCTACGGCCGTCTATGCCCTGGCCACGGCAATATACGAGCTGGCTCTCGGGGGGCCCCTGCCTCATGAGGGGTATGAGGGTTGTGTCCCTCCAAGAGGTAGTGCGCATCGTGCACATGAAACTGGACTAGGCCAAGCTCCAGCCCCGCGTTAAGGGTGGGCTAAACGCCCTTAACAAACCTGTTGACGGCTTGACAGGTCACATTGTTTTTCTCCCTTTTTTTTGCTCTTGGTTGTATCAACAGTCTAGGAACCTGCTATGATGTTCGCCATACATCCAAGTGTCCCAATTTTTGCCGTTCTTGGCCTGTGTTGGTGTACCAGGAATTTTGAATTCTTAATCTGATGTTTGCCATAGGTCGAGGTGTCCCAATTTTTGCCATTCTTGGCCCCTACTGGTGTACCGGGAATTTTGCCCTTTACGCCCGATGTTTGCCATAGGTTGCAGTGTCCCATTTTTTGCCGTTCTTCGCCTGTGCTGGTGTAGGAGGAATTTTAAATTTTTGGTTTCATGTTTGCCCTAGATCCGATTGTCCGAATTTTTGCTGAGGACCTCCTTCTGCAACTTCATCAAGAACCCGGTAACACCATTTCTATCGCTCTGCATGACAGTGGCACCATCAGCACAGTCCCACAACAAACGACCAACCGAATGCTCCATAAACAAGCCGGCCCACAAGACGACATGCTTTTATGCGCCAAGGATGGTGACCGCGGTGCCCGCCGGCAAGTCCTAGAGCCCGAAGAATGCGATACGGCTTTTCCCATTGCGCATTGCGCGAGTTCGGGTCAACTCGGCCTTATGTGCCCCGCGGTCCATGGAGCTGTGGGGGGCAAGGGCAAAAAAACTAACATCCGTCACGACGCGTTCCTCATCTGCCTAGATGGGTGCTGCGATGGCGTGCATGATGGGAACAGCTTGCCGCCGGGTGCGACATGCCGGTGCCAGTGCACCGCCCACTGTGGCTGCCACCTCAGCGCACCCGGCCAAATTGTCAAACGGCGCCATGCGCTTCACGATGCGGTAAACGAGCATGAACGAGCCAAACGGCCATGCACACCTGTTCCGGTAGTCCGCCGATGACGCTGCTCGATGTGCCGCCGTTTTCCCAAAGGGCGAGAGCAGGGGGGGGGGGGGGGCGGGGCGTTTCTGCGAAATGTGAAGTCATGGAGTTTTGCCTAAAATTGGCCACTTCGAAAAAGGGGGGGGGTTTACCCCTTTTGCGTACAACTGAAATTTTCGAAAACGCGCCGTGGGGGGTTACTGTGGATGTGCACAAGTGTGTATTTGTCCTTTTTTGGGGCATGCACAAGGAAATTTGGGGGTGTCTTGCTTCAAAAGTGACGGATGTTTGCATGCTTACTGGATGCTGTTGTTTCACATATCCCGTTTGCGGGGGAGCGGTGGCCTAAGGGGTTAGCATACAACAACCAAGACCTCCACTTTACCTCCTCACGAATGCAATGGTGGTTGTAGCCGCCCACAGCCCCTGCCGGGGGGGCCATGGACGATTTCTCTTCGGCGCGGCCCAACACCGAAGAGGGTGCCTCACAGTGTGCCCAATCTTGCAAGGCGTACGTTTCGTCACGTTTCGCATCTCGCATCACCGCTTCATGGGGTGCCTAGTCCCACAATACGGTCGATTCGAATCGTTTCGTGTTTCGGATCACCGTTTCATGGGGTGCCCAATCCGACAATGCGGTCGTTTTGAGTCGTTTAGTGTTTGACGGGGTGCCCACTCCCGGAACTTCGGCTGTGCCAACAACAAGTACATCGTTTGTCACGCTATGGTTGTGTGTTGTTGTGTGTCTCCCGGCAATGCGCGGAACCGGATGCACTATGCATCCCCCCCCCAAAAAAAACCCCCCCCTAGCGGATAGACCCATGTACCACTTTCACTTCAATATCCACGTCCTCAAGGCATCCATTGCACTGCGTTGGTCCCAAGCCGCCCGCCATAGCGTAATGTCTTATGCACCTGCCTGCGCAGGTCAAGTAATTGTCTACTTCCATTGCCTTTTGAAGTGGCCACTCGACTTCCGTTTTGGTGCTTGTCGCTTCGGTGCCACTGAAGCTGCCCCGGGTGTCTTCCCACTTTTCGCTTGCTTGCCTTGCCCGCGGGGTTGCTTGACGGTCTTTTTGTACACTTTCTTGTGTCCTTTGGCGACGACCATTTTGGCACTGCTAGCCCAACTGCTGCTTTCAGAACTAGACTCCGATGATAGATGTCGCGCAATTGCGCACATAGTAGCCCTTGACGATGTGCCGTACCCTGGACGTAATTGTAAACGTACTTGCAACCGACGTAAGACATCACGACCGTCGAGAGCCCGTACCTCATGAAGAAGAAGAAACGTGTTTCCCTTGATATCGTGAATAAATCTTGAAAACCTATGAAACGCAACCGATACAACCCGAGTTGGCACACATACCCCTTGTCCCAACGTCGTCCAAAGCGATACGCTGGTGCAACGTGATCCCCCGTGCCCCTACATTCTCAGGTTGGCACGGGAGAACCTGCAAGCCCTTTGGTCCACTTCATGAAGTATGCAGCAGACACACTGATGGTGCTAGGCAAATTGAGGACTGTCGTTGCTTGCCGTGGCTTTATCGAACAAGTACCCAACCGCGGTGCGTTGAGCGCGTGAGCAGCCGTGGTATTACAACAAGTCCACAACAAGTTGAATTGGGTGAGTGCCAAAGTGCCGCAGCTAGCAACTAGGACCAATAGCAACACACAAGACAATTGACTAGTTTGATCACCAACAACGCGGAGGGTGGTGGCGTCCTGATTGCAAATGCTCCCATTGCATGTGAGGTCACCAAAACGGATCGGCAAAATTTGTGAGGCATGTTGCTGAGCCATAAGACCCAACGCTTTGATATGAGAAGTAGGGGGTGGAAGAACACAAAAGGTAAAATTGTTTGAGGCTCCGTCCTATGCCACAAACCCGGCCCAAACCCCCATGTTACAAAGTTTCAACTTCCACTTGCTAACAGTTCATGTCCGGGGGGTCCATCAAACAAAGAGGAACAAAATCCAAATTGCCCAGATGTTCCTAACCAACTCAAGGGGTCACGCAACAAAGCGTGGATTGAGAGTCCCTACACCAACTCAAGGGGCCCCGCAACAAAGCGTGGATTGAGAGTCCCTAACCCCAACTCAAGCGTCCGCGCAACAAAGCGTGGATTGCGAGTCCCTAACCCCAACCAAAGCGTGGATTGAGAGATTAGCCCGGTTTCCTCAATAGCACCGGAAGGTTGGGGCCCAAAAGAGGGCGGAAATGCTACGTCACCCCTACATTCTCGCGGATCCCCAACAAAGGGGACAAAATTCCGAAGTCAAAACCAACGCTAGGGGTGACAATCAGAATTCGCTGCCTCACCCCTGCCTTCTCGGGGGCCCACAAGTGGGCGGGACTGCTACATAACCCCTACATTCTTGGAGGTCCCGAGAGAAACAGGGACAAAATCAGAATTGGTTACTCACCCCTGCCTTCTCGGGGGCTCACAACTGGTCAAAAATGCTACATAGTGGTATTGTGAGGTGAACTAAGCAAACTCTTCCCCCCCAAAAAGGGGGGGTTTTGGATATGTGAAAACCCTACTTTTGCCTCAAATCTTGGGCAACGAAAAAAAGGGGGGGGGTTATTATAAAACCCCCATGCTGTCATTCTCCGCAGAACCCCCCCCGCGCGAGAGCCACTGCATGGAGTCCCGAGTTGCCGTGTTCCAACACAGCCTTACGGCGCAAAGAACCGGTTCGTGTGTGCAAAGCCGTGTGCATACTTGGTTGAGCGTAGGCCCCACATGCAAGGCACCACATCGCCCGAGTGGCGTGCATAAGCCATGGACGGCCAACTTGCCAAGCGGGCTTGAAGTAGCGCCTGAACTTCTTTTTCGTTGGTGGGACCTTCACCGTTGACTTCACGATGCAGTGCTTACATACCACCTCAATGCGATATGGCAGAGGAACAGCTCAACCGGCATGAACCCGATGCTTGCACGCCTTGCATTGGCGCATGACATCTCCGGGTGGAGAGTCACAAATGCGGCACACACATTTGAAACATTTAGGCGGGTGGAGAAAAGTGCATGGACACGTTGATTGCCCCCGGAGCAGAGAAGGATATCTCCCAAGCGCTTCTCGGTCGGACACCTGCAAGAAGGCAGCGCGAATTCTGGGTGCGAAGAAACCCACCACCATGGTGGCAAGGTGCTGCCGGTCGTTGGCCGAAAGGGGGCTGGTGCCTCGTCCTTGGCATCTACCGCATTCCGATCCTTGGAATAGAAACACCAACCGTTCCTAGTGCTAACCTGCTGGGCGGCACGGCTCGCGTGGGTTGGCCAAAGAGCCGTCCCCTTGTCCTTCAAGTGGGCGAGGGCCGACGCTACGGTTGGAAACCAGCGCGAGTCGCATCCATATTCGGGGCGTAGCCACACTCCTAGCATGGTGGAAGAACTAAAAGGGTGAGCAAAAGAGCAGAGACAAGGAAATGGTTCCCTGACCCTCCCAAAGCCCCGTTGAACCAAACCAGCCGTTGATCGGCTACTGCTCATGTAGTTTCACTTTCTACCATTGTAAGCCTTGCCAAACCTATGTAACCCTTCCCATGAATAAACACCCACAACATCTTGTATCTCCAAGCCAACCGCTAAAAAACCCTCGCCAATCCCTCCCCACAACGAACAGGCGATGAACTTGAACAATTGCGACCCCACACCTCGTGGGTGACCTCATGGACCTATCCAAATTGCTCATGTCTGCAAACAAAATGTTTGATAAAATTGCCAAAGATGAGGAACAATGCCACATGTGGTTATCGGCAACAATGCATACACCAAACACAAAAAAAAATAAGAAAAAAACCCCAACAACGGGCAAAAACGCACAAAAAAGGGGGAAAACAAAAAAGGCGTTTTTTTTCAATTTGGAGGGTTGACCGGGGAGGCAATTAGCCCGGGCCTGCACCGGGTGGCAGATGTCTTGGGCACCACCCACACCATTTTTTTTGTTGTCATCGCTCAGGATGTCCACCCGATTGTCGGGGCCCGCGTGGGCCTAGGGTGATAAAGGCTACATGGCCACCCACACAGACGGCTTCTCGTATACCCTGCAACTAGGCCCCTAGCAGTCGGATTCCCTTGCATAGCTCCTGCGTACCCCTCAAGGAACAGTCTACGGAGTCCATGCCGGCATTATCTGGGAGCGTGGAGTTGGCCACCCGATTCAAGGGGTTCTCCTAGAACAGCGGACGTACTACCACGGGATGCTGCGAGTGGATGTCCCGGACCAACAAGTATAGCACGTGCTACAGTGGACCCGCAGCTGCTACGCTCGGCCACGGTGGAGGCCGTGGCCCGGCATGTGGTCTCTGTGTGGCTAACGGATAGCCCGGAGGCGCTGGGAGGAAGCGCTCGCCATTGCGCCCCGAAATCCTGCTCTCTTGGGTGCTTAAGTCCATGCTCACTGACATCTACCTCCATGGCACGCCCATGCCCCCCCCACAACCTGCACGACATTGGGACGGCCATTTTGAGGCAGCTGCGCCCCCATGGGCTCTCTCGGGACGCCGCCATGATGGTGCTCATGGCGATATTCCAGAGCAAGTGTCTCCCCCCGGCTAGGGTATATCGCCCTACCGCCAAATTACATGCGGCCAATGAAACCCTTATGGTCAAGCGGTACAAGCACACGACGGGCACCGCCCGCCATGCCCACAAGGACGACGTGTGCAAGCCCCAAGAGCAGGGGTGCGAAAGCCTCACCCGTTCCTCCCACTCTCGGCAAGTGGCAGCGGTCTTGCAAGGTCCAGCAGGGTGCCTAGGCCAATGAGGCATTCCTCATGTCCCAAACCAACACTGTGCGGACTCACCAAGCACTTCACGGGGGCTGCGCGGCAGTGCTTGCCCCGAGGCACTATAGCCACTATGTGCGGTACCCCCACCTCATCCAAACAATGCAACGAGTGGTGGATGAGGTGTCCCTGCCAATGTGGATGTTGGGCTAGTGCTCTGGCACCACCCGATACTCGTGCGGGGCCCGACCCTGCCCCGCGCAGGGGCACCAACAACCCCTACCCCCAAGGTGGAGGTATACCCCACCCCGTATGGGGATGTCACACAGGTGGTTGTTTCCCCCAAAGTCTATGAGACGGTGGAGGCTTTGGAGCACCATCATGTGGGGGATTTGTACACCCCGGACCAACGAATCCTCAGGGAGAGGGCCGTGAAGGCGCGCGTGCAAGCCTAAAAAAGAAACTCGGGCCTCCAGAAGTGGCTTGCCCGCCACAGCGCCGATGTAGGATGTAGCCCCCAGCAATTGGATCCCGGGCGCTGTGCCAGAGTACGAGGCGGATGCGGTCGTCCCAGAACGTGTTACCAAGCCAACGAGGAGATCATGTACCACAGAGGACATGCCTTGAAGGTCTCTACCGCTATGAGGGAGACCATGGAAGGCGAGCACTAGGCGGCAGAACTTTGGGTGTGTCGTTAGCCACCTGACGGCATGCCTATTGACACCGGGGCGCATCGCCTCCTGGTGGCACTGCTAGGGGTACAAGTAAAGGTTAATGCGCCGTTGCACGCCCGACTGTGGGAAAACCGACAAAATGTGTTTGTAGAACATCTGTAAGACACAGGGGTGCATGCGCCCACCATCGTGTGGCTTTCAAGCGCGCGGAGGCCTATTGGCATTTGGCGTGAACATCGCCTGCCCCCCTAGTCGCGGTGACCCACTTCGATGTCGCCGTGGCCATACAGTGTAGTTGCAGCGGCCGCGTTGGCCAAATTACAGTAGCCCGCCATGCGCGCGGCACACCATTGCGACGGTAACCCGTACAAAGGGCCCCTATTGTACTCACTCCACAGAGCAGGTACGCTGCCGGCTGAATTCCATCCGGACATCAAGAGATATCGCTGCGGGCATTACGGAGACAGAGCGTTATTTGCAGCCACACGGCTTGGCTAAGGACCCTCCCCACCCCAGGTGCTAGCTCCCAAAACCGGAGATGAAATTGGGTTCGACCACCTGCTGGTGCTGCCGACCCTCCGTGGCATTGTCGTTGGAGTGTATGCTGGACCCATGCCGGCGGGCATGGCGATTGCGGGGGTTGCTAAGTGTGGGCATGGGGCCTCCCAATCTCACGTCGCTTCTAGGGTGGGCACCTCCCAGGATTGGGAGGCCATGGCACAGACCGCGGTATACTGGCTTGTACTGGACTCGGTGGTGGCGGCAGGGGCCCTCCGCACCAACCCCGAGGGGGGTCACTACGGGGATGGCATCCAACATTTGTATGCCGCAGTACTGGTGGGCAGCTGTGTGGGCCCCACTTCGGTGATCAACTGGATTACCAAGCTGTTGCACTAGGGCATGAACCTCAATGTCCGGGTGGGTGCAGCGAAGCAAAAGCTGCCCAAGGTGGAAGTGACTTGGCTCCAACGCCACCCCTTCTGTTTTCTCCCCCCGATGGCCTATCGGGACTGTTGCCAGCTCTCCGTCACGGCGGTGCATAACTGGCTGCAGTAGCACGTCTCCATTCGGCCCAAATCAAATATGAGGCCTGTTGCGGGGCCAACTGACGCGGACGGGGGGTATCCTTCTAGATTGGGTGCACAAGGAGTAGCGCGCCACATATCGGCGCACCGCATGTGGATATCGGCGCACCGCATGAAGAATGTCGCAACGATGACTATCCTGGCACACGCGTCGTCCCACCGTGCCACAGCGCTGAACACAACATGCCTTTTGTGTGAAACACAGCAGGAAACGGCGCCCTACCTCTAGGTCTGCTCGGCCCGGTCACATGAGTGGCGGCGAGCTCGCCAGAGGCTCGCGGCATGCCTTGAACGTTATGTGGGGCTATAGGCTGCGCCTGTGCGTGCCCAACTGTGGGAGCGCGTAGTTTTGGCGCAGTGGGCGTCTGCATTGCAGAATAGCGCCATGAAGGAGACCGACATGGAGAGCTCCATGCCCCAAATATTGGGGACGGAGTTCGTGCGCCAGGTGATAAGGAGTCACCGGGTCTTGTAAGCTTGCGCCAAGGCGCGCGCCACTCTGCTGCAGGCCCAGCTAGGCCTAAACGGCTCGATGGCGTGGGTGTTGTCGGAGTTACGCTTGCACCAGCACAGGGTTCCGCGTAAGCTCCTAGGCTGACTACGATGCTCTGGGGGGGAGCCTCCATGTCTCCGTCTTCTTGCTCTCCACCCCTTTCGGAACACACTGACCACGCAGCGCGTGCACAACACACACACCCCTGTCATTTACCCATAGCCATCGGTAGACATCCCGCCCTTTGCCATTTGTTAATAGCATATTGGGCACATTACACTGGCGCCAGCCGAGGTCATGCGGAAGCAGCGGCCTGCCCATGGTTGCGTGGTGGACAATGCTCACGTCCCCCCAATTGCAAACCTACCCCCCCCCCCCCCCTGATGCGCCCAAACGTCCAGGCGAAGCCCCTACCTAACACCCCCAAAAGTTGGCAGGTTACCCCCTCCAAGACTGTTGTGTCGAAGCCCGCTAAGGGCGGCCGGCCGACCACACCGTCGAACCGAGGCCCGGGGTGGCAGCGGCTGCGCCAGAGGGAAACCAAGGCGGTAGGTTGCACTACCGCCAGTCCCCCAAGGCACGGTAGGGCCCCGACCCCGCCTAAGGACGGACCCCTCACCATCCAAGCCGCACAGCCAGGGCCCCAACTGATCCGTGCCTCTGCCTCAGGTGCAGCTTGTGTGCTCTAGATCAACCGAGTTGGATCAGTCCTAGAATATCATGGAGGTTGACCCCTCAGAGGATGTACTGCAGCCTGCGGATGAGGAGGCTATGCCAACCCTGCCGGACGATGTCTACCTATGGATAGCTGGCCCCTCGGCCCCCCCGCTCCGCTTGGCCTGCAAAAAGACTTGCGAGAGCCCCCTCGCTCGCAAAAGAGTCCTAGGCTTTAGCCGCTCCTAGCATGGTGCACCTTGTGCTGCAACTGGAACCCCCGGGCCCGTGACCGATGTGCTCTGGACCCGGCCCTACGGTGTATCACCAGGGTCCCGCCCCAGATGCCAATGACAAACCTATTTTCCCCCGTGCAACTTAACCCCCTGCCGTCCAATGTGCCGGGGTCGATGCGGCCCTGGGTGACGACCTGACGTGCGGGCCTCCCAATACTAAGGTCTCCGCCTCCCAATGCAGGGCCACTCAGCTGGGCAGTCTGGCGGGGGTTGACGCTAAAGACGTGGGCATCCGCGGCGTCTCGCCAACTGCGAAAGCTTCAGACACTGGCTTCGAGCCTAGTGCCAAGATGGAGCCCCGTGAGCCCCGGCCTAGGCCTCGTACACAACGGCGACCAACATGCATCTCGCATGGACCCTCATAGTGGATGGCGCCTTGGAGGAGGTCAACCCCTCGAGGACCATGGATGTCGCTTATTTCCTAGACAGCGAGTATTTGTCGACGGTGGGGCGCCGTATGCACGCAGCGGGGGAAGATACCAGCCCCGTCCCCGGCCCCCGCTCATTGGAGAGCAACGGCCTCTCCCCCCTTTTGCCCAACCCTAGAGACCTATGGTAAAACCAATATTTCTAGTATTTGGTCAAAAATTAATGTGTTAAGCCAAACTTGACCCTTTTGGGGGGGCCTTGAGGGGTTTAGAAGGGAAAAAAACTACCCCCATGGGGTGCCTTACAAGATCGAGTGTCATTTTCACCCTGGGATTGGGGGGGGTCTCACCGGTTTCCTTGCGAAAAAATATTCAAACGGTCCTCGGGATTAACTTTTGATTTTAATTTTTCAATTAGTTTTTGAAATATTAAAAATTCATGAGTCGCCGGAATGAATATTAACGTGCGAAAAATTGATACATTGCCCCAAATATCAACCTCCCCTACAAATGCACAACAACGAAGCCACACACAATAGGGGGCAGGCATGATTCTTGTGCCTTACTGAAGTGGATGTCCCCCCCCTTTTTTGCACACACACACAATGATATTGCCACCCCCACACACCCGTCCCCTCCCACACACATCCCTCCCTGATCCTTCTTCTTTCCTCCCCTTGCCCTTGGTGTTTGGATTTGGGAGGGTATGCCCCTTTCTTTCTGCATATTTTTCGGAGATGTTCGTCCAAACATTTTGGAAGGCAGGGCCAATCAAAAAAGCTTGGAGGGATGTGTGTCTTGGTGTGTGTGTGTGTTTGCGCGTGTGTGGGCGTGTACATGCGCGATGTGGCTGGGTTGTAGGGTGTAGATCGCCCCAAAGCATATAAAGCGGTTAGTTCAAGCTTTGTTTGCATTGCCAACCCCCCCCCCCCCTGGAAATGTGCTGTGTGGGGATGTGGCGTCCGGGCCTGTGGTGCGTGGGGAAGTGGTGTGTGGGGATGTGGTTTTTAGGGCTTTGGTGTGTGGGGCTGTGATGTGTGGGGTTGTCGTGTTTGGGGGCCGTGTGTGGGGCTGTGGTATGTGGGGGTGTGGTTTTTAGGGGTTTGGTGTGTGCGACCGTGGTTTGCGGGGTTGCGGTGTGTGGGGCTATGCTGTGTGTGGGCTGTCTCGTGTGGGCATGTGGTCTCCCGGGCTTTGGTGTGTGGGACTGTGCTGTGTGGGGTTGCGGTGTACTGGGCCATGCTCTGTGTGTTTGGTGTTTGGTGCTGTGGTGTGTGGGGTTGTTGCATGCGTGGGTGGGTATGTTACGGGGGTGCATTGCGGCAGTGTGATGGTTTGTAGTGCATTATGGGTGCAAAAAATAGTGTAGGAGGGACTGTGGGCCATAATTAATTTTTGCGACATTTTTTTAATTTTTTGAAAGTTATTATTAATCGTTAATTTAAATATTTCGAACGCCAGTCCAAAATTTAAATATCAAATTGCCGATATTAAGGATGGCAACCAAAAAATTAACTGCAAACGATGGGGGCAATGTGGGGCTTTGGTGTGTGTGCCTGTGGTGTGTGGGCCTTTGGACTGTCAGGCTGGGGTGTGTGGGTTTGTGGGTGTGGTGATGCAATGTACAGGGCTGGGGTGTGTGGAGTTGTGGTGTATGCGGTTGTGGTGTGCGCGGCTGTGGTGTGTGGGGCTGTGGGGTGGGTGTAAGGCACTGGTGGGTGGGCGTTTGGTGTCTTGGGCTGCGGGGTGTGGGGCTGTGGTATGTTGGGTTGTGGTGTTTGGGGCTATGGTGCCTCCGCTTGTTGGGTGTGGGGCTGTGGGGTGTGGGGCCGCGTGGTGTGGGGATGTGGGGTGTGGGGCCGCGTGGTGTGGGGTTGTGGGATGTGGGGTGGTGGTATGTGGGAGTGTGGTGTGTGGGGCAGTGGGGGGGTGAGCCTGTGCGGTGTGGGTCTGTAGGGTGAGGGCGTCAAGTGTGAAGGGCTGTGGTATGTTGGGCGGTGGGGTGTGAAGCTGTGGCGTGGCAGATTGTGGTGTTTGGGGCTGTGGTGGTTCGGGTTGTGGGGCTTGGGGCTGTATGGTGTGGGGCTGCGGCATGTTGGGCTGCGGAATGTGGGGCGGTGGCGTGTGGGGCTGTGGTGTGTGGGGCCTTGGGGAGTGGGTTTATGGGGTGTGGTGTGCAATGGTGTGGACGCCCCTCCACGTGTCGCGTGTGCGAAAAAACCACGAAAACCCGAAACTTAAGTTTTTGGCCCTTGGTATTAGCTTTCGTAGATTAATATTATCGGGCCAAATATCAATTCATATATTAAATATTAATCGTCGCTGGCGTTAATATTAAGCCTACAGAAATTAACTCACCGCTTCAAATATTAACCTGAACAAAAACATGCACAACACAAAGCGAAACACACTAGGGGGCATGCATCACTGTTGTACTGGGGATGTGGTATGTGAGGCTGTGGGGTGTGAGGCTGTGATCTGTGGGGTTGTGGTGTGTGGGAGTTTAGTTTCTTGGGATTTGGATCAAAACGTCTTGTAAACCCCCAGAGGAACCCCCCACACACACCAAGTTGGGTGTTTTATAGTGTTGTGTGGTGGCACCGTCGTATGCAACCCCCTCCCCCACAAGGGCCCCACAACCCCCCCCCAACGTCCCCAAATGGTGTGGTACAACATGGCACACCCCTAAAAACCACACCCCCACACATCACACCCCACACACAGCACAATACCAAGGGGGGGGATTGGCAGTGCAAACAAAGCATGAACTAGCCCCTTGATCAGCTTTGGGGCAATCTACAACTCACAATCTGGCCACAATGGAGACACACCCACCAAGACACACATACCTACCAGCTTGTTTAATTGGTCCAATGATCAAAATATTTTACGTACATCTCCAAAAGACCCGCACAAAGAAAGCAACATACCCTCCCAAACGTTAACCACAAGGGCAAGGGGAGGGCAAAGGGAGGAGGTAGGAAGGATGTGTGTGGGAGGAGACGGGTGTGTGGGGGTGCCAATATCATTGTGTGTGTGTGTGTGTGTGCATGTGCATGTGGGTTTGTTCCCATGCCATACAAGACAACGTGCATTGATGCTGTATCTTTTGTATGTAGAGCACACTATGGGGGAGGTAGAGGCGACAATGGGGCAACGCACAAGTAGGTGGTCACCCTAAATGGCTAGCACACCGTGTAACTAGCGTGATGCCCACTAGAACCCCTTGCGGTCATCAATGTGCTGCAAATCTTACAAAAAACGGGTAATTAATTTTTGCATTGATTTTTCGAGGTTAATATGAGATTAATTTTCAGTCGGCGTTAATATCTCCGAAAAATTAAATGTTAACCTCGAGAAATTAACACAAAAACGAAAGCGAAACAAAACGGCCGTATACTTGCAGGTTTTTGGAGCATATTGTTCCTAGCGCGGCAATGTCCTTATCCCCGCATACGGCCATCCCAATCACCCATTGCTAGGCGGGTGTGCGGGCCCGTGCGCCGTGCTTGAGGAGCCTAATGGATAGTTGGGTCCAACTTGCACCGGCGGACGGGTAGGCATCCCCACGGAGGAGGAAAGTGAGCGGCCGCTTCCAATCGATGGTGTCCACAAGGGGTGCACCCGACTAGATGTAGCGGGCCCACGATTGCAACGGCCAAGAGCGGCCGCTTGTGGGGGGATCCGCCATGGACACGGGTCGATCTAGCGCAAGCGCCTTCACCAAGTGCTTCCATGTGTCCGTGAAGCGTTCACGTGAAGGGATGGGGCGGGGGAATGGGAGGCCCGTCGCGGCGGTGCAAGCGGCCCCCCGGCGGGTCACAAACTCTGACACATGCGGGAAGCCGCCCTTGGGGACACTCAAGTCCATAAGTAACCCGATCGATTCGGGCGCCGGAAAGAGGACGGAGGCAGGTTGCTTCGTGGGCTCTATTTACTTGTTGCGGATGAGCGCGAGTTGGGCTACCTCGGTGGCCTCGTACCACCGGGCCTTTGGCCAAAGGGGATGAGGCCACCCACTCACCAAGGAGGTGGGAGACCAAAGGGTCCCGCAAACTCTTGGCCCCACTCAAACGCGTGAGCGTCATACTAAGCTCGAGAAAGGTGTCCCAAGAGAAAGGCATAACAAGAGCTACACAAAGGGAAAAGAAGGTTGGGAGTGGGGCGAGTGGGGGGACTTCAGAGGGATCTGTGGGGCCACATAACCACCTATAGGACTATGCAACCCCTGTAGCATCCCGTGGGGCACTCTTTGAGCACCCAAACACTTCAAGTGGGCACGGTGCGTGCACAAGCAAAGCGGTGCAAATGACCTAAATTACCTAAAATTGGCTTAACGTGTTATTATTTGGCAGGTTAATTTTCACCGCCTTTCATATATCAAAAATTAAAATTAACCATATTGGTTTTAACGTAGGTCTCCAGGGAAACACCAAACAAACGCGCGAGCTACTCCAGCTCGTCAGCTTCACCTTGGGAGTCCCCACCACGGGGGGCTGTCTCCTCGCTTTTGTACGCGACACCCCCCCCCCCCCTAGAAGTGGGCCGAAGACCCCCAAGGTGGGTGGATTGGGGGGGGGGGGGATTGGACCCGGGGTTCACAAAGCGGCAATGGGGGGGAGGTCCAGGTGGGGCAATTTGGGGTGGTGGTGACAGGGGGCACAGGCACCCGTGACCTCCCCACGCCCTCCCTCTAACCATACCACAACCTTAACCTTTGCAGCCAGCTGGTTTGGCCATGCTTGTCTTTTTGATTGCGCTAAACAAGATCCGCCAAATTTCATTCATGGTTGCTTTTGCCACATAATTGCTCTCCATTTTGGACCCCAACACTCACTCTCACCCTAGCCTAGGGTGAGTGCTGGGGCTAGGGTTAGGGTTAGGGCTAGGGTCACCAAGATGGTGGAACTAGTCTAGGTTTTATACCCCTGTTTAGCGTCTGCGGTGGACCTAACACATTTGGCAAGCGGCAAGCAAGCAAGCGAGCAACAAGCACGTGCGAAATGGGGGAAAATCGTAGCTCCGTCGTGGTGCTTCGGATGCGGCCAAAATTTTGGTGGATGCTACCGATGGGTATGAGGGACAACCACACAAAGTATGAGGCACAAAATCAACGGTGGCGGCCGGGAAGGGGCGTCGCAAGTGCCGGACCTCCATTTCAAACTCTGCAACTTAGGGCCAAAATCAGCCTTTTTTTGCCCAAAAACCGCCCTAGAGCGTGCTCAAAACAACCAAATGAAGCGGAATAGTGGCTACTTTACACATGCAGCTAGACTTCCCCGTGCCGAAGGGCCCCACAAGATGTCCGTGAACCGCCCCCAAAAGGCCCCCAAAAGTACCAAATTTTGTGCACATTGGCCGCCGATAACCCCAACCCAAAAATAGACCATATCTTGGGCTACTTGGCACAAAACCCCGATTTTTGAGCGCACCTAATCCTACCGCAACGACCCACTTTTGGTGGTTTCCACCCCTCAAAATTGCCCTAATCGACGCCTAGATCCCTGTACCTAGGCCCAGTGGGCTGCGGCGAGCAGCAAGAGGTAGCCCAAAGAGGTGGGGGGGTGCCAAAATGGGTCAACGAGGTCCAACGGGTGCAAAAAAAAACCTTTTTATAAAAATGATCTTGGACCACATGGAATGCCAAAACAAGCGCTTTCAGCGCGTTTTGGGCTGGTGGTGGCCCATTTTGGCCCTCCTAAAATTCCAAAATGCCCCGAAAATGGGTTGTTTTGGGACAAAAAAAGGGTCAAAAATGGGTGAAAATATGTTTTTCCAAAAGTGATCTTAGACGATTTGGGATGCCTCAACAACTGAAATGAGCCCCTTTTTAAGCCCATTGCAAGCCATTTTGGCCCCTCCAAAGTCACAAAAGGCATTCAAAATGGGTTGTTTTGCGACCAAAAATGGGTCACAAATGGGTCAAAAATGTGTCTTCCAAAAATGATCTTAGACCATTTGAGGTGCACAAACAAGTGAAATGAGCCCTTGTTGAGCCCATTGCAAGGCATGTTGGCAACTTCACAGTCATAAAATGCCTTGAAAATGGGTTGTTTTGGGACCCAAAGTCAGTGAAAAATGGATAAAAAATATGTTTTTCCAAAGATACTTTTGGACTATTTGGGGTGCACAAACAAGTGGAAGGAGCCCGTTTTGTGCCCATGTTCGGCAACTTTGGCCCCTCTCAAGGCCGAAAGGGCCTTGGAATTGGGCCAATTTGGGACCACCAAATGGCTCTCAAACGGGTCAAAACGATGGCTTTCCAGAAATGATCCTAGTCCAGTTGTGGGGCCCAAACGGATGAATACAGCTCATTTTGGGCCCCTTTTGAGCCGCTCTCATCCATTTTCCGTTCGGTGCGTACCTCATTTGTCATTGAAGTCTCGTGGACGATGTTGCTTCCCCCACCATCTCAGTTCCAATATTCAATCGTGGTTGGGGCTAGGGTCAAGGGTAGGGTTAGGTGTAAGGTTAGGAGTAGGCTAAGGGTTGCGGTGGGCATTAGAGTCAAAGTTGGGTTCAAGGATATTGTTGAGGTGCAAAATGGACAAAATGGGCAAGGAGAGGTGCCCCCCATCCACGCTCAAGCGCTTGGGTAGGGAGGGGTGCCACGTGGGCAAAGGGAGTGAAAAAAAATTTAGGCGCCTTCGGTGCCACCATATGTATCCGGTAGATGGCCGGTAGCTATTGACCCTTGGCAACTAAGTGGGCCCGGAGGACAGGGAGGGGGGGGGGTCGCGTACTAGAACTGAGGAGACATCCCCCGTTGCGCTCCACGGCGGCACCCGAACTCTGGACTTGCAGCTCCCAAATCAAAGACCGCCAACTTGACTCAGTGCAGGGCACAAAGAAGGGCCCAGGCTAGGGGGAGGAGCACAGCACAGCACAGGGCAGCGCCCAAGAGGGGGAGGGGGGAGCATCGTGCACAAAACAGCCCACCCACCCCATATCAAAAGTCCGGCGCCCGGGTGCTTAAGGCGTGGAGGAATGACCCCGGCCCTATACACGGGGAGCGAGGGGGTG
Organism: Eutreptiella sp. 'Long Island Sound 2002'; assembly: GCA_964036045.1. Lineage (NCBI taxonomy): Eukaryota > Euglenozoa > Euglenophyceae > Eutreptiales > Eutreptiaceae > Eutreptiella > Eutreptiella sp. 'Long Island Sound 2002'. The sequence goes on along the minus strand of OZ038379.1, from coordinate 91,617,039 downwards.
ACGGCGGTAGCCCGGAGCCTCCAAGACTGTAGGGCAATTACCATACCATACCATACCATGCCCCCCCCCACCCTCGCGATGCAATGTCACTCTGAAACCCGGTCATTCAACTTGTACTGTGCAATGCCGTGCCAATGTCATTGAAAATCACGACTCAGTTCACCTGCCTTCTCACCCCAGTCCTGGCGGAGGTTGATAAGCACTCCCCCTTGTGGCTAGGTGGGCCGCTTGTCCTAAACCCTGTTTGCCCCTCCCCACACCCGTCATTGCTCGGCAATGCCTTGGCCTCCTCATACGTCTTTGGTGAATTGTCTGTGCTAAAGCACCCACAGAGTAGGCGAGCAAAGCAGTGGAATGCGAAGGGCCCTCTTCATTGATCTGTTCTGGAGATCAATCTGTCCGTCCGCCGAGAGTTACTGAACTGCAATGGATTGAAAGCACTCATACTCATTTCGGGCATATGGAGCCCATGAAGGTGCTCCAAATTTTACCCTAGACCCGAACGCAAATTTTTGTGTTGGCCTCAGACTCCCCCCTTTTTTCCGGGCGGTGAAGCCCCCACTCCACCATGGCCTGCAACCTCATGAGAAAATGTTTCGGAGGAAATGCGGAAGCGGGGAACAGGTCAAGCAACCCTCCCCATATAGGTGAACTAACCCTCCACAAACCCTCTTGGAGGAACACCCAATTCGAGCAATCAAACTTTCATAGATCTGGTGGGCACGGCAACATCTTAACAAAAAACCTGATACAATGTCCGTACAACACGGGTACACATCCACACGAATCAAAACCCCAGTTCATGAGATCTACCAATGACACATATCACTCGGCCTCATTCAAAATGTGCCAACTCGGTGGGTTTTCACATTTGCACCAGGTTTTCTGCACTTTTTGCCCGATGCACCAAAATATTGTTCCTTTGGGGGGGTATGTGAATACTTTTTGAACTCTGTGCAAAAAGGCCGTTTCAGAAATATATGGGTTGGGGGGGGGGGGGGGCGTAGGTGTTCACATTTTTGAGCACAGAGCCAGAAATTGAATGATGCGAGTGACAGAGCAATGAACAGGGGCCCACTGATTAATCTGAATTCAAATCGTCACCATTGTTGTTCCTCTCCACAAGGGCTGGGACCCCATTGGGTCACACATCACCCTGCTTGTGGATGGGAACATATTTCTTCAATTCGTACTGGCTATACGAGGCCTTTTTGCATTGCAAGGGGACGTGCGATGAGTAACGCGTACCCAGCTTGCCCCGCCACAGCGTGCCTGTTTCCGAACCAAGGGTCTCTGTGGTGCATCTGGGTATGCAACAGCGCGGGGTGTGAATTTGTACGAAGACATGGTAGCTGCCTGTTGACAAAATGAGGCAGCAAGCAGCACAGGCATCGTCCAAAACGGACGAAAATGTCTAACATATTGTCAGTACAGCATGCAAACCTCGGTGTTCCAAATAGCCCTTTTCATGGGCTTCCCGAATATACCCCACATACCCCCCCCCCCCCCCCCATGGGACACTCAGTGGACACAAATGAGGCAACAATGGCACCGACCCCCAAAAACCCACCGAATTGGCACAATTGTTGATCAGGGCGAGAGATATTGGATCTAATGCACTTCAGGCCTTGCGCATCTCTATTGCAGCCGAAATTTGGGTGGGCCTGAGTGGCGCTATGCGGCCCCCCAATGGGCTTTGGTGTGTTCAAAGTGTTACCACGCGCTCACTGCAACCTGTCCCAGGCCCTCCTGCACATCTTCAGGAGTCGCTCAACGTCGTACCCTCAGAGCCAACCAGTGCTGGCCTGCAAACGGCTTTCTCACCCGCTGGGGCCCAGAAGGAGGGCTGGTCTGAGTACCGAGAGGTACTGTGCTCATATTGCACCAACTGACCGTCCACCCCTGTCCCAAGGCTCAGAGGGTCTCCGGGGGTTGCCCCCTAAATCGCAATTTCTGCGCCAAAGTAAGCGGACATGAAACTGGCTGACTGCGAGTGAGTGGGGGGGATCTGGAGTACCCAGGACCAACCATTTAGCAGAAAAAGGGTTGGATTTGGATCTAAATCAACAATTATTGGCTGCACTACCGAGCCGATTTTGTAAAGCGCCTCTATCTCCGGCCCCCGCCGCCGAAACACCACATGTTTTGAGGGTACCGGATCCGCTGATAGAAGTCCCAAAACCAGCGACAAGCCTAAAAAGCTGAAATCAATCAAAACTGCACCCCAAACTCAAAGGTTGATTGTCTACGAACATTGTACAATGTCCACATGTATAAATGCTGTACAAGTCATGTGGCACTTCAACTGTAGGCCCAGAACTTCAAGACAAAATGGTGCCATCGTGCTACGGTGTGGTCCTGATGGAAGTCCTTTGATTCATGTTTCGAATCCTCTGCTTCAGTGCTCCCAGGCGGATCGCCCTTTCCCGCTGCTGCACCACCCACTTCTGCCTTTTTTGGTTCCTGGTCAGCACCTTTTTCGGTGGCTTCTGCCCCTTTGTTTTATTCCCTCGTTCGCGCCTTCCCTTGCCAGGGCCTTTTTGGCTGCTCAACCTCTCAATTTCTAACAGTGAGCGGCCACTGCGAGCCAGAGCCGCCAGCTTCAACACCAATGGCACCACCTGCTTTGGAATGAGGCACGTGCAGCGCCCTTTCTGGCCCATGCGCCCCGTACGGCCCAGACGATGCAAATAGTCGATCAGGTTCAGTGGGAAATCGTACATGACCACGTGCTGCACGTGCAGCACATCCAAGCCCCGTCCCGCTATGTCAGTGGTGACCATGAGATTGACTTCCTGCGGAAGGGAAGGGTTTTGCAGAAACCCAGAGGCCAATGGCTGTCAGCAGTGGGAAACACAGAGGCACACACACCGAAAAATCTCTTGGTAGTGTGCAGCGGCATTCTCAGATGCATAGGTCAGAACAAAATAAAATATACAAAATGCAGGAATATGCGCAACGCATACTTGCATGGGTGCTTGGAGACACACAAGCTTCCACGACATGCAGAACACACAAGGCAATACAAAACAATACAAAAGATCCGCACACAATACACACACGGGCAGCATATACATACCCCTGGCATTGTGACAGTCACAGATGTTGACGCCCGAAATTGCCTGAGAATCTAGGTGGTGCTCTTCGTGTTGGGTGAACTGTCCATTACATGGTGGCAGGAAACAGAATCAATATTATTTCCTGTCAACATGCACATGTGAAGAGCTCGTCTGCATTGGCTGCTGGATCTTACACTGCACTGGACAGTGTACAATCAACAAATCACCTTTCAAAGTTCCATCACAGCAAATGGAGGGGACAGCAGCAATGGACGTGCACACACATACACGCAAGCGCAGACACAGAGAGATAGAGAGAGATCAAGAGAGATGGAGATAGAGTTGCTTGCACTGTGCTGCTATCTACAGATTGTCCATTCTGACAAATAGGGACAGGCCGAAAAGTGCAGGCTGTGGATAGACAAGCCCTCAAATCTCATGTGCTTGTACCCCTCAGCATGCATTTGCACACTGATATAGGCCTCCGCACACACCCTCTCTCACACCCTCGCTCCATGGATGTCCGCGAAAATGCTAGGTAAAATCCAGCAGGTTTGCTGCTCCGAAGTATCAGAAAGGTCCCCTTGGCTGTGTCAAACCCTCTGTACGCTGTCTACGCTTCTCAACATGGGTCTCCTCCTGGCTTCATGCCCGATGTGTAGGTGTTGCATTGTGAGGAGGGGTCATGGCCACTTAGATTGTATAGGATGTCTGACCAGGGCCGTATTGTATAGGACGCCTAACCTCAGCTCCGCATCCGCATCCGCAGGGTGATGGAGAGATTGCAGGATCAGCGAAGTGTGACCCCTCCCCGTACTGCAAAACACACAACACGTTGTGGTCCAAGTATGGTTGTGTTAGGTGGTACCCGCAACGGAAGTCCAAGAGGACAGCCATGGAAGAAGGGGGAAGAGGAAAGGGTAGTGGATTGGTCGGTCGGTAGACACATGTGCTAAAGAGCATGATACCTTAAGACCTAGATATACTCAGTGGGGCCCGCACACATGATGGGGTGTCTGTGTTGTTGGAAGTGGACTTGGGCATTGTGGAATTTGGTGCAAATGAGGATGGTCGTTGTAGGGTCACCGGGGAGGTTGGTAGGGGTGTCTGCTCTCCATCTTCTCAAGGTTGCAGTAGATGATGGTCCCACCTACATGATGCAAAGCTCTGCCAACCTCTTCATGGTAGCCACTGCGGTTCGCACCCTCTTTCCCAAAACGGGTGCACACGAGTGTGGTTTCATGTTGGCGATGCCACCATCCCGCCTATGTTTCGTGATGTCCAATATGAACTCTAGTTGTCCATCCCACTCCTATCAGTGTCCAGTAGTTCCTAGCGTGGATGGGGCACAACAATTTCTTAGCGGCTGCCTTGAATAAGGCTGTCAAGCAAATCATCCATTCTTTGTACCTTGCGGTGCCAAGGGGGTGCACCACCATCCTCCTCCGCTTTGATAGTGTAACCCTTCAATTCAATTTCTAGCATCTTTTGGGGCATGCCCTCATCACCTATTCACCTTCCAAAAGGTTGGCAGTTGCCATCGGCAATATGCATGCCTTGGCGGCCGCGGTGTGTATTGCCAACATTTGCCCCATCAAGTGTTGTGAGGCACTAGACGATGTGGGTGGGGATTGAAGACAACCGGCCATGCTGCCACCTGTCATTTCAAAGTGGCCCGCTTTGGTAGGTGGGTTGTTACACACTCCTAAGCGGATCGCCTTCATGGCCACCGCCCTGCTATCTCTAGCGAGCAACATCCTTAGTGGATTCTTGTATGAGTCAGCACTTGAACCCCACACATGCTCTCGGGTCATCCCGCATCACCAAAACTGATTGCTGGTCATAGCACACATGGCGCTCCACATTGCTCTGGGTTGGGCCCCGTCAGGCTAGCAGGCCTCAGGCGGATGCCCACTGCCACGGGAGCCCAAAAAGCTGCCACCGTCACTTAAATGCACCAAGGCCCAGTGGACTATTGTGCGTTGTAGCCAAGAAAGACCTTTGATGTGCACTGATGCTGAGGAATGGTACTCCCCATAATGCCTCTCATGCATTACTTGGGGATGAGGGTCATTGATGCACAAATTTGCTGTGGCGCCGGATCACAGATCACGGGGCTTTGGATTGTCTGCCATTCCCGGGCTACAGCCCTTCGGTCAAGATAAGCAATCGGTGTTCTTAGCCATTGTATTGCATAAATGTTTCCGACTTAGACACCGCAGCATCAAAAGAAGAAACCAGCATTGAATTGCCCGTCTCCACTTGCCTATTGCGTTCAAAAGTCATCATGTCCACAAAGCTCATGAGTCTCCGCATGCTGTTATTCCCCTATCGAAGGCTGCTCCGTTCTTCCACATCACATGGACCAACGGATCCACTGCGGCAAATCACCCAAGACTACTAAAAACTACATTGCACAAACGCCCCGAAGTGCTCCTTGAGGGGCTGTTTCTGATAGTGCACATGCTGACTTTCGAGGGACACAACAAACCCTCTCTCCTCTACTCCTTGGTGTAGTCTCCACACAACTATCTGAAATATGCTCCACCAGGTTAGCTCCGGGTAGGATAGAAGCCAAAATGACCATGTTAAAATGCATCAAATCGTGCCTCCAAGTGCACCAAGCAGTCAAACCTTGGGCGATTCAGGGTCCTGCACCACAACCTCTCTATCCATTGAAGGCATTTGGCAATGATCTTGCTGCAGGTTCACCTGCCGGAACCTTGTGACATCATTTGCTTCCTCTAGCCATAGAACATCACCCAAATTCCATGACAAACCAAGATGTGCAAAAGTGCCAATCAGCTTGAGTTTCTAAGGGCTTTTTGCCATCAATAGCAACAAGGGGTAGTGTGTATAAATGAAAGGGACACACTCTGCGCAAGCTAATGACGTGCAGACACTAGGCATTCCTTATTTATGACCGATAGTTGCAAGCTTTAATCCCAAACCTCACAACTTCAAAGTTGCCCACCCACTTCTTGGCAGGACGGTCCGATGGAGGGGACACCGAGGCTTGTCGACTAGACCAATGTAGTGCGCCTGTGGCCAAGATAATCTATGAGCATCGCATACGAACTATCAGGTTTGGCTTGCGGTCACTTGGTGGACATGCACGGTGCCCAAGAGAAGCAGCATCTCCGGCACTTTCAAACGGGTGATGCACATAGTCCCCGGCCTCGCATTCATGAAGGATGGAACACTTGCCCTTAGAGTCAGCTCACCAGTTTCACCGGGGCTAGGTCTCACCCAATCAATCATACAAATCACTCCACCAATCATTAGTGACCATGCACCGTCTAGAGGATCAAGAAAGAACCCTCAATCTACCGATCCCTATTGCGTCTTGACATGGTGACAATCCCCGTTTTGAGTCAAGTTAGGCCGCATAATGCATGCCTTGTGGTGCCATTGAATCAATTCCTTTAGGTTCTTGTCTTGAGACGGTACTACCGCGAACCCGTGAGCCTCCGTTTCTCGCTGCAGAGAAGTGAAACCGATGACATACTATTAAGGAGATGAATGGCCCATCAACAACGAGCTCACATATCTTCAATCGGTAGACTACGGTGGTATTCGATCATCTTCGCTACCCGCACTTTCATCCTTGATCCACGAACATGACCGAGTTGAACACCTTTGCCGCAGCTCATTCCAGGACCGTATGAAAACCTCACCTCTGGTGTGTCAATATCCATCACGACGGACCAACCCATCTCTGCCGTTCAACGCCACCACCACCCAACTGCCTTGTGAAGGCCACCACCTGAGCGGATCACCTTTAGCCACTTAGGTGCCCCCGCAGTGCATTGCTATGGCCAACAAAAAAGAAAAGCATCATCCGCATATGGTATTTCTTTCGCCATCCTGCGGTGAATCATGCAATCAAGTCACATTTGCCTTGGACGCGCTTAATTGTCCACACCAGCATTCGTGCATGTCTCCAACGTTGGAGCGAAAATGATCCACGCCCGTGTAAGAGGCATGACCACATCGAGCACAACTGAAGGAGGCGGCTTCGCCACCCGGCTTGACGGTCAAGAGACAACCCACTAGAGTGGCCGGGTGGCCTATAGCCCCATGCGTGGGGTTGATGATGAGCTTTTCAACGGCAACATCATTGGTAGACGCTCTTGGACCTGCAATTAGTTCAGCTACTGCCACTATAGTAGTCATTCACGTGATACTCCTTGCTGCCGTTGGATGGCATTCATTGTTGAGTCCCACCAACCAAACAAGGTGAGGAGGGGGGCTATTGCACGTCATTGTCTTGCCAAACTATTGCCGGCAGTGGACGGTTTGTGTGCTTGCTGCTTGCGAGCCGTTTCTTAGGCTCCCTCCGGAATCTCTGGAATCACACCCTAATTTCCCGGCACCCGTGACAACACAACTTGAATCACCATTGCACGTATACTTGTGCGAGTTCTTGTTTTGATAGTGACCAACTACCAGTGACGCGGAACCGGCCACAACCCTGAGCTTCCATCAATAGGCCACCCGGTTGGGGTGAATATCCAAACCAATGTCACAGGGGACCACGAGGGTCCCTAGTAACGAGTGCAGTATTATCACATTGTCACCGGTGCAATGGGCTAATCACAAATTCACCCTCAACCCAAAGTATTTTGAAAATTGCATGCATGCGCCCTAGATAGAAGCATATGACAACTCGCATGAGCAACTGGGATCCTTGATTGCATGCCGGGACCTCTTTGAGAGACCAAACCCCATTTGGGAATGGATCTCTACCAGCCGAAGAGCCAAATGCTTTCGGCTCCTCATGCTAGTTTGGTCTAAATTCACATCTGCCAACAAGCAAAAGCACATGCACACAGAAAAAGATAAATAGCGTCGGTATGCGAGTCTGGGGCGTGATGTCGCATAAGGCAGCCTGTGCCATAGATACAGTTCAGGGTGGGTGGGAGGGCCATCGACATACAAAATATAAAAGACAACTGAGCGGACAATCAGTGCAGACACATATTCACTCAACCTTGCACAGACCAAACTTGGGTTTGCTTATGGCAAACCTCATTTTGGTCTAAATTCACATCTGCCAACAAGCAAAAGCACATGCACACAGAAAAAGATAAATAGCGTCGGTACGCGAGTCTGGGGCGCAAACACTCCCCTACACCGACACGATAGCAGGCTGAATTTGCCTCGAAAAAAGGACACCGGCTGCGCGCCTTGTTCGGCCGCGCTGTGCAACACACGCGCTCTGCGCAACACACGCCTACGCGCGACACACACGCACTCAGTCGCACTGTGTCGGCTACAGCACTCTTGCCTCTGTAACCGGGCGTCGTAATTTCTCATGGCCCCGACAGCACCCTCACCCGGTTCGGCCAAAGGTGACCGTTGTGTTTGGTTGCTGCACCGGGCGAGGGCATGTCAGAAGGCAGGGGCACGGCGCCCAGGCATATGTAGCCACCCTCGGCCTGCAGCACGCCTGCTGCGTCAGCTACAAAACTCCGGCGCATCACGCATCATACGCACGGGCACCCGCCGCGCGTACCAGTCTTCCGCAATGGCCACCGCTGCGCGGTACAGCCTCTCTCGACCCACAGCACCCGACCAACACCGCTCCCCTGCACCTGGTCGCGCAACCACAGGCGGCGCCTGCAACAACTCAGGCCGCGGCATGCAGAAGTACCAAGCCTCCCACACGACCGGCAGCCACTGCCGGATGAGTTCCATTGCCTCATCCAGGTCCTGACCCATATAAACTTTCCCATGCTGACCACACGCCAGCCAACCCGTGTACGACAGCCCCAACGCGTGTCCTGCACTACCCGCCAACAGACCCGGACACCAGCCTGTCAACACCACCAACCTGCATCGTGGCAAATGCCACCACTGGTCTGGGACCCATTGCCGCACGCCCCGCAGGTCGAAAGGCCCTGCGTCCCAGAGGGGCAATATTATATTATACACCACCTGGCGCATCGCACCCGCCAGGAAGTGCTGCCGCGGCGCCCTCCACGCGTGGGTCGCCTGCGGCCCGTATCTCCATCGCAGCGCCGCACGCACCGCTCCCGGGGCCACTGCCAGCCCAACTCCCGTGAAGCTGATGGAGGCCGCGGGCCGCGTGGCTCCCACGCTGATGAAGTACTCAAACGCCCCCACCAGGAGCGCTGTCAAGTCCGGGGCGCCGGGGAAGAGCATGCAAACCGCGTACAAGACGCACGCGGCGTCCACGACCTTTCCCCAGCGCCGTGCACCGCTCACCGCTGCCGTGAGCTCCCGCGCCCAGCCGCGCAGCACCGGCACCGGGTGGGCACGTTCAATGCCCCGCAGCCGATCCTCCTCCAATCGCCCCCAATCACGCTGGCGCCTGCGCCGGCCCATATGCGATGGCGCCGGCGGCGGCAGGGGGTGGTAGCACGGCAGCACCACAGGCCTTGGCATAAGAGACAACCACTAAGGCACAGCAAATGCAACACACGCAAGGTTACCTCACCGCCATTCGCGTCGTCTCCCTACCACGCAGTCACTCGCATGCTCAGTGCCATCGGGCGCCGTGCTCCCCGCTGGGCCCCGTCTACACCCTCACCCGGCTCGGCCAAAGGTTGACCGTTGTGTTTGTTTGTAGCACCGGGCAAGGGCGCGTCAATGGACACCGGCACGACGCCCAGCTATTGGCAGCCAATGACCCAAGGACCAAAAATAGGGTGTCACGGCGCGTCAGGTAGGTTTCCGGACCTTCATGCCCACATGACCCTGCAGCTGCTTTATTACCGGTAGCTCCAACGTCCATACATGCTGGACTAACACCGTGGGGCCGCCCATAGCCAACCTCAGCCGACGTGCGGCCTGCTGCTGTGTTGCGGCATAGTCCCCCCTCCACCCCGACTGGATACGGCTGAAAGGATCCGCCGGGTTGCATTCCCCTGGGACCCAGCACAGATACCACGACCTACGCGACCGCGTGCACGCGTACACTAGCCGTCGCAAAATTTTATTCTGCACTCGCAAACCCACACTCGCTTTTCCTGCCGCAAAACTTTGTAGCACCGAAAAGTTATCTCCAACCAGACCTACTCTGTCCCACCCCAACGCGGACACGGAATGCACTGCATACTCTAATGCCGCGAACTCGGCAATCTGCTGATTGCACAACACCTCATGCACGATCCCTGCCCTTCCGCCCATCGTGTATCCCCACAACGCCATCCTCCAGGTTCTCCCATCGCAGGCTCCATCAAAAAAAATGCACTCAGCCCAAACGCGCGGCCTCTTAAGAAAAACCAACGGCATCCATGCCATCAGCCCCCATGGCAGCAAGCCCGCAAGGGTGTGAAACAAACGCAAGGGGGCGTCCGCCAACCACTGAGGCTGCCACAGTATATGCGCCCACACCGGCGCCACGAACGGCAGCACTCCCCAATTGGGGCGCACAAACCACAGCAGCCTGCCTAAAAAGCGTAGCAAACGGCGGCGAGTACAAGGGCCTACGGCCAGCTGCCACCAGCGCGCCATCAAAGCTTGCCAATTTCCGCGCGCCGTGGACACAGTGGCAGCCTGGAAATCGAAAAACTTTCCAATCCATGCCAAACCAACGGCGGCCTCCAAGGTGCTCTTCGGACTGACAATGGCCCCTTCCTCCCTCAGGCGTGAAGCAACGACACCCGCCTGCATACTAACCCACGTCCTGCCATACCCAATGACAAAGACATCGTCCAGGTAGACAAGCACCAATACCCCTTCTACCCTCGCGCTCTGCACCAGCCTGACCATCACGGCCTGGCAAATGGCTGGACTGTGGGTCCACCCGAACGGGAGACAATCAAAACTATACAATATCCCATCCACTGAAACTCGAAAGGCGTCAGTAAATTCAACAGGGGTCGTCAGAGACCAAAAACAATTACTAAGATCGATATGACATGCACACAAAACAGGCTCTTCCCCCACACAGGGCGGGCCAGCTTTCAGCGACGCCATCTAGTGAAGAAGAAAAATGACATTATCCCCCACCACCCCCGCACAACCGGCCGGAACGAAATCCAAATGTATATTCCAATGCACAATCTGTAAAAAAGCCACAAGCTGAACGCTGGGCAAGCGCAGGGGGGGGCTGTCGCACCCCTAGGCCTTGTTGAAAAGGACCATGTTGCAAATACAGCTTGCCTTTTCGCTGTTTTTCGGGATAGCGAAAAGGGACCCATTGCGGCCCAAACCGTCCGCAAGACAGGGGCGCAGCACCCCTTGCTGAACCAATGCCCTGGCCAGGACTGCTGACTGGCCCGTCACATGCGCCGGAGAAGAAAAAGACCGCCTGCTCACCTCGCCAAAGTTACTCGGCACCAATGCCTTCCAAATATCGGGGGGGATGCGGACATTACCCACAGGTCCCACCCCCCTCTCCAAAATGGTCGTAGTTAATGGCACCACAATTAACTTTGGGGAAGTGGAGTCTCGCAACCAGATCAGCCACGCGTCCCTCGTGAGCTGCACAAAAAACTGATCGATATGCACCCCAGGTTGCGGTATCCCCAACTCTGACGAATGCCTCCACATCCTGAGCACCAGCACCAGTAGCCGCCCAAGGATCCAGCCATCATTGCCTCCGCTGCTTGGCGGGAGGTCGATCACTTCCCGCAGCTTGCTGCACCACTCCCGAACCGCTCCGTCCCGTACTCGCTGCAGGATCCACTCGGCCAACTCGGGGCCCCAGGGCTGCCGATGCCACGGGGCTGGCACTGCCATGCCTACGCACCTTGACGGTGCGGCGCACCGGGACTCCAGGTCGCTGAGGCGTGTCATCATCCGACAGTACAATGCACGCTCGCTTGGACCCAACGTCAGGCTGCTACTCCACAGTTTGCTGTCCGTCCCGAAATAACTCCGAAATCGCTGCAGGCCAGAAGTCGTGCCCTCGCACCGTGCGTTTAACGAACTTGGAGGGTCCCTCTGGCCATGGTAGTCTGATGGAGGTCCAGATTTTATACTCTTCACGTGGCTGTGCGTAGTCCTCTGCCACCCTCCGTGATTTCCTTCTTCCCCACCACTGCCGGATCTCCGCAGGGAGGGCGAGGTATTTCTGCAGGGCAGCACCCCCGCGTTTCCAACAATGCCACCTGTGGTTGGCGTACTCTGTTCCCCTGAACCCAAATTCCAAGAATGACTCCAACCATGGCGATCCGGAAGGGCACATGATGGGCGACCTGCGACGACCTGTGGATCCATAGTCACGGAGCCACCGTGCCCATTTTGCGGAGTACGGGCCCAGTTCTCGCTGAACAACCTTGTCACCGTTCTTGTTGCATCCGAACCATATAGCCTCGTCCTCGATCCCGCGACGTCGAACCCCGGCCGCCTCCCCCACCCGCCACAGGCAGGTGAAGGAGAGGACGGCCAAGGCGAGCCCGGACCACTGCTCCTTGGTTCGACAGGATTGGGCAAGAACGGACAGTGCCTCTAGCCCTCCGTACGGTCGCTGCTCCTCCGTGTTTCGGATGATGGACTTCGCCATGCGCCAATGTCTGGCCTGGACCACCCCAGCAATCCATCCCAAGTCCTCCAGGGCCCGTACCGCGCTGATAGCCCCTCGCAAGTATGACCTCGACCTGCCCTTGGCGAAGAGCGCACGTAAGTATCGGTCCAGCAACTTTGACTTATCGACATCTGGCTGCGAGGATGCGAGCGTTCCCAATGCCCGGATGTGAACGGCATAGTTGCTTCTGGTGCCAACGCTCCATGACATGGCGACAAGCGCATCGGAATACTCTGCCGGGTCCTGCTGATTGAGTCGCTTCCATGCCGCCCACCACGATGTCCAGTCTGCCGACTCTCCCAGTACTCCCTCCACCTCTCCCGACGGCGTCTCACCGACTGTCCCCCTCTCCTCCTGTTCTTCCCCTTTTTTTGGGTACCGTCACTCGTAGTATGGGCAGGCAAAAAACCAATGCTTCTTGCCCGGCGCTCCATGGCTCTTGCACGTGCGGCAACCCGTAGCCGGCGGATCCGTCATGTCGGTCCTCTGCTGATTATTGTTCTTCGGGATCCAAATCCTACGCCCGTTCTCGTATGAGAACCTGCTCCGCAGGCTAGCCAGACGGCGACGGACTCCCTCCACAGGGACCGTAGTGTCCCCAAAATTTTCTGGCGGCTCCCCCACTTACTTTGGGGTGTCACCCCCACGCCCACTTCCGGTGTGCTGATGGTATGACTCTCCGTACGTCCCCATCGCCGAAACCAGCAGGATCCACAGCCCCTCCACGTAATTGGCCACCAAGGCCGGAATCGGGGGGGTCCCCCCACCGTCCGACCCATCCATGGGGGCGGTCACGGCCTCCAGCCAAGCTCCGGAGGTCCAGACCTCTTTGTTCTTCGCCTTCTCCGGAGAGATAACCAACTCCTCTTGGAGGTCAGACGATTTCCAGGCTGAGGTGCACTCCATCAGTTGGGGATCCACCTTTTGCCCGTCCAGCACGGCCTTAAAAAACACCAATAAACGGCATACCCACTGCGGTTTATGATCCATCTCCATCAAAACGGATAGCTCCTTGTGGCTCAACTTGGGGATTCTTCTGGAGGGCTCTCCTTTCCCCAGCTTCACCTCCTCCAACCGCTGCTCCAACATCTCCAGCTTTTTCAGGACCTCGCTGATACCACTCTGCGACTGCTCGTTGTTCTCCTCCACCGCCTTAGCGAAATTACCCGTATCCACGTCGAATCGCAGGTCCTCCAACAGGCAATAACACGCGATGTACTCCACCAACTCCACCGTCGTGAGCTCCAGCCCATGCGCCTTGACAGCCTTCTCCACCCACTCCTCTTTTCGATCACCCAACCTGTTAAGGTCAGTCTGGATCTCCATGCGCAGCCTCATAAATCCTTCTGAGGCGCCACCAGGCTCCATTGGGTGTGCAGCCCCGACTGCGAATACTCCCGGAAAGAGATCATCTTCTTTCCTTTTCCTTTATCCTTCTTCACAGCCTTGGCCCCCGACGGGGTGCCCTCTCGCGCAGTACCCTTGCGCTCCTCCTCCTCCCTCAAGGCCTCCTCGATTTCGTTTGGGGTAGCAAAACCAGGATGCATACCCCCGACTCCACGCAAACGCACCTACACATGACTCCCGCTCTGCGGCACCTTCATGTCGTCTGCGAGGACACGCCCCTCGCACAACATCCAAAAATCGTTGTCGCCACATCCCCACAGCCTGACAACTGCACAGCGCAGCTGGCGTGCGCCTTCGCAGGGAACCTGCACCCAACCCCGCGGGCCTCGTAACCAAACGTGGGGGGGGGCCGGGGCGCGCGACCGATCCGCCCGTGGCAGAACCATCACCCCGTTCCCCTGAGCTAACCCCCCTGGTTCGGCCAAAGGTTGACCGTTGTGTTTGTTTGGGACACCAGGGGGGGTCGCCCAAGGTTCAGGGGATCCGGCGTCCGGATGCCGCGTCCCGGCAATCCCCGCCCCCCTCTCGCCACGGCGCAGGGCTACACTCAGCTGAACCGATTGCCCGGCCTTTGACCCGCTGGCCGGTTTACCCCCAACATGTGCTCCTCCGGGCTTGCCATGTCCAGGCACCCGGCCACGGGGCAATTGGAAAGCACTCCCCATCGACATACAAAATATAAAAGACAACTGAGCGGACAATCAGTGCAGACACATATTCACTCAACCTTGCACAGACCAAACTTGGGTTTGCTTATGGCAAACCTCATTTGGTTGCACGTGCCTATCACATGCGCACACCAATGGCCGTCACTCGTAGTACCATTTGTGCATTGCACAGAGATGCCTAGTGAAGCTCTCTGCCACACCACGAGACATCGGCCCACATAGGGGGAGATGTCACATCGTGACCCTCCACAGTGGCCTTCGTTGGGGGGGGGGGGGGCATCGGATCTTGGTAGAGGGGATTCACGGTGCAAACCAAACCTACAGCAACATCCAAGGTTGTACCAACTCATGGTCAAAGCACTTGGGAATCACCGCCCCAGTGGAGGGGCCCCGCGATGGGAGGTGCCACAGCGGCGCTGCCATTGCCAAACACAATCATCAAGTAGCATCATGAAGGAGCGCTAGAAGCAAACTGTGCTCATTGGCAGAGCCGAACCCGTATGGAAAAGGAGTTCTAACAAAGATAGTGGCCATTCTAGGAGGGTAAAAGCAACTTGCCTAACAACAGTCCAGACCCAAGTCACGTTCTTCTGCCTCTACTTCTCCTCAGCTAGGCACAGCGGACATCGGGGTATCGGAAAGGAACGTCACTTCAAACACTTGGCTACCACAATCCACTTATCCTTGTGGTAGTTTTTCTAACACCTCTCGCCTAAATATCTTGAACTTGCATGCTTGACCAAAAGGTCGCAAGGCCGGGCTTGCACACCGTGGACGCCCAGTGAGTGACTACATCAACGGTGCCTTTGACTTGCTCCTCTCAGAGGACTTTCCGTCCCGCCTGAATACTCTTTCGACATGTCCATTCCCTTGTAATAAGTGTGCCGTCAAGGCTAAACTCTCCATGAGTGTCCTAAAGCCGCGGCGAACAAAGCAAATGGGTTGCACATGCCGCGCCAGAGCCCGGAACTATGCTTGGCACACGAAACATTGTGGCCGTGAGTCACGACATAGAGGAGTTGCCTCTCGGTTGGGCACCAATAAGTGCTAGCAATGGCCGTACCTGGATCATTAAATAACACACCATGCACACGGTGTGCTAGACCATAAGCCATAGTACTCCAATCTCATGGCAGTGAGTGTCTACGACTCAGTGGCCTGCCACCTTGCCAACCATCATGCCACACTAGTTATGCACATGGGAAGGGGGGGCGTAGTAGTAGCACCCCCATCACAACCACCCTTGGAGCTAGTATGGGACAAGGCTACCATATCTCACTGCGTGAAGTACTACGTGTATGGTGCCTTGTGCGCCTCATAATGGGGTTGGTGGTCATGTGAGTTCGATGGCGGGCTCCACGCATGCCTACCCGATAGGGGCTATGTGCCAGCCTCACTCAGCCGCCCCACGCATATGTCTAAGGGTGCCCTTGGCACACATTAGAACCCCAACGTTGATCTAGTTTAAAATGACTGGAACTAGAACGCTCGATCACTACAATGCTCGTTCAATTGTATTGGATTTGCACTAAATCTATTCTAGAACAACAAATTTAAAGAAAAACTACTACCGAGGACTACCTTGACTAGGTCCTCCAACAAGCATCAAGCTTGTGAGATTAGGGTGCTCAATTAGTAGCATTTGCCTTGCTTTGAAATATGATCGACGGATAGCACCGTAGCCCCGACCATGAAGTCAAGCACGTGTGCCCATGCTGTGCAGCCACATGGCAATTGCGTGATGAGTGAGCGATGTGCTGTGCATGACGGAAGAAATAGAGATGCTTGTAGACGTAAAGGGCAAGGTCACATTTTGACACACTAGGCCCTAAACGTGGTACGTATAGTGCAAAGTGCATGGGTAAACAACACAGACACAAATGCGCAATGTGCCAACTATGAAAGAGATAGAAACGAGGACAAAAACATGCTCCGTGCATCATGTAGCCGTGCTCTCCACCTCTTGTCAACGGTACACGGAAAAACAAATTTTTGCTACACCCAAGAAATTGGATAATTGATGGACAACGGCCTAGAGGGCATAGAACACAAACATGTCTTGGCCGAATGAGAAACAACAATGTGCTGCAGTGACTCAGTGACCACGGTGGTCCCATTGTGGCCACTAGAGGCCATTACTACGGTGGTAGCAACCAATAGCCATCCGGAAGTCTAGCATTGAGCATGGAAGTGGTTCATTACTGCCTTGAAGGGGAACCCCTATGCATTGGGTTTACACAACATGGTTGGAGGTACTGTGGACAAATGGTACAAGACCAACGGGGTACGAACGGCAACCCTGCACAAAGTGTCTACAAAGTCTACAAAAAAGTCATATGGATGCATACCACATACAACCCCAAGCACAAGATCCCAAAAAGTAGCTAGAGAGTCCGCAGTGGGGATGGTGCAAAACGACAGGAGACGTGAGAGATACGGATGATGGAATCGCAGCTCGGCGACACACCGTGGTCGGGGATAGAGATGAAATGAAAGAATGAGGTGAAGGGTATTACACCGGAAGCAAAAATTACCAAAGGCCAAAATTGGCCAAAAGAACCCCATTTTTTGTTAACTTTTTTGGTAATTTTGTTTTGATACCGTAGCAAAGGGGGTGCCACCCTCCCGTGCCACAATGCAAAACAACACAGGGGGGTCACCCAACTTTGATTGCACCATTGATGCTTTAGTTATGGGGTAGGACAAATGGCTGTGAAGTGATCCAACCAACAACCATCGCAAACATATTCAGTGCAAGAGAGAAACTTTAGTGCGATCAAAGAGCCACACTCACAAGGGTGTTGGGTCTCTTCGGCATTAAGCTTCTTGAGAACGTCGATCATGGGCTCAGTAGAAGGTACATCACCCCATAGGGCCTGTGGTATCCCAATGGCATCCCATGAGCGAACAATGGAGTCCACTGGTAGGTCCTTAATGGCCCCTACCAATAAAGTATATTTACACTTTCGTAGTGTAGGCATCCACCACAATAGCGGGAACAACTTGACGGTCCATAACAAAAGAAGAACATATAAGAAACAAGGGCCTGCAATGAAACAAAAGACCAATGTCCAAAACGACCTGGAGTTGATGGTAATTTTGAGGGGGTAACTTTTTGGGGGGTAGGTGATATTTGCCTTGGGTAATTTTTGCTCGGACTGTACACATGAGGCTAGTACAAACTAGCAAGCATGCTCGCAAGCTACCCTCCTAAGGGTTCTTATATTAGTGCCAGGTCACCATTGGGCTTGCCATAAAGGCTCTGTGTGTGTGTTGAGGGGGGGATGGCTCTGAGTGTGGGGTGGGGGACCTTACCCTAGGCTCCACGAGTGTGTGTGTGGGGGGAGGGGGGGCTTGGAATGAAGCCTCTGTGTGTGGGGGGGGGGAGGCGGCGGGGCAACAAGAGTAGGCACTCTAGACGTTATAAAAAGCCACTCAGCCAGGGCCCATGCGGCAATACTTGCCATTCTCCACTCTCCATCTCAACTCCAGTGGCCGCCATGCAGTGGCCCACAGGCATGCATCTGCAGCAGCGTGTTCCGTCTCTCAACTCCAGTGGACAAGCCTTGCACTGTCATCACCTATGATGCCTGTGTTCCCACAAGTACTAAGGTGTCGGCGCGTCTCTGGCAGGTATACTTGTCCCCCTGCCCCCAACAAGAAGACCCGCCAGTGTGTCTGGTGCAGGTTGGTCCTGAAAGCCTTTGCCTTCGGACTGAGACCATGTTTCCCAAAACCTCCGGGCCTCCCACCCATGTGATCCCACACGCAGTGTGCCGTGTTGTGCGCCAGGTGCCTGGTATGCTACTGTGTAAAACTTCTTTCTGACATGCGTGCGCTATGGTGTGTGTTTGTGTTTGCAGAGACACCACCGAGAGGGCGTGTGCTAGCTGGTGCATGCCAAGGTTTCAGCGTGCCGACCAGTATGTTCAGGAGTGCGCTATTGTCTGGGTGTGCGTAGTTTTCGAGCATGTTTGGGACGCCTGCTGCACTGCTGTGCCTGTTTCCGAGCCCAAAGCCATTGCTGTATCTGTTCCCGGTTGATGTTGAGTTGCAAGTGCTGTTGTCTCCCAAACAGGGGCCTGCTGTGGCGCTTCCAGCAACGATGGCAGTATTCACTGTTGTAACAAGATTCAAAGAAATTTCCTGACTGCTCTCAAGAAGGACCGTCTCTGCATGAAGATGAAATCACCAGCTCAAGAGCTCTGTCCCGAAGCGGCCATTGCAGCTTGAGCAAGTGCATGAAGCGAAAGCTCACTTGATCGATGTTGTCCCTGAGGTCATGCTGACCTTCTGTCTGTGGCATAAGCTCAGTAGGGGATGCCCATTCCAGGGGAGTGGGCCAGAGTCGGAATTGCTCCAATAAATCCATTTCTGCCCTGTGCATTGCATAGACTGTGTGTGCACCGTGGCAGACCTTGTCAATAAAACTCCTGTAGTTTGCAAAGCTTTGTGCGGGAGCCATACTTCCGTGAAACGCGACGTGGACGATGCCATACTCGTCCAATCCAGCGCTCACGTCGTTGCAGCTTTGCACCGTGTTGCAGAAGATGACCACACGCTCTGACAGTGACATGTCGGGCATCTCACTTATCTAGGAAAAGAAGAGGAGCGCAAAGACACTGACGGACTAATAAGGCGGGGGTGGGGGGGTTGGACAAAATTTGAAACGTGAAAATTTTGGTAACAATTCTCAAATACCCATGACGAGTTTTGTCTTAAATTCCCAGATTGTGGCACAAAAAGCATAGACCGTGAATCGTTGTTGCGATTTCCTGCGGGCCTCTGGTGGGTTGCGGTCAATCCTTGGGGGCTTCTAGATGGTTGCCGTGATTTCCAACTTGCTCCACCTAGCCTCCTGAAAAGACCCTCCATCATTCGCCTGTTTCTGCACGCCAAAGCGTCTGTAGTAATCCAACCCTTGACAGCACACCCTTGTTTGTTGGAGACCCTCCATGTCGCTCTTGGTCACATCTCTGAATTCTGGTCACAGACAGAAGACAGCTCGGCGCATACCCGTGCATGCAACAGCGGACGGTCTTCGTCCCAGTCCCTGTCAGAGTCAGGTCCGTCCTCAGGCTGGTCCTCATCAATTGCCACCATGTCATCATGGTCTGTTTCCTGTTGCATAAATGGCACAGACGAGGCCTGAGCCTCGCTCTGCAGAGTGCTTCGTTGGCCTAAGATGGCAAGAGCAAGGGGCTGCAGATCAACTCTTTGTTCTGAAGACAGCTCCTCGCCAGGGATGTGCTTAACCAACAGGGGGCACGGGGAGGCACGGGGTGATTTGAGAGACCCACCTACCCAGACCTTTGGAAAACCTAGTGACCGGGAATTGTTCCACCCCAACAGGCCTCAAAAGGCCACTTAGCTCCAGCTATGCCTGCCTTCATACGGCTTTCATTGCCATTAAAATTCCAAACGCATCTTGTGCAGCAATCAGTTCGCATGATCAAAATGTCCGCCTCCCTTCTGCTACCGGGAGGGGGGGGGGACTGTTGGTGGGTAGGGAGGGCGCCTGGGGGGATGTTTTGGATTTGGATTTGGTGGCCGATCTTATGGCTCACAGGACACCTGGGGAGGAGCACTATGGTGTCCCCGACAACTCTTATCGGCCAGCGATGCCATGTGAAATGCATGTCCCAGGCCCTTGGTGGACCCATCCCTGAGCCCTAGGACCTATGGCGGTGCCGAGGCCACACTTCGCTCGGCACACGGAGTGCTCTCGGCTCCATCTATGGCCCCACCGGGCCACCAGGACCCTGACCCCACTCCTTTATCAGCCCCATTGGCTCTGCCCCTTGCACCACCCCGACCACAACCCCTAAACACCACAACCATTGCCCCTGCCACTACCCCTCACACAACCTCCCCATACCCCTACCACAGCCCCTGCCATTGCCCCTTGCAACTTCGAACCTTCTTCCCGTCGCATATGGGTTGGGTAGCATAGGGTTAGGGCCATCTTGCTACTTGAAGGGGATAAGGTTAGGGCCTTCCTTGCCTGTGGAGGGGGATAAGGTCGCGGCCTTCCTCACCATCTGAGGGGGATAAAATCAGGGCCCTCCCCACCGTCGGAGGGGAGTAGAGTCAAGGGAGTGGCATACTCCCATGTGGCAGCGGCGGGGTGGAGGACGGCCCCGCTTAAGCCTGCACGCATGCTTGCCACGGTACGTCACCCGTAGCCCTGCCCTGATCGCCTTCCACCGTGGACAGCGGCGGTCAAATTTGCCCTACCTAGCAGCGCCGTACCCTGCCCTGCGTTCATGTGCACCTTCCGCCCAGTGCCGATCTCCATAGGGTTGGGTAAGTTGTGCCTACTGTGCCTACTATGCACAAGCGTGAAAACACTACACATGTGCCTCGCGTTGTAGCATATTTCCTCTACCCCTAGGGAAAGCTGCGCTACATAGGGAGACAATTTCCCCACGCCAATGCACGCCAACAAAAGGCGGGGGAAAAGAGTCTCCACCCTAGTGCACACATGCACAAAAGAGGAATGGGGGACTCAACCCCTATGGAGACCGGAACAGGGCAGGGGGACCCTTGCTCCACCCCTATGCACACCCGCAAAGGAGAGGTCTTATGCGGCCCGAACCACCCACCTGATTTTCTAGCAAGTTGCATAAAAACCCGGTTTTGTAATTTTTTTCAAAAAGGGGGGCAAACTAACGGGCCATGGGTACACTGCGGGCGGGGGGGGGGGGGGTCCCCAGACCCCCCCCCAAATAGGGGGAAAGCTATTTTTGAGCACGGTTCGGCAGGGTTCAGTAGTGCTAGAAGTGACACATGAGATGCCAAAAATTGCATGTTTTTCAACTTTTTCAATGATTGTTGGCATGCATTTGTCACAACCCTGGTTTCATAATATTACACATGGCAAACCATGGGCCAGATTTGTCCGTGCTATTCGGCAGTCAACAAACTTGTACAGCAAGGGGGTGGCAAAACACAATAGGCATGGCACACGGTGCAACACCACTACATGACCGTCGAATCGAACCATTCAATCATTGCATCGTGTATACCATGGCTGCCAAACAGTAAAATGTAAAAAGAATGAGCCATGGCTCACGAACTTGGAATTAAAATAGCATGTGGAGCACACACATACACCATAGAACTTACTTGGGCTTGGTGGCACTGCGGACACGGCCCTTGGAAGGGGTAACCGCACTCCTAGAAATACCGATGATGTTGCATGTGGTTGTTCCACAAAACATTGTGCCCCAAAAATGAGCCATGCACATTTTTTGGGCAAACCCTAAAAATACAGCATGGCAACTCGGAATTCTTTTGAAAAAATGAGCCATGGCTCATTCTTTGAGCCAAACCTCAAAATATCTGTGAGCTCTTCCGAAAGAATGAGCCATAGCGCACTCTTTCAACAAAGTATCATTTGTTCACCCCCACATAGCACATATGCATGCACAGGGATATCATGTTGGTACTAGTCATCTTGGACCTCTTCTTTAGGAGGAAGTCTTGTCATGCAAATAACCAACATAAAGCTAAGACGAGGTGGTCCATCCTATAGTCATGCAAACCTAGGTGCATGGGCCTCCTACCCCGCCGTGCTCTTCCACCCCTTGCCCAACTCTATCATGTCCTACCCTACCATGCCTAACTTGCTTGCCCTGTCCTACCCTGCCCTGCCCCGGTATGTGTTTATTGTTGACCCCTAGTTCGAGTGGCTGTGGGGTGTGTTCTTGGGATTTAGCATGGGGCTGGCATTAAAGTAACGAGAAAAAAACCATTCGTACAACAAAGAAAAAAATAGACTCCCCCCATATTGCATGACACTGCACTGCCCCGCACAATACCCGCATAACAAAAGCTACCACATAGTAAGGCCATCGTTGCAAAATAGAAACAGAAAACGGATGAGCCCTGTTTCATTCTTTTACGCCACCGCCAAGAAAAGATTCCCGGGAGAATGAGCCATGGCTCCTCGTCAAGAAGCACTTCTAGTAGTATTTCTGTTTACACGATATGACAAAAGTGTGGTTGAGTAGTATTGTCACTACTATTGCCGCCCCATGTACCCTACCTAGTGTTGTCTAGGTAGGAGTTGACTATTCTATAGCGCAGGCAAATAAGCCCCATGGTGTACCACACGTAATATTCTGAAAATAGGGTCCCGACAAATACATGGGCAAAATCATGAAACAGTTCGAAAACATGCCACTTTGGCATTTTATGCACCACTTGTGGTACCACCCGACCTACTACTTAAAACGGCCTTTCCCCTATCCCGCCCCCCGTTTGCAACACGTGTTATTCTCGGGTTCATGACACTTGGCACAAG
The DNA here is from genome assembly GCA_964036045.1 of Eutreptiella sp. 'Long Island Sound 2002'. Taxonomy (NCBI): domain Eukaryota; phylum Euglenozoa; class Euglenophyceae; order Eutreptiales; family Eutreptiaceae; genus Eutreptiella; species Eutreptiella sp. 'Long Island Sound 2002'. The sequence continues at coordinate 91,594,098 of OZ038379.1, read as the reverse complement.
TTGTGGTGGCAAGTTAGGCGAACAGAAATTTCGCTGACAAAATTGCGCCACGGCACTTTTTTCGCAAATGCTGTGTAGCAATTCCAAGTTCGGCGGGAAGAATGCGCCATGGCGCTTTGATTTGGCAAAAGTTAATGTGAAAGGTCTACACGGACAATCCCCCTGATGTTTACAACAACTCACTGTCGTATCATCCATGCAGTGCATTATTGTGTGAGTATTGGGCATGGTGCAATATGGGAGTCCATTTGTGTCCTTTGTGAAAAGAATGAGCTCTAGCGCATATTCCTCTACAAACCACACCAACTATAAATGAGCAACAAAGACATAATGGGAAGGGTAGGGTAGGGGAGGGCGGGGCAAGGAAGGTGAAGCCAAGCTATGGTAGAGTGGGGCATTGACAGGGTGGGGAACGGCAGGGCAGGGCAAGGCATGGCAGACCTAGGCTGTGCAAGGTAGGGCATGGAAGGGCAGGGCGGGGCAGGTCAAAGCAAGACACGGTAGCTTTGGGCATGGCAGCGTATGGCAGGGCAGGGCGGGGAGAGCACGGCGGAGCAAGGCAAGGCATTGCACAAAAGGTCAGGGCTAGGGAGCAAAGGGGAGGGCAGGGCATGGAAGAGCAGGGCACGCACGGTGTGCCATGGCATGGCGCGGCAGGGCAGGGTAAGGTGGGGTAGGGTAGGGTAGGGCAGGGGAGGGCAAGGCAAGGCGTACCTATTCCATTTGAAAATAGGTTAGTATGGACAACAAAAGCAAGGGGATGTAGGAAAGCAACAACAAAGGCAAACGGTGCAAACACAAGCACACGGAAGCAAAGTAAGTAGTGGTAGGAGTTGGCCATGGACATCGTGGATGACCCCACAACGGACCATCTCGTCCTGGGTTCCTATAGCCTATGTGCCAACATTACTATCGTTCTGCAGCAGAGGAAGTGGCAACGCCGACACCACATCCTTGTGCATGTTTATGTGATACATAGGGGCGAACAAATGAAAGGATGTCAAAAGATTGAGGCAGGGCTCATTTTGTCAAAAGTACTCCCAAATACCATGTTGTGTTTCATCGTGCGGCCAAAAGAAGTACCCATGGCCCATTGTATTTTCATTTTGCCGTTTTACAAGGGCTTCATACATGATGCGACAACTTTAATTTTGTGTACCGCTATCACTATGATAACAAGGATACTACATACAATAGAATTACGAATTGGGGTACAACAACCCATACCACGCAGCACATCACGCAACATACTATTCAGCCTACAAGAAAACAACACCGCTCACAACATTGACACACCTCTAACATGCAACGCGCACAACAAAACACCCTCCTAAAAGCGGGCTTTGAAAATAGAGAAACGAGAGCTTATTGGATCCGAAACACGTTGCAATTAGGGCCGCCTAAGCAGGTATGTGTATAAGGTCCCATGTCAAATGTGTGATGAGGCTTATCGGACATGTGATGTAGACAAGGAGATATTTGATATTTGATAGAGGTTGATACCCCCCCCCCCCCGCTTCCCCCAACATGGTGTTAAAAGAAAAGACAAAAAAAACACACCTCTCAAATGTGTCCCATGAGAAAAAAGAGCTATCAACCAAAAAGTGTGTGTGTTGTTTTTTTATTTGGGGGGGGGGAAACCGGGTAGGGGTGGATGGGAAAATGGGACATATGGAAAATTGGGGGAAAACTGGGGGGGGGGACCTCTCGCCAATCCCCAACACACCCACACCATAGGTTCCCCGCATGCTGACGTCACCGCAACCGGCTCAAGGCACCCCACCATCTCGAGGCCTGGGACATGGGAGCCCCCGCCCTAGACCCAACCCCACACCAAGCACCCCACAACACACCACACCAAGTCCGACATGAACTCCCGCCTCCAAACCAACACCTAGCCCCACAACCGGGACAAGGAGACGGAGCAGAGAAGGGGAAAGGGGGAAACAAGGTAAAAGGTAGGGGGGGGGGGCAATCACGGGCCCAACCCCAAACATGGTACAACAGACCACACGATGGGGGAGGAAAAGAGGAAGAGGGAAAGGGACTAGACGAAACAGATGTGCCACCCCCCCGACCCACCCACCCACGACACACCACACCACTCCCCCCTTTGCCCCATGGCCAACAGCGAAGCCGGACCAAGGAGGCACGACAACCCATATAGGACACCACCACCAAGACGCCTACACCCCACCACGCCAAATGCGGATCCACCCCGTGCATTAAAACACCTTTTATGATGTGCACACGGTTCTCCCTTCCAAACACCATGGAGGAAACACATGGTGGTGTCCTCCTTGGGTTACGGTCAGTGTGCCTTGGTGCAACCACCCCCATTTTTCACGTTCTCATAGGTTAGCTACCCCCCCTACCCCCGCAGGAGGAATAGGTGTGCGTTAGGCTCTCAGCCTCCCCGAAAAACACCATGGAGCTTTGAGCGATACAACACATGCACGGACGCCTGACCAAGCTAGCAACACACACACTCCCCACAACGCAGCGGAACCACCGGCAAAACCCCAGAGCCGCGGCGGCCGCGGGGACGACAACACCCGACCTGACCCGACATGCACCCAGCGAAAGGGAAAACGAGGGCCCAAGAATAGTCGGCAAAGAAAACCGACCTCGTACCAAACCGCCTAACCCATCGCGACGGCGCACAACCCCTCCCTCAAACACTGCATGACAGCATCTGACCCAGCCAACCCACTAAAGTGGCAGCCAGGAAAACACAACCAAGGCAACCATCTGACCCAGAACAGCACCACCTAACCCACAACGGCACCACCTAACCCCACCGCCACAAACAGCACTGCACCATCTTATCGCCAGACACAAGCACTCCGCAATACCCCAAGCCCCCCGTCTGTCCCGGGGATAGCAGACCAAGGGACCACCGGACCACAACTAGCAAAAACACTAGGAACTGGTACCACTTACGAATCGATTGTAACCAAGGGAACACCAACAAATGACAACAACAAAAAACGCAACCTATTACAAAACTGCACGACTCCACGGCTAAACCCACCGAGACCTACAACTTGGGAACCAAAACCAAACCGCCCGCATCAGCCACTGAACCCACGACAACAGAACGACACAAAAAAAAACTTGACCAACACCATCTGACCCGCCAAGCATGCAACCAACCAGCTCTACAACTGATCAAAAGGAGAACCATCCGTTGCTCTATGGGCCTCCGTTTGCCCCTTTTCCCCACCGGACTTTGTTGCACATCCACTCAAACCCACATACACTCTTCCCCGCCAACCTTGTACCGCGCCCGTCCTACGTTGCTCCCCGAACCTCTGCTCAAGGTGCCGTTGCCCTATGCACTCCCCTCATCCAAGAAGGAACGGGGGTTCACACATAGAGAAGGAAGGCGACATGGTGCAGTCGGCACCCTCCGCCCCAACACACAGCGTTAGGGCACAATTACGATGGTGTGGGAAGTGAAAACCCCGCCCCCGGCACAATGTGGCGTCCGGAGGCATTGAAGTAGGGGCCTAGCCGACCAGAAGCACAAACCCCAAGCGCCACCGCCCGCATCCATGTGTCCGTGCCCCTCCTTAGGTCTCCCCAACCCCCGCCAGCTGCCAACCCGCACTCGTACACATCTGTAACCAGCAGCGACCTTTGCATTCTCACTACATGTGCCGGATTTTTCCAGGTGGGTGGGGGCATAAATTAGTAGCGTGGGGCTCAATTGCTAACATAGTGGTGCAACTACCCGTGACCGGTTGCCCCGGGGGTGAAGGGGGGGCTAGGTGGCGGCGTCTGCCGGCCTCTCGGGGGCACCAAGGGGGACTGCCGGGGGCCCTTCCCGAGGAGGATGGAGTGGGGCAGGTGGGGGATCAAGCACATGGGAACATTTGGGCATGCGGCTGAAGTGGCTAAACTAATGCAACGCCCCTAAATGAAAGTATACAGCAGCATCGGCTTGGGTACTTCCGGTAATACGTAATCGCAAGCTCAAGGGGAGGCGTCCTAAGGTGGTCACGGGGTTACCCGCAAAACATGGAGTTCATGATACACAAAGGGTGAGGGAAGGCACAATGCGGATCACAAATATCCTCCCTTTGTGAGGAAGTGACAAAAAGCGAGAATTTGGCCGAACGAGAATTCCTGAAGTTGGCAGGGGCTCAAGTTTGGCCACCAAATCTGTAGTGACATGCTTGCCATGAGGTAGTAATGGGGTCAGGGGTCAAACAAACGCCCGTCACCAAAGCTGTTGACGGTTTGACGGGTTGTATTAAAAGAAATTTTTTTTCAGTTTCAAGTGTTTTTTCCCCGTTTTTTGTTGTTTCTTGGGCACAACTTGCTGCCAAAAGCCCATTTTGGGGGGTTTCAGGGGGGGGGTATGGAGTCTGGGGAGTGGGGGTGGGCTAGGGTGATAGGGTGCCATAGGGCCCCTGAACCAGTGCACGTACGCTGTTTTTTTCGTGTCACCGATCCAGGAAATCTAACCTGATGTTTGCCATACGTACCAATGCACCCATTTTTGTCCTTGCTGGCCGCTGCTAGCGTACCATGAATTTTAAACTTTTAGTCTGATGTTTGCCATGGGTCCCAGTGTCCCAATTTTTACCCTTGCTGGCCTTTGGTGGTGTACGAGGAATCTTAAATTTTTAGTCCGATGTTTGCCATGGGTCCCAGTGTCCCCGTTTTTGTCCTTGATGGCCTCTGCAGGTGTACCAGGAATTTCAAATTTTAAGTGTTATTTTTGCCATGGGTCCTAGTGTCCCAATTTTTGACCTTGCTAGCCTCTGCTGAGTGTACTAGGGATTTTATATTTTTGCCCTATGTTTCCCATGGGTCCCAGTGTCGCCGTTTTTGCCCTTGCTGGCCTCTGCTAGTGTACGAGGAATCTTAAATTTTTGATCTAATGTTTGCCATGGGTCACGGTGTCCCAATTTTTGCCCTTGATGGCCTCTACTGGTGTACCACGAATTGCAAATTTTTAGTCTGATGTTTCCCATGGGTTACATCCCTCGCTGTAGCCCTGCACATGGCACAATGCTAAGCAGGAAAAAGAAGTTGAAAAGTGAACATGTGCACATTCGCATCACTGCTTCACATTTTCAATACCATATGCGTCAGAAATCAGGTGGCCACTCCGATCCCTCCCTTGCTCGAACCTCAGCACTATCGTGCTAGTGACCCAAGCAGAATTTCTGCTCACCCCCCCCCCCCCCGCATCATGGACGGCGATTATGATGGGCTGCGAGCTGCACTTCGAGCGAGCGTCAACATCAATCTGTCCAGCACGGCCCGCTTCCGTCTTGCGCCTCTTCGGATTCACACAAAAATGTCCCAAGGAGCTTCTCCTTGCAACACGCACAAGTGGTCAACTGAGAACTTGAAAGAAAGAACCTGCTTGCACGGAAGACGGGGAGGAAACCGGCTGTGAAGCAACGTGCCCTTCGGGAGGTGCGGGGTCATCCTCGCCCGGGCGGGATGAGCAAAAAAACCAGCCGTTGCGCGTGGCGGCCTGGCTGGCAAAACAGGAAAATGGCGTGGCAATCAGCTCCACGCCATTGGCGTTCAAGTGTTTGACGGCGTCGGCCACGGGAGAAAAGTGTGACCATGGACCCCCGAATTTGGGGCGGAGCCACACAGGTGGCATGGGCTACGGATACAAAACAAAAGGGTAGAAGCCTCATACTATTTGCCTTTCCCTTGCCGTCCCTCGAACCCTTTGCTACCGTAAGTTGCGAAACCACACCTAAACTATGCGATGTTCCTTGTTTTTTGTACGTGGGCAATGCAAAAGCAACGCGCATTGAAACTATCCCGTATCTATTGTCCATTAGGCTTATTTTAACTAATTATCTATTCGTACATACCAGATTGGAACTGGAAGTTGAATAACTAAACACACACGGCGACGACTTACGATTGTTGACTAGAACGACAAGGTCCTTCGAAGAATAAGAACTTTGTGAAAAATGTAGGAGTTGAAGTGAAAAAACGTTTTCATCCCATGCCATGTGCCCGGAAACATTTCTTCAAGGCCTATTGCGTCAGTGCATTCCCTTGAAATCTCAAATTGCAGAAAAGGGGGTATGAGACCTTTTCGAGGTGGGGCGGGGTCCATATTCTAACCCGCCGGCCCCATCAAAACCAACCCAGCAACCAACCTACACTGCCACCTCCTCATTCAAAGGGAGAAGGGGCAACAACAATCATATCATCCAAAATGATGCTAATAGGGTGCGGATCAACCAATCACAGAGACAAATTAGCAATGGACATTAAACATGGGCCAATGATCGGGAAATGCATGGCGCAAACGAAGAAAGACAGGGAGTTGGGCTAAAGCATAGTGCATACACATCATCAACGAGGCTTTACACACACAGCCTTGTGCACAGACAAACATCCACCATCAATAGAAAATCATAGTCACCACCTCAAATCAAACACATGTGCCACCAGTGTCATGGTGTCATCAAAGAAAGACTACATAAGTAAAGAAATTTAGCCACTTCAAGCAACCCAAGGGCTTAAAATTACAAACACTTCGCAATGTTCTCGCTATCAACGAGACATTGTAGGGCTTCTACGAAGACATTATCGCAACCCAGCTTACATCATGAAGCCCACACATACAGCTTTAGAGCACATTGCCAACCTAGTACGTGCTCCTACATCGAACAAACACGATTTTTGAGCACATAGTAAGATCACAAATGCTACTACATAACCGGGCAAGAGTCACGCGAGTGTTGACAAGGGTCACATCAGTGTACTCGCGTGAAAACTCATAAAACATAGATGTAGATTATATACCCTTGGTACACGCTAGAAGACCCAATTTGGTTCTAGCCTAGACGCCGCTAGAGTGCCTAGAGCGAAAAAAAGTAGAGGTTGCCCCGAGCCCTGGGCATAGGGGGGTGGGGGAATGAAGGGTGTAAATTGGACCCCTGTTACCATACTAGGGGGTCCATACCTTGTTTTTCGGAAAAACACATTTTTGAACTGAGGTTCAACAAGGACAAAAAACCGTTCTAGGAACGTTCTAGCGGCGCTCTAGCGCCGCCCCGCTAGATCGGCGCTAGAACGTCGCTAGAACGCTTCGCTAGAACAAGGCTAGAACAAAAACATGCACACACATTTGGCAAGGAAAAGACACCAATGTGGGAAGGGGGGGGGTTCCATGACACATAGACACATACAAACCGTCACATTTGGTACATGTCTAGTCATATGTGCACACACACACACACACACACACACATGCACGCACACATTGTGACATAGGCACGGGCACTGTGGGGCTGCCCTCCCTTCAAGCGTTGGTTGGGGGAGGGGGGGGCGTCGTTGCTTTTGTCACACATTTTCAGGAGGGGCTTGAGAACTACCTTGGGCGGGGGGGGGGGTTGAACTCGGGGGTCTGGGAGGGTGTTCTTTTCTTTGTTTCACAGGTGGTTTTTATTGGATTTTTTTTTTATATTCGATTGACGAACTGCAATTTCAAGTTGCAAGTATGCCATGTTGTGCAGTGCTGTGGTGTGTTGTGGTCTCGTAAGGTGTAAAGTGGTATCATGTAGTGTGGTGTGTTGTGGTGTGATGCGGTCTGCTGTAGTGTGTGATCTACTGTGGTGTGCTGTACTATGCGGGGGGGGGGGGTAGTGTGTTGTTGTCACATGACGTGCCCTGTGGTGTGCTGTGTTGTCATGTGGTGCGGTCGGGTGTCATGTGCTGTGGTCTGGTGTCATGTCGTGTGGTGTGGTGTGGTGGGGTATCGTGCGATAGGGCTGCCTTTCTGGTTGGTTCAATGGTGTGTTGGTTGCTTGGAAGGTTGGGTTGTTTGGCAGCTTGGGTTATTTTTGGGTGTTTGACTGCTGGTTGGGGCACGTTGTATGCTGTTTGCACCTTGTGGTGTTTAGTGCCGTATGCCACTGTGTGCTCGGTGATGTCATGTTTGTGGGTACCCATGTATGCCATTCCAAGGGAGGGAGGGGGGGCTGATAAGCAGTTACTGTTTTTGTTCTAGCCGCGTTCTAGGGAACTGTTCTAGCGGCGTTCTAGCGGCCGCTAGAGCGCCGCTGGAGCGCCGCTGGAACAGTTCCGGCGAACGCCGCTAGAACAAAAATATCAAATGCTTACCAGCCCCCCCCCCCCTCCCTTGGAATGGAAGTAATTACATGTGTACCCACAGGCATGACATCAAAGAGCATGCAACAGCATACCACAGCACACACCACACGGTGCAGACATCACACAGCATGCCCCCACCGGCTAAACACCCAACAAATAACCCAAGTAGCCAAACAACCCAACCTGCCAAGCAACCAACACACCATTCAACCAACCACACCAACCACACCACATGAAGACACAGCACACCACAGCGCACGTCATGTGACCACAACACACTACCCACCCCACACAGTACAACACACCAGAGCCAATCACACACTACAACAGACCGCAGTGCAGCACAGCGCACCACAAAGCACCACACCACATGACACGAGGCCACAACACATGACACCAGACCACACCACATGACACCGCACCGCACCACACCGCCCCTCATATGACCACAACACACCACACCACACCACTACACAGCACAACACACCATAGAAGATCACACACCACAACGGACTATAACAGAACACACCACACCACTTTACACCTTACGAGACCACAAGACACCACAACACTGCACAGCATTGCATGGCATACATGCAACTTGAAATTGCAGTTTGTCAGTCAAAAATCCAACAAAAAACCACCTGTGAAACAAAGAAAACAACACCCTCCCAGACCCCTGACTTCAACCCCCCCCCCAAGGTAGTTCTCAAGCCCCCTCCTGAAAAATGTGTGACAAGAGCGAAGATGCACCCCCCCCCCCCCAACCAACGGTTGAAGGGAGGGCAACCCCATAGTGCCCGTGCCTACGTCAAAATTTGTGTGTGCATGTGTGTGTGTGTGTGTGATAATTTGTTTTTGGTGTTCTACCTAGGCTATTATATCGTTCCAGTATTGATCTATTCTAGGCTAGAACATCTAAGCTAGAGTGTTCTAGCCTAGAACGAGATTGGGTCTTCTAGCGTGTACCAAGGGTATATATATATATGGCACAATCGGACCACGCCCCCCCCCCCCTCCCAAAGACCCACCGGCCTTGCTTTGATTAGGGTCAGGGACCCCCCCCCCATTTTTGGGTCGGAAATAACAAAAAAAATAGGTTTTACGGTGATTGGAGACGGTGGTGGGTCACTATAACCCTTCAAAGTTGCTAAAAATAGGTATTTCTTACGGAGTGACATCATCACCAAAAATAACCTCAAAATCCTAAAAATGGCGCTTTCTACGTCACAAAACCCACCTACACCCCACACCATGGCCGTCAATGCCTTCCACTAGATGCATTCCTCACCCTTTTGCCCTACTAGGGGCCGGAGAAGGAGCACCTTAACCCCACCATACCATTTTTTGAGCCAACCTTGAAGATTTTGCTATTTTGAGGTCACTGGTTAAGACCTGTTTTTGGTGATGTCATACCCTCTTTTTGGCCGTACGCACAATTTTGTATGCCCAAATGCTCCACCGCAACCATCCAAAAACCTTCTCAACGGTGGTTATTTGTGTTCCCCACCCTTAAAATAGGGGGTGTGGTCCTTACTTGCCCTCCAATCGTGCCCAAGCCACGGGGCTGGAGGGGTGTGTGGTCCGATTATGCCAGATATATATTACTACACCCCTCTCCCCTTAAATCTAGCCAACAACAAGCAAGCAACAACAAGCAAGCAAGCAAGCAAGCAAGCACTTCTCCTTTCCGTTTTGGCCATTGCTCCGTCTCAGCGGTGCAAGCTCTACTTTACTCTAGCCATCCTAGAGCCTAGGTGGTGGCCTTGCAAAATCCAAGTTTTGAGGTAAAAACTCACCGCCGGCGCCCCGGGGCAGGGGCGCCAGGTCGGGAGGTGCCCTCCCAAAACTGCGCAATTCATGCCCCGAAACACCCTTTTTTGGCCCAAAACGGCCCCGAAACCCACTCCAAACCGCGAAACGAAGGCAAGCGGTTCCTACATTGCACATGCGCCTCGTTTGCCCCGTGACCGAGCGCCTTTTCTTGCCCTCTAGCTCCACAATGTGTCCGCGAAACGGCCCAACAATGGCCAAAAATGTCGTGAATGTGCGTTGTTTTATCCAACAGGCCCAAACCCAAGAACGGGCCGTATCTTGGGCTACGTGGCTCAAAACCGAATTCCGAGGGCACCTAGTCCACCCGCAACCCCCCACTCAGAATGGCCCAACGAGACGCGTAGACCCCCGCACCAGTGGTCATTTGGTGCAGTCGGGGAGCAGCCTAGCCCGCGCACGATTGGGGCCAACGGTGCGTCCATCGTGGTCCCCGTGGCGAAAAAAATGAAATTTTTTGAAAGTTGTTCCTAGACCACTTGGGAAACTCAAACAAGTGTTTTTGGACCGTTTTGAGCCCGTGGGGGCGCGTTTTGGGCCATGTAAAATCCCAAAATGCCTTGAAAATGGGCCGTTTCAAGACCAAAAATGGGTCAAAAATGGGTCAAAAACGCATTTTTCCAAAAGTGATCCTGGACCATATGGGAGGCTCAAACAAGTGTTTATAGCCCATTTTGAGGCTGAGATCACCCGCTTCTGGCCCATGGAAAAGGCCAAAATGCCTTGAAAACGGGCCGTTGTGGGACAGAAAATGGGACAAAAATGGGTCAAAAACGTGTTTTTCCAAAAGTGATCCTACACCATTTAGCATGCTCAACCGAGCGTTTTTCGCCCGTTTCGAGCCCGTGGTGACGCGTTTTGGGCCATGGAGAATCCCAAAATGCCTCGAAAATGGTCCGTTTTGGGACCAAAATTGGGTCAATAATGGGTCAAAAACGCATTTTTCAAAAGAGATCGTGGACCCTTCGGGATGCACATACAAGTGAAATGTGCTCATTTTGAGCCCCTTTCGAGCCACTTTGGCCCCACTATGAGGGGAATTTGCATTGAATAATAATGATCGTTGACCATTGAGGTGGAGACAAAAGAGTTGTGTTGGGGAAATGACCCGGTCCACATCCACGTGCTTTGTAGTTTGCCTACGTGCACTAGCATATTGCTTATTGCTGCAGTTTGCGGGAATTCTCGTGCTTTGTTTATTGTGCACTTTGCTCGTAGTGATTGGACTTGGAGTACAGGTGTACTGTTAACGGAGTTACCTTCACGTTCACGCCATGTCTAATCATGGGAGCAAGATTTGCAACAATAGTGTGGAGTGTTTGGTACAACATGGACGAGTAGGTCCTTGCGGTGTTTTGCCGTTTGTGTGCTTGTTGTTCGGAGTGTACCAAAGGGTGAGGCTATGTTCCGGCTTGGTAGGAATGGGGCTCATTCGTTGGGGAGGATAAGGCCCACCAACACAAAACAATACATTGCCATGGGGTTGGGTTTGAGGCCAACAAGGCTAGTAACATGGAATCGCAATTTGTCAAGCAACGTTCTCATGCTTGTGATGTATCAACGCCCGCAAGTTGTCACTTTGTGGTCCCAAACATATTGTTTTTTCTTGCTCTCGGTAGTTGGACTTGGAGTAAAGGTGTACTCTTAAAAGAGTTGCCTTCTATTTCGCACCATGTCAAATCGTTGGGAGCACGACTTGCAACAATGTACCCTTCGTGAACCGGCCGTTTGAATCTGAGATTCACGGTACCGTGAATTTCACCTATTTTTGCAGTGTTTTGCTTATAACTTGGTGCCATTGTGTGCTTTTGTCCTGCTATCTTCACCCAAAGTGAACAAATGTGTGCAAATTACAGGTTTGAAGTAGCCACATGGTTCGACACATTTGGTGAGATTCGCGTGAATGTGAAATTCACGCAACCAAATTCACACAGAAATTCACGGATTTTGGCACCTCTCGTTTTGGGCGCGGTTTGGGCATGGTGGATGCTTTTGGGGCGGGACCTTCATTGGATGATGCGTAATGAAGCTGGGGGAAGAATTTTATCCCCTCAAATCCCTCAAAAGGATCCAATAATATGGCGTTTTCCCCCGAAAACCTCAAAATTTGGGTAAATTCACGTGAAATTCACGCATTTATTCAAACCGCCACTTATCCCCGATTCACGAAGGGTACAAATGCTTGGACACATACATTGCCTTTCCGGCGGCCAAGTTCATCAAGCTGCATAGCGAAGTACCCCCGCCTATCATTCGTCGGGGACATGTGCAGTTGCATGCGACGTTGATGAAGCGATTGCAAAAACGCACCGCAATTGGGGTCTAAGCGGCAACGGTGGCAGGTTTGAACACTCCGGAGTCGCGAGCCGCCAAGGGTTCTTGTGGAGGCAAGAAGAACACCGCGGAGTCCCAAGCGGCCAAGGGTTCGTCTGGAGGCAAGAAGAACACCGCGGAGTCGCAAGCCAACAAGGGCAAAAAGAACACCGCGGAGTCCCAAGCCAACAAGGGCAAAAAGAACACCGCATAGTCTCAAGCGGCCAAGGGTTCTTGTGGAGGCAAGAAGAACACCGCGAAGTCCCAAGCGGCCAAGGGTTAGTCTGGAGGCAAGAAAAACAATGCAGAGTCCCAAGCCAACAAGGATAAAAAGAACACGCCAAAATCGCAAAGGAATAAGGGCATCGTTGGTGGACACATCAATACGCCGGAGAAGCAACACATCAAGGCATCGCGGCGTCGCTGTTCCGAGGTCGTTCTTACGGTGTCTCGTGAGTTATTCGATGTCAATCCATTCTCGCCGTCCAACCTTTCTTCGAAGACTGTTCGAGAGTATTGGCTTGATGGTTTGGACACTTTGTACTCACCACTTTTTGATGCGCTTTGTTACCGGTGTGGTCAACTCCTTTGGGGCCCAAAAGGTGGGGGACACAAATTTACGGTTCCACGCAACGCTGGCGAGATACGTACACTAACTTTGTTTGGCGTGCGACCCACCGATTTGGTTACAAGTGGGATATTTGTGTTCTGCAATGAGATGTTCGCCAACCATCTGAAGCACAAGACCGCACCGTTTCCAGTTCCGCCGTGATCTCGTGCACCTAGCACAAGTCGCTTTGTGGTGTATGACACCCCTGTTTGGCACTGGGCTACATGTGTGTATGCTTGTCACGTGTGTAGCAAGTATGCCGCGAACTACAACCGCATCAACTGTGGCTACACTTTGGATTCATGAAACAATAAAGTGCCTTGCAGTGTTGGCTTGGATTGCGGACGACACCGACGGTACCAATTGCATGGTACCATTGCTTGTGACGGAGGTCCACGTGCTTCAGCGTATTTGAGTAGGGGGCCCCAAGTGCAATTTGTCGCTTCCGGTACTCGGTGAGGCCCGAAATCTTTGAGGGAATATTGTATTGGATGTCCCCATGACAATGAAAGAGAATATTTTGCGTGATTAGTAGAAGCCCAAGGACAATGAGCAAAGCACCCGCCAAACGAACCAACTGTTGTTGCTGCTTAAGAAAATTCACCCTTTTTATTCGCGATTCTTGGCGCACTATGAGACGTTGTACCGATACTTGGATAATGCGGCCACCACCATGGGCACATTGACACAACGCTCCTATGGAGACAAGTGCGGAAAACACTTGGAATATGAGTAAGTTGCTTGGGCTCTGGAGTGTGATGCCCCACAAAACATCATTCCGCATTTTGCTCCTCACTTTGACAAAGTGGGCTTCCTCCATCGGACAACCTTCCAAGGAGCGGGTGGGAACATTACCACGGCCACTCGATCATTGGCCAATGACACTTATTTGCATTTTAATGAACCCAAGTTGGAACCGTGTGTATGGCCCGATTTGTATCTTGGCGGCGTTGGTGGATATACCGTAGGTTGCGGAATTGGATGTCCCGCCTACCACCGTAGTCGTTATCTTGCCTTTGATGGCCGATGGCGTGGTGACCGGTGGTGGTCCTTTTTCCAAATGTGCAAAGAGATGAAGAACCAATTGATTTGGAATCAACAAAAGTTCGATGCTCAACGCGCGAACCGAGCAGAGGACATTACGGCGGCACATTTGAGAAGTGTAAGGAGTTCCACAGGTGCAAAACCGGCGCCGAAAAAATATACCTCACAAGAACTACACACGACCTCACAGTGTGCACAAGCCATTCAATGCACCCAACCGAGTGAATCTTTAGAAACCGCAACTCAAAGCACCCAACCCGTCCATTCCGTTCCCAGCATGCAGCAACGTCAACATCGCCGTGAACTCCGCCTACTAGTCAAGGCAAAAAGCCGCGTGCATGCTACCAAGACGGTGTACAATCTATGAACCACACTCTCCAGCGCGAGGGAGGGGATAAGGGTACTGCCGAGCTCAACCCGTATCATCGGTATGGAACTTATGCACCTTCCAAATTGGTTGGAACCCGTTCCTATTGGGCCTCAAGACATTTAGATCTTACAGCCATGAGTCGTGAACTTGGCAAGGCAGACCTTTTCATCATCTTGACCATGAATGACAACTGCGCCGATTTGCAAGCTGCTGTGCAAAAAGGGTGCCGTGCAGGAGCTGTGTGGCCCGGAGAATACCCCAAAAACACACGGCCAAACAAGCCAATCCAAGGTGGCCACAATATGGAGGCTTGTGTGGCGTGCCACAAGCGGGTAGAGATCTTCAAGCGGGAGTTCTTGGCTATTGGCAAAAATGGTCCATTTGGAAAGGCGCGGGATTATTGGTTACGATTTGAATATCAAGAGCGAGGCCGGGTGCATTTACATGGCGTGGTGTGGTGTGAGGCCAACAGCATCCCGGATGCTGATGAGGACGATGTGATTTGTGCATGAATGCCTCGTGAAAGTGACGGCTTCGATCCGAAGTTCATAGCATACCTAAGGGATCTGTACAAGGAGCGCAACATGGTGCATCAATGCTACCCCGACAAAAGTTTCAATATTGGTTGTGGGCGTGTATGTACCGAGTGCAAGTGAGGTTATCCCTTTAGCGTGCCGCAGAAGAGAGAAGAATATGATGACAGTGGACTCCGCTTGCTTTATCGCGGATATGAGGCCGCAGATGCATGTGTCGTTCCGCACAATCGCCGTTTGTTGGTCCGCGCTCCAGTGGCACAATAATGTGCAACGGATAAAATCTTTGGGTTGGGATTTGTATCTCGCCAAGTATCTCACGAAGCGAGCAAAGTCGTTGACAGTGCCCATCACCATCTCTCCTGATGCAAGCAATGTGGAGCGTCTGCTCAAGCTGCGTTCATTGGGACGCATGGAAAACGGAATGATGCTCTTAGGAATTCATGAATGTGGAGGTAATGGAGAGGTGGTATGGATTCCAACAGATCCCTGGCCAAAACTAGGACGGCCCGAAGCGTCGAAAGCATCTCCCGGACGAAGATACGTCCACAGACGTTTGGTATTTGGATCGCTGTGACCAATATTTGGAGCACCCCATTACTGCAATCTCCATCAAGTAACCCCGGCTACTATCGCTATTAACATCGAACACAACGTGAACGCGGAGGCACAAATGCTATAGCAAGCAATCGGGCGGAGGACTTTGTATATGATTCTTCTTCTAGCGAATCAGATGATGCAGTGAGCGGAGATCGTTTTCTGACCAATGTACACCGAGATGAGAGTGAAGGGCCATATTGGTGGCCGTCAGCACCAGAAAACTTGGAGAAGACATTCACGGACGAGGTGGGGAAAAAGTAGATTCTGCGAAGGCGAACTGCGATCCCGAGGTGGAATTTTTACCTCCCGTATGGAGAAGATGCAGAATTATATTTCTTGCAAAAGATATTATTGTCGCAGCCCTTCACAAAAGCAGACCATGAACGACAATTCCTCTCATCCAACAACGTCACTAAAACATACATGGAGGAGTGTATTCATGGAGGATTGTTTCGCGGGTATGAGGAAGAGGCAAGAGAAAATTTAACCAATGCCCAGGCACGTGGGTAATCCGTTGAGCGTTTGCGAATTCTTGCACAAGTTCTTATGGCTAAAGAGATCATAGACTCCAACTTCTTGAATACCTACATGTCCCATTTAGATGACCTTGAAAAACACCGCTGTGGAGAAGATGAACCGGCAATGGGCGAGGACGCCGAACTAGATCCCCAATTGGCGGAGCAGTTAAGGGCATTCATGGATGCCGGCGACACGCGTGCTGCAAGGGCACTTGTGAATGATTTGAACCAAGGGCAACGCCGGGTTTTTGACATTTATATTGCACATTTTCAGCGGCAACTCTTGAGAACGGTCCAGATATTTCCCAACTTTGAATCACATCAAGTGGAAGTACTGTTCCGCAATTGTGCGATGTTCTCGCAGGGGTTGCGGGAACCGGCAAGTCTTATGATGTCCACCCGCTATCTGCTAAGTTACGAGCAGTTGGTTTCGGGATCCTAGTTTGTGGTGGTAGTGTGGTAGCTCCCCTAAATGTTGGAGGACGCATAATCCACAGCCTCTTCTCATTATCTTTGGACGTGGAGTGTAAATGTGTAATTCGGGCGGCATTTATAGGGATGGGCCGTTGACCATTGCAATGGTTTCCGAATGGAGTCCGTTCCAAATTCGGTGTAATTGAAAGTAACCCTGTTAAGGGTACACCTCTGATGCGAAGCCCACAAAGCGGTAAATTGAAAGGGAATGGATGCAAGCAATATATATTTGCAAAGTACGGGCAACCGCAAGCAAGCGAAAAGCAACATATTTGAAAGATGCAACCAAAGTTGTTTCGTGGAGTAATGTAATGGTGGGGGCCATGGTGGTTGGAAGTAGTACATACATGCAAGACGATTGCAAACAAGAAGTGCATGTGTTGATGGTGATGAGGTAGGGACAAAGTACAGCTCCAAAGTAGAAGAAATAATATAAATACGGTTGTTAATGTGCGGCAAGACCTGTGTTTGGCCTAACGGAAGACGTCTCTTGCTCAATCAAGAACCCATAATCGATGCTTCGCGAGTGCATCTGGCGGCTTTTTGTCGGCATGCAATTCGAGACTCAGAGTGCGGTATTGGAATGTTACCTGGGTACTATCAGCTGCTCCTAGGAAGTGCAAAGCCTGCCCGCGGCGCTGGCGTCGACTTAAACTTTTGTCCGTGACAAGATTTGACCACTCCTTGATTTCTTTCTCGGATAGTGGTGCATGATTTACTGGATGTTGTCGTTGTCGTCGCCTTGCTTTTGGAGGCTTTTGGCATGTTGAATCAGATGGGCGGCTTGAAGTTGATCGCTTGCGTCCACGATCGGACTCTTCGTGGTCCGTAGTACGGCCTTTCCCGGAGCTCGGCCGGGACTCAGAGTTGGATGACCGCTTCTTCGAGGAGTAGTTTCGAGAAGTTGGGTTTCCCTCTTGTCCACTCTTGGGAGGTGGTGGACGGTGGGATTGGTGTGGTGCTGGTTCGCAAGTTTGGGTACGTGGAGGCATATTTGTCTTTCTTGACTTTGGAATCCTTCTTGTAGGCCCGGTTGGCGCCATGCAGTTTGTGGTTTTGCCCCTGTGTATTTTTTTTTGTTCCACATTTCTTGCGGGTCGACGAATGTGGAGGCTGTGCGTCGTTCGACGGCGAAGGCATACCACCATTGGACCATGATGATGGCATGTATTGGTGGCCGTGAATTGCAGCTTCCATGTCGCCGTCGTTGATGGTAGGTAGGGGCCCAGTCTTCGTCATTGCCCCATCCACCGGTTCGTCGTACTCTCTCAATGCATCTTCGTATGCCCAATCTGGAAACATATTCACTGTAGAAGAGAAGCTGCTTGTGTCGTCGGCAAAAAGTTGGAGAACACTTGCACAATACGTCAAGAACCACCCTGGTAGTAGCCCCATGAGTTTATTTGCATTACACCATTGCATGGTGAGCATGACGGCACGGAAACCACGTGTGTGAGAATCTGGTTGGGTTCCATAATGATGCCATGTAAACCACCATCCCATTTTACGAATAATGGCCCGGAACCATGCGCCACATGCGGACAAATGATCTTTAGGATTGTGGATGACCAAGGTCTTGTTTTCAATGCAGACGTCCGTGACCAACACGTAGTGAACGCCAACTGTCGACTGCTGAGAGGTGAGTAGTACTGGTAGGGCATCTCCGAGAGCACAAATAACCCGTAACGTTGGAGCATGCTGTATTATTACTGCCAATGTCACATCTTGGATGACCGGCTGAACAGAGGAATTGCCTTGTGGCAACAAGACCTCTAGTAAGCATTGCACCGCTGAGCAAGATAACCATGCACACTCTAGTAAGTGCACATTGTGATCCATGGTATCGCTTCTTTGTTGTGGCCAATAATCTTCTCCAAAGTGATGAACCCGTGCCTGCAAATGGAGGAAATCGTTGATGGATGACGAGGTCGTACACGTGCTCGTGATTGTACAGGTGATGGCGCAAATTATGGAGGTTGAATGTGCTTCTGCCTTTGTAGGATGCGTTCTTGAAACTTTGCTTTGGTTCCAGAAGTGGATAGCTTATGTGCGGCACACAATGTCCGTAACTGCACAACTGACGTTTGAGCCAAGGCATGGGCAGCAAACACTTGTGGGTTACGACTGGCGTCCAATAGTTCGAAACCTTGCGATGGTTGCCGCGAAGTACCAACGGGTCGTTCCTGTTTGCGGATTTGCTCCGTTCCATCCTCGTTTACATCATCAATGTCGAGGGACAACTTGTCTCCACGTGATTGTCTCTCAATATATGACCAATAAGGAAAGGACACGTATTCAATAATGTGGAGCACGTTGACCTGCAATATCCGAGCATCCAACCGCTTAGGGAGTTGACTTACGACAGTCCAAGCACAATGGACACACATAACGCCAATTATGAGTGATGTTGTAAAGGTTCTTCGTGGACAAGGAGAAACTGGGACTGGGAAACAAGACGTTTGTGGCCACAAACCAATTCCATAATTGCACGTAATATGGGTCAACGAGGAAAGCATCACGACGGTAGTTAAGGATGAATAGGCCTTGAAGTGCAAGGGCGCGAGATAAAGCAACATATGCGTGTGCCGCGGCAAAGTATGCCGCCATGTCCACCCATACGCGGTCGTACAAACAGCCTTGCGTACCTTGCACGGCACAAGAGTATCCGACAAGCATAGAAAATTGGATTATCTTGACTTGCTCGGACGTGCCGTACACCGGAATAATTTTCTGGAAACGGCAGATGGGGTACTGCCTTGCGCGCCCCATTGGGCTTACCACAATGACATCATTAGACCATCCTTTGATCACAACAAGTGTTGAGTTTACCAAACGATTCTCGATGGAGACATTGCGAATCAGCCGGGCCCTCTTGCCCGCCGCGACACAAACTTGCTGAGGCAGAACACGACGATTGCGAGAATTGATGTAGTCGCACATTGCTTGATTGGTAGGGGCACCACCCATATCAACGTAGCTAGCATCGAAGGCTACAATGGTTGACCCCAATTGAGCCATGCAACGTTCTTTCAATCAATTCGTAGCATTTCTACGCCCAACCAACATGGGGGCATCCCCCAAGTCTTGTAGTATCACATCGGAATTTGGTGCAACGCGTTGTTGCAGAATTAAATGGTCCTCGTCACTCTCCTCTCCAAACCGCACATGATTGAGCAAGTCAATGAAATGTGCATCGTCCTGGCACATTAGGGCTGTCAACACAAACAGGGCGAAATGGTTTCGAAAGAGTGCGCTATCAAAAATGTCCAAATCAACAGAGGGGGGTAGCAATGGATCGCCTACCAGGAGCACTGTAATGCCACCAAAGAGATTGCGCTTATCGCTTAGCGCACCTTGTGTAGCACATCGTGGAGCCTGTGAAGGAGCTTGTTGGATAAGAGGGAGAACTCATCAACAGTAATCATATTGGCAGTTCGAATCATCCACCACAAGGTTGTGCCTTCCTTTATTTGCCACACATACATATAGTACATGAAGAAGGATGCAACACTTGGCTTGGGAAAGCATTTGTACTCTTAACGGAGTTGCCTTCACTTACTTTCAATAAGACTTCGGACCATCCATGATAAACAACGCCGTGCGTGTGCCTTTTGTTGTTTCCACCGGTTACGCTACTCTTTCCGGCTTCCTTGACTACGATCAAGGTGTACCCTTAACGGGTTTACCTTCAAGAACCGTCTAGAAGAGGGCAACCAATTCTGGAAACCGTAGCATGCAGCATTTTGTTTTGGAAAGCAGGTGTACTCTTAACGGAGTTACCTTCACTCACTTTCAATAAGACTTTGAACCGTCCATGGTAACCAACGTTGTGCGCGCGCCTTTTATTTTTTCCATCGGTATGTTACGGTTTCCGGCTTCCTTGACTTCGATCAAGGTGTACCCTTAACGGGTTTACCCTGAAGAACACTCGAACAGATCCAACGTCCAGAAATGCGCGTCAAGACGTCTGCACCACGTACCGGTGGTCACTTCGTCGCGGAACCACCTAGTGTTAAGCAGAGGGGGGTAGATCACAGGTTATATATATATATATATATATATATATATATATAGATAGATAGATAGATAGATAGATAGATAGATAATGCTATTTGAGTGTTAGTGCGTGTGTAGCCCCGGATACATTTTTTGAGTGTCACTGCGAGTGCTCATGGAAAAACAATTATATCTGACCGCCCATGTTACTGGAAGACGTGGGGTAAGGCAAACCCACTGCCATGGACACTTTGGGCGGTCCAAGCATGGGCAAGGCAATGGAGGTGTGGTGCAGATGGAAGATAACAGGGATAGGAGGGCAGACCAATGGGTGGTCATTGGATACACCCCCAGTGGCAAGCGTGCAATAGGGTAGTTGCTTGGTTAAATCTCTTGGGTTTGATGAGTAGAGGGAATAGGAGTGGAGGAGGTTGAGGTGGAAGCAATAAATGTTGGATACACGGCACCCAAAAGTGCGGTGTACAATAGGCCGGTTGTTGTGAGAATGGGGAGGGAGGTGGTGCAAAAAGGGGCATGGCAGCTAGGTCGCGTTGTTCACAATCTCTTGAACATGAGTCAGAAACGTCGGTGGCACCGGTTCGGCAGTGAACCTGCCCTAATTGGTATTGTGGTTCGTCTGCAACAATTGCTGTAAGAAAATTAGGGACTAATAACCGGCGGACCCACCATCGAAGCGCTAAAAACCAAATGGATCGGCAGATAGTCGGATGCCTTTGTCGCAAAGTTGCTCAATCAAGGGGCGCATGTATAGCTCACTTCCCTTGGCATCCCGTAAATACGCATGCACGGTAGGCTCCATAACTGCCCTAGAAACAAACCAATGGACCTTGGACGAAAAATCGCCGCTTGACAAAAAAACAAAAAAGAACTGCTGCCACCGATGGGACTTTGGTGACATTTCCCGGGATCACAGGAATTCTCCACATGTTGCTTGACACTAGCACACCAACCCAACGCCTTTGACCACGCCCTTCGCTCAATGACCTCTCCCATGCACCAAACAACCTATTGCTGGGCACAAATGTGGCGTTTATCCATCCAAGCTTGGAGAATTCTGCCTTTAAGAAACCACTCCTGAGGGGTGGGATCTCCTTCAAAAAGATACCCACCATCCTTTGGAGGAGGGGGGCTTCTTCAAGGGCGGGGCGAGCAGCAATTCACACCACCGCTGCCCTGGGGGTGCCATTGTCGTGTGCAACAGTGCGGGGTGTAGTAGGCTCCGGATCGGCAGGATGACGAACACACCAATCTATGCCGCGAGTAACCCCCACCCTGGCGGGACGGTTGGTAGTAGTCAAACAAAAAGTGCACCAACCGCAATGTGTGCACCACAACTACCCCTTGCAATTGTATTGGGCACAACTGTAGGGTGGGCGGATTAGGGCAGACACATGCCATGGTTTTGTTCACTACGCCACTCATGGTGTCAGAGCTCCGCAAGAACTGCAGCGGCAATTTCTCAAGAGAAATGTTGGAGTCATTGTTGTTGCCATGCAAAACCAAGGCAATTCCCTATCCCTTGACCTTACCTCTGCTCCTCCTACCCCATTTGTAGCAAGGGTCCCCGATTCCATCACGCCGCACGTGACCTTCCAAAATTTATGAGGCCGTGAAACCAAATATCGCCAAAAACACATAAGTGGTAAGTAAAAGTGGGCTTCTTGCGGGGGATTGGCTTCATCTAGGGGGGGGGGGGAAGAAAAATTCCCGCAGGAGGTGAAATTTTTTTCAACCGCGACACTTGTCCCCCGCCAACCCCGTATACAAAAATTTCTACCCGCGGGGGACTTTGTCTACATCAACCCCCCATTGTCCTCACTTGGCCCACAGACCCCCCCCAAGCCCCCCCCGGTGCCCCCCCCCCCCCTTTGCCCCCACCCACCATATCACCCTCCTTGCTCCACCGCCTCCATAGAATTTCTGTGGAGGTTGCCTCGGCTAACATCGACAGGCGTGGCCAATCGCATGCCCCTGATCCCGGGGCCGACTACTGGGGCGCCGGGTTCCCGGCACACGTTGTTCACATATATATGTACAAGACCACATTTATCTTTTGACACCATCGCTGTCTCACAGAGAAGAGACTAACTACGGCCCCGGCTCAATGTGCCAAAGGGCAGAAGGGAATTGCACCCTTCGGCGCTGCGTCGAACCCGGTACTCGCACGCACAACGCTTGTGACTTGCATCCTGCACACACTGTGCCGGGGCGCCACGACACCTGTTTTGTTGAATGCCTGTCTTCAGCGCCATACAAAGATGCGGTGTGGTGGTCGCATCAGCCTTGGTTGTTGGCACAGGTGCTAGACTTGAGCTTTTCAAAGTGATTCACAAGTGCAAAATACCGAGGGGCTTGCCGAAAAGTGGCACACACAACACACCTGTTTTTTGCTTGTCTTCCCCACCGCTTCTGAGCAGGGGACGAAATCAGAGGTGGCCCGCAAGTGGTCAAGGGGGCTACATAACCCCTGCCGCCTAGGCGGTCCCACCGCTTCAGAGCGGGGGGTAGAATCAGAAGTGGCACACAAGTGGGCACCGTGGTTACATAACCCTTGCCGCCTGGGGAGTCGCCACCACTTCAGCGCCGGGGGCAGAATCACAAATGGTCCATAATTGGGCAAGGTGGCTATACATAACCCCTCCTGCCGAGGGGGTCCCCACCGCTTCACAGCGGACGACCTTAACAAAAAAAAATTACGTCCCTTAATGACTACCCTAGCTAACGCTCAAACGAAACCTCCGGCGCCTTTGGCGCCGACAAGCACATTGTTTCGTGTAACAATTTTGGGGTCCGTAGAGCCCCCCTCCCCCCTTTTAGGTGGGGTCCCAAGCGGCGTGGAGGAGGCGGAGGGACACACGTGGGGGGGGGGGGGGGCTGACTACTAGAACTTGACACCGAGATAGGTGACCGAGCCAGCGACGTAGCCCTTGGATTGGCAAAACCTTGGCAAATGTTGTGATCCCCCCCCCCTTGCTTCCTGAACAGGAAGCAGACGCCTTGGACATCTTCTGGTCGGTGCATCTGCTCCCCCTTGAGGTGGACTCGGTGGATGAGCCCTTGTAGGACGAGGTTTCCGACTCGGACAACGAGTGTCCCGGCACGAAGTCTTGATCTTGCACCTCCGCGTGCCTCAGGTCCGTTCGCCCTTGGTCAGATTCCCTTCGCAAGGCCCCCGAGGCCTCGGAGCCGTCCTTCGTAACCCGGGGCCTAGGCAGTGCAGGGACGGTCGCCTCCCCCCCCTTCCCCGCCGTCCTGTGTGTCGCCCTGCAGGGCGTTGGGGAGTGTAGTGCGCATTTTTTTTGCACTTCTGCATCCTTTCCGGCTGCGTCAACCAAGATTATCTCTTACTGTCCCAAAAAGCACCCTCCCCCTCGGGGGTTGCCGTAAGAGAAAAAAAAAAAAACTCGGAGTGTCCAATACGCCCTATGATGGCGGCCGGTGGGTAACTGATGGCGGTCGGTGGGTAACCGATGGCGGTTGGTGGGCAACCGATGGCGGTTGGTGGGCAACCGATGGCGGTTGATGGGCAACCGATGGCGGTTGGTGGGCAACCGATGGCGGTTGGTGGGTAACCGATGGCGGTTGGTGGGTAACCGATGGCGGTTGGTGGGCAACCGATGGCGGTTGGTGTGTAACCGATGGCGGTTGGTGGGTAACCGATGGCGGTTGGTGGGTAGCCACCAAACATCAGAGAGTGGTTGCCTTAGTAAAAAATTAAAAAAAAAACTCTGAGCGTCCTAATGGCAACCCCTGCTCCCCCTCCCTTAGGACAATAATCTCCTCCGGGCCCTAGTCCCATTGCACGGTGCGCTAGTCAGTCACCCGGAGGTTTGGGTGCTGCTGCTCACCTTGGCAGCGCATGTTGTGCCGCCAGTGCCACTCGCACCCCTCGATAGGGCACTCAACATGCAGGGCTTGCACACCCTGCTTGCGTGCTGCCCGCATGTTGGACTTACAAAAAAACCCATGTGCGTAGGAAATCGTCTGCGCACGTGCCCCCCCCTCTTTATCCGGCGCATACGAAGGACGCAGCCGGAATCCCCACAAAACCCACAGCAAGGGGGGAGGAGTGTTTCCCAGTGCAGATGGAACGCAGTGTGAATGCGCATCCTCCCCGGCGGTACTGTCTTTCCGCACCCTGGCACTCAGCAAACCACCTCCCCATCCTGCCTACGGACCATTGCTGGTAGCAGCGTAACCCCTTCGTAGGCAGTAGCCTCCCTAGGCAGCACTGTTGCTGCCAGGGTTTTGGGGACCAGCTGCTGCGCACAACGATCCGAGAATGCCGCTTGCAGAACCCAACCCCCCTCTTCAAGGTCAAGGTTCACCCACTCACAGGCAACACATTCCACCTGCACGAACTTTCCCACTGCCCCTTCTCATGCCAACTTCCCATACCACTCCCTGCAGGAAAACTTCTGCATCTCTATCACAAACACCGCCCCCGTTGCAAGCTTCTGATAAGAAGGGTCATTGACACTCCTCCCCCCAATGAGTGCGGATGAAAACGTGAGCAAGAAGGGCGCACTTTACGAGGGTTGCCCGGGCAGCTTCAAAATTGCCACAAAAGGGCAACCCTTCCACAACTGAGAAGGGCCCATGGTGGGCTCCGGACCCCCTCGAAGAGGCGGGATGCCGGCAATCTTGGCAAGGCGGTCGGCTGACCAGGCGATATGCTTCCTATTGATGCACAGGTTTACTGCACTCATAATATGCATGTCACGCCCTTGATACACAATACGCCCCCCTTGAGCCTCCCGAAATAGGTCAGCGCGTGTATCCACATTGTACTCCGTTTCCCCACCCCCACTATCCCTTGGAATCGCCCACACATGGTCAGCATCAACATGAAAAGGGCCCTCGCCGAATGGTTCGAAAAAATTACACTTCTTGGGATCAGGGTCCGCTGCACCGGGCCACCACTTACCAATGAGAGCCAGAGCCTTGTCGGCAGCCCGCTGGCAAAAAGAGGGCACGTCAACCCGGCTGATGTCCATGCCCACCGTGTAGTGACGCAACTGCGAACGGTCAATGGAAGAATAGCGGGACCGCTTCTGCTGCCACGTGGGGTAGCGGCTGCAGATTGTGGCTACAACCAGTGCAGCCGACAACCGCACAGCTAGCTCAGCCGCCAAGGAATTGCGGTCGATCACTATTGTCCTCACAAGCCAAAAGCCATCCTTAGCTCTCTGGTCGCCGCACAGGCATGGAAAAATTTTGTGTGCTCCACGCCCAAATCTGGCCAACCTTTTGAGAAAGGCGGCAATCACGATGAAAGCCTTGAGTGTGCGAACAAAATGCAAGTACCATCAATCCCGAAAAGGTTGACACTGAAGCTGGATGAGGTAAATCATGTATCTAGTCTCGTTGATATCTTCCAGTGCTACCGTTGGCGGCAGCTCTGTGTTATAGACCCCCCCCTATGAATTTTTCACGTGGCGTTCCCAAAACAAAAGCATCGTGGGCAGTGTGGGCCCCATGGGCCGGCGGGGCAAGGTTGCCAAGGGCTGCCCGGCCCACTGCAGCCATCGACTTCAAGAGGTCCAACGCGGGCTTAACCTGTTGTTTGTCTTATGGTAGGAGGGGTAAAAAAGGCTTAGGGTCGTCACAATGGTTCTCCTGCAGCACACCAAAGGACAACTCCCCCTGCAAAATAAGGGTTGTCCCCCCCAACATGTGGGACACCCGTTTCATCATATGGGGGGGGGTCAAAGTTTCCACACATTCTGAACTCATCCGTTTGGAATGAAATGTGTGGAATCTTAGGCAGCTAGCAGTGGGTGCTAGCACCCTCAGCATACAGTGCAGCTTGCATCTTGCGTGACCACCGTGCATCTCCGTCCGTATCTTCGGATAGGAGAAAACCGTGGCGGTGCCATGTGTTTCCGCACATCATGGCAATGCTCTGCCCTGGACCTGCTGCACGTGGGGATGACGCAGACAGGGATGGCAGAGGGGGTCTGTGGGGAGCTAGAAAAACCACCGTCGCCTGGTTGGCGGTGTGGTATGTATCTAGGTCCTGCTCCAGCCGCGTTGCAAGAGCCTCCACATCGGCGCCACTAGCCAATGGCATGGGATGCCGGCAACATGTAGTGCACAATTCCACCGCGCGTGCCTTGTGAGAAACAGTGATGATGTCCTCCATATAGATTTCGTCGCTGCACAGGTGCCACACATGGACACCCGCGATGTGGCTTAGGGCCTCCAGAAGCCAAGGCAGATTGGGCGACTTGTTGGGGCGTACACGGGGGGCTTCCTCAACGTGCCTGCCGCTAGTCTCGCAGCTGGGTAGGTACCCTGCGTTGTTCAGTGCTTGTATTACCTTGGGCCCCCCAACGCCCAGTGCTAGCGTGGCAGCATCCCTGTCCTCGGCATCCCAGGACAGCACGCTCCATGACTCGCAGAGGTGTCCCAACACTTTGGCAGGTGCCCACCCAGCTTTCAAAAGGCGTGCTACCCGATGCCCAGCAAGGGGACGGTCGTCGTTCGCTATGGCAACAGTGAGGACCTTGTATGTCTCGCAACGCTACCCGAACTTGTGTAGGTCCTCCTGCAGCTGGCCCAGCGTCTCGTGCGCAACGTACGCCCTTTCGTTGGCCTCGTCGAGGCGGCGGGACAGGACATGGGGCGCTGGCCGGTAATGCGGCTCCGTGTCTTTTGGATGGATGGCGGTGTTCATCGAGCTGTTGAGCCTAGCGGCATGCTTCCCCGATAGCACGGCACACCGGGGCCGTGGTGGCGCTCTATGTCGTCCCAACGACCATCCGTACAGAAATCCACCGCAAAGAGCCCTCGGCGGTCGCAGAACTCCCAAGGCGGCTTCTCATAGTTTCCCCGCATGACGGGGTACATTCGCCGCAGCTGCTGCAATGTGGGGGCCTGCCTAGGAAGCACCCCGGGACACTTGCACTCGCCGAGGAGAATCGGAGCAGCAAGGTCCATCTCCAATGCAGCATCTATGGAGCTCTCATCCAAGTATGGCACCGGGAGATTGGGCACGAGCTTTGGTACAATGGTTGCACCGGGTGCAGCCAATGTAGAAGCGATCCGGACAGCCCCAAGAACCTCCGGATGCTTGTCTACGCGGACGAGCATGCTCAGTAGGACAGTTTTTGAGGCAACACTACCCTGAAGGAACTCCGGTACGACTTTGCGATACCGCATCCAATCCTTATGCTAGGCACGCGAGCACTGGATGCCGAACGCCTTGCTCTCTGGGGTCTGCACTATAGGCAGGACCTTGCCGCAGGGGCACTGCCACTTGTTCGTGAGGATGTGGTGGTTGAGCCACCCTGTGGCAACGGTAAGGGGAGGCAAGCAGGAGGGAGATGCGTGCATGTCAGCCATTTGTGAGGAAGAGGAAGATTTGTAGTATCTGCAACGAAAACGGGGGGAGGCAGTTTAACAGCATTGTTCAAGCACTGTCCAGGAGCTCCCATAGGCCATGTGTGTGACCACAAGGCCCGGTCACACTCCCGAAAAGCATGAACATTCAACACGACGGAGCGACATTTGAGCAACAAATTCTATTGCCTTCGAAGAGAGGTTGACAGTCAGCCATTCAGTCCCTTAGCCAGGCTAGCAGTAAGTCACACAGAAACACACAGTTTGGGTTTTCTGTTAGTGGCAAACGCGGCCCCAAGCAGTGGGGAGACCTCCCGCCTCGGACCAGGCAGTGGCCGAATGGTAATGCAGTCGACCAGATTTTTTTGGTCGGCGGTTTGAACCCCGGTCCGGTGAATACGGCGGCGCCGCCGCCGCCAACAGTCAGCCGACCAGGGTTCAAACCGCCAACCAAAAAGTTCGCGTCGGCTGCGTTGCCATTTGACCGGCAGTTGCTTGACAGCAATAAGCTTC
The DNA here is from genome assembly GCA_964036045.1 of Eutreptiella sp. 'Long Island Sound 2002'. Classification (NCBI taxonomy): domain Eukaryota; phylum Euglenozoa; class Euglenophyceae; order Eutreptiales; family Eutreptiaceae; genus Eutreptiella; species Eutreptiella sp. 'Long Island Sound 2002'. The sequence goes on along the minus strand of OZ038379.1, from coordinate 91,565,820 downwards.
CCCACTGCTTGGAGCCTTCTGAGCGAAAAGTTTTGTCCCGCCCTCCATCCACCCCCTATCCCCCCCCTCAAAAAAGTGAGATCCAGTTTTAGGGGAGAGAGGCCTCAGAATCAAAAAATCCATTGGGCGATGGTCCTATTGGGCAAAATAATGATTTTACAAGGGGTTGGACATCCAATATCATGCCTTGGAGTATGCTAGGCGAATGACCCCCAAAAAAGGGGGGTATACGACGCCGGTGCCTACGCTTGATCTAACAACCTCTCTTCGAGGTCATTTTGAGATGTGTAACCAGAACCAGTCCCCGACAATGCCATTCACCACTTGTCTAACCCCACAGCCCGGGCCCAAACAAACAAAGGAACAACGTATGACCAAGACGCACAAGTGTGGACGGCGCCCCCGGGGGGCCCTACTTGGGCAGTACGCCTTGAAAAAAAGAGCGTACTGCCCAAATAGGGGGACCTCTGGATTGCGGCATAGCTGCAGTGGCAGCTCTAAGTTTCCAAGCTTAGGGAGCGTTACCTTGTTTAATGAACCGTCCACTAGGACCTCCAATGTCACAATCACTCCAGGGCGATTAACTGTGCGCCACTAACATGCATTCTTTCAACGCCAACAATGGTCCCGGACACCCTGCTGAAACCGGGCACTTTTTCAAGTCTGGGTGTTTTTTTTTTTAATCGCGAGACATGTCCCCCCCTACTAGGTTGAAATTTCGCCTGCCGGGGTGAATTTTTTCTCCCCCCTCCCCCCTTGGCTCCATCACCCCGCCATTTGGGGGGTCCCCGACACATTAGAGAGGGGGGACCAAATCAAAATTGAGCCCATAAGTGGGCGAAAGGGCCATGTCACCCCTGCTGTTTGGGGGTCCCCAACGGTTCAAAGTGGGGGACGAAGTCGAAATTGGAGCCATATGTGGGCGGATTGGCTACGTCACCATTGTCGTATGGAGGGTCACAAACGCTTCACACCGGAAGACAAAATCCGAAGTGGGCGCACATGTGGGCAGATTGGCTATGCCACCCTTGCCGTTTGGGGGGTCCCCAATGCGTCACAGCGGGGGGACAAAATGAGAAGTGGGCCCACATGTGGGTGTATTTGCTATTAGTTTACTGAGGGTCCCCAACGCGTTAGAGCGGGGCACAAAATTGGAGGTGGGCCCACATGTGGGCGGATTGGCTACATCACTCTTGACGCTCGGGGGATCCCCATCGCCCCACAACCAGGGGAGAAAATCAGAAGCAGGCCCACATGTGGGCGGAATGGCTACATCACCCCTGCCGTCTAGGGGGCCCCCAACGCAGCAGAGCGGGAGACAAAATCAGAAGTGGGCCCATGTGTGGGCGGATTGGCTACATAACCCCTACCGTTTGGGTGTCACCATCGCTTCCCATCGGGGGACAAAATCAAAAGTCGGCGCACGTATGGGTGGATTGGCGACGTCACCCCTTCCGTTGGGGGGGTCCCCAACGCTTCAAAGCGGGGGACGAAATCAAAACTAGGCCCATATGTGGGCGAATTGGTTACGTCACCGTGCCCTTTGGGGAGTCACCATCGCTTCACAGCGGGAGACAAAATCAGAAGTGGGCCCATGTTTGGGCACATTGGCTACGCCACCCCTGCCGGTTGGAGGGTCCCCAACGCTTTACAACAGGGGACAAAATGAGAAGCGGGCCAACGTGTGGGTGGATTTGCTATGTCACCCCTGCCGTCTTGCGGTCCCCGACGCTTCAAAGCGGGGGACAAAATCAGAAGTGGGCCCATGTGTGGCGGATTGGCTATGTCACCCCTGCTGTCTTGAGGGTCCCCATCGCTTCAAAGTGGGGGACGAAGCCGAAACTGGGGCCATATGTGGGCGGATTGGCTACGTCACCCCTGCCATCTAGGTGGTCCCCATCGCTTCACGGCGGGAAACAAAATCAAAATTGGGCCCATATGTGGGCGGATTGGCTACACCACCCCTACCGGTTAGGGGGTCCCCATCGCTTCACAGCGGGGGATAAAGTCACAAGTGGGTCCACATGTGGGCGGATTGAATTCATCACCCCTACCGTCTAGGTGGTCTTCAACGCTTCAGAGTGGGGGAAAAAATCAGAATTGGGCATACATGTGGGCGGATTGGCTACATCACACCTGCCGTTTGGGGGTCCTGCACGCTTCAGAGTGGGGGTCAAAAACATAAGTGTGTCCAAAGTTGGTTGGGCCAAAAGGGGTAAATAAACGGGGAAAGAAAGGGGGGTTGGATGTGAAAATAAGCCATTTGACTTTTTTTGGGTACACTCGTGTTGACACTCAAAAAAAAAAAGACAATTGCGCCGACGCTAAAAAAAAAAACTGTCTGCTGTTTTTTTTCGAGTGTCACGCACACGACTTGCGTGGCACCCGAAGAAAATAATTTTTCTTATATTTTTTATATATTTTTACACTCATGTGACATTTCGCTCCCCCAAAACACATCAGCAGACCACCGCATCAAAGACACTGACACACACTCAACCCCAAAATGTCCTGGCCCCATGGGGCAAAGGCACTGGTTGGACACCGAGCCCCCCAAAAATACCAAAGTACCCCTCCTCCCTAGGGTAGGCCATGCACTAAGAACATCTGCTGACCCTAAATTGGCACACCCACTGATGGACCAGTGCATCACATTTTTACCCGCTCACGACAAATCGTGTCCTGCCACAGGGTGGGGCGATTGTGGGAGCCCCAAAACATGGTGACACAGGTCTGCAACCGGGTCCACTGGTTTCATAACAGCTCTCCCTTGTCTTCCTATGGCCTGAAAGGAAAATACTGTGGGATGCTCATGCAAGGACATTGGCCAAACCCAAATGCAAAAATTGTTCTGGATGATTCTGAATTCGGCAAGATACTAGAAGATGATGGTATTTCAAGAGGAAGACTTTCTAATTGGCCATCGGCCTTTCTGCAAGGAACGAGCACATGCTTCCAATCCACAACCTTCCGTGTCACACAGCCAGTCACACACCGCAGAAACCAATCAACCGGCATCTGCACATCACCATCAGATTATACACCCGAACTGCGGCATGACCGGAAGCACTCTCGCATGGCCTGACCCCTACTGCTATCCCGCTATCCCTGCTGTCCCTGCCCCCTACTCCCACTCACACCCCTACCCCTGCCCCGGCTGCCACCACTGCCTCTGCCTCTACTCATATCTTGTACACACCCCTAGCCCTAACCTGACCCTACACCACCCACAAAATGGAAGGGGGGGGGGGTGGCAAAAGAGCGGGGCTCCGGGTCCGTGACATGACCTCTACCCACACCTCCCTGTGCAGGGGCTTCAGAGGCGATGTGAGTGTTTTGTGCTATGTGACTACCGAAGTGTAGGGCTTACCCTCTGCCTCAGGGATTGTGTTGCCCTCAGTGCATCATTAGTCTTGTGTTTTGAGACCAGGCAGTACAATGTTCCCGCTGTGCTCGGTCTGCAGGTGTGGTCTTGGACGTTCTGTTTGGCATGGCATTGGCAGGGCTGCAGAGCACTCACAGGTCCGTGAACTCTGATACTCACATAAGGACGTTTCGCAGGTACCAGTCACTGGAGGTCTTGTGTGGCACAATTGAAAAGAGTAACATGGAAATGCATCAGTCCAATGCGGGGGTCTCAGGCGCCCTGGTGGATCATGTCTCGTGAGGGGACCCCTGCAGGTGCTGGTGCCTGTTCCCCTCCCCTTCCTTTTGCAGGCGGAAAACCTGAGCTCTGCAGCACTGCCAAGAGCTGTGGGAATTTGTCCGTCTTCTTCACCCGAACGAACTGCTGGGACACGGACTCAGGCATGTGATGCAGGTCGCCGCAGCAGACATTGACCACACTGCCCAGCCAGTCCACATGATCATCGCAGAACTCCTTGACGGAGGTCGTGATGGTGGCTGCCACCAGCACCGTCTGAAGGTGCCCTCGGTCGCAGTGACGCAGAACCTTCTCGACCTTCTGCCGACAACGGATCTCCACTAATGTGTCCGCCTGCGGAGGAGAAGGCGGCAGCCGAGTGTAGCGGAAAGAGGGCTGGGAGAAGCGGGGGCACGCCCCCCGTCCACCCGCCCTCCCTTCACAACCACAAAGCAGAACTTCTTTTTTGTCTGGTTCACATCGCACCAAACTTTCCAACGCTCCTTTTGACAATCGACACCATCAATATGACCACCGCAACACACTGATCACGGGAGGTCCCTTGACCCACCCACCTCAACCCCAAGAACTGCAGAGATGGGCCTTTGAGGGATGTGGGTGTTTTGGGCCACTTGTGTGGCAGCGTGAGCGGTGGGCAGGCGGGTGCTATTCATTTCACATCTCTTCGCCGGTCACAGTGCTCACCATGGCGCTCTCCTGTTGTTAAGTTGACGAACACGTGCTTTTGTCTTGTGACATTTGCTTCCATGGCATGAGCCATTATCTTGCTCTTGGCAGAGCCCTGGGCCGTGGTGGCCACCTCTCTCCAGCCCAACACGGGGCAACTCTTTCTCACCGGTCTTGGACGGACAGTGGCAAGAGCCGGTCTCTTGGCTGCGGTTTTACATTGTCCAGTGTTTGTGCGGCGTAGCATTGGGGGGTATACTGCACCGAAGATCACACTTTGCTGTGTAGCGGCGGGCACAGGGGGCAACAGTTGCTTCACAAAACCGTCAACAACGATCAGTGCACTGTGGTGGTGATTTTGCGGTCTCTGTATTCAGGATCTGCCCCGTCAACACACACCCCGTCTATGGCGAAGTGCCGCAATCACAATCCGAGTCCTTCCAAGGCTTTGTGTCCCCCAGACTGTGATGCTGCTTTTTGGCCTGTCAAGGGATGGGCGGGAGGGGGGGGTCAAAGCAGAAATGGTGCAGGCGAGACTGGAACTCAGCGCCCTTGTTCAGGACTTGATGGAGTTCGACATGACTGGGCGGGTTGTGCTGTGATCGTCACAGCACGAAGCCCCCCCCCCCAACCTTTCATACCTGATTACTCTGTGCCCTGCATGGCACTGTCTGTGGGACCTCCAAGTATGTTGTACCGTGGTAACCATCGGCGCTCGCTGGGGTCCCCCATCGCATCCCTCCACTTGGAGGTCCCAAAAACCATGCCCTGTATGGCACAGGCTAGCGCGGTATGGGTGGTACCAGGGGGGTGGGGTATGGGGGCGGGGGGGAGGGTTGGCGTTACGGGCCGGCGACTTCATGCCCACTATCGGGATTGCAGAACTGTGCGAAAGCTTGGCAGAAGCAAACCTCGTCCACGACCACGTGCGCCACTCTGCGGAGCGAGACCCTGCGCTCCTGCAACAGCGCCAATAACGAGTCCGGCGTGGTCACAAGGATGTCGTAGGCCCTCAGTGCCAAGCGCTTATACAACAGTGGCCGCGGGACTCCACGAACGGTTGCCGTGGCGCTCATCCCCAAGTTCTGATAGAAACCAGCGCAAATGCAAGGCGCAGTCTGGAAGGGCATGCCGCCGATGACACCCATGGCAAAGGCTGCGGGGAGGGGGCGTGCAGGCGGGGGGTCTTACATGGGCACGTGGACTCCTAGTGGCCCTCAGCATAAATCTATCATCAATGCGGGCCTTCCTGTGAAATGCTGCTTGCCATGGGAAGCGCTGGCAAGCGTCAAAGGTGTTCTTGGGAAGCGTCGGGTGCACAATTATGTTGAACCCTGGCACGTGGATGCCCCATACTCAGACGTCCACGGCAATATCATCCGGTGAACTAGCAGACACACACATACCCACCTACATGCACACAAACAGACACAGACAAACATACGCACACCACACACAAATAAACACCATGTGCCCCACACTGATGGCGGCATGTGTTTGGTCCCATGCAACAACGATACAATATGACAGAAACTCAGAACTCAGTGATGGAGCGGTGAGGGCAATTTGCCCATGTGCACAAACATTGAGAAAAGTGTGTGGACCTCGCGCGCTGTCAGTGACACACCCGAACGAAACCGGCCGTGTTTCTTAGATTGGCACTGCGTTGTATGCGGATACAATTTTAATTCGTAGCAGTGAATAACAACCAATACCAGCAACAAAAACGAGCAGGTGTCGGCAGTAGGCAGCGTAAGGCCCACAACGCCAATACTGCGGCCCCCAAAAGCCCGTGATGTTATGAAGCACGGGTTGCAATGCCTGTCCCTGGGCTGAATTCGACAACCTGGGCCGATGGACAAACAAACTGTCCAAATGCAACGGCAGTGAAAAGACCATCAAGTTATTGCTTCCTATCCCAATGACAAGAACAACCGTCACGGTGAGAATTGCCATGTGCCGACTAGGCAGCTTGCGCAGCAAATGGACGAGTCCCACAGCTTCAAAAAATGCAAGCAATGCTCCTGAGGGTTCCTAGTGTTGTCAACGGCACCCGCCGCATTGAGCATCTTGGGCTATGAGTCGCAGATTGGACACACAAAAATGAAGTGGCCGTCACTATTCCGGCTGCCCGAGCAACGGCGGCTCTGCGTATTGTCAAGCTGGCACGATCGGCCACACCCCGTTGACCGTCAGAGCGCACCCGCCGGGGCGGCGGGAACACACTGGACAATCTTAACACCCGTTTATCCCCAATCTGCACCCCCAACCGCAGCCCCCTAACGAGGACCATTACACCGAGGCCCCTTGCGGGCACAGACGACAGAACGCCCACCGCCCATTGAGTACCACACCACCCCTCATTCCTCCATGCATCTTCCTCTTTGGTGCCACAGGTGGGTGGATACCGGGAGGAGCAGTGGACACCGGAGCGCCGAGGAGAGAGCATGACCTTTGCTTCCCCCGCAGCACTCATGTTTCTGCTGGGACATGTCGGACGGACATTGTCAGCAGGAGGACCCAGCGCCGTTGCCTCTACTAAATCATGTGACCAAAATCCAAGCCTTACCCCTATCCTGTGCAAGGCCCACCCTGCGGGAAAGGGAGAGGGCTTAGTACTCATGGGCTGAGGGGTCCCCAAAGACCTTGTAGCTTCCATTCCCCCAGTGCAGCTCAGCTTGCTCCATTGCGCCAAGGTGGCACATCTCCCCTCTGCAGTGTCGGGTGTGGGGATGGGGTTGTACTGTGGCCATGTCGCTCCCTAGCAGTAGCTCCCCAACATGTGTGTTGGCCTAAGAGGCACACCGCCTTCGCTAGTTACACCCCCCCACCAGCTATCAGGTACATGCCCCTGTGCAGTAGTGGGGCCGTGGGCAGCATCGTTTCACACACACACACACACACACACAGACAGACACACACACAAAATTGTGCAGGAATAGACAAACACAGCTGCCCGGTGTGGGCACAGGTGGAATTAGGTTGCACGACAAGCACAATAAGCACAGTCTGTCAGCTCCCAGAACACTTAGTCAAACCAATGATCAATGAAAACAAAGCGCTCAACAATGCTTATGTCATGATGGCATAAGGCTGAGCACTAGTTTGCAGCAGTGTAGCAAAGGGAATGTCCCACATAACACACAAGACACGCATGCACAAGACAGAACCCTACCTTGCCCAGTGCCTAACCATAGAGGGGAGGACTGGCGGTGGAATTATTATCATTATTATTATTTATAAGCCTGTAGGTAGCCCCACTGTCACCGCACCACACACATATGAGGGATGGGAACAAACATAGAGTTGGAGGATCTGTGTGAACATGTAAAACTGCGGGGGATTCTATTGCCTCTTGCTTGGCCTACCCCAAGTGTTTTGCCTGCACACAAGCATGCGAGGTGGTGCCTGCGCAGTATCCCTTGGCGGAGCTCAGGGCAACACCCCCCATACTACGCTACTGATGCACACAGGAAAGATAGGAGGGAGAGGGAGGTTCTGCATGGATACCAGCATAACCGCTAGCGCACACACAAACAAGCTGCTGGCTACAGTCATGACCCGGCGGTTGCCGTTGTGGCCGCTGGTCCTCTAGGGCGGCAAAGTTGGGACTCCAAGCACCGGAGGAGCCGTCACACATACACACACACACACACACACACACACAAACACACAATTTCACACAGATGCTCCCCCAATCTTGTCAAAGAGCCCCGCAGGTGGCGGCAAGTGTCCGGTGCCTCCTTGACAGCGGCCCGCAAGTGTCACAGATTGAGGCGCCCTGTTTGTTGCCAGTCTGTAGCCCGTGCTATGGGAGCAACTTGCAGGCAACCCTGCGTCTGGACTTCCAGACAACAGGAAGTGTAGCGCCAAGCGCAAAAATTTTGGCAGACTTTCCTAATATGCAATTCAGAGGCTGAGCTTCATGAACGCAACAGTGCCCACGTGTAGCAACAGAAAACTTGGACAAAAAGCTAAATCCAATAATTCAGGCCATGAGAACTTGCAGTGCCAAGTGGTATCAAGCGGGGGAGTTGTGGGGGGCACGGGATGGGAAGAGTAGACCCCCTGGAAGCCCTTGCGACGAAGAGCAAACCTTTGCAAGGGCTTCAATGACATCCCGGATCTGCAAGGCCAGCACTTGGCTCGGGGTGAGGACCAGAAAGCGTGGCTGCTTCGGAACACGAATCACCTCATCTGCCTGCAGGCGCCGGTACATCGTCTCCAGGATTGGGAGGGCATAGGCCAGTGTCTTCCCAGTCCCCGTCTGTGCGGCACAGATCACGTTCTGCCCTTGCCTAATCCTCTTGAACGCCAGCTGCTGGATGTCTGTGGGACGGTGCAGCCGCAGGTCCCGCAGGGCCCGCAGCAGCGGGGGCGAGAGCTGCAAGGCCTCCCATGTGGTGGGCGCATACTCCAGGGTCTTGTCGGGCTTCAACGCCTTCAACGTTCTTCCGCCGATCTTGGGCTTTCGCCGACCTCCCGTGAACGCGCCTCCAGCGGAAGGGGACAAGTTTGGGCCATTGCACGCCGCTTTGAACCGTGACCTTACTTGAAATACAGCCGCTTGTGCCCATTACACTGGAGCGCTACTCCATTGCATCCGACCCAAAAAGCCTGGAAGAGACCTTCCACACGATTACAGTCGGCAGACAGAAACTGCCATTTCAACCGTCAGGGGGTGATCCAGCAACTGCCTCCGAGAAGGGGTGAAGGGGGCAGGGATGCCTGGGAAGCAAAGATAGGGGTGCCAGGAACCGTTGGGGAGGCGGTTCAAGAAAGTTGCAAAAAAGTTGTGGGCGGCCTGAGTGGCAAGCTCTCACTCATACTACCCCACAAATCTTCGTCAGGACGCATCGCACCAACCATCTGACACTCTCAGCAATGATAACTGTCCATGAAAAATCGAAGCAATGCACTTCCACAACCCGGACCCGGTGCCTTATGAAGAAGTCAGAAGCATGCACTATACCATGCACTGCGACTCTAGACCCTCAGCTCAAGTTGACTAGATCTGTTCTCATTTGATCAGTACATCTCGGGCACTTGCTGCTCGGGAGTGAAAGAAGGCAAAACCTAACCTAACCTAACCTAACCTAACCTAACCTAACCTAACCTAACCTAACCTAACCTAACCTAACCTAACGGATGGAGGCAAGAAACATAAGACCGGGGGAATGCCTGTGGGCAGCAATAGGAAGGGCCAAGTGATGTGGAACCACCGGTGAAATTTGAAGTGTGAATCACACAAAAGCAGGTCCACACAAATCTGAAATTCTTAGGTATGTGCATGTGAGAGCACTGTCCCAGGACTACCACCACCTCCCAGGGCTGGATCAGACGCAAACATGTGCTTTTTGTTTCGGAAGGAAAACGGCAAATCGGAACGCAGGCACCACAGACCAGAGACAGAGAGATTGTTTGCGAAGCCCCTAAGCTCTTTTGACAAGTTGAATAAAAAACTGCCCAAACCGTCGCACATCCGAGCCAATGGCTGCCCCCGAAGACTACAGCAGCCCATGCACACAAACATTCGCAGAACACAAACAGCACATCTGATTTCGAAACACAATGCACAATCAATCATATCATGCAGAAATCCAAAATGTTGTCCGCATCGCACCCCTGAGATATACCCAGGCTCCCATCATACTGCCCGACCCCTCGCCACCAATGCTCATCGCACCAAATCCAACGTAGCAACGTTATGCAAAATGGGCCACAATGCAAAACAAGATCGACCATATCGATATCCTTGCAAAGAGGCAATGCGAAGTACTCGATGAGGCGCAGTGCATGCAGCACACCTGTATAAGATATGCCTCGGGCTTGGAATGTCTTTGCGACGCAGGCTTGGACATGTTGACATGGCAATGCTGTATTTCCTGCCATGCACCTCAGCTTTGACGTCACTGCTGCCCAGTTGCGGCACATTTCAAGGGCTACCCACTGACCGTGACTACAAAAGCAACTGGATGGCAAGGAAGCTAGGGCGTATGCATTCTCCAAAAACCGTGTGGCCTCACTTTCACATCGTTCGCACATCTTCCAGAATTTCACATCTTTAATCCAAACTTGGTCAAGATACCAAACTTGCAAACCGAATCAAATCCAACGAAACAGATGCCAGGATGGGTGGGGTTGTGAGGAGCAGGCCATCCCCCGCCCTGGCCAAGCCAAGCTGACCCACCCACCCATATCAGACCTTGTTCCTCAGGCACAAAATGAAATGCACTAAGCACCCCGAAATTGAAGGCTTATTTTAGGTACACAAACTTTTTTTGTTGGCCTTGGACCTACCCACCCACGGGGGGTGGGGTTTTTTTTTTGCAACTAAGCAATGGCCTGGTGAGGAGGTGTGCCTCGTGATACTTCATGCATGAAATTCCAAGAGTCCTGGTCCTTGGTCCAGGTGTGTGATCAGCTAACGACGAAACACATTTGAAAATCTTGGGGTGCACTACGTGCACAGATACAGCCGTAAACCCCTAAACCTAGGGTGCCGTAAAAAATACACACTTTTTGAAAACATGTGTGTGAGAGGGCTCACCATGTGTGTGAGAGGGCTCTAACCCCCTCATGGACCAATGGGGACCCAACGGAAAATTTACAGCGCTGGCAGCGTAAACATTGACCAATCTAGGTCAAGTTTTCCATTTTCTCTACACCGAAATTTATCTGAAAAACACAGTTCCAGCAACGTGTTGTACCAATATGTCAAACCCTGGGCCTTGTTTAGATCTGGTACCATGGTCCATTGGAAGCCCCGGAGGAAGGTAGAAAAAGAAACGAAAAAAAGAAGAATAGGTGCAAGATCAAATTTGCGAACCAGAGGCAAGCCTTCTGTCTATTTGGACAACTACAAGGAAGGAAATATTGATCTCTGCAAGTCAAACAGCCTATCAAAATATCACCTCTTTGTAATTTTCGGTGTAGAGCTTCTGCTTCCACTGAAGTCTCTCTGTGAAAATGTTTACGGCGCCAGCGCCGGAAAAAATGACGGCTCTTAAGAGCTTGGAAAACAGCAGAATGCGGTGCAAATAATGTTACTCACTACAGGGGTGGGGCAGAGATGCCTAGATGGGGAGAAACTTGCATAGTCCACCGATACCTCTTTCGCTCAACCAATGATTCCCTCTTGCTGCTACCCTTGTGGCACACAATACATCCCTCTACCCCCGCAAACTCCCTCTTACTTGTCAGATGACGTTGAACAACACAGCACGCATAGCACAACTGTAGATCATCACAGTTTTTGCAACATCTCTCAGCAGTAGATTTTTGCCACTCCAACTTCAACGAAGCGCTCGTTTGCTATGCACCCGCACACAGATCAAAAAGGAAGCCTATAGAGCACATCAAAGAATTGCAACATATGGAAATGAGGCCAGGCAATAAGTTGAATGGGCAACCTGTTTCTTTGATTCATACATGTCTTTGTCAAAAAACACCCATAAAACATACCTATAGGGAATTATACGGGACATATGAGCCCCAATGAAAAGACATGCCTGGGTAATCTATTATGCTACAACCTCTGTGCCTGCTTGAAGGTAATGACATGGAAACAAAGCCAAACGGACTGTTTACGGCGTGAGTGCCGTAAAATGAATCGCGGATGGAACCGTTGCAAAAAAAAATTGAACACAATGTGCATTGCATACGAAAATGGCAATGTGTTGCAAACGACAATGAGGCACTTGGGGAGTTGCAGCTGAACTCCCTGTTTGGGGTGAATGGTGGCATGTTCTAGGGCAACTTTAGTTCCATTTTAGTGGTGTTGTTTGCTGATGTGACACTTCTACAATCCTATCGTACGGGGTCTGTTAGTTTTCACGGATGGTTGGTTGGTTTATCTCTACATTTATAACCCTGATGTTCATTTTACGGCACTGGTGCCCTGAACAGCTTTTTGCATTCGCCCGGAGGAAAGCCTTGTCTTGCTGCTTGAGTAGCAGTTTTCAGCAATGATTCATTGTGGTGAACACGGACATATTCTCCTTTTTTTAACTAATGGCTTCTTTTCGAATTGACAATGGCAAGGTATCTTCCCCTGCGTAGGTCCGAAGCCCCATCAGTCTTTGTTCGCTTGGCAGGGGCAGGGATAGGGGTAAGGGAAGGTAGTGCAACCTCACCGTTGCTTGCACCCTTTGCCTCACCCTTCTCCTTTTTTTCCCTCTCCCTCTCGGTCTCCCTTTGCTGCTTCACAAGGGCAGCCACCTGTCTCCGCCTCTCTGCGAGGTCCTGAATTGTATGGTGCCGGATCCAACACAGCGCCTTTGACCAAGATCCCAATCTCCAAAGTAAGCTCCTGGTCGGCGGTACCCTCCTCAATAGTCCTAGCAATCTCCATGTCCTTGGAGAAGTGCTTCAATGCTTTTGGTGGCATAATGACTGACACCCTCCACCGCGCGAAGGCTACGGCCACTGCAGCCACCAATTCTAAAGCAAAGTTCCGCTTCGGATGCAGGCACAAAGCCACAGAAAAAATTTCCCGTTCCCATGTCAGTCTTAAGCCCACCACTGAGCACTAGCATTGCGATAATGCTGGGTCGTAGACCCGGCCTATTGCCAATATAACTTGGCAACAATGCCGCCTTAGGGCTAAGCAACGCCATGGAAAGCCTCCCACCTAACCCTGTCAACACGGGGTTGGGCAAGTACAGCTGTCACTATTCCTGTGACCCAAGATACACAGCACTGGTCGCTGAAAAATTACAAACTTGCGATGCCCCATCCCTATTGTTTTGGTCCAGCCAATCCTGAATAACAGCGGCTTTCCCAAACATAAGAACCACGGTACCCCCATAAACCACCCTCAGGAAGCCCTCGCTGTATGGCACGTCACCATGAAAACACTGCACCAGAATATCGTGGGTACTCTTGCCGCTCACCGCCGTCACCAAGTCGCTACCAACCTTTTTGTAGTTGCCAAATGTGGCTTGAAAACCCACAACATCCTTCATAGCAGCGGGTGCTGCGGATGGCAGTGCTTCGTTGCTAGAGGGGTTTGTCAAACACTGCCGTAGGGATGTGAATGCCGGATCTGTCCAAACGGGGCTTTTTAATAGAGAGCCCCATTCTGGCCGGTCCGATTTCTCTGGAGCTCAGCGCAAGCACGACCTCCTAGTCCGCTGCCAGGGATAAATTTATCCGAATGTTATTCGTACAGCGAGTTGGTCAGGTTATGGCAGAGCTCCAAAATGTCTCCACAAAGATCAAAATGGACAGGTGTAACTCATTACAACGCCGGTGCCGTAAATATGGAACACGTCACAAGCACACAAAAACATACTGCTTTCATCTGCCACCAAATCATAATTTGGATGGCAGAAATTCCAAATGATGTTGCGGCCGCACTGGAGGAATTCCAAGAAGCTGTTAAGTTTTGAGACAATGACCGATATCGGTCTATGCACTCACCAGTGGGTCGGCTCTTAAATATCCGACGTACTAAAACCCATGGAAAAGTCATGGAAATTGGTAGCCCGAATGGGCTCGTAGGCCGCCTTATATCGGATGTTGACACGAGTACCTATGTCCACAAACCTCCGGTCATGGCCGGTGGTAGCCACAACCAACGCTATGCCATTGTACCTTGGCATCAATCAACTTTGGAGAACAAGTAGTAGCAATAAATATCTAAAAAAGGGCGAAAGTTGGCGAAACCGGTCTAACTTTGATACACTTGTTCCGCCAGCATCTCCTTTTGCTGTGCTAGGGACCGTTGTTTAAATTGCTCGTCGGATCCTGGGTCCATAATCTTGACGCGTGAAGCAAGGATAGCGCTGAATAAGGAGCAACCATCCCCATGGGGGATACCAAGGGCAACACACTGCCCGCGAGGAGTTCGCGGGGTTTGCTGTTGTAGGTTCGGTGATCTGATGCTGTTGGCGCTAGTGTCTACCAGCAGCCTCCTCTAGCACTGTCAAAGGAGTATTGCTTGCAAAGATGGTGGCCGTCGCGTAGCGTATGTGACAACATATGTCATGAAGGTGGTGCCCAAAATCCAGCAAACAATTGTTTACAATCCCCGGTGCCGTGGTACTATGCCCGGATGGGATGATCATCGGAGGCCCACGTGAAATAAACGATGTATGGCTTACAGCGCCCACAAATATGCACATATTTGGCGAACGTTAATGTCCTATGGTGACATACCTACCATATCCTGAGTAGGACTTGCACGGGATGTAGCAGGGTGCTGTGAGCCTAGCTGTTAACATACCATTCAACCAACACGTCGTCCAACACCCGTACTTGGCCCTACTCACAAATCTTATACCAGGCGACTCCATCTACAGAAATTGCAGCGCCGCTCCTAAATGTGTAGCAGTTACGGTCCTTGCCAAATGCATGGGACACCTGTAGTTTTGGGTGTCTGTCCAAAACATTGCTGCCTTTTTTGTTGCTAGCCTCCAGAGGGTTCGCCTTTTTGTTGTTCGCCGGTTATGGGGAACTGGGGCTCGGATGTTTCCCGGAGCCGATGCCCCTGCACCCATGCTATTGGTGCTAAATCAACTTCAACAAAAGTACTCAAGTCTTTGTCATCTCCATCATCATGGTCCCCAGTGTACACCGGTAGTGCCACAAGGCAGTCCTCTAGGGGCCCTGCCTTAGAGGGTGGTAACTCCGGCCCCAGGTAATTGTCAGGCTTGGTTGCCACACCCAATTTTCCTCCATGGTCATTGTTGTCACTATTGTTGTCTAAGGGTACATCTGGTCCAAAACTCTCATAGGGCTCCAAACTAGTGCCCTCCTCAATTTCAATTTCGGGCTCCGGCACGCTAGTGCGCACAGGCATGTGTTTTCCACAGCGGGGTGCCTTTTTGCTAATGTTAACTCCCTACGAGTAAAGCAAACACCCCATTTCAGGCAACACGAAGCACATTTTTATCCCTTGACCCCCCCCTTGTTGCAGACACTGCAGCACAGATCAAAATGCACCGCAAGGCCACCTGCACGGTGACCCGCATGGGCAGCTAGATTGCTATAAACGGCTGAGGTGTTACACTGTCTGAAAGATGTGCAAAAATTGCATAGCGCTAAATCACAGCCAGTCTAGGAAATTGTGACCTAAGCAAACGGGCCAACAGAGGATGTAGTAATTTTTTACATCGTTTTACAAACGTACTAAGCACGCAACAATGCAGGCAGAGTTGTCAACAACACACACATGTCCGCGAAATCGCGAAGCGCCAGTAATTAAGTGCCGGTACCTGCCACAATAATACGATAGACACGTGGCCAGTAATGTTCTATCCCCTCTAAAAGGGGCCGAAGGGTCAATTTCAAACAATTGTATAAAGTGTCACATGTTGTCCTTATTCCGGAAAACTTGTGTTGATGCCGAAATGCTACAATCAAGTACATACGTGTTCTGCTGTGAAACATTGATGACGAGGTGGTGCACCACCTTTGCGACAAGCCCTTGGATCTGCTTGCTATCACCGTAGAAATGGTCCAAGAGTAGTGTGGAGGCGGATAGATCTTGGGAGAACCTGACCAAAAATCAGGGCCAATTGTGTTAGGCACTGGCGTCGTGGCTGACCAAAAACCCAATATTGGGGAGGAGCCCCCTGGCGTATGCGAAACAAATTTAGGTACCGGCCGTCCTGTACACTATGGCTCTCTAGATAGACGGCTACAATAAATGGTGCCATAGCATAAATGTAGCCGGGGAGAGGAACATTTATATCAATGCCGCCTCTGTGGCGATGCTACCAGTTCCCACACCAGAGGGTGGTTTTCCCCCGTTCAGGGGTGTGAAGAGTAAATTTGACCTGATCTTTGACATTAGTGAACTGCCACGTGTGCTGCAAAAGGCCTGTCGCTGTTTTTGTGGAGGAATAGATGACGTACTAGCATGGAATCTCCGCTATGATGAACTCCGTGTGCCATTGGATACTCGTAGATATGGGGTAAAAAGAGCCCCGTGGACATGTGATGTCCTACCAGTAGATATTAGTTCTTGTCCAGGTCTATTGGCGGCTTACTCCAATTTGAAGGAGTGGCGAGCAAGGACCGAGAACATGCCCACTAACATGTGTCACATGGCATATGATGAGGATCTACACTTCGGTGTTTTACAAACGACACTATAGTGTAATTTATGCATGTGTGTCAACAGCATTAGTCTTTGCCAACTTGTTGCTACTCTTTGGTTTGTGGCATGCATACAAGTATTGTGTGACGGAGTGCTACCGCCGATTCTTACCCTTGTGGGTAGCACTTGAGTATAGACTCTTTCTAACCGACCCCAACAAACTGGAAGTTGTAACAAAGTTTAATCTCTCCATGATTGTGGGCACGGTTCTATTTGTGTTCTTGCGCATCAAATGAGTGGTACCGCTTGTCTGGTCTGCTACTGCTGAACTTCGGCGTTTGGAAGATGTTCAGCGCACCGGCGCCGCACCGTAAAGTTGCAACAGCTCCACGGCATGCTTGCATTGTTTAGTTACTACGCTCCACCGTTGTGGTACTTAGGTTATTGGGTGTGAACCCTGCATTCACGTAGGCATTAACCCCGGTCCACAAAGGAAGCCAAGGATATTCTACAATTTTGTACATTGATGCTGTGAGGACTTCGGCCTCGGCACGGTCGCCACAAATATAAGGACGCCATGCTGTTGGGTACCCTACAGTGGCAAGCATGCATGGATTGTTTGCATGCAAGGACGGAAGGAGAGAAGCCGGCACGGGCCGCCACCCAGATCCAAACACTCACTCCAACGTAACATGTCTGGTGAAAACCCCTAATAGACCCTACTTGAGCCGACTAAGCCAAAATGTCCTCGACTAAAATCAACAAAACAATAGAGATCCACTTCAAACGAGTGTTACCGACACAAATGGGCCGCATTCTTTGCACAATAACTGAATTCTTCGTCTTCGGGAGCATATACATAAGACCCATCAACAAATCGTAACAGGAGGTACCTCCTTTCGTGTACATGGTCATCTCGTCAACCAGACATTGGCAAACACATTAGAAAAGACACCGATAACAGATGCCGGGATACTATCAATACGTGGAGACCCCGCCAGTGATACTCTCTCAAGGGCGGCCTAGACAACGGGCACCAACAGCGGAGGCGCTGCGGTGTGGGGCCGACTGGAAGACATTGACCGATATGCTCGCAACCCACACCCGAGAAAGAGAGGCATCGGAGGATCAACGCAACAAAGAGCGCCAGGCGTGGTACAAGAAGCGGCGCGAAGAGCGGGACGCGTGGGAGAAGGAGCGGCTGCCACTCATTTATGACCGCGACGCATTGCAAAAGGACTTGCGGCATATGGCACAGACCACTGTGAAGGCAAAGGAACCGGTTCCTGAGCAACGCCAGGACAACGAAGCAGATCAGGTGGCGTACTGTCATGAGGTGGCGATGGCGTTGCGGCATGGGGTTGGCGAATTGGCCAACCATCTCCAATTTTTGTCTGGGATCCCGAAGATGGCCTTGGGTGTTGCCAAGTTGGGCACCAAACAGGTCGATAACCTGATGGACTCTGAGTACGTTACGGGTTTCGGGGGTGAAAGAAGTGGTGGACAGCCTCAACACCGGTGAACACCCTCCGCCCACCCGGCAGATTGCGGGACCCAGTCCCAGGTGATCATCTCGCCTGTCAAGGGGTCCAAGCGGCCTGCGAAGAAGTGCGTGCTGATATGGTTGGACATGCTGGGAAGAGGTTGGATATGGCAACGGCTGCGCGTGAGAGGTTAGTTCCTTGGAAGCCATGGAAGAGGCGAGTGCATTGGTGGTTAGACATTAACCGCCGTTGGAAATTGCGACGGCTGCGCGGGTGAGGTGACTTTCTTGCTTGTCCGATGCAGCCGGGGATGTACTTTTCTCGGACAGTCTGGCGCTGCAGGGCTGCATCTTGGTGGCGCCTGTTGGAGTTGTTGTTTGCATCGGACAGTTGGATTGTGGGACCTTACGTGTTTGATAAGTGTGATTCAAATTGTGGTCATATTTACCGTACCGTGAATTTTTGCTTACCGTGCGTTAAAAGTGTGCTTACCATGCGGTAACAGCTTTGTCACCGCATGGTTACCCTTCCGCCATTGTGTACATTGCACCTGTAAAGTTCCCATTACCGTGTGGTAAAATTCTGTTTACCTTGCGGTAAAACCATGGTTACCGTACGGTAAGAAGAAGCGATCTTTGCAACCCCCCACCCCTAAGGGTTTACATGCTGTTTCCCGTCTATCACATTCTGCTTTGTGCCACGGTGGAAGGGGTACAAGGCTTGTGGGCGCACAGCGCGGTAGTAAAAAAATGCAAATTCCATGAACACGTAAGGGAGGTGTTTGGGGCCCAATGGACCACTGCGGAGGTAATCCCCACGCATTTCGGTGTGCACATACTGCATCCGCATGGCGAGGAAAGTCAACTGGAACCCACCCATCACAAGAGAGCTTGGGTACAATTATGGGCTATGCGCAAACAAGGGTCCTCCCCTCGCACCATGCTCTACTCGGATCCGCTGACGGCCATCAAGGCACCCCGAGCCGTCATATTGGAACAACGGCATGCCCTATCGCCCCCCATCGCAAGCTATGTGGTGGACCACAAGGACAACGGGTACGTTTAATTTACCAATTGTTGCAACTTGACCGATAATCTTGCCCTCATGTGGTCCGATCCCCCCCACCGAATTACCCACGGCCGGGGCAGCCCATCTTGGGATATTGATTGACGGGACGCCGGTGTGGAAGCGTTCCTGTATGCATTTGACATTGGGTTATTCATGGGGTGCTGCCAAGGAACGATGGCACGGAAACCCCTTTAAAATGAGGTGCTGCAGCATGGCTAAAGCACCGGACCACGACTATGGGGGGTGTGTATGGTGTCAAAATAAGTGTATAGGAACAAGCACAGCCCCGGGGGGGAGGGCGGGGGGGCAAAGGAATCAACTTCATTTGGGCGGGAAACCTCCTAGGAACCCTTTCGTAGACACCTTCGTGCCCAAGAACACCCCCGCGTTCTGCCCAGGAATCCCCTTTTTTATGACCCTTCCTATGCATGTAAGTTGTCCCTGGTTGCACGATAACAGACTATCCTTCCTTCACTGGTTTGGTCAAGGCTGTTGTAGACCCCCCCCCGGGACACGTGGGTGCTCCTCTCGCGACGGCTAGGCCTTCTAGGACATCGTCGCCCCCACCGCCACCACCGTGACTGGGCCATCCGGCACCATTGGGCGGGTGCGCAACCCCAAGTATGTCCTTTGCGACCAAGACCCCTATGTACTGTCCGGCATCATCGCGGAGATAGTGCACGGCCACCCAACCATCATCGGCTTCCACCTATGGCCCAACCCCTAGGAATATGGGTCCCTTGTTGATTCCTTGGCGACCCGCACGCCCAGCGACCACGCCCGCATCCAGAGCCATAAAAAATGGCCGCCCATCCGGTGGATGCCGACCACCCCACTACTCTCCGCTTCGCCTCCACCAAGCGCAACCCCGCCATCCTTAGCAAGGAGGCTTGACACAAGGACGCGGCCAAGAGGAAGTTGTTACTCTTTGACACGCGGCAATCGGGGGAGGAAACCCTCCCCGTCTACTACCTCCCTCGCATTCCCAATGGGAGCGGGATCCCTTCGGACACGCTCGAAGACCCAATTTCGTTGTAGCCTAGAACTTCTAGCCTAGAACATGTAGCCTAGAAGATCTAGCCTAGAACGGCGCGAGAACTAGATTTTGGTAAAAACAGTCACACATGTTTGGCAAATACCGGACACCAATGTGGGAGGGGTGAGTTCCATGACACATACACAAATGGAAACAAACGAATTTTGGTACATGTCTACTCATGTGCACTCCCACACACACATGTGCCCGCACGCACACACTTTGACATAGGCACATGTTGCCCCCCTTCAAGCCTTGGTGGGGGGGGTGTCATTCCTTTTGTCACATGTTTTTCACCCGGGGGGGGGGGGTTGAGAACTGGGGGGGGGGTTCTTTCTTCGTTTCAGAAGTCACCCCTAATGCAAAGAAGCATAGTATGAACATACAATAAAAAAACCGATTTCAAGCTGCACGTGTACCATGCTATGATGTGCCCTGTTGTGGTGTTTTATGTTCTCCTAAGGTGTGCAGTGGTGTCATGTGGTGTGTTGTTGTTTGGTGTGGTGTGGTGTGCCGTGCTATCGTGTGTTGTGGTGTTGTGATGGGCAGCACTGTGTTGTACCATGTAGTGGCGTACTGTGTTGTGGTCACATGAGGTGCGTTGTGGTGCGTTGCGTTGTCATGTGGTGTTGTCTGGTGTCATGTGGTGTGGTGTGGTGTGTTGGGGTGTGTTGTGCTCTATTGTAGTGTGTGATCTGCTATGGTGTGCTATGCTATGCCGTGGAGTAGTGTGTTGTGGTCATTTTGGGCGCGCGGTGGTGCGTTGTGTTTCGGTTATATTGTTGTTCTAGCGGCGATCTAGGGAACCCTTCTAGCGGCGTTCTAGCAACGCCCAACTCGAATGGCGCTAGAACGCCGCTAGAACGGGATGAAACATCGCATGACACGCAACAACACAACAACACACAACACGACACGCCCCAAAATGGCATCACTTTACACAACACATCACAAAAAAACGTGGCATGACAAGGCCGGGCACAACAGCACACAACACCACATGACACAAGACGACGACACTTGACGCGAAAACACAACACAACATTCGCCCAATATGTTATGCAGATTAGTACTGGGCTGTTGCAACCAAAATGTTGATGTGAAGTGTTGGGAAGTGCTGCGGTATGTTGTGGTGTGTGATGTGCAGTGGTGTGCTGTGTTGGGGGGTAGTGTGTTGTGGTCACGTGAGGTGCGTTGTGGTGTGATGTGTTGTCATGTGTTGTGGTCTAGTGTCATGTGCTGTGGTTTGTTGTCATGTGATGTGGTCCGGTGTCATGTGGTGTGGTGTCATGTGGTGTGGTGTGTTGTGGTCCGGTATCGTGCGAGAGGGGTGGCTATCCGGTTTGTCGAATGGCGGGTTCGTTGCGTGTTTGATTCAGCTTGTTGCTACGTTGGGTTGTTTGGCAGGTTGGGTTGCTTGATGGGTCCATTGCTCGTTTAGCCGTTTGTGTCATGTTGTGCGGTGTCTGCACCCTATGGCGTGTGGTGTCGTGTGCTGTTGCATGCTGTGAATTGTCGTGTCTGTGGGTATACATGTACTGCCATCGCTAGGGAGGGGGGGCGATCGTAACCGGTGTTCTAGGTAATTGTTCTAGCGGCATTCTAGCGCCGATCTAGCGAGCGGCGCTAGATCGGGGCAAGACCGTGGCTAGAACAATTCCCTAAAACGGCGCTAGATCAGAAATATTAAGTGCTTACCATCCACCCCTCTCCCTTGGAATGGCTGCAAATACATGTGTACCCACAAACATGACATCACAGAGCATGGAACCGCATGCCACAACACCCTCCACAGGGTGCGGACACCACACGGCCCAACCGTCTAAACACCCATAAAAAAAAGCCAAGCTACCAAACATTAAGGCGTGGCAACAAGCCAACGCAAACAAGCAACCAACCCACCATTCAACCAACCAGACAGCGAACCCTATTCCACAATACCCCACGACACCACAGCAAACCACATGACACCACACCACATGACAATAGACCACAACACATGACAGCCGACCACAGCACATGGCAGCACAGCACACCACAGCGCACCTCATGTGACCACAACACCCCCCCCCACCCCCGCACAGTACGGCACACCACAGCATATCAAAGAATACAAAAAAAAAGCAGCACAGCACAGCACACCACAGCTCACCACACCACATGCCACTAGACCACAACACATGGCATCAAACCACACCACATGACACTGCAACACACCACAGCGCACCTCGTGTGACCACAACACACGACGCCACTGCACAGCACAACAAACCACGGGAGATCATACACCACACCACAGTACAACACAACACACAACACCACACCACGCCACACCACACCACACCACACCCTTAGTACTCCCCAGCTCTACCCATGGGCTGGGTGCCAGGTGCCAAGCTCCCGGACGACAGGGCCCGGGCACTGCCAATAGGTAGTGTACTAAAAGTGTCGGGTGCGTGCACGCCCCCGTGCCACGCACCATCCGCAGGGACCCCGCGCCCTCTAGTACCGGCCGTCTAGGCCCTAGGAACGGTTAGCGACCCCTAGCGAGGACGGCTCGCCAAGCCGCCCCCTCCTCTCCACTCAACACACCCGTCCACACAGAGGGCCCTAAGCAGGGCCAAGGAGTACGCCCCCCCCCCATCACCCCTGCGTCTGCCCCCCCTGGACGCCGCTCCCGCGCATGCCCATGGACTTTGGCACCATCCCCGGCCGCGGGGGGGGGGGGGTTGGTTTTCTTTGGGGGGAGGGGGGAGGGGTCCTACCCCGCCGTCCCACCACTGCCTTTTGCCCTGCGGGTCCCCTCACTGTCCCCACGATCCGCTTCCCCTCAGCCCCCTTCCTTACTACCCTCTAGACAGACCTGGTCGCTGGCGAAGCCCCACTGCGGGGGGCCTCCGTGCCGCCACCGGAGCGGGCCCAGGGAGGCACGTTCATCTCCCAGCCCCTGGTGCCGTCCCTCTTGTGAAGCAAGGGGATATGAAGAGGGGGTGTACGGGGGAGAGGGTGCATTGGGGCAGCGGCGGGAGCGCCTAATGCGTGGGGGGAGGGGGGGGGAGGAGGGGCGGGGGTCAAGCCCTTTATCCCATGATCTCTTCTCCCGCCTGCTGCAACCCCTCCCTCCTCGTCAGCCTACCTCCTCCCGGGTGCCCTCCGTCCCCGCCTCCCTTGGGCGCACCTGGCCACGGCAGTGCCGGCGTAACCCCTCTGTGGGGGGGGCCTCTGCGCCGTTGGCCACACCGCTTGTAGGCACGGGGGTGCATGTGAGGCTGGGACAGGGGGGGGGCACATAGAGCTACGGCGCCACTGCGCCAAGACGGTGGCACCCGGCCCGCCCTGCCGCCAACCCCCACCACCCCCCCTTGTCGCCAACACTTGTGGGTGGTGCCCTATGCGGGGCAGAACCCTCCCATGCTTGTGAGTCATGCCCTATGCAGGGCAGAACCCTCCGAATTTTGGGGCCAAGGGCCTCTATCCCCCCCCCGGAATGGGCGGCGTGGCCCCGTTGGTCAGCGGTTCAAGGCCACGCAGCCCTTGCACAACCACATCCGGACACCGGCAAGAAGAGAGAGGGGGTGAACTACCCGCTTATGTTGAGGAACCTTTGAACCTATATTGCCTTTCCCCCCCCCCGTCCGGTTGGACGCCCCCAAGGTATTGTATTCAAATATCCTTTGAGTATGGGTAAGGGATAAGGCACCCCGGCGACCACCCCGACGCCCACAGCGGAGAGGGTGTCTGGGAGGGGTAACAATCCTCGCTCCCCCAGCGGCAAACCCAACGGTGAGCGCACCATCGGAAGGACCATGTCTGCGGGGTAATTTTGTATATTATGTAATTAACGCAATCCCCCTCCCTTTCCTGCCATAAATAATGCTTAAAGGGTTAAAGGGCCTCCCCCAAGCCCAGTTAAGTGCGCCCCCGAAAGCCGGACTCAAACGGCCGCGTCGAGGCGAGCCCATAGTCTGGGTATGACGGGCCACAATTTAAGTGCTGGCGGTTACGCATCTTCACCTCCCCGCGGGCTTAAACTGCCCAAGGGGGCCCTAAGAACCGTATTGTTTGGGAGTTAAGCCCCGGCGAGACGTAGGGTTTTGGTTAAGAGGACTCACGTTGAGTCCCGGCTACTGCTACTCCGGAGTTATGACCTCCGGTACTGCCTGCCTACCTCGACTGCTTGCTCCTTAGCATAGCCGAGTAGGGGCAGAGGGGTACCCCATCACAGAGCTCGCAGAGGCGGGGAGTCAGTACGGTCTTTTGACCGGAGGTAGCCCGGGGCTATATTAGTTGGGCAGCCCCACCCCGAAGCGGGTAGGGACGACCGGTCAGGGCGTTTCGCAGCAACGGCCGACAGCTGGGTGGGGCCTCATGACCCCCCGTTCGGGGAGCACGCGCCACCACAGACTATCGCCCCCCGATGGCACCCCCGTGGAACTGGCGGCCGCCTGGGTACAGGCCTGTGCCCCTCCAGGCGACAGTGCCCGGGCCTTGGTGACTCCTACCCCCCGCAAGCCCTCATGAAGCACCGACCACCACCTGGGCAGGACTCCCCGTCCCCCTAGGCTAGTGTGCCCGGGCCTTGGGCACTGCTGCCACCCGCAGGCCCTCCTTGAGCCCCGACCACCGCGTGGGCGGGACTCCCCGTCCCCGAAGCTAGTGTGCCCGGGCCTTGGGGGCGACACCCCCCGCAGGCCCTCCTTGAGCACCAACCACCGCTTGAGCAGAACTCCCCGTCCCCCAAGGCTAGTGTGCCCGCCCCTTGGGGACTGCTGCCCCCCCGCAGGCCCTCCTTTAGCATTGACCACCGCCTCGGCAGGACTCCACGTCCCCCAAGCTGGTGTGCGCGGGCCTTGGGGACTACTGCCCCCCTCAGCCCCTCCTTGAGCACCAGCCACCGCCTGGGCAAGACTCCCCGTCATCCCGGGCTCGTGTGCCCGCGCCTTGGGGACTGCTGCCCCCCCGCAGGCCCTCCTTGAGCACCGACCGACACTTAGGTAGGGCTCACCGACCCCCAGGCTAGTGTTCCGAGGGCTGGGGGACTGCTGCCCCTCGCAGGCCCTCCTTGAGCACCGACCACCACCTGGGCAAGACTCCCCATCCCCCCAGGCTGGTGTGCCCGGGCCTTGGGGACTGCTACCCCCCGCGCAGACCCTCCTTGAGCACCGACCACCACGTGGGCAAGACTCCCCGTCCCCCCACGCTAATGTGCCCCGACCTTGGGGACTGCTGCCCCCGCGCAAGCCCTCCTTGAGCACCGACCACCACGTGGGCAGGACTCCCCGTCCCCCTAGCCTTGTGTGCCCGGGTCTTCGGGGCTGCTGCCCCTCGCAGGCCCTCCTTGAGCACCGACCACCACCTGAGCAGGACTCCCCGTCCCCCTAGGCTGGTGTGCCCGGGCCTTGGGGACTACGGCCCCCCGCAGGCCCCCCCCGAGCACCGGCCACCACCGGGGCAGGACCCCCCGTCTCCCGAGGCTAGTGTGCCCGGGCCTTGGGGAGTGCTGCCCCCCGCACGCCCTCCTTGAGCAGCAACCACCACCTGGGCACAACTCCCTGTCCCACTAAGTTGGTGTGCCCGGGCCTTGGGGACTGCTTCCCCCCGCAGGCCCTCCTTGAGCACCGACCACCACCTAGGCACGACTCCCCGTCCCCCTAGGCTGGTGTGCCCGGCCCTTGGGGACTGATGCCCCCCGCAGACCTTCCTTGAGCACCAACTAGCACCTGGCCAGGATTCCCCGTCCCCCTAGGCTGCTGTGCCCAAGCCTTGGGGACTGCTGACCCCCACAGGCCCTCCTTGAGCACAGACCACCACCTGGACAGGACTCCCCCTCCCTCAGGGCTGGCGTGCCCGGGCCTTGGGGACTGCTGCCCCACGCAGACCCCCCTTGATCACCGACCACTACCTGGGCAAGACTCCCCGTCCCCCTAGGGTAGTGTGCCCGGGCCTTGGAGACTGCTGCCCCCCGCACGCACTCCGTGAGCACCGACCACCGCTTGGGCAAGAGTCCCCGTCCCCCGAGGCCGTGTGCCCGGGCCACGGGGGCTGCGGCCCCCCGCAGGCCCTCCTTGAGCAGCGACCACCACCTGGGCAGGACTCCCCGTCCCCCTAGGATGGTGTGCCCGGGCCTTGGAGACTGCTGCCCCCCGCAGGCCCTGCTTGAGCACCGACCACCACCTGGGCACAACTGCCTGTCCCCCTAGGTTGGTGTGCTCGGGCCTTGGGGACTGGTGCCCCCCGAAGGCCCTCCTTGAGCACCGACCACCACCTCGGCACGGCTCCCCGTCCCCCTAGGCTGGTGTGCCCGGCCCTTGGGGACTGCTGCCCCCCGCAGGCCCTCCTTGAGCACCGACCACCGCCTGGGCAGGACTCCCCGTCCCCCAAGCTGGTGTGCCCGGGCCTTGGGGACTACTGCCCCCGCGCGGGCCCTCCTTGAGCACCAACCACCGCCTAGCGAAGACTCCCCATCCCTGGGCTCGTGTGCCAGCGCCTTGGGGACTGCTGCCCCCCGTGCAGGCCCTCCTTGAGCACAGACCACCACATGGGTAGGACCCCCCGTCCCCCTAGGCTAATGTGCCCAGGGCTTGGGGATTGCTGCCCCCCGCAGGCCCTCATTGAGCACCGACCACCAGCTGGGCAAGACTCCCCGTCCGCCTAGGCTGGTGTGCCCGAGCCTTGGTGACTGCTACCCCCCGCGCAGGCCCTCGTTGAGCACAGACCACCACGTGGGCAAGACTGCCCGTCCCCTCAGGCTGGTGTGCCCGGGCCTTGGGGACTGCTGCCCCCGCAGGCCCTCCTTGAGCACCGACCACCACCTGGGCAGGACTCCCCGTCCCCCTAGCCTTGTGTGCCCAGGGCTTTGGGGCTGCTGCCCCTCGTAGGCCCTCCTTGAGCACCGGCCACCGCCTAGGCAGGACTCCCCGTCCCCTTAGGCTGGTGAGCCCGGGCCTTGGGGACTGCGGCCGCCCGCACGCCCTCCTTGAGCACCGACCAGCACCTGGGCACGACTCCCCGTCCCCCTAGGCTGTTGTGCCCCGACCTTGGGGACCGCTGCCATCGGAGGCCCTCCTTGAGCACCGACCACCACTTGGGCAGGACTCCCCGTCCCCCTAGCCTTGTGTGCCCGGTTCTTGGGGGCTGCTGCCCCTCGTAGGCCCTCCTTGAGCACTGGCCAGCAACTGGGCAAGACTCCCCGTCCCCCGAGGCCAGTGTGCCCGGGCCTTGGGGAGTGTTGCCCCCCGCAAACCCTCCTTGAGCACCGACCACCACCTAGGCACGACTCCCCGTCCCCCTAGGCTGGTGTGCCCGGCCCTTGGGGACTGCTGATCCCCCACAGGCCCTCCTTGAGCACCGCCCACCACCTAGGCGCGACTTGCCGTCCCTCCGGGCCGGTGTGCCTGGGCCTTGGGGACTGCTGCCCCCGGCAGGCCATCCTTGCGCACCGACAACCGCGTGGGCAGGACTCCCCGTCCCCCCAGGCTGCTGTGCCCGGGCCTTGCGGACTGCTGCGCCACGCAGGCCCCCCTTGATGACCGACCACTACCTAGGCACGACTCCCCGTCCCCCCAGGCTAGTGTGCCCAGGGCTTGGGGACTGCTGCCCCCCACAGGCCGTCCTTGAGCACCGACCACCGCCTGGGCAGGACTCCCCGTCCCCCCACGCTAGTGTGCCCAGGGCTTGGGGACCGATGCCCCCCGCTGGCTCTCCTTGAGCACCGACCAGCACGTGGGCAAGACTCCCCGTCCCCGTAGGCTAGTGTGCCCGGGCCTTGGGGACTGCTGCCCCCCGCAGGCCGTCCCTGAGCACCGACCACCACCTGGACATGACTCCCCGTCCCCCTATCCTGGTGTGCCCGGCCCTTGGGGACTGCTGCCCCCCGCAGGCCGTCCGTGAGCACCGACCACCGCCTGGGCAGGACTCCCCGTCCCTCCGGGCTGGTGTGCCCGGGCCTTGGGGACTGATGCCCCACGCAGGCACGCCTGGATCACCGACCACTACCTGGGCAAGACTCCCCGTCTCCTGAGGCCAGCGTGCCCGGGCCTTGGGGACTGCTGCCCCGCAGGCCCTCCTTGAGGACCGGCCACCACTTGGGCACGAGTCCCCGTCCCCCTAGTCTGGTGTGCCGGGGCCTTGGAGACTGCTGCCCCCCGTAGGCCCTCCTTGAGCACCGACCACCGCCTTGGTAGGACTCCCCGTCCCCCCAGGCTGGTGTGCCCGGGCCTTGGGGACTGCTGCCCCCTGCAGGCCGTCCTTGAGCACCCACAACCACCTGGGCAGAACTCCCCATCCCCCCAGGCTAGTGTGCCCAGGCCTTGGGGGCTGTTGCCCCACGCAGGCCAACCTTCATCACCAACCACTACCTGCGCAAGACTCCCCGTCCCCCTAGGCTAGTGTGCCCGGGTCTTGGGGTGTGCTACCCCCCGCAGGCCCTCCTTGAGCAACGAGCACCGCTTGGGTACGACTCCCCGTCCCCCCCGGCTGGTGTGCCCAGACCTTGGGGACTGCTGCCCGCCGCTTGCCCTCCTTGAGCACCGACCACCGCCTTGGTAGGTCTCCTCGTCCCCCCGGGCTGGTCTGCCCGTGCTTTGGAGCCTATTACCCCCCGCAAACCCTCCTTGAGCGCCGACCACCGCTTGCGCACGACTCCCCGTGCTCCCCGGCCGGTGTGCCCGGGGCTTGGGGACTGCTGCCCGCCGCAGGCCCTCCTTGAGCACAGACCACCACCTAGGCAGGACTGCACGTGGCTGATGTGCACTAGCCTTGGGGACTGCTGCCCGCCGCAAGCCATCCTTGAGTACCGATCACCACCTATGCAGGACTCCCTACCCAGGTGGGGTCCTACCCAGGTGGTGGTCGTTGCTCAAGGAGGGCCTGTGGGGGGTAGTAGTCCCCAAGGCCCGGGCACACCGGCCTGGGGGGACGGGGAGCCCTGCCTAGGTAGTTGTCGGTGCTCACGGAG
This sequence comes from Eutreptiella sp. 'Long Island Sound 2002', assembly GCA_964036045.1. Classification (NCBI taxonomy): domain Eukaryota; phylum Euglenozoa; class Euglenophyceae; order Eutreptiales; family Eutreptiaceae; genus Eutreptiella; species Eutreptiella sp. 'Long Island Sound 2002'. Next base: position 91,536,900 of record OZ038379.1, on the reverse strand, counting down.
GGCCCGCGCAGGGCAGCAATCCCCAAGGCCCGGGCACACCAGCCTCGGAGGAAGGGGAGTCCTGCCTAGGTGGTAGTCGGTGCACAAGGATGGCCTGCGGGGAAAAGCAGTCACCAAGGCCCGGGCACACCAGCCTAGGGGGACGGGGAGTCCCGCCTAGGCGATGGTCGGTGCTCAAGGAGGGCCTATGGCGGGCAGCAGTCCCCAAGGCCCGGACACACCAGCCGGCGGGGACGGGGAGTCGTGCCCAAGCGGTGGTCGGTGCTCAAGGAGGGTTTGCGGGGGGCACCAAACGCCAAGGCCCTGGCACACTAGCCTTGGGTGACGGGGAGTCCTGCCCATGCGGTGCTCAGTGCTCCGGGAGGGCCTGCTCGGGGCAGCAGTCCCCAAGGCGCGGGCACACCATCCTAGGGTGACGGGGAGTCCTGCCCAGGTGGTGGTCGGTGCTCAAGGAGGGCTTGTGGGGGCAACAGTTCCCAAGGCCCGGGCACACCAGCTTGAGGGGACGGGGAGCCTTGCCTAGGTGGTTGACCCTGCTCAAGGAGGGCCCGCGCGGGGCAGCAGTTCCCAAGGCCCGGGCACACCGGCTTGGGGGGACGGGGAGCCTTGCCTAGGTGGTTGTGGGTGCTCAAGGAGGGCCCGCGCGGGGCAGCAGTCCCCAAGGCCCGGGCACACCAGCCTGGGGGGACGGGGAGTCCTGCCCAGGTGGTGATCGGTGGTCAAGGATGGCCTGCGGGGGGCAACAGTCCCCAAGCCCTGGGCACATCAGCCTAGGGGGACGGGGAGTCGTACCTAGGTGGTGGTCGGTGCTTAAGGAGGGCCTGCGGGGGGCAGCAGTCCCAAAGGCCCGGGCACACCAGCCTGGGGGGACGGGGAGTCCTGCCTAGGTGGTGATCGGTGCTCAAGGATGGCCTGCGGGGGGCAGCAGTCCCCAAGACCCGGGCACACGAGCCGCAAGGGACGGGGAGTCCCGCCCAGGCGGTGGTCGGTGCTCAAGGAGGGCCTGCGGCGGGTTGCAGTCCCCAAGGGCCGGGCACACGAGCCGGGGGGTCGGGGAGTCGTGCCCAAGCGGTGGTCAGTGCTCAAGGAGGGTCCGCGCGGGCCAGCAGCCCCCAAGGGCCAGGCACACCAGCTTGGGGGACGGGGAGTCCAGCCCAAGTGGTGGTCGGTGCTCAAGGAGGGTCTTAGGAGGGCAGCAGTCCCCAAGGCCTGGGCACACCAGCCCAGGGGAACGAGGAGTCCTACCCGTGCTGTGGTCGGTGCTCAAAGAGGGCGTGCGGGGGGCAGCACTCCCCAAGGCCCGGACAGACCAGCCTCAAGGGACGGGGAGTCACGCCTAGGCGGTGGTCGGTGCTCATGGAGGGCCTACGGCGGGCAGCAATTCCCAAGGCGAGGTCACGCCAGTCTGGAGGGAAGGGGAGTCCTACACAGGCAGTGGTCAATGCTCAAGAAGGGCCTCTGGGGGCAACAGTCTGGGGGCACGGGGAGTATTGCCCAGGCGGTGGCCGGTGCTCAAGGAGGGCTTGCGGGGGGCAACAGCCCCCCAGGCTTGGGCACACCGGCCGGGGGGGACGGGGAGTCCTGCCCTTGTGGTGGGCGGTGCTCAAGGAGGGCCTGTGGGTGGCAGCAGTCACCAAGGCCCGGGCACACCAGCCTCAAGGGACGGGGAGTCATGCCAAGGCGGCGGTCGGTGCGCAAGGAGGGCCCACGGGGGGTAGCAGTCCCCAAGGCCCGGGCACACCGGCCTCCGGGGAGGTGGAGTCCTGCCCAGGCGGTGGACGGTGCCTAAGGAGGGCTTTCGGGGGCAGTAGTCCCCGAGGCCGTGGGCACACGAGCCCGAGGGGACGGGGACGCCTGCCCTTGTGGTGGTCGGTGCTCAAGGAGGGCCTGCGGGTGGCGGCAGTCCCCAAGGCCGGGGCATAGCAGCCTCAAGGGACGGGGAGTAATGCCAAGGCGGCGGTCGGTGCGCAAGGTGGGCATGCGGGGGGCAGCAGACCCCAAGGCCCGGGCACACTAGCCTGGGGGGACGGGGAGTCCTACCCAGCCGGTGGCCGCTGCTTAAGGAGGGCTTCCGGGGGGCCGCAGTCCCCAAGGCCGTGGGCACACCAGCCCGGGGGGACGGGGAGTCCTGCCCTTCTGGTGGGCGGTGCTCAAGGAGGGCCTGTGGGTGGCAGCAGTCCAAAAGGAGCAGGCACACCAGCCTCAAGGGACGGGGAGTCATGCCAAGGCGGTGGTCGGTGCTCAAGGAGGGCCCGCGGGCGGTAGCAGTCCCAAAGGCCCGGGCACACTGACCTTGGGGAACGGGGAGTCCTGCCTAGGCGGTGGTCGGTGCTTAGGGAGGGCTTCCAGGGGCAGCAGTCCCCAAGGCCGTGGGCACACCAGCCCGGGGGGACGGGGAGTCCTACCCTTGTGGTGGTCGGTGCTCAAGCAAGGCCTGTGGTGGCAGCAGTCCCCAAGGCCCGGGCATAGCAGTCTCAAGGGACAGGGAGTCGTGCCAAGGCGTTGGTCGGTGCTCAGAGAGGGCATGCGGGGGGCAGCAGTCCCCAAGGCCGTGGGCACACCAGCCCGGAGGGACGGGGAGTCCTGCCCTTGTGGTGGGCGGTGCTCAAGGAGGGCCTGTGGGTGGCAGCAGTCCCCAAGGCCCGGGCACACCAGCGTCAAGGAACAGGGAGTCATGCCAAGGCTGTGGTCGGTGCTCAAAAAGGGCCCGCAGGGGTAGCAGTCCCCAAGGCCCGGGCACACCAGCCTGAAGGGCACGGGGAGTCCTGCCCAGGCGGTGGTCGGTGCTTCAGGAGGGCTTCCGGGGGCAGCAGTCCCCAAGGCCGTGGGCACACCAGCCGGGGAGACGGGGAGTCCTGCCCTTGTGGTGGTTGGTGCTCAAGGAGGGCTTGCGGGTTGCAGCAATCCCCAAGGCCCGGGCATAGCAGCCTCAAGGGACGGGGAGTCATGCCAAGGCGGTGGTCGGTGCTCAAGGAGGGCATGCGGGGGGCAGCAGTCCCCAAGGCCCGGGCACACTAGCCTGGGGGGACGGGGAGTCCTGCCGAGGCGCTGGTCGGTGCTTAAGGAGGACTTCCGGGGGCAGCAGTCCCCAAGGCCGTGGGCACACCAGCCCGGGGGGACGGGGAGTCCTGCCCTTGTGGTGGTCGGTGCTCAAGGAGGGCCCGCGGGGGGTAGCAGTCCCCAAGGCCGGAGCACACCGGCCTGGGGGGAGGTGGAGTCCTGCCTAGGCGGTGGACGATGCTTAAGGAGGGCTTCCGGGGGCAGTAGTCCTCAAGGCCGTGGGCACACCAGCCCGGGGGGACGGGGAGTCCTCCCCTTGTGGTGGTCGGTGCTCAAGGAGGGCCCGCGGGGGGTAGCAGTCCCCAAGGCCGGAGCACAGCGGCCTTGGGGGAGGTGGAGTCCTGCCTAGGCGGTGGACGATGCTTAAGGAGGGCTTCCGGGGCATTAGTCCTCAAGGCCGTGGGCACACCAGCCTAGGTGGACGGGGAGTGGTGTCCAAGTGGTGGTCGGTGCTCAATGAGGGCCTCCGAGGGGCAGCAGTCGCCAAGGCCCGGGCACACCAGCCTCAAGGGACGGAAAGTCTTGCCCAGGCGGTGGTCGGTGCTCAAGGAGGGCCTTAGGGGGGCAGCGGCCCCCAAGGCCCGGGCACACCGGCGTGGGGGAACGGAGAGTCCTGCCTAGGTGGTGGTCGGTGCTCAAGGAGGGCCTGCGGGGTGCAACACTCCCCCATGCTTTGGCACCGTAGCCTGGGGGGATGAAGAGTCCTGCTCAGGTGGTGGTTGGTGCTCAAGGAGGGCCTACGGGGGGCAGCGGTCCCCAAGGCCCGGGCACACAAGCCTAGGGGGATGGGGAGTCCTGCTCGGGTGATGGTCAGTGCTCAAGGAGGGCCTACGGGGGGCAGCAGTCCCGAAGGCCCGTGCACACCAGCCTTGGGGGACGGGAAGTCCTGCTCAGGTGGTGGTCCGTGCTCAAAGAGGGCATGCCGGCGGCGGCAGTCCCCAATGCCTTGGCACCGTAGCCTGCGGGGACGGGGAGTCCTAGTCTTGTGGTGGTCGGTGCTCAAGCAGGGCCTACGGGGGGCACCGGTCCCCAAGGCCCGTGCACACAAGCCTAGGGGGACGGGGAGTCCTGCCTAGGTGGTGGTCGGTGCTCAAGGAGGGCCTGCGGGGGCCAGCAGTCCCCAAGGCCCGGGCACACAAGCCCAGGGGGACGGGGAGTCCTGCCTAGGTGGTGGTCGGTGCTCAAGGAGGGCCTGCGGTGTGCTACAGTCCCCAATGCCTTGGCACCCTAGCCCGGGTCGGACGGGGAGTCCTGCTAAGGAGGGCCTGCGGGGGGCAGCAGTCCCCAAGGCCCGGGCACACCAGCCTGCGGGGACGGGGAGTCTTGCCTAGGTGGTGGTCGGGGCTCAAGGAGGGCCAGCGGGGGACAGCACTCCCCAAGGCGCGGGCACAAAAGCCTAGGGGGACGGGGAGTCCTGCGATGGTGGTGGTCGGTGCTCAAGGAGGGCCTGCGGGGGGCAACAGTCCCTAAGGCCGGGGCACCTTAGCCCGGGTCGGACGAGGAGTCCTGCCTATGTGGTGGTCGGGGCTCAAAGAGTGCCAACGGGGGGCAGCAATCCGCCAGGCCCGGGCACACAAGCCTAGGGGGACGGGGAGTCCTGCCCAGGTGGTGGTCGGTGCTCAAGGAGGCCATGCGGGCGGCAGCAGTCCCCAAGGCCCGGGCACACAAGCCTAGGGGGACGGGGAGTCCAGCCTAGGTGGTGATCGGTGCCCAAGGAGGTCCTGCGGGGGGCAGCAGTCCCCAAGGCCCGAGCACACCAGCCTGGGGGGACGGGGAGTCCTGCCCAGGTGGTGGTCGGTGCTCAAGGAGGGCATGCGGGCGGCAGCAGTCCCCAAGGCCCTGGCACACAAGCCTAGGGGGACGGGGAGTCCTGCCTAGGTGGTGGTCGGTGCTCAAGCAGGGCCCGCGGGCGGCAGCAGTCCCCAAGGCGTGGGCACCCTAGGCCGGGTTGGACGGGGAGTCCTGCTCAGGTGGTTGTCGGTGCCCAAGGGGGGTCTACGGGGGGCAACCGTCCCTGAGGCCCGGGCACACGAGCCTGGGGGGACGGGGAGTCCTGCCCAAGTGGTGGTCGGTGCTCAAGGAGGGCATGCGGGCGGCTGCAGTCCCCAAGGCCCTGGCACACAAGCCCAGGGGGACGGGGAAACCTGCCTAGGTGGTGGTCGGTGCTCAAGGAGGGCCTGCGGGCGGCAGCAGTCCCCAAGACCCGGGCACCCTAGCGCGGGTCGGACAGGAAGTCGTGCTCAGGTGGTGGTCGCTGCTCAAGGAGGGGCTGCGGGCGGCAGCAGTCCCCAAGGCTCGGGCACACAAGCCTAGGGGGACGTGGAGTCATGCCTAGGTGGTGGTCGGTGCTCCAGGAGGGCCTACGGGGGGCAGCATTCTCCAAGGCCTGGGCACATCAGCCTAGGGAGACGGGGAGTACTGCCTAGGTGGTGGTCGGTGCTCAAGCAGGGCCCGCGGGCGGCAGCAGTCCCCAAGGCGCGGGCACAAAAGCCTAAGGGGACGGGGAGTTCTGCTCAGGTGGTGGCGGTGCTCAAGGAGGGCATGCAGGGGGCAGCAGTCCCTCACGCCCGGGCACACCAGCCCGGGGGGACGGATAGTCCTGCCTAGATGGTGATCGGTGATCAAGGATGGCCTGCCGGGGGCAGCAGTCCCCAAGGCCCGGGCACACCAGCTTCAAGGGACGGGGAGTCCCGCCCAGGTGGTGGTCGGTGCTCAAGAAGGTTTTCCGGGGGGCAGCAGTCCCCAAGGCCCGGGCACAACAGCCTAGGGAGACGGGGTTTCCTACCTGGGGGGTGGTCGGTGCTCAAGGACGGCCTACGGGGGGGCACCACTTGCCAAGGCGCGGGCACACCATCCTAGGGGGACGGGGAGTCCTGCTTAGGCGGTGGTCAGTGCTCAAGATGGGCTTGCGGAGGGCAGCAGTCCCGAAGGCCCGGGCGCACCAGCCTAGGGGGACGGGGAGTCCTGCCGAGGTGGTGATCGGTGCTCAAGGATGGCCTGCCGGGGGCAGCAGTCCCCAAGGCCCACGCACACCAGCTTCAAGGGACGGGGAGTCCCGCCCAGGCGGTGGTCGGTGCTCAGGAAGGGTTTGCGGAGGGCAGCAGTCCCCAAGGCCCGGGCACACCAGCCTGAGGGGACGGTGAGTCCTGCCCATGCGTTGGTCGGTGCTCAAGGATGGCCTGTTGGGAGCAACAGTCCCCAGGGCCTGGGCACACCAGCCTAGGGAGATGGGGTTTCCTGCTTGGGTGGTGGTGATCGGTGCTCAAGGAGGCCCTGCGGGGGGGGGCACCAGTTACCAGGGCACGGGCACACCACCCTTGGGGGACGTGGAGTCCTGCTTAGGCGGTGGTCGGTGCTCATGCAGGGAGGCTGGTGTGAGTGGCCCTTGGGGACTGCTGCCCCGCGCAGCCCCTCATTGAGCACCGGCAACCACCTAGGCAAGGCTCCCCGTCCCCCCAGACTGGTGTGCCCGGGCCTTGGGGACTGCCGCCACTCGTAGGCCCGTGTGCCCGGGCCTTGGGGACTGCTGCCCCGCACAGGCCCTCCTTGAGAACCGGCAACCACCTAGGCAGTACTCCCCCTCCACCCGGGCTGGTGTGCCCGGGCCTTGGGGCCTACTGCCCCTCGCAGGCCCCCCTTGAGCACCGGCCACCACCTGGGCAGGACTCTCCGTCCCCGCAGGCTAGGGTCCATGCCTGGGGGTATGCTGCCCGCCGCAGGCCCTCCTTGAGCACCGACCACCGCCTGGGGAAGACTCCCCGTCCCCCCGGGCTGGTGTGTCCAGGCCTGGGGGATTGCTTCCCCCCGCAGGCCCTCCTTGAGCACCGACCACCACCTGGGCAGGACTCCCCGTCACCGTAGGCTTGTGTGCCCAAGCCTTGGGGGCTGCTGCCCCCCGCAGGCCCTCCTTGAGCACCGACCACCAGCTAGGCAGGACTCCCCGTCCCCCTAGGCTTGTGTGCCCGGGCCTTGGGGACTGCTGCCCCCCGTAGGCCCTCCTTGAGCACCGACCACTACCTAGGCAGGAGCCCCGTCCGACCTGGGCTAGGGTGCCCGGGCCTTGGGGACTGCTGCCCCCCGCAGGCCCTCCTTGAGCACCGACCACTAGCTGGACAGGACTCCCCGTCCCCCTAGGCTTGTGTGCCCGGGCCTTGGGGACTGCTGCCCCCCGCAGGCCCTCCTTGAGCACCGACCACCAGCTAGGCAGGACTCCCCGTCCCCCTAGGCTTGTGTGCCCGGGCCTTGGGGACTGCTGCCCCCCGTAGGCCCTCCTTGAGCACCGACCACCAGCTAGGCAGGACTCCCCGTCCCCCTAGGCTTGTGTGCCCGGGCCTTGGGGACTGCTGCCCCCCGTAGGCCCTCCTTGAGCACCGACCACTACCTAGGCCGGAGCCCCGTCCGACCTGGGCTAGGGTGCCCGGGCCTTGGGGACTGCTGCCCCCCGCAGGCCCTCCTTGAGCACCGACCACCAGCTGGACAGGACTCCCCGTCCCCCTAGGCTTGTGTGCCCGGGCCTTGGGGACTGCTGCCCCCCGCAGGCCCTCCTTGAGCAGCGACCACCACCTAAGCAGGACTCCCCGTCCGACCCGCGCTAGGGTGCCAAGCCATTGGGGACTGTTGCCCTCTGCAGGCCCTCCTTGAGCACCAACCACCACCTGGGCATGACTCCAAGTCCCCCCAGGCTGGTGTGCCCAGGCCTTGGGGACTGCTACCCCCCGCGGCCCGTCCTTGAGCACCGACCACCACCTGGGCAGGACTCCCCATCCCTTGAGGCTGGTGTGCCCCGGCCTTGGGGACTGCTGCCACCCGCAGGTCCTCCTTGAGCACCGACCACCACCTGGGCAGGACTCCCCGTCCCCCTAGGCCGGTGTGCCCTTGCTTTGGGCACTGCTACCCCCCGCGGGCCCTCCCTGAACACCAACCACCGCCTGGGCAGGACTCCCCGTCCCCCCAGGCTGGTGTGCCTGGGCCTTGGGGACTGCTACCCCCCGCGGGCCCTCCCTGAACACCGACCACCGCCTGGGCAGGGTTCCCCGTCCCCCCAGGGTGGTGTGCCTGGGCCTTGGGGACTGGGCCCCCCCCCGCAGGACCTCCTTGAGCACCGCCGCCACCTAGGGAGGACTCCCCGTCACCTGAGGCCGGTGTGCCCAGGCCTTGGGGACTGCTGCCCCTCGCAAGCCGTCCTTGAGCAACACCAACTGCCTGGGCAGGCTTCCCCGTCCCCCGGGGCTGGTGTGCCTGGGCCTTGGGAGCTGCTGCCCTGCGCAGACCCTCCTTGAACACGGACCACCGCCTGGGCACGAGTCCACGTCCCCTCAGGCTGGTGTCCCCGCGCTTTGGGGGCTGCTGCCCCTCACACGTCCTCCTTGAGCACCGACCACCGACTGGGCAGGACTCCCCGTCTCCCCAGGCCGGTGTGCCCAGGCGTTGGGGACTGCTGCCCGATGCAGGCCCTCCTTGAGCACGAACCACCGCGTGGGAAGGACCGCCCGTCCCCCGAGGCTGGTGTGCCCGGGCCTTGGGGACTGCTGCCCCCCGCAGGCCCTCCTTGAGCACCGACATCCACCTAGGCAAGTCTCCCCGTCCCCCCAGGCTGGTGTGCCCGGGCCTTGGGGACTGGTGCCCCCCGCAAGCATCCCCTAAACATCGACCACAGCTTGGGCAGGACTCCCGATCCCCTCCGCCTGGTGTGCCCGGACCTTGGGGACCGTTGCCCTTCGCAAGCCCTCATTGAACACGCACCCGCACCTGGGCAGGACTCCCCGTCCCTTGAGGCTGGTGTGCCCGGGCCTTGGGGACTGCTGCCCCCCCCCCCGCAGGCCCTCCTTGACCAACAACCACCGCCTGGGCAAGGCTCCCCCCCCCCCAAGGCCCGTGTGCCCGGGCCTTGGGGACCGCTGCCCCCGGCAGGCCATCGCTGAGCAACGACGACCATCTAAATGGCTGGGGACCGAGGGGCCGGTGCCCCCTAGACATGGCACACGCATCCGCCATGAGCACCCCATCCTAGGGCACCCCCTTGGTCGCACAGGCCCGTACGCGGCGAGTAAAAGACGGACACGGGATAGAGGGCCCCACATTGCTCGTTTCGGCCCTGTTTGAGCACCACCAATAAGGCAGGTTACGCCTGGTGTCCGTTACTGGCGGCCCAGGTGGCAGCGACCCGTGGGTCTGATTTAGGCGACTCCCATAGGTGCGAAGTGCGGATCAAACCGTGAGAGGGGCTGTGAATGGAAGGGGCACCACCCATAAGGTTAGGGGAAACCCTAGCGCGGCAAAAGATCCCTTCGACCAGCGGTGTTCGCACCCTGTGGTGCAGGGGTGGGTTTCCTCCCTGGCTACGTTAGTGGAACAAATGTACAAAGCAGGTACATTTGGACGCTGCGTACAACAAGCGAGACCCTTAACGGGGCAAGTGACACATCAGCCCCCTCTTGTGGAGATCCCCCACGCCAACCTACCGCGCCCCGACGGGACGACAATAGGGCAACAACCCGGACATACCAAGGGCCGCTATCCCCTTGACTGCCAGCCCCCCCTGCCTTGCACGCAGGTACCGCCCCACAGGGGCACCCTGGAGGTCCCCCAATTTTGGTGCTTCGGTGGCTGCAAACGTGCCGCGCGACGGCCGACAACGCGATAAGCGTACCGATGCGCGGGCCCAAAAGGCCGGCCGCCGAAGGCCACCCACGCGAAAGGTGGAGCAGGAGCCGGCGCCTTAGCATTGGGCGACCCGGTTATCCGGGAGCGCAATGCCCATGCATGAGCTGCCCACCACGCCTGCACGCTCTTGTTGTGCAGCCCAATGACACAACATGTTCCCTATAGCACCCAACACCCCTTATGCACAGCGCCCTCCCATCTCGGGGGGCTCGCTTCTGCCGCACCTTGTGGGGTCCCGAGGCTACGCCGGAGCTCCCCGCTGGTATACCCATAGCCGCTAGACGCCCCTCCAGCCGCTGCTCGAGGTCCACTCGCAGCCGGCCTACCCCGCGTACTATCTATGGGAGCTGCCCTATGTGCTGCCCAGGCCCCCCCCAGCGCCCTCACCGCTGCCAGTGGTAGCACACCTGATCACCGAGACTTGGAGCTAGCCTACCTACGAGGCCATGTGGCAGGCCTAGACCGCCGCTCTGCGAACCCTGCGCCCCCCCAAGGAAACCGCGCAGCAGGCGCCCCCGGCTCAACATGACCCCGTTGCTGACATGGTCGGCGGGACGGCGCCGGCGCCTCAGGCAGCGCCGCCACGTGCGGCTGAACCCCGAGAGGACCGCCGTCCCGCGGCGCCTGCAGAGGCGCCACAACGGCCTGCAGAACCTGCCCGCCGCCGATCCCGTTCCGCCCGGAGGGGACCAGAAGGGCACCGCCGGGGCCGCGATAATGATAGTCCCGGCGAAGATGACCGTGCCGCTTACCGCCAGCCCTAGAGCACCCCGGGGCGGTATGCTGAGCAACGGTCGAAGAGGCGTGCCTCCGGCGGCCCGGCCACCGCCGCTCGAGGGAACGACCGCGCCCCCGCCCGGCGAGATGTCCGCCCCCGCTGTGACACGCCCAACATTGCCCCCGAGAGAGGGCGCCATGAGCGGTGTGACTAAGCTGACCGGCGCCGACGTAGGTCCCCAAGCCCAAATGCCGCCCAGCGTCTGCGATATGATGCGCCAGACACGAGGTGGTGACCGGAATGGGAGCCTCGGACGGCTCCCCATGCCCGTCCCCGGAGAAACCCCCGTACAAACGCCAACACGGGCGTAAGAAGGGCCGGGAGCCTACGGCCAAGCCATCTGCTGGCACCCCACAACGGCCGCCTACTCAAGCCCTCGCGGGCACCCAAATAACGCCGGGCCTCGTGGCGGCTCGCCCCTCAACAACACAGGCACCCCGGCATGGGAACCCGCGCACGCCCCGAAAAAGGCATGCCGGGACAACACACACCACCCCGGGTCTCCAGGGTCCAAGAGATGCCCCCCCCCCCCCCCCCCCTAAAGAGCGTCGCAAGCCCCGCACCTGCGGCGCCAAAAGGAAGCGGCTGGCGTCCTGCATATATGGCGCCTCTCGGTGGGATCGTCCCACCGCCACTTGGCGGACCGTTTTATGTGGATGGATGGGGCAGTGGGAGTAGCTGAGGCCTTCTACGGAGAATCATGGGTCCCTCACCTTCCGCTCCAACGCCCAGGCGGTGACTGCATGCGCTATGGTCATCGCTGCCTTGGGTACGGTTGCACCCACACCACAGCACTTGGTGGCGGCAATCCAATGTGTTCACTATGATGTCATGCGTGGCCTCACGGCGTATGCATGGCATGACCCACTGGCCGATGGCTAGCACGAGATGCTGCCCGCCCAGGCGGCCTCCCCCCGCCCCGATTTTCCCCCCCTTCACAGAGGCCGACGCTGCTAGCTAGCTGCTGCGTAGCTGAGGCCTTCTACGGAGAATCATGGGTCCCTCACCTTCCGCTCCAACGCCCAGGCGGTGACTGCATGCGCTATGGTCATCGCTGCCTTGGGTACGGTTGCACCCACACCACAGCACTTGGTGGCGGCAATCCAATGTGTTCACTATGATGTCATGCGTGGCCTCACGGCGTATGCATGGCATGACCCACTGGCCGATGGCTAGCACGAGATGCTGCCCGCCCAGGCGGCCTCCCCCCGCCCCGATTTTCCCCCCCTTCACAGAGGCCGACGCTGCTAGCTAGCTGCTGCGTGCGGCGCCTTCATAAGTGACGTCGCCCACCCAAATGCCGACAGCTCACGCTGCCGACAATGCCGTGCGCCCCCTACCGGCAGGCCCGCCCTCCACCCCCGGCGCGCCGAGCTGAGCAGCCCATACCCCCTTCCCGGGGCCCTGATCGCCCACAATAAAAAGGCTAGGCGGCGGCGCCGCTAGAGCTACGGCCACGACGGCGCGCCGCCCCGGGTCATTCCCCGAAACCTAAGGCGGCGGGCGCGGATGGCCAAGGGAGCCGGCTTCGCCGGCGCCTGCCTACAAAGACTAGGCAGGCCCCCAACCCCCGCGCTGCGAGAAGCCCTAAAAGGCCGGCGGCCACCGGCGCCATGGCGGGTGCCCCCCCGGTCCGGGCCCCCTGAATGCCCGACGTCGGCAATGGTGGAGCTGTCCCGGGACCCGCCTGCAGTGGATCAACAACGTGCGCCCCCTGGAGCCCAACCGCCCCCCGCGGCTATCCCCCCGCAGACAACCCACCAGCCCACGCCCCCCCCCCCCCCTTAGGCCTCGGAGGGCACCTGGGATCCACCTCCTTTGGCGGTAGAGAGCCCCGCAGGCTAAGGGGCCCTGGAACGGTGTGATGCCTGCCACTTCTGGTGGCACCGCCCCTATGGCCAATTGCCCGCGCGGCCGGCCCCCACGGGACCAAAGAGGCTATCGCGGAGCCCGCCCTCTGAGATGGTCCAGCACCAGAGCCCCCTCAGGATGATAGGCCCTATTCTGGCTTGCCCACCTTGGCTGCGGAGACCCCACGCACTGTCGCACCCCTCCAACCCGCCACCGCCATAAATGTCGACGCCTCCTAGGGCACGGCCACCCAATTTGCCGACCTCATGGGGGACATCGCTGACGGCCTCAGGCACCCCGGCGCCTCGCACGCGGCGGACACGTTTGACGAAGACCCCGAGCTGCCTGCCGGAGGCCCCCTCGAAGGCGCACCAGGCCATGTGGGCCCGCACGAGTCCTGCCTAGCGTCGCTTATCGCTCACACCGCCCTACAGGAGGCGAACCCGTGCAGGGCCATGCGTGCGGAGTGCCCGGAGACCAGCCCCGTCCCCGGCCCCCACTACCTTGAGGGTGACGGCCTCTCCCACCTCCTGGCGCAATATGCCAAGCGGATTCGCGAGCTACTCCAGCTTGTGGACTTCACCGGTGAGGTCCCTCCCTTGTCGCGCTCGAGCAGTGAGGGAGATGCCATCCTGGCCCCAAATCCGCCGGGACTTGGGATCACGGTTTACTATGGAACTCCGCCTCCCGACCCCCGAAGGGAACACACACCCTGGATGGTGGCTCCTGGCCATGGCATATGGGTATGCACGGTATGCCCCGCCCCCACCCCGGGCAGTAACCCCCGGACACCCGGGCTTTGATGTTGGTATGCCAATGCCGAGTGCATGTCCCGCGAGGTACCTTAACGAGCCCCCCCCAACCCCGTGCAGATCCGCGTCAAGCGGGCGGACCGTACCGCGGTGGACATGGCCCGGCTGGACCTTGGGGACCACCGTGCCACCCTCACCCCGCCCGGGGGCACACCCTTCGTCATCGCCACGCCCATGATGGCCAAGGCCACCTACGACAAGTCGCGGACAGCGCTCGTCCTGGTCCCCTCGGCCGTAGGGGCCTTGCAGCTCAAGGACGCCGACTAGAAGGGCTGGAGTGGGACCTCAGTGAGCTCCGTCGGGCCCCTCTAGCCGGTCCGGCCCACATGGTTCAAAGTCCTCGGAGCGCGGGCCCAAGCCCGGCGTGACTGGATAGTGCTTAGACGGCCCAAGTTGCCCAGCCGCCCCAAATGGACCCCCGACAAAAATGCCACCAAATGACGGTCATCAAAAACACCTTCTACAGGGGTGAAATTTTAGCAACAAGCAACGCACGTCTGTTTCCCCTCGTTTTTGACTACCCCCATATACGTTTTTGGCACTTTGCGCACAACACCAACTTGAGGATGGGCCTTGTGAAATATGGGGGAAATGGTCCAATTCCGCGGAGGAACCCCGCGGAATGCATGTGTGTCTATGCACGCTTCAATATCACTACACCAGTGGAGGCACTACTCGTCGACACGTACCATGTTACTCGAATTTTGTTCTGCGGACAGTGAAATACTGAAGTTTGTCTGGAAACAGACAACTCTTACCAAAACCTGCTGCACAGGGACAGTAATCACAAAAAGTTGCCTGGTTCCAGACACAAGACGAGTAACCTGGTGAAAAATTACTGCATTCCACAAAAGAAAGTGTGGTCCGCAACAAAATGTCATAAAAAAGTGACAAAGGACTGTCACTCGCGTGTTGGTGAAGGAAAAAACGTCGAAATGGACCACTGGGACCCAGAGAGCAGACTGGCACGCCAACAGGGTGCCACGGTGATTACATGTTATGAACAGATAGTGTGGTCACGAAGCACGTTTACAACAATAGTGTGCAACCAACAACAACCGCAACAATGCAGGTTTGGTTCTTCTTGGAGCCATTGCATCAGTCCTTCCATGCCTGAAACCCAATCTTGGCCCTCTTGGAAGCAGACGACTGAGAATCGGATCCCGCGGCTGCAAGCTAATGAGGAGGTGATGCCTGGGCTTTTTTGTTGCCTTTGCCTTTTGTCTGGGATGAGGAGGCTTTGTTCTCGTCTCCCTTGCGTGTGCAACCACCTTTTTTGCCAGGGCCCCGTGCCTGCTTCGGTGTACAATACACAGTATTCTCTGGGGTGACGCCCATGGCTTCCACTTCATCTTCGGACTCCTGCTCTCCCTCTGCCTTCTCTGGCACACAGCTGCAGTCCACAGGGCAACCCTCCGCGAAATTTTGAAACACTGCATTCAAGGGAATTGGGCTCAGCACATCAACGATGCGTAGATTGCTGCATACGAGGGCACCAACGTCTGCAATAGACTCCTGCTCCGTGGGCAAACCCAACACCACACTGATGGGTACGGGCATGTGCACTGCCCGACTGCATGCCACCTATACAAAACCACTGATAACCAAGAACCACAGGGTAGTTGCTTTTGAGGGTACTGCATCTGCCAGGTGGTGCATGACAAAGCCAACAACCTCCGTACATAACTGGTTCACCATGGGACCACGAGAAAAGGCAAAGTAGCGAGGCACCTGTATAAGGGAACAGTGAGTCCGACACCCCTACCGGTGCAGCTGAACTGGCCGATGTGGTGTGGTTCCAGACACTTTCCCACAATTCACCATTCTCATGACGTATTCTGCCTCGTAAGTGTCTGGTTCCACACAAAATTTAGGATTTAACGGTGCACACAACGTGAGTCTGGTAGCAAGCAGCATGTAGCAAGAGCTGACAGTAATACCTTCTTGGGTAGCGAATTTTTGGAAACGACCCACAGCCCAGTGAAGCCCATCGAGTACTGCTGTGTGAGAGATGCCAAAATACAGCAAGCCACGCGAATTGTTGTCAACCCCTCGTTGTCGTGCAATTTTCGGAGACCATCCAGCACTCCCAAGACGTCACAAGCCTCCCCAACAATGAGAACAAGCGTCCCAGACACCAAATTGCAACTGACAACGGAATGGATGCCTTCCATATGTCCCTTTGGAACTTCAACAAAGATCAGACAATACGGCATGTTGGCCACCGTAGAGTGCAGCGGAGTACCAGGTGCCATCCCAATGATATGCGTGACCCCATCTAGGGACTTGCTGTCAGTCACCGCCGCCTCTGGGACCTCAGATCCAATGTTCATGGTGATGAAGTTGACATCAGCGGCAATCTTGATCTCAGGGTTCACAAGGGTACGTTTAAGGGCATCACGGAGGGGAGCATACGTGGGGTCACTCCAGATTGTAGCAGTTGGGACATACTTCCAGGGGGGCCAGCAGTTCTGCTCAGACCACTTCCAAGTGTACGTCTTGAAGGGGACATGGCTTTTAGACAACAGACACTGTTCACAACGGGCCCGTTCTGCAAGCGTTTTGCAACTGGGGTCAACCAAGTCGTTGTTCGGGTGGCAGAGATGATGTTTCCATAGACGTGCAGCCTTCCGTTACTTTGCCTTATTTGTAATTATTGGCACATTGATGGAGCCCATGTACTGCGTAACCTCCTCAAGGTCTGGTGGGATGGGGCCTTCCAGGCACTTCCAAAAGTGCAACTTTACTGGTAGTCCACGCCTCTCGAATCCATCGACAGCAGCCACAGGCTTATCCCCCACCACTTGCACCCAGGCGGCAATCGGAAACCAGGCTTTTCTGACACTGTCCTTGCAAAGCGAACATTGCACATGCGTCCCTGGCCAGGAAAGTCTCGGTGCACATCTAGTGGAACCCGTACGTATTGGGCCTCTGGTGGACCTCGCCTCAAAGCGTCCATCGCTCGTGCGAACTCCCGGAAACTGGCCACTATGGTTTGTGCCGTTTGCGGGATGCGTTGGAGAATATCGTCAAGTGTAGGGAAACCCGGGTACATAGCAATCGCAGTTGTATGCAACACTCACATGGCAGTGACGTTTAGACAATAATCAGGTCGTACCGGGTCACTGCAGTACCGTCTGCGGTACCAGGTGTCAAACTGCACCAACACCTGCTTCCCTACCATTGATCTCCAGATGGCGTTTGTTCTGGCATGTGCCTGTTGCCCCAAAGGCAGCAAGACCTGTATGTGACAATTGTCTCCGCATCCCCCTGGATGCACTTATCAGTGAGCCAACGGTCTTTTCCTCTAGCAGAGCCATCTTCCTACACAGCTGCATCATCGTGTACACCTGGCATGCAAAAACTCCATACCACCTTGGCCATGGTGATTGCCCATGAGCTTTAGTCAACGTTCCCATGCTGTGTCTGGTTCGCCGGTTGACCCTCATCGCTGCGCAGAACTCGACAAGTAGGGCTGCACCTAGTTCCTCATCCTTAACCTCCAGCGGTATACCATACTTCGCTCCGCGTAGGAATGCACGCAAAAGACCAAAGGGATCTGTTGCAGCACTGGTCACCTGGCTCATCAACAGTGGAACAGAACCAAACTAAACAAAACGGTGAACAACAACGACACAAACCTGCCCGGTGGCCAGACAATTGGTAGAGAGTGTCTGGAATTAGACGCGGTTCAATAAAATGTGTATCTTAATCACGGAATTTCACCAAAATGTCTGGAACCAGACACATTCTCCATATTATGGGGGTGTACAGAGGACGTTTGACACTGGGAACAGACACCTGGTGACCCCCCCCCCCTGAAAGGGTGTAAATGGTTTAATTTGTCTGGAACCACACACTGCGACCTCAAAAATTGGGTTTGACAGGGGTAGAATTTCAAAGAGTGTCTGGTTCTAGACGCTTTTCAAAATTCCAAGAGAAGGGTACATAGGTGGACAAAGACAACACAGCACAAAGCAAAACTTGTTCACTGAAGCGTAAAAATTGACCATGCGCGGCCACATGAGTTTATCTGCGTGGATATGAGAACCACAAAAAGAGGCCGTCAGGCAGTCAAATTCAGGTACGCGTCTGAATGCCTAAAAAACAGGCTATGAAGTTTCCCACCGCCCGAAATGGCCCTTTTTGGGTGTTTTGGGCCGATTTACCGGGGTGGGCAACTTGGGCCGTCTGAGTAGTGCCCAGGCTCACCGGCGAACTGCCGTCCGGGACCCCTTCCCTGACTAGGGTCTTCAGCCTCAAAGGGCGCAACCTGCGTGCTGCACAGGAGGCGGCCAACAAATCGGCACCGGAAGTGAGCCCCCAAAAGGAGCCTACTCCTGCCCAGCTGTCCCCATGGCCGGATGACCACGGCCCACGCGGTCCCATAATTGAGGGCACGCCGGAGGACGTGCATGCCGTCGGGTATCTGTGGCTCCATGTCTGCGGCAAGTACCTGCAGCAACGCCTGTTGGCGCATGCCCTAAACATGGCAGCGCGCCGCCGAACAATCCTCATCTTGGCCGAGGCCCAGTCCAAGGCAGGCCTTGAGGACCCCCCTTTCCTGGACTACACCCGGCACGTCGTGCTCCCCGCCCATGAAAAAATGGGGGCGGGTCTCGACGTGTATGTCACCGCCGGGACTACCGCCCGGACAACCCTAATCTAGGGCAAGGAGGACGCGACTGCCCCCCTCATGGAGGTGCTAACCCCATGGAGAAAGCATCACGTGTTGGCGGCCCATTCCCCCCAAATCAACATTGGCGTTGAGCCATATGTGCGATGGTGGGCAGGCATCTGGCGAGAGGTCACCTTCATCGTGGACCCGGAGACCGTTCTGGTGGTGACCGACACCAACTCGGCAGCCCCACCGGCGGACCGGGGAACTCCGCGCCCCGATGATACAGGCTACGGCGCATTTCTGCGGGCCTTCAACCTCAGGGATCTAGTCCAACTGCACCCGGTCCCGCAGGGGACGTACTCGTGCTTCCAAGGGACAGCGCGCTCCCGCATCGACACGGTCGCCTGCCACAACGAAGCACAATTCACCATAGATTCCTATGACTAATGGGGAGGCCCTCCTGTCAGACCACCATGTCCACCTTCTCTTCAGCGTCGCCTTTCCGGTTGTCAAGCTGGACAAACCCAGCCCCCATTTTGTCTCCGGCGGGCCGGAGTACCACTTGGGCCCAGTGGCTCTATACCGAAAAGATGAAGCTGACGACGTGTATGTCAGCGCCGGGACTACCGCCCGGGCAACCCTAATCTGGGGCAAAGAGGACGCGACTGCCCCCCTCATGGAGGTGCTAACCCCATGGAGAAAGCATCACGTGTTGGCGGCCCATGCCCCCCAAATCAACATTGGCATTGAGCCATATGTGCGATGGTGGGCGGGCATCTGGCGAGAGGTCACCTTCATCGTGGACCCGAGACCGTTCTGGTGGTGAGCGACACCAACTCGGCAACCCCACCGGCGGACCGGGGAACTCCGCGCCCCGATGATACAGGCTACGGCGCAATTCTGCGGGCCTTCAACCTCAGGGATCTAGTCCAACTGCACCCGGTCCCGCAGGAGACGTACTCGTGCTTCCACGGGACAGCGCGCTCCCGCATCGACACGGTCGCCTGCCACAGCGAAGCACAATTCACCATAGCTTCCTATCACTAATGGGGAGGCCCTCCTGTCAGACCACCATGTCCCCTTCTCTTCTGCGTCGCCTTTCCGGTGGTAAGGCTGGACAAACCCAGCCCCCATCTTGTCTCCGGCGGGCCGGAGTACCACTTGGGCCCAGTGGCTCTATCCCGCGCGGATGAAGCTGATTTCCAGAGCTCGGTGCTCCGCAGGAGAGACATAGCCCCCCCAGTCGCCCGAGCCCAATAGCTGAAGGGCCTGCAGCAGGCAATCTATGATTGGGCCCACACAACGGGCAGGGTCCGGGGCCTCCGCTTCCGGCATTACCGCCTCAAGGCACGGCCCGCGAAGCGAGCCCCTCCTTCAAATACTCCCAAACGGCCTTCCCCGGCGCGAAGTATGCTCCCCTCCGTTGAACGTTTTATGTGGCGGCCCAAAAAATGCTGGGCAACTCCGTAGCGGTGGGGCACGCCCTCAGAAGGAGCCTTGTAGCTTTGGGGGAAGCCCACCGCCAGCAGAGCCTCCGGGATATGAAGTGCCAGGCCCTCCGGCGTACGCAGGAGGCCCGCAACCTCCGGCGCACCCCAGAGCAGTGGAGGGAGGTGCAACGGCGCAGCTCGGCCCCGTCGCGGAATATCCCGGCAATTCCCTTGGACAACAAGGCGCTCCTGAACCCCTAGGAGGCATTGTCTGCCTAGCGCATACGGCGCCAGGGCCCCGGCTACGGAATGCGGTACGACCCCAAATGGTGGGCCCATTTCAAACAATGCGTGGAGCTCTTGCAACAGTATGCCCCGCCGGCCCAGCAAGCCTATGGCCAGCCTCGCCACCTCTGGGAGGTTCCTTCTGGTAAAGCCAATGGCCCAGACCTCCGCTTGCCCGAGGCGGACGTCTGCATCGACACCTCCCGGTACCGGCACCTGGCAAAGGCGGCCCAGGCGGCCCTTTGCGCCGTCATGCGCAGCCCCCTAGTGTGCCGCACGGTGGGCAGGCGTGGGCGGCGTGATCGCCTAGGATGTCCATCCAATCGTGGGAGCTGGAGTGGGCGTAGGGGAGGAGGAGCAGCTCGCCACCCACGCGGAAGGATTCTCGTATACCCTGCCTTGAGGCCCCTGGCAGTCGAGTACCCTGACCAAGCTCTTGGGTACTCCGCGAGGCACTATCCAAGGGGTCCACGCGGGTGCCACGGCGGCTCTTCCATTCCTGCGCTTCATGGACATCGCATATAGGGCCTTTGCGGTGGAGCCGTGTCGCTTCCTAGGGCTCATGTTGGTGGGCGACACAAGCGTCCTCTTGGAGTGGGGGCCGCTGCCCCCATGGTGGAGGTATACCCAACTGCGTACGGCGACGTCGTCAGGTGATCATCCCCCCGACAATCCATAAAACGTTGCAGGCCCTAGGGTACCACCACCTTGGTGACTTGTACACTGAGGACCACCGTGTTAAACGGGAGCGTACCCCGAAGCAACGGGCGCCAACCCGCAAGGGTATCCCTGGCCTTAGGGTGTGGCTGACCCGCCACGACGCCGTCCTGGCGCCCCTGCTGGGGGTTCCCCCGCCGCGGTGGCAGCCTGCGCCCAAGGACTAGATCCCGGGCACTGTGCCCGTCCACCCGACGGAAGTGGTCATCGGAGGCCGAGTGGCGAAGACCACCCGGATGGAAACCGTGTACCACGGGGGATATCCAATCAAGGTGACCACAGCCATGAAGGATACCATGGAGGCCGCGGACTGGGCGCCGGAACTCCGGGTGTGCTACCAGCCCCCAGGCACACTGTTGAGCGACACCAGACTACACTGCTCAGAGTGGCCCTTCTAGGCGTTCAAGTGTAGGTCAACGCGCCCTTGCAAGCCAAACTATGGGACGACAAACACCACATGTCCTCGGCCCATGTGCGGAGCGCGGGGGTCTGGGCGCCCAACATCGTGTGGATGTCCGCGCGCCCGCCGGATGCCTACTAGCAATGGGATGAGGTGTTGCGGGCACCCCTAATCACCGTCACCACGCCGTTGCCACTGTGTCCATGGATAGCCATAGCCCTGGGTGCAGTGGCAAAATCCAAGTACCCTGCGGAGTGTGTAGCGCACAGGTGCCCGGGGCACCCGAACAAGGGGCCCCTCTACTACTCACTCAATACGGCGGGTACAGTGCCGGCGGAGCTCGACCCTGCCCTGCGAACCAACCTCCAGGAGCACCATGGAGACCTGGCCCTCCTCGCACCGCACGGCCGGGCTACCGACCCCCCGCAAGTGCTAGCCCCCGAGGTCAAGCCGGGCATTTGGTTCCATGACCTGCCGGCGCTGGCCACTCTCCGCGGCGCCGTCGCCGCAATGGATGCCGGAACCACGCACGCAAGCATGACAATGGCAGGAGTCGCCCAGAGCGGACCCGTGGCCTACCGAGCCCACGTGGCCTAAGGGTTAGGCTCCTCCCAAGAAGGAGAGGCCATCATCCTCCTCTAGTACGTCCGCAGAATGGCGCAAAAGCCAGAGGTATAGTGGCTGGTGCCGCACTCCGAGGCGGCGGTGCGGGCCCTCCGCACGTACCAGGAGGGGGGCCATTGTGGAGATGGCATACATCACCTCTACGCCGACGTCCTAGGAAGCAAACGCCTCTCCCTGAAGTCGGCCATCAACGTGGTTACGGCGCCGTCACACTAGAAAACGGACCTGAACGTCCGTAATGACGCAGCCACGCAGGAACCGATACAAGTAGACCTGACATGGCTCCTCTAGCACCCCTTCTCCAAGTTCCCCCGGTGACCTACCGGGACCAGTGTTACCAGGTGTTAGCACTCCCCAATGGCGCTGAGCGATTGGTTGCAGAACCGGGCCTCAATACCGGCGGAGGCCGGCTATGAGGCCCGGTGGGGAGTGAACTACATGTCGGGAGGTGGGCTCCCCCTCGACTAGTTGGATAGTGGCCAGCAGAGTCACATCACGTCACACCGCACAGCTGCATGGACAACAACCCTACAATGACTGTCCTGGCCCACATGTCTTCCCACCGAGACACGGTGCTGGACACAACGTGTCTCCTCGGTGGGGCGCAACACGAGATGGCACCAAACCTCTAGGCCTGCTCGGCCCAATCCCATGAGTGGGAGCCAGCCCGCCGGCGACTCGCGGAGTGTCTCGACCAGAAGGTGGGGACACGGGCGGCCGCGGTGCGCCACCGGCTGTGGGAGCCGGCTGTACTAGAGTAGTGGGCAACAGCCTTGCGAAGCCCCTCCATGCAGCAGGCTCACATGGAGTGCTCAAGGCCCCACGCGCTAGGGAGACAGTTCATAGGTCACGTGATCAAGGACCCCATTAGAGTCTGGTACGACCACGTCAAGGCGCGTGCCACTTTGCTAAAAGCCCGCCTCGGCTTAGGCAGCACCATGCCGTGGGTGTTGCAGGAGCTACGCCTACATCAGCGAGCGGAGAGAGAGGGAGTACAGCGGGGATTCCTCGGATGACGACAATCACCAGGGGGGTGACGTCCAAGTTCCCCCAACTCCCCCTCTTTCCGCCCCAAAACCACACAGTTACAGACAGCGTGCACACAACACACACAGCCCTGCGTTTACCTGCACACGTGGGTAGACATCCCGGCCATTGCCTTTTGGTAACAGCGCCTTCGGCACACCACACCACACCACACCACATGACACCACTTCACACCTAACGAGACCACAACACACCATAACACTGCACAGCATAGCATGCCACAACTGCAACTTGGAATCGTGCTTTTGTTGTATTTTGATCATATTTGCATGACAAAATGCACTTGTGAAACAAAGAAAGGAACATGTCCCGACACCCCTGAGTCCAACCCCCCCAAAAAAATGTGCGACGAAAGCAAAGACGCCCCCCCCCCAAAAAAAAGGAGGGCAGCCTGACAGTGCCTATACCCATGTCAAATAGTGTGTGTGCATGTGTGCGTGTGTGTGTGTGTGTGTGTATGTGTGGGAGCAAATTTGATTAGACCTGTACCGAATGTCACGGTTTCTATGTGTTTATGTGTCGAGGACCCCCCCCCCTGCCACATTGGTGTCCGTTACGTGCCCAATGTGTGTGCATGCTTTTGTTCTAGCCTTGTTGTAGCGCACTGTTCTAGCGGTGTTCTAGGAGGCGCTAGCGGCGCTAGCTAGATCGACGCTAGAACGTCACTAGTATGGTTTTTTATTGTAGGTGAATAGCAGGTCAAAAAGATGTTTTTCTGAAAAATAAGGTATGGACCCCCTAGTACGACCCCAAGTGCACTCTTCATACCCTCGACCCCCTATACCCATACGGTCGGGGTAACCGGCACTTTTTTTCATTCTAGTATTCTAGCGCCTCCAGGTTAGAAGGGAATTGGGTCTTCTAGCGTGTATCTAGTGGTGGAGATGGGTCACGGTTGACGGTCCCCAACACATACGGCACTAGGGGCCTGCTCGCCCTACCGGTGGCCACCACACGTCTGTTCGTTGCCCACGGGGATCCGGTTCTCGATGTCGATGCCAATTCCCCCGTGAACAGAGGGTACAAACCTTTCTACGGCGCAACAGCTCTTGCATGGGCAACTTTGGAAACCGGTGGGGGACGCCCACAAAGAGGCTTTGGGTATCGCCGATGACCGCTGGGCCCGCATCTTCAACCACAACCGCCTAGCAGTTGGACGAACCGATAGCCCACTGTACCTCAATTCGGTGTGGGGGAAGCCGCAGGACATGTCCCAGCATCCATAGGGGGAGGATCTCATCCGCGCCATGTGTAATATTTTTGCCAAACTTTTTGATTTTGATCTTTCCATAGGCTATTTGTTTATCCATCTCAGTAGTCCGTGCAAGGGGAGTGAGCTAGGAGACGGGGTTTTTGTTGTGAGATCTCGCGACCTGTCCTGTGAGTGATGCCTTAGAGAGCCGTCCACTTTTTGTGACTGTGGTGTATCTGTTTCACTGTCTCATTCAAGAATTTCAGCAAATTCACCAAAGTGGGTCTGTGCTATGGCATGATAGACGTGATGATCCTGCTTGAGCCCCGTAACTGCAAGAAACGTAGAAACCAAGAGAACGGAGTCAACAAACATGGCATGCAAAAGCGGGAGACTGGTGAAATTTTGAGCTGTGGATTCTATCAAGATACTCACCATATCCGAAGAGGGGGGTCCAATCAAGTCATTGACTCTGTGACGTATTTGTGTCAGCAAAACAAAAGCACTACCAAATTGTCTGTGAGCTGAGAGGTAGGCATGTCGGTCATGTGGTTTCACTCCTCCACATCTTGGAGGTCTACTTTCGCCCTGTTTATCGTGGTCTGCATGTCTCGGTGTTGCTTTTTATGTGCTTGTATTGTATGTTGAGCTTCTCGATATTGGTCCTTGATGTGATCAAAAACTGCCTTTGTCGCTTCCAATGCTCGAATGCTGGACATTTTCATGAAATGTTCTGGGATTTGAGGCGGTTCCCGCTCATCCAAAATATCATCTCCTAATGCTAGCAACAGATCCGCACTTGTTTTGTTGAGTAATATTTTGTCATTCGGGTTATCACAGTCCACTACTTCAACGTGTCGTACATCAGACTTGAGCCAAACCAGTGATGGGGTTGTAATCCACGACAGCTTTGCATGAGGGCACGCATGTGGTAATGTGTTTTCTCATTTCATCTCCAAAACACACAGTCGGATGATCTCTTGCACTTTGCTTTTGTGCATCGCTGAAATGAGTCCCTTGTATCTGAGAGCCGTTTGCTTGTGTCAGGGCGAAATCTTATCTTAGTAAGTGATGATACATTTGTAGGTAATTTGCACGTGTGACTGTGGTTTTGCTTGTGAAGGGCACTATTTTCTGTAATCTGAACAGCTGCTCCTCTCTACGTTGCAGTCCTAACTTTTGGGGTTGAATTGGTGATCTTTTTAGCGATGCCGGGAGCGTCTTTTCCACAGGGGTCAACACAATATTTTGTAAAAGTGTCGTGTCCACCTTTTTGTCACGCTTCCCATTGACTGGCAAAAGCTTGCCAAATATGCTCTTGACCCCACCATTGTCTATTTTCCACTACACCGAGTCCCACAAAGCCACTATGGGTCGTATGGACGGCAGTTGCATCTGTAAAGGCACTAGTAAAGCTGGTGACCGGGGGAGTGCTATTAGAGCATGCTACACTTGTTGCTCCGTCTTGTCATGTGTGATATCTGTTGTGACTATCAATTAGTATCCTTGTGGCGCCATTAGCACATCCACCCTGGAAATGTACGGGATCCTTCCAATTGCTGTGATCCATCGTAAAGCAACGCATAGAGACTGTGATTGTAATCCCGGCATAAAAGCTGCTGGAATCGCATCTTCAGCCTCTTTGTATACATGAGGTGAGATTATGTCAGTGTACTCAGTGATGAATCACTAGCTACGGATTGGGTGACTCTGACAACACTTGCAGCAATGCAGCATGGTAAGGGGCATGTTCCACGTATGTCTGTATAAGAAGTATACACATGATGTACAGAAAGAGATCTGATCGCTTCTATTTATCAACCTGGTCAACATTTGTGTTCTTTCTATGCCCTGGCATCCGGTGGTTTTCTTGAAAACAGGTACTACACCCACCAATGTGGTCCTCCGTAACTCAATGTCCAATGTGTTCAATGTTTCCATGGTGTCCAAGGCTTACATTACAAGAATGTTACGTCAATGCCTTATGGTCAATTATTGGCTCACCGGGCCCTGGCCTCTTGGGCTGAAGTCCCCTGAAAAACGGTTTCATATATCAAATTCAGTGAAATCCAAAGAGAGTCGTGGTGATGGCGTGTCTATGTGGTACACGGAAAGAATGTCGCTCAGGTGTTGCTATCGGCGATCGCGGTGTGGCGACAGGCGTCCCCATTTCACACAAAATACCAGTGATTCACGTGGCCAGGGCACAAAATAATTGTGCTATCGTGTCACAGGTGGTGGCGTGCGGTCACGCGTGCCCAAAATCTGTACGTGTGGTGAGTCCCCTTGCTCCCTGACCACTGTGTCCAACAACAGTGCATTGACTCTCCACAATGGACTTTGCATGCGTCCCTGCCCTGCCAACGGATCTACTGTATCATTTTCTGTGAGCCCTGAATGTGACGGCACATGATATATGGACACGTGTGTACCATACACGTCAAGCAAAATGAGGATTTGCTTCCAGAGGTCTGTGTGTTTCACTGGTCCTGCAGCCGTTCGCCATTCATTCCTCTGCCACTTATGTGCCTGACCCTTGCACACATCTACTATGTACTTCGAATCGCACAAAATAGCCGCCGGCTGCAACATGGTCATTTCATTGAGTGCCCTTAACACTGCCCGAAGCTCGGCCGTTCAAAAGGTTTGCCGCTCCCCCACCGGCACAAACTCTGAGACATTGACTCCAAGTCTCAATGGAAAATACACTCCATACCGCCCCCACCCGTGGTCGGTCCGACGATCCGTGTGTCCAGATTGGCTCCCTTCCTTCCTCCCTAAGTGTGTGCAATAACGCCCTCACTTAGTCCGCCTGTTCAAGCTTGTGCCGCGCCGGGCGATATGATTTCTGTTGCCGGGCGGTCGGTGAAGATGGCCGGTTAGGGACACAGATGTGTATAACCACTGTCCGGTCTTTAGGAGACTCTGTAACACTGTCATGAATTTCTGTACCTTCTCCGTATTAACACTGAGTCGAGGCACCTCTGACCAGGTTTGTAAGGTACTCCACCAAGTCTTGACAAAATGTGTTGCATTGATTAAGCGGTGTGACAGCCGCACTCCATTGCGTACATGCCAGCTCGCTTGTCTAGCTGCCTACAAGAGAGGTCTCTGGGTGAAGACAGTGTTTTCGGGTGGTCCTCTGAGATTTGGTGTATTGACGGTCCCAAGCACTTGCAGATGGTGTCACAAGTACGGGGTGGCGACTACCAACGGTCCTGATGCGACCCACCCCCCAACTATCTTTCAAAACTGGGGGGGAGGGTCCGGGGGGGGGGGGGGGTGTTCCTGCCAGGGGTCGGGGGGGGGTGTTCCTGCCGGCTCAATCATGGTCGGTCACAGATACTGGATGCCCCCGCCCAGGCAATTCCAGCCAATGTTCCAGGTGATGTCCACAATCAACTGCTATGCTACATCCAGTCGTCAAGACACAGCCGGATATGTACACCAGCATCCGACATGCCGCTTCCTGGAAGCGGGTGCACACTGGGAGCAGGCGGCAGCTGCCAAGCCTGATAGCATAACATATAACCTTCGTGTGCCAGCGCCAAACACATAGGGCACCTATCGTGTCAGAACAAATAGGGCATCACAATGAACAAAACCAAGTATGGTGCCCAGCGTCACAACAACCCAAAAGCAAAGTGCCCTAGGAAAAACCCCGTTCACTGCATGAGGTCGAGGGGCTCCGATTCCCGTCCCCGTTGTATGCGGTGTCAGGCGCCGGTGGGGGGGTTTGGGTCTCTGTGGATCCGTGCTCGGTGCAGGACGTTGAAGGGCTGCGCCTCCCCCCCCTTGTATGCGCGATCCTGTCACAAAATGGGGTTGTGGGGGTCCCCGGCCCTTCCGAGTGATTGGTGACTGTGGGAACACTCGACAGGTGGCTGTGCGTAGACTCCTCGCTCCTCGGGCTGTCTGGCATCTCAACTAAACCCAATTGCAGCCACACATCACTCTCATGCCCTTGATCCGAAGGGACATCCGGGGTTTCCTCTCTTTGTCCTGGTGAAGCAATACACTGCTCAAAATTCAGTACGATTGGGCGCGGGGGGGACACACCCCGGGGGGGGGGGAACTCCGAGCCGCTACCTGGCGTGCCCGTTTGGCGCGTTGCCCTGCCGCTTGGACCCTGGGGGTCTTCCGAGCTGGGTACAGGGGGTTGCTGAGTCTACCGGGTTACTGAGTTCCTGCCGGGGGTCGGGGGGGGGGGTGTTCCTGCCGGGGGTCGGGGGGGGGTGGCCGGGGGGTCAGGGGGGGTTACAACCAGGGATGAGGGGGGGGGGGTAGGGTTAGGGTTACGGGTAGGGTTAGGGTTAGCCCTAGGGTTAGGGTCAGGGGTTAGGGGTTAGGGGTTAGGGTTACGGTCACCGAGCTGGTGGAACCAGTCTTGGTTTTATAACCCTTTTTAGTGTCTAGGGTGGACCTATCAGGTTTAGCAGCAGCAGCAGCAGCAGCAGCAGCAGCAAGCATGCAAGCAAGCAGCACGCGCAAAATGGGAGAAATCAGACATCCGTCGGGGTGCTTCAGATTCGGGTGAAATTTTGGTGCATGATACCTATGGGTGTGAAGTACAATCACACAAAATTTGAGCGAGAAACTGAACGGTGGCGGCCGAGAACAGGATTCGCAAGTGGCGGACCTCAATTTCAAAAACTGCAGTTTAGGGCCAAAAACAGCCATTTTTGGCCCAAAAAAGCCCTAGAACACATTCAAAACGGCTAAACGAAGGGAAACGGTGGGTACACTTCACTTGCAGCTTGACTTCCCCGTGTCAACGAGCTCTTTGCAGCCCTCTAACTCCATGATGTGTCCCGGAAACGGCCCAAAAAGGCCCCCAGAAGCTCCAAATGCCGACAGCCACAAACCAAGAATAGGCCATATCTTTGTCTACATGGCTCAAAATGCGATTCCGAGGGCACCTACTCCACCCGCAACCCCCCACTTTTTGTGGTTTCCAGCCTTCGGAATTGCCCAAACGGACGCGTAGACCCCAATACTCAGGCCCACTAGGCTGCGGCAAGCTGCAAGCTCAAGCCCAAACAGGTGGGTGCCCAAATGGGTCAACAGGGTCCAGTAGGGGCAAAAAGATGACCTTTCTAAAAAATTATCCGAGACCATGTGCGACAAGTGTTTTTGGACCGTTTTGAGCTTGTGGTGGCCCATTTCGGTCCTCCGAAAATCCCAAAATGCCTTGAAAATGGGCTGTTTTGGGACCAAAAATCGGTCAAAAATGGGTCAAAAACGCGTTTTTCCAAACCTCATCCTAGACCATTTGGGGTGCACAAACGGGTGAAATGAGCCCATTTTGAGCCCATTTTGGGGCATTATGGCCCCTCAGAAGTCCAAAAAGCCTTGAAAGTGCGCCTCGTGGTAATGGGGTTCACTTGCAAGCTGATTTCACTTTGTCAAGAGCCATCAATGTGGGAATCGTTCTTGATGTCCCTCACCGGTCATAGCTAATGTTCCCTCCCCCACCAGCTCGGTCCCGATATTCAGTCTTGATTAGAGCTAGGGTTGCTGTGAGGGCTTGCAGCCCTCCTGTAGCCCTCCTTCAGGTCAAAAATTTTTCTTGTTGTTTTAACACAAATATGAATTCTCTACAAAAATTTGAGTATTTTGAGTATAAACACATAGTATGAAGTAAAAAAAAATTGGCGCCTTCGGCGCCGGACAGTTATCTCTAGGGACACTTGTTGGAGGCCCACCCGGCACCACTATCTTTCAAAACCCGGGGCTGCAAACACATTCAACAACATAGAGCGGGTCTACAGCAGGGCAATAGAGTTCTCGAACCGTAGATGCTCCGTCCCGTTAGAGTCCATGCCCCCAACATCATAGGTACAGTGAGCTCTTCTATACGTACAGCATTCATCTGAACGATCGGTCAGTGGCTCCTCCCTCTCCTGAGGTTCTGTATGCTGCACCGTGTTTTCGTGTTCCGCCAGGTGGCGTGCATCTACACACATGGGGTGTGGGCACCTTGACATTTCATGTGGTCTCGCGGCAGTTGCTGGCACCCGATTGGCCAAACCTCATGTTAATGTCTCAGTGTGCTGACATGTACTAACCCTAGTGCACTCCCTCCCTGAATCTTGTCAATACAGCTGGTATACCTTGGCAAGGCATGATTGGTGTGAGGGCGCCGAAGGCCCAGCCTCCGGTTCAATGTTGGTGGCTCAGGCATTTCATTCGTGAGTACTGTGATGCATAATGCAGGCTTTCGGGCCATGTACCGCAGCGGCTGTGCGGCCAGCGGCTGCCCTGAAGACGGGGGTTCGAATTCCCCTGGCCGGAGGCCAAGGAGGTCTACGAGGAGGAGATGCGCTTCCGGCGGAGCAAGGCGGTACCGGTGACAGGGCGCGTTGCTGCAGGTGTGTTGTGCGTGGTGCATCGCCTTTTTGGTCCCAACGGAGGACACTGACGGACATGAAAAACGTAGGTATACTGTATACAGTAGACAAGGAAAAACTACGAGGACGAGACACGCCACCCATCCAGCGGCGGTACCGATGGTGGAGCGGGCTGCTGAAGGGGGCGGTGGCGGGGACCTCGCCGACGGGCCCCTAGACGGACAGACGAACCGGGGTTCGAACCCCCGACCACGACAAGCGCTAGCCAAGGCGCATACCACTAGACCGTCCATGTCTCTTACCCACTATGACGCTCCGGTCATTGATACCATGACGCGACGACTCCCTTGGGGGTGGGGTAACGCGCCCTGGCCCAAGGTAGTTGCAAGTGCCGCGTGCTCACCTATACTGGCCTTAGTGTACTCCCTCCCTGGACCCTGTCAGTACAAAGACGAATCGGTGTCTGTGCTACCCATAGACACAGTCTCATCCGCTGATGTGACGAGGTCATCCTCGTCCATGAAGTGCAATGCGCATGCTACTGACTGACTTCTCTCCGAAGATGTGTCTGTGACAGGAGACTCAATGAGTTGCAATCCCAGGGACCTGAGGGTCCCTGCAGCGCCCGACGGCATGTAAAAATCAAGGGCCGCGTCAAAATCTAACTGCCTGGTGGGGGAGGTCAGCTGCCCCCCCCCCCCCCCCGTGCGGCCGGTGTCACTTGAGCAAGCCCTAGGTCACCGTCACATGCCACCGGCGTCAGTTCCACATTAAACTTGAGGGCGGAGCCTGTACCTATTGACGGTGGTCAATCTGGAAGGCCGATCGGCGAGACAACTATTGGCGTCAGCAGTACCTGTGGCTGTCTGCCTGCTTTGGCGTACAATGGAAAGGATTTCCGGCCTAATTTTGCGAGAGCGACCGCTCTTTCGTTCCCTTCCATCTGTACGTGACTGGGCACTTTGATCCACTCATAGCTCGCTAAGGCCTGGTCTAATAACTCAAGGAGGTCGATCCACAAGTCCACATTGAGGACTGGCCCTTTGTTGGTCACCCATTGCTGGGCTCTCTATTTGATAGCTCCTCCCTGGACTCCTCCGTACACGTACGAAGAGTCGGTTGCAACTGCAAACGTGTGTTGCCGTGTGTGTGTGCCCGTGGTGTGTGCGCCTCACTGCCACAATCACAGCCATCGATTCCGCCTTATTAATGGTTTGCTTCCTCCCAATTGGAAGGTGATTGGCTTCTTCCCACATACCTGGCTCGTGACATCTGTACCCTGCTACCCAGCCTACACCTCCCACAAGCTCTGCGGAGCCATCTGTGTACAGGATTACGAGGCCCCTGCGCTGGGCCTCTTGTATCTGTTGCACCGCTACAATCGCCAGCTCCTGCTTGCGTTCATCTTTCCTCTGACGTTTCGCTACCCTGTGGTCCTCTCGGGGAGGGGAGGGGGGGGGGGGCTGGGGGGGGGTCGCATACAAGGACCCGGCCCGGCCGCCCCCCCCGTGACTCTCCCGGATATATTCTTTGATGCTGTGTGGTCAAATCAACTTATTGAATAAACGCAAATACCTCCTGGGGCTGGCGACCTGAAGTTTCCTGAGCCGAAATGAGCATGGGAAAAAAGGTCTTCAGTGAGCCCTGCAAAATGACTGAAGCCCATTTAATTGGTGACAAATTGGTTTGCGCTTGAGCAATTGTTTCCTTGTAAGAAGAATAGCCCGCGTGGTACAACGGTGGGAACAGTCCCAATTTCCATGGGCTGTCCAACAAGTTTGCAGGTCACCAAACCCTGCCGAGCCAGACGTCCAGAGTAATATGAGTACCCATGTTCGTTCACGAACACGGCACTGTGCTCAAGTGGGATGTCCCCCACTATCATATGTTCATTGATGGCTCGTGGCAATGACTTCCTGAGCTGTTAATACGCTTTACATGACAAACCTATAATATTCAGGGACCCCAGGGCACCAAGCCCATCTGCAGGGTGGGTAAGTGTGCCAGCTCCAAAGAAAGCCCGAAGTATGCATACAGGCCGGCCAAATCCCCCGGTCGCGCTCCCCGCTCGTGGCGGGCGGCCGCCAAAGCCGCGTGGTAGGCCCCCGTGATGCCCTTGTCGCGGACCTGGAAATGCCCGGAGCGGACACAGCTCCAATCCCCACACACAGCCCCAATCCCGGCAGACAGCCTCACTCACTTCACACTGCCTGGGTCTTTGCACACAGCCCGGGCCTCGACAAGCCCGGTCCCTATCCCCACAGCCCCGCTCCCTGCATACAGAGCCCAACTCTGTGCACACAGCCCTAGTGCATGCACACAGCTCCAAACCTTGCACACAGCCCGAGTCCCTGCACACAGCCCCAGATCTCACAACCAGCCCGAGACCCTGCAAACAACCCTAGTCCCTGCACACAAGCCCAATTCCTGTACACAGCTCCAAACCCCACATACAGCCCCACTCACTTCACACTGCCAGGGTGTTTGCACACAGCCCGGACCTCTGCAGACAAGCCCGGTCCCTATCCCCACAGCCCCACTCCCTGCAGACAGAGCCCAAGTCTCTGCACACAGCCCTAGTGTGCGCACACAGCCCCAAATTCCACACCCAGCCTGGGACCCTGCAGACAACCCTAGTCCCTGCACACAAGCCCAATTCCTGTACACAGCTCCAATCCCCACACAGAGCCCCACTCACTTCACACTGCCAGGGTCTGTGCACACAGCCCAGGCCTCTGCACACAAGCCTGGTCCCTATCTCAACAGCCCCACTCCCTGCACACAGAGCTCAACTCTCTGCACACAGCCCTAGTGTGTGCACACAGCCCCAAACCTTGCACACAGCCCGAGGCCCTGCACACAGCCCCGGTTCATGCATACAGCCCCGGTCCCTGCACACAACCCCCGCCCCTACAAACAGCCCCCAGTTCTGCACACAGGCCGAGCTCCTGCACACAACCCTAGTCCCTGCACACAGGCCCATGCCCCGTACACTGCTCCAATCCCTACCCACAGCCCCAGTCCCTACACACAGCCCCACTCACTTCACACAGGCCCACTCCTTGCACACAGCCAGAGTCTCTGCACACAAGCTTGGTCCCTCTACACAGCCCCACTCCATGCACAGAGCCCAATTCCCTGCACACAGCCCGGTTCCTGCACACAACCCCCGCCCGTGCACACAGCCCCAGCTGTTACCCACACCCCGAGCTCCTGCACAATACCCTGGTCCCTGCACATGGGCCCATTTCCTGTACACAGCTCCAGATCCTACACACAGCCCCAGTCCTTACACACAGCCCCACTCACTTCACACAGCCCCAGTGCTTGTACACAGCCCGACTCTCTGCACACAGAGCCCAGTCCCTATACACAGCTCAACCCACTGACTACAGCCCCGGTGCTTGCACACACACACAACCCTGGTCCCTATACACAGCCCCACTCCCCGCACAGAGCCCAATTCCTTGCACACAGCCCCCGTCCCTGCAGACAGCCCCAGTCCATGCACACAATGCCCGGCCCTGCACACAACTGAAGATCTTACACACAGCCCGAGCTCCTACACCTAACCCCATCCCTGCACCCGGGCCCATTCCCTGCACACAACTCCAATCCCTACACACAGGCGCAATCCCTACACACAGTCCCACTCACTTCACACAGCCCGGGTCCTTGCACACAGCCCCAGTCTCTGCACACAAGCCCCGTCCCCATACACAGAGCCCAATTTCCTGCACACAGCCCCAGTGCCTGTACACAGCCCAGTCACTACACGCAGCCCTAGTCCCTTCGCACAGCACCACTCACTGGAAACAAGCCCCGTCCTTGCATACAACCCCATTCTATGCACACGGCCCTGGTCCCTGCACACAACCCCCGTCGCTATTGACGGCCAACAAACCCCAATACGCGGGCCTTATTGGCGCTGCATGGCTCCCCTTGGGTTTATGCGTACTCCCATTGTTACCAAATGACCACCCAACAACAGCCCAAGGATCCTCAGGGGTCGTTGGAGGTCGCCGAGAAATCGCCATTTGCCAACCCATGCCAACCTGAAAACAGCCAAGTCCTCATCTGTTGGGCCCTAAAGTGCAACTGATCTGGAAACTTGGAGATGGCACCTGGGCCCCGTCATTGGTTATAGGATCAAAAAAAAACAAAAAAACGAAAGGGGACCAAGGTTTGAGGCGACGCACAGTGGCTACTATGAGCCAACCAACTTTTGCCAACTATAGTGCAAACAAGCCCAAAACATCACCTTTGACAGCCATTAAACCCCACTCAAAGGCCTAGTTGGTGGTGCATGGCTCCCCATGGGTTTACACATACTCCCATTGTCACAAAATGACCACCCAACAACAGCCCAAGGGCCCCAAAGGCCCAAAAATCGCCATTTTGCAGCCAACCCATGCCAGCTTGGAAGTCCCTACACCGGGGCCCTATAGGGGGGGGCGATCTAGGAAACGTGAAGATAGCACCCCCCCCCCCCCCCCGATTGGTTAGAGGATCCATATTGAAGAAAAAAGTGGAAGGGACCAGGTTTTGAATCGACGCCAAGTGGCGGCCATCGGCCAACCAACTTTTGCCAACCATAGTGCAAACATGCTCAAAACCATGCTTTTGACGGCAATGAGCCCCACTAAGAGGACCTAGTTGGTGCTACAGGGCTCCCCATGGGTTTACACATACTCCCATCGTCACAAAATGACCACCCAACAACAGCCCAAGGGCCCCAAAGGCCCAAAAATCGCCATTTTGCAGCCAACCCATGCCAGCTTGGAAGTCCCTACACCGGGGCCCTATAGGGGGGGGCGATCTAGGAAACGTGAAGATAGCACCCCCCCCCCCCCCCCCGATTGGTTAGAGGATCCATATTGAAGAAAAAAGTGGAAGGGACCAGGTTTTGAATCGACGCCATGTGGCGGCCATCGGCCAACCAACTTTTGCCAACCATAGTGCAAACATGCTCAAAACCATGCTTTTGACGGCAATGA
This sequence comes from Eutreptiella sp. 'Long Island Sound 2002', assembly GCA_964036045.1. Classification (NCBI taxonomy): domain Eukaryota; phylum Euglenozoa; class Euglenophyceae; order Eutreptiales; family Eutreptiaceae; genus Eutreptiella; species Eutreptiella sp. 'Long Island Sound 2002'. The sequence continues at coordinate 91,502,073 of OZ038379.1, read as the reverse complement.
GCCCCACTAAGAGGACCTAGTTGGTGCTACAGGGCTCCCCATGGGTTTACACGTACTCCCATTGTTACCAAAAGATCACCCAACAACAGCCCAAATATCCCCGAGGACAGTCAAGGGTCGCCACAAGAAGTGCATTTTTTGCCCAACACATGTAGGCCATTTATAGTGAGGACGGTCATTTCATGTCCTTTAGACGGGCCATGACCGACCCTAGGCAAGGCTAGTGTTCCACTACCCCGAAGCTAATAGGCCCAGTTTCACTCATAATATAACTTAATAGGCCCTCTTCACCCATTGAATGAGGCCCAATCTGGGGTTGGTCAGTGTCCTTTGGCGCTTACCCTACAAGAGGCCAGCAAAAAAAAAACTTCTTCATCGCCATTTTTGGTTTGGGCATCAGTTTTTTTTGCCTTGTTCACCACCAATTTTGCCGAAACCAATCATAAATTTCTTTTCTATCATCACGAAACCTGCCAAATCCATCGCAAGATTTGCTTTCTTCGTCACATGGTTCGCTTCATCTTGGTCAATAGCACCAAATTTGATTGTCGCGCCTTTTGCTTTGTGCATCACAAAGTTTGGTGTCTCCTTGAAGCTTCACTTGGTGCGTGGTTTTGTTGCCCACAATTGGGTTATGCCCATCATAAAAACACGTCTTGTATTTTTGCATATGTTGCGAACCCAACGGATTTCATTGAATTAACCACATAATGCACTTTCTTCCTCAAACAAAATACTTTTTTTATCACACATTTTGCTTCGTGCATTACCGAATTGAATTTAATCATCATTGCCCCATCCCCATCCCCATCCCCACCCCATCATACCTGCCACTCGCTGTCACACCCACTAACTACCCTAGGCAACACTTGTACAATGAACCATACAATCCCCAACACTGCAAGCGCAATAGCACACGATTTCTTGAGACCGTAATGTGTTGTTGCATGTAGTGGAACTAGGGGGAAATATTGTAATCACTGTGCCGAATACATGAGGCAATCCGGTGCCTCAGTGTAACTTTTCTGAGACTGCACCGTACACAAAAAGTAACCTATCTGGCAGGGTCCAACCAATGACAGAGATGCCGAGTGCTTGCATCACTTGCACGAGGAAGATCCGCTGTGTGAGACCCACCCTATGACAAGGCGACTCATGTCTCGGTGGATTGTAGAGCAGCATGTGGGAGTTCTGCGCCATATTGCTCATCGTGGAGCGTTCGTGGTCATCCCCTCTTTCCAACCTCAGTCACAATTCGGCCATGCACACAAGAGAGCAACACAAATTTCAGTGGAATATAGGGCAGTCCTTAAGAAAGAGAAAAAAGTGTTCCAAAAAATATTTTTCCCAAAAAGACCGCGGGCACTACAAAACATGTATTCAACCATTATTTCCCAGCCCATGGGTTTCCAACTATTCAATCATTGGTTCCTAACCCCACATGTGTTCAATCATTCAACCATTTACTTCTACCCCCACATGTGTTCAATGATAGGATCCCAACCCTACTTGACACATCCAAGATGAAGTGAAGCATTTTATTTGTCAAAAGAAGTGACATAGCATTCAAGCACCCGAAGGTCCCATCGCTGGTGGCACAACTGATAAGGAACAAGAAAATGTCTCATCACAAAACATATAGTACAAGACCTTGCTACTTTTGGTACAACCCTTGGAAGTGCACCTTGACATGTTCTATCAGCTCACCCTTCCTCCCTTTCTTGGCCAAATCATGCTTCCCAGGGGGAGTCTTTGCACTGCGCGCTACTTTTAGACTATGTACCCCCCGAAGAGCCCCCAAGCACACCCCTTGGAAACGCCCTTAGAATTAGGTGACCTTGTCCTCATTGTCCTCCTGTGTAGGTGCAGTCCATACATGTGCAGGTACGTGTTCCCACGGACCATATGGAGGGTACCGTACCTGTCTTCGAATCAAAAATTGCTGCAAATGCAAGAGTACACGCACGTACTCATGCAACTCCGTACCGGATCCCCTCCATATGTTCCTTACGATGCCCCAGTGCCACATGCGTGCAAACAAGTGCTCAATGCGTGCCCTATAGAAACCATGAACATCATTGTACTCCTTTTGCCGCTTGGTCAACGTCTTTCGACCGATCAATGGCCATGCCACATGGAGGTGCCCCTTGTATGCACCATCCATGGAGCAAATCTCATAATCCATATAATGTCCCTTCACCCTTTTGGGCCCCTCGCGATCCCAAATGAGAACATCCGCCGATGTCCCCGGGGCCAACGGACAAATCCAAACGATGTTGCCCAAGCTGTCAATGGCAACCGTAACTTTGTATACGCACCCGGCGTATTTAGGATTAAACAAGACATCGCAAAGGATGCCTCCTATGGAAGGTTGGGACCCAAAAGAGGGCGGAAATGCTACATCACCCCTGCATTCTCGGGGGTCCCCAACAAAGGGGGACAAAATCAGAACGCAAAACCTCCGCTACAGGTCACCTGATGCCCCTAGGGGCCCCGAGTATCTCAAAGTATGGGTCTCTAGTACGGCCAGACGCCCAAATAGTTGCACTGCGCGCGCATTGCGCGCACACTGCGCTTGAGGCGCCCCCCCATAAATGTACTTGAACTCAACAATAGTCCACTCATGCCTCATGGACATCATACTTGAACACCAACTGCTAGGTAGGGTCAGCGTAGTTAGAGAATTGGGCTTGCGTCATGGGAGGAGACCGGGCCGCTTGGGTCCGAAGGTCACAAGAGGAGCTATTGGCAACTACACCTGGCAGGTCCAAATCCTCATCCTCACTATCCTCATTGTCCTCATCCTCCAACCCAACACCATACACATCCTCAATATCGGTGTTGCGAGTTGCCTTTTTGGGGATAGCCCACTAATCTTGAATGTTAAAAAAAACCTCTGCCTCTACACCCTCTTCCAAGGAAACTTGCACGTCCTTCAAAGGAGCAAACCCAAGCAAACATGCATCCTCCACCTCAATCTCATGCCCTTGCTTCCGCTTCCGCAAATGAAAAGGGGACTTGCAATGCTCATCAAACACCTCAAATGACCCTATTCCTCTGGTGCTTCCCCAGAACACCTCACCCACAAAATCTCATACATGCGCTCCGTGCTCTAACCATATGTCATGGCTGTCATGTAGCTGAACACTCTCTCACATGAACAAGAACTTGCTTCGGCCCAACTCTCCACCAAGACTCCCCGAACCCACTCGAAGTCATGAAAGCTGGCTTGCACATCCTCAACCAAAGTGCGAAGGAACTTTATCCTACTGCCCTTGATGAGGCTCCTCTCTTCCTCAACATCGAACAATTCCTCACACCCCCTTGGAATGACGTGGGGCTTGGTGTGGGAAAGCTGGGTGCACATGACGTTCATACATACATAAACCCTGCCTTCTCGGGGGTCCCCAAAAAAAACAAGGACAACATCAGAAGTGGCTAATCCTTGCCTTCTCCGGGGGGGGGGGGGCAGAATTGGGCGGAATGGCTACATAACCCCTACCGTTTTGGGGGTCCCCCAAAAGGAGGACAAAATCAGAAGTGGCTACCTAGCCCCTGCCTTCTTAGGGGCCGATAATTAAGGGCAATGTAGCCCCCCAAAAAAGGAACAAAATCAGAAGTGGCCACTTAAGCCTTGCCTTCTCGGGGGCCCAAAGTTGGGCGGGCTACATAACGCCCTGCCTTCTCGGGGGTCCGCAAAAAAGGAGACAAAAATGGCCCGCGTTGGGCTGGTGGAAAACTGCCCTTCAGGGTGGTCCTTAAGGGTGGTCCTGAAATAAAAAAAAATCTGGTTCCTTAAAGACCGCTCTGGGCTGGTTGAATAAGGCACTTGCGCGCCTAGATGCTCTTGGAAAAGAGGGGCGGTGTATGTGCCTTTAGCATACCTACTTGTCAGGACTACTAGTTGAAGGCAGCTGGTGAAGCACTGAGAACCGGCTTGGGCATGGGGCAGAGAGGCGTCCAGCACCAGTATGGACGCAATCTGCAGCCTCCCTGCCACTCGGACAGACAAGGTGAATTCTCAGGGCGTCATAGGCTCCCCTGCATTGGATTCAGGGCTGCAGGCCACCACTGACCCTGTCTGAGACGGACAGAGGGCGGCTTCATGCACATACACACACACACAGACAAACGCAGTAATGTCACTGACTTCGACGGCCACTAACAGGCCGACGCAATGCAGACAGTACAGCACCTGCGCTCACCCATAAAAGTAGACTGCACACTTATTGTTGATGTCCCGTCAGGTTCGGAGTCTGTCAGGACGCATGAGCTCTTCGACATGATGCAAGAGTTCAGGGTGAGGCCATCAGCAACTGTACCACAGGACAATACAGTGTCAGTGTGCTGCCTGGGTTTTGAGACTGAGCAGTCATCCCAGGAAAAGCTCGGGGGGGGGGGGGGCTGCCATAAAGGCTGAGTGGGGGGAGCGGTGTCTGGGTGACCCCTTGCGGCAGTGAGGGACGCTGAATGTTGTTTCCATGACAGGAACAAAAGTGACTGAAGCGTCTGCTGGTCACGAGGGGTAGTACACAAGGTCGATGCCAGAGCACTGGACACACTGGGGGAAGCACTTCTCCTGCGAGCACTTCTTGCAGGCCTCATTGCGGGGGTTCAGGCACTGAACAATGCATTCGCGGACCGTGCATTCCCCCTCCGTGGCCCAGCAGGCCGCGCAGGGCAGGCTTAGCCCCACGTGCTGATGGATACAGGGCGGCACGCATCCAGCCCCTTGTGCAATGCAGCCCACGATGCAGTGCTGGATATCCCCCTTCATCGTTGTTTTTGTGCGTTTGTATGCTGCCACATCTGCCACATTTCCACAGCTACCCGCCGCCAGCGTGGTATAGTTCACCGCGGCGCTCCAGAGGCCCGTGCCGGCGGCGTTGCGCGCGCGCACTCGGACACTGTAGTTGGTGGCAGGGAGCAAGGGGGCTTTGAGGACCGCGCTGGTATGAAGCCCAGTATAAATCGTGAAAAAGTCGCGGTCCGTCCAATAGTCCGTTTGCTGCAGCTCAAAATGAACGATTGCGAGTCCTGGTGACACGTCCAGATCCCATGCAACCGCAAGGCTATCAGCTGCAGTGCTCATGGCGTTGAGGCGCAGTGTAGGCCGCCCCGGTGGCTCAGGGCGAGGAACCACGCAGTCCTCTGGACCATAATCGCCACGTCCGCGGGAATTTACGGCACGCACCGCAAAGCAGTAGCGGGTGTTGGGCCGCAGTTGTGACACCACCGCGTGCAGCTCATTCGTCGTTTGCTCTACATAGTCGTCGCGAGAGACGCAGGCACGGAGTGTGTAGTTGAGGACCTGAGCATGAACGTGGGTATGGGGTATCATGGCATGGGGGGGAATCCTTGCACTGATGCCACTTTCATGACATACTGCCCCAAGAGGCTCCCAACTTGCCCACCTCCCAACGGCCACCCCAACGAGGCCACTAAGCAGCCCAAATAGGTAATATTGTTCCTTGTCCTGCCTTAGGCCAAGATAACATGCAAAACAAATAACAGACTGGGCAGAAGCAGACGTCAAGATACCTGTCACCAACACCAGAGATGCAGGGGCTCTTAGCAATAATAAACGTTGTGGCTGACGCGTGTGCTCCACCATGTGGCTTGTGAGCCTCATGCAGTGATTATTCAGTTGGTTTGCAGTAGAAATTGTAGAAAGCTTGGTTGTGGGGTACATCAACGATTGCTGGGCACAGTGGCAGCATGTAAATTGAGTGGCACACCGTAGGAACGAAAAACAGTTACACGGAGTTGAGGTTAGGAGGTTGGCAGGAGTGGGCGGACTTTCACTTTGGGGGGTGCGGGGGTGCTCACGGGAGCCCCTTGGCTGGACCCCCCTCCCCAAAAAGGGATGTGGTGACGGGACCGCTGAAAACCAACCTAGGAACTGCCGTGGTGATTATGGTGGTGGAATTTCTGCTTGACAGCACTTGGCCCCCGGTCATTTCCGGCCACACAAGTGTAGCGCCGCACCATGGCTTTCCACAATAACCACCGCCAACCCAGCAAAGACCCAAAGCCAAAGCCCATGAGGGCTACTACCTTATGGTGCTTGCAGTGCCTGCAGTGCCCCCTATGGTGTGCCCGCACTGCGCCTTGGGAATAATTCCAACAGCATATGGCAGTTCATTGTCATACCATTCCCTATTTTCTTTGGTGCACTCCGACCCTCTACACTGTGTCAATCACACTGATTGTGTGTGTTCAACCTTCAAGTGCTGTTGAGGTTAATTGGCCCATGTTATTCCTCTCCATGTTGGAGACCCCAAGGGGGCTCTGACCCAGCCTTGCGAGCGAAAGGTCATTGTCCAACCTCCAATCAATTGGAGGTATGTGTTCCTATAGGCCGCTCTGCCCTCGCCCCTTATGCTGTTGTGTGTTTTAGAGTAGAGTGTTTGAGAGGCAGTTCCCCTCAATTGAAAATAACCAAAGGTAGCACCCGAACTGGAACTCATGTTGCACCCAAATTGCAACCAAAGGAGAGATGCAAACACCGCGAAGCAGTGGGAGTAGGCGCACTTAGGAGGCATTGCGCCGTTGAGCGATGGTAGTAGCTGCTACTTGGCACAATAATGGTGGTGAGAATTTGCTTCCTGGCCCCCTTAATAATGGTTGAACAATTGATGCCCCATTGTTGGTCTAGTTAATTAACAAGAGAAGCATGAAGTATCAACCACATGGTCCTTGGGGCCATTTCCCCAAGGAGATTTTTTGGACGCAGGCATGTTAGATGGATTCTAACTCATCCACATGCCTAGTCACCTCCTCCTCAAGCTAATCGTCGCTCACCCCTAAAAATATCTTGTGTAGCGATGATGTGGTTGAGCTTGGGGGTGCAAAGCTGTGGTGGTGTGTAAAAAGGTACATATGACATGGGATATTTTTTTGGCGCCAATGCCTCTGCTTACTGAAACGTGTGGCATCCAAATTTGATGGTTTTCAATGGGCAAGAATTTGTAAGGATTGATATCGTTTGTCCGAGAGCATTGTGTAGACCCACACTACCACCAGTTCATGTCAGAAGTATGATACAAACATCAGATGTAAGACATTTGACATGCTGCATACTTTCCATCTTCTCCGCACGCTCCCTGTTTGATGAGTAGTGAAGGAAGCGAATCCTTTAAAAAAGCGCACGTGGCAGAGGGACAAGGGCTGCACACGAATGGGCACAAGTGCAAGTGCATTTGGAGAATACCATATCAAAAGTGCAATGAATTGTTGTGAATACCAATACCTTTTCTGATATAGATCGGCACACTACGGCACAAAACACAACTCATTATTGTTAACATGGAACAACCCTCAAGGGTCCGTTGGCATCAAATTGTGCTTCCCATTCAAATAGTCTGCACACAAATTAAAAATTGCCCCATTCAAGTGCAGTTGACTATGTCAGCCATTTGACACACCACTATGCCTTAAGGCAAAAACCCGAAAAAGTAGAATGCCAAAGCACACCAAATACGAGCATGCAGGTTGTTAGATAGTATATCACTGTCATGTAAGGCGTTTGACAGAACATTCTGCCTTAAGGCCGCCGGCACAAAAAAAAAGAGGGCAATGCACGCCAGACACAAGCATGCAGCCAGGCACGACCAACGCGGACATGCATTCGGAATACTTTTATCACGCCACACGCCCGACACAAGACAACACAATACAGCGGTGAAAATGGTCAGCAGGTCACATTAGGTCATAAAGCTTGTCAAGTGTTGAACATATGAGCAACCGAATAAACCCCATCGGCAGTGCCATGGTTTCATAGGTACACAAGGAACTCGGGGTTTCCTTGTTCTTCGCTCAAGGACATGAAGACTTATTTTCTCGGCTGTTGTGGTACCGGGCAGTGATGTCTGCTTGCAGGTGACAGGGCTGGTTTTGGCCGGGCTTTTTCTAGATCTCCCCCTTGTGATCGCGGTGCCAGTCCCACTCCGTCTCGAGCTTGTTGCACGGGTCGTGTGCAGCTGCTGCCAAAAATACATCCGCCTCCAATGCTTCCATCCTAATCTTTATTAGCAGCCTGAATCCCCCTCCACACATCTCCTTCTTGACATTTTAATGACCCAGACACCGCTTGAGTCACTTCTCGAAATGCTCTTGCTGGCGCTTCATTTGCTTCACATCGAGCCGCCCCTGCCCCTCTGCCGATCAGGTGTGGGTCCTCTTCCGCTTCTACGGTTGTTGTCGTTAATTGATGCCTATGGCTACCGTTCTTGGCTTGGTCTTGGCAAACGACAACCGAGAAGGGCTGAAGGGTCTGTGTGTGAGTCTCAGCTGCGGATGACACCATCGGGATGACAAAGAACGCAGAAGAAGATGAGGCCACTGCAAGAACATTGGGCGGTGCTAGATGGAGCACATGTGCATTACGCACGTGCAACCTACACATGCAAGGACGGGCACGCGCATCACGCACATGCACACAAGCAGGTACATGTAGCAAACACATGCAAGACACCCGATGCAAGACATCTGACAGACACTTAACCATCTTTGCATAAGACAGCTAACATGAACAGCCCACAATCATGTTAGACGGCTGACATGGCACACAATGGAAGACAAACGCAGTCAAGGCAAGTCGTCCAAGGTGCTGCTGACCGTGACATATATTTTGGCACAGATATGGGAAAATGGGGTGGTGAAGGTGGGAAAACATTTTTTTACCCCATGTGTCTATACTTAAAATGCTCATATTTTTGGGGAAATTCAAATATGGGTGAAAGATATGAAAACAATTTCGACCCCTGATCTGACCACGGGGGGCGGGGGGCGGGCCCGGTCCTTGTATGCGACACCCCCAGCCCCCCCTCCTCCTTGGGTTTTGAGAGATAGTGGGGTCGGGGCCATGACGCCAACGGTGCCAAAGTTTTTTTGTGCATGCTTCCCTTTCATCAAACCATCCATGTTTTGAGCGCCAGATTAGCAAGACGAGGTGCTAAACAGATGTCGTTTGTTGCGAAGTGAAGATCACCACAACCACTGTGGACACACGTGCCAATCGGCAGCCCCTGCTTCACAACAGCCACTAGCAGCTTCCCCAAACCCGCCCCACACACACACACCCCCCTAGAGGTATGCATGTGGTTGTTGTCGGTCGTGCGTAGGCCCTCCCACCTTGGGAATCCCCCCACCCCACGGCTGAACCCCCCCCCCCCACACACACCCACCAGCCCCCCCCCCCAGACCCTCCAGCCGCCCCCCCCCAACCCTCCAACCGACCCCCCCCCCTAGACCCTCCCGCCGACCCTCCCCCAACACCCTCCAGCCGACCCCCCCAAACTGCCCCCACAGCCCCCCCCACCCAAGTTTTGACGGATAGCTGGGGGGGGGGGGGGGTCGCATCAGGACCGGTTGTAGTCACCCCCCTGTGGATCCGACCTCCAATTCTGCCTTTGGCAGCTGGCCCATCCCTCCGTCACCTGTCACTTGTCACTCAAGGAGGGGGGGGGCTTTATCACCGGGGGGGGGGGGCTATGAAGATCCTTGTGCCTTGTTCGAAAGCATAGCATCAACCAAGGTGTTGCGTTGGTGTTAAGGGTTGTTGCGTTATGTAGACGAACAATCAACCGGTGCACCTCCGGACCAGCAGACGTAGACAAGGACATGGTGGGGGGGGGGAGGCCTACTGAGGGCGCCAACCCCCCCCCCTACACATGTCACTACTGGTCTCGGCATCCACGATGCTGTTTGAGATGACCGCAATGCAGGAAAGATCACCACATAGGAGAGAAGCCAAACCTAAGGCCATCGCTGCACAGGACAAGGTAGATGACAGCTGGTCAAGTGTTACGCACCCACTAGCCCGTGTGCAGGACTCACGCATGACCAACCTAACACACCACGTGGAAGCGCATGATGAGTGCCTGTTCCACATTAGTTTATTGGCAATCTTATGATAATGGGCATAGTGGTCAAGCTCAGTGAGGCAAAGGGTAAAGGAAGTGTGTGGGGGGGGGAGCCATGGATCTCTATAACCAGCTAGTGCCACTGCTCTTTATGCTAATTTGGCCTCTTTCATGCAAAGGGCTCGTCGCGTGCCACGCGTCAACGTCGGTCAAAGCACAATTTGTCTTGGGCAAGAAGGCAAAAGAAAAGAGCATGGAAACCAATGCGCCCATGCTCGGGGCCAAGGTGGTTTTTTGGACAAAGTGCCCCCATTGTGTTTGGAGTATGTGGTTGCGGCATTATTGTTTTGTCACTACGGAGATCTCACCGCCTTTGCGGTGGCCTAAGAAATGGCAAGGCACTGTAGGCATGTGGTATGCATGCGGACTATCTATGGGTCCATCTTATGCCCCCATGCGCATTGGGACACTAAACTGTTGGTAGCAGAATTGTAAGTACGCTGTGCACGGGGCCCATGGGGTAGTGATGAGGTGCATGTGGTTTGGGTTGCATTTCCTATCGCCGGTAGATGAACTATGGATCCTACGGTGCTACCCTGCGGCCATTTGATTCACATTGATTGTCAATCGCTCATGTGTCTTGGTAGTGTGTCAAGAACGGCATTCCTCCGATGAGTGGGCAACTTGCTACGGTGTGAACCACAACTACCAGCGCTTGTGTACATTTGGGTGATGCATCATGTCCATTGGGTTCAAGGCAAACAACAATGTGGTGGATGGGAATGGGCTCGAGGTTGGGATCCTTGACATCTAGACCAGGGGGGCTAGTCCTTGGAGTGGGCGCGCGTGTGTGTGGCCCATGGTGATGCGGACACGCGGTGGTGTTAATCGGATGCAGTGTGGGGAGTGCCGGGGGGGGGGGTGGCAAAATTGCACTGCGGCAGGCAAAATTTCAACCTAGTCTGGGGGGGGGGGGGTGTCGTAGTTGAAAAAAACAACAACAGCCAAAGTTGAAAAAGTGCCCGGTTTTGGGGGTATGTCCGGGACCACTGTTGGGGTTGAAAAAATGCATGGTAGTGACCGCGGCATTGGAGGTCTTGGTGGACGGTTCATCAGACAGGGTGGCTCTCCCTCAGCTTGGAAGTTTAGAGCTACCACTGCAGCTGTGCCGCAGTCCAGAGGTCCGCCTACTTGGGCAATACGATCTTTTTTGTTTCCAATGCGTATTGCCCAAATAGGGCCCCGGGGGGCTCTGTCCACACTGTGTCATACTCATACGTTATTTGCTTGTGCAGAATGCTTGTTCTTTTCGGGAGTGGGCTCTGGGCTGTGTGGTTACACAAATGGCCATGTGACAACCTCTCGGAGTGTGCAAGCGTTCCTGTTACCCCTCTCTTGCCCACTCTGGTTGCAGATCTCACAAATCATTCCAATTCTCATGAATGTCTGCCATGCGCACATCTACCCCCTACTCCCCTCCGGTCAACATCACGGCTGCATGGTGAAACCGCCACATTGCGAGTAAGAAGTCGCAGTGCCTCTGTGGCAAGGTCCTACCCATAGTGCAGAGCCCTAACAGCAAGGTGTTTGGCATCCACTGCCCGGGTGCCCAGCATACGGATTCGGTGCAGTACGTCAAAGTCGTGCCGGAGTTCGTTCAGGGTGTTGGCTTAGATACTTTCCTACTCAACATGTTCATCCGCGTAGACAAACATCCGGGGCTTCTAGCGGCTGTCCGGCTCGCATCTACATTGGCTGCAGCTGCCGCAGCCGTTGTAGAAGACCTGGCGCCCGCTCTCCTGGTTGCTGACCTTGATGAGGCCTCCATAGATGCTGCATTGGAGATGGAATTTGGCGTTCCGATTTCCCTAAGCGAGCACCAGTGTTGAGGGTTATGCCCTAAGCAGGTGCGCAGTGTGCAGCAGTTCCGGCGGATGTACGCCGTCATGCGGCGCAACTACTAGAAGCCGCCTTGGGAGTTCCGTAACCGCCGAGGGCTATTCGCCCTGGATTGCAGTACGGATGGTCGTTGGCATAACATAGCTGACCGCTATCGCCCCGTTTGTTGTACTTGGATTTGGTATCCGGGAAGCATGCTGCTTGGCCGAACGGCTGGACGAACACCGCCATCGAGCGAAAGGACACGGAGCCGCATTAGCTGCAAGGGCCCCATGTGTTGTGCCGTCGCCTCAAAGAGGCCAACGACAAGGGGTACGTCGCCCGGGAGATGCTGGGCCATGTGCAACAAGAACTCCGCAAATCCCGGCAGTGCCATACGATGAACCCCCACATCATGGGTATGTCCCACTCGCCCACGCCAAAAAGAAATCTTGGTGCAACACATCGCAAGAAGAGAGGCACTAGGATTTGGTGGTGTGCCCCTGGGCTCAACGACGTGGGCTTAACTCTAAGGCAATGGGGTAACTTTGTGCACTCTTGTTGTTGCTTCTAGGCCGGAGCGACATAAGTGATGCGGTGGTCACAAAGCTGCAGTGCCATGTTGTTGTGGTGGTGCACCACGTGGATCGAAGTCAATCGTTGCATAGAGGTGGTGCCATAGAATAGCTCACACATGTATAGGACATGGAACGTGATGAGCTACCCCTACAGCGTGGGCCACAACTATATGTATCGTGGCGCTGCGGGCAAAGGTGCAACCACTATGCCCGTACGCAAGTGGAGGTTGTGCCAAGAGTAAAAGCATTAAAAATTACGGGGCTCCTAGTGCAGTTGCGCGGGTACCGCCGCTGGCTCTTACAACCATCCTTGCACTTCTTTCAAAGCCAGTTGACAATGGTCCCTATACCGTACCGGGGGCAAGCAGGCGTAGGGTGCCGCAACATCTAGGTGAGACTTCTCCGCGGCTCCTCCCCGGTTGCCGCGTCCACCCATACGTTCACGACGGTGATCCAGTGGGAGTAGGTGACCACCGAGTTGATGGTAGCCCTGGGGGACAAACACTCCAGCCCGACATTTTATGCGTATAGGTTCCGTATCCCGTCTCCACACTTTTCTCCCTCCTTGTTCGTCGGGAAGTCACCCAATGCTGACGCTGACTGAGGTACCACCCGGTACGTGCCCTGCTAAGACGCCAGCTGCCTGACGCAAAACATCAGGGTCATGTCTCCTCTTTCTTGGGAAGTCCCCACCCCCGATATTGTCATGGTGTCGTACCCCCTCTGCGCACTCTCATACGCCATCACCATCGCCATGTGTGCCGGGGTGGTGCCGGTGTCAGAGGCCACTATGGCCCCACGGATCGTGGCCACTGGGGGGAGGTCATGGAACCATATCCCCGGCTCCGTACGGTGCTGCAAGTCCATGGGATCTGCCACCTGGGCCCGATGGGGTAGAGCATCACATGCCCCCTAAAATGCCCCCGCACGTGATTCTAGAGCGCCCAACCCAGCTCGGACGGCAACGCCTCCAGCACGGGCCCCGATCAGGGTGTCCCGGGCATTTGTGAGTAAGGGACAGGGTGGGGTACTTGAATAGGGCCACTGCCCCGGGCCGGAGCACTACGCACGGGTCCGGTGGTGGGGTATGGGTGAAAGTCAGCACCCGTGTGCTGCGCCCCAGTCACCCATGTTTGGTATCCGTTGTCAGGCTGGCCGCGGTGCCACACATGCAATTGTTGGCCCCTCTGTGCTTGTGGCTTGCAGCTGCGGGAGCGTGGTCATTGGTAGGTCGTCCTATAGGCACACATGCAGACGGGGTTCGGCCTGTGTGCGAATGCCCGGTAGGCTCACCAACGATCCGTGGAGGCGGGTGTTGCTAGGGAGGTTTTGGCATAGCTACTCGCAAATGCGCAAACACCACGGACCATTGTTTTCTTGAGCTCATTGAAATATAACTGAAAATATTTGCTTCGTGGCATGCCCAAATAAGCAGCGTTTTGCACCAATGTGCATCAGCCACACACCCACACACCCACAAACACACACACACACACAAGAACACACGCACACACACACACACACACACACACACAAAGCCCTAACGCCTGGCCCCTGACGCGGGCATGATGGTTCTAGCGGCCAAGGTCATGCCAAAGTTGTTTGCAGCGGCCAGCGTATACCAACCCACGGCCACCATCTAACAGACGAATGACACTATGGTGGTAGCTACCCCTAGGGTGCTGGAAGCACGCCACTGGTACATAGTGCATGCCCACACGGAGTTGCCTGGGGGGGCCATGGAGGGATGGCTGCATGGGGCTCCGCTGGTCGGGGCAACCATGGCAAGTGGCGCCAAAGCGCGCATGGGTACGCTCGGGGGTACCAACCCACGGCCACCATCTAGCAGACGAATGACGCTATGGTGGTAGCTACCCCTAGGGTGCTGGAAGCACGCCACTGGTACATACCCCCGGGGGGGTATAAGTCCCCAAGGTGGGGGTATGCTCGTGCTAGGGCTGCGGAGAAGACTGTATGGGGCACATGGACGAGGGTTATTGCGCATATTGCAGCCTGCTTCTCTCGTACCATTCCACGCACATCGTAAGAGGCAGTTCATTGCCTTCCACGGTTTGATGTTCTCCACTTTTATGCGTCATCTGGGGAGCATCTTTTTGTGACTCAACTTGGGGGTGCAAAGTTGTGGTGGTCTGGACAACCTGAAATCTGACATAACAAATGTGACATGCATCTAACATGGTTCTTTTTGGGTTTTCCCACCAAGGGATGAAAAAGGCATTGAAAACTTCATTGCCAAGAAACCATGTTCTTCAAATTAGTTATAAGTTTTTTCTCAAAGTAAATTGTTTTGCGTCGGATGCCTCGCAACCCGCAACAATGAGGCTCATATCCCTTTGTCTTTTGCATGTTTGGTACTCCATCAAAAGCAGACATACGGATGTGGACGTTGTATCATGGAGGTCTGTGTAGGTGTGCATTCTTTGCCTTGCTTTGCATTCCGGGCCAGTACACTGCCCCACACACTGTTTGGGTACAGCTCACTAGCTCTTCGTATCCGTCCAATGTATGAGCAACCCCTGGTCCATTGTGAATGATGAAATGTTGTGTGCATGTGCGTCTTGGTGTGCCGTGTGGCTGGCATGCGTTTCGTGTTTTACGGATGCGATGGATTTTTTATGAGCACTATTTGAATAGTTCTTTGAAGCTCCCAGCAAACGGCTGGGTCTGCGTCTTCTGGATTCTCTATCGTTCCGGTTGGCCTTTGCGCGGGGGCTCCTCCTGTTCCATATGAGCAGGGCGGGCGTGGGGGGCCGTTTTGGGCCCCCCGTCCAGTCGGCGCTGAGTGTCCGGCGCATCATAGCGCAGGCACCAGGCCGTCTCCGGGCTAGGGGATCGACGTTGACGCCTGTCGGTGTCGTCCCGCCTCCCGTGGAGCCCTCTTTCGGGGGCGGTATTGGGCGTGCCACGGCGAGGGCGGTCGTCGTGTCGGGCGGCAGCACGGTCGCTACCGCCATACGCGTAGGGTGGGCCACCGGAGGAACCTCTCCGATCGTTGCTCGTCGTATCGCTCCAGGCTACGGTGGGATCGGCTGTACGCCGTACCTCCATCGCTACCGGGACTATCATAAGCCCTGCCCCGGCGGCGCCCGCCTTGCCCCCTTCGAGGGTGGGGGGCCGTGTGTTGGCGGGTTTCGGGAGTCGTCTCGGCGCCTCGGCGGGCGCCACGGGACGGCGATCGTTCTGGGGCTTGGCTGCGCGCGGCGGCGCTGCCCGGAGCGCCGCAGCCGTCCCTCCGGTTGTTCCCGCAATGGGGTCGGGCCGAGCAGCCTGGTGCGCAAGATATGTGGCCCCTTGGGGGGGGCGTAGGGTTCTCTGGGCAGTGGTCCAAGTCTGCGACATGGCGCAGCAGGTAAGCCAAGTCCCGCTAATCAAGGGGCGGCAGGTGGGGGGGGGGGGGGCTACGGCAGCCCATAACGCGCCCCTCGCAAATAATACACCGGGCAGGCCGGCTGTGAGTGGATGTTGAGCAGCGGTCGTTGAGGTGCATGGGGGTTTTCGGTATAACGGTGCGTGGCCCCAGAGTAGCCCGGGGATCCCGCAAGGTGCGGCACCAGAGGGCCTCCCGGGATGGAAGGGCTCCGCATAAGGGGTGGTGGGCACAGCAAGGAGCATGTTGTGTCACTGGGCTACACAATGAGAGCGGGGAGTGCGTTGGCCGCTCATGTCTAGTCATGTGCGCTCCCACACACATGCACACCCGCCCACAAACGCCCTTTAACATAGGCACGTGCACCCCCCCCCTCCCTTCAAGCCTTGGTGGGGAGGGGGATGGGATGTCATTCCCTTTGTCACATTTTTTTCATGCGGGGGGGGGCTTGAGAAATGCCCGGTGGGGGGTTCCTTTCTTTGCTTCACAGGTTTCACAGGCCCCAAATACAATGATGGATATGATGAAAATACAATAGGAAAAATGGATTTCAAGTTGCAGGTTTGCCACGTTGTGCTGTGCAGTCTTCTGGTGTGTTGTGGTATTGTCAGGTGTGAAGTGGTGTCATGTGGTGTGGTGTGGTGTGATGTGCTGCGTTGTGCCGTGCCGTGCCATGCTGTGGTCTGTTGTGGTATGTGATCTGCTGGATGCGGTGGATCGGAAGCATTTAATATTTTTGTTGTAGCAGTGTTCTAGGGAACATTTCTAGCGACGTTCGAGCGCCAATCTAGCGCCGCTCGCTAGATTGGCGCCAGAACGCTAGATCGGCACCACAACGCCGCTAGATCACTTGTGTAGAACGCTGCTAGAACAAATATATCACATGGTTGCGACCCCCCCCCCCCCCGTTTGGAATGGTAGCAAGTACATGAATACCAACAGACACGACAATTCACAGCATGCAACATTACACGACACCACACACCACAGGGTGCAAAGACCACACAGCATGACACAACCGGCTAAGCGAGCAACAGACCCTTGAAACAACCCAAGCTACCAAACAACCCAACGTAGTACCAATCCGAGTCAAGCAAGCAACCAACCCACCATTCAACAAACCAGAGAGCCAACCCTATCGCACGATACCCCACCCCACCACACCACACCACATGACACCACACCACATGACGCCAGACCACAACACATGACACCCGACCACAACACATGACAAAAGAGAACTCCACGGCATGTACCTAATGTGAACGCAACTTTTGAATGAGTGCGCCCACTTTGCTGATTTTTAGCCCGTTTTGCCTATCGTGCCCCGTCTTTGTGCCCGTTTGCGATGCTTACTTCACCTAAAATTCCTAAAAATTCGTACCGCGCTATTTGTAGCTCGAATAGGTCATAATATAGCTTAAATTCGCAAATAAAATTCGAATTCCCGTTTGCATTCGCAACCTAAATTCGCCACTAAATTCGCATTCGTATGTGCCTTAACATTCGCGCGAACTTCGCGCAAATATGCTTTGCTTTTCGCGCCTTTTGGTTAGACCTCACTAGCTTTCGCTTTTTCTGTGACCATGTCCAGCCAGCAGTCGATCCCCATGTCCCAGATCGGGTCCCTCTCCCTCCCCGACCCGGCCGAAGGCACCCTGGGCCACTACCAGGGCCTCGCCCTTCGCGCCGGCACGTTGGAGGAGGCCACGTACACGGGGGGCCTGGCTGTGGAGGAGGTGGTGGCGTGGGCGAAAGGATTGGCCATGCCCCCCCACGTGATCCATGTGGACATGCGCACCCCCGAAAGGGCGGGATGGTTGGGGAAAAAAGGTTGGGCCACTCTTCTTTTCCGGGATTTGCAGGTGGCCCTCCCGGGGTTGCGGGTCGTCCGGCTCATTCCCGCCCGCGACTCGGTGGAGAGCCTTTTAGTAATCATGGCCACGCACACCGTGGGCAAGCCCAAGCCTGGCCTTTGTGCCATCTACCCCACCACTGGCCTCGTTCACTGCCCCATGAGGATGGACATGATTGCCATCAATAACCATTTTCCTGCCGGTGAGCCGCAGGCTAACCATTCTAACCTTCCTTTTCAATGGCAGGGAGTGCAGGCCCAGTGGTGGGACGATATGGGCATCTTGCCCAGCCACCCGACCGTGCCCCCTCTCCACCACATCCCGGATATCACTTTGCCCACTCTCCATTGGATGAAGGGGCTCGGTTGGTATCGGGGAATGGTGGATCCCCCCCCCTTCATTACGCCCGAGCCCCCCTTGCGCACGGCACCCCTGCAGGACCCCCCCTCGTATGCCACCGCTAACCCCTCCGTGAAGGTTGACCGCCCAGCCCCCCCGATGGCCGTCAACTTCGTGGACGGCCTCGGCTACAGAGTCCACCGCGATATTCTTCTCGCGGAGCACTGCAAGACCACCTGGGGGAAGGTGGAAAAAATTTGGGGGGGGGGAACCAAGTTCCTCAACACTTTGACCCGGTGTTCAATGTCAAACTGGTGGAGGAACAGAGGAAGGACCCCACCCTTCCTCAGCGGTACCGGTCCAAGCCCTCCAAAACCGGGGGGCTGGCTGGTGCCCTTATTAAAAAGTTTATTAAGTCCATGCAAGACCGTGTCCCCGATCCGTTCGAGGACTTGTTTGAGATGCCGTGTTCGGTCTGTGTCGGGTGCTGAGTCGGGGGACCAGCTCCCGCACACGGATGTCTCCACCGCCCCCGACATGATCCCCACCCTTGACCGCCACCCCTCCAGCTGCCACATCTCCACCTTCGTGGCCCTCTCCCCCCAATACCGCATCAACGTCCAGGCGGGAACGGGGCTGGGGGAGGCCACGGAAGAGAGGTGGGACGAGGTCCTCCTCCAACAGGGGGGGGTCCTCGTCATGGTCAGCACTGCCCGGCACCACGGGCTCCCCTCTCCCCCCGGGCAACAGATGCAGGGGGCACTATTTGCGCAGTGGACTCCCGATCGGCGTCATTTGGGGGTTAAGCCGAATATGACGCATCTGGACCCCCCCACCCCCCTGGAGCTCAAGGACTGCCTCGGCCTGCTTGGCTGGGGGGGGGGGGGGGGCGTGCCCACGTTCGGGCAACTGTTGCTGTTGGGTGTTGGATTGGAGGCTCGGGTGGGGCTGGCCGACCGGGACGTGGTGGACGACGTCTTCAGCTGCCCCGAGGTGCAGCCAGGCCCCCCGGTGTGCACACACCATCCCCTGTTCCTCTCCCGCTCCGCGCACGGCATCTCTCCCGTCACCGTGCGCGAGGGGGAAATCCTCCTGTGGAACGGCGCGTACGAGATGGAGGTGGTGAAGGCGGACTCGACGGACGGGGACGCGGAGGTGATGTGGGCACTTGGGGCTACGCTGCCCCCCACGCGCCCAGGCCCCGCCTGGCGGCTGCTGCACGCTGTGCCGGAGTGGAAGCGGGCGAAGGAGTCCAAGAAGGGGACGTGGACTGTGACCTGCCCGTGTGAATGCGAGGTATTCATTGTTTTCTACCCCGTATTCGCGCGAAGTTCGCAACTGTGTGCTTCGCATTCGAATATGCTCATTCGGGACTTTGTCGCGAAGTTCGCGCGAATTTCACGTGAATATTTACATTTCATTCATTTTCCATTTCATCTCCTTCTCAGGAGGCATGGCACTGCTGGCTGCCCGACCTCCGAGCGGCCGTGGTCGCCGAGAAGCGATTCCGCCCGGCGGGGCACACCAGTGCCCCTGCGCTGCCGGGCACGGACACGGGCAAGGGCACGGGCGGCCACGTGTCCTTAGACATGCCCTCGAGTTCGGCCGGCGCCCCGCCCGCTGACATCCGGCCGGCCGTTCCCGCGGCCCCCCCTCCAGCCCCAGGCCCCGACGTGGTCGTCGCAAACCCGGTGGCAGGAACCGGTGCCACGGCCTACCCATCGGACCTCCCCCCCATCACCACCCTCTCCATGCTGCGGTCCCAGCCCCCGTTCGCATGGAAGCTGGACCTCCCGGGACGGAAGCGGGCAAGGGAGGAGTTCGTGGCGACGACGTGGGAGATTGAGGTGGAGACGCAGGATGGGGCGCGGGGACCGCCCCTCAAAATTTCCTTCCCCTGCTCCATCACCCACCCCAACCCCGGGGGAGGTTGGAAGGAGGGGGAGAGGGTTATTGCCCTCGACGCATACCGGCTGCGTGGAGGGCATTGGAGGATGGATTGTTGCGTGCAGGGTAGCGCGGGGGTGCCGGCGGGGCAGCTGAGGCGGTTGGCGGCGTTGGCGGTGACGGGTGTGAGGGGATGGGGGGACCGGATGGAGGAGCACATGAGCTACGCGTGGCTCCAAATGCTCACCCGGGCAAAGTAGGAGCAGTGGCGGCATTTGGGGGAGGTGGGGGGAGTGGTGGACGTGGATGCGGAGGAGGGGGAGGAGGAGGGGGAGGATGCCTCCTCCGTGCGGAGCTCCCGGAGCGGTGGGTCCAGAGGCAAGGTGGGCCGGCCCCGTAAGGCCCCCAAACTGCCCGCCAAGTCGGGGGGCCAGCCCTCGGCGGCAAAGCCCCCGCCGGCAGCGCACGTGGACTCGTGGGTGGCCGCGCAGGCGGGGGCCATGCCCGAGTGGCAAAAGCGGGCGGTGGCGGCGGAGGGGGAGGTTCTCCTCCTGCGGGGCAAGCTCCAGGAGGCGGAGCAGCGGGCGCAGGAGGCGGAGCGGCGGGCAACGGCAGCGGAGCGGGAGCGGGACGTGTTGCGGGCGCATGCCCGCAAGCCCAAGCCCAAGCCGGGGCAGCAGCAGGAGGTGGGGGGAGCGGAGGGGGGGGGGCAGCGGCCGGGGGGGGGGGGGTGAGCGACGGGGTGAACTACCTCATGGCGGGCAGCCAGGCCTGGAAGTCCCAGGCAGAGAAGGTGAAGGGGGAGCTCTCAGCAGTGGCCGCCACCGCGCGCATGCTGCTTGGCCAGCATCAGGGGGGGGGGGGCTGTCCTTCGAGTCGGTGGTGCCGGGGTATAAGGCTGCCTTGGACAGCCATGACGCTGTGGAGAAGCGTTACCCGGGGGACGCCCTGGTGGAGGCCGCCACTAACCCTGCCTTCAAGCCCCCCACGCCCGCCGAGGCCCAGGGCTCTGGGAGCTCCCTTGGCACTGCAAGCCAGTAGTGTCACCTTGCGAACGGCCCTTTTCAACCCTTGTACATTACACCGGGGCCTGAACATGCTGCGAACTTCGCGCGAACTTCGCGCAATTCTTTGCGAATACGCGACCGGCCCAGCCGACCACTGTCGTGGGATTTTTTGCGAATTTCGCGCGAACTTTGCGCGAATTTGTACAGTATTTTTGTTTAATAGTGGTTCCCAACACATGAGGTGTATACAAATGTATTGTACAATTTTTTGTTGTGTGGCGGATGCCAATGGGGCTGATTGTGTCTGATTTTCTTGACTTTCATAAACAACATGCATTGCCTTTTGCCTATTGTCAGTGCTTTTTGTCATGGGACGTGGGAGTGGCGACAAGGGAAAGAAGGCCTTTGCCCATATGAAGTCCAGGTAGCACCGGGCCCGCCGCTTGAGGACATTGCAGGACGTTGTCTCGGGGGAAGTAGGAGCCAAGTATCTCGTGAAGCACCTCCCGGACACGGGCCAGATTGTCTCCACGCCGGTAGACGGGGGGCCGGGTGCTCTGCCCACCGCCCCATCGATGTGGGAGAAGACCGTAGCCGCGGTGTGGCGCATCCGGTCGCTGCACCTGTCCAGGACGGAGGCGCAGTACCTCACACCCCATCTAGTGGAGGGGGTACCCTGGGAGGATGTGTGGGTCACCATGCAGCAGCTTGCGTAGCCCGCATCGGACGGGTTTGTAGCCAAGACAGGGATGACACGGAGCTATACGGAGCCTTTTGCCCGTTACCGGCGCGGTTGCAACACTTGTACCGTTGCCGACCGGTCGAAACCGCCCACGTCCAACAACCGGGCAATCCAAGGCTGCATTGGATGCCACTAGCAGTGGACGGCACGTCGCGGCACGAGGCGTCCTTCGTGCATTGCACCCTCGGGGGTACCCGTAGCCCCGATCAACTAGCAAGTTGGTGGCTATTGGGGGGTAGTGAGGAGTGGTCCACCTTGTACGCGGCTGCTCAAGAGGTCGACTTCGACCAACAGTTGTGGGATGCTAGTAAGGTTGTCTTCCAAGACACTTCCGGTGCCGACCGGGAAACACTTTTCTTCCTCTGTGCCGAGGTCAAGGCACATATTTTAATGGCCAATTGTAAAAAATTTAAAGCCGAGGCTCCACGAGCTATGGTTTGTTGGGTTTGCGGCCGCAATAGGCAAGACTGCCTTGCCAATTTTGGCTTGGAAGCCACCATTGACGGGCAGTGGGAGGTTGTGCTCCCCATGGGAGCCATTTATGGACACATCCCAGCCAAACGTCGCATTCCCGACTACGGGTTGCACGGGGTGCTGCGGGTAACTATTTGTGGTATTTCCGGCATGAGGGATGCGGTGTCGGCTGGCACTGGCAAGTCCGCGGCGGCCGTCGCCCGTAATTTTTTCCAACCGATCCTAGATGTTGCCCGCATGGCAGCCAAGACGGTAACAAAGGGTACGATGGCAAAGGGCAATGACACCGCCAACGCAAAGGGAAACGTTAGGCTAGAGTGTGCCGCGGCTGTGCAACTCATGCGCACTCGCAGGTGGGAGGCACTCGTTGCCGTGTCCAGGAGAAGAGGGGGGAATGAACAACAAGCGGGTGGGGGAAAAACCATGGGGGGATGTTTGTAGGCAGTGGTGGGACAATTTTGCCAAGATGTGTATATATGCATGGGACATCTTGGCTGTCCGGGGCAGACTTAGGAAGATTACGTGAATGTAGCATAGTAATGGGCAAAGCCCACTTAATGTTGGAATGGCCTAAGTTGTTGTCGTCACATTTGTTGATTCACCACATGTATTTTTTTGCAAGCCAATGGAGAAATCTCTCCCAATTTTCATGCTTCACCATGGAAGGCAGCCACCGTAGGCTCAAGCGCATGTTGCGCAACAACGGGGGCCTAAGCCTTCTGCGTGGGCGGCTAGGTGTGCAGGTTGTCGTTGACAACCATACCATAGACGACAGCCTCTGTGCGGAGGGGTGGGACGTCACAAAGAGTTCCATGCGTGGGCAAGGCCCTGTGACCGTACAACGGTTGGCTAGGCGGGCCCGCAAGAGGGCCCTTAGTGACCTCAACTATGTACATACCCTTACGCAACGTTTCAGACGCCGCAAACAGCGCAAACAGCGAGCATAGAACGTTTGGACAGTTCACGGCCGGCGAAGTGGACGTGTGTGTTATTGTGAATGCATACCTGTACGCAAAAATGGGGCCAACTTCGCGCGAAGTTCGCGCGAAGTTCGCGCGAATTTGTCCCAGATTCGCATTCGCAAGTGTCGCAGCACACACAGGCGAACGGCACAATACCAATAGGGCATTAAACGGGTACCATGGCCACGCAGTGTATGCAAAAGGGGTGGTTTTTTCTCGCAGGGACCTGTGTTTTGGTTTTTTAGAATTTTTCAAACCATATCCGCCATTCCAACCCATTGAAAAAGGCCTTTTTCGGACAAAAAAGTTGTTTTGGGTACCCAAATTCGCTCTCTCATTCAAAAGTTCCCTTATCGGCAATTCGCAAAGGGTACACACACCTCAGGTGACTACAACACACTACCCTCCCCCCCTCCACACAGCGCATCACACCACAACAGATCACACAATACAATAGACGGCAACACAACAAACCACACCACAACACACCAAACCACATAACATGCACAACACATGACATCAGACCACAGCACAGAAGACGGCAACACACCACAACACACCTCATTTGACAACAACACACTACGCCAATGCCCGCTACGGCACACCACAGTAGACCACACACCACAACTAAATGCATCACAGCACAGCAAAGCACACCACACCACACCACACCACATGACACCACTTCACACCTTAAGAGCTCAGAACACACCACAAGCTTGCACAGCACAGCATGACACACTTGCAACTTGAAATAGTTTTTTTTCGTATTTTTTTGCTGTTTCCATGGCAAAATGCACCTCTGAAACAAAGAAAAGGAGAGCCTCCCACACCCTTGAGTGCAACCCCCCCCAAGGCAGTTCTCAAGCCCCCCCCCCCGTAAAATATGTGATGCAAGCAAAGCTGCCCCCCCCAAGGGAGGGCAACCCCACAGTGCATGTACCTATGTCAAAATGCGTCTGTGCATGTGTGTGTCTGTGTGTGTGTGGGAGCACATATGACTAGACATGTACCAAATGTGATGGTTCGTTTCTATTTGTGTATGTGTCATGGAACCACCCCCCCTCCCACATTGGTGTCCGTTGCTTGCCAAACGTTACTGCATTTTTTTGTTCTCGCCTTGTTCTAGCGAACCCGGCTAGCAACGTTGTAGCGAGCGCTAGCGGCGCTCGCTAGATGGACGCCAGAAGGTCGCTGAACCGGTGTTTTTTGTCATTGAATTTCCGGGTAAAAATGTGTTTTTCTACAAAATAGGTATGGATCCCCTAGTACGGTACCAGGGGTCGCACCCTCCATACCCCCGACCCCCTACGTCCATGGGTCGGGGTAACCACCAGTTTTTCTCCTTCTAGCCCCCCGGCGCCATCTAGGGTGGAACGGTACCTAGGGACATGACGATCACCGTCATTTGCCTTTTCTTCTAACACGACGGTACTATGTATTGGGACGACGGCATTCTTCAGCCAACTGTCTACGAATTCGGAAAGACCTGAAAAATGACCAGCATTACAAACCCAATTAGCTTCAAGATCGCTATAAACACATCCTTGGGCGCATCTTGCCAGTCGACACTAGCTTTGAGGACTAACAGGCTGTAGTGGGGGCTCATTAGCGTTCCGAACACAAGACAAAGGAGCACATTATTGTGGATGCGGTGTGGCATTGGAATGGAGTCTGTCGAAAATGACAGCGAGAGCATGGGTGTGCTTTTATGAAGAAAGAAATGCTTGCCGCAATGCTCCGCAGTGCTTGGCCATTTGTAATGCCAAGTGCAAAACCCGGGGCGGAGAAGGAAGTGTGGGCCGGCACTGCACAAGTTGACAGATTCGACGCCGCAGATATCAAAGATGTGGTGTGTGTGCGAATGATATGTTGTTCGCTTGTGTCACACGTATGACACGATAGGTTTGTTACCATTTAATGTCAAACGTTTGGCATGATCCATTCTACACAAAAACACGAGGTTAAAAGGAAATTTGGACCACTGGCACATTTTGTGGCCTGCACTTTCGTTTCCGAGACTTTCCTGTTGAATTTCAAACAACATGAGTTTAAGTCAAAGAGCATGCCGACATTTTTACATTGAATGACTCTATGGAGTTTGTGAGATGGATGGATGAAGTGGGAGCTACAAGCAACATCGAAGTGGATGCAAGGATGAAGCGGATCCAGAAACTTGGATTTGCAAAATACCATGCACCCCAAAAACGCCCCTGCTTACAACAGTATACCTGTACAAGTTCTCTATGCATTTTGTCATCTCATGTCATGCGTGTGACATGGATGGTTCGTGTTATTTTGTCAGGTCACTAACATCTTGATTCTTCTGTCGCCGAGGCAACAACCACAAGCTTTCTTATACTGCTTCCCATCAGTTCTGCGCGAGCAGCTTTGCAGTCAGATGACTTTCGGAAGTAGTTGTACGGCAGCACCTTACTCGGGGCTAGGAACACATTGTTGCGCCTGATTTGATCATAACCTTAGGCGCCAATCTGTTCAATTCCCAAGGTCTTTATGTCATGCTTTCGAGACAAGACAGACAAGGATTGGGACGCGACATTCAGCCTCGTCTATGCCGGCAAACTTGGCAAGCAGATTCTTGTTCACGCGCGCCTCCAGAGCCTGGTTCAGCGGCGGGACACATGGCATGCCCCCCTGATGGAGATAGATGCCCTAGATCTTTCATCTTGATTGGTGGCCCTTGTCTCTTCAGGGAATGTTCTTGTGGTGAGGTGCGGTTTTCCGGAGTATGTAAGGAAAACTGCTCATCAACAGCCAGATTACACCAATGTTGTAGTGGTCGCATGTGGTACATTTTTTTATCCGAAGGGAGATAGGCATATTTTGCAATTCGCACTCAACATGGATGACGATTGCTTCAGCAATCGTGGTGTCACCGACGTTTGGTATTGGGTGGCTGCACCGCTGGATTGCATGCCGCGTTTCCAAGTGGACGCCCTTGGTACACGTTAGAACACCAAATTGCGTTCTAGCCTAGAACTTCTAGCCTAGATGTTCTCGCCTAGACTAGATGAATACTAGAGCGACCAAGAAGTGCCACTTTCTTCATTGTGTCGCCGTGCATGTTTGCCATTGCCCGTATTGCATTCTCCTAGGTTCATCTCTCACACGCTTAGATAGTTTGTAATTCTTTTGCGATGAAACATCCCTTCACTTCCCCCCTTGCTCTCTCCTCATCCGGGGAAGATACCTCCTTATTGCCTATGGCACTACGGGACTTGAGTGGGGCTACTCCCCTCTAGGATGAACGGACGGGCCATTACTTGGCCACGTGGGCGCTATCATGCCCCCCTAGCACGGCGGCAATTCAACAACGCCGTCCACTATGTGAACACCGCCACTTCCACCCAAACTACGAGTGAGGCATGCAAGGGTGCCGTTGGCGCATATGCCGCCTCCCTACTCCCCCCAACCGCCATGTGTGACGTTGTGCTCAACTTGAGGGCCCCCAAGTCCTCGTGGAGGACCCTCTCAGAGGTGTACACGCTCTGCAAGCTGGGGTACCACCGCACCGTCCCCGGTGGCCCCTGCTCCCTGCCGATTTGCACCGAGCGGGACTTCCAAGCGCGTTGGAAGGAGTTGATCACCCTCGTGAAATGGGATGACGCGATTGCCACGGCGTTGCCCAAGGCCACCGGGATCTCATGGACCTTCGCCTGATGGGTGAAGTACATCGTCTCGGGCTTGGTGCCGTCAATCAATCGCTCCTTCATGCTGACATTCATCGTCCGGACCCTGTGGCCGGGGGGAATTGGACCCAGGTCACCATCCTCTTCGCCAATTTTGTTCCACTGACCCACTCCCCCAAGCGCCTTTGGCTATTGACCATGTGTTTGCTTTTGGGGCTCTGGTGCAATGTGATGCGCGGCGCCTGGACATTGAGATGGATCATGACATTGACCACCTGTGTACTACCGAACCACCTGATTTTGGTCACGAACATCGTCTCTTGCAGCAACCCGTAAGAGTCACATCCTCGTCTATGGTGGCCCCACCAACCGTTGAGCAGAAGGCCCGGGAGAAGGGGAGGATCAATGTAATGAAGGATCAACCCAACTAGCGCAAGGCACTTGATCCTGAAGATCACCAATGGGAACCGAAGGTCAAGAGCCCGAAGGTTGCACGAAGGTGTGTCTCTGCCCTGACCATGGATGCCCACCAACGCAAGAGCAAGGGAACACCTACGAAGGCTGCGCCTTCGCCACCTAATTCCGGTGAAACTGCTTTACAAGCCGGGCAGAGCGACGCGTCGCACGTCCGCCAGGCATGTGAAAGGCAAAGCGCAAAATGAGTCCCGTACCTATCAAAGGGCTGGCAACAGCATTGAACAGGAGCACCTCGGACAACTTGCCTTGACTGCGTTTGTCTTCCATTGTGTCAGTTGTATGACACGATTGTGGGGGCGTTCATGTGAGCTATGTTAAACAAAGATGGGTGAATGTCTGTCATATGTCTGACATCCGATGTCTTGCATATGTCTGCTACATGTGCCTGTATGCATGTGCGTGATGAGCGTGCCCGTGCTTGTAAGTGCAAGTTGCACGTGGGTCATGCACATGTGCTCCATCTAGCACTGCCCAGTGTTCCGACAATGGCCTCATCTTCTTCTCCGTTGTTGGTCATCCCGATGGTGTCACCCGCAACTAAGACTCACGAACAGACCCTTCAGCCCTTCTCCGTTGTCGTTTGCCAAGATCATACCAAGAGCGGTAGCCGTGGCCGTCAGTACGAGCAGCAAATGCAGAAGCCGAAGAGGACCCACACCTGATTGGCACAGGGGCAGGGGCGGCTCGATGTGAAGCGGACGAAGCGTCAACAAGAGTATTTTGAGAAGCGACTCAAGCGGCGTGTAGGTCATTAAGATGTCAAGAAGGAGCTATGTGGAGGAGGATTCCGGCTGCGAATGAATATCAGGGCGGAAGTATGAGAGGCGGAGGTGTTTCTGGCAGCAGCTGCAGACGACCCGTGCAACACGCTCAACACGGAGTGGGACTGGCACCCCGATCACAAGGGGTACATGTGGAGAAAGCATGGCCAAAACCATGCCTGTCACCTGCAAGCGGACATCACTGCCCGGTACCACAACAGCCGAAAAAAATACCGTCTCCATATCATTGAGCGAAGCACAAGGAAATCCCGGGTTCCGTGTGTACCTATGGAATCATGGCACGGCCCATCTGGTTTATTTGGTTGCTCATATGTTGAACACTTGACCATTTTCACCGTTGTATTGTGTTGTCTTGTTCTTGTTGTTCGGGCGTGTGGCGTGAAACAAGGGGTCGGAATGCATGTTACCGTTGGACGTGCATTCCTGCATTCTTGTGCCTGGCATGAATTGCCCTATTTTTTTTGTGCCGGTGGCCTTAAGGCACGCTGTTGTGTTATGCGCCACCATGAAAGCGACATACTATCTCACAGCTTGCTTGCTACTGTCTTGTGTGCTTTGGCATTCTCTTTTCTGGGGTTGTTGCCTTGAGGCGTATTGGTGTGTCCGACAGTTGATATAACAATGATGTACCCCTTCACTGTGCAGTGAACTGGACTGGACTGCGGCAATTTGTAATTTTTGCGCAACCAATTGGAAGCACAATTTGACACCAATGGAACCTTTGGGGTTGTTCTATGATAACAATGGTAAGTTCTGTTTTGTGATGTGTTGTCCCGGTGTGTATCCGGAAACGTACGGGTATTCACAACAATTCCCTGCACTTTTGATATTGTCTCCTCCAAATGCACCTCCACTTGTGCCCATTCATGTGCACCCCTTGTCCCTCTGCCACATGTGATGTTTTGGAGGACTCGGTTCCTTCACCCCTCATCAAACATTGAGCTTGCGGAGAAGAGTGACATTATGCATCATGTCAGATGTTCTACATCTGATGTTTGTATTAGACTTGTGACCTGAACGTGTGGTACCAAATGTCTACAAAATACTTTGATCCAATGAATTTCAGTCTTTACAAGGTCCTGCCCATTGAAAAGCATCAAATTTGGATGCCACAGATTTTTGTAAACAAGGGTATTGGTGCCAAAAAAACGAACAACAAGCATCTCCATTTGCTCTTGATAAACACCCCACCACCGCTTTACACCCCCAAGTCTTTATGGCTGACGTCGTTGCAGCGGACCTGTAGGAGGTGGTGCACAAATGGACAAGTGAGTCCAATGTCCAGGGAATTTTCCATGAGGCGTTGTGTAGAAGCATAGGGGTTTTTAGTTCCACCTAGTTGTTGGATATATGCTGTCCACTCGGAAGCACCCTTCATAGACACATATTGATTAATCAAAAAGAATGTCATCACATCACAATCATGTTAGGTGTTTGTTTGACATGTGCTTGATACAGCAAGTGTTAGACGTTGGACATAAAGAGGCCCTGACGAGACCATATATGGTCATTGCCATTACCTCATCCTTTCCACCCTTCATATGTGTCTGTTAAAAGAATTTGTGGTGTGGTAACAAAGCCTGGAAAGTGCAGTTTTATGACCCGTATCAACACAACCATTGCAACATGTTTTCTCTCAATGGGTTCCGCATCCCATGTCCTGCAAGTCATCAATATTTTACATCACACTCTTGAGACCCAACTGCCAGTAACCGCCATGCCATTGTAGATTAACATCAAGAAATCTGCATGTGGCAACATGATTTCAGCTGGAGGTTTTTTGGTTTAGTGATTTGGAGGCTTTCCCTTTTTTTCTGCTTTTTTTGTGCTGCATTTTTGGAAGTGGGTGCATGTCAGCCGATGTTGCTGCTACCAATTTCATCATTTTCCATCCCTGTGGAACGGAAATGCTTGTTTTTTGTGGCATTTGTACGTGATTATTGCTGGTGTTTGAGTCCCTTTTTTGTACTTCTAGCCCTTATTTTCTGATATTTAACACTTTTTCCTCATAGCTAGCTCAATTGCTCCTAGAAGAGAGCCTGCTGATTCAATTGCCGATGAAACAGTTAATTCCTTAGTGAATGGATTTTGCCCTCAAGGCCCGGATCAGCCAAAGGAAGCAAACAATGACCCTACAAAAAGCGAGCCACGGGAAGGTGATGCGAAGGAGAGTGAAGATGAACTAGAGGAAGTTCCTACGGATGAACATACGGAGATTGTCAGCCCATCACCAAACCTAGCCCTCCCAGCTGTGCATCCGAATGATGCTCATGCATGAGCCTCATGTGAGGCATTGATTGAGTCACATAATCCGCCGGTACTAGATGATGATGACGATGACGATGATGGAATCGGAGAAGACATTGCAAATGAGGTAGTTGTCAAGATGCCCAAACGCTCTTCAAAAGCTCACAATAGACATGATATCTCCTCACATGCCAGACCGGGATCGGCTTGCATAGCATGGGCAGTGTCGAAAGACTGCTCAGTAGCATGTCAACGATCTCACCCTTGCCATGTACAATGGACAGGTCATTGGACAAGTGGACTGTTTGCGGAAGGACCGTGCAAGTATGTCTTGCTTCTTCTATTTGTGTTAGATGTGTGACACGGAGGTGTCATCGCAAATACGTGTCAGACACCTAATTATCATGACAATTACTGTCACAATGTTTTGTTCTAGGAGGACGGCACTGCGTATTGGCACGCTAGCATTCTTCGGCCAGCTGTCCGCGAACTAGGAAACGGCTGATCAATGAACAGCAATCCTAACCTGATCAGTTCTTAGATTGCTATGAACACGTCCCTGGGCATATGTTGCTCGTTGACACCCGCTTGGAGGACTATCAAGGTAGTGCAGTGCCTCATCGGCGTCCCCAACACGACAAAAAGGAGCAGACTATTGTGGACGTGGTGTGGCAATTGAATTGGGTTTGTCCAAAAGAAAAGCAAGAACATGGGACCGCTTTTTTGTCAATGAAAGAGCTGTTTGCGGCGATGCTGAGCAGCGGTTGGTCAATTGCAATTCCAAGTTGAAAACTGGGGGCGGAGAAGGAAAGAGTGCGCGGCAATGCACAAGTTGATCAATTGGACTCGAGAGCTATCAAAATCGTGGTGTGGGTGCCACCTATACCTTGCTTAGGAGGCTCATAGTGCCCCCTATCGTTTTAGCAAAAACAGGGGTGATGGATTGTTTTACGAATGTAATAAATTAGGGGTTCCACTTTGCATTTTTGCATCCGGCTTGACTCTGCACAGCTCAGACCAGATTTGTAAGTCATTTTAGGCCCCAATATTGCGCATTTTAGATTGCTCGGCTCCCAAAACCCACGCTACAGGATTCTCCCTGTGTGCTAACCTCCATTGCAACCATTGGCCCATGCACACAGCAGTCAAGTAGCCGTGTGACAAGGCGCTGGGTGAAGTGGTATACATTTCTCGCCGCCCTAACATATTTAGCCCAAACATTGTCCCCGATCCGTTCGAAGAACAAGAATCATGGATACAACTCATGCATACATGACTACCGGGCAATGATCAAAGACACGTGCTACGCCAGGCACCACATCATGTAGCTGGAAACGCCGAAACGACGCCTATATTCGGACTTTCCAATAAACTGGGCTTTGCAGAGCATAGCATTCATATACTTCGTACTTACGGGGTGCATATTACTGTATTAGGGTTTCACTGTTGGCAGGCCTCTTTAGCGCCCACACCTTCACAATGTCCCATTGGGACCCCGTGTTGTGTGACATAATAGCACTATGACACTTTGAAACTTATTCTACATGTGGTCTGCTGTTATGTTTTTCTATGTCTTTGTGTTCTGTTGCTCTTCTATTCTGATGTACAATTGTGCCACCGTGGTATTGTGTATGTATCATAGGTAGCAGCTGTTAAGGAGTACTATACCACAAGCCTTAGACTGTTTGCACGTCGGTGTACTTGGAGCTTGTTGATGTGATTTTTTTTCTTGTTCTAGCGTGTCTGATTCTATTGGAATTTCAGGACACATTGTTTGCAGTATGCGTAGTCTAGTGCAGTTGACTTTTGTGCATACTGTGTCGTGCTGTTATATTTACTATGTGGTTGTATGTCCCTTATACTAAGTACATGTAACTTGCTATTTTCGTTTTGCAATAGCCATGGCTCTTATTCCACATGTTAGACGTACGGAGGTGGATGTACCGCGTGCCGGCCATGATACCGAAGGAGACGAGGTTGTAGGATCCGTACCCTTACCGGTCCCATTGACCGTAGAAACAGCAGCGCGTACTGCACCTACGCTCGCCTGCCAAGAGGCAATTATGTTTACGGAATGAGCGGCCCCATCCCCACGCGACCACCAAAGTTTGTCCCATTGGACCCGCCAACCCCACCAAAGGCCTCCGTCAATGACCCATTGACTCCGAAGACAATGAAGTTGCCGAGGGACAACACTGGTGGCCAGCCTCATTGGTTTGTGAAATACATCTAGGGGCTTGGCGCGCGGTTCCGTTTGGCATTGCGAAGCCCAACGAGCAACCCCCTTGTCACCTGGCACCAAGAGGATCGCATTTGCCGATCTCATTTTCTGTCACGCGGCGATGAGCGGGCTGCATTGATCCTGAATACACTTAATCCAGAATCACGTACCCTTGGTGAGTTGTCTTCCCATCTTCGTATTCCACCTCGTCGGCCATTTATTCCGCCAAATGCCGACCAACCTACGCTTCCACAGATTGATCCGGAAAGCTCCGATTGCCAGCACATACGGTCGCTTGGACGACTCGTGGAAGTAGACGGCATGGATGGGCAGTCAAAATACAACCTGTTGCCACCAGTGCCTGTAGCACATAGAAGCACCCCCCCTGCCTTGAGTTGCACTTCAATCAACTCCGCTGGTAGGCGTTCAGTTAGTGCCCCGCTGCCCCTGCCTGACAATGTGATACTCCCAAGGACTGCCCCCTTGCTCTCCCCCCGGCGCACTTCCCTGCTGCCCACTGGTGCTATGGACCACCAACGGAACCCTACTTACTCACTGTTGCCACATGTGCATGTAGCATTGTCGCCGGGTGTCGCTCAATCTACGTCTCCACAACCATCTACTTTCCCAGTAAAGAGAGATTGGCAGTATCCGCTCACGGTGGTCATTACTACTTGATATGCCACCGGCCAAATACCGAAAAAGTGTGTGACCTTTGCATCCATTAAGTGTTTGGCCTTCTTCCATATGTGTTTCATGCACCCCATAATTATCACTTTTCGGGATGCTTGGCTGTGCAGCGCCTAGCTTGCTCAAGTGCTACTTTTACTCTTTCTGCGGTACTTGTTCAAAGTTCCCTATGTCCCCTATGTCTATTAAACGACCCGCCATTACCTATTTCCGGATGCTAGGCTCTGCAGAGCCCAACCTTTTTTGAAAAACGTACTTTCATGTCTTCTATGGATGTATTTGCAATGCAAGTCTGCACTTCTTTTATCTCACCTGTGAATGCAGCCCCGACTATGCACGGTATGTGCTACTCCACGCCTATTGCTAGTGTCCTGTTCTGGTTACCGCCTTTTCCTGTTGTGCCACCCATACTATACTTTATCTCACCATGCCACCGGGTTCTATGGCGTTGCATGTTAGCTACATGCAGTCTCTTTGTAAGAAAGAATGGCGCACGAGTTGCCAAATGATATTGTCGGCTATGGGACATGGTGTGGCGGAGGAATTTCTACAATTTTGTCCTCGTCTACGTGTTAACAAGCGGCCACACATTACCCTTGACCGCATTCGCAAGGCGGTGGCACGAAAACAATGGCCACGTTGGCTAACTAATTTTTCCAAGGAGGCTTATTATGTTTGGCTGGGTATACGTTGCATGGCGTTGCCACAAGGTCCCATCCCCATTGGTGAGAGCACCATTGCTGTCATGCGGGCAGACAACCGCAAGCTGGTGCACGCAGGTCTCACCAAGCCATTCCGGATGTCTTTTGTAGACCATGGGGCATTGCAGCTCCACAAACTGGCGTAGCATTGTCCTGCGTGATCTTGTGGTGTGGGTGGACAACCATGGGCATGCCCAGTTTCGGGCCAAACCAGTGAAACCCAATGTCTGTCTAGATGTTACCGCAATAGCGATCTTGCACACGACCCCCCTTTCCCCTTTTTCTTGGTCACCCCAGTCCGCAAGACCTAGCGGACTGCCTTGACAGAGTGCAAGAGCTCTCGGATCTGCCAACGACATTGTGAGGACCCAATGGCATTGCTCATTGATTGCAACATCCACTCCCGGGTTCTCGAATTTTTGTACTACAGAGCAACCATTGACTGGAATCTCAAGGATTGGTTGCGGGGTATCTCGTTAATTTGCGGTGTGATGCACCCCTACAAACATGTTTGCAATATCGTTTGGCGTACCTTCTTTCTTTTGTTTGTGTACATTGCCGTTCCCGTGATTTGGTTTCAAAACGCGTCCGTGCACCGGCACCACGTTTTGGGGGGAGTCACGTGAATTTCAGGTAATATATTGAAAAATCACCATTTTTCAAGTTTTCAGCTTGAAACTCACATCTTTCTTCAGCTTTATCATAATATAACTGAGGATCCTGATTGCGACAGCCCGTCAGCACCAAGGGCAAGGCCGACACGTCGTCGCCTTTTTAGTTTGGGTAAAGTTTCTATGCTATTTTTATACTATCATTGCTATGTGCATTGTTTCATGTTTGTGTATGTAAAAATGCAACATGTTCTACTTCTCTCCTACTTCAGGACATGTGAAATGGATCGTTTCGAAATCCCTGCGGATTTCGTTGTCATGATGTGGAGTTGTATGTTGCAGGTATTGGGGATTTGAAGCAATTTTGGTTGTGATTTTGGTCATTTTTTGGAGGGACCAAAAAAAGGAGAATTTCATCAAATGACTTCAAAAAATCTTGCAACTCCCCTCCCATTTCTTTTTCTTTTTTTTTCCAACCCATGGAGCATATCGGTTGCCTGGTTAACAAATGAGAAGGGAGGTAAGGGCATGTAAACCTTAAACGTTTTCGGCCCTGAGTGGTGCCTCCTGTGTCCTCCGTGGCACCGCTGGAGTTCTCTGCTGTTCTTTTTTGTGGCGCCTTCTGTTATCCGCTTCATTGCGACTTGGTGCTGCAGTGCGCTATCTTTTTCTGTGTTGCGCTGTGCCTTTGCTGGCGCTGCCTTCTCCTTTGCGCGACGGATGTTTGATAGCCCCTGGCGCCGGCAACACACCACCAGCCCTCGTGTGCCTTGGCGGTTGTCTTCTCTTGTATTTTTCTCAACGACTCCTTCGGCGGACCTTCTCCCCGTCTTGTGATGTGTGTTGGCATCTCTCTTTGAACCTTGATGCGTTGTGGGCCCTCCTTCCAATACATACTTGAAGTGTGGCTCTTTTTCCAGCTCCTCGTTGCCCGGCGCCTTATGTTGGCTTGCATTCCCTTCGGCACTGCCCGGCCTCCTTCGCGCTGTTTCCTTGAGTGCGCCTTCCTTCACGCTCCCTAACCGGGCGCTCTAACCGGGCAGGTTCTCTCGTATCATATGGCGGCGCCGCAGGTCTCTGTGTGTTGGAAGGCGGCGCTGCACACACACCTTAGTTCTGGGTAGTCTCTTCGGCCTCGGAATCCATTCAGCACCGAGATTGTTATTGTTGTTGCCATTTCCGGCGTCTATTCAGAATCCACACCGAAGCGGTCTATCGTAGTCTAACTTGATTCATCCACTTTCATCCCCTTTTGGCATTTCACAGGACAGCAGAACAGCCGAACAAACAATAATTGGACATAATGTTGATGTCCTGTGCAATGACCGGATATACACTCCCACTACTCTAGAACAAAACCAACAATTCATAAAAGCGTAAAATTGATAGTAAAATATCCATAAACATTGCATTTTGTAATCCTTAAAAAATACTACACTCTATAGGACAATCGACGCGCGCATGCGCCAGAAGCTGGCACTCTACTTCTGGCGCCCAACAGTGTAACATAATGTTTTTCTGTAAAACCTTTATCAGAAAATGTCCTGAACTAAACTGACATCCCAACACAGGCTCCTGTAAGGGCATGTGCCCATCGCACACCCCAATTTCGGGTGAATTTCTGCTTAATTCAGATTAGATGGTCCTCCCTAGTCCTGCAATGAAAATTTCCTCTGAAGGTGGGGGATGTGGTTTCCCTAGTAATAATTGGCATATCCTCACTAATGTATGTACCAGTGTGCAGGGTCACCGGGGTGTAGGGACCCCCCCCCCCTATTTTGGGGTCCGAAAACACAAAAAAACATGTTTTAGAAGTGAATTGGATGGTTATTAGTGGGTATTTGCCCCTATAAAGGTCTAAAATGGCTAAAATTAGGGTATGACCTCACTGCTGGTAGGATCCTAACCAAAGTACTAAATATAACCACTAAATCCTAAAAATAACCTAATACTAGCACCAAATACCCCCAATAATAGTTTGAGGGACATGAAAATGGACAAGGGTATGTTAAAAATGCTTAATTACTATCTCATTGGGGGTATTTGGTGCTAGTATTAGGTTATTTTTAGGATTTAGTGGTTCTTTTTAGTACTCTGGTTAGAATCCTACCAGCAGTGATGTCATACCCTAATTTTAGCCATTTTAGACCTTTATAGGGGCAAATACCCACTAATAACCATCCCATTCACATCAGAAAAAAAAATTTTACAGTGTTTTCCGACCCCAAAATAGGGGGGGGGTCCCTACACCCCACCCCAAGCCCCCCCGGTGACCCTGCACACTGGCAGATACATTAATGAAGATATGCCTAATAATTGTAGTGCGACAAAACATGGTCTGTCACCTATGCAGAAGCTCACACAAACAAGCTCAATGGAAAGTGGCCCTCAAATAAAGAGAGGGGAGTCATCTTAATCCTTTGCAAGGAAGGGTCCCCTCTTATGCATACACGAATACCTTTCATGGCCTCGATGTAGTCGATTTTAGACTCATAATCACTTTGGTGCAAACAAAGGGATACATCCTGAGCAAAGGTGGCATTGATGCCCATGTATTAGTTAGTTCAATAGCCGTAGTTAACATGCAACAACATGCTGTACGCCCCCTGTAGGGGAAGGCGCCACAACGACGGGAAAGACGACCGGCAAACCGAGAGCGACCGGACCAAACGGGGTGCGGCGCACCAAAGCGGGGCCACGAGGCAGGACAGAGAGGCAAGCCCGCGGGCCACAAGCACGGCACAGGACCAAGTGCCAGGCAACCACGGCCGCCGGGTGCTGCAAACCCGGAAAGCACACACAACACCGAATAGTGCGCGACACCAACCAAGGACAGAGCGCACACACCAACACACACACTCCATAGCCCAGCCACAGGAAAGGAGGGGTGAGAGCGAGACCCACACCCGAACACACACTCCACAAACCCGAAACAGGAAGGGCGGGGTACAGGCGGAGCGCGCACACAAACGGACACACCCCAACACCCCGGCGAGGATTGCCGGGGCGCAGCTAAAACCTGACCCAAGCACACAAGTTATGCGTGGAGTCTCTTTGTCGCTCGCGCGACCGGAGAAATAAATAAAAAGGAAGAAAAAGACGCAAAAAAATAAACCAGAAACTCGGTTTTCCCGACCTCGGAAACCCCCCCAGAATTTTTGCGCCGCTGTTTGGCGAGGTTGGCAACAAACCACACACGCAGCACAAGACAGAACAGCCCAAGGCAAGAGAAACAGAACTGAGCCCCTGCGTGCCGCGTGGGGCGGGCGCACACACATATAACGACCCCAGACCCATTGTCAATAAGAAAACTGTTGTTGCGCTCGTTCTCGGAGCCCTAGCCACACATACCGCCACAACTTCGGTAGAAAATTACCCCGTTTCAGGGACGTGCCGACCAAGCAGCCCTAGACACAGCGGACAGGTTGCACATCCTTCGGGGCCTGGAATCTCTCCTTAATTATTACACTCCACCCATCTTTGTAGTGGGACACTTAGTGTGTAGTTGCACTTGGGCCTGGCGCGCCTACGAGTCGGAGATAGTAGCCACGCATGTACTTCAGTGATGTGTCGATCTACTCGTTGCAATTGCTCGTTCAGCTATAGCGAAAATGTCGTCACCATATGCTGCGCACTTATGTACAATATGCAATCGCACGACCACACGCCTGGTGCCGCCCATGTGGAGGAATGTTGTTAGGCCCTGCTCACAAAATTGCGGGCACGGTGCAAGCAACATCCCGACAACCACACGGCGGATGAGGTTGGTGACCATTTCCGCACCATGCCCCCCCCCGTCAGCGGGCACGTGCAGCGCAATCCCTCTCTGAAAGTGTGTGTGTAGAGGTGCGGGAGAGGGTATGGGCACTGATGCGTTTTGCAGGACAGAAGGAGCACCACACTGTGCAGTGGTCCTCGGGTTCAGTCAGTGTGGTTGAGGCACAAAGAGACACAGCACATGCGTTCCACAAAAAGGGAACCGAGGGTACGCTGACTTTTGTGTTTATGAATTGTATTCTAAAGTGTTTTCTGCGCACCCCGGTAGCTGGACAAGCGCTCCGCGATGATGCCATGGATTGCATATGACAACATATCCCACTTAGGCCACCTTTGAACCGCTGCGAGGCCCGGGCTGCTATACAAATACTTGGGTTCGTACCAATTGGAATGGAAAACATTGTTCCTCGACTTTTAAATGCAATGTTCATTGACCATGTGCCCACCCCCCCCCCTGAGGATGTGGGCGGCTTGTTCACGCATGGTGTGGTGCTAAAAAGGTATGCGCCACACACAGTGCAGCAATGATCTGTTGAAGTGACCGGCAGCCAAAACTTTTGTTGAAATGTTGAGACGCCTTTGAGCCACCAAAGGCGCCTTCACGCCCCCGAAGCTCGGTTACGAAACGTCCTCGCGTGCCAGAGAGCAAGTGCATGACAGGGGCACGACCTGCGGCGCAAGGGTTAGAGACTAACCGGCACTGTGGGAGGGTGGAGGGTGCGACCTGACCTCAGTGTCCAGAGGACCAAAGCCAAAGCACAGTCATCAACCACCTGGGGTGGTACGGCACTGGTCTGCGCTGCAGTGCCGCAAGAACAACACTAAACAATGTGGTTATGACCTTGCGCCTGTGACACGGGGGTGTATGCAAGCCCAGTTTCCGTTGCCTCATGGCCCCCTGAGGATGGTGTAACTGTGATCCAGGCCAGGTATGTTGTAGATGTTGACGCCCTCTCTGATGGCTTTGCACCTACCGTGCTTAGTGAGGATTTGCGTGAATTTGACCAGACAGATTCAGACTGAGCACGAGGGGGATGGCAATGTAACCCTCCCCCGTCCCCAGACAGCCCAATTAGCAGTTTGATGTGCACACCCCTATTACTGCATTCCTTCAAATATATGGGCTGTGCAGAGCCGTGCTTAGTCCGAGACTCAGTTTTGAGGGGTTGTATCGCTGGTTCTTGTTGCTCTGCGCCCTGCAAAGCCGAGCGTGCCTCGATTGCCCAACATGTACCCACATTTGGTCATTTTGTGTTTCTTTCCTCGGGATGGGCCCGTCGTAGAACATAGCATCACCATGTTATGCTCTGTGCACATATTTCTGTGCTTTCGTATTGTAGTGTGCACCCGCTGTGTCAGCCTTTGTGACCCTCGAATAGATATGCCAGGCACTCCTGCACTGATACGGTGTTACAATGTCGGACGGTAAAATGCCATAGGCAGGTTTCGCTCTGATGTTGCACGCCATTTGGATAGGCCCAATTTTAATGTTCCTCTGTACCGTGTCAACGAGGGACGTTTTGGTGGGTCTGTTTGATGCTGTGACCAGCCACGTGCACGGGACACTGCATTAGAGACACCTCTGTAGTGATTAGATGTTTTTGGAAGACATGTTTGCCTATTTTAACTCTTGTGGATGCCGAATTGAATGCATTGTTCCGCCTAATTTACTGTCCAAATCTGCTATTTGCCATCATTGATGGTTCGAAGTTTGTGATTGTTGTGCTGTTTTTAATGACCTAATTTGTCTTGTAAGGTGCGTGTGTTTGTGAGACATGTGTGACATCAAAGCGACATTGCCATGGATGGCAACCTTGGTGAGACACCAGCGAAGGACACA
Source organism: Eutreptiella sp. 'Long Island Sound 2002' (assembly GCA_964036045.1). Classification (NCBI taxonomy): domain Eukaryota; phylum Euglenozoa; class Euglenophyceae; order Eutreptiales; family Eutreptiaceae; genus Eutreptiella; species Eutreptiella sp. 'Long Island Sound 2002'. The sequence goes on along the minus strand of OZ038379.1, from coordinate 91,462,100 downwards.
TGGGAAGCCGAGAAAATGGATGCAATGCAACCTGAGCCCTCCAAGGGGGAAGCTATCCAGGGCAACACTGTTGCTAGGGCCAGTCAAGCCAGTCAATCCCCCCCTCAAATGGGGAACAAGTCTCGTGTCACACGGAAAAAGGGTAGTGTCAAGGACTCAACAAGTGTATGGCCATTGCAAATTACGTGGAGTTGCGCCGGACCAAGGTGAATCGCAAGGAATTCAAGATTGACAGGACCATGGAGTATGGGCCATCATGGCTCATCGATTGGGACCAGGTGGAAGTAAAGGAGGACCTACTTGCAAACCCCCCTGATGGCCCACTGCAGCTTCTGATCTAGGATGACAAGCGTACGGGAAGGCCGCTTTGAAATTCGATTAACGTAACTGGCTACGTTGCCTGCCCTGTGTGATGTGCCATGCCCCACAACAACAACAACGCAACACAGTGGACATGAGAGCAGTGTACCCCGCCTTTTGAACAATTTCCTACAACTAGCGGCTGAGGACACACGGTGTAGGCCCGATCCGATGACAATTGTCACCTTGGTGTCTGAGGCAATCGTGGAGGCGGGGCTCACCGCCAAGTCCGGCAACACGGAGACAATCGTCAAGCAAATGAGGCCAGCTGCCCGTACGGCCCTGACGTGTGGTACCAGCTTCAACGACACACTCAGCAAGATGGTGGAAGGCAAGCAGGTCTCTGCCCTTTATATAATGCAATGCTTTGCTGGAATGCAACCCGAAAATATGTGCCGTGTATGCATTTACATGGCCCCGCCAAAGATTACGGTACCAGGCTTCCAGAAGTTGGCACAGGAGCTCCAAGCTGGGGAATTGTGGTGGTATCAATTCGCTCATCCCGACATGCCGGTGGAGCACATCCACCCTTCAAGACGTATGCTTTTGCCTCGTGAGCCTATTGCCTCTCATTTAGAGACATTGCAATGCAAGTCTGATTCAATGGGTCGCTGCGACAGCGAGCCTAGATGAAGTTTAATGACCAATTTCAATGTGACACCAAGCAATTTCAGTTTGCTGGGGTCCATGGGATGCAAATTGAACGGATCTACAGAGACGTTGTGCTTGTTGGAACTTCCGCAATTTTACTATTGGTGAACGGTGCAATCTTGCCTGATGATGTCCAAGGACCCCCCCCCCCTCCTGGACACCCCCTAGGTCTCCATTTTGTTCATGGTGGGCTCTGCACAACCCAGGTGGAGCACATTGACCGATTTCACCCCTCATATTACCAATTTAAGTGTACAAGGCTCTGCAGAGCCTAGTATCCCATCGGATGCAAATTCACTGCATCTGCAAAGATGCACTGCCTTTTGAAACCTCCGCAACTTCGCTGATGTTGACTGCTGCAACTCTGCCTGATGATGTCCAAAAAACACCCCCCCCCCCTTGACACCCCCTAATTCCCCATTTCGTTCATGCTCGGCTCTGAGGAGGCCAGATGAAGCAGATTCACCGATTTCAGCCGTCATATTACCTATTTGACAGTATCGGGCCCTGCAGAGCCCAGGATCCCATGGGATGCGAACTTGTGTCGGCGTTGGGGTCCTCCAACAAATTCACCAACAACCACATGACAGCCAAACTCAGCCACATACCTTCATTGAACCAGTTTTGCGTGAGGAAGTGCGGCACGGCAGGGCTCGGACCATGGGTCTTGACCAGCAACGGGGTTGACTGCTCTAACAAATACGGTTCTTCTCTGCGTCTCAGATAGTAGACAGCCATGCGCAAAGCTATTGGGTATAAATCTTCCGATTGCAAACGGAATTTTTGTTCCACGGCGACCAAATTCCCACGGTCACCATGAAAGGCGCCAAGTACCCTGTGAGATAACACAAGCACGATTTGCGCACCAGGACTCCACCCTCCTCGGCGGTGGACTTCGACGATGACAAGATTGTACTTCGGCATGTTGTTCTCATTGGGCACTAGGGTCACTGATCCATGGTGCGCCCAAACTTCCCCGAATTCCGAGCCGTTGACGAAATTGACGTTTGCCACCTGACCACCAGACGCCTCAACAGCCAGGTTCAACACTGGTCTCACAGGCAGTCTACGATGTGCTTCCACATCATCTCGATCGCTGACCCACAGACCTGCCCTTCACCAACGCCTTGAGCAGTGCGCCACGGCTTGGACTGACTATAGTCCTAGCTCTCTTGCCATGCACCAAAATTCGCCAGACGGTCACTTAACTTCTTCGAGATGCGAGCCACTTTAGTCTTAGCCCGCGTGCACAACGACCACAGAGGAGAGCAGGTTGCAACACGATCCAGCGATCCACCAAGTCACAGTGATCTTGCACAACGCAACACGAACCACACGCGCATGGATATTGATGCTTCGCGCTGCATGTGGGCACTGTACTACGGCAGCGCCCCGACGTGATCAGTGTGGGCTGTATCCACTTGCCTGTTCCGTTGGATTGCACATGGGGTGTATTATCTGATGGTCCCTACAATGGAGGTGATGTGGCGAACCTGATGAAGACAAGCGTCCGCAAAGTGGACATGAAGGAGGATGGTCAGTGGCGGAGTGTCATGCAATGGGCGAGCACTGGTGAGCCACTGTTCCAGCAGCACGAGTCCCCTCAACACGCAGGTGACGGGGACAGTGGTGAGGAGGAAGTCAAGGAGGTGACGGATCTGCAAACCCCCAAGCCGCAGAGGAAAACCAATAAACAACGGTAGAAGGAGTAGGAGAAGGCTGAGTGGGAGTTGACGAAGCAAGAGGAGGCGCGGGAGCGGCTACATAAAAAGGAAGAGAAGGAGAAGGAGAATAAGGCCAAAGAGGACGAGTGAGCAAATCGCCAGAGGAACGACGAAGAGGATAAACTCGCAACGGCGGCCGCTCGGGCATCCCCATCACCGAAAAAAAAGGGCAGTCGAGGCCTCGTAGGCTACCTTGCAATGTGGCGTCAGGGTTGGCTTATCCAAGAGCAACGGCAAGAGCAAGGGCAAGTGAGTGGAGGCCCTAGTTACCGCTTGGTCATCTCTGTCGCTGGACCATAACGGACATACAACCACTGACACAAATTGTGTGACTGTGCCGGAGTTGTTAGAGCCTGCTGTTAGTGGGCATGCTCTGCGCAGTCATAAAAAGCTGTTCTATCCATGGCATAGTGCATGATGTGCCCAGTCTGTCTATGTGCGTGTTTGTGACTGAACGTTGGTGTCAATTTTTCAGTTTGCACTCAGCTGGGCTCTTGAGAGCCCTGTGTTTTAGATTTGATTGATTTCCCCTAAATATGACGAATTCGGCACACTGTCTTTGTCAAATTTGCATGGTGTCCCAAGGGTTACAGTGTTCCCCTCATCTCAACGATGTAGTACAGCATCTTTGAGTTTGATTGTAAGAACGCATCATTCTCCATTAGCATCCCTTTTGGTACGTTTCTCGTTGACACATTGCATGGAGTGTCCTATTTGATCATGATTTTGTTTAATCTACGGTGGCAGGTTTGTGTTTGTGAATCCCAGATGCTCCACGTATGTGCTATTTTTTCAATAGCCCATGCACTGCACACCCCAGATCCAGTATGTACCCACAATTGAGTCTTGACATAGTTTGTTACCTGTTCGTGGGCCTTGCAGAGCTCACGGGAATGTGTCTGCCATTTTTAATTTATCAAGTGTGCCCAGAGTCCGATCTCTAGTATGTATGCTACTCACAGCTTTGCCACTATTCACTGGGCCACTATACATTTTGCGCTGTCATGTGTGACCCAATTTCATTGGTTTGTCTCGTCAGGTTTTTTTCGTTTTCTCCAGCTGTTGACAATGCGTATGTTGGGCACTGCTTTACCATTGCTCACTGTGCAATGATGTAGTTTTTGGTGCCATTTGTGACTGGTTTTAGTTGGTGTCGACTAGAGGTTCATCATATTTCCTCGTTGGCTCAGGATTTAGAAGCGGGATCAGGCATTGTGTGTCCAAGTGTTAGTAGTTGCTTATGAACCACATCTGGGGACACATCGGTCTGTGGTCAGTACAGCAACATTTCCAGAGTTCCGACGGACCTCTTGCAGCACATGTAAAGGTGTTTACAATTTTCATGCTTCGTTTTCGGTGTGTTTGCGCTTCATATTGGTCGGCTGGTATGTATGGTGCTTCCGTGCCTTGACTATGACTGATGTTGTGGTGGTCTTCGGCATATGTAGGGACTGCAATTTCGGGGGAGGGGGGGGCATATAATGCGCCGCTTATGGTATCCATGGTGTGTTTATCGTTATCCTAATTCATGGGTGCTTTCTATTGTTTCTATTGATCTGGCCTCTACAGAGCCCAACCAGTAGGAATCCCCTACTTTAGGCCCTGCTACTGCCTGTTTGCTTGTACATTGTTGTGTTTGTATACAATGTTGTAATTTTACCCTAGTTTTCAATCAATTTACTTGTTCTGGGCTCTGCAAAGCCCAGCACAAATGCTTGTTTGCACCCTCCCTTCACACAGGTGTTGTTATTTGTTGATCTAGGGTACACCTTCTTCACAAGCGGTCGATGTATGGTCATCATTGGCGTCACATTACGACGATTGCTAAGACGACTGCACCACGTGCCATTGACAAATACGTGCTCTATTTGTCATATCGGACCGCGCAACATAGTTTTACGGCGGTGCGGTGCATTTACCGTATTTCATACCTCGAGAACAGGAAAAAACAGTGGCTGCGCTCACATGCTGTGGGGGCACAAGATGGTGCTTTTTTGCCGCTTTGCACCCCTTAATCGCGCGTCGCTGATCCTCCCCATACACCCTAGCCGGGAATGACCCCTCCGATACGCTTGCCTATGCAGCAAAAGCCTAGGCTCTGTGCACAACGTCCATTTTTTTGAAAATAGGTAGGGGGCACTATGGGCTTCCTAAGCCTTATTCGCTTCTGTCACACGTATGACACGATATGTCTCTCATCATTTGATGTCCGACATCTGACATCATCCGTTTCCCGCAGAAAGAAGAGGTGAACAACACATCCCGACAGCTGGCACACTTTGTTGCCTGCACTTGCGCTTTTGAGATTTTCCTCATGAATTTGAAGTGCTTCAATAAGTGCACTGCTGGTGTACAAAAGGCTGCAGTCAAAGAGGCTGCCAACATTTTTACGCCGCATGACTCCATCTTAGGAGGCACATAGTGCCCCCTATCTCTTTGGCCAAAAAGGGGGTGATAGGTGGTTTGTTTGCATGTGCTAAAATAGGGGTGCAAATTTGCATTTGTGCATATGGTTGGGCTCTGCCAAGCCCAGACCTGTTGTGTAAGTCATTTTAGCCCCCAGTATCACACATTTTAGATCTGTGGGCTCTGCAGAGCCCATGCTACAAAATTTTCCCTTTGTGCTATACTTTGTGACAGCAACATGCTCATGTATAAAGTGGTCAAGTCGCCACACAACACGGCGCTGGGTGAACTGGTGTAACTTTCCTGCTGCTCTAACATAGTCAGCCTAATCATTGTTGCCGATCCGGTCAGCAGGAGCACGAATCAAGGATACAACGCCTGTATACATAACTTGTGGGCAAGGATCAAAGACACGTGTACTTGCGGGCTCATTGGTGGCCAAGTGGAAATGTGCAGTTGTGGCTCATTTGGAGCACATTTATGCATTGTGATGTCTTTGTGCTTGTTTGTTGTGCTGTTTGCATGCTAAGCAATGTGTTTTTCATGTGTTTAGAAGATTTAGATACTCATTTGGTCAAGGTTCAGGGGGGGGGGGTACTTTTTTTGGTGATGGCTCAGTTGACTGAGCGAGCGATTGAGCCGTCACTGAGCCGTCACTGAGCTGGCTCACTTAGCTCTCACTTAGCTCTCACTTAGCTCTCACTGAGCTCTCACTGAGCGCGCCAAATGGCTCACTGAGCGCTCACTGAGAGCTAATTAGGGGCTCACTCAGGGCTCACTCACCATTTTCTGCCCCTGTCCGCCCTCTCTTCCCACCCTTGCCGGCTTAGACTTCACCCTTTTCACACCAGCATCGGTCCGCAGTTGTCACCACGTCTTTTCTCCAAGAACTTGAGCGTGCATGCACACATACATCATTGCATACATGTACCCACCGCGACGAGCACACAAACATCCAAGCACACACACTTCGTAAGGGACACAAATATCCAAACACATACACACACATACACCCATACACAGGTCCACACACACGTGCACATGTACAATTTGGCAACCACATTCATTCTTGTGTGCAATCATCTTGGGTGCACATAAACACATGGCGACATTGAGGCATGCGAAGTGAAGGGCTTGGGGGAGATGATTACGGGGTTGGGGTTCGGGGATATGAACCTAGCCATTTGCGAGGGTGTTCCTTGATGCCTTATGAAAATGGCACCCACCCACCCCACACACACACACACCATGAGGCACAAGTAGGGCACAAAGGATATTGCTCGCTTTTGTGAGGTTCATCATACAACCATCTTGACCTACACCATGACACATTCATTCCCCCTCCCTCCTTATCCCCTCCCCTCCCATTTTGCTATTCCGCGTCCCGCCGCATCCCGCCGCTCGTGCGTAGCCCTTTTCTTCTCTTGCCTGTGCCGTCCCCTTGTCGTGCCTTGCCTCTGCTTTAGCCGTGGCATCACGTGCATGATGGTGGCGGCAAGGACACAGGTATGTTGTACTATTAGGTGTGTGTGTGTGCGTGCTTATGTGCGTTTGTAGTTGTGCCCATGCGCATGTGCGCAAGTGTAGATGGTTTCTTCGTTTTTGGTTTCTCTCGTTTAGTATGTTTGTATGTCTACTTGTGTGTGTGGGGGGGGGGGGGGGTTGCATGGATTGATGCGTGGGTGAAGGTGTCTTTGTCTTAGGCGGCCCTTTACGCACGTAGACTTCGTCGCTAAAAGCCACAATTTTTGGCGATGTCAACGCCGAGTTTTTACACCCTACAAAAGCATACCCATTTTTCGGCCAACTACACCTGTGTTTTCGTCGTGGGCACCAACAACCTAGCCTTTTGTTGCTCTTAGAGCTGCACATATACACCCCCGCTTCAGGGCTTGGAATCTTAGCATTTGAAAATTTTGGGCACTGCAGTGCCCAAACCTTCTGATTGTACTTGTTACGGGGGTTCATTGAAAGTGTGTGTCTAGTTGTCTCTATAGGTGAATCCACATTGCACAAAGTTACTCCACGCTTGCCCCCCTCTTGTCAATCGGGTCGTAATGTGTTGTTGTTGTTCTCATAGGCGCTTGTACGATGTATTGAAACGGAACTCTCACATTCATGTACCCGGTATGGGTTAAAATTTGACTTTCACTACTTTTGAGCACTGCAGTGCCCAAATTTTTAAAAAGTTGGCAAATTTACCCGCTTCAATTCATTGTGGTGCATAGGTTCCACGAAGGGCAAGAAAGGCCAACACCTGTGCTTGCGTTGCGTTGGGTGGCATTCATGGTACCAAATATTTTTTGGCTACGGAGAGACAGACAAACGGACAGGCAAGTAGACAAACAGACAGATAGACACAGAGAGGCATACAGACAGTCCGACAGACACCCTGAGAGACGGACAGACAGGTAGACAGATGGACACATAGACAGACAGACAGACCGACAGGCAAACAACCAAGCAGACAAACAAATAGACACACAGACAGACAACGGACAGACAAATGGACGGACGGAGAGATAGACAGAGAGACACACAGATAGACACACAGAAGACACATAGACATACGAAACAAGACAGACGAACGGATGGACAGGCGGACAGACGGAGAGATAGACACACTATCTGTCCTCCTGCTACCACAATGCTGCTCCATCATGCATGTACAGAACCTTGCAAAAAACATTGACAGCGTTCCGCCCAGATGATCATGCAAATGGGCTTTGGGTTCATTTGAGCACTGCAGTTCCCAAAATTTAGGAAATCAATATTTTGAGGTCTCTAATGTCTTGTCCAGTGCATGCCTCATAGTCCGATCCCCTATAGCAAGCATTACCGGATCTCGCCACAATTCATGCTAGGTATGTGCAATGTAATCGTCCACATGATCAAATACCCCCCTCTATTCTTCTTCCCCATTCGACGGTGATGAAGTACACCCCGTATAAGTGTTGTGCTAGATCTTCAACACTTTGGCACCAATATTCTAGTAGGGGCATTGTTGGTCGATGCAATTTGGTCGTCTGTGTGTAGTATAATGGTTGACATGATGAATGCCACCCCTCTCTAGAGCATGACCGTGCGCGGTGATGAAGCAGACCTCTATACAATTGTTGTGCCACTGGTCCAACACTTTCACACACGTTTTTTACCAGGGGCATTGAAGGTAGAGACAAACTTGGTTGTCTGTGCGGAGTCTTGCACCATCTACAGCCATTTTAGAAATAACAACCACAAATTGTGATGAAACACTTGAAAACACGAATGACTCCGTGTTGGAAGACACCCTATAGACAACCGAATCCGCATCCACCTTCAAGGCCCCTAGTAAAAAATGCGTGTGAAAGTGTTGGACCAATGGCATAACACTTGTGCAGGAGTGTACCTCAGCACCGCGCAACGGTGGTGCACTGGAGAGTGGGGGTGTTCATCATATCAACCATTACACTACACACGGACAACCAAACTCCATCAACCAACAATGCCCCTACTAGAATAAGTGTGCCAAAGTGTTGAAGATCAAGGCAACACCTATACCGGGTGTATTTCATCAACATGGAACCGCGCAGTAGTTTAGAGGGGGGGATTTGATCACGTGGATGATTACATTGCACATATCGTGAACAACTGATGGCAAGGCACGATAATGGTTGCTACAGGGGGTGAGACTTTGAGGCACGCACCCGACATAGTACATTAGAGACCTCAAAATGTTGGTTTGTAATATTTTCTGAACTGCAGCTCCCAAATGAACTCAAAACCTATTTGCATGATAAACTGGGCGGAAGGAGGTCAATATTCTGTGCGCAACGTTGTGCAGATGCATGAGGGAGCAACCGTGTGGTGGTAGGAGGACAGCCATTGTACCTGTCTCTCCGTCTGTCCATGTGTCCGTCCGTCCGTCTGTCTTATCTTGTCTGACGGTTTGTCTTCTGTGTTTCTCTCTTTGTATCTCTCTGTCCCACAGTCCGTCCGTCCCGTCGTCCGTCCGTCTGTCTGTTGTCTGCCTGTATGTCTGTCTATTTGTTTGTCTGTTTGTTTGCGTGTCGGTCTGTCCGTCCGTGTATGTGTCTATCTGTTCGTCCGTTTGTCGGGGTGTCCATTGGACTGTCTCTCTGTCTATCTGTCTGCTTGTCTGCTTGCCTGTCCGTTTGTCTGTCTCTCCGTAGCCAAAATATATTTGGTACCATGAAAGCCACCCAACGCAACGCAAGCACAAGCGTTGGCCTTTCTTGCCCTTCGAGGAACCTATGCACCACAATGAATTGAAGCGGGTAAATTTGCCAACTTTTTAAAAATTTGGGCACTGCAGTGCTCAAAAGTAGTGAAAGTCAACTTTTAGCCCATACCGGGTACATGAATGTGAGAGTTCCGTTGCAATACATCGTACAAGAGCCTATGGGAACAACAACAACACATTACGACCCATTTGACAATAGGGTTGCAAGCTTGGTGTAACCTTCTGCTTTGTTTTGGGCGCGGACTGCACACTGCCATGTGTCTTGTGTCACACAGGTGTGAGACTGGTGCCCTTTTTCATGTTTTGGTAATTTTGGGCGCCGCAGTGCCCCAATTCATCCACTCGCCATTTTTTTACCCCTCTTGCGCCATTTCTGCAGGCATTGTTGCCCTCATTTATTATTGCATTGGCTGCACTGGCGGCGCCTCCATTGCTTGTTGGCTGCATTGGTGGTGCATTGTTTGTCACGCTTCGCATACAATCACAGTGACTGGGTCAGCAGACGCGGTAACAAAAAGCAAACCAGAGTTTTGCATGTGTTTGCCTGTCGTCCTCCTTGCTTCATTTTTTAGGTTGCATTTTACGGTATGGTTTGAAATGCACCAGCGGATGATTTGGAAGAATTGGATTTTTCTTCGGATGGACACTGCAGTGCCCAAATTTGAAGGGGATACATGACTTTTGACTGGCACATGTTGTACCCCCTACACACAGTCATTTTGGATAATGCACAGGTTTTAGGGGGTGTTCCCTGCAAAGCACAATTGTGCAATTTTTCAAAGTGGTTTTTCAGCCCCCGTTTTGGGGTGGTACCCATTTGGGAACTGTGGCAATTTTGCTACGTGCGTATAGGGCCGCCTAAGTTTGTGTGTGAGTGTTTGTGAGTGTGTGACTGCATGCTTTAGTTTCAGGTTGCCTAGGTTCGTGTGTGTATGTGGATTGGTGAATGTGTGTACGCGCAGGTGTGTGTGTGTGTGTCTTTGCAGCTGTTGTTTCGGATGATGTTGTAGGTTTTGGTGTTGTGTGGCATAGGCTTTGATTGTGTGCGCATAGCATTGTGTTTGTGGCTGCAGATGCACGTATTGTTGTGGTTGTGGTTGTGGCTGTGGTTTTGGGCTTGCTTGAGGTTGTTGCCATGGCCGTTGTGGTAGCTCCGGTTGTGGGTGTGGTTTTGGTAGTGGCTATGGTTTCTTTTTGGTTGTGGGTGTGAGTGTGGGTGTGGGTGTGGGTGTGGGTGTGGGTGTGGGTGTGGGTGTGGGTGTGGGTGTGGGTGTGTTTCTGCAAGCTGTGTGCTGTGTGGATTTGGTTGTGGTTGTGTCAGTTAGTGTGGCCTTGGCTGCGGCGAAGGCCGCAATTGCAGCTTTCACGGGGGCTGCAGCTGTTCTTTGGGTTCTGGCTTTAGCTGTAGGGGGGGGGGGGGGTTAAAGGACGGCCAAGCGGGGGGCTCAAATTACCATCCACCCCCTCCAAAAAAAAGCGCAGCACGTTTACAGTGACAGTATACACTGACAGTGTACAATGACAGTGTACAGTGGCAGCATACAGTGAATGTAGAGTGACAGGGTAGAGTGCTAGTGTAGAGTCTTGACCGTTGTGGCGGACGCACTGTGTGTGGGGACACATTCTATGAGACCTTGGAGAATACAGTTTACAGAGTACAATGTACAGTGTCCAATGTACAATGTACAGTGACAATGTAAAGTGACAGTGTGCAGTGGCAGTGTGCAGTGTGCAGTGACATCGTGCAGTGCCAGAATCCGGAGTGCCATGTACAGTGACAGTAGACAGTGACGGCATTGGCAGTCCACAGTGACAGTGTGCAGTGACAGTGTACAGTGACAATGAACCATGAGTGAGCCCTCTCGCGCGCTCACTAAGCCATTTGGCGCGCTCGGTGAGCGCTCACTGGGCCGTTTGGCGCGCTCACGGTGAGCTCGCGAAACGGCGCAGTGAGCGCAGAGTGAGAGCGCCGAACGGCTCAGTGAGCACTCACTGAGCGCCCGAACACTTGCACTGTACTCTGTCCAGTGTGCATGACACAGTGCGCAGTGTGCATTACACAGCATGTAGTGTGTAGTGTGTGGTTTACACGGCGCACTGCGCACTTTGTACTGCACACTGCACAACGCACACTGTGTGTTGCACACTGCACATTGTGTATTGCACACTGCACACTATCATGCACACTGCACATTGTGAATTGCACACTGCACACTGCACACTGTGCATTACAAATTGCACACAGCACAATGTAATGCACATTGCACACTTCGTATTGCACACTACACACCTCACCCTCTGTATTGCACACCGGGTATTGCACACTGCACACGGTGCACTGTGCAATACCCAATGTGCAATACACAGGGTGCAGCGTGTACTGTGCATGATATATTGTGCCTTGTGCATTACACACTGCGCAGGGTGGAATACATCACACACCGCATACTGCACCCTGTGTATTACACACTAGACACCGTGTGCAGTGTGCAGTGTGCAGTACACAGTGTGCAGTGCGCAGTGTACACTTCACACTACACGCTGTGTAATGCACACTGCGCATTGTGTGATGCACACTGCACACCGTACAGTGCAAGCATTCAGGCGCTCACTGAGCGCCCACTCAGCCGTTTGGCGCTCTCACTAAGCGCTCATTGCGCCGTTTCGCGCGCTCACTGCGCCGTATGGCACGCCCCGTGAGCGCTGAGTGAGCGCGCCAAACGGCGTCGTGAGCACTCAATGAGCACGCCAACCAGCTCAGTGAGCGCGCGAGAGGGCTCACTCATGGTGTACTGTCACTGTACACTGTCACTGTACCCTGTCACTGTACACTGTCCATGTACACGGTCAATGCTGTCACTGTCTAATGTCGGCGGACATGGTACACTGAATTGTGGCACTGTACGTTGTCTCCATATACTGCAGACTGCCACTGCACACGGTCACTATACATTGTCATTGTACATTCTCACTATACACTGTACACTGTACATTGTACATTGTACACTGTACTATGTTCATTGTATTCCCCGAGGTTTCATTGAATGTGTCCTCACACACAGTGCGTCCGCCACGACGGCCAAGACTCTACACTAGCACTCTAAACTGTCACTCTACACTCAATGTATGCTCTCAAAGTACAGTGTCATTGAGACCGTCATTGTACGCTGTCACTGTAAACTTTGTACGTTTTTTTGGAGGGGGTGGACGGTAATTTGAGCTCCCCTCGTTGCAGTCCTTTAACCCCACCCCCCAACATCTAAAGCCAGAACCCAAAGAACAGCTGCAGCCCCCGTGAAAGCTGCAACTGCAGCCTTCGCCACAGCAAGGGCCACACACACTGACGCAACCACAACCAAATCCACACACCACACAGCTTGAGGAAACACACCCACACCCACACCCACACTCACACCCACAACCAAAGCTGCAACCACAGCCACTACCAAAACCACACCCACAACCGGCGCTACCACAACGGCTATGGCAACAACCTTGCGCAAGCCCATAACCATAGCCACAACCGCAACCACAACCATACGTGCATCTGCAGCCACAAACACATTGTTATGCGCACACAATCAAAGCCTATGCCACGCCACACCGAAATCAACAACAACATCCAAAACAACAGCCGCAAAAGCTGCAACACACACACACACACACACACCTGCGCGTACACACATTCGCGAATCCACATACACACACAAACCTAGGCAACCAGTAACCAAAAAATGCAGTCACACACTCACAGTGACACACAAGTGACACCTTCACCCACGCATCGATCCAAGCAAGCCCCCCCCCCCGACTCACACACAAACATACATACAAACACACTAAATGAGACCAACCAAGAGCGAACAAACCATCTACGCTTGCGCACATGCGCATGGGCACAAGCACACACAGAATAGCACAACATACCTGCAAAGGTCATCGTCATTGCCGCCACCATCATACACTTGATGCCATGGCCAAAAAATAGGAAAGGCATTGCAAGGGCAGGGCAAGGGGACGGGACAGGCAAGATAAGAGAAGGGGTTCGCATGGGGTAAGCGGCGGGACACAACATGGCAAAAGGGGAGGGGTGGGGATAAGGAGGGAAGGGGATGAATGTGTCATGGTGTAGGTCAAGATGGTTGTATGATGAACCTCACAAAAGCGAGCAATATCCTCCGTGCCCTATTTGTGCTTAATGGCGCGCGCGCCTGTGTGTGTGTCGCGGGGGGGTTGGGGGTGCCATTGTCATCAGGCAACAAGGAACACCCTCGTAAATGGCTAGGTTCATATTCCCGAACCCCAACCCCGTAACCATCTCTCCCTTGCCCTTCACTCCGCATGCTTCAGTGTCGCCATGTGTTTATGTGCACCCAAGATGATTGCACACAAGAATGAATGTGGTTGTCAAGTTGTGCATGTGCACGTGTGTGTGGACCTGTGTATGGGTGTATGTGTGTGTATGTGTTTGGATATTTGTGTCCCTTACGAAGTGTGTGTGTTTGGATGTTTGTGTGCTCGTCGCGGTGGGTACATGTATGCAATGATGTATGTGTGCATGCACGCTCAAGTTCTTGGAGAAAAGACATGGTGACAACTGCAGACCGATGTTGGTGTGAAAAGGGTGGAGTGTGAGCCGGCAAGGGTGCGAAGAGAGGGCGGAAAGGGGCAGAAACTTGTGAGTGAGCCCTGAGTGAGCCCCTAATTAGCTCACAGTGAGCGCTTAGTGAGCCATTTGGCGCGCTCAGTGAGAGCTAAGTGAGAGCTAACTGAGCCGGCTCAATGACGGCTCATTGACAGCTCAGTCGGGGGGCTTAGTCAATTGAGCCGCCGACAAAAAAAAATACTCACCTGGTGGAATCCTCTTGGACTAGGGATTGGGATCCCTTTGGGGTTATATTTTTCTATGCCTCTGTGCTGTGTTGCTCTTGTATCTTGATGTACACTGGTACCACCGTGGTATTGTGTAAGTATCTAACTTATTGCGGTTAAGTTTTGTGCATACTGTGTAGTGCTGTTATATCTACTATCTGCTTGCATATATGTCCCATATAATTTGTACATGTAACTTGCTATTTCCTTTTTACAATAGCCATGGCTGATTTTTCACATGTCAGACGTACGGAGGTGGATGTACCGGGTGCCAGCCACGATACCGAAGGAGATGCGGTTGTAGGATCCGTACCCTTACCGGTCGCATTGACCGGAGAAACGGCATCGCATGCTGCAGCTACGTTCGCATTGCAAGAGGCGATTCTTTTTACGGGGTCAGCACCCCCATCCCCACCGTGGCCCCCAAAATTTGTACCAAAGGACCAGCCAAAGGACCAGCCAACCCCACCAAAGGCCTCCATCAACGACCCGTTGCCTTCGAAGACAATGGAGTTGCCGAGGGACAACGGTGGTAGCTAGGCACGATGGTTTGTGCAATACATATAGGGGCTTCGCGCGCAGTTGGTGTCGCACTGTGGAACCCAATGCCCAACCCCCTTGTCACATGGTAGGAAGGAGATCGGATATGCCGATCCCATTTTCTGTCACGCAGCGAGGAGCGGGCTGCATTTAATCCAGAATCACGCACCCTTGTTCAGTCGTCTTCCCATCCCCGTATCCCACGTACTCAGCCACTTCCTCCCCGAGATGCCGACCAACCCACAGTTACATAGATTGATGGGCACCGCTTCGATTACCAGCACATACGGTTACTTTGACCAATTGTGGAAGAGAAGCACACAAGTGGGCAGTCTAAACACAGCCTGCTGCCACCAATGCTTGTGCCACATAGAAGCACCCCCCCTGCCTTGAGTTGCACTACAATCAACTCCACTGTTAGGCGTTCAGTTAGTGCCCCGGTGCCCCTGCCTAATAATGCGATACCCCCAAGGACTTCCCTCTTGCTCTCCCCCCAGCGCACTTCCCTGTTGCCCACTGGCGCTCTTGCGGACAACCAACAGACCCTGAGGTACTCAACATTGCCACATGTGCATGTAGCATTCTCGCCGGGTGTCGCTCAATTTGTGTCCCCACAACCATCTACTTTCCTAGTAAAGAGAGATTGGCTGTATCCGTCACGGTGGTCATTACTACCTAATATGCCAACATCCAAATACTAGAAAACTATGTGCCCTTTGCGTCCATTAAGTGTTTCGCCTCATTCCCATGTCTGTGTTATGCACGCCATAATTATCACTTTTCGGGATCCTAGGCTTTGCAAAGACCAGCCTACTCCAAATGCTACTTTTACTCCTTCTCGTTTACTTGCTCGTAGCTCCCTATGTCCCCTATGTCTACTACACAACCCGCCATTACCAATTTCACGATGCTAGGCTCTGCAGAGCCCAGTCTTTTTGAAAAACCTACTTTCATCTCTTCTGTGCATGCTCTCGGCAATGCAAGCCCGTACTTCTTTTATCTCACCTTTGAATTCAGCCCCCACTGTGCACGGTATGTGCTACTCCACGCCTATTGCCAGTGTCCGGTTCTGGTTACCGCCTTTTCCTCTTGTGCCACGCAGACTGTCCTCTCACCATGCCACCGGGTTCTATGGCGTTGCATGTCAGCTACATGCCGTCTCTTCGTAAGAAAGAATGGAGCACTGGTCGCCAAATGATGTTGTCGGCTATGGGACATGGTGTGGCGGAGGAATTTCTACAATTTTGTCCTCTTCTACGTGTTAACAAGCGGCCACACATTACCCCTTGGCCGCATTCGCAAGGCGGTGGCACGAAAACAATGGCCACGTTGGCTAACTAATTTTTCCAAGGAGGCTTATTATGTTTGGCTGGGTATACGTTGCATGGCGTTGCCACAAGGTGCCATCCCCATTGGTGAGAACACCATTGCTGTCATGCGGGCAGACGACCGCAAGCTGGTGCACGCAGGTCTCACCAAGCCACTGCGGATGTCTATTGCAGACCACGGGGCATGGCAGCTCCGCAAACTCTGGCGTAGCATTGTCTGGCGTGATATTGTGGTGTGGGTGGACAACCGGGGGCATGTCCAATTTCGGGCCAATCCCGTGAAACCCAATGTCTGTCTAGATGTCACCGCAATACCGGTCTTGCACACGACCCCCCTTCCCCTTTTTCTTGGTCACCCGAATCTGCAAGACCAAGTGGACTAGGTTGACAAACTGGCCATGGCAGTTGTTCAACAGCACAAGGAAATGGTGAAGGTGCGCGCTGATGTGTGCAATGCACCCATTTCTCGGAGAACCATCTGTGGCCCTCTCGATATTGCCTAGGAGCCTGGTAGACGGCAACTTTTTTGGCAGCCATTTGGCATATATGAGTCCCGTACAAGTCAAACCAAGAGCTCTAGGATTTGCTCGATATGCTACACAGTACCCAACGACATTGTCAGAACCCAGTGGCATTGCTCGTTGATTGCACCATCCACTAACGGGTGCTCAAACGTTTGTACGCTAGAGCACCCATTGACTGAAATTTTCCAGATTGGTTGAGGGGTATCTCGTTAATTTACGGCGTGTGGCACCCCTACAAACATGTTTGCAATATCGTTTGGCGGAAGTTCTTCCTATGTTTTCGTACATGAACGCCCCCGTGTCTGGGGCGGGTGCGCGCATATATAACCACCCCAAACTCATTGTCAATAAGAAAACTCTCGTTGTGCTCCTTCTCGAAGCCCCAAACGTACGGGCACAACGTCGCCAAAAAATTACCGTGTTTCACAGACGTGCCCACCAAGCAGCCCTGAACGCACATGATGGGTTGCGCATCCTTCGGGGCATGGAATCTCTCCTTAATTATTACCTCCGGGCCATCTTTGTAGTGGGACACTTGGTGTGTAGTTGCACTTGGGCTGAGCGCGACTATTGGTCGGCGATAGCAGCCACGCGTGTACTTCAGCGCCGTGTGGGTCCACTCGTTGACCTTGCCGGTCCAGCAGCAGCAAAAATGGACTATGTCTGCACCATATGCTGCGCACTTCTGTACAATACGCAATGGCACGACCACACGCCCAGTGCCGCCCACGTGGAGGAATGTTGTGAGGCCTCGCTCGCAAAATAGCGGGCACGCTGCAAGCAACACCCCAATAACCACACGGCGGATGAGGCTCGTGACCACTTCCGCACCATGCCCCCCCGTCAGCGGGCACGTGCAACGGAGTCCCTCTCCGAAAGTGTGTGTGTAGAGGTGCGGGACAAGGTGTGGGCACTGATGCGTGGTGCAGGACGGGAGGAGCACCCCACTTTGCGATGGTCCTCGGGTTCAGTAAGTGTGGTTGGGGCACAAAGAGACACAACATATGCGTTCCACAAAAAGGGAACCGGGGGTACGCTAACTGTTGCGTGTATGAATTCTATTCTAAAGCGCTTTCTACGCACCCTGGTAGGTGGACAAGCGCTCCGCGATGATGCCATGGATTACATCCGGCAACATATCCCACTTAGGCCACCTGTGAACCGCCGCGAGGCCCGGGCAGGTGTAGAAACATTTGGGTTCACACCAATTGCAATGGAGCACATTGTTCCCCCAGTGCCAAATGCAATGTTCATTGATCATGTGCACCCCCCCCCCCCCCCCTTGAGGATGGTGTACCTGTGATCCGGGCCACAGATGTTCTAGATGTTGACGCCCTCTGTGATGGATGCATTGGGTATTGTATTGGAGACACCTCTGCAGTGATTGGCTGTTTGGAAGACATTTTTGCCCATTTCAACCCCTGTGGGTGCCGAATTGAATGCGTTGTTCCGGCTATTTTGCCTGTCCATATCTGCTATTTGCCATCATTGATGCTTCGAAATGTGTGATTGTCGCCCTCTTTTTACTGACGTGATTTGTCGTGTAATGTCCTTGTGTGTCTGAGACATGTGTGACATACCAAGGGACATTGCCATGGATGGCAACCTTGGTGAGACACCAGCGATGGACTCACGGGAAGCCGAGAAAGAGGACGCACTGCAGCCAGAGCCCTCCATGGGGCAAGCGGTATGGGGCAGCAATGTTGCTTGGGCCAGCCAAGCCAGCCAACCCCCCTCTCAAATGGGGAACAAGTCTCGTGTCACACGGAAAATGGGTAGTATCTAGGACTCGACAAGCGTATGGTCGTTGCAAATTACATTGAGTTGCGCCGGACCAAGGTGAATCGCAAGGAATTCAAGACTGACATAACCATGGAGTATGGGCAATCATGGCTCATCGATTGGGACCACGTGGCAGTAAAGGAGGACCTACTTGCAAACCCCCCCGATGGGCGACTGCGGCTTCTGGTTTGGGAGGTCTAAGGTATGGGAATGCCGCTTCGCAATTCGATTAACGTGACGGGCTACCCTGTGTGATATGCCATCCTGTTGTATTCACTGGGAGCCCTGTGGGTGATCGGAGGGCAACACGGCGTTGCGGCGTGTGATGAAATTTGTAAGGATGTGACAACAAGAATGGGCGAGGTCGAGGACTTGATGGCCAACTTTGGCGTGCGCATCATCAAGTTTGATACATCTGTTGAGATCATGCGAACACTGGATGGACAACACAATAGGGCGCAACACAGTGGACATGAGAGCAGTGGACCCCAACTGTTGAACAATTTCCTACAACTGGCGGCTGAGGACGCACAGTGTAAGAAGACAGTTGTCACCTTGTGGTCTGAGGCAATCGTGGAGGCAGGGCTGACCGCCAAGTCCGGCGACACGGAGACAATCGTCAAGCAAATGAGGCCAGCTGCCCATATGGCCCTGACGTGTGGTACCAGCTTCACGGACGCACTCAGCAAGATGGATCAACGCAAGTAGGTCATTGTTCTTTATACAATGTGATGCTTTGCTGGAATGCAACGCAAAAATTCTATTGCCTTCGGCAAGTCCACCTCGCAGAGAATCTACCGCGAGCAACACACACCCAAAATAGGGTGGAAACTACATAAATACCGGCTAAAACATGCGTTACATACCTTGGATGATCATTTTAGGTGATCACGGTATCAAAAAAACAAGTTTCGAAAACTTCGATTTTTGAGCTGCCCAGGGTGACAAACTGCATAAGCAGGTTGTGTACCAATTCCTTGGGAGACCCCCCCCCCCTTGGACCTAATACCCAAATCGGGTGAAAAACACGTAAATACGGCCTAAAACATGCTTTACATACCTTGGATGGTCATTTTAGGTGATCACAATATCACAAAAACAAGTTTCAAAAACTTCCATTTTTGAGCTGTCCGGGGTGAAAAATTGCATAAGCAGGTTGTGCACCCGTCCCTTGGGAGACCCCCCCCCCCCGACCTAACACCCAAAAAGGGTGAAAAACACGTAAATACGGCCTAAAACATGCTTTCCATAGCTTGGATGGTCATTTTAGGTGGTCACAATATCAAAAAAACAAGTTTCGAAAACTTCGATTTTTGAGCTGTCCGGGTTGAAAAACTGCATAAGCAGGTTGTGCACCCGTCCCTTGGGAGACCCCCCCCCCCGGACCTAACACCCAAATAGGGTGAAAAACACGTAAATACGGCCTAAAACATGCTTTGCATAGTTTGAAATGTCATTTTGGGTGGTCACAATATCAAAAAAACAAGTTTCGAAAACTTCGATTTTTGAGCTGCCTGGGGTGAAAAACTGCATAAGCAGGTTGTGTACCTCCCCATTCACTAGGCCATTATTGGTGGAAACAGTCATTTCGCGTCTTTGGCACGGGTTGTGAACGGCCATAAGCAAGGCTAGACACTGCAAAAAACGTCCTTTCGTATCCTAGTAGGCATATACTGTCACAACATCCCCACTCACACCCCTCGGAGTGGGTACCACGGGTCACCGAGGTTGCCAAAACCGCCAACATAGCATAAATGGCTGACAAGTGCATAAACTGCATAAGCGCTCGTCCCACTCCGCCCCATACAAACCCTATGGAGTCGGGACCCGGAAACACTTTTTCGGCTCAAAATCGAAAAAAACCAAAAGATTCATGATTTTCGACCCAAAAAAAGGGGGGGTCATTTTTTCGACATTTTTGACCCCCCCCCCACCCCCCCCCACCCCCACCCCCACCCCCCCCCCAAAAGTGGGTTTCAAGTGGGGGGGGTCTGGGGGGTCCGGACCAAAAACTCATTGGGGGATGCGTTTATTGGACAAAATAATGATTTTACAAGGGGTTAAACTAACAATTCAACCCCTTGGGGTAGGGTACGCGAATAGGCCCAAAATGGGGGGGGGTATGTGGCGTTTTCCCCATATATACGCCTGCCTGGCTTTGATCTAACAACCTCTGCGAGGTGATTTGTGCCGTGTATGCAACTACATGGCCTCGCCGAAGATTACGGTACGAGGCTTCCAAAAGCTGGCAAAGGAGCTCCAGGCTGGGGAATTGTGGTGATATCATTTTGGTCATCCCGTCATGCCATTTGACCGCATCCACCCTTCAAGACGTATGCTAGTGCCTTGTAAGCATGCTGCCTTTCGTTGTGAGACATTGCAATGCAAGTCTGATTCAATGGGCCGCTGCGACAGGGAGCCTAGATGAAGTGTAATGACCGATTTCAGTGTGACACCAAGCAACCTGAGTTTGCTGGGCTCTACAGAGCCCAAGATCCCATGGGATGCAAATTGACTGTACTACAGAGACGCGGTGCCTATTAGAACTTGCGCAACTTCATTGATGTGGACTGGTGCCACCTTGCCTGATGATGTCCAAGGACCCCCCCCCCCCCGCAGAAAACCCCTAATTCTCCATTTCGTTCATGCGGGGCTCTGCATAGCCCAGATCAACCACATTGACCAACTTCAGCCGTCATATTGCCAATTTGAGAGTACTGGACTCTGCAGAGCCCAGGATGTAAATTCACTAGATGTACAGAGACGCCGTGCTTGTTGGAACTTCCGCAACCTCACTGATGTTCACTGGTGCAACCTTGCCTGATGATGTACAAGGAAACCCCCCCCCCCAAGATACCCCTAATTCTCCATTATGTTCATGCTGGGCTCTGTAGAGCCCAGATCAAGCACATTAACCGATTTCACCCGTCATGTTACCAATGTGCGGGGCACAACACCATGTACCCTTTTTGGTGAATGGGCAATACCGTTCCTTTTGAATGGGTGATGGCCCGAGTGTGAATGTGGCCATTTTTTGCCATAAAGTCCCCCTTTCCGTCCCTCTTACAAGGTAGCTATGTGCCCATAAATTGTAGAAAATTATTTCGTGGGGTACCACAAACAAGGATGACCCATCTTTGGTGCACCATAGCCTCACTGTCCCCAATTTTCTTCCAAACACATGGGTCCAAGCATGTATCCTCCTTGTTAGCTTGTGAATGCGAACTTCATGTGAATTTTGTGCGAATTTTGTGTGAAATTCGCACAAAGTTCATTTTAGCTTCGGTGAATTGCCACATGACAAGACACAAGACAACATGGTTTGCGAAACAAGAGATATCCTTTCTTCATACAGTTCCTATGTCAACGCTACCTCTTGCGGGCCCGGCAACGCTGCTGCAAAGTCTTAACATAGCCTAGGTCACTAAGTGCCTTTCGGCTTGCTCAAACGGCGAGGAGTCACACACTTATGGGCCCTTGGCCGTGCTTGCTCCGCTGGGTGGGATCCCGTCCCTCGCGGCGGAGAGTGTCATCAATGGTGTGGTTATGCACAAGCACTTGCACGCCCAAACTACCGCACAAGAGGCTTAGGCCCCCACTATTGCGCAACCTGCGCTTCAGTCGCCGGTAGCCCCCCTTCATTGCAAAACATGCAAATTTGGAGAGGAGTCGCCACTAGCGAGCAAAAAAATACATGTGGTCTATCCACAGGTGGGAGCAGAACAATTTCCCCCCCGCAATTGTAGATGGGCTTCACCCATTGCAATGCTATACTCCCTCAACCGCTTTAGGTCACCCCCAGCAAACCACCGTGCGTGCCATGGAAACACACACATGGCACTAAAATTGGTCCACCACTTGCGGCATACATCCACCCAGAGTTGTCGTGCAACACGTCCCTCTTCCATCCCCCCCTTATGGACACACTCATCTATTGGGGTTTCCCACCTCTTGTTCCGCATAAGGTGCAGTGCTGCAGCACACTCAAGTCGGACCTCCCCCTTTTTTTGGCACCGACGCTGGGTACCGTGTGGCTTCGCTGCTCCGTTACATACTGTGTTTCCAAGTGGCTGTGTTTGCTTATGGGGTTTTGGTGCAGTGTGATGCACGGCACCTGGAGAATGCCGTGGATCATGACATTGACCACCTATGTACCAGCGAACCACCTGATTTTGGTCACCAACATTGTCTCCTGCAACAGTGTGTGCAGTAGTGCCAAGTAGCGCAAGGCACTTGATTTTGAAGATCCTGAATGGGAACAGGAGGTAAAGAGCCCGAAGGTTTGCAGGAAGCCGGGTCTCTGCAAGGACCATGGATGAGGGGGCAAAGGATCGGTTAGCGAAAGAGGCAGGTAACAGTGCAGAGACTAGTGTCATGGCAAGGGCAGCTGTGCAAGCTGCTGCTGAGGCCGAAAAGCAAGCTGCAACACTCCAGCAGCAAGATGCAGCAATTGCCCTTCCTGGGCATGTGAGCCAATCATCCGGTGCAAGTTGCACACCCCCCACTAAGGGGAAGGGCAAGCGAACACTTGTGAAGGTTGCACCTCCATCACCTAATTCTGGTGAAACTGCTTTTGGAAGCCGGGCAGGCTGAAGGAGCGCACGGGCTTCAGGCACGTACAAGGCAAAGCCCAAGAAGAGTCCCGTACCCACCAAAGGGCTAGAAGCAGCATTGGGCACACTTGCCATTCCCATCTGTCACTATCCATCTGTCACTGAGTGACAGATAGCCCCCCCCCCCAACCCCGCCCTGACCCCCAGGCCCTCTTCTTATGAAGATCCCTGCCAGGGCACAGGAGCAAGCAAAACTCAGAGGAAGGTTGAAATCTGATGCCCATCCATTGTCATGATTTTCACTCACAGTAGCTGACATCACTGTCACTATCAATGTCATTGCTATTGCTACTGCTAATGCAGGAGATGGAAGAGAAGGAATCTAAGCAACTTGTACCCTCTGATGGGAATCCTGTGTCATAAATTGGCTCCGGGTTTTCGTTCCTTGTGCTCCATACAGCGCCTGGAGGCGGCAGGCCACCAACTGGCAACTAAGTCAAAACGCAATGTATCCGTTTGTACGTCCTCTGCACATTCATATGCATCCTCATGTTACCCCAGGAAATGCAGTCGAGGCGTCTAAAATCAAGAAACACAGAGCATGAAACACTACAAGAAACACGGCACAATATGGGAGACTGTGGACGCCTGATCAGCAACATGGCCATAGGTTCACAGCCAACCATGGACCTGTGGAAACGTCCATGGGTAGCCAGACCCCCACCCCACCCCCCACCCCCACCACCAGCTTGGCACAATTTTTATATACATCCCGAGAGACCACCTTTATCCAACCCTGGCCATCCTTGTAGGTCTCACGCCACCAATCTAATCGACTGGCTGTCTTTAGTATTCTGTCACTATGAGCTGCCAGATACACCAAGCAGTGCTGACTGTCCACCGGTGCACCGCCAGCCCTTCATCGTGTTTCCACTCCCGGATGGGCCAGAAGATAGAAATCGATTGTCAGGGTTCCATCTTGGCGCTACCTTGTTGCCGCATGGGCAACTGTCAGAGGAACACCTCTTGAATCTCCCAGCGCACTATCACCCTCACCCACATGCACACAAAGGCTAGCCCTCCATGCCGCAAGATCCCAAAAATGAACCATCATAGTGTGCATTACGGCAACTCCAACTCTTTGCGAGCTACATTGGCCACCAACGACGCTGCTGCCGTCACGTGGTGCTCCTTGGACTGGCAGCCCAAGCAGTCCTGTGGCACGTAAATTACGATGCGGTGTGCATCTTTGCACAAGAGGACCTGGTCAAGGAATGGACATGGGCATGGGCATGGGCAGGGACCTGTGCACCGCCGTCTTTCCAGGGCTTCCACGTGACATGAACGCTGCCAGTGCCAGCAGGAGCCAATGCTGGGGGAATGGGTGGCGGCGGGGGTGCAGTTGATGCAGGATAGTCCGTGTGCAGCGGAACAGCGTCCACCCATGGCCCTGCACCGGCACTATTGCAGCCACGCACCCGGAACAGGTACACTGCCGCAGGCAGCAGCGGCGCCACGTCACAAAGACGCTTCGCCGCAGAGTCATCAAAGTCCAAGTCAATGGTGCAGACCGTGACGTAAGCAGGGACTGGCAAAGGCCCACGCAGCTGCGCCTGTACCTCGTAGGCCTTTACAGGGGCACCGTTGGGGATGCTGGGGCCCCACGCAATGGTGATTGACGTGGAGCCGGAGTGCAGTGGCCGTAGCTCGCTGGGTGCCGTTGGGGGTTGTGCCGTGAGGGTGCGGGCGCAGGTAGCGGGGGAGCGTGCGCTGGTCCCGGCGGCGCTGACGGCGCTGAGGCGGAAGCAGTACGCCGTATCCGCGAGCAGCTCTGTGACAACAGCGCGCACACGCAGGGCCTCCCACACGATGCTGTAGTTGCTGCGGACCCCGGTGCCATTGACCAGGCGCACCTCCGCGCGCTCCAGAATATACGCCGTGATTGGGGAGGAGCGTGCGTTGGGGGAAACCCAATGCACCGTCATAGAGTAGGCGGTCACGTTCTCGATGGTCGGCGTGGCTGGTGCGTCTGGCGGTAAGGCACCATGCGGCGCTGGAACGTTGTGCAGCATCAGTGGGTAAATGTACAACAGAAAGAGGGTCCCAAACACTGCCACAAGCGCTGCTGCATAGCAGGCCCACCCCAGCACCCGGCCACACAGGGCAGACTGCGCAGGGGGGCTGCGATCACAGGTTCTCTCCGGCCCCAGGAGCGTACTGCTCTCGGCCATCACCGCCAAGGCCCTATTATGCGGCACAGCGTTGTCAGTGTTGGGCTCGACATCGGGCGGCACATCGTCAATGGGATGGAGTGGTGGTGAACAGCGGCAGAGGTAACAGGGCAGGGCAAGAAGGAGGGCAGCGGCGCTGCACAGGGCCGCGAGCGCGGCTACGCCTACAGGGTCCATTGCAGCCACTGGCCAGGGGGCACCATCTTGTAACAAGTGAACGAGCAACATTCGGCGTTGGCAGGGGGGGGGGGGGGCTAAAGGAGGAGGCAGTATCTGCAAACCCCTCCCCAAACCCAACTTCGTCAAAGAAAGCTCGTGCTTCCACCCCTGAATAATTGACACGCGGTTGGAGTCCCAAGCTCATGCTTTGCCCACGGGCCCTCGTCAGAACACCCCTCTATCACTTTATGGTTTACTGGACTCTGCTGGGGTCCGTTTTCATGCGTGCTGTTGTTGGTGACACCATGTTAACTCAGTCACAGTTGCTTCCTTTATATCTGTTTTAACACAAAACTCTGGTTCTGCCGGGTGCCCATTTCAACGTTCACATTGTGGCTTGAGGGTGCAAGACGAGGCCTTTTGGACGCCACCCGAGTGCAGCATGGCAGGCTGCCTACATTGTATCATTATCTTCATCCAACAATAGTTGTTTGCACAAAGATGTCATAAAGGCTGAGTGAGTATGCCAGTTGATACTTCGGGGCGTACGCACCTGTCCACCTTTCCACCTCTTGAGGAGGGATTCCTCCACACGTGAGTAGGTGGGCTGGTCGTTCACCTGTGGAGTTCGGGGGGGGGGGCGATGCATTTGTCGGAGGGTGAGAGTGGGACTGTTGTTTGAGAGGGGGGCGGGAGAAGAGTGTTAGCGTGTGGGCCAAGAGTCATCCTCCAAAGCTGCCTGTTGCGGGGGGGGAATCCAAGGCGGAAACACATAGACACATCGACACACTACACAGATTGGGGTGCATAGTGCTTGCTCTTCCATGGATCACGCCAAGCAGTATCGGTGGAGAACATAGCAGCTCCTCAAGAAAGATCCAGTTTCCTCAGATTTCCGTCACTGATGCAAAAAGCAAACGGTGTCTGGCATGTGTTTTGGATATCTATCTCTTTCGTTTTGAGGCCTTTAAGTGTGGCAAGCCCCACCTCTATCAGGCTCTTGAAAAGGACTCAGAAAGACACACCAGAGCTACTCGTTTCGTCAAGGCAGTGATAGTAATAGCACGTGCACAAGGCAATTCAGTTGTAGTTTCATCAGGTATCACTTCATGCAATCATTTCCCAAAATTGTGCACGAGGATCCATCACGGAATTCGTCCACTGTGAGCTTGCGCAGACAAGTGGCGGAAGTAAGTTTCCTACCTCCCCGGTGGGGTAAGATCCAGTGCCTCCCTCAAAACATCATTGCCTGTCCACCAATTAGCTTCCAACTTGAGGGTGAGGGTATGCAGCGATGATGCGAAGCATGCACAAGAAATTGCGGCTTTTCTCCAAGCAATTATGGCAAAAATTGGCTGTTGATGCAGGCATGGCATGTAAGAACGAAGCCTTTTTGTTCTTTGATGTAAAGTGACCACTTTTTTTGGTAAAGTCATTTCAAAGATCTCCAGCTTGAGCCTCATTTTGCATGATTTGGACGAATGTGCTCTGCTGGCACTTGCTCTGTCAGCTGACGATTTGTCCATCTTTGTGTGCATTTTGCATCAATTTCAGGAAGAACTCTTGTGGTCATGAGCACATCCTTGCTTTTGGCAATATGTCGGAACTCAGAAAATTGTCCATCAATTTGTCTGAGACTGCATTGGTTGATTTTGATATCCAACGGTTGGTTGTGCTTGTGGCAAGTTCCAAGCTACGGATAGCCAAAAAAAAAAATCTCTGCATGTATGACAATGCAGTCCTTGGCGCTTGAGTTGAGTGGGGCCAACATTGATGGCCTTCAAGCCCAAAGTATGTGCCGACGCCTGTCTGAATACCCAATCGTTATCCCTTATGCTTGCAGATACAAAGGTGGAGCCATTTAGCTTCTAGTTGCGAGTCCCACGTTTGAGTTCTCTCTTTCTAGACCTCTCGGGATGTTCTGCACTACATTGCAGGGACAGGGGCTGTGTACAGTGACTAGGGCTTTGTACAAGAATTGGGGTTGTGTAAAGGGATGGAGCCTGCGTACGTGTTGGGGCTGTGTATAGGGAACGGAGCTGTGCATAAGGACAGGGGTTACATAAAGGGACGGATAATGCAGGCATGTACACGGACCTGTGTACAGGTACTGGGGAACTGTACAGGGACCTTGGCAGGGTATGGAGACTAGGGGCTGCAGGCTGTGTAAAGGGATGGAGGCTGTGTACATGGACTCGGGCTATGTAGACGGACTGGGGCTGTGTAAATGGACGAGCGCTACATAAAGGGACGGAGGATATTTACAGCGACTAAGGCTGTGTATGGGGCTGTGCACAGGGATGGGGGTGGTGTACAGGGACGCAGGATGTGTCGGGTGCTTTATGCGATGCCCCGTGCTCTCGTGCGCAAATGTTCCTAGACTTGGATATCCTCCCCTGAATGGCACACACCCTGTCAACAGTCAAATGGGGTATCTAATCATGAGGTTCTGCCCACCCCACTGCGCACCATTGTTGTTGTTCTGGTTGGGGTGGTGTGCCGCTCAGTGTTGCTCCTTGATGGGTCCTCTATCTCCTGATCTGTTCTCGAACTGCATGGCTTACACCATTGCTGATGGCACAAAGCCACTCTGTGTGGTACTTGCTCTCATACTTTGTGTGTGTCTTTTTTGTTTCACGTTGCGGTCGAGTTTTGCGGAGGCTGGTGGGGTTACACACCTGTCCCATCTGCCTGTGCAAATGAGAGGGGGAATAGGGTGATACTTGACAAGCTGTCTTGATTAGGGGGGGAGTGGGGTATGTTCTGCTCAGAGGTTGGATGCACCACCTCGAGGGATATAGCATGGGCTGGTGGGAGCACAGCAGACAAGATCATCTTGTAGTGTGAGGGAAAATGCTAATTGTTGTCTTTGGGCCCTCCTCACACCACTCCCTGGTTGCAGACCCATGTCCCATCTGTGTGAGGAGGGCCAACTGTTTATTTTGTGCGGTTGGCAGTCATGAGTCGGATACTTGGCTGGCCAGATTTGTTTTGTGTTGTTGGGTCCTTTGGGGGAACCACGGGTTGTAGGGAAATCGTGGGGCCACGAGTGCAGGCTTCGACATGCACGAGACCACATGGATTGATGCCACTATGGCATTGCAGTCATTGGGCATTTTTGTGTTCTGGGACCTTCTGAATGATTTTACAAGCTTTTGCTGCTCTAACCATATTGTATTCTCCAGGCCTTTTTGTGGTCCCCTAAAAGGCGGAATCCAGCCCACGGGCCGCACTGCTCGCTTTGTGGTGATTGGGAAGGACGGGGGGGGGGGGGGTGCTGGTTGGCATGGTAAGGTGTACACACTGGTTTGATCTACCTGTGGACCTGACCAACCGGCTGTTGTGGACCCGGCTTGGAAACCAACTACAGAGGCACCCTGTGAGCCTTGCAGTTTCTTGGGCCCGTCACTCATGTGTATACTACAATGGGATAGGTGTGTGGTGTTGTAGCACTGCTTGTCTAAATGAAAAGTGGCAGGTGTTTTTTATGGGGGTGGGGGGCATCCTGCACAACATGACATGCTTTGTACTCACTGGCAACGTATGGTGCCCCGATGACAATATGATCATCATCTTCTGTGTGTACACTGTGACCCCTTCTTTTTTTTTCCAAACAAGCAAACAATGGTGAAGCGAATAAATCCACCTCTAGTCTGCCAAGCCATTGGGCAATGCAAACCCTTAACCTTAGTGTCTCATCAGAACCCGAACCATTGGCACCACAAAGCAAGTTGGCTGGCAGCCAAAGTAGGCACTGATCGGGCACGTCAACAACGAATCCTTGACAAGAGAGAGCAAGAAACTTCAGTGCTTTGGCTTGGCATCACAAAGAGGTGGGATGTGGTAGGGTTATGTTGTGGTTCTGCGCACCTCAACATATCCACGAAAAACTTCGTATAAAGCAGGTTCCACTGTGCTAAGTTCCATGGGTTATAATTGTTGCTGAGACGGTCCTGTCAGAGAGATGTGCTGCTTGGGGTGCCACTGGTCTAGTAGAGCCATGCCCACGGGTGCTTTCTTATTTCTGGGTAATTTGGAACTTTTGGATAAGTCAGTGATTCCTGAACAATCCCCGGCCTGGTCATGTTCATGCATTTGCTCCTACTACTCCCCTGTAAACTTCCAGATATTGTCTGTGACCTTGTCCTCTGCCACAGTCTTTGGGATAGTGTTTTACTCCATCCATAACAAAGGGTCTGCAAGGGGGCAATGGTGAATTGCATTTCATGTTGTTGGTGTAAGTTCCCGGAGGGGGGGGGGCATTTGCAAAAGCCAACAAGCACCAATAGGCGGGCCTAATTGGTGCTATATGGCTCCCGATGGGTTTCCCATTGTGACTAAATTATCAACCAACAACGGCCCAAGGGTTCCCAGCGGTGTTGGAGGTCCCCTAGAAATCACGATTTTTTTTGGCCAATCCATGCCAACCAGAAAACGTCTAAGTCCCCATCTACGGGCCCCCATAGGGGGGCCAATCTTGGAAACGTAGAGATAGAACCCGGGACCCGCATCATTGCTGCCGGGTTCTACATAGAAAAAACAAAGCCCAGGCTTGGGTTTCGATTGTGCACAATGGCAGCTGTCACCCCCCCCCCCCCTATACACACACACCGAGCTAGCTATGGGGGGAGTATCGGTGCCACCTGCGGGCACTGTGTGCTACTTTTATGGTGGGTTTACCTAGAGCGGTTTGGCTTTTATCCCCTCCCAAAGTGCACTCTAAGCAGAGCAGAGTGAACCCTTGGGTACAGTACATGTGTAAACATCTCTCCGCCTTGCCCTGTCCGGCACCCCCCAAGGTGAAAATATATAAGATGGCCCCTTGGGAGCAAAAACCACCCTACTTAGGGGGGTCCCTGCTGGCTTGTCGATTTTCCCTCCCGTTGTCCCCTGTGGGTGGGTCCAAAAGTGCTCATTATTTTTACAAATTTGTTTTTGGGGCACTCAAACAAGTGGTCTGAGGCCATGTTGAGCCATCTTTGACCCATATGAGCCCATGTAGTCTCCAAAAAGACCTTTAAATGCACAGTGTTGGGAATGGCATTGCAACACTTGGTGTCTAGGGGGAATGCGGAGGGAGGGGGGATCGGGGAGGGGTGCAAGAGGTGTGCTCGGGGGCATGTCTCTTGAGCGAGCGCAGTGAGCAAGGAGGGGTTTGGGGGATGGTTATAGGGTGGGGGGCTATGTAGACAGGTTAATGGGGCGTGCTAGGGGGCATGTCTCTGCAATTAGCGACACGAGCGAGGAAGCGGTATAGGGGGGGTATTGGTCGGCATGAAAAGTGGCAAAACCCGGCAAACCTGAGGCCTAGCCGGACACATGAATTCGTATGAATTTGATACCAATTTTGTGCAAATTCACCTGCATTTCACTTTTGGTCACCGCCACTTTTGCCCTAGCACTCGGACTATGCGCCCCTTGTGCCCCTGCATGCACCAGCGCCACAAGCAACAATGGTCCTTGTTCATGTTCTATTCTCCGTTCCTTTTCTTGAGGCATCAGACCCGCCGGTCTAGGGTCTTAAGGTGCTGCATGTCGGCTGGAAGCCGTCTTCTTGTACGGCTCGCGTACCTTTGTACATTGATGGGCCCTTGCCCATGTTGTGCCCTTTTGGTCACATCACCCATGCGCCACCACGCTATCATCGATGGTGTGGTTGTCCATGACCACTTGCACCCCTAGTCTCCCCCAGAGGAGGCTTAGGCCCCCGCTGTTGCACAACATGCACTTCAACATCAACGGGTATGGTCCCGGAGGGCCAATTCTAGTTAACAATGTTGATGCCCTGTGTGGGGGTAGGGGCATAGAGCTGGGCAATTCTTTCCATCAACTCAGGAGAAAAAACTTTCCTTAGCACACTTGGGAAGGAGGGGGAGTGCTTCATTCCCCCCCATGCGCAACACATCCTCACCCACCTCCACACGTCCATGCTCATCCCCAATCAGGGGCAGTGTGCTGGGGGGGGGGAGAACAATGGCGGGGTGGTTGGGGTTGGCCTTGTACCATGTGGGCAAAGTGTGGCCCTCTAACTCCCCCTGCCATTCCCAAGGGCTCTTGGAGCTGAGGGAGTTAATGGGCAACATTGTGTCCCAAAAGTCCTTGCCCACCTGCTGACTGCGCCCTTCCCACTTCAGCCACCCTGGGTTGGAATGCCCCAAGACCTCAATCCCAAAGACCCCCTCGGACACTTCAGCCTCACACAAATAGTACCGGGTCAAACTGGAAGGCCCGGCACAAGATTTCTTGACGAATGCGCTTGCTGTGTCAGCATCTGAGGGGTTCAGTGTGAACATGCAAGCAAGAACTGGGTTGTTGTTGTCCAAAACATTGATTATGGGGTCAGTGAGCGATGAAGGCTCACCGACCCCTGCCTTGTTCAACACAACTCACACAAGGGGGGCGTCAACAATTGAGGAACTCATGCTGGGGTGGGTTGACCAAGTGACAGTGCGGGTGGCATCGGGGGAGTAAAGGCCACGCGTGCCCACACGGTTGGTCACCTGTTGGCCCCATTTTTGTAGGAGGGCGAAGTCGGCAGCAGACATGAGAAAGGCATGTGGGAGGAGGTGGAACATCACAAATTCATGCAACAAATGGCAGAAACACCCATAAATTTGCATCCGTATACCCTCATTAGACGGCCGTATACTCGGAGTATACGGCCGTATACCTATAGGTATACGGCCGTATACCTAGGTGTTCTAGGGCTTGGGTAGACGGCCGTATACTCATGACCCCAAAGTGAGCAACTTCACCACAAGCATAAGGCAACAAATTCATGCAAACAAATAGTATCCTACAGTTTATTTACATCATGGTTCATCAAACCAATGTCACAAGTTGCACAATGTTCCATGTATGCAAAGTACCAAATTGCCATTTTTGGCCCATATACTTACCAGGTATTCTGGAATGCCTGGCTATGCACACCAGAAAGGGCACCGTTCTGTTCGTGGCATCTAGGGTTGACTTTCCTAGCCGGACAACAAGCGCCAAGCCGGGGCTGCCTTGGCAAAGCAAAGGCCGTGGGAAAGGAGACCAACGCCGACGTGACCCGTGGATTGGAGCATCTAGGGCAGACAGGGAGAAGCAACCCAAGATTGGATCATTGAGGGAAGCAAGGTGCAGGATTGGATGATCCAGGGCTGCCATGGAGAAGCAACGGCCGAGGGGAAGGAGACCAATGCCGACCACATCCCTGGATTGGAGCATCCAGCTCACACGGGCATAAGCGATGCATGATGGAATCATCCAGGGGACCAGGGCCTAGGACTGTATCATCCAGGGAAGACATGGAAAAGCAAAGGCTGTGGGAAAGGAGACCAACACCGCCCGGAGCCCTAGATAGAGGCATGCAGAGCACAAAGGCAGAAGCAACCAGGGATTAGGGAGTGGGAGTGGAAGATGGCCTTAGGAAAACAGACAGTAGCGCGGACACGCCGGTGACCACCAAGTACCATAGGACGCTAAGAGAGGAGAACTGTGTGGTGGTGTCTCCCACAACAGAGGATCGGGGTTGGGCGGCAAAGTGCAAAGCAAGGGGACAAACGGAAAGGGGACCCTGCACGAGAGAAGGAAAGCCAAGAAAGAGGAAACACGCGGTGGGGCCTCTAAAGGCGGTGGCACAAGACACAGAGAACGGCAAGGTCGAAGTAGAAGCAACCTGTGCACTAGCGCCACAGGGTTGCTAGTGGCCCGGTGGGGTATAAACACACCAAGCAGACCATAGACACGGGGACCAAGATCCATGGATGATCAGGGCAGACATGAAGCAATATAGGGCCGAGGAGAAGAAGACCAGCAACGCCCAGGGCCGAGAATAGGAACATGCCGCCGGAGCAGCAAACGGAGCAACGCGTGGTGGCAACCCCAAACGGAAAAGGGGGAGAGGGTGGGAGAGGGTGGAGGGCCAAGGGAAAGCAGACAGAGCCGCCAACATGCCACTTGCCGCCAAGTACAACAGAACGCCCGGAGAAGAGAAAGACGAGGTGGCGTCTCCCACAGAGGGACCGCGGGAAGAGAGCAGGGGGCAGAAGAAAGGGGAAAGAGGTGGTGGCGTCCCCAAAACAAGCAAGCACGAAAAAAAAACATCCCCATGGGACCGGGCAACCGGTTGCTGTGCAAGGATGGTGGCCCAAAATAGTGCCGTAGGCTTGTCGGGTAATGTCAAGAACGGCAAGACGCAAGGAAGGAGAAACCAGGATGACCGCAAGGCGTCCGCCGGGGTGACGGTTGACTCTGAGGCCCCCGGGTCAATGGCCTGAGTACGCATGGGTTGCCATGTAAGCGGACCCGGGGAACGTGGAAAAGGTCGCCCCCCATCCTGCAGCCGCCGATGGACGATAACCAAGTGCATCCAGGACCCGAGTGGGTACTCCAACCTGTGAGGGATGGGGAGCGGTGGAATATGGTTGATAGAAATGCTCTGTTGTCGGCGAAAGATATCCATAGGAAGCCCGCCTGCAGGTGCCCGAAAGGCAGGTATAGACCGGAGGAACGTTCGAAAGGGAGCCGGAAGGGGCGCCCGTGAGACTGGCGCCTGAAGGAAACCTATACCACTAGGCCGGCCCCAGGGGAGCCTGGGTGAAGTTCTCGGCCGTGAGGCGGGACCCCAAAGGAACCGATGGTGGAGACCTCCCCTTCCCGCCAGAGGCGGCCACCATGTGAAAGAACTAAGGAGATGTGTGACAAGGCTGCGTCTGTGGGCTTCAAAATCAATTAATCAATCAATCAAACGGACGTTGCCATGGCGTCCAGAACGAAATTTCGATGCGAGTAGGTACTCACAAAATCCTCCAACTCCACGGTATGTCACAAATATGGCAAAATCAGGGTTTACTAGAGGTTTTTTTCTTGGTGCAATTTTGCAAATTCGACCCCAGGTGCGAGATAAGCTCAAACAGTTATGGCCATTGTGTCCCAGACACAAAGGTATGGTGGAGGATTCGATCGGAACGTCCCAAGGTGCCCACTAACTATGCGGAGAAATGAGAAAAAGATGTTCTACTAAAAATGGTAACAACTGTTACTAAAAATAGCGCAAACGAAAAATTGAGACCTCCAAACAGAGCAACCTTGGAGGGAAGCGGACCTCACAAATGTAACCGGCACACCTATTAGATGGCTGCAGATTCAGAGGAAACGTGGGGAATGGTTGCCTAAGTGACCACGCAAAGGTGCTAACCACCGCCTTGGCCAACACCGGCCTACAACCCGTCATGTCCACGTGCCACACCACCGTCGCAATGTGTGCCAGGTCACCAGCTTGTGTCAAGCAGCGCTGCAGCCATACCACCCGGCACCGTAGGGAGACCCTCCGCGTCCTTCTCCAAAAATTTATACTTGACCTCCATGGTGCCGTTGGGGAAACCTACAACCGCAGTCTTCGACTTTTCCTCCAACGTCTCCTGCACCACCGGGTATGCCTCCCGCTCCACTACTTCCGCCCCATTCTTCTTCTTCTGCACCTCTTGCCCCGAATCCTTGGGGGGCTCGGCCACCGTCACGGCCTTGCCCTTGGGCCCCGGCTTGGGCTTGGCCTTTGCCCTTCTTCTTGGCGGACATAGGCAACACCGTTTCATGGAATTTCATCATAACAACATGACTAACATGAGAAGGGAAGGAAAGAAGAAGTGCAAGAAATTGTGTGGTGCGGTTTGTCATAGTGTGTACATGATTGCAGACAGGAAGGAAGCGATTAGAACATGGTACCACCCCGGTTGCGGACGATTGACATTTTTGTGGATTTGGCGTGTGCCGGGTGTCCATTTGGCGCGCGCCAAATCGCCATTTGGAGCGCGCCAAATGGACACCTGGCGCCCGCTAGATGGGCACTTGGCGCGCGCCAAATCGCGCTGGGAGGTTTTGGCTTGGCATCATTTGGCTTAGGGCCGTTGCTCCAACGTACGCATTCACATACATTCCGGTATGTGCACCAATTCGGCACGCAACTTAGCGGGCACAAAATGCACCACGTGGCACGTTGCAACACAGCAAAAAACTGGTCACTTTTCCATTTGGCAGGGTTTTGGCGTAGATACAAAGTTGAAACAACCACGTGGTGCAGGAAATACTCCCAGTATATAGCCGTATACCCTAAGTATACGGCCGCATACTGCGGAGTATACGGGCGAAGACTGAGGTATTGGAGACTTGAGTACACGGCCGTATACCCCAGGAGCCCGAAATGCGGTAGTTTCAAACACAACATTTATCATCATAATTGGTAAACTAGGGTTATTCCCCAACTCACCTATGCATACATTGTGCATTGCACATTAGTAGCCATCCGTACATGCCGCATACCCCTTTCTCCCAATACCCCCCCCTTTACCCGTATACTCCCGGGTATTCCTGGTATGCCACGTTATGCTCACCATACAATCACTGCAAACCCTCCCCACCTCCCGTGGCGCAACACCAACACGCTGCCAGCATCCATGCAAAGGAGGTAAGAGTCAAGGGTGGGGGGGCGATTTCTCCCGTCCAATGCATAGCTTCCCAACATGGACATTCCAAGGCATCACCTGGCTTTTGCATCCCTGGCTTCTTTGGCAGTCACACCAAATGAATAGTGGTAGCCCTCCTCGCCCCCGGTGGTGGCCTTGCACCCCGTGTCAACCGCCAGTTTGCTTGGGTCTGTTTGGCTGCGCGGCACTTGGACCCTGCGTGGCGGCAGAAGGTCGCGGCTGGCCCCGATGGGTGGTCGAGGCACCTCTCTACCATGTGAGGGAGGGGGGTAGGTGTGGGCAATGCCCGGTTCGTCCCTGGGTGGCACGGAGATGACGATCTTACGCCCCACGCGGGGGCCCGGGTGGCTGCGCTCGCCCGCTCGAAGCGATCGCTGCGTTCGCTGCGGGCTTGGCTTCGCTCGATGCACTCGCTTGGCCTCGCTGGGGGGGACGGGCATGCCCATGCGCTCGCTGGGCCTCCGCGGACAGGTGGCGGGGTGTAGCCCGTGCGCCCATGGGCACGGATATCCGGTGACCGGGCATGCATCGGAACCTGCATGGCGTACGGAGGGGACGGAACAAGCCTTCGGGAACGGGGGAGGGGACAAATGGTGCAACCGATCGCAAATGCTACAGATTTACAATGGATTCGTACGAACCTCGTACGAATCCTTTAGGAAGTTCACAATCAAGATGGTAGTTACGAAACTCGTACAAAGTTGGTACAAAACTCGTACGAATTTCGTTCGAATTTTGTACGAATTCGGGCGGATCCACGTAGACGGGCTCATTTTCCCAATTCACATACCTCATAGTCATAGGGGCACACAATTGTCCATCCGCCGGCGCCGGACTGCTTCACCCTTCGCCAGGCGAGCGCCGTGTTCACCAAGTACCACATGGTTGTGGGGCGAACAAGGGGGGGGGGGGGCACACTGGAGATGGCGAAGGAGATGGGGATCACCTCGTCCACCGTGTCGTCCTTCATCACCTCCAGCTGGTGCACAACGCCCACGAAGAACAGCACGGAGTGCTCCCCCACCTCCAGCACCGCCAAGTCATCGGCAGGGTTACAACGGAAGAGGAAGGTGGGGTGGTAGGGGCGGGTGGCGAGACCCGACGAGAGCACCCCTAGAGTGTACGCAAACATCCTAGGTACACGCTAGAAGACCCTATTTCGTTCTAGCCTAGAACTTCTAGCCCAGACGTTTTAGCCTAGAAAAGACTAAGCTAGAACATAAATTGTTCTAGCTTGGACTGGTAGAATAGGTAGAACACAAAAAGCAAATTACCACAGTGGGTTGGAGGGTGCATGGCACATACACTGATGGCAACCAACACACTTGACGCATGCATACACAAATGTGCCCCCCCCCCCCCTGCAGCACAAACCAAGTTTTGCATACGCATATGCACACGACAACACATAAGATAATATGGCAAGAATGGGGAGGGGGGTAACAAGGCACACACAAACACGGCACAAACACCCATGAGTGATAGGCTATTTGCCCGCCCCCCTTCGCATTTTGCAGTGTGGGTGATGGGGATAACCTGGCTGATGCGCCTAAGGTGAGGGAGGGTATCTCTTTCCTGTTTGCAGGTGTGGCGTTTTTGAAAGTGCATTTGAAAAGTGGCTGCGCCGGGGACATGCGTTGACACGTAGGTGTGTTCCTGCTTCCCTGTTCCCTGCTGTGTGTGCCAGTGGTGTTGTACAGGTGATCGCTTCCCACCCTCCCTCTTCCCTTGCCACCCCCCACCCCTAGGGACTATGACCCCAAACTGACCGTGTGAGGGTAGTTGTGGTGTGCTTTGTCCCCCCACTCCTCCCAGGTTATGGAGTACACCCCCCCCATGTGTGCATTGAAATGTGCCTTGTTGTTTTGTTGGCGGTTGATTTTTGGGTTAGGGGGTTGGTTGTTGGCAAGTGGGTCTGTGGGGTGCTGAGTTTGGCTTGCTGGCTGGGTGGTTGGTTGGTGGATGTGTGGGTAGGGTTTGTTCGTGAGTTGGGTGTGTGCACATGTGCTGTAGCATGCGGTGTTGGCTGAGCACGGTGCTGCATGCTGCGTGGTGTTGCTGCATCGTGTGTGTGTGTGTGTGTGTGTGTGTGTGTGTGTCACCATGTATGTGCACCCTAGAGACGTATATTAAAACAAATAATTTGAAACATTTGGTCAAAAATAATGCGTTAACACAAAGTTGACCCTTTGGGGGGGGAGGGGGTTGAGGGGTTTAGACGCAAAAAACTCTACCCGTATGGTGTGCCTTACGGGATGGGGTCAGTATTCCACCAGTACCACAGGTGGTGTCACCTATTGGTTGCACCTCTTGGGACCCTATTTTGGGGTCCCACAATTGTTAGGTTGGGTCACAGGTGGGGTTAGGAGTAGGGATGTCTTCTGGTTTTGGGTTACTCAGGGAGTTTATTTTGGGGTCTGTCGGGGGCTTAGTCTTGGGGTCAGTCAGGGGGTAAGTCTTCAGGTTAGGCTAGCCCGAACGTTGAGGGGGGAAAGGGGTGGCTTTCCCTTTGTCCTTGCGAACACACTTTAGGTGTTCTTGGGCGGCCTCGGGGGTGGGGAAAAGGAGGCCGGGGGCCACCTCGTAGAGTGTGGGGTTGCCCCGGTATTCCACCCAGACAACCCCCACTGCCCTGCGGTGAACACGGGTGACGTTCCGGTGGGATACGGGACGTGGGCTTTGGTGCCGACGAGGGGGTCGTCGGCACCAAGGGGGGAACCAAGGGGGGGGGGGGGTTGTCTTGGGGGCAGGGGTGGCCTTTGTGGCCATGGGGGGCTTGGTGGGGGGCGTCGCTTGCTGGGGGGGGGGGGGGTGGCTCCATCCGATGAGGCATCCCACTCAAAATGCCATTTGGAGGTTTTCTTGTCACCAGTTTTGGTGACTAGGGGTTGGGGACCCGGGGGTTTCGCCCTTGGGGGGGGGGTCCTCTTTCAGCGCTTCCTCATCCCTCCCTTTTCAGTCACCCCCCACTATGGATGCCCGTACCCCCTCATCCTCTGCTCTAGTGTTCCCCATCTGCCCCAAGGTGTCCATCACCCCAGCCTTGTACCTCCCCGCACCCACCCACCTCCGAGCACACCCTGCCCTGCTCCCAATCA
Organism: Eutreptiella sp. 'Long Island Sound 2002'; assembly: GCA_964036045.1. Lineage (NCBI taxonomy): Eukaryota > Euglenozoa > Euglenophyceae > Eutreptiales > Eutreptiaceae > Eutreptiella > Eutreptiella sp. 'Long Island Sound 2002'. The sequence goes on along the minus strand of OZ038379.1, from coordinate 91,423,160 downwards.
CTCTACCCCCTCCAGATGGCCAACCCCAAGGGGGGGTCGGCCTCGAGGAGGCGGTGGAGGTGCCCCAGAAGCACCTCGTGCACCTGGTGGCAGTCACGCCACGAGACTCGGATCAGCCGCCTGTCTCCGGCGATCACCACGACATCCACCACGTGCAGAGAGACAAGCAGCAGAACAATTAATTTTTCTGCCTACTTTGTTAATTTTCCAATGTGAATACCCCCTCCTAACTTTAATCTTTGCGCTACCTGTTTAAAAAATGAACCATTGAGCTACAAAAATTAACAAAAATTGGCGAAACATTAACTAACAAACACACACGCATGCCTCAAAACCCGCCGCTGCTCCCTGTGAATGGACAGCCGAATGACTGTCCGGAAGTGTGTGGAGGCTGTCGGCCCTCCATGGGATCCCCCAAGCCGTGGACAGGGCGGGGGGGGGGGGGGGGGGCGGAGGGGGGAGGCGGCGGCAAGGTGCGCTGCCTTGGTGAACGCGGTGGCAGCGTTCCGCGTGCCGCCCTTTGACCCCTCGTACTGGTGCTGGGCGGCGGGGTGATACACGGGGCGTGGGATGGCTTGACTCGTCTTCCCTTCACTCGGCGGCGGGAGAGCTTGTCCGGTTAGTTCTGCGGCTGCTCGTGGTGCTTGTAGTGGTGCTGCAATTGGTGCTGGGGCTCCCGCTGCTGCCATGCGTTGCTCCAGGTGTCCCATGTGCAAAAAAATTTTTAATCTTTCACAATCACTAATAATATTTGCGAGGTTGCTATTCAAACACCAAATATTAATGAATATATATGGTATTAAAAGTCGCCGGCGTTAAAATGAACCTACAAAAATTGAACGAAAATGCCCGAAAATTAACGAACACAAAAAGCAACAACCAACAACACAAGCATACCAGGTGGTTTTCTTGGGCTTTCAACATGTCCCCCCAGAGGGACTGCAACATTTCTTGGTCCATGTGGTAGCGACACAAGTGCCGCGAAACGAAGGAGGAGGGTGAGGGGCTTTGGGTAGCCATGAGTTTGGCCATGGTGCATGGGGTGCCCCATGGTGTTGTGACAGAAGGTGAAACTTTTAAACACCACCACTCCCAAGCTTGTAAGACCCCCTTCACCTCCTGTTCTAATGCCGTAGCCCCCAGCATCCCCCCCCCCCGCGGGCCATGTGGTCGTTGTAGCCCCGCTTGAGAATGGCGTTTTGGCTCTCAACCACATCAGCGCACACCGCGCCCAAACCGACCCTAAGCCGCGCTGCATTGGCCACCGCCAATGTCACGTCCTCCTCCAAGTAGAAGAGGTAGTTCAATTGGCAGGCGGCTTGGCACCAATGCTCGTGGTACGCCCGCGCGACCTCCGTGGCCCGCAGGTCGGGGCGCGATGGGGTATCGGAGTACAACTCGCGGAGGAGGTCCCGCATGGCAACCACCGGTTGCCAGTCACCATCCTCCGGGGCGTAGGCCAATAGCGGCCCGTGTTCCTCCAATGTGAGCTACAACGCCCGTGCCTCCTCTCCGTTAGGTGCGTCCGAGGCCACCAACGTGACGTTGGTGCGTACCCGGTATAGCACGCGTTGCACGGCCACGGCCTTGTCCTTGGGAAGGTCCCCTAAGCCGGCCTCAATGAAGGCCACTTGGAGGCGCGCCTTGGCCATGCAACAATGGAGGATGCATAGGAAGACCAAGCGCCGCTCCACAACAACGTGCGGTCTCCTAGACCCCCCCCATTCTTCAAGCCGAGGCCTGTCTCTTGATAGCGGCGACGGCCCCTCCAAATGTGCGGCGGACCCCCGCCTTCACCCACGCCGCCGCACCCTTGTCCCACATACCCATATTGTAAATGGAGCCCACCACAGGTGATATGGAGACGGCAATGAGGCGTCTCACCCACGACAACCAAATTAGCGGGCACCCAGTTGTTGCCCGAGTACAACTTCTTACACCACCTACAAACAAACGGGGATTAGTTTTTGATTCAGCTTCGCGACTTGAATTTTGGATTAATTTTTCAGTCGACGCTACTTTTAAACTGTAAGTCACACGAAAACGAAAGCGATACAAAACGACCGTATACTTGCAGCGTGTTCGACCATATTTTCGCTAGCGTGGGCATGTCCTTATTCCCGCATACGGCCATGCCAATCACCCACACGAAGGCGGGTGTTCGGCATGGTGCGCCGTGGTCGAGGAGCCCAATGCAAAGTGGGGTCCAAGTTCCACCGGCGCATGGGTAGGCATCCCCATGAAGAATGAAAGTGAGCGGCCGCTTCCAATCGATGGTGTCCACAAAGGGTGGACGCGATTGGATATAGCGGGCCCATGATTGCAACGGGCAAGAGCAGCCACTTGTAGGGGAATCCGCCACTGACACCGGTCGATCTAGCGCAAGCGGCTTCAACAACTCCTTCCATGTGTCCGTGAAGCGATGACGTAAAGGGATGGGCCGGGGGAAAGGGAGGCCCGTCGCGGCGGTGTAAGGCGCCCCCCGCTGGGTCATGAACTCTGACACATGCGGGAAGCCGCCCTTGGGGACATTCAAGTCCATAAGTAACCCGATCAACTCGGGCGCCAGGAAGAGGACAGAGGCATATTGCTTCACGACCTCTATTTACTTGTTGCGGATGAGCAGGGGTCGGGCAACCTTGGTGGCCTCGTACCACCGGGTCTTGGCCAAAGGGGATGAGGCAACCCACTCACCAAGGAGGTGGGAGACCAAAGGGTCCCGCAAACTCTTGAGCCCACTCAAACGCGTGAGCGTCATACTAAGCTCGAGAAGGGTGTCCCGAGAGAAAGGCATAACAAGAGCTACACAATGGAAAAAGGACGTTGGGAGTGGGGCGAGTGGGGGGGCTGGAAAGGGATGTGTGGGGCTACATGGCGACCTATAGGACTGTGCAACCCCTGTAGCACCCCGTTGGGCACCCTTTGACCACCCAAACACTTCAAGTGCGCAATGTACGCGCACAAGCAAAGCGGTGCAAATGACCCAACACTAGGTTAACGTGTTAATATTAGGCAGATTAATTTTTACCCCCTATAATGTATTAAAAAACAAAATTAACCAGATTGGTTTTAACGTAGGTCTCTCGGAAAGCCACTGCAAGGGTCCTAGGGCGTGATGGAAACATTCTATTTTGCCGCTCTAGGGGCGTTCTAGTGAGGTGTTCTAGCGGAGTTCTAGCGAGCGATTGGCGGTGCTAGAACGGCACTACAACGGCGCTTGAACGCCGCTAGAATAGCAAAATGAAAGGTCTGTAGCACCTCCAAGGACCCTTGCAGTGGCTGCACATACATGCTCAGAAACACACACACGATGTAGCGATACCACACAGCACATAGCACAATGCCGAGCCAACACACCGCATGTGTATTTGCGGCTCACTTGGAAATGTGAAGTTGGGGCTGCACACTACACACTGTGTAATACACACTGCACACTGTGTCATGCACACTGCACACCGTACAGTGCAAGCGTTCAGGCGCTCAGTGAGTGCTCACTGAGCCGTTTGGCGCTCTCACTGAGCGCTCACTGCGCCGTTTCGCGCGCTCACTGAGCGCGCAAACGGCGCAGTGAGCGCGCCAAATGGCGCAGTGAGCGCTCATTGAGCGCGCAAAATGGCTCAGTGAGGGCTCACTCATGGTTCACTGTCACTGTACACTGTCAATGTACACTGTCACTGTACACTGTCCATGTACACTCTCAATGTTGTCACTGTCTAATGTCACTGTACATGGTACACTGTATTCTGGCACTGTAAGCTGTCACTGCACACTGCACACTGCCACTGCACATTGTCACTATACACTGTCACTATACACTGTCACTGTACATTGTCACTGTACACTGTACACTGTACACTGTACACTGTACACTGTACTCTGTACTCTGTACACTGTACTCCCCAAGGTCTCATAGAATGTGTCCCCACACACAGTGTGTGCGCCACAACGACCAAGACTCTACAATAGCACTCTACACTGTCTCTCTACACTCACTGTATGCTCTCACCGTACACTGTCATTGTACACTGTCACTGTACACTGTCACTGTAAACTTGGTGCGATTGTTTTCGGAGGGGGTGGATGGTAATTTGAGCCCCCCCTCTTTGCAGTCCTTTAACCCGCCCCCCCCCCCCCCCCCACAGCTACAGCCAGAAGCCAAAAAACAGCTCAGCCACAGTGAAAGCTGCAACTGCAGCCTTCGCCACAGCCAGGGCCACACACACTGACACAACCACAACCAAATCCACACACAACACAGCGTGCAGAAACACACCCACACCGACACCCACACCCACACCCACACCCACACCCACAACCAAAGCCGCAACCACAGCCACTACCATAACCACACCCACAACAAGAGCTACCACAACGGCCATAGCAACAACCGCACACAAGCCCAGAACCAGAGCCACAACCACAAACACAACCATACCTGCATCTGCAGCCACAAACACAATGTTATGCGCACACAAGCAAAGCCTATGCCACGCAACACCAAAACCAACAACAGCATCCAAAACAACAGCTGCAAAAGCTGCAACACACACACACATCTTGGCACACACACACACACACAAACACACCTGCGCGTACACACATTCACGAATCCACATACACACACAAACCTAGGCAATCAGAAACCAACGAATGCAGTCACACACTCACAGTGACGCACAAGGACACCTTCACCCACACATCGATCCAAGCAAGCCCACGCCCCCCAACTCAAACACAAACACGCATACAAACACACTAAATGAGAGAAACCAAGAGCGAACAAACGATCTACACTTGTGCACATGCGCATGGGCACAAGCACACACACACGAACACACACAATAGCACAACATACCTGCAAAGGTCATCGTCATCGCCGCCACCATCATGCTATTGATGCCATGGCCAAAAAATAGGAAAGGCATGGCAAGGGCAGGGAAAGGGGACGCGACAGGCAAGATAAGAGAAGGGGTTCGCATGGGGTGAGCGGGGGGACGCAGCATGGCAAAAGGGGAGGGGAGGGGATAAGGAAGGAGGGGGATCAATGTGTCATGGTGTAGGTCAAGATGGTTGTATGATGAACCTCAGAAAAGCAAATAATATCCTGTGTGCCCTATTTGTGCTTCATGGCGCGCGCACCCATGTGTGTGTGTGTGGGGTGGGTGGGTGCCATTTTCATGAGGCAACAAGGAACACCCTCGCAAATGGCTAGGTTCATATCCCCGAACCCCAAACTCCGTAACCATCTCTCCCTAGCCCTTCACTTTGCATGCCTCAATGTGGCCATCTGTTTATGTACAAGCAAGATAATTGCACACAAGAATGAATGTGGTTGTCAATTTGTGCATGTGCATGTGTGTGTGGAGGTGTGTATGGGTGTATGTGTGTGTATGTGTTTGGATATTTGTGTGCCTCACGAAGTGTGTGTGTTTGGATGTTTGTGTGTTTGTCGCGGTGGGTACATGTATGCAAGTATGTATGTGTGCATGCACGCTCAAGTTCTTGGAGAAAAGACATGGTGACAACTGCGGAAAAGGGTGAAGTGTGGGCCGGCAAGGGTGGGAAGAAAGGGCGGAAAGGGGGAGAAACTCCTCAATGAGCCCTGAGTGAGCCCCTAATTAGCTCTCAGTGAGCGCTTAGTGAGCCCCAAATGAGCCCCAAATGAGCCCCAAATGAGCCCCAACTTCACATTTCCACTTAGCCACCAGTGAGCCGCAGGTACATGCTGCAGCACATGTGCACACACCCAACTAACCAACAAACCCTACCCACACATCAACCAACCAACCAAGCAACCAACCAACCAACCAACCAACCAGCCAGCCTGTCAGCCAAACTGAGCAACCTTGGAACCAACCAACCAACAACCAACCAACCAACCCAAAAAACGAACAGCCAACCAACCAAGAAGCCAAGTCCCACTGCACACTAGGGGGAGGGGGGGTTCCATAACCTGTGAGGATGGGGGGACAAAGCACACCACGACCTCACACCCCAAAGCCCCACACAACACACCTCCGGATGGCGCGCTGTAGAACAAACACCATAGGCACAGGTTTTGCTAGTGGGGTTTTGGATAATTGTGCCTAGCAGCTGACCCTCAAGACGCAAGCAGCAACCATGGTGCCGAAGGAAGCGACCACCTATTAATTAATGCGCTACATTACTGCCTAACATGGTGTGTAGACGGTATGGGGAGGTTGGCTGTCAGGTGCCCGGTTGTGGGAGGAGAGTACCATTGGGGAAAACGCGAATTCATATTGCCATCCACCTGCACTTTGAAAACGCGCCTCCACCCTTGTTGTGGGTTATGACGAGTTTCCGGGTGCGTTCTACACTACCATTCAATTTTTCAAGCCCAACAATTGTCCCGGAAATAACCCCAAAACCGGCCACGTTTACAAACTTTGGCCGTTTTTTTTTTCAACCACAAAACTTGTCCCCCCTATACTAGGTTGAAAGTTTGCCTGCCGGGCTGGACCTCTATCCCCCCTCCCTCCTACCCCCACCCCACATGACCGTGGACAATCCTAATTGTTTTACTTCGGCCCCGCGTTTGGGTGCCCCGTGCATCACATGGGTCCATGATTTCCGAATTGATGAACCTATATCTCAACAGCCCCAAGCTGCAACCATTGTATATCCCGACAGATGGTCCTATACCCACCCCATTGCTTGCTGTTTGCCTTCTTATCTTTCAATGTTGGCATTGTTGTGTCGTAGTTGGAGGTAAAATTTCCACATGTAGCGCTTGGGGACCTTCGTTTGTGATGTGCGTAATTGAAATTGCGGCCTACTATTGGCTTTATACTTTGCGCTAAATCCAACTCTCACATGCTGCTGTGAGTTGTTTTTGTTGTGTTCGTCCTAGCTATCCTACTTTGGGTTTTGAGTCATGTACGCACGGCGATTTCATGGGCCAAGCCCCACGGCGATTCCGGGGGCCCAGCCCTGCGGCGATTTCTGGGGCCCATTGCCAAGGCAACTTCCCGGGCCCAGCCCCACGGCGCCTTCAAGGGGCAGCCCCATAGCGATTTCAGGGGACCAGTCCCCCGGGGATTTCAGGGGCCCAGCCCCGCGGCCATTTCGGGGCCCCGGCCCCGAAGGGATTTCAGGGGCCCAGCCCCACGTCGATTTGAGGGGCCCGGGCCCAGGACGATTTCAGAGGCCCAGCCCCAAAGCAACTTCAGGGGCTCAGCCCCACGGCGATTTTGGGGGCCCACCCACACGGCTATTTCAGGGGCCCGAACCCGCGGCGATTACAGGGGCCCAAACCTGCGGCCATTTCGGGGCCCGAGTCCCGAAGGGATTTCAGGGGCCCAGCCCCACGGCGACTTCAAGAGCCCAGCCCCACGGCGTTTTCAGGGGCCCGGCCCCAAAGGGACTTCAGGGGCTCAGCCCCACGGCGATTTTGGGTGCCCACCCCCACGGCAATTTCAGGGGCCCGAACCCGCGGCGATTTCAGGGGCCCAAACCTGCGGCCATTTCCGGGCCCTATCCCCGAAGGGATTTCAGGCGCCGAGCCCCACGACGAGTTCAAGAGCCCAGCCCCATGGCGTTTTCAGGGGCCCAGCCCCACAGCGATTTAAGGGGCCCAGCCCCACGGCGATTTTCAGGGGCCCAGCCCCACAGCGACTTCAGGAGCCCAGCCCCGCGGCGACTTCAGGGGCCCAGCCCCGCAGCGATTTGAGGGGCCCAGCCCCACGGCGATTTCAGGAGCTCAGCCCCACGGCTATTTCGGGGCCCAGCCCCACAGCAATTTCAAGGGCTCAGCCCCACGGCGACTTCCGGGGCCCAACCCCACGGTGATTTCGGGGGCCCAGCCCCACGGCGATTTCAAGGGCCCACCCCGCAGCGAATTCGGGGGCCCAGCCCCATGCCGATTGCGGGGAACCAACGCGACGGCGATTTCATGGGCCAAGCCCCACGGCTATTCCGGGGGCCAAGCCCCGCGGCGATTTCTTGGGCCCATTCCCACGGCGGCTTCAAGGGGCAGCCCCGTAGCGATTTCAATGGGGCCCCATCCCGCGGCGATTTCAGGGCCCCGAACCGGCGGCCATTTCGGGCCCCAGCCCCGAAGGGATTTTAGGGGCCAAGCCCCACGGCGACTTTAGGGGCCTAGCCCCACGGCGATTTTGGGGGCCCGGCCCGACGGCGACTTCAGGAGCCCAGCCCCGCAGCGACTTCAGGGGCCCAGCCCCGCAGCGATTTGAGGCGCCCAGCCCCGCGGCGACTTCAGGGGCCCGGCCCCACGGACTTCAGGGTTGCAGCCCCCAACGATTTGAATGGCCTAGCCCCGAAGCAATTTCAGGGGCCCAGCCCCACAGCGATTCCAGGGGCCCAGCCCCACGGCGACTTCACGTGCCCAGCCGCGCGGCGACTTTAGGGGCCCCCTCCCACGGCGACTTCAAGAGCCTAGCCCCGCAGCCAATTTAGGGGCCCAGCCCCACGACGAGTTCAAGAGCCTAGCCCCACAGCAATTTCACGGGCCCAGCCTCACGGCTATTTCAAGGCCCAAGCCCCGAAGCGATTTCACGGACCCAACCCCAAGGCGATTTCAGGGGCCGAGCCCCACAGCGACTTCGGCGTTTTCAGGGGCCCAGCCCCGCAGCGATTTCAGTGGCCCGGCCCTGCGGCCATTTCAGGGGCCCAGCCCCACGTCGACTTCAGGGGCCCAGCCCCACGGCGACTTCTGGGGCCCAGCCCCACGGTGACTTCGTGGACGTTCTCGATTCGGAGTGCAAAGAGAGGGAGGAACGGTGTGTATGCAACCAAATGGTCAGATGACACCTCATGTTGTGTAAAGGAATGGTGTGGCTACAACCCGACAACTAATGGTGGTAAGTGGAATGCATGGAAGAAAAAAGAAACACAAATTTCACCAAAATCGATCCCGCACATCGGCCTTACTGCACCAACATATGGTAGCCAGTACCCGCGGACCCGCAAGCTGGTGGTCAAAGCATTCAAAATGACCTGTGGACACCTTGAAATGCATCTGTGAAAAAAAGACAAATTGGTGTCCACTAAAAATTGTACCCATGGCACCTTGCAAAAATCGTTGTGCCACGTGCCAGCAAATCACAATATAACCCATCAAAAGGTGTGATGTTATTGCTTGCCAAAAATTTCACTCCATGAAACCTCTTGACGCAACTGCGCAACGAACAATTGCGAGTGCCTCCGCCACTTTGTGATACATGTTTGCCATTGTGCAATCTAGTGATCATGAAAAATTAAGTGACGAGGGCAGTGCATCGAATGTGCGCGATAGTGCAACACGTGACATCCTTTTTGTAGTGCTTGGCGGTATGCCATAGCCACGTAGCCCAGGTGCAATGCATTGGTGTTTGTCATAGGCATGCATTGTGTGGGGAAAAAGGCAAACAAAAAAATGGAATGCCTTTTTTTAAAAAATCAATCATTCTGCATGCAAGCCAAAAGATGCAACTTCCAAGTTGCTTTTGCGCGGCACTATTGTATTTTGCACTTGTACGGCATGCTGAGAGTGAGAGAAAAGTGGTGTATAAACAAGACTGCCACCAAGGAAGTGGTGTGAAAACACGTTAGTTAAAACAAAAAATGAGGGATTTCCTTGCAAATGTTCATCGCTATGTCACGCACACCCAAGGTACGTGACAAGCCGTGTGACTGTGTTGTTGTTACTTTCGAGATGCGGGCCACAAACTGCAACATTGTGCTGCCATGTGTTATTATTGATCCTTGCACTTGGAGAGGATGTTGACGCAGCCACAAATAAGTGGGATATGTTGCTAGAACGTGTGCGCATCAATAACTATGGTTGGAAGCCTTTTTGCATGCCTATCCCAACACCGTGGCCTTGCGTGGTTGAAAAATAGTTTGGCTCAAATCTACACATGTTTATACCTCATATCTTACGCGGCTTCTTGGGTCAGAGACGCAGCACTCCCGGAGGTAGAAGGTGTGCGCATAAAAAATCAGCTTTTTGGAGCCCTTTTTGCAAACCTACCCCAATATCTTTGCCTTGTGTCGTTGCAAAATACTTCTCCTTCCAAATGCTCGTGTTTACGCCCCTTACCATAGCTAGCTTCTTACGTCAGGGACGGGGAACCCCCCTAACATCGCATAATGCCCTTCCGAACACTGTATTGTTGATGTGTGTGTCAAATACAAATGCACCATTGTCGGAAATTGCCTGTTTTGGTATATTATGTGTTTGTTATATCAAACTTGTTCCAATTTCAACGCATGCATAGGGAAAAACAAAGCATTCAAAGAGGACACACATGCATGAGTGTTGTGAAGGATACATGTCATAGTGGCCAGTTTTGGGGGGTAGGTGGCGAGGCACATGCAGGGAACACCGCGTTTTGTGAAAATCCATTTCACCTTTTTAATTTAATTAATTAATTTCATTTTTATTAAATGTCATTGGTGAAACAAAAGAGGGTGTTAAAAGGAAAGGCATCCAAAGCCCGTCCCAAACAACGCGATGTGACATTGCAGAACTCTTGGCGTTGGTCTGCTGAGTAACAAGGCTGCACGAGGACGGCATACACATTTTGCGCTTTGCGGGGCCCACCAATTCATAATACAACCAAATTAATGCATACAGTGATGATTTTGCACTTAGCATGCAATCCACCACATCTACACATTGATTTACCATCGTTTCTCTGTTGCGATAACTTGTCGATGTAAGGGCCTCCAACCTTTCGAAAGAGTGTGCTGAGAGGACGGAGGCAAAAAAGAAAAAAGAACAACAATGTGCCTCGTACAACGCAATAGAGGAGGATGGTCCTCTTTCCTGCGGGTCGGGGAGGGGGGGTAGTGCGCTCAACACAATCGGAGTCTTCATAATCTCACATATTGAGGCAAAAGGCAGCTTGTCCATTTTTCGTGTTCGCGGATGTAAGCAGCCTTTCGGGATGTAGACACCAAGGCAAAATTTTCATTTTGCCTGCACTCTTCAGTTTGGTACTCCTGCCAAATCGTATTCCCCACTACAGCACGCCTACCACGCACCACTATCGCACATTATAGCCACCACTGCTCTGTTCAAAAATGCCCATAGAAGGGTTGCGAATTCGGGAAAGGGGTGCAAGGCTGCGCCAACGTGCGGGAGATGAGTGGCTTGGTGCAAGCAGAGTACACAACACCGAGGAGGGAAGGAGGAAGACACCTACGTGTCAAGGCATATCCACAGTGCAGCCACTTTTCAAATGGACTCGCAGAAAAAAGGCCATACCTACAAAAAGGAGATATATACCCTCCCTCATCTTAGGCCCAACAAGTGGGTTAACCCCAGCACAGGAAGCGCAACATGGAGAGGGGGGGGATGTGAGCCCGACACTCCGGGGGCATTTGTGCGGTGTTTGTGTTCGACCTCTAACCCCCCCCTCCACATCATTGAAATATTTTGTTATGTCTTGTGTTGCACATATGCCTACGCCAAAGTATGTGTGTGTGTGTGTGTGTGTGTTTCGGGCCAAATATGCCTATGCATGCGTCAAGTGTTTTGAATTTTATGCGTGTATGTGAATTATCCCCGCAACCCCACTTTTGTGTTCCTTACATGTGAAACCCCCGTGAATGTTTTTGTTCTAGTTTTGTTCTAGGCTAGACCGTTCTAGATTGACCCTACAACGTCGCTAGAACACTTCTTTTTGTCTACGGTTCGGCATGAAAATGTGTTTTTCTCAACAATGAGACTTGGACACCCTAGAATGGTCCCAGGGGACCAAGTTCCAGAAATAATATCACCAAACACCCACACCCACGGGTTGGGGTAGTTTGCCGCTTTTTTCGTTGCAGCCTTCGAGCGCCATCAAGCTAGAACAAAATCGCGTCTCCTGGCGTTACACCGGTGGCAAGGCCTGGGTAGCATCCAAGTCCATCATCCCAATACCCCCTTTCCCGAGCCACAAATCCTGGTCGACGCTGAGGCACTCCCACTTCCCCTACTCGCCAGCGACATCCAACGCTTCAAGGAGGGGGGGGGGTCAAGGTGAGTAGTGCTGGGTTGGTGGTAGCGGTGTTCGGGATCGGGGGCCAACCATATGGGGCCCAAGTGGACATGTACCACTCGGGCCTAGTGGGAACCGGAAACCCCAACTCTTGTAATTTGAGGTCGACCCGGATGGCTGCTGCTACCTTGAGGCCTCTCCTCACCCCCTTGGGTACGGGGCTCAATGAGTATTGCACTTGCAATGCACCACCATGGTTCACATGGTGTAGCATCCAAGTTGTTCGCCCCCAAGGGACGGAGACCATGGGCCTTCACGCCCATTTGCGTGATGGGGCGCCCATGGCGCTGATTGTGTGTGTGGCGTCTTTCAGGGGGGGAGATTTCTAGGTGGAGAATGGTGGCCTGCTGAATCCCTCCCTGAGGGACAAAAAGTGGCACACCCGTGTGTGCAAAGGTAGTGAGGTGGGGGGTTGGGCATGCAAGTGCACACCCGAATCCCCGGTGTTGTTCAACACCCAGGCACTACACGCTCCTTTGCCATGGGAGGGTGAGATATCGCGGTCTAGCTGGGTGTTCTAACTAGTTATGGTGCTGGGTTATCGCGCTCTAACGGAGTTATCGCGGGGGTAATCGCGGGGGTTATGGCGCGATAACCTAGTTATCGCGCAATAACCTAGTTATCGCGGGGGTTATCGTGTGGGTTATCGCGCGTGTTTTTTGGGCCCCTGCGTCAAAACCATCCCTCATTTCCCGCCCAGGACCTCTTATTGTTCACGGATACTGCTGTTAATGAGGCACTGAGGGCTCTGCATTCAGATAACCTGCGGCGGTACACCGAGTTGCAATGGCCTAAGGCCCGGCGGCGGCACTTCAAGGCTGTTCAGAGGCTGTTTCGAGTTCTTTTGGGGGATCCCAACGTTGTGTGTGGCACCAACACCAAGGGAGAAGTTTGTTTAAGTGGTGGGTCTTGTACAACCCTATCTGCCCCACTTGGTGGCCATCTTGCATTCACAGCTCAGGAGCATGAGGCCCTGAGCATGCTACCCATGGCATGCAACATGCATCTTTCCCAACGGGCCCTTTTGCCAATGCCACGCCGTTGTACCCAACGGGACCTAAGGACCTTTCAACAACAGATCATGCCCTACTTTCCCCAAGCAACTATTGTAAGGTCCACTACAGGCCACAATAGGGCAGCTGCCCATGTGCCTTTGCAGTCAATTGTGCATAATGCAATATCTATGGCGTGAGTTATTGGGAGACCCCCCCCCGGCGGGCGGTGTCTGGGGGTGGGTCGAGTGGGGGGCTGTTTGCTTTCATTGATTGTATGTGGGTGGAGGGGGGGGGTGTATGACTGGCTTTTTGGTTCTGGGTGTGGGCGTGCGCCTATGTGTGTGTGGGGGGGGGGTGAGGATGTGAGGAGCACCAAACCACATATACACACAAGCCATACACACACACACACACACACACGCATACAAACACACCCTTCCCGCACCTCACACCAAAACGCGCATACATACAAACACACACAACCACACACCCAACTACACATGGACACACCGACCCACACACACACACACACATCCGCAGAAACCCATCCACACACACAGACAGACACACACACACAGAACACCCCCCCCTAAACATCTAACCGTGACACATCCACTGTCGAGGTACGTATGAGGGTGTGTGGGCGGGCAGTGTGTGGGTGTGGATCGAGTGGGGGGCTGTTTGCTTTCATTGAGGGTACGTGTGTGTTTGTGCATGGGTGTGTGTGTGTTTGTGTGTGTGTTTGTCTGTGTGTGTGTGTGTGTGTGTGTGTGCTTGGGGGGGGGGCAGATACAGGGAAATGCATGTGGGTGTGGGGACCGTGTTGCATGCATAGGTGGTGTTGGTGTGGCTCTTCTGCCAGTGTCCTGCAAAAATGGTACGGAATGCATACGAAGTTCGCACGAAATTTGTACCAAATTGGTGCAAAATATGTGCGAATTACGTACAAAAGTCTTCTCCAAAGTGCCTCAACATACGTACCGTGACTGTGGTTGTTACGATTTTTGAACGAGTTTCGTATGAAATTCATACGAACTTCGTACGAATTTCGTACGAAGTTGGGACAATTTGCATGAATTTGTATCATTCTTGTGCAGAACAAACAGACTCAGCCCATAGCACACGACGCAGCAACACAACAACAACACAAAAGAACAACAAAATCAGCTCATCAGCAACAGTCACCAATGAGGAGCAGCAGACATACAAAGCACAACAAGCAGCAAGCAAAACAACGATACCAACACAACCGAAAAGCAGGCATTACACACACATCATGATAATCGGCAGCAACAAACACAAACGACGGACCGTCACAAACTACAAAGAGCACAAAAGTATCGTCCCAGATGATTCAAGTTCAAACCGGCTGTCGGCCACACGGCATTCAAAAGCAGCACACATGCAAGCAAAGGACGGATCAGGCATTCCACATGCAGACCAAGCTGCCAACGTCAGAGATCCCAGACTGCCTGGGTGCGACGCTCTGTGCCAGTGTACGCACGGAAAAGACAAAATCTCCGGGTGGGCGGGTGGGCCTGTCTGCTCATGTAAAAATGAAAAACGGACAGCACAAGGAAAAGGAAGCAACCTGCAGTCCAGAACTACAGCTATGGGTGTGACTGCTGCTGTCCCTACTACCGACAGCCTCCATAACAACTTCAATACAGCGTACAGGGGTTCAAAACGGCTGTCAGTCGCAGGGCAGTCAAAAGCAGCACACATGCAAGCAAAGGACGTATTAGGCATTCCACATGCAGACCAAGCTGCCAACCCTTACACGAGCGAATGCTAGGATCATCGCAGACGCCATGCAAACCTCGGGAGAAAATCAGGACAAACAAAGCGATTCGGCTCACCTTTCCAAGCTGCCTGCCGGCGCTTAACGCTGTCACTGACATCACTGTGCGTGTGAAAGGATTCCAGCTTACTAGGCGGGTCTGCAGGATTCAAATCCGTGCTCACCCTGAAAACGCCCATAGGGCGATCATTTCAGCTCCTGAGCCAGAACAGCTGGCGAAGCAGTCTCTGCTGGCTGCGCAAAAAAAATACCCCCACGCATGCCCAAAAGCTGTGCCCTACCGACGTTACTGTCTGTGGCTACTACAACATAAGGCAAGTGCATATAGCAACCCAAGCGCAGTGCATAAACTGCAGCATACAGTTCTGCCTGCCGCAAAGTAGTGATCCACTTGGGTGCCTTACGGCTGAGCCATCGCCTGCCCTCCCTCACAATCCCAATCTTGTACCTGCCCCTAGTACTCCTCTCAGCGGCATCAGTGAAGAAAACACACTCTGCCGCAGGCAGCTGGGGCCACCAGGGCCAAGGTGCAAAGCACTGCGGGGTCAAGGCAAAGGCAATGGCAGTCATTAGCGCCCTACACATGCCTTTTGTAAAATGACAAAAATCGTTCAACTTCCAACAGTGTCCCCCTGCAACAAATGGGGCCAGTCCCGCATTGGGCCTCACAGCCCACTCAAGCTTGCCCAACAGTCGCGCAGCCAACCGCGCGCTCAGCATATTTGGGACAATGCCCAACAGCCAGAGTGCAACAACTCCACCAATAACCCCGGGCTTATTCTCTACAGTCATGGCAGCAGCAGAAAACTGCTTCCCAATAAAATCCAAGGTCCGGACAGGTTCAATCACACTCTTAGGGCTAATCAGGAATCCTGCCCGGCCCAACACACGGCTCACGCGGCGCGCAGCAACGCGCAGACGATGTCTACCCACAGCAGACACCATGAAATCGTCCAGGTATGTGACTCCCCTCGCCCGTAAGTCACGCAGGGCCCTCCTGACTAGCGCGGAAACAAGCTTCTGGCAAAGCACTAGCGAGTATTGCCACCCAAAGGGCAGAGTAAGCCAGCGGAAACAGCCCTGGGGCGTGTTCACACGGAAGACCGGACACCACCGGTACGGCATGCGAATAGAGCAAAAACAATTCCTCAGGTCTATTTTCCCTAGAAACGCCTTATGTCCCGCATCCGTCATGAGGCGAGTCACTTGTTCTACCTGGGGCAAACGGAATTTGGGCGGTTTACGCCAGTCAGGGTCGTTCAAACCAACACGCGCAAAAATGAGTGCACACTTCTACGAGTTCTTAGGAATGACCCTTGCTTTGCTGGTACCTCGGGCCTCGCTGCACCTCTTCAAAGGTCCCGCTTCACGAATAGACCTTAGCATGTCACCCACGGCTGGGCTGTCCACCATCGGTATACCACTGGCATAGTTCTTGTCCCATGCTTGGTACGTACGCAACAGGGCCCTCGGCACGCAACGCCGCCAAATGGTATGCGCCATCTTAACCTTTCCCACTTCTCCGATCCCACGCCTTGCAAGCTACAGGCTCACCGGCTCCAGCTCCTGATCATCAAAGTATGACTCCTCCGACGCTTGACTGAGGCCCTCCTCTGAGATGGTCTCCAGGGTACGCGTTAGTCTTCCCAACCCCCTGCGCGGGTCAATAGTAGCCGCCGGCCTTCCCAGCGCTAGCAGCCCTCCTGCCACAAGGCCTTCTTGCCTACGCGGGACATCCGGCAGTCGCATCAGTCTTTTCACTTGCCTGCCGAAGCCCTCCAATGCGTCACCGGTGACACTCCATGAACCGGTACTCTCCTTCGCTGCTGGACTCGCTGTCGTACTCTGCGCGCGTGGCACTCGTGGGCTCCAAGGATTTGCTTCTGTTCCATCTGTTTGTGCCGACCGCACTCGCCAGAGTCCCAGGGCATCGCTGAGGTGCAGCGTCTCGCAGATCCGCTCGGATCCATCGCGCCCACAGACTGTCCACAGGTCGTTCTTCTGACCTGTACTGGAACACGCCGCCTGCCCCCCCCCCCCAACTAGTCCACCGCAACCGGGAGCTGCATCCTTCTCTCGCAGGACCACGCGTGCGTTGGGTAGCAGTAATCCTTGGCGACACTGGGGGTGACCCATCCTCCCGCGAGCATGACCGTCTGGATGCGGGCGCCCCAGAAACACAGGAGCGCCGCTCCACACATGCACAGGGCATGCCACCTATACCCTTCGAAATCCGACCCTCCAACAATCTTTTTCCATCGCGCCTGTAACTCCGCCGCGTCCTGGAAGAAAAATGGGCAAGTCGGCACGCCCGTGCTTGAGCCGTCCGATTTCCCATAGGAACAGCACCCACCACTTCGTCCACGGACCCACCTCCACATCCCAGATGCCCGGCCGTCCTTTTTCGCCGTTGAACCGGACGTCTCCACGTGCACTGGTGCGCACTGTGGCCGCCTCCCCCACTTGCAACAGGCATGCCACGCTGATGCAGGCCAAACCCACGACTTCGGCGCTTGCCAGGTCCACAATCTGCTCCGCCAGCCAGATGAAGAATTCCATCGGCGCCCATCGTACCAAGGTTGACTCGCCACGTACCCGTCGTTTGGCCAACCACTTGACCACCTGCCAGTCACCTGTCTCCACAATCCTGGGATGAAGCCGTAACTTGTCCAACCGCCTGCAGGCGGACAATAACTTTTTGAGGTTTCCCTCCGCATTCTCACTCGCCACCATTTCCTTGATCTCCAACTCCAGAACTTGGCGTGGGCTCGCCCCAAGCTGCTCCCGACTTCGTTTCCGCAGCCGCCGGAGTGCTGCCGCGTATCCCCTCCTGGTGCTCTCCTCCAGGGCATGTGCCGCTGCCGACAGCCACGAGTGCCCAGGCTCTGACTCGATGGCATCCACAGACTGCTGCACGGCCTCACGGAGTCGCCGACCCCCTCTGTCCACCTCATCCAACGCGCCCCCCCCCCCCCTGCTCCCGTAGTCAGGCCCCATAGCCAAAGGCCTCGGCCTCGTGGTACCAGTGCCGTTGCCCATACTTGGGGCATGGCACCTCTGGCGGGTTGGTAGAGTGGATCCACCGCTGGCTCTTCTTGGACCAAAACTCCCGTCGCCCGTCCACGACCCGGATTTCGACCTTTCCTTTGCGTCCGGCGCTCGGTGGCTGTGTGGCCTTTTGGCGTCCACTTTTGGCACTGGACTGAGAGGACGAGGAACTTTCCGAGCTTTCACTGGACTCGCTGGTACTTCCACTGGAGGAGTTAGTATCCCTCGACTTGCGCCTCTTACCCTTCTTGTTCTTGTGGCCCGCCTTTTTCTCCTTCTTGCGTTCCCTGTGGCGCTTCTTCTTTTCTTTCTTGTGCTTCTTCTTCCATTCTTCCTTCAAGTAAGCATTCCCTTGGCGATCCATTTTGCGCATGATCCCATATGGCATTTGCCAGGCTATGCTCGTCCGCTCTCTCCGGCTCCTGTAGGTAGTCACGAAGGGGCTTGCTGAGTCTTACCGTCCATTTAGGTGCGCCCGGCCGCTTTCTGATTTTGCGCACGTTCTCCAGGTTCAGGACCTGGTACGGGCTCTCTTCCTCGTCGCTACTGTCAAGTTCTCGTAGGTGCTCATCGTGTTCTTTGCTGTTCGCTCCTTCCAACGTGACCTGATGCTCGACCGCGTCGTACTCTCCGCGGGCCTCCTACAACGCATCCCCGTCATCTGGATCGTGGTACCCCTTGCGGCGAACGTGCACGTACCGCATCACGGAGAAGTCCAACTGGGTGCCTGCATACGTCTCAAAACATCCCAGCAACGTCCACATATGCTTTGGCTCCAACCCCGGGCAGCTGCCGCTGACGTCTGTCAACAGAGAGGGCAAGTTGCCTGCAAACCGGCCTATCATCTTTTCTATGGCTTGTGTCAATGCCCCGGCTGTCGTCGGCGAACCTGCCAAATGCTCCCTCCAGGTTTCGTACTTCTGCACACGGAAGACGGCCAGCGCCGCCAGCGGGTGTGAGTCCCCAGCTCCCCCCGTTAGACGGGCCCTCATCTCCGACAGCATCCAAGGTATGACACCGAGGTCTCGTAGTCTCACGCTCCTAACCAACACCGTAGCCTCCGCGATGAAGATGACGTCCTCAAGCTGTTCAGGACACCATGCCGCAAACTGCCTGTAGTGCTTGTCCAGCTGCAGTGGCACCTGGTGCACGGCTCCTCGCAGGTCGCGCAGTGGCGATCCCAAACTAGCAATTGCCTTTCCGGATCCGGTGGTCGCTCGTCTGCACCCTCCGGGAAGAACACCGTCTTGTGTACCTCAGCGAGGCGGTCACCAGTACGTACACTGTCCGACTCATCGAGCACCGTGTCCGAGTCCCAAGCCTCTTCTTGATCTTGCCACCGGTCTACGAGCTCTTCTTGAGCCGCACAGTCCACACCCCCAAAATCATCTTCCCCTGCTACGCCGGGGCTACCAGGCACCTCCATGCCCAGGTCTGCCTCGCTCTTGCCGCTGCTGCACTCCCGGGGCTGCCAGACTCCGCCCAGATGGGCACGCATCGCGCTTGGCGAGCAAGGGCGTAGGCCATTCCCCTGGCAAGTGTGTACAATTGCCCCCTGTGCGTGTGTCGCCGCCGTGGGGCCATCAGTCACCTCCGTATCCAACTCTGCTGCGCTCCTGCCGCCGCTGCACCCCCGCCCTTGCCAGCAGCCGTCGCCACTGGACCGGGACCGAGGGAGGCCAAACCTAGTGAGCCTCTCACCGTCGTCACAGTGGATTACATCAGCCGGTCGGCCTGCTTCGCGGGAAACACCGGCGTGTGTCGCCGCTGTGGGGTCACCACACACCTCCATACCCAGCTCCACTGTTCTCCTGCCGCCGCTGCACCCCCACCCTTGCCAGCAGCCGTTGTCATTGGACCGGGACCGAGGGAGGCCAGACCCGGCGAGCCTCTCACCGTCGTCACAGTGGATTCCATCGCCAGGCTGGCCTGCTTCGCGGGAACCGCTGGCGTTTGCCGCCGCGGGGGAGTCACCGGGCGGTTCTGTACCCAGTCCTCTTGTGCTCCTGCCGGCGCTGCATCGCCGCCATCGCCAGCAGTTGCCGTGACCGGACTTGGTCGGGGCGGGGCGGTCGTCTGATCCAGCGAGCCCCTTACTGTCATCACCGTAGCCCTTGGTGCGCGTTTGAAACCCAATGTTGTTCCGGCCAAATTGTTCCAGTGTTCTAGGCTATCCGGCCGAAACAAAAAAAGTTCGAAATTTATTTGCGCCCCAACCAGGTCTACCCGTACATGGTGGCAATATATGTTGTTTGCTAGCCTTGGGGGTCCCCGCTGGTATGCTTATATTTGTTGCCCGGCGCGTTGCCACATGAAAAAAAATTGTTTTCAAAAACAGTTTTTGTTAGAACACCATTGGAACACCGCTGGAACAAGTTATTTGAACGTCGCCGGAACAAGCAATCTACAATAAGAGCAAAGCACAAGGAAGGGTAAAATGGTAACATACATTGTTGTGTAAGGTGCCCCCGGGGGCCCATCGGGTTAGTCTCATTGTGTGTCCCTCACCCAAAAGTCATGCGTGGTCGGGGGCCCGGCGGGCGCCCCCGAACTCTTGTCACCCGCCCCACTATCCCCCGCATCTCCCTCACCGACCACCACCCCTTCACCCACCACCCCTTCACCCTCCACCCCTTCACCCACCACCCCTTCACCCTTCACCCCTTCTCCCACCACCCCTTCACCCTCCACCCCTTCGACCTCCATCCTTTCCCCCTCCACCCCTTAGACCTCTTCCCCGACTCCCCCATCCCGGTTAGCCCCGGTAGCACCCAAACCTGCCCCCGTTCCATCCCCTTCGTCTCCCCCGTCCCCGTCCCGGTCGTTGCTCTCGTCCCCGTCGTTCTCCTCGTCCGCGTCCGCGTCGTCCTCCTTGTCCTCCTCCTCGGCCGCCATCATCTTGGCGAGGAACTACTTCGCCCGCGTCTTGGTTTTCCGAACCGACGCTCTCGGGATGGCGAAGAGTTCGGGGTCTTTGGGGAAGGAGATCCATGTCTCCCCGATCCCGGGGGGGCCACGCGCGGCAAGGGCCTCTTTGCCCTGCTCGATCCCCCACTCCCCATTGTCCCGAAAAACGACATACACTTGCTCCCCCGCTTTGTATTTGCATCCCCCCCCCATCTTGCCTTTGGCTTGGCCTTTGACTTGGGTTGGGGGGGCGCGGCTCTCTTGGGAGCCTCGCGAGGGGGTTTGGTGGGCTCCTTGGCCGGGGGGCGGGGTTGGGGCTCCTCGAACGCCGAGGAGTCGGTGGTGGACCCCGAGGAGGAGTCCGTTGAGGAGTCGCTGGACGACTCCTCGCTGGAGGACTCCCCCGGGAGCCTCTTCCTTTTTTGGGCGGGTGGTTTGGGGGCGCTCTTAGGTTCCCGCTTGGGGGGGCGTTGGGGTTTGGTTTCGGGTTCGGGTGCTGTTTTGGGGGCTGGGCGGAGGTTCGGGGGTTGGGGTTGCACGGGCGGTGCACATGCGGGCGGGGAGGGGGGCCTCTGCGGCCACTTGTTGGCAGTGCGGCGGCGCTGGGGATAGGTCGCCAATGCTGCCCCACCCCTCGATGCGCGTCGCGAGAATGCTGCCGCGGGCTGCCACGTAGTCCATCACGGCCTTGAGGAACTAGAGCACGGCGACAGGCTGCAAGTGCAACTGCTGAAGCAACATACCCAAATAGATGGGCCGTGGATCGCTTCCTGGCCAACGAAGGATCACCCGAACGGCGCGCGGGTCCGACGGGTTGATCTGGATGTCCTCCACCTACATGGAGGATAGCCAGGATGAGTGTTCTAGCGACGTTCCAATAACCTGTTCCGGCGACGTTCAAAAGATTTTTCAAACGTTTTTTGGTGACAGATTGGAACGTCGCCAGAAAAAGCTGTTTGGAGCGTCGCCGGTACAATGCACCGGCAGGCCAACCATGTGCATTTTTGGGCCCTATTGGCCATGTGGACATGCTTGCGGGGGGGCATACCCGCACGCGCGTGTCTACGTTCTCCTTGATCGCAGCCAACGCTTGCCGCAATTGCGAGGTCGGCCCGCGCTCACGCTCCGCTAGCACTGCCCGAACGGCAGATTGTTGGTCCTGCGGCGCTTCGTCCTCACACTTGACGCGTAGGGCACCAGGCCGCGACAGCGTTTGGCCAACGACGAAGCCATGGTATTTGCCTTCGTCCTCGACCACATAGACGCCGTTGCGGAGGATTCGGGTCCAATTGGCCCGAAAGATGACGGTGTCCTTGCGGGGCGTCGCCCTCCCCTCGCCAAGGCATTGGTCGGCCCAACGCTCAACAATGAGGTGCCAATGGCAACTCCCCGCATTGACAGCGCCCGCGGTTATAAATTTGCCCCCCTCCGCCTTGTTGGGGAGCCAGTCGTTGGGGAGGGGTGCCGTGCACCCTGTCCCCGGCCCGGTCACCCAGGACACCGGGATCCCCCCCGGCGCGGACCCGTCCTCCCGGCGCCAGCGGCAATCAGACTGCTCCTTGTAGTGCAGCTGCTTGTGCAGGAAGCGCTGCAGTAGCCAACGGAGCCTGTAAATGGTGGGGTGGGGGGCTCGTAGGACACAGGAGTCCAGGGGGGGGGGGGGCTACCTTCTCCCTTGTCCAAGGAAAATTGGCAGCTTTTGCTGCCAAGGATGAGCCAAGTCGGTTGCGCATCCAATCCGTAATGCGCAAGACGCCGCCGGCGTCATCCCCCTCCCCCTCCCCCCCCCCTCTTCGTCCTCTCTCTTAACCCCCGGGTTAGCCCTCCGCTCTTCATCCTTCTCATCCACCACCACCTCACCCAGCTCCACAAACTCATCGTCGTTGACCCCCCCTTCCTGTTTCACCTGCAACCCGCCAGCCATGCCCTGCAACTCCCTTTGAAGCACCTCGACCGCCTTCTGCGCCTCCCTTACCCGCCGGTTCCCCTCCAAAACGCTCCCGCTCGCGTTCCTGCCCCCGGTTAGGTCCCCACGCCGCCGGCACTCCGCCAATTTCGCTGACCAATTTCTTCACCCGGCGACGGAGGCTTTCAACATTGGCCCTCGCCTCTTGCAGCTCCCCCAAAACCACGGCTTGCTCCCGAACCCCCCCCCCCTTACTCATTGAGCTCCCAGTCGAGGGCTCGGGCAACTGGGGGCGATGCGCTTGGAGAGGCGCGACTGGCGCGGCCCCTTGTGGGGCACGCCGTGGCAGCTCCGATGGCCGGTGAGCGGGGGTTGCCCACGGAGGACCCGTGGGAGCGCCCTGAGGTGGGGGAGGGGCTGGCGAAGCTAGCACAGAGCTGCTGCGTGGCTGGGAGCGCGTGGCCCCCTGTGCCCCTAGTGGGGCTGGCGGGGGTGGTGCAGCCAGTGCTGCCCCCAGGGCCTCGGTCTCGGTCATCCCGTCCTGCAGACAAGGATGCGCGAGAGAGGCCAACCCTACCCAGACACCTTGTTCCGGCGACGTTCCAACAACCTGTTCCGGCGACGTTCTGGCATGTACCAGTGGCCGCTGGAACGTCGCCAGAACGTCGCCAGAACTGGTTGTTGGAACATCGCCGAAACAGTGGAAAATAGACACAGTTCCGCGCGCGCACAGGGCACTGCGTGCACTACGGCCCCGTGGGGGGGGGGACATCTACTACAAATGGCACAATCCTAGCCCCTTTATGGGCATGGGGCAAGCACAACGACTGGGGGGTTCTCGGGTTTTCCCCTTCCCATCCACAACAAAGAATCCTAGCCCCTTTATGGGCATGGGGCAAGCACAATGACTGGGGGGTTGTCGGGTTTTCCCCTTCCCATCCACATTCATCTAATTCCTAGGGGGGCAAAGAGCGAAAGGGACACAGGGGGGAGCGGGGGGAGCAGGGCAACACACAAGACACACAAACCCAACGCACTGATTTCCACTGCGCGCAAAGCGCGCCAAAGCATACACCCAAACCCAAACTCAAACCCAGGCCCAAACCAAAACCCGCACCCGAACCCACACCCAACCCCCAGCCCAAACCCAAGCCCAAACCCACACCCAAGCCCAAACCCACACCCAAGCCCAAGCCCAAACCCAAGCCCAAACCCCCACCCAAGCCCAAACCCGCACCCGAACTGAAACCCGCACCCAAGCCCGACCCCATTTGCAAACCTGAATATTCTTGGTGGCCTTCAAAAGCGCCAACATCATTTGCATCATATCTGCGGTGACGGGCGCGGCCATGGATAGTAGCAGAAGAAAGAAGAGAGCCGAGGAACGGGGGTGGTGCAGACGGGGTGGTCTCTAGTGCAGCCCTCGGAACACAAGCCACATGTCGAACAGCATCATGTTGGTGGAGATGAAGGTGAAAGTACAAGAAAACCCATTGCAACACTTGCCGCAGGGCTTCGGCGTCGGAGTCAATGGACGTCTGCGAGCGACCGCAGGTGGCGGTCCCAATAGCCGTTTGCCGGCCACCGGCCCGGGCACTGTGTTCGTTGAAAGCCTGCTTCAAGACGGTTAAGGCTTTCGACAATGTCATTGGAGAACATTGCCAATCCGAACGGCCAAACGTCGTCGAATACCCGATCCGCATCCTGCTCCAGGAACAGGAGGTAATGGGACGCGGACCTAGGAGCACAATGCTCCCGGAAGGCAACTACCGCCGCCCGGCATTGGGGACGCGTACCCACCTGATAGGTGTGGTACAGGTCCTTCAAAAGCTTCGCCATCCCCATCACAGCCCTATAGAGGGGCTCCTCCGGCCCAACCGACAGCAACAATGCAACATCGGGCCAGGCCGCAAACAGGCGTGACGGCTCCTCACCATCCAGGGAACAATCCTTGCCTAGGCGGCACCTAGTGCGATGCTCATGCAATACCGCCTGAATCGCCGCACGGGACACCTCATCGCCCCCGGCTAGCCGTTCTGCCGCCAACCGCTCAATGTTGGTCATTTGCGACCGGCCCATCGCCATGCAACAGTGCAGAATGCACATGACAACGCGGCACCGGGAAATGACCACCACTGGTTCCACGGAACAACCTGCGGCCTTCAGCGATGGTGTTCCCAACAAGAAGGACGTCCGCTGTGCGTGGTCCGACTCGGTGGTCCGGACCACGTCTTTGCCTCGCCACACAGCGGCGTCGGAGTCCCAAATCCCCTCGTTGCATAGTGACCCCACTTGTGCGGCCGGTGTGATCCCGATACTGCGGCGCACCCACGGGGAATCACCACTGAGCCAGGCATCGGCCGCTTCCTCATGGGAATGGAACAACACCCGGTGGGTGTCCACGACCTCCTGGATGGCCTAAGAAAAAAAAATCAATTTTGTTGGAACCAGATTTTACCGGTGGCGGTTCCAACGAAACACTTGAACGTCGCCGGAACGTCGCCGGAACAGGTTATTGGAACGTGTGCGGAACAACACGGTGTGTACGCGGCACACCTTAATATTGTCTTCCCAAAGGGTTGCTAGGGTCGCCATCGCTTTGTCGCGGCAGATTGCGAGGCCAATGACGCACACGCAGGCGGGAATTCGTCCCCAAAGGCCCATGTTGGTGATGGACACAGACAATGGGGACCACTCCCCGCCTGCGCAGGGGTAGCCATCCCCCCTGACAATGAAAGTCAGGGGGAACGACCAATCGATCATGCGGCATAATGGGGGTTGGCTAGCAATGTAGCGCAGCCATGATGCCCACGGCCAATTGATGCCCGTGGCCTTGGGATCCGAAGTGCTCACCGCGGGGGCCAGCTCCAAGGGGGCTGGTAGATCTTGCCAGCGTAGCTGGAAAGCCCTCTCAGGGCAAATAGGACAGGCAAATGGAAGGCCCGTGGTCGCGGTGTACTTCAGCCCCCGGAGGGTGTACACTTCCGAGAGTGTGCGCCAAGCGGATTTGGGCGCACGCAGGTTGAGGATGAGCTCGCAACACTCATCCAGGGGGAGGACCTCGGAGGCGTACTTGGCGATTGCCCCCTGCTGTATCTCTCGTACACAGCTTGGTTGGGCCAAGCGCACGGCCACCGCAAATTGGCGGCGGGCGTGTGGAGAGGAGATGGCCCATTCCGCTATGAGCTCCCCAACAAGATCCCCGTCCCGGAGGCTAACAGCACGAGCCAAATGGACGAGGTGGGTGGTTAGTTGCGCAACGCGTTTGCAATCCAGGCATGATGAAGCTACAACAATGAACTACGAAGCGAAATTCAGCAATCCATACCTCTGGGGAAGATGCCCGTAGACCCACGGAGCATTCAGGCAAGGAACAAATACCAAAATGGGACCCTAGGCATGACCACAATGCACAAATCAAGCGGGGAAACGGGTACGCCAACGTTGAACAGTCATACAACGGTGTGTCTAGACTACAAGGAACAGCAGGCTTGCAAATGGATACGAAAAGTTCGAAATGTGTCCACCTAGTGGAAGGTGGCACCAGCGGCCCACAATATGTCAACATGGCCCCGATGGGAAAGACAAGCCTTGTACGCGTTACACATGCAAGAAAGAGACAAAAAACACCATTTACGAACTTGGAAACTCATGGTGATTGATCTGGTTATCTGGCCTGTGACACTTGCTCAAGTGGTGTTAACAAAGAAATTGTTCCGGCGCGAAGTGTTCCCATTGGGAACATTCTAGTCGGGAACAACATTGGGGTTCAAACGCGTACCGAGGGAGGGTCCATCTCCAGGCTGGCCTTCCACGCGGGCCTCACCGGCTTGTGTCGTTGCGGGGGGGTTACAGGGCACACCTGCACCGTGCTCCCCCTGGTTCTTTCCGCCTCCGCATCCCCGCTCAGGCCCCCGATTGCCCCCACCGGGCTTTGCTTGAGGCAGGCCGCTGTCGATGTCACCACGATCACTGCACTGTCGTCGTCACGAGGCCCACCGAGGGGCGGCCCGGCTTCTGCCGCGTCCTGATATCCCAGTCGACCGGTGTGGTCATTGTCGTCCCTGGCCACTTCTCCACGTTGGCGAGCTGTCGACGCTCCCACGGCATGAGAAAGGCACCCGTAGTCGCGGGGTGCCTCCGACGGGGCCTGTCTGCTCATGTAAAAATGAAAAATAGACTGCACACGGAAAAGGAAGCAACGTGCAGTCGAGAACTACATCTATGGCTGTGACTGCTGCTATCCCTGCTACCGACAGCCTCCATCAGAGCTTCAATGCAGCGTACAGGGGAACAGGCACCCTCCCATCCAACCGTCCACACCCACCCATAGCACACAAAACAGCAACACAACAACAACACAGAAGAACAACACAGTCAGGTCATCAGCAACAGTCACCGATGAGGAGCAGCAAACATACAAAGCACAACAAGCAGCAAGCAAAACAACGATACCAACACAGCCGAAAAGCAGGCATTGCACACATATCATGATAATCAGCAGCAACAAACACAAACGACAGAGAGTCACAAACTACAAACAGCACAAAAGTATCGTCCCACATGATTCAAGAACAGGCACCCACGCAACCAACCGTCCACACCCACCCATAGCACACAAAACAGCAACACAACAACAACACAGAAGAACAACACAATCAGGTCATCAGCAACAGTCACCAATGAGGAGCAGCAGACATACAAAGCACAACAAGCAGCAAGCAAAACAACGATACCAACACAGCCGAAAAGCAGGCATTACACACACGGCATGAAAATCAGCAGCAACAAACACAAACGACGGACAGTCAGAAATTACAAACAGCACAAAAGTATCGTCCCATATGATTCAAGAACATGCACCCACCCATCCAACCGTCCACACCCACCTATAGCACACAAAACAGCAACACAACAACAACACAGAAAAACAACACGGTCAGGTCATCAGCAACAGTCACCAATGAGGAGCAGGAGACATACAAAGCACAACAAGCAGCAAGCAAAACAACGATACCAACACGGCCGAAAAGCAGGCATTACACACACATCATGACAATCAGCAGCAACAAACACAAACAACGGACAGTCACAAACCACAAACAGCACAAAAGTATGGTCCCACATGATTCAACAAAAGGCACCCACAAGCCAAGAACCACCAATACATGCACATATCACCCATGCACGCACACACCATGCACCCACGCCCATACAAACAAGAATCCCTCCGACCAGGCACACCCACCCACACACAAAAATGACACAAATTCATGCAAGATGTGTGAATTTCATACGAAATTTGTAACAACCACATTCACAGTACCTGTCTTTGAGGCACTTTGGGGACGAATTTCGTACGAAATTAGTACGAAATTCGCACGAATTTCCTACGAATTTCGTAGTAATTTTGCAGGACACTGGCAGAGTGACACTTACAAAGCACCCAACAACACCACCTATGCATGCAACGAAGTCCCCACACCCACACACATTTCTGTATACATGCCCCCCCTTGCACACACACACACACACACACACATACACACACACACATACCCATACACAAGGTATTGTTGTTGTCGTTGTTGCGGACCGTATATACGCAGGCCCCGTAGCCCTCTTACCCGGAGGCGCATCATTCCGTTCTAGATGGACTTTGTGCCGATGGACCTGTACAAGATGGCTGCGTGGGAGAACAGTTTTGTAAATTATAAAAAACATCCCGAAAAAAACCAAAAAACTGTGCTGGCCCATGGGTGCTTGCATTTGTATGCATGGGTGCATGCACATTGCCTTCTTGCTGCCCCTGAGCAGCGGGTTTTTGTAAGCACTGAGCAGCGGGTCTTTGTAGGCACTGAGCAGTGGGCTTTTTTGCTGCTTTAGGGCAGCACCCCGATCTGCTGCTGCTGAGCAACATAGGCTTCATGCCATTGAACGGCGGCGATAGCTTTTGCTGCCGCAGGGTAGGTCTACTCCTGCTGCTCTGCTGCGCAAGCCAGTGTTTAGCAGTGTAGGTCCGCCACACTCGGGGGTCCCTCTAAGTAATGGAGGCTAGGCAGCACAGGCGGTTGTTGCAGTGTAGTTGTTGCTCTGTTAAGACAACAGAGGGGACGGGTGCTTTCGAAACCTACCATCTTCCGGTTTTTTTTGGTGCATACACAAACACACACACACACACACACACCTGTTTGCTTTCATATCAGCACAGCTCCCCACACCCACACACTTTTCCCTATACCTGCCCCCCCGGCACACACATACACACCCACAAAGACACACACACACACCCCACACACACACACCCACACACCCACCCACACACACACACAGAGAGACACACACCCGTACACAAATACACATGCACATACCACACATTCCTTGTTCATGACAGATAGTTGCAAGCATCAATCCCAAACAAGCATTCACAGCTGCAAAGGTTGCCGGCAGGACAGGCAGGACGGTCCCATGGATGGGACACCAAAGCTTGTTCACTGGACCAGTGTAGTCCGCGTGCGGGCGAGAACATCTAGGATTATCACAGACCTTCTGTTGGATCTGGCTTGCGTGCACTTGGCGAACATGCACGGCACCCAAGAGAAGCAGCATACCCGGCACTCTCAGACGGGTAATCCACGAGCCCCGGTGGGACCGGCGAGCGGACCCACGGGTCAGGTGTTCCGTCCTATATGAATGCGAAGACCGGGGACTATTTAGAGGCAGAGGTCTCACTCGTTATCAGAATCAACCAGACAAATCACTCAGCCAATCAGGAGCGGCCATGCACCACCGTCCAGAGGATCAAGAAAGAGGCCTCAATCTGTCAATCCCGACTGCGTCCTGACCTGCCAACATTCCCCGTGTTGAGTCAAATTAAGGCGCATACTCCACGCCTTGTGGTGCCATTCTATCAATTCCTTTAAGTTTCAGCCTTGAGACCAAAGCCCTAAATCCGTAAGCTTTGATTTCTCGCTCGAGAGGAGTGAAACGGATGGCATCCTGCAACAAATAGAAGTGACAAGACAAAATGGGGGCCCATTCGTACAAAAATCGTACGAATTCGCACGAAATTCGTACTAAATTCGTACAAATTCGTACCAATTTCACAGTGTCGTGAATCTATGAACCTAGCGTGAATTTTTGTGTGAATTTGGGTATGTGAATTTCAGATTCGAGTGAATCTCACCAAATATGTTGGACCATGTGGCTACTTGAATCCTCTAATTTGCACACATTTGTTGGGCCACGCTTTGGGCAAAGATAGCACGAAAAAAGCATATGATGGCATCAAGTTACGCGCAAAACACAGCAAAAAGTTGTGAAATTCACGGTACCGTGAATCTCCCATTCAAACGGCCGGTCCACGAAGGGTTCATACGGCTAGGCCCACAAAGCGGTTGCATCACGCACAGTTTGGGGGGGGGGGTCATACCACCCCAGCTGGTGGATGCCCCCCCCCCCCTTGTGCAGCTTCTGCCACACCTCCCGCACAGTGTACTCCACCGATGCTTCATCAACAAATCAGAGCCTCAGCAAGAAATTTTGCTTTGGGGGGGGGTCACTCATCCCAAACAAACACAAAAAGACCGCTACCGTTTGGTCCTCAGCCACGTTCGGCAATTGGGCCATTTCCCCCCCAATCCACACATAGGAGGGGAGGGTGAGGTTGGTCTTCCTCTGCAACCCCCCTCCTTTTCGGTGATGGAGACCGGTACCATCCGGTCCCCCCCCTGCCGGCAGGCTTCATCTTCCGGCTCCCCCCACCACCAGGCTGCCCCCTCCGGTAGCCTCTTGATCTCCACCCCCTTCAGCTCCGCACGGGCCGCCACCGGCTCGGCGGCCCATGCTCTAGCTACTTCCGCTGCTGCTGCTGTGGTTGCCTCGGCCGCCTCCTTGACAAACAGACGCGGCAGCTGCAGGATTGTGGCCTGGGAAGGACAAAAGAAATAAAAAAAAAACCGCGCTAACTACCGCGATAACTCGCCCGATAACTTAGTTAGAGCGCCATAACCCTGGTGATAATCCCCGTGAAAAACCCCCCGATAACTAGTTAGAACGCGATAACCTACCGCGATAACTAGTTAGAACACCCAGTTAGAGCGCAATAACTGCCGCGATGACTAGTTAGAGCAAAGGTTAGAGCAGGAGGTAGTGCGCACTATTCACACCTGGTGACATGGGCACATGCCTTTGCCTGCCTCCTTCTTGTGGTCATCCAGCACCAGGTTCAGCCTCTGCACCAAGACGAAGTCCGCGACGGCCGCATATTCCTGAACTTGCCGGCACTCCAACCACCTGGGCAACCCCCTTGAGGTCAGGGGGGGCCCTTGCCACTCCTCCATACATTCACTTCCTCACCACCAAAAGGGTGCCCGCCGGCACCCTAATACCCACATGCCCTTGCAAGGTGGGCCACGGCAATGCCTCCCCATGGCACACCTTAGCCAAGGGGCACTGGTCGGGGTGGCCTGCAATCCCCCCCACCTCCTCAGTGGTGAGGGGGCCACTCACCTCCCTCCCACGCCCCCACCCCATCAACAAAAAATGCCCGGTGGTCGTTCCCACCGGGAGCAAGCATTGAGCACATTACTCAATGCTAACCCCATTGGGGTTATCCCCCCCCTCCTCTTCCTCCCCCCCCTCTGGCTCCTCCCCCTGCTGGCATGGCGAGAGACCATCTTTGTGTGTGGCGCACAAAGCCGCCCGATCGCAGCCGTAGCACTTGGCCACAACCTTCCCGCTACACCTAGCCGCCCCCTCACATGGCACTGTCTTGGCAACCCGGCCACAAGGCGCCCCAAGCTGGGGCCGCTTAATGGACTGGGTGACATGCAGGTTCAGGAACCGAAGATTAGGGGCTTGGGTTACCTCGATTGCAAAAAATGCCATGAGGCGAGGATTGGAAACACCGGTGGGCGAGGCCTTTGGAATGCCCGACCCCCGGTGAACATAAAGGGGAGTAAAAAAAAAGCAGTGCCCCTCTTGAATGGCACAGCCCCCTGCACCCAAGGTTCCGCGAACCCCGGACTGCTAGAGGGGACAAAAAGAAAATGCGACCCATCCTCGGCCTCATGATTATGCGTAAGCATAATCAAACCATTAACAATCAATGTGCCGTCGGGCACAGTGTAAGGGGGGGGCATCGCGATGGAGATGCTGTGGGGTGTGGTCATAGCACAAATTTCTGCCATGTTGAGAATGGTGCAGTTCCACCCAACCCGCCCCACCACACTCTTCTTCGCAGTCTCAAGCACACCATCTGCGATCCTTTTGAGGACCGGCGGATTGTGGAGCTTGTGAGGGTTGTGCTTGTGGTGGTGGCGGGCCCCATAGTTGCCGTAGGCTGTGCGGCGGGTCCTTGAATCTTGGGGCCTGCCCACAGTGGGAGGGTTCTCATTGAAAATGGCTGCCTTCTCTGAGAGAGGCACCCTCTCAAGATCATCCAAAAGACTCTCGAGCTGCACATGACTCAAAAAATCGTGCTCAAGCAAGTAGTTCACCACCAACCGGTCCCCAGCAGTGACCACAAGATCATTTGGATCCCCATTAAAGGCCCCCATGCGCTCTACTGCAACCACTTCCTCAGCCTCCCCAATAATGGGGGGTGTTGCCCAAAAAGAAAAAAGAATCACCCCCTAATCACCCCCTGCCCAGACATAATTTTGCGAGTGGTGACCCCATACCACTTGCGCTCCCATTCCCTTGTGGGGTGGAGGGCGTGCATGGGGATCTTGGTTTCGGGCAGACCCGGCGGGTGTTGTGGGTAAGGGGTTGGGGGAACCAACCATCCGACGTCCCCTTCCCCTTATCGGGTCGGATCCCTACCTTCTGGACACTAATCATGAGGGGGTGGTGGGGCTTGGCCTTCCCCCTCCCACCCCCCACGTCCTCCACCTCCTCCACTTCCTCCTCCACATCCTCCTCTTCCTCCTGACACATACATGGTCGTCTTCGTCCCCGCACCCTTCTCGGCATGGGCGGTGACGGACTCCACCACCGCCTCCACATCCTCCAAATGAAGGTGGATCAAAAATCCAGCAACCCTTGGATTTGCCTCTAGCAACTCGAAGATGTAGTTGCTGCGGACCATGGACCATGGGGTCCTTCTCGTCAGCCATGAATGGGGACTTGTGGATGATGAGTCCAAGGTCCACAGCCTTCTCAAAATGACTCGCCACAGGGCGCCTCACAGTGGTGTCACCTACCGTAAACCCCTCAGAGCCGCCGAGGAGACGGATCCCAAAGAGCTTTTGATGGTGCTCCCCGTTCTAACTAGTTAGAGCACAAAAAGACCAAATCCCAAAAAGTGCAAAACGAGCAATATCGAGCAAACGAGACGTGCAAGACACATTGTTGCATCATAGTGCACCCATGTAACACGTGAAAGTCCGGGCTCGGGCCATATTGACAACCCCCCAAATTGGGGGGGTTCCTCGCTAGAACAGCGCATCCCACACGTGGTCCTCCAACAACTTCACCTTCCCCTTCAGCAACGCATTCGCGGATTGCAACCACAGATGCTCCCACCTTTGCCCGGCCGGAGTGACACCCGGCACCTTTCCCGGCGCCTTGGTGGGGCGGCTACGGGACCTCTGCCCCGGGACCACGGACGATTTTTTTCCAGCAGAGGATTCCGACAGAACATCCTCAACCTGGGCCAGCTTCCGTGCCTCAGCCTCCACCTTCCGCGACATGTCGCTCCGCGCTTCCTTCTCCCACCTCAACCAAAAGGCTTCCACCCTCGCAGTGAGTGCCGCCGTTTGCGCCATACCACCAACCTCACGTGTCCGTGGCAGGACACCACCAATTTCACTGAGTGGCACACCATGCACTTTGTGCAGCTGGCCCAACTCGTCCTGGGTGCAGAGGAGGGCCCACATGTGCGAGCTGGGGGGCCCCATGCATATGAAGGGAACGAGGAAAAGTTTCTCCTCTTGCCACTTCTTGTGTTTCACCCAAAACGGGCAAAACAACGTCACTGATGGACCTGCCACCTCTTGTCCAGACCCACCATCGGTCTTGGCACCTAAGGGCCGCACCAACATGCCCTGGAAGATCTTCCCATGGAGGATCCCAGCACGATCCTCCAAAAACACCATACCCGCCTCCACATTGGCAACCTTGCCATATCCATGCACGCACCGGACGTCGAAATCACCGACTTCCGGAAACGTCACCAGATCGGCGGCTTCAGCGGCGCCACTGGCGCTGGGTTGGACCCCAGCACCAGCTCTGGCTCCAAACCCAGCACTGCTGTCAACGGGCCCGGGATGCACCAGCGCGAAGGGCAAGAAGACCACCAGAATCTAAAAAATGTACATTAATGTGCATGAATGTACTTGGATTTTGCGTGTGTAAATGACACATTTTGCGTCCCGGGTCGAGATTAGGTGAACATGCAAATACATGAATTTACGCACGTAAATGACCTATTTTGCGTCACAGGTTGACATCAGGCAATGACGTAAATACGCTATTTTGCGTGCGTAAATGACCCACTTTGCGTTCCTGCCATGCTTATAGCCGATGGGCAAACGATGCATTTTGTAACTACGAAGTAATGTTTCTCAATAAATAGCAAAAAAAAGAAGTAAAAATGGGGTGAAAATTAGGAAGTGGTCAAAAACATCATTTTGGTCAAAAATGCGTATGAAATTCAAATCCGGCATGCTAAAAATACCCTCATGGTCTAGGTTGTATGTTGGAAACACCCATGGTGACCCTACCCCTACCCGCGGTGTTCTCTTGTACTCCCAAACACAAAGCCACATCCCGGGTCCAATGCATGCCATGCATGCAAGCATATATGGAGGCAATTGCAGGGATCTTTCTTTGCTTTGTTCCAATCATTCGTTCACACATGTCCAAGTGGTATTCAACCACCAAATTACCAAAGTTTCCACAGTAAAATTGTAAGATTGTAAAACAAACATGCAAGAAACCCTACAACATCCCCTTACGCATCACCCTTTCCCAGTACTGCTTGGCATTCCCATATGCCTCTTGGCGGGTCCAAGAAGGCTGCCAGACGTTGAACCTCCTGGCATACAACCCCGAGTCCAGGTTGTCGTTCCGAAGCACTTGGGCCCACCCCTTCCTCTGTGCTCGGCGTGCCCCCCGTAGGCGAGACCCCCGTTTCTTACTTCCCCCCTTGAAGCTCCTCTTCCTAATCTCACTCTTCAACGACGGATGCCTTCCCTCACCCTTAAAAGCACTGAATGCAGACAAGAAGCCCCATTCCCTCACAATCCCCCGCATGTGTTCCACCCAAAGGTGGGCCCACAGGGTCACCACAAAAACCCACAAGCTTTTTGGAGACTACCCATCTCATCCCCAGCACCTTTCAACACATTCATATCGCGAAGGTCCAACCTCCCCTCCTTCCACTCAAGGTCACGGGTCGCTGCAAATTTCTCTCCCCACAAACGCCAACAAGCAGTCCATGTCATTGTAAGCCCCCCCACTTGCACCGGGACTGTAAAAGATTGTCCCCCTCCAAGTAGTCGGCAATGCAATCCCACCCTTGCCGCTTCACCCATGCCCCCGCTGCAGTCTGCTCCAATCGCAAGGCCTTCTTTCCCACCTTCTTTTGCTCAAAATCGGCCGCCGTGGCCGTACGGCTCTCAAGCCTGATGTCATCCCAAAACCACTACACCCAAACCAATGCACTCCCCTTCGTCCACCCATGGTGATGCATCAAAGCCTTAACCAAGCCACTGCCCGCACACTGCACCAAACAGTGCACCCCATGGAGTCCAAAGTCGTGGGGTATTTGGAAAGGGAGGAGTGCTAGCAATGTCATCCCACCCCATTGCCAAAGCTGGAGCAAAATTGAAATTCCCTGCCGAAATGCACCCAAACGATGAAGACGGTTCCCCCCGCAAAGCCAGCACACATGTGCCAAAGGGTCATTACACTTGAAATTGTGACACCCCGAGAGGGCAACTTATGCCTTGCTGTCAGCGATAATCACACACACAACGGGAGTTCCAAACCCTCCCTCATTCAAAATTTGCATCTCATTCGCAGCCAACACATCAAGGTTCAAATTCTCCTGGTGGGCCAGGTCGCGAAGAATTTGGGTGGTCTCCGAGCCCTAAAGTAGCACCCATGAACCCAAAGGCAGACGGCTGCCCAACTCCCCTACCGCAAAGTGCTCAAAACAACGTTGCCAAAGTTTGGTGCCATCAATGGAGATCCCGACCAAAACTTGGTTACCTTGTGTTACCGGGGGTTTATGCTGCCACATAAGCTGCAGCTTCTCCTTCAAATTCACCCTGGACCCAATCAACTCACTACCGCCCGGAGTATGCAACACGAAATGAATAGGGTGGGGGGCACCCAAGGTCTTTTGCACGGAGACGATTTTCGCCCATAGGCAATACCAAGTGGACGTTGACCGGCTGTACTACAGCCGCCGCACACTTTGCCCCCCATTCCTCGATTCCCACAACACTGCCATGGCATTCAACTCCAAATCGAGTTGATGATCCGTGGGGACATCCGTGTACACGTCCACCACATTTGTAACCCCACTCCGCATTTGCACATTCGAATCCTCCCCGATAATGTCACGCACCGCACGCCGCAAGCTGCCGATCCGTTCGCCACGGCCTTTGCAGTGCCCCGGGCCAAGTGGTGGAACTGCCACGGATGCAGTGGCGTGGTATAAAAAGAACACCTAGGACGCGTGTGGCACAAGCGCGTTGCACTACTGGTAGAAGACGCAATCAGCGCGTTTTTGCGTGCATAAATGCGTCTATTTGCGTACCTACCCTACTTTCGTTACCGGCGCAAAAAGGTCCTTTTGCGCACGCAAAAGGGTGTTTTTGCGTACTCGCTCCAAAAAGAGTCGACGCGCAAAACCCGCAATTTGCGCACGCAAAAGGGTGTTTTTGCGTCCTAGGTGTAAAGTGTCCTTTTGCATACGCAAGAATAAGGTAAATGAAGCATTTGCAATGCTGTGGCACCGAGTGGGTGAGAGGTATGCATGCCACGCTCGCCCACGTAACGCCCCTGGTTCAAACCCCACACACTGGAAAATTGAAGCATGTGTGCGGGCCATGGAAGAATTGAAGAAGTTGAAGAGATTGATGATCAATGAAAAATTCAACCTAAAGAACCGCAACCACCCAACCAGG
Source organism: Eutreptiella sp. 'Long Island Sound 2002' (assembly GCA_964036045.1). Classification (NCBI taxonomy): domain Eukaryota; phylum Euglenozoa; class Euglenophyceae; order Eutreptiales; family Eutreptiaceae; genus Eutreptiella; species Eutreptiella sp. 'Long Island Sound 2002'. The sequence goes on along the minus strand of OZ038379.1, from coordinate 91,386,354 downwards.
CGCTGAAGACAGGCAGACACCAGAAAACCCAGCGGCGACCCTCTCTTTTGAAATGAATGACACATTGATGTTGAGAACAATTCACTGACAACAACACAATCCCCCCAGGCCCACCAGTGGCTGTCACTTTTGAAATGAATGACAGATTGACGTTGATAATATATGAATGACAACAACACAATTACCCCTCACTTTTGTAATGAAAGACACGCTGACGGGGAACATATACGAATTACAACAACAAAGTTGCCTCCGGGTGACCTCCACGTCACCATCCACCATCTTCCACCTACACCGTCACGGTCCGATCACCAGCTCCCACCAACACCTTCAGTATCCGATTGGCACGTCCCACCAACACCATCACCATCCAATCACTATCTCCCACCAACAACATCACCATTCGATCACCATCACTCACCAACACCATGACTATCCGATCACCGCCAGCCACCTCAACAGGCCCCAGATTCCTGAGACCGCGGCGACCCCCCCGTTGGAGTCCCGGGCTCGGTTGCCCCTTTGTTCCTCAGCGGTTGTAGGATGTCTCCGACAATGTACTTCTTCAGCAGCGCTTCCAGCGCCGCTGAAGAGGACGGAGGGGGCACAGCCTCCTTGTCGACTTGCTTGAGGCAGTCCTCCAACAGAGCCGTGGCCGTTACTGTTTGCAGCAGTCCCGTTCCCAACTCAACGGCACACTGCGTCAACCAGGCCTTGTTCTCCGCGGCACACGTGTCGTGCATAGCCAGAGGCTCGGGAGCGGTGCGCTTGGGCCGGCGCTGCCCACGCACAGCCTGCAGCTCGTCCAGGAGCTTCTTCTCCCGGGTTTGCAACGCCGATTCCCCCTTGATGGCCGTGCTACGCTACGCCAGCAGCTGGCTGTCCCGCTTCTTCAGCAGCTGAGCGGCTCGCTGCCTCTCGCGACGCATGTGGTGTGGCACGAAGGTACCTGCACGAAAGCACCCCCCTTTCGTAGCCAAAAACCAATTTCCATACCCTGGGGTTTTGGAACTGTTGAACTATGTAAATTTCCTCGATGTATGATTTTTAGGTCCTATTACCCGAAAAATCCGCCTTTTTGTGGTTTTTAGCCCTATTTACAACTATGGTTCAACAGGCACTTTTGTACGAATGCAGGGGGGTTTGTACCTTTTTCCCTACGAAGGGGTACCCTTTCGTACTGCTGGTTTGCTACGAAAGGGGTACGATTACCCCCCTTTCGTACCCCTTTCCTAGGGGCTTTCATACATCCTTCGTATTGATTGGGCTGTGCCGCGCTTTGCTCTAGTGGTCATCCACGTCTCCTTGTGTTCCGTGTTGCAGGTTCGAACCCACCAATGATGAGGACGACGATATGGGTGACAATGAGGACGACGAAACGGACATTGTACTATCTTGGGGCGTTGAAGACAGGCTTGCCTACGAGACAGGAAGCAATGCAAGGATGCTATGTGAAGGAATGGTTGAGGTGATCCAGTGGGTGGCCAAGGCAACAAGATGGATCATGGCACAAAAACAACAGGCGCTGAAGATTGGTTTTGTTTCTTCACTGGCGCCCCAATGCATGGGACCCACACCCAAGTTCAATGATGCATAATTATAATGTCTCTGCCACGTGCGCTGGTGGTCCAGGGGTATGCCCCTAGGTTCATGCCCCCCATTGCACGGTTCCAACCCCATCCCCCCATCCCCACGTGTGCAGTCCTACATGTGTTACACGCACGTGTTTCAAGACAGTGCCACAGCTCCGGCACCATGGGCCAGGGGCTGCTGCATGAGGGCTGTGATCATGTCGAGGTTCAAATTGTGCACATCACACACCGGCGCCGGAGACAGGCAACAAAAATGGAAATGCAAGGGCCACCAGCCCCCAGTTTTTTGCTTGCAATTGTTGTGGGGAGGGGTGGGGGTCGTTGTTCTCCCTCTGCACTGGGCATCCCCCTCCTCTTTTTCAATTGGATCTCACTCCCCTCCCTCTGGGCCCTCCGCAGAAGCAACCCAAGGTCCAGTGCATGGTTGTTTATCAGATGCAATAGACCCCGCCTAGTGTAAATGGGTCGGGTGATGCACCATGCCCGGAAATAATGCCCCAAGTCAAGCTCGAAGGCACTATTTTGATTTTCAGTTGGAATCGTGGAAAACATATATAGGCTGCGGTATCGACTTAGGAAGACACCTGAATGACAGGCAGCCCAATGTACCCATGTCCCAGGTACCCAACCAGTTTTTTTCGACTCCTCTGCAAAGGTTTGTTGAACCTCCTTTGCTGCAGCAAGCGCTGCGTCACTCAAATACACCTTCGATCTCCGAAAGCCATATAGCCGGTAAAAGGCCAATAAGATGCGGTGCACCACAACACCCGCTCGGTGGCCACCAATCTGGGCCCCAACAACCTGACGCACCGCGGCAACTACCTTTTGCATGTTAGGGTGCGAGGTTAGGAGGACCTTGCTTGAGGTCAGGTCAAAGGCTGCCTCCTTTTTGTTGCGGGGGGCGAGCCTTTCTGCAGCAGGGATACGAGAGGCTTCAGCAATCACCTCCTTGTAGCAGTCTTGTAGCTGGGCTAGGCAGGCCTTGGCACCCTCTAACCAATTTCCCCCCCACCCTTTCGCCTCACGATGTAACCTCTTGGAAAAACAATTTAAAATCCTAAGGCTGGCATGGTTAAAATCCCGCCCTCCGAATCGGTGGCACTTGTTTATATCAAGCCCCCCACCTCGGTGTATCTGGTGCAGTGTGCCATACATCTAAACTCTTATCATGCCGGCACACCCAACACTTGTTTCCCCCCCTCCACGGGTTGATAACCTTCATCCCTTTCCCATCAACTGTAGGGCAAACCACCATGGTCCTTAGTAACCCCCCTACTACATGTGCGACACCCTCTAGTCCCTCTATCTCTTCATTCCACCTCCCACATTAATCCATTGCCTGTAAACAGGCAATGTCATCCGGGCCATCCATGGCCCACCATGTCCCCCATAGGGCTGGACTGCTTGAAGCCTCTGGTCCCCCCCATAGATCTACAAAAACGTCAGCCCTGGTGGCAGAACTTTTCCATAGTGGGGTTGCATCATGGCCACTATCACTTTGATAGGGTCTGCAGGGACTTGGAGTTGTCCAGCAGCTTCGGCAATCTCAACGATAGCATACACCACATCTTTCAGGGATACCTTGGCTGCTGCCCTGTGCCTTTTAGTGACGGTGCTTACAACCACGGGGATGGCATGGAAGGGCAGCAAGGATTGCTTCGTGGTATATAGCGCCTCCTTTGTGCAGTGTCTCTCTATCTTCAGGGCTGTGGCCCATGACAGGTGCTGTGCCCGATAGAGGGTTAGGATCCTCAGGGCGTCAGCCACTCTGTCTTCCCGATCCGCATCTTGCCACAGATCAGGTTCACAACAACCCCCAGTAATGTAGAGGCCTCCATCCCTACGTCGTCGTAGCGCGACTTGGGGGTCTTGAAGGGTGGCCTGCAGGAGTTGTGAACCCCATCTGAGCCTTTGTTGTTGGCCCTTCTTCTGGTGGCCGCCTGGATCTGCGAAGTGGAGGAGTCTCCGCCGTCTACAGGCTTCGACAAATCCTCGCACTTCGTTATCCATTGTGTGGTAATAAGGAACCTATGGGGAGACAACCGCGGCCAATGGATAAGTTAAGTAAAGGGTTCAACTTCGAATGCATGTACGAAAGGTGTACAAAAGCGGTACGAATTGTGTACAAAAAGGGTTCGGGTTGTACGAAAAGGGCTACGAAAGGCCTACGAAAGGGTACCCCTTCGTAGATGAAGGATCCCTTTCGTACGCCTTTCGTACAGACGCCTCTACGAAAGGGTACCCTTTCGTTCACCCTTTCGTACCTTTTTGCACCCTTTCGTACCCCTTTCGTACCCCTTTCGTACCCCTGTCATACCCGCTTCCCCCCTTTTCGTTGCTCCCAGTAAACTCCTGGTGCCCCCCCCCCCCCCTGCCTAGCCCAGCACACTACACTAAAGGCCTAGGGGGAGTGTTGGTGGGGCTCCGCCGATGCCACCGGTCTCACCCATGTATTGCACATGGAGACCCTTGACGTGGGGTTACGACACCGCGCGGCAAGGCCACAGGAGACCGAAGAAAAATGCACTACATGTACGGTTGAACGTCGTGAAACACGTGGGCCGCAAAGTCACCGCCTAGGCATGCTGTTTTTGACAGCAAGCTTGAAAGGCTTATGCCTGTGTTCCGCGGGTTTATTGCTGAACACATAAAGGTTACGATACTTTTGGAGCACCGCTCCACAATGGGCCACTGTCCAGTGGACCCATGGGGTTGACTTCCAACCCAATCGGAGCCATGCCTCACCGATTTTACGGCAGTGAGTCTTGGCCTCTTGCACCTGACCATTGGTCAATGGAGTCTTTTGCCTCCACAAGGCATATAGGCTACGCATATTGCGCAGCAACACTTCAATTAGTGTCCAAAAGAGGACACCACCAAACATGGTGTTAGGAAAATGGTTCCCGAGGCCCTGTACAATTCGAACATGGTATTACTTGGGGTCTGTCACGAACAACATAGAGGTGCTGATATCAAATAGCCCCGCCTTAGTGTTCTTTTGGAAAAGCCTGTCAGCGGGAGCCACATGCTTTACATCTGCTAAGAGGGCAGACCACATATCGGCAAACTCAGTAGCGATTTGCCGCACTCCAACAACACCCACTGTTGACGTGGTAATAGTTACTGTTAGGCGCCCCTTGAAAGCATTGGTTACCCTACAACCTGCGTGTGCATAGTCTCCAATGCAAATACACGGTGGATGCAGTTGGTGCCCTTCTTGCAAAAATCCTTGGCGCCGAAACCCCCCCGCACAAATGGTGCAGAAAGGGGGTTCCAGCGCACAAAGGGTGTGCAGAAAGGGTGCAGAAAGGGGGTTCTAGCGCAGAAAGGGGCTTGCACAAGGGGCGCACAAAGGGTGCAGAAAGGGTGCAAAAAGGGTGCTAGAACCCCCCTTCCATCACAAGGGGGGGATGTCGAAAATCCGGCAAAACGGACCGTTTCGGAGAAAAGTGAAAACAAGCCACCAAAAGGGGCGTAAACATGTGGTGTTTGGCCCCAAACCACTTTCCAACCACACAAGGTGCTGCGGCTTGGGTAAACATGCAAAAAGGGCGCTAGAAGGGGGGGGTTCTTGCGCACACCTTCTAGCAACGCACCCCATTGGGTGGAGGTTCGGATGCGGTCATGGAGGTGCGGGGGCTCCCCAAGTTCGTGCCCCATGGTGTGGTGAATGAGGTGGAGCCACCAATTGGTACACTGAGGTGTCCTGCACCCACAAGGAGGGTGGTCGCTCCAGGTAGTACATTTGCAAGCCAAGGAGTCGGGCGTTGATCAACACAACGCGCCAGTTGCGTGGGTGAACGACGCGTGGTGCGGCTTTGGAGTGCCCATGTGGATCAGGAAACCGCCTGGGGGGCAGACCCGGCAGGAAAGGAAGATGGCGTACTTGTTCAAGCAGGTGGAGGTGCAGGACCCCAGCAAGTGGCGGTGGAGGCGAGCGCAGGGATTCGGCAGAATCCTTGCGATTGGAGGCCCCGTGCCAGACTGGCTAGCGGCAGAGGCGCAGGCCTACTGGAAGGTGAAGGAAGAGGCCCATGCGCATCAGCAGGTGGGGACAGCCGAGGCCAAGGCATCCATGGTGGATGTGGATGCGCCGCCGGATGCGCCGCCCACCCACGCACCCCGGCCCCAGCCCCAAGCCTTGCTACCCCCCAAGCCGGCAAAGAAGGCAGCAAAGCCCCCGAGCCTGCCCAGTCACCCCCAAGCTGAGGTTGGGACAGAGGACACGCGCAAGTGACCAAGGTCCCCTCTGGACGAGGAGGCCTTGGCGAAGAGGATTGCGGTGGAGGTGCTGGAGCAGGTGGGAGGGGTTTTGGGGGAAAGGAGAGAGTGTGGAGGGGCATGGTGGTGGTGGCAGTGCCAATGGCAGTGGCAGTGGTGCGGACCCCCGTGGTGACCCGCGTGGCGCGAGGGCTCAGAGGACGTCGAGTGTGCAGACAGAGGTACAGACAGCAGCCTTGCAGGCCCTCATCAAAGAGCTCGTCGCCAAAAATCAAGCGTTGCAGTCGGACAGGACCGACATGGTCAAGGAGTTGGAGGCGGCGAAGGGCAGGGGCGACGTCCTGCAAGAGCAGTTGACGGCCCTCCAGACCAGAGTGGGGGAGTTGGAGGAAGATCGGAACTTCCTGCGAGGCACCATCCAAAGCCTCAAGGCAGCCCCCCCCCCCGTTTAGGATCCTCAGGGTCTCAATGACTCCTACCCCCCACCCCTTCCACCCCCCCACCAACTGTTGAGGATGTCTTCGCCGCGGTGGGGTCCGTTCATTGCACATTGCACCGGCTTTTCCAGGGAGTACCTGTACCCAGGGTGGTGTTTGGGGTGTGGGGGAGGCCCCCCCCTTAATGAAAAGGATCGCCGTCACACACAGGTGACACAGGCCACACAGGACCCCACGCCGTGGTCCGAGATCCGGTTGTTAAACCGTTTTTTTGCCAATGTGTTCCCCGGCCTGGTTTTTTGTTCGATTTCCGTGCAGCTCCCCACCAACCCCATGCTTTCCCACCCCCGAAACCCGTGGGTCCCAGCGCGATTGTAACGGGGGGCACCCACACTGGAGGCAAGTTTTGGGTTGCCCCGGGGGGTGTATTGGCCACCCCCTTCATGACAAGCAGCAAGGGATTCCCACTTGCAAGATGGTTGGGGGGGGGGGGGCACACAAGGCCATGCATATGGTTTGCGGCATAGGCCGTTGACTTTCAATGCACGGGCCCTGCATGGCCCAATGCCATGGGTTGGGGAAAGGCCGGTGGTGGTGGCGTATTCTGGTGCTTTGACCGCGAACCTGTCGCCTGTTAACCTGCGGTTGTTGCAGGGTGTGGGGTTCCCATGCGTCTCAGAACATGCATCCAAACCTGATTTGACTCCCACCTGTTCGTCACCATGATTAGTTTCCCATCGCCGGTAAGTTTACATTGAAACGTTTTGGTTTCATTTTTGACACGGAATGTACTACTTTCCTGTAGGTGGCTGATTTGGGCATTTAGGGCCGCATCCTCATCTAAGCTTGCAACCATGCGGCGTCTTCGGGCCCATCCATGCACACCCACATCACCGATTTGTGGATGTCCCCCAGAACAGAAAACCCTGAGGCCCGGCAGTTTACAAAAACATCAATCTTAGCGACCGATGTGTGCCACAATGACGTTGCATCAGGGCATATTAAAATACAAAGCTTCCCAGTTTCCACTTCAAGCTACTCTAGGGTCTCGGCTATCTTCAACTGCGGAAAAAACGAGGTCTTCTAGTGTTGTTGTCTATGCGCACCGCCGCTCGATCATTGTGGGCCCATCGATAGCGTACCTTGTGGTGGAGTGCTGTGTTAACCTTGTGCGCGCTTCGGCAAGATCGCAGCGCGTGCATTCGCGCGGGAGGGCCAACATCTGCCATATTGACAACTTCAATCTCCTTCCGGTGGCCAACAGTCCGATTGCGCGCACTACACGAGCGTCCTCATTGTCGTCGTGCCCGGCAAAACGAATGTACAAGCCCCCACTAGCCTCAACAACAACTGCCTCCGGATCCACTAAAAGTTCCCGCGTGATGGTCTGTATGTGGTGCTGCCGCTCTGCTCGGGCCTTCCCCTTGATGCCCGTGTATGGCTTGAGCCGTGGGATGCTACCCAACAGTGCGGCAAGCGCCTTTTGTATGGTTTCTGTGACAAACGGGCAAGGTGTGACCGCTGGAACCCCTGCCGGAACCCCTTGCTGGAACCCCTTTCTGCGCTGGAACCCTTTGCTGGAACCCGTGCTGGAACCCCTTCCAGCACTCGAACCCCCTTTTAGCGGACCCTTCCAGCGAACCCTTCCATCGCTAGAACCCCTTCCAGCACCCTTTCCAGCACCCCCTTCCAGCACTACCCCCCCCCCTTGTTTTGCCTTTCCCTCTCATTGAGCACCCCCCCCCCAAGGTACAGGCACAGGCACAGTGCAGCGTCAGGGTCGACAATTTGCAATGTAGTACAGTGTATTCATGTGTTGCACCCCATGGTACCACCCCAACCAGTCCAAAATCAAACAGGCTACAATATTATATCAAGGCTTTGAATGAATGCATGCACATAGGGCGTAAATCTTGGTGAAGTCCCCAAGGGGTAGGCTATGGGAAGCCTCCCACTCGTGACACCACCTTAGGCACATCGTGCGCATTGCAACTAATGTCCTACACGAGGTAACGCGCAACCTAGGGGCTAAAACGAAAAAAGGTTTCCGTTCAAGGTGGCGCATTGCCGTCGGCACCATCGCAGCGCACCACGTACATGCAAATGCACATGCACGTGTTATCTCAGGTCCCAACAGGTCTGCTCTCCAGGTCACAAAAGGTGTGCTCTCCAAGTCCCAACAGGTCTGCTCTCCAGGTCCCCACACGTCTGCTCTTTAGGTCCCAACAGCGCTCCTCTCCAGGTCGCAACCAGTCTCATCACTAGGTCCCAACAGGTGCCGACAGGTCGCATCTCCACGTCCCAAAAGGTCTCATCTCCACTGCCTACACCTTCTTGTAATTGCCCGCCATCACCGCCAACAGCTGCTCTGCCTGTTGCTTTGCTTCAGCGGTCTTGGTGTTGCTCTCCACCAGCTGCTTCTTCATGCTCTCATTGCCCAGTTCCAACTCCCTGACCTGTTTCCGCTCGTTGTCCAGTCCCGTGCGCTCTGTCTCAAGCTGCTTGGTCAGCCGGCCAATCAGGGTCTCTGCCTTGCTCTTGGAGGCGTCAAACATCGCCTTTGCCATTGCGGAAGGGAAGCAATCTCTCAGGGTCACACCCATCTGCTGTGCCAGGGAGTCCTTGCACCATTGTACCATCTCGTCAGCCATAGGCCGAGCGTCAACCATTTCATGAGACTGCTCGGACTGCTAGGATTGCGACTGCGATGACTGAGAGGCCCGCGTTGTCTTGTCCTTGTCCTTGTCCTTGGCCTTGCGCTGGCCTTTTTCCTTGCCTTTCTCCTTTGGCTCGTCTTTGGCTTTGTCCTTGCCTTTGTACTTGTCTTTGTCCTTCGGCTGTTCCTGGTCCTCCGCATCATCGTCGTCTCCTTCCACCTCAATCGCAGCGCCCCTTGTGTGCCCTCGGCCACCAACGTAACTCTCCTTGCGCTAGTTCACCCATGCAACGAACGCCTTGATGACGGAGTCCGGAACCTCATCTCCTCCAACGCCTTGCAGCCCTCGCAGACCATACCACACGCTCCGCCCATCCTCCTCATGGTACATATGGTACGACCAAGATCGGTGCAGCCCTTTTCGAACGCCAAACATGTACGTGGCTCGCTTCTTGCCTTGCATACCCTTCACTCAGACCGGAAATGTGCACACCACCTTCATGTCGCTCGTTGTCGCCACATTGAGCTCCAGAACCATATACCACGGCGTCTGACCAGACTGGAGCATGAGCTCGGCCACCGCCCCCGGCTTCGCTAGTGCACTGGTTGGCCAAGTCACCACCTCGTGGGCCTGCCACCCAACCGACACGCTGTCCACTACACATGCTGCACTGTCCCCTCGCGCCTGCGGCTCGGCCACCGACTCGTCCCGCTCTACCAGTTGCGGCCAGACATCCACTGTAGCCTTAAAGAGGACGCAATGCAGGTGAAACCGCTGATACGATACCTGCGCGAACCCCTGCTGGAACCCTGCTGGAACCCCCCTTCCAGCGATGGAACCCCTTCCAACGGACCCTTCCAGCGGACCCTTCCAGCGCTGGAACCCCTTCCAGCACCTTTCTGTCACCCTTCTAGCAGACCCTTCCAGCGCTGCAACCCCTTATAGCGCTGCAGCCCCTTCCAGCGCTGGAACCCCTTCCAGCAACCCTTCCAGCGACCTTCCAGCACCCCCCCCCCCCCGGAGGCATGTTTTGCCTAAAGCTTTAGCCCCGCCACGCTGCAGGCTCATACCTTTTGGCAATGTTGCACTTTGTTGTTGTACACTGCACGCCCTTCGGGGACTATGGCGACGGTTGTTGCGCGGGGGCTTCAGCCCAGGGTGGCGGGATGATCGGCACGGTGGTCTCGTAGTCCACGCAGCGTGTGGTAATGGCGGCAAACGCGATGATACGTGGTGATCCACGCGGCGCATCTCTCGGCACAGCCCCACCAGGGTGAATGACGTAACTGCCCAGGATCCACAGGTCGCAAGGCCGACCCGCCGACGAAGTGTTTCGCCTGTGACGACCCTCCTCTTTGTGCTGTACATGTCGGGCAACTCTGTGAAGACTGTCAGCGGAATTCTGGGGATCCTACTGTGGCGGCCGCCCCTGGAAGTGCTGTGGAGGCTGCCCCCGGACCTACTGCGGAGGCCGTGGCGACGTCACCCGAGGGAGCAGGAGAAGTCGATGAGGATCTGGGGACGCAGAAGATTGTGGAGGAGGATGTGTGTGGGTTTGCGGCTCTGGTGATGATGCCCTTGGACCAGACGGTGCTGTACACCACTCATCGCCCGGGGCCACTTGCGGCAGAGATTTCTGCGGGTCCGGTGATCGACGCGTTAGACCAACCTTGCGCCCCCGAAGATTGTCCCCTGGGCCTCTTTGTCCACGAGGAGGAGGAATTGGAGGCCCCGACCCCAAACAAGTTCCCCGTCATCGCCACGCAGCCGGGCAGCCTGATGGGGTGCGCGAAGGCCTGGTGGGTGGGTTGGCAGTGGTGGAGGACACCGTGGACCCCGCGTTCGCCCAAGTACTTCGATGGGATGTTGTAGGCACCCATCCGCGCGTCGTTGACACATCTGTCCTGGTCCAACCCTGAGCCCGCTGTACGCGGTGATTCCGACGGGCAATGGGGGTCAAGAAGGTCTTCAGCTTCCTCACGTTGTACTTTGGGCGCAAAGAGTTCTGCAAGGCCTCTCTACGAAGTACCCGGGTGTGTTCTTGGTGAAGGTTGGGTACGTCCAGGCAACGTCGGATCATCCACAACTATTGCATCGGGATCTGCCGCTGGAGTTGCAAATTGTTGGGGTGGAGCACGCCTTCTTGTGCTTCATGCCTGTGAATCTGGATTGCCCCATGGACAGCCGCAAGAACATGTTCGTGTACGGTTCTGGCTCTAGTGTTCCCTATCCATGGTAGGAGTTGGCCATGCCACATTGAAGATGCCGCCCCACCTCTGACCCACCTTGTCCGCCTCGATCTTCATGTTCGCCAGCATGTCGCCATCCCTCGCCAGGAACTCCTCCTTGAACACGTGCCCCGTCCGACCCAACTCCGAGACTTCCTCGTTCACTTCCCGGAAGATGTCCACCTGCTTCACCGGTTCGCTTGTCCCAATGAGCGGCAAGGCGTGGCACATGGGGAGGGGAAAGACCGCGTCCTCGCTCTCCATCAGCACTAGCTTAGTCAACCCCAAGAGCTCCGGCGTCCAACGGTAGGGGGAGTGGCTGGTGAAGGAGTAGTTGGGCAGGGCCATGGCAACTCGCTGTCCGCCACGTGGCGGAGGGTGTCGAGGTGGGGTGTGCTTGAAGGGGTGCTTGTCCTTCCCGGCCTTCTTGGCGGTGGGCTTGTGGGCGGCGAAGAGGAGCGCGGTGCCCTCCGTCCCCACATGACGCCGTTGCGTCTTTTTGACGGTGGGGTTCGCCCGCCTGGTGCAGGCTTGGATGACATCATCCACGTCGTGGGCATGCAGCCGGACCTGCAGGATCGGCACATCGGGGTTGTCCTCCAAGACCCCCTGCAGCCAGTCGGTGACGGCGCAAGGCGGCTTGTCGGCGGCGAGGAGGGGCTGCACCGACCTCGCCGCCCACCCCGACATCAAGGGTCGATCGCCTCGGGCACCAAACCATTGCCCGCATCCGCCTCACGCGCCCCAACCCATCGGGGCCAGCATAGCCCCGATTGCCCACGGCAGCCCGGGCAGCCTTGGCCCAGTCGAACAAGGGGGCCAACAAAAGCATCTGGCCTGAAATGCAAGGGAACAAAGGTGAAACAAAGGTGCTGGAAGCCTTGCTGGAGCCCCTTGCTGCAACCCCTTTGTGCGATGGAACCCTCTGCTGGAACCTCGCTGGAACCCCCTTTGTGCGCTGAAACCCCTGCAAGAACCCCTGCTGGAACGCCCCTTTTTGCGCTGGAACCCCTGCTGGAACCCACCTTTATGCGCTTTTGGTCATTTGTGGAAATTCAACATAGCGTGTGGCCATTCACAACCTAGGCTTGCTTTGGACTTGGGACACTTATAGGAACTCCTACAGTGACTCTTAGGCATTGTAAACGCGTGCACATTGTGGTTCTTGTGGAACCCAAAAGGGTGGGGCTTCTGCGCACACCGTCTAGCAACGCACCCCAGAGACCACTGCATACGCCGCCGACTGCACCTGCATGTCTAGGGGAGGGGCCACAGCCTCCCCTCGCCCAGCAGCTTCCTGCGGGTGTCTATCACCGACGACGAGCCGGCGCCACAAGGAGAACTTGGCCTCTGAAGGGAAACACGAAAGGGTGCACGAAAGGCCCCAAAAATGTACGAAAGCCCCTGGAAATCCCCTTTGAAAGCCCTACGAAAGCCCTACGAAAGCCCCCCTGTCGTACGCATGTGCTACGAAACACCCCCTTTCGTATACCCTTTCGTACACCCTTTCGTACACATTGTTACCCTTTCGTACTCCTTTCATACCCCTTTCGTACAGCATTCGTTGTATTTTTTGGTATGGTTTGCTACTTTGCGTCACGTTCTACAGTGTTGCATGACATGCACACACCTTCCCACACTTGCACCACAGCTCGCTGTTTCAGAACTGGGCCCGGCCGTACTCGGTGGCCACGGTGGCGTCCATCACCGCCATGCCAGGGGGGACCATGTCCGACCGGTGGAGATGGGGATTGGGGATGGGGGTTCGGGGGACCTCCTGGGGCTGTGGATGGGGGAGTGGGTAGGCCAACACCGAGAAGCGGCAGGCCACCGCAAGGATTGTGCCAGCGGAAAGCCGATAGTAGGGTGCATCGCCGGGGGCCACGAACCAGGGGTGTGCCCGGTGGGCCATGGGACACTGTGGGTCACCAAGATCCAAATCACGCATGCAAAACGCTGGCACGCTGGCCATGGGCTCCACCCACACCAGGGCCTCCGAGCCCTTAGCTGGGACTAGGCATGTGAGGGCTTGGGCCAGCTGGACCTGCATTTGCTCAGGCACGAGGATGGCTTGGGGAATAGGATCTTCAAAGTTGGTACACGCCTCGCACGTTCCATTGGCATGGGTAGCGCACATCTCCACTTTTCCACACACCGCGCAGAGACACTCTCGTTCGGCCGGAACCACTGTGCAGCCCTTGATGCCACATTTGCTCACCCTAGCCCGCACCCAAGGGATCTGGCCCCAAGCGGGGACCACAACCCCAACCGTGCGCTGATACAGGGTGGGCCGCCACACAGTGGAGAACGCCACAAACAGTTTGTAAACCGATGAGTCCCTTTCGCCACCACCACCGCTGTGGATGACATCCGATCGCAGGCAGTCCAGGGTTCCTTCCTCCAACATCAAAGTCCGGACAACCCTGGGCTTGGGGAGACCCCTGACACTGCCAAACACCCAAGTAATGGCATTTCCCGGCGGATCCACCAAATCACCACTCAGGCTCATGAAACAGGATAGGGCAATGTTGCCCGAAGGCAATGCTTCAATAGGGTGGTCCTTGTGGTAACCCTGTTTGCCTTCACCAATGCCAGCACGAAGGTAGCCATACACAATGGGGTGCAACTCTCTTGACAATAGCACCTGTACGCGGTTTCTTGCCTTCTCCATCATGGCTCTTGCCTTGGGCAAAGGAATGTGGCCAGGATCCACTTTCTTGAACTCTTCGTGTTCCAAAATCCCCAAAACTTGGGCCCTGACTTTGTCATCATCCGGGGGTCTACCATCACGGTGGAAATTGTGGTAAATTCCCTGCCAGTTTTTATCTGCCACTGTCATTGCTTTCCTTGGACAGGGCCATAAGCTGATCCTCGTTTGCGAAGTCCCGCGGCAGCAATTCCTCATCCACACGTTGGCCCAAGCCAGCTGCTGTCACTACATAGGTGTGGGGGTTCCTCTCACCAAAACAGGTGCTACCTGCCACAACACCCTCGGCATGCCCAATCAAGGGGCTGTGGGGTCAATGCAGGCAAAACCACACACTTGGATCCTGTGTAGGCCACGGGTGTTGTCTGTCCACTTAGGTCGTCAATCCACATCCTACCAGGCTCACTAGTGAGGCTGTACACAGTGGATGTCCTATGCATGTTCTCCTTTTCAACTATCCTAGTGTTGTAGTGTTGTGACTTTTTCCCCTTAGCACTATGGATGTTCAACGCCCCATCAGCCGCCGCAGCACCATAGTCCTGCCTGTGACCCACCTTGTGCGGCCAAACCTTCCAACAAATCATCCATATCAAGACCGGGGAAGGCAACGCTAAAGGCGGAAAGGTGGGGGTTGTAATTGTAGGTGGCCACAAAGAAGTTGGTGAGGGCACGGGCTTGTTTGGTGGCAAGGGAGCGTCGCGCTACTGTGATGCGGCCAAAAATGGTACCGGCATCAAAATGCGGAAAGGTCCGCCAATCGGCGATGGGGCAGACTTGGGTAGTACTGCCTTGGGGGCCATTGAAAACCCCTTGCCGAACCTGCTGGCGGCATGTGTCCACCTTATCTTGCAGGAGGTCCTGGGCGGCGAACATTGTGAAAAAGGAGGTCCCCCTAAGAGTATACAGGATGAAGGAAGCATGAAACAAAGGTGACCTAGCAGAAAGAGATTTGAGAAGAAAGAGGATGGCACACTGAGTGTAATTGAGCATGTGGGATTCCAGAACGCAAGTGGGATATTACCTGGGAAACACCAACTACGAAAGGGTGCACGAAAGCGGTACGAAGGCACATCTAATTTGTAGAAAAGGTTACGAAAGGGTGTACGAAAGGGGGTACAAATGCAACCCTATCGTACGAAATCTACGAATACCCCCCTGTCGTACATGCCTTTCGTACACCCTTTCGTACCCCTTTCGTAGACCCCTTCGTGCAAAAATGGATGTTGCGATAAAAATGCTATCTTTACCCTCGGCACGTGCAACAAAGAAGTAAGGGCACCAAAAGGCTTCCACATGTACCAAGTTAAAATAGTTTATGGGTTGTGACCCAACTCAACATGTAGGTGGGTTACTTGTGGTTTCTTGTTTCAAGGGGGGGTTTCATACAGGTACCTTCGTGGCACACCAAACATAGCAACCAGCTGTGCGTCGCGCTCCGCCATCTGGTCCTCCAGCAACGCCGGCTTCCCCTTCAGCAACGCGTTCTCCGACTGCAGCCGCAGCAGCTCGGAGGTTTGCCCGGCCGGAGTGACTCCCGGCACCTTTTACCTTAGAAACACTTTGGGCCTTTACTTCAGAGTTACATTTCCGCGCGCAAAAACGGGGTAATTACACGCCTTCTCGGGACATGGACATTTGTATTCCTTCTTCTTGTTGTCGCATTTGACCTTGCCGTCCGACTGGGCTTGCATACTGGGTAGGGAGGCGGTATAGTGCATCGCCATTGAAGCCCAATGCATCTTACTAGCGCTGGCTGCGCGTGTGAGGACGAGGCTGGTGGGACAGAACCCAAAGTAGATGCAGCCAGGGGCGACGGCGACCCGCACCATGTTGTCCGCCATGGGCCACCACCGATGGTACCAGGGCATCGAGCACTGCTCGGCATTCTCCTCCTCTGGCCCCAGTTCCTCCATTTTGAATGGCCACACGCTAGTGGCAGCGTTCCCAACTGTAACCCCAGTCCCAATGATCCACACGTCACCCATGTAGAAGACTTTCTTCTCCATCCCTGGGGGCGTTTTTAGGGGCGCCGGCCAACTCAACCGTGGGGCAAGTGGTGCAGGGGGCTGCAAATCTTTCCCCGAAGAGGTTGCCGGGGGGTCCTCCTCTGCCTCTCCCACCTCAGGTTCCTCTGGCTTAATGAACATGAGGTCGCGGACATTCTCCAGTTCCACCACATTTGGGGGTGTGCGAAATTTTTCCGGCACAGAGGGGGAAAAAATCGTCCTCCCAGGCCCAGGGGCTCCAAAATGAATCAACATTCCATCCATTAGCAAAACGCTGCCACGCTATTGTTGGACCACGTGCTATGTGTTGGACGTGTGGTAGCCATGGCTCGTCCCCGGTGCAATTTGCAAAGATATTTCTGGGGGATCATCCTGCAGGCCTATGAAAACCAGCCTCGTGTCCGCGGCACCACGCAACGTACGCATGAAGTCGCGGTGCGGCCATTGATAGCCCATCCATGGGGAGGCCTCCTTCCATTCCACCAACCGGGGCTCCCCGTCCTCCAAGTCATCTAGCACCGGTAAAACGTCTGCCAAAATGTGCAGCAAGCGGCACTTGAGTTCCGGGCGGAGCCACTTGTTCACCGTTCCCGGGGCGGTTTGCCGGCGCCCATTACCTTGGTACTGGCCCTGAAGGAGAATGTCCTCCCAATTCTCCTCTCCCTCCAACTGCAGGGCACACAACTCATCCACCAGGTCCAGTGACAGAACAGCCTCCAACAAACGGTAGCATGTGGCCTCATACTCCTCAGGGGTGCTAGGGGGCGGATCCGGCAAAGGATGCCGTGACACAGGGTATTTCACTGCGATGTCTGGCGACGGACAACCCATGCCAAGCGCAAAAAATGCGTCCTGTGTTACAAAAATTGTGGGCTGCGTCAAATCAGGGATGCCTAGTCCTTTGAAGGTCTCGCGCGGACCAGTCCGAAAACTTGGACCCCCGAAAAAAAAATGTGTGTGTCCGTATCGAGGCGCTCTTCCCAATGTTTCACCTTGACAGAGGCTGACGTCATCCGTCGGTGACCGGCCTCCATTTCCTGATCCGCATCCGGCACATGGTACACCGACACATTGACATATTGCCGTTGGGGGCCTTGGGCAACGTGCATCATGGCAAACAATGCAGTTACCATCTCTGCGCTAAGTTGCGGGATTATCCCCATTGGGGCACGGCTCAACGAGTGGTATAGGCCCATAGCAAAATTGCTCAAAACTCCCTTGGTCAAAGCAACCGGACCGGCCTGAAGGTTGACCCTCAACAAATAATAAATCAAGGCTACACCCTGGTCCTGCTGCAACTTTTGCAGCCGCTCTCTCATGTGGTGTGCCACGAAGGTACCTGCACGAAAGCACCCCCCTTTCATACCCAAAAACCAATTTCCATACCCTGGGGTTTTGGAACTGTTGAACTATGTAAAATTTCCTACATTTAACAGTTTTAGGTCATATTACCCGAAAAATCCGCCATTTTGTGCTTTTGAGCCCTTTCTACAACTATGGTTCAACGGGCACTTTTGTACGAATGTAGGGGGTTTCGTACCATTTTCCCTACGAAGGGGTACCCTTTCGTACTGCTGTTTTGTTACGAAATGGGTACGATTACCCCCCTTTCGTACTCCTTTCGTAGGGGCTTTCGTACATCCTTTGTACTGATTTGGGTGTGCCGTGCTTTGGTCTAGCGGTCTACTACCGGTCCTTGTGTTCCGTGTCGCAGGTTCGAACCCGCCAATGATGAGGACGACGATATGGGTGACAATGAGGACGACGAAATGGACAATGCACTATCCTGGGACGCTGAAGATAGGGTTGCCTACGAGAGATCCAAAGCGAGCAATGCAGGGATGCTGCGCGACGGAGTGCCCGAGCTGATCTTCCAGTGGGCAAGACAAGAAGGCATGGCACAAAAACAACAGGCGCTGAAGATTGGTTTTGTTTTTTCACTGGTGCCCCAATGCATGGGACCCACACCCCAGTTCAATGATGCATAATTATCTACTCTCCTATATGCAGTTCCTTGGCAGTCCTCTTCAGCCTGATACCCAAGATTGCCCACGGTGACAAGCACGGCAGTGCAACGAGAGGGGTAGAAAAAACTGTCAAACAAACAAGCGTGTGCAAGACATATTGGACTATTTTTTCAGATGCTGCCTTCGCTACGTTATTGTGACTCCGTACCCATTGTTGGATACCATAAGCAGTGGCCTGAGGCCCCTGGTGTTTGGTTTCCCGGGTGTGGCCTCGCGCTCTCAGAACGGATGAGTGCAAAACTGGGTGTTCACTTTGCGAGTGCTGTCATCGGGGACAGTGCTGCGTGCAGTGCCTCTAGGGGTCCGCCCCATTTGGCGACACGGTCCTAGAGTAGTGGCTCCCACCAACAGTTGGGGTAACCTTTAGCTGAT
The DNA here is from genome assembly GCA_964036045.1 of Eutreptiella sp. 'Long Island Sound 2002'. Classification (NCBI taxonomy): domain Eukaryota; phylum Euglenozoa; class Euglenophyceae; order Eutreptiales; family Eutreptiaceae; genus Eutreptiella; species Eutreptiella sp. 'Long Island Sound 2002'. Next base: position 91,368,107 of record OZ038379.1, on the reverse strand, counting down.
ATAGATGCCATTGTGTCAAGTGTGTTGCACATTGCATCATGGGGGTTTTCCCTATAAAACATATCTTTTTTAACCTCGGCTGGCACCAGACTGCGGATGACTTGTCGTGCCCCTGCGGCGTACCCGGGGGGGTATCGCAGTTTTGTGCGCTCAATGGGAGCTGAGGTGTCTGTGCGTGGTGGTCGGGATATAGGTGGTCGGGCTGTAGGGGCGCAGGTTGTGGTCCTCCAGGGATAGCATACCTTGAAGGGTTTTTAGGGTATCACCTTCCTTTTCAACCTGTAGGTTCAGTGCATACATAGCCTCAAGATTTGCGTGGACGGTCCCAGGGGGATCTGAGCTCGTTTCATACCAATGATGTCGTCCCGGAACCGGGCTCGGTGCATAGGCAAATCACAGGGGTGGTGACCAGTGCTATCGAGGGGGACAGGTGTGATACGGGGGTAGTATAACTCTTCGGCGACAGACAGTGTGATGGACGCCAACTGGGCGTTGCCGGTACCTCCTATCGCCAGGCCCCGTTTCCGGCGCATCACTCTGTTACAGAACACAAAGAAGTCATTCTGGTATATGTCATAGTGACAAAAAGCAGCGGCGTCTGAAAAAGAGAGGTTAGTGAAGTATTTGCCATAGCCTGTCCCCAGCATGTCAAGCTTTCTGTCAAATCTGTTGATAGCGAACAGGAGTTCTTTTCCCTGCTTTCCCCTTTTTTTGACAAGAATTTCATGAAATTTCAGTAGCGCCTCGTACACCCTCTTTCTGTCCATAGACGGGAACATTGCCTTCACGTCCAACTCCCACAGCTGGAGTGGGTCAGACTGTGGGTCATTTCCCTCCTATAGCCACTAGTTCCATCGTCGGACAAATCTCAGGAGACATGTGGTATTCAATATTTCAAGTCTAGGCACCATGGCCTTCCACTTTTTCAGCATGAGGGTTAAGCAGCGACCAACCAACCGACCATAATACTTGAGGGGGTGCCTGTAATAAGAGAACAAAATACGGGCTTTGAATCCTCCTGCATTTTGTTTTTCGGCAGCGTGAAGGTCACAAGCGGTCCCTTTCCTTTCCCTGACTTCCAAAAGCGGTGGATGCCTGCATCCTGGGCTCTATTGTACAATATGTCCATGGCGTGGCGTTTCGCGGCAGCGTGTGTGTCGAGCTACTCAATGATTTCAAACTGCTCTGGGTCATTATACGGCTAGATGTTTCTGGCTGCATAGAGGCATTCGCACTTAATCATGCCCTTTCCGGTATTTTGGTCGCAAGGGGTGAAAGCATAAGATTTGGACCATTGGTCAACAAACTGCGTGATGGCTTCGGGTCGTGTGAGCCACGGGGACACTTCACGTTCGATGTGCGAGGAGCTCTTGACGTGGGACAAACATTGGGAATACATGTCACTGGCAGATTCGCTGTGTACTGGTAGTGTGCGCAGTATGTGTTGCACGTTGCGCACGAATGTACTTTTGGTTTCGTACGAGGAGGGTACTGTAGCGCTTCGCACATCCTGTAATACAATCGCGGCTTGCTTGCCGAACAGGGCACGGGCATCTTTGGGCCGGCGCACCACAATATGTCCGTCCACCATGGGTCGGTGGTGCTGTTGTGCCAGTGCCTGGCAGTTGCACGTGCTTTCCGCTCGCTCGTGTAATTCCTCTATAGTACATGTAAGTTTGGGTATGCAGAGCAGGTCGGACACTGATTTGCTCTTCACTCGGATAGGCGAGGTGGTGGTGCCGTAGTATGAACGAAAGTTGGTGGGGATGGGGAGGGTATGGACGTATCGTGTGACATGGTCCCTTAGGAGTCGGCCATCAGCCGCCCGCATGCTCGGGGTGCGCGAGGGCATGCGGTATGGTATGTTGATGGACGTGCGTTGCGCGATGCGGTGTTTGACTTTTTGGAATGTAGCATGTGATTCCTGCTGTGAGCCATATTTCTTGACCTGCTGCAACGGGGCCAGCTGGTCACACGGGGACACATTTACGCGCAGCGCCGTGGTCAATGTGTGTATTGTGTCACGCAGTCGTTCACGTGCAGGTACCTTCGGTGCAAGGTTAGCTCGGAATAACAATTCCCAACGCCTGCTGTAAGTGGGCACATCCCGGACATTCAGAGTAGGGGAGAGGTTTCTGATCCACCGGCGCTCGCGCCGGTTAGCCGTACCCGGTGCACATTGTTCGAGTGCCATGATGCCAAAATGGTCGTCACCAAGGGTTGCCATGGCTGAGTAAATGGAGCCCAGCTTGTCACATCCCTTGGCTTCGTACAACGTGTGCCATGAGCGTGCGCAAGTGAGGTGCTCTCGCATGCGTTGGACAATGGATTTCAGTGTACCCCTGTCCCCCGTTTGTCCAATATACACCTTCCCAGTGCGGGTGCTATAGACGGCATAGATCCAACATCCCAGTTTGTTACTTGACACACGTCGATATTGTCGTAGGTTCCACAATTTGCGTAGCCATGGATGTGGTGCCGATCGTAGGGCATGTGTACGTCGGTCGTATGCATCTGCGAACTGTTTATTGCTCCAATGGTCCCTGTGACGCAACAAGTCTGTGGTTTCGTTCCATACCGACCAGAATCGGTGGTATATGTCTTGTTTGGACTCGTGTAACGCCCATGCGGCAGGAATAGGGTGGATAACGCACTTGGCCTTCCGTATCATGGGTCATAGGTTGCCCAGCACTTCATGCTGCAGTAGTGGGGGGCCCCAGGTGCGTATTCAAAAAAAGGTAACAAATTGCTTACATGGTGTCTGGTCCTGCAGGACATCAGTACGGTGTGTCGTGAGTTTGGGGGCTCGTGCAAGCGCATGTAGGTGTACATCGGTGATCTCAGACGGAATTGCATGGTACTTGTGTGTGTCAGGGCAAACGATGACAGCAGTGGTGTGTAGGCCACGTCGGGCACGTGAAAGCAAAGGTTCGAATGGAGGGGCGGTATACTGGACACACCACACCAGACGTACAGGTTCGACTGTACTGAGGTATTGATTGCAGGTGTGGGGAGAGTGCCAGGGGTGTATGTGCGAGTGGAAGTTTGTAGGCAACATTTCGCCGTCAATTGAACAGGTGAGGCTAAACGTGTGCTTCGTGGCGGAGACAAGATTGCGCCGGGGGTGCCAGTGTGTCTCGGGAGGACGCAGGTTGTGCAGCGTGTTCAAGTGGTCATGAAATTGCAGTATGATTGGCGCGGTAGCTGCGTGCCAGTTGGTGATACGGCGCTTTTCAGTGAAAACCAGCCACGCGGAGCGGACTCGGTCTGAGTGTGCGCAGTGGCGGAGAATTTGGTAACACATGGGCGGTGCTGTGGATGGCGGTTCGGCATCCACGGACTTGCTGGGTGTTGAGGGTGCATTGGTTGATCATCAAAAGGAGTGTCAACCCGTGCAGCAATGTGTTGCAGTCTGGTGTGTAATTACACTTCCTGCTATGCAAGCCAGGTGGCACGTTTTTCATAAATTGGGAGCACTGCTCTAAGTTCATCCATAGGTGCTGTTGCTAAGTATTCAGCCGTGATGTGCGCGGGTATCTCAGGTAGGGGTTCATGTGCTTGCGGGTGTTGAGCAGGCGTTGTGGGTGGGGGTAGGCGCCATTCGCGGGCACACAGGAATGCAGTAATTCCATCAGTTCTATTTGGTGGTGCCCCTGCGCGGTGTTTTCTCCGGCGCAGCATTTTCGTTGCATGGGGTTGCTCGTGTGTGTGTGCGCCTGCGCGTGTGTGTACGCGTTGCGTGCAGTGGCTGAACGGAGCGGTGACCAAGGATTAGAGTGTGCAAAATCGAGACATGGAGAAAAAATTCGCAAGTGGTTCCCCGGGCGGTGTTTCAGGCCGGGGGTGTAACGGAAAGGCGATGGACGCTTAGCATTCTGGGTCGCCAGCGAGGCGGGCGCTCAGGGCGGCACCAGCTTCTTCCTGGGACTTATAGAGCGACGGGTTGGTGGTAGTGAAGGGGTTTCCCACATTTGCGTTCTCCGCATTCACAAGCTGCAGGAGCCATGTTCCATCGGCCCGTTGCTCTTTGACGATCTCCCGAAGTTGCACCCACGTGTTAGCGTGTTGGGGAGGTTCACCTGGACCAAGTATCATCCATCGTGTATCGACCGTTGGTGCTGACTCCCGTGCCTTGTGTTTTTTGTGCTCGCTGTACTCCATGTCATCAGTGGCGGTGTCAAGCGGCGGCGGCGGCGGTAGCGGTGCTCCGCCCATCGTGCTCTTCTGTGCCATCTCGGCGGCTCTCGTCTCCATGGCGTCATTCGGGTCGGGTTCCGCCAGGCCCATGCGGATGCTCATGAGCTTCAATACGCTGCTATCGGCCTGCAGTGTAGCCCACACGCCATCCACGGTAGCCTTTAGCTCCGTGTTGCACGTCCTTGATGCTAGCGTTGGCGGGGTTCTCCCGGGCGCCAACGAGGGTGAAGACGTTTCAGTCCCATGTGTGCTAGAAGATGAACTGCTGGGTCTTAGGCCACGCAAACTGCCCACCTTCACGGAAGCATAGGTGGCAGACCAGCATCTGCGTCTGGTGCTGGTGCCAGCACTAGATGGGGGGGTCCGTGGGCTCATTTTGATGGTGTCTTCTTGTAGGCACAAAAACAGGGCCTTTTTCGGGGTGTCAAACACGTTTCTTTCATTTTCATCTGTTGAACCCAGTTCCCATTTCCTGGATTGAAGGTGTGATATCGGAGGAAAAGCACATGTAGGGCTTATTGCACCATGTAAACAGGAAGCTGTAAAATCACGCTGTTCTGGACCCCCCCTCAACTGTGGACACGAACAAGCACACTGGCACAGTGTCTCTATTTCCACATTGAGAACTTCGAATCCTATGCTTTGTAATACAGTAGTACAATCACATGCACATACACAACCATACTTAGGAGTCACCGCTGCGAAGTATATGCAAAATTCACCTGTAAATTATTGTACCTGAAAGACAGGGCTGTTTACATGAAAATCCAGCTGAGCAGCTGGGGTCAGCACCAACACCTAGAAAAATGGTAATGAAGACAAGCAACTGGGCAAAGAGTAGCTGGTGCCAGCACTTCCTGAGGAAAACAAAGAAATAGTAGGTGCAAACCAAGCAGAGGTATTGTGAGTGCTGTGTAACAACAAAACCAACGGACAAGTGCATGACTGTGCAAGACGAACACTGACAGCGCTGTAGTGCAAAGCACTGGACCAGTCTTTATGGGATCAAGAAACATGATTACTTCTTTGCTGCAGCAGCCGTGTTGATCCGGGCAGTCCAATTGGTAAATCCAAGTCGTTTGGGTTTCACAGTGTAAGCGGGTTCAGAAGCGGCGCCTTCACTGTTGGACTTCTCCCCGCCAGTCGCAGACTGCTGTGCCCCATTGCTCGTAGCCTTCCCTGGAGTTGCACGTTTCGAACTGCTACTCTCCTCATCGTGCTTCCGCTTGGCACTGGTTTTTTTGGGCTTCGGCGTTTGGGCCAACGGCTCTGCTTCATGCTCGGCCACTTCCTCTACTTCCTCATCCTCGTCCCCCTGTTCTACGTCCTCAAGCTTGCGGAATTTTCCCTTGCAATCAATGGGTACCCCATGGAGCATCTGATTTGTCACCCCAGTCTAGTCACTATTCGGCAGGCCATCAGCTTCCTTGCATGCAGCAACAGCATGTGTGACAAAGTCCTGAATTGCCGTATCCCCAAGGATACCAACCACCACATTGACAGGAATATGAAATCGAACTGTGAGGGCCCCGGCCAATGCGTGGGAGGAGGACAATAGCAGCAGCCATATTTCTTGGTACACCACCATTTCACCAGCCAGTGTCAGCAAGTAACCAACAATCTCCACGGGCAGGTACCCCCCACTTGGGAAATCCGTCACAGTAATGTATCGAGGCACCTTAAAGGGGGGGAAAAAAGCAATTCTTCAATGAAAGGAGCTGGCCCCAGCTGCAACGAGGTGAAACGACCATTTTGTTGTCATTTTTGAGCGCGTGTCCGAACAACCAGGGTCGCAGTGTGGTCTAGATACCTTTTGTGGCAGCGGATGTTTCGAGAGAAGATTCACTTCAGTACACCCCATAGTAAATTGTGGTGACTTCTTGTTGAGGTGGTACACTGACAGCTTAATAGCACAGAACCCCGTATCTTGGTGCTGTGCACGATGACTGTCCACAATGCCACGACAATCACCAAGCTCACCGGCAACAACAACAAGAACGCCAGGCTGCAGCACTATACTGACGAATGCATGGATGCCCAGGGTAAAGCCACGGGGGGGCTCAATGTACACCATTGTAAAAGAGATACCAGCCACTGCTGCTGGGATGGCCGAGCCAATTGCAGCTGGCAGCACCAGTAGTTTTCCGTCCGAGTCCCCTTCCAACTGCAACACATTCATGTTCCAAGTGAAGTTCCGAGTGAAGGCCATGCAGTGACGTAGGTGAATTGCTTTGCAACTGGGGTAGCACACAGACCTGTGAATTCTCCTCAGTGGCACCCATGTGCAGGTCGACGGTAAAGAAATTGTCCTGATTCGCCTAGACAGTTGGTAACACCAGTGGTTTCAACAAAGATTCTCGCAGACCAACATAGCTGACATCCTTCCAAATCGGCGAACTGACAACGTATTTCCAGGGTGGAAAAGGGTCCTCTTCTGTCCAACGCCAGGTGTATGTCTTGAAATACAAGTCACTTCGGCTTGCCAGGAGGGATTCACACTTTTCCCGTTCACCCAGTCCGCCTTAGCAATCATAGTACACACTTTGAGACCCCAGTGTTTGCAGGCACCAAAACGGCATTTCCGAACGATGGGTGCTGGCCCCAGCACCTCTCACAACAAATTGCAATCGAACAGCCACCGCAGATGCATCCTTATGGGAGGGCAAACATACGGCGAGATTCATGGATGAGATTGTTCTCAGGATGACACAGATGCCAACTCCATAACCGATCCAGTTTCAATCGCTTTCCAATCTTCTTGAGCTGTGCTCCACCATTGGCCGTCTCAGCCATAAACTTGCAGATTGTCCGGATATCGGGGGGCACCTGTCCTTCGAAGCAACGCATTTGATTCACAGTCATGCTATGACCGCGGGCCTCTAGCATCTGCACTGCATGTGCTGCTTCACGTCCACAAGTACTCACCAACAGAGCCACAGGAGACCACTGCTTTATCATATTGGCCTACAAGGGGTACCATAGGATTCACACCGGGCAACAGATGGCGGAGTACGTTGACAGGGCGATGAAACCACAAACAAACGGACGTGCTGACGGGCAGGCACACACCAGTGTGCCATCTTGAGCGCTGAATCCACCTTTCACCCACGAATTCGTCAGGTGCTCTCTAGCAGTCAAGTTCCCCTCGGTATCCCTTTCGTATTCCACCACCAGTCGGAGAACTCTCTCACACAAAATTGGTGCTCGTGCTGTTTGGTTGGCTTGACTGATTCCTGCCAGGGATTGACGAATGGTCAACGGGGTCTCAGGCCGCACAACAGTCGCCAAGAAATGGGAACACCACCGGGGAGGGGGCAAGTTTCGCTTCTCCAGCTCCAGTTTCACGCGCCGAGCAGCCTCCACTATGTGCTGGCCAAACAGTATCCAGTAGATCCCACCCGATATTGCACCCAGTCACAAATGATCAAAGTCAACGGCAATTTTGGACAAGCGATACTGGCACCAGCACCGACGAACGTTATTGGTAACGAAACAGCAAACTGTGCGCACAGAAGGCAGCATACTTCCATCACCCCATATTACAATCCGGATAAGGGTAGTCGGCGGTTGCTCCTTCAGGGCCTTGACCTTGTTCAGTACCTCATCCTCAAACCATTTTCGTATCTGCCCAAACTGCATCTTCTCGTCCCATCGCAGTTTTTGCAAGGTTATTTCCACCTCCTTTTTTTCATAGTAGTCCGGGAGCTTGATCTTCAGTGCACTGTCCTTCTTGCCTCCTTTACCACTTGGCGCTGGAACTGGCTGTGATGCTGTCACATCCTGAGACTGGCTTAGGAATCCCCCGTTTGTTGACGGTGTCATTGGTAGAGGTGACATTGTACCAGCACCCTCAGCAGGGGGTGCATCTGACATTATGATGAAGAGTCTCATTTGAAGGGAAATGGTGTGGCAAATCGAAAGAAATCGGTAATGGAACAGCAGTTTGAGCAGAAAATGGCGCAAATTGAGCGGTGTGTCACTGGCTTTGTCCATACGAAGGGCAGCGCACATCGCAGTCAATGAATCTCTGACAGCGGCATCCGCTTCGCTACTACTGACATGGCACTGGTAAATTGCGCACTTGTTCCAAAGCCCTGGAAGGAGACGGCCGTCTCAAATGATCATGTTTCCGTGACTGGTCAATACACGTGCCAGACTTTGATTCCATTGCATCCAGACCAAACACACCGAACAGAAAACAGTGCGACAAACAACAGACAACATTGCGTGTGCAATGTGCAGCGAGGAAAGCAGGAACAATAGGCGGGAATGCTGGCACCAGCTACTCATGCAGACATGCGTAACCCTACGCTATAGTTAGGCAGGGGGGGGGGGTTATTCTTGGAACACTGCCCCCTCCTCCTCGTCACTGGGAGGCAAACTGAATTCGTCTTCCTCTTGAAGCAAAACCAAGGGGGGGGGGGGCATCACTCATGGTATCCACATCAACTACTAGATGCCCAAGGGAGCCAAGGGAATCAGCATTGGACACGGATATGTGGTCATCTTCTACCCCCATAAACCGATCTGGTGCATCAGCATCATCAGCATCAGGGGCACCCTTACCCTTGCCCTTCCCCCCCCCTTTCCCGCGCCTGTTCCGTGTGCGGAACCGTTCCATTAGGCTAGTGAGCTGTGCAACCTCCGCAGGGTCTCTCCTAAAATTGCATTGATCCAAGTACTCAGTAACACCTTCCAGAGGGGACCGGTTGGATAATAATAACAGCACACTCCTGCGAAAAACCTTTCGCAGAGCAGCCTCATTAACGAAATCAGGGATGGGCTTGGGAAACGTGTGTCCTTCAGGTAGAAGGCCAACAAAAGCAGTGGTTTCAGCTGTAGTAAATGGGGCAAACAAAAGCTGGGGACTGGTACACCAGGCGATAAAGCGACGGAGGCGTGCTCGAAAAAGATCGCACAGACCAGTGTGTAGCTTGCCGCGAAGGGTTTTGGTGCCCATGCGCGGGTGTGGCATGCTGAGGAACAAGTCCATTAGAGCGGGTTGCGATAATGCAGTTGGATGGAGCTTGACCCGGGCGAGAGCCGGGACAACAGGGCCTCACCAATCTCTTCAGCAAAGAGACAACCTAGGGTATTACTCATCCACTCCTGCCACACTGCAAGTGTGACACTCAAACTGCGAACGTATTCTGTTTTGGCGTCCCAATTGCCAGTAAGAAAAAGATGTAGCAACAGGCTCCATTCCAAAACAGTATGGGCTGCCTGACCAGTGCCTGGCCGTCGCCCTGACCAGTTGCAGTTGCGTACCTGTACGCCTAACGCAAAAAGCGCAGGGACATAACTAAACAGTAAGGACTGCAGTCCTTGCAACCAACGGGTAGCTGTATCCACTTGAACTGATGAGAGAGATGCTGGTGACAGCTGCAACCGTTCCAATTTGCGTTGAATACGTACACGTGCAGAGTTACCTACAAGTAGTAGTGCTGCTACCACTTTCTCAATGTGGAGCAGCTTACGGTGGTGGTACACCATGGCATCCACTTGCAAATTACAGTTTTCCAACGCAGCAAAGATAGGAAAGAAGGCCTTGTATACCTCAATGGCAGTGTGTTTGTAAGGGTGCCACGCACCGTACATACAAGACAACATGGACAGATGCTCATGGAAATTGCACTGCACATATGACTCCCCGTACAAAAAGCGCAGTAAATAAAAATGTATTTTCATATCAATTATTAGGGGCATGGGTCGCCGGGTGTGCCGCTGCAAGGAGTCCAAAGTCCACACCATGTGCAAAGCGGGTCGCCACAGGGCGCCTCACGTTTGCGTCACCCATCGTAAACCCCTCGGGACCGCCAAGGCGACGGACCCCAAGGACCTTTTGATGGTGCTCGCACCAAGCGTGGGCAGCAGCAAGGGCCATGACAATGAATATGAAAGCTTTCAGAGCTAAAGCGAAAAGGGGAAACATAAAATGAAGCGCGATAACCTACGCAATAACTCGCGCGATAACTAGTTATCGCGCGATAACCCCCGCGATAACCCCCGCGATAACTAGGTTATCGCGCGATAACCCACGCGGTAACTAGTGCTCTAACCCCGTTCTAACCCCGTTCTAACTAGTTAGAGCACACAAAGATCAAATCGCAAAAAGTGCAAAACGGGCAATCTCGAGCAAACGAAACATGCAAGGCACATTGTTGGATCATAGTGCACCCATGTAACATGTGAAATTCCGGGTTCCAACCATATTAACAACACCCAAAATTGGGGGGGTTCCGCACCACGCCCTAGAACGCTGCATCCCACTGCGGGCACGACAAGAACAGCTGCAAAGGACTGGACCGGAATGATAAACCACGCGCGCCCATCGTATGCTTTACATGCCGAGGCCAAGGACACATGTTGCGCGACTACCCCGAAAAGAAAAAACCAAAATGCCACAATTGCGGAGGGGTGCACCCGGTGGCATCCATCACAATCAAACCGTCGGACCTGAAGGGCACGGCAGCTACCATAGACACAAACGACAGTGTGCTTGATGCGGTGCCAGAGGCACTCTCCACCACGTACATCTCGGCCACCGAGGGCTTCAAATTAGGTTACGGCAGTGACATTGAGGCCGAGGGGGCCGAAGGGAAAGCCAAAAACGCTGTCATGAGTATGCCTACTGTCAAAATCGTCACACAGCGCGTGCGGGAGCCTAACAGCAGAACTGCCCATAGCACACCCCAAAAGAGCTCCAACGGTACAGACCCGGGTTCCGCGCCACCTCCCACTCCCAGAGCAGAACTATTCCTGTCACCTAACTTAGGCCACGCAAACTGCCTACCCCAGTGGCCCACTTTTGCCCCGTTCTATACCCAAAAAGAGCAGTGTAAAAAACTCCCCTTTTTTGAACGGGTATTTTCGCGGCCGATGAAGTTAGGGGTTCAAAACACCCTTTCTACACTACTACTTCATGATGATTGAAAATGCTGATCTCAAAAGTATGTTTCCCATGATTGCAGCTGGGGCTAGCACGTTCCTTGACGAAAAGTACTTGTGGGATGTCCCGCAATTACATTTGTTGGTGATATTCAATCGTGCACATGTTGGTTACTATAGTCACCGCGTATTGGACATGTCTTGTTACTTTGTATCTTTGGTATCAAGTTTATCATTGAAGCAGTTGGGGCCAGCACCTTTGCTAGCAATTTCACCTTTCCTTGGTTGTCTTTGGCAGAAAGGTGCGGGTGCCAGCACCTGCTTACTCAAATGGTCTTCTCGAATCCCTTTTTGGCTCAAAGTAGCTGGTGCCAGCACCTTTCAACGCAATCGAGTCTCTGAGATGATGTTCCGGACTATGAGTGCTGGCACCAGCACCAACTCCAGTGAGCAACCTGGTTAGTACCATTCCCATATCCATTCCACCGATGTTTATCTTCATAAGGTACGTGCATCTCATTGAAGGATAGGGAGTGTGCTGTGTTTTGCCACCATGTGCATCGTGTATTTCACTTGCATCACCAGACTTTTGTAATGAATTTTTCCTACTCCGTTGTTCGGCATCTACTACGTACCGGACATTGTTCAAATGGGTCTTCTTTATTACGTGATGCCCATGCTGGCGAGCCGGGGGTTCTGATGTTAGTGCACCTATTGGCACAGGTCCGTTGCAACCGTCGTACTCGTAAGACTGTACCTCAAATTGTTGTTGCAAGTAAGCAAAATAGGAAGCCTCGTTGGCTGTCCGTTTTCACGAAACAGTTATATATGCTATGGTCTGTCCTGCACAAGGCTGCACGTCCAACTAGTAAGGTATCACGGAAAGACACACTTACAGGTCAACCTTTGACGCAGGGTGTTCGCCGTGTTTTAGCAAACTGTGGTGTTGTTACCAATCGCCCTGTACCACTAACTGCCAAGGCTACCTCGGCTGCACAACAACTGTGGTCGTCCATGTCAAACCACCAAATGGCTATGTGGTTTGCTAACTGGTGGTGGAAGAGGTCTACTACTGACCAAGAGCATCCCAATCCCAGCATGAACCTGACAGTGTTTGCAATGTTGCACACTACAGACCTATGTCCCTTCCCTGGGCATCCGTCTTTGGTAACCGTGTTGGGACAGCTGGACTCAGCTGTGCATTCCACTGCTACTGCACTTCGCTCCTTGAACGATGTTACACGGGCTTCGCTTGATGCGGAGCCTGAGTTTATTCGTGTTCCCCTCGATATTAAACGGGACAACGTTAGGTCACTACAATTCCGGCCACTGTTGTTGACCGATTTGACTACCGGTGGGATCCTTGATTTGCTACACATTCTACAAGAGATCCAAGACATACATGTCCATGAGTCCCCCTTCATGGCCGACAAGAGAGACCCCCTGGTTCTCAGCAACTACATCTTCGAGTTGCTAGAGGTAAATCCGGAGGTTGCTGGATTTTTGATCCAGCTACATACCGAGGATGTGGACGCGGTGTTGGAGTCCGTCACCGCCCATGCCGAGAAGGGTGCGGGGACGAAGACGACCCTTTATGTGGGTCAGGAGGAAGAGGAGGAAGTGGAGGAGGAAGTGGAGGAAGTGGAGGAGGTGGGGGCTGGGAGGGGGAAGGAGAAGCCCCACAACCCCCTCATGATTAGTGTGCAGAAGGTAAGGATCCGACCGGGTAAGGGGAAGGGGAAGTCGGATGGTTGGTTCCCCCAACCCCTCACCCACAACACCCGCCGGCCGGGTCTGCACTGACCACCCCGAAAACAAGCTCCCCATGCACTCCCTTTGCCCCACAAGGGAGTGGGAGCGTGAGTGGTATGGGGTCACCACTCCCAACATTATTTCGGGGCAGGGGGTGATTCTTTTTCCTTTTGGGGCAACACCCCCCCTTATTGGGGAGGCGGAGGAGGTGGTTGCCGCCGAGGCCTTAGGGGCCTTTAATAGGGACCCCAATGACCTTGTGCTCACGGTGGGGGGAAGGCTGGTGGTCAACCACCTCCTGGAGCACGATTTTTTGAGTGATGTGCAGCTGCAAATTCTTTTGGATCATCTGGATAGGGTGCCTCTCTCAGAGAAGGCACCCATTTTCAATGAGAACCCCCCCACTGTCAGCGGGCCCCAAGATTCTGGGACCCGCCGCACATTGTATGGCAACTATGGGGGTGCCAACCACCACAAGCACAACCCCCACAAGCTCCATGATCTGCCAGTCCTCAAAAGGGTGGCAGATCGTGTGCTTGAGACGGCGAAGAAGACTGTGGTGGGGGGTGTCTGATGGAGCTGCGGCATCCTTGACATGGCCGAAATTTCAAGCTATGACCACACCCCCCAGCACCTCCATCGCGACGCCCCCCCCTACACCATTCCTGAAGGCACATAGATTGCCAATTGCCGTATTATGCTAACCCATAATCATGAGGAGGAGCATGGGTCACATTTTCTTTTTGTGCCCTCTAGTAGTTCGGGTTTCCCTGACCCTTGGGTGGACAGGGCTGTGCCATTGAAGAGGGGCACTGCCTTTTTTTTTAATGCCCTTGATGTCCACCGGGGGTCGGGGATTCCCAAGGCCTCCCCCACGGGGGTAATGGACCCCCGCCTCATGGCATTTTTTGCCATTGCGCTAACCCAAGGGGGGAATCTTCGATTCCCCAACCTGCACGTGACCCAGTCCATTAAGAGGCCCCAGCTGGGGGCACCTGGTGGCCGGGTGGCCAAGACAGTCCAGTGTGATGGGGCGGTTAGGTGTAGGGGGAAGGTCGTAGCCAATTGCTACGGCTGCATCCGGATGGTTTTGTGCGCCGCCCACAAAGATGGCCTTTGTGTGCCATGCCAGGAGGGGGAGGAGGCGGAGGGGGGGGGGGAGGAGGTGGTGGTGGTGGACCCCAATGGGGTCAGCATTGAGCAATGTGCTCAGTGCTTGCTCCCGGTGCGAACAACCACCGGGCATTTCTTTTTGTCGGGGTGGGTGATTGGGAGGGAGGTGATTGCCCCCCTCACTAATGAGGAGGTGGGGGGGGGGCGCAGGCCACCCCGATCAGTGCCCCTTGGCCAAGGTGTGCCATGGGGAGGCACTGCCCTGGCCCTCCCTGCAAGGGCATGTTGGGATTAGGGTGCCGCCAGGGTGCATTTTGGTGGTGAGGAGGGGATTGTATGGAGGAGTGGCGAGGGTGGCCCCTGAGGTGGAGGGGGTGGCCCAAGTGGTGGAGTGGAGGCAAGTGGGGGAGTATGCGGCCGTCACGGACTTCGTGCGGCTGCGGGGGATGAACCTGGTGCTGGACGACGCCAAGAAGGAGGGCCAAGGCCAAACCCCCTGATAGGCGGCCGGGGGACTACCAACATGCAGCATGCCGCATCCTAAACGGCATTGCAAAGCGCATTGAGACCACCCTTCAGGCCCTCCCCCCTGGTACCCCTGGTAAGGTCCAAGCTCTTGCAGCTTTGCAGGCCTTCAAACAAGCCCTCAAGGATGAGACCTCAGGCATCCCTCTGAGGGAGCGTCTCCCCTCGGCCTCGAGGGCCACAGAAAAAGATTTCGATCTTACAAGCACCAAATTTTTCCTAACCTCCCCCCCCTTCCAAAGGCAATTTGTGGATTGCCTCAAAGAGCATGCCCCCACAGTGAGGACCCCTGGTGGAACTCTGTTATGGGTTGTTGTGCATGTCATGGTGAAATGCATTGAGGATTTGTATGAGCTTTGGAGGGTGAGGGAGTTGCACACTCTAACCCCAGTGGAACGCCACCGTGCGTTGACCACAAAATTTTCAAAAGCTAGGGGAGACTCAGGCTGGTCCCCCACCAGGTGGATCCATTGGTGCTTGGCACATTCCACCTTTTTTGCCGAGAAATGGAGGAACATTTTTCAGTTTTCCTCCATCCCAACGGAGTATCGGCATGGGCCTTACAAAAGGAGGCTCAAAAATTGTTTTAAGGGTTGGACTTTGGTGAGGCCAAGTATGGCCCACCGCCACATGCACCATTGCATGTCCATGAACGCCCTAGAGCAAGGGCTTTTGGGACTGGAGGCAGCCAAGGCCTCAGACATTGATGACTTTGTATGAAAAAAGACCATACATGCTTTGTGCCAAGTGTTTTGTGTTGTTTGTCCTAGGGAGGGATGGAGGAGGGGTGCGTGATAACTACCCGCGATAACTACGCGATAACTGAGTTATCGCGCGATAACTAGTGCTCTAACTAGTTAGAGCAAGGTGCTCTAACTGTGTTCTAATGCTGTTCTAACTGTGCTCTAACTCTTTGACCCCCCCCAAAAAAACCACCCCCATGATGCGGGTTATGTGGGGGAAAGAAAGGGGATGGGGGGTTTTTGAGGGTGCTGAATCCATTTTTTTAGGTGGTTTGCCCCATAATTGAGGCTAGGTGGGTGTTCCGGAAATTGCGTTCTAACTAGGGGTTCCGCACGACGCCCTAGAACGCTGCATCCCAAGTATCCGTGTGTGGGACACTTTTTTGCACCAGGGTACAGGTTCGGGTCGTACGCAGACATCTTCTCCAGAATGTTGGTCACGAGAAACACAGTTCTTGACGTGGTCCAATACTTAGTAGGACGACAAGGTTATCGGCGGCGGGGCACCCTTGTCGTGATCGGATCTTCTCTCCTGTGTGCAGTTCCTTGGCACTCCGCTTCACCCTGATACCCAAGATTGCCCACGATAAGAAGCACGGCAGTGCAACAACAGGGGTAGGAAAAACTGTCCAACAAACAAGCGTGTGCAAGACATATTGGAGTGTTTTTTGGGATGCTGCCTTCACTAAGTTATTGTCACTCCCTACCCATTGTTGGATATCTCTGCCATGTGCGCTGGTGGTCCATAGGCATGCTCCCTAGGTGCATGCCTACCATTCCCCGGATCGAACCCCATCCCCCCATCCACACGTGTGCAGTCCCACATGTGTTACACGCGGGTGTTTCAAGACAGTGCCACAGCTCCGGCACCATGGGCCAGGCGCTGCTGCATGAGGGCTGTGATCATGTTGAGGTCAGAATTGCGCACATCACATACCGGCGCTAAAGACAGGCAATAAAAATGGAAATGAAAGGGCCACCAGCCCCCACTTTTTTGCTTGCAATTGTTGTGGGGACGGGGGGGGGCATTGTTCTCCCTCTGCGCTGGGCATCCTCCTCCTCTTTTTCAATTGGATCTCACTCACCTCCCTCTGGGCCCTCCGCAGAAGCAAGCCCAGGTCCAATGCATGGTTGTTTACGAGACGCAATAGACCCCGCCTAGTGTAAATGGGTCGGGTGATGCACCATCCTCGGAAATAATGCCCCAGGTCAGGCTTGAAAGCACTATTTTTCTTTTCAGCTGGAATTGTGGAAAACATATATAGGCTGCGGTATCGACTTAGGAAGACACTTGAATGACAGGCAGCCCAATGCACCCATGTCCCAGGTACCCAACCAGTTTTCTCCCACTCCTGTGCAAAGGTTTGTTGAACCTCCTTTGCTGCAGCAAGCGATGCGTCACTCAAATACACCTTAATTTGATCTCCAAAAACCATATAAAACCCCCCCCCGTTTAACATGCACGTGTGAATATCAAACTACCGTGAATATTCAATGGGGGTGTGAACGTTAAATGGGGGTTGGTTTAGTATTCACAAGTTGGGCAGTTCTCAGGGCATACCAACACTGTTGCACTATTTTGCATGCAGTTTTTGCACAAAGCATGGATGATGTTGGGTGGTCTATCAACACAGCAGAGTCAGAAGTGGAGCTTCTATCTGATTTCCAAAAATCAGAAAGTGATGTTGATGCTTGTGATGACTCTGATGGGGAGGATGAAGACTGTCCCGAGGATGAAGGTGTTGTGCACTTGAATATAAATTTATTCGGCCCAATTTGGGTGCAAACGACGTTCACCAGGATGCTCAGAAGTTGGAGGAGCGCGTTGCTAAGGCCAAAGCATCTGGCCTGAAATCTGTGCAACAAAAAAAGAGCAAGCCTCCATATCAACCAATCACTAATTTCTTCAAAAAGGAAGGGGCTGCACAGGTTGCACCTCTTGCTGACCAGTGATGTAATTTGTTTTTGGTATACGAATACGCTTCGAAATGAAAAGGGTGTCTATCCCGCCGCTCAGTGTTGTGCACGTGCTTTGTGTCGTTGGCTGGTGTTCTCCGCCCATGTGAATAGTAATACTGTCGTGAATATTAAATGGGGGTGTGAAGATTAAATGGGAGTTGAAGATTAAACCGGGGTGAATATTAAAAGCGGGGGGGGGTTTAGCCGGTAGAAGGCCAATAAGATGCGGTGCACCAGAACACCCGCTGGGTCGCCACCAATCTGGGCCCCAACAACGCGACGCACCGCAGCAACTACCTTTTGCATGTTTGGGTGCGAGGTTAGAAAGACCTTGGTTGAGGTCAGGTCAAAGGAGTCATTGAGACCCCGGGGATCGTGAAAGGCGGGTGGGGGCGGGGGCTGCCTGGAAGCTCCGGATGGTGCCTCGGAGGAAGTTTCGATCTTCCTCCAACTCACCCAGTATGGTCTGGAGGGCTGTCAACTGCTGCTGCAGGACATCGCCCCTGCCCTTCGCCGCCTCCAACTCCTTGACCATGTCGGTCCTGTCCGACTGCAACGCGTGGTTCGTGGCGACGAGCTCTTTGATGAGGGCCTCCAAGGATGCTGTTTGTACCTCTGTCTGCACACCCGACCTCCTCTGGGCCCTCGCGCCAGGCGGGTCACCACGGGGGTCCGCACCAATGCCACTGCCACTGCCACTGCCATTGGCACTGCCACTGCCACCATGCCCCCAGCACTCTGCAAAACCCCTGCCACCTGCTGCACCACCTCCGCCGCAACCCTCTTCGCCAAGGCCTCCTCGTCCAGAGGAGACCTTGGTCTCTTGCGCGTGTCCTCCGTCCCATCCCCCGCCTCGGGCTGGGGCTGGGCCTGGGGCTTACTGGGCTGCCTCAGGGGCTTTGCTGCCTTCTTCAAGGGCTTGGGGGCTAGCACGGCTTGGGGCTCGGGCTGGGGTGCATGGTTGGGCGGCGCATCGGGCGGCACATCCACATCCACCATGGCTGCCTTGGCCCTGGCTGTCCCCACCTGCTGATGCGCATCGGCCTCTTCCTTCACCTTCCAGTAGGCCTGCGCCTCTGCCGCCAGCCAGTGTGGCACGGGGCCTCCGATCGCAAGGATTCGGCCGAATCCCTGAGCTCGCCTCCACCGCCACTTGCTGGGGTCCTGCACCTCCACCTGCTTGAACAGGTAGGCCATCTTGCTTTCCGGCCTGGTTCCCCCCCCCAGGCAGTTTCCTGGTCCACGTGGTCACTCCAAAGCCGCACCAAGCGTCGTTCACCCATGCACGCAACCGGCGCGTTGTGTTGGTGGACGCCCGACTCCTTGATAGCCACCGGCAGTTTGCAAATGTACTCCCTGGAGTGACCACCCTCCCTGTGGGTCCAGGACACCTCGGTGTACCACTTGGTGGCTCCAGCGTCATTCACCACACCACGGGGCACGAACTTGGGGAGCCCCCGCACCTCCATCACCGCATCCGAACCTCCGCCCAGCACCACCGCATCCGCCGCCGACTGCACCTGCATGTCCTGGGGAGGGGCCACCGCCTCCCCTCGCTCAGCAGCTGCGTGCGGGTGGCTGTCACCGACGACGTGCCGCGGCCAAAGGGAGAACTTGGCCTTTGAAGAGAAACACGAAAGGGTGCACGAAAGGCCCAAAAAAGTGTTTGAAAGCCCCATGAAACCCCCTACGAAAGCCCTATGAAAGCCCTACGAAAGCCCTACGAAAGCCCCCCTGTCGTATGCATGTGCTACGAAACACCCCCTTTCGTACACATTGTTACCCTTTGGTACCCCTTTCGTACAATTTTCATACCCCTTTCGTACCCCCATTCGTTGTCTTTTTTTGGTATGGTTTGCTACTTTGTGTCACGTTCTAGTGTTGCATGACATGCACACACCTTCCCACACTTGTACCACAGCTCGTTGTCGTAGAACTGGGCCCAGCCGTACTCGGTGGCCACGGTGGCGTCCATCACCGCCATGCGAGGGGGGACCATGTCCCACCGGTGGAGATGGGGATTGGGGATGGGGGTTCGGGGGACCTCCTGGGGCGCTGGATGGGGGAGTGGGTAGGCCAACACCGAGAAGCGGCAGGCCACCACAAGGATTGTGCCAGCGGAAAGCCGATAGTAGGCTGCATCGCCGGGGGCCACGAACCCGGGGTGTGGCCGGTGGGCCATGGGACATTGTGGGGCACCAAGATCCAAATCACACATGCAAAACGCTAGCACGCTGACCATGGGCTCCACCCACACCAGGGCCTCCGAACCCTTAGCTGGGACTAGGCATGTGAGGGCTTGGGCCAGCTGGACCTGCATTTGCTCAGGCACGAGGATGGCTGGGGGAGTAGGATCCTCAAAGTTGGTACACGCCTCGCAGGTACCATTGGCATGGGTAGCGCACATCTCCACTTTTCCACACACCGCACAGAGACACTCTCGTTCGGCCGGAACCACTGTGCAACCCTTGCTGCCACATTTCCGCACCGCGGTCCCCACCCCAGGGATCTGGCCGCAAGCGGGGACCAGAACCCCAACCGTGCGTTGATACAAGGTGGGCCGCCACACAATGTGTACCCTTCGTGATCGGGGGTTAAGTGGCCGTTTGAATAATTGCGTGAATTTCACGTGAATTTACCCAACTTTTGAGGTTTTCGGGGGAAAACGCCATATTTTTGGATCCTTCCGAGGGATTTGAGGGGCCAAAATTCTTCAGCGACATTACACATCATCCAATGAAGGTGCCGGCCCAAAAGCATCCATCATTCACGAACCGTGCCCAAAACGAGAGGTGCCAAGACCCGGCAAGCCTGTAGCCGATTCACAGGTGTGAATTCACGTGAATTCGTCATGCGCTTCAGCCTCCGGTGACTTCCCTCCATGGCAAAGCAGGAGACCTTTGACAAGATTCTCCACTTCTTTGCAAAAAAATACATGTGGTGGATCCAAAGATGCGTCCACAGAAGTTCGCCCCACTGGAGCTTATTGCGGGCAGAGCCCATGGCTATGCTATGGTCCCGGAGCCGCCCCAAGTCGGCCCCGGAGAACCATGCGGAACGCCACGCGTATGTACACATGCTTGCTAAATTCTCCCACCACGTTTTGCACACCGACTCCCAACCTTTTCCCCCTAGTTGATGCTGCCTCACACTAGGCTGTTGTAGGCAAGCATCTATTATCTTCTCCCAACCCCTAATCCGCATGAAATGGATGGCAGCAGCACATTCCATCCTCACCTTCCCCTTGCTGTTTGCCTTGTCATTATTCAATGAGGCACGGCTGCAAGTTCGTGCAGCAAGCCGTGCCTCACCTAGAACCGGTTGCAGCATGGTGCGCGCCACAGTGGCCAGTGCCTTCCCTGTCAATTGTACAACTAGGTGCCGTGTCCCGTTGATGCCGCACAACGGGACACGAAGGACCCCATGGAGACCATTATCAGGCACTCGCCTATCCCTCGTAATGGTACTATATATAGCACCCATGGCAACAGCCCCTTCCCAGTTGCCGTCTATCGCACTTGCTGTGCCAAAGGTAGCAAGGCACAGAGCACGGTTACACATGCATACCCAACACACGGTCGCACCAGGGGATTCTGCCTTCCAGTTTTGGCAGCCCGCCATGAGCACCTGTGCTTTACCATCTGCACACCAAAAAAAAAGGCACTGCCTATCGTTCCCTCCCGTATCCTTAAAAATTGCGGTTGCGGCCTTGCGCAACTCATCATCAAAATCAATTTCTTGGGAGGCCCCGTAGAGGGTCTCCCACTTTTCACTGCCCCCTAGCAGCCGCCAACTAGATAGTTGGTCAGGGCTGGCGGTGCCACCAAGCGTGCAATGGACGTACGAGGCCTCATGCCTCGATGTACCGTCCACCGCAATAGGCAACAAATGGAGCCGTCGGTCCCCGGGCTGCGTGATGTCCGAGGATGGGGGTGGTCGACACTTGAACAGGTGGCTGATGCGGTAGGTAGCAGGCCGCACCATTGATGGCCGTGCCTCTCTAGGACGGAGTCGCGGTACTTAGTGGGGAGCATGACGTACGGTGTGGTATGGGACCAGGTGTACGGCATGCTTCGGCAGCTAGCGTTACCGGAGTCCCGGGCGTTCACTGCCTATACGGGAGATGCAATGGCCGGATGCGCCAGACGGCCATAATCAACCTCTCCTCTATGGTGGGCTCAGGCTTGACGGTGACTACAACTCTTGTTTCGGGGGTAAGCACTATTTGCCCCGTGTCGGGCAGGTACTTGACGGTGTAGGGTGCTGCAAGCTCCTTGGTAACAACTTGCTAGAGCTCTTGTAGGCGCCTCCGTTGTGTACGACCCGCTAACAAATGGAAGGGCTCCTTGGGCCCCGGCATGGTGTGAGGTACAAGACCTGTGGAATGGGGGAGGCATTTACCGCAGGTTTCTACCATCCCCCTGCCCCAAACAACTAAATTTTGTGGGACTCTGCTGTGATTCGCATGCAATTGGAAGAAATTCACAGAAATTCGTACGAAATTCGTACGAATTTCGCACGAATTTCAGGAGACTGTCACAAAATTTCTGCCAAAGACTCATCCTTTTGCCCTCGTTGGCCCTCACAAAGTAAGCACACGATGGAGTTCATGGGTTACCACACACCCACTCCAATGGTCGTCATTGCGGCTGACACACAGTCAGCAGTGTAACAGATTAGGGGGCAGAGGAAACCCGGAAGAAAATACAAACAGTGATAAAGAAAATTTCGCAAAGTGGGGGGGGATTGCCCCACACATCGGTCAAACTGCCCATGCCTCGGGGGGAGGGAGGGGGCAGGATATTTGTACATACATTCATATATAAAAATGTACAAATAACATTCGTGGAGGTTAGAAGGGACGGGTGGTCCCGAGGTTAAAGGGTGAGCTACGCCCCCCCATCCCCTGGAGCAGAGCTCCGGCTAGCGAAGCCCCTGCACGCTCTGCTCCGCCACCGCCTCCACAAAGGAGGGGTCCATGGCCGCAGACGTGAGGCGGTGGGGGGGGGGTACTGCCGGCGCACATCCTCCAGTGTAGCACTCACCTTGGGGGCGTCAGGGGCCACGCTGTCCACATCGGCCTGCTGGCCACTGGCCATCATGGCCATCAGCAGGCCGGTGGACACAGCCGACATCTGGCCGGCGCATGCCTTGGCCTGGGCATGCGAGGCCTGTGCGCCGGCCAGGAGGTACCAGACACCGGCGGCACTCCCCCCCCCCCCGCCCGCCCTGTCACCTGGGGGGGCCTCGGCACCCTCAAGCCCCTCCCCTGCCTGTGCTGCCTGTGCCGGTGGCTTTGCCTTGCGCGACGTCGCCACGTTGCGCTCCAGAGTTTTCACCTTAGTGGCCAGGCGGTCCCACTCCTTGGTGACGTCCGCCAACCGCGACTCGGCGGACCGCCTGTCCTCGTTTGCCCTGGACAGGCGGGCCTCGAGGTCGTGGTTGGCGGCCTCCGCGCTGATCGCGCGCGCCTCCCACGCCCCCGCCCGCTGCTGCTGCTGCTGCTGCTGCTCCACCCACTCGTGCACCGCCCCCCTCTGCCCCCGCCCCGCCGCCGGCTCCGCCGGCTCCGCCCGCTCCACCGGGGTGGCCGTACGCGGGGCTTTCGAAGGGGGGGGGCTTGGTGTCCCCTTGGGGGGGGCGGGCTTTCCGCTTGCGGGCCAAGGGGGTGGAGGGTTCGTCCTGCTCCGCAACGTCAATGACGTCAACCTACCCCATCTTCCGCTGCCTCCCGAAATGGACACACATGGCAAGCCATGCCACGTCCGCCCACTCCGGCCTCCGCTTGTCCCACCCCGTGACCACATTCAGCCCAAAGACCCGAGCCGTGGTCACCGTCCCCTCCTCCCCAATCCGCGACACCCCGGTCTGCACCCGCCACTGCCCGCTCACAAGCCGGTAGGCAAACAGGCCCACCAGCTCCTGCCCCTCGGGCAGGTTGGATCCCCCCGTGACCACAATGGGGCAAGGGACAGAGATGCGGAGGGTGCCCTGCACCCCCCGGGACTCCAAGACCATGTCCCACACGGCAGAGAGATGGCGCCGCCGCCTATCGCGCCCGGGCGGCACCTTCTGGGTCCAGGCCGGATCCGGCTGCCTGGGGCCAAGGGTGACCCGGTCCAGGGGGGGCTCGGTGTGGGCCTCGCCCAAGTCGTCACGGGACAGCATGGGGACGACCACCTCACGCGGCGCATGCCCCGCACCGCTGCTAGCCTCGCTGCGAGCCCCTGCAGAACGTCCAGAGCGGCGCGAGCCCTCACTGCGCGCACTGCCGGCCTCGCTCCGGGTCCGTCCACCACCGGTGCCTCCGGGCGGCTCGCCGTGCTCCTCGGGCAATCGGGCCCGGGGCTAATACTTGCGCAGGGCTTGGCGCCGAATGTCCGGCGACCACGCGTAGAACGGCACCTACAGACGGGGGGAAGTGTGCAAGGCACCAATTGAGAATGGGGGAGCAATCACGAAGCAATGCAACAACAGAACGAAGAAATTGGACGAAATTCACACAAATTCGTAAGAAATTCATACGAATTTCGTACGAATTTCACATTGCCTCAATATTCACAGAAATTTATTCACGGGAAATTTCGTACGAATTTCGTACGAATTCCACGTGAATTTCGTCCAATTTTCCACTAAACAAAGCAAACACACAAGCAAGTACACCTTGCACTCACATGGGCATGTGATTCCCCATGCCCCGGACTTCGCGCACTTGGGCGACCGCCACGCTGGGGCCGTGTTCGCCAGATGCCACAGCGTGGTCGGCCGCTCCGGAGGAGCAATGCCGGTCATGGCGAAGTGGATCTCCGACTCCGCTTCGGCATTGCCCCCCTTGGAGACCCACAGCTGGTGCACGCTGCCTACGAAGAACAGCATGCACTGCTCGCCGACCTCGATGACGGCGAGGTCGGAGGCCAGGGCCAACCGGGAGAGGAAGGTGGGGTGGAAGGGGCAGGTGGGGGGGACGGCCGGGACCGACTCCGGGGGGTTAGCGAAGAGGGCATGGGCAGCATCCCCCTCCCACAACCCCACCCTCCCAACCGCCCCCTTCCCCACCAACAACACCTGGTCCACCCTGGGGAAGTCCCAGCTGGACAAATCCCTAGCAACGTCGAGGGCCTCCTTGGGGAGGGTGGGGTCCGGGTGTGTGGTGTTGGGCTGGTGGTGTTTGTGTGCGCGGTCGGGGGTCCACAAGTTAAAAAGAGCCCCCTGCAGCCCATCCTTGGAGTCGGGGAGGGCAGGCAACCCATGGTGGCGGCTGGTGGCCACCATCAACAGCGTGCCCCCCCTCTGCAGCTGAATGGTGTCCTAGCGCGCCTCCCCCGCCTCCCCCAGGGCCGTCCCCGCCTGCACCGCCTCTTGGTAGTCCTCTTATAAGCAGAGGAAGCTACTCGGTGGCACCCCGAGATGTCCCTGCTGTTGGGGGGGAGCACCTCGGGGTGAGTGGCGACATCGGAGTGAGGGAGCTCGGCCCCACTCCCCACACTCGCCAGGATGACGCTCCCCGGCGTCATTGGGTGGAGGTCCCCAACCTGAGGAACACGTTCGGTGAGGTGGAGGTGGAACTTCTTGAAGAGAGGCCCCCCCACCGCCGACCCCAAGTTGCTCTTGCTTTGCCAACGCCGGGGTAGCTGAGGATCCTTGGCTTGATCTTCACTCCGCGCGGCGTTGAAAAGCAACTAAAAAATTTTTGCGACAACTTTTTCGTCGCCGCTGCCCCACGCCTTCATCACCTTGTTTTACCCCACCTCACGATCCCGTGGTTCCGCAAGCCCCCGAAGAACAATGTAGCCGTTCCCATCAACAAACTTGAGGGGCGGCCGGGAGGGGCCAACCCTGTAGGGGGCGGGGTGGGGGGTGCCAATCACCCCATGAGGGGGGTCGGGAAGGGGTTCGGTGCGGAGGCGGGGTTCACTCGAAATGAAGGGGGGGGGGCATTGAGGCACCACCGTACCATTGTAAAGAAGTTGTACTGTTGAAGGTGGGGTGGGTGATGTCGGGGATGTGCACCCCGGGGGGGATGGTGGGATGGAAAGGGGCGATGCCCGAACCATCCCACCACCGGGGGTTGGCAAGGTGCCAGGAGAAGGGGAAAAAGGAGTGGTCGGCCGGTGCACCTGCAGCCAAATCATGCACGCACACCATGTCGCAGTGGGTGGGGGTATGGACGAGGTTAGTGGTGGGGTACACGTGGACGTGGGTGTCCTTAGGCTTCCCCACAGGGTTAGTGCGCATGGAATTGAGGAGCTGGTCAACGCTGGAAGGGAGAGGGGTTAGATAAAGAAATTTAAGGGAGGGGAGTTGGCGGCGCAGTTCCCTCCACAACGTTGTGGCCCAGCCCCTCCCCCCGAAGTAGGAGTTGCGGGTGGGGCTGCGCATGTCGATGTGAATGACCTCGGGGGAGCGGTCGAGGGATGCTGCGAAGCCCACAACATCATCCACCCCCAGTGCCCTCGACAGGTACGTCGCCTCCTCCAATTTATGGTGGGCGACGAGGAGGGCTTGGTAGTGGGCGAGGGTGTCGGCTGCGGGTCTGGGCGCGATGCCACGCTGGCGAGCTGGGACATAGTCGGCTTGGACATGATCAAAAGAGAATGCGAAGGGTTTGAGAGCTGTGAGAAAGCGAAACAGTTGAAATGAGGCGAAATTCGTACGAATTTGTACGAGTTTCACATTCTCGTGAATCTGTGAATCTAGCGTGAATTTATGCGTGAATTTGGGTGCGTGATTTTCACATTCACGCGAATCTCACCAAATGTGTTGAACCATGCAACTACTTCAAACCTCTAAATTGCACACATTTGTTGGATCTTACTTTGGGCGAGAATAGCACGACAAAAGCACACGATGGCACCAAGTTACGAGCAAAAAACAGCAAAAATAGGTGAAATTCACGGTACCGTGAATCTCGGATTCAAACGGCCGGTTCACGAAGGGTACATGGAGAACGCCACAAACAGTTTGTAAACCAATGAGTCCCTTTCGCGACCACCACCGCTGTGGATGACATCTGACCGCAGGCAGTCCAGGGTTCCTTATTCCAGCATCAAAGTCCGGACAACCCAGGGCTTCGGGAGACCCGTGACACTGCCAAACACCCAGGTAATGGCATTTCCCACCGGGTCCACCAAATCACCACTCAGGCTCATTAACAGGACAGGGCAATGTTGCCCGAAGGCAATGCTTCAATAGGGTGGTCCCTGTGGTAACCCTGTTTGCCAGCACCAATGCCAGCACGAAGGTAGCCAAACACAATGGGGTGCAACTCTCTTGACAATAGCATCTGTAGGCGGTTTCTTGCCTTCTCCATCATGGCTCTTGCCTTGGGCAAAGGAATGTGGCCAGGATCCACTTTCTTGAACTCTTCGTGTTCCAAAATCCCCAAAACTTGGGCCCTGACTTTGTCATCATCCGGGGGTCTACCATCACGGAGGAAATTCCGATAAATTCCCTGCCAGTCTTTATCCGCCATTGTCATTGCCTCCTGGGACAGGGCCATAAGCTGATCCTCGTCTGCAAAGTCCCGCGGCAGCAATTCCTCATCAACACCTTGGGTCAAGCGAGCTGCTGTCCCTACATAGGTGTGGGGGTTCCTCTCACCAAAACAGGTGCTACCTGCCACAACACCCTCGGCATGCCCAATCAGGGGCTGTGGGGTCAATGCAGGCAAAGCCAGAAACTTGGATCTTGTGTAGGCCACGGGTGTTGTCTGTCCACTCATGTCGTCAATCCACATCCCATCAGGCTCACTGGTGAGGCTGTACACAGTGGATGTCCTATGCATGTCCTCCTTTTCAACTATCCTAATGTTGTAGTGTTGTGACTTTTTCCCCTTAGCACTATGGATGTTCAACGCCCCATAAGCCGCCACAGCACCATAACTCTGCCTCTAACCCACCTTGTCCGGCGGCGATTCCTCCAAACCTTCCAAAAAATCATCCATATCAGTCTAAGGACCGGGTAGGCAACGCTAAAGGCACAGAGGTGGGGGATGTGATTGTAGGTGGCCCCAAGGAAGTTGGTGAGGGCACAGGCTTGTTTGGTGGCAAGGGAGCGTCGCGCCACTGTGATGCAGCCAAACATGGTACCGGCATCAAAATGCGGAAGGGTCCGCAAATCATCGATGGGGCAGACTTGGGTAGTACTGCCTTGGGGGCCATTGAAAACCCCTTGCCCAACCTGATGGCGGCATGTGTGCACCTTATCTTGCAGGAGGTCTTGGGCGGCGAACCACCACGTGAGCCCCCCGCTTCGTATGCTTGGTGGGCCTTCCCCCTTGGGCGCATGCGACTGGACCCATGCGGCGATTGCATCACACATGCACAGATTGGGGGGCCTCGTACCCCCCAACCTGGTGGATGTCCCCCCCTCCCTCTGCAGTTTGTGCCACACTTCCCTCCCAGTGTACTCCCACGATGCTTCAATCAATGAAGCACACCCTCAACAAGAAATAATTTTCCTTTGGGGGAGGGTCACTCATCAGAAACAAACACAAAAAAGGCGCAACCGTTTCCCCCTCAGCGGCATTCGGCCATTTGGCCGTTTCCAGCCCAACCCCACACATAGGAGGGGAGGGTGAGGTTGGTCTCTCCACCCCCCCTTCCTTCTCCGTGATGGTGACCTGCCGCGGTACCATCCGGTCCCCCCCTGCCGGCAGGCCTCGTCCGCCGGCTCCCCCCACCGCCAGGCTGCACCCTCCATCTCCGCACGGGCCGCCACCGGCTTGGCGGCCCGTACCCCTGCTGCTTCTGCTGCTCCTCCCGGTGCTGCTACTGCTGCCTCGGATGTCTCCTTGACGAAGAGACGCGGCAGCTGAAGGACGGTGGCCTAGGAAGAACAAAAGAAACAAAAAAAACGCGATAACTACCACGATAACTCGCGCGATAACCTAGTTAGGACGCGATAACCCACGCGATAACCCCCGAGATGTCCCCCGCGAAAATTAGTTTGAACGCGATAACCTAGCGCGATAACTATATACATATATATATATACATATATATATATGTGTGTGTGTGTGTGTGTGTGTGTGTATATATATATATATACATATATATATATGGACAAATATATATGGATATATATATATGGATATTGATGGGGTTAGGAATTGTGGGTGCACCTGCTACCGTCCCTACGCTGGACGCAGCGGAGGGGGTAGCGCCTGAGAGGCAGTGCCCTCATGGCCTGATTGTGCGGTACTGGCAGGCGGCGTATGATGGCCAACGCGATGTGACAGGTCGTGCCGGCCTGATGGTGAGCCGTACTGCCCCCGTGCATGAGGGTCAGACAGGGATGCTTCACCCGCCTGCCCCGGGTCGCCGCATACAACAGTGAGGTGTCATGGGTCGTCCCGACCAGGGTACTAAGGCCCAAACCCCTGTAGGGTATTCCCATGGCACCGGGGTCTCTACTGGCGGCCTGGCTACGGCAGTATTGGGAGTGGTTGCTCGGGATACACCGGGGGTGCACGGAGTTGTCTGGGGGTTACGGCGTTACAGCGCCCCCTGGGAGTGTTACACGGGGTTGCGGGGACAGCCTGCAGGCCCCGGGGGCGGCGACGAAGCGATGACGTGTGCGTAGAGGGATATGACGGCGAGGTCGTCAGGTGGACAGTATGGCGGGCGTCCTGGAGACGGCGTGGCAGCCTGGGAGGAGCACTCACGGGGGGCACGCGAAGTTCAAGGTGGCGGTGTACTGGCGTCTTGGGGGTATACGCGGCGGTACTGGGGTCCGTACGGTGGGGGTACGCGGCGGTACTGGGGAACCAAAGAGTGGGGGAGCAGCGGGGATGCATGGCGGTACTGGGGTGTCCCCCTGACCCCTCTAACAACTCAGGCGGCGCGTGGGGGCATCCCCTGGCCCCGTTAACAAACTAGAGGGACCGTGGCTGCGGGCATGTACATAGTCAAACCTCTGACCATGGCCTTGCGGTTGCGGTGGTGCGTATGGTGGCGGCTCGCAGGTGGCATCGGCGTGGCAGCATCAACTACGCGGCGTTGTAGCGAAGAGTATGCGGTCGCCTCACCATTGTAACGACTTACCCCTGGGGGGCGCTGGTCCGGTCGGCTAGAGGCGGGGAGAGAGGAGGAGCGGCATGCTGAGTGGTCCGGGGGGTGACGCGCGGGCCAATGCTATAAGTAGGCTCGCCACGTCGTCGGTGGGGGCCGAACCTTCGGCCTGGCTGCTGCTGTGGCGGAAGAGGCGCAACCACGGGAGCTGCGCCAAACAGTGCACGTAAGGGTCAAGGGTAGGCGCCAGGGCAATGTATGTGGGCCAGATGAGGTGCACCTGCTTACCACAGCCCGGGGCGAGCCTCCGGTGGGTACCCCTACAGGGGGTCGATGACCAAGCTGCGGCACCCACCAGCCCGAATCCCAGCCAGCGATATTCACGGGTTGCGCCACTCCCGTCGCGCAGCGGCCGGCGTCCCCCCTGTAGACCCTCATGTTATATTATACGTGGGAAAGAGGATGCCTCGAAGCTGATTGGGTACTGGCCCCTGACATGGAGTGCCGGCATGGTATATATCTGGGGTGTGGGTGCAGCTCAGGGCCACGGAGACATGGAGTTGATACCGTGTTTCTGTACTATACTAGGGGACTGGTGCGGTGGGTCGGCGGCGAACATTGTGGGGACATGGGGGCGAAGAAAGCTGAGGGCCAGGCTAGGCTGGAGCCTCCAAGAAATCCTGGCTATGCATATACGGGTTATTGCGTGCTGGCAGTGGGATACGTGGAGTCAGGGGTGGTGGGCAATTACGAGTACGCAGATGGCAATGGATTCCGTGGGGTCACGGGTGATGGACGTCTCCACGGTGGCGGGGGTACGCGAACGACAGACGGTCCGCTCTTGCTTCGCCGCATGCGTGCTGCTTTGTTCCTTGGTTGCCGCTTTGCGCCGGACAGAGAAGCCCTTGCTTTCTGCTTGTTGCGATGCTGCTGTGTTGCTGTGCCTTGCCCCCTTACCCCCGGCGAACAAACGGGCCAGCGTCCGTCGCCGTTGCTAATGCTAACGCTATGCAGTTGCCACTGCCCCCAAATCATGGTTGACCGGTATCCCCGGTCCTCTGGGTCCTCCGTCATGCTGTGGGCCAGCTCAGGCAGCCCTGGGACCCACGGGATCGAGCGAGGCAGGAACCACCTGTCGGCGCGAGATGCCCGGTACCTCCAGTAGACGGCATGATAAGTGGTTATGACTATGACTATGACTATATATATGTATACATATATATATATATATATATATATATATATATATATACATATATATATATATATATATATACATACATACATATATATATATATATATATATATATATACATATATATATATATATATATATATATATATACATATGCGGGCCGCTGGGACCAGCGGCAAGCTGGAAGCGTGGCCTGGGGGCCGAGGCCGGGGCCGGGCGCGTGGGTAGCGGCGGGCGGCCGAGGCGGAAGCCGCGCCATGCGGTTGCGGGGCCCGTGGCGACCAGCGGCAAGGGCGCGGCGTGGAGCGTCACCGTGCGGCCGGCCGGGCGGAGGAGCGGCCGGGGCTGGCCATAGTCGGCCGGGGAGCCCGGAGCGCACGAGGTGTCGGGGGGGGGCGCGGTCAGCGCTAGGGCCCGCACCCCGCTCGGCGGGGACGAATCCCGCCGAGCATCATCCACGGGCGCGAATCCTGGTGGAGGCGGGGGGAGCGCCACGCGGTCCCCTCGCGGCCAAACCGGACCGGGACGGGCCCCGCCGGAGGGACACCGGGGCGGCGGGCGGGGCTGGGCACCGGGGCTCCGGGGCCCGGGTCCCTGGTGGTTGTGGGCCGGCGCGGGAGAGACCGGGCGGGCCCCTGGGCTGCGGCTGGTGAGGGGGGGGCGTGGAAGGGCCTCACTGCAGGCCGCGGGACCAGCGGCAAGCTGGAAGCGTGGCCTGGGGGCCGAGGCCGGGGTCGGGCGCGTGGGTAGCGGCGGGCGGCCGAGGTGGAAGCGGCGCCATGCGGGTGCGGGGCCCGTGGCGGCCGCGGGGCGGCGCGGGCGGACCGGCCGGTGGTCGGCGGCGGCCCTGAGAGCCCCACTCCATGGGGTCGGCGGGCGCGCCGGGGGCACGCGCGCCGCGCGGGCCAGGCTGCGGGGGGCACGTGTGCAAGGGCGCCGGCGCGCCCGATGAGGGCCCCTCTGTGGGCTGCGGGACCAGCAGCAAGGGCGCAGCGTGGGGCTGCGCCGGAACGCGGCATGGGGCCGCGCAGGGGAGCAGCGTGGGGCTGCGTAGGGGCTGCGCAGGGGCGCAGCGTGGCGCGGTGCAGGGGCGCAGCCGTGTGGGGCTGCGCAGGGGCGCAGCAGTGTGGGGCCGCGCAAGGGCGCAGCAGCGTGCGGCCGCGTAGGGGCTGTGCAGGGGCGCACCGTGGTGCGGCGCAGGGGCGCAGCAGTGTGGGGCGGCGCAGGGGCGCAGCAGCGTGGGGCTGCGCAGGGGCGCAGCAGCGTGGGGCTGCGCAGGGGTACAGCGCGGGGCTGCGCAGGGGCGCAGCGTGCGGCCGAGCAGGGGTGCGGCGTGGGGCCGCGGAGGAGCGCGGCATGGGGCCGCGCAGGGGCGCGGTGCGGGGCCGCGCATGGGCGCGGCATGGGGCCGTGCAGGGGCGCAGTAGCGTGGGGCTGCGCAGGGGCGCAGCGTGGGCTGGCGCAGGGGCGCATCAGCGCGGGGCTGAGCGGGGGCGCAGCGTGGGGTTGCGCAGGGGCGCAGCGCGGGGCCGAGCAGGGCCGTAACGTGGGGCTGAGCAGGGGCGCAGCGTGGGGCTGCGCAGGGGCGCAGCGTGGGGCTGGGCAGGGGCGCGGCGCGGGGCTGGGCAGGGACGCAGCGTGGGGCCGCACAGGAGCGCAGCGTGGGGCCGCGCATGGGCGCGGCATGGGGCCGCGCAGGGGCGCGGCGTGTGGCTGCGCAGGGGCGCAGCAGCGGTGGGCTGCGCCGGGGCGCAGCGTGGGGCTGCGCGGGGACGCGGTGCGGGGCTGCGCAGGGGCGCAGTGTGGGGCTGCGCAGGGGCGCAGCAGCTTGGGGCTACGCCGGGGCGCGGAATGGGGCGGTGAAGGGGCGCAGCAGCGTGGGGCTGCGCAGGGGCGGGGCGTGGGGCTGCGCAGGGGCGCAGCGTGGTGCGGCGCAGGGGCGTAGCAGTGTGGTGCGGCGCAGGGGCGCAGCAGTGTTGGGCTGCGCAGGGGCGCAGCGTGGTGCGGCGCAGGGGCGTAGCAGTGTGGGGCGGCGCAGGGGCGCAGCAGTGTGGGGCTGCGCAGAGGCGCAGCAGCGGGGGCCGCGCAGGAACGCAGCGCGGGGCCGCGCATGGTCGCGGCATGGGGCCGTGGAGGGGCGCAGCGTGGGGCTGCGTAGGGGCGCAGCGTGGGGCTGCGCAGGGGCGCAGCGTGGTGCGGCGCAGGGGCGTAGCAGCGTGGGGCGGCGCAGGGGCGCAGCAGTGTGGGGCTGCGCAGGGGCGCAGCGCGGGGCTGCGCAGGGGCGCAGCAGCGGGGGCCGCGCAGGGGCGCCGCGCGGGGCCGCGCATGGTCGCGGCATGGGGCCGTGGAGGGGTGCAGCAGCGTGGGGCTGCGCAGGGGCGCAGCGTGGGGCTGCGTAGGGGCGCAGCGTGGGGCTGCGCAGGGGCGCAGCGTGGTGCGGCGCAGGGGCGCAGCAGTGTGGGGCGGTGCCGGGGCGCAGCAGTGGGGGGCTGTGCAGGGGCGCAGCGCGGGGCTGCGCAGGGGCGCGGCAGCGTGGGGCGGCGCCGGGGCGCGGCATGGGGCCGTGAAGGGGTGCAGCAGCGTGGGACTGCGTAGGGGCGCAGCGTGGGGCTGTGCAGGGGCGCAGCGCGGGGCTGGGCCGGGGCGCAGCGTGGGGCGGCGCGGGAGTGCAGCGTGGGGCCGCGTATGGGCGTGGCATGGGGCCGCGAACGGGGCGCAGCGTTGGGCTGCGCGGGGGCACAGCGTGGGGCTGCGTGGGGGCGCAGCAGCGTGGGGCTGCGCAGGGGCGCAGTGCGAGGCTGCGCAGGGGCGCAGCGTGGGGCCGCGCAGGAATGCAGCGTGGGGCTGCGCCGGGGCGTGGTATGGGGCCGTGAAGGGGCGCAGCAGCGTGGGGCCGCGTAGGGGCGCAACAGCGTGGGGCCGCGCAGGGGCGCAGCGTGGGGCTGCGTAGGGGCGCAGCGTGGTGCGGCGCAGGGGCGCAGCAGTGCGGGGCTGCGCAGGGGCGCAGTGCGGGGCTGCGCAGGGGCGCAGCGTGGGGCCGCGCAGGAGTGCAGCGTGGGGCCGCGCATGGGCGCGGCATGGGGATGCGCAGGGGCGCAGCGTGGGGCTGCGCAGGGGCGCGGCGCGGGGCTGCGCAGGGGCGCAGCAGCGTGGGGCTGCGCAGGGGCGCAGCGCAGGGTTGCGCAGGGGTGTAGCAGCGTGGGGCTGCGCAGGGGCGCAGCGTGGGGCTTAGAAGGGGCGCAGCGTGGGGCTGCGCAGGGGCGCAGCGTGGTGCGGCGCAGGGGCGCAACTGTGTGGGGCTGCGCAGGGGCGCAGCAGCGTGGGGCTGCGCAGGGGCGCAGCGCGGGGCCGCGCATGGGCGCGGCATGGGGCTGTGGAGGGGCGCAGCAGCGTGGGGCTGCGCAGGGGCGCAGCAGCGTGGGGCTGCGCAGGGGCACAGCAGCGTGGGGCTGCGCAGGGGCGCAGCGTGGGGCTGCGCGGGGGCGCAGCAGCGTGCGGCTGCGCAGGTGCGCAGCGCGGGGCTGCGCAGGGGCGCAGCGTGGTGCGGCGCAGGGGTGCAGCAGTGTGGGGCTGCGCAAGGGCGCAGCAGCGTGGGGCTGCGCAGGGGCGCAGCGCGGGGCTTCGCAGGGGCGCAGCAGCGTGGGGCTGCGCGGGGGCGCAGCAGCGTGCGTGCGCAGGGGCGCAGCGTGGTGCGGCGCAGGGGTGCCGCAGTGTGGGGCTGCGCAGGGGCGCAGCAGCGTGGGGCTGCGCAGGGGCGCAGCGCGGGGCTTCGCAGGGGCGCAGCAGCGTGGGGCTGCGCAGGGGCGCAGCGCGGGGCTGCGCAGGGGCGCAGCGTGGTGCAGCTAGGTGCAGCAGTGTGGGGCTGCGCAGGGGCGCAGCGCGGGGCTGCGCAAGGGCGCAGCAGCGTGGGGCTGCGCAGGGGCGCAGCGCGGGGCTGCCCAGGGGCGCAGCAGCGTGGGGCTGCGCAGGGGCGCAGCAACGTGGGGCTGCGCAAGGGGGGCAGCAGCGTGGGGCCGCGCAGGGGAGCAGCAGCGCGGGGCTGCGCAGGGGCGGAGCGCGGGGCTGGGCCGGGGCGCAGCGCGCAGGAGTGCAGCGTGGGGCCGCGTACGGGTGTGGCGTGGGGCCGTGAAGGGGCGCGGCGCGGGGCCGCGCAGGGGCGCAGCAGCGTGGGGCTGCGCAGGGGCGTAGCAGCGCGGGGCTGCGCAGGGGCGCAGCGTGGGGCCGCGAATGGGGCGCAGCGGGGGGCTGCGCAGGGGCGCAGCAGCGTTGGGCTGCGCAGGGCTGCGCGGGGGCGCGGCAAGGGGCCGTGCACGGGCGCGGCGCGGGGCAGCGCAGGGGCGCAGCGTGGGGCTGCGCAGGGGCGCAGCAGCGTGGGGCTGCGCCGGGGCGTGGTATGGGGCCGTGAAGGGGCGCCGCAGCGTGGGGCCGCGCAGGGGCGTAGCGTGGGGTTGCGTAGGGGCGCAACGTGGTGCGGCGCAGGGGCGCAGCAGTGCGGGGCTGCGCAGGGGCGCAGTGCGGGGCTACGCAGATGCGAAGCGCGGGGCTGCGTAGGGGCGCAGCAGCGTGGGGCTGCGCAGGGGAGCAGCAGCGTGGGGCTGTGCAGGGGCGCAGCGCGGGGCTGGGCAGGGGCGCAGCGTGGGGCCGCGCAGGAGTGCAGTGTGGGGCCGCGTATGGGCGTGGCATGGGGCCATGCAGGGGCGCGGCGCGGGGCCGCGCAGGGGCGCAGCAAGGTGGGGCCGCGAAGGGGCGTAGCAGCGTGGGGCTGCGCCGGGGCGCGGCATGGGGCCGTGCACGGGCGCCGCGGCTTGGGGCTGCGCAGGGGCGCAACAGCGTGGGGCCGCGCAGGGGCGCAGCAGCGTGGGGCTGCGCAGGGGCGCAGCGTGGCGTTGCGCAGGGGCGCAACAGCGTGGGGCTGCGCAGGGGCGCAGCAGCGTGGGGCTGCGCAGGGGCGCAGTAGCGTGGGGCTGCGCAGGGGCGCGGCAGCGTGGGGCTGTGCAGGGGCGTAGCAGCGTGGGCGCAGCAGCGTGGAGCTGCGCAGGGGCGCAGCAGCGTGGGGCTGCGCGGGGGCGAAGCAGCCTGGGGCTGCGCAGGGGCGCAGCAGTGTGGGGCTGCGCTGGAGTGCAGCGTGGGGCTGTGCAGGGGCGTAGCAGCGTGGGGCTGCGTAGGGGCGCAGCAGCGTGGGGCTGCGCACGGGCGCGGCGTGGGGCTGCGCAGGGGCGCAGCAGCGCGGGGCTGCGCAGGGGTGCAGCAGCGTGGGGCTGTGCAGAGCAGCTGTGTGGGGCGGCGCAGTGGTGGGGGGGATGTGTAGGGGCGCAGCGGCATGGGGGTGCGCTGGGGCGCAGCGTGTGGCTGTACAGGGGCGCAGTGCGGGGCTGCGCAGGGGCGCAGCGTGGGGCTGCGCAGGGGCGCAGCGCGGAGCAGCCAAGGGGAGCAGCGCGGGGCTGCGCAGGGGCGCATCAGCGCGGGGCTGCGCGGGGGCGCAGCAGCGTGGGGCTGCGCAGAGCAGCTGTGTGGGGCGGCGCAGTGGTGGGGGGGCTGTGTAGGGGCGCAGCGGCATGGGGGTGCGGTGGGGCACAGCGTGTGGCTGTACAGGGGCGCAGTGCGGGGCTGCGCAGGGGAGCAGCGTGGGGCTGCACAGGGGTGCAGCAGCGTGGGGTTGCGCAGGGGCGCAGCAGCGTGGGGCTGCGCAGAGCAGCTGTGTGGGGCGGCGCAGTGGTGGGGGGGCTGTGTAGGGGCGCAGCGGCATGGGGGTGCGCTGGGGCGCAGCGTGTGGCTGTACAGGGGCGCAGTGCGGGGCTGCGCAGGGGAGCAGCGTGGGGCTGCGCAGAGGCGCAGCAGCGTGGGGCTGCGCAGGGGCGCAGCGAGCGGCGGCGCAGTGGTGGGAGGCTGCGCAGGGGCGCACCATGGGGCCGCGTATGAGCAGGCGCGGAGCTGCGCAGGGGCGCAGCAGCGTGGGGCTGCGCTTGGGCGCAGTGTGGGGCTGCAGAGGGGCGCAGCAGCGAGGGGCTGCGCAAAGGTGTGGTATGTGGCTGCGTAGGGGCGCAGCATGGGGCTGCGTAGGGGCGCAGCAGCGTGGGGCTGCGCAGGGGCGCGGCAGTGGGGTGCAGTGCAGGTGCGCAGCAGCGTGGGGCTGCGCAGAGGCGCGGCAGTGTGGGCTGCGCGGGGGCGCAGTGGCGTGGGGCCGCGCAAGGGCGCAGCAGCGAGGGCTGTGCGGGGGCACAGCAGCGTGGGGCCGCGCGGGGGCGCTGCAGCGTGGGGCTGCGCAGGGGTGCAGCATGGTGGAGATGCGAAGGGGCGCAGCGCGGGGCCACGCAGGGGCGCAGCAGTGAGGGGCTGCGCAGGGGCGCAGCGGCGTGGGGCTGTCCTGTAGGGTAGAGGAAGGGGTGGCGTGAGGGCGGCGGGGGGGGGTGGGGCCCTGCTCGACAGACAACGGTCCAGAGTTGGGCCCCTGGTGGGAGGCCGGGGGCGGCGTGGGGCGCGTGGGGGGCGTGCCCTGGGGTGGTGTGGGGGTGTGGCTTGCTACCTAGCCTTTCACTACAAGGATGTGGCGAGGAAGACGCAGGGGAACTGAGGCCGGAAAGCCTGGGGATGGGGGCTAGGGCGCTGGCGGCGGGTTATCCCCGGCTGGGATGGCCGGGGTGCCCTGGGGTCCCGTGGGGGCGGAGGCTCCCCACGTTGGCCGGGTGCGAAACCACGACCTGTCTTTCCGTCACCGAAGTTCTTAGGGTTCTACCCCAGGAACTTACCCGCCGCGGGGACTGTGGGCCGGGACGGCCAAGAGGGATGACAATGAAGAGGAAATGGGGGGCCAGGATGAGCCTCGCGGTCGGCACCTTCCCTCGGCCTGGAGGAGGCCGTTGCCCGGGGCTATTCCCTTCCTCCCGTGGCCGTGGTGCTGTGGTGGGTGGTGGTGTGGCTACCTCCCAACGGGTGTCTGTGCCCGGTGCCGTGGGTACAGACCCCCGTTGGGGGCGGGTACGAAGCGCCCGGTCGCCTCGCCCCCCCTGCACAACAGCCCGCCAGGCGCCGGTTGGCCTTTAGCGCCAGCTGCCGTGGGGGGGGGCGCTCGGGGCAGTGCGGGGCCCCTGCGCTCTCCTGGCGGCCCGCACTACCCGTATAATGCAACAAGGGGCGGCGCGGGCTCGAACCGCACGCGCGGGCCGCGCCGCCCCAGCCGGGGTGGGGGATAGGGGGGGGACAGGGCGAGGGTCAGGGGGTCGCGGCAGGTGAATGGAGGGTGGCGGGGGCTCGTACCGCGCACCGGCGGGCCCCGGCACCCTCCAGTCAGGAGGGGCGGCTGCAGGGTTTCTGGGGGCCCCACCCAGGGGCCTTCGCCCCCCCCCGTGCGGTTTCGGTGTGGGGGAGGGGAGGCAAAGGCCACTCGCGGCCATGACACATGGTGCATAGGGAGGGAGGTATGACACATGCAACGCCATGATGCGTGTGGCAGGGGGAAGGGGTGCAAGGCCTGGACACCCACCGCGTGCGGAGGGTCCCCTTGTTCGCAAGGCGGCCGTCCGTCGGCGGATGCGGCAGCCCACCTCGGGGGCTTCGCTACCTGAGAGAGGAGGGGCGGGAGAGTGGGGGGGGCGGTGGGGGCACGCCGTGCGCGTTGGGGGGGGGGGGATGCGGGCTGGTGGGTGGGTGCGCGCGCGAGGCGGACGGGGGTGCGGTGAGCTCAGCCGCAGAGCGTCACCGTGTGGCCGACCGGGCGGAGGAGCGGCCGGGGCTGGCCAAAGTCGGCCGGGGAGCCCGGGGCGCTCGAGGTGTCGGGGGGGCCGCGGTCAGCGGTGGGGCCCGCACCCCGCTCGGCGGGGACGAATCCCGCCGAGCATCATCCACGGGGGCGAATCCTGGTGGAGGCGGGGGAGAGCGCCACGCCGTCCCCTCGCGGCCGAACCGGACCGGGACGGGCCCCGCCGGATGGATACCGGGGGGGCGGGCGGGGCTGGGCACCGGAGCTCCGGGGCCCGGGTCCCTGGTGGTTGTGGGCCGGCGCGGGGGAGACCGGGCGGGCCCCTGGGCTGCGGCTGGTGAGGGGGGGGCGTGGAAGGGCCGGGCGGGCTCGGGGGCGAACCCCGAGAGGCCCCCGGGGGCTGATCGAGGGTTCCCGAGGGCGGCCGTTCCTTGAGGGGGGGGGGGGGTTGCTCCCTGCCCGGGGGACGACGGGGGCCCCTCTTGAGCGAGGGGGGGGGGAGGGCGTGTATCGCCCGGTGTAGGGCCATGTCGATTCATGGCCGCGCGGCATGGGACTATATCCCCAACCCTCCGCGCCGGAGTCCCTTTTTGGGGGGCTGAGGGGGGGGGGGGCTGGCGGTTATTGTGTGCACCCACCCATGCGGGGGGGGGGGGTCGCTGGTGGGAGCGCCGTCCGGCATGGCCGAAAAAACCCGGTGGCGTCACCTGGGCCCGTGGGCCCCTTCGATGAAGAACCTCGGATTCGCCGCGGGGGACTCCGCTATATATATATATATATATATATATATATATATATATATATATATATATATATATATAGTCATAGTCATAGTCATAACCACTTATCATGCCGTCTACTGGAGTTACCGGGCATCTCGCGCCGACAGGTGGTTCCTGCCTCGCTCGATCCCGTGGGTCCCAGGGCTGCCTGAGGTGGCCCACAGCATGACGGAGGACCCAGAGGACCGGGGATACCGGGCAACCAGGCTTTGGGGGCAGTGGCAACTGCAAAGCGTTAGCATTAGCAACGGCGACGGACGCTGGCCCGTTTGTTCGCCGGGGGTAAGGGGGCAAGGCAAAGCAGCGCAGCAGCATCGCAACAAGCAGAAAGCAAGGGCACCTCTGTCCGTCGCAAAGCAGCAACCAAGGAACAAAGCAGCACGCATGCGGCGAAGCGAGAGCTGACCCTCCATCGTTCACGTTGCCCCGCCACTGTGGAGACACCCAACACCCATGACCCCACGTAATCCATTGTCGTCCGCGTCCTCGAAACTGCCCACCACCCCTGACTCCACGTATCCCTCTGCCAGCACGCACTAGCCTGTATGTGCATAGCCAGGATTTCTGGGAGGCTCCAGCCTAGCCTGGCCCTCAGCTTTCATCGCCCCCATGTCTCCACATTGTACGCCATCTTCCCACCGCACCAGTCCCCTAGTATAGTACAGAAACACGTTACCAACTCCACGTCCCCGTGGCCCCGTGCTGCCCCCACACCCCAGATATATACCATGCTGGCATCCCATGTCAGGGGCCAGCGCCCAATCTGCATCGAGGCATTCACTTGCCCACATATAATATATCTTGAGGGTCTACAGGGGGGGACGCCGGCCGCTTTGCGACGGGAGTGGCGCAACCCGTGAATATCGCTGGCTGGGATTCGGGCTGGTGGGTGCCGTAGCTTGGTTATCGACCCCCTGTAGGGGTACCCACCAGAGGCTCGCCCCGGGCCGTGGTTACCAGGTGCACCTCATCTGGCCCACATACATTGCCCTGGCGCCTACCCTTGACCCTTACCTGCACTGTATGGCCAGCTTCCGTGGTTGCGCCTCTTCCGCCACAGCAGCGGCCAGGCCGCATGTTCGGCCCCCACCGACGACGTGGCGAGCCTACTTATAGCATTGGCCCGCGCGTCACCCCCCGGACCACTCAGCATGCCGCTCCCCTGCCCTCCTCGCCTCTAGCCGACCGGACTGGCGCCCCCCAGGGGTAAGCTGTTACTGTGGTGAGGCGACTGCATACTCTTCACTACGACGTCGCGCAGTACCGCCGTTGCCACGCCGACGCCACCTGCTAGCCGCCACGACACTCACCACTGCAACCACAAGGCCATGGTCAGAGGTTAGACTATGTACATGCCCGCAGGCAAGGTCCCTCTAGTTTGTTAACGGGGCCAGGGGATGCCCCCGCGCTCCCCCTGAGTTGTTAGAGGGGTCAGGGGGACACCCCAGTACCGCCATGCATCCCCGTGCTCCCCCACTGTACGGTTCCCCAGTACCGCCGCGTTCCCCCACCGTACGGACTCCAGTACCGCCGCATACCCCCACCATACGGTCCCCTGTACCGCCGCGTACACCCCCACGATGTCAGTACACCGTCATCCCGAACTTCCCCGCTGCTCCCCCACTGTACGGCTCCCCAGTACCGCCGCGTACCCCCGCCGTACGGATCCCAGTACCGCCGCGTTGACCCCCAAGACTCCAGTACTCCGCCACCTGGAACTCCACGTGCCCCCTGTGAGCGCTCCCTCCAGGCTGCCATGCCGTCTCCACGACGCCCGCCATACTGTCCCCCTGATGACCCCACCGTCATAACCTTCCACGCACACATCTTCGCCCCGTCGCCGCTCCTGGGGCCTGCAGGCTGACCCCGCAACCCCGTGTAACACTCCCTGGGGGCGCCGCAGCGCTATAACCCCCAAACAACTCCGTGCACCCCCGGTGTATCCCGAGCAACCACTCCCAAGACTGCCGTAGCCGGGCCGCCAGTAGAGACCCCGGTGCCATGGGAATACCCTACAGGGGTTTGGGCCTTATTACCCTGGTCGGGACGACCCATGACACCTCACTGTTGTATGCGGCGACCCGGGGCAGGCGGGTGAAGCATCCCTGTCCGACCCTCATGCACGGGGGCAGTACGGCTCACCATCAGGCCGGCACGACCTGTCACATCGCGTTGGCCGTCATACGCCGCCTGCCAGTACCGCACAATCAGGCCGCGTAGGCACTGCTTCTCAGGCGCCACTCCCTCCGCTGCGTCCAGCGTAGGGATGGTAGCTGGTGCACCCCCAATTCCCATCCCCATCAACCTGCACCCCCGGCACCCACCACTCCGTCACCATTTCCTCCGTGATGCCACAACCAGAGTATCCGTGAGTCGCCCTCCAGAGCCGCCCACCACAGCATCAGGGGCAGGGCCGCAGACGGCGCTCCAGGGCACCGTACCCCTTCCACTCGGACGCTCTTCAGGCCACCCTGGATAGTCGTCCAGGCACTTGAGGACATCCGTCCAGAGTGCCGCAGTGCCCACCTCGCCTTAGGCCACCCCCTGTCGGCATGCTCCTGACATGTCCCGCACAGCGGGGCGGAGGCACACTGATGAACCCAAACGGACACCGTCTCCCCGCACCCGTGGCATCGCTGCGGAAGCACAGACCGCGATGGAACGCAGCTACCATCACAGCACTGCGACCACAGGTCCTGCCATACATCGCCGCACGCGTCCTGGAGCCCGAGCAAAGCCCCTGTCAGCGTGCGTGCTGTGGCACTACTGAGGAGGCTGCGCCTCGCCTCCTCCCACGTGGACACCGGGCGGAGTATCGGTCGTCCGTCGGGCATCTCCGGCAGGCTCTCAAGCAGCCGGGGCCACCGCGCCACCTTGGGGCCGCGCGTGCCATGCGCCAGGAGCTCCCAACCGTAGTCCCGCAAGACCTCCCCGATGACAACAACCCCGTCCTGCTCCGGGCCCCTGGCGGAAGCCAGAACCAAGCGTTGCCCTCCCGCCCGAGCCTCAATGACCGCCCTGAGACCCAGGGTGTCAAGGGTGTGACGGGCATCGGCAGCCACGTGGTCGTCCCCCTCTGGCAGAGAGAACATGGCCTCCGTGACTTGGTCTTGCGCGTCGTCGCCCTGTACCCGCGCCAGCTGCTTGGAGCCCACTAACACTGCCATGGACCGCTGCTCCGTGACCGCCGGTACGGCTCGTCGCAGCTGCCGGTCATATAGCCACAACGTACCCACGTCAAGTACGACAGCCACCGCCAGGACTGGGAGACCGCACAGAGGTTGCTGAAGGACTGGCAGCACCTCGCGAGGCCAGCCCATGACGTTCCCCACAGCTGGATGGTTGGCGTACACCT
Organism: Eutreptiella sp. 'Long Island Sound 2002'; assembly: GCA_964036045.1. NCBI lineage: Eukaryota > Euglenozoa > Euglenophyceae > Eutreptiales > Eutreptiaceae > Eutreptiella > Eutreptiella sp. 'Long Island Sound 2002'. Next base: position 91,325,890 of record OZ038379.1, on the reverse strand, counting down.
GGAGCCAGGGATCACTCTGGCCGTCAGGGTTTCTCACCTTGGTACCCCGCACCTGGGTCCAGGACTGCGCCGACACCACGCGGGACCACTCCCTGAATGCCGTGATGTCCCGCGCCACCCAGGAACCGATCCACCGGTCGAGGGCCTGCGCCACCGCCGCCATCCAGTGAGGGAACAAGGACAGGGCCTCCTCACGCTCGACGCACGACCGCGACACCAGCAGTGCGTGCAGCGGTGCCCTCAGAAAGGTTGCCCGCAGGTCGCCGGGGAGGCCGGCAAACGGGTTCCACGGCGGACGCTGCAGGATCCTCCCTGCCGGCGGGCAGAAGGGTGTGTCACCACGCAGGAACGCGTATACCGCCCTCCTTCGATCTTGCATCGGCAGCTGCATGATCTGGGTGAGCCGATGGTTCCTGCGGGCATACACATCTTCCCCAATCTGGACCATGTCCTCCACAAAGAGTCTGGCCTTGGCAGGGCCCCGGGACGACGCCGCTCGCACCGCAGCGAACAGCCGCTTCAGGTCCCCGGGTACGACACCTGCCATCAGGGATTCTGCCCACCTGCAGCCGTGCTCCCTCCACGCCACGAACTCCACCGCCCTGTCCGTTAGGGGTAGCTCCGCCGTGAACTCCTCCACACGCCTGCACAGGAGCCCAGCCACCTCCTCGTCCCGCGCACACAGTAGGCGCATGTGGCCGATGTCCTCCTCCGGCCCCCCACAGAAGATACAGGGGTGGGCTGGTATTGCCACACGCGTGAGCTTCTGTCTCCACCGTCGCATGACCTGCATGGTGGACAAGCGACCGTCACGTGCCCGCAGCATATTCCTGTGCGTTGGGCCGTGGTGCACAGCTCCCAGGGACATCGCCTCGCAGGCGCCAGCTAGTGGCGTGTGCGCCCTGGTGCGTGCCGCTAGCGAACGCCACTCTATCTCCCGGACCTGCTGAAGGGCCTGCATGGATGGTACACGCGGCTCGAGCTCACCATTATCCCCCGGTACCAAGAGGATGGCGTGCTCCTTCGGCAGGACAAGATGGACTGGCGGGGCCATCGCACGGGCCGCGGCAGAGTCCGGTGCCTCAAGCGGGACCGCCGCTAAGTGCGAGCTCTGCCTCACCACCCAGTGGTGCGGCCCCCCAACTCGGCGCGGCAGCCGCCGCAGCCCCTCCACTATCCAGCTCAGTGCATGTTGATTGACCAGATGTGACGTCGGCCCCTTGATGCCACGGTACAGGGCCTCCTGCGCCCTGCGGAGATGCGCTCCTATGACGGACGCATCCACCACGTGTACCGTGCACGCTGACGGGGGCGTGTGCAACAAGTACGCCGCCGCGCCAATGATCTCTGCCTCCGGGACCGTGCCGTAGATGGCACCCGTCCACGTGGGGATTCCGTGGCTGGCCACCGCCACATTTGTGGCGTCGTCTCCCTGGGGCGACGCGTCAGACGATGTGACTTTAGTCGCCACCGGCACCCAGCAGTACCGGTGGGGCTCTAGCCACGCCACGTCGGAGTGGGGGCTCTGCACCACCTTTCCCAGAGACGCCGCGCTGGAGGCCGTGAGTTCCGGGGACAGGACCACCCTCGGTCGATACACCGCATGTGGTCTCCAGGCCAGGTCACATCCGCAGACTGACTTGATGGCGTCCAGGGCGGTGGTGTATTCCGCCCCCCAAACCGTCGCGGAGCAGGAAGGCTGGTATACTACGACAGACCCCTGCTCCACTGCGCCACCACCACGCAACGACGTGACGGCGACATGCGGATCATGCGGCACGTTGGACATTCGGACCACTTCCGGGACCGAGTGCTCATCCGGATCCGGGATTGGGCCTGCCGGTAGCAGAAGAACAATAGCCCATTCGCTGCACTTGTGCACCGCCGCGCACGCCCTGGAAAACGCTGGCTGTCCGTGCACAACCCACAGTGGTGGCGGGCTTATGCCGCCCCCGGCGTGAGGAGTGAGTAGGGGGACGGACGCCGGATCGTCTTGCTGCTGGTAGCCCTCAAAGACGTCCCCCAACAGAAACAGGAGGGCGGCCAGCGGGACGAACGGCATGGACAGCCCCGGGTTGGCCGGGTCCCATCCTTCCTCCCTGTATCCGCCCACCACATACACGTCCCCCGCAGCGGACTGTCTATTGCGTTTGCTGGCCTTCTTTCGGCGCACCGGGTGAATGAGACGGTGAGTCAACGGACCGGGCAGCTGCGGCCGGAAGACGTCGCGAAGCCCCGTGAGCCACACGTGGTCCAGCTGGTGGGGTCCTACTCCCGCGTGCGGAAGGTGCAGGTGGTCCTCGTGGCACTCCTGTAGCTGGACCGCCCAGTGCCCAGGCGCAGGGCAGGGGAGCCGCGCATGCAGGAGGTCATTTGCAGGATCAGTCAGGGACTGCACTGCCGCATCTGTGCGGGGCCCCGAGAGAATGCAGATGTCCCTACCCTTGAAGGCGTAGGATTGGGATACCCACTTCCGCCCCGCCCACTGCACTTGCGGCAGATGGGCGTGTACACACGAGTACACCGACGATGGCATGAGAAGCCCCACGCGCAACGTCCCCATCGCCCTGAGCACCCTGTCCACCCACGTATTGCCAGCGTGTGTGGCGAATGACGCAGAGGGCACCATGAACTGCCCGCACACTCCGTACTGCACGTGCATGTCTCGGAGCATGGCCCGCAGCTCATCACGGACCGCCATCGACCTGTGGTGGGTGAGCTGAGCCACGGTCGCCACGACGGAGTCGCGGCATATAACCTGGACATCTGCCAACCGTAGCCCATGACCTGACCGCACCGCCACGTTGGACAGGTCCTTGGGCAGTTTCTCGAACTGCAGGGCCGCAGCCTTGATGGCAGTATTCAGCTTGACCACCGCCTCCGCCGTGTCGGACAGGTAGGGCGCCGCGTACCGCACGATGCCACCAACCACGGCCGCCATCACCTCATGAGGCACCGACGCCGGCCCCAGCGTGTTCTTGCACCAGCCCAGCAGGGCTTCACACCGGAGTACATGTTTCTCCTTCATGGTCGCCATCCCCCTGGGATCGAGGCGCAGGCCCAAGTATGGTACCGTGCCCTTGGCACGTAAGCATACCCATGGGGCCGCTGTGTCCCCCGGGTTCAGGTATACCATAATCGAGTGGATGCGAGCAGTACTGGCATAGGCGCATTTGCTCACGTTGAGGGACATGCCCATGTCAGTGAGATACCGCGCTATCATCGCCGCATACTCCAGGAATTGCGGCAGGGAGTGCGCTATCAGCAGGAGGTCATCACAGTACGCCTGTACCAGGGGTGGCACCGCGTGGCGAGCATCTCCCCGCGCCTTACAGGCAAGGCTCCGCAGGAGAGGCTCCAATAGGAGGAGGTAGAGCACAGCGCTCTCCGCACTGCCCTGCCGCAGGCCCCTGTGGAGCCGTATGCTCGGCGTCGGGCCATGCGCAGTGACGATGCGCACCAGGGACCCGCAGCTGAGGGTGTGGAAGAGCCTGATGAGCTCCTCCGGGACACCCATGTGGCGCAGGAGGAGCGCCAGTGCTCCGTGCGGCGCTGTGTCAAAAGCTTTCGACACATCGAAGGCCAGGACGTGGTTTTCCTCCATCCCACGCTGCAGCCTGCGCTGGGCCAGGAACACCGGGGCAGCCGCCGTGGAGCCCGGCATGGCTCCGAACTGCCAGTCCGCGGCCAGTCCCTTGCGTGCCAGAACAGCTGTGAACCTCCGCATGAGGGGGGTCATGAGCATTCGCATGTCTTGCTGCCCCAGCGCTATCGGCCTGTACTCGTCCAGGTTGCCCGTGGCTGTGCCCTTGGGCATCAGCCAGATAATGGCCTCGTGCCAGGACTCCGGGACATCCGCACCCCGCAGGATTGCCCTGTACGCATGCACCAGGAGCCCCTGCACCGGTTCAGGCAGCTCTGCTATGAGGGCTGCCGTGACCCGGTTGGACCCCGGAGCTTTGTCGTCCGCCACGGCCTGTCTCACGGCGTCTTTAAGGTCCTGCATGGTGTAGTCCTGTACCGACCTCCACTCCTCCGGCACCCCTTTGGGAATGTGGGCCCGGACCAGCCGCTCGAAGGCCGGCAGGTTCACTGGCCGCTTGGCGTACAGCGCCTCCCAATACCTCTGGACCTCGCCAATGACGTCCGAGGCCTCCAAGAGCACCTTCTCCGACTCGCGGACGCGTACGGACCATAGGCCTGACGGGGCATAGTTCACCACGTTGATGGCCCCCCGTATCGCCGTCCATCGGAGCTGCAGGTCCGGTACCCTGCCCCGCCAGTAGTCCTTGATGGACCGGCGCCTGTTGCTCCTGAGGACATCCCGCAGCTCCTCCACGCGTGTCTCCAGCTGGCGGAGCTGTTGGTCCAATGCGGCACGCAGGTCCTCAACCGAGGCGGGGGACAGGTCGGGGTCCACTCGCCGGAGGTGCTGTAGCAGGGCAGTCGCTTCCTGGGAGTGGAGTCCGGCCGCCGCCGCGTCCCGTTGCCACAGCTGATGGGCACGCCAGGCCAGGGCCTGCTGATCCGAGAGGACCTGGTCCAGCGACGCCTCCGTTTCCGCCTGCCCGTGTGGGTACTGCGGGTCCACGCCGGAAGGCATGCGCACTCCCGTGACCCTGGACACGTCATCACGGAAGGCGTAGAGCAGGTCAAAGACCGCTTGCACCTCCGACGTGCCCATGGTGGCAGTGTCCTGGTCCGATGAGAGCCACGCCTGTAGCCGCTGATCCCCGCAGGCCTTCTGCAGTACTGCCGCCACCGCCTCACGAACCCCCGGGGAGTCCGGACGTATGGCGTGCAGCCTGCCCTGGGCGTGCGAGTAGGCCATCCTGGTGACCCTCTCTTTGCCGGCCACCGCTAGCGGGATGTCCAGGACCACAGGGCCATGATCCGACCCCAGCGACGCTGGAGACCGCCCCGGCGCCAAGTGAGGGCGCTCACGCGCCGCCCACGGGACCAGAGGCGAGTTCAGAAGGAAGGAGTCCAGTCGGTGCCCCTCCCTCGTGGGCCTCCTGTCCTCCTCCCGTTCCGGGCCTGCCCTGCGGAAGCCACACTGTTCCCACAGGGCTTGGAACCTCCTCGTGGTAGGGTGCCACGGGGACTCCAGCCACACGTTGAAGTCCCCTCCGAGGAGCACGGCCCTGGTGCCACCCGCGCTCTTGGCCGCCGCGTACATGGCCACGTCAGCCCAGAAGGACGCCTTAGACGCCCAGGAGTCGCCGCCGCTACCCGGGCCGTGGACGTTGATGACCGTGAGGGTGCCACCTGCGGTCACCACATCCAGGGCCATGGCCTTGCCCGGCACGATGTCCACGATGTCTCGAACCTCCTCCGCGGCGAACACGTCCGCCCGAAGGGCAATCAAGAGCCCGCCGCGCACCGCCGCCGCCGACGCCGCCTGGGCATCCACCCCTGGGTATGTATGATACCCATGGTGACGCCACTGGTTCTCGGAGTGCACCACACCTTGAGGGTCCTGCAGGCCAGTCTCCTGGAATAGGCCCAGGATGGCACCCTCGGCCTTCATGATACCCGCCGCCACCGCTTCACCGTCGAGCATACCTGGGGTCACTGGTACACCGTCCCCCCGCATCGAGCCCTGGACGTTCCAGGACACCGCCGCTCTGGTGTCGGAGGCGGGGCCCCTTCATGGCTGCACGTGTGGATCGGGGCCCCCCGCCGGATCCGGATCACTGGACGGAGAGGGGCCACCAGCAGGCTCTGGGGGACCACCTGCATCCGGCGCGGGTGGCTGGCGAGGTGGCCCCTGACCCCGTGGGCCTCCGCCCGAGTATGTCGTCGCCTGCTGAGACCCGGCAGATGCGGCGGGCTCCCCCTCAGCCTGCCCGCTGGACGTACTTGCCGCCGTACTCCCCGTAGAAGTCACTGCCCCACGCCGCGCTGCAGACCCAATCGCCCGAGACCGTGCTGCCGACGGCGACGCCCCGCGCCCCGCCGCAGGGCGGGCACCCGTGGGCAGCGTGAGCGCTCTGGACCCCGCCTGGGCCGACGCGAAAGGCCCCGCCTGGCCCCCCGGCATAACGCCAGCCAGCATGGCCAGCGCCTGGTCCCGTTGTGCCGGATCAGTCACATGGTCCCGCTGGATGTGGTCTAGCAGGTCCTTGGGGTGGAGGTGGGTAGGCCGGCAGTGCGTGCCAGCTTTCCATGTGCAGTGACCAGCCCCATCCGGCCGAGACCAGGGGCAGACGTTGATCGTCTTTGTCCCACGCTGATCCGTGGCCAAGTCACCGCCGAAGTGCCGCAGCACGTACCGAATGTTGACATAGGCGCCATACTGAGGCGGGGGGCTCCTCTTGGGCGGCGGCTGGGGCGCCGCTTTCGGGGCCTGCTTCGCCGCCGCAGCCGGGGGCGCCGCAGGCCGCACTGGTGGCACGCTTGGTGGTTGCGGCAGGTGCAGCATTCCCCCCACGGGAAACTGCTCATCCACCCAGCGGCGCCACGCGTCGGCGAACTTCTCCCGGTCGCCCTCGACCCTCCACCTGGAAGTGGAGAACGCCCGGAGCCACGGCCCCATGTTCTCCGCCATAACCAGGCGGAGGGCATCTCCTCCGCTCTGCCGGCGGAAGCGTGTCGCGGCCGCGCCTGCCACGGTCCCCTGGAGGTACAGCGCGTCGCCCCCGTCGCCACTCAGTGTACTAAGGTGCAGGGCCTCCAGGTCGGCGGGGCGGACCGTGAGCACCGTGCCCTGCCCGCGATCGTACAGGCGCAGCGCCGAGGAGTGGGGCTCCAACGCCGCCACAACCCAGTACCACGCCCGCGACGCGCTATGCAGCAGTGCAAGCGAGGCTGCCGGCCTGTTGCTGGATGACTGCGCCGCCGGGGCCCTGGGGAGGGCCGCCGCGTGACCCTGCAGCGCCCTGCATATGCCAGCTGCATGCTCAGCCTGCCACATGTTGCTCGGGACTACGGGCCAGACGTCCTGCCCCTGGACCACTGGCGGCCGCGTGACCTCCACGAAGACCGCCGGCGCTGGCGGGATGTCCTCGGCCGTGCACCTGTGCGCCCTGCGCACCGGCCCCAGCCCACTGAGGCACTCCTGGAACACCCGGTAGCAGGCCGGGCCCCTGGACTGCTGCCTCCTGAGCCGGCACGCGGTGACTACGACCCACTCCAGTCCCCCCGTTTCCACCCGAACACAGGCCCAATACTCCGCCCCCTCCAACACCACCAGCCGCCCCATATCCGCCATGCCCACCGTATGGGTGGAGGACACGCTCTCCACCCTCAGCCACCGCTTGGCGCTCTCTTCCCACGGCTCGGGGGCATGCATCCGCTGCTGCTGCATCGCGTCCTGCACGTGCTGCAGGGACACTGTCGCCAGCATGGACATCCCCCCGTCCGACGCCGCTGCCATACACAGTAGGGCATGTTGCATGCGCGCCCCGGGCAGCCCCACGTTGTGCGGGACGTTTGCCAGGTCCAAGGGCGCGCGGGGCGCCGGCAGGGCCTCCAACACCGCCGCAGGCAGCTCCCCCAGGGACGGCAGACGCGCGATGGGCCCCATGTCCCTGTTGAGGACCACCGCCGCCACCCACCGCCTGTCCAGCGCGGACAGGAGGTTGCCCGGCCTCGGCACCCTGAGGAGGGTACCGACGGCGGACATGAGGGCGCACACGCCACAGTCCTTGGTGTTGCCGGCCGGCTGCTGCACCTGTGCCGCCCGGGCCTCCGCCAGCAGACGCTCCGCACCCGGCCATCCCGCCCTCTGGCCCCTGGGTGCCATGCGCATCGTCCGGACCGCCATGTCCCACGTGTGCGGCCATTGGGGCGGGGCCCCCGACACCACAGGCCGGCCCAGCGGGTCCACTGCCAACCGCGTGTCAGGGGCCACGAGGTGGTGGGCCGTCCAGTGCCGCATGTCCGGCGTCTCCAACCGGTCGAGGTACACCGCCTCTGAGCCCCCCAGCTCGACGTACCTCGCAATGAGGAGGGCAGCCGGGGTTTGGTCGTGCCGCTGGCCTTCCCACCCCTCCCTCGGGAGCATCATGGCGTGGGGGGCCAGGCACTGCACCACGTCGGCTGCCAGCGCGACCACGTCGTCGCTGAGCTCCACCCCATGGTCCGCGGCCACCAGGAATTGGTGCCTGGGCTCGGAGTACACTCGCTCCAGGGCGCCCCGCAACTCAGCTGGCGGGGGAGAGGCGTCTCCGCAGCCCCGCAGCCAGGGGAGTGCGCCCGGGAGGTGCCGCCCCGCCCCTCCTGACCAGACGGCGGCCCTAAGGACCGGCAGGTCCCGCCAGACAGCCACTGCGACCTGATCGCGCCAGGGCTGCGGCTTGTTGGCACCCCACTGGAGGACGGCCACTACAGCATGCGTGGTCAAGGGCTCCGCCGTGAGCTGCAACGCCGTCCCCCCGTCGGTCTCGATCACCGTGCCCCTTGGGGCAGTGAAGACGTGGCCATCGGCCCCACGGACCGCCACCCATCCCCACAAGACCGCCACGGTCTCCCAGCTGGGGTGGTTGGTTCTCCTGGGCAGGACCACCACCGGTGGGCACGGGCCGTTGGCGGCCCACACGCGCCATTCCACTCCCACAAGACGCTCGTGACCAGGGGGCCGGTACACCTGGGGCCACGCGTCTGGGAGCTGGCGATGGACAGCGGTCCACACGTCAGCCCCGCCAGCCCGCGTGAACTGAAGTCCCCCCAGGATGTCCCCGTCCACAGGGCTGGGGAGGCGGGCGCTGCGAACTTCCAGCCCCTGACTCAGGCGAAGCCCTGGCCCCTCTCGGTCTCCCAGCAGCGAGACCTCCGGGTCCGTGGTCGCAAGACGAGCCGCCACCGTGGGGAGATGCAGGGAGACAGTCCACGGCTGGACTGAGACGGGCTCGCGAGGGAGGTCAGGGCAGGCCGCCACAGCACTGCCATCCCTCGCCCAGCTGAGCGCCCTGTCCCACCACTGCGCCCACGCACCCGGCGCTGCCGGCAACGACCAGGACAGGTACGTCACGACCGCCTTAGCCTGCCACTCGCGAGGGTCCATGCCGGCGGGGTGTGTGTGCCACGTGCACACCCATCCCAGGTTGGCCTCCTGGACGGTGACCATGTCCCTCCACGGGACCACCGGGAACGGAGTGAGCAGGGCCGCCATGCCACACGGCAACGCCACCGCCCACTCGGTCAGGCCCCCACTCTCCACCGCATACACCACCGCCGGGAGCCCTCCCCCTTGCGCCTTTACCACCGCATCCTGCAGCAACGTCCCGTGGCCCCTGCCGTGGTCCCGGCTGCGGTCCAGGCTGAGAGCCCCCACACGGGCCATGGCCTGGAGGATCAGGAGCAACTCCTGGGGTACTCCCCGCGGCACCGGCGGCTGGGGGTGGGCGTACCGGCAGGCATCTGCCCGCATGCACCATCCCTTGGCCCAGTGCCTGCAGGTTTCCTCCTCCCCCGTCTTCGGCCCAGCCTTATCCGCCACCCCCGGCTCCCTGGGGCTCACCTCACGCGCTTCCTTCGCCCCCACGATCACCAGCTCCTCGTCCTGCTCCCCGGCACCCTGCGCCTCCTCACCCTTGAACTCCGGCTCCTCGTCCTGCTCCATGGCGACCTGCGCATCCTCACTCCCCCTGCGCTGGTCCTCCTCCTCCAGTTCCTCCGTCGTCGGCGGCGGGCCCGCAGCATCCGAGATCCTCGCCAGGGCCGCCGCCACAATGGCCTGCACGTCCACCTCCTCCCTGGCCACCTCCGGCTGATCCTGCTGCTGCTCCTCCCCCGTGGGCTGCTCTTGCCCCACCTCGTCACCGCCACGGCCTGCTTCCCCATCTCCCCCCACCGGGATCGCGCGTTCGGACCCCTGGGGGGCGGCGCTCCCGTCGAGGCGCGTGCCCACCACCACCAGCAGCTTGAGGTCACCGCCGCGGCTCTCAAGGCGGTAGCTGCTGGAGGTGGGGACGAGGACCGCCCCATCCCCGGTCAGCAGCAGGCGGTCCGCGCCGAACACGACCTCTGCACCCTCGGGGTGCAACGCCACCAGGAGCGCATGGGACCCCAGCGCCTGGGGTGTGAGGGGCCGCGCAGCCTGCTCGCGACGCCAAGCGTCAGCCCCACCCCGCCACAAGGCCACGTACAGGCCTTCGTCCCGCCGCACGTCCTCCAGCCCTGCCTCGCCCATCAGGCGCACCACGGACAGGCGCACCGACAGGGGGAGGCTTTCCTGGGGCTCGGCCGCCCGGACATCACCGGGGTGATGACCCAGGACCGCCGCATCCCCCAGTTGGACACAGCGGACCTGGCCGTCGCCCGGGGACGCCGCCGCCAGGGCCATCTCCCGGGCGACCTGCCCTGGGCGCTGGAGCTCATAGCGCTCCAGGGCGCTCGCCAGCATCTCTGCCCCCCGCTGCCCCGTGCCCGTGAGGCGGTGCCTGTGGGCGCCCTCGGCCGCATGGTACCTGCAGTGCCGCCGCTCACAGCTCCCCAGGGGAGGGGGCGGCACCGCAGTGGGCATGGGCCGCAGCGGCTCGTTGGCCGGGTCCTCGTCCATGCCGGCGTAGACGTCGGGCCCGGCGTCGTCCTCAAACATGAGGGCCAGCGCCGACTCGCCGGGCCCGTATGCCTCCTCGTCCTCCACTTCCTCCGCTTCCTGCCCCCCCTCCGCCCCGTCCCCGGCTGCGACCACCGCCGGCGGCGTGTCCGGCCGCGGCGGGAAGGGCGCCAGAGGCCGCTCGTCAGCGCCTCCGCCCCTTGCCGCCTCCGCCGCGTCCAGCCGTGCCCGCAAGTTGTCGGGCAGCCGGGCCCAGCTGGTGCCCGCATGGAGGTCCATGCTGTACGCCAGCCCCGCCGGACACGGCACACCGGGTGCCACCTGGCGCCACTCCCGCCACTCCCACATCCACTCCTCCACTCCTTCCCCCTTGGCACGTCCCCCACTGGGCTCCACAACCCCGCCGCCCTCCGCTGGCGTTTGCGCCTTCGGCACACCCCGCCCCGCGTCCTGTCCCCCCGAGGAAACCGCCTCCGTCGACGTCTCCTTGGCCCCGTCCGTCCTCGGGGCGACAGCCGCGAGCGCCTGCGCTATTAGCTCGCCGGCGTCAGCCCCTTCCGGCGCGGCTCCCCCACTCCTCACGGCCGTCCGCCGGTACTCCTCCAGGGCCTGCGCGAGCAGCTCGCTGATGCCTCGCGGACCAGCCACTGCCGCCTCCTGCGCCGCATCCTCCCCCGCTCGTACCCCCGTCGTAGTCCTCCCCACGGGGGCCGCGCCCTGCATCCCACCCGGCACCACTGGCTCCGGGCCCGTCGGCACCACGGGCGGGGCCTCGCGCGGCACGGCTGGGTCTGGCATCTGGACCGTCCGCGGTGGCGACCCCGCCGCGGGAACCTCCGGTTGAGGCTCTGCCAGGGGCGGCGCAGGTGCCCCCATACTCTTCGCCTCGCCCGGGGGCACACCATGTGCCTCCCCTTGCGACACCCCCTGCTGCTGGGCGCCCCGCCCCGGTCCTGGAGCCGGCACCGGTACCGGCACCGACACGGTGTGCTGAGGCATCGGCCGTGAGTGCCGCTGGGGCGGGGGGCGAGGGCATTCCACATGCAGGTGCGGACTGTGATGGTGATGGTGACGGTGAGGGTGGACGGGGTGCCGTGGCACAGCCTCTTGCGACACCCCCTGTCGTTGGGCGCTCCGCCCCGGCCCAGGCACCGGTACCGGCTCTAGCCCCGGCATTGTGTGCTGAGGCCGCCGTGGGTGCTGCTGGGGTAGGGGATGTGGGTACTCCACATGCTGGTGTGGACGATGTTGGTGATGGTGATGGTGAAGGTGGACTGGGTGCTGTGGCCCAGCTCCTTGCGAAACCCCCTGCTGCTGGGCGTCCCACCCCGGCTCAGGCACCGGAACCGATTCCGGCGCCGGCATCGTGTGCTGGGGCGTTAGTGATTGCTGCTGGGGCAGGGAATGTGGGTACTCCACTTGCTGGTGCGGATGGTGATGGTGACGGTGATGGTGAAAGTGGACGAGGTGCTGTGGCACAGCCCCTTGCGACACCCCCTGCTGCTGGGCACTCCGCCCCGGCCCAGGCACCGGCACCGGTTCCGGCACCGGCACCGTGTGCTGAGGCGGTCTTGGGTGCTGCTGGGGCAGGGGATGTGGGTACTCCACATGCCGGTGCGGATGGTGTTGATGATGGTGATAGTGTAGGTGGACAGGGTGCTGTGGCACAGCCGCCAGTTGGTGGTGAAGGTGAAGATGGACGGGGGGCTGTGGCACAGCTGCCGGGTGTACGTGTTGGTGTGGGAGGTGATGCTGCATCATGGGGAACCCGACGGGGTGATGAAGTAGGTGATGGAGATGAAGTTGGTGGTGGTGGTGAGTCCCAAATGGCGGGATGGGCATGGGCCCGAGGCCAGGGGGCGGCGGCATCGGAAACGCACCCGGCGCCGCATACCCCGGCTGCCCCGCCGACCCCACCGGGGGCCGTCCGCGCTGCGCGTCCTCGAGCTGCCCGAGATCTTGTAGACATCGGAGTAGTCGGTTGAGCAGGTGCACCCCGAACGGCACCGTGCCCGCTGCGAACCGCGCCTGAACGTCGGGCGCGTTGTACGGGTGGGGATCGCGGGCCAACATCTGCCGCAAGCAGACGTCGACGAAGTGGTCCCACCCGTTGTCCCTGGCCGGACGGTCCGCGTCCACGCGCGCCTGGAACGCCGCGTACGTGTGCGGCCCGTGTCTGACGAGATCAGACACTGTGTCTACCAGGCGCCGGGCACGTCGCCGGAAGGCTGGCAACTCCGCGGGATTGGTGGGGACAGATAGCGACATTTAGCTAACGAAGGCTGTGTGAGCTAAGGACACGGGAGAACGGGTGGACTCCATGGCCCGTCCCGCTTGCCGTTGGCGTATGGTTGCACGACACTTCGCACGACACAGCTGCGCACCCCCCTTGCTCGCCCCTTCTCCCCTCCGTGTTCCTGTGCCCCTGACTGTGCTCGCTCGGTGTGCCCCTTGGCCCTTGGGTTGGGGGGGGGGGGGGCGCCCGACGCTGGCGTTGGTCCCTCCCCCCGGGAGTTTCCCCACGGGGGGGCCGATGCATGCACTCCCCGTCAGGGTGTAACTCTGTTGTATATATATATATATATATATATATATATATATATATATATATATATATATATATATATATATATATATATATATATATATATATATATATATATATATATATATATATATATATATATATATATATATATATATATATATATATATATATATATATATATATATATATATATATGTATATATGTATGTATGTATATATATATATATATATATAGGTGCCTTGAAAATGGGCCATTTTGGGACCAAAAAGGGGTCAAAAATGGGTCAAAAAAGCGTTTTTCCAAAAGTGATCCCGGACCATTTGAGATGCTCAAACAAGTGTTTTTAGCCCGTTTTGAGCCCGTTTTGACGCAGTTTAGCCCCTTCCACCACATGTGTGCACCACTTTGTGCCCTTCGCACGTACCTTAGAGCCGTGTGGTGGAGCCACCTAGAGTTGGGAGAGGGGTGTAGATTGGAGGATATATATATATATATATATATATATATATATATATATATATATATATATATATATATATATATATATATATATATATATATATATATTACTACACCCCTCCCGCCTTAAATTTAGCTAACAAGCAACAAGCAACAACAACAACAACACGTCACCATTTCGTTTTGGCCACTGCACCTTCCCATCGCCTCGAGCTTGACTTTACTTTAGCCATCCTAGAGCCTAGGTGGTGGCCTTGCCAAATCAAAGTTTTGAGCCAAAAACTCACCGGTGGCGGCCCGAGGCGGGGGCGCCAAGTCGGTAGGTGGCCTCCCAAATCTGCGCAGTTTTGGGCCAAAAAAAGCCATTTTTCGCCCAAAACGGCCCTAGTAAGGGCTCAAAACAGCCAAACGAAGGCAAACGGCTACTACACTTCACGTGCGGCTTGCCTTTCTCGTGACCAAGGGACCTTTGGTGCCCTCTAACTCCGATATGTCCGAGAAAGGGCCCAACAAGGCGCCAAAAAGCCCCAAAATCTGCGCAATGTGCACCAGCACCCCGAAACCAAGAACGGGCCGTATCTTGGGCTACGTGGCTCAAAAACGAATTCCGAGGGCACCTAGTCCACCCGCAACCCCCCACTTTTTGTGGTTTTCAAGCCTCAAACTCGCCCAACGAGACACGTAGACCACCATACCAGTGGTCACTTGGTGCAGCCGGAGGGCCGACCAGCCCACGCACAGTGGGGGCCAACGGTGGGTCCACCAGGGTCCCTTGGGCGAAAAAAAGATTTTTTTCAAAGTTGTTCCTAGACCACTTGTGATGCTCAAACTATTGTTTTTAGGCCGTTTTGAGCCCGTGGTGGCGCGTTTTGGGCCATGGAAACTCCCAAAATGCCTTGAAAATGGGCCGGTTTGGGACCAACAATTGGTCAAAAATGGGTCACAAACGCGTTTTTCGAAAAATAATCTCGGACCATTTATGATGCTCAAACAAGTTGTTTTAGCCCATTTTGAGCCCGTGGCGACGGGTTTTGGGTCATGGAAAATCCCAAAATGCCTTGAAAATGGGCCATTTTGGGACCAAAATTGGGTCAAAAACGCGTTTTTCCAAAAGTGATCCCGGACCATTTGGGATACTCAAACAAGTGTTTTTAGCCCATTTAAAGCCCGTTTTGAACGAGTTTAGCCCCCTCCACCACATGTATGCACCACTTTGTGCCCTTCGCACGTACCTTGGAGCCGTGTGGTGGAGCCACCTAGAGTTGGGAGAGGGGTGTAGATTGGTGTATATATATATATATATATATATATATATATATATATATATATATCTTTATATACATATATATATATACACCAATCTACACCCCTCTCCCAACTCTAGGTGGCTCCACCACACGGCTCCAAGGTACGTGCGAAGGGCACAAAGTGGTGCATATATATATATATATATATATATATATATATATATATATATATATATATATATATATATATATATATATATATATATATATATATATATATATATATATATATATATATATATATATATATATATATATATATATATATATATATATATATATATATATATATATATATATATATATATATATATATATATATATATATATATATATATATATATATATATATATATATATATATATATATATATATATATATATATATATATATATATATATATATATATATATATATATATATATATATATATATATATATATATATATATATATATATATATATATATATATATATATATATATATATATATATATATATATATATATATATATATATATATATATATATATATATATATATATATATATATATATATATATATATATATATATATATATATATATATATATATATATATATATATATATATATATATATATATATATATATATATATATATATATATATATATATATATATATATATATATATATATATATATATATATATATATATATATATATATATGGCATATCCGAGGCAGTGTACCTACCAGGGTGTAGGGTAGAAGGAGGGGTCGGGTGGGGGTGTAGGGGACCCCCCCCCCTATTTTGAGGGTGGGGAATCCGTTTTTGAGGGTTAGAGAAGGATTTGGGAGTGGTTTACCTCGTCAAAACGCAAAATATCCGTCTCGAACATGCTCGCATAGAGTGATGAACGGGTCACGATGCTGCAGATTTTGGCGCCACTGGAATTCCTTGACGTTCTGGAAGAGGTGCTCGGACTTGACACCACCACGATTTCGGATCCAATTTTTGAGTATTCCCCACCGCCCATCAATGGTGTTCGTGTGGACCCGGCGCTTTTTGCCTTGGATGTTGGCATCTTTGGCAAACTCGTTCTCTTGGTGGTCCACATAGTCATGACTGAAGCCAAGATTCTTGGAAATTTGCTCATACACACGGGCACCATCAGTAAAGAGAATGGAGCCCTTTTTGATGTACATGGAGCAAAGAACATCAAGACCATCATCCCCACCCGGAGGCCCAAACCGCAATCCTCAAAAACGGATTCCCCACCCTCAAAATAGGGGGGGGGGGTCCCCTACACCCCCACCCGACCCCTCCTTCTACCCTACACCCTGGTAGGTACACTGCCTCGGATATGCCATATATATATATATATATATATATATATATATGTATATATATATATATATATATATATATATATATTACTACACCCCTCTCCCCTTAAATTTAGCTACCAAGCAACAACAAGCAACAACAAGCACGTCTCCGTGCCGTTTTGGCCATTGCACGTTCCCAATTCCTCGGGCCTGACTCTACTTTAGCCATCCTAGAGCCTAGGTGGTGGCCTTGCCAAATCCAAGTTTTGAGCCAAAAACTCACCGGTGGCGCCCCGGGGCGGGTGCGCCAAGTCGGGAGGTGCCCCCCGAAACCTGCGCATTTTTGGGCCAAAAACAGCCATTTTTCGCCCAAAACGGCCCTAGTAAGGGTTCAAAACAGCCAAACGAAGGCAAACGGCCGCTACACTGCACGTGCGGCTTGACTTTCTCGTGACCAAGGGACCTTTGGTGCCCTCTAACTCCACGATATGTCCGAGAAACGGCCCAAAAAGGCGCCAAAAAGCCCCAAAATCTGCGCAATGTGCACCAGCACCCCGAAACCAAGAACGGGCCATATCTTGAGCTACGTGGCTCAAAACCGAATTCTGAGGGCACCTAGTCCACCCGCAACCCCCCACTTTTTATGGTTTCCAAGCCTCAAAATCGCCCAACGAGACACGTAGACCCCCGTACTAGTGGTCACTTGGTGCAGCCGGAGGGCCGGCCAGCCCACGCACAGTGGGGGCCAACGGTGGGTCCACCAGGGTCCCCAGGGCGAAAAAAATCATTTTTTCCAAAGTTGTTCCTAGACCACTTGGGATGCTCAAACAAGCGTTTTTAGGCCATTTTGAGACCGTGGTGGCGCGTTTTGGGCCATGGAAAATCCCAAAATGCCTTGAAAATGGGCCGTTTTGGGACCAACAATGGGTCAAAATAGGTCAAAAACGCGTTTTTCCAAAAATGATACTGGACCATTTATGATGCTCAAACAAGTGGTTTTAGCCCATTTTGAGCCCGTGGCGACGGGTTTTGGCTCATGGAAACTCCCAAAATGCCTTGAAAATGGGCCATTTTGGGACCAAAAATGGGTCAAAAATGGGTCAAAAACGCGTTTTTCCAAAAGTGATCCCGGACCATTTGGGATGCTCAAACAAGTGTTTTTAGCCCGTTTTGAGCCCGTTTTGACGGAGTTTGGCCCCTTCCACCACATGTATGCACCACTTTGTGCCCTTCGCACGTACCTTAGAGCTGTGTGGTGGAGCCACCTAGAGTTGGGAGAGGGGTGTAGATTGGAGGATATATATATATATATATATATATATATATATATATATATATATATATATATATATATATATATATATATATATATATATATATATATATCCTCCAATCTACACCCCTCTCCCAACTCTAGGTGGCTCCACCACACGGCTCTAAGTTATATGCGAAGGGCACAAAGTGATGCATACATGCGGTGGAAGGGGCCAAACTCGGTCAAAACGTGCTCAAAACGGGCTAAAAACACTCGTTTGAGCATCCCAAATGGTCCGGGATCACTTTTGGAAAAACACGTTTTTGACCCATTTTGTACCCATTTTTGGTCCCAAGATAGCCCATTTTCAAGGCATTTTGGGATTTTCCGTGACCCAAAACCCGTCGCCACGGGCTCAAAATGGGCTAAAAACACTTGTTTGAGCATCATAAATGGTCTAGGATCACTTTTGGAAAAACGCGTTTTTGACCCATTTTTGACCCATTGTTGGTCCCAAAAGGGCCCATTTTCAAGGCATTTTGGGAGTTTCCAGGGCCTAAACCGCGCCACCACGGGCTCAAAACGGCCTAAAAACACTTGTTTGGGCATCCCAAGTGGTCTAGGAACCACTTTGGAAAAAATGTTTTTTTCGCCTTGGGGACCCTGGTGGACCCACCGTTGGCCCCCACTGTGCGTGGGCTGGCCGGCCCTCCGGTTGCACCAAGTGACCATGGGATGCAGCGTTCTAGGGCGTGGTGCGGAACCCCTAGTTAGAACGCAATTTCTGGAACACCCACCTACCCTCAATTTTGGGGCAAACCACCCAAAAAAATGGATTCAGCACCCTCAAAAACCCCCCATCCCCTTTCTTTCCCCACATAACCCTCATTGTAGGGGTGGTTTTTGGGGGGGGGTCAAAGAGTTAGAGCACAGTTAGAACACAATTAGAACGTAGTTAGAGCACCTTACTCTAACTAGTTATCGCGCTAGTTATCGCGCGATAACTCAGTTATCGCGTAGTTATCGCGGGTAGTTATCGCGCACCCCTCCTCCCTCCCTCCCTAGGACAAACAACACAAAACACTTGGCACAAAGCATGTGTGGTCGTTTTTCATACAAAGTCATCAATGTCTGAGGCCTTGGCTGCCTCCAGTCCCAAAAGCCCTTGCTCCAGGGCGTTCATGGACATGCAATGGTGCATGTGGCGGAGGGACACACTTGGCCTCACCAAGGACCAACCCTTAAAACAATTTTTGAGCCTCCTTTTGTAAGGCCCATGCCGATACTCCGTTGGGATGGAGGAAAACTGAAAAATGTTCCTCCATTTCTCGGCAAAAAAGGTGGAATGTGCCCTGAGAGGGGTGCCTGAGGTCTCATCCTTGAGGGCTTGTTTGAAGGCCTGCAAAGCTGCAAGAGCTTGGGCCTTACCAGGGGTACCAGGGGGGAGGGCCTGAAGGGTGGTCTCAATGCGCTTTGCAATGCCGTTTAGGATGCGGCATGCTGCATGTTGGTAGTCCCCCGGCCGCCTATCAGGGGTCACACTTCTGAAGAATGCCCCCCATCTTGAGGTGGACTCCACCCCCCTTTGCTCAACAATCCCATTGGGGTCTTTGCACAACCAACACTTAGACCCAGCCCCCCCCCATTGCTTGCATCCCCTTCCCATCCCCTGTCAACATGACAGTGCAAATCAAAAATTGGTTTTGAAAGAGGACAACGTCCTCTTCCACATCCCTCACCTCTTGGTTGAGGTTGGCGGAGATGTCCAGGCTTCTCAAAAAAGCCTGTTCATCCCCGCCATCCATGCAAAACCATGAGGCCCATAGCTTCACCTTCGAAGCATATTTTGCCCCCCCCCATACATTAACCCATACATCCGCACGGGTGGAGGAGGCCTTCCACAAGGAAGTCGCATCAACTGAAATAACAACAATGGCAACTCCACTAGGGGGGGGTTTCCCGATAACTCGGGCCATAGATATTGCATTTTGCACAATTGATTGCAAAGGCACATGGGCAGCTGCCCTATTGCGGCCTGTGGTAGACTTTACAATGGTTGTTTGGGGAAAGTAGGGCATGATCCGTTGCCGAACGGTCCTTAGGTCCCGTTGTGTGCAACGGCGAGGCATTCGCAAAAGGGCCCGTTGGGAGAGATGCATGATGCATGCCATGCGTAGCATGCTCAGGGCCTCATGCTCCTGAGCTGTTAATGCAAGATGGCCGCCAAGTGGGCCAGACAGGGCAGTGCACGCCCCACCACTTAAACAAACTTCGCCTTTGGTGTTGGTGCCACACACAAAGTTTGGGTCACCCAATAGAACTCGCACCAGCCGCTGAACCGCCTTCAAACGCCGCCGCCGGGCCTTGGGGCACTGCAGATCGGTGTACCGCCGGAGGTTAGCTGTGTTGAGAGCCCGCAGGGCCTCATTGACAGCACTATCCATGAAGAATAAGAGGACCTGGGCACGAAATGAGGGAGGGTTTTGAAGCAAGGGCCCAAAAAACACACGCGATAACCCACGCGATAACCCCCGCGATAACTAGGTTCTCGCGCGATAACCCCCGCGATAACCCCCCGCGATAACTAGTTAGAGCGCGATAACCCCCCGCGATAACTAGTTAGAGCACCCAGTTATCGCGCGATAACCCCCGCGATGACTAGTTAGAGCGGGGGTTAGTGCGCACTAACTGGAGGGGTTAGAGCAAGCGTTGGGCACCCTAAAACCTTCACAAACGTTGATTTTACACCCAGGAAACCTTGGAGATGTCAACAATGTGCAGGCACGGGGTATATGGCGCCACAATCACAAATTCAAATCAGTCAAATGGACATGTTCCGGGCTAGTTGCCCCTCCTCAGAGTACACAATGACAAACCATGGTGGGCATCCCACCAAAGCAGAAAAAAATAGAAATAGTGCACAATAATCGAATCACAAATTACACTAGCTGGAGGGGTTAGAGGAAGCATTGGGCACCCTAAAACCCATGGACACCAGCTGCTGCCGCCACACAGGCGTGCAGTGCAGAACCCCCCCCGCACTATAAAAAATCACACTCCATCGCTCGCCCTCCCATGGCAATGGAGCGTGTAGTGCCCTGGTGTTGAACAACACCGGGGCTTGGGGGGTGGCGGTGCATGCCCAACCCTCCACCGCCCTACCCTTGCACACACGGGTGTGCCGCTTTTTTTCCCTCATGGAGGGATTCAGCAGGCCACCACTCTCCACCCAAAACTCACCCCCCGTGAAAGACCCCACACACACAATAAGCGCCATGGGCGCCCCATCCCGCAAATGGGAGTGGAGGCCCATGGTGTCCGTCCATTGGGGGCGAACAATTTGGATGCTACACCATGTGAACCATGGTGGAGCATTGGACGTGCAATACCCATTGAGGTCTGCAACCAAGGGGGTGAGGGCAGGCCTGAGGGTAGCAGCGGCCATGTGGGTCGCCCTAAAATTAGAGGGGTTGGGGTTTCCACTTCCCACGAGGCCGAAGTGGCACATGTCCACTTGGGCCCCATATCGCTCCTCCCCACGAAAAATGCCCTTGGGCAACCCCCTTAGCAAACCCACGAGTCATTGGCTCCCGCTCCTACTCCCGCTACCCTTACTCTGCAACCCTTGCGGCGCCAGCCCCTGCTGGGCGGTGAAGGAGGCACTGAGGGTGGAGGTGAGGCTGCGCACCTGCGCCTCAGCCACCCCCAAGCGCTGCTGGAGGTCATCCCCCCTCCTCCGCTGCCCCTCCACCTCCACCCTAAGCTGGGCTGCCTCCACCTCCGCCTTCCGCCTCCCCTCCTGGGCCTCCCTCAGGGCCTCCCTCATCGCCTCCACCTCCTCCCCCCTCTTGGCGGCCAGGTTGAGGGCCTGGTCCAGGGCACGCTGGGTGTTGCCCTGGGCCTTTTCGGCCTTCGCCAAGGCCGACTTGTGGTCGGCCGACCGACCCTTGGCCTGTGCGGCCTCGACCCCCGTGGCGGCCGCCTGCTCCACCAAAACCTGGCAAGCGTCCGTCACGTGGGTGGCCACACTGGCCCCCAAGGCCTCCACATCCAGGGCCTTATGGGGGGGCTGGGCCGCCGCCACCTTTGCCACCTTCGATGGCTAGAAGGAGGGCTTGGGGGCGGGGGTTTGGCCCTTACCCCTAAGGGGGGGGGGGGGCATCCGGCTCAACCACCACCACGTCTGGTCCCCGCTTCGTCTGGCCTTTTCCCGGCCTTCCCCCCTTGGGTGCATACTGCCGAACCCATTCGGCAGTGGCGTCCACCACAGAAGGGGGGGGGGTCATACCCACCAACTTGGTGGATGTCCCCCCCCCTGTGCAGCTTCTGCCACACTTCCCTCCCCGTATACTCCCCCTCCCACAAAAAACACACGCTCAAAAGGAAATAAGATTTCCTTTGGGGGGGGTCACTCATCCCAAACCAACACAAAAAAGGCGCAACCGTTTCCCCCTCTGCGGCATTCGGCCACCTGGCCGTTTCCCCCCCAACCCACACATAGGAGGGGAGGGTGAGGTTGGTCTTCCTCTCCACCCCCCCCTCCTTCTCGGTGATGGTGACTTGCCGGTACCATCCCGTCCCCCCCATCCTGCAGGCCTCATCACCAGGCTCCCCCCACCGCCACGACGCCCCCTCCGGCAGCCTCTTCTCCCCCTCCAGCTCCAACCGGGCCGCCACCGGCTTGGCGGGCCGTGCCCCTGCTGCTTCTGCTGCTCCGTCTGCTGCCTCGGCTGCCTGGGCGTCGTCCTTGACGAAGATACGGGGCAGCTGCAAGATGGTAGCCTGAAAAAAACAAAAGAAACAAAAAAAAACACGCGATAACCCGCGCGATAACCCCCGCGATAACTAGGTTATCGTGCGATAACCCCCGCGATAACCCCCCGCGATGACCCCGCGATAACTAGTTAGAACGCGATAACCTAGCGCGATAACTAGTTAGAGCACCTAGTTAGACCGCGATAACCTAGCGTGATAACTAGTTAGAGCAGGGGTTAGAGCAGGGTGTTGTGGGAAGTTTTCACACCTAGTGACATGGACACATGCCTTGGCCCTCCTTCTTGGCGTCGTCCAGCACCAGGCCCAGCCTCCGCAGCCACACGAAGTCCGTGACGGCCGCATACTCCCCCACCTGCCGCCACTCCACCACCTGGGCCACCCCCTCCACCCCAGGGGCCACCCTTGCCACTCCCCCATACAACCCCCTCCTCACCACCAAAATGGTGCCCGCCGGCACCTCAATCCCAACATGCCCTTGCAAGGTGGGCCAGGGCAGTGCCTCCCCATGGCACACCTTGGCCAAGGGGCACTGATCGGGGTGGCCTGCGACCGCCCCCGCCTCCTCATTAGTGAGGGGGGCAATCACCTCCCTCCCAATCCCCCACCCCGACAACAAAAAATGCCCTGTGGTTGTTCCCACCGGGAGCAAGCACTGAGCAGATTGCTCAATGCTGACCCCATTGGGGTCCACCACCACCTCCTCCTCCTCCCCCCCCTCCACCTCCTCCCCCTCCTGGCATGGCACACAAAGGCCATCTTTGTGGGCGGTGCACAAAATCAGCCGATTGCATCCGTAGCAATTGGCTACCACCTTCCCCCTACACCTAACCGCCCCATCACACTGGACTGTCCTGGCCACCCGGCCACCAGATGCCCCCAGCTGCGGCCTTTTAATGGACTGCGTCACGTGCAGGTTGGGGAATCGAAGATTCCCCCCCTGCGTAAGCTCAATGGCAAAAAATGCCATGAGGCGGGGGTCCCTTACCCCCATGGGGGAGGCCTTGGGAATCCCCGACCCCCTGTGGACATCAAGGGCATTAAAAAAAAAGGCAGTGCCCCTCTTCAATGGCACAGCCCTCTCCAGCCAAGGGTCAGGGAACCCCGAACTGCTGGAGGGCACAAAAAGAAAATGTGACCCATCCTCCTCCTCATGATTATGGGTGACCATAATAAGGCAATTGACAATCAATGTGCCTTCAGGAATGGTGTAGGGGGGGGCGTCGCGATGGAGGTGCTTGGGGGTGTGGTCATAGCTCGAAATTTCGGCCATGTCAAGGATGGTGCAGCTCCATCCGACCCCCCCCACCACAGTCTTCTTCGCGGTCTCAAGCACACGATCTGCCACCCTTTTGAGGACTGGCAGATCATGGAGCTTGTGGGGGTTGTGCTTGTGGTGGTTGGCACCCCCATAGTTGCCATACAATGTGCGGCGGGTCCCAGAATCTTGGGGCCTGCCGACAATGGGGGGGTTCTCATTGAAAATGGGTGCCTTCTCTGAGAGAGGCACCCTATCCAAATCATCCAAAAGACTTTGCAGCTGAATGTCACTCAAAAAATCGTGTTCCAGGAGGTGGTTGACCACCAGCTTTCCCCCCACCGTGAGCACAAGGTCATTGGGGTCCCTATTAAAGGCCCCCAAGGGTACTGCGGCAACCACCTCTTCCGCCTCCCCAATAAGGGGGGGTGTTGCCCCAAATGGAAAAAGAATCACCCCCTGCCCCGAAATAATGTTGGGAGTGGTGACCCCATACCACTCACGCTCCCACTCCCTTGTGGGGCAAAGGGAGTGCATGGGGAGCTTGTTTTCGGGGTCGTCAGTGCAGACCCGGCGGGTGTTGTGGGTGAGGGGTTGGGGGAACCAACCATCCGACTTCCCCTTCCCCTTACCAGGTCTCACCCTTACCTTCTGGACACTAATCATGAGGGGGTTGTGGGGCTTCTCCTTCCTCCCCCCAGCCCCCACCCCCCCCGCATCCTCCTCCTCCTCCTCCACTTCCTCCACCTCCTCCTCCTGACCCACATAGAGGGTCGTCTTCGTCCCCGCACCCTTCTCGGCATGAGCGGTGACGGACTCCACCACCGCGTCCACATCCTCGGTATGAAGCTGGATCAAAAATCCAGCAACCCCTGGATTTACCTCTAGCAACTCGAAGATGTAGTTGCTGAGAACCAGGGGGTCTCGCTTGTCCGCCATGAAGGGGGACTTATGGACAAGGAGTCCAAAGTCCACACCATGTTCAAAGCGGGTCGCCACATGGCGCCTCACATTGGCATCACCCATCGTAAACCCCTCAGGACCGCCAAGGCGACGGACCCCAAGGAGCTTTTGATGGTGCTCGCACCAAGCGTGGGCAGCAGCAAGGGCCATTACGAAGAATATGAAAGCTTTGAGAGCTAAAGCGAAAAGGGGAAACATAAAATGAAGCGCGATAACCTACGCGATAACTCGCGCGATAACTAGAATTATCGCGCGATAACCCCCGCGATAACCCCCGCGATAACTAGGTTATCGCGCGATAACCCACGCGATAACTAGTGCTCTAACCCCGTTCTAACCCCGTTCTAACTAGTTAGAGCACACAAAGATCAAATCGCAAAAAGTGCAAAACGGGCAATATCGAGCAAACGAAACATGGAAGGCACATTGTTGCATCATAGTGCACCCATGTAACATGTGAAATTCCGGGTTCCAACCATATTAACAACACCCAAAATTGGGGGGGTTCCGCACCACGCCCTAGAACGCTGCATCCCACACTGGTAGGGGGGTCTAGGCGTCTCGTTGGGCGAATCTGAGGATTGGAAGCCATAAAAAGTGGGGGGTTGCGGGTGGACTAGGTGCCCTCGGAATTCGTTTTTGAGCCACGTAGCCCAAGATACGGCCCGTTCTTGGTTTCGGGTTGTTGGTGCACATGGCGCAGATTTTGGGGGTTTTTTGGGGCCTTTTTGGGCCGTTTCTCGGACATATCGTGGAGTTAGAGGGCACCTGAGGTCCCTTGGTCACGAGAAAGTGAAGCCGCACCTGGAGTGTAGCGGCCGTTTGCCTTCGTTTGGCTTTTTTTAACCCTTACTAGGGCTTTTTTAGGCGAAAAATGGCTGTTTTTGGCCCAAAGCTGCGCAGATTTGGGAGGGCACCTCCCGACTTGGCACCACCGCCCCGGGCCGCCACCGGTGAGTTTCTGGCTCAAAACTTGGGTTTGGCAAGGCCACCACCTAGGCTCCAAGATGGCTACATGGGCAAAAGATCCGAGGCGTTGGGACGGGGCAATGGCCAAAACGGCACGGAAAAGTGCTTGTTGCTTGTTGTTGCTTGTTGTTGCTTGTTAGCTAAATTTAAGGGGAGAGGGGTGTAGTAATATATACATATAGTTAGAGCACCTTGTTAGCACGCGATAACCTAGCACGATAACTAGTTAGAGCAGGGGTTAGAGCAGGTTGTACTGGGCAGTTTTCACACCTGGTGACATGGGCATGCACATGCCTTTGCCCGCCTTCTTGGGGCCGTCCAGCACCAGGTTCATCCTCCGCAGCCACACGAAGTCCGTGACGGCTGCATACTCCCCCACTTGCCTCCACTCCACCACCTGGGCCACCCCCTCGACCTCAGGGGCCACCCTTGCCACTCCTCCATACATTCCCTTCCTCACCACCAAAATGCACCTCGGCGGCACCCCAATCCCCACATGCCCTTGCAAGGTGGGCCAGGGCAGTGCCTCCCCATGGCACACCTTGGCCAGGGGACATTGATCGGGGTGGCCTACGACCCCCCCGGCCTCCTCATTAGTGAGGGGGGCAACCACCTCCCTCCTATCCCCCCATCCCGACAACAAAAAATGCCCGGTGGTTGTTCCCGCCGGGAGCAAGCACTCAGCACATTGCTCAATGTTGACCCCATTGGGGTCCTCCACCAACTCCTCCTCCTCCCCCCCCTCAGGCTCCTCCCCCTCCTGGCATGGCACACACAGACCATCTTAATTTGTGTGTGGCGCACAAAGCCGCCCGGTCCCAGCCGCAGCACTTGGCCACGACCTTCCCCCTACACCTAACCGCCCCCTCACAGGGGACGGTCTTGGCCACCCAGCCACCGGGTGCCCCCAGCTGGGGCTGCTTGATGGACTGGGTGACATGCAGGTTGGGGAATCGAAGATTAGGGCCTTGAGTTAGCTCAATTGCAAAGAATACCATGAGGCGAGGATTGGTGTGACGTCACACCAGTGGGCGAGGCCTTTGGAATGCCCGACCCCCGGTGGACATCACAAAAAAAAAAGGCAGTGCCCCTCTTGAATGGCACAGCCCTCTCCACCCAAGGGTCAGGGAACCCCGAACTGCTGGAAGGCACAAAAAAGAAAATGCGACCCATCCTCGGCCTCATGATTATGGGTGAGCATAATGAGGCAATTGACAATCAATGTGCCTTTAGGAATGATGTAGGGGGGGGGGCATCGCGATGGAGGTGCTGGGGGGTGTGGTCATAGTACGAAATTTCGGCCATGTCAAGGATGGTGCAGCTCCACCCAACCCCCCCCCCACCACCACACTCTTCTTCGCAGTCTGAAGCACACGATCTGCGACCCTTTTGAGGACTGGCAGATTGTGGAGCCTGTGGGGGTTGTGCTTGTGGTGGTTGGCACCCCCATAGTTGCCATATAATGTGCGGCCGGTCCCTGAATCTTGGGGTCTGCCCACAATGGGGGGGTTCTCATTGAAAATGGGTGTCTTCTCTGAGAGACGCACCCTCTCAAGATCTTCCAAAAGACTGTCCAGTTGCACACCACTCAAAAAATCGTGCTAGATCAGGTGGTTCACCACCAGCCTTCCCCCCACCGTGAGCACAGGGTCATTGGGGTCCCTATTAAAGGCCCCCAAGGGCTCTGCGGCAACCACCTCCTCCGCCTCCCCAATAAGGGGGGGTGTTGCCCCAAAAGAAAAAAGAATCACCCCCTGCCCCGAAATAATGTTGGGAGTGGTGACCCCATACCACTCACGCTCCCACTCCCTTGTGGGGCAAAGGGAGTGCATGGGGAGCTAGGTTTCAGGGTCGTCAGTGCAGACCCGGCGGGTGTTGTGGGTGACGGGATGGGGGAACCAACCGTGCATCCGACTTCCCCTTCCCCTTACCCGGTCGGATCCTTACCTACTGGATAGTAATCATGAGGGGGTTGTGGGGCTTGTCCTTCCCCCTCCCAGCCCCCACCTGAACCACCTCCTCCACTTCCCCCTCCACTTCCTCCTCTTCCTCCTGACCCATGCACATAAAGGGTCGTCTTCGTCCCCGCACCCTTCTCGGCATGGGCGGTGACGGATTCCAACACCGCGTCCACATCCTCCGGATGCAGCTGGATCAAAAATCAAGCAACCCCTGGACTTACGTCTAGCAACTCGAAGATGTAGTTGTTGAGAACCAGGGGGTCTTTCTCGTCGGCCATGAAGGGGGACTTATGGACGATGAGCCCAACGTCCACACCATGTTCAAAATGAGTCGCCACAGGGCACCTCACGTTGACGTCACCCATTGCAAACCACTCGGGACCGCCAAGGCGACGGACCCCAAGGAGCTTTTGATGGTGCTCGCACCAAGCGTGGGCAGCAGCAAGGGCCATTGTAGAGTATTTGAGAGCGAAAGCGAAGAGGGGAAACATGGAACAAGAGAAAAGGAAGCGCAATAACCTACGCGATAACTCGCGCGATAACTAGCTATCGCGCGATAACTAGCGCGATAACGCACGCGATAACCAGGTTATCGCGCGATAACCCGCGCGATAACTAGTCCTCTAACCCAGTTCTAATTAGTCAGAGCACAAAAAGACCAAATCGTAAAAAGTGCAAAACGGGCAATATCGAGCAAACGAAACATGCAAGGCACAATGTTGCATCATAGTGCACCCATGTAACATGTGAAATTCCGGGTTCCAACCATATTAACAACATCCAAGATTGGGGGGGTTCCGCACCACGCCCTACAACATCGCATGCATCCCATGTGAAAAAGGAGGTCCCCCTAAGAGTAGGATGAAAGAAGCATGAAACAAAGGTGACCAACGGGAAAGATATTTGGGAAGAAAGAGGATGGCACACTGAGTGTAACTGAGCATGTGGGATTCCCGTACGCAAGTGGCAAATTATCTGGGAAACACCAACTACGATGGGATGCAGCGTTCTAGGGCGTGGTGCGGAACCCCTAGTTAGAACGCAATTTCTGGAACACCCACCTAGCCTCAATTTTGGGGCAAACCACCTAAAAAAATGGATTCAGCACCCTCAAAAAACCCCCATCCCCTTTCTTTCCCCACATAACCCTCGTTGTAGGGGTGGTTTTTGGGGGGGAGGTCAAAGAGTTAGAGCACAGTTAGAACAGAGTTAGAACACAGTTACAGCACCTTGCTCTAACTAGTTATCGCGTTAGTTATCGCGCGATAACTCGGTTATCGCGCAGTTATCGCGGGTAGTTATCGCGCACCCCTCCTCCATCCCCCACTAGGACAAAAAACACAAAACACTTGGCACAAAGCATGTATGGTCATTTTTCATACAAAGTCATCAATGTCTGAGGCCTTGGCTGCCTCCAGTCCCAAAAGCCCTTGGTCCAGGGCGTTCATGGACATGCAATGGTGCATGTGGCGGAGGGACATACTTGGCCTCACCAAGGACCAACCCCGAAAACAATTTTTGAGCCTCCTCTTGTAAGGCCCATGCCGATACTCCGTTGGGATGGAGGAAAACTGAAAAATGTTCCTCCATTTCGGGGGGTACCAAGGGGGAGGGCCTGAGGGGTGGTCTCAGTGCCCTTTGCAATGCCGTTTAGAATGCGGCATGCTGCATGTTGGTAGTCCCCCGGCCGCCTGTCAGGGTCACACTTCTCAAGAATGCCCCCCATCTTGAGGTGGACTCCACCCCCATTTGCTCAACAATACCATTGGGGTCTTTGCACACCCAACACTTAGACCCAGCCCCCCCCATTGCTTGCATCCCCTTCCCATCCCCCGTCAAAATGACAGTGCAAGTCAAAAATTGGTTTGCAAAGAGGACAACGTCCTCCTCCACATCCCTCACCTCTTGGTTGAGGTAGCCGGAGATGTCCAGGCTTCTCAAAAAAGCCTGTTCATCCCCGCCATCCATGCAAAACCATGAGGCCCATAGCTTCACCCCCCTTGGCCCCCCTCATCGCCTCCACCTCCTCCCCCCTCTTGTTGGCAAGGGTGAGGGCCTGGTCCCGGGCACGCTGGGAGTTGCCCTGGACCTTTTCGGCGTTCGCCAAGGCCGACTTGTGGTCGGCCGACCGACCCTTGGCCAGTGCGGCCTCAACACCCGTGGCGGCCGCTTGCTCCACCAAAACCTGGCAAGCGTCCGTCACGTGGGTGGCCACACTGGCCCCCAAGGCCTCCACATCCAGGGCCTCGGGGGGGGGGCTGGGCTGCCACCTTCGCCACCTTCCAGGGCTTGGGGGAGGGGGTGGGGCCCTTACCCCTATGGGGGGGCGGGGGGCATCCGCCTCAACAACCACCATCTCAGGCCGCCGCTTCGTCTGCTTTCCCGGCCTTCCCCGCTTGGCGCCTGGGCTTCGTCCTTTAATTAAATTGACAAAAAAATGCGGCAGCTGCAGGATGGTGGCCTGAGAAAAACAAAAGAAAAAAAAACACGCGATAACTGCCGCGATAACTCGCGCGATAACCTAGTTCGAACGCGATAACCCCCGCGATAACCCCCCGCGATAACCCCGCGATAACTAGTTAGAACGCGATAACCTAGCGCGATAACTAGTTAGAGCACCTAGTTAGAACGCGATAACCTAGCACGATAACTAGTTAGAGCAGGGGTTAGTGCAGGGTGTTGTGGGACGTTTTCACACCTGGTGACATGGGCACATGCCTTGGCCCTCCTTCTTGGCGTCGTCCAGCACCAGCTTCATCTTCCTCAGCCACACGAAGTCCGTGACGGCGGCATACTCCCCGACTTGCCTCCGCTCCACCACCTGGGCCACCCCCTCGACCTCAGGGGCCATTGACACCCTTGCCACTCCTCCATACAATCCCTTCCTCACCACCAAAATGCAGCCCGGCGGCACCCTAATCCCAACATGCCCTTGCAGGGAGGGCCACGGCAGTGCCTCCCCATGGCACGCCTTGGCCAAGGGGCACTGATCGGGGTGGCCTGCGACCCCCCCCACCTCCTCATTAGTGAGGGGGGCAATCACCTCCATCCCATTCCTCCACCCCGACAACAAAAAATGCCCGGTGGTTGTTCCCAGCAGGAGCAATCTGCTCAGTGCTAGCACTGAGCAGATTGCTCAATGCTGACCCCATTGGGGTCCTCCACCACCACCTAGCTCCTCCTCCCCCCCTCCACCTCCTCCCCCTCCTGGCATGGCACACAAAGGCCATCTTTGCGGGCGGCGCGCAAAACCGCCCGGTCGTAGCCGTAGCACTTGGCTACGACCTTCACCCTACACCTAACCGCCCCGTCACACTGGACTGTCTTGGCCACCCGGCCACCAGGTGCAGCTCCATCCGACACCCCCCACCACAGTCTTCTTCGCCGTCTCCAACACACGATCTGCCACCCTTTTGAGGACTGGCAGATCATGGAGCTTGTGGGGGTTGTGCTTGTGGTGGTTGGCACCCCCCTACTTGCCATACAATGTGCGGCGGGTCCCAGAATCTTGGGGCCTGCCGACAATGGGGGCATTCTCACTGAAAATGGGTGCCTTCTCTGAGAGAGGCACCCTATCCAGATCGTCCAAAAGACTTTGCAGCTGCACATCACTCAAAAAATCGTGCTCCAGGAGGTGGTTGACCACCAGCCTTCCCCCCACAGTGAGCACAAGGTCATTGGGGTCCCTATTAAAGGCCCCCATGCAAGGGCTCGGCGGCAACCACCTCCTCCGCCTCCCCAATAAGGGGGGGTGTTGCCCCAAAAGGAAAAAGAATCACCCCCCGCCCCGAAATAATGTTTGGAGTGGTGACCGCAGACCACTCACGCTCCAAAAAGCAGTGCATGAGGAACTTGTTTTCGGGGTCGTCAGTGCAGACCCGGCAAGTGTTGTGGGTGAGGGGTTGGGGGAACCATCCATCCGACTTCCCCTTCCCCTTTCCCAGGTCCGATCCTTCCCTTCTGCACACTAATCATGAGGGGGCTGTGGGGCTTCTCCTTCCCCCTCCCAGCCCCCACCTCCTCCACTTCCTCCACTTCCTCCTGACCCACATAAAGGGTCGTCTTCGTCCCCGCACCCTTCTCGGCATGGGCGGTGACAGACTCCAACACGGCGTCCACATCCTCGGGATGCAGCTGAATCAAGAATCCAGCAACCCCTAGATTTACCTGTAGCAACTCGAAGATGTAGTTGCTGAGAACAAGGGGGTCTCTGTGGTCAGCCATGAAGGGGACCTAATGGACAAGGAGTCCAAAGTCCACACCACGTTCAATGCGAGTCGCCACAGGGCGCCTCACGTTTGCGTCACCCATCGTAAACCCCTCGGGACCGCCAAGGGGACGGACCCCAAGGAGCTTTTGATGGTGCTCGCACCAAGCGTGGGCAGCAGCAAGGGCCATTACAAAGAATATGTCAGCTTTGAAAGCTTTGAGAGCTAAAGCGAAAAGGGGAAACATAGATTGAAGCGCGATAACCTACGCGATAACTCGCGCGATAACTAGTTATCGCGCGATAACCCCCGCGATAACCCCCGCGATAAGTAGGTTATCGCGCGATGACCCACGCGATAACTAGTGCTCTAACCCCGTTCTAACCCCGTTCCAACTAGTTAGAGCACACAAAGATCAAATCGCAAAAAGTGTAAAACGGGCAATACCGAGCAAACGAAACATGCAAGGCACATTGTTGCATCATAGTGCACCCATGTAACATGTGAAATTCCGGGTTCCAACCATATTAACAACACCCAAAATTGGGGGGGTTCCGCACCACGCCCTAGAACGCTGCATCCCAGAAAGGGTGCACGAAAGGGGTACGAAGGCACATCTAAGTTGTAGAAAAGCGTACGAAAGGGTGTACGAAAGGGGGTACGAATGCACCCCTTTCGTACAAAATCTACGAATACCCCCCTGTCGTATATGCCTTTCGTACACCCTTTCGTAACCCTTTCGTAGACCCCTTCGTGCAAAAATGGATGTTGTGACAAAAATGCTATCTTTACCCTACGCACGCGCAACAAAGAAGTAAGGGCGCCAAAAGGCTTCCACATGTACCAAGTTGAAATAGTTCATGGGTTGTGACCCAACTCAACATGTAGGTGGGTTACTTGTGGTTTCTTGTCTCAAGGGGGGCTTTCATACAGGTACCTTCGTGGCACACCACACACAAAGCAAACATCCTCGGGGATAGCCGGCAACCCCTGAAGCTTAATCTCGTTCACCGAGAGTGCACAATCCATTAAATGGATACCAGTTCCTGCCACATTTTCCACATGTAACTACGAAGCCAAGAGACCTTCGCCAACTTGCTTCGGAATGCAGCCAAATCATGGCGGGTGTCTATTATGTTGTTACACTGGCTACCTAGGGATTTTTTCCTCCTTTTTGGTGTAAATGGAAACTTCTTACCCTGAAAAAACCCGGGTTTCATGCCCCTCTCGTGCTGAAAACACTCCTACACGGTACAAAAGTCCCAAAGTTGGCTTCCCGGGCCTGGGCTCGCGCAAATTCACAAGTTGGCGCGCCAAGTCGCTAGTTGGCGCGCCAAGTCCGGACTTGGCGCGCGCCAACTTGGAAGTTGGCGCGCGCCAATTGGGAAGTTGGCGCGCGCCAAGTCCGGACTTGGCGCGCCAACTTGCGACTTGGCGCGCGCCAAATGTCCCCCCACCGATCAAACCATCGACTTGCATACCATTGTTGTCACTGGAAATTCCGTCCCTCACCTGCCCTTGCACACTTGGCACGAAGAAAGCATTGTTCCATCTTTTTTTGATTAATGTGCAAAAGACTGCGAATGTGCAAGAAGCTGTCAAATCAATCATATAAATCATATATAGAGGTCACATGCCTTGTTCAGCCTAGACGAAGACCCCCTTATTCTCTATGTACCCCCTTTGCTTCGTCCACGCCGACTCCCAAACCGAAAATTTTCTATTATATAACCCCCAGTCCAGATTATCTGAGCGGATCACTTCCCCCCACCCCTTCCGCGTGCGATCCCCCTTGCCCCCCTTCACCCGCACTCTGGCCCCCCGCAGTCTGGACACCCGGCCGCCTTTACTTCCACCTCGAAAGCTGCGCTTTGGGATTTCACATTTCAGGGCTTTGTGCCGCCCCTCTCCTTTGAAGGCGGCAAAAACGTGGTGCACGTGCTTTTGCAGTAAACAGTACATTACGTGAAGATGATGTAACCCACTTGATGGCGTCGGGACATGCCACTGTGCAACTGATGCACAAGACGCCTTCCTTGTGGAGAAGGGCTAAAATGCCGTGGATTTTTGGAAATGCCAAACAAATACAGAAGCAGCATCCCTCCCTGTGTGCACCTCAAGATATTTGAAACGAGCAAAACTTGAGCATGAAATTATGGGCAAAATTGTGCACCCACTGAGTAGTGGTTGAAAACAAGCTCTATGAGGCAATGCCACTCGGCTTTGTGCGCCGAATAATGCCTCTAAACAAAGTTTGAGCAAGCAATCTGAACGTTGGGACTGACTGGGCAGACAACAAAGGCTGCAAAAAATTAGCATATAATGCAGGAACGGATGTGTTGAATGCAGGGTTCTCAGGAGTTGATCACTATGGCTGGCAGACACTGCAGCACAGGCACGTGGGTGGCACAATGCACTGCAGAAGAAATGCGCAAAAAAAAAACTGTGAAAAAACCTCCCTGTAAACAAAATCTGAGCAAGGAATCTGGAACTGAGGACTGACTGGGCAGACTGCCAAAGCTCCAGAAAGTGGGCATACAATGCACGAACGGAAGCTCCCAGAAGTTGATCACTATGGCTGTCAAATGCTGCAGCAAAGCAGGGGCAGCTGGGTGGCACAATGCACTCCAGAAGAAATGAGCAGAAACAACCTGGCTGGATGTAGTCCCTTCCTCAAACCCGAGACCTTGGTTCCCCGGAAACATGCAATTGTGCACATTGGGGGGGGGGGGGGGCGCTGTTGTCCTGCACACCTGAATAGCTGTCCTACATCCACCAGAACCATCAAAAACCCATTACCCTGCAAAAAGAAGGTGATGTGGAAATGACCCCAGGCCTGCATGGTGCACAAACAAAGACCTGCGGCACGTGAGGACGTGGCAGGCGGGTTGGATCATGCAACGGAATGTTGTTGCACGTTCGCACACAGATGGCACACAGTTGGCAGGCAGTTGGCGCGCGCCGATTCAGGATTTGGCGCGCGCCAACTCGTCAGTTGGCGCGCGCCAAGTCCTGAGTTGGCGCGCGCCAAGTGGCAAGTTGGCGCGCCAACTTCCCATTTGGCGCGCGCCAACTCCCCTGTTGGCGCACGCCAAATCAGGATTTGGCGCGCCAACTTACCACTTGGCGCGCGCCAAAACCATGCCCAGCCAGTGCCTGCTCATTTCTTCGACCGCTTGCTGCCCTGACTCTGACTCCCCTCGCTCTCTTCCGCCCGCCTGCGCTTGGGGTCAAGCAGGTGCGCAACCGGGTGCTTGTCCAGCAGGCCCTTCAGCTCCGTGAGGGTGGCCTCTTTGACCCCCATGTTGATGGCCACATGGCGTTGGGCGCTGAGTGCAGAGTGCAACTCCACCGCCGCCGCCTGCAGGTACAGCACATGCTGCCCATGGTCGGGGTCGGCACTACCCTCTGCCCCCCCCCCAACTGCACGCACCTGCGCCGTGGCGGTCACCTGCTGCTGCAACTCCGCCCTCTGCTTTGCCCACCCCTTCTCCCGCCGCTCCCACAAGGCGCGCTCACCGGTGAGCGCGTCCTGTGCCGTCTTGCGGGCGGCCTCCGCCGCCTTCAGCTGCTCGCGCAGCAGCTTGTTCTCCGCCTCCAGGCGGAGAATATCCTCCTTCTCCCGTGCCCCCCCCCCCTCCCCCGCTGCCTGCGCTGCCTGTGCTGCCTCCCGGGGGGTGGTCGTGGGGCGAGGGCGCCTGGAGCCCCTAGCTTGCTGCTCCGTGCCGCCCTTGCTCTGCAGGGAGGGGTCCCCAGACACGTCAGATGCGGCCCTGCCCCCCTTCTCCCCCTTCGGCCCTTTCCCCACGAGCTGCTTCTGGAAGCGGAGCAGAAACGCCTGCGTTGCCTCCTTCAAGTGGGGGGCGGGGGCAATGGCCCGCACGTCGCTCCACTCACACTGCTTCCACCTCTGCAGCTGTCCCAGAGCGTCAATGCTGCAGAGGAGGAGCCGGTTGTGCGTGGAGGGGGGGCGCACCTGCACAAAGGGCACAACGGAGACAACCCATGGTTGCACCCCCCCCTTCCCCTGCACCACTGCCCAGAACGGGCACTCCACCACCCTGTTCTGTCCCGAACCCCGCCGAATCACCTGCGCCTGGAACAGGCGGCTGATGATCGTCCCCCCCCCATCGACGACGTCCACCGCCGTCGCCTCGGCGGACGTCACCTTCAGGAACTTGTCGGGGCTGTGCAAGGCGTCCCCGAAGTCCGCCGGTTCCGGGACCGCCGGAACTTCCCAATCCACCACCACGTCCACATCCACCTCCAACCCCTCCTGCTGCTCCTGCCGCTGCTCCTGCCGCAGCTCCTGCCGCTGCTCCTGCCGCTGCTCCTGCGGCTGCCCCTCCACCTCCTCCGCCCCGGCCGGCACGGGCACCGGACGCGGGTCCACTTCCAATTGAAAATTGGCGTAGTGGATGGGGACCTGCAAATGCGCAACAACACAAGCATAAAACAATGCACACAACGACACCACTGCAACAGCGAAGACAACTCGAAAACCAGCCACAGAACAACGTTTCCGATAAAACCCAACGAATTAAATTCAGGCGCCAAAACGGCACTTGGCGCGCGCCAACTAGCTATTTGGCGCGCCAAAACTTGACTTGGCGCGCGCCAAAACTGGACTTGGCGCACGCCAACCGAACACTTGGCGCGCCAACCGGTGACTTGGCGCACGCCAAGATGGAAGTTGGCGCGCGCCAACTGCGAAGTTGGCGCGCCAATCTGCTATTTGGCGCGCGCCAAATTCGTGTCACGTGTGACAACATCGCATGCATGCAAGGCACCGCGCGGGCACACCTTCTCGCTGCAGGAGCAGATGGTGCGGCGGGCCTCGTCCACGCGGACGAGGTCCAACATCTCGGCGTCCTGGGAGCTCAGGGGCGGGGTGAAGTGGGCCATGGCCATCCAGGCCATGCGGCCGGCCCCTGGCTCCCGCACGAACGCAGCGCCCAGTGCGGCGAACGAGTACACCACCGTGCCGGCCGTGCAGCGCACGCGGCAGAAGTCGGTGGCCTCGGGGGGGGGAAGCCACCACCAGTGGATGTGCGGAGTGAGGCAGGCATCCGCTCTGGCCGCCTCGGCGGTGGGCCCCATGTACCCTTCGTGAACGGGGGTTAAGTGGCCGTTTGAATAATTGCGTGAATTTCACGTGAATTTACCCAAATTTTGAGGTTTTTGGGGGAAAATGCCATATTTTTGGATCCTTCCGAGGGATTTGAGGGGCCAAAATTCTTCCCCCGGCTTCATTACGCATCATCCAATGAAAGTCCCGCCCCAAAAGCATCCATCATGTCCGAACCGTGCCCAAAACGAGAGGTGCCGAAACCCGGCAAGCCTGTAGCCGATTCACAGGCGTGAATTCACGTGAATTCGTACGAAATTCGCACGAAATTCGTACGAATTTCGTACGAATTTCACGTGAATTCACGTGAATTCATACAAATTGTGCACCCCCTCATTTGTCCTAACAGCCGGGGTACCCCCCCCCCAATGCACCCCTGCAGGCACCTTGGCTACATGCAACATGTGCACATGTGTGTGGGTGTGCCTTTGTGTGGGGTGTGTGGATTTGTGTGGGTTTGTGTATGGGTGTATGGTTGGGTTTGCATGTGGGTGGATGCATGACTTCCTGTTTGTGTCTACGTGCGAGCATGCGTCTGTGTGTTGGTGTGTGTGGGGATGTGGGGGCCACCCGACCACATACGCACACAAACCCGTCCCAAACCTCACACCAACACCCACACACCCACACACACAACCACGGACCCATGGATACACACCCACACACAAACACGCACCCACGCACACAAACCAATCCACACACACACACACACACACACACACACACACATAGACACACCCACAACAATTCGTACGAATTTCGTGCGAATTTCGTGCGAATTTCACATTCTCGTGGATCTGTGAATCTAGCGTGAATTTATGCGTGAATTTGGGTGCGTGAATTTCACATTCACGCGAATCTCACCAAATGTGTTGAACCATGCGACTACTTCAAACCTCTAAATTGCACACATTTGTTGGATCTTACTTTGGGCGAAGATAGCACGACAAAAGCACACAATGGCACCAAGTTACGAGCAAAAAACAGCAAACATAGGTGAAATTCACGGTACCGTGAATCTCGGATTCAAACGGCCGGTTCACGAAGGGTACACACGTGCGCGTGGTCGGTGGGGGTCAGAAACAGACCCGCAGACACCCCCTCTTGCAGGAGGAGGACGTCCCCCATGTAGGGCACCGGGGGGTCCAACGGCTGCTCAGCCTGCGACACGAAGCAGACTGGCTGGGGGATCGCGTCGGGAGTGAGGAAGTCCTCCTCTGCCGGGGGGGGGGGCGGCCGGCCTCTCCTCCGCTTAATTAATTCCGCCGGCGCCTCCGCATCCGCCGGCGCCTCCGCATCCGCCGGCGCCTCCGCATCCGCCGGCGCCTCCGCATCCGCTGGCGCCGCCGGCATCTCCTCCTCCTCCTGTGCCGCACTCTGTGGGGGGGGGGCGGCATCCGCGTCAGCCGGCGCGGCCGGCCTCTCCTCCGCATCCGCCGGCGCCTCCGGCATGTCCACCTCGTGGGGGGCAGGCACGGGATCCTGGGGCCGGTACCTGTACGGGTCGGACCCATACGGGAGGCACAGAGGGGACCCGACTGCAGCCCCCTCGGCCAGAAGCTCGGAGGGCATCACCGGAACACTGTTCATCAGCTCCGTTACACTCTCCGACTCTACGGTCAGCATGCGCGACCGGTAGCCGACGGGTGCAAACGGGATGAACAGTGCCCGGCCAGGCCCGCCCGCACCGCGGTGGATCACCGTCCCGCGGAGGAGCGTCACGCTGCGAAGCGGTTGGATAACAATATCCCACCGATGCGCAGCGTGATAGCCCCCCTGCGTGCCCGGGCACACCTGGAGGGACTTGGACGGGGGAGAGGTGGTGAGGGGGATGAACACGACCATGCACTGCACTGACTGTTTCACAGACAGTGCAAAATCGCGGTGGGGGATCTGGAAACCCTTCCAGGGTTCTGCCTCCCACCGCTCGATCATCTTGGGGCACAAGGCCTCAAGTCCCTGCAGCGGTGGGAGGGAGAACCCCAGCAGGGCCAGAACAGCCTGCCAGAGGTCGTCCGGGAGCCAGTGGGGGACGCTGGAGACCGTCGTCTGATAGCGCCCCCCACCCTCCCCGGGGGCCTGGAGGTCCACCTCCTCGAGCATCGACGGGTTGAGTTCCACCGTGGCGAGCTCCGCCAGTCTGGCCCACAGATCCTCGGGGATGATGCGGTCATACTGGCGGTAGCCCGCCGCGGCAAAACCCTCCTCCGTGACGATGGGGGGGTTGGGGATGTCGTGGTTGGCGACGGGGTAGGAGTTGTGGAAGGAGGGGTGGGGGCAACCCATGCCAAGCATGGTGAAGGGGGCGTCGGTGCTGTAGAGGGTGGGGTGGGTGATGTCGGGGATGTGGGTGCGCAGGCGACGGTTGGTGGAGAACTCCGTGGGAGCTACTGCATCCCACGCCTGCACCTTCACCGTCTGGTACCGCACGACGGCGTCAGTGGCCGTGCGGTGCGTCCAGCCACTTTTTTTGACTGGATCCACCCACAGCCACTGCTCCTCGGGGTCGAGACCCTGAGGCGGCATCTCCTGCAGGTCGAGAACGTTAACGAACTCTTTTGACGCCGCAGCAGTGCACAGCTTCAGGGTCTTGTTGAAGGCCTCCAGGGTGACTTGAGAAAGCTTCAACTCGACCGCGAGCGTCGTGGGGTACCGGCCCATCACGGCACAGCAGAACCTGCTAAGAATCCCCCGGGTCAGGGCGAAGTTAACACGGGTGGCGTCAATTCGCCAGACCAAGTGGGGATTGCCCGGCTGGTCCCACTTGCCGAAGAGGGCGGCCTCCAGGGGTTCGCGGAGGGGGGGGAGCTGGGGGAAGGATTCGGCGTCCGGGGAGGTGAGGGTGTAGGGGATGGGAAAATAGCCCCCGGGGAAGTGCTCGGAGCCCACGTTGGCGATGTGGGCATCGACCACCGGCTGCACCTCGGGGTTAGGTGGTGCAGCGGGGGCTGGGGCTGGGGCAGACGTGGGGTCAGTGACTGTCACCTTCTTCCCCTTGCCCTTCTTGGGTTGCTTTGGAGGCATGATAACGTGAAATGCCTAGAAGGGAAAGGGAATGCATAAAGGGTGCAAAAGAAGAGGAAGAATGGGGCACTTGGCGCGCGCCAAAACCGGAGTTGGCGCGCGCCAACTCAAGAGTTGGCGCGCCAAGTTGGCGCGCCAACTTGGCAGTTGGCGCGCCAACTCTTGAGTTGGCGCGCGCCAACTGCCAAGTTGGCGCGCCAACTTTGACTTGGCTTCCAAAAAGTTGGCTTCGACCCAAAAAACCCACATATTGCATCATAACAACAAAGCAACGCAACCAAAAGCTGTAAAATATCAATAGTTCCTCACGTTTCATGCACAAGGCGTAGCAACAACACAGTGCACAAGTACAAGCAAGTTGAATGCTCTCGACATGGAGTTGACCAGGAGTTGGCGAATGTACAGTATCTGGGGTTGGCTTCGTAGTTACACACCTACCACCTTTACATACTCATCAACAACCTCCTTGGTGGGCAGGTGGGTAGTGCGGGCGGGAGGGGCGGGCTTGGGCGGCAGATGCGGGTCCCCGGGGGCTTGGACAGCGGCCTTGGCTTTGGACTTGTTGCCAGGCATGTCCCATGAAAGAGAAGCCCCTACTACTTGTAGCTTGTGAGACCTGCTAATTATTTATTTCCACGGCCTACCCGCGGATTAGCGGAAAAAAAAATTAAAAATTATTCCATTGCACCGCGGATTAGAGGATATTTGAAGCAAACCATCTGCTAAATTGTTTTTGCCTCGATCGCTTCCACTACGCCCTAATAGGTAAAAAAATTTTCCCGCGCGTTCGGCGCCGTGTCCCATGGTTTCTATGTTGTCCTCCTACGAATACTACAAACACGGCATACGGCAAGGCGCACATGACGAAAGCAAAAAGCATTGGTTTCAGACCCTCACCCATGACAGCGGGCAATGTTCCCATTGTGATTTGCGTCTCAAAATCTTCGGCATGTTCAAACTGATCGATCAAATATTGAGACAACGATGCACGGAGCTCCCAAGTGTCGTCCTCAAGCCCATATCACCCTGCAACCTAACCAGAGACTTCCTCTTCTCCTTGGCTATGATTTTTTTTGCTGGTATCCGAGTGGCCTATGTGTACCTCCGTTGTATTTGTGTGCCTACACACCAAGGTGAATTAGGATTTGTTCAGCAAAATGTTGCAACGCCGGACTTTTGTCGGGTGGATGCTAAAGAACGTGCAAAATCATTTACATTGATGAAAAAAACGCATTCATACAAGCCAGAAAAACTTCCAAAAATCTTGCCCCAAGAACCCAAATCTCAGCCCAAAGCCGCAGCGCGCGGTGACAGGTACTCTGTACCACGGTAGAGAAGCAGAAGTCCAACGTGGATATTACAAGCAGAACCTAAAATTCACGGGGGCAGGCCGTGACATAAGCAGCGCCGAATGACATAAGCAGAAGCTCCATTCTAACTGCTAAGATCTGCCCCATTTTGTTCACATGTATGTGTACGCGTTAGCGTACGCACTGGTTTTGTAACGCGCATGAACCAGCGAACCAACGCGTACGCGTTGCGATCTGAGTGCGTACGCGTTGCGTTCTCAGTGCGTGCGCGCTGGTATTTTGGCGCGTACGCGTTGGTATTTTGGCGCGTACGCACTCAGATCGCAACGCGTGCGTGCTGCCTATGGTGCCCGTACGCTGTCTGCAGTACTGGCGGTTGAATCGTGCTGCTTTTGACGTGACAAAGAAAAACTTTTACTTTGCTTCATGTCTGTTTTCCTTTTCTTAGTGCTTTTTTGCACGACATGCCCGGCAAGAAAAAACCGGCGAAGAAGAAGGTGGCGAGGAAGGTCTCCGTGCCTCCCACCGACGCCGGGGCCGTGGCAAGGAGGGCGCCAAGGACAAGTGTGGGTCAAGACGTGGTGGAGGGAGACGTGGATTTGGAGGAGGAGGTGGAGGAGGAGGATGAGGTGGTGGCCGACGGCAATAGGCCCGCCGAGATTGTGAGGCGGGCCTTGGAGGTTGGGTTGTTGGAGGAGGATGAATCGGTGGAGCGTTGGTTCACGGACACTCGTGAGGCAGGAGATCTTGCTCACGGTGTTCATGGTGTTGTTGTTGTTCGTTTAGCGTTGGGTGAGGAAGACATTAAGGGTCTCCCGGAATTGCCAAGTTCATGGCAAGATCTTTTGCTTTTGGATGTGAATGCGCAAGCACTAGGTGTTATTGCTGTTGTTGATAGTCGTTCCGTTCTTGCATGGCCCAATGCCGATGCAATGCCCCACACCCCACACCGTTTTTGGTGCGTACGTGTTGACCTACCAACACCTACGCGTAGGCCACACAGATCGTACGTGTTGGGGTAGCAACACGTACGCGTTGCCCGAGCGCCTCGTACGCATTGACGTACCAGCACGTACGTGTTGCCCCAGTAGATCGTACGCGCTAATGCACCAACTCGTACGTGTTGCGTGCGCTGCCCACACGTGTTGTTTCATAATTAACGTGTCTCTACGCTTTCCTCTTGCAGTCGAACGTCACCCCCTTCAAGTACAAGGAGCGGCGCCCTTGGCCCTCTGAAGCACAAGTGCACCCGACGCCTCCGGATTCCGGCCGGAAGGCGCTGCAGCCGAAGGCGCTTCTTCAGAGCCCCCCACGCGCTCCCTTGGTTGCCCCGGACCCTGAGTCGATAGGGACAATTGCAGGGCAGTTGGTGCAAGTGAGTAAGGAGGATGTGGTGGACAATGTCCATGTTGGGGATGTTGCCAAATATAGTTTTTTTGATCAGGTTACGTTGCAGGCAAAGGTAAAGGAAGACAGTGGTGCGGTCTCATGGCTTGAGCCCATGATGGTCCGCTTTCCCATGTGGATGAAGGGCCATGCCGTTGGCAGGGACCCTGCAGCAGTTTTTATTGGGGGGACTTTGTACCAGATCAAAGGTGACAGCCACAGTTACGTGCAGACATGGCGTGTGCATGGAGGGCAGCTCAAGCAGGCCAAGCGTGCTCAGTGGTCAGGGTTGGCGGGTTA
The DNA here is from genome assembly GCA_964036045.1 of Eutreptiella sp. 'Long Island Sound 2002'. Classification (NCBI taxonomy): domain Eukaryota; phylum Euglenozoa; class Euglenophyceae; order Eutreptiales; family Eutreptiaceae; genus Eutreptiella; species Eutreptiella sp. 'Long Island Sound 2002'. The sequence continues at coordinate 91,283,223 of OZ038379.1, read as the reverse complement.
CCTCCCAATCACCGACGCTGCTGTTGTTGCAGAGGTGGAGGGTGCAATGGAGAGGTGGAAGCTTCTCCTTGCGGGGAAGGTTGGGGGGAAGAGGGACACGGGGACAGGGGGGGATGAGGAGGGCTACGACACCGACCAATCGCGGCACGGTTCTCGTATGTCCCGCGCCAAGAAACCAAAGCTTGGTGCCAGGGGGGGGCCCGTAGTCCTCCAACCGCCCCCCATCTCCCCCTCAGGACCACTGCGTGAGCACCTCAAAGACACACAAGCGCAGCTAAAGGCGCGAATTGTGGAACTTGAGAAGGTGCGCAAGGAGAGTGCGACGGCACAGAAAGCTGCAGAGGACATGCTGAGGGAAGAGCGTGTAAAGTGGGAGGATGAGCGAAGAGAAAAAGACAGTGAGATTAGGGAGTTAAGAGTGAAGCTGCAGGATGCCTATGTGAGGGCAAGCAAGAAAGGCCCATCCAGCCCTGGCCCTGGGGAGGGGGGGAAAGATGTAGAAGATCAGAAGAATTTTTTGCAGCTGGCAGCAATGGAAATCATGGATGGCCTTGTCCAAGCCACCACATCCATTGAGGACCTGAGGGATTCATTGCAGGATGCAAGAGGCAGGGAGACATCACAGGGACAGAAGACTCTCACAGCCCTCATGGCATTGACGGACAAGTACAATGTCCGGAGTCTACAGTCCGGCAAGCCGGCGGAGCAGCCCGGCGGTGGCAAGAGTGGTGGGAGTTGACTCCCAGGGGCTGCTGCTCTCCCCTCCTCTCACATATGTTTTTTGTTGGAGGGGTTGGACGGGGGGGTGTGGCAGTCCAAGGACAGGTGGTGAGTACGATTGCGTTCCGCGATGTTTGGGGTGGTGCAGCGTGGCAATGTCCGGGTGGCGGTTGCAACACGCAACTTCCCGAAGGTGTGCCGGGCCATCAACGCCTACGGGCGCGCACGGTTGCCATCGTGGTTCACTTGGACTGCCGTCCAAGTGAACCATGGTATTTCCCCTTCAAGCACTATGCCAGGGCACAAGCACCAGGACCACTTGCCCTTGAGTGCCATTGTGACTGTTGGTGATTTTTCAGGTGGGGAGTTTTGTGTGGAAGAGGCGGGGCTCGTGTTCCCCACAAAGGGAACCCGTCCCTACACAATGGCATGTGTTGCAGGGCCAGAGGGCCAAGACAGAGTGGATGAGGATGGGGTGGCATTGGATGCCCGGAATGGGGTTGTTTTTTGCAGTGGTGCTTTGCACATGCCAGCCCCGTGGCGTGGTGAGCGCTACGCACTGGTGTTTTTTACGCAGGTCGGTCTTGGCAAGGTGTCCTGGGAGGACCTCGTGCTGCTGCGCAGTCTTGGGTTCCGGCTGTGTGCCGGGTAGCATGTGCATGCATTGTGCATTAATGATTGATGGGTGAAGTGTGCGTCAACACGCGCGCGTTGTGGCAGGGGCGCGTACGCGCTGGCGTACGTGGTGCGTACGCGTTACGGTGTTGCATCGTACGCGTTGCTGTGTTGGCGCGTACGCGCTGGGGTCATGACGCGTACGATTCGCTTTTCTGGCGCGTACGCGTTGGGTTCATGATACGTACGATTCGGTGTTGTGGAACGTACGCATTAAGAATGGAACGCGTACGCGGCTCGTACGCGCAGACGTACGTGTTGCATGTTGCTTGTACATGTGAAGCTTGTTGTGTCCATGCACCCCCCCCCCCTGTTGTCTTTCCCTAGGTTTTTTTTTTTTCCCCTCAAGGAACATGCCCCCGTTCAAGGAGTACCAACAGCTGGGAAGGACTAAGAGATGGGAACGGATGGCCGAACTGCAAACGGCAGTCACAGACATTCTTGCCCCAACCTGGCAAGTGCAAGCTGGCGAAAACGTGGGCACCCTCATTTTGAAAACGACGGAAGGGCCCATGCCCAAAAATCACATGTGGCATGCCGAGGCCCTCCTGTGGGATTGCCGCAAAGAGGGCAAAAGCTGGCGGGCCCTCCAGTACTCCATCCCCACGTCCAGGATCAAATGCCCCCTTGATGAAATCAGACGTGTGAAGGAGGATCTTAGTGCACCACCAGTAGTGGACTACAATGCAATGGACGGGGACCACGCATTGCTGGGGGCCGGTACAAATTTGAGGGAGAAGCTGGGACTCATGATGGCCGCCCATAAGGGAAATTTATACCCGGACCTATGGGTACGGCTATGTGTGGATGGCACACAACTACACAAGCAGCACTTCGAGCATTTTATGCTTTGAGTGCTTGGATCGGGCAACCCGCTTGGTAGCTGGTGCATTTTGCACGGCTCTGAAAAACGTGCTGTGCTACGATCGCTCACAAGGGTTAGCAAAATGGATGAGCAGGTGCAAGAGGCCCTAAACACAAGGTATGAGGTACAAGGGGGTTACATGGAAAAACCCCCTATTTTTCCTTGTTGCAGATGTCGTTGCACAACAGGCAATGGCAGGCATCAAAAGATGGAACTGCACCAGTGAGGACCCAGTGTGCTGGGTATGCGGCAAATGCAGGGCACATTGCGATCGCGACTTTGGAAAGGGACTTTCACCCATTCTGTCACACTGGACCTGGTATGGGCAGGTGCTACGTAGCATTGCGCCCAAGTACAGGCCTCCTGACTATGCATTGCATGGGGTCACACGTGTAACCCACAGTGGCCTTGATGGATGCTGGAGGGCTCTTGTACAGCACCATCGCTTCATGAAGAGACGCGCTATTACATGGGTGCAGACCCATGTAAATCCTTGCAGGGTTGCCTCACACAGTGTTGCACCGCAAGACATCGCAGGGCAGGCGGGTGACAAACCGTCACTCCGTTGTGAACAGAGCGCAGCAATTCTATTTGTTTCGACAAAGGCCTGGGGTCCCCTCATTGTAGGGCTGAACAATGAAGGTCTCTTGCAACATGTCGTGGAAGGGGGTCACACTTGGGCGCAAAATTTTGATTCGTGGTGGGACTGTTTCCACAAAAGTGCAACCATTGCCAAAAAGGAGGGGCTGTTAGGAGCCCAAGAGATTGAAGCCCTAAAAAATGTGCTACCCCAAATGGCAGTGCATCACAAAAGGTGCCAACTGGGGCAAACCCTGTGGGTGCACCTTTGGGTTGACCACATGCTTGGGTTTGCTAAGCAGTGGCATGCCCTTGGCGCCTTTGCTGCCTTCAAGGCAGAAGAAAGGCACAAGACTCTGAAAACAGAGATTCGGTTTAGGAGCTTCAAGGGGGGGGCAAGGAAAGTAAAAGGGGGGGTACGGGGACGGAGAGGTAGACTGGTGAGGCAAGTTTTCGTGAAAGGGTGGAGGGAAGTTGTAAAAAATGATAATCTGGATTGGGGTTTGTTAAAGAGGGGGTGCGATGTATGGGTGCGTGCATGGACACAGCAAGCACACGTGAAGGAACACAAAACGTATTGGAAGGCCAACGCGCCTTAGGAGTCTGTATGGTGTTTCAGCTCTTGTGTAACATATTTGATTTGGGATTCCATTGAATTGCTTTGGGCAAGTATACTACGTCTTCAATGCACATTGCATTCAACATGGTGTTCTGGTGCAGTGATGTGCTTTGCAAGGGAGGGAGCTAAAAAAACCAAGGGCAGCTGGTGGTCTCATTTCAATGCCTGTCTTCAGCGCCTGTGTTTGTTGGTTGCCCCACTAGGTAGGTCTGTGGCAAGCATCTCCTCGTCGCGTCTTCAGCCGGAATCCACCTCCTTTGTGGGCCCCTGGTCATGCGGTTGGGGTCGCCTCACGCCCTCTCCTGCTCTTGTGTGTCCTCATCCTAAGGTGCAGACACAGTGCGTGTGCAGGGGTTCGAACCCAGGGTTCCGAAACGTAGGGAACATGCTCATACCTCTAGACCAACCAGCTGCCATAGCACATAACACGTAGGCGGTGCGTACGAACTGCGTACGCACCTGCAGATCAACGCGTACGCGTCCGTAATCTAACACGTACGCGTTGCTGTTTCGACGCGTACGTGTTAAGTTACCAACGCGTACGCGTCGAAACACCAACACGTACGCGCCACGCACCCAACGCGTACGCGTTGCACTTCCAACACGCACGCGTCAGAGGACAATCTGAAAGCAAGGTTTTGGGAAATTCAGTATGGTTTTCGGGACACTCTGCAGAGGGAGAAGGCGACCTACGGTCGGCAATGTTTGCAGTGGCACCCAGTGGTGTAGGGGAAGTGCAAAGAGGGGTTGGGTTGGGTAAGGTGATACCCCACACATGAATTTTGCATGAAAAATGACAAATTTCCAACAAAGAAAAAACCAACGCGTACGTGTTGAGATTTCAACACGTACGCGTCTATGTGAACAGATCTTAGCAGTTACAATTCCTAACGAGTTGGCAATTCTTACCGAGTTGATGTTGAGTCATCATATTGTGAAATTGGATCAATTTTTCATCAATTTTCCTTTTCTTTTCCGTTTCTTTGTTTTCTTGGGAAACTTGGCACTTGGGGTACCACACTCATGCCAGATGAATTCGGAAACATGTTACTGCCAAGCAATGATAGCGGAATAGGTGGTCGACAACCGGGGGGAAACGGAGGAAGACTACTCGAGCTAGAGCTTGAGCTGGAGCTGGAGTTGAAGCTATTGCTGGACATGGCCATGGAGGTGGAGTTAGGAACCGGATTGCCAAAAAAATCTCAAGGAATGTTCATAGTTCTTTGTTTTTTTGGGAGGACTTGTTGCCTTCTCTTTGCCTTTGCGGGCTTTGGGTTTGGCATCGGGGGGCTGGTTCGGTGGGCGGGATGCTTGTGGTGGAGGCTTTGGTGCCGGAATTTCCACTTGGGTGGGGGTGATTGCGGGTGCACTTTGTTGTGGCTCCTCTGGGCTCGGGATGCTTCCAAACTCCACCTCCACACTTAATAAAAATCTGGCACATCTCAATTTCAGGTTCCATCACTGATTCGCTGCTTATGACCGCAGCCGATCGCTGGTTGGTTGGTCGCACTACCCCACCGCCCCTTGGTTGGGAGGAAAAAAAGTACTTAGTGGGGGACAAGGTCTGAATAAGGTCTATGGGTCTAGGGGACCCCAAAGACACTTCCTCCCCCATTCCCCCAACGGAGGTACTCACCCTGTGGGCTCATCAGGGTGGTGCAGGGCCAAGGGCAAAAATCAAGGAAAAAAATCAGGGTTCCTCAATATTCAACCCACCTCTGCCAAACACTTGTCTGAGAAACAAAGGCAAATAAGGGTTCAGGCATGCAAACGGGCAATCAAAATTAGATGGCACAGCAATAGGACAATCAATGCTACAGGTGAACACACATCATCCGCCAGCATTAGCATCAGGTCCAGAACCAACAAAGCTGTGGATGAGGCATATGGCATTGTTTCTAATGTGCAAATGGGTCAGGCACATCTCCGCAGCTTGCTTCCTGTCCCTGCAATGTTTCCACCCATCGGCGCAGCCAATCCAGGTGCTGTGCCTCCATTGGCTCTTCATCGGCCAAGCCTGAAAACAGATTCCTTTGCACAAAATACACACCTTGGCTGACAACAAACAGTGCTTTAGGAGTGGGCCGGTGGGAAGGGAAATGGGAGGCTACAAATCCTGCAAAGCTGGCTGCACGGACAACCAGCTGAGGCAGCAGGTGGGGCATGGCAGCAAAGTCGTAGCTACCTCCCAAAAGCTGCTGCACAGCACCCCACTTGGTCAATCTAAGGACCCACGCCTCACGCCTTTGACATGCACGCACCCACGCGTCAGTGCGCTCACGACGATCAGTGGGAGAGAAGCCAAACAACAGAGGGGCTGTGATGGCCACTGCGACCTCAGATTCGCATAGTCTTTTGCAGTGTTTACCAATGTATGCGTGTCCAGCCTTGTGCACCTCCTGTTCGGTCACCGCCAGCTCTCCCTGTGCCATCAACAGCTCTTGCTCGCTCTCACGCAGACGCAACTGTCGCGCAGCTTCGCGTGTGGCCAGTCGACGCCGTCCACCGCGCGCGTGTTGCTGACGAGTGGGCAACCACCCCATACCCTCAGTCTGCCTGCGTGCCTGTCGTGCATTCGCTCTAGCATTTCTCTCCTCGGCGGAGGATTCGGACTCGGATGAGGACACAAAGTCAGCCACACGGTTACGCACGCGGACCACAGTGTCCATCAGAGTGGCGACAACAGCTTGCTGTGTGGTATGGAGTTCCTAAAGGTGTAGCACAGTTTGGTCGCATTTGTCGACCTCTGCCTGACAGCTTTATTTGTGCCTTTTCACTGTGTCAGTGGCACCGCCGAGGCCTTGCAAGTTGAGATGTTGGCACTCTTCTTCTAGCTCTCGCACAATGTCTGTCACAACACCTATATCTTTATGTACAGGGGCTGCGAGGGTGTAATTGGCACCCAAGAAGAGACGGGGAGGATTCGTAATACTCCGGTAGGCAACTCCATCAAGAGGGGCAGGGCGTAGGTGAGCTGAGTCATCCTGAACATACGAGGCCGCATCTGCCTGGACCTGTGACAAAGTTCAAAGTGGGGGCCTTATGACTTTCACCACAATTCCAGGAGGTTTGGGAGGGACATTCTCTACACGATCGGAGGCAAGGTGTCTATATTTCTGCAACACGCCGCCGGCACACACTTTACCAGCCACACACATTTTGCGGGCGAGTTAGTCATAAATGCTGAAGAAGGTTGCACTTTGGCCTTGATGCGCTGCAAGAATGCTGTGCATCTTGTGGTCACAAGTGAGGAAGAAAACAAGCTTCTTCATGGCACCATGGAACGGAATCAGAGTTTGATGCAAAGCCTGAATCTCCCTAAGCAAGTCTCCACATGCCTCCTCTAAATTGTCATAGGATTCATTACCTTCAAAGATACAGATGCAGTCAAGGTTACATACAGATCTCACCTTGTCATGGGGTACGTTCAGCAATCTCAAGGCAACCTTTGTGGACCCTTGACCTAAGTCTGCATGAACTACTACAGCTATACGGCCACCGAGGTACTCATGATCTCTAAACCAACCTGCAGACCGCAGAACTTCTAATGTCTCAAACAACCAGCTCTTAACATTAGATGTTCTAACAACCATCACTGGTTCCATGCTCTTTTCCTGACCCACCTCCAACTCTTTCAACTCGACTTTCAGAGGGTACCTCAGCTTCTTCTCCTGTGCGGCAAGCCGGCGCCACTCGGCCAGTTTGTGGCCACCTCAGGAAGTAAAGATTCGTCGCAGGATGCGCTGTTGCGAGTCGCATAGCAGCAGATCCGTCTTCAATTGCAGATTCCCATAATGTGGCACCACCAGCTGCATGACCCCAAGATCATGAACAGATTTAGTAAGCTTCTCCACAACAGCAGTATGCATGGGGACTTAACCAAGGCATGTCCATTCAGCGAAGGTGTTGACAGCTTCCTTTTTGTTCCTGACCTGGCGAGCGGTGGCCCTGTCCTTGGAAGGGTTCTTCACTTGCATTAAGGTCGTAGGCCGGCCACCAGTCTAGACCTTGATACACTTGAGGCCGTGGTGATCATACATGGCCTTTTCGACGAGGATTCTTAGGGCACTCTGCTGTGTCGCACTCAACTCCTTGGTGTCCTCTTTGCCTTTTCAACGCGCCGCACGCTTGCTGACCAGGAAGTAATCTCGTCGCAGGGCCCTGACAGGGTTCGCAGCAGAGAGGTACCTGGATTTCCAATCCACAGAGGACTTCAACCTTGTTGTCTGCTTGGAGTCGGCATATGTGAACTGCATTTCACTCGTCGCAGTTTCTTTCACCCATGTTTAAACCTGTCGTATGAAAGCTTCAGGAGTGGCAGGGAGACTCACAAACATGTCATAAACTGGCAGCAGTGGCGGCGAACAGATGCATTCGTCTTGACAAGGTTGTGAGCAAGAAGGATCCATGCACTCTGATTTGCGACGCTTTCTCTCTTGACTTTGTGTGTCCCAGTTTTCCTGGCTAAATGGTTCTTCGATGGTCTCATCGCGCCGGCGGCCACAATGCGAACAAAGGCCTTTCCTTTTCTTAAGGTGCTTGATTTGTGACAGCTTCTGAGCATAGAAGACCTGTTCATTGCCATCCAAAGGCCTTCCGCAGCAATGTGAAGCGTGCCGACCGCACTGAACGCAAACCCAGTCAATTTGTTGCCATCCCTTACCAGCGACGCACCACTCTTGCTAGCGACGAGTGATCCTGTCCCAGATGCCGATTTCGATGTAATCCACCCACAGCGCTTCAACCATGCGATGAGGCAGGCTCACATAGCAGCACACTCTGTATGGCTGCTTGAATGCATAACAAACACAACTAAACCAAGGAAAATAGACATTCACGAAAAATCTGCTTTGCCATGTGGCATTTGGTCGATGCGAATGCTATAAATCGTATTCTATTGAAAACACATGGAATCCTGGTTAGGGGAGCTTCGGTTCACGAATCGGCATTGAAAACACATCTTGCAGGCCTCATCCCCAGGCTCCCCCCACCGCCACGACGTCCCCTCCGGCAGCCTCTTCTCTCCCTCCAGCTCCAACCGGGCCGCAACCGGCTTGGCGGGCCGTGCCCCTGCTGCTTCTGCTGCTCCGCCTGCTGCCTCGGCTGCCTGGGCGTCGTCCTTGACGAAGATACGGGGCAGCTGCAAGATGGTAGCCTGAAAAAAACAAAAGAAACAAAAAAAAACACGCGATAACGGGCGCGATAACCCCCGCGATAACTAGGTTATCGCGCGATAACCTCCGCGATAACCCCCCGCGATGACCCCGCGATAACTAGTTAGAATGCGATAACCTAGCGCGATAACTAGTTGGAGCACCTAGTTAGACCGCGATAACCTAGCGCGATAACTAGTTAGAGCAGGGGTTAGAGCAGGGTGTTGTGGGAAGTGTTCACACCTGGTGACATGGACACATGCCTTGGCCCTCCTTCTTGGCGTCGTCCAGCACCAGGCCCAGCCTCCGCAGCCAAACGAAGTCCGTGACGGCCGCATACTCCCCCACCTGCCGCCACTCCACCACCTGGGCCACCCCCTCCATCTCAGGGGCCACCCTTGCCACTCCCCCATACAACCCCCTCCTCACCACCAAAATGGTGCCCGCCGGCACCTTAATCCCAACATGCCCTTGCAAGGTGGGCCAGGGCAGTGCCTCCCCATGGCACACCTTGGCCAAGGGGCACTGATGGGGTTGGCCTGCGACCGCCCCCGCCTCCTCATTAGTGAGGGGGGCAATCACCTCCCTCCCAATCCCCCACCCCGACAACAAAAAATGCCCTGTGGTTGTTCCCACCGGGAGCAAGCACTGAGCAGATTGCTCAATGCTGACCCCATTGGGGTCCACCACCACCACCTCCTCTTCCCCCCCCTCCACCTCCTCCCCCTCCTGGCATGGCACACAAAGGCCATCTTTGTGGGCGGTGCACAAAATCAGCCGATTGCATCCGTAGCAATTGGCTACCACCTTCCCCCTACACCTAACCGCCCCATCACACTGGACTGTCCTGGCCACCCGGCCACCACGTGCCCCCAGCTGGGGCCTTTTAATGGACTGCGTCACGTGCAGGTTGGGGAATCGAAGATTCCCCTCCTGCGTAAGCTCAATGGCAAAAAATGCCATGAGGCGGGGGTCCCTTACCCCCATGGGGGAGGCCTTGGGAATCCCCGACCCCCTGTGGACATCAAGGGCATTGAAAAAAAAGGCAGTGCCCCTCTTGAATGGCACAGCCCTCTCCACCCAAGGGTGAGGGAACCCCGAACTGCTGGAGGGCACAAAAAGAAAATGTGACCCATCCTCCTCCTCATGATTATGGGTTAGCATAATAAGGCAATTGACAATCAATGTGCCTTCAAGGATCGTGTAGGGGGGGGCGTCGCGATGGAGGTGCTGGGGGGTGTTGTCATAGCTCGAAATTTCGGCCATGTCAAGGATGGTGCAGCTCCATCCGACCCCCCCCACCACAGTCTTCTTCGCGGTCTCAAGCACACGATCTGCCACCCTTTTGAGGACTTCAGGTCATGGAGCTTGTGGGCGTTGTGCTTGTGGTGGTTGGCACCCCCATAGTTGCCATACAATGTGCGGCGGGTCCCAGACTCTTGGGGCCTGCCGACAATGGGGGGGTTCTCATTGAAAATGGGGGCCTTCTCTGAGAGAGGCACCCTATCCAAATCATCCAAACGTCTTTGCAGCTGAATGTCACTCAAAGAATCGTGTTCCAGGAGGTGGTTGACCACCAGTTTCCCCCCGAACGTGAGCAAAAGGTCATTGGGGTCCCTATTAAAGGCCCCCAAGGGCTCGGCGGCAACCACCTCCTCCGCCTCCCCAATAAGGGGGGGTGTTGCCCCAAATGGAAAAAGAATCACCCCCTGCCCCGAAAAAATGTTGGGAGTGGTGACCCCATACCACTCACGCTCCCACTCCCTTGTGGGGCAAAGGGAGTGCATGGGGAGCTTGTTTTCGGGGTCGTCAGTGCAGACCCGGCGGGTGTTGTGGGTGAGGCGTTGGGGGAACCAACCATCCGACTTCCCCTTCCCCTTACCAGGTCTCACCCTTACCTTCTGGACACTAATCATGAGGGGGTTGTGGGGCTTCTCCTTCCTCCCCCCAGCCCCCACCCCCCCCGCATCCTCCTCCTCCTCCTCCACTTCCTCCTCCTCCTCCTCCTGACCCACGTAGAGGGCCGTCTTCGTCCCCGCACCCTTCTCGGCATGAGCGGTGACGGGCTGCACCACCGCGTCCACATCCTCGGTATGAAGCTGGATCAAAAATCCAGCAACCCCTGGATTTACCTCTAGCAACTTGAAGATGTAGTTGCTGAGAACCAGGGGGTCTCGCTTGTCCGCCATGAAGGGGGACTTATGGACAAGGAGTCCAAAGTCCACACCATGTTCAAAGCGGGTCGCCACAGGGCGCCTCAGATTGGCATCACCCATCGTAAACCCCTCAGGACCGCCAAGGCAACGGACCCGAGTGCGCGAGTGTACGTCGCGATACGTCTAATGGAATATTATAATGTTAAATCCGGTCCATTATAATGTTCCGGTAGACCTAACACTTGTTCCAGAAGACGTAAGTCAAATTTTGTATGTCTACCGGAATGTTATATGGGCCATTAGACGTAAGAACCAATCTTACCTATTCCGCAAGACGTATGCATGTATGGAAAACCAATTTCTATATTTTTCAAAAAAAATACTAATTTCTGAACTTTTCAACAACATCAATGCTGTCAAAAGCAAATGGGCCTACAATAAAAAAAGTTGCAAAAGTGCAGCAATTCAGTCCATGTCCATTGCGAGTGGCCTAATACTAAGAACTTAACTATGACAAAATATCAACAAATGAGAAGGACAAAACAATTTAGCTTCACTAAGGAGTTAGCAATTGGATGGACCAGGGGGTCTCGCTTGTGCGCCATGAAGGGGGACTTATGGACAAGGAGTCCAAAGTCCACACCATGTTCAAAGCGGGTCGCCACAGGGCGCCTCACATTGGCATCACCCATCGTAAACCCCTCAGGACCGCCAAGGCAACGGACCCCAAGGAGCTTTTGATGGTGCTCGCACCAAGCGTGGGCAGCAGCAAGGGCCATTACGAAGAATATGAAAGCTTTGAGAGGTAAAGCGAAAAGGGGAAACATAAAATGAAGCCCGATAACCTACGCGATAACTCGCTCGATAACTAGAACTATCGGGCAATAACCCCCGCGATAACCCCCGCGATAACTAGGTTATCGCGCGATAACCCACGCGATAACTAGTGCTCTAACCCCATTCTAACCCTGTTCTGACTAGTTAGAGCACACAAAGATCAAATCGCAAAAAGTGCAAAACGGGCAATATCGACCAAACGAAACATGGAAGGCACATTGTTGCATCATAGTGCACACATGTAATATGTGAAGTTCCGGGTTCCAACCATATTAACAACACCCAAAATTGGGGGGGTTCCGCACCACGCCCTAGATCGCTGCATTCCACACTGGTAGGGGGTCTAGGCGTCTGGTTGGGCGAATCTGAGGCTTGGAAGCCATAAAAAGTGGGCGGTTGCGGGTGGACTAGGTGCCCTCGGAATTCGTTTTGGAGCCACATAGCCCAAGATACGGCCCGTTCTTGGTTTCGGGGTGTTGGTGCACATTGCGCAGATTTTGGGGCTTTTTGGCGCCTTTTTGGGCCGTTTCTCGGACATATCGTGGAGTTAGAGGGCACCTGAGGTCCCTTGGTCACGAGAAAGTCAAGCCGCACGTGCAGTGTAGCAGCCGTTTGCCTTCGTTCTGCTTTTTTGAACCCTTACTAGGGCTTTTTTGGGCGAAAAATGGCTGTTTTTGGCCCAAAATTGCGCAGATTTTGGTGGGCACCTCCCGACTTGGCACCACCGCCCCGGGCCTCCACCGGTGCGTTTCTGGCTCAAAACTTGGATTTAGCAAAGCCACCACCTGGGCTCCAAGATGACGACATGGGCAAAAGATCTCAGGCGTTGGGACGGGGCAATGGTCGAAACGGCACGGAGAAGCACTTGTTGCTTGTTGTTGCTTGTTGTTGCTTGTTAGCTAAATTTAAGGGGAGAGGGGTGTAGTAATATATACATATAGTTAGAGCACCTCGTTAGCACGCGATAACCTAGCACGATAACTAGTTAGAGCAGCATTCTTTCTGAAGTAGTCTTTTTCTCCCTGCTTGCTATCTTCTTTTGAGTATAAAAAATACTTTTCCGCGTAGATATCCTTTCCCCTTGCAATACACGGCGGTTGCACTACGCAACAGTTTGTAGAAGATGTCCACAGAGTCCACTGTCCAACGTCCCAAATCTCGCCGAAGCAAGGCGAGTTCGTTAGATTCCTATTTATGCCTAAACAACATATGTACAACCACGGTATGTAAAAACGATCATTGAGCAGCAAATATGCATTATAAAACGCTGCCAATCTCTATGAGCTTTTATATCATTCTCTGAGCGCGCGCTTCTACAGCTGTGCCCGCTCTGTGCACTCCATTGACCTGCATCAATGAATCTGTACAGTAAAGAAACTCAGCTCACCAAGCTGACTGTTTTTGACCAGCTGCTTCACTTTCATAGATATACCTTCAGCCCAAAACGGTGTTTTGGGGCTTGGGGGGGGAGTGTAAAAGTTTCACAGCAGGTCAAAAACAGTCAGCTTGGTGAGCTGAGTTTCTTTACTGTACAGATTCATTGATGCAGGTCAATGGAGCGCACAGAGCGGGCGCAGCTGTAGAAGCGCGCGCTCAGAGAATGATATAAAAGCTCATAGATATTGGCAGCGTTTTATAATGAATATTTGCTGCTCAATCATCGTTTTTACTTGCCGTGGTTGTACATATGTTGTTTAGGCATAAATGGGAATCTAACGAACTCGCCTTGCTTCGGCGAGATTTGGGACGTTGGACAGTGGACTCTGTGGACATCTTCTACAAATTGTTGGGTATTGCAACCGCCGTGTATTGCAAGGGGAAAGGATATATACGCGGAAAAGTATTTTTTATACTCAAAACAAGATAGCAAGCAGGGAGAAAAAGACTACTTCAGAAAGAAATTACAAGTTCGTTAGACCCGAATGATCGTCTGAGATTTGAAAGGTGTAGATCGTGAGTCCCAAGGCCGAGTCCCTGCTGTTGCCGGAGAGTTCGCTGTCCAATTGTTGTCCGAGGGAGTCCCCAACACTGCGCTCTAGGAGCTGAAGAGCATCAAAAAGATGTCCTTGATTTATGCCCTAGATATTTTGATGATGTCCTGCAGGTTTTGTAGTTGAAAACCCAAACCAAAGCAGCAAGTAGAGCAAGAACAGGATGTGGATCGAATCAATGATTGGTTTTGGAATCCAGTGTAACACAGAAGGGCTGCAGATAGACAAAGCAGGTTTATACACATAGATTCAATCACAAATGGATAATACAAAACATTTTATATGAAAATTGGTCTGACTCTTGGCTCGGAGGTTGCATTAGGCACTTCATGTGCACTCTTTTGGGTGAAATGGTGCTGGTTAGGAATGGGGGGCATAGGTGTCAGGACCACACAGAAAATGACTTGGCCAAGCAACTGAATTCAGAAACAGTTACAAAGTAGGACCACAATAAGTGGTAGAAACAATTGAGTATAGGGGTCTTGGGGTGGGAGACCACTAGGCTTAACCTCCAAGGCCTAAAGCATGAAATGCCTGTTTTATTTCGGTATATCCTCCATGAAGGAAGGTACCTCCGCTCAGTTGAGTGGTAGGAGTGAACTTCATGGGGGGCTAGGGTCACAACCCTAGTTACTTTGAGAAAGTGTACTTTAGGCAACAAAAGAGAGATAAAAACACTTAAGTTTGTCTTAGCATCAACAAAAGGGTTTTAAGGGGGGCTTGGCCTGGATCAAGCCCTCCAAGAAAGACATGGCAGTGACTTTTTCTTACTCCCCCCTGGAGTACTAGTTAGCTAAGCTAGTAGGACCAAGGAAAAAGGCTCAAATATTCCCAAAATTAACTCAGAAAATGCATTAAACTTACCAAAAACATCCTCATCACTTCATAGAAGCCTATCACACTGTAGGTACCCTTGTAAAACAGTGTAATGTACCGTGAATGATGTCCCTTCGATGGGGCATTCCTCAAAAGTCGCCGGCGTGCGACGAAAACGTTTGGAAAAAGTTTGGGGGTAGTGGGGCTTGAACCCAGGACTCCCTCCCTGGAGCACATATGCTTGCCCACTTCGGTACAGTCGAACGCTCTAATGCGGACGGCCATCGCTGTATAAACAGCGTTTTAGTATACGTCCTGACCAAGGGCCAGGGCGGAGCAATACTCCCAATGGAGGACACAAACCTCCAGGAGCTGGAAAAAATAGAAAATGTAACCAGCAGGGAGTGATTCCTGCGGTTTAGCGGAAGGGGGTGCGATTTAGCAAGTGAAATCGTTAAAAATCGACGAAACCACGCGGGAAATCGTCTTTTTCACACATAACTCAAAGTCGCTGACAAGCGCAAAGGAAGCAGAATCCAAGAAAAGGGTTGCGCAAGCGTAAACGGCTTTTGAAAACGAAGGTATGAGCCGTAGTTTTTAAAGTTCTAAAGGACATTTTTGCACAGTTGCATCAAAATTTTTATAAACTTTAGAGAAAAGTCTTCAAATTCAACCCACACCACAGAGCAGGTCAACAACGCACCTCTCAGGTATGTCAGTGTCATCTCACACGCATGCATTGCGTTCGCGTTGGTTGTTTCGTCAAAACGTTAGGGTTGTCAACGCTGTGTTCGTCCGGGGGTCGGGTGTTCCTCCTCGTGCTGAAGCCGGTTCGGACCCCCGTGGCCATCTTGGGGTCACTTGGGGTGTGTATCTATGTGCCGGCAAGCCGCCATTGGCTGATATCATACTCTCCCATCCACCTGACCTAACCCGATGTGATAGTGTGATAGGTTTGGCCATTCCAGCTATGAGCGGCCATATTCAGTACCGAGGCGCCGCCAGCGGAGATTTATGTATCAGAATATCAGGAATCAACAGGGTTTTATTGTCATAATGTTTCCGTAATTTTTCAGCCTTTCGTTCTGATGGTCAATGTATCGGCGACTATCAGTTGGCTCGCGATTTTGCGTTAACCGATTGGTTAACTGTTATTTCCAGATATTTTGGCGGAAACCCCGATGAAGGGTCAGATTTCATCAGTAAAGGGTTCGTTGCTTCCGCAATTTTCTAAATATGCACTCGAAATTTTAATCTGAATTTTTCGCGATGTCGAAATCGGATTTTCAACTTCGACATCGCCGCACTTGATTTGGTCTTCTTCGAGTGGTCATACTCTTCCCCCTAGGCCCGAATCAGGTTTCCCTTATACTTGCCACCCATTTGACTTGGAGATATAAGGGAAACAAAAGTGAATCGTGGGACCACTTTGAAGGGCCATATCTACGCGCGAGTGTGAGGAAAGAGAATAAGGAAGGTTGGGTTGCAAGCGCCTTAGTCTCAACTTAATTTAGGAAGCATCAAACGCCTTTGGTGTGTACACATGCCCGGTATAGCAAGGGAAAAGAGTCAAGAGGGTATAAAGTGATATATAACTCTTGGACCGTGCAACCGAATATTTTATTGCGACTTTCGAGTGTACCGCATGAGTGTTGGGGTTGCATAGATACTTTCCTTGGGTTCCTACGTATTTTTCACGTGAAGTTATGACCATGGAGGGGCATGGCATACCATGGTGGGAGCCACTTGCGAGGGTATGTGTTATATGCATAGTATGTGCTTCGATATGCTCACGCCCATGTTATATATCTTCGTGTGGCCGAAGAGATGGGGAGCCACACGTGACAAGGGTATTGCCCATGTCCCAATTGTGGAAGTCAAAGCGCTAGACTAAGTCTACCGCATATGTATTGCTCATGGCATGTATGGCAAGGAGATCCATGAGTGCACTCCCATTTTCATGGGGCATGTAGATACGAGTGGCGAAGGTATCTCCATGCGCCCGATCGGGGATCCAAGTGGGGGAACTGTTCGCAAATGGTTTCAATCATTTGTGTATTGAACCATGAGCGGATATCGTGGGTGAGCATAGAGATATACTATCATGACAACTTTGTATTTGGACATATTTGCATGTTTTTGACCTCATTTTATGCTCATTTTTGTGTTTTATGTGCTCAACTGGTCGGCTAACAGTAAAGTGCCTAGAGATCCGTGAACTATGGTATGTTGCTTATATGTTGGCATATGCTTCGGTGTTGTACCTCACCATATGCCGGATCACGTAGTCACTTTGGCTTGGCACACGAGGCCTCAGAAAACTAGGTCTCAAACTCATGAGCTGACGTGTGGAGCATGCCATGTACATGACCGGAGAGGTTTCGGAGCCAATGATGGGATATTCTTGGGCATGGACCTTTGGTCTATATCACCCTTGTATATTACTTTCCGGTTTGACACGTGCATGGAGCATTTGGATATTTGCCGTATGCATTTTTGAGTATATAATTGACTTTTGGGCATAATGGTGTGATTTGCCTGATTTTGCCATGTTGTGAGGTCATCATCATGGGGCAGTTCTCCAAGCCCATTCGACTCCAAGTCCAACCAAGGTCATGTCAGGTTAGGGCATGATCCTGAGTGCCACTCTAGGCCATGACACGCCACCTCCCCTATTGGGCTAGGATTTAGAGGCTTGGGAGTGAACACATTTTTGGGGTTTGTGTAGTGACTTGTGACACATGGCATTCAGCCATCTCATTTGACCTGGTTCAGGGCAATATGTTGGTGAGTCAAGGGAAGGTCTTGAGTCCAGGGAATGAGGGGTTTATGGCTGTGAATGTGTATGTTTACCTCTTTCCCCAACTTTGCTTTATTTGTGTTCATATGCCAATTTCAGGGCTTTCCTCTTTGGTGCAATTCTTGTACATGCCCGCCACCGTGGGACGCCCGGTGTGCTGAACGGAAGCCCGCAGTGTGGATTGGATTATTGCTGGATTTGTGGGATCTGATTGCTGTTCAGGGTTGAAGGAGGATTGTATTTTATTTTCTATATTCTTCGATTTGGAACCCTGGATTATTTTGATAAATGCAATCGTTGATCAGGAGCAAATCGGCAGGGGTTACAGGCGGAAGGGGCACAGCAGGGGCCGGTCCTGGTAGGGACCTTCTTTATGGTAGCAGAGGCTTACCTGCTGCCCCTACCTACCGCCGACCCGGGGACTTGGGCCCTCATGACCCCTGCCCAAGTACGCCCCGGGTGCGTATTGTGGACTCGGTGGAGACCACGCCAGAGATTGGAGCCATAGAAGAACCGAGACGTTCAAGAGCATGGCGAACTCCGGAAGTTGAAGCCCGAAGAGAAGTACGACATTCGGGAAGAGGAGGACGTGACATGGAGGACCTGGTCTCCATGTGTGAGCGTCGCTGCCGAAAGGCATGCAACCTCCGCTCCGCCGCGGAGGACTCTGATGAGGCCTGCCATTCAGGCAGCAGTGGAGGACGGACCCGGCGCTACCGGAAGCGCGGGTCACCCGAGTCCGCGGCAAGGGACGTGAACTATGGTATGTTGCTTATATGTTGGCATATGCTTCGGTGTTGTACCTCACCATATGCCGGATCACGTAGTCACTTTGGCTTGGCACACGAGGCCTCACAAAATTAGGTCTCAAACTCATGAGCTGACGTGTGGAGCATGCCATGTACATGACCGGAGAGGTTTCGGAGCCAATGATGGGATATTCTTGGGCACGGACCTTTGGTCAATATCACCCTTGTATATTACTTTCCGGTTTGACACGTGCATGGAGCATTTGGATATTTGCCGTATGCATTTTTGAGTATATAATTGACTTTTGGGCATAATGGTGTGATTTGCCTGATTTTGCCATGATGTGAGGTCATCATCATGGGGCACTTCTCCAAGACCATTCGACTCCAAGTCCAACCAAGTTCATGTCAGGTTAGGGCATGGTCCTGAGTGCCACTCTAGGCCATGACACGCCACCTCCCCTATTGGGCTAGAATTTAGAGGCTTGGGAGTGAACACATTTTTGGGGTTTGTGTAGTGACTTGTGACACATGGCATTCAGCCATCTCATTTGACCTGGTTCAGCGCAATATATTGGTGAGTCAAGGGAAGGTCTTGAGTCCAGGGAATGAGGGGTTTATGGCTGTGAATGTGTATGTTTACCTCTTTACCCAACTTTGCTTTATTTGTGTTCATATGCCAATTTCAGGGCTTTCCTCTTTGGTGCAATTCTTGTACATGCCCGCCACCGTGGGACGACCGGTGTGCTGAACGGAAGCCCGCAGTGTGGATTGGATTATTGCTGGATTTGTGGGATCTGGTTGCTGTTCAGGGTTGAAGGAGGATTGTATTTTATTTTCTATATTTTTCGATTTGGAACCCTGGATTATTTTGATAAATGCAATCGTTGATCAGGAGCAAATCGGCAGGGGTTACAGGCGGAAGGGGCACAGCAGGGGCCGGTCCTGGTAGGGACCTTCTTTATGGTAGCAGAGGCTTACCTGCTGCCCCTACCTACCGCCGACCCGGGGACTTGGGCCCTCATGAGCCCTGCCCAAGTACGCCCCGGGTGCGTATTGTGGACTCGGTGGAGACCACACCGGAGATTGGAGCTATAGAAGAACCGAGACGTTCAAGAGCATGGCGAACTCCGGAAGTTGAAGCCCGAAGAGAAGTACGACATTCGGGAAGAGGAGGACGTGACATGGAGGACCTGGTCTCCATGTGTGAGCGTCGCTGCCGAAAGGCATGCAACCTCCGCTCCGCCGCGGAAGACCCTGATGAGGCCTGCCATTCAGGCAGCAGTGGAGGACGGACCCGGCGCTACCGGAAGCGCGGGTGACCCAAGTCCGCGGCAAGGGACGCCGGGGCTATGGATACGGACCCTAGCCCGGTCAGGCTGTGGGAATCCGAGGGGCACTCCGAGGGCTATCGGACAGCCTATGAGCCACCTTCGGAGTCCGAGGAGACGGCCAGACCGCCAACAAGGGTGAACACGGCCCCAGAACCCAGCCTGGAGCACGACGCCGAGGGCTTGGAGAGGCCAGCCAGGGCCCGGACGGCACCTGTGCCCCGGCACACGGGACCAGAGACGGACGCCATAGGCGATACGCCCATGGGCGACGAGTCTGAGCTGCCGGGAACCGCGGGATGCGCTGAATCCGGCGGAAAGCACGCTGCGTGCCACTGCGAGCACGTGTCCTTCCTCATGGGCAAGTACCCGAAGATGGGGATGGACGCCATCGTGCATCGCCTTGACCGCCTGGACAACGCCAAGGACGGTCTAGAGGAGGACGTCGCGGGGATCCTGGACGACCCGTCGGCCGCGGAGAAAGACATGGAGGAGCTGCGAGCGGAACGGGACGGGTACCGGGAGAATCTGGAGCTGGCCCTGGAGAAGCAGCAGCGAGTGGTGGACAGCCTCCTCCACCTGGTGGAGGACATGTCGGGACGCCTGAAAAGGGTAGAGGAGCTACAGCCCGTCGCCTCGGGTCCGGAGCTCCCGGCAAAGCCGGCCGCGGCAGAGCTGGTGGAGCGGGTTAAGACCCTCAGGAGCGCCATGGATAAACCCATGGGCGGCCCTGCAGAGGCACCCTACGCGCCTCCGCGTGTTGACCCGGGTGCGCTGCCGTTTGTTCCCATGTTCAGCGAATCCACAATGCTCGGGGAACACACGGCACCGGCTGGGTCCATGCGGGAAGGGCACGTAACCACTGACTCGAGGAGCCTGACGGTACAGATGTCCCATGCCGCCCAGAATCTACCGATTACGACGAATATGGTAGTTTATGCGGAAGACGAGATCCAGAGCCAGACCATGCAGGGGCGAACCATGGGAAGCGCCGACGGACATGGTCGAGGTCATCCAGGCGGAAACCTGTGGGCGAAGGACCCCAATACGGGGATATGGACGGCCGATGGAGCAAGTCCTTCCCGCATTCCAAACCCCATGGGTTCAGGCCCAACTGGACCGCACTCCATGGATGAGAGGGATGTACGGGGAGTGTACTCACACCCCCCGGCCACAGGTGGTATCCGTCTCGGTGGAGTGGTGGCTGGGGACGTCGGAGACGCCATCAGGATTGATGACCTCAGGGGAATCAAAATCCCCTAGTACGATGGCAACCCCTCCAACCTGGATGACTTCATCCTGGACTGGGAGGACTTCGCCGAGGAGGTCGTCGGCGAGATGCGGGGAGCGCCGCGGGACAAGTGGGTATGTCAGACATTCCCACACCAGCTGGCGCAGGACCTGAAGGAGGAGCTGCGGGATCAGATCCGGGAAGGATTGATCCGTACGGAGCAGGCCTGCCTCCAGTGGTTGGAGGATGAGGAGCAGGTGGACGCTCCGAACCAGAAGCTGGAGGACTTGTGGTCCATCCCGCTGCCGCTGGACCGCGGTGAGTTGCGGGTCCGGGAGTGGAACCGGTATCTGCGGAAGTACCGCAGATGCCTCAAGCTGGTGGAGGACTGGAACGAGGCCAGCGAGATCCGCCACCTCCTGAAGGACGTCCTCCCCGGCAACTGGAAGAGGAGAGTGGAGGACGAGGAGAAGAAGCGCGCCAAGAAGCAGGTGGCGGTGAGGATCTTGGCGGCGGAGGATACCCATGCGGGTATCATGGAGTTAATCAGGAAGAACCTGGGCGAACCCAACCGGATGTTGGGACTGAAGAACGCCGTGTACGTGGAGGTGTTTGGAGACTCCATGGGGCAAAGGTTGCTGCGCCTCAACAACTTGGAGTGGAGGCGCGGGGAGCCGCTGAGGATGCAAGTCATCTTCGCCCGCATGAGCCTTGACGAGATCGTGAAGTACATCACGGTGGAGTTGAAGCTCAATGCGAAGAACGAGGCCCACGTGCAGGATCGACATGGTCATGGACAACGAGGCCACCGAGAAGACCGCAATCATCGGGAGATCCAGGAGGACACGGCCAACGCCGCGGAGGATGGTAGTGGAAGTGGCCAAGACCACTGGACCGGGTCCCGGGAGGATCATGAGGAGGCCCACTTCTTCGCGTTTGTGGCGCACAACGTGAGGAACCATGGGCAGGATCGGTCCAGATGGAGCCAGGTGGGACCCAATAAGAGCAGAGCGCCAAGGAGGATCGGGAACCCACCGCTCTCGTTCCGGGAGTACAGGTCTCAGCACGACGGGTGCTGGGTCTGTTATGGCAAGGGAAACAACCATGCACATGACCACCGTCAGTGCAAGGTGTATGAGGCGGACAAGAAGGCCTACTTCGCCGCTCACCCCGAGAAGAAGCCCAAGGAGCAGCGGATTTCCGATTGGAAGGCGAAGGGCGGAGACGGGGGAAAAGGCCAAGGCAAAGGCCAAGGAAAAGGCGGAGGAAGAGGCTATGGTGGTGGACCTGGCCAAGACCGACGAGTGAGGTCGATCGAGGAGGTTGCTGAGGACATGTTGAGGACGTTGGAGGAACTCAAAGCCCAGCAACGTGGTGGACAAAGTCCTGGCGGATCGCAGCCGGAAGGGACTGCGGGAAGCCAAGTCTAGAGGAGCCCCCACGGGAGTGGGACCTCGGAGGTCTCTCCTCCGAAAATCAGTGGAATCCCAGAGAAAGCGAAGGCACATCGGGTGCCGAAGAAGGCTCCAGAAGAGCCAAAACCACTGAGTTTCGCCACTCCCAACCCCTGGAGCGCCCTTCCAAGGGAAGTACATGTGGGTACGGGACATGGCAAGAAGGAAGGAGCGACCACGGAGAGCCCCGTGGACGGACAGGACCAACCCAAGATCTACACCATCCGTGACCATACCCCTGAAGTCCTAATGCACCCGGACGTGCTAGAGTTGCATGCCGTGAGAGTCGTCCATACACCTCATGGCGACGAGCGGCAGTTGCACTTGAAAGTGCGAGTACGGTGCGGACGAGAGGAGAAGGTGGTGGATGTGTTGGTGGATACGGGTGCCCAGGTGAGCCTGGTCCGGAGAGGGTTGTTCAAGGAGGAATTCCTGCAGCCCAGCCGGAGACCGGTCCGCCTGAAGGTCGCCAACGGAGAGATTATGGGTGGTGGCACCCATGAGGCCACTATCAGTATGGAATTCTGGGAGCATGAGCGCTTGAACCGCCCTGATTTGGCGAGGAGAAGCACTCTATCCGGGAACTTCTATGTGGCCGTCATTACAGATTGGGATATGATCATGGGGTATGACTTCGTGGTGGCAAATGCCATTGGAGCCCTTCCCCATCGTGCAACGCTGGTCCGGGAGGATGATGAATGCCTCACATGGCTGTCCACGGACTATGCATGCAGATCATCCCAATGGAATGCTGAGGAAGAGGATCGGATCGTCCGAGCGGTGCAAGCTGTGGGTGCCAAGTCCAGAGGAGACCGCGGAGTTCATCTCACGGAGTATGGAATGGCGCCGCAGGTGTACGACAGGATGATCCAGACGCTGGGAGCCGAAGCGCCCGAGACGGACGTCTTCGCTTCCCCGGATGCCCCACTTCTGTGGAAATGTAGGAGGCATTGGCATCGAGGAGACTCAGCCTGGCACAGGCATTGGGGTTTGAAGGAGTGGGGACCCATGTATTGGCATGGCTCCCTGGACAATACCAGACGTACGGTGGAGAAGATCATCACGGATAGGGCGAAGGGGATCCTGGTCATAACTGGCATAGGATCCACCCCATGTCCGCTGGAGGGTCTCAAGTTCACGCTGGACTCCATCACCCTCAACGAGATGTCATTCGGGCCAGAGGAGGAGCTGTTCATCGACGCCAAGGGTGTATCAATGCCCTCCCCGGGTCAAGCGTGGGGTACCAAGGCTTTCCTGGTGGATGGGGCGCAAGCCCAGCCCACAGGTGATGAAGCACTCATCCGTAGGGTGGAGGCGGTGCCCATGAAGGTCATGTTTGAGCCCAAGGAGGGGACGGATCAGCCAGTGGATGGCATTGACATCCTGTCCCACTCCGAGATCGACGACGTCGTCAACTACATGCGAATGGGGATGCACGACCGTGTGGCAGCCAAGAAGAGGCGGGCCATGGTCACATCTCCGCATTGGTGGGATGACAAGATGTTGGTCACCGGCAAGTACGAGAAGGATGAGTTCGTGGCGAGGGTCATGGATCACATCGCGGACCAATACGATGGTCTGGTTGGGTTGGACCCACCAACATGGGATTTTCCAAGAATGGGTGTCGATAGCGACAGTCACCAGCCCGAGGCCGCAAATTTTCGAAGATTATCGGTGGGAAGTGCACCCCACGACGATGAAGACGGCATATCGGACGAGGAGAAGTCGGATTCGCACCCGGAAGAGGCCTATACCGCAGTGCGTTCGGTTGTATCGATACCGAAGCAAGCGGCTGAAGAGGCCCAGGAGAACCCGAAGGTCGCCGAGCTGAAGGAGAGGCTGATCAAAGCCTATCCGCGGCTATTCAGTGGCGCCGCCAACAAGAACCCTCCAGATCGTGGGAGGTTTGGCACAGCGAGGATCAAGCTGAAGCCGAACCCCAAGATCTATCGTCATCGGGAGTACCAACTTCAGGGCGATCGGGCCGAGGCCATGAAGAAGCTGTTGGCCGAGTTCATTGAGCGGGGATGGATCGAACCCTCCGACAGTGAGTGGGCCAGCCCAGCCTTCATCGTGCCCAAGAAGGAGAAGGGCGAGTGGAGGTTGGTGGTTGATTACAGAGGTTTGAACGAGCAGACCGAGCACGACTCGTACTCGCTTCCCCTGATCGACTCCATCCTCCAAAAACAACAGAAAAAGCGGATTTTCACGGTGTTGGACCTGAAACACGGTTATCACCAGATGCCGCTACACCCGGACTCCAGGCCCTGCACAGCGATGTCGACGCCGCTGGGGCCCATGCAGTGGAAAGTGGTGCCCATGGGCGCCAAGAATGGCAACGCCGCTTTCCAGCGCATGATGGAGGACCTACTCGGTCCTGTCCGGGACTGTGCCGATTCCTTCGTGGATGACATCATCATCGGGTCCGGCACGGAGAACATGACTGAGGACGAGCTCATCGACGCGCATGAGAAGGATCTGCGCCGAGTGCTCAGCGAGTTGGACAAGCACAACATGGTGTGCAAGCCCACCAAAGCCTCACCCTTTGTGAAGGAAGTGGAGTTCGCGGGTCACGTGGTTGGTCACGGGCAACGCCATCCCATGCCTCGGAAGCTGGCGTCCCTGCACCACTGGGAAAAGCCCCAGACCATCAGCGAACTCCGATCCTTCATGGGATTCTGCAACTACTATTCGGGCTATGTCCGAATGTATGCAGAATTGTCGGGGCCGCTGCACAAGATGCTGCAAGTGGGCAAGTTCGATGGCCGGAAGGGGAGCAAGAAGAAGCTTGCCTGGACCCCTGAGGCCGAAGATGCGTTCAACCGCCTGAAGGAGCGACTCCTGGGGCAGTTGGGGCTGTTCCTGGTTGACCCGGACAAGAGATTCGTGCTACGGACGGACGCCTCGGACTATGCTGTAGGGGCAGTCCTCGAGCAGATCCGGGACGACGGGTCACACGTACCCGTGGCGTTTTGGAGTCGAATCCTTGCCGAGGGCCAACGCCGCACCTGGACCGCGAGGGAGAAGGAGACGTACGCCATTGTTTGTGCGCTCAGGAAGTGGTCTGGCCAGATCGGATTGCAACCGGTGGTGGTTTGCACGGACCATCAGTCCTTGCAGAGCTGGCACAAGGAGCACGTCGACACCCCCTCGGGACCGGCGGCAAGGAGGGCCCGATGGCATGAGACGTTCGCCAAGTTCGACCTCAGCGTCGTATACGTCCCGGGGAAGGACAACACTGTGGCAGATTGCCTCAGTCGCTGGGCCTACCCCGCAGGCAAGGCGTGGATGGACATATTGAAGCGGTACCCAGAACCCCATGGCTAGGTTAGGGCATACAACCGGTCTCCGGTCCACTAACCCCATGTACGGAAGGGAAGACCGGTCTCCGGTCCACTAACCCCATGTACGGGAGGCGCCCGTTGACGCCCGGTGCGAGCCCGGCGGGAGCGTGCTCCGTGCCGTAAAGCCCCGCATCGGCAACCGATGCACCGCCAGCGGAGATTCATATATCAGAATATCAGGAATCAACAGGGTTTTATTTTCATATTGTTTCCGTCAATTTTTACGCTTCCGTTCTGATATTCACTGTTTTGACTGCTGGCGGTTGGATCGCGACTTTACCGTAACCGCCAGTTTAACTGTTTATAATGGAAATTTTAACGCTATCCGTGACGAAGGCTCTAAAGTCTTCAGGAATTGCGTTGATGCATCCGCAATTTTCACATTCTACACTCGCAACCTTAACCCGAATTTTTCAGGATGTCGAAATCCGATTTTCGACTTCGACATCCCCGCACTTGATTTGCCCTCTTTCGAGTGGACCTACGTGCTTCCCTATGCACGAATCAACTTTCCTTTTATCCTGCCCTCCATTTGTCTTAAAGATATGGGCAAAACAAAGTTGATTCGTGAGGCCACTTGTGAAGGTCATATCTCGTTTTGCTTGCGAGGAATGACAATAAGGAAACGTGGGATGTATTCACAATACTCCCAACGTAATTTAGGAAGCATTATATGCCTTGCGTCTCCACACGTGCGCGCTAGTGTAATGGATCATGGTCAAGAGGGTAGAGTTTGCGTTATAACTCTTTGGCCATGATATTGCGTGCGTTAAGATAACTTTCGAGTGTAGCGCGCAAGTGTTGGTGCTGCATAGGAACTCTCCTTGAGTTCCTATGAGCGATTGACACAAAGCTATGCCCTTGGAGGGGCATGACATATCGTGGGGGGAGCTACCTTTTTGGGCAATATGGAGTATGTGCCTTATGTTGTGTTGCGTGCCCATTTGGCGGGTCCATTGCTCCAAGCCAAACCCGCCAATGGACCTCATATTGTGCAAGCCTCTTCTCCATACTCCCTACGATCAACTGCAAGCCTAACCTTCGTGAAGGGAAGCTTGTGTGGCGATCCGGAAGCGATGCGTTGGGAGCAAGGTGTGTGTTTTGCAATTTTCCATATTTTCATGTGCCCACTTGGGAAGCAGCGCTCGTAACCTTTCAAAGCGCCCCAAGTGGAGCACATATGTGGAATCAAGTCATTGGTGTCAAGTCATTGTGTTTAGAAGGATTAGTAGATTTCACGATCCAAGCCGAAGATATTATAATATAATTGTGCACCTTTCAAGGCACTTTTGTGTGTCTTTGTGCCAATTTTGCCGATTTTGGCCCGTCATGATGTCAAGTGGCGACCGTGTATTTCAACGTTGCGCTCAATTGACATCATGACCCAAGTATGATATGAGGGTACATACCTTGGTGCCCACCATATCTTGGACCCGGCGAATAACTCCTCTTGAGCTTGGCATACCGTGGCCGCCATGTTGGCGATTTGGGACTATCCCAAATCATGGGCTCACTTGGCGACCCTGCCATTCCCAATACCGGAGGAGTTGGGCGACGCCCAAAAGATATGTTGGACACATATGACTTGAGACCAATCCTATGGCACACTCCGGTCCAAGTTGGGCATGTGCCTCATTTGCCCCAACCATGAGTGTGCGCATTTTTGGCCATTTTGAGCAATTTTCCACTTTTGCTGCCCGCCGTGCACTATGTTCTGCCCACCCGTGCACGCCGGACGCATGGACCAATGGACCATATATGACATGGGTGTTATGCATATTGGCCCCATGGTTCACACACCACGTGGGCGAAGCGGAGCGTCCTTCGTTAAGGCGCTAGCCCAAAGGGAGTGTGGGCAATTTTGCCATTTTGGCATTTGAGGACCCAATTGGGATTGTCACCACGCCAGGTGGCATTGAGATCTTTGAGAGCCAAGGGCATGGGAGTCTCTGTTGGACTCCCGGTGGATCACGTATGGAATGGCGGATCCGATCTCCAAGGCGGCGTGGAGATATACTATTGGGAGCACACCGAATTTTGGCTCATTTGAAGCAGCCAAAATGACCCCATTTTGGGACCCCAATTTCCCCCTTCCGTGTGGTCAATTGGCGGCCCCATTCCTCTATGCCCACATGGAGCCCGGACCTAAATTCAAGTTGTACACTCAGATATAAGTCCTAGGTCCTGCCTCCTAACCTGTGAGCCATTGGCCTTACCCTGGCCGGGCGAGCCACGCGTGGGAATGACGCCAATTTTGGTAATTTTGGCATCATGATCCCACTTGACGAACTCGTGGTGCCCTGATGCGCGGACCTCAGAGGGAACCAGGTTGGGTGAGGGCTCCAGGGAGTTTGTACTCGAAGGGCATAGGGTCAGTTGCCTCGTCCCTACCTCTGGCGGGTCCGGACAAGGAGTCAATTTTGGGAATTTTGGAGCTAATATCAGTTTGGGCTGAAACAGCCCATTTTCAGCTACCAACTCCTGAGGGATAATGGCGGGGCCATATCTCTGGCTCAGAGTGGAGTTGGGACCTCCTGTTAAGGGAGCATAGGGAGCCACTGTCGGTCAGCCTTGGAGCTCCTTGGTTCCCAGGAACTCGCCTGTGTCTGGGCGGGACACCCCCCCTATGGGCAGGGTTTCAGGGTCCGGACTGAGCAGGGCATGGGTTGTGTTTGAGCCCCCGCCCCCACCAGCCACTGAGAGGGTCGGACCTGGGATTGGGATACGAGTTAGGACTGAGTGTCTATTGTCCTGTGATGTCCTTACCCCAGTCCAGTCTTAACCCCATGTGTACATATCCTGATGTGTTGCTGTACATACTTTTGTTCCCTTGTTTCAGAGTGGCAAGGATCCTGAAACGCTTTGTCACATGACATGAGCGCATTGATGCCCCTGTGAGCGTAGTGCTTTGCCTGCCTGCTCACTTGCGCGTGTCCACCGCAGCGTCCCGTGGCCGGCCCCCCACGGGAACGCGTCAAAATCGTTTCACCGCCGCGGGGTTACCCAGCCCTCGCGTGCCACTCGGGGCCACCAACCCCGAGCAGCGCGGCGCAGCAGCTCGCAGCTCGCAGCTCGCAGCGCAGCGCAGCACCTCGCAGCGCAGCGCAGCGGCTCGCAGCGCCGCCCAGCAACAGCGCCGAGTTCGTCACGGAGCCCGAAGCGCCGTCCAGAGCATCGCCCTGACCGCGCCACGACCGTGAAGGAGGTTCACAGACCAGACCCATCGGCCGACCAGCAAGGCCGCGTCAACCACCTCCACAACCACCGGCTGACCAGCACCAGCCGCACTTCCAATCCAGTGCTGCAGCACCCGCCTCAACAACCACCACCAGTTCGTTGAGTTGAACGAGTGCATACCAAGGACCTCAAGACCAACTACGCCCCCCGCTGCCATGGTGAATTGGCAGGAAGCGGGTAAGACGTGGACGCAGCCCCACCCCCATGCGGCGCGCCTACTGCGCGGGTTGCTGTGGGACCAGCACTACCGCTACAGCAATCCCCAGTGCGAAGGCGGCATGCCCGGGAGCTTCGAGCTCCGCGAGGACATGGGGGAGGACCGCCTGCGGGCAGTGGAGGAGTGGCTGCCGGCTGAAGGGTACGAGTACCGCTTCCGCCGCAAGCGCTGGAGGACCTGGACCCGCCCGGACAGGCCCGGCGAAGGGTTGCGCCCCGACGGGATCGAGGAGGACGAGACCCCCAATGAGTACCCGTCGGGCGCCTCGATCAATGTCTCCATGTGGGACATGATCGAGAAGGAGTTCCCGGCGTTGGGGAACGAGTGCAGGCTGCAGGGCAGCAGCAGCGCGTCTCCTGGGAAGGAGAAGCGTTCCGCCGGGGACAGGAAGCGGGACAGGAAGTGGCGGGAGTACCAGGAGTACCTGGCTGCCCAAGCCGCCCAAGGCGCCAGGGGCGGAACCCCAGCCCACGGCCCCGAACGGGCCAATGGTGGTCACCACCCCGGCCACGCCACCCTTGGTGACTTCATGGAAGTCGCCAAGCAGACCAGGGCCAAGCCCCGTCCGCTGCTCCTGAGGCCCCAGCAGGCCCCAGCAGGCCCCAGCAGCGACGTCGAGTCGGCCCACCGCGGGAGGATGCCGGCCGACCAGGCCAGCTCCAGCAGCAGCGCCGCTCCCGCCCAAAGGGACGTGGCGCGCGCCTGTGAGCGCGTCTGTGGGGTGCCCTGCAACCTTCGGGTTGCCCGGCAACCGGCCACGCAGCGGAACGCTGCCGTGGAGGGCGCCGTCGGCATCGCCCATGAGGAGGCCACCGAGTGGGGCAGAGGCATGGACTACCACGCCTCGAAAGTGGCAGCCATCGTCGCCGGTCTCACGGCTGCGGCCGCCCATGAGGCAGTGGCTGCCCGGATCAGGGCAACCGACGAGGAAGCCCGCCGGACGCAGGAGGCCATTGCCTGCAAGGAGGCCGAGGTGAAGGCACTGGAAGAGGCGCTTGCCCAAGGGAGGGCAAAGAAGGAGGCGGAGGAAAGGGCCCACGCCGAAGCGACGGCTAAGGCCCAGGAGGACGCCGCCAAGAAGGACGCCATCGAGGCCGCGCGACGGAAGGTCGCTGAGGAGAGGGCCAGGACGGAGGCGGAGCTGGCGACGTTGGAAGCGGAGAAGGCTCGGCTGCAGCGGGCCCGGGAGGCCAAAGCGGCTCGCGCCCGGGAGGAAGCTGAAGCGCGAGCTGCCGCAGCCACGGCCGCCGCCATGGAGGAGGCAGAGGCCAAACTCCGCCGCGAGACTCCCCCCGGAGGATCACGAGTGGAGACCCTTCGAAAGCTTTTTGAAGGGGACGCCTCCTCCAAGATGACGCTGGACGAGGCCGACACGGGCAGCAGTGGGAGCAGTGGCCCCACTGCCCATCGACGGAGGAAGGGCAAGGGGAAGACCCCCGAGAGGCCGCGGAGGCCAGCGGGTGGACACCCCCACGACAGTGACCCCTTCTTCTCCGCCAGCGACGGGGATGAACGAGGCCGCCGACATCGCCAAGTGGTGGCTTGGACAGGCGGAGGAGGCGGAGACGTCCCCATGGAATCGGAAGGTGAGGATGAGGATCTCCCTCCTCCCTACCGGAGCTCGGAGTCTTCCGAGACCGGGACGCCCAGGTGGGGCGACATGGACGAGGATGACGACATGGACTTCGGCATCACGAAGAAGCGCCCATCCTCGGACCCACCGAGGCGACCCGGCGGAGGCCCACCGGGACCCCCTGGCGGAGGACCATCAGGACCCCCTGGAGGACGCCCACCAGGTGGACCCCCTGGAGGCGGACCACCGGGCGGGGGAGGACCCCCTGGACCGGGCGGACCCGGCGGAGGCCCTCCTGGAGGACCCCCTGGGGACCCCGACGACCCAACAGGGAACGGCGACCCGGATACCACCTGGCGGTGGATTGTCTACCTCCGCAGGAGGGTCTTTTCCCTCGAGTGCGAGGTAGACACGGGCAAGGGCGAGATGACTCGCACCTCCAAGGTCGCCGCGCGCGCGCAGACAGAGCTGGACATCGCCAGGGCCGAGATCAGACAGCTGAACACGGTCATCAGCGGCCTGCAGCAGAGGCTGGACGCGCTGGAAGCCCGTGGGAGCGTCGGCAGCGACCGCCCAACCCTGGAATCTGGCTCGTCGGACGACGGCTGGGGACCCGGACCAGGTCCAGGCAGACCCCACGCCCCCGGCGGAGCCCCCAGGAGTCGCCCCAGCGCCAGTGCCCCCTCTCTCACCGCCCCCTCTCACCACAGCGCGGGCCGCTGCAACGAGCGCGTGCCGCCCGGCAGTGGCAGTGAGGATTGGCGTGATGAGTGGCTCAGCGCGGAGTACCGCAACCGCAGTGCTCCACCGCGGACACCGGTACGCCCCCGGCGCCCCGCACCAGCCCTGGAGCCAATCCCAATGGCTGGTGGACGTTATGGTGGACTCAGGGATGAGGTCCCCAGAGGAGACGTGGAGTGGGATTTAGGTGAAGGTGAGGATCTGGACCTGGACCTGGAGGAGTTCGACATCAGCCCGCCGCGTGGTGTACGACGGGAGGCCGCTGAACGCAGCCGCCGGCGCCGTGATGAGGATGCATACATGGAAGGAGTACGGCGTGAACATCTAGGTTCAGCGTACATGGAGGAACCGCGGCGTAGCCACAGGGATTCCATGGAGGAGATGGACGTGGCGGCCGTGGGAGTCCATGGGCGAGGCCGATGGGAACCTCGGTCGACCTCGCGGCCGGCGTTCATGGTCTCTAAGGCCGCGGATGCCGCCGTGTGGGAAGACTTGAAGGACATCAAGCCCCCCATGTACGATGGCAACCCCCTCAACCTCGACCGCTTCTTGGAGAAGCTGGACGATCCGGGGCTGACCGTCACTGAAGACCTGCCTCCCGCGGATGCGGAGAGATATGTCTTCAGACGGTTCAGGTACCGCCTGCCGGAAGTGCTCGGCGAGCTATACTTCGTGGCGACCAAGGAGGGGAGAATCAAGACCCTCAAGGAAGCCAAGAAGTGGCTCAACGAGCAGGAGCGGGTGGACGCTCCGCAGGTGCCTGCCAAGCGCTGGAAGTCCATCAAGCTTGAGCATGATGGACGGGAGATCCGCCTAAGAGATTGGCGGGACTTCCGAGGGAAATACACCCTCTTCCGCCGCAACGTGGAGGATTGGAACGAGGGTGACGAGCAGGCTCGCCTGCTCTCCATGCTGCCGGAAGCATGGATCGAGAAGGTCACCAAGGAGGAATCCAAGAGGGCCAAGTCCAACCACACGGTCAAGATGATGCTCCCCAATGAGTATCATACGAACGTGGTGGCTTGGACGAAGAAGAACGTGGCCCGGGATGTCAAACGGCACTCCCTGCGGAACGCTGTCCTCATCACCGTCTCGGGCCATCGCGAGAAGACCGCGATGTGGCGCCTTGACGAGTGTGAGTTGAGCGGCCAGACCATCCGTCTGCAGCCCATCCCGGCGCGGATGAGCTGCGACGAGATCCTGGAGTGGGTTGGCGAGGAAGTACTCAAGGAGTACCGAAACCTCCACCACACCCGCGGGTTGAGGCCCGGCGACCGCGACGTCAACTACGTTGGCGAGGGACCTGGCGGGGAAGCTGCCATGGACCCGGCGGGAGCCGGCGGCGATGAGACTCTCGTCGACGATGACGACGACGATGAGCCCGCCGAAGTGGCCGTTTGTGCCTTCGTGGCCAAAAACCTGAGCGCGGGGAGCAAACCGGGAAACTGGAAGCCCCTGCAGCAGGCTTGGAGGAAGCAGGAGAAGAGGGACCCTCGCCGCATTGGCGACCCTCCGCTGTCCTTTGGGGAGTTCCTACGAGCTCACCCTCAGGGCTGTTTCGTGTGTTATGGGAGGAAGCGAGGCTTCAACCATGACCACCGAACATGCCCCGTCCACAAGGCCGACACGGAGGCTTACAAGAAGGCGCACGGGTCGAAGAAGCGTGCGCCCGCGAGTATCCGGGAAGCCAAAGTCGAGGTCGACAAGGACGAGCTGGCCAAGCTGATGTCGTCGGTGGGGACCGAGTTGGCCAAGGAGATCCAGGAGATCAAGCGGAACTGGGTCCCCGGGTCGGACAACAAGAACAAGGAGAACAACCAGAATGACCAGAACAAGGACAAGGACAAGAAGGGTAAGAAAGGTGAAAGGAAGAAGGGCGTCAACGAGGTTGATGCGGAGGAAAACACCCCTTCCTCCACAACCGACGCCCCCTAGCCGAGCCCCTGCAGCCAAGGGCCCCAGCTAGGGCGGTCGCAGGATGGTGACGTGGGAAGCGCCGGACCATCCCAGTCGGGAGTCGATAAGCACAAAGGGACTGCCGCGGGCGGAAGGCCCGGTCCGGCACCCAGTCGCGGAGGCGGGGTGAGGGCAAGTGAAGGCACGAACACTTGCACCCGTCCGTCCTTCGCGACCAAGAATGTGTTTGATGTACTACAGGATCTATCCGAGAGTATCGGAGGATCACCCGGACCGCAGCTGGATGCTGCAGATGGGCAGCCTGAGCCCATTGTCCACGACCTGCACCAGTCGCTTGTGGAGCTTCTGGAGCGGCCGGAGATCCTGAGTTTGCACGCTGTGCGCCGTGTCGGTCGCGAGCGGCAGTTGCATCTTAAGGTCCGTGCCTTATGCGGGGAAGTGGAAAAGGCTTTCGACGTGTTGGTCGACACGGGAGCTCAGGTCAGCTTGGTCAAGGCTGGCCTACTTCCACCAGAGTGTCTGACCGACAGTCGGAAACCTGTCAGGCTGAAGGTGGCAAACGGCCAGTACATGGTGGGAGGCACGAAGGAAGCGGCCATTGGGCTGCAGTTCGTGAACCATCGTGAGCTGAGCCGCCCAGACCTCGGCAAGGAAATCCTCCTGCACGGTCGCTTCTACGAGGCCGAGATGGACTGGGACATGATCGTTGGGTACGACTTCATGATGGAGACGGACTCCGGCGTTCTCCCGGCCCAAGCCTCCATGACCCTGTACCAGGACGACCAGCTGTCGTGGCTTTCGTCACCTGAGCACCATGTGGAATGCCAATGGATCCACCCCCAACCCAATCAGCTCGAAGTGGCCGCGCTGGACACTGAGCCAACTGGTCCTGCAAACCAGGAGTACGGCGTAAGGCCGGAAGTGGCGAGCCGAGTTGTCGCGGACTTGGGAGCTTCGGATCTGGCCCTGGATGCGTTCTCTTCAGGAACCTCCGCCCATCTGCGGGTGTGTGAGAAGTACTGGAGCGCACAGGACTCCGCGTGGAAGAAGCACTGGGGTCCGCATCAGGGATTGATGTGGATCCATTGCCCCCGTTGGGACACTCCAAGAGCGATAGCGAAGATTCGCAAGGACCGCTCCAAGGCAGTGCTGGTTGTTCCTATGGGATGCACCGAGGAGGAAAGTACCCGACATTGGGTAGCCTCATTGACCAACATGACCTTAAACAAGGTCGTCCTACCGGCTGGAGAGAGTGTCTATCAGGACGCTAAGGGACAGCCCATACCACCCCAGAGATGGCCAACGGAATTCCACTATGTGGATGGGGGCCTTGATCAGGCCGACGCCACGGACTTCGTGTGTGTCAACCGCATCATAGCGGAGCCATGGCGGCAATGCTTTGCGGTTCCCCCTGTTGACATCGAAGAATCGGATTCGGAAGACCCCCTCACTGAAGAGGAGTGGGATCTGGTTCAGGGGTATATGGATCAGCCCTTTCACGACTGGGGAAACCAGCGCGAGGGCAAAGGCCAGGACAAAGCCTGGTGGGAAGTGGACTCGATCGTCTCTGGTTCCTATGACGGGAACACCTTCGTGCAGAGGGTGCTGGACCACCTATCCAGCCAGGACGAGCCAATCAGGGGTAACCCACCCACCTACGGCGATCTATTCCGAGGCAAGACCAGAGATGGCCCTTTGGGCCACCTGGGAAGACCACCTGAGCCGAAACCGAGCGGGGTCGCTACCCCTCAAGTAAGCTCCGTGGTTCAAGTGCCCGGAAAAGCCAAGGCGGAGTCCGACGACTGCCCCAAGATCCAGGCGTTGAGGGCCAGGCTGAAGCAGAAGAATGGCGAGACCTTCTTCAGCGGAAAACCTGTGTTCCCCCCACCGGTGCGTGGACCGTATGGCGAGGCCAAGATACGGCTGAAGCAGGACCCCCGTGTGTATCGGCACCGGGAGTTTGCCCTGAGGGGCGAGAGGAAAGAGGCCATGGAGAAGATCCTCCGTGACTTCATCCAGAGAGGCTGGCTCGAGCCGTGCCACTCCGAATGGGCCTCTCCGTGCTTCGTCGTCCCCAAGAAGGTGGCCGGTGAATGGCGGCTCGTGGTCGACTACCGCGGCCTGAACGCCCAAACGCAGCACGACAGCTATACGCTGCCCCTCATTGAGGACATGCTGCAAAAGCAACACCGGCGGAGGATCTTCACGGTGATTGACCTGAAACATGGTTATCATCAGATGCCTCTCGCCGAGGAGTCCCGTGCCTGTACAGCCATGAGCACCCCACTTGGACCTCTCCAGTGGAAGGTGATCCCCATGGGCGTTACCAACGGCAATGCGGCTTTTCAGCGGATGCTGGAGAACCTGCTTGAGCCGGTGCGCGACTCTGCGGACCCCTTCGTGGACGACGTGATCATCGCCTCCGGGGACCCCAGTATGAGCTACGAGGAGCTCCTGGAGGCACACGAGAGGGACGTCACTCGAGTGCTGGACCTTCTGGTTCGGCACAAACTCACGGGCAGCAGTGACAAGGCCACCATTGCGGTAAGCGAGGTGGTCTTCGCTGGCCACGTGGTCGGGAACGGGCAGCGAAAGCCCATACCTGGCAAGGTGGCTGCGATTGAGCACTGGGAAAAGCCCAAGACGGTCTCTGAGCTACGGGCGTATCTGGGGTTCTGCAACTACTACTCGGGGTATATCAAAATGTATGCCGAGTATGCAGCCCCCATGACGACCATGCTCAAGGGCAACCGAGAGGAGACCAAGAAGGGGTCCAAGAAGGCTCTGGTCTGGACAGCTGAGTCGGACCGTGCCTTTGAGGGGATGAAGCAGGCGCTGCTATCCGCAGTGGGTCTGCACCTCGTGGATCCTGACCGAGGGTTCGTCCTGCGCACCGACGCTTCCGACTACGCCATTGGCACTGTGTTGGAGCAAGTGCTTGACGACGGGAGGCACGTGCCCGTGGCCTTCTGGAGCCGAGTCCTGGCGGAAGGCCAGAGACGGACGTGGACGCCCCGTGAAAAGGAGGCGTATGCCATCGTCATGGCTCTCAGGAAATGGGCTGGGTACATAGCCCTCCATCCCGTCATCGTCTGCACCGACCATCAGAGTCTGCAGTCGTGGCACAAGGAGCACGTGGACACCCCCTCAGGTCCCGCCTCCCGACGGGCAAGATGGCATGAGACCTTGGCCAAGTTCGACCTTACGGTTGTGTATATTCCTGGAAAGGATAACACCGTGGCGGACTGTCTCAGCAGGTGGGCCTATCCCGCCAGCAAGGGCATGACGGATATCTCTGCCCATGGCGATGAGGCTGAGACCGCTGAAGCCAAGAGGATCATCGAAATGGAGCGCCTGATGGAGGAGGAGGGTGTTAAATGCTTCGTCGTCATGGCTGCGGATGCCCCCCTCGCGTCGAGGGTGAGCAGAGCGGTCAGTGTACTCGCCCCGGAGGGAGCTGAGTCCGACAAGCACCTCTTCAGGGAGTCTTGCCTCCAGGACGACTGGACCGACGATTACGCCAAGTCTGAGGCCTTTGCGGCCGAGTATAGGGCTGTGACCGACCCTGACGACGGGCAGAAGTGGCCAAAGGGGCTGACCGAGGAAGATGGCAAGCTCTACCGGAATGGTAAGCTGCTAGTACCGGAGTCCCGGGTGCTCGAGCTTTGTGAAGCTTGGCACCACCACATGCTGCACCCAGGGGTCAAGAAGCAAGCTCTTGACATGCAGCGTCGGTTCGAGATCGACCATATCGTTCTCTACACCGCCATCAAGAAGGTCAGGAAGGGTTGCTCGGTCTGTCAGGCCTGCAATCCCGACAACCGGAACGTCAAGGGGGAACCCCAATGGACCCCGGTTCCTGACCAGCCCATGGAGAGCGTGGCCATGGACGTCTTCTCCATGCCCGAAGTTCACATTGGCAAGGAGACCTTTGACTGTGTGGTTCTCTGTGTGGACCGCCACAGCGGCTACGTTGTAGCCATTCCGGCACGCAAAAAGGGGTTGCTTGCCAAGGAAGTGGCAGTCATGATGATTCGTCATTGGCTGACCGTCTTTGACATCCCCCGCACCATTTGCAGTGACCGAGGGCCCCAGTTTACTGGTGGCTGGTTCAAGGCTATGTGTTCCCTCATGGGGATACGTCACGCCAAGAGCGTCGCCTATCTCAGCCGGTATAACGGCCGTGCTGAAGTGGCGGGACGGCAGCTGTTCGAGAAGCTGCGCAAGATCCACATCACCAATCCACGTCGGAACTGGTTTGAGGAGATGTGGCCTGCTTTGAAGGCCCATCATGACACCCCCACTCCGGGCGGTTTGTCCCCTCACCAGATTCTGTTCGGCAGGGACCCCCTGGGTAGGGGACTTCCCCTGTCTGGTGATGGCATGGCTATGGATGCCAAGGAATTCTTCGCGCGGCGAGAGCAAACGGCGCGGGACATCCGCCAGCAGCTCGAGAAGGAGCATGCTGAGCGTCAGAAGTCCGCCCCGAGCTCGACAGCGCAGAAGTTCAGGGTGGGAGACCCGGTTTGGGTGATCAGACCCCGCCCTATGGGCACCCACCGCATCAAGACCTGGTTCACACCCGGCGAGGTCGTCCGCAGGATTGGTGAGGACACCTACCGCATCAAGGTGGGTCACGGACAGTTCCGGGAGCGCCACGAGAGTCAACTCCGTGTGCGGGAACCCGACCTCCGTGGCCAGCATGTGTCCCTGAGCTACGCCGCACATGAGGCTGATTCGGACGACGACTATGCTGAGCAGGACGACTATACTGTCGAGAAGATCCTGGCTCAGCGTCCGAAAGCCTCGGCACCCGGAGGTCTGGAGTTCAAGGTTTGTTGGCAAGGCTATGGGCCGTCCAACGACACCTGGGGACCCGTCTCCTCGTTCGTGCCGCGGGTCAATACTCCCTTCATGGAGTACATCCGCAAGCACAAGACCAAGATCCACGTGTCGGACTTGGCAGCACTCACCCGGGCGATTGCAGCCAAGGGTGCCTGATCAGCGCCCTGAGCTCTCCCCTGATGCGTTTTGAGCGCTGGTGAGGCCGACGAATCGTCCCTTACTTGCTTGCTCTCTTCCATCTTTCGGTGACAGAGTGGCCATATACCCCCTGCTGTATCCAGAGGAGGATGGCCCCTCTCTTCTTCTATTCGTCACTCCCCCCCCTGCTGAATCCTTGGGAAACCAGGTAGGGCGACTGACCTTCATATTTCTGAGCTCTTGGGGCCTTGAAGCCCATACGACGTTGCGCAACGGATGCCGCTGTCATCGGCATTGCGAATTTTTGGTGTGTGGTCTGGTTCCATGGCACTTGCGGAATCCAGACCAGTCGACGTGTGTCAGCTGACTATATATGGCCTGAACTCAGGCGTTTTCCTGTCCACCCTCCTGCAGTGCCTTATCCTGACCGTGGCGTGGTTTGGCGCTCTGTCCAGAGCGTGTTTACACGCCTATTTACCCAGATTTTTGCTTGTTTTTCTGCCCTCCAGGATATGTGCATCTGTATGTTAAGTGTCATCAGCCCATCGCTGAGGGATGGACTGTTTTTCACCACGAATCGGAATACAGAGGCGCCCTGAGTCGCCGTTTACATGCTTTTACTGCAAGTCCAGCCTGGACCAGTACCTAAATACATATTCTTCTGTTTGAGTGCCCGTGATACCGTGTTGCCCTATTCGCTGTGATGTGGAGATCCTGATGGCGCCAGGCGGGAAGCCCAGTTGCCTGACTACACTCCCAGCGGTCCGCCACTGTCAGTCCCAGTGTGAGCCTACCGATTCGCAGACGCACTTGCAGTCGGACGGCGGCCTCCGGTGCTCCTGACCTTGGTCAGTCTGCCTGGGAAACTGGTGGTTTGAGGAGTCGACGCCTCCGCCCACACTGCATGAGGACTCCCTCATGTATGGCCTTCGTGGTAATAGGGCGAGGGAAAAGACGGCCTTGATGCCCGATCCCTTAAGGAGGAGCTCCCTTAAGATCCCTTAAGGAGTTCGGCTGTATCACTCTGGATTCGCGTCGTATGGATATGGACATGGTGCGCCCGAGGAAGGACCCGTGGGGACTCTCCCCAGTCGGCGGGCCTTGGGAAGCTTGGGGTAGCCTGATGGATCTTTGTGGTCGCTCTCGACCTGTGGGACCACCTCGGTCGTCGTGTGTCGCCTATGTTGGCCGTGTATGCCACTGCCAATGTGGTGGTGACCGTAGCAGCCGGCACCCGGTGCGCCTGGTATGGGTTAACGGGTCCTTTGGATGCCGAACAATCGCCGCCAGGTCCCGGGACTTGATACTTGATACTATACATGCGCTACAAGCTTTTACAGCATCATACTTGTCTTACTGTGGGATTTGACAGCCTAACCTGCGAATCAGCCTGAAGTGAGGATGTTACACCCCCCCTTCAGGAGATGGTCCTGGGTACCCGCTGCCATGCGTGGTGTTATCGAGCCCCCCCAAGGGTTTGCTCTAAGGAGGGGGGTGAAGCGGTACCCAGAACCCCATGGCTAGGTTAGGGCATACAACCGGTCTCCGGTCCACTAACCCCATGTACGGAAGGGAAGACCGGTCTCCGGTCCACTAACCCCATGTACGGAAGGCGCCCGTTGACGCCCGGTGCGAGCCCGGCGGGAGCGTGCTCCGTGCCGTAAAGCCCCGCATCGGCAACCGATGCACCGCCAGCGGAGATTCATATATCAGAATATCAGGAATCAACAGGGTATTTTTTTATATATTGTTTCCGTCAATTTTTACGCTTCCGTTCTGATATTCACTGTTTTGACTGCTGGCGGTTGGATCACGACTTTACCGTAACCGCCAGTTTAACTGTTTATAATGGAAATTTTAACGCTATCCGTGACGAAGGCTCTAAAGTCTTCAGGAATTGCGTTGATGCATCCGCAATTTTCACATTCTACACTCGCAACCTTAATCCGAATTTTTCAGGATGTCGAAATCGGATTTTCGTCTTCGACATCCCCGCACTTGATTTGACCTCTTTCGAGTGGACCTACGTGCTTCCCTATGCACGAAGCAACTTTCCTTTTATCCTGCCCTCCATTTGTCTTAAAGATATCGGCAAAACAAAGTTGATTCGTGAGGCCACTTGTGAGGGTCATATCTCGTGTTGCTTGCGAGGAAGGACAATAAGGAAATGTGGGATGTATTCACAATACTCCCAACGTAATTTAGGAAGCATTATATGCCTTGCGTCTCCACACGTGCGCGCTAGTGTAATGGATCATGGTCAAGAGGGTAGAGTTTGCGTTATAACTCTTTGGCCATGATATTGCGTGCGTTAAGATAACTTTCGAGTGTAGCGCGCAAGTGTTGGTGTTGCATAGGGACTCTCCTTGAGTTCCTATGAGCGATTGACACAAAGTTATGCCCTTGGAGGGGCATGACATATCGTGGGGGGAGCTACCTTTTTGGGCAATATGGAGTATGTGCCTTGTGTTGTGTTGCGTGCCCATTTGGCGGGTCCATTGCTCCAAGCCAAACCCGCCAATGGACCTCATATTGTGCAAGCCCCTTCTCCATACTCCCTACGATCAATTGCAAGCCTAACCTTCGTGAAGGGAAGCTTGTGTGGCGATCCCGAAGCGATGCGTTGGGAGCAAGGTGTGTGTTTTGCAATTTTCCATATTTTCATGTGCCCACTTGGGAAGCAGCGCTCGTAACCTTTCAAAGCGCCCCAAGTGGAGCACATATGTGGAATCGAAGGTCATTGGTGTCAAGTCATTGTGTTTAGAAGGATTAGTAGATTTCACGATCCAAGCCGAAGATATTATAATATAATTGTGCACCTTTCAAGGCACTTTTGTGTGTCTTTGTGCCAATTTTGCCGTTTTTGGCCCGTCATGATGTCAAGTGGCGACCGTGTATTTCAACGTTGCGCTCAATTGACATCATGACCCAAGTATGATATGAGGGTACATACCTTGGTGCCCAACATATCTTGGACCCGGCGAATAACTCCTCTTGAGCTTGGCATACCGTGGCCGCCATGTTGGCGATTTGGGACTATCCCAAATCATGGGCTCACTTGGCGACCCTGCCTTTCCCAATACCGGAGGAGTTGGGCAAGCCCAAAAGATATGTTGGACACATTCGACTTGAGACCAATCCTATGGCACACTCCGGTCCAAGTCGGGCATGTGCCTCATTTGCCCCAACCATGAGTGTGCGCATTTTTGGCCATTTTTAGCAATTTTCCACTTTTGCTGCCCGCCGTGCACTATGGTCTGCCCACCCGTGCACGCCCGACGCATGGACCAATGGACCATATATGACATGGGTGTTATGCATATTGGTCCCCATGGTTCACACACCACGTGGGCGAAGCGGAGCGTCCTTCGTTAAGGCGCTAGCCCAAAGTGAGTGTGGGCAATTTTGCCATTTTGGCATTTGTGGACCCAATTGGGATCATCACCACGCCAGGTGGCATCGAGATCTTTGGGAGCCAAGGGCATGGGAGTCTCTGTTGGACTCCTGGTAGATCACGTATGGAATGGCGGATCCGATCTCCAAGGCGGCGTGGAGATATACTATTGGGGGCACACCAAATTTTGGCTCATTTCAAGCAGCCAAAATGACCCCATTTTGGGACCCCTATTTCCCTTCCGTGTGGTCAATTGGCGGCCCCATTCCTCTATGCCCACATGGAGCCCGGACCCAAATCAAAGTTGTACACTCAGATAGGAGTCCTAGGTCCTGCCTCCTAACCTGTGAGCCATTGGCCTTACCCTGGCCGGGCGAGCCACGCGTGGGAATGACGCCAATTTTGGTGATTTTGGCATCATGATCCCACTTGACGAACTCGTGGTGCCCTGATGCCGGGACCTCAGAGGGAACCAGGTTGGGTGAGGGCTCCAGGGAGTTTGTACTCGAAGGGCATAGGGTCAGTTGCCTCGTCCCTACCTCTGGCGGGTCCGGACGAGGAGTCAATTTTGGGAATTTTGGAGCTAATATCAGTTTGGGCTGAAACAGCCCATTTTCAGCTACCGGCTCCTGAGGGATAATGGCGGGGCCATATCTCTGGCTCAGAGTGGAGCTGGGACCTCCTGTTAAGGGAGCATAGGGAGCCACTGTTGGTCAGCCTTCGAGCCCCTCGGTTCCCAGGAACTCGCCTGTGGCACGGCGGAACACCCCCCCTATTGGCAGGGTTTCAGGGTCCGGACTGAGCAGGGCATGGGTTGTGTTTGAGCCCCCGCCCCCACCAGCCACTGGGAGGGTCGGACCTGGGATTGGGATACGAGTTAGGACTGGGTGTCTATTGTCCTGTGATGTACTTATCCCAGTCCAGTCTTAACCCCATGTGTACATATCCTGATGTGTTGCTGTACATACTTTTGTTCCCTTGTTTCAGAGTGGCAAGGATCCTGAAACGCTTTGTCACATGACATGAGCGCATTGATGCCCCTGTTAGCGTAGTGCTTTGCCTGCCTGCTCACTTGCGCGTGTCCACCGCAGCGTCCCGTGGCCGGCCCCCCTCGGGAACGCGTCAATATCCAGCCATGGAGACGCCGAGGAGACCGAGGAGGCCAAGCGCATCATCGAGATGGAAAAGGCCATGGAGCAGGAGGGGGTCAAGTGCTTTGTGGTGATGGCAAACCGTACGGACCTGGCCAAGTTCCGGGGCGCCCGAGCAGTGGATGGTGGCTCCTGTAGAGCTAGTCAGGTCGGTGCTCACAGAGCACTGGTCGGATGACTATGCGGCATCCGAGCACTGGAGCAAGTACTGGAATGCCGTGAGCGCCCCGTCGGACGACGAATGGCCCGAGGGCTTGACCGAGGATGGCGACAAGTTGTTCCTCAAGGACAAGCTGCTGGTGCCCGAGAACCGAGTGGAGGAGCTCATTGACCATTGGCACAACGCCCAGCTCATGCACCCTGGCCGAGACAAGATGCAGCAGGACCTGGTGTGGCGTTTCAAGTTCCCTCCGGGGTACTACGCCATCCTGGATAGGTACTGCAGCGATTGTGCCGTGTGTCGGGCCACGAAGAGCCCCAACCACTCCACAGCGGGCAACCCGGTGTATACGGCTATACCGGAGGCTCCTATGCGGTCCGTGGCCATGGATGTATTCGCCATGCCTGAGGTCACCGTGGAAGGAGAGACCTACGACTGTGTCATCCTGGCGGTGGATAGGCACAGTGGGTATATCGTGGCGGTCCCTGGCAAGAAGTCCAAGAAGAAGGACAAGAAGGACAAGCATGGAGTAGGGCTGCAGGCCAAGACCGTCGCTAATGCCATGATCAGGCATTGGCTGACGATTTTTGATGTCCCGGCTGTCATCTGCAGCGATCGGGGCAGCCAGTTTGTCGGGACGTGGTTCAAGACGATGTGCAAGCACATGGGTATTCGGCACGCCAAGACCGTGGCGTACCACAGCCGGTCGAATGGCCGAGCTGAGGTGGCCGGGCGGCAGATGTTCGAGAAGTTCCGCCAGCTGCACATCGACGAACCGGGCCGGAATTGGTATAATTCGCTGTGAAGAGTACTCCAAGCGTATCACGACCTTCCGGGGCCCACTGGGCTGTCGCCCCATCGCATCCTGTTCCTACGGGATCGAGTGTCACGCACTCTCCCGTCGTTGAACCATGGCAAAGTGGCCCGGGATGCGAACGCTATGATGGCTGAGGCGGACGACACGGCGGCCAAGGTGGGCAAGGCACTTCAGGACGAGCATGACAAGAGGGCCAAGTACTTCAAGCAGGGAAAGGTCCAGAAGTATGCTCTCCAAGACACCGTGTGGGTGGAGCGGCACCACAAGGATGTCCTGTCCAGGCATCGGCAGGCGTCCTGGTATGTGCCGGGGGTAATCGTGCGGAAGGTCGGGCAGGATGTGTATGCGGTTCGTGTGGGGGATAACAAGATCCTGGATCGCGATCATACCCAGCTTCGTCCCCGAGCACCAGACCCCAGCGGACGTCCCGTCACCTTCGAGTTCACGGCCGGCGATGTGGACTCGGACGACGAGGGTGAGGACGATGACTGCACCGCCGAGAAGATCCTGGCGGACAAGCCGGACCCGGGGACGCCTAGGGGGAGGCTTTATAAGGTCTGTTGGAAGGGATTCGCCGCATCCAGGGACTCGTGGGAGCCTCCGAGCAGTTTTGTGCCGAGGTACACAACGGTCTGGATGGACTACCTGAAGAAAAAGAATATTTCTTTGGATGTCAAGGACGTGTTGGTCCATTTGGTGGCTGCAGTAGCACCGTAATGGATTCCCCTTGGCATTTTTGTTTGTTTCTGTGCTTGTGAGTCGGGTGAGGGCGTTCATCCGGGGACTTTTCGGCCTTGATTGGCCATATACCCCCTTCACTCGATCTCCACATATATATTTCACTGTGGTATACTTATTTAGGTCGACCGACGACGTTTTTCTATCTTTGATCCCCTTGGTCCATGTTGTAGATCAAGAGGAGACCGGATATGGCGTAGGGTACTGATTATCAGTGTCCTCACCCCTCTCTTGGGGCATGGGGGACGCCTACGACGTGTGTGGGGCCTCCATGTGTCCTTGGAACATGGGGGGGGGGGGTTGGAGCCCATTGGGGTCCTCCCGTCCTCTCTTCAATGGTTTCCGAGTGGATACAACGCTCTAAGAAGGGGGGTGAAGCCGGTTCGGACCCCCGTGGCCATCCTGGGGTCACTTGGGGTGTGTATCTATGTGCCGGCAAGCCGCCATTAGCTGATATCATACTCTCCCATCCACCTGACCTAACCCGATGTGATAGTGTGATAGGTTTGGCCATTCCGGCTATGAGCGGCCATATTCAGTACCGAGGCGCCGCCAGCGGAGATTTATATATCAGAATATCAGGAATCAACAGCGTTTTATTGTCATAATGTTTCCGTAATTTTTCAGCCTTTCGTTCTGATGGTCAATGTATCGGCGACTGTCAGTTGGCTCGCGATTTTGCGTTAACCGATTGGTTAACTGTTATTTCCAG
The DNA here is from genome assembly GCA_964036045.1 of Eutreptiella sp. 'Long Island Sound 2002'. NCBI lineage: Eukaryota > Euglenozoa > Euglenophyceae > Eutreptiales > Eutreptiaceae > Eutreptiella > Eutreptiella sp. 'Long Island Sound 2002'. The sequence continues at coordinate 91,238,263 of OZ038379.1, read as the reverse complement.
ATATTTTGGCGGAAACCCCGATGAAGGGTCAGATTTCATCAGTAAAGGGTTCGTTGCTTCCGCAATTTTCTAAATATGCACTCGAAATTTTAATCTGAATTTTTCGCGATGTCGAAATCGGATTTTCGACTTCGACATCGCCGCACTTGATTTGGTCTTCTTCGAGTGGTCATACTCTTTTCCCTAGGCCGGAATCAGGTTTCCCTTATACTTGGCACCCATTTGACTTGGAGATATAAGGGAAACAAAAGTGAATCGTGGGACCACTTTGGAGGGCCATATCTACGCGCGAGTGTGAGGAAAGAGAATAAGGAAGGTTGGGCTGCAAGCGCCTTAGTCTCAACTTAATTTAGGAAGCATCAAACGCCTTTGGTGTGTACACATGCCCGGTATAGCAAGGGAAAAGAGTCAAGAGGGTATAAAGTGATATATAACTCTTGAACCGTGCAACCGAATATTTTATTGCGACTTTCGAGTGTACCGCATGAGTGTTGGGGTTGCATAGATACTTTCCTTGGGTTCCTACGTATTTTTAACGTGAAGTTATGACCATGGAGGGGCATGGCATACCATGCTGGGAGCCACTTTTGAGGGTATGTGTTATATGCATAGTATGTGCTTCGATATGCTCACGCCCATGTTATATATCTTCGTGTGGCCGAAGGGATGGGGAGCCACACGTGACAAGGGTATTGCCCATGTCCCAATTGTGGAAGTCAAAGCGCTAGACTAAGTCTACCGCATATGTATTGCTCATGGCATGTATGGCAAGGAGATCCATGAGTGCACTTCAATTTTCATGGGGCATGTAGATACGAGTGGCGAAGGTATCTCCATGCGCCCGATTGGGGATCCAAGTGGGGGAATTGTTCGCAAAAGGTTTCAATCATTTGTGTATTGAACCATGAGCGGATATCGTGGGTGAGCATAGAGATATACTATCATGACAACTTTGTATTTGGACATATTTGCATGTTTTTGACCTCATTTTATGCTCATGTTTGTGTTTTATGTGCTCAACTGGTCGGCTAACAGTAAAGTGCCTAGAGATCCGTGAACTATGGTATATTGCTTATATGTTGGCATATGCTTCGGTGTTGTACCTCACCATATGCCGGATCACGTAGTCACTTTGGCTTGGCACACGAGGCCTCACAAGATTAGGTCTCAAACTCATGAGCTGACGTGTGGAGCATGCCATGTACATAACTGGAGAGGTTTCGGAGCCAATGATGGGATATTCTTGGGCATGGACCTTTGGTCTATATAACCCTTGTATATTACTTTCCGGTTTGACACGTGCATGGAGCATTTGGATATTTGCCGTCTGCATTTTTGAGTATATAATTGACTTTTGGGCATAATGGTGTGATTTGCCTGATTTTGCCATGTTCTGAGGTCATCATCATGGGGCAGTTCTCCAGGCCCATTCGACTCCAAGTCCAACCAAGGTCATGTCAGGTTAGGGCATGGTCCTGAGTGCCACTCTAGGCCATGACACGCCACCTCCCCTATTGGGCTAGGATTTAGAGGCTTGGGAGTGAACACATTTTTGGGGTTTGTGTAGTGACTTGTGACACATGGCATTCAGCCATCTCATTTGACCTGGTTCAGGGCAATATGTTGGTGAGTCAAGGGAAGGTCTTGAGTCCAGGGAATGAGGGGTTTATGCCTGTGAATGTGTATGTTTACCTCTTTCCCCAACTTTGCTTTATTTGTGTTCATATGCCAATTTCAGGGCTTTCCTCTTTGGTGTAATTCTTGTACATGCCCGCCACCGTGGGACGACCGGTGTGCTGAACGGAAGCCCGCAGTGTGGATTGGATTATTGCTGGATTTGTGGGATCTGGTTGCTGTTCAGGGTTGAAGGAGGATTGTATTTTATTTTCTATATTTTTGGATTTGGAACCCTGGATTATTTTGATAAATGCAATCGTTGATCAGGAGCAAATCGGCAGGGGTTACAGGCGGAAGGGGCACAGCAGGGGCCGGTCCTGGTAGGGACCTTCTTTAGTGCTCTGCACAGGTCTGCACAGGAATGAAAGGTATGCAATGCGAATGGAGCGCGCAGCGCGCACGTAGGGTTAGAATATGCGCTGAGCTCGCGATGCATGTGCCTAATCGAGGTATTTACACGCTGTGACGCTTTACCTGTACCCCTGATTCACCCTTGTTTTCTTCTTCACAGGTAAGTAAAGAAAGCGTTTGTTCGTGTGTGGCCGTGGCGTTAAAGTAGGGTTGCTTAAAACGCTTAGGCTTGTTTTGTGTCCGCTTCATTCGGCATTCACACGATGCATGGTGAGTAAGGTAGGTTAGCCCAGGAGGAGCTCACCTCCTGGTTGAGTCAGTGTGGATATGGTTAAGCCTCCCTTCCCTGCGTGCACATGATGCATTAAAGGGTAGGCCACGCGAATTGCGCACGGTAAACCTTGTTTAGGTTACCCAGAGGCTCCTCGGTACGTTCCTTAAGAGAACCTGAGGAGTCTCTTACCGCTTGCTTGCTTGACAGGGGAGCTGATCCTTCAGCGTGTTTGCGGACAGTGTATTATAAGTCACACTGAGAAGCGTATAATACGTGCAGTGTGGCTTGGTTCCTCCGCCGCAAACACCCCTTCATTTGCCTCTGTTGTACAGGTGGGAGAGGTTCAGGGTGATTGGTGCACGCAGCAGCTGCCTCCGGCGGCTATCCATTTTTCTGCCCCAGCAAAACAGGGGCGCTGATCACAAATCAAATGACTGTGCCTCAGCCAGGACTGGCGAGGGCAGTTCGACTTCAACGACATCTGCGCTGTGCACGCAACGAGAGCACCCCTTCCCTTCAATTTCTAGCAGGGGAAACGCGTTGTGGCGTCCCCTGTTAGGCCACAGTTGCTTAGCAGCGCTGTGTTCTCTTGCCTTCTTCACAGGAGGGTCATTAGGACCTGAGTGATCTTCGACAGCAGCACCCAGTAGCGTGTGTAGGGGTTAGGGTCAGCAGGCCTGGCAGGAGTTGAGTGCAAGTGATGAGTGCTCACCCTGCCTTCGAAGGCCGGTGCTGGCGTTAGTGAGTGTAGTGTAGTGGTGTCTCCTGTCCCGCGTGCTTTTCCTCGTGGGCAGGGGAGTGCGTTAGCTTTTGGCCTGTAGCAAAAATGGGCGTTTTGTATGCCCTTAGCACACTTGGCCACCCCTCCCCTCAAGTAGGTAGGGCTTTTGCCGTCTTACCCCAAGGATAGGCGCCAGCACAGAAAATGGGCGCCATAGGAGTGGTAATAGTACCTGATTAGGACCTTCGGTCCGACGTCAGCGAAGCCCGGTCTCCGGGAGCCACGCTGGGGAGAGAAGTGAGACACACACAGACATACGTAGCACACATAGGGGTATGGTAAACCCTGTAAGGAAGGGTAGAACCCCATGGGTCTGGACCAGTCAGGGGTCCTAACTGTGGGCTCGCTTGTCCCCAAGGAGGGAAGACACACCTTGCCTCATAACACCTTGCTTGTCATTCCCCCCTGGTGTAGTAAGCCACCGTTCTCCAAGGTCAGTACATTAGGGCAGTACCCATGCAACACATGGTCAACAAGGCACACACTCGCTGGGTGGCTGCAATCCTGATAAGCGGCCACCTGGCTCACGCTGGAAACCATAGGCATGGGTCTGCAGGGCACAGACAGGGTCAGTGCAGTGCTCAGTAAGCAGTAGTCTGTGAAAAAACCAATGGCCTTCGGCCAGGGAGTGGTTGTCACGGGGGGCTAACGGTCCTGTCCTGCGATGCAATGCGGGACAACTGTGACAACTGCTCTTACACCCATACACAGGCACGTCTGCAGAAGAGTGCTCACTGCACCTGTCAGTAGACTGACACAGGGAGATTAGTTTCGCTTCTTACGCTGGGACATAGTCTCAGCACGGGTCAGGAGCTGCCCCTCGTTGTTCTCAACGGGGTAAGTGCGGAAGATGGGGTTGGTACTCCCATCTGGTTGTATGAAGGCTGACATAGGTTCCCAGATCGCCTCAGATAACCCATAGCCATCCCACAGGGTTAGGAATTTCCATCCCTGTTTATACTCGTGGCGAGCAATACCTGCAACCACGTAGTAACCATCAACTGCCACCTCATCGGCAGTCATCTCTTCGAGTTCGTCTGCCTCCTCTGGACTGGCAGCGTTCTCTAGGTCTATACGCTCAACCTCACTGTCGCTGAGGCGCCACTCATCCCAAGACAAGTCGTCAGGGGAGTGATAGTGCCTCAACTGCTTAGGTGCACACAGCAGCTCACCACCTAGACGTGGACTGCACCTGACATGGATTCTGGATCCATCTATCCTGATGATACGATAGGGTCCAAAGTAAGGGTCCTGTAGGCAGTTACGTGGCCAGGAGGGTAGGCGTGAATGGTGTACCAAAACAAGGTCACCAACCTTGAAGCTGGCAGGTCGCCGTAGGCGGTTCCGTCGGCTCTGTTCACGGTCACGAATGTGTCTCAGGTTAGTACCAGCCTGGTTAGCCAGAGACTGCTTGTGTTCCAGCCAATCTCCCACAGGGCTCTTGAAATCCTCAGGAAAGAGGGTTTTGAAGAACCAAGCCGGTCGTCCTCCATGGAACAGTTCGTGGGGGGTGAAACCCGTAGAAGAGCTCCGCTGTGAGTTCATGGACAGCACTGCCCAGGGCACTAGGCGTACCCAGTCCTTGGTGCGCTCCTGTTTCATCAGGATTCTTAAGTTTTGCTCCACCACACGGTTCTGTCTCTCACAGAGAGGGTTAGACGTGTGGGTATAGGGCACACCTGTGGTTACCTCCACGTTGAGGGCATTTAGTACTCGTTTGTACCACCCAGTGTCACTGCGGATGTGTACATGCTCATCAGAGTGCACCTGCTTAGGTGCTCCATAGGGTTCGAACCATTGTTCGACCAACATTTTCACAGTCTGCTCACCTGTGATTTTCTTATTGCAAGGGAACACACCGGTGAAGCGATATAGACCACAGGTGACCACGAGGCAACTATCATAGCCGCCAAAGCGTGGTAGGCCGTGGATGAAATCCACGTAGAGAAGAGAGTTAGCACAATAGGGTATGGGTAAGCTGGAGATCAGGCCCCTATCCCTACTGTCGCTCTGCTTGCTGGCATGACAGCCACAAGCAACCACAATGGTCTGCATACGCGACCTCAGTTCAGTGAGGGTTAGACTAGAGTAGAAACACTCACGGAAGAAGTCCACTGAGCGATTAGCACCAGTGTGACCAGAACTGAGATGGGACCACTGTAGGCACCCATCCAGTCGTGCCTCAGGCACCACAATTTGGTCCTCATAGAAGAGGTACTGATTGTTTTTATACCACTGGTGCCCGTCAATGACACGGGGTTCGAGACCAGTGCTGAGGGTTTGGAGAATTTCTTCATACTCTGACTGATAGTCGGTTAGACTCCAACCCTCCAGGATTCCAGCAGTGCGCATGGACAGGTCAAGCTGGACATCCATACGCTGGAAAGCCTCTTTGGCGAGCACCTCAGAGCTCTCACCAATAAGCGCATCGAAGTTGTTGCGCGATATATAGTCAGACAGTTCATTCTTAATCCCGGGGATATGATGCACTGTCAGCCTGAACTGGCTCAGGTAAATCCACCACCGTTTTAGCTTTGCCTTTTCTGGTGGTGAGCCCTTCTGAAAAGACTTCACAGTCTCCTGGTCACACAGCCAGACAATAGGGTTAGATCCCAGGAGTTGGGATTGTGACGATAGCACCAACATACCGGCCAGGAGGTCCTGGTCATAGGTGCTGTAGTTGGAACGCGCTTGGTTCCATTTCCAATTCCAGTGTCCTAGTGGTACCAGTCGCCACTCACTGGTAGGATAGTCATGTTTCAACGAACCATCACGGTTCAGTCCAGTAGTACGATAATGGCAGTGGGTTAGTTCAGCGGGGTTAAGCTCCTGCCATTGGTAGATCGTACCACCCCCCCCTACATCACTGGCATCAGTGATCAGGACTATCTCGCCCTCAGGGCGGGGCACTCCCAGGCAGTTGGAGGAGGCAATCTTCTTCTTCAACTCCTGGAAACACTCCTCCTCTCTGGAGGTCCACCTCCAGGGAGTAGTTTTCTTGATCAGGTCAGTGAGGGGTGCAGAGGAGTAAGTAAAATTGTGGATGTGACGCCGATAGAAATTACAGGCGCCCACAAAACTCCTCACATCGTGTAGACCCTTCTTAGGGTCATCGCGAATCTGCATGTCCTGTAGGGGCTGCATCTTAGACGCGGCTGGTTTCCACCAGCCATACCCCACGTCGAAACCCAAATACTCCATCTCCTCTTTCATAAACTCAAATTTTTCGAGTTTGATTCGGAAATGGTTTTCTTGACAGACAATGAAAAATTTACGGAGGAGAAGGACGTGGTCCTCTTTGGTATTAGTACCCAAGCTCACGTCGTCGATGTGAGCCTCCATTTCTGCACCCCGAGAAATCAGCTCTTGTACTAGAGGCCTGCGTCTCAGTATGTACAAAATTTTGTTCATAAGCTCCTGGAAGAGCGCTGGGGCATTAGCCACCCCAAAAGGCATAACCTTCCACTTGAAGATACGACCCTTAGGGGTTATAAAGGCCAACAGCTCCTGAGCTGCGGCGGTTAGGTCCACCTGCCAGAAACCAGAGCGTTTGTCCATTTTGGTCTTATACCTGCATTTGACAATACGCTCCAGGGTGTTTTCCATGTTAGGAATACTCCCTGAGTGGTTCTGGGTTTTCTTGTTGACCTCACCATAGTCTACAACAAGACGTAGGGCAGTCGACCCTGGTTTGGCAACAAGGAAACAGGGACTGCAGTGATGGGGATAGTCCCCGTGTTTATACTCTTCAACGAGGCCAGCATCAATGCATTCTTGGATCTGGCGCTGGATTTCTTCAACCTGTTCCTGTGGAGCCGGATAGGGACGACGCCTCACTCGCGTCTTTTCAAATTCTGGTTTCAATTTCAGGTCCATCTGGACCAGTTTTTTACAAGAAAGGGGAGGCGGCAAGGCGCCGAACACCTCCTCATAGGTTATCAGCAGTTTCTTCAGGCGGGGTTGAAGGTTAAGACTCTCGAGTTTCTGAAGGAAATCCTCCTCAGCATGGAGGTTGCTTTTTCCATTTTCTTTCTTTTTCTGCCGATCAGCAGTTTCGGCAGGCACAGTACCATCGTCCCACTCAGGGGGACATTGCTGCCCATAGTGTAGAGAATACACTAGAGGTATCTCAGGATCAGGCAGCGTATAGGACTCATCGTCCTCCCCAGACCAGATGGAGGATTTCCAGGTCTGTCTGAGGTATTGCAGCCGCTCTTGGCGCTCAATACCTCCGCCCTCAGGTACAACAGCCGCCGGAGTTCTGGAGTGTCATGCTCAGACAATGGCATGTTATTAGCAGCAGGCCGCGCCAGAGCATCAGCACTCCGGGCCACGGGTTCACCTGTGTGCACAGGCTGCATGTGTAGCACTGGCTTCCCAACAGGGGAAGCGGGTTCAGAGGTTGACTGTACATCTACCTCCTCTAGCAACAGCTGGGCTAGGAAAGCACTATGTTTGAGGTCAACACAGCTGGGATCAACAGAGGGAATAGTGCTGGCGATCTCAGACAGTTGGTCGTCAGCATCCTCTTTTACAGCTGCAGGTTCCAGATAGTCATCGGGAGACTCACACCCTGTAAGTGTGGCAGATAGGTGCTCAGGAGATCGATTTTTGACATCATAAAGGGTCAGGCCACGATTTTCGGCCATGACCTCTTTCAGTAGCACCTGGTCTAGGTCACACAGGGGTACAGGATTGAGAGATCCATCGACGATGGACAGGAAACTGGCCCACTCAGGGGCCTGCATAGCTGTGTCTGAGTCCTCAGGCACACAGATGGGGCCGTCGGGGAGTTGAACTCTTCCCACGGTCATTCGATCTAGCATACGGCGCCAGTAAGCATGTTCACCAGAGCAACCCCAGTCAGGGGTGCACATAACAAGCCTTCCTCCCTCATAAGCGATTTTGGTTAGAACCTTCGCGAGCAGGGAGAAGGGAGGGTTAGCATACGCTAGGCCCATTGCTTTCCAGAAGAAACGGAAAGCATTGTTCAGTTGTTTCGAGCAGTACAACTGCATGATGTGCTGTTGTTGGCTCGCAAACAATTCCACCTGGATCTCATCCAGGTTTACCTGAAGGGCCGCCAGTCCATTTTCAAGAACGTGACGGGCCAATTGGTAGTTTTCAGTACGATAGTTCGTCTTGGCTGCGTAGCGGAGTCCAGACTCTTTTCCTCCTGACAGCTCCAAAGGTACGGAGAATAGCCCCCTGCCAAAGTCGCAGTGCAAAGAATAGGGACGCTGTAGGGACAGCATTTTTACCTGGGGGTTTCTTCGTAGAAAGTCGGTGCCAACGACGATGTCAAAGGCGTCAGTGTCCAACACTCTGCAGTGTTGGGTCAGGGTTTCGTCGCCCAGACATATAGTCACATCGACCCCCCCCAAGGAATGGATGGTACGCCCATCCCCTACTCTTATGGCCACGGTCTTAGTTTTCTTGAAAGTCTTAAGCAGGCGCCGGGCCACTATGGAAAGTGTTGCACCGGTATCAAGCACCGCTCCAAAAACCTGATCCCCGATTTTCACGAGGATCCAGAAAACCAAGTCCTCCTCTTCGGAGCCGCCCCCCCTATTCCTCATCAGGGAACTTCACATCCACCCCTGCAGCCATGAGGGACTTGGCCATCCAGGCAAAGCGCCTCTTCTTGGAATTATTCCCCTCAGGGGTAGCGTTATCCCCTTGGGGGCGTTTCTTGGGGTCGCCTGCGGCAGCAGCGGGTGTAGCAGCAGGAGTGGGTGTAGCAACGGGCGCTGATGAGCGCCTCTGGGGGTTAGGGGCTCCAGTTTTGCCACCCCCCTTGCCACCTCCTTTACCACCTTCCTCCCCATTCGGGGGATTTCTGGCAGGCGTCTGGGTCTTCTGGCGTTCCGCCTCCTGACGCTTGAGTTTGTCACTCTCGCGTTTCTTGATGTGGCATTCGTCCTCGTAGTGACGACGTTTGCCACAGTAACCACAGGTGATAGTACACCTGAAATGGTCCTGATGGGTCACAGTTTTCCCATCTTTGGTATGCTGCTGACGTTTCATCTGCAGCATACAGCCACTGCGGAGATCGCAGTCAGAGGCATGACAAGATCCCCCCTTGTCATTGACGGGTCTACAGTAGAACAGGGGGGGTGTACCTGCATCAGGTTTAACCTCTTTCATGGCACGTAGGTTACCCGTCCCTTTACCACCTCCCTGGTTGGTGTTAGTGGGATTTTTATGCCCTTTCCCTTCGCCACATTCAGGGGTAGGGGTACCACCTCGTCCCAAATGCTTCTTGAGGAATTTCTCCATGTGGGAGTCATTCTCTCTCTCAAGAGCTAGCTCAATCAAGAGATCCACCAGTTCATCGTACGAGTGGGTCCTGCTCTTCCTCTCAGAGGTGGAGCGGCAATCATCCCACGTACGTTGGGGGATCTTACTCATGAGCCACAGGTGGGGCTCAGTGGCTCCGTAGGAGCCCACGTTCATCCTCGAAAACAAGTACTCCAAGTCGCAGACATATTCAGAAATTCGCGCAGCGGATGGAAAGTCAGGGAGCATAGGTAGCTCCTCGATCTGTGTGCGTACGCTGGGGTCAGTCTCATAGACTGGGAATGTTTTCTCCAACCTCAGGAGTACCTTTGCCCAGGCAGAACAGGTTTTCACAATCTGTTTCACCTGTTTTTGCAAAAATTTCTTTTTGCATGAGCCTTTTAGCAGTGAACATTTGGTGGCCACATCCACATGGGATTGGCCAGTCAACAAAAGGAACTGTGCAAATTCTTCTGCCCATTCGGGCAGATTTTTGGGGTCGAACTCCGGCAGTTCCAGCTGGATGTTCGCCTGGGCAATTGGTCTGCCCGTCTTCCCACCCCCCGGAGTTAGGCCTGAAGGCGACACGCCGGCAAGAGGTGCCAGGGCTGACAGCCCTCTTCTCTCAATCTCTGTGACAGGCACGTCCTGTAGATCAGCCATAGGCACTGTCCTGGCACGGGGCTGAAAGGGGCTGGGGCAGGTGACCGTAGGCAACAGCCTTGAGACCCTTGATCTCTTGAGATCTTCGGCCAGGGTACTCAGTCCGGGAGAGAGAGAGGGCAACTCTGGCTTGGCTAAGGGTTCTGCAATACCCAGTTTAGCCTTAATGGCCTCCGATAGGGCCGTCACATCTGGATCTTCTGATCCAGACAGGAGTTTGGCCAACAGCTCGGCCGTATGATCCAGGGCACCGTAGGTTGGCCTTGGATGATGTTGTTCTTCGACTCGAGTTGGGCCCATTTCGGGAGCCCTTGGGGTTGGACAACATGGTCTTGGATACTCAGGTCTTGGTCGTCTTGGCAGGGATGCAGTCTCGGCTCTGTTGGACGGCGGACCAGAGTGCGCGTAGGACCCTAGGTCTGTACTGAAGCGGTATGGGGTGCTTCACCCATACCCGCTGCCCAGCCTGTGGCGCTCTTCGCCAGTTTGGCTCAGGAATTTTCCTGTTGATGTTACGGCATCCTGATTTCTGTGGGATTTCTGTAAAATACCCCAGAAATCGTCCTTTTTCGTCATTTTTGGGCTGGCGACGACAGTCGTCGCCTGCGCACCGCAGCTCCAGATCGAGGATTTTTTTCTCGATTTCTGGAGATTTTAATCTATTTTATTATAGATTTATCGTTTTTAGAAATAAAGGAATGTAGCGTCACCTTTTTCGCGGCGTTCCGCGAAGGTTAATTTTTGCGAAGTTAAGCACGTTCACGCATTTTTCAAAAATTCCTGAGGCGATCCCAGGAATCAGCCAGACGCCCATGGCGTGGCCCAACAGTGGGCCTTTTCATATATAGTTTGAATTCGCACAGAAACGCGTCGTGTCGGCTACGCGACGCGTTGGGGGGAGACACGCGAAATGAGTGTTTTTGACTCAAAAATCACTTTATTTCATTGTTTTTCGCCCAAAAACCACTGTTTGGCCCAGTTTGGGCAGGATCTCAGTGGAGATCCTGATGGCGACGCCTCGTAGCCGTCAGATTTTCTGATGGCGGCGACGCCGTCGCCTTCATTTCGTCTTCTTTTTTATGCTATTTTATAGTATAGAATTGTTACATATACATATTACTTGTCTACATGTTTATATTGTCTACATATACCTTCATCTCTTGCGGAGGACGCCAGATTGTGTCATGGCTGAGGCAAGGATCACAGAATTCTTTGGAGAAACCCAAATTCGAGTTCAAGTCTTGGATTTCATTGGATTGGGGTCGTGCATGCCAAGGGAAGCTTGGAGGTTGCCCTCCCCCCAAATGCTTCAAAAGAATTCTGCCGACGCCAAGGCCACCAAGGCGGTGTGACGGCCTGAGGACGGCGACGACGCCCGGACTGCAGGAGTACGCTGATCGCTGATCGCTGATCGCTGGGAAACTGCAGGAGCTAAGGTCCAGGGCATCAACATGATGAATGAGGAATTCCTTGACTCCTACGATGGGTATGACCTTGGCTTCCCCATGGACCCTATGGAGCCCCCAAGGCTATCATCATCACTGGGCGACGACCACAGCGACGACGACGCCAGGTACCGAACCGCACAAGCAGGCGCGTTAATTCGTCGCCTTGGGTTGGTTGACCCTCCGGAGGTCCCACCCTAAATAGGCGCGGGTCGCCTTGGGTAGGAAATGACCCTAAATCCCCCAAATCGGGCGCGTTAATTCGTCGCCTTGGGTTGGGAATCGACCCTAAACAGGCGCGGGTCGCCTTGGGCAGGAAATGGCCCTAAATTCAGGCGCGAGGAATTCGTTGCCTTGGGTTTGACCCTAAATAATTTTTTTGAATTTATTGAATTATTATGTTTCCATGCCCATGGAGAAAAAGGGCCCATATGTGCGCCTCAGCGCCATCAGTCAGGGCGGAAGGCCCTGCAGCGCCCCTGGTTTGGTCACCAGAGGCTAAGAGGAGTGCCAGGGACCCGTGTGGTCGCCTGGGGGGCAATTGCCCTATGAATATATCAAGAAAAAAAAAAAGGGACCTACATGGGCGTGGCATGTAGATCCCCACGAAGCCCGCCCCCCCCCCCCCCCCACTGTCCTGCTGAATCAGTTTGAGACCAGGGCAGTGCAGGGGTCAGAGCGCCTCCTTGGCCTTGCCTTCCTTTGGATATAGGCAAGGCTTCTAAGGAGGGGGGTGAAGCGGTATGGGGTGCTTCACCCATACCCGCTGCCCAGCCTGTGGCGCTCTTCGCAAGGTTGGCTCAGGAATTTTCCTGTTGATGTTACGGCATCCTGATTTCTGTGGGATTTCTGTAAAATACCCCAGAAATCGTCCTTTTTCGTCATTTTTGGGCTGGCGACGACAGTCGTCGCCTGCGCGACGCAGCTCCAGATCGAGGATTTATTTCTCGATTTCTGGAGATTTTAATCTATTTTATTATAGATTTATCGTTTTTAGAAATAAAGGAATGTAGCGTGACCTTTTTCGCGGCGTTCCGCGAAGGTTAATTTTTGCGAAGTTAAGCACGTTCACGCATTTTTCAAAAATTCCTGAGGCAATCCCAGGAATCAGCCAGACGCCCATGGCGTGGCCCAACAGTGGGCCTTTTCATATATAGTTTGAATTGGCACAGAAACGCGTCGTGTCGGCTACGCAACGCGTTGGGGGGAGACACGCGAAATGAGTGTTTTTGACTCAAAAATCACTTTATTTCATTGTTTTTCGCCCAAAAACCACTGTTTGGCCCAGTTTTGGCAGGATCTCAGTGGAGATCCTGATGGCGACGCCTTGTAGCCGTCAGATTTTCTGATGGCGCCGACGCCGTCGCCTTCATTTCGTCTTCTTTTTTATGCTATTTTATAGTATAGAATTGTTACATATACATATTACTTGTCTACATGTTTATATTGTCTACATATACCTTCATCTCTTGCCCAGGACGCCAGATTGTGTCATGGCTGAGGCAAGGATCACAGAATTCTTTGGAGAAACCCAAATTCGAGTTCAAGTCTTGGATTTCATGGGATTGGGGTCGTGCATGCCAAGGGAAGCTTGGAGGTTGCCCTCCCCCCAAATGCTTCAGTACGTGGTCTGGATCCCTGTACAGCCAATGGCTCCTCTCCATCTTCCCCAGGAATGGATTTGTAGTACTCCTCATGTAGGATGTACTCATCCATCTTCTTCCTCAGTTCCTCATACTCCCCAGGGCCTTCAATCGCTGTTGAGGATGAAGCCGGACAGTTGGATCTGGATACTGAGGCAGCTACACGTCTGCGGAGGTGACTGAGGCTGTCTCCACCGTGTGCTGCTAAGGCCTCGGTGGTAAGGCCTTTATTTTCTTCCGCCCTTCTGCGTTCTGGATCTCCTTGGGACCCAGATGCGCCACTGAGATGTTGTGGAGCTCGGTAAGGTGGTCCACTCATAGGGTGGGCCATGCTGCCCATTTGCACTTGGACAGTTCTGATGGGCCAGGTCCTGACGCTTGGCGTGGACATGATGAACTTGTTGTTGAGCTTTTGTGCTGCACTTCTTCTCAGGGTCGGTTCAAAAGGTCACAAGGGACTGTCTCTGCTACCGGAAAGATGTCCTTGATTTATGCCCTAGATATTTTGATGATGTCCTGCAGGTTTTGTAGTTGAAAACCCAAACCAAAGCAGCAAGTAGAGCAAGAACAGGATGTGGATTGAATCAATGATTGGTTTTGGAATCCAGTGTAACACAGAAGGGCTGCAGATAGACAAAGCAGGTTTATACACATAAATTCAATCACAAATGGATAATACAAAAGATTTTATATGAAAATTGGTCTGACTCTTGCCTCAGAGGTTGCATTAGGCACTTCATGTGCACTCTTTTGGGTGAAATGGTGCTGATTAGGAATGTGAGGCATAGGTGTCAGGACCACACAGAAAATGACTTGGCCAAGCAACTGAATTCAGAAACAGTTACAAAGTAGGACCACAATAAGTGGTAGAAACAATTGAGTATAGGGGCCTTGGGGTGGGAGACCACTAGGCTTAACCTCCAAGGCCTAAAGCATGAAATGCCTGTTTTATTTCGGTATATCCTCCCTGAAGGAAGGTACCTCCGCTCAGTTGAGTGGTAGGGGTGAACTTCAGTGGGGGCTAAGGTCACAACCCTAGTTACTTTGAGAAACTGTACTTTAGGCAACAAAAGAGAGATAAAAACACTTAAGTTTGTCTTAGCATCAACAAAAGGGTTTTAAGGGGGGCTTGGCCTGGATCAAGCCCTCCAAGAAAGACATGGCAGTGACTTTTTCTTACTGCATCTCAAGTTTACGGAGGTCGCCCATCGTAACCAGGTTTAGTTGGAATGGAGCGATGGAGTTGTAGTTCTGAACATGCTGAAGTTGCAGTTTGCGTGGATGTTGAGTCGTGACCAGCAAGATGACAAACGATCAAGGAGGGGAAGACGCCGTTTAACGAGTTCAGAAGTCCCACCACGTCGTCGCTTTCGCCGCCGTGGATCTCGCTTGAGCGCAGCTCAGCAGCCCAAGGGTGTTGGCCGAGCCCCTTTTGTTCTTTTCCTTTCCAGTTCGCTGCGTATTGCCGTGGACGCCGCCAAGCTAAATTCGTCACGCCAAGGTTCCTCGTGGACGCCGTCAAGCTAAATTCGTCGCGCGGAGTTTCCTCGTGGACGCCGCCAAGCTAAATTTGTCGAGCCAAGATTCCTCGTGGACGCCGCCAAGCTAAATTCGTCGCACCAAAGGTCCTCGTGGACACCGCCAAGCTAAATTCGTCGCGCCAAGGTTCCTCATGAACGCCGCCAAGCTAAATTCGTCGCGCCAAGGTTCCTTGTGGACGCCGCTAAGCTAAATTGGTCGCGCCAAAGTTCCTCGTTTTACGCCGCCAAGCTAAATTCGTCGCGCCAAGGTTCCTCGTGGACGCCCCCAAGCTACATTCGTCGCACCAAAGTTCCTCGTGGACGCCGCCAAGCTAAATTCATCGCGCCAAGGTTCTTTTCCAACGCCGCCAAGCTAAATTTGTGGCGCCAAAGTTCCTTTCCGATGCCGCCAAGCCAGCTTTTTTGCTGACACGCGCTAGGTCTGCGGACCAGCGTTGTTTTTCACTTGGTCTCGGTATGTGCTTTTGGGCAGTGCTGCTAAATGCACTGTTGGCCCCGCTGTTGTATGGCTTTTAATTTATTTAACGCTGTGCTACTGAGAGTACTGTCCAAGTTCCCGCCATTTTGTGTGTAGTTCCTGCGTCCCTGTTCACAGGAATGTAGGCTAAATTTGATGTGAATGTGAAAATGACTTTGGTACAGTCAGTAGTTTTTGCGATAAAAAGTACATCAGTTGGTCAGTTTTTGAATATTGATATATGGGCTTGCCTTGTTTTTTTGAATCAAGTTTGTTTTTTATGTTTTCTGTGTGGGTAGTCAATTGTGTACAGGTTTGTGGGGAAAAGACAGTTATGGATGTTTGGGTTATCAGAAAAGTTAAAAAGTTACCCACACATTAAAGATAACACTTTAAACCACCTTTGCAGTCCCAAAGATGCAGTGAGCGTTTAGTAAAATGACAGTTTTTGCATACATTTCCTTGTTTTCCTCGAAGGCCTAGTGTACCCCTGTCCCCCTGTTCTAGTATCCAGGTGGTGTAAAAGGCATTGGCCCCTGGGGGTGTTGGGTCATGGTGACAGTGACACCCGATATATGTGTGAGTGTGTGAGTAGAGTGCCAATTTGGGCCGTGCGTCAATCCCTTCCCGTGGGAATTTCCATTGCCCACATGTTAACTTCTACCCCCGAAACGAAGTCCAGGGTGTTTGTTTGCCCTTGGGATGTGTGTGTGCCACAGTTTATCGACACACCACCATTGGCGAAGGGGTGAGGTATCTCCTGAGGCCAACCGGAAATGAAGCAACCACCACCAGAACTTTTGGGGTATGCTGAGTGGTTATGGGGGTCGCGTGGAAACCGGTTGGTGGGATAGTGCATGGGCTATAGCCGGATGGCACCCCAGAGCACGCGACACTGTATTTTACGGTTACCCGCCCCATAGCTACAGTTGCAGGGTCCATAGACCAATGGGTACCCGAGGGTGTGGCTTGGTCCCCCAGCCCCAAAAGCCAGGCCAAGGCGAACACCTTGACCTGGACGCTGAGGTAGTTGGTATACTGAATTATGTATTCATTCTCTATGCAGTCCCTTGTTGTATTGCAGGGACTTGCAGTGCGGCGAGGCCACCATGGTGGGTTGTGTGGGGTGTTTGTGTGTGTATGGCAGCCAAGGTGTGCAGTGCATAGTGACTGGATATAGAAGGTCACAGAGATATTCTGAGATACAGGTTGAGGTATGTATATTGTCTGTTGTTTATCTTCGGGCGCAGTGAGTCCGGATGACTCAAATCTGTGGTGCTGGTGTTTTGACCAGCTGCTTCACTTTTATAGATATACCTTCAGCCCAAAACGGTGTTTTGGGGCTTGGGGGGGGGTGTAAAAGTTTCACAGCAGGTCAAAAACAGTCAGCTTGGTGAGCTGAGGTTCTTTACTGTACAGATTCATTGATGCAGGTCAATGGAGCGCACAGAGCGGGCGCAGCTCTAGAAGCACGCGCTCAGAGAATGATATAAAAGCTCATAGAGATTGGCAGCGTTTTATAATGCATATTTGCTGCTCAATGATCGTTTTTACTTGCCGTGGTTGTACATATGTTGTTTAGGCATAAATGGGAATCTAACGAACTCGCCTTGCTTCGGCGAGATTTGGGACGTTGGACAGTCGACTCTGTGGACATGTTCTACAAATTGTTGGGTATTGCAACCGCCGTGTATTGCAAGGGGAAAGAATATCTACGCGGAAAAGTATTTTTTATACTCAAAAGAAGATAGCAAGCAGGGAGAAAAAGACTACTTCAGAAGGAAATTACAGGTTAGAGCAGGTTGTACTGGGCATTTCCCACACCTGGTGACATGGGCATGCACATGCCTTTGCCCGCCTTATTGGGGGCGTCCAGCACCAGGTTCATCCTCCGCAGCCACACGAAGTCCGTGACGGCTGCATACTCCCCCACTTGCCTCCACTCCACCACCTGGGCCACCCCCTCGACCTCAGGGGCCACCCTTGCCACTCCTCCATACATTCCCTTCCTCACCACCAAAGTGCACCTCGGCGGCACCCCAATCCCCACATGCCCTTGCAAGGTGGGCCAGGGCAGTGCCTCCCCATGGCACACCTTGGCCAGGGGACATTGATCGGGGTGGCCTACGACCCCCCCCACCTCCTCATTAGTGAGGGGGGCAACCACCTCCCTCCTATCCCCCCATCCCGACAACAAAAAATGCCCGGTGGTTGTTCCCGCCGGGAGCAAGCACTCAGAACATTGCTCAATGTTGACCCCATTGGGGTCCTCCACCAACTCCTCCTCCTCCCCCCCCCCCCTCAGGCTCCTCCCCCTCCTGGCATGGCACACACAGACCATCTTAATTTGTGTGCAGCGCACAAAGCCGCCCGGTCCCAGCAGCACTTGGCCAGGACTTCCCCCTACACCTAACCGCCCCCTCACAGGGGACGGTCTTGGCCACCCAGCCACCGGGTGCCCCCAGCTGGGGCTGCTTGATGGACTGGGTGACATGCAAATTGGGGAATCGAAGATTAGGGCCTTAAGTTAGCTCAATTGCAAAGAATGCCATGAGGCGAGGATTGGTGTGACGTCACACCAGTGGGCGAGGCCTTTGGAATGCCCGACCCCCGGTGGACATCACAAAAAAAAAAGGCAGTGCCCCTCTTGAATGGCACAGCCCTCTCCAACCAAGGGTCAGGGAACCCCGAACTGCTGGAAGGCACAAAAAAGAAAATGCGACTCATCCTCGGCCTCATGATTACGGGTGAGCATAGCGAGGCAATTGACAATCAATGTGCCTTTAGGAATGATGTAGAGGGGGGGGGGGGCATCGCGATGGAGGTGCTGGGGGGTGTGGTCATAGTACGAAATTTTGGCCATGTCAAGGATGGTGCAGCTCCACCCAACCCCCCCCCCCACCACCACACTCTTCGTCGCAGTCTGAAGCACACGATCTGCGACCCTTTTGAGGACTGGCAGATTGTGGAGCCTGTGGGGGTTGTGCTTGTGGTGGTTGGCACCCCCATGGTTGCCATATAATGTGCGGCCGGTCTCTGAATCTTGGGGTCTGCCCACAATGGGGGGGTTCTCATTGAAAATGGGTGTCTTCTCTGAGAGACGCACCCTCTCAGCATCTCCCAAAAGACTGTCCAGTTGCACACCACTCAAAAAATCGTGCTACATCAGGTGGTTCACCACCAGCCTTCCCCCCAATGTGAGCACAGGGTCATTGGGGTCCCTATTAAAGGCCCCCATGCAAGGGCTCTGCGGCAACCATCTCCTCCGCCTCCCCAATAAGGGGGGGTTTGCCCCAAAAGAAAAAAGAATCCACCCCTGCCCCGAAAGAATGTTGGGAGTGGTGACCCCATACCACTCACGCTCCCACTCCCTTGAGGGGCAAAGGGAGTGCATGGGGAGCTAGGTTTCAGGGTCGTCAGTGCAGACCCGGCGGGTGTTGTGGGTGAGGGGATGGGGGAACCAACCGTGCATCCGACTTCCCCTTCCCCTTACCCGGTGGGATACTTACCTACTGGATAGTAATCATGAGGGGGTTGTGGGGCTTGTCCTTCCCCCTCCCAGCCCCCACCTGAACCACCTCCTCCAGTTCCCCCTCCACTTCCTCCTCTTCCTCCTGATCCATGGACATAAAGGGTTGCTTCGTCCCCGCACCCTTCTCGGCATGGGCGGTGACGGATTCCAACACCCCGTCCACATCCTCCCGATGCAGCTGGATCAAAAATCCAGCAACCCCTGGACTTACGTCTAGCAACTCGAAGATGTAGTTGTTGAGAACCAGGGGGTCTTTCTCGTCGGCCATGAAGGGGGACTTATGGACGATGAGCCCAACGTCCACACCATGTTCAAAATGAGTCGCCACAGGGCACCTCACGTTGACGTCACCCATTGCAAACCACTCGGGACCGCCAAGGCGACAGACCCCAAGGAGCTTTTGATGGTGCTCGCACCAAGCGTGGGCAGCAGCAAGGGCCATTGTAGAGTATTTGAGAGCGAAAGCGAAGAGGGGAAACAGGGGACAAGAGAAAAGGAAGCGCAATAACCTACGCGATAACTCGCGCAATAACTAGCTATCGCGCGATAACTAGCGCGATAACGCACGCGATAACCAGGTTATCGCGCGATAACCCACGCGATAACTAGTCCTCTAACCCAGTTCTAATTAGTCAGAGCACAAAAAGACCAAATCGTAAAAAGTGCAAAACGGGCAATATCGAGCAAACGAAACATGCAAGGCACAATATTGCATCACAGTGCACCCATGTAACATGTGAAATTCCGGGTTCCAACCATATTAACAACATCCAAAATTTGGGGGGGTTCCGCACCACGCCCTACAACAGCGCATGCATCCCATGTGAAAAAGGAGGTCCCCCTAAGAGTAGGATGAAAGAAGCATGAAACAAAGGTGACCAACGGGAAAGATATTTGGGAAGAAAGAGGATGCCCAACTGAGTGTAACCGAGCATGTGGGATTCCCGTACGCAAGTGGGAAATTATCTGGGAAACACCAACTACGATGGGATGCAGCGTTCTAGGGCGTGGTGCGGAACCCCTAGTTAGAACGCAATTTCTGCAACACCCACCTACCATCAATTCTGGAGCAAACCACCTAAAGAAATGGATTCAGCACCCTCAAAAACCCCCCATCCCCTTTCTTTCTCCACATAACCCTCGTTGTAGGGGTGGTTTTTGGGGGGGAGGTCAAAGAGTTAGAGCACAGTTAGAACAGAGTTAGAACACAGTTACAGCACCTTGCTCCAACTAGTTATCGCGCTAGTTATCGCGCGATAACTCAGTTATCGCGCAGTTATCGCGGGTAGTTATCGCGCTCCCCTCCTCCATCCCCCACTAGGACAAACAACACAAAACACTTGGCACACAGCATGTATGGTCATTTTTCATACAAAGTCATCAATGTCTGAGGCCTTGGCTGCCTCCAGTCCCAAAAGCCCTTGGTCCAGGGCGTTCATGGACATGCAATGGTGCATGTGGCGGAGGGACATACTTGGCCTCACCAAAGAACCAGCCCCGAAAACAATTTTTGAGCCTCCTCTTGTAAGGCCCATGCCGATACTCCGTTTGGATGGAGGAAAACTGAAAAATGTTCCTCCATTTTGGGGGGTACCAAGGGGGAGGGCCTGAAGGGTGGTCTCAGTGCGCTTTGCAATGCCGTTTAGAATGCGGCATGCTGCATGTTGGTAGTCCCCCGGCCGCCTGTCAGGGTCACATTTCTCAAGAATGCCCCCCATCTTGAGGTGGACTCCACCCCCATTTGCTCAACAATACCATTGGGGTCTTTGCACAACCAACACTTAGACCCAGCCCCCCCCATTGCTTGCATCCCCTTCCCATTAAGGTTTGGAATCGATTTTGGCGATTAATCGATTAATCCATTAATCGGCAATGATTGGCAAGCCAAACAAAATAATTGCAATCTACCGATTATTTTGCTACCTGCATTGAAATCGACTCGATTATTTCGGCGCGCAGCGGCACACCACAGTTGAGCCGCCAGTGCAATCAGCAAGGAATCAAAAATGGCAAACTGTCGCTGAACTGCAGAAGAAGCGAAAACGTATGATGCACACCACTGTGGTTTTTCTTTTTAAAGGCACCGGGGTTATGAGCACCAGGCAAAACGCAATAAACACAGGTTGCAAAAACGAGTCTGAAACTCAGCTTCTGAGCAGTGCCGGTGTGGTACGACACCATGACTGTTACATGGACGATGGTTGCAGCATGAAACAGCGCGTACAACCGCCATCGCGAACCTGAACCTGATGCATGATCATCCTGATTATAATGATCAGAATCTGAACGACAACGATATCACTGAACGTCAAAGCAGCAGCACTGAGGAGACTTTCCACTCCAGCAGAAGTGGCAGGCGTCGCAAGGTACTGTCGCGCCTTTCTACTCAGGTTGGGAAAAGTGGTGATTGTAATGATCAGAATCTGAACAACAATTACGCACGCTTAAGGATAACAATACAAAGGGTGCGTGTAGTTGTATGCGGCGAGCAACCTGCAGCCGAGCGTTTCCTCTTTCATAGCGTGCGCGAGATCACCGAACGTCAAACTAGCTGCGCCGAAGAGCCGTTCTACTCCAGCAGAAGTGGCAGGCGTCGCAAGGTACTGTCGCGCCATCCTACTCAGGTTGGGAAAAACAGTTCGGTGTCGACGCCACCATTCTTCAACAGCAGTGTCCCTCTGTCCCTGTGAAAGAAACCTGAAGGACTTCAATCGAGGATCAAGAAGTGTGGCAATACTATATTGTTCAAAGACATGGTCTGGCAGAGCCTTAATGAAGCGATCTTCCAAAGCTGTTCGCAGGTTTGCACGTGATGCTCCGACCTCTGGTGTAGTTTGTTGTGGTTGAACAACTGGGTCGTCCCAATTGCACACTATCTCACCTTTGCAAACCTTGTGGATGAGCATGTATACACTGGGTAATACAAGCGATGCTGTCACATACTGAGTACCTTCAATGTCATTCACCACTGCGGCTGCTGGATAAAGTACTGCCACAGAGTGCTCATTCACCTTCCAATCATTGTAGTCCATGTGACTGTCAGCATAGGGTCCATCTTCATGTCGCGCTTCAGCACCATAGTTGATATCATAGTTCTGAACAATCACTTTCTGCTCCCGGAACCAATTCATGGAGTCATGTGTGTAGTGCCATCGAACAGAGTTGCCTGTTTGTGGTGGCTTCCTTTGAGGCATGTCAAACCGTTTCTGTAAGTCCGCCAGCCGGTCAAGACGGTTCCCTGATCTATGAAAATATGTCGTCATCCCTTTGGCCTTCTGCACGACATCAGAAATTCCTTCACTTTGCAGGTATTCCTTCACAGCCAGTTCGATGGTGTGACCGACGCAGTAACCACCCGGCAATCCACCCCAGGCCTTTTTAATATTACTTCCTTGATCGGAAACTTTTGCGTGAATGTCCTGAAACGTCAGTGCAACAGTAAGAAGATCCTGCATGGTTTGCTTTCGAATGTTTTCGCCAGTATGCCGTTCACCAGTGAAACCTGTACAGCCAATGAGCATGGCGTGCAGGTTCTCCCAGTCTTCGTCAATGTAGTATAAAAAGGTACCCATCAGTGATACATCGCTGTCACTCCAAATGTGTGAGGCCATGCTCGGCTTCACTGTCTGCTCCTTCAACTGTGTGATGATTTTGCGATTGTTGACCCTGCCAGCTGCAACCATCTCCAAAGTTTGCTTCAGTACCTCCTTCTCAGAACAGGGCTGATACTTGCTGCATGAAATTTCATCAGAAGAATCCTTGAACTCTTCGTCAGTGACCAAGTGTGGTGCACGTTTCCGGCGGCACAGCCAGTAGCTCAGTTTTCTATTGGACAGATGTATCTTCTGCGCAGTCCACTTTGGTGTTGTTTGTAATTCGATAGCACCAGTGCCATTTGCCACCAATTTGTCCTGCATGTCACACTTTTTTTCCGTCTCCTGAATGAACCACTCCTTGTGATGTGCCATCAGATGTGCACGCAGATTCGTAGTGCCACTGCAGTGTTTGATTCGAATGCCGCAGACTCCACTTCCTCTGTGCAGGACACATCTGGCAAACCCTGGGTCCTCACCGTCTTCTGTGAAAGCTGTCCAGACAACCAAAGTTCGCCGACCTGTTTGAGCCTGCAGTGGTGCTGACGTGGCAGAATCTAATAAGGCAGTCCCAGACTCTGATTTTTGCTTCTTCTGGCGCTCTTCTTCCTGCGCATCTCTTGTTCTCTTGCGCTTCTCGAGGTCAGCCCTTTCATTTGCTTCACGCTCCTCGTTGAACCGCGCGATGAAGGCCTCACAGCCACTGAGATTCTCAAGCGGCTCCCATGTTTGGGCGGAGGCAGGAAAACCCTTCCACTGGACCAGCCATTGCTTTTCACTGTTGCCTTTGTCGTTCTTTGCCATGCTTTCTGCAATAATATCTTCAACATCGTAGGTGTCACACAGGCCCACAGGGTCTGCAATGTGTTGTGGAGTGCGGCGAGGTCGCCCCGGTTTTCCTTTGGCTGGCAGTCTGGTTGCAGGTGCCTTTGGCTTTGGTTTCACACCACGGTTTCCCATGATTTTGCCTGCAAGGAGACAAAAAAAAGTAGTACAACAAGCAGTGCAGCCTGACTGGGTGTCTAGAAAGTCGGACCATGCCTCCCCTGGTGGCCTGCCACCAATAGGTGAGTTTGGCAAGCCACCGAGTGTGGAAGCCAGCATGGCTCTGATGGCCTGGCCCTGACGGCTGATTAGATGTAAAGTGTTTGGAATTATGGTACCGTGATGACGTCGTCGTGGTGACGTCATCAGTGATACCGTGATGACGTCATCGTGGTGACGTCATCAG
Organism: Eutreptiella sp. 'Long Island Sound 2002'; assembly: GCA_964036045.1. Taxonomy (NCBI): domain Eukaryota; phylum Euglenozoa; class Euglenophyceae; order Eutreptiales; family Eutreptiaceae; genus Eutreptiella; species Eutreptiella sp. 'Long Island Sound 2002'. Next base: position 91,214,796 of record OZ038379.1, on the reverse strand, counting down.
TGATTGCATGATGATAAGCAAAGATGACATCATCACTAGAAATCCTAGTGAATTTTTTATGTGCAATAAAAATTTTGTTCGAAAATGAAAGATCCATAAATGAAAAAAACCACTCTGTGAGAAATAACCCATGCAACCAGGCAGATGGGCAATAATCGGAACAATCGGTTATTTTTTGCAAAACGATCGGAAAAAACTGATTATTTGAAGGGGCCATAATCGGAATAATCGGTTATTTTTTGAAAAACGATCGGAAAAAACTGATTATTTTTTTTGAAACCAATTCCGAACCTTACTTCCCATCCCCCGTCAAAATGACAGTGCAAGTCAAAAATTGGTTTGCAAAGAGGACAACGTCCTCCTCCACATCCCTCACCTCTTGGTTGAGGTAGGCGGAGATGTCCAGGGTTCTCAAAAAAGCCTGTTCATCCCCGCCATCCATGCAAAACCATGAGGCCCATAGCTTCACCCCCCTTGGCCCCCCTCATCGCCTCCAGGTCCTCCCAGGCACAGGCACAGGGCATCATTGGATCATTGTGGAATCATGATGGAATCTAAATGTGCACAAAGTGGAGTATTGAATATGCACAAATAGTAACAAATATGCAGCAATTACTACATTTATGTATCCGCGATGTGAACGCGCGCGCTTGTCTGGTTACACCCCCCCACTAGGACACAACCCAGGGGGGCGCACCATGGGGCCGTGGCCGAAAAACCACAACAAGACAAGTGAGTGCCAAAAAAAATAGAAAATGTGGGTTAAGAGCAACCCCAAGGGGGAAGAGAATGGGGTTACGCCACTACGGCATATTCCGGCCCAGCCTACGAGGGAGATAGGGGGACTCCAGCAACCTAGGCCGTGTAGACTTAACTACTTCCCCAAAGCGAGAGGTACCAAGGGGTGAAGGCCGCCTAGGAGCTTCACATGGCTTCTCTCCCCACCAAAACACAAGAACATGGGAAGAGAAGCCTAGAGCTAGTAGTGGTTCTACTACCCACGCAAAGGCACAACACTCAGCAACCCCCCCACTAAGCTGTAACTCAGGGGGTTGGCTGAAAATCAGAACTGATTTCTGAAAAAGGAATGGGAGATTCAGAAATGCAAGCTGAGATGATGCTAATCATGGGCTTTGGAGGGGGGTTTTTTCTGATGTCCCCACCAACCCAGCTCAGATTTCCCCAAAATCTCTGATTAGGGTGTCCGTTCATAGTTTTGGAGCCAAAAAACAAGGCTGGGCTCCAAACTCCACAAAACAGTGGATTTAGCTTTTGGCACCCCAAAGTGGGTTTTGATTGGCAGGATTAACCTGCTCTGTGGGCCAAAAACAGAGAAATGGCCCTGCCAAAAGGCAGAAAAACTGCTACCAGGCACCTGTAACCCTGGGCCAGGGGCACTAAACTGAAGTCCCTGGATCTAAAATTTTCCGATTCCACTGGGGGTGGGGCTGTGAGTGGCAGCAGGGCTCTGCCAGCCCCAGATGGCCCTGACGAAGGCCATTACTGTACAAACAGTTGGAAAAGACCTGAGATGGTCAGTGTAAAAGTAGATGGCAGTGGCGACGCCAAGTGGCAAACCTGAATCTGAGAAATGGCCACTGCCAAGGGAAGGACAGACAAGTGTGGACAGTGCCAGAAAGACTGTGCTGACTGGACAGACAGTGCAGTGGATCAAAGATGCAGTGCTGTGCTGACAGTGTGACTGACTGACAGCAAAACTGGAACAAACAAGGGCAGGGCAAACTGATTTTCCCACAGCCCCAAACAATGACTCTTTCTCTCTGCCTCTCTCTCTCTCTCTCTCTCTCTCTCTGTCTCTCACCTTATGGCAACCGAGCAAGGCCAGTGCCCGGAACTCGGTGCTCTGCAGCAGGGAAAGTGGCTTTCAGCTCACTGTTCCCAAAAATCAATACCATCAGAGGATTAAAGTTAGGTACCAGTGTTTAGGAACTAAGTCGGTTTCTACCCACAAGCTGGGAGGGTTCCTGTCATACCCACAAGCTGGGAGGGTTCCTACTAAACATCTGGCTAGGCTAGGGTGTTGATTACCCACAAGCTGCAAGGGTTCCTGTTACACCCACAAGCTGGGAGGGTTCCTTCGCAGCACCCTAACCTACTAGACCCAACTTCCCACAAAATTACTTAGATGAGGTTTGGACTTGGGGTGTAATTTCACCTACCCCTTGCACGTCTGCACCCAACCCAACTCTCACAGGGTGCACTGCCACCTACAGTGCTGCACCATCAGTGGTGCTTTTCCCTGAAGGTTCTTAGCTGGTCTTGCCTCTCCCCACCTCCCTTAGATCCTCTGACCTTTTTGTAGGGAAGTTTTTTAACACGATTTTTTACACCCCCCAGGATTGGTTACCTAGGCTGGAAACTGGGTGGGGGTGATCAAAGCAATAAACAACCTGTTGCTCCCTGGGAGGAGGCCAAACAGGAGCCTCAGCACTTGGCCTAAGGCTATGTCAGTTAAATTCCCAGCCTCAGCCGTAGGCTGAAGGCTTCTCTTATTTTCTCCTAGGGTCATTGTGATCATAGTTGCTCTAGTGCAACTTATGTTAGATGTTGGTGTGAGGAGGGTTTCCCAGCCCCCCCCCACCCAAAAAAAAAGGTGGTTAGTTGTCACTGCCTTACCTCCTGCGCACCCAAACACTCACGGCGAGCACAAACACACACCAACAAGCGCAAACAAGCGCAAAATCCGTTCCTTGGTGGGGTGGGGGGTACCCAACTAATCACCTCAAGGCAATGACAACCAATGACCCAGGTTTTTACCCAAAACTTATCTCAAGCTCCAAAGGGAGCACAATTCGAAGCGAAGAGAGCCAAAAAGAGTCGACGGACGTCGACTCAACCAAAAACGAACCGAGATTAGAACACCCAACAAGCCCACGCACCTGCCCCCCCAGCCACCATAACAGCAACACCCAAACTGTCAAGAAAAAGCAGTAGGGCCCAGAATGACCAGGAAAAACAGGTTTCGTAAGCTCCAAAGGGAGCAAAACTCGACGAACGAAACGACGAACGCGTCGAAACTCGACGAAACTCGACGAAACTCGACGACGACGACGAACGAACAAAACGAAACTGCACTGATCCTGCACTAATCCTAGGTCACACTGTATACCTTACCTTAACCTTGTAACCAAAAAAAAGACAAGGATGTGCACAAAAGCGTCGACCCAGGGGGCCTGGCTGTCCCCCTGGGGACAAGCACTGCCGCCGGCAAACAACACAAAGCCCAGGAGGCGCGACTGGCCTCTCTGGGCACCGGATCTAGCCCCTTTATCTGCTTTGGGGCAAAATCCTCAAATAAATTGAAACAAGGCCCTTCAAGGCCACCAGTCAAATACAAGGCCTGAAAAAGGCCACAGGAGCGCAATTAAAAGGTAAACTAGCCCCTTTATCTGCTTTGGGGCAGCTGCAAAGGCCACTCGTGGGCCATGGAAACAATGGTGCACAAAAAGGCCACTCAAGGGCCAAGGCATGCCATGATGCAAAAGTGCACAGAAGTGTGATACAAACACATCATTATTATGTAGCCTCTTGATTATTGCACCCTTCTACCCACAGTGACCTGCTGAGTAGGCAGCCCAAACCAACGAAGGCGACGAACTCGACTCTGCCTCCACAGCACCCGCGAAGTACTGGAAGGCAATGGTCTGGGCAGCCAAACCAGAGATCTCTAACCCATAGTCATCAGGGTACTCAACAGTCAGGTAGTCCAGGATGGAGGCCGCAAAGAAGGCGATGTAAGGGCCCCAAGGCTGGATGCGGGGCCAAACTCGGCAAGGAAGGTGTAGTCGATCATAATGCAGCCCCAACGACTGCAGTGGTCTGGGACAGGGTGAGGGTGAGGGTGAAAAACCCCAAGTATCCCAATAAACTCCCAAGTTGAAGGTAGGGGCACCAGTAGCCCCAAAACCCAAATAAGGCCGTAATGGCCATAGCCCTGGCCAGCCTGCTGCAGAGTAGCTCAGCAGCAGGACCGTAATCAGCAAAAAAAAATTTGCTGTGGCCTCTGCACCATGAAACAGGCACAGGCACAGGGCATCATTGGATCATTGTGGAATCATGATGGAATCTAAATGTGCACAAAGTGGAGTATTGAATATGCACAAATAGTAACAAGTATGCAGCAATTACTACATTTATGTATCCGCGATGTGAACGCGCGCGCTTGTCTGGTTACACCTCTTGTTGGCAAGGTTGAGGGCCTGGTCCAGGGCACGCTGGGAGTTGCCCTGGACCTTTTCGGCATTCGCCAAGGCCGTCTTGTGGTCGGCCGACCGACCCTTGGCCAGTGCGGCCTCAACACCCGTGGCGGCTGCTTGCTCGGGCAAAACCTGGCAAGCATCCGTCACGTGGGTGGCCACACTAGCCCCCAAGGCCTCCACATCCAGGGCCTCGGGGGGGGGGCTGGGATGCCACCTTCGCCACCTTCCACGGCTTGGGGGAGGGGGTGGGGCCCTTACCCCTATGGGGGGGGGGGGGGCATTCGCCTCAACAACCACCACCTCAGGCCGCCGCTTCATCTGCTTTCCCGGCCTTCCCCGCTTGGCGCCTGGGCTTCGTCCTTTAATTAAATTGACAAAAAAATGCGGCAGCTGCAGGATGGTGGCCTGAGAAAAAGAAAAGAAACAAAACAAAACACGCGATACCTGCCGCGATAACTCGCGCGATAACCTAGTTAGAACGCGATAACCCCCGCGATAACCCCCCGCGATAACCCCGCGATAACTAGTTAGAACGCGATAACCTAGCGCAATAACTAGTTAGAGCACCTAGTTAGAACGCGATAACCTAGCGCGATAACTAGTTAGAGCAGGGGTTAGTGCAGGGTGTTGTGGGAAATTTTCACACCTGGTGACATGGGCACATGCCTTGGCCCTCCTTCTTGGCGTCGTCCAGCACCAGCTTCATCTTCCTCAGCCACACGAAGTCCGTGACGGCGGCATACTCCCCGACTTGCCTCCACTCCACCACCTGGGCTAACCCAGTTCTAATTAGTCAGAGCACAAAAAGACCAAGTCGTAAAAAGTGCAAAACGGGCAATATCGAGCAAACGAAACATGCAAGGCACAATGTTGCATCATAGTGCACCCATGTAACATGTGAAATTCCGGGTTCCAACCATATTAACAACATCCAAAATTGGGGGGGTTCCGCACCACGCCCTACAACAGCGCATGCATCCCATGTGAAAAAGGAGGTCCGCCTAAGAGTGGGATGAAAGAAGCATGAAAGAAAGGTGACCAACGGGAAAGATATTTGGGAAGCAAGAGGATGGCACACTGAGTGTAACTGAGCATGTGGGATTCCCGTACGCAAGTGTGAAATTATCTGGGAAACACCAACCCTTACCCCTATGGGGTTGGGGGGCATTCGCCTCAACAACCACCACCTCAGGCCGCCGCTTCGTCTGCTTTCCCGGCCTTCCCCGCTTGGCGCCTGGGCTTCGTCCTTTAATTAAATTGACAAAAAAATGCGGCAGCTGCAGGATGGTGGCCTGAGAAAAAGAAAAGAAACAAAACAAAACACGCGATAACTGCCGCGATAACTCGCGCGATAACCTAGTTAGAACGCGATAACCCCCGCGATAACCCCCCGCGATAACCCCGCGATAACTAGTTAGAACGCGATAACCTAGCGCAATAACTAGTTGGAGCACCTAGTTAGAACGCGATAACCTAGCGCGATAACTAGTTAGAGCAGGGGTTAGTGCAGGGTGTTGTGGGAAATTTTCACACCTGGTGACATGGGCACATGCCTTGGCCCTCCTTCTTGGCGTCGTCCAGCACCAGCTTCATCTTCCTCAGCCACACGAAGTCCGTGACGGCGGCATACTCCCCGACTTGCCTCCACTCCACCACCTGGGCTAACCCAGTTCTAATTAGTCAGAGCACAAAAAGACCAAATCGTAAAAAGTGCAAAACGGGCAATATCGAGCAAACGAAACATGGAAGGCACAATGTTGCATCATAGTGCACCCATGTAACATGTGAAATTCCGGGTTCCAACCATATTAACAACATCCAAAATCGGGGGGGTTCCGCACCACGCCCTACAACAGCGCATGCATCCCATGTGAAAAAGGAGGTCCGCCTAAGAGTAGGATGAAAGAAGCATGAAAGAAAGGTTACCAACGGGAAAGATATTTGGGAAGCAAGAGGATGGCACACTGAGTGTAACTGAGCATGTGGGGTTCCCGTACCCAAGTGTGAAATTATCTGGGAAACACCAACTACGATGGGATGCAGCGTTCTAGGGCGTGGCGCGGAACCCCTAGTTAGAACACAATTTCTGGAACACCAACCTAGCCTCAATTCTGGGGCAAACCACTTAAACAATTGGATTCAGCACCCTCAAAAACCCCCCATCCCCTTTCTTTCCCCACGTAACCCTCGTTGTAGGGGTGGCTTTTGGGGGGGAGGTCAAAGAGTTAGAGCACAGTTAGAACAGAGTTAGAACACAGTTACAGCACCTTGCTCTAACTAGTTATCGCGCTCCTTATTGCGCGATAACTCAGTTATCGCGCAGTTATCGCGGGTAGTTATCGCGCACCCCTCCTCCATCCCCCACTAGGACAAACAACACAAAACACTTGGCACAAAGCATGTATGGTCATTTTTCATACAAAGTCATCAATGTCTGAGGCCTTGGCTGCCTCGAGTCCCAAAAGCCCTTGGTCCAGGGCGTTCATGGACATGCAATGGTGCATGTGGCGGAGGGACATACTTGGCCTCACCAAGGACCAACCCCCAAAACAATTTTTGAGCCTCCTCTTGTAAGGCCCATGCCGATACTACGTTGGGATGGAGGAAAACTGAAAAATGTTCCTCCATTTCGGGGGGTACCAAGGGGGAGGGCCTGAAGGGTGGTCTCAGTGCGCTTTGCAATGCCGTTTAGAATGTGGCATGCTGCATGTTGATAGTCCCCCGGCCGCCTGTCAGGGTCACACTTCTCAAGAATGCTCCCCATCTTGAGGTGGACTCCACCCCCATTTGCTCAACAATACCATTGGGGTCTTTGCACAACCAACACTTAGACCCAGCCCCCCCCATTGCTTGCATTCCCTTCCCATCCCCCGTCACAATGACAGTAGAAGTGAAAAATTGGTTTGCAAAGAGGACAGCGTCCTCCTCCACATCCCTCACCTCTTGGTTGAGGTAGGCAGAGATGTCCAGGGTTCTCAAAAAAGCCTGTTCATCCCCGCCATCCATGCAAAACCACGAGGCCCATAGCTTCACCCCCCTTGGCCCCCCTCATCGCCTCCACCTCCTCCCCCCTCTTGTTGGCAAGGTTGAGGGCCTGGTCCAGGGCACGCTGGGAGTTGCCGTGGACCTTTTCGGCATTCGCCAAGGCCGACTTGTGGTCGGCCAAACGACCCTTGGCCAGTGCGGCCTCAACACCTGTGGCGGCCGCTGGCTCCACGTAAACCTGGCAAGCATCCGTCACGTGGGTGGCCACACTGGCCCCCAAGGCCTCCACATCCAGGGCCTCGGGGGGGGGGGGGGCTGGGCTGCCACCTTCGCCACCTTCCACGGCTTGGGGGAGGGGGTGGGGCCCTTACCCCTATGGGGGGGGGGGCATCCGCCTCAACAACCACCACCTCAGGCCGCCGCTTCATCTGCTTTCCCGGCCTTCCCCGCTTGGCGCCTGGGCTTCGTCCTTTAATTCAATTGACAAAAAAATGCGGCAGCTGCAGGATGGTGGCCTGAGAAAAACAAAAGAAACAAAGAAAAACACGCGATAACTGCCGCGAACACTCGCGTGATAACCTAGGTAGAACGCGATAACCCCCGCGATAACCCCCCCGCGATAACCCCGCGATAACCAGTTAGAACGCGATAACCTAGCGCGATAATTAGTTAGAGCACCTAGTTAGAACGCGATAACCTAGCGCGATAACTAGTTAGAGCAGGGGTTACTGCAGGGTGTTGTGGGAAGTTTTCACACCTGGTGACATGGGCACATGCCTTGGCCCTCCTTCTTGGCGTCGTCCAGCACCAGCTTCATCTTCCTCAGCCACACGAAGTCCGTGACGGCGGCATACTCCCCGACTTGCCTGCACTCCACCACCTGGGCCAACCCCCTCGACCTCAGGGGCCATTGACACCCTTGCCACTCCTCCATACAATCCCTTCCTCACCACCAAAATGCAGCCCGGCGGCACCCTAATCCCAACATGCCCTTGCAGGGAGGGCCACGGCAGTGCCTCCCCATGGCACGCCTTGGCCAAGGGGCACTGATCGGGTCAGCCTGCGACCCCCCCGACCTCCTCATTAGTGAGGGGGGCAATCACTTCCATCCCATTCCTCCACCCCGACAACAAAAAATGCCCGGTGGTTGTTTTCAGCAGGAGCAATCTGCTCAGTGCTAGCACTGAGCAGATTGCTCAATGCTGACCCCATTGGGGTCCTCCACCACCACCTAGCTCCTCCTCCCCCCCTCCACCTCCTCCCCCTCCTGGCATGGCACACAAAGGCCGTCTTTGCGGGCGGCGCGCAAAACCGCCCGGTCGTAGCCGTAGCACTTGGCTACAACCTTCACCCTACACCTAACCGCACCGTCACACTGGACTGTCTTGGCCACCCGGCCACCAGGTGCAGCTCCATCCGACACCCCCCACCACAGTCTTCTTCGCCGTCTCCAGCACACGATCTGCCACCCTTTTGAGGACTGGCAGATCATGGAGCTTGTGGGGGTTGTGCTTGTGGTGGTTGGCACCCCCATACTTGCCATACAATGTGCGGCGGGTCCCAGAATCTTGTGGCCTGCCGACAATGGGGGGGTTCTCATTGAAAATCGGTGCCTTCTCTGAGAGAGGCACCCTATCCAGATCGTCCAAAAGACTTTGCAGCTGCACATCACTCAAAAAACTGTGCTCCAGGAGGTGGTTGACCACCAGCCTTCCCCCCACAGTGAGCACAAGGTCATTGGGGTCCCTATTAAAGGCCCCCATGCAAGGGCTCGGCGGCAACCACCTCCTCCGCCTCCCCAATAAGGGGGGGTGTTGCCCCAAAAGGAAAACGAATCACCCCCCGCCCCGAAATAATGTTGGGAGTGGTGACCGCAGACCACTCACGCTCCAAAAAGCAGTGCATGAGGAACTTGTTTTCGGGGTCGTCAGTGCAGACCCGGCAAGTGTTGTGGGTGAGGGGTTGGGGGAACCATCCATCCGACTTCCCCTTCCCCTTTCCCAGGTCCGATCCTTCCCTTCTGCACACTAATCATGAGGGGGCTGTGGGGCTTCTCCTTCCCCCTCCCAGCCCCCACCTCCTCCACTTCCTCCACTTCCTCCTGACCCACATAAAGGGTCGTCTTCGTCCCCGCACCCTTCTCGGCATGGGCGGTGACAGACTCCAACACGGCGTCCACATCCTCGGGATGCAGCTGAATCAAGAATCCAGCACCCCCTGGATTTACCTGTAGCTACTTGAAGATGTAGTTGCTGAGAACAAGGGGGTCTCTGTGGGCGGCCATGAAGGGGGACTTATGGACAAGGAGTCCAAAGTCCACACCACGTTCAAAGCGAGCCGCCACAGGGCGCCTCACGTTTGCGTCACCCATCGTAAACCCCTCGGGACCGCCAAGGGGACTGACCCCAAGGAGCTTTTGATGGTGCTCGCACCAAGCGTGGGCAGCAGCAAGGGCCATTACAAAGAATGTGTCAGCTTTGTAAGCTTTGAGAGCTAAAGCGAAAAGGGGAAACATAAATTGAAGCGCCATAACCTACGCGATAACTTGCGCGATAACTAGTTATCGCGCGATAACCCCCGCGATAACCCCCGCGATAACTAGGTTATCGCGCGATAACCCACGCGATAACTAGTGCTCTAACCCCGTTCTAACCCCGTTCTAACTAGTTAGGGCACACAAAGATCAAATCGCAAAAAGTGTAAAACGGGTAATACCGAGCAAACGAAACATGCAAGGCACATTGTTGCATCATAGTGCACCCATGTAACATGTGAAATTCCGGGTTCCAACCATATTAACAACACCCAAAATTGGGGGGGTTCCGCACCACGCCCTAGAACGCTGCATCCCAGAAAGAGTGCACAAAAGGGGTACGAAGACACATCTAAGTTGTAGAAAAGCGTACGAAAGGGTGTACGAAAGGGGGTACGAATGCACCCCTTTCGTACGAAATCTACGAATACCCCCCTGTGGTATATGCCTTTCGTACACCCTTTCGTAACCCTTTTGTAGACCCCTTCGTGCAAAAATGGATGTTGTGACAAAAATGCTATCTTTACCCTACGCACGCGCAACAAAGAAGTAAGGGCGCCAAAAGGCTTCCACATGTACCAAGTTGAAATAGTTCATGGGTTGTGACCCAACTCAACATGTAGGTGGGTTACTTGTGGTTTCTTGTCTCAAGGGGGGCTTTCATACAGGTACCTTGGTGGCACACCACACACAAAGCAAACATCCTCGGGGATAGCCGGCAACCCCGTAAGCTTAATCTCGTTCACAGAGAGTGCACAATCCATTAAATGGATACCAGGTCCTGCCACATTTTCCACACCTACCACCTTCACATACTCATCAACAACCTCCTTGGTGGGCAGGGTGGTAGTGCGGGCAGGAGGGGCGGGCTTGGGCGGCAGATGCGGGTTCCCAGGGGGCTTGGACAGCGGCCTTGGCTTTGGACTTGTTGCCAGGCATGTCCCATGAAAGAGAAGCCCCTACTACTTGTAGCTTGTGAGACCTGCTAATTATTTATTTCCACGGCCTACCCGCGGATTAGCAGAAAAAAAATTAAAAATTATTCCATTGCACCGCGGATTAGAGGATATTTGAAGCAAACCATCTGCTAAATTGTTTTTGCCTCGATCGCTTCCACTACGCCCTAATAGGTAAAACAATTTTCCCGCGCGTTCGTCGCCGTGTCCCATGGTTTCTATGTTGTCCTCCTACGAATACTACAAACACGGCATACGGCAAGGCGCACATGACGGAAGCAAAAAGCATTGGTTTCAGACCCTCACCCATGACAGCGGGCAATGTTCCCATTGTGATTTGCGTCTCAAAATCTTCGGCATGTTTAAACTGATCGATCAAATATTAAGACAACGATGCACGGAGCTCCCAAGTGTCGTCCTCAAGCCCATATCACCCTGCAACCTAACCAGAGACTTCCTCTTCTCCTTGGCTATGATTTTTTTTGCTGGTATCCGAGTGGCCTATGTGTACCTCCGTTGTATTTCTGTGCCTACACACCAAGGTGAATTAGAATTCGTTCAGCAAAATGTTGCAACGCCGGACTTTTGACGGGTGGATGCTAAAGAACGTGCAAAATCATTTACATTGATGAAAAAAACGCATTCATACAAGCCAGAAAAACTTCCAAAAATCTTGCCCCAAGAACCCAAATCTCAGCCCAAAGCCGCAGCGCGCGGTGACAGGTACTCTGTACCACGGTAGAGAAGCAGAAGTCCAATGTGGATATTACAAGCAGAACCTAAAATTCACCAGGGCAGGCAGTGACATAAGCAGCGCCGAATGACATAAGCAGAACCTCCATTCCTAACGAGTTGGCAATTCTTACTGAGTTGATGTTGAGTCATCATATTGTGAAATCGGATCAATTTTTCATCAATTTTCCTTTTCTTTTCCGTTTCTTTGTTTTCTTGGGAAACTTGGCACTTGGGGTACCACACTCATGCCAAATGAATTCGGAAACATGATACTGCCAAGCAATGATAGCGGAATAGGTGGTCGAGAACCGGGGGGAAACGGAGGAAGACTACTCGAGCTAGAGCTTGAGCTGGAGCTGGGGTTGAAGCTATTGCTGGACATGGCCATGGAGGTGGAGTTAGGAACTGGATAGCCAAAAACATCTCAAGGAATGTTCATAGTTCTTTGTTTTTTTGGGAGGACTTGTTGCCTTCTCTTTGCCTTTGCAGGCTTTGGGTTCGGTGGGCGGGATGCTTGTGGTGGAGGCTTTGGTGCCGGGATTTCCACTTGGATGGGGCCGATTGCGGGTGCACTTTGTTGTGGCTCCTCTGGGCTCGGGAATCTTCCAAACTCCACCTCCACACTTAATGAAAATCTGGCACAGCTCAATTTCAGGTTCCATCACTGATTCGCTGCTTATGACCGCAGCCGATCGCTGGTTGGTTGGTTGCACTACCCCACCGCCCTTTCGTTGGGAGGAAAAAAAGTACTTAGTGGGGGACAAGGTCTAAATAAGGTCTATGGGTCTAGGGGACCCCAAAGACACTTCCTCCCCCATTCCCCCAACGGAGGTACTCACCCTGTGGGCTCATCAGGGTGGTGCAGGGCCAAGGGCAAAGATCAAGGAAAAAAATCAGGGTTCCTCAATATTCAACCCACCTCTGCCAAACACTTGTCTGAGAAACAAAGGCACATAAGGCTTCAGGCATGCAAACGGGCAATCAAAATTAGATGGCAGAGCAATAGGACAATCACTGCTACAGGTGAACACACATCATCCGCCAGCATTAGCATCAGGTCCAGAACCAACAAAGCTGTGGATGAGGCATATGGCATTGTTTCTAATGTGCAAATGGGTCAGGCACATCTCTACAGCTTGCTTCCTGTCCCTGCAATGTTTCCACCCATCGGCGCAGCGGAGCCAGGTGCTGTGCCTCCATTGGCTCTTCATCGGCCAAGCCTGAAAACAGATTCCTTTGCACAAAATACACACCTTGGCTGACAACAAACAGTTCTTTAGGAGTGGGCCGGTGGGAAGGGAAATGGGAGGCAACAAATCCTGCAAAGCTGGCTGCACGGACAACCAGCTGAGGCAGCAGGTGGGGCATGGCAGCAAAGTCGTAGCTAACTCCCAAAAGCTGCTGCACAGCACCCCACTTGGTCAATCTAAGGACCCACGCCTCACGCCTTTGACATGCACGCACCCACGCGTCAGTGCGCTCACGACGATCAGTGGGAGAGAAGCCAAACAACAGAGGGGCTGTGATGGCCACTGCGACCTCAGATTCGCATAGTCTTTTGCAGTGTTTACCAATGTATGCGTGCCCAAAGTAACAGGTCTTTTGTAAACCTAAGTCCAGCAACGCTTTCTCTAGCAGACACATTCTATCACCTCGAACCATCTTCAGAATGTGCTTCGCAGTCATCAACCATTTCCCAGCCTTGTGCAACTTCTGTTCGGTCACCGCCAGCTCTCCCTGTGCCATCGACAGCTCTTGCTCGCTCTCACGCAGACGCAACTGTCGCGCAGCTTCGCGTGTGGCCAGTTGAGTCCACCGCGCGCCTGTTGTCGACGAGTGGGCAACCATCCCATACCCTCAGTCTCCCTGCGTGCCTGTCGTGCATTCGCTCTAGCATTTCCCTCCTCAGCGGAGGATTCGGACTCGGATGAGGACACAAAGTCAGCCACACGGTTACGCACGCGGACCACACTGTCCATCAGAGTGGCGACAACAGCTTGCTGTGTGGCATGGAATTCCTTAAGGTGTAGCACAGTTTGGTCGCATTTGTCGACCTCTGCTTGACAGCTTTCTCTATGCCTTTTCACTGTGGCAGTGGCACCACCGAGGCCTTGCAAGTTGAGATGTTGGCACTCTTCTTCTAGCTCTCGCACAATGTCTGTCACAACTCCTATATCTTTATGTACAGGGGCTGCGAGGGTGTAACTGGCACCGAAGAAGAGACGGGGAGGATTCGTAATACTCCGGTAGGCAACTCCATCAAGAGGGGCAGGGCGTAGGTGAGCTGAGTCATCCTGAACATACCTGGCCGCATCTGCCTGGACCTGTGACAAAGTTCGAAGTGGAGGCCTTATGACTTTCACCACAATTCCAGGAGGCTTGGGAGGGACATTCTCTACATGATCGGAAGCAAGGTGTCTATATTTCTGCAACACGCCGCCGGCACACACTTTACCAGCCACACGCATTTTGCGGGCGAGTTAGTCATAAATGCTGAAGAAGGTTGCACTCTGGCCTTGATCCGCTGCAAGAATGCTGTGCATCTTGTGGTCACAAGTGAGGAAGAAAAAAAGCTTCTTCATGGCACCATGAACGGAATCAGAGTTTGATGCAAAGCCTGAATCTCCCTAAGTAAGTCTCCACATGGCTCCTCTCAATTGTCATAGGATTCATTACCCTCGAAGATACAGATGCAGTCAAGGTTACATACAGATCTCACCTTGTCATGGGGTACGTTCAGCAATCTCGAGGCAACCTTTGTGGACCCTTGACCTGAGTTTGCATGAACTACAACAGCTATACGGCCACCAAGGTACTCATGATCTCTAAACCAACCTGCAGACCGCAGAACTTCTAATGTCTCAAACAACCAGCTCTTAACATTTGTTGTTCTAACAACCATCACTGGTTCCATGCTCTTTTCCTGACCCACCTCCATTTCTTTCAACTCGACTTTCAGAGGGTACCTCAGCTTCTTCTCCTGTGCGGCAAGCCGGCGCCACCCGGCCAGTTTGTGGCCACCCCAGGAAGTAAAGATTCGTCGCAGGATGCGCTGTTGCGAGTCGCATAGCAGCAGATCCGTCTTCAATTGCAGATTCCCATAATGTGGCACCACCAGCTGCATGACCCCAGGATCATGAACAGATTTAGTAAGCTTCTCCACAACAGCAGTATGCCTGGGGACTTAACCAAGGCATGCCCATTCAGCGAAGGTGTTGACAGCTTTCTTTTTGTTCCTGACCTGGCGAGCGGTGGCCCTGTCCTTGGAAGGGTTCTTCACTTGCATTAAGGTCGTAGGCCGGCCACCAGTCTAGACCTTGATACACTTGAGGCCGTGGTGATCGTACATGGCCTTTTCGACGAGAATTCTTAGGGCACTCTGTTCTGTCGCACTCAACTCCTTGGTGTCCTCTTTGCCTTTTCGAAGCGCCGCACGCTTGCTGACCAGGAAGTAATCTCGTCGCAGGGCCCTGACACTTTTCGCAGCAGAGAGGTACCTGGATTTCCAATCCACAGAGGACTTCAACCTTTTTGTCTGCTTGGAGTCGGCATATGTGAACTGCATTTCACTCGTCGCAGTTTCTTTCACCCATGTTTAAACCGGTCGTATGAAAGCTTCAGAAGTGGCAGGGAGACTCACAAACATGTCATAAACCGGCAGCAGTGGCGGCGAACAGATGCGTTCGTCTTGACAAGGTTGTGAGCAAGAAGGATCCATGCACTCTGATTTGCGACGCTTTCTCTCTTGAGTTTGTGTGTCCCAGTTTTCCTGGCTAAATGGTTCTTCGATGATCTCATCGCGCCGGCGGCCACAATGCGAACAAAGGCCTTTCATTTTCTTAAGGTGCTTGATCTGTGACAGCTTCTGAGCATAGTAGACCTGTTCATTGTCATCCAAAGGCCTTCCGCAGCAATGTGAAGGGTGCCGACCGCACTGAACGCAAACCCAGTCAATTTGTTCCCATCCCATACCAGCGACGCACCACTCCTGCTAGCGACGAGTGATCCTGTCCCAGATGCCGATTTCGATGTCATTCACCCACAGCGCTTCAACCATGCAATGAGGCAGGCTCACATAGCAGCACACTCTGTATGGCTGCTTGAATGCATAACAAACACAACTAAACCAAGGAAAATAGACATTCACGAAAAATCTGCTTTGCCATGTGGCATTTGGTCGATGCAAATGCTATAAATCATAATCTATTGAAAACACATGGAATCCTGGTTAGGGGAGCTTCGGTTCACGAATGGGCATTGGAATGTGCTTTTTCTATATTCGCCCATTCTTTCTACACGTCCCGACCTTTATTTCTGCCTGGTGCGCTAGTGGTCGACTTCCAAAAAAAATTAAGCAACGCTGAATTGTCTTGTGCATCTTGGTACATTATAAGCAACAGTTGGCCCAAAAGAAAGCCTGATTCCAAATAAGCAACGTTGCTTCTCTATTGTGGTACGGAGTACTGCGCTCGAGCCCCCTGACCTTAAGCCATCGCCGGACTGGCTTAAGCCAAATACCCAACTAGCTCCCCCTCTACGGTCAAAATTTGAGCAGGCCAGCCACTGAGTTTCGTTGGTTGTTGGTTGTTTGCGAGCTTTTCTGGTACCATTTGTCGTGTTTCGCAAGGACTGAATTATCCCACAGCTTGTTTTAATGTTGAGCCTTTGGTTCGACGAACTCGTATAGAGCGTGTAAACCGGTGATATTTTTATTCATATGGTGAAAGCGTCAACCCGTTCACAACATTCCTTGGGATGGAACCTCGACTTACGTTCTGAGGAGTGGTAGACAAAATACGTCTAGCGGGACAGTCCAGGCTTCTCAAAAAAGCCTGTTCATCCCTGCCATCCATGCAAAACCATGAGGCCCATAGCTTCACCCCCCTTGGCCCCCCTCATCGCCTCCACCTCCTCCCCCCTCTTGTTGGCAAGGTTGAGGGCCTGGTCCAGGGCACGCTGGGAGTTGCCCTGGACCTTTTCGGCGTTCGCCAAGGCCGACTTGTGGTCGGCCGACCGACCCTTGGCCAGTGCGGCCTCAACACCCGTGGCGGCCGCTTGCTCCACCAAAAACCTGGCAAGCGTCCGTCACGTGGGTGGCCACACTGGCCCCCAAGGCCTCCACATCCAGGGCCTCGGGGGGGGGGGCTGGGCTTCCACCTTCGCCACCTTCCATGGCTTGGGGGAGGGGGTGGGGCCCTTACCCCTATGGGGGGGGGGGGGCATCCGCCTCAACAACCACCACCTCAGGCCGCCGCCTCGTCTGCTTTCCCGGCCTTCCCCGCTTGGCGCCTGTGCTTCGTCCTTTAATTCAATTGACAAAAAAATGCGGCAGCTGCAGGATGGGGGCCTGAGAAAAACAAAAGAAACAAAAAAAAACACGCGATAACTGCCGCGAACACTCGCGCGATAACCTAGTTAGAACGCGATAATCCGCGCGATAACCCCCCGCGATAACCCCGCATTAACTAGTTAGAACGCGATAACCTAGCGCGATAACTAGTTAGAGCACCTAGTTAGAACGCGATAACCTAGCGCGATAACTAGTTAGAGCAGGGGTTAGTGCAGGGTGTTGTGGGGAGTTTTCACACCTGGTGACATGGGCACATGCCTTGGCCCTCTTTCTTGGCGTCGTCCAGCACCAGCTTCATCTTCCTCAGCCACACGAAGTCCGTGACGGCGGCATACTCCCCGACTTGCCTCCACTCCACCACCTGGGCCACCCCCCTCGACCTCAGGGGCCATTGACACCCTTGCCACTCCTCCATACAATCCCTTCCTCACCACCAAAATGCAGCCCGGCGGCACCCTAATCCCAACATGCCCTTGCAGGGAGGGCCACGGCAGTGCCTCCCCATGGCACGCCTTGGCCAAGGGGCACTGATCGGGGTGGCCTGCGACCCCCTCGACCTCCTCATTAGTGAGGGGGGCAATCACCTCCATCCCATTCCTCCACCCCGACAACAAAAAATGCCCGATGGTTGTTTTCAGCAGGAGCAATCTGCTCAGTGCTAGCACTGAGCAGATTGCTCAATGCTGACCCCATTGGGGTCCTCCACCACCACCTAGCTCCTCCTCCCCCCCTCCACCTCCTCCCCATCCTGGCATGGCACACAAAGGCCATCTTTGCGGGCGGCGCGCAAAACCGCCCGGTCGTAGCCGTAGCACTTGGCTACGACCTCCACCCTACACCTAACCGCCCCGTCACACTGGACTGTCTTGGCCACCCGGCCACCAGGTGCAGCTCCCTCCGACACCCCCCACCACAGTTTTCTTCGCCGTCTCTGGCACACGATCTGCCACCCTTTTGAGGACTGGCAGATCATGGAGCTTGTGGGGGTTGTGCTTCTGGTGATTGTCACCCCCATACTTGCCATACAATGTGCGGCAGGTCCCAGAATCTTGGGGCCTGCCGACAATGGGGGGGTTCTCATTGAAAATGGGTGCCTTCTCTGAGAGAGGCACCCTATCCAGATCGTCCAAAAGACTTTGCAGCTGCACATCACTCAAAAAATTGTGCTCCAGGAGGGGGTTGACCACCAGCGTTCCCCCCACAGTGAGCACAAGGTCATTGGGGTCCCTATTAAAGGCCCCCATGCAAGGGCTCGGCGGCAACCACCTCCTCCGCCTCCCCAATAAGGGGGGTTGTTGCCCCAAAAGGAAAAAGAATCACCCCCCGCCCCGAAATAATGTTGGGAGTGGTGACCGCAGACCACTCACGCTCCAAAAAGCAGTGTATGAGGAACTTGTTTTCGGGGTCGTCAGTGCAGACCCAGCAAGTGTTGTGGGTGAGGGGTTGGGGGAACCATCCATCCGACTTCCCCTTCCCCTTAGCCGGTCGGATCCTTCCCTTCTGCACACTAATCATGAGGGGGCTGTGGGGCTTCTCCTTCCCCCTCCCAGCCCCCACCTCCTCCACTTCCTCCACTTCCTCCTGACCCACATAAAGGGCCGTCTTCGTCCCCGCACCCTTCTCGGCATGGGCGGTGACAGACTCCAACACGGGGTCCACATCCTCGGGATGCAGCTGAATCAAGAATCCAGCAACCCCTGGATTTACCTGTAGCAACTCGAAGATGTAGTTGCTGAGATCAAGGGGGTCTCTGTGGTCAGCCATGAAGGGGACCTAATGGACAAGGAGTCCAAAGTCCACACCACGTTCAAAGCGAGTCGCCACAGGGCGCCTCACATTTGCGTCACCCATCGTAAACCCCTCGGGACCGCCAAGGGGACGGACCCCAAGGAGCTTTTGATGGTGCTCGCACCAAGCGTGGGCAGCAGCAAGGGCCATTACAAAGAATATGTCAGCTTTGAAAGCTTTGAGAGCTAAAGCAAAAAGGGGAAACATAGATTGAAGCGCGATCACCTACGCCATAACTCGCACGATAACTAGTTATGGCGCGATAACCCCCGCGATAACCCCCGGGATAACTAGGTTATCGCGTGATAAACCACGCGATAACTAGTGCTCTAACCCCGTTCTAACCCCGTTCTAACTAGTTAGAGCACACAAAGATCAAATCGCCAAAAGTTTAAAACGGGCAATAGCGAGCAAACGAAACATGCAAGGCACATTGTTGCATCATAGTGCACCCATGTAACATGTGAAATTCCGGGTTCCAACCATATTAACAACACCCAAAATGGGGGGGGTTCCGCACCACGCCCTAGAACGCTGCATCCCAGAAAGAGTGCACGAAAGGGGTACGAAGGAACATCTAAGGTGTAGAAAAGCGTACGAAAGGGTGTACGAAAGGGGGTACAAATGCACCCCTTTCGTACAAAATCTACGAATACCCCCCTGTCGTATATGCCTTTCGTACACCCTTTCGTAACCCTTTTGTAGACCCCTTCGTGCAAAAATGGATGTTTTGACAAAAATGCTATCTTTACCCTACGCACGCGCAACAAAGAAGTAAGGGCGCCAAAAGGCTTCCACATGTACCAAGTTGAAATAGTTCATGGGTTGTGACCCAACTCAACATGTAGGTGGGTTACTTGTGGTTTCTTGTCTCAAGGGGGGCTTTCATACAGGTACCTTCGTGGCACCCCACACACAAAGCAAACATCCTCGCGGATAGCCGGCAACCCCTTAAGCTCATCCTCTTTCACCGAGAGTGCACAATCCATTAAATGGATACCAGTTCCTGCCACATTTTCCACACCACCTTCACATACTCATCAACAACCTCCTTGGTGGGCAGGTGGGTAGTGGGGGCGGGAGGGGCGGGCTTGGGCGGCAGATGCGGGTCCCCGGGGGCTTGGACAGCGGCCTTGGCTTTGGACTTGTTGCCAGGCATGTCCCATGAAAGAGAAGCCCCTACTACTTGTAGCTTGTGAGACCTGCTAATTATTTTTTTCCACGGCCTACCCGCGGAGGAGCGGGAAAAAAAAAATTAAAAATTATTCCATTGCACCGCGGATTAGAGGATATTTGAAGCAAACCATCTGCTAAATTGTTTTTGCCTCGATCGCTTCCACTACGCCCTAATAGGTAAAACAATTTTCCCGCGCGTTCGGCGCCGTGTCCCATGGTTTCTATGTTGTCCTGCTACGAATACTACAAACACGGCATACGGCAAGGCGCACATGACGAAAGCAAAAAGCATTGGTTTCAGACCCTCACCCATGACAGCGGGCAATGTTCCCATTGTGATTTGCGTCTCAAAATCTTCGGCATGTTCAAACTGATCGATCAAATATTGAGACAACGATGCACGGAGCTCCCAAGTGTCGTCCTCAAGCCCATATCACCCTGCAACCTAACCAGAGACCTCCTCTTCTCCTTGGCTATGATTTTGTTTGCTGGTATCCGAGTGGCCTATGTGTACCTCCGTTGTATTTGTGTGCCTACACACCAAGGTGAATTAGGATTCGTTCAGCAAAATGTTGCAACGCCGGACTTTTGACGGGTGGATGCCCAAGAACGTGCAAAATCATTTACATTGATGAAAAAAATGCATTCATACAAGCCAGAAAAACTTCCAAAAATCTTGCCCCAAGAACCCAAATCTCAGCCCAAAGCCGCAGCGCGCGGTGACAGGTGATCCGTACCGCGGTAGAGAACCAGAAGTCCAACGTGGATATTACAAGCAGAACCTAAAATTCAGCGGGGCAGGCAGTGACATAAGCAGCGCCGAATGACATAAGCAGAACCTCCATTCCTAACGAGTTGGCAATTCTTACCGAGTTGATGTTGAGTCATCATATTGTGAAATTGGATCAATTTTTCATCAATTTTCCTTTTCTTTTCCGTTTCTTTGTTTTCTTGGGAAACTTGGCACTTGGGGTACCACACTCATGCCAAATGAATTCGGAAACATGTTACTGCCAAGCAATGATAGCGGAATAGGTGGTCGAGAACCGGGGGGAAACGGAGGAAGACTACTCGAGCTAGAGCTTGAGCTGGAGCTGGAGTTGAAGCTATTGCTGGACATGGCCATGGAGGTGGAGTTAGGAACTGGATTGCCAAAAACATCTCAAGGAATGTTCATAGTTCTTTGCCTTTGCGGGCTTTGGGTTTGGCATCGGGGGGCTGGTTCGGTGGGCGGGATGCTTGTGGTGGAGGCTTTGGTGCCGGGATTTCCACTTGGGTGGCAGTGATTGCGGGTGCACTTTGTTGTGGCTCCTCTGGGCTCGGGATGCTTCCGAAATCCACCTCCACACTTAATAAAAATCTGGCACAGCTCAATTTCAGGTTCCATCACTGATTCGCTGCTTATGACCGCAGCTGATCGCTGGTTGGTTGGTCGCACTACCCCACCGCCCCTTGGTTGGGAGGAAAAAAAGTACTTAGTGGGGGACAAGATCTAATTAAGGTCTATGGGTCTAGGGGACCCCAAACACACTTCCTCCCCCATTCCCCCAACGGAGGTACTCACCCTGTGGGCTCATCAGGGTGGTGCAGGGCCAAGGGCAAAGATCAAGGAAGAAAATCAGGGGTTCCTCAATATTCAACCCACCTCTGCCAAACACTTGTTTGAGAAACAAAGGCACATAAGGCTTCAGGCATGCAAACGGGCAATCAAAATTAGATGGCACAGCAATGGGACAATCAATGCTACAGGTGAACACACATCATCCGCCAGCATTAGCATCAGGTCCAGAACCAACAAAGCTGTGGATGAGGCATATGGCATTGTTTCTAATGTGCAAATAGGTCAGGCACATCTCCACAGCTTGCTTCCTGTCCCTGCAATGTTTCCACCCATCGGCGCAGCCAATCCAGGTGCTGTGCCTCCATTGGCTCTTCATCGGCCAAGCCTCAAAACAGATTCCCTTGCACAAAATACACACCTTGGCTGACAACAAACAGTTCTTTAGGAGTGGGCCTCTGGGAAGGGAAATGGGAGGCAACAAATCCTGCAAAGCTGGCTGCACGGACAACCAGCTGAGGCAGCAGGTGGGGCATGGCAGCAAAGTCGTAGCTACCTCCCAAAAGCTGCTGCACAGCACCCCACTTGGTCAATCTAAGGACCCACGCCTCACGCCTTTGACATGCACGCACCCACGCGTCAGTGCGCTCACGACGATCAGTGGGAGAGAAGCCAAACAACAGAGGGGCTGTGATGGCCACTGCGACTTCAGATTCGCATAGTCTTTTGCAGTGTTTACCAATGTATGCGTGCCCAAAGTAACAGGTCTTTCGTAAGCCTAACTCCAGCAACGCTTTCTCTAGCAGACGCATTCTATCACCTCGAACCATCTTCAGATTGTGCTTCGCAGTCATCAACCGTTTCCCAGCCTTGTGCAACTTCTGTTCGGTCACCGGCAGCTCTCTCTGTGCCATCGACAGCTCTTGCTCGCTCCCACGCAGACGCAACTGTCGCCCAGCTTCGCGTGTGGCCAGTCGACGCCGTCCACCGCGCGCCTGTTGTCGACGAGTGGGCAACCACCCCATACCCTCAGTCTCCCTGTGTGCCTGTCGTGCATTCGCTCTAGCATTTCCCTCCTCAGCGGAGGATTCGGACTCGGATGAGGACACAAAGTCAGCCACACGGTTACGCACGCGGACCACAGTGTCCATCAGAGTGGCGACAACAGCTTGCTGTGTGGTATGGAGTTCCTTAAGGTGTAGCACAGTTTGGTCGGATTTGTCGACCTCTGCCTGACAGCCTTCTCTATGCCTTTTCAATGTGTCAGTGGCACCGCCGAGGCCTTGCAAGTTGAGATGTTGGCACTCTTCTTCTAGCTCTCGCACAATGTCTGTCACAACTCCTATATCTTTATGTACAGGGGCTGCGAGGGTGTAATTGGCACCCAAGAAGAGACGGGGAGGATTCGTAATACTCCGGTAGGCAACTCCATCAAGAGGGGCAGGGCGTAGGTGAGCTGAGTCATCCTGAACATACCTGGCCGCATCTGCCTGGACCTGTGACAAAGTTCGAAGTGGAGGCCTTATGACTTTCACCACAATTCCAGGAGGTTTGGGAGGGACATTCTCTACAGGATCGGAAGCAAGGTGTCTATATTTCTGCAACACGCCGCCGGCACACACTTTACCAGCCACACGCATTTTGCGGGCCAGTTAGTCATAAATGCTGAAGAAGGTTGCACTTTGGCCTTGATGCGCTACAAGAATGCTGTGCATCTTGTGGTCACAAGTGAGGAAGAAAACAAGCTTCTTCATGGCACCATGGAACGGAATCAGAGTTTGATGCAAAGCCTGAATCTCCCTAAGCAAGTCTCCACATGCCTCCTCTAAATTGTCATAGGATTCATTACCTTCAAAGATACAGATGCAGTCAAGGTTACATACAGATCTCACCTTGTCATGGGGTACGTTCAGCAATCTCAAGGCAACCTTTGTGGACCCTTGACCTGAGTCTGCATGAACTACAACAGCTATACGGCCACCGAGGTACTCATGATCTCTAAACCAACCTGCAGACCCGGGAACTTCTAATGTCTCAAACAACCAGCTCTTAACATTAGGTGTTCTAACAACCATCACTGGTTCCATGCTCTTTTCCTGACCCACCTCCAACTCTTTCAATTCGACTTTCAGAGGGTACCTCAGCTTCTTCTCCTGTGCGGCAAGCCGGCGCCACCCGGCCAGTTTGTGGCCACCCCAGGAAGTAAAGATTCGTCGCAGGATGCGCTGTTGCGAGTCGCATAGCAGCAGATCCGTCTTCAATTGCAGATTCCCATAATGTGGCACCACCAGCTGCGTGACCCCAGGATCATGAACAGATTTAGTAAGCTTCTCCACAACAGCAGTATGCATGGGGACTTAACCAAGGCATGTCCATTCAGCGAAGGTGTTGACAGCTTCCATTTTGATCCTGACCTGGCGAGCGGTGGCCCTGTCCTTGGAAGGGTTCTTCACTTGCATTAAGGTCATAGGCCGGCCACCAGTCTAGATCTTGATACACTTGAGGCCGTGGTGATCATACATGGCCTTTTCGACGAGGATTCTTAGGGCACTCTGCTCTGTCGCACTCAACTCCTTGGTGTCCTCTTTGCCTTTTCGAAGCGCCGCACGCTTGCTGACCAGGAAGTAATCTCGTCGCAGGGCCCTGACAGTGTTCGCAGCAGAGAGGTACCTGGATTTCCAATCCACAGAGGACTTCAACCTTGTTGTCTGCTTGGAGTCGGCATATGTGAACTGCATTTCACTCGTCGCAGTTTCTTTCACCCATGTTTAAACCTGTCGTATGAAAGCTTCAGGAGTGGCAGGGAGACTCACAAACATGTCATCAACCGGCAGCAGTGGCGGCGAACAGATGCGTTCGTCTTGACAAGGTTGTGAGCAAGAAGGATCCATGCACTCTGATTTGCGACGCTTTCTCTCTTGAGTTTGTGTGTCCCAGTTTCCCTGGCTAAATGGGTCTTCGGTGGTCTCATCGCGCCGGCGGCCACAATGCGAACAAAGGCCTTTCCTTTTCTTAAGGTGCTTGATCTGTGACAGCTTCTGACCATAGTAGACCTGTTGATTGTCATCCAAAGGCCTTCCGCAGCAATGTGAAGGGTCCCGACCGCACTGAACGCAAACCCAGTCAATTTGTTCCCATCCCATACCAGCGACGCACCACTCCTGCTAGCGACCAGTGATCCTGTCCCAGATGCCGATTTCGATGTAATCCACCCACAGCGCTTCAACCATGCAATGAGGCAGGCTCACATAGCAGCACACTCTGTATGGCTGCTTGAATGCATAACAAACACAACTAAACCAAGGAAAATAGACATTCACGGAAAATATGCTTTGCCATGTGGCATTTGGTCGATGCGAATGCTATAAATCGTAATCTATTGAAAACACATCCTGCAGGCCTCATCCCCAGGCTCCCCCCACCGCAACGACGCCCCCTCCGGCAGCCTCTTCTCTCCCTCCAGCTCCAACTGGGCCGCAACCGGCTTGGCGGGCCGTGCCTCTGCTGCTTCTGCTGCTCCGCCTGCTGCCTCGGCTGCCTGGGCGTCGTCCTTGACGAAGATACGGGGCGGCTGCAAGATGGTAGCCTGAAAAAAACAAAAGAAACAAAAAAAAACACGCGATAACCCGCGCGATAACCCCCGCAATAACTAGGTTATCGCGCGATAACCTCCGCGATAACCACCGCGATGACCCCGCGATAACTAGTTAGAACGCGATAACCTAGCGCAATCACTAGTTAGAGTACCTAGTTAGAACGCGATAACCTAGCGCGATAACTAGTTAGAGCAGGGGTTAGTGCAGGGTGTTGTGGGAAGTTTTCACACCTGGTGACATGGGCATGCACATGCCTTGGCCCTCCTTCTTCGCGTCGTCCAGCACCAGGCCCAGCCTCCGCAGCCACACGAAGTCCGTGACGGCCGCATACTCCCCCACCTGCCGCCACTCCACCACCTGGGCCACCCCCTCCACCTCAGGGGCCACCCTTGCCACTCCTGCATACAACCCCCTCCTCACCATCAAAATGGTGCCCGCCGGCACCTTAATCCCAACATGCCCTTGCAAGGTGGGCCAGGGCAGTGCCTCCCCATGGCACACCTTGGCCAAGAGGCACTGATCGGGGTGGCCTGCTACCGTCCCCGCCTCCTCATTAGTGAGGGGGGCAATCACCTCCCTCCCAATCCCCCACCCCGACAACAAAAAATGCCCTGTGGTTGTTCCCACCGGGAGCAAGCACTGAGCAGATTGCTCAATGCTGACCCCATTGGGGTCCACCACCACCTCCTCCTCCTCCCCCCCCCTCCACCTCCTCCCCCTCCTGGCATGGCACACAAAGGCCAGCTTTGTGGGCGGTGCACAAAATCGGCCGATTGCATCCGTAGCAATTGGCTACCACCTTCCCCCTACACCTAACCGCCCCATCACACTGGACTGTCCTGGCCAACCGGCCACCAGGTGCCCCCAGCTCGGGCCTTTTAATGGACTGCGTCACGTGCAGGTTGGGGAATCGAAGATTCCCCCCCTGCGTAAGCTCAATGGCAAAGAATGCCATGAGGCGGGGGTCCCTTACCCCCATGGGGGAGGCCTTGGGAATCCCCGACCCCCTGTGGACATCAAGGGCATTAAAAAAACAGGCAGTGCCCCTCTTGAATGGCACAGCCCTCTCCAGCCAAGGGTCAGGGAACCCCGAACTGCTGGAGGGCACAAAAAGAAAATCTGACCCATCCTCCTCCTCATGATTATGGGTTAGCATAATAAGGCAATTGACAATCAATGTGCCTTCAAGAATGGTGTAGGGGGGGGCGTCGCGATGGAGGTGCTGGGGGGTGTGGTCATAGCTTGAAATTTCGGCCATGTCAAGGATGGTGCAGCTCCATCCGACCCCCCCCACCACAGTCCTCTTCACGGTCTCAAGCACACGATCTGCCACCCTTTTGAGGACTGGCAGATCATGGAGCTTATGGGCGTTGTGCTTGTCGTGGTTGGCACCCCCATAGTTGCCATACAATGTGCGGCGGGTCCCAGAATCTTGGGGCCTGCCGACAATGGGGGGGTTCTCATTGAAAATGGGTGCCTTCTCTGAGAGAGGCACCGTATCCAAATTATCCAAAAGACTTTGCAGCTGAATGTCACTCAAAAAATCGTGTTCCAGGAGGTGGTTGACCACCAGCTTTCCCCCCACCGTGAGCACAAGGTCATTGGGGTCCCTATTAAAGGCCCCGAAGGGCTCGGCGAAAACCACCTCCTCCGCCTTCTCAATAAGGGGGGGTGTTGCCCCAAATGGAAAGAGAATCACCCCCTGCCCCGAAATAATGTTGGGAGTGGTGACCCCATACCACTCACGATCCCACTCCCTTGTGGGGCAAAGGGAGTGCATGGGGAGCTTGTTTTCGGGGTCGTCAGTGCAGACCCGGCGGGTGTTGTGGGTGAGGGGTTGGGGGAACCAACCATCCGACTTCCCCTTCCCCTTACCAGGTCTCACCCTTACCTTCTGGACACTAATCATGAGAGGGTTGTGGGTCTTCTCCTTCCTCTTCCCAGCCCCCTGCCCCCCGCATCCTCCTCCTCCTCCTCCACTTCCTCCTCCTCCTCCTCCTGACCCACGTAGATGGTTGTCCTTGTCCCCGAAACCCTTCTCGGGATGAGCGGTGACGGACTCCACCACCGCGTCCACATCCTGGGTATGAAGCTGGATCAAAAATCCAGCAACCCCTGGATTTACCTCTAGCAACTCGAAGATGTAGTTGCTGATAACCAGGGGGTCTCGCTTGTCCGCCATGAAGGGGGACTTATGGACAAGGAGTCCAAAGTCCACACCATGTTCAAAGCGGGTCGCCACAGGGCGCCTCACATTGGCATCACCCATCGTAAACCCCTCAGGACCGCCAAGGCGACGGACCCCAAGGAGCTTTTGATGGTGCTCGCACCAAGCGTGGGCAGCAGCAAGGGCCATTACGAAGAATATGAAAGCTTTGAGAGCTAAAGCGAAAAGGGTAAACATAAAATGAAGCGCGATAACCTACGCGATAACTCGCGCGATAACTAGAACTATCGCGCGATAACCCCCGCGATAACCCCCGCGATAACTAGGTTATCGCGCGATAACCCACGCCATAACTAGTGCTCTAACCCCGTTCTAACCCCGTTCTAACTAGTTAGAGCACACAAAAGTCAAATCGCAAAAAGTGCAAACCGGGCAATATCGAGCAAACGAAACATGGAAGGCACATTGTTGCATCATAGTGCACCCATGTAACATGTGAAATTCCGGGTTCCAACCATATTAACAACACCCAAAATTGGGGGGGTTCCGCACCACGCCCTAGAACGCTGCATCCCACACTGGTAGGGGGGTCTGAGCGTCTCGTTGGGCGAATCTGAGGCTTGGAAGCCATAAAAAGTGCGGGGTTGCGGGTGGACTAGGTGCCCTCGGAATTCGTTTTTGAGCCACATAGCCCAAGATACGGCCCGTTCTTGGTTTCGGGTTGTTGGTGCACATTGCGCAGATTTCGGGGCTTTTTGGCGCCTTTTTGGGCCGTTTCTCGGACATATCATGGAGTTAGAGGGCATCAAAGGTCCGTTGGTCACAACAAAGTGAAGCCGCACGTGCCGTGTAGCAGCCGTTTGCCTTCGTTTGGCTTTTTCGAACCCTTACTAGGGCTTTTTTGGGTGAAAAGTGGCTGCTTTTGGCCTAAAACTGCGCAGATTTGGGAGGGCACCTCCCGACTTGGCACCATCGCCCCGGGCCGCCGGCACTGAGTTTCTGGCTCAAAACTTGGATTTGGCAAGGCCACCACCCAGGCTCCAAGATGGCTATATGGGCGAAAGATGCAAGGCGTTGGGACGGGGCAATGGCCAAAACGGCGGGGAGAAGTGCTTGTTGCTTGTTGTTGCTTGTTGTTGCTTGTTAGCTAAATTTAAGGGGAGAGGGGTGTAGTAATATATACATACAGTTAGAGAACCTCGTTAGCACGCGATAACCTAGCACGATAACTAGTAAGAGCAGGGGTTAGAGCAGGTTGTACTGGGCAGTTTTCACACGTGGTGACATGGGCATGCACATGCCTTTGCCCGCCTTCTTGGGGCCGTCCAGCACCAGGTTCATCCTCCGCAGCCACACCAAGTCCGTGACGGCTGCATACTCCCCCACTTGCCTCCACTCCACCACCTGGGCCACCCCCTCGACCTCAGGGGCCACCCTTGCCGCTCCTCCATACATATTCTTCCTCACCACCAAAATGCACCTCGGCGGCACCCCAATCCCCACATGCCTCCCCATGGCACACCTTTGCCAGGGGACATTGATCGGGGTGGCCTACATCCACCCCCACCTCCTCATTAGTGAGGGGGGCAACCACCTCCCTCCTATCCCCCCATCCCGACAACAAAAAATGCCCGGTGGTTGTTCGGGCCGGGAGCAAGCACTCAGCACATTGCTCAATGTTGACCCCATTGGGGTCCTCCACCAACTCCTCCTCCCCCCCCCCCTCAGGCTCCTCCCCCTCCTGGCATGGCACACACAGACCATCTTAATTTGTGTGTGGCGCACAAAGCCGCCCGGTCCCAGCCGCAGCACTTGGCCACGACCTTCCCCCTACACCTAACCGCCCCCTCACAGGGGACGGTCTTGGCCACCCAGCCACCGGGTGCCCCCAGCTGGGGCTGCTCGATGGACTGGGTGACGTGCAAGTTGGGGAATCGAAGATTAGGGCCTTGAGTTAGCTCAATTGCAAAGAATGCCATGAGGCGAGGATTGGTGTGACGTCACACCAGTGGGCGAGGCCTTTGGAATGCCCGACCCCCGGTGGACATCACAAAAAAAAAGGCAGTGCCCCTCTTGAATGGCACAGCCCTCTCCACCCAAGGGTCAGGGAACCCCGAACTGCTGGAAGGCACAAAAAAGAAAATGCGACCCATCCTCGGCCTCATGATTATGGGTGAGCATAATGAGGCAATTGACAATCAATGTGCGTTTAGGAATGATGTAGGGGGGGGGGGGGCATCACAATGGAGGTGCTGGGGGGTGTGGTCATAGTACGAAATTTCGGCCATGTCAAGGATGGTGCAGCTCCACCCAACCCCCCCCCACCACCACACTCTTCTTCGCAGTCTGAAGCACACGATCTGTGACCCTTTTGAGGACTGGCAGATTGTCGAGCTTGTGGGGGTTGTGCTTCTGGTGGTTGGCACCCCCATAGTTGCCATATAATGTGCGGCCGGTCCCTGAATCTTGGGGTCTGCCCACAATGGGGGGGTTCTCATTGAAAATAGGTGTCTTCTCTGAGAGACGCACCCTCTCAAGATCTTCCAAAAGACTGTCCAGTTGCTCACCACGCAAAAAATCGTGCTAGATCAGGTGGTTGACCACCAGCTTTCCCCCCACCGTGAGCACAGGGTCATTGGGGTCCCTATTAAAGGCCCCCAAGGGCTCTGCGGCAACCACCTCCTCCGCCTCCCCAATAAGGGGGGGTTTTGCCCCAAAAGAAAAAAGAATCACCCCCTGCCCCGAAAGAATGTTGGGAGTGGTGACCCCATACCACTCACGATCCCACTCCCTTGAGGGGCAAAGGGAGTGCATGGGGAGCTAGGTTTCAGGGTCGTCAGTGCAGACCCGGCGGGTGTTGTGGGTGAGGGGATGGGGGAACCAACCGTGCATCCGACTTCCCCTTCCCCTTACCCGGTGGGATCCTTACCTACTGGATAGTAACCATGAGGGGGTTGTGGGGCTTGTCCTTCCCCCTCCCAGCCCCCACCTGAACCACCTCCTCCACCTCCTCCTCCACTTCCTCCTCTTCCTCCTGACCCATGCACATAAAGGGTCGTCTTCCTCCCCGCACCCTTCTCGGCATGAACGGTGACGGATTCCAACACCGCGTGCACATCCTCCCGATGCACCTGGATCAAAAATCCAGCAACCCCTGAACTTACGTCTAGCAACTCGAAGATGTAGTTGTTGAGAACCAGGGGGTCTTTCTCGTCGGCCATGAAGGGGGACTTAGGGACGATGAGCCCAACGTCCACACCATGTTCAAAATGAGTCGCCACAGGGCACCTCACGTTGACGTCACCCATTGCAAACCACTCGGGACCGCCAAGGCGACGGCCCCCAAGGAGCTTTTGATTGTGCTCGCACCAAGCGTGGGCAGCAGCAAGGGTCATTGTAGAGTATTTGAGAGCGAAAGCGAAGAGGAGAAAAATGGTACAAGAGAAAAGGAAGCGCAATAACCTACGCGATAACTCGCACAATAACTAGCTATCGCGCGATAACTAGCGCGATAACGCACGCGATAACCAGGTTATCGCGCGATAACCCACGCGATAACTAGTCCTCTAACCCAGTTCTAATTAGTCAGAGCACAAAAAGACCAATTCGTAAAAAGTGCAAAACGGGCAATATCGAGCAAACGAAACATGCAAGGCACAATGTTGCATCATAGTGCACCCATGTAACATGTGAAATTCCGGGTTGCAACCATATTAACAACATCCAAAATTGGGGGGGTTCCGCACCACGCCCTACAACAACGCATGCATCCCATGTGAAAAAGGAGTTCCCCCTAAGAGTAGGATGAAAGAAGCATGAAACAAAGGTGACCAATGGGAAAGATATTTGGGAAGAAAGAGGATGCCCAACTGAGTGTAACCGAGCATGTGGGATTCCCGTACGCAAGTGGGAAATTATCTGGGAAACACCAACTACGATGGGATGCAGCGTTCTAGGGCGTGGTGCGGAACCCCTAGTTAGAACGCAATTTCTGAAACACCCACCTACCCTCAATTTTTCGGGTAAACCACCTAAAGAAATAGATTCAGCACCCTCAAAAACCCCCCATCCCCTTTCTTTCCCCACATAACCCTCGTTGTAGGGGTGGTTTTTGGGGGGGAGGTCAAAGAGTTAGAGCACAGTTAGAACAGAGTTAGAACACAGTTACAGCACCTTGCTCTAACTAGTTATGGCGCTAGTTATCGCGCGATAACTCAGTTATCGCGCAGTTATCGCGGGTAGTTATCGCGCACCCCTCCTCCATCCCCCACTAGGACAAACAACACAAAACACTTGGCACAAAGCATGTATGGTCATTTTTCATACAAAGTCATCAATGTCTGAGGCCTTGGCTGCCTCCAGTCCCAAAAGCCCTTGGTCCAGGGCGTTCATGGACATGCAATGGTGCATGTGGCGGAGAAACATACTTGGCCTCACCAAGGACCAACCCCGAAAACAATTTTTGAGCCTCCTCTTGTAAGGCCCATGCCGATACTCCGTTGGGATGGAGGAAAACTGAAAAATGTTCCTCCATTTCGGGGGGTACCAAGGGGGCGGGCCTGAAGGGTGGTCTCAGTGCGCTTTGCAATGCCGTTTAGAATGCGGCATGCTGCATGTTGGTAGTCCCCCGACCGCCTGTCAGGGTCACACTTCTCAAGAATGCCCCCCATCTTGAGGTGGACTCCGTCCCCATTTGCTCAACAATACCATTGGGCTCTTTGCACAACCAACACTTAGACCCAGCCCCCCCCATTGCTTGCATCCCCTTCCCATCCCCCGTCAAAATGACAGTGCAAGTCAAAAATTGGTTTGCAAAGAGGACAACGTCCTCCTCCACATCCTTCACCTCTTGGTTGAGGTAGGCGGAGATGTCCAGGGTTCTCGAAAAAGCCTGTTCATCCCCGCCATCCATGCAAAACCATGAGGCCCATAGCTTCACCCCGCTTGGCCCCCCTCATCGCCTCCACCTCCTCCCCCCTCTTGTTGGCAGGGTTGAGGGCCTGGTCCAGGGCACGCTGGGAGTTGCCCTGGACCTTTTCGGCGTTCGCCAAGGCCGACTTGTGGTCGGCCGACCGACCCTTGGCCAGTGCGGCCTCAACACCCGTGGCGGCCGCTTGCTCCACCAAAACCTGCCAAGCATCCGTCACGTGGGTGGCCACACTGGCCCCCAAGGCCTCCACATCCAGGGCCTCGTGGGGGGGGGCTGGGCTGCCACCTTCGCCACCTTCCACGGCTTGGGGGCGGGGGTGGGGCCCTTACCCCTATGGGGTTGGGGGGCATCCGCCTCAACAACCACCACCTCAGGCCGCCGCTTCGTCTGCTTTCCCGGCCTTCCCCGCTTGGCGCCTGGGCTTCGTCCTTTAATTAAATTGACAAAAAAATGCGGCAGCTACAGGATGGTGGCCTGAGAAAAACAAAAGAAGCAAAAAAAAAACACGCGATAACTGCCGCGATAACTCGCGCGATAACCTAGTTAGAACGCGATAACCCCCGTGATAACCCCCCGCGATAACCCCGCGATAACTAGTTAGAACGCGATAACCTGGCGCGATAACTAGTTAGAGCACCTAGTTGGAACGCGATAACCTAGCGCGATAACTAGTTAGAGCAGGGGTTAGTGCAGGGTGTTGTGGGAAATTTTCACACCTGGTGACATGGGCACATGCCTTGGCCCTCCTTCTTGGCGTCGTCCAGCACCAGCTCCATCTTCCTCAGCCACACAAAGTCCGTGACGGCGGCATACTCCCCGACTTGCCTCCACTCCACCACCTGGGCTAACCCAGTTCTAATTAGTCAGAGCACAAAAAGACCAAATCGTAAAAAGTGCAAAACGGGCAATATCGAGCAAACGAAACATGCAAGGCACAATGTTGCATCATAGTGCACCCATGTACCATGTGAAATTCCGGGTTCCAACCATATTAACAACATCCAAAATTGGGGGAGTTCCGCACCACGCCCTATAACAGCGCATGCATCCCATGTGAAAAAGGAGTTCCCCCTAAGAGTAGGATGAAAGAAGCATGAAACAAAGGTGACCAACGGGAAAGATATTTGGGAAGAAAGAGGATGGCACACTGAGTGTAACTGAGCATGTGGGATTCCCGTACGCAAGTGGGAAATTATCTGGAAAACACCAACTACGATGGGATGCAGCGTTCTAGGGCGTGGTGCGGAACCCCTAGTTAGAACGCAATTTCTGGAACACCCACCTACCCTCAATTTTGGGGCAAACCAGCTCAAGAAATAGATTCAGCACCCTCAAAAACCCCCCATCCCCTTTCTTTCCCCACATAACCCTCGTTGTAGGGGTGGTTTTTGGGGGGGAGGTCAAAGAGTTAGAGCACAGTTAGAACAGAGTTAGAACACAGTTACAGCACCTTGCTCCAACTAGTTATCGCGCTAGTTATCGCGCGATAACTCAGTTATCGCGCAGTTATCGCGGGTAGTTATCACGCACCCCTCCTCCATCCCCCACTAGGACAAAAACCACAAAACACTTGGCACAAAGCATGTATGGTCATTTTTCATACAAAGTCATCAATGTCTGAGGCCTTGGCTGCCTCCAGTCCCAAAAGCCCTTGGTCCAGGGCGTTCATGGACATGCACTGGTGCATGTGGCGGAGGGACATACTTGGCCTCACCAAGGACCAACCCCGAAAACAATTTTTGAGCCTCCTCTTGTAAGGCCCATGCCGATACTCCGTTGGGATGGAGGAAAACTGAAAAATGTTCCTCCATTTCGGGGGGTACCAAGGGGGAGGGCCTGAAGGGGGGTCTCAGTGCGCTTTGCAATGCCGTTGGGGATTGGGCATGCTGCATGTTGGTAGTCCCCCGGCCGCCTGTCAGGGTCACAATTCTCAAGGATGCCCCCCATCTTGAGGTGGACTCCGTCCCCATTTGCTCAACAATACCATTGGGGTCTTTGCACAACCAAAACTTAGACCCAGCCCCCCCCATTGCTTGCATCCCCTTCCCATCCCCCGTCAAAATGACAGTGCAATTCAAAAATTGGTTTGCAAAGAGGACAACGTCCTCCTCCACATCCTTCACCTCTTGGTTGAGGTAGGCGGAGATGTCCAGGGTTCTCCAAAAAGCCTGTTCATCCCCGCCATCCATGCAAAACCATGAGGCCCATAGCTTCACCCCCCTTGGCCCCCCTCATCGCCTCCACCTCCTCCCCCCTCTTGTTGGCAAGGTTGAGGGCCTGGTCCAGGGCACGCTGGGAGTTGCTCTGGACCTTTTCGGCATTCCCCAAGGCCGACTTGTGGTCGGCCGACCGACCCTTGGCCAGTGCGGCCTCAACACCCGTGGCGGCCGCTTGCTCCACCAAAACCTGGCAGCCATCCGTCACGTGGGTGGCCACACTGGCCCCCAAGGCCTCCACATCCAGGGCCTCGTGGGGGGGGGCTGGGCTGCCACCTTCGCCACCTTCCATGGCTTGGGGGAGGGGGTGGGGCCCTTACCCCTATGCGGGGGGGGGGGGGCATCTGCCTCAACAACCACCACTTCAGGCCGCCGCTTCGTCTGCTTTCCCGGCCTTCCCCGCTTGGCGCCTGGGCTTCGTCCTTTAATTACATTGACAAAAAAATGCGGCAGCTGCAGGATGGTGGCCTGAGAAAAACAAAAGAAAGAAAAAAAAACACGTGATAACTGCCGCGATAACTCGCGTGATAACCTAGTTAGAACGCGATAACCCCCGCGATAACCCCCCGCGATACCCCCGCGATAACCTAGCGCGATAACTAGTTAGAGCACCTAGTTAGAACGCGATAACCTAGCGCGATAACTAGGTAGAGCAGGGGTTAGTGCAGGGTGTTGTGGGAAGTTTTCACACCTGGTGACATGGGCACATACCTTGGCCCTCCTTCTTGGCGTCGTCCAGCAATGGCTTCATCTTCCTCGGCCACACGAAGTCCGTGACGGCGGCATACTCCCCGACTTGCCTCCACTCCACCACCTGGGCCACCCCCTAGACCTCAGGGGCCATTGACACCCTTGCCACTCCTCCATACAATCCCTTCCTCACCACCAAAATGCAGCCCGGCGGCACCCTAATCCCAACATGCCCTTGCAGGGAGGGCCACGGCAGTGCCTCCCCATGGCACGCCTTGGCCAAGGGGCACTGATCGGGGTGGCCTGCGACCCCCCCGACCTCCTCATTAGTGAGGGGGGCAATCACCTCCATCCCATTCCTCCACCCCGACAACAAAAAATGCCCGGTGGTTGTTCCCAGCAGGAGCAATCGGCTCAGTGCTAGCACTGAGCAGATTGCTCAATGCTGACCCCATTGGGGTCCTCCACCACCACCTAGCTCCTCCTCCCCCCCTCCACCTCCTCCCCCTCCTGGCATGGCACACAAAGGCCATCTTTGCGGGCGGCACGCAAAACTGCCCGGTCGTAGCCTTAGCACTTGGCTACGACCTTCACCCTACACCTAACCGCCCCGTCACACTGGACTGTCTTGGCCACCCGGCCACCAGGTGCAGCTCCATCCGACACCCCCCACCACAGTCTTCTTCGCCGTCTCCAGCACACGAACTGCCACCCTTTTGAGGACTGGCAGATCATGGAGCTTGTGGGGGTTGTGCTTGTGGTGGTTGGCACCCCCATACTTGCCATACAATGTGCGGCGGGTCCCAGAATCTTGGGGCCTGCCGACAATGGGGGGGTTCTCATTGAAAATGGGTGCCTTCTCTGAGAGAGGCACCCTATCCAGATCGTCCAAAAGATATTGCGGCTGCACATCACTCAAAAAATCGTGCTCCAGGAGGTGATTGACCACCAGCCTTCCCCCCACAGTGAGCACAAGGTCATTGGGGTCCGTATTAAAGGCCCCCATGCAAGGGCTCGGCGGCAACCACCTCCTCCGCCTCCCCAATAAGGGGGGGTGTTGCCCCAAAAGGAAAACGAATCACCCCCCGCCCCGAGGAAATGTTGGGAGTGGTAACCGCAGACCACTCACGCTCCAAAAAGCAGTGCATGAGGAACTTGTTTTCGGGGTCGTCAGTGCAGACCCGGCAAGTGTTGTGGGTGAGGGGTTGGGAAAACCATCCATCCGACTTCCCGTTCCCCTTACCCGGTCGGATCCTTCCCTTCTGCACACTAATCATGAGGGGACTGTGGGGCTTCTCCTTCCCCCTCCCAGCCCCCACCTCCTCCACTTCCTCCACTTCCTTCTGACCCACATAAAGGGTCGTCTTCGTCCCCGCACCCTTCTCGGCATGGGCGGTGACAGACTCCAACACGGCGTCCACATCCTCGGGATGCAGCTGAATCAAGAATCCAGCACCCCCTGGATTTACCTGTAGCAACTCGAAGATGTAGTTGCTGAGAACAAGAGGGTCTCTGTGGTCGGCCATGAAGGGGGACTTATGGACAAGGAGTCCAAAGTCCACACCACGTTCAAAGCGAGTCGCCACAGGGCGCCTCACGTTTGCGTCCCCCATCGTAAACCCCTCGGGACCGCCAAGGGGACGGACCCCAAGGAGCTTTGGATGGTGCTCGCAACAAGCGTGGGCAGCAGCAAGGGCCATTACAAAGAATATGTCACTTTTGAAAGCTTTGAGAGCTAAAGCGAAAAGGGTAAACATAAATTGAAGCGCCATAACCTACGCGACAACTGGCGCGATAACTAGTTATCGCGCGATAACCCCCGCGATAACCCCCGCGATAACTAGGTTATCGCGCGATAACCCACGCGATAACTAGTGCTGTAACCCCGTTCTAACCCCGTTCTAACTAGTTAGAGCACACAAAGATCAAATCACAAAAAGTGTAAAACGGGCAATACTGGGCAAACGAAGCATGCAAGGCACATTGTTGCATCATAGTGCACCCATGTAACATGTGAAATTCCGGGTTCCAACCATATTAACAACACCCTAAATTGGGGGGGTTCCGCACCACGCCCTAGAACGCTGCATCCCAGAAAGGGTGCACGAAAGGGGTACGAAGACACATCTAAGTTGTAGAAAAGCGTACGAAAGGGTGTGCGAAAGGGGGTACGAATGCACCCCTTTTGTACAAAATCTACGAATACCCCCCTGTCGTATATGCCTTTCGTACACCCTTTTGTAACCCTTTCGTAGACCCCTTCGTGCAAAAATGGATGTTGTGACAAAAATGCTATCTTTACCATACGCACGCGCAACAAAGAAGTAAGGGCGCCAAAAGGCTTCCACATGTACCAAGTTGAAAAAGTTCATGGGTTGTGACCCAACTCAACATGTAGGTGGGTTACTTGTGGTTTCTTGTCTCAAGGGGGGCTTTCATACAGGTACCTTCGTGGCACACCACACACAAAGCAAACATCCTCGGGGATAGCCGGCAACCCCTTAAGCTTAATCTCGTTCACGGAGAGTGCACAATCCATTAAATGGATACCAGTTCCTGCCACATTTTCCACACCTACCACCTTCACATACTCATCAACAACCTCCTTGGTGGGCAGGCGGGTAGTGCGGGCAGGAGGGGCGGGCTTGGGCGGCAGATGCGGGTCCCCGGGGGCTTGGACAGCGGCCTTGGCTTTGGACTTGTTGCCAGGCATTTCCCATGAAAGAGAAGCCCCTACTATTTGTAGCTTGTGAGACCTGCTAATTATTTATTTCCACGGCCTACCCGCGGATTAGCGGAAAAAAAATTATAAAATTATTCCATTGCACCGCGGATTAGAGGATATTTGAAGCAAACCATCTGCTAAATTGTTTTTGCCTCGATCGCTTCCACTTGTAAGTGCGGCTAACCCCCATCTGCTCAGATTTTCACAGATCTGCCCCAGATTGGCTACATTTTGGTCATTTTCTCTGCTTCGGCGGAATCGCCGCCTCGCAACTCAGTCTCAGGATCAGACCTATATATTTCTGATATGCCGGATCTGATTCCGCGGTCCATTCATCGTAAATCCGCCGCGTTCCGATCATTTATCTGGAATCGCCATTTGCCGCTGACGCGCGCTCGCGGGCCAGATCGGCCAAATATTTTTCACAATCGGATTTATATAAATCTTTTCAGACAGATATGGACACTCAGATGTGCTTAGAATAATCCGCATCAATTTTCTTCATAGACTGGGATTTTCTGCCGGATAACAATCAACATGGATCTTGCTTCCGTTGTTGCTGCTCTCGCCTCCGTTGGTGTCCGTGTATCCGGTTCTATCCCCAACAGCAGCGTTCAGGTCGACTCCTCGCGTGCCTGCCCCACTGGTCTTGCTGGCCCCGAGCCCTCCGGCACCATCAACGACCCAGGGCAGCACTTTCATGGTAGCAGAGGCTACCTGAATGTTGTTCCTTTGGTGTCCCAACCACAGCCCGCTCCCCAGTACGGCCCTGTAGACCCCGCCGCTTCTGGAGAAGTAACGATTACACTGCCTTGGTGCTGCGCGAATGAGGCCTTGAGAGGACTGCCTTGCGCGAGTCCAAGCTGCCCAAGAAGGGCACAAATCAGCAGCTGTGGGGACCCAGATTACCACAATCCCAGTCGAAATTGGCCATCGAGCAGCTGGAATCCGCCGGCCTACGACGATGGCAACGCTCCGGTAGACCTTACGGAGCTGGCAGGTACCAACATTCCTTACCAATGTCCGACATTTGAGACCACGGACGCCGACCTTGACGACATTGAGATGGGTGGTCCAGGTGAGGTACCTAGCTATAATCGACCAGCCTCTTGGGCACAATGGGGCGACCATTTGTCCCCGGAAGTGACCCGTAACCTTGAGGCCCTTGAGGCCCTTTGTCTATTAGCCACGTCTAAGCTGATCGGACAAGAAAGAATCGCCTCTGATTTTTTAATGGAATATTTTTTCCTCCTTCAGGACGAAATTAATACCAGGATGTGGTGGCGTTCTCAAGAAGATGACTCTTTCGCCATTTTTTTGCAGATCTGGGAGGCAAGCCCCTTCCCGAAGGAGAAGACCAAGGCACCTGTTGCCGGGCCCTCCGCCCCTCATCCCCCTGTTTCCATCCGCGACGATCTAGCCGCCGCGGTTGAGGAAGGAATTTTAGAGGCGGCCAGGCAGGCAAGCCTGGAAATTAGGGCTGAAGGAGCTCCCCAAGTGGACTCCTGGCTGCGGACCACCGAGATCAGCGGTCCGACAGCCTGCTCAGGCCCTTCAGGACACGGTATGTACTGTCCTGCCGACTGCTCCTGCAGATTCCAGCGAGATGCTGAGCTCCAAACGCTCAAAGATCAAATGCACCTCATGATTGAAACGCTGGGAATTAAAAATCTTTTCAAGACGCACATGCGGTCTGAGGGCGCATCATCGGTGGAACAAGCAACAGAGCCGTCGGAGGAGGCGACAGAAATTTTTTCAATTGCTCCTTCGGTGGACTCCAGGACCACCGATGCAAGGATCAGCAGGACCAAGCTAAAGGAAAGGGTTAAAATCTCTCGTTCTGAGAGTAGGACGGCGAAGGCTAGGACTGAGGCTCAGAATGCCAAGCGAACTGCCTCCCGTACTGCCCCTCCTGCTGCTGAATCCAATGCCTTAGCCCAGCTGTTGCTCGCCCAGACCCTCGCCGGAGCTGGTGTGGTGAATGATGCCGCCAAGGTGTCTGCCATTACGGCCGGTGTTGGGCTGGATTCGCTTCTTAATCCTACTTCATTGCGACTTCGTCAGGTTGCCAAGCAACCGAAGTATAATGGGAACCCCCGACGTTGGCCTCAGTTCCAACGGGAATTTAAACTGTGGGTTAAGACTCAAAAACTCCAAGATGATCAGTTCCTGATGGCCCTCTTGGATTGCCTTGAGGGAGCGCCGGCCAACACTTGGCTCAGGACTTGGAGTGATCGTGAGGATACAAGTTCCCCCCTTACCTTTGATGAGGTGTGGGAACAGTTGGAGGTACGTGGATCCCGGCTGCCAGAGGACCATTACCACCAGATGTTGAAGAATTTTCCTTCATTCTCGCGATTAATGTTGCACGAAGTGCAAGACAAAAGACAGCGCTTCTGGAATTTAGTGGAAGAATCTGAACATTCAGGCGAAAAATTTTCTAGTGCCGAGCTGAAAAATCTGATTTTTGACAAGATCCCCTCAGAAACTGCCGCCACCCTTCGGAACAAACAGTCCGAAGAAAAGGTCAAGACCTGGTGGGCGGAGGTCGAAGGCTTCGATGCCTCGGCCAACAGGTTTTCAGTCAGGGAGGCACTTCAAAAGTGCTCCCCCACGTCGTTTTCCAAGGTGAAATTCACTGAAAACACGTGGAAAATCAAGTTTAATGAACACGAGGATCGGGACTTGTTTGTCCAAGTCCTCAATAGGG
Organism: Eutreptiella sp. 'Long Island Sound 2002'; assembly: GCA_964036045.1. Taxonomy (NCBI): domain Eukaryota; phylum Euglenozoa; class Euglenophyceae; order Eutreptiales; family Eutreptiaceae; genus Eutreptiella; species Eutreptiella sp. 'Long Island Sound 2002'. Next base: position 91,174,461 of record OZ038379.1, on the reverse strand, counting down.
GAGTAAGCCTCCATGGCCATCGCCTGAAGGCCAAGAAATGGGTGTTTTCGTTCACCCCGAAGGAACTCTGGGAAGAGGTTGAGCGGCTCGCCGACGCCGCCAATCAGAATTTCCATGAGGGTCTTGGGGGAAACAAGAATACCCAGCAAAACACCCAAAATGGGGCCCAAAAGGGCAACAAAAAGGTGAATGACACCCGGAATGTTCAGGATCACTGTAGCATCTGCCTTCTTTTAGGTTCTACGAACCGAGCTAAGACGCATTCTACTGGTAATCACCGATGGTCTCCTTACGATCACAAGGTGATTGGTGAAAATATCAGTAATCCGCAGAATTCAGACAGGAATGACAGACAGGTGCACGGTGGGAAGGCTGGAAAAGGGAATCCGACCCCCTCCGGTGGAAACAAAAATACTGGAGGCCCTGGCGGGTCCCAAGGCACAGGAAATCGGACTCCATCCGGCTCCGGTGGGCAGCCGAACGGCCAGAAAAATCCCAATAGCAACGCCGGAGGCGGAAATCGAAATCCAGGCCAAACCCCTCAATCCGGTGCAACCAAGGGAAATGCTCCAGGATCCCAGGGTAAAGGCAAGGGAAATCCTTCTGGGACCCCTTTCTCTGGTAAGGGCAGAGGGCGTGGCGACGGTGGAGGTCCATCATATGGCGGCCGTGGCCGTGGACGTGGAAAGGGCAAGCATCGTGTGGATCAGGTCTCAGGTGCAGATCAGGTGTCCGATGCGGATCGAGATTACGTTGAAAATGCCTTGAATCCCGCAGATGATCCGTTCCAAGATGAGTGGGTCGACGAATCAGGGTGTGTCCACAATGTTAACGCAGCTACTGGAGGTCAGAACGCCTAGGGGAGCCACGAAAATTGCCCCTCCCCAGGCGATTTCAGGCATGATCCCCAGATTCCTTCTCGACCACTACTTGATGTAGGGTCGCTTGTCTCCTCTCCCCTGGATCCGGCAGCGGATCCTTCTGCTGTAGTGGACGAGGTTGGTGTACAGTCCAAGCACAGGGCCCGTCAGTTTGTCACAAAGCTGTGGGTCTCTGATTGCAAGGGCAATTTCCACCTCGCCACTTGTTTGTGTGACAATGAATCGGAGGTAAATCTCCAATCCAATTCTTTCTTGCCTGACGACTGCGTGTTTGATTCGCCTCATCCTGTTACCCTCGAGGGAGTTTCTGGACACTCTCTCGCAGGTGGGCAACGCGGTTGTTATATATCAACTCATTTGGTCGCTCAAGACCTTTGGGAAGATGGTAATGTGGAGGAAGTTGTCCTTAAGGATGACTACTTCTATCGTGCCGACATAAAGTATGACCTTTACTTGGGCCATCCTTGGCTTCGCAAGAACAGGGTGGCGCCCGTAGGTCATCGGCGTTGTTTTTTGCTGGAGTCAGGTCCCTTGGAGCGTCCTGAATTTCGTTTTTTGCACGCAGGGTTTGAAAGTGCAGAAGAATTTTTGAAGCAGAAGGTTACACCAAAATTTGGCGAAGATGTCACCATTGCAGAGGTGAATGGGAGTGCCGATTACTCCCGAGAGTTAGAATGTCTTCGTAGGGACTCCCAGCCACGACGTCCTTCGCGCTGGCACTCTTCATCCTACAGAGTTGTCGACAAATGGCGCGATACAATTTGTGAATATTTTTATGAACACCATTCCTTTTGGCCACAGTATGATGCCTTTGCTAACCGTGAGAACAAGCGCTTTGACAAGCACTTTCGCGACGCTTGGACCCATAAATGGGACAAGAAGTTATGGATTAATCCTCCGTTTCACTTAATCCAGCAGGTCATCCACAAAATCAAGCAAGATAAAATCCAGGCGATTTTAGTTGTGCCCTTGTGAAACGACAAGCCTTGGTTTCAGGAATTACAAGACATTTGTGTAGATTACATCGAACTTCCCAGGAAGATTAAGCTGTATGCCAGGGACGACACAGGTCCCCCGCCACAGCGGTCCGGGAGTTCGCTTGCATTCCTGGTGGATGGAAAGCTTTCTGACTCTAATTCTGCTGATTCTAGTACTGATTCCTGTGTTGGGTCTGAATCTGAGGTTGAGCGTGGTACTGATGATGAATATATTTTTTCTGATTTTTGTCCGTCAGATGCCCAAGGTGATCCAACGTCAAATGGATCCGCCTCGTCTCCCTCTTCCCCAATACGATCGACATCGAAAAGAATCTTCAGTGCACGGGCGAAGAAAAATTTTAAATCGTGCCGCAAATTCAGAGTTTTTTATGAAAAACCCCGTGTTGAAGCTTTCATAGATCCTTTCGAGGAGCTGGATCACGAAGAGAATCTCTGGAATGTCGACACTCGACCCACCTATCTTCAAGAGGCAGTTGATACGGACCTTTTTAGGGACATCCGTAAGAAGATTCGTCCTGCCAAGGCCGAAGAAGTCGCCAAAGTTTTTTCGACAGTAATTCCTGGCGATCTGGTGGACACTGAATTGTGTTCCAAGAAAAGAGACAAGATTTTTGAGGAACAGAAGGACACAACCCTTTCAGGGAAGTTGATCAAAGACCCCCCTGTCCGTGGGCAGTTCGGTGAAGCCTTCATCGAGCTTCGTGAAGGGTACAAGGCGAAGAAACAGCGTCCTTATGAGAACCATGGACACAAACATGAGATACTCAGAAAAATAATCGAGAGAAATCTGAGGGAATTTGGTTGGCTTGAGGGTTGTATGACCAGCGAATGGTGCTGTGCACCCTTCACAGTCCCGAAGCCGCCGCCTGCAGACCAGAACACTATTGATGGTTGGCGAATGGTTGTTGATTTTCGCAACCTCAACGCCGAAACCAAGGCGGATTCACACCCCCTGCCCCTCATTGAGGAGGAAATCGCCAAGAGGGCAAGAGGTCGTTTGTTTTCTGTGCTGGATCTCCGTCACGGCTTTCACCAAATGCCGTTGAGGAAGGACAGCCGACCTCTCACCTGTATGTGCACGCCATGTGGCCCAGTCCAGTGGACGGTCATGCCCATGGGCCTGAAGAACGCCCCTTCGTTTTTTCAAAGAATGATGGAGGATGTACTTTTTACAGCTCATCCTGAGCTTCGTACCTTCGTGAGTGTGTACATAGATGACATAATCATCGCGACAGAGGGGGAGGGACTGACCGAAGCCGAGCTGGTGGCCCTACATGAAAAGCAGCTGAACCAGGTTTTGGACATTCTTGATGCCAATCAGCTGATTTGTGGGCCAAAGAAGGGAAAATTATTTTTAAAATCAGTCGAATTTTGTGGTTCTCTCCTTGAGAATGGTACCCGACGACCCAGTCCAGGGAAGCTCGTCGCTATTCAGAAGTGGAAGCGCCCTGAGACGATCACGGAATTGAGAGAATTCCTGGGTTGTTGCAATTTTTACCACACTTTTGTGCCGAATTATGCCAAATTTGCGGCCCCCCTCACTGAATTATTGAAGGTAGGGAGAGATGCGGGCAAGGCAGGTTCAAAGGTTCGTGTCAAGTGGACTGACGAGTGCGAGAAGGCCTTCCATCACTTGAAGGCAGGCCCTCTGCGAAGTCGCCACGTTGCATGTGCCGAAATTTGACCGACCCTTCTACATAAGAACCGACGCTTCTAGGTACGCGATCGGAGCTGTCCTTGAACAGGTTGATGAAGCCACAGGTGATCATTACCCTCTCGCATTTTGGTCTCGGAAGCTAGCCCCACGCCAAATGCAATGGTCGCCGCGTGAGCAAGAAACCTACGCCATAATCTGTGCTTTCAAAAAGTACCAATCGTGGGTTGGCACCAATCGAGTCGAGGTCCTGACGGATCATCGATCTCTGGAGTATTGGGCCACTGAACACATTGATACTGTCGCGAGCCCAGCTGGTCAACGGGCCAGATGGCACGAATTTCTCAGTTTGTTTGACCTCCATGTGTCGTATTTGCCTGGAAAACACAACACGGTAGCGGATGCTCTGAGCCGATGGGCTTACCCCGCTTCAGAGGGGCTGCAAAATACCAACAACCATGGTACGGAGCAGGACCGCCACGTCGTAATCGAGTGGGATCAAGAGGAAAAAAAGCTCATTCGACGTGAATGCATGCAATGCACTGTTAAACAGCACGCATGCCCGTGTCACGACATCACGGCCTTTTCAGATCCGGCGCATGCTCATGAGATCTGCACCAAATCACTGAAAGTCGTGGAAAAAGTCACCGATCCCTCCTCAGGGAGTGTGAAACGGTTTGACTATACCCGACGTGTAAGTGGATTTCGGTTGATCCAGGGCATTAAGCGTCGAGATCCGGCCAAAACTCCACCCCTGCCGAAAGATTCCCTGATCATCCGTGACTGGACGTCCGATTATCTGCATGATTCCATGTTTAAAGAGGTCTTTGAGAATCTCAAATCCAAAGATGCTCACAAGGATGGAATTTTTGCTGAATATTCGTTGGATGGGGGGAAGCTGTGGATGGAGGGTAAATTGTGCGTACCAGACGCCCTGGCCCCCCGAGTGTTAAACTGGTGGCACAAATGGGAGTCCCCCCACGCACATGGCCGTAGATTATGGTCGATGATTAAACATAGGTTGTTTGGCTCAAGGCTATATACTCATTGCATGAAAGTAGCCGCCGGATGTGCCCAATGTGCTGTCTCGACGCCCCCCAGCGCGAAGAAGCACGGCCATCTGAGGCCACACCCTATTCCGGAGCGCCTCTTTAACAGAGTCACCAGTGATTTTTTCTATCTTGGTGAACTCGATGACGAAGAGTGCCATTGGACGAATAAAAAAGTCAATGGTGTGCTCCTTATTCAGTGCCGTCATTCCGGCTACATTCAGGTGTTGCCTTGCAACATCGAGTCGATGACTGGCAAGGCTGCCGCCAAATGGTGCGCGCAGACCTGGATGGGAGGTTGGGACGTCCCATCCGAGGTCGTTACGGACTCAGGCAAAGAGTACACCTCCGAATGGTGGAGAGAATTATGTGCTCGCCTTGGAATCCACCACCTCAGGTGTGAAATCCACTCGCATCGAGCGCTGCCTGGCGAAAGAGCCGGCCGCTCTGTTATAAATATGCTTCGTAAGGAGCTCGCGAGTGAAAAGGATTTCCATTGGCTTGAAGTTCTCTTCGCATTGCTTCGCCGTTACCACAACACGCCTTTGTACCATGGCCTTTCTCCAAATGAAATTGTCTTTGGACGAAAGAAGTGTTGGTGGAACATGCCGTTGAATAATCCTCGCCCTTGTAAAGATGCTTCGTTGTTTTTGGACGACGTCCAACGAGCAGATAAAACTGTCTCGAAAATAATCGATAAGCATCAAGCTGATTGGCTTTGGGTCCAGAATCAAGGCCGAAAAAACCCCCACAATTTTGAAGTCGATGATCGAGTCTGGCTTCGAAAATCCGAAACCACCCTGGACGGAGATGATAAGCTTCTTCCCTTGTGGGAGGGGCCATTCGCTGTTACAGCGCGTCTTGGTGAGAACAGGTGAAGGATTCGTGTGGATGTCAGCAGGGAAATTGACGTTTCGGGCGATCGCCTCAAGAGAGAGATCCCCTCCCCCAAGGATCGGGTTAAACCCCTTTTTTGGACTTCGAAATTTTTGTCCGATCGGGTCATCGAAGGGGGGAAGTACGAGCTCAAGAGGATTTTAGAGGCAAGACGTGACGGAAAGGGCGAATGGGAATTTCTATGTGAGTGGAGGGGCTTTGATTCCAGTCACAAAAACTGGGAACCAGCCCATTCTTTTGTCCATGGGTACACCAAGGGGTTCATCGACTTCCTCAAGAAGCACCCCGAAATTGGCGTACTCCTGACAGACTGTCTGTCGAAACCAGACAGGCAAGTGGAGAGCGACGGAAAAAGACCTGTGGTGAATCGAGATCCAGCCTTTTACGGCCCTCAGCAGCCACATTCCAGGGCTGATCCGTCGATCCCCCCTCCTGCGGTCAGGCCAGCCCAGGAACCAAATGAGGACCAAGCTTCAAGTTCGGCCGCTGATTTGCAGCGCCCAAGCCGTACGAGGGCCCCACCAGACAGGTTGGTGGTCACATGTATTCGTGCTTGGCCGAATTGAGGGAGATCCGTCGTGACTTGAGTCGCCGACGCCATAATCTGGGTAACAGTCGTCTAGTCCAGGGCGTCATGGCACTCGTCGCTAGGGCTCAAGGGTGTAGGTTCGAAACCCTTGCATGTCCAACTCCTACAAAAGCTCCAGCCTCGCCCCGTTGACCACTTATTCCAATGTGAGTGTTCTGACGACTTGAAAGAACCACATTCTGCTCAATCCACTGTTCATTCTTCTTGATTACGACATGATGTGGAGAACTGTGAATGTTTGATAATTTGACGTCAATCAACTTTTCTTTGGTCTCCGTTCGGCAGACAAGGCGTACATACGCTGCCGAAAGCCACGGAGTGTGCTGCCGTGTTCAGAAAAACCCAAACTCAGGCTTAATTCAGGCAGATTCGGGGTAATCTTGTCTCTGTTGGTCTGTGCATCTTTGGAATTTGGCTACTCGTGCAGATGGAAGCAAATGTACATAGTAAAAACGCTGGCCAGCGACATTCACCCCTACAGGCACCCCCTGTAGTACTGGCTGCACCAGATGCGATGCCAGGAACTCAGATCTTACCTTCATTTGCCGTGATGCGGAAGCCAAAGTCCAGATTCAGATCCAGGATCCTCAAATTTGCCTTGAATTTCTCAGGTTTGTCCTTCATTCTGCCATTGTTGCACGAAACCCCGACGTCAATTGTTCAGACAACCTTCAGACAGAGGCTCTAGGGACTTCTAAAAGCAACCTCTGAAGTCTGTAAGCTTCAGTGTATTTTTGGCACATGCCAATGTGAGCTCAATCCGACCTGAAACTGTCGATAATGGTGAATCCAAGTGTCTTGTGGGACTCAATCGAAAGATTGGCCTTGTCCAAATCGATTGACACCGCCGCCACTGTAAACAAAGGACCATTCGGTGTCTCTCAGTTATATACTGTCAGTAAAGCGCCTTCAGCGAACCTTCGGCGTGTTACATGCCAAGGATCCAGGGCCAGCATGTCCCATCATGATGCATCATCACATGATCCACATTCTCATGGAATCTGTTGGATGCTCGCGAACCAACGTGCCGGAAAGCACAATTGAGCTGAATAAAAGATAATATATATTAACTTTAGTCTAAACGAAGATGTTAGTAGTTTCAGTTCTAGACATTCCGCTTCACTTCACCTTCATCTTAGGGAATTTCCTCATTTTGGGACAGATTAGGTTGAATTCCTTGTCATCTCCTCACATTCGTCGAAGATCTGTGCCTAACTAAGTGAACAGAAAAGCATCCCTACCTTCTGTGGTTCACTTAGGGCCTACAGACTACATCTGTAATTGTTTTCCCTCTCTGTGATTGTTTCAGCTCCTTCATCTCTGCTCAAATTGATTCTTAATCTTGCTGAATCTTGTGATCATCCACCAGATGCGTCAAATCTGACGCACATGCTGCACTTTTCAGAACGAGAAAAGCGGGAGTAACACGATGTAGAGTTCGGCGAGGACACCGTAGCGTGCCCGCGACAGCGAAACTGTGCCAGAGCGCTGAGATGTCACTCCATTTCTTGATTCCCCCACTCAATCCATCAATAATCTACCTCATTCTCAACCAGTGCATGGTTTGGTATCGATTCTCGATACGTTTACATGCTTTTTAGCCTTTAATCTAATGTTTTACTGCCCGGAGGACTGTTCGTCACTCTTCATTCTGTCTCATTTCAGGTTCATCCATCCTGATTCAGTGCCAATTCAGCCCAAATCAGGTCAGATCAAGCAGATTTCGCCCCATCGAGGCTACATCTCTATTTTTTTCTGGGACTTACCCGCACTACGTTCTTCGTTGACGTAGCGACACACCCCAGTGTGTGTTTGGAGGGGGAGTGTAAGTGCGGCTAACCCCGATCTGCTCAGATTTTCACAGATCTGCCCCAGATTGGCTACATTTTGGTCATTTTCTCTGCTTCGGCGGAATCGCCGCCTCGCAGCTCAGTCTCAGGATCAGACCTATATATTTCTGATATGCCGGATCTGATTCCGCGGTCCATTCATCGTAAATCCGCCGCGTTCCGATCATTTACCTGGAATTGCCATTTGCCGCTGACGCGCGCTCATGGGGCCAGATCGGCCAAATATTTTTCACAATCGGATTTATATAAATCTTTTCAGACAGATATGGACACTCAGATGTGCTTAGAATAATCCGCATCAATTTTCTTCATAGACTGGGATTTTCTGCCGGATAACAATCAACATGGATCTTGCTTCCGTTGTTGCTGCTCTCGCCTCCGTTGACGTCCGTGTATCCGGTTCTATCCCCAACAGCAGCGTTCAGGTCAACTCCTCGCGTGCCTGCCCCACTGGTCTTGCCGGCCCTGAGCCCTCCGGCACCATCAACGACCCAGGGCAGCACTTTCACCACTACGCCCTAATAGGTAAAAAAATTTTCCCGCGCGTTTGGCGCCACGTCCCATGGTTTCTATGTTGTCCTCCTACGAATACTACAAACACGGCATACGGCAAGGCGCACATGACGAAAGCAAAAAGCATTGGTTTCAGACCCTCACCCATGACAGCGGGCAATGTTCCCATTGTGATTTGCGTCTCAAAATCTTCCGCATGTTCAAACTGATCGATCAAATATTGAGACAACGATGCACGGAGCTCCCAAGTGTCGTCCTCAAGCCCATATCACCCTGCAACCTAACCAGAGACTTCCTCTTCTCCTTGGCTATGATTTTTTTTGCTGGTATCTGAGTGGCCTATGTGTACCTCCGTTGTATTTGTGTGCCTACACACCAAGGTGAATTAGGATTCGTTCAGCAAAATGTTGCAACGCCGGACTTTTGTCGGGTGGATGCTAAAGAACGTGCAAAATCATTTACATTGATGAAAAAAACGCATTCATACAAGCCAGAAAAACTTCCAAAAATCTTGCCCCAAGAACCCAAATCTCAGCCCAAAGCCGCAGCGCGCGGTGACAGGTGATCCGTACCGCGGTAGAGAAGCAGAAGTCCAACGTGGATATTACAAGCAGAACCTAAAATTCACCGCGGCAGGCAGTGACATAAGCAGCGCCGAATGACATAAGCAGAAGCTCCATTCCTAAGGAGTTGGCAATTCTTACCGAGTTGATGTTGAGTCATCATATTGTGAAATTGGATCAATTTTTCATCAGTTTTCCTTTTCTTTTCTGTTTCTTTGTTTTCTTGGGAAACTTGGCACTTGGGGTACCACACTCATGCCCAATGAATTCGGAAACATGTTACTGCCAAGCAATGATAGCGGAATAGGTGGTCGAGAACCGGGGGGAAACGAAGGAAGACATCTCGAGCTAGAGCTTGAGCTGGAGCTGGAGTTGAAGCTATTGCTGGACATGGCCATGGAGGTGGAGTTAGGAACCGGATTGCCAAAAAAATCTCAAGGAATGTTCATAGTTCTTTGTTTTTTTGGGAGGACTTGTTGCCTTCTCTTTGCCTTTGCGGGCTTTGGGTTTGGCATCGGGGGGCTGGTTCGGTGGGCGGGATGCTTGTGGTGGAGGCTTTGGTGCCGGGATTTCCACCTGGGTGGGGGTGATTGCGGGTGCACTTTGTTGTGGCTCCTCTGGGCTCAGGATGCTTCCAAACTCCACCTCCACACTTAATAAAAATCTGGCACAGGTCCATTTCAGGTTCCATCACTGATTCGCTGCTTATGACCGCAGCCAATCGCTGGTTGGTTGCTTGCACTACCCCACCGCCCTTTGGTTTGGAGGAAAAAAAGTACTTGGCGGGGGACAAGGTCTAAATAAGGACACTTCCTCCCCCATTCCCCCAAACGGAGGTACTCACCCTGTGGGCTAATCAGGGTGCAAAAAAAAACACAAAAAAAAACCATAAAGAAGGTCCCTACCAGGACCAGCCCCTGCTGTGCCCCTTCCGCCTGTAACCCCTGCCGACTTGCTCCTGATCAACGATTGCATTTATCAAAATCCAGGGTCCAAAATCCAAAAATATAGAAAATAGAAAATACAATCCTCCTTCAACCCTGAACAGCAATCAGATCCCACAAATGCAGCAATAACCCGATTCACAATCCAATCCACGATGCGGGCTTCCGTTCAGCACACCGGTCTTCCCACGGTGGCGGGCATGTACAAGAATTGCACCAAAGAAGAAAGCCCTGAAATTGGCATATGAACACAAATAAAGCACAGTTGGGGAAAGATGGAAACATACGCAATGACAGCCAAAGACCCCTCATTCCCTGGACTCAAGACCTTCCCTTGACTCGCCAACATGATGCCCTGAACCCAGTCAAATAAGATGGCTAAATGCCATGTGTCAAAAGTAACTACACAAACCCCAAAAATGTGTTCACTCCCAAGCCTAGAAATCCTAGCCCAGTAGGGGAGGTGGCGTGTCATGGCCTAGAATGGCACTCAGGACCATGCCCTAGCCTGACATAACCTTGGATGGACTTGGAGTCGAATGGGCTTTGGAGAACTGCCCCATGAAGATGACCTCACAACATGGCAAAATCAGGCAAATCACACCATTATGCCCAAAAGTCAATTATATACTCAAAATTACATACGGCAAATATCCAAATGCTCCATGCATGTGTCAAACCGGAAAGTAGTATACAAGGGTAATTTAGATCAAAGGTCCATGCCCAAGAATATCCCATCATTGCCTCCGAAACCCCTCCGGTTATGTACATGACATGCTTCACAAGTCAACTCATGAATTTGAGACTTAATTTTGTGAGGCCTCGTGTGCCAAGCCAAAGTGACCACGTGATCCGGCATATGGTGAGGTGCAACACCGAAGCATATGCCAACATAGAAGCAACATACCATAGTTCACGGATCTCTAGGCACTTTACTGTTAGCCGACCAGTTGAGCACAGAAAACACCAAAATGAGCCTAAAATGAGATCAAAAACATGAAAATATGTCCAAATACAAAGTCGTCATGATAGTATATCTCTATGCTCACCCATGATATCCGCGCATGGTTCAATATAGAAATGATTGGAACCATTTGCGAACAATTTCCCCACTTGGATCCCCAATGGGGCGCATGGAGATACCTTCGCCACTCATATCTACATGCCCCATGAAAATGGGAGTGCACTCATGGATCTCTTTGCCAAACATACCATGAGCAATACATACGCGGTAGACTTAGTCTAGCGCTTTGAATTCCACAATTGGAACATGGGCAAGGCCCTTGTCACGTGTGGCTTCCCATCTCTTCGGCCACACGAAGATATATAACATGGGCGTGAGCATATCGAAGCACATACCATGCATATAACACATACCCTCAAAAGTGGCTCCCACCATGGTATGCCATGCCCCTCCATGGACATAACTTCACGTTAAAAATACGTGGGAACCCAAGGGAAATTGCTATGCAACCCCAACACTCATGCGGTACACTGGAAAGTCGCAATAAAATATTCGGTTGCACGGTCCAAGAGTTATATATCACTTTCTACCCTCTTGACCATTATCCCTTGCTACAGCGGGCATGTGTACACACCAAAGGCGTTTGATCCTTTCTAAATTAAGTTGAGACCAAGGCAGTTCCAACCCAATTCTCGAAATTGGTATACCTCGCCGTGAGCCGGAGATATGACATTTTAAAGTGGCCCCACGAATCAATTTTGTTTTGCCTATATCTCCAAGCAAAACGAAGGACACAACAAAAGGAAGGTTGATTCGTGCTCGAGAAAAATGTAGGACCACTCGAGATTCGTCATATCAAGTGCGGCAATGTCGAAGTCGAAAATCCGATTCTGGAAGTCTGAAAAAATCGGATTAACTTTGCGAGTGTATAATATGAAAATTGCGGAAGCAACGAACCCTTTACTGATGAAATCTGACCCTTCATCGGGGTTTCCGCCAAAATATCTGTAAATAACAGTTAACCATTCGGTTACCGCAAAATCGCGAGCCAACTGACAGTCGCCGATACATTGACCATCAGAACAGAAGACTGAAAAATTACGGAAACATTATGATAAAAAAACCCTGTTGATTCCTGATATTCCGATATATAAATCTCCGCTGGCGGTGCCTCCGTACTGAATATGGCCGCTCATAGCCCGAATGGCCAAACCTATCACACTATCACATCGGGTTAGATCAGGTGGATGGGAGAGTATGATATCAGCCAATGGCGGCTTGCCGGCACATAGATACACACCCCAAGTGACCCCAAGATGGCCAGGGGGGTCCGAACCGGCCTCACCCCCCTTCTCAGAGCGTTGTTACCGCTCGGAAGTCATTGAAGAGAGGACGGGAGGACCCCAATGGGCTCCAACCCCCCCCCCCATGTCCCAAGGACACATGGAGGCCCCACACACGTCGTAGGCGTCCACCACGCCCCAAGGGAGGAGTGAGGACACTGATAATCGGTGCCCTACGCCATATCCGGTCTCCTCTTGATCTACAACATGGACCAAGGGGATCAAAGATAGAGAAACGTCGTCGGTCGACCTAAATAAATATACCACAATGAAATATATATGTCGAGATCGAGTGAAGGGGGTATATGGCCACTCAAGGCCCAAAAATCCCCGGATGAACGCCCTCACCCGTCTCCCAAGCACAAAAACAAACAAAAATGCCAAGGGGGATCCATTACGGTGCTACTGCAGCCATCAAATGGACCAACACGTCCTTGACATCCAAAGAAATATTCTTTTTCTTCAGGTAGTCCATCCAGACCGTGGTGTACCTCGGCACAAAACTGCTCGGAGGCTCCCACGAGTCCCTGGATGCGGCGAATCCCTTCCAACGGACTTCATACAGCCTCCCCCCAGGCGTCCGCGGGTCCGGCTTGTCCGCCAGGATCTTCTTGGCGCCGAAGTCGTCGTCCTCACCCTCGTCGTCCCAGTCCACATCGCCGGCCGTGAACTCGAAGGTGACGGGACGTCCGCTGGGGTCTGGTGCTCGGGGACGAAGCTGGGTATGGTCGCGGTCCAGGATCTTGTTATCCCCCACACGAACCGCATACACATCCTGCCCGACCTTCCGCACGATTACCCCCGGCACATACCAGGACGCCTGCCGATGCCTGGACAGGACATCCTTGTGGTGCCGCTCCACCCACACGGTGTCTTGGAGAGCATACTTCTGGACCTTTCCCTGCTTGAAGTACTTGGCCCTCTTGTCATGCTCGTCCTGAAGTGCCTTGCACACCTTGGCCGCCGTGTCGTCCGCCTCAGCCATCATGGCGTTCGCATCCCGGGCCACTTTGCCATGGTTCAACCATGGGAGAGTGCGTGACACTCGATCCCGTAGGAACAGGATGCGATGGGGCGACAGTCCAGTGGGCCCCGGAAGGTCGTGATACGCTTGGAGTACCCTCCACAGCGAATTGTACCAATTCCGGCCCGGTTCGTCGATGTGCAGCTGGCGGAACTTCTCGAACACCTGCCGCCCGGCCACCTCAGCCGGGCCATTCGACCGGCTGTGGTATGCCACGGTCCTGGCGTGTCGAATCCCCATGTGCTTGCACGTCGTCTTGAACCACGTCCCCACGAATTGACTGCCCCGATCGCTGCAGATGACAGCCGGGACATCAAAAATCGTCAGCCAGTGCCTGATCATGGCATTAGCGACGGTCTTGGCCTGCAGCCCCACTCCATGCTTGTCCTTCTTGTCCTTCTTCTTGGACTTCTTGCCAGGGACCGCCACGATATACCCACTGTGCCTATCCACCGCCAGGATGACACAGTCGTAGGTCTCTCCTTCCACGGTGACCTCAGGCATGGCGAATACTGAAGCGGTACCCAGAACCCCATGGCTAGGTTGCGGCATACAACCGGTCTCCGGTCCACTAACCCCATGTACGGAAGGGAAAACACCCGTTGACGCTCCGTTTCGTGCCGTAAAGCCCCGCATCGGCAACCGATGCACCGCCAGCGGAGATTTGTGTATCAGAATATCAGGAATCAACAGGGTTTTTTTTTCATATAGTTTCCGTCAATTTTTACGCTTCCGTTCTGATATTCACTGTTTTGACTGCTGGCGGTTGGATCGCGACTTTACCGTAACCGCCAGTTTAACTGTTTATAATGGAAATTTTAACGCAATCCGTCACGAAGGCTCCAAAGCCTTCAGGAACTGCATGGACGCTTCCGCAATTTTCACATCTTACACTCGCAACCTTAATCCGAATTTTTCAGGATGTCGAAATCGGATTTTCGACTTCGACATCCCCGCACTTGATTTGACCTCTTTCGAGTGGACCTACGTGCTTCCCTATGCACGAATCAACTTTCCTTTTATCGTGCCCTCCATTTGACTCAGAGATTTGGGCAAAACAAAGTTGATTCGTGAGGCCACTTGTGAGGGTCATATCTCGTGCCGCTTGCGAGTATTGACGATAAGGAAACGTGGGATGTATTCACAATACTCCCGACGTAATTTAGGAAGCATTATATGTCTTACGTTTCCACACGTGCGCGCTAGTGTAATGGATCATGGTCAAGAGGGTAGAGTTTGCGTTATAACTCTTTGGCCATGACATTGCGTGCGTTAAGATAACTTTCGAGTGTAGCGCGCAAGTGTTGGTGTTGCATAGGAACTCTCTTTGAGTTCCTATGAGCGATTGACACAAAGTTATGCCCTTGGAGGGGCATGACATATCGTGGGGGGAGCTACCTTTTGGGCAATATGTGGTATGTGCCATGTGTTGTATTGCGTGCCCATTTGGCGGGTCCATCGCTCCAAGACAAACCCGCCAATGGACCTCATATTGTGCAAGCCCCTTCTCCATACTCCCTACGATCAATAGCAAGCCTAATCCTTCGTGAAGGGAAGCTTGTGTGGTGATCCCGAAGCGATGCGTTGGGAGCAAGGCATGTGTTTTGAAATTTTCCATAATTTCATGTGCCCACTTGGGAAGTAGCGCTCGTAACCTTTCAAGGCGCCCCAAGTGGAGCACATATGTGGGATCGGAGGTCATTGGTGTCAAGTCATTGTGTTTAGAAGGATTAAGTGATTGCACGATCCAAGCCGAAGATATTATAATATAATTGTGTAGCTTTTAAGGCACCCTTGTGTGTCTTTGTACCAATTTTGCCGTTTTTGGCCCGTCATGATGTCAAGTGGCGACCGTGTATCTCAACGTTGCGCTCAATTGACATCATGACCCAAGTATGTTATGAGGGTACATACTTTGGTGCGCAACATATCTCGGACCCGGCGAATAACTCCTCTTGAGATTGGCATACCGTGGCCGCCATGTTGGCGATTTGGGACTATCCCAAATAATGGGCTCACTTGGCGACCCTGCCATTCCCAAAACCGGAGGAGTTGGGCGACGCCCAAAAGATATGTTGGACACACATGACTTGATACCAATCCTATGGCACACTCCGGTCCAAGTCGGGCATGTGCCTTATTTGCCCCAACCATGAGTGTGCGCATTTTTGGCCATTTTGAGCAATTTTCCACTTTTGCTGCCCGCCGTGCACTATGTTCTAACCCTCGTGCACGCCGGACGCATGGACCAATGGACCATATATGACATGGGTGTTATGGGTAATGGTCCCCATGGTCCACACACCACGTGGGCGAAACGGAGCCACCTTCGTTAAGGCGCTAGCCCAAAGTGAGTGTGGGCACTTTTGCAATTTTAGCATTTGTGGACCCAGTTGGGATCGTCACCACGCCAGGTAGCATGGAGATCTTTCAGAGCCAAGAGCATGGGAGTCTTCGCTGGACTCCCGGTGGATCGCGTATGGAATGGCGGATCCGATCTCCAAGCCGGCGTGGAGATATACTATTGAGAGCACACCGAATTTTGGCTCATTTCAAGGAGCCAAAATGACCCAATTTTGGGACCCCAATTTCCCCCTTCCGTGTGGTCAATTGGCGGCCCCTTTTCTCTCAGCCCATAAGGGGGCCCGGACCTAAATCCAAGTTGTACACTCAGATATAAGTCCTAGGTCCTGCCTCCTACCCTGTGAGCCATTGGCCTTACCTTGGCCGGGCGAGCCACGCGTGGGAATGACGCCAATTTTGGTGAGTTTGGCATCATGACCCCGCTTGACTCATCCGTGTTGCCCTGATGCCGGGACCTCAGAGGGAACCAGGTTGGGTGAGGGCTCCAGGGAGTTTGTACTCGAAGGGCATAGGGTCAGTTGCCTCGTCCCTACCTCTGGCGGGTCCCGACGAGGGGTCAATTTTGGAGATTTTTGTGTTCATTTCAGTTTGGGCTGAAACAGCCCATTTTCACTGAAAGTCGTGGAAAAAGTCACCGATCCCTCCTCAGGGAGTGTGAAACGGTTTGACTATACCCGACGTGTAAGTGGATTTCGGTTGATCCAGGGCATTAAGCGTCGAGATCCGGCCAAAACACCACCCCTGCCGAAAGATTCCCTGATCATCCGTGACTGGACGTCCGATTATCTGCATGATTCCATGTTTAAAGAGGTCTTTGAGAATCTCAAATCCAAAGATGCTCACAAGGATGGAATTTTTGCTGAATATTCGTTGGATGGGGGGAAGCTGTGGATGGAGGGTAAATTGTGCGTACCAGACGCCCTGGCCCCCCGAGTGTTAAACTGGTGGCACAAATGGGAGTCCCCCCACGCACATGGCCGTAGATTATGGTCGATGATTAAACATAGGTTGTTTGGCTCAAGGCTATATACTCATTGCATGAAAGTAGCCGCCGGATGTGCCCAATGTGCTGTCTCGACGCCCCCAAGCGCGAAGAAGCACGGCCATCTGAGGCCACACCCTATTCCGGAGCGCCTCTCTAACAGAGTCACCAGTGATTTTTTCTATCTTGGTGAACTCGATGACGAAGAGTGCCATTGGACGAATAAAAAAGTCAATGGTGTGCTCCTTATTCAGTGCCGTCATTCCGGCTACATTCAGGTGTTGCCTTGCAACATCGAGTCGATGACTGGCAAGGCTGCCGCCAAATGATGCGCGCAGACCTGGATGGGAGGTTGGGACGTCCCATCCGAGGTGGTTACGGACTCAGGCAAAGAGTACACCTCCGAATGGTGGAGAGAATTATGTGCTCGCCTTGGAATCCACCACCTCAGGTGTGAAATCCACTCGCATCGAGCGCTGCCTGGCGAAAGAGCCGGCCGCTCTGTTATAAATATGCTTCGTAAGGAGCTCGCGAGTGAAAAGGATTTCCATTGGCTTGAAGTTCTCTTCGCATTGCTTCGCCGTTACCACAACACGCCTTTGTACCATGGCCTTTCTCCAAATGAAATTGTCTTTGGACGAAAGAAGTGTTGGTGGAACATGCCGTTGAATAATCCTCGCCCTTGTAAAGATGCTTCGTTGTTTTTGGACGACGCCCAACGAGCAGATAAAACTGTCTCGAAATTAATCGATAAGCATCAAGCTGACTGGCTTTGGGTCCAGAATCAAGGCCGAAAAAACCCCCACAATTTTGAAGTCGATGATCGAGTCTGGCTTCGAAAATCCGAAACCACCCTGGACGGAGATGATAAGCTTCTTCCCTTGTGGGAGGGGCCATTCGCTGTTACAGCGCGTCTTGGTGAGAACAGGTGGAGGATTCGTGTGGATGTCAGCAGGGAAATTGACGTTTCGGGCGATCGCCTCAAGAGAGAGATCCCCTCCCCCAAGGATCGGGTTAAACCCCTTTTGTGGACTTCGAAATTTTTGTCCGATCGGGTCATCGAAGGGGGGAAGTACGAGCTCAAGAGGATTTTAGAGGCAAGACGTGACGGAAAGGGCGAATGGGAATTTCTATGTGAGTGGAGGGGCTTTGATTCCAGTCACAACAACTGGGAACCAGCCAATTCTTTTGTCCATGGGTACACCAAGGGGTTCATCGACTTCCTCAAGAAGCACCCCGAAATTGGCGTACTCCTGACAGACTGTCTGTCGAAACCAGACAGGCAAGTGGAGAGCGACGGAAAAAGACCTGTGGTGAATCGAGATCCAGCCTTTTACGGCCCTCAGCAGCCACATTCCAGGGCTGATCCGTCGATCCCCCCTCCTGCGGTCAGGCCAGCCCAGGAACCAAATGAGGACCAAGCTTCAAGTTCGGCCGCTGATTTGCAGCGCCCAAGCCGTACGAGGGCCCCACCAGACAGGTTGGTGGTCACATGTATTCGTGCTTGGCCGAATTGAGGGAGATCCGTCGTGACTTGAGTCGCCGATGCCATAATCTGGGTAACAGTCGTCTAGTCCAGGGCGTCATGGCACTCGTCGCTAGGGCTCAAGGGTGTAGGTTCGAAACCCTTGCATGTCCAACTCCTACAAAAGCTCCAGCCTCGCCCCGTCGACCACTTATTCCAATGTGAGTGTTCTGACGACTTGAAAGAACCACATTCTGCTCAATCCACTGTTCATTCTTCTTGATTACGACATGATGTGGAGAACTGTGAATGTTTGATAATTTGACGTCAATCAACTTTTCTTTGGTCTCCGTTCGGCAGACAAGGCGTAGATACGCTGCCGAAAGCCACGGAGTGTGCTGCCGTGTTCAGAAAAAACCAAACTCAGGCTTGATTCAGGCAGATTCGGGGTAATCTTGTCTCTGTTGGTCTGTGCATCTTTGGAATTTGGCTACTCGTGCAGATGGAAGCAAATGTACATAGTAAAAACGCTGGTCAGCGACATTCACCCCTACAGGCACCCCCTGTAGTACTGGCTGCACCAGATGCGACGCCAGGAACTCAGATCTTACCTGCATTTGCCCTGATGCGGAAGCCAAAGTCCAGATTCAGATCCAGGATCCTCAAATTTGCCTTGAATTTCTCAGGTTTGTCCTTCATTCTGCCATTGTTGCACGAAACCCCGACGTCAATTGTTCAGACAACCTTCAGACAGAGGCTCTAGGGACTTCTAAAAGCAACCTCTGAAGTCTGTAAGCTTCAGTGTATTTTTGGCACACGCCAATGTGAGCTCAATCCGACCTGAAACTGTCGAAAATGGTGAATCCAAGTGTCTTGTGGGACTCAATCGAAAGATTGGCCTTGTCCAAGTCGATTGACACCGCCGCCACTGCAAATAAAGGACCATTCGGTCTCTCTCAGTTATATACTGTCAGTAAAGCGCCTTCAGCGAACCTTCGGCGCGTTACATGCCAAGGATCCAGGGCCAGCATGTCCCATCATGATGCATCATCACATGATCCACATTCTCATGGAATCTGTTGGATGCTCGCGAACCAACGTGCCGGAAAGCACAATTGAGCTGAATAAACGACAATATATATTAACTTTAGTCTAAACGAAGATGTTAGTAGTTTCAGTTCTAGACATTCCGCTTCACTTCACCTTCATCTTAGGGAATTTCCTCATTTTAGGACAGATTAGGTTGATTTCCTTGTCATCTCCTCACATCCCTCGAAGATCTGTGCCTAACTAAGTGAACAGAAAAGCATCCCTACCTTCTGTGGTTCACTTAGGGCCTACAGACTACATCTGTAATTGTTTTCCCTCTCTGTGATTGTTTCAGCTCCTTCATCTCTGCTCAAATTGATTCTTAATCTTGCTGAATCTTGTGATCATCCACCAGATGCGCCAAATCTGACGCACATGCTGCACTTTTCAGAACGAGAAAAGCGGGAGTAACACGATGTAGAGTTCGGCGAGGACTCCGTAGCGTGCCCGCGACAGCGAAACTGTGCCAGAGCGCTGAGATGTCACTCCATTTCTTGATTCCCCCACTCAATCCATCAAAAATCTACCTCATTCTCAACCAGTGCATGGTTTGGTATCGATTCTCGATACGTTTACATGCTTTTTAGCCTTTAACCTAATGTTTTACTGCCCGGAGGACTGTTCGTCACTCTTCATTCTGTCTCATTTCAGGTTCATCCATCCTGATTCAGTGCCAATTCAGCCCAAATCAGGTCAGATCAAGCAGATTTCGCCCCATCGAGGCTACATCTCTATTTTTTTCTGGGACTTACCCGCACTACGTTCTTCGTTGACGTAGCGACACACCCCAGTGTGTTTTTGGAGGGGGAGTGTAAGTGCGGCTAACCCCCATCTGCTCAGATTTTCACAGATCTGCCCCAGATTGGCTACATTTTGGTCATTTTCTCTGCTTCGGCGGAATCGCCGCCTCGCAGCTCAGTCTCAGGATCAGACCTATATATTTCTGATATGCCGGATCTGATTCCGCGGTCCATTCATCGTAAATCCGCCGCGTTCCGATCATTTACCCGGAATCGCCATTTGCCGCTGACGCGCGCTCGCGGGCCAGATCGGCCAAATATTTTTCACAATCGGATTTATATAAATCTTTTCAGACAGATATGGACACTCAGATGTGCTTAGAATAATCTGCATCAATTTTCTTCATAGACTGGGATTTTCTGCCGGATAACAATCAACATGGGTCTTGCTTCCGTTGTTGCTGCTCTCGCCTCCGTTGGTGTCCGTGTATCCGGTTCCTCTCCCCAACAGCAGCGTTCAGGTCGACTCCTCGCGTGCCTGCCCCACTGGTCTTGCCGGCCCCGAGCCCTCCGGCACCATCAACGACCCAGGGCAGCACTTTCACCACTACGCCCTAATAGGTAAAAAAATTTTCCCGCGCGTTTGGCACGGTGTCCCATGGTTTCTATGTTGTCCTCCTACGAATACTACAAACACGGCATACGGCAAGGCGCACATGACGAAAGCAAAAAGCATTGGTTTCAGACCCTCACCCATGACAGCGGGCAATGTTCCCATTGTGATTTGCGTCTCAAAATCTTCGGCATGTTCAAACTGATCGATCAAATATTGAGACAACGATGCACGGAGCTCCGGAGTGTCGTCCTCAAGCCCATATCACCCTGCAACCTAACCAGAGACTTCCTCTTCTCCTTGGCTATGATCTTTTTTGCTGGTATCCGAGTGGCCTATGTGTACCTCCGTTGTATTTGTGTGCCTACACACCAAGGTGAATTAGGATTCGTTCAGCAAAATGTTGCAACGCCGGACTTTTGTCGGGTGGATGCTAAAGAACGTGCAAAATCATTTACATTGATGAAAAAAATGCATTCATACAAGCCAGAAAAACTTCCAAAAATCTTGCCCCAAGAACCCAAATCTCAGCCCAAAGCCGCAGCGCGCGGTGACAGGTACTCTGTACCACGGTAGAGAAGCAGAAGTCCAACGTGGATATTACAAGCAGAACCTAAAATTCACCGGGGCAGGCAGTGACATAAGCAGCGCCGAATGACATAAGCAGAAGCTCCATTCCTAAGGAGTTGGCAATTCTTACCGAGTTGATGTTGAGTCATCATATTGTGAAATTGGATCAATTTTTCATCAGTTTTCCTTTTCTTTTCCGTTTCTTTGTTTTCTTGGGAAACTTGGCACTTGGGGTACCACACTCATGCCCAATGAATTCCGAAACATGTTACTGCCAAGCAATGATAGCGGAATAGGTGGTCGAGAACCGGGGGGGAACGGAGGAAGACATCTCGAGCTAGAGCTTGACCTGGAGCTGGAGTTGAAGCCATTGCTGGACATGGCCATGGAGGTGGAGTTAGGAACCGGATTGCCAAAAAAATCTCAAGGAATGTTCATACTTCTTTGTTTTTTTGGGAGGACTGGTTGCCTTCTCTTTGCCTTTGCGGGCTTTGGGTTTGGCATCGGGGGGCTGGTTCGGTGGGCGGGATGCTTGTGGTGGAGGCTTTGGTGCCGGGATTTCCACCTGGGTGGGGGTGATTGCGGGTGCACTTTGTTGTGGCTCCTCTGGGCTCAGGATGCTTCCAAACTCCACCTCCACACTTAATAAAAATCTGGCACAGGTCCATTTCAGGTTCCATCACTGATTCGCTGCTTATGACCGCAGCCAATCGCTGGTTGGTTGCTTGCACTACCCCACCGCCCTTTGGTTTGGAGGAAAAAAAGTACTTGGTGGGGGACAAGGTCTAAATAAATACACTTCCTCCCCCATTCCCCCAAACGGAGGTACTCACCCTGTGGGCTAATCAGGGTGCAAAACAAAAAACAAAAAAAAACCATAAAGAAGGTCCCTACCAGGACCAGCCCCTGCTGTGCCCCTTCCGCCTGTAACCCCTGCCGACTTGCTCCTGATCAACGATTGCATTTATCAAAATCCAGGGTCCAAAATCCAAAAATATAGAAAATAGAAAATACAATCCTCCTTCAACCCTGAACAGCAATCAGATCCCACAAATGCAGCAATAACCCGATTCACAATCCAATCCACGATGCGGGCTTCCGTTCAGCACACCGGTCTTCCCACGGTGGCGGGCATGTACAAGAATTGCACCAAAGAAGAAAGCCCTGAAATTGGCATATGAACACAAATAAAGCAAAGTTGGGGAAAGATGGAAACATACGCAATCACAGCCAAAGACCCCTCATTCCCTGGACTCAAGACCTTCCCTTGACTCGCCAACATGATGCCCTGAACCCAGTCAAATAAGATGGCTAAATGCCATGTGTCAAAAGTAACTACACAAACCCCAAAAATGTGTTCACTCCCAAGCCTAGAAATCCTAGCCCAGTAGGGGAGGTGGCGTGTCATGGCCTAGAATGGCACTCAGGACCATGCCCTACCCTGACATAACCTTGGATGGACTTGGAGTCGAATGGGCTTTGGAGAACTGCCCCATGAAGATGACCTCACAACATGGCAAAATCAGGCAAATCACACCATTATGCCCAAAAGTCAATTATATACTCAAAAATACATACGGCAAATATCCAAATGCTCCATGCATGTGTCAAACCGGAAAGTAGTATACAAGGGTAATTCAGATCAAAGGTCCATGCCCAAGAATATCCCATCATTGCCTCCGAAACCCCTCCGGTTATGTACATGACATGCTTCACAAGTCAACTCATGAATTTGAGACTTAATTTTGTGAGGCCTCGTGTGCCAAGCCAAAGTGACCACGTGATCCGGCATATGGTGAGGTGCAACACCGAAGCATATGCCAACATGGAAGCAACATACCATAGTTCACGGATCTCTAGGCACCTTACTGTTAGCCGACCAGTTGAGCACATAAAACACCAAAATGAGCCTAAAATGAGGTCAAAAACATGAAAATATGTCCAAATACAAAGTCGTCATGATAGTATATCTCTATGCTCACCCATGATATCCGCGCATGGTTCAATATATAAATGATTGAAACCATTTGTGAACAATTTCCCCACTTGGATCCCCAATGGGGCGCATGGAGATACCTTCGCCACTCATATCTACATGCCCCATGAAAATGGGAGTGCACTCATGGATCTCTTTGCCAAACATACCGTGAGCAATACATACGCGGTAGACTTAGTCTAGCGCTTTGAATTCCACAATTGGAACATGGGCAAGGCCCTTGTCACGTGTGGCTTCCCATCTCTTCGGCCACACGGAGATATATAACATGGGCGTGAGCATATCGAAGCACATACCATGCATATAACACATACCCTCAAAAGTGGCTCCCACCATGGTATGCCATGCCCCTCCATGGACATAACTTCACGTTAAAAATACGTGGGAACCCAAGGGAAATTGCTTTGCAACCACAACACTCATGCGGTACACTGGAAAGTCGCAATAAAATATTCGGTTGCACGGTCCAAGAGTTATATATCACTTTCTACCCTCTTGACCATTATCCCTTGCTACACCGGGCATGTGTACACACCAAAGGCATTTGATCCTCCCCAAATTAAGTTGAGACCAAGGCGGTTCCAACCCAATTCTCGAAATTGGTATACCTCGCCGTGAGCCGGAGATATGACCTTTTAAAGTGGCCCCACGAATCAATTTTGTTTTGCCTATATCTCCAAGCAAAACGAAGGACACAACAAAAGGAAGGTTGATTCGTGCTCGAGAAAAATGTAGGACCACTCGAGATTCGTCATATCAAGTGCGGCGATGTCGAAGTCGAAAATCTGATCCTGGAAGTCTGAAAAAATCGGATTAACTTTGCGAGTGTATAATATGAAAATTGCGGAAGCAACGAACCCTTTACTGATGAAATCTGACCCTTCATCGGGGTTTCCGCCAAAATATCTGTAAATAACAGTTAACCATTCGGTTACCGCAAAATCGCGAGCCAACTGACAGTCGCCGATACATTGACCATCAGAACAGAAGACTGAAAAATTACAGAAACATTATGATAAAAAAACCCTGTTGATTCCTGATATTCCGATATATAAATCTCCGCTGGCGGTGCCTCCGTACTGAATATGGCCGCTCATAGCCCGAATGGCCAAACCTATCACACTATCACATCGGGTTAGATCAGGTGGATGGGAGAGTATGATATCAGCCAATGGCGGCTTGCCGGCACATAGATACACACCCCAAGTGACCCCAAGATGGCCAGGGGGGTCCGAACCGGCCTCACCCCCCTTCTCAGAGCGTTGTTACCGCTCGGAAGTCATTGAAGAGAGGACGGGAGGACCCCAATTGGCTCCAACCCCCCCCCCATGTCCCAAGGACACATGGAGGCCCCACACACGTCGTAGGCGTCCACCACGCCCCAAGGGAGGAGTGAGGACACTGATAATCGGTGCCCTACGCCATATCCGGTCTCCTCTTGATCTACAACATGGACCAAGGGGATCAAAGATAGAAAAACGTCGTCGGTCGACCTAAATAAATATACCACAATGAAATATATATGTCGAGATCGAGTGAAGGGGGTATATGGCCACTCAAGGCCCAAAAATCCCCGGATGAACGCCCTCACCCGTCTCCCAAGCACAAAAACAAACAAAAATGCCAAGGGGGATCCATTACGGTGCTACTGCAGCCATCAAATGGACCAACACGTCCTTGACATCCAAAGAAATATTCTTTTTCTTCAGGTAGTCCATCCAGACCGTGGTGTACCTCGGCACAAAACTGCTCGGAGGCTCCCACGAGTCCCTGGATGCGGCGAATCCCTTCCAACGGACTTCATACAGCCTCCCCCCAGGCGTCCGCGGGTCGGGCTTGTCCGCCAGGATCTTCTTGGCGCCAAAGTCGTCGTCCTCACCCTCGTCGTCCCAGTCCACATCGCCGGCCGTGAACTCGAAGGTGACGGGACGTCCGCTGGGGTCTGGTGCTCGGGGACGAAGCTGGGTATGGTCGCGGTCCAGGATCTTGTTATCCCCCACACGAACCGCATACACATCCTGCCCGACCTTCCGCACGATTACCCCCGGCACATACCAGGACGCCTGCCGATGCCTGGACAGGACATCCTTGTGGTGCCGCTCCACCCACACGGTGTCTTGGAGAGCATACTTCTGGACCTTTCCCTGCTTGAAGTACTTGGCCCTCTTGTCATGCTCGTCCTGAAGTGCCTTGCACACCTTGGCCGCCGTGTCGTCCGCCTCAGCCATCATGGCGTTCGCATCCCGGGCCACTTTGCCATGGTTCAACCATGGGAGAGTGCGTGACACTCGATCCCGTAGGAACAGGATGCGATGGGGCGACAGTCCAGTGGGCCCCGGAAGGTCGTGATACGCTTGGAGTACCCTCCACAGCGAATTGTACCAATTCCGGCCCGGTTCGTCGATGTGCAGCTGGCGGAACTTCTCGAACACCTGCCGCCCGGCCACCTCAGCCGGGCCATTCGACCGGCTGTGGTATGCCACGGTCTTGGCGTGTCGAATCCCCATGTGCTTGCACGTCGTCTTGAACCACGTCCCCACGAATTGACTGCCCCGATCGCTGCAGATGACAGCCGGGACATCAAAAATCGTCAGCCAGTGCCTGATCATGGCATTAGCGACGGTCTTGGCCTGCAGCCCGACTCCATGCTTGTCCTTCTTGTCCTTCTTCTTGGACTTCTTGCCAGGGACCGCCACGATATACCCACTGTGCCTATCCACCGCCAGGATGACACAGTCGTAGGTCTCTCCTTCCACGGTGACCTCAGGCATGGCGAATACTGAAGCGGTACCCAGAACCCCATGGCTAGGTTGCGGCATACAACCGGTCTCCGGTCCACTAACCCCATGTACGGAAGGGAAAACACCCGTTGACGCTCCGTTTCGTGCCGTAAAGCCCCGCATCGGCAACCGATGCACCGCCAGCGGAGATTTGTGTATCAGAATATCAGGAATCAACAGGGTTTTATTTTCATATTGTTTCCGTCAATTTTTACGCTTCCGTTCTGATATTCACTGTTTTGACTGCTGGCGGTTGGATCGCGACTTTACCGTAACCGCCAGTTTAACTGTTTATAATGGAAATTTTAACGCAATCCGTCACGAAGGCTCCAAAGCCTTCAGGAACTGCATGGACGCTTCCGCAATTTTCACATCTTACACTCGCAACCTTAATCCGAATTTTTCAGGATGTCGAAATCGGATTTTCGACTTCGACATCCCCGCACTTGATTTGACCTCTTTCGAGTGGACCTACGTGCTTCCCTATGCACGAATCAACTTTCCTTTTATCGTGCCCTCCATTTGACTCAGAGATTTGGGCAAAACAAAGTTGATTCGTGAGGCCACTTGTGAGGGTCATATCTCGTGCCGCTTGCGAGTATTGACGATAAGGAAACGTGGGATGTATTCACAATACTCCCGACGTAATTTAGGAAGCATTATATGCCTTACGTTTCCACACGTGCGCGCTAGTGTAATGGATCATGGTCAAGAGGGTAGAGTTTGCGTTATAACTCTTTGGCCATGACATTGCGTGCGTTAAGATAACTTTCGAGTGTAGCGCGCAAGTGTTGGTGTTGCATGGGAACTCTCCTTGAGTTCCTATGAGCGATTGACACAAAGTTATGCGCTTGGAGGGGCATGACATATCGTGGGGGGAGCTACCTTTTGGGCAATATGTGGTATGTGCCATGTGTTGTATTGCGTGCCCATTTGGCGGGTCCATCGCTCCAAGACAAACCCGCCAATGGACCTCATATTGCGCAAGCCCCTTCTCCATACTCCCTATGATCAATAGCAAGCCTAACCTTCGTGAAGGGAAGCTTGTGTGGTGATCCCGAAGCGATGCGTTGGGAGCAAGGCATGTGTTTTGCAATTTTCCATAATTTCATGTGCCCACTTGGGAAGTAGCGCTCGTAACCTTTCAAGGCGCCCCAAGTGCAGCACATATGTGGGATCGGAGGTCATTGGTGTCAAGTCATTGTGTTTAGAAGGATTAAGTGATTGCACGATCCAAGCCAAAGATATTATAATATAATTGTGTAGCTTTTAAGGCACCCTTGTGTGTCTTTGTACCAATTTTGCCGTTTTTGGCCCGTCATGATGTCAAGTGGCGACCGTGTATCTCAACGTTGCGCTCAATTGACATCATGACCCAAGTATGTTATGAGGGTACATACTTCGGTGCGCAACATATCTCGGACCCGGCGAATAACTCCTCTTGAGATTGGCATACCGTGGCCGCCATGTTGGCGATTTGGGACTATCCCAAATAATGGGCTCACTTGGCGACCCTGCCATTCCCAAAACCGGAGGAGTTGGGCGACGCCCAAAAGATATGTTGGACACACATGACTTGATACCAATCCTATGGCACACTCCAGTCCAAGTCGGGCATGTGCCTTATTTGCCCCAACCATGAGTGTGCGCATTTTTGGCCATTTTGAGCAATTTTCCACTTTTGCTGCCCGCCGTGCACTATGTTCTAACCCTCGTGCACGCCGGACGCATTGACCAATGGACCATATATGACATGGGTGTTATGGGTAATGGTCCCCATGGTCCACACACCACGTGGGCGAAACGGAGCCACCTTCGTTAAGGCGCTAGCCCAAAGTGAGTGTGGGCAATTTTGCAATTTTAGCATTTGTGGACCCAGTTGGGATCGTCACCACGCCAGGTAGCATGGAGATCTTCCAAAGCCAAGGGCATGGGCGTCTTCCTTAGACTCCCGGTGGATCGCGTATGGAATGGCGGATCCGATCTCCAAGCCGGCGTGGAGATATACTATTGGGAGCACACCGAATTTTGGCTCATTTCAAGGAGCCAAAATGACCCAATTTTGGGACCCCAATTTCCCCCTTCCGTGTGGTGAGTTGGCGGCCCCTTTTCTCTAAGCCCATAGGGGGCCCGGACCTAAATCCAAGTTGTACACTCAGATGAAAGTCCTAGGTCCTGCCTCCTACCCTGTGAGCCATTGGCCTTACCTTGGCCGGGCGAGCCACGCGTGGGAATGACGCCAATTTTGGTGAGTTTGGCATCATGACCCCACTTGACTCATCCGTGTTGCCCTGATGCCGGGACCTCAGAGGGAACCAGGTTGGGTGAGGGCTCCAGGGAGTTTGTACTCGAAGGGCATAGGGTCAGTTGCCTCGTCCCTACCTCTGGCCGGTCCGGACGAGGGGTCAATTTTGGAGATTTTTGTGTTAATTTCAGTTTGGGCTGAAACAGCCCATTTTCAGCTACCAACTCCTGGGTGATAATGGCGGGGCCATATCTCTGGCTCAGAGATGAGTTGGGACCTGCCGTTGAGGGAGCATCAGGAGTCACTGTCGGTTGGCCTTGAAGCCACTTGGTTCCCAGGAACTCGCCTGTGGCTGGGCGGGACACCTCCCCCATTGACAGAGTTTCAGGGTCCGGACTGAGCAGGGCATGGGTTGTGTTTGAGCCCCCGCCCCCACCAGCCACTGAGAGGGTCGGACCTGGGATTGGGATATGAGGTAGGTAGGTAGGTGCACTCGGTCGTGGAGAGGCGCCCCATGGTTCCCCCTGGCGTCGCCCCTCTGACGAACAGGAAGAGGCTTCGCGCGTGAAGAGGGGAGGCGGCTTACTTCCCGCTAGACCTGACTGTTGGCCCCCTACAAAGCGGCCCCGGGCTACGCCGGGAGGGCTGATCGCCGCCAGCGTGACATGCTTGTCTCGCCGGGAGGGTGTGCCCCCGTGCTTGCGCACGTCCCCTCCTTTGGGCGGAACCCTAGGGGTTCACCGGACTTCCTGGCGTATCCCGTTCCCAAGGCGTGCATGCACGTTCCTGGTACTAGGGTTCCGAGGCGCTTGGGTGTCGCACGCTCCGCCTCGAGTCCCAAACCAGCGCAGGCCTTAGGATGCAGCCTTACCCCCGGGCTCCGGATCTCGTTTGGCCGGGTCACCTGCATGGCACGGGCTGCCTCAGTGCCCGGGCTGTGCGCACTGGGTTTCCTACTGTTGTGTGGTGTTTGTGTTTGGGTCCTGTTGGCGGTTGGGTGCGGGTTTTGTTAACCCCGTCAGTCCTGGCTGGGGTTTAGGGTGGGTGTTTTTGGGCTCGATTTGTGGTGTTGTCCCCCTAGTGTCGGCTATTTGTGGTGTTCGTGGTTAGGCTTCGGTTTCGGTCTGCTTTTGGGACGTGTGTGGTTTCGAGGGCGCCCCGCTTGCCCCCCGCCGTTTCCGGTTCCGGCGCGCGGTGTGAGCGTGTGTGCCGGGCCGGGGTCTCGCCTGTGCCCAGTCCGTCTTGGCTGGGTTGTCGGGGTGTGTTTTTTTTTTTTTCTTTTCTTTTTTTTTTTTTTTTTCTGGGCTTTGTGGTCCCTGTCCCTCCATCCCCCTTCTTTCGGGCTGGGCTGGTGGCTCTCTTTTTTTTTTCTTTTTTTTCTGTCCCTTTTCCCCGTGGTCCGCTGTTACTGGCTTGGTGTTGCCGGTTTCGGGTGGGTGGTTCGCCTGTGCCTCTGCGGTGGTCCCCCTTTTTTTTTTTTTTTTTTTTTCCTGGGGGGGGGGCCTGGCCGCCTGTGGTGGTGTTGGCGGGTGGTTGGGCGGCTGTGGGCTGTTTTTGTGCCTTTTCCCCTTCCCCCCTCCTTTTTTTTCTTTTTTGGGGGGGGGCTTGCCTGTTCCTCCCTCTGCCTTCCCTGGGCTGGCGCACGCACTGGCCTGTATTCAGTGTTGTCTTCCGGGCTGCTGTTTTCAGTTGCGTTCTGTGTGGCCATGTTCCGGCCCCATGGGTCGGGTGGGCTCTGTACACGGTGGGCTCGGCGCCCCTTCTTGCTGGGTTAGGTCCTGGCTCTGCCGGCTGGGCGGCTGCGCCAGGCGGCTGCTTGTGGTTTTGGGTTAGGGGGCTGGGGTTGCTCGTGTCCTTACCCCTCCGCGGTGCCGGCTGTAATCTTCTGGGTGGTCCGTCACCGTTGTCGCCTGGCGCGCTGTGGTCCCGTGTGTGGCCTGTGGTGCCGGTGTGTGGCGTGGTGGCGCGGCGCCTTCCCGGGTGTGCGGTGGCTGGCTTCGGTTAGTCCCTCAGGTTAGGGTCAGTTGTGTCGTGTTGTGCCGCTCTGTGCCGCGTCGCGTCGTGTCGTGCTGTGGTGCGTTGCTCTGTGGCGCGCTGTGGTGCGGTGTGCCGTGGTCTCGCGTGGTGCCGCGGTGGGTCAGTGGAGGTCAGCCTGGCCTGTGTGGGTCGGTTAGGTCTTCGGGAAATTCTGCTGAATGATCACGGTGTCCTTGGGGCGTGCACACTGACTCTCACCCATGGACTCAATCTTCACCGGGCCTCGCAGACAGGCAGGTGTACTCGGGGTGTAGGAAAAGCGTTCTTTCTCCAAGGCAGACAAACAGACATCAGGAGTCTGACGGTGGAGGTGGCTTCCGAACGTTGTTTGAGTGGCGAATGGCTTTCACTGCAGCTCGGCTGCGCTGTCAGGGTCCGGGTCGGTGCCGCCGGCAGGGATGAGCTCACACTGTAGGGTCAGGGGGATGTCCATATCTCCGGTGCTGGACTGCTGGGGTCCGGGGCATCGGTAGTATTCTTGGTACTTCCAGTCTTCACGGCGCTCGGAGATGGCGTTGAAGGGGGGCACCGTCCAGCAGCACCAAAGCCTTCGCGATCGATCACAGCGTTTCGCTTCCCCTTGCGATGCTCGATATTCATCATGGACGGGATCAGTGCGCCGCCGCAGTGCCATTCCTCCACTGGACGCAACAGGTTGGTGACGGACGCCCTCACGGACGTGAGACCAGCCGAGATCAAGCCCCCGTAGCAATACTCTGCGTCAAACCGCGACGGTAGCGCAGCCCGGCCCGTATAGCCCATGGTGTGGTCGCGTGACGGTCCGTGGGGTTGCCCTCCCTGGGGGCCTGTGCCTTGGTCTCGTGTCCTCTGGGGGTGTCGGTCCGTAGTCGTGGGTGCCGCGGCCGTGCTTTCGTCCTCTTCCGGTGCCTGTGAGTTGGCCTTCGTGGTGGTCGGGGTCGTAGGCTGGCGGTGAGGGCATGGTGGTGTGCCGTGCGGCGGTGTTCCCTGCGGCCTCCTCTGTGGGTGTGGTCCGTTCTCCCCGTGTAGGTGTGCCCTCCGTTCTCCGTGTGGTTTCCGGTGGCCGGTGGGCGTGCGCTGGTGTGATCCGCATGGTGTCCGATGTTTGCTTCGGTGGTGTGTGTTGGGGTGTTTGGTGGGGGTGGGGCGGCGCTGGTCTCCCCGTCGGTGTGGGTCGTGGCAGCTGTCGTGGTGCCCTTTTCCTCCGTGTCCTGGTCCCCGTTCCCGCTCCTTCCTGGTTCTTGGGTGGTGTCCTGACCCCATGTGGTGTCGCTTCCGGCGCCCTGTCCCTGCGTGTGCCTGCCCTCACTTGGGGCCCTTCCGTGCCCTCTTGCCTGTGTGGTCCTTGGTGTCCCTTGCCCTTCCCTTGCCCTTGTCCTGCCCCTTCCTGGTGTGGTGGTGGTGGGAGGGGCGGGGTGGGGAGGGGGCGCCGGTGGCCCAGGCTTGGGGGTGGGTGGCCTGGAGCCACCGGCGGAGGGCTTGGGGGGTGTAGGGGGGGCGGAGGCCCTGGACCGCATCGCGGAGGAGGGCCTCCCATGCCGCTTGCGGCATGATGGCCTCCGGGGCGGCCTCATTGGGGTTTGCGGGGGTGCGGGTGCGCACCTCCTCGAGGGTATGCACCGTGTGCACCCCTCTGTGCCTTCCCGCTCCCCCGGCCCATTTCACCCAGCGGCAGAGCTCCTGCAGAGCGGAGGGAGACCACCAGGCGAGGTAGGCGGGGGCCCGGGGGGGGGAGGGGTCCGTGCCTGGGGTCCTGGAGCGGCGGGGGGAAGACGTGGACCTGCGGTGGTGGCGGGGGTGGCGGTGCCTGGGGGAGCGGGAGCGGCGGCGGCGGGGGCTGGGGGTGGAGGACGGGTACGGGCGGAGGGGGGAGCGGGAGGGGGAGGTGGACATGGGGCGGCGGTGGCGCGCTCGGTGGCGTCCGGGGGAGCGGGAGTGGTGGTGGCGGGGGCTGGGGGTGGTGGATGGGTACGGTTGGCGGGGGGAACGGGGAGCCCGGCGGGGCGTGTGGGGGGAGGGGGAGGTGGACGTGGGGCGGCGGCGGCGTGCCTGGCTGCGTCGGGGGGAGCGGGAGTGGTGGTGGCGGGGGCTGGGTGGCCGGTGGGGGGAGGGGGAGGGGGACATGGGGCGGCGGTGGCGCTCGTGGTGGTGCCCGGGGGAGCGGGAGCGACGGGAGCGGGGTCCCTGGGGGTCGTGGTGGTACCTGGGGGAGCGGGAGCGGCGCGAGTGGGTGGTTGAGGCGCGGTGGGAGTGTGGGCGCCGTGGGCGAGTGTGCCGTGCGGGGGGGGAGCGGGAGCGCCGCCGCTTGCGGGACCGGCCCTCGTCGCTCGAGTCGGGCCAGTCCGGAAGCGTCAGCGGCCTCTGGGGGGGCTCGCGCGGCGCTGCTTGGGGGGGGAGGTCCCCCGTCGTCCTTGGGGCCCCTTCGGCCATCGGATGGTGGCCGGGGGGGTACGGGGCGTCACGCGGTACTGGTTGGGGGGGGAGATCCCCCGTCGTCCATGGGGCCCCCTCGGCCATCGGATGGTGGCCGCGGGGGTACGGCTGGTACGGGGGTGGTGGCTGGTACGGGGGGGGTGGGTATGCGGGCGGGGCGTTCGGCGGCTGCCATCCCGTCCGCTGGTGCTGTTGGTGTACGGGGGGTTGTGGCCCGGTGGGGTAGGGCGGTGGGCAGTGGTAGTGGTGGGGGTGGTGTTGGTAGTGGTGGTGGTGGGGCCGCTGGTGGTGGTGGTGTGTGTAGTGGTGGGGTTGGTGTTGCGGGTATGGCCCATGGAGTCCTTGTGGGTTTTCCGGTCCCTCTTGTGGGGGTGGGGGGTTGGGCATCGTGGGCAGTCCCCAGGGCTGCACTATGTGGTGGGCATGGAGGAAGGGTTGGGGGCCGGGCTTGACGGTGACGATGGTTGAGGGGTCCCACGTCCCTGGGTCGGTTTGGCCGGCGGTGGTGGTGGTTTGTGGGGGATGGATGACGGGGCGCTTGGTGACGGGGATTTTGACGAGGGTTTGGAGGGGGTCGTGCTGGGTGGCCGTCTCCGCGGTGGTGGTGGGTGCCGGCGGGAGGGGGGCGCGGGTCGTGGTGGGTGGGGGGTCCTGGCTTGGGCGAGGGCCTGGGCGGGGGTGGTATCGGGTGGTTTTGTGTCGTTGCGTATGCGGTGTTGTGTGTGGTCGCGTGGGCGCCGGCTTGGGTTTGGGGTTGGGTTTGGGGTTGGGGTCCGGTTTGCGTTTGGGGTCGGGTTTGGGGTTGGGGTCCGGTTTCAGGTTGAGGAGTACCTCTGTCCGGAGGTGTGAGGGCGTCGATGCCGGGTCGGGGGTCGTCCCGGTGGGTTGCCGGGGTGCCTGAGTCGCCTGTGTGGGGGTTGGGGGGTTGGTGCGTGCGGCCGCGGCTTTGGCTTTCGCCGTGGCCTTGAGGATGAGTTTGGCGGGGAGGGGGGGGTCGGAGGATGAGGTGGAGGAGGTGGACGAGGCTGAGGACGAGGAGGAGGTGGTGGACGCGGGTTGGGCTGTGATGCGGGCGGGCTTGCGGGCGGCGGCTTCTGCTGCGGCCACGGCGGGGAGGATGGAGGGCATGTCCCCGGGTTGTAGGTTGGGGGCGGGCGGCTGGGGGGGCCCGGTCGTGACCTGGCGGCCCGGCGGGCCGATCTGGTCGGCTGCGGCGGGGGAGGGAGGCGCGGGGCTGCGGCCTTCTCTTTCTGGGCTCGGCTGGGCCCGGGTCCTGCAATGTGCGAGGTCGTGTGGGTTGGTGTCAGCGGGGGGGAACAGTTCGCGTGGGCTGCATTCAGGGGCCGGGGGGGGTGGGCCTGGGTCCTCTGGGGTGTGTGTGGGGGGCGTGGGAGGGCCACTGGGTGGGGTGGGCGTGCCGCGGGGCGTGGGGCTCCCCTTGGCGGGTGTGTGTGGGTTGTCGAGTGTGGGGGGCGGTGAAGGGTGGCCGGTGGGTGGGTGTGTGGCGGGCGTGTGCTGGTGTTCGGGCGGGTGGGGGAGGCCCGTGTCGCGGGGCCCGGGGGTGCGCGCGATAGTGGGCGTGTGTGGGTCTCCGGTTGAGCAGCGATAGGGGGGGGGCATGGGCGGGGATTGTGCGGGGGGTTGTGCTGCGCCGGTGTATGTGTCCGCTTGCTGCGCGCTTGCGTGGGCAGTTGTAGGCCGGGCGGTTTGGAGGAGAAGCTTGCCGTCTTCTGCTGCCGCGGCAAGGATTACGCAGACGAGCGTTCGTATCTGGTGGACCTCTTGGTCAGTGGTGGGAAGGGGGCATGCTAGCTTTGGGCTAAGACCCGCGCGGTTGAGGACCCTGTGGATGGCGTGGTACCCGCAGGTGAGGGACTGCTGCGACCTGGGGGGGGGGGTTTGGTCGTGTGTCCGGGCCTGCTTCGACTTGTGTGTGGGCGGTGGGGATGGCCCAAACCCAGGGCACGGTCCCCGTGGGTGGCCAGTGGCGCTGGATCCAGTGGGTTAGGCAGAGCATGGACAATCCCAGGTGGTAGCCCGCCTTCCCTGAGGTGATTTGGGCCAGGGCGCGGGCTGGGGGCGTGTCCCCTGGCTGGAGGAGACCCCTGAGGATCCTGTGCTGGGTGGTGGGGTCCCCCACTGCCCCTGGTGGGGCGGTCTCCGGGGCGAACATGGTGTCTGTCCCCTGGATGATCCATTGCGGGCCGTGGGACGTAGCCATAGCGGCTATCACGTAGTAGTGGCCGCGCTCGAGGACTGTAACCCAGACCTCCGGCGGGGGGTGGTCACTGGCTGTAGGTGGGGGGGGGAGGTCGTCGTCCGGGGTGCGGAGGCCGGCGGCGCGGAGGGCGGTGTCGCGGTTGGGCGCGGTGGCCTGTTCCCACTGCTCCGGGTGGTTCGGGTCCGCTGGGTGGTCCGTCTCCGCTTGGGCCCGCCGTAGGCGTACGGTCCCTCGACGCGTGACGTTGCTGCCGGTGTCGTGCGTCAGGGCCTGGCCCCACTCGATGGGGGGGATCCAGATGGGCTGGCCCCGGGTGTGTTTGCGGGCTCGCCAGAGCACGAGGTCTACTATGGTCTCGTGGAGGCTGCTGCCTGGGGTGGTCAGGTCCCGGAGGGCTTTGACGGTGAGCTTGGTCCAGTCCTCTTGTAGGCGGTACCAGCCCAGGGGGGTGGTCGGGGCCCTGTCTTGGAGGGTCGCTCGGAGGAGGTCGGGGTCGCGGATGGTGGCCGGTGTGAGGGGAGGGTGTCCCGGGTCCGGGGGGGGTGGGCTGGATGGGGTGCCGGGGTCTTGCGTGTCTACGTCGATGGATGGTTGGCCCTGGCTGGGTTCGGCCGGACTGGGCGGTGCCGGGTGGCTTCTTGGGTGCGAGACGGGTCTCGGGGCGCTGTGGTGGTGCCTTGGAGACCTGTGGATGGAGACGGGGGGCGCGTGCGGGGCGCGGAGCGGGTTAGTGGACGTCTGGGTCATGCACGGCATGGTAATGGATGAGACGCCGCATGTGTTCCCTGGCGGTGGGGTCGGTGAGTTGTTCCGCGTGTGTTAGCAGGAGGTGTTTGCGGTGTACCATTTGGGCCGCTGCTCTGCGGACCGCTTCTAGCTGGAGGTGTGCTGCTGCTTCCATGGGGCTTTCCGTGTGTTTGGTGAGGTGTCGGTGCAGGGCCTGTGTCACTGCCCCTCTCATGGTGGCTTCTTGGATCAGGGGGTCCCGGAAGAGGTGTTCGGTGGCCTGGTGTGCGTGGCTGCGGGCTGGCCATCCTTCGTGTTGCCGCAGGGTTTCCGCCGGGGACCAGCCCACTAGGGTGTCCCTGTCTGTATGGAGGGGGCATTTCTTGAAGTGTTCCCAGTCCTCCGGGGTGGTGTGGTCGCATGGGCAACGGGTGTGTTCGTCGGGGACCTGGATGTGCTTGCGGGCGAGCCATCTGGCGACCCTGGTGAGGAAAGGCAGTTGCTCCCTGAGGAGCTGGATGCGTCGTTTCTGGAGGTGGGCTGGGACGTTTGCTGGGCGGAGCGCTGAGTGGTAGAGGGGGACTTGCAGTCTGTCCTGGAGCTCCTGGATGTGCGCCCGGCTGTCTGCGTCGCCGAGCACGCGGGCGAGATGTTGGACGGGATTGGGGTAGTGGTACGCTCTGTCGTGGGAGGAATAGGGGGCGTCCTCTGGTACCCAGTCCGGGGTCTGATGGGGCTCGGGTACAGGGGGCACGTGTTGGAGGTGTGTGTGGTTGCGGCCGAGGTCAGGGATCTGGAGGGCTGGTAGGTGTGTCGTGCGCTGGTGTACTGCCTGGTTGTCGACCTTACCATTTCCGTATTGGTGCCTGTGGGACTCTTGTTTCACGATGTGGAGTTGGACGTAGGGGGGAAGGCTGCGTAGGGCTTTCCAGAGTAGCAGTGCCTGGGTGCCGAGGCTCGTCGCGGTTGCTTTGTGAAGTGGTTGCCTTGCTATGCGGAGGAGCAGGTGCGTGTCGACAGTGGCGTCTACCACGAACCAGACCCGGACGATGTGCGGGGAGTGGGCGGGTAGGTGGGCCGCCACCTCGGTGATGGCGTCGGCCATGGCCCCTAGCTCCCCGTGGGAAGAGGCCCCATAGGTGGTGTGGCCCGTGTGGTGGTCCATGTGGTAGTGTTCCCCGGTGTGGGTTAGTTGCAGGGTGGCCCCCCCGGTGATGGGCGTGAGGGCGGATTCGCCTGAGGCGTCGGTGAAGAAGAGCCGGTCCGCCGGTGATGGTTGTTGGAGGCGGCATGGGTTCATGGGCAGGTAGGCGTATATGGCAAGGCCCGTGGCGAGGTGGGCTACTGGGGTTGTGGGCTGTAGGATGGGGGTGGCGTACACCCCTATTCCTTTGGAGATGATGTGCTTTGCTTGGGGGGACAGGGCTATGAGTCCCTGCTCCGGCTGTCCTTGTGTGAGGTAGGAGTAGATGTAGTGGAGGATGTAGGCTGTGTCGGGGTTTAGGTCGTGGCATGTGAGGGTTTGTGTTCGGTGCTCCGGTGTGTGGCAGGAGTGGTGGAGTGGATAGTAGGGGTGCTCGTGTTTGCCCGTTCTGCCTGGCTCGTACATGCTGTAACGGATGGCGACCCCTGCCGGGTCGGGGCGGGGGCATGTGGGTGTAGTGGTGAAGAGCCATTTGGGCGCGTGGTCGGGGTTCCATGCTACCGTGGGGTTAGTGTCGGTGCGGTGGAACCATGGGGCTATCCATGCGTAGGCCTGTGGTGGTAGGTTGGTCGTGGGGTGGGTGTGGTGGCGTGCTATGAGGTGTAGCACGGGCCATGGTGCGGTTGGTGCCTCGGGGTCACAGGCCCAACATGTGCGTGGCATGCTCTGGGAATCTTGGGGGACCTTTGGTAGGTCTCGGGCGGTCATGTGGTGTTTCGGTATGCGCCATTTTGCCCCGTGGTGGATGACGGTGGTCTGCGTGGGTTTGGCTTCATTCGGGGCCAGTAGTAGGGTTAGTGGTGGGACTGGGCCCGTTACTGGGGGGACGGGTTCGTGTTTCGATCCGGTGGGTGCGTAGGGCGGTGTCTCTGGGATGGGTCGCGGGTGTTGCCTTGTGAATTCTCGGTAGGCTATGCGCATGTCTTTGCTGCCCGGTAGAGTGTGTCCCGCTGTTCGTGCCGTCTGTGTGAGGTACTGGTGGAAGAGGCGGTATTGTGGCCATTTGGGAAGCTGTAGAAAGGGGGTGTGGTGTGCCCCGCTGTGGTGCAGGACCCGCATTTGGGCGAGGGTGACGTATACTACGGTGATGGAGGCCCCGACAAGGTCTATGGTGTGGATGGTGCCCTTGGGGTGATGGTGGAGGTCCCCGCAGAGGACCGCTAGTGGCCCTTTCTCTGGGCACGTGTGGTTGGTGAGTATGGCGTGGTGTGGGGATGGGAGCAGAAGCTGCAGGTGGTTCCACAGGCGGGTGTTCATGTTGGTGGGCATGCCCGTCTGGTGGAGTACCCAGCGCGGGCATGTGTTGCGGGCCCGTTGTGCGGCTTGGAGGCGGATGGCGGTGACCTCGCGGACCTCCGGTGAGTGGTTGTGGGTCATGCGGTGAAGGAGGAGGGCGGTGTGTCTGGTATAGGCCGCTTTCACCTCGTCCCCTATGGCGTCTCCATAGTGGGGCCATGCCGCTCGGATGGCGCGGGTGGGTATGGAGGTGGGCCAGCCCCTGTGTGCTGCCCATGCCTTGGTCACGGCGCGTGTGGCCGGCTGGAGGGCGGTGGTGGGGTGTGTTAGGTGGAGTGCTTGGAAGCCTATGGAGGCGTTCAAGACCCCGGTGAGGTAGTACGCCAGGCTCTGGTGGGACAGGGAGAGGGCCTTGGTGGTCGGGGACGCATATCTGGGGAGATGGGCGAGGTGTGACTGCAACTTGGGAGGGAGGGTGGCGTCCTCAGGGTTGGCGGCCTGGACTACCCCCAGGTGGGTGGTGGTCGTCACGACTTGCATGGGGGGCCCTTGTGGCCCCAGGGTGGGAGGTGTGGCAGACCCCTTGATCATGGCCACTGACTTTGTGGGGTGGACGATGAGGTTGTTGTGGGAGAGGTAGGAGACGGTCACGTCCAGTAAGTCGTTGGCCTGTTGGGTGACCGTTGGTCCGGGGTCCGGGGCATGGGGGTCGTGTGGGGTGTGCGCGACGGTGAGGTTGGTGTCGTCCGCGAAGCCGACCAGGGGGGAGAGGAGGGGGTAGGGTGCGTAGGCCGGGTAATCCTGCTCGATTGCGAGGGCCAGGGGGAGCGTCACTAGAAGGTACAGGAAGGGGCCCTCTGCTCCCCCTTGGGGGACCCCGCTGCCTGGCTCCAGGAAGGGGGTGAGGCCTGCTCCTGTGCGGACCGTGTATTTGCGGGTGCGGATGTAGTCGGAGGTGAAGTTGTAGAAGGGGAGGCCTAGGCGTTTCCACACCGCTTCTAGAAGGAGCCAGGGGGTGTTCGGGAAGGCTCCCTTGACGTCGAGGGAGGCGATGATGAGGTCCACCGGGTCCATGTCCGCGATGGTGTCCTGGAGGAAGATGGCCTCGTGTGGGGAGCGGCCTGGGATGGCCCCCCAGAGGCTCGCTGGTATGTGGGGGTCCAGGTGGGGGCGGATGCGGCGCAGGAGGATGGTCCAGACGATTTTGACCTCCGTGACCGCACAGACTATGGGGCGCCAGTTGTCCGGGTTCGCCCAGTCCCCTTTTTTGTAGAGGGGGCGGACAACGTTTGCCCAGTCTGGTGGCAGGGGGGTCCGCCCCGTGACGATGTCCCAGAGGCGGTGGGCGAGGACGCGGAGGAGGTGGGCGGGGAGGTGGTAGTATGCCTCTGCAGGGAGGCCGTCGTAGCCTGGGGTTTTGTGTTGCCGGAGACTGTGGATGGCCTTCCGGACTTCGTGGATGGTGAAGGGGCGTTTTTCCAGGTGCCTCCTCTGGGCGTGGTTGAAGACCCGAGGGAGGCGGTCGATTTTGGCCTGGGTGTCCGGGTCCAGTGTGTCTTGGGTGGGGGTGTGTTGCCGGAGGAAGCTGTCTTGGGTGGCTTGGAGCACTGTGGCTGGGTCGTTGGTGAGGGAGCCGTCCTCCTGCCGGACCGTGGTGATGGTGCGGTGGCCGGTATCGGTCATGGCGTCGTTGAGGTGGCGGATGGCCTTGTAGGGGAGTTCGTGTTGCGCATACCGTTCGTGTTCCTGGGCGATGCGCTGTTGCCTGTGGATGTGCCACCGCTGCAGGTCCGCCCTGATTTGGGCTATCTGTGTCCTGCAGTGGTGTATCTGGCGGCGGGTTTGGGGGGTGTCGGTGTAGAGGAGGGTCGCCAGTTGTTGCTTCGCATGCCAGAGGTCATGGAGCATGTCCCCCAGGGCCGTGGGTGGTTGGTCGTCGTCTGTGTGGGGGTGTTGCTGGAAGCCGCAGGCGACGGCGGCCGTGCGCATGGCTGTGAGTAGGTCGGTGGGGTCTGGTTGGATGCGCCGGGCGCGGTCTATGGCCCTGTGATATTGGGACCAGGCATGCTTGTCATGCAGCGGGGGCATCTTCAGGGGGGGGGGTAGGCCTTGGTCCGCATCTTCTGGGGGGCTGGGGGGAAGGTTGGGGATGGTGAGGCGGATGTGCAGGGGGCTATGGCCTGTGGGTCCCAGCGGGAGGGGTCCATATCGGGCCTCCGCTCGGATGATGGTGGTGGGGTCGCCATAGCATACGTCGATGCGGGATGGGGCGGCATCCGTTTGGTGGGGGAAGTGGGATGGTTGGCCTTCGAGGCTGGCTGTTAGGTCCACGAGCCCCAGCATTTCGATGGTGTCGCGGACTGCTTGGTCCTGGGGTGTGGCCTGTCCTCCTCGGTCCGCTGGGGTGGGGGCGGCGTTCATGTCGCCGATGATGACTGTGGGGGCGAGCATGGCCATTTGGCGGTACGCCTCGGCCAGGGCCTGGAGGAAGGGTTCCGTGGCTTCGCCGAAGGGGACGTGGGTGTTGATGACGTTGAGTTGCCATCCGTCCCCGACGACTTCATAGACACCTAGCCTCCCTGGGACGCTGAGGTGGTGGACGAGGTGGACGTGGATGCCGGTTTGGGCGTATAGGGGGGTCCCCTTGTGCCAGTAGCATTTGTACGCTTTCTGGTCCGGGGTATACATGGGGGTGGTTTCCGGGGGTCCTTCGCGCTGTAGGCCTTGTTCCTGGAAGGTGAGGAGGTGGGGGACCCACCCCGGCCCCTGTGCCATCGGGAGCTCTTGGAGGGCGGTTGTGGCGTCCTTGGAGTATGTGACGGCCGGGTGGTTGAGGTCGAGGAGGTTGACGGTGGCCTCGGTGGGGGCGGGCCGGGGCTGTGGAGGCTTGTGCCCTCGGCCCTTGCCCCGTCAGGGAGGGGGACTGGGGGTTGGGGACTTTTTGCCGGTTTGTGGGCGTTTGGGTAGGCGCGGCGGGGGGAGGCCTTGGCTCCACTCCGGGGGGAGCTCCCCAGTGTATTTGGTGCCTGTGTGGGCCTTGTTCTCTTCGGTGCGGAGCCGGATGGGGTGGGCGCTGGTGAGTTCCAGGGTGTCGCCGAGTGGTTTGTCCGGGGCGCTGTTGCCCTGGTCTAGCTCCTGTTGGCGGTGCCAGATTACCCGGATCTGTGGCCCCCCGTTGTCCCCTTGTCCCTTGAGGCGGTACTGGATGGTGCCCTCACACCAGATCCAGTCGCCTGTGTGGTCGTTGCGGAAGGGCTGTTGGACCTTCGCACCTTTTTCGAACCCTGGGTACGCTTTGGGCGGGGCCTGTGGTGGTGGCGGGAGGGAGGATGATGAGGATGCCTGGTCCGGGTGGGGCGGTGGTAGTGGTGGGAGGGAGGATGACGAGGATGCTTGGTCTGGGTTCGTCGGGTGGGTCGGGTGGGATGCGGGGGGTCGGGAGGTTGCTGCTTTTCCGGCTTGGCTGGGGGCGGGTGCGCCCTTTTGTCGTCTCGTTCGCTTGGGTGGGACTGGAGGTGGTGGGGCTGGGGGGGCATGGGGTTGGAAGAAGGGGTGCGTTGCTTGCTGGTCTGGATCCCTCAGTGGGGGTTCTGCCGGTGTTTGCATTTTCGCTTTCGCGTGGCTGCGTACGATGTCGGCGAGCTTGCGTACGGTCTCCGGGGGATCTGTTGGCCATGGCAGTGCGGCGGGGCTGTCGTCGAAGGGGTGGTGTAGGTGGTAGTTCCTCATGGCCTTGGCCTGCCTGACCCAGGCCTCTGTGGGTTCCGGTGTGTCCGGGCCGTTGGGGGAGCCTTGAGCCCAGTAGAGTGCTGTGTGGAGGGCTTCCCAGGGGGCGCCTTCGCGGCCTGTGAGGGTGGTGGCTTGGAGGAGTTGCTGCTGGCCCCGTGGGGGGTCTTCCGGGTCCATTTCCGGGGTATAGGCCTGGGCCGCCATGAGGACTCCGTGTGCCCAGTGGAGGACCCACCATTGGGTGTCCGCTTTGAGGATGTGGATGGCGGGTTGTTGGGGGGGGGTGTCCAGGGTGTCCCACGATGCAATGGCTAGTGGTATCCTGGAGGGGTGGAGGTGTGGGGGGGCCTTGCGGCTTAGGAGTTGATCGATGTGGAAGGGGGTGACGGGATCGTTGGGGCCTTGGGGCGGTGGGGGCATTGCTGGGATGGTTGTGGGGTCCCAGTGGCGTTCGTGGGCGGCGAGGGTGTACAGGGCGGCGGTGATGATGTGGTGGGCTTGGCCCTCCAGGACGATGTGGCGCTCCGTGCCGAAGTCCTTTGGTAGGTGGGCTGCGGGGTGGAGGGTGATGTGGGCCAGGGCGCGTTGGTGGGCCTTTTTTCCCCCGTCTGGGGCCTGTGTCCGTTTGTCCCCCGGGATGTGTTGGTGTTGGTGTTTTGGTGGGGGTGGTCCCAGGGCGAGGGATTCCACACAGTGGAGGGGGATGGCGTGTTCCCTGGACCTGTTGGGCAGGATGTATATGCCCGGGTCTCCCGGTACGGTGCCCAGGTACATGTTGCCCGTGATGGTGGGGGCCGGCAGCGGTTGGCGGAGGGGCGAGGTGCATGGGGTGGAGCAGGGCGGGTCATGGTGCTCACACCGGGGGTGGTCGATGCCGTACGGGGTGACGTGTACGGCGAAGGGTCCAACGGCGCGCTGGAGTTTGTGGGGTTGGATGTTGTGGAGGCGCGCCACCGCCCGTGTGTGGGAGCGCCCTTCGCTGATCCATACGGCGTCTGCCCGCGACGCCGCTGGGTTCAGGCAGTCCGTGGTGATGCCTGTGATCGTGCGGTTGTGGGTGGTATCTGATACCCTGGCGGGGGGGGCGCCGATGCGGGGGATGGTGTGGTCGTCGTGGAGGGTGCGGGCCTTGCGCCTCGCTTCGTGTCGGTGCTGGGCCTCCTGGGCGTGGGTGTGCACACCCGTGTGTTTGGGCTTCTTGTTGGGGCGGTCCGCTGTGTGGAAGGGGGTGGGCCAGGAGGGGGCGTGGTGGAGGGTGGGGTGTGGGAGGTCCCCCCGTGTTGCCCATGTGTACAGGGTGGTCGCGGCGGCCCCTTCCGCCTGTATGGTGTATCGCTCGTCGTGTCGGCGACGGGTGACGAGGACGTTGGGGGCCGTCAGCTCATACACCTGTGTGGTGTGGGGGAGGTGGCGGGTGACGGTGATCTTGGCGGCGTCGTTCTTGCGGGTGGTGGTGTGGGGGATGATGTAGTGGGTCGCCCATTCATCCTGGGGGGTGTGCTCCGTCGGGTCTAGCTTGAGCGGGGGGTGGAGCGGCTTCGGTGTTGGGGGCTTGTCTTGGCCCTTCGCGTGGGGCGCCACTTTGGTTTCGACCAGGTATTGTGGGCCCCAGGTTTCCGGGGCCCCTACCTGTGTGGCTGCCGCTGTTGCGGCTTGGAGGAGGGCGGTGGTGTTGGTGTCTAGAGGGGGGGCCCCCGGTTGGGGGGTGAGGGTGTCATGGTCTTGGTACGCCCACCAAATTGTGTAGCCTCGTTGGGTGTTGCGGTGCGGGGTTTGGGTCTGGGCTTGCTGGATGGATAGGGCGGTCTTGATGTCCTCCGCTGCTTGTGGGTTTATGGGTGTGGCGTAGGCCCATACTCCCGGGGCGTGTATGCCGTGTGACGCTTGGCCTACTCCTCGTATCGGTTGTAGGGTGTGGTGGGTGCGTGTGAGCCCTAGGTGTTCTTGGAGGAGGTCCCCTCGGATGTCCTCCCATCGTTGCTGCCAGGTATGTGTGTGGTCATGGGGGGCGGGGTAGGTGACGACGATGGCCTGCCAAGGGGTGGGGCCTGGATGCACCGTCATAGGTGCCGACGATGCTTGCGGGGGTATGTGGACGGCGTGGGCGGCGGCTGCTGTTACGGGGTCTCCTTCCGTGGGTGTGATCGTGGCATCGCCTTGGACGGTGAGGAGGAGGTGGTGGCGGTCCGTCGGTAGTGCCCAGGTGGTGGTGGGCTCTGCGATTGAGTGGAGGCGGATGGCCTGGAGGCCCGGTGTGATTTCGTCCCATCGGAGTGTGCCGTTGTGGACCGCCCATTCCCGCGGCAGGTCTCGAAACCCGTTTCGGTCTGGGGTGGTGCGGTGTTGTGGGGGGAGCTCCATTGTGGTGATGGGGTGGGTGAGGGACTCTGTGCGGGGTTGGTCTTGTGTGGTTGATGGTGATGGTGCCTGGGGCATGTCTTCGTCCAGTTGCTGGGGGGCTTTGGCCTCCTGAAGCTCTGCACTGATGGCGGCGAAGACATCTGGGAGGTCGGGGGAGGCGGGGGGGTGGGGTGCCGGATCGTCCCAGGTGATGTGGTATTCCTCCGGGTTCTCGGGGCTTTGCTGTACGGTGATGGTGGCTGTGGCGTCGTCTTCAGGTGTCCATCGGTGCGGATTGTGGTCGAGGGGGTGGAGGGTGACGGTGTGGCGGTGTTTCCAGCTGTGGAACGCTAGGAGGGCGTGGAGGCCGTGTCTGGTGTCCCCGGGCGGGCGGGGGTAGGTTTCGGCTGCTGCCTCCAGGAAGGTGTCCGCGGTGCCTTTCCAGGTGTCGTCCCAGAGAAGGTCTTCCTCTGTGCCCCACTCGTTGTCGTACCTTTTCTCCTGCTTCCACCCCTGGAGGGTCGCGTGGTCCTCAGGGAGGTCTCGTTGGACGGACTGGTAGTACTGCTCGGCGTCCATGGGGGCTAGGGTGCTGGCCAGCGTGGCGTAGATGTCCTTTTGGGGGGGGGGGGCGGTG
The DNA here is from genome assembly GCA_964036045.1 of Eutreptiella sp. 'Long Island Sound 2002'. Lineage (NCBI taxonomy): Eukaryota > Euglenozoa > Euglenophyceae > Eutreptiales > Eutreptiaceae > Eutreptiella > Eutreptiella sp. 'Long Island Sound 2002'. The sequence continues at coordinate 91,129,806 of OZ038379.1, read as the reverse complement.
GGGGCGTGGCGGCGCGGCCGGGGTCGGGCTCCTCTCGCTGGTGTTCCGCGTTCCGGTCTGCGGTGGACGCGGGGGATATGGAGCGTGGTGGCATGGGGTGGTCGGGCTCTTGCGGTTCCGTGGGTTGCTGGTAGGCTTGTGGGCGCGGGGCCGTGGCTGCCAGTAGGTGTCGGATGGCCGGGAGGATGTCGAAGTCGTCTTCCCAGCAGTGGGCTGGAGCGCACGCCCTGTCAGGGGAAGCGGGGGGGGGCGTGTTGCGGAGCGGTGTACGATAGGGTGGGCGACGCGTGCGGGTGGTGGCGTGCTCGCTCTGCCGTTCTGTTTCCCGCGGGCCCTGACCTTGGGGGTGGTGGTGTTGGTGATGTTGGTGGTGAGGGTGGTGTGGGCGCCGGAGTGGATGATTGTGTCGGTGGCGGCGCTGTTGGCGAGGGTGGTATGGGCGTTAGAGTAGATGAAGCTGGTGCTGGGCTATGGTTGATGGTGGTTAGCTGGTGGGTCAGCTGTTGTCGCTGTCGTCGTCGCCGGTGGTGTTGGTGTCTCTGATGACGAGGTGATGGTCGGTGAGCGTGGCGTGGGTGACGTATGGGCGTATGTGGTGTTGTCGGCGGTAACGTTCGTGGGCCGGATGTGGCGGTGGTGGCGAGGGTGCTGTAGTTGACGGGTGGTGTGGCCCACGTCGCCTCCGGTGGTGGAGGTGTGATGGGTGCCGTGGTGGTGTCGGCGATGGTGGGGTGCCGCGGGTGGTGTATTGGTTGTTGGTGGTGGAGATGTTCCTGGTTTGTGGGTAGTCCCTGTCCGGCGGTGGTGGTGTTGGTGGTGTCGGTGCTCGTTGAGGCCGTTGGCGACGGCGGGGGTTCCTGGTCTCGCGTGGGGTGGTGGTGGCGGTGGTGAGCGTAGGCGGTGCCATGGCGGTGGTGCCATTGACGGTTCGGCCGGGCGTGCTGGTGCCGGTTTCGGGTGTAAGTGTGGTTCGGGGTGCGGCATTGGTGGGTGGCTTTGACGGCGGGTGGCGTGACTGGTGGGTGGCAGCGGTAGGGGGGTGTCGGTTGTTGGTGAGGCTGTCGTTGTCCGTGTTCTGGTTGGTGCCGGTGACGGCGTCGCTGGCCGTGCAGATGGTGGGGGGGACTCGTACCCTCCGGTCGCCGTGGTGTTCGGTCGACGGTGGTGCTTCCGGTGGTGTTCGTGTGAGTTGGCCGGGAGTGGTGTCGGCTTTGCTCTGGCTGGTGCCGTGTGTGCGGGCTGTGTGATTTTTGCGTCCGGGGTCGGTGGCGTTGGTGACGGTGGTGTGTTGGGGGTCGGCGCCGGTGGTGACGGTCCGATGGTGAGGGTGCCGGGGACGTTGGGTGGGTCCGCGCTGTTGGGCCTTCTCCTCGCCATTCCTGGCGGAGGGTGCTGGCGGTGGTGTCGCTGGTGGTGAGGGTGTGGTGGTGTTGCTGTGGTGTTTTGTGCTGCTTGGGTGGGTGGTGGGGACCCCTGGTTGATGTTGACGTTGCTCTGGGTGATTTCGATGCGGTGGGTGCGATGGCGTGTGGCGTTGTTGTTTCTACCCTTGGTTGGGGGCCTGGTGGGCGGCGCTGGTGGCGTTTGTTCGCCAGCCGTGGTGGCGTCCTGGGTGGTGTCGTTGATGGGGGCGCCCTAGGTGTTACTCTGTGCCGGGGTCGTGGTGGTGGTGTTAGGGGTGTTAGGGGCGGTGGTGTGTCTCGCGGTGGTCCGGTGGCCTGTGTGCTGGTGTTCGGTGGTTCCGGGCGTGCCATTCGTGGCTGGTGTTTGGCCGGTCTGTGGTCCTGGTGGTGTCGGCTGTCCGTGGGTCCGTAGTGACAGGTGTTGCTGCGGTTGCGGTTTAGGGTGACCTTGCTGCGGTTGGGTGGTGGTGTCGCCGTGTTGCCGCTGTCGGTGGTGCCGGTGTTGGAGTTGGTGGGGGTGCTGCCGGGGGAGCTGTGTGTGTTGGCGTTGTAGGGTGTTGTAAGTGCTGCCCTGGCGGTGTTCTGACGGCGGAGGGGGGACCTCGCCACTCCTGGCGGAGGTTCCCACGTGCGTCGTTGGCTGGTGGGTTGGCCTTGGCCCCCTCGGTGTCCTTGCTGCCGATGGTGTCTCACCGGGATGCGGGATGGGGGATGCTCCGGGTTGCTGTCGGTGAGGTCGCACTGCCGGTGGCGCCGTCGGTGGTGCCGGTGGTGAGGTCGTTGCGGGCGCTGCTATGGTTCACGGTGTCGCTGATGTTGTTGATGCTGCTGGTGGTTGGTGTGGGTCTGTGTGTGGGTTGTCAGTGGCTGTTGCTGGTGCTGGTGGTGGTTCTGGGTGCGGGCCGGTGGGTGGCGCGGTTGGAACGCCTTGGGTGTAACTTGGCCGCTGTTGGTCCGTTGTTGGTTCCGGGCGTCCCCGTTGGTGAGGGTGTTGTGGTGTTCGGTTTGGGTGCTGGCGGCGGTGCGGGTGTCGCAGTTCCTGGCCCTGAGTCTGGGCGTGGCCGTTCGGGTGTTGCTGGGTGTGGGCGTTCGCCTCTCCTGGCTGAGGGCTCGGTGGCGTTCGTTCGCTAGCCGTGCTGGCGTCCTTGGTGACGCCGTTGGTGGGGTTGCCCTAGGTGGCGGGGCCGTGGTGGTGGTGTTGGGGGCGTTGTAGGTGACGGCACCTCGGCCCGTCGTTGGTGGGGTTGGTGGTGGTGTGGATAGTGCCGTGGGTGTTGGTGGCGTTGGTGTTGCCGAAGGCGAGGGTGCCTTATGTGTTACTTGGTGGTTGGCGTGTGTTGTGGTGGTCTGTTGGCGTGGGCGTTGTTGGTGTTGGTGCTGGGCGCGGCCTGTGTTTGGGTGGTCGGCGGTTCCGGGCGTGCCACTCGTGGCTGGCCGTCGCGGTGTTGGTGACGGTGTTGGCGAGGGCGCCGCCGGTGGAGCTGCGGCCGATGTGGGCGCTGCGGGTGTTGCCCTGGTGGATGGTGGTGTTCTGACGGCGGGGGTGGGACCTCGCCACTCCTGGTGGAGGTACCCATGGGTGTCGCTGGCCTGTGTGTTGGCTCCCTTCATGTTGTTGATGCCGATGGTGTCGTACCGGGCGGTGTTGCCGTGGCGATTGCCGTTGACGCTCTGGTTTGTCGGTGCTGAGGCCGTACCGCCGGTGTCGGTGTCGGTGATGCCGGTGGTGAGGTCGTTGTGGGTGTCGCTATGGTTCTCGGCGTCTCGGACGCTGCCGATGCTGGTGGTGGTTGGCGTGGGTCTGTGTGTGGGTGGTCCGCGGCTTGCGTTCAGGGCGGTGATCGGTTTCTGTGGCTCTGTCTGGGGGGGTGTGCAGTAGGTGGTGTGGTCTGCTGGTGCTGCTGTTGGTGTAGGTGGCGTAGGTGTTGCTCCGGGTGGTGTCGTGGGTGAGGGTGGTGTTGGCGGCGCCGGTGGTGTGGGTGTCGCCGGGGATTGCATGGTGGTTCCGGGCGCGTGCCCTCGCTTCCCCTGGCCGGGGCTTGGTGGTTTGTTGGCTCACCGGCTGTGGCGGTTTCGGTGTCCTCCGGTGGCAGAGGTTGCTGGTGGCGACGCTGATGGTGGGGTGTTGCCGGCGATGGTGTGCTTGATGCCGTTGGCTTGGGTGATGTAGGTGCTGGAACCGGCGGTGGCATGCGTAGGTGTCGTAGGCGTTGGTGCCGGTGGTGACGGTGTTGGTGAGGGTGTTGTGCTGGCTTGATTTTTGGCGGTGTTGGTGTTTCCGATGGCGTGGATGTCGGTGGCGGTGGTTCTGGGTGCGAGCCGGTGGGGGACCGGATCGGTTGGGTGCGGTCGTTGGGCAGTGTTGGGTGGCTTTTTGTGTTGGTTTGTTGTTGGTGGGTGCTGGGGTCGCTGGTGTTGCCGATGGTGCTTCCGCTGGTTTCGGTTGTGTCCGCTGGTGAGGGTGTCGTGGCGTCCGGTTTGGGCGTTGGTGGCGGTGCTGGTGTGGGTCTCGTAGTGCCCGGTCCTGGTGTTGGGCGTGGCCGTTCGGGTGTTACTGGGTGTGGCCGTTCGCCACTCCTGGCTGCGGGCTTGGTGGGTCCTCCTTTGCGTCCTAGCGGCTTCTGGCGGCCCTGCAGCCCCCCTGGCGGGTTGCTGGGTTCCTGTTGTTTGGGTTTGTGTGTGTTGCGTGTGTGGTGCGGGCGGCGCCTGTGCTTTGGTGTGTGGTGTGCGCTTGTGGGGCTCGTGTCGGTGGCGGTTGTGGGGGTGTGTGTTGTGTGCACGCTCGGGCGTGTGTGCGGTGTGTTGGTGGTGCGTTGGGGCGCCTGCCCTCGCCTTTGCGGGCGTGGTTTGGCGGCCCTGTTTGGTGTGGGGGCTGTGTGTCGTGCCCCCCCCCCTGTCTCGGCTGTGTGGTTCCCCGCCCCCCTTGGCTGGGGTCTGTTGGTGGTGCGTCCCCTTGCTGTCCCCTTTGCGTGTGCCCTCCTCCTTCTGTCTCTTTTCCGTGTCGCTTGGGGCGGTGTCGTGCCCGGGCCTTCCCGGCTGTGGTGTGTGGGGGGGGGTCCTTGTCGCCGGCTCGGGTCCCTTCCCCTGGTGTTTCCCCGTGGGGGAGCCGGTGCTTGCACTCCCCGTCAGGGTGTAACTCTGTTGTACGGATGCCGTCCATGGACCTGTTCCGTAGCCAGGTACTCCAGCCGTTCCCCACACCGGGGTCGGGTACACTGTGGGTCGCTGGGGAGTCCTCGCGGGACAGTCGCGTCTCTTGCCTGCCCGGATGGACGGTGTGCCCTACCCGCAGCCCCTCGCTGGGCCCGAACGGCAGTACGTGCCGTGGGGAGTGCTCTTGGTCAGGCCCATTGGTCACCTTCCCAGGCCGGTGCCACCGCGGGCCGCTGACCAACGGTCCCGGGCGTATCCCACCTTATTGCGTGTGCTCAGGTGGGGCCGATACGGTCACCGGGGGGGCCCCCAAACCCCTGAGGTTGGGTCCCTCGCCGGCGCCCCCCGTGGGCCCTTTTCGTCCCGCCCCCCTTTTCGCTGTGCGGTTTGCGGTGGTTGGTGTCCCGTCTCTCCGGGGTGGGGTGGTGGTGGTGGGGGGGGGGTGTTCGCTGTTCCTGGCTGTGTTGCTTGCGGGCGTGTCGCCCCCTCCTCTGGTCGCGGTTCGCCGCCGGTGTGTGTGTTTGTGGCGCGGTGCGTGCGCGCGTGGTGTCTGTGTTGGTGTGTGGTGCGTGGTTTGTGGTGTGTGGTGTGCGGTGGTGGTGTGTTGGTGGGGTTGTGGCGGGTGTGTGGTGTGGTTGGTCCCTCGCCACTCCTGGCGGAGGTTCCTGTGTGCTACTCCCCGCCACTCCTGGCTGGGTTTCGCTGCCTGTGGTGTTGTGCGGCTCCCCGCCACTCCTGGCTGGGGTTCCGTCGCCGGCAGTGGCGTGTGGTGTGTGGTGTGTGGTGTGTGGTGTGTGGTGAGCGGTGGCGGTGTGTTGGTGGGGTTGTGGCTGGTGTGTGGTGCGGTTGGTCCCTCGCCACTCCTGGCAGAGGTTCCCGTGTGCTACTCCCCGCTACTCCTGGTTGGGTTTCGCTGCCGGTGGTGGTGGGCGGTCCTCGCCACTCCTGGCTGAGGTCTCCGGGCGGCGGTGGTGTGTGGTGGGGTTGTGGCTGGTGTGTGGTGTGTTTGGTCCCTCGCCACTCCTGGCGGAGGTTCCTGTGTGCTACTCCCCGCCACTCCTGGCTGGGTTTCGCTGCCTGTGGTGGTGTGCGGTTCCCCGCCACTCCTGGCTGGGGCCTGCTGGCGGCGGTGGTGCGTGGCGTGTGGTGTGTGGTGTGTGGTGTGTGGTGTGCGGCAGTGGTGTGTTGGTGGGGTTGTGGCTGTGGGTGGTCCCTCGCCACTCCTGGCGGAGGTTCCTGTGTTCTACTCCCCGCCACTCCTGGCTGGGTTTCGATGCCGGTGGCGGTGGGCGGTCCTCGCCACTCCTGGCTGAGGGCCCTGGGCGCGGTTTCCCGCCACTCCTGGCTGGGGTTCGCTGGCGGCGGTGGTGTGTGGTGGGGTTGTGGCTGGTGTGTGGTGTGTTTGGTCCCTCGCCACTCCTGGCGGAGGTTCCTGTGTGCTACTCCCCGCCACTCCTGGCTGGGTTTCGCTGCCTGTGGTGGTGTGCGGTTCCCCGCCACTCCTGGCTGGGGCCTGCTGGCGGCGGTGGTGCGTGGCGCGTGGTGTGTGGTGTGTGGTGTGTGGTGTGCGGCGGTGGTGTGTTGGTGGGGTTGTGGCTGTGGTTGGTCCCTCGCCACTCCTGGCGGAGGTTCCTGTGTTCTACTCCCCGCCACTCCTGGCTGGGTTTCGATGCCGGTGGCGGTGGGCGGTCCTCGCCACTCCTGGCTGAGGGCCCTGGGCGCGGTTCCCCGCCACTCCTGGCTGGAGTTCGCTGGCGGCGGCGGTGTGTGGTGGGGTTGTGGTTGGTGTGTGGTGTGGTTGGTCCCTCGCCACCCCTGGCGGAGCTTCCTGTGTGCTACTCCCCGCCACTCCTGGCTGGGTTTCGCTGCCGGTGGTGGTGTGCGGTTTCCCGCCACTCCTGGCTGGGGCCTGCTGGCGGTGGTGGTGCGTGGTGTGTGGTGTGTGGTGTGCGGCGGTGGTGTGTTGGCGGGGTTGTGGGTGGTGTGTGGTGTGGTTGGTCCCTCGCCACTCCTGGCGGAGGTTCCTGTGTGCTACTCCCCGCCACTCCTGGCTGGGTCTCGCTGCCGGTGGTGGTGGGCGGTCCCCGCCACTCCTGGCTGGGGTCCGCTGGCGGCGGTGGTGTGTGGTGTGTGGCGGTGGTGTGTTGGTGGGGTTGTGGCTGTGGTTGGTCCCTCGCCACTCCTGGCGGAGGTTCCTGTGTTCTACTCCCCGCCACTCCTGGCTGGGTTTCGATGCCGGTGGCGGTGGGCGGTCCTCGCCACTCCTGGCTGAGGGCCCTGGGCGCGGTTCCCCGCCACTCCTGGCTGGGGTTCGCTGGCGGCGGCGGTGTGTGGTGGGGTTGTGGTTGGTGTGTGGTGTGGTTGGTCCCTCGCCACCCCTGGCGGAGCTTCCTGTGTGCTACTCCCCGCCACTCCTGGCTGGGTTTCGCTGCCGGTGGTGGTGTGCGGTTTCCCGCCACTCCTGGCTGGGGCCTGCTGGCGGTGGTGGTGCGTGGTGTGTGGTGTGTGGTGTGCGGCGGTGGTGTGTTGGCGGGGTTGTGGGTGGTGTGTGGTGTGGTTGGTCCCTCGCCACTCCTGGCGGAGGTTCCTGTGTGCTACTCCCCGCCACTCCTGGCTGGGTTTCGCTGCCGGTGGTGGTGGGCGGTCCCCGCCACTCCTGGCTGGGGTCCGCTGGCGGCGGTGGTGTGTGGTGTGTGGCGGTGGTGTGTTGGTTGTTGGTCCCTCGCCACTCCTGGCGGAGGTCCCTGTGTGCTACTCCCCGCCACTCCTGGCTGGGTTTCGCTGCTGGTGGTGGTGGGCGGTCCTCGCCACTCCTGGCTGGGGTCCGTTGGCGGCGGTGTGTGGCGTGGTCGGTCCCTCGCCACTCCTGGCGGAGGTTCCTCGGGGCTACTCCCCGCCACTCCTGGCTGGGTTTCGGTGTCGGTGGTGGTGTGTGGTCCCCCGCCTCTCCCGGCTGGGGTCCGCTGGCGGCGGTGGTGTGTGGTGTGTGGTGTGTGGTGTGTGGTGTGTGGTGTGTGGTGTGTGGTGTGCGGTGGTGGTGTGCTGGTGGGGTTGCGGCTGGTGTGTGGTGTGGTTGGTTCCTCGCCACTCCCGGCGGAGGTTCCTGTGTGCTACTCCCCGCCACTCCTGGCTGGGTTTCGCTGCCGGCGGTGGTGGGCGTTCCTCGCCACTCCTGGCGGAGGGTCCCGGGCGCGGTTCCCCGCCACTCCTGGCTGGGTTTCGCTGTCGGCGGTGGTGCGTGGTGTGCGGTGTGTGGTGTGCGGCGTGTGGCGTGCGGCGGTGGCGTGTGTGGTGGGTTTGTGGCTGGTGTGGTTGGTCCCTCGCCACTCCTGGCGGAGGTTCCTGTGTGCTACTCCCCGGCACTCCTGGCTGGGTTTCGCTGCCGGTGGTGGTGTGGTGTGGTGGTGCGGTGGGTGTGTCTTCCGGGTGCCCTTCCCCTTGGCCCTGGTGTGTGTGTGTGCGCTGTGTGGCCCTTCGTGTTGGTGTGGGTGGCGTGGGGGGGGGGGGGGTCGCGCTCGGTGTGGCTGTCGTGCGTGCGCGTGCGTGTGCTCGCGGTGTGTGGTTGGTGGGGTGGGGTGTGTCATACCTTGGCTGGTTCTCGTCGTCGGTCGTCGGCATGTTTCAAAAGGCAGAAGAAGAGGTCCTGTAGATGCGTAGCAGAGATGCGTGGCATGTGTGATGCGTAGCACGTACCTGTCCTTTCGTCCCATCATGTTTTCTTCCCCTGTTGAGAAAGAGCGTGCGCAGGTCCTTTTTTTTTTTTTTTTTTTTTTTGCGTGTTGTGGTTTGTGTCTCCTCCCTCGTGTTTTTTTTTTCTCGCTGCGTCTTCGATAACATACCTCTCCGCATTGCGTTTCCCCTATAGAGAGGGCGTGGAAGGCGGTTTTGTGTTTTTTTTTTTTTTCAACATACTTGTTGTACCTTGTGCCGCTTCTTGTTGCCGTCCCCTATAGAGAAAGCGTGTGTTTGTTTGTGGGTGGGGCGGGGATGGGGTTGCATACCATGACTTTCTTTTGTCTCGTCTCTGTCTTCGTGCATCTTGCGGCTTTGTGTGCGTTTGTGTTTTCGTCCCCTTGGCGCCTTCCCTCGCATTTTTAACATACTTGTTCGTCATACCTCCATACCATTGTTTCCCCGTGGTACGTGGTCATTCCCTATAGCGAGAGCGCGTGTGTGTTTGCGGGCGGGGCGGTGTGGGGTTCATACCTTGTTTTTCCTTGTTCTTGTCTCCGTCTTCTCGCTCCTTGCGGTCTTGTTTATGTGTGTGCGTGTGTGCGTGGTCCGTCCCTTTGGCGCCCTCCCTCGTATCGTTAACATACTTGCTCGCCGTACCGTTGTTTCCTCGTGGTTGGTGAACGTTGGCTTGTTCGCCTTTTCATTGTTTCCCCTTTGTCCGTGGCCGCCCCATACCTTTTGCGCTTTTGTGGAATTTTTTTTTTTCTCGCGGCGGTCGGGGCCTATGGAGGAATAAATATGGGATTGGGATATGAGTTGGGACTGAGTGTCTATTGTCCTGTAATGCCCTTACCCCAGTCCAGTCTTAGCCCCATGTGTACATATCCTGATGTGTTGCTGTACATACTTTCGTTCCCTCATTTCAGAGTGGCAAGGATTCTGAAACGCTTTGTCACATGACACGAGCGTATTGATGCCCTTGTGAGCGTAGTGCCTTGCCTGCCTGCTCACCTGTGCGTGTCACCGCAGCGTCCCGTGGCCGGCCCCCCACGGGAACGCGTCAAAAGCGTTTCACCCCCGCGGGGTTACCCAGCCCCCGCGTGCCACTCGGGGCCACCAACCCCGAGCAGCGCGGCGCAGCTCGCAGCTCGCAGCGCAGCGCAGCGTCTCGCAGCGCAGCGCAGCGGCTCGCAGCGCCACTCAGCGACAGCGCCGAGTTCGTCACGGAGCCCGCAGCGCCGTCCAGAGCATCGCCCTGACCGCGCAGCAAGAGAAAGAGAAATTCTGTCGCCTGCGCGGAATCGTGAATTGTCTAAGTATGTGAAAGAATTTGGATGTCCTCGAAGGCAGTTACTGAAAGCGACCCCAGCGCCAACTGGGGTCACTTCTCATTGTCCGCATTTCAGTGTCTGGAGCGATCAGTCGCAGAATCTGATGACTGGAAGAGCGCCGCCCAGCTACAGAACTCTCACCTCGCAGACCCGATTCAACAGCTGGAGAATTACATTGACGCTGCTTCTGCTACGCTAAAGATCGCCGTCGCCCAGCATCTCGAGTTACACAGCCTTCTGTCACAAATAGATCAGTTCCCCAGAACCCCACGCTCTTGTGTCACACCTCCCCCAACAGGCCTCTACCATGCGTCGACTCCCCCTCTTACACGGAAAGAGCCACTACCGTCTACGACCTGCCTGATACAAATTTACGCTCCAGAGCAGAGATCTCCAAAGCCGTGTACCGATCACTACACTGAAGAGAACAATGACAACTGGGCCCCCCGACCCTCAGTGAAGCAAGTCCCAGTGCTTGAAGTCGACGCCGCCCCGGCATTTCTCTCCAACAGCATTCTCTTTTTGGTTGTGTGTTTCTGTACGCTCATCTCGCGTCTCCACCGAGCAATGCACCAGTCGCTCCGCCCTACAGCGCCGCTACGGCGTATGCCTAAGCAGGGCCGCTCCCGTCGCAACTGCCGCGTACGACGAAAAGGACTGACACGGCGGAAGATCTACTCCTTGCCGGCTTTCTTACGAGCCTGCCGCAAAACACAAACTCGGCAGCTCTCAACAGATTCGGCACCGCACTACGCGCTAGACAACCTGAGCGCCTCGTTTGCAGAAGTAAGTCAGTTGCTGCACCCAGAACAACTCGCAAGCCCAGCACACTTTCCTCCTCTTGTTGTCGAACATGAAAAACTTCCGCACGGCCGTGCAATGCCCAGCGCTTCTGAACAGTTCACAGCGTCAGCAGCTGTCAACGGCTCGTCGGTGACCTTCCTACGCCTATCCTACGGCCTCAATGACGGCGTCAAAGAACTGTGGGGACAGCCGAACACTTGGACCGACTGGCAGTGCAGCTGTGGGTTCATCAACTTCGAACGAAGACTCGAATGCCTTCAATGCACTAAACCGAAGCTTCGAGCTAAAGGCTTTGCGCACGACAACGCAGGAGCAACATGCCTAATCCAGTGACTTATATTCTGCCTATCGCTTAACATATTGCGCTATTGATGTCGCCTCTACTTATGCCATCAATGCAAATGAGCATTTGCATGAATGTGCAAAACAGGTCGCACGCCAGTGACCCCAAGGTGCCGGACCAGCGTCCCTTCGGCGTTTTTTCGTCGTGTTCGTCTTCGCCCTTGCCTCCCTTTCCACTGTTCTGAGCTATGCTCACAGCACTTATCATGGCCTGTGTGCCTGCCTCTGGCTCCTTGGCGACGCTTTGGCGACGCTGTTGAACTGCACTGACACAGGCAACGGTCACGATACCTCAACGCATTTGCAGCTCGCTCCACTGCTTGAAGCCTGTTGTCTTTTCCCCTAGGGGTGAGACAGCAAGGTTTTCCAAACAGAGCCGTAGGCAGCAAATTGTCCAGCCAACCTCTACATGCATCTGACACCAGCACGGTCACGCCAAACACACTGACACACAACACACACAGCCGCTTTTTAGGCACACAATTTACTAAACACACCGCCCACAGATCATGACACATACTCTCCACAACGCATTCCCACTACGGCGACCTTCTCTGGCTCGTAGCACGGGCCAGAGACCCACGTTACTGTCAGTCAAAAGCTCACTTCCAAGTCGTCAACATCACTGTCATATCTCAATATTCTGTCACGTCCAAAGTATGCCATTCATTTTCCCAGAGTTCTTTACTGAGGTCTCCAACGTTGAGCTCTTCCACTTCAGCTAATTGCTTCTCTGCTTCCCGGGTTTTCAGTTAGAAACGTCCAGAAGCTCTTTTCCTGAGGTACTCCAGACGCTGGGTTTTCATTAAGCAAGACCCAGTAAGTCCTAGTCCTCACATTTTTCAGGTCCCAATCCCACCCTGATATAATGAACACACCCACGGTTCACTGCAGAGATAGCCACTCTCTAAAGGGCTAGGATTCTTTCTGAAACAGTGACACACACTGTGTGCCTCCCAGGGTACAGCCCCCAAGATCCCCAGGTACAGCTCAGGCCCCTCCCACACATGCGAGTGTCCTCCCTGTCTCACCCAGTGTTATCACTCACGGGCCCGCCCGCAACACAAGACCACGGGGCTCGCCCCACCAGCCACCACCCATCATAGACACCACCATTCCTCCTACCCACCACGACACCCCCTTTTTCCCCTGTCACACCACACACCCCAAGCAGCGCAGGCAGCACATATAGTATCCTATAAGGCCCAATCGCCATGTGTAGAGTACTCTGTGTATTTTCTTCTCCCGAACTGCCTTTCTGCGGTCCAGTACGGACCTTAAAGTGAACAATGAGAGCAAAAAAGCAACCGTGAAAGAGGTGCACAGACCAGGACTCCTGCATCAGCCCCATCGGCCGACCCGGAGGCCCATCGGCCGACCAGCAAGGCCGCGTCAACCACCTCCACAACCACCGGCTGACCAGCACCAGCCGCACTTCCAATCCAGTGCTGCAGCACCCGCCTCAACAACCACAACCAGTTCGTTGAGTTGAACGAGTGCACATCAAGGACCTCAAGACCAACTACGCCCCCGCTGCCATGGTGAATTGGCAGGAAGCGGGCAGGACGTGGCCGCGGCCCCACCCCCATGCAGCGCAACTGCTGCGTGGGTTGGTATGGGACCAGCACTACCGCCACAGCCACCCCCAGTGCGAAGGCGGCATGCCCAGGAGCTTCGAGCTCCGCACGGACATCGCCCCCGACCGCCTGCAGGCCGTGGAGGACTGGCTGCGGGCGGAAGGGTACGACTACCGCCACCAGCAGAGGCGCTGGAGGACGTGGACCCGGCCGGACAGGCCTGGCGAAGGCCTGCGCCCCGACGGGATTGAGGAGGACGAGGAGCCTAACGTGTACCCGTCGGGCGCCTCGATCAACGTCTCCTTGTGGGACGTGATCGAGAAGAAGTTCCCGGAACCGGGGAGCAAGCGGAGGCTGCAGGGCAGCAGCAGCGTGTCTCCGGCGAAGGAGAAGCGGTCCGCCGGGGACAAGAAGCGGGACCGGAAGTGGCGGGAGTACCAGGAGTCCCTGGCCGCCGAAGCCGCCGAAGGCGCCAAGGGCGGAACCCCAGCCCCCAGTCCCCAACGGGCCAATGGTGGTCACCACCCCGGCCACGCCACCCTTGGTGACTTCATGGAAGTCGCCAAGCAGACCAGGGCCAAGCCCCGTCAGCTGCTCCTGAGGCCCCAGCAGGCCCCAGCAGGCCCCAGCAGCGACGTGGAGTCGGCCCACCGCGGGAGGATGCCAGCCGACCAGGCCAGCTCCAGCAGCAGCGCCGCTCCCGCCCAAAGGGACGTGGCGCGCGCCTGTGAGCGCGTCTGTGGGGCGCCCTGCAACCTTCGGGTTGCCCGGCAACGGGCCACGCAGCAGAACGCTGCCGTGGAGGGCGCCATCGGCATCTCCCATGAGGAGGCCACCGAGTGGGGCAGAGGCATGGACTACCACGCCTCGAAAGTGGCAGCCATCGCGGCCGGTCTCACGGCTGCGGCCGCCCATGAGGCAGTGGCTGCCCGGATCAGGGCAACCGACGAGGAAGCCCGCCGGACGCAGGAGGCCATTGCCTGCAAGGAGGCCGGGGTGAAGGCGCTGGAAGAGGCGCTTGCCCAAGAGAGGGCAAAGAAGGAGGCGGAGGAAAGGGCCCACACCGAAGCAACGGCTAAGGCCCAGGAGGACGCCGCCAAGAAGGAAGCCATTGAGGCCACGCGACGGAAGGTCGCTGAGGAGAAGGCCGAGACGGAGGCGGAGCTGGCAGCGTTGGAAGCGCAGAAGGCGCGGCTGCAGCAGGCCCGGGAAGCCGAGGCGGCTCGTGCTCGGGAGGAAGCCGAAGCGCGAGCTGCCGCAGCCACCGCCGCCGCAATGGAGGAGGCAGAGGCCAAACTCCGCCGCGAGACTCCCCCGGGAGCATCACGAGTACCCTTCGAAAGCTTTTCGAAGGGGACGCCTCCTCCAGGATGGCGCTGGATGAGGCCGACACGGGCAGCAGTGGGAGCAGTGGCACCACCGCCCGTCGACGGAGGAAGGGCAAGGGGAAGACCCCCGAGAGGCCGCGGAGGCCAGCGGGTGGACACCCCCACGACAGTGACCCCTTCTTCACCGCCAGTGACGGGGATGAACGAGGCCGTCGACATCGCCAAGTGGTTGCTTGGACGGGCGGAGGCGGCGGAGACGTCCCCATGGAACCGGAAGGTGAGGATGAGGATCTCCCTCCTCCCTACCGGAGCTCGGAGTCCTCCGTGACCGAGACGCCCAGGTGGGGCGACATGGACGAGGATGACGACATGGACTTCGGCATCACGAGGAAGCGCCCATCCTCGGACCCACCCAGGCGACCCGGCGGAGACCCACCGGGACCCCCTGGCGGAGGACCATCAGGACCCCCTGGAGGACGCCCACCAAGTGGACCCCCTGGAGGCGGACCACTGGGCGGGGGAGGACCCCCTGGACCGGGCGGACCCGGCGGAGGCCCTCCTGGACGACCCACCAGGGAACGGCGACCCGGATACCACCTGGCGGTGGATTGTCTACCTCCGCAGGAGAGTCCAGTTGCTCGAGCTGGAGGTAGACACGGGCAAGGGCGAGATGGCTCGCATCTCCAGTGTCGCCGCGCGCGCGCAGAAGGAGCTGGACATCGCCAGGGCCGAGACCAAGTCGCTGACCAACGTCGTCAGCGGCCTGCAGGAGAGGCTGGACGCGCTGGAAGCCCGTGGGAGCGTCGGCAGCGACCACCCACCCCTGGAGTCTGGCTCGTCCGACGACGGCTGGGGACCCGGACCAGGTCCAGGCAGACCCCACGCCCCCGGCGGAGCCCCCAGGAGTCGCCCCAGCGCCAGTGCCCCCTCTCTCACCGCCCCCTCTCACCACAGCGCGGGCCGCCGCAACGAGCGCGTGCCGCCCGGCAGTGGCAGTGAGGAATGGCGTGATGAGTGGCTCAGCGCGGAGTACCGCAACCGCCGTGCTCCACCGCGGACGCCTGTACGCCCCCGACGCCCGGCACCAGCCCCGGTGCCAATCCCAATGGCTGGAGGACGTTATGGTGGACTCAGGGACGAGGTCCCCAGAGGAGACGTGGAGTGGGATGTCGGTGAAGGTGAGGACCTGGATCTGGACATGGATGAGTTCGACATCAGCCCGCCGCGTGGTGTACGACGGGAGGCCGCCGAACTCAGCCGCCGGCGCCGTGATGAGGATGCGTACATGGAAGCAGTAGGGCGTGAACATTTTGGTTCAGCGTACGTGAAGGAACCGCGGCGTAGCCACAGGGGTTCCATGGAGGAGATGGACGTGGCGGCCGTGGGAGTCCGTGGGCGAGGCCGATGGGAACCTCGGTCGACCTCGCGGCCGGCGTTCATGGTCTCTAAGGCCGCGGACGCCGCCGTGTGGGAAGACTTGAAGGACATCAAGCCCCCCATGTACGATGGCAACCCCCTCAACCTCGACCGCTTCTTGGAGAAGCTGGACGATTGGGGGTTGACCGTCACTGAAGACCTGCCTCCCGCGGATGCGGAGAGATACGTCTTCAAACGGTTCAGGTACCGCCTGCCTGAAGTGCTCGGCGAGCTATACTTCGTGGCGACCAAGGAGGGGAGAATCAAGACCCTCAAGGAAGCCAAGAAGTGGCTCAACGAGCAGGAGCGGGTGGACGCTCCGCAGGTGGCTGCCAAGCGCTGGAAGTCCATCAAGCTTGAGCATGATGGACGGGAGATCCGCCTACGAGATTGGCGGGACTTCCGAGGGAAATACACCCTCTTCCGCCGCAACGTGGAGGATTGGAACGAGGGTGACGAGCAGGCTCGCCTGCTCTCCATGCTGCCGGAAGCATGGATCAAGAGGGTCACCAAGGAGGAATCCAAGAGGGCCAAGTCCAACCACACGGTCAAGATGATGCTCCCCAAAGAGTATCACTCGAACGTGGTGGCTTGGGCGAAGAAGAACGTGGCCCCGGATGTCAAACGGCACTCCCTGCGGAACGCTCTTCTCATCACCGTCTCGGGCGATCGCGAGAAGACCGCGATGAGGCGCCTTGACGAGTGTGAGTTGAGCGGCCAGACCATCTGTCCGCAGCCCATCCCGGCGCGGATGAGCTGCGACGAGATTCTGGAGTGGGTTGGCGAGGAAGTACTCAAGGAGTACCGAAACCTCCACCACACCCGCGGGTTGAGGCCCGGCGACCGCGACGTCAACTACGTTGGCGAGGGACCTGGCGGGGAAGCCGCCATGGACCCAGCGGGAGCCGGCGGCGATGAGACTCTCGTCGACGATGACGACGACGATGAGCCCGCCGAAGTGGCCGTTTGTGCCTTTGTGGCCAAGAACCTGAGCGCGGGGAGCAAGCCGGGAAACTGGAAGCCCCTGCAGCAGGGTTGGAGGAAGCAGGAGAAGAGGGACCCTCGCCGTATTGGCGACCCTCCGCTGTCCTTTGGGGAGTTCATACGAGCTCACCCTCAGGGCTGTTTCGTGTGGGATGGGAGAAAGCGAGGCTTCAACCATGACCACCGAACATGCCCCATCCACAAGGCCGACACGGACGCTTACAAGAAGGCGCACGGGTCGAAGAAGCGTGCGCCCGCGGGTATCCGGGAAGCCAAGGTGGAGGTGGACAGGGACGAGCTCTCCAAGCTGGTGTCGCAGGGGACCGAGTTGGCCAAGGAGATCCAGGAGATCAAGCGGAACTGGGTCCCCAGGTCGGACAACAAGAACAAGGAGAACAACCAGAACAACCAGAACAAGGACAAGGACAAGAAGCCTACTCGTAGTGAGAGGAGGAAGAAGGGCGTCAACGACGTTGAGGCCGAGGAGAACACCCCCCCTTCCACAACCGACGCCCCCTAGCGGAGCCCCTGCAGCCAAGGGCCCCAGCTAGGGCGGTCGCAGGATGGTGACGTGGGAAGCGCCGAACCATCCCAGTTGGGAGTCGATAAGCACAAGGGGACTGCCGCGGGCGGAAGGCCCGGTCCGGCGCCCAGTCGCGGAGGCGGGGTGAGGGCAAGTGAAGGCACGAACCCTTGCACCCGTCCGTCCTTCGCGACCAAGAACGTGTTTGATGTACTACAGGATCTTTCCGAGAGTATCGGAGGATCACCCGGACCGCAGCTGGATGCTGCAGATGGGCAGCCTGAGCCCATTGTCCACGACCTGCACCAGTTGCTTGTGGAGCTTCTGGAACGGCCGGAGATCCTGAGTTTGCACGCCGTGCGCCGTGTCGGTCGCGAGCGGCAGTTGCATCTTAAGGTCCGTGCCCTATGCGGGGAAGTGGAAAAGGTTTTCGACGTGTTGGTCGACACGGGAGCTCAAGTCAGCTTGGTCAAGGCTGGCCTACTTCCACCAGAGTGTCTGACCGACAGTCGGAAGCCTGTCAGGCTGAAGGTGGCGAACGGCCAGTACATGGTGGGAGGCACGAAGGAAGCGGCCATTGGGCTGCAGTTCGTGAACCATCGTGAGCTGAGCCGCCCAGACCTCGGCAAGGAAATCCTCCTGCACGGTCGCTTCTACGAGGCCGAGATGGACTGGGACATGATCGTTGGGTACGACTTCATGATGGAGACGGACTCCGGCGTCCTCCCGGCCCAGGCCTCCATGACCCTGTACCAGGACGACCAGCTCTCGTGGCTTTCGTCACCTGAGCACCATGTGGAATGCCAATGGATCCACCCCGAACGCAATCAGCTCGAGGTGGCCGGGCTGGACACTGAGCCCACTGGGCCAGCGAACCAGGAGTACGGCGTAAGGAGGGAAGTGGCGAACCGAGTGGTCGCGGACCTGGGAGCTTCGGATCTGGCCCTGGATGCGTTCTCTTCAGGAACCTCCGCCCATCTTCGGGTATGTGAGAAGTACTGGAGCGCACAGGACTCCGCGTGGAAGAAGCACTGGGGTCCGCATCAGGGATTGATGTGGATCCATTGCCCCCGTTGGGACATTCCAAGAGCGATAGCGAAGATTCGCAAAGACCGCTCCAAGGCAGTGCTGGTTGTTCCTATGGGATGCAACGAGGAGGAAATTACCCGACATTGGGTAGCCTCATTGACCAACATGACCTTGAACAAGGTCGTCCTACCGGCTGGAGAGAGTGTCTATCAGGACGCTAAGGGACAGCCCATGCCACCCCAGAGATGGCCAACGGAATTCCACTATGTGGATGGGGGCCTTGATCAGGCCGACACCACGGACTTCGTGTGTGTCAACCGCATCATAGCGGAGCCTTGGAGGCAATGCTTTGCGGTTCCCCCTGTTGACATCGAAGAATCGGATTCGGAAGAGCCCCTCACTGAAGAGGAGTGGGATCTGGTTCAGGGGTATATGGATCAGCCCTTTCACGACTGGGGAAACCAGCGTGAGGGCAAGGGCCAGGACAAAGCCTGGTGGGAAGTGGACTCGATCGTCTCTGGTTCCTACGATGGAGATACCTTCGTAAGGAGGGTACTGGATCACCTGTCCAGCCAGGACGAGCCAATCGGGGGTAACCCACCCACCTACGGCGATCTATTCCGAGGCAAAACCAGAGATGGCCCTTTGGGCCACCTGGGAAGACCACCTGAGCCGAAAGCGAGCGGAGTAGCTACCCCTCAAGTAAGCTCCGTGGTTCAAGTGCCCGGAAAAGCCAAGGCGGAGTCCGACGATTGCCCCAAGATTCAGGCATTGGGGGCCAGGCTGAAGCAGAAGTATGGTGATACCTTCTTCAGCGGTAAGCCTGTGTTTCCCCCACCGGTGCGTGGGCCGTATGGCGAGGCCAAGATACGACTGAAGCAGGACCCCCGTGTGTATCGGCACCGGGAGTTTGCCCTGAGGGGCGAGAGGAAAGAGGCCATGGAGAAGATCCTCCGTGACTTCATCCAGAGAGGCTGGCTCGAGCCGTGCCACTCCGAATGGGCCTCTCCCTGCTTCGTCGTCCCCAAGAAGGTTGCCGGTGAGTGGCGGCTCGTGGTCGACTACCGCGGCCTGAACGCCCAAACGCAGCACGACAGCTATACGCTGCCCCTCATTGAGGACATGCTGCAAAAGCAACACCGGCGGAGGATCTTCACGGTGATTGACCTGAAACATGGTTATCATCAGATGCCTCTCGCCGAGGAGTCCCGTGCCTGCACAGCCATGAGCACCCCACTTGGACCTCTCCAGTGGAAGGTGATGCCCATGGGCGTTACCAACGGCAATGCGGCTTTTCAGCGGATGCTGGAGAACCTGCTTGAGCCGGTGCGCGACTGTGCGGACCCCTTCGTGGACGACGTGATCATCGCGTCCGGGGACCCCAGTATGAGCTACGAGGAGCTCCTGGAGGCACACGAGAGGGACGTCACTCGAGTGCTGGACCTTCTGGTTCGGCACAAGCTCACGGGCAGCAGTGACAAGGCCACCATTGCGGTAAGCGAGGTGGTCTTCGCTGGCCACGTAGTCGGGAACGGGCAGCGAAAGCCCATACCTGGCAAGGTGGCTGCGATTGAGCACTGGGAAAAGCCCAAGACGGTCTCTGAGCTACGGGCGTATCTGGGGTTCTGCAACTACTACTCGGGGTATATCAAAATGTATGCCGAGTATGCAGCCCCCATGACGACCATGCTCAAGGGCAACCGAGAGGAGACCAAGAAGGGGTCCAAGAAGTCTCTGGTCTGGACAGCTGAGTCCGACCGTGCCTTTGAGGGGATGAAGCAGGCGCTGCTATCCGCAGTGGGTCTGCACCTCGTGGATCCCGACCGAGGGTTCGTCCTGCGCACCGACGCTTCCGACTACGCCATAGGCGCTGTGTTGGAGCAAGTGCTTGACGACGGGAGGCACGTGCCCGTAGCCTTCTGGAGCCGAGTCCTGGCGGAAGGCCAGAGACGGACGTGGACGCCCCGTGAAAAGGAGGCGTATGCCATCGTCATGGCTCTCAGGAAATGGGCTGGGTACATAGCCCTCCATCCCGTCACCTTCTGCACCGACCATCAGAATCTGCAGTCGTGGCACAAGGAGCACGTGGACACCCCCTCAGGTCCCGCCTCCCGACGGGCAAGATGGCACGAGACCTTGGCCAAGTTCGACCTTACGGTTGTTTATATTCCTGGAAAGGATAACACCGTGGCGGACTGTCTCAGTAGGTGGGCCTATCCCGCCAGCAAGGGCATGCAGGATATCTCTGCCCATGGCGATGAGGCTGAGACCGCTGAAGCCAAGAGGATCATTGAAATGGAGCGCCTGATGGAGGAGGAGGGTGCAAAATGCTTCGTCGTCCTGGCTGCGGATGCCCCCCTCGCGTCGAGGGTGAGCAGAGCGGTTAGTGCACTCGCCCCTGAGGGAGCTGAGTCCGACAAGCACCTCTTCCCGGAGTCTTGCCTCCAGGACGACTGGACCGACGACTACGACAAGTCTGAGGCCTTTGCGGCCGAGTATAGGGCTGTGACCGACCCTGACGACGGGCAGAAGTGGCCAAAGGGGCTGACCGAGGAAGATGGCAAGCTCTACCGGAATGGTAAGCTGCTAGTACCGGAGTCCCGGGTGCTCGAGCTTTGTGAAGCTTGGCACCAGCACATGCTGCACCCAGGGGTCAAGAAGCAGGCTCTTGACATGCAGCGTCGGTTCGAGATCGACCATATCGTTCTCTACACCGCCATCAAGAAGGTCAGGAAGGGTTGTTCGGTCTGTCAGGCCTGCAATCCCGATAACCGGAACGTCAAGGGGGAACCCCAATGGACCCCGGTTCCTGACCAGCCCATGGAGAGCGTGGCCATGGACATCTTCTCCATGCCCGAGGTGCACATTGGCAAAGAGACCTTTGACTGTGTGGTTCTCTGTGTGGACCGCCACAGCGGCTACGTTGTAGCCGTTCCGGCACGCAAAAAGGGGTTGCTTGCCAAGGAGGTGGCAGTCATGATGATTCGTCATTGGCTGACCGTCTTTGACATCCCCCGCACCATTTGCAGTGACCGAGGGCCCCAGTTTACTGGTGGCTGGTTCAAGGCTATGTGTTTTCTCATGGGAATATGTCACGCCAAGAGCGTCGCCTATATCAGCCGGTCCAACGGCCGTGCTGAAGTGGCTGGACGGCAGCTGTTCGAGAAGCTGCGCAAGATCCACATCACCAATCCACGTCGGAACTGGTTTGAGGAGATGTGGCCTGCTCTGAAGGCCCATCATGACACCCCCACTCCGGGCGGTTTGTCCCCTCACCAGATTCTGTTCGGCAGGGACCCCCTGGGTAGGGGACTTCCCTTGTCTGGTGATGGCATGGCTATGGATGCCAAGGAATTCTTCGCGCGGCAAGAGCAAACGGCGCGGGACATCCGCCAGCAGCTCGAGAAGGAGCATGCTGAGCGTCAGAAGTCCGCCCCGAGCTCGACAGCGCAGAAGTTCAGGGTGGGAGACCCGGTGTGGGTGATCAGACCCCGCCCTATGGGCACCCACCGCACCAAAACCTGGTTCACACCCGGCGAGGTGGTCCGCAGGATTGGTGAGGACACCTACCGCATCAAGGTGGGTCACGGACAGTTCCGGGAGCGCCACGAGAGTCAACTCCGTGTGCGGGAACCCGACCTCCGTGGCCAGCATGTGTCCCTGAGCTATGCCGCACATGAGGCCGATTCGGACGACGACTATGCTGAGCAGGACGACTACACAGTCGAGAAGATCCTGGCTCAGCGTCCGAAGGCCTCGGCACCCGGAGGTCTGGAGTTCAAGGTTCGTTGGAGAGGCTATGGGCCGTCCCACGACACCTGGGAACCCGTCTCCTCGTTCGTGCCGCGGGTCAATACTCCCTTCATGGAGTACATCCGCAAGCACAAGACCAAGATCCACGTTTCGGACTTGGCAGCACTCACCCGGGCGATTGCAGCCAGGGGTGCCTGATCAGCGCCCTGAGCCCTCCCCTGATGTGTTTTCAGCGCTTGTGAGGTCGACGGATCGTCCCTTGCTTGCTTGCTCTCTTCCATCTTTCGGTGACAGAGTGGCCATATACCCCCCCCTGCTGTATCCAGAGGAGGATGGCCCCTCTCTTCTTCTATTCGTCACTCACCCCCCTGCTGAATCCTTGGGAAACCAGGTAGGGCGACTGACCTTCATATTTCTGAGCTCTTGGGGCCTTGAAGCCCATACGACGTTGCGCAACGGATGCCGCTGTCATCGGCATTGCGATTTTTGGTGTGTGGTCTGGTCCCATGGCATTTGCGGGATCCAGACCAGTCGACGTGTGTCTGCAGACTATATATGGCCTGGACTCAGGCGTTTTCCTGTCCACCCTCCTGCATTTGCCTTATCCTGACCGTGGCGTGGTTTGGCACTCTGTCCAGAGTGTGTTTACACGCCTATTTACCCCGCTTGTTGTGCTTTTCTGCCCTCCAGGATATGTGCATCTGTATGTTAAGTGTCATCAGCCCATTGCTGAGGGATGGACTGTTTTTCACCACGAATCGGGATACAGAGGCGCCTTGAGTCGCCGTGTACATGTTCTTACAGCCTGGTCCAGCCTGGACCAGTACTTGATTACAGATTCTACTGTTTGAGTGCTCGTGATACCGTGTTGCCCTATTCGCTGTGATGTGTGGAGATCCTGATGGCGCCAGGCGGGAAGCCCAGTTGCCTGACTACACTCCCAGCGGTCCGCCACTGTCAGTCCCAGTGTGAGCCTACCGATTCGCAGACGCACTTGCATTCGGATGGCGGCCTCCGGTGCTCCTGACCTCGGTCAGTCTGCCTGGGAAACTGGTGGTTTGAGGAGTCGACGCCTCCGCCCACACTGCATGAGGACTCCCTCATGTATGGCCTTCGTGGTAATAGGGCGAGGGAAAAGACGGCCTTGATGCCCGATCCCTTAAGGAGGAGTTCCCTTAAGATCTGGGGTTCGTAAGGAGTTCGACTATGGCACTCTGGACTCGCGTCGTATGGATATGGACATGGTGCGCCCGAGGAAGGATCCGTGGGGACTCTCCCCAGTCGGCGGGCCTTGGGAAGCTTGGGGTAGCCTGATGGATCTTTGTGGTCGCTCTCGACCTGTGGGACCACCTCGGTCGTCGTGTGTCGCCTATGTTGGCCGTGTATGCCACTGCCAATGTGGTGGTGACCGTAGCAGCCGGCACCCGGTGCGCCTGGTATGGGTTAACGGGTCCTTTGGATGCCGAACAATCGCCGCCAGGACCCGGGACTTGATACTTGATACTTGATACTGTACATGTGCTACGAGCTTATACAACTTCATACCTATTCTACTGTGACTTGCTGAAGTGAGGATGTGACACCCCCCCCCTTCAGGAAGTGGTCCTGGGTACCCGCTGCCATGCGTGGGTGTTATCGAGCCCCCCCAGGGTTTGCTCTAAGGAGGGGGGTGAAGCGGTACCCAGAACCCCATGGCTAGGTTGCGGCATACAACCGGTCTCCGGTCCACTAACCCCATGTACGGAAGGGAAAACACCCGTTGACGCTCCGTTCCGTGCCGTAAAGCCCCGCATCGGCAACCGATGCACCGCCAGCGGAGATTTGTGTATCAGAATATCAGGAATCAACACGGTTTTATTTTCATATTGTTGCCGTCAATTTTTACGCTTCCGTTCTGAAATTCACTGTTTTGACTGCTGGCGGTTGGATCGCGACTTTACCGTAACCGCCAGTTTAACTGTTTATAATGGAAATTTCAACGCAATCCGTCACGACGGCTCCAAAGCCTTCAGGAACTGCATGGACGCTTCCGCAATTTTCACATCTTACACTCGCAACCTTAATCCGAATTTTTCAGGATGTCGAAATCGGATTTTCGACTTCGACATCCCCGCACTTGATTTGACCTCTTTCGAGTGGACCTACGTGCTTCCCTATGCACGAATCAACTTTCCTTTTATCGTGCCCTCCATTTGACTCAGAGATATGGGCAAAACAAAGTTGATTCGTGAGGCCACTTGTGAGGGTCATATCTCGTGCCGCTTGCGAGTATTGACGATAAGGAAACGTGGGATGTATTCACAATACTCCCGACGTAATTTAGGAAGCATTACATGCCTTGCGTTTCCACACGTGCGCGCTAGTGTAATGGATCATGGTCAAGAGGGTAGAGTTTGCGTTATAACTCTTTGGCCATGACATTGCGTGCGTTGAGATAACTTTCGAGTGTAGCGCGCAAGTGTTGGTGTTGCATAGGAACTCTCCTTGAGTTCCTATGAGCGATTGACACAAAGTTATGCCCTTGGAGGGGCATGACATATCGTGGGGGGAGCTACCTTTTGGGCAATATGTGGTATGTGCCATGTGTTGTATTGCGTGCCCATTTGGCGGGTCCATCGCTCCAAGGTAAACCCGCCAATGGACCTCATATTGTGCAAGCCCCTTCTCCATACTCCCTACGATCAATAGCAAGCCTAACCTTCGTGAAGGGAAGCTTGTGTGGTGATCCCGAAGCGATGCGTTGGGAGCAAGGCATGTGTTTTGCAATTTTCCATAATTTCATGTGCCCACTTGGGAAGTAGCGCTCGTAACCTTTCAAGGCGCCCCAAGTGGAGCACATATGTGGGATCGAAGGTCATTGGTGTCAAGTCATTGTGTTTAGAAGGATTAAGTGATTGCACGATCCAAGCCAAAGATATTATAATATAATTGTGTAGCTTTTAAGGCACCCTTGTGTGTCTTTGTACCAATTTTGCCGTTTTTGGCCCGTCATGATGTCAAGTGGCGACCGTGTATCTCAACGTTGCGCTCAATTGACATCATGACCCAAGTATGTTATGAGGGTACATACTTCGGTGCGCAACATATCTCGGACCCGGCAAATAACTCCTCTTGAGATTGGCATACCGTGGCCGCCATGTTGGCGATTTGGGACTATCCCAAATAATGGGCTCACTTGGCGACCCTGCCATTCCCAAAACCGGAGGAGTTGGGCGACGCCCAAAAGATATGTTGGACACACATGACCTGATACCAATCCTATGGCACACTCCGGTGCAAGTCGGGCATGTGCCTTATTTGCCCCAACCATGAGTGTGCGCATTTTTGGCCATTTTGAGCAATTTTCCACTTTTGCTGCCCGCCGTGCACTATGTTCTAACCCTCGTGCACGCCGGACGCATGGACCAATGGACCATATATGACATGGGTGTTATGGGTAATGATCCCCATGGTCCACACACAACGTGGGCGAAGCGGAGCCACCTTTGTTAAGGCGCTAGCCCAAAGTGAGTGTGGGCAATTTTGCAATTTTAGCATTTGTGGACCCAGTTGGGATCGTCACCACGCCAGGTAGCATGGAGATCTTCCGGAGCCAAGGGCATGGGAGTCTTTGTTGGACTCCCGGTGGATGGCGTATGGAATGGCAGATCCGATCTCCAAGTCGGCGTGGAGATATACTATTGGGAGCACACCGAATTTTGGCTCATTTCAAGCAGCCAAAATGACCCAATTTTGGGACCCCAATTTCCCCCTTCCGTGTGGTCAATTGGCGGCCCCTTTACTCTAAGCCCATAGGGAGCCCGGACCTAAATTCAAGTTGTACACTCAGATAAAAGTCCTAGGTCCTGCCTCCTACCCTGTGAGCCATTGGCCTTACCTTGGCCGAGCGAGCCACGCGTGGGAATGACGCCAATTTTGGTGAGTTTGGCATCATGACCCCACTTGACTCATCCGTGTTGCCCTGATGCCGGGACCTCAGAGGGAACCAGGTTTGGTGAGGGCTCCAGGGAGTTTGTACTCGAAGGGCATAGGGTCAGTTGCCTCGTCCCTTCCTCTGGCCGGTCCAGACAAGGGGTCAATTTTGGAGATTTTTGTGTTAATTTCAGTTTGGGCTGAAACAGCCCATTTTCAGCTACCAACTCCTGGGTGATAATGGCGGGGCCATATCTCTGGCTCAGAGATGAGTTGGGACCTGCCGTTTAGGGAGCATCAGGAGTTACTGTCGGTTAGCCTTGAGGCTACTTGGTTCCTAGGAACTCGCCTGTGGCTGGGCGGGACACCTCCCCCATTGACAGGGTTTCAGGGTCCGGACTGAGCAGGGCATGGGTTGTGTTTGAGCCGCCGCCCCCACCAGCCACTGAGAGGGTCGGACCTGGGATTGGGATATGAGTTGGGACTGAGTGTCTATTGTCCTGTAATGCCCTTACCCCAGTCCAGTCTTAACCCCATGTGTACATATCCTGATGTGTTGCTGTACATACTTTCGTTCCCTCATTTCAGAGTGGCAAGGATTCTGAAACGCTTTGTCACATGACACGAGCGTATTGATGCCCTTGTGAGCGTAGTGCCTTGCCTGCCTGCTCACCTGTGCGTGTCACCGCAGCGTCCCGTGGCCGGCCCCCCACGGGAACGCGTCAATACATCCATGGCCACGGACCGCATAGGGGCCTCCGGTATCGCCGTATACACCGGGTTGCCCACTGTGGAGTGGTTGGGGCTCTTCGTGGCCCGACACACGGCGCAGTCGCTGCAGTACTTGTCCAGGATGGCGTAGTACCCCGGTGGGAACTTGAAGCGCCACTCCAGGTCCTGCTGCTTCTTGTCCCGACCAGGATGCATGAGCTGGGCGTTTTGCCAGTGGTCAATGAGCTCCTCCACTCGGTTCTCAGGGACCAGTAGCTTGTAGTTGAGGAACAGTTTGTCCCCATCCTCGGTCAAGCCCTCAGGCCAGTCGTCGTCCGACAGGGCGCTCACGGCATTCCAGTACTTGCTCCAGTGCTCGGATGCCGCGTAGTCATCTGACCAGTCCTCTGTGAGCACCGACCTGACTAGCTCTACAGGGGCCACCATCCATTGCTCGAGGGTTTCCTCTCGAATAGCTTGGACGCGGGCACCCCGGAACTTGGCCAGGTCCGTACGGTTTGCCATCACCACAAAGCAGTTGACCCCCTCTTGCTCCATGGCTTTCTCCATCTCGATGATGCGCTTGGCCTCCTCGGTTTCCTCGGCGTCCCCATGGCTGGATATGTCCATCCAGGCCTTGCCCGCGGGGTAGGCCCATCGACTGAGGCAATCTGTCACAGTGTTGTCCTTCCCCGGGACGTATACGACGCTGAGGTCGAACTTGGCGAACGTCTCGTGCCACCGGGCCCTCCTTGCCGCCGGTCCCGAGGGGGTGTCGACGTGCTCCTTGTGCCAGCTCTGCAAGGACTGATGGTCCGTGCAAACCACCACTGGTTGCAATCCGATGTGGCCAGACCACTTCCTGAGCGCACAGACAATGGCGTACGTCTCCTTCTCCCTCGCGGTCCAGGTTCGGCGTTGGCCCTCGGCCAGGATTCGACTCCAAAACGCCACGGGTACGTGCGACCCGTCGTCCCGGATCTGCTCGAGGACTGCTCCTACAGCATAGTCCGAGGCGTCCGTCCGTAGCACGAATCCCTTGTCCGGGTCCACCAGGAATAACACCAGCTGCCCCAGGAGTCGCTCCTTCAGGCAGCTGAACGCATCTTCGGCCTCAGGGGTCCAGGCAAGCTTCTTCTTGCTCCCCTTCCGGCCATCGAACTTGCCCACCTGCAGCATCTTGTGCAGCGGCCCCGAGAGTTCTGCATACATCCGGACATAGCCCGAATAGTAATTGCAGAACCCCATGAAGGACCGGAGTTCGCTGATGGTCTGGGGGTTTTCCCAGTGGTGCAGGGACGCCAGCTTCCCAGGCATGGGACGGCGTTGCCCCCGACCAACCACGTGACCCGCGAACTCCACTTCCTTTACGAAGAGTGAGGCTTTGGTGGGTTTGCACACCATGTTGTGCTTGTCCAACTCGCTGAGCACTCGGCGCAGATCCTTCTCATGCGCGTCGATGAGCTTGTCCTCAGTCATGTTCTCCGTGCCGGACCCGATGATGATGTCATCCACTAAGGGATCAGCACAGTCCCGGACAGGACCGAGTAGGTCCTCCATCATGCGCTGGAAAGCGGCGTTGCCATTCTTGGCGCCCATAGGCACCACTTTCCACTGCATGGGCCCCAGCGGCGTCGACATCGCTGTGCAGGGCCTGGAGTCCGGGTGTAGCGGCATCTGGTGATAGCCGTGCTTCAGGTCTAACACCGTGAAAATCCGCTTTTTCTGTTGCTTTTGGAGGATGGAGTCCATCAGGGGAAGCGAGTACGAGTCGTGCTCGGTCTGCTCGTTCAAACCTCTGTAATCAACCACCAACCTCCACTCGCCCTTCTCCTTCTTGGGCACGATGAAGGCTGGGCTGGCCGACTCACTGTCGGAGGGTTCGATCCATCCCCGCTCAATGAACTCGGCCAACAACTTCTTCATGGCCTCGGCCCGATCGCCCTGAAGTTGGTACTCCCGATGACGATAGATCTTGGGATTCGGCTTCAGCTTGATCTTCGCTGTACCAAACCTCCCACGATCTGGAGGGTTCTTGTTGGCGACGCCACTGAATAGCCGCGGATAGGCATTGATCAGGCTCTCCTTCAGCTCGGCGACCTTCGGGTTCTCCTGGGCCTCTTCAGCCGCTTGCTTCGGTATCGATACAACCGACCGCACTGCGGTAGAGGCCTCTTCCGGGTCCGAAGCCGACTTCTCCTCGTCCGATATGCCGTCTTCATCGTCGTGGGGTGCACTTCCCACCGATAATCTTCGAAAATTTGCGGCGTCGGGCTGGTTACTGTTGCTATCGGCCCCCATTCTTGGAAAATCCCACGTCGGCGGGTCCAACCCAACCGGACCATCGTATTGGTCCGCGATGTGATCCATGACCCTCGCCACGAACTCATCCTTCTCGTACTTGCCGGTGACCAACATCTTGTCATCCCACCAATGCGGAGATGTGACCATGGCCCGCCTCTTCTTGGCTGCGACACGGTCGTGCATCCCCATCCGCATGTAGTTGATGACGTCGTCGATCTCGGCGTGGGACAGGACGTCAATGCCATCAATAGGCTGATCCGTCCCCTCCTTGGGCTCAAACATGACCTTCATGGGCACCGCCTCCACCCTACGGATGAATGATTCCTCACCCGTGGGCTGGGCTTGCGCCCCATCCACCAGGAAAGCCTTGGTACCCCACGCTTGACCCGGGGAGGGCATTGATACACCCTTGGCGTCGATGAACAACTCCTCCTCTGGCCCGAATGACATCTCGTTCAGGGTGATGGAGTCCAGCGTCGACTTGAGACCCTCCAGCGGACATGGGATGGATCCTTTGCCGGTTATGACCAGGATCCCCTTCGCCCTATCCGCGACGATCTTCTCCACCGTACGTCTGGTGTTATCCAGGGAGCCATGCCAATACATGGGCCCCCACTCCTTCAAACCCCACTGCCTGTGCCAGGCTGAGTCTCCTCGATGCCAATGCCTCCTACACTTCGGCAGAAGTGGGGCATCCCGGGAAGCGAAGACGTCCGTCTCGGGCGCTTCGGCTCCCAGCGTCTGGATCATCCTGGCATACACTTGCGGCGCCATTCCATAGTCCATGAGCTGAACTCCACGGTCTCCTCTGGACTTGGCACCCACAGCTTGCACCCCTTGGACGATCCGATCCTCTTTCTCAGCATTCCATTGGGATGATCCGCATGCATAGTCCGTGGACAGCCATGTGAGGCATTCATCATCCTCCCGGACCAGCGTTGCACGATGGAAAAGGGCTCCAATGGCGTTTGCCACCATGAAGTCATACCCCATGATCATACCCCAATCTGTAATGTCGGCCACATAGAAGTTCCCGGATAGAGTGCTTCTCTTCGCCAGATCAGGGCGGTTCAAGCGCTCATGTTCCCAGAATTCCATACTGATAGTGGCCTCATGGGTGCCCCCACCCATGATCTCTCCGTTGGCGACCTTCAGGCGGACCGGTCTCCGGCTGGGCTGCAGGAGCTCCTCCTTGAACGACCCTCTCCGGACCAGG
This sequence comes from Eutreptiella sp. 'Long Island Sound 2002', assembly GCA_964036045.1. Taxonomy (NCBI): domain Eukaryota; phylum Euglenozoa; class Euglenophyceae; order Eutreptiales; family Eutreptiaceae; genus Eutreptiella; species Eutreptiella sp. 'Long Island Sound 2002'. The sequence continues at coordinate 91,100,345 of OZ038379.1, read as the reverse complement.
CTCACCTGGGCACCCGTATCCACCAACACATCCACCACCTTCTCCTCTCGTCCGCACCGTACTCGCACTTTCAAGTGCAACTGCCGCTCGTCGCCATGAGGTGTATGGACGACTCTCACGGCATGCAACTCTAGCACGTCCGGGTGCATGAGGACTTCAAGGGTATGGTCACGGATGGTATAGATCTTGGGTTGGTCCTGCCCGTCCACGGGGCTCTCCGTGGTCGCTCCTTCCTTCTTGCCATGTCCGGTACCCACATGTACTTCCCTTGGCAGGGCGCTCCAGGGGTTGGGAGTGGCGAAACTCAGTGGTTTTGGCTCTTCCGGAGCCTTCTTCGGCACCCGATGTGCCTCTGATTCCTCAGGGATTTCACTGATTTTCGGAGGAGAGACCTCCGAGGTCCCACTCCCGTGGGGGCTCCTCTAGACTTGACTTCCCGCAGCCCCTTCCGGCTGCGATCCGCCAGGACTTTGTCCACCACGTTGCTGGGCTTTGAGTTCCTCCAACGTCCTCAACATGTCCTCAGCAACTTCCTCGATCGACCTCACTCGTCGGTCTTGGCCAGGTCCACCACCAAAGCCTCTCCCTCCGCCTTTTCCTTGGTCTTTGCCTTGGCCTTTTCCCCCGTCTCCGCCCTTCGCCTTCCAATCGGAAATCCGCTGCTCCTTGGGCTTCTTCTCGGGGTGGGCGGCGAAGTAGGCCTTCTTGTCCGCCTCATACACCTTGCACTGACGGTGGTCGTGTGCATGGTTGTTTCCCTTGCCATAACAGACCCAGCACCCGTCATGCTGAGACCTGTACTCCCGGAACGAGAGCGGTGGGTTCCCGATCCTCCTTGACTCTTTGCCCTTCTTGGGTCCCACCCGGTTCCATCTGGACCGATCCTGCCCATGGTCCGTCACGTTGTGCGCCACAAACGCGAAGAAATGGGCCTCCTCGTGATCCTCCCGGGACCAATGGTCTTGGCCACTTCCACTACCCTCCTCCGCAGAGTTGGCCGTGTCCTCCTGGATCTCCCGATGATGGCGGTCTTCTCGGTGGCCTCGTTGTCCATGCCTTGTCGATCCTGCACGTGGGCCTCGTTCTTGGCATTGAACTTCAGCTCCACCGTGATGTACTTCACGATCTCGTCCAGCTTCATCCGGGCGAATATGACCTGCATCCTCAGCGGCTCCCCGCGCCTCCACTCCACGTTGTTGAGGCGCAGCAACCTTTGCCCCATGGAGTCCCCAAATACCTCCACGCACACGGCGTTCTTCAGTCCCAACATCCGGTTGGGCTCGCCCAGGTTCCTCCTGAAGAACTCCATGATACCCGCATGGGTATCTTCCGCCGCCATGATCCTCACCGCCACTCTCTACTTGGCTCGCTTCTTCTCCTCGTCCTCCACTCGCCTCTTCCAGTGGCCGGGGAGGACGTCCTTCAGCAAGTGGCGGATCTCGCTGGACTCGTTCCAGTCCTCCACCAGCTTGAGGCTCCGTCGGTACTTCCGCAGCTACCGGTTCCACTCCCGGACCCGCAACTCACCGCGGTCCAGCTGCAGCGGGATGGACCACAAGTCCTCCAGCTTCTGGTTCGGAGCGTCCACCCGCTCCTCAGCCTCCAACCACTGGAGGCAGGCCTGCTCCGTCCGGATGCGTCCTTCCCTGATGTGATCCCGCAGCTCCTCCTTCAGGTCCTGCGCCAGCTGGTGTGGGAATGTCCGGCATACCCACTTGTCCCGCGGCGCTCCCCGCATCTCACCGACGACCTCCTCGGCAAAGTCCTCCCAATCCAGGATGAAGTCATCCAGGTTGGAGGGGTTGCCATTGTAGTAGGGGATTTTGATTCCCCTGAGGTCATCAATCCTGATGGCGTCTCCGACGTCCCCAGCCACCACTCCACCGAGACGGATACCACCTGTGGCCGGGGAGTGTGAGTACACTCCCCGTAAATCCCTCTCCTCCATGGAGTGCGGTCCAGTTGGGCCTGAACCCATGGGGTTTGGAATGCGGGAAGGACTTGCTCCATCGGCCGTCCATATCCCCGTATTGGGGTCCTTCGCCCACAGGTTTCCGCCTGGATGACCTCGACCATGTCCGTCGGCGCTTCCGAGGGTTCGCCCCTGCATGGTCTGGCTCTGGATCTCCTCTTCCGCATAAACTGCATGGGCAGTCGTAGTGATCGGTAGATCCTGGGCGGCGTGGGATATCTGTACCGTCAGGCACCTCGGGTCCGTGGTTACGTACCCTTCCCGCATGGACCCAGCCGGTGCCGTGTGTTCCCCGAGCATTGTGGATTCGCTGAACATGGGAACAAACGGCAGCGCACCCGGGTCAACACGCGGAGGCGCGTAGGGTGCCTCTGCCGGACCGCCCATGGGTTTATCCATGGCGCTCCGGAGGGTCTTAACCCGCTCCACCAGCTCTGCCGCTGCCGGCTTTGCCGGGAGCTCCGGACCCGAGGCGAGGGGCTGTAGCTCCTCTAGCCTTTTCAGGCGTCCCGACATGTCCTCCACCAGGTGGAGGAGGCTGTCCACCACTCGCTGCTGCTCCTCCAGGGCCAGCTCCAGATTCGCCCGGTACCGGTCCCGTTCCGCTCGCAGCTCCTCCATGTCTTTCTCCGCGGCCGACTGGTCATCCAGGATCCCGGCGACGTCCTCCTCTAGGCCGTCCTTCGCGTTGTCCAGGCTGTCGAGGCGGTGCACGATGGCGTCCATCCCCATCTTCGGGTACTTGCCCATGAGGAAGGACACGTGCTCGCAGTGGCACGCGGCGTGCTTTCCGCCTGATCCAGCGCATCCCGCGGTTCCCGGCGCCTCAGACTCATCGCCCATGGGCGTATCGCCTATGGCGTCCGTCTCTGGTCCCGTGTGCCGGGGCACAGGTGCCGTCCGGGCCCTGGCTGGCCTCTCCAAGCCCTCGGCGTCGTGCTTCAGGGCGGGCTCGGGGGGCGTATGCGCCCTGGCGGTCGGCGCGGACATCTCCTCCGACTCCGAGGGGATTCAAGTCCGATAGCCATCGGAGTGCCCCTCGGATTCCCACAGCCTGACCGGGCTGGGGTCCGTATCCATAGCCCCGGCGTCCCCTGCCGCGGGCTTGGGTGACCCGCGCTTCCGGTAGCGCCGGGCCCGTCCTCCACTGCTGCCTGAATGGCAGGCCTCCTCAGAGTCCTCCGCGGCAGAGCGGAGGTTGCATGCCTTCCGGCAGCGACGCTCACACATGGAGACCAGGTCCTCCATGTCAAGTTCTCCTCTTCCAGAACGTCGTACTTCTCTTCGGGCTTCCACTTCCGGCGTGGTCTCCACCGAGTCCACAATACGCACCCGGGGCGTACTTGGGCAGGGCTCATAAGCGCCCAAGTCCCCGGGTCGGCGGTAGGTAGGGGCAGCAGGTAAGCCTCTGCTACCATAAACAAGGTCCCTACGGGGACCGGCCCCTGCTCTGCCCCTTCCGCCTGTAACCCCTGCCGACTTGCTCCTGATCAACGATTGCATTTATCAAAATCCAGGGTCCAAAATCCAAATATATATATAGAAAATAGAATATAGAAAATAGAAAATACAATCCTCCTTCAACCCTGAACAGCAATCAGATCCCACAAATGCAGCAATAACCCGATTCACAATCCAATCCACGATGCGGGCTTCCGTTCAGCACACCGGTCTTCCCACGGTGGCGGGCATGTACAAGAATTGCACCAAAGAAGAAAGCCCTGAAATTGGCATATGAACACAAATAAAGCAAAGTTGGGGAAAGATGGAAACATACGCAATCACAGCCATAGACCCCTCATTCCCTGGACTCAAGACCCTCCCTTGACTCGCCAACATGATGCCCTGAACCCAGTCAAATAAGATGGCTAAATGCCATGTGTCAAAAGTCACTACACAAACCCCAAAAATGTTTTCACTCCCAAGCCTAGAAATCCTAGCCCAATAGGGGAGGTGGCGTGTCATGGCCTAGAATGGCACTCAGGACCATGCCCTACCCTGACATAACCTTGGATGGACTTGGAGTCGAATGGGCTTGGAGAACTGCCCCATGAAGATGACCTCACAATATGGCAAAATCAGGCAAATCACACCATTATGCCCAAAAATACATACAGCAAATATCCAAATGCTCCGTGCATGTGTCAACCCGGAAAGTAGTATACAAGGGTAATATAGGCCAAAGGTCCATGCCCAGGAATATCCCATCATTGCCTCCGAAACCCCTCCGGTTATGTACATGACATGCTTCACAAGTCAACTCATGAATTTGAGACCTAATTTTGTGAGGCCTCGTGTGCCAAGCCAAAGTGACCACGTGATCCGGCATATGGTGAGGTGCAACACCGAAGCATATGCCAACATATAAGCAACATACCATAGTTCACGGATCTCTAGGCACTTTACTGTTAGCCGACCAGTTGAGCACATAAAACACCAAAATGAGCCTAAAATCAGGTCAAAAACATGAAAATATGTCCAAATACAAAGTTGTCATGATAGTATATCTCTATGCTCACCCATGATATCCGCGCATGGTTCAATGTACAAATGATTGGAACCATTTGCGAACAATTTCCCCACTTGGATCCCCAATGGGGCGCATGGAGATACCTTCGCCACTCATATCTACATGCCCCATGAAAATGGGAGTGCACTCATGGATCTCTTTGCCAAACATACCATGAGCTATACATACGCGGTAGACTTAGTCTAGCGCTTTGAATTCCACAATTGGGACATGGGCAAAACCCTTGTCACGTGTGGCTTCCCATCTCTTCGGCCACACGAAGATATATAACATGGGCGTGAGCATATCTAAGCACATACCATGCATATAACACATACCCTCAAAAGTGGCTCCCACCATGGTATGCCACGCCCCTCCATGGACATAACTTCAAGTTAAAAATACATGGGAACCCAAGGAAAGTTGCTATGCAACCCCAACACTCATGCGGTACACTGGAAAGTCGCAATAAAATATTCGGTTGCACGGTCAAAGAGTTATATATCACTTTCTACCCTCTTGACCATTATCCCTTGCTACAGCGGGCATGTGTACACACCAAAGGCGTTTGATCCTTTCTAAATTAAGTTGAGACCAAGGCGGTTCCAACCCAATTCTCGAAATGGGTATACCTCGCCGTGAGCCGGAGATATGACCTTTTAAAGTGGCCTCACGAATCAATTTTGTTTTGCCTGTATCTCCAAGCAAAACGAAGGACACAACAAAAGGAAGGTTGATTCGTGCTCGAGAAAAATGTAGGACCACTCGAGATTCGTCATATCAAGTGCGGCGATGCCGAAGTCGAAAATCCGATTCTGGAAGTCTGAAAAAATCGGATTAACTTTGCGAGTGTATAATATGAAAATTGCGGAAGCAACGAACCCTTTACTGATGAAATCTGACCCTTCATCGGGGTTTCCGCCAAAATATCTGTAAATAACAGTTAACCATTCGGTTACCGCAAAATTGCGAGCCAACTGACAGTCGCCGATACATTGACCATCAGAACAGAAGGCTGAAAAATTACGGAAACATTATGATAAACAAACCCTGTTGATTCCTGATATTCCGATATATAAATCTCCGCTGGCGGTGCCTCGGTACTGAATATGGCCGCTCATAGCCGGAACGGCCAAACCTATCACACTATCACATCGGGTTAGATCAGGTGGATGGGAGAGTATGATATCAGCCAATGGCGGCTTGCCGGCACATAGATACACACCCCAAGTGACCCCAAGATGGCCACGGGGGTCCGAACTGGCTTCAGTGCAGGGCCAAGGGCAAAAATCAAGGAAAGAAATCAGGGGTTCCCCAATATTCAACCCACCTCTGCCAAACACTTGTCTGAGAAACAAAGGCACATAAGGCTTCAGGCATGCAAACGGGCAATCAAAATTAGATGGCACAGCAATGGGACAATCAATGCTACAGGTGAACACACATCATCCGCCAGCATTAGCACCACGTCCAGGACCAACAAAGCTGTGGATGAGGCATATGGCATTGTTTCTAATGTGCAAATGGGTCAGGCACATCTCCACAGCTTGCTTCCTGTCCCTGCAATGTTTCCACCCATCGGCGCAGCCAAGCCAGGTGCTGTGCCTCCATTGGCTCTTCATCCGCCAAGCCGGAAAACAGATTCCTTTGCACAAAATACACACCTTGGCTGAAAACAAACAGTTCTTTAGGAGTGGGCCGGTGGGAAGGGAAATGGGAGGCAACAAATCCTGCAAAGCTGGCTGCACGGACAACCAGCTGAGGCAGCAGGTGGAGCATGGCAGCAAAGTCGTAGCTACCTCCCAAAAGCTGCTGCTCAGCACCCCACTTGGTCAATCTAAGGACCCACGCCTCACGCCTTTGACATGCACGCACCCACGCGTCAGTGCGCTCACGACGATCAGTGGGAGAGAAGCCAAACAACAGAGGGGCTGTGATGGCCACTGCGACCTCAGATTCGCATAGTCTTTTGCAGTGTTTACCAATGTATGCGTGCCCAAAGTAACAGGTCTTTCGTAAACCTAAGTCCAGCAACGCTTTCTCTAGCAGACGCATTCTATCACCTCGAACCATCTTCAGATGGTGCCTCGCAGTTCTCAACCGTTTCCCAGCCTTGTGCAACTTCTGTTCGGTCATTGCCAGCTCTCCCTGTGCCATGGAGAGCTCTTGCTCGCTCTCACGCAGACGCAACTGTCGCGCAGCCTCGCGTGTGGCCAGTCGACGCCGTCCACCGCGGGCCTGTTGTCGACGAGTGGGCAACCACCCCATACCCTCAGTCTCCCTGCGTGCCTGTCGTGCATTCGCTCTAGCATTTCCCTCCTCGGCAGAGGATTCGGACTCGGATGAGGACACAAAGTAAGCCACACGGTTACGCACGCGGACCACAGTGTCCGTGAGACTGGCGACAACAGCTTGCTGTGTGGTATGGAGTTCCTTAAGGTGTAGCACAGTTTGGTCGCATTTGTCGACCTCTGCTTGACAGCTTTCTCTATGCCTTTTCACTGTGGCAGTGGCACCGCCAAGGCCTTGCAAGTTGAGATGTTGGCACGCTTCTTCTAGCTCTCGCACAATGTCTGTCACAACTCCTATATCTTTATGTACAGGGGCTGCGAGGGTGTAATTGGCACCCAACAAGAGACGGGGAGGATTCGTAATACTCAGGTGGGCAACTCCATCAAGAGGGGCAGGGCGTAGGTGAGCTGAGTCATCCTGAACATACCTGGCCGCATCTGCCTGAAACTGTGACGAAGTTCGAAGTGGAGGCCTTATGACTTTCACCACAATTTCAGGAGGTTTGGGAGGGACATTCTCTACACAATCGGAGGCAAGGTGTCTATATTTCTGCAACACGCCGCCGGCACACACTTTACCAGCCACACGCATAGTCATAAATGCTGAAGAAGGTTGCACTCTGGCCTTGATGCGCTGCAAGAATGCTGTGCATCTTGTGGTCACAAGTGATGAAGAAAACAAGCTTCTTCATGGCACCATGGAACGGAATCAGAGTTTGATGCAAAGCCTGAATCTCCCTAAGCAAGTCTCCACATGCCTCCTCTAAATTGTCATAGGATTCATTACCTTCAAAGATACAGATGCAGTCAAGGTTACATACAGATCTCACCTTGTCATGGGGTACGTTCAGCAATCTCAAGGCACCCTTTGTGGACCCTTGACCTGAGTCTGCATGAACTACAACAGCTATACGGCCACCGAGGTACTCATGATCTCTAAACGAACCTGCAGACCGCAGAACTTCTAATGTCTCAAACAACCAGCTCTTAACATTAGGTGTTTTAACAACCATCACTGGCTCCATGCTCTTTTCCTGACCCACCTCCAACTCTTTCAACTCGACTTTCAGAGGGTACCTCGGCATCTTCTCCTGTGCGGCAAGCCGGCGACACCCGGCCAGTTTGTGGCCACCCCAGGAAGTAAAGATTCGTCGCAGGATGAGCTGTTGCGAGTCGCATAGCAGCAGATCCGTCTTCAATTGCAGATTCCCATAATGTGGCACCACCAGCTGCATGACCCCAGGATCATGAACCGATTTAGTAAGCTTCTCCACAACAGCAGTATGCATGGGGACTTAACCAAGGCATGTCCATTCAGCGAAGGTGTTGACAGCTTCCTTTTTGTTCCTGACCTGGCGAGCGGTGGCCCTGTCCTTGGAGGGGTTCTTCACTTGCATTAAGGTCGTAGGCCGGCCACCAGTCTAGACCTTGATATACTTGAGGCCGTGGTGATCATACATGGCCTTTTCGACGAGAATTCTTAGGGCACTCTGCTCTGTCGCACTCAACTCCTTGGTGTCCTCTTTGCCTTTTCGACGCGCCGCACGCTTGCTGAGCAGGAAGTAATCTCGTCGCAGGGCCCTGACAGTGTTCGCAGCAGAGAGGTACCTGGATTTCCAATCCACAGAGGACTTCAACCTTGTTGTCTGCTTGGAGTCGGCATATGTGAACTGCATTTCACTCGTCGCAGTTTCTTTCACCCATGTTTAAACCTGTCGTATGAAAGCTTCAGGAGTGGCAGGGAGACTCACAAACATGTCATAAACCGGCAGCAGTGGCGGCGAACAGATGCGTTCGTCTTGACAAGGTTGTGAGCAGGAAGGATCCATGCACTCTGATTTGCGACGCTTTCTCTTTTGAGTTTGTGTGTCCCAGTTTTCCTAGCTAAATGGGTCTTCGATGGTCTCATCGCGCCGGCGGCCACAATGCGAACAAAGGCCTTTCCTTTTCTTAAGGTGCTTGATCTGTGACAGCTTCTGAGCATAGTAGACCTGTTCATTGTCATCCAAAGGCCTTCCGCAGCAATGTGAAGGGTGCCGACCGCACTGAACGCAAACCCAGTCAATTTGTTCCCATCCCATACCAGCGACGCACCACTCCTGCTAGCGACGAGTGATCCTGTCCCAGATGCCGATTTCGATGTAATCCACCCACAGCGCTTCAACCATGCAATGAGGCAGGCTCACATAGCAGCACACTCTGTATGGCTCCTTGAATGCATAACAAACACAACTAAACCAAGGAAAATAGACATTCACGAAAGATCTGCTTTGCCATGTGGCATTTGGTCGATGCAATTGCTATAAATCGTAATCTATTGAAAACACATGGAATCCTGGTTAGGGGAGCTTCGGTTCACGAATGGGCATTGAAATGTGCTTTTTCTATATTCGCCCGTTCTTTTTACACGTCCCGACCTTTATTTCTGCCTGGTGCGCTAGTGGTCGACTTCCAAAAAAAATTAAGCAACGCTGAATTGTCGCGTGCATCTTGGTACATTCTAAGCAACAGTTGGCCCAAAAGGAAGCCTGATTCCAAATAAGCAACGTTGCTTCTCCTTTGTGGTACGGAGTACTGCGCTCGAGCCCCCTGACCTCAAGCCATCGCCGGACTGGCTTAAGCCAAATACCCACCCAGCTCCCCCTCTACGGTCAAAATTTGAGCAGGCCAGCCACTGAGTTTCGTTGGTTGTTGGTTGTTTGCGAGCTTTTCTGGTACCATTTGTCGTGTTTCGCAACGACTGAATTATCGCACAGCTTGTTTTCATGTTGAGCCTTTGGTTCGTCGAACTCGTATAGAGCGTGTAAACCGGTGATATTTTTATACATATGGTGAAAGCGTCAAACTGTTCACAACATTCCTTGGGATGGAACCTCGACTTACGTTCTGAGGAGTGGTAGACAAAATACGTCTGCCGGAACAGTAAGACTGCTATTTCTGGAACAGCCATACAGTTCCACAAGACGTATGAGTTGTTTCAAAAGACGTGATACGTCTACCGGAACAGTAAGACAAAAAGTTAGAAGTAGGATCCACCTCTACCAACCAACTCTAGCCCAGACCCTCCCACTATGTTATATTATGTTATCATATGTTATGTTATGTGTAACCATGTGCAAGAGACATGTGTAATGTGTGTTGTTTCGACATATGTATGTGTTTTAATGTGATTGATTCAACAAATCAGAAGCTGCAAGAACTCTGGCAGAATATTTTATCACTGCTTCTGCCACCTGCTGACCGTCGGCATTGCTCTCCAAAGCCAGTAGATCTTGGGAGAAGGTGCATCGATGTTTTGGAAAGTGGCATGAGGTAGTCCCAATATGCTACGAATTGCACACAGCACCCAAAGCACTCTGTTTTTGTGTATCTCCACAGCTCCGCAGTCCCCAAACCACGACGTCGCCAGCTCAAGCTTTAAGGCCTGGCGGACCGATGAATTCTACTATGGTCACTCGCGACGGCCAAATCATTCGTCCCAGAAAAGGCTGTGGGTTCAATAACACGCCCCCTGCAGCTGCAGCTGCGCGAGCCGCACAGTGGTTGGGCTGTATGAAAAACCTCACCCTGGAACCTGCACCAGCAGAAGGCTCACCGCGCTCGTGCCTGTCACTTGTGCAGAACTGAATTTCCGGCGACGTGGTGCTTTACTTTTGAAAAAGCCAGTGCGGAATTGGTGATGTACGGACCGTTTCATGGTGTTGTTTTGAATGTTGATGTCCGTTTGTGGGCATGCAGAGCTCCAAAGGATGAGCAATATGCTTTGATTGCCTGGAATCTTTGCACAAAACTGCGTTTGATGTGGCATCAGTGTGCTGCGTGGTCATACGTTGTTGTTGTGCTATTTCCGCACGTTTGAACTGTTTCCCTAACCTTCTTGACCAGGTGAAGTGAGCGAGTGTCACACTTTCTTCCAATCGAGCCCGGCACCATTTAACGACTAAAAGACTAAAGGCACAGGGGCAAAGAAACGTTACACCTAAAATGTATCCACGAGTGCGATGTTCTTGACCGTGTGTGCCATTTGCAATTCAGTTGGAACTAAAGACAGGGTACCTGCACCACAAATCTGTCGTTTGTGCCCAAAAGCCGAACCTAAGTTACCCACACTCTGTCTGCCTACCAAAGCACAATACGAGCAGCTTGGCCACCCTTGCCAAACCTCAGCGACAGGGCACCCATTCGGTTGCAGCTCCAGTCGAAGCACACATTGCGCCTCTTTGCCTGAGTTCCGCTGCATTTAGGTGTGTCCCAGTGTCGTTTCCGTGATTTTGGTATTGCTGAGAAGTAACTGTCCTTCTTCTCTGTTTCCCCACCTGTGCAAGCAATGCTGATGGGAAATTCAGTATGATCCCTCAGCACAGTAGTGGAAGATCTGAATCTTCAACGATTATGGGTCTCAGGGGGGAGAGCTGCTTTTTGACTTAGCCAAGTGCTACGAATCCTTCAATATCTTTTGACCTGTGCACAGGGGTTTCTGACCGGTGTCATTTTATCTGTCAGCAGGGTGGCAACCACAGGTGACCAGAGAAGTCTGTGAGGTCCGGAGAGCCGTGTGGAAGCCTTCCACTACAGGGTCTTCCCCCTTTTGCCTGCTTGTATCTTGATTCAACATTGCATATTGCTGCCTATATCCACAACCAAGCACAGTCTTCCGGCCAATCGCTAATTATTCTCTCGTAATTCTGTCTGTGCTCTGTCGTGAGTCTGTCTGTACTCTGTAGTATTGATGTCGTCTGTATTACGTTGTCAGGCCTATCGCTCGCGAGCGACCTCGCAGATGAGTCGCGATCGCCGGAGTTTGTACTCTGCTGCCTACTGCTAACACTCCCCTCCTAAGGCAGCGCCCTGGCGATGAAACACAGCCAGAAAAGGGGCGTGCCTGGTAGATCTACTTAGTAGGAGGCAGCGGACGTCGCTGACAGGATTACTGCATAGAAAAAAAAAATCCTGTAGCGCACTTAGCAGCGACGGGGGGTAGGGGCTCCCCATCAGCCCAAAGCCAGCAGTGAGGATCAGCTCTGAGGGGGGGGGGGGGGGGCAACAAGGACAGCGTTTTGTTTTGTTCACGAAGAGAAGGAAGGATCACAGAATGCGTCGGCCGCAAGCAGAGCGACTGGGTATGGGCTCAGGACCCCAGTCTGAAGGAAGACAGCAACGCACGGCACGTCAGCACACACTGGCGACACTGACGGCTGCTGCAGGCAACGACTGCGTCGCTGACGACGGCGACGACTGCTGTCGACGACGACACGTGCTGTGGACGTATGCGCAGCAGCACAGCGACACACCGGAACGTGCTCACTGTTTATACTAATTAATAATTCAAAAAGGCAGAGGCAGGTAGAGGCCAGCTGGACTGCGCTCCGCCTCTGGGCACACGCTTGCTGAACCAGGATGGAGGGACAGAGTTGGAGGGTAAGCGCAGAAATGAATCACTGGCAAACAGTTCACCCTCTCCCCTTCCTTTCCAAAATGCTGCTCGGCAGCCCTCGACAGCCACCAAGGCCAGAGAGCCGCCCGAGACACTGAGACACAGGGTGCTGGGCAAGAAGCGGAGTGTTAGCGCAGAAATGACTGGCTAGTCGCTCAGCTCGGTGCTGGTGGCGGCTGATCTGCGCCCGCGCTCTGACCTCAGGTCGCAGCCTAAAAACAAACACAGAAGCATGGCAGGATGGGAGAGAGAGCACAGGAAGGAAAAAGCAAATTGCAGACGCATGGGTTGGACGCGGGCTCACTCGCAGGGCCCCTGCCACAGTGGGCGGGCCGAGGTCGTCTCCCCATGTAGCTCGCCAGGACCGCCACGCAGGGGTCGAGGGTGCTACACGTGTCTCACCAGTTTTAGATATGCAATGACAGGCAGGACCCCTTCAGGGTCTAACCATCAACTCAGACATGGGTATAGTGGCAGAGCCCTGCCGAGGCGGGCCGAGCCATTTCCCCGACATGAAGACGGCGGCAAAAATTCAGGGTAGAGCCTCTCTGGGGGCCGAACCCGACAGCAAGAATTCAGGGCAGGGCCCGTCTGGGGGCCTAACCCAACACAAAAACTCAGTGCAGGGCCTTACTGGGGGATGAACACGACTAACCCGTGCACTAGGGCCCGCTACCGCATGGCAGTGGGCCGAGGCGTAATGGGCACCGCTTTGAGATACTGTAGGTGACATGTAGCGAAGGTAAGTGACATGTAGTCAATGTAGGTGACACGTAGTGGATGTAGGGGACCTAACGGTGGTGGGGAGGGACGGGAGGTCACAATGGGACCTGAATGCCATGCTTGGCATTGTAGTCCCGCCAGGGGTCGCAGACGTGGTGCAAAAATTGGTCCCTGGTCTCCCATGTCCACTCCTGGTGACCTTTCCACTTGACAAGCCACTTCTGGACCTTGCCGTTACCCCGAGTGGAAGGCACCTGCTTGAAATCCACCACATCCTCCACCACCCAGCTGTCGTTGTGCTCGGGGGAGGGACAGAGCGTGTGGTGGTCGCATTTCAGTTTAACCCCCGACAACAGCGGCAGGGCCAGCTTGAGACGTCCTATCCCCAAAATTTGAGGTCCCTCGGCGGTCGCCACACGGTGTCGACCCCCGCCCATAATTTCGAGGATCTCATATGGTCCCGACCAAATGCGGGCCAGCTTGTCAAAATCGCGGTCCTCGCTTTTGGGCGAATTGCGGACCCAGACGCGGTCACCCACTTCCCACAGTTTTTCAGGGTGCGTCTTTCGAAATTCTTTCTCGTGTTTTTCATGGATGGCCGTCAGCTCTTGCTGAACCTCCTCACGCTCACGCCCGAGACGCAAGAAAAAATCAAGGGCGTCTTCGCACCCGTTTCCCTCCACAATGGGAGGCATGTCCCCGAATCCAATTGGATCCCTCCCGAACAAGAGACGGTGGGGAGAGTACGGCGCTATGGCACCCGGAAGGTCATTGAGACCCCACAGTGCCATAGGCAATTTCCAGTACCATTGACTGGTGGGTGTGTTGGTCTCTTGCAGGTATACCCTAAGTGTTTCAACGACGCTTTTTACCGCTCTTTCGGCCCTCCCATTGGTCTTTTGATCGTAGATCACGGACTCGTGGGTGGAGATGCCAGCCAAATTGCAAAGAGTGGTCACAAACTTGTTATTGAAATATTTGGCGTTCCCCCGCAGGATTTCATTGGGAACGCCTGTAAAAGACACGCACTTCTCCAAAACAAGTTCCGCCAATTTGCGGGCGTCGAGACCCTTGAGGGTAGTTGGTATGGCTGTAACATAGCCAGTCGCTCGGTCAACTATGACGAAGCAACAGTCCACAGTGTAACCTTTGCGCACCTCGCACGTAGGGAGATGGACTACGTCCATTGCCACTGAGGCAAACGGATATTTGGGGATGGGGTAGTAGTGGCGGGTCTCAGGGTGCCGACCACATCGCGGCTTACACGTCTGACACGTGTCGCAGCGCTGGATTACATTCTCCACGAGCTCCCGCAGCCGGGTAGGGGTGTATCCGTGGAATTTGTAGCGTCTGTGTAGGAGTTCCAGCTTCTTATCCACCCCTGGGTGACTGCAGGAGTGCACCGCTTGTATGACCTTAGAGGCCACCGCTTTGGGCACTATCACGTAATGCTGCTCAAGGAGTTGCCCTCGGCCGTTAACATGCCGGTCCGCGCGTCGGTGCTCCGCCACGCCAGTCCTAGCGGCCGCATACTCCCCTTTCAGGGCAGGGTCAGTCTCGTAGTGCGGGGCCCAGTTGTGAAACAGGAACTCAGTCGGAGGGGGCATCATGACGGTGCCCTTATCAGGCATATCTGCCTTCTTTTTGCGCCCTGCTCTACACCACGCCTGCATGGCCTGGTAGCACTGTACGTGCGTGGGGGGCTCACTTTGTGGATGTGCATTCTCATAGTAAGCGGTAAGCGCGCGCAGCATAGCCGTATTGGGACCGTCCCAACAGTCGGCAGGAAGGGTGTGGCGCATCAAGGCGGCCGCGCCCTGGTACCAGCATTGTGCGTCCATATACGCCCTAGCCTGGCGTCGCTTAGACCTCCAATGCAACCCTTGTGCATCCGGGGCATTGCGTGCGTACTTGCACGAATCATGGCGCACACTGACTACGTCACCGGACATGGTATGTGCTAGCTGGCGCACCGTAGCACGTCGGGGTCCCGTAGGCAATGCATTGACGAATGCCTGCTGCCTGCGGGCCCTTTCGGCCTGTTCCGTGAGCTCCCTGTCCTTAAAGAACTGTGAGGTCCCGTCACTATGACTAACGGGCCGTAAGGCCGCATGCACTGACGAACTGCTCCTGCCAGGCTTTGACCCGTGATTGGCAATGTGCAGTTCACTTCCAGCCCGTGGACCCGTACTTGGTCGGTACTAAGGTCCAGGTGTTTCAACCGTTCTCCATCCGGGGTGTTCGATGTGCGAGGTGGTAAGGGGGTATGGTGGGGCTCGGGGTCGACCGTAGGGGCCGACCGTGCCAGTGCTGCGTCGACCCACTGCGCAGTTTCCCGCTCCGATGCATCCCAACCCGCTTGGTCGGCATCGCTCCCATGCAGGTTGGTGTTGGGGTTGGCCAGGTAAGCAGGGTATGCCCACCTAGACAACACATCCGCTGCCCCGTTGTCTTCCCCCTTGATGTAGACAACTTCCAGGGGGAACCTTGCCAAAAACTGGTGCCAACGGGACCGCCTACCCACTGGACCACCCATGCGGTCAAAGTCCTCTTTGACCCAGGACTCCAAACTTTTGTGGTCCGTGCGGCATTTGATTTTTACCCCCGTTTGCAACCAGCTTCTAAACTTGTACAGGGTGGCGACAATCCCGTACATTTCCTGATTCGAAATGTGCCAGTTCAACTGGCCCGTTTTGTGGTAGGACCCGTCAGGCCGTTTGGTCCTGGTGCCCTGTAACTTTTTCGAAAAAAACGCCACTGGGCGGAGGTTGCCGTTAGCATCCTCCTGTGTACCCCCAAGCGCGAAGGTACTGGAATCAACAGTGATCCACCAGTCCTTGCTGAGATCAGGAAATTGGAGTATCACCTCCTTTTGGAAGCGTTGTTTCAGCTCCTCAAACGCCTCCTTCATTTCGGGGGTCCAGTAAATCTTCCCCTGGAGTTTGTAATATTGTACCAGTTCTTCCTGGCTCATTTTGGAAAAATTGGCCCTTTGGCGGGTACCAGTACCAGACAGCAAATCAGTTTGCCGCTGGTATTTTTGGGCCTTTTTCTGGGCCTTTGTGAGGCACATACCTTGCAAGGCCATTTGCAGGGGGGCGGCCATGCGCGCGTAGTCATGTATGCACACGCTATACCACTGTGTAAACCCGAGGAATCCCTTAAGGTGGGTGGGAGTGGTAATGTCCTCCCACCGCCACCGTTCAATGGCGGCTACCTTTTCAGGGTCCCTGTGCCTACCCCCGGGTGTGAGTATGTGTCCACAAAATTGAACGCGAGTGACGAACATTCTGCACTTTTCGGGCTTCAGGGAGAGCTTGTAGTGTGCCAAAATTGCAAACAACTCCCGTAGCTGACGCTCATGGTCCTCTATGCAGAGACGACTAAGTTTTTCGTTCCTCTCCAAATTGTCCCGGTCAGGGGTACCGTGTAGCAGGTCATCAATGTACGGCTTTGTACCAAACCGTTTTGTGAAACTTTTCTTGTCCCCAAACCCGGTATCCAGGCAGGCCGCCACCATGCGCTGGTATGCCGTGGGTGCCGTTTTTAGGCCCATGGGGAGTACCAGCCATTCGTACACCCCCCATGGTGTCACGAAGGCCGTATATTGCCTGCTTTCAGGCGCTAAATGCATTTGGTGAAACCCGTCTTCGAGGTCAAAGACAGACAAAAGTGCATTTTTACCCTGCGAGAGGATCATATCCTCTATGACCGGGAGGGGAAAGGGGTCGTCGCTGACCTGGGAGTTCAGGTGGCGGTAATCAATTACCAGCCTCCATTTTCCCCCAGGCTTGGGGACCACAAAGGCCCGTGCACCCCACACCGAATCAGACTTCTGCAAGAAGCCTCGGGCAATAAACTTGTTAACGAGTTCGCGGAAAGCCGCGTCTCGTATGCCGCACGTGCGGTATGGCACACATTTCTGCGGCTGTGGGGTGGCGGTTTTAAAGGGTATGGCATGCTCCCCGTGCGGCCGGAGATCCTGCGGGACCTCCTTGATGGGTGTGTGTTGAAAAAAATTTTCTTCGAAGGACTCCTGTAATTGGGCCCTTATTTCCGCACAGCGGGGGTCCTCCTGGTCCGCCTGCACTGCCGCCCGCACCCATCGTGGAGACCGTGGGCGATAGTATTTCCCCTTTGCGTCATGTTCAACGAGGTCCCGTAACCGGGGAGAGGTGTCAGTATCACCCTCATACCCACCAGCAACTGCGTTGCAGGCACTGTCCCGGACGTTGCTGGAGAATGCATCAAAAAGAACTACCCTGGTGGTCCAGCCTCTGGATGGCGGGAGGACAAAACGCGCATTGTCCTGGTAGACCGGTTGGTCCGCCGGCAAGTCCCACCAATCCAGGGCTATCTCCCCCAACTCCCAAAACCAATCATGTGCCTTCCACACAGGGACAATCATTATCCCTTGGGCCTGGTCCATGATGGCCTTGAGGACGACATCCTGCATTCTAGAGAAGGGGGCATTAATCCATAGGTGGTCCCGGCCCCAGTCCTTGGAGAAGGCATCCTGGGCCTGCGTCCAATACCGTGGGAACTGGGCATTGCATTTTTTGGGCGAATGCATCAACCATGGACTGCTGCTCCCTTCCTGAAACCCCTGCCCATGACAAAATCTCTTGCTTGAGACTCGGCAGTACTGCGTATGCCTCGGTTTTATAAGTACGACTAGCTGACTTATGTAGCGCCTTGCGCCGAGCTGCGGTTGGTAGTGCCTGAGCCTTCTTAGAAATGCGGACGGGCCGTACCGACGTGGTACCTGAACTGGATCCTGGGAAGCGACCGTACCGTTGGACAACCTGCTTATCCGTGGGGGGGTCCCTACCGGAGAGCCTGGGCTGTCTTGGGGGTGTTCTGGAAGGGTTTCTCCCCTCCATTGGCCGTTGTGGTTCTGGTGGTATCCCCACCCCCCGGCGAAGCTGTCTGGGAACGCGGTGTGGATGGGGGAGGGGGTTGTGAGGGGCCGAGCTAAAATAGGCTCGCCCTCTTCTGACTCGGCCTCGGATAACCCTTGCTCGCTCTCGGTACCGCCGTTGGGATCTACGGCTAAATGACACCCACACTGCCGCAGGCACTGGCACCTAAACCGCTGTGGCTCGACTTCGGGGGGGGGTATGAAGCGGGGAGCTCCGTCCCCGGCTTCCCTCGTGGCGGTAGGGGGGGGTATGGACTGTGGTGGCTTGTACCTAGCCTGAGCTATGGTTATCCACTCCATAGAATATGGGGGTCCGGTTGGAGGAAAATCTGCATACTGCGGGTCCCCCATGCTGTCCTCATACTCCTGAACCAAACAGTACGAATCATCACAATCAAACTGTCTATCTGGTGCCACTAAACCTACCGAGACACACTGGCAGACCGTAACGGGCTGTCTGGGCGGGGTTACCAACTGCTGCTTGGGAGGAGAGGGTAACGGCTGCTCCCCTCCTAAGCTAGCGTTGCGTGTCGCTGACATGACGGTGGCTACTGTGGTGACTTGCTGCACCGCCACAGCTACTGCCGCCACTTGTTGTCCTAAAGAGGCCAACGTCTGCGTGATGGCGGCAGCCCATGTCGTCCATTGTATACTGGGAGCTTCCTCGCCGGCAGCCTCCTCAATCAATAGAGAGGGGAGATTAGGGTCGGTCCCCACTTCCCGCAGGACAGTGGGTTCGGAGTACTCTGCTAGCGTATCCACTAGGCAGTCCCGAGAGGCATCAAGTTGTAACCCATAGCATTTGAGGAATGGGTAGCCGACTATACAGCCATTGCTGATTTCGGCGGAGTATACAAAGACCTGCTCGCAGGTCAAAAACCCCTCGACTCCATGCCGGTCCCGCACGGGCACGGTCAGATCCAGCAAGGCCCCCATTGTCCCTCCTGCCACCGCGTCGCCTCCTGCGGACGTAATGGCAAGGGGTTTCCGCGCCGGTTGGAGCGTACCGCTCGGAAAAAATGAGGGGGGAGCGATGGCAAAAGCCTGGCTCCCTGAGTCGACCAGGGTAGGCGCTGGGCTCTCTTCACCCGTTCTCCAGCGGGCACTGCCCTGCACCACCAATTCCCGGTGCGTGCCTGTTGAACCAGGCGCGCGCCTGCGACGCACCGCACATACTCGGGGTCGTCGGAGGGTACGGCGCGTACGAGCATCGTATATTGGGCTCACCGGCACCGACCGTATGGTTGCAGTAGAAATGATGATCTTCAGCGCCGACGGACTCCGTACAGGGGGTGCATCCGGCAACGCCGGCCGAGCCTGCGGGGTGCCAGCAGTATGGTCACCGTCCCGCAGCCTGGCTACTGTCTTGCGAGCGCGGCGCTCGCCTCTCGTAAGCCACCCCCGACGTCTCTACTGACGCAGGTTCCTGGAGCGGCCCCTTGTCGGCGCGTTGGCTGCCGCGGGTTGGGCCGCGGTGTCTCCGTCAGCCTTCCCTTTTGGCGTCCCCCTGAGGGGCTGCCTCGGCAGGCTTACCATCTTTGGCATCCACTTGGGCCTGCCGGGCACGGGCAACATTTTTATTCACATGATATTGGCACTGGGCAGGGTGGTGGTCACCCCCACACGACATGCACTTGTCATCCTTGGCCATTTTAGTGGCATGTCGGAGGGCCAAGTCAACCTGTTTCTGTTGACTCGGGGTCAAGCCTTGGGGGGCGGCTTTGTCGTCCCCCTGGTGAGGCTTGCGGTCTCCCCAAGACCCGCTACCCCTGGAAGAGTCGCCGCGCTGCTCCTTGCCTTTGCCCTTGCCTTTGCCCTTCCCCTTGCCAGTTTTACGGCCAGGAGTGCGGTCCCGATGGTCATCCGCCTTCTTGGGCTTGGGGCATTCTGCCGCCCGAGGTCCCTTTTCACCGCAGTTGTGGCATGCGCCCTTGAAGGCTGCGGGTGCCGAGGCGCTGCGCGTCTGCACCGGAGTTGCCGGTTGCGCCTCGTCATGGTGTTTTTGTTGCCACTTGCGCTTATCGCGCCAGGTGAGTTCGTACACCACCTGGGAGTGCGCAGCCTCCCAGGTGAACTCACCGTGTAGTGCCTCTAACTTTGCCAGCTCGGTAAGTTCCGCCCCGTAGCCTCCATGACGCTCAAGCGCCTGGCGCCACACCTGTTTGGCACGCTGTGGGGTGATGGCCCACTTGCGCGCCGTGCGGCGAGCGTGTAACACCCACTGGATTATCCAGAGGCTGTAGTTGGCCACAGTTTTCGGGCCGGGCAGGTCCATTGCGATCCTTTGCTTTTCCAGGAGTTCGCCAGACACCCTTTCCTGGCCGATAGTAGAGGCCACGCCGTATATCTGTTCGTGTGTCGACCCGGCATCCCGAACCAGACTGGCGTATAAGTTCCCTTCGTCTGGGAAACACGAGCAGAAAACGTATGCTAGGAGATCTGGCGGCATGCGCTTACATCAAAATCCCCTGTAACGGTCCCATTCAGGCTCAAACGTGGCCCAGTCCCCTCGGAAGACCGGCCTCTTGAGGAGGTCTTTAATGACTTGCCTAGTCTCGGGGTCTAGGGTTTCTAACCCCAGCTTGTCGGTGCCGAACAGCGCCCTGACTTGAACATTCGGGTCTTTGTGGGTGGGGGCACTGCCGGGCACGGAGCCATCAGGTACAGAAAAAGACCCTAGGTCGGGTTGAAAGTGCTGCCCTAGGTCGTGGATGGTGCCGGAGGGCTCAGGGCCGGCAAGACCAGGGGGGCAGGCACGCGAGGAGTCGACCTGAACGCTGCTGTTGGGGGCAGAACCGGATACACGGACACCAACGGAGGCAAGAGCGGCGACAACGGAGGCAAGATCCATGCTGATTGTTATCCGGCAAAAAATCCCAGTCTATGAAGAAAATTGATGCGGATATTCCTAAGTACATCTGAGTGTCCATATCTATCTGAAAAGATTTATATAAATCCGATTGTGAAAAAATATTTGGCCCATTTGGCTCACCGGGCGCGTCAGCGGCAATTGGCGATTCCGGGTAAATGATCGGAACGCGGCGGATTTACGATGAATGGACCGCGGAATCAGATCCGGCACCTCAGAAATATATAGGTCTGATCCTGAGACTGAGCTGCGGGGCGGCGATTCCGCCGAAGCAGAGAAAATGGCCAAAATGTAGCCAATCTGGGGCAGATCTGCGAAAATCTGAGCAGATGGGGGTTAGCCGCACTTACACTCCCCCTCCAAAAACACACTGGGGTGTGTCTCTACGTCAACGAAGAACGTAGTGCGGGTAAGTCCCAGAAACAAATAGAAATGTAGCCTCGATCGGGCGAAATCTGCTTGATCTCACCTGATTTGGGCTGAATTGGCACTGAATCAGGATGGATGAACCTGAAATGAGACAGAATGAGGAGTGACGAACAGTCCTCCGTGCAGTAAAACATTAGGTTAAGGGCTAAAAAGCATGTAAACGTATCGAGAATCGATACCAAACCATGCCCTGGTTGAGAATGAGGTAAATTATTGGTGGATTGAGTGGGAGAATCAAGAAATGGAGTGACATCTCGGCGCTCTGGCACAGTTTAGCTGTCGCGGGCACGCTACGGTGTCCTCCACGTACTCTACATCGTGTTACTCCCGCTTTTCTCGTTCTGAAAAGTGCAGCATGTGCCTCAGATTTGGCGCATCTGGTGGATGATCACAAGATTCAGCAAGATTGAGAATCAATTTGAGCAGAGATGAAGGAGATGAAACAATCACAGAGAGGGAAAACAATTACAAATGTAGTCTGCAAGCCCTAAGTGAACAGAAAAACATCAGTGTCAACGAAGCTAGGCAAAGCCGTAAACAGATCTTCGAGGAATGAGAGGAGATGACAAGGAAATCAACCTAAACTATCCTAAAATGAGGGAATTTGCTCATTTTCCTAAGATGAAGGTGAAATGAAGCGGAATGTCTAGAACTGAAACTACTAACACCTTCGTTTAGACTAGAGTTAATATATATTGTCGTTTATTCAGCTGAATTGTGCTTTCCGGCACGTTGGTTCGCGAGCATTTAACAGATTCCATGAAAATGTGGATCATGTGATGATGCATCATGATGGGACATGATGGCCCTGGATCCTTGGCATGTAACGCGCCGAAGGTTCGCTGAAGGCGCTTTACTGACAGTATATAACTGAGAGACACCGAATAGTCCTTCATTTACAGTGGCGGCGGTGTCAATCGACTTGGACAAGGCCCATCTTTCGATTGAGTCCCACAGGACACTTGGATTCACCATTTTCGACAGTTTCAGGTCGGATTGAGCTCACATTGGCGTGTGCCAAAAATACACCGAAGCTTACGGACCTCAGAGGTTGCTGTTAGAAGTCCCTAGAGCTCCTATATGAAGGTTGTCTGAACAATTGACGTCGGGGTTTTGCGCAACAGTGGCAGAATGATGGACAAACCTGAGGAATTCAAGGTAAATTCAAGGAATCTGGATCTGAATCTGGACTTTGGCTTCAGCATCACGGCAAATG
Organism: Eutreptiella sp. 'Long Island Sound 2002'; assembly: GCA_964036045.1. NCBI lineage: Eukaryota > Euglenozoa > Euglenophyceae > Eutreptiales > Eutreptiaceae > Eutreptiella > Eutreptiella sp. 'Long Island Sound 2002'. The sequence goes on along the minus strand of OZ038379.1, from coordinate 91,077,981 downwards.
AAGGTAAGATCTGAGTTCCTGACGATGCATCTAGTGCAGCCAGTACTACAGGGGGTACCTGTGGGGGTGAATGTCGCTGGCCAGCGTTTTTACTATGTACATTTGCTTCCATCTGCACGAGTAGCCAAATTCCAAAGATGCACAGACCAACAGAGACAAGATTACCCCGGATCTGCCTGAATTAAGCCTGAGTTTGGTTTTTTCTGGACACGGCAGCACACTCCGTGGCTTTCGGCAGCGTATCTACGCCTTGTCTGCCGAACGGAGACCAAAGAAAAGTTGATTGACGTCAAATTATCAAACATTCGCAGTTCTCCACATCATGTCGTATTCAGGAAGAATGAACAGTGGATTGAGCAGAATGTGGTTTTTTCAAGTCGTCAGAACACTCACATTGGAACAAGTGGTCGACGGGGCGAGGCGTCAGCGACTCAAGTCACGACGTGTCTCCCTCAATTCGGCCAAGCACGAATACATGTGACCACCAACCTGTCTGGTGGGGCCCTCGTACGGCTTGGGCGCTGTAAATCAGCGGCCGAACTCGAAGCTTGGTCCTCATTTGGCTCCTGGGCTGGCCTGACCACAGGAGGGGAGATCGACGGATCAGCCCTGGAAGGTGGCTGCTGAGGGCCGTAAAAGGCTGGATCTCGATTCACCACAGGTCTTTTTCCGTCGCTCTCCACCTGTCTGTCGGGTTTCGACAGACAGTCTGTCAGGAGTACGCCAATTTCGGGGTGCTTCTTGAGGAAGTCGATGAACCCCTTGGTGTACCCATGGACAAAAGAATGGGCTGGTTCCCAGTTGTTGTGACTGGAATCAAAGGCCCTCCACTCACATAGAAATTCCCATTTGCCCTTTTCGTCACGTCTTGCCTCTAAAATAATCTTGAGTTCGTACTTCCCCCCTTCGATGACCCGATCGGACAAAAATTTCGAAGTCCAAAAAAGGGGTTTAACCCGATCCTTGGGGGAGGGGATCTCTCTCTTGAGGCGATCGCCCGAAACTTCAATTTCCCTGCTGACATCCACACGAATCCTCCACCTGTTCTCACCTAGACGCGCTGTAACAGCGAATGGCCCCTCCCACAAGGGAAGAAACTTATCATCTCCGTCCAGGGTGGTTTCGGATTTTCGAAGCCAAACTCGATCATCGACTTGAAAATTGTGGGGGTTTTTTCGGCCTTGATTCTGGACCCAAAGCCAGTCAGCTTGATGCTTATCGATTAATTTCGAGACAGTTTTTTCTGCTCGTTGTATTTCGTCCAAAAACAACGAAGCATCTTTACAAGGGCGAAGATTATTCAACGGCATGTTCCACCAACACTTCTTTCTTCCAAAGACAATTTCATTTGGAGAAAGGCCATGGTACAATGGCGTGTTGTGGTAACGGCGAAGCAATGCGAAGAGAACTTCAAGCCAATGGAAGTCTTTCTCACTGGCGAGCTCCTTACGAAGCATATTTATAATAGAGCGGCCGGCTCTTTCGCCAGGCAGCGCTCGATGTGAGTGGATTTCACATCTCAGGTGGTGGATTCCAAGGCGAGCACATAATTCCTTCCACCATTCGGAGGTGTACTCTTTGCCTGAGTCCGTAACCACTTCGGATGGGACGTCCCAACCTCCCATCCAGGTCTGCGCGCACCATTTGGCGGCAGCTTTGCCAGTCATTGACTCGACGTTGCAAGGCAACACCTGAATGTAGCCAGAATGACGGCATTGTATAAGGAGCACTCCATTGACCTTTTTGTTGGTCCAATGGCACTCTTCGTCGTCGAGTTCACCAAGATGGAAAAAATCACTGGTGACTCTGTTAAAGAGGCGCTCCGGAATAGGGTGTGGCCTCAGATGGCCGTGCTTCTTCGCGCTGGGGGGCGTCGAGACAGCACATTGGGCACATCCGGCGGCTACTTTCATACAATGAGTATATAGCCTTGAGCCGAACAACCTATGTTTAATCATCGACCATAATCTACGGCCATGTGCGTGGGGGGACTCCCATTTGTGCCACCAGTTTAACACTCGGGGGGCCAGGGCGTCTGGTACGCACAATTTACCCTCCATCCACAGCTTCCCCCGAGCCAACGAATATTCAGAATAAATTCCATCCTTGTGAGCATCTTTGGATTTGAGATTCTCAAAGACCTCTTTAAACATGGAATCATGCAGATAATCGTTCGTCCAGTCGCGGATGATAAGGGAATCTTTCGGCAGGGGTGGAGTTTTGGCCGGATCTCGACGCTTAATGCCCTGAATCAACCGAAATCCACTTACAGGTCGGGTATACTCGAACCGTTTCACACTCCCTGAGGAGGGATCGGTGACTTTCTCCACGACTTTCAGTGATTTGGTGATAATCTCATGGGCATGCGCCGGATCTGAGAAGGCCGTGATATCATGACACGGTAATGCGTGCTGTTTAACAGAGCATTGCATGCATTCACGTCGAATGAGCTTTTTTTCTTCTTGGTCCCACTCGATTACGACGTGGCGGTCCTGCTCCGTACTGACGCGTTCCCGTGGGGGGCCGGCCACGGGACGCTGCGGTGACACGCACAAGTGAGCAGGCAGGCAAGGCACTACGCTCACAAGGGCATCAATACGCCTGTGTCATGTGACAAAGCGTTTCAGAATCCTTGCCACTCTGCAAAGAGGGAACGAAAGTATGTACAGCAACACATCAGGATATGTACACATGGGGTTAAGACTGGACTGGGGTAAGGGCATCACAGGACCATAGACACTCAGTCCCAACTCATATCCCTATCCCAGGTCCGACCCTCTCAGTGGCTGATGGGGGCGGGGGCTCAAACACAACCCATGCCCTGCTCAGTCCGGACCCTGAAACCCTGCCAATGGGAGAGGTGTCCCGCACAGCCACAGGCGAGTTCCTGGGAGCCAATGTGCTCCAAGGCCAACCGACGATCGCTCCCTATGCTCCCTTAACGGCAGGTCCCAACTCCTCTCTGAGCCAGAGATATGGCCCCGCCATTATCACCCAGGAGTTGGTAGCTGAAAATGGGCTGTTTCAGCCCAAACTGAAATTAACTCAAAAATCCCCAAAATTGACCCCTCGTCCGGACCCGCCAGAGGTAGGGACGAGGCAACTGACCCTATGCACTTCGAGTACGAATTCCCTGGAGCCCTCACCCAACCTGGTTCCCTCTGAGGTCCCGGCATCAGGGCAACACGGATGAGTCAAGTGGGGTCATGATGCCAAAATCACCAAAATTGGCGTCATTCCCACGCGTGGCTCGCTCGGCCAAGGTAAGGCCAATGGCTCACAGGGTAGGAGGCAGGACCTAGGACTCATATCTGAGTGTACAACTTGGATTTAGGTCCGTGCTCCCTATGGGCTTAGAGAAATGGGGCCGCCAATTGACCACACGGAAGGGGGAAATTGGGGTCCCAAAATTGGGTCATTTTGGCTGCTTGAAATGAGCCAAAATTCAGTGTGCTCCCAATAGTATATCTCCACGCCGGCTTGGAGATCTCATTCCGGCATTCCATACGCGATCCACCAGGAGTCCAACTGAGACTCCCATGCCCTTGGCTCTCAAAGATCTCCATGCTACTTGGCGTGGTGACGATCCCAATTGGGTCCACAAATGCCAAAATGGCAAAATTGCCCATACTCAATTTGGCCTAGCGCCTTAACGAAGGCGGCTCCGCTTCGCCCACGTGGTGTGTGGACCATGGGGACCATTACCCATAACACCCATGTCATATATGGTCCATTGGTCCATGCGTCCGGCGTGCACGAAGGTTAGAACATGGGGCACGGCGGGCAGCAAGAGTGGAAAAATGCTCAAAATGGCCAAAATTGCGCACACTCATGGTTAGGGCAAATGAGGCACATGCCCGACTCGGACCGGAGTGTGCCATAGGATTGGTATCAAGTCATATATGTCCAACATATCTTTGGGGCGTCGCCCAACTCCTCCGGTATTGGGAATGGTAGGGTCGCCAAGTGAGCCCATGATTTGGGATAGTCCCAAATCGCCAACATGGCGGCCACGGTATGCCAAGCCTAAGAGGAGTTATTCGCCGGGTCCAAGATATGTTGGCTACCGAAGTATGTACCCTCATAACATACTTGGGTCATGATGTCAATTGAGCGCAACGTTGAGATGCACGGTCGCCACTTGACATCATGACGAGCCAAAAATGGCAAAATTGGCACAAAGACAAACCAAAGTGCCTTGAAAGGCGCACAATTATATTATAATATCTTTGGCTTGGATCGTGCAATCAACTAATCCTTCTAAACACAATGACTTGACACCAATGACCTTCGATCCCACATATGTGCTCCACTTGGGGCGCCTTGAAAGGTTACGAGCGCTGCTTCCCAAGTGGGCACATGAAAATATGGAAAATTGTAAAATGCACACCTTGCTCCCAACGCATCGCTTCGGGTTCACCACACAAGCTTCCCTTCACGAAGGTTAGGCTTGCAATTGACCGTAGGGAGTATGGAGAAGGGGCTTGCACAATATGAGGTCCATTGGCGGGCTTGTCTTGGAGCAATGGGCCCGCCAAATGGGCACGCAACACAACACATGGCACATACCAAATATTGCCCAAAAAGGTGGCTCCCACCACGATATGTCATGCCCCTCCAAGGGCATAACTTTGTGTCAATCGCTCATAGGAACTCAAGGAGAGTTCCTATGCAACACCAACACTTGCGCGCTACACTCGAAAGTTATCTTAACGCACGCAATATCATGGTCAATGAGTTGTAACGCAAACTCTACCCTCTTGACCATGATCCATTACACTAGCGCGCACGTGTGGAAACGCAAGGCATATAATGCTTCCTAAATTACGTCGGGAGTATTGTGAATACATCCCACGTTTCCCTATCGTAATCCCTCGCAAGCAACACGAGATATGACCTTCACAAGTGGCCTCACGAATCAACTTTGTTTTGCCCATATCTTTAAGACAAATGGAGGGCAGGATAAAAGGGAAGTTGATTCGTGCATACGGAAGCACGTAGGTCCACTCGAAAGAGGTCAAATCAAGTGCGGGGATGTCGAAGTCGAAAATCCGATTTCGACATCCTGAAAAATTCGGATTAAGGTTGCGAGTATTAATTATGAAAATTGCGGAAGCATCCATGCAGTTCCTGGCGACTTTGGAGCCTTCGTCGCGGATAGCGTTAAAATTTCCATTATAAACAGTTAAACTGGCGGTTACGGTAAAGTCGCGAACCAACCGCCAGCAGTCAAAATAGTGAGTATCAGAACGGAAGCATAAAAATTGACGGAAACATTATGAAAATAAAACCCTGTTGATTCCTGATATTCTGATACACAAATCTCCGCTGGCGGTGCCTCGGTTGCCGATGCGGGGCTTCACGGCACGGAACACGCCGTGCATGGGGTTAGTGGACCGGAGACCGGTTGTATGCCGTAACCTGGCCATGGGGTTCTGGGTACCGCTTCACCCCCCTCCTTAGAGCAAACCCTGGGGGGGCTCGATAACACCCACGCATGGCAGCGGGTACCCAGGACCACTTCCTGAAGGGGGGGGGGGGGTATCACATCCTCACTCCAGTAAGTCACAGTAAGATAGGTATCCCACAGTGGGATAGGTATGCTGCTGTAACAGCTCGTAGCACATGTATAGTATCAAGTATCAAGTCCCGGGTCCTGGCGGCGATTGTTCGGCATCCAAAGGACCCGTTAACCCATACCAGGCGCACCGGGTGCCGGCTGCTACGGTCACCACCACAGTGGCAGTGGCATACACGGCCAACATAGGCGTCACACGACGGCCGAGGTGGCCCCACAAGTCGAGAGCGACCACAAAGATCCATCAGGCTACCCCAAGCTTCCCAAGGCCCGCCGACTGGGGAGAGTCCCCACGGGTCCTTCCTCGGGCGCACCATGTCCATATCCATACGACGCGAGTCCAGAGTGCCATAGTCGAACTCCTTACGAACCCCAAATCGTAAGGGAACTCCTCCTGAAGGGATCGGGCATCAAGGCCGTCTTTTCCCTCGCCCTACTGCCACGAAGGCCATACATGAGGGAGTCCTCATGCAGTGTGGGCGGAGGCGTCGACTCCTCAAACCACCAGTTTCCCAGGCAGACTGACCGAGGTCAGGAGCACCGGAGGCCGCCATCCGAATGCAAGTGCGTCTGCAAATCGGTAGGCTCACACTGGGACTGACAGTGGCGGACCGCTGGGAGTGTAGTCAGGCAACTGGGCTTCCCGCCTGGCGCCATCAGGATCTCCACACATCACAGCGAATAGGGCAACACGGTATCACGGGCACTCAAACAGTAGAATCTGTAATCAAGTACTGGTCCAGGCTGGACCAGGCTGTAAGGATATGTACACGGCGACTCAAGGCGCCTCTGTATCCCGATTCGTGGTGAAAAACAGTCCATCCCTCAGCGATGGGCTGATGACACTTAACATACAGATGCACATATCCTGGAGGGCAGAAAAACAAGCAACAATTTGGGTAAATAGGCATGTAAACTCACTCAGAACAGAGTGCCAAACCACGCCACGGTCAGGATAAGGCAAATGCAGGAGGATGGACAGGATAACGCCTGAGTTCAGGCATATATAGTCTCGAGACACACGTCGACTGGTCTGGATTCCTCAAATGCCATGGAACCAGACCACACACCAAAGAATCGCAATGCCGATGACAGCGGCATCCGTTGCGCAACGTCGTATGGGCTTCAAGGCCCCAAGAGCTCAAAAAAAAGTGTGAAGGTCAGTCGCCCTACCTGGTTTCCCAAGGATTCAGCAGGGGGGGGAGTGACGAATAGAAGAAGAGAGGGGCCATCCTCCTCTGGATACAGCAGGGGGGGGTATATGGCCACTCTGTCACCGAAAGATGGAAGAGAGCAAGCAAGTAAGGGACGATTCGTCGGCCTCACAAGCGCTGATAAAACATCAGGGGAGAGCTCAGGGCGCTGATCAGGCACCCCTGGCTGCAATCGCCCGGGTGAGTGCTGCCAAGTCCGAAACGTGGATCTTGGTCTTATGCTTGCGGATGTACTCCGTGAAGGGAGTATTGACCCGCGGCACAAACGAGGAGACGGGTTCCCAGGTGTCGTGGGACGGCCCATAGCCTTGCCAACGAACCTTGAACTCCAGACCTCCGGGTGCCGAGGCCTTCGGACGCTGAGCCAGGATCTTCTCGACAGTATAGTCGTCCTGCTCAGCATAGTCGTCGTCCGAATCGGCCTCATGTTTGGCGTAGTCCAGGGACACATGTCGGCCACGGAGGTCGGGTTCCCGCACACGGAGTTGACTCTCGTGGCGCTCCCGGAACTGTCCGTGACCCACCTTGATGCGGTAGGTGTCCTCACCAATCCTGCGGACCACCTCGCCGGGTGTGAACCAGGTCTTGGTGCGGTGGGTGCCCATGGGGCGGGGTCTGATCACCCACACCGGGTCTCCCACCCTGAACTTCTGCGCTGTCGAGCTCGGGGCGGACTTCTGACGCTCAGCATGCTCCTTCTCAAGCTGCTGGCGGATGTCCCGCGCCGTTTGCTCTTGCCGCGCGAAGAACTCCTTGGCATCCATAGCCATGCCATCACCAGACAAGGGAAGTCCCCTACCCAGGGGGTCCCTGCCAAACAGAATCTGGTGAGGGGACAAACCGCCCGGAGTGGGGGTGTCATGATGGGCCTTCAGAGCAGGCCACATCTCCTCGAACCAGTTCCGCCGTGGATTGGTGATGTGGATCTTGCGCAGCTTCTCGAACAGCTGCCGTCCAGCCACTTCAGCACGGCCGTTAGACCGGCTGAGATAGGCGACGCTCTTGGCGTGTCGTATTCCCATCAGGGAACACATGGCTTTGAACCAGCCACCAGTAAACTGGGGCCCTCGGTCACTGCAAATGGTGCGGGGGATGTCAAAGACGGTCAGCCAATGACGAATCATCATGACTGCCACTTCCTTGGCAAGCAACCCCTTTTTGTGTGCCGGAACGGCTACAACGTAGCCGCTGTGGCGGTCCACACAGAGAACCACACAGTCAAAGGTCTCCTTGCCAATGTGCACTTCGGGCATGGAGAAGACGTCCATGGCCACGCTCTCCATGGGCTGGTCAGGAACCGGGGTCCATTGGGGTTCCCCCTTGACGTTCCGGCTATCGGGATTGCAGGCCTGACAGACCGAACAACCCTTCCTGACCTTCTTGATGGCGGTGTAGAGAACGATATGGTCGATCTCGAACCGACGCTGCATGTCAAGAGCTTGCTTCTTGACCCCTGGGTGCAGCATGTGGTGGTGCCAAGCTTCACACAGCTCGAGCACCCGGGACTCCGGGACTAGCAGCTTACCATTCCGGTAGAGCTTGCCATCTTCCTCGGTCAGCCCCTTTGGCCACTTCTGCCCGTCGTCAGGGTCGGTCACAGCCCTATACTCGGCCGCAAAGGCCTCAGACTTGGCGTAATCATCGGTCCAGTCGTCCTGGAGGCAAGACTCCGGGAAGAGGTGCTTGTCGGACTCAGTTCCCACAGGGGGTGCCGGACCGGGCCTTCCGCCCGCGGCACCCACAGGGGCGAGTACACTGACCGTTCTGCTCACCCTCGAAGCGAGGGGGGCATCTGCGGCCATGACGACGAAGCATTTGGCACCCTCCTCCTCCATCAGGCGCTCCATTTCAATGATCCTCTTGGCTTCAGCGGTCTCAGCCTCATCGCCATGGGCAGAGATATCCTGCATGCCCTTGCTGGCGGGATAGGCCCACCTACTGAGACAGTCCGCCACGGTGTTATCCTTTCCAGGAATATAAACAACCGTAAGGTCGAACTTGGCCAAGGTCTCGTGCCATCTTGCCCGTCGGGAGGCGGGACCCGAGGGGGTGTCCACGTGCTCCTTGTGCCACGACTGCAGACTCTGATGGTCGGTACAGACGGTGACGGGATGGAGGGCTATGTACCCAGCCCATTTCCTGAGAGCCATGACGATGGCATACGCCTCCTTTTCACGGGGCGTCCACGTCCGTCTCTGGCCTTCCGCCAGGACTCGGCTCCAGAAGGCCACGGGCACGTGCCTCCCATCGTCAAGCACTTGCTCCAACACAGCCCCAATGGCGTAGTCGGAAGCGTCGGTGCGCAGGACGAACCCTCGGTCGGGATCCACGAGGTGCAGACCCACTGCGGATAGCAGCGCCTGCTTCATTCCCTCAAAGGCACGGTCGGACTCTTCAGTCCAGACCAGAGCCTTCTTGGACCCCTTCTTGGTCTCCTCTCGGTTGCCCTTGAGCATGGTCGTCATGGGGGCTGCATACTCGGCATACATTTTGATATACCCCGAGTAGTAGTTGCAGAACCCCAGATACGCCCGTAGCTCAGAGACCGTCTTGGGCTTTTCCCAGTGCTCAATCGCAGCCACCTTGCCAGGTATGGGCTTTCGCTGCCCGTTCCCGACTACGTGGCCAGCGAAGACCACCTCGCTTACCGCAATGGTGGCCTTGTCACTGCTGCCCGTGAGTTTGTGCCGAACCAGAAGGTCCAGCACTCGAGTGACGTCCCTCTCGTGTGCCTCCAGGAGCTCCTCGTAGCTCATGCTGGGGTCCCCGGACGCGATGATCACGTCGTCCACGAAGGGGTCCGCACAGTCGCGCACCGGCTCAAGCAGGTTCTCCAGCATCCGCTGAAAAGCCGCATTGCCGTTGGTGACGCCCATGGGCATCACCTTCCACTGGAGAGGTCCAAGTGGGGTGCTCATGGCTGTGCAGGCACGGGACTCCTCGGCGAGAGGCATCTGATGATAACCATGTTTCAGGTCAATCACCGTGAAGATCCTCCGCCGGTGTTGCTTTTGCAGCATGTCCTCAATGAGGGGCAGCGTATAGCTGTCGTGCTGCGTTTGGGCGTTCAGGCCGCGGTAGTCGACCACGAGCCGCCACTCACCGGCAACCTTCTTGGGGACGACGAAGCAGGGAGAGGCCCACTCGGAGTGGCACGGCTCAAGCCAGCCTCTCTGGATGAAGTCACGGAGGATCTTCTCCATGGCCTCTTTCCTCTCGCCCCTCAGGGCAAACTCCCGGTGCCGATACACACGGGGGTCCTGCTTCAGTCGTATCTTGGCCTCGCCATACGGTCCACGCACCGGTGGGGGGAACACAGGTTTTCCGCTGAAGAAGGTCTCGCCATACTTCTGCTTCAGCCTGGCCCTCAACGCCTGGATCTTGGGGCAGTCATCGGACTCCGCCTTGGCTTTTCCGGGCACTTGAACCACGGAGCTTACTTGAGGGGTAGCTACTCCGCTCGCTTTCGGCTCAGGTGGTCTTCCCAGGTGGCCCAAAGGGCCATCTCTGGTCTTGCCTCGGAACAGATCGCCGTAGGTGGGTGGGTTACCGCCAGGCGGCTCGTCTTGGCTGGACATGTGATCCAGCACCCTCTGTACGAAGGTGTCCCCGTCATAGGAACCAGAGACGATTGAGTCCACTTCCCACCAGGCTTTGTCCTGGCCTTTGCCCTCACGCTGGTTTCCCCAGTCGTGAAAGGGCTGATCCATATACCCCTGAACCAGATCCCACTCCTCTTCAGTGAGGGGGTCTTCGGAGTCCGATTCTTCGATGTCAACAGGGGGAACCGCAAAGCATTGCCTCCAAGGCTCTGCTATGATACGGTTGACACACACGAAGTCCGTGGTGTCGGCCTGATCAAGGCCCCCATCCACATAGTGGAATTCCGTTGGCCATCTCTGGGGCGGCAGGGGCTGTCCCTTAGCGTCCTGATAGACACTCTCTCCAGCCGGTAGGACGACCTTGTTCAAGGTCATGTTGGTCAATGAGGCTACCCAATGTCGGGTACTCTCCTCCTCGGTGCATCCCATAGGAACAACCAGCACTGCCTTGGAGCGGTCCTTGCGAATCTTCGCTATCGCTCTTGGAATGTCCCAACGGGGGCAATGGATCCACATCAATCCCTGATGCGGACCCCAGTGCTTCTTCCACGCGGAATCCTGGGCGCTCCAGTACTTCTCACATACCCGCAGATGGGCGGAGGTTCCTGAAGAGAACGCATCCAGGGCCAGATCCGACGCTCCCAGGTCCGCGACCACTCGGTACGCCACTTCCGGCCTTACGCCGTACTCCTGGTTCGCTGGCCCAGTAGGCTCAGTGTCCAGCGCGGCCACTTCGAGCTGATTGCGTTCGGGGTGGATCCATTGGCATTCCACATGGTGCTCAGGTGACGAAAGCCACGAGAGCTGGTCGTCCTGGTACAGGGTCATGGAGGCCTGGGCCGGGAGGACGCCGGAGTCCGTCTCCATCATGAAGTCGTACCCGACGATCATGTCCCAGTCCATCTCGACCTCGTAGAAGCTACCGTGCAGGAGGATTTCCTTGCCGAGGTCTGGGCGGCTCAGCTCACGATGGTTCACGAACTGCAGCCCGATGGCCGCTTCCTTCGTGCCTCCCACCATGTACTGGCCGTTCGCCACCTTCAGCCTGACAGGCTTCCGACTGTCGGTCAGACACTCTGGTGGAAGTAGGCCAGCCTTGACCAAGCTGACTTGAGCTCCCGTGTCGACCAACACGTCGAAAACCTTTTCCACTTCCCCGCATAGGGCACGGACCTTAAGATGCAACTGCCGCTCGCGACCGACACGGCGGACGGCGTGCAAACTCAGGATCTCCGGCCGTTCCAGAAGCTCCACAAGCGACTGGTGCAGGTCGTGGACAATGGGCTCAGGCTGCCCATCTGCAGCATCCAGCTGCGGTCCGGGTGATCCTCCGATACTCTCGGAAAGATCCTGTAGTACATCAAACACGTTCTTGGTCGCGAAGGACGGACGGGTGCAAGGGTTCGTGCCTTCACTTGCCCTCACCCCGCCTCCGCGACTGGGCGCCGGACCGGGCCTTCCGCCCGCGGCAGTCCCCTTGTGCTTATCGACTCCCGACTGGGATGGATCGGCGCTTCCCACGTCACCATCCTGCGACCGCCCTAGCTGGGGCCCTTGGCTGCAGGGGCTCCGCTAGGGGGCGTCGGTTGTGGAAGAGGGGGTGTTCTCCTCGGCCTCAACGTCGTTGATGCCCTTCTTTCTTCCCCCTTTACCTCCTCCTTTACCCTTCTTGTCCTTGTCCTTGTTCTGGTCATTCTGGTTGTTCTCCTTGTTCTTGTTGTCCGACCTGGGGACCCAGTTCCGCTTGATCTCCTGGATCTCCTTGGCCAACTCGGTCCCCACCGACGACATCAGCTTGGCCAGCTCGTCCTTGTCGACCTCCATTTTGGCTTCCCGGATACCCGCGGGCGCACGCTTCTTCGACCCGTGCGCCTTCTTGTAAGCCTCCGTGTCGGCCTTGTGGACGGGGCATGTTCGGTGGTCATGGTTGAAGCCTTTCTTCCTCCCATAACACACGAAACAGCCCTGAGGGTGAGCTCGTATGAACTCCCCAAAGGACAGCGGAGGGTCGCCAATACGGCGAGGGTCCCTCTTCTCCTGCTTCTTCCAACCTTGCTGCAGGGGCTTCCAGTTTCCCGGCTTGCTCCCCGCGCTCAGGTTCCTGGCCACGAAGGCACAGACGGCCACCTCGGCGGGCTCATCGTCGTCGTCATCGTCGACGAGAGTCTCATCGCCGCCGGCTCCCGCTGGGTCCATGGCGTCTTCCCCGCCAGGTCCCTCGCCAACGTAGTTGACGTCGCGGTCGCCAGGCCTCAACCCGCGGGTGTGGTGGAGGTTTCGGTACTCCTTGAGTACTTCCTCGCCAACCCACTCCAGGATCTCGTCGCAGCTCATCCGCGCCGGGATGGGCTGCAGACGGATGGTCTGGCCGCTCAACTCACAATCGTCAAGGCGCCAGATCGCGGTCTTCTCGCGATCGCCCGAGACGGTGATGAGAAGAGCGTTCCGCAGGGAGTGCCGTTTGACATCCCGGGCCACGTTCTTCTTCGCCCAAGACACAACGTTCGTATGATACTCCTTGGGGAGCATCATCTTGACCGTGTGGTTGGACTTGGCCCTCTTGGATTCCTCCTTGGTGACCCTCTTGATCCATGCTTCCGGCAGCATGGAGAGCAGGCGAGCCTGCTCGTCACCCGCGTTCCAATCCTCCACGTTGCGGCGGAAGAGGGTGTATTTCCCTCGGAAGTCCCGCCACTCTCGTAGGCGGATCTCCCGTCCATCATGCTCAAGCTTGATGGACTTCCAGCGCTTGGCAGCCACCTGCGGAGCGTCCACCCGCTCCTGCTCGTTGAGCCACTTCTTGGCGTCCTTGAGGGTCTTGATTTTCCCCTCCTTGGTCGCCACGAAGTATAGCTCGCCGAGCACTTCCGGCAGGCGGTACCTGAACCGTTTGAAGACATATCTCTCCGCATCCGCGGGAGGTTGGTCTTCAGTGACGGTCAGCCCCCAATCGTCCAGCTTCTCCAAGAAGCGGTCGAGGTTGAGGGGGTTGCCATCGTACATGGGGGGCTTGATGTCCTTCAAGTCTTCCCACACGGCGGCGTCCGCGGCCTTAGAGACCATGAACGCCGGCCGCGAGGTCGACCGAGGTTCCCATCGCCCTCGCCCACGGACTCCCACGGCCGCCACGTCCATCTCCTCCATGGAATCCCTGTGGCTACGCCGCGGTTCCTCCACGTACGCTGAACCGAAATGTTCACGCCGTACTGCATCCATGTACGCATCCTCATCACGGCGCCGGCGGCTGCGTTCAGCCGCCTCCCGTCGTACACCACGCGGCGGGCTGATGTTGAACTCCTCCAGGTCCAGGTCCAGGTCCAGGTCCTCACCTTCGCGGACATCCCACTCCACGTCTCCTCTGGGGACCTCATCCCTGAGTCCACCATAACGTCCTCCAGCCCTGGGGATTGGTGCCGGGGCTGGTGCCGGGCGTCGGGGGCGTACAGGCGTCCGCGGTGGAGCACGGCGGTTGTGGTAGTCCGCGCTGAGCCACTCATCGCGCCATTCCTCACTGCCACTGCCGGGCGGCACGCGCTCGTTGCGGCGGCCCGCGCTGTGGTGAGAGGGGGCGGTGAGAGAGGGGGCACTGGCGCTGGGGCGACTCCTGGGGGCTCCGCCGGGGGCGTGGGGTCTGCCTGGACCTGGTCCGGGTCCCCAGCCGTCGTCCGACGAGCCAGACTCCAGGGGTGGGTGGTCGCTGCCGACTCTCCCACGGGCTTCCAGCGCATCCAGCCTCTCCTGCAGGCCGCTGACGACGTTGGTCAGCGACTTGGTCTCGGCTCTGGCGATGTCCAGGTCCTTCTGCGCGCGCGCGGCGACCCCGGAGATGCGAGCCATCTCGACCTTGCCCGTGTCTACCTCGCACTCGAGGGCAAAGACCCTCCTGCGGAGGTAGACAATCCACCGCCAGTGGGTATCCGGGTCGCCGTTCCCTGGCGGGTCGTCGGGGTCCCCAGGGGGTCCTCCAGGAGGGCCTCTGCCGGGTCCGCCCCGTCCAGGGGGTCCTCCCCCGCCCGGTGGTCCGCCTCCAGGGGGTCCACTTGGTGGGCGTCCTCCAGGGGGTCCTGATGGTCCTCCGCCAGGGGGTCCCGGTGGGTCTCCGCCGGGTCGCCTCGGTGGGTCCGAGGATGGGCGCTTCCTCGTGATGCCGAACTCCATGTCGTCATCCTCGTCCATGTCGCCCCACCTGGGCGTCTCGGTCACGGAGGACTCGGAGCTCCGGTAGGGAGGAGGGGGATCCTCATCCTCACCTTCCATGGGGACGTCTCCGCCACCTTCGCCCGTCCAAGCCACCACTTGGCGATGTCGACGGCCTCGTTCATCCCCGTCACTGGCGGTGAAGAAGGGGTCACTGTCGTGGGGGTGCCCACCCGCTGGCCTCCGCGGCCTCTCGGGGGTCTTCCCCTTGCCCTTCCTCCGTCGACGGGCGGTGGTGCTACCGCTCCCACTGCTGCCCGTGTCCGCCTCATCCAGCTTCATCCTGGAGGAGGCGTCCCCTTCGAAAAGCCTTCGAAGGGTCTCCACTCGCGATCCTCCCGGGGGAGTCTCGTGGCGGAGTTTGGCCTCTGCCTCCTCCATTGCGGCGGCGGTGGCTGCGGCAGCTCGCGCTTCGGCTTCTTCCCGAGCACGAGCCGCCTCGGCTTCCCGGGCCTGTAGCAGCTGCGCCTTCTGCGCCTCCAACGCCGCCAGCTCCGCCTCCGTCTTGGCCTTCTCCTCAGCGACCTTCCGTCGCGCGGCCTCGATGGCTTCCTTCTTGGCGGCGTCCTCCTGGGCCTTAGCCGTCGCTTCGGCGTGGGCCCTTTCCTCCGCCTCCTTCTTTGCCCTCCCTTGGGCAAGCGCCTCTTCCAGCGCCTTCACCCCGGCCTCCTTGCAGGCAATGGCCTCCTGCGTCAGGCGGGCTTCCTCGTCGGCTGCCGCCAACTCACCGTTGACCTGGGCAGTTGCTGCACTGTGGGCGGCTACGGCCGTGAGTCCGGCCGCAATGGCCGCCACGGTCTGGGTGTGGATGGCCATGCCATGCGCCCACTGCGCAGCCTCCTCCTGGGCGATGCCGGCGGCGCCCTCCACGGCAGCGCTGTACTGCTTGGCCCGTTGCCGGGCAACCCGACGGTTGCAGGGCACCCCACAGGCGCGCTCACAGGCGCGCGCCACGTCCCTTTCGGGAGCGGCGCTGCTGCTGGAGCTGGCCTGGTCGGCCGGCGTCCTCCCGCGGTGGGCCGACTCGATGTCGCTGCTGGGGCCTGCTGAGGCCTGCCGGGCCTTCAGGAGCAGCGAACGGGGCTTGGCCTGGGTCTGCTTGGCGACTTGGATGTAGTCGGCAAGGGTGGTGGAGCCGGGGTGGTGTCCACCATTGGGCCGTTGGGGACTGGGGGCTGGGGTTCCGCCCTTGGCGCCTTGGGCGGCTTCGGCAGCCAGGGACTCCTGGTACTCCCGCCACCTCCGCTCCCGCTTCCTGTCCCCGGCGGACCGCTTCTCCGTTGCCGGAGACGCGCTGCTGCTGCCCTGCAGCCTGCGCTCGCTCCCCGGTTCGGGGAACTTCTTCTCGATCACGTCCCACAAGGAGACGTTGATCGAGGCGCCCGACGGGTAGGCGTTGGGGTCCTCGTCCTCCTCGATCCCGTCGGGGCGCAGCCCTTCACCGGGCCTGTCCGGCCGGGTCCACGCCCTCCAGCGCCTCTGCTGGTGGCGGTACTCGTACCCTTCCGCCCGCAGCCAGTCCTCCACGGCCTGCAGGCGGTCGGGGGCGATGTCCGTGCGGAGCTCGATGCTCCTGGGCATGCCGCCTTCGCACTGGGGGTGGCTGTGGCGGTAGTGCTGGTCCCAAACCAACCCACACAGCAGGCGTGCTGCATGGGGGTGGGGCCGCGGCCACGTCCTGCCCGCCTCCTGCCAATTCACCATGGCAGCGGGGGCGTAGATGGTCTTGAAGTCCTTGATGTGCACTCGTTCAACTCAACGAACTGGTTGTGGTTGTTGAGGAGGGTGCTGCAGCACTGGATTGGAAGTGCGGCTGGTGCTGGTCAGCCGGTGGTTGTGGAGGTGGTTGACGCGGCCTTGCTGGTCGGCCGTTGGGACTCCGGGTCGGCCGATTGGGCTGATGCAGGAGTCCTGGTCTGTGCACCTCTTCCACGGGCGCTGCGCGGTCAGGACGATGCTCCGGACGGCGATGCGGGCTCCGTGACGAACTCGGCGCTGTCGCTGAGTGGCGCTGCGAGCTGCTGCGCTGCGCTGCGAGACGCTGCGCTGCGCTGCGAGCTGCGAGCTGCGCCGCGCTGCTGCGACGCGCTGCTCGGGGTTGGTGGCCCCGAGTGGCACGCGAGGGTTGGGTAACCCCGCGGCGGTGAAACGCTTTTGACGCGTTCCCGTGGGGGGCCGGCCACGGGACGCTGCGGTGACACGCACAAGTGAGCAGGCAGGCAAGGCACTACGCTCACAAGGGCATCAATACGCCTGTGTCATGTGACAAAGCGTTTCAGAATCCTTGCCACTCTGCAAAGAGGGAACGAAAGTATGTACAGCAACACATCAGGATATGTACACATGGGGTTAAGACTGGACTGGGGTAAGGGCATCACAGGACCATAGACACTCAGTCCCAACTCATATCCCTATCCCAGGTCCGACCCTCTCAGTGGCTGATGGGGGCGGGGGCTCAAACACAACCCATGCCCTGCTCAGTCCGGACCCTGAAACCCTGCCAATGGGAGAGGTGTCCCGCACAGCCACAGACGAGTTCCTGGAAGCGAATCGGCTCCAAGGCCAACCGACAGTCGCTCCCTATGCTCCCTTAACGGCAGGTCCTAACTCCTCTCTGAGCCAGAGATATGGCCCCGCCATTATCACCCAGGAGTTGGTAGCTGAAAATGGGCTGTTTCAGCCCAAACTGAAATTAACTCAAAAATCCCCAAAATTGACCCCTCGTCCGGACCCGCCAGAGGTAGGGACGAGGCAACTGACCCTATGCCCTTCGAGTACGAACTCCCTGGAGCCCTCACCCAACCTGGTTCCCTCTGAGGTCCCGGCATCAGGGCAACACGGATGAGTCAAGTGGGGTCATGATGCCAAAATCACCAAAATTGGCGTCATTCCCACGCGTGGCTCGCTCGGCCAAGGTAAGGCCAATGGCTCACAGGGTAGGAGGCAGGACCTAGGACTTATATCTGAGTGTACAACTTGGATTTAGGTCCGTGCTCCCTATGGGCTTAGAGAAATGGGGCCGCCAATTGACCACACGGAAGGGGGAAATTGGGGTCCCAAAATTGGGTCATTTTGGCTGCTTGAAATGAGCCAAAATTCAGTGTGCTCCCAATAGTATATCTCCACGCCGGCTTGGAGATCGGATCCGGCATTCCATACGCGATCCACCTGGAGTCCAACGAAGACTCCCATGCCCTTGGCTCTCAAAGATCTCCATGCTACTTGGCGTGGTGACGATCCCAATTGGGTCCACAAATGCCAAAATGGCAAAATTGCCCATACTCAATTTGGCCTAGCGCCTCTACGAAGGCGGCTCCGCTTCGCCCACGTGGTGTGTGGACCATGGGGACCATTACCCATAACACCCATGTCATATATGGTCCATTGGTCCATGCGTCCGGCGTGCACGAAGGTTAGAACATGGGGCACGGCGGGCAGCAAGAGTGGAAAAATGCTCAAAATGGCCAAAATTGCGCACACTCATGGTTAGGGCAAATGAGGCACATGCCCGACTCGGACCGGAGTGTGCCATAGGATTGGTATCAAGTCATATATGTCCAACATATCTTTGGGGCGTCGCCCAACTCCTCCGGTATTGGGAATGGTAGGGTCGCCAAGTGAGCCCATGATTTGGGATAGTCCCAAATCGCCAACATGGCGGCCACGGTATGCCAAGCCTAAGAGGAGTTATTCGCCGGGTCCAAGATATGTTGGCTACCGAAGTATGTACCCTCATAACATACTTGGGTCATGATGTCAATTGAGCGCAACGTTGAGATGCACGGTCGCCACTTGACATCATGACGAGCCAAAAATGGCAAAATTGGCACAAAGACAAACCAAAGTGCCTTGAAAGGCGCACAATTATATTATAATATCTTTGGCTTGGATCGTGCAATCAACTAATCCTTCTAAACACAATGACTTGACACCAATGACCTTCGATCCCACATATGTGCTCCACTTGGGGCGCCTTGAAAGGTTACGAGCGCTGCTTCCCAAGTGGGCACATGAAAATATGGAAAATTGTAAAATGCACACCTTGCTCCCAACGCATCGCTTCGGGTTCACCACACAAGCTTCCCTTCACGAAGGTTAGGCTTGCAATTGACCGTAGGGAGTATGGAGAAGGGGCTTGCACAATATGAGGTCCATTGGCGGGCTTGTCTTGGAGCAATGGGCCCGCCAAATGGGCACGCAACACAACACATGGCACATACCAAATATTGCCCAAAAAGGTGGCTCCCACCACGATATGTCATGCCCCTCCAAGGGCATAACTTTGTGTCAATCGCTCATAGGAACTCAAGGAGAGTTCCTATGCAACACCAACACTTGCGCGCTACACTCGAAAGTTATCTTAACGCACGCAATATCATGGTCAATGAGTTGTAACGCAAACTCTACCCTCTTGACCATGATCCATTACACTAGCGCGCACGTGTGGAAACGCAAGGCATATAATGCTTCCTAAATTACGTCGGGAGTATTGTGAATACATCCCACGTTTCCCTATCGTAATCCCTCGCAAGCAACACGAGATATGACCTTCACAAGTGGCCTCACGAATCAACTTTGTTTTGCCCATATCTTTAAGACAAATGGAGGGCAGGATAAAAGGGAAGTTGATTCGTGCATACGGAAGCACGTAGGTCCACTCGAAAGAGGTCAAATCAAGTGCGGGGATGTCGAAGTCGAAAATCCGATTTCGACATCCTGAAAAATTCGGATTAAGGTTGCGAGTATTAATTATGAAAATTGCGGAAGCATCCATGCAGTTCCTGGCGACTTTGGAGCCTTCGTCGCGGATAGCGTTAAAATTTCCATTATAAACAGTTAAACTGGCGGTTACGGTAAAGTCGCGAACCAACCGCCAGCAGTCAAAATAGTGAGTATCAGAACGGAAGCATAAAAATTGACGGAAACATTATGAAAATAAAACCCTGTTGATTCCTGATATTCTGATACACAAATCTCCGCTGGCGGTGCCTCGGTTGCCGATGCGGGGCTTCACGGCACGGAACACGCCGTGCATGGGGTTAGTGGACCGGAGACCGGTTGTATGCCGTAACCTGGCCATGGGGTTCTGGGTACCGCTTCAGTACCATGGATGTTGGTACTTTGCAGCCCCTCTGAAGCGGGGTAAGCCCTTCGGCTCAGAGCATCCGCTACCGTGTTGTGTTTTCCAGGCAAATACGACACATGGAGGTCAAACAGACTGAGAAATTCATGCCCTCTGGCCCGTCGACCAGCTGGGCTCGCGATAGTATCAATGTGTTCGGTGGCCCAGTACTCCAGAGATCGATGATCCGTCAGGATCTCGACTCGATTGGTGCCAACCCACGATTGGTACTTCTTCAGAGCGCAGATTATGGCATAAGTCTCTTGCTCACGCGGTGACCATTGCATCTGGCGTGGAGCTAGCTTCCGAGACCAAAATGCAAGAGGGTAATGATCACCTGTGGCTTCATCAACCTGTTCAAGGACAGCTCCGATCGCGTACCTAAAAGCGTCGGTTCTTATGTAGAAGGGTCGGTCGAATTTCGGCACATGCAACGTGGCGACTTCGCAGAGGGCCTGCCTTCAAGTGATGGAAGGCCTCCTCGCACTCGTCAGTCCACTTGACACGAACCTTTGAACCTGCCTTGCCCGCATCTCTCCCTACCTTCAATAGTTCAGTGAGGGGGGCAGCAAATTTGGCATAATTCGGCACAAAAGTGTGGTAAAAATTGCAACAACCCAGGAATCCTCTCAATTCCGTGATCGTCTCAGGGCGCTTCCACTTCTGAATAGCGACGAGCTTCCCTGGACTGGGTCGTCGGGTGCCATTCTCAAGGAGAGAACCACAAAATTCGACTGATTTTAAAAATAGTTTTCCCTTCTTTGGCCCACAAATCAGCTGATTGGCATCAAGAATGTCCAAAACCTGGTTCAGCTGCTTTTCATGTAGGGCCACCAGCTCGGCTTCGGTCAGTCCCTCCCCCTCTGTCGCGATGATTATGTCATCTATGTACACACTCACGAAGGCACGAAGCTCAGGATGAGCTGTAAAAAGCACATCCTCCATCATTCTTTGAAAAAACGAAGGGGCGTTCTTCAGGCCCATGGGCATGACCGTCCACTGGACTGGGCCACATGGCGTGCACATACAGGTGAGAGGTCGGCTGTCCTTCCTCAACGGCATTTGGTGAAAGCCGTGACGGAGATCCAGCACAGAAAACAAACGACCTCTTGCCCTCTTGGCGATTTCCTCCTCAATGAGGGGCAGGGGGTGTGAATCCGCCTTGGTTTCGGCGTTGAGGTTGCGAAAATCAACAACCATTCGCCAACCATCAATAGTGTTCTGGTCTGCAGGCGGCGGCTTCGGGACTGTGAAGGGTGCACAGCACCACTCGCTGGTCATACAACCCTCAAGCCAACCAAATTCCCTGAGATTTCTCTCGATTATTTTTCTGAGTATCTCATGTTTCTGTCCATGGTTCTCATAAGGACGCTGTTTCTTCGCCTTGTACCCTTCACGAAGCTCGATGAAGGCTTCACCGAACTGCCCACGGACAGGGGGGTTTTTGATCAACTTCCCCGAAAGGGTTGTGTCCTTCCGTTCCTCAAAAATCTTTTCTCTTGTCTTGGAACACAACTCAGTGTCCACCTGATCGCCAGGAATTACTGTCGAAAAAACTTTGGCGATTTCTTCGGCCTTGGCAGGAAGAATCTTCTTACAGATGTCCCTAAAAAGGTCCGTATCAACTGCCTCTTGAAGATAGGTGGGTCGAGTGTCGACATTCCAGAGATTCTCTTCGTGATCCAGCTCCTCGAAAGGATCTATGAAAGCTTCCACACGGGGTTTTTCATAAAAAACTCTGAATTTGCGGCGCGAAGAAAATTTTTTTGTCGTCCGTGCGCCGTAGATTCTTTTGGATGTAGATCGTATTGCCGAAGAGGGAGACGAGGCGGATCCATTTGACGTTGGATCACCTTGGGCATCTGACGGACAAAAATCAGAAAAAATAGATTCATCATCAGTACCACGCTCAACCTCAGATTCAGACCCAACACAGGAATCAGTACTAGAATCAGCAGAATCAGAGTCAGAAAGCTTTCCATCCACCAGGAATGCAAGCGAACTCCAGGGACGCTGTGGCAGGGGACCTGTGTCGTCCCTGGCATACAGCTTAATCTTCCTGGGAAGTTCGATGTAATCTACACAAATGTCTTGCAATTCCTGAAACCAAGGCCTGTCGTCCCACAAGGGCACAACTAAAATCGCCTGGGTTTTATCTTGCTTGATTTTGTGGATGACCTGCTGGATTAAGTGAAACGGAGGATTAATCCATAACTTCTTGTCCCATTTATGGGTCCAAGCGTCGCGAAAGTGCTTGTCAAAGCGCTTGTTCTCGCGGTTAGCAAAGGCATCATACTGTGACCAAAAGGAATGGTGTTCATAAAAATATTCACAAATTGTATCGCGCCATTTGTCGACAACTCTGTAGGATGAAGAGTGCCAGCGCGAAGGGCGTCGTGGCTGGGAGTCCCTACGAAGACATTCTAACTCTCGGGAGTAATCGGCACTCCCATTCACCTCTGCAATGGTGACATATTCGCCAACTTTGGTGTAACCTTTTGCTTCAAAAATTCTTCTGCACTTTTAAACCCTGCGTGCAAAAAACGAAATTCAGGACGCTCCAAGGGACCTGACTCCAGCAAAAAACAACGCCGATGACCTACGGGCGCCACCCTGTTCTTGCGAAGCCAAGGATGGCCCAAGTAAAGGTCATACTTTATGTCGGCACGATGGAAGTAGTCATCCTTAAGGATAACTTCCTCCACATTGCCATCTTCCCAAAGGTCTTGAGCGACCAAATGAGTTGATATATAACAACCGCGTTGCCCACCTGCGAGAGAATGTCCAGAAACTCCCTCGAGGGTAACAGGATGAGGCGAATCAAACACGCAGTCGTCAGGCAAAAAAGAATTGGATTGGAGATTTACCTCCGATCCATTGTCACACAAACAAGTGGCGAGGTGGAAATTGCCCTTGCAATCAGAGACCCACAGCTTTGTGACAAACTGACGGGCCCTGTGCTTGGACTGTACACCAACCTCGTCCACTACAACAGAAGGATCCGCTGCCGGATCCAGGGGAGAGGAGACAAGCGACCCTACATCAAGTAGTGGTCGAGAAGGAATCTGGGGATCATGCCTGAAATCGCCTGGGGAGGGGCGATTTTCGTGGCTCCCCTAGGCGTTCTGACCTCCAGTGGCTGCGTTAACATTATGGACAAACCCTGATTCGTCGACCCACTCATCTTGGAGCGGATCATCTGCTGGATTCAAGGCATTTAATTCATAATCTCGGTCCGCATCGGACACCTGATCTGCACCTGAGACCTGATCCACACGATGGTTGCCCTTTCCACGTCCACGGCCACGGCCGCCTGATGATGGACCTCCACCCTCGCCACGCCCTCTGCCCTTACCAGAGGAAGGGGTTCCCGAAGGATTTCCCTTACCTTTACCCTGGAATCCTAGAGCATTTCCCTTGTTTGCACCGGATTGAGGGGTTTGGCCTGGATTTCGATTTCCGCCTCCGGCGTTGCTATTGGGATTTTTCTGGCCGTTCGGCTGCCCACCGGAGCCGGATGGAGTCCGATTTCCTGTGCCTTGGGACCGGCCAGGGCCTCCAGGATTTTTGTTTCCACCGGAGGGGGTCGGATTCCCTTTTCCAGCCTTCCCACCGTGCACCTGTCTGTCATTCCTGTCTGAATTCTGCGAATTACTGATATTTTCACCAATCACCTTGTGATCGTAAGGAGACCATCGGTGATTATCAGTAGAATGCGACTTAGCTCGGTTCGTAGAACCTAAAAGAAGGCAGATGCTACAGTGCTGCTGAACATTCCGGGTGTCATTCACCTTTTTGTTGCCCTTTTGGGCCCCATTTTGGGTGTTTTGCTGGGTATTCTTGTTTCCCCCAAGACCCTCATGGAAATTCTGGTTGGCGGCGTCGGCGAGCCGCTCAACCTCCTCCCAGAGTTCCTTCGGGGTGTACGAAAACACCCAGTTTTTGGCCCTCAGGCGTTGGCCATGGAAGCTGACTCCCCTGTTGAGGACTTGGACAAACAAGTCCCGATCCTCGTGCTCATGAAACTTTATTTTCCACGTCTCTTCGGTGAATTTCACCTTGGAAAAGGACGTGGGGGAGCACTTTTGAAGTGCCTCCCTGACGGAAAACTTGTTGGCAGAGGCATCGAAGCCTTCCACCTCCGCCCACCAGGTCTTGACCTTTTCTGTGGACTGTTTGTTCCGAAGGGTGGCGGCAGTTTCTGAGGGGATCTTGTCAAAAATCAGACTTTTCAGCTCGGCACTAGAAAATTTTTTGCCTGAATGTTCAGCTTCTTCCACTAAATTCCAGAAGCGCTGTTTTTTGTCTTGCACTTCGTGCAAAATTAATCGCGAGAATGAAGGAAAATTCTTCAACATTTGGTGGTAGTGGTCCTCTGGCAGGCGGGATCCACGTACCTCCAACTGTTCCCACACCTCATCAAAGGTAAGGGGGGAACTTGTATCCTCGCGATCACTCCAAGTCCTGAGCCAAGTGTTGGCCGGCGGTCCCTCAAGGCAATCCAAGAGGGCCATCATGAACTGATCATCTTGGAGTTTTTGAGTCTTAACCCACAGTTTAAATTCCCGTTGGAACTGAGGCCAACGTCGGGGGTTCCCATTATACTTCGGTTGCTTGGCAACCTGACGAAGTCGCAAGGAAGTAGGGTTAAGAAGCGAATCCAGCCCAACACCGGCCGTAATGGCAGACACCTTGGCGGCATCATTCGCCACACCAGCTCCGGCGAGGGTCTGGGCGAGCAACAGCTGGGCTAAGGTATTGGAATCAGCAGCAGGAGGGGCAGTACGGGAGGCAGTTCGCTTGGCATTCTGAGCCTCAGTCCTAGCCTTCGCCGTCCTACTCTCAGAACGAGAGATTTTAACCCTTTCCTTTAGCTTGGTCCTGCTGATCCTTGCATCGGTGGTCCTGGAGTCCACCGAAGGAGCAATTGAAAAAATTTCTGTCGCCTCCTCCGATGGCTCTGTTGCTTGTCCCACCGATGAGGCGCCCTCAGACCGCATGTGCGTCTTGAAAAGATTTTTTATTCCCAGCGTTTGAATGATGAGGTGCATTTGATCTTTGAGCAATTGGAGCTCAGCATCTCGCTGGAATCTGCAGGAGCAGTCGGCAGGACAGTACATGCCGTGTCCTGAAGGGCCTGAGCAGGCTGTCGGACCGCTGATCTCGGTGGTCAGCAGCCAGGAGTCCACTTGGGGAGCTCCTTCAGCCCTGATTCCCAGGCTTGCCTGCCTGGTCGCCTCTAAAATTCCCTCCTCAACCGCGGCGGCTAGATCGTCGCGGATGGAAACAGGGGGATGAGGGGCGGAGGGCCCGGGAACAGGTGCCCGGACCTTCTCCTTCGGGAAGGGGCTTGCCTCCCAGATCTGCAAAAAAGTGGCAAAAGAGTCATCTTCTTGAGAACGCCACCACATCCTGGTATTAATTTCGTTCTGAAGGACGAAAAAATATTCCGTTAAAAAATCAGAGGCGATTCTTTCTTGTTCAATCAGCTTAGACGAGGCTAAGTAACAAAGGGCCTCAAGGGCCTCAAGGTTACGGGTCACTTCTGGGGACAAATGGTCGCCCCAGTGTGCCCAAGAGGCTGGTCGATTATAGCTAGGTACCTCACCTGGACCGCCCATCTCAATGTCGTTCAGATCGGCGTCCGTGGTCTCAAATGTTGGACATCCGTGGGGAAGGTTGGTACCTGCCAGCTCCGTAAGCTCCACCGGAGCACTGCCATCGTCATAGGCCGGCGGATTCCAGCTGCTCGATGGCCAGTTTCGACTGGGATTATGGTAATCTGGGTCCCCACAGCTGCTGATGTGCGCCCTTCTTGGGCAGCTTGGACTTGCGCAAGGCATTCCTCTCAAGGCCTCGTTCGCACAGCACCATGGTATCGTAATCGTTACTTCTCCAGAAGCGGCGGGGTCTACGGGGCCGTACTGGGGAGCGGGCTGTGGATGGGATGCCACTGAAGCAGCATTCAGGGAGCCTCTGCTACCATGAAAGTGCTGCCCTAGGTCGTGGATGGTGACGGAGGGCTCAGGGCCGGCAAGACCAGGGGGGCAGGCACGCGAGGAGTCGACCTGAACGCTGCTGTTGGGGGCAGAACCGGATACACGGACACCAACGGAGGCAAGAGCGGCGACAACGGAGGCAAGATCCATGCTGATTGTTATCCGGCAAAAAATCCCAGTCTATGAAGAAAATTTGTGCGGATATTCCTAAGTACATCTGAGTGTCCATATCTATCTGAAAAGATTTATAAAAATCCGATTGTGAAAAAATATTTGGCCCATTTGGCTCACCGGGCGCGTCAGCGGCAATTGGCGATTCCGGGTAAATGATCGGAACGCGGCGGATTTACGATGAATGGACCGCGGAATCAGATCCGGCACCTCAGAAATATATAGGTCTGATCCTGAGACTGAGCTGCGGGGCGGCGATTCCGCCGAAGCAGAGAAAATGGCCAAAATGTAGCCAATCTGGGGCAGAAGTGCGAAAATCTGAGCAGATGGGGGTTAGCCGCACTTACACGGGTGTGCCCAGGACTGGGGACTTACCCGCCCCCCCGAACGAAGGAAAGTTACCCATAGCTGAGAGGGGGTCACTCTTGAAAAATTCCTGCACGTTGGAAAAACTCACGTGCTTCTCCCCATCATGGGTGGTGCCTTTCATGTCCAGCCCTGGAAGGTCAGTAGCGCCACCCGCCTCATGTAGCAATGTGGTGGCGTTTGCCGGCGGCTTCGGGGTGGAGGGGTTGCTGTGCGGCCTCAGGATGTCCCCCAACCCAGAAAACTGCCCAACCCCCGGTGCAGGCGTAGTTTCTCCATACGGGCAATGGGAAAAACGAGTGCCCTCTCCCGTCGAAACATGTGGCGGAGCCCCAGGCTTGGCCTTGACGGGGTAAGTGGGATGGGAAAGGCTGGGGTCGGGGTTCACGCTCTGGCGAGGGGTAGGGGTGTCTCGACCATCCTCCCCGTCATCCGCACACTCATCCTCCCACTCCTGTAATTTTCCTCTTATGTGCTCCATCGCATTCGCGAGGGTTTCCATACCATTCCCGACCTCTGGGGGCTGCGTCTCCAAAGCCCGGACGGAGGTGTCATGTTCCGCCACTCGGGCTTCCACTGCCGCCACATCAAAATTCAGGGAGGTGGATACGTCCGGGAGTTGGGCCGGTGGTCCAGGCACTTGCTGCCGTCCCTTTACCAGCGCCAACTCCTGGGCGTTGTGTTGGATTTGTCGTTTCAAAGACGCACACTGCCTGTCCACTTCGTGGACCTTCCTGGCTAACGGATTCATGACCTCTGTTTGCAGGCGGTCCGAACCTGATTCCGCCAGTATCAGGCGATGGTGACAGTCCCTGATCTCCTCCAGGTGCTGGCGCCGGATGGCTTCGAGGCTCTCCCTCATTTCACTTAGGACTTCCGCCTTCCAAGAGGCCTTGTCCTCGCTCTGGTGTAACACCCGGCCCCTGAGGTCAACCACCTGTGTATTCAGCCGGGCCACTTCGTGTTCAAGGGCTTGATTGGCGTCCTCCAACGAAGACACCTTAGATGCACACCAGGGGCAGCACCCGTCGCTGCCAGAGCATGAGTGAGAAGGAGGAGGGTCATTGGGTGGCTCAGGAGGTGGAGATTCTGTGGAGGCGCCAGTACCCTTTTCCAGTATGGTGATTCTGTTGAGCGCTGTTTGCAAAGTTTGTTCACAGTAGTTCAGGCGCGACGTCGTCGCTTTGATTGTGATGGTGCGCTCATCCAACAAGCTTGCTGTCCTGTCTAACTGTTCTATCACCGTTGTTTGCCGGATTTTTAAGGTCTGGTAATGACCCTCTAACGTTCCCACCTTCGGCTCTAACCCATTGACCACACGTTGGAGAGTGGTGACCTGTTCAAGAGGGGCTGTAACCCTCATGATTTCCGCCGTCTCCTGCGTGATGCGCTCGTAGGCCTTCGCGATGGTGGCCTCCTGGCGCGCCAACGCGCCCACGCGCTGCCCCATGTCGTTCAGGGAGGAGGACACGTTGTGGATGTGGCTGCTGAGCTGCAACCCGGCGGCGTCCACTGAGGCTCGCCCGCCTTCGGTGGCCGCGTGGCAGCTCTTGATGCCTGCCTCCACACGCGTTGAGGACTCCTCCAAGCGCCGTAGGCGCGCCGCTGCTGCTACCTGCAGCAGTTCGTTAACGCTGCGCTCCACCGTGGACAAGGCGGTGTTGTGGGCCTCTTGCAGGCCTCGATGATCACGCCATAGGTCACCGATGTCGCGCTGTGCAGCCGTGACGGCGTTGCTCAGCGCCGCCGTGTCTCCTCTCATGGTCTCTAGATCGACTGCGATGCCTGCAAAGTGATGATCGTGGGTTTTCAACAGATCAAACACCTGCTGATCCCCGTTCAGTCCCGATCTCAGCGCCTCCGTGACAGCAGTCATAGCTTCACGGAGCTCCGTCACGCCGTCCTCTACCTGATGCAAGCGCTCAACGTGGTCACCGGTGTGGCTGATGGCTTGCCACTCGTGCGGACACCCATGTTGATCAACCCAGAGATGCCTCTCCACATTGACTAGCACGCGAGCTGCAGACAGGGTCGGTGGCACTGATTCTTGTGGATCAAACGCTGCTGCCTTCACAGGGCTTGAGAGGATCATCGGCTCCGCCGGAGCCTGTTGCCGTGTTTTAGACTCATACAGCTGCAGCCGCAACAGTTCTGGTTCACCGATGCTAACCATGGATTCACGAAACGATGTACTCAGCACTCAGTCTTGGATCAGAAAGTCAGAGATTCACGCTGCAAGCACCCGATGATGCTACCAACTGATAAGCCACTAGGCTCCTGCACAGGACCGATGCTGCAAAACACGTGAACTTTGTTTCAAAATCTAGACCACACTTGTACCTTTGCCCTCAAAGCAACGCACTGCTCATACACGTCGTAATTGTTGAACTTGTCCGTGAATCCACAGTCAACATGGTCACAAAGACCCTGTGCAACACACAGAAGTCAAGTCTCAAAATATTTTACAGAGCACATGCATACACGATGTGTAAAATGCAATCACCATGCTATTTAATAATCGCTAATTATTCTCTCCTAATTCTGTCTGTGCTCTGTCGTGATTCTGTCTGTACTCTGTAGTATTGATGTCGTCTGTATTACGTTGTCAGGCCTATCGCTCGCGAGCGACCTCGCAGATGAGTCGCGATCGCCGGAGTTTGTACTCTGCTGCCTACTGCTAACACCAGTCAAACATCGACGATACAGAGTCATACAAACTATTTGCAATCATCGATTGATTGAACTGAATTTAAAAATCTGATATCTCTTTTTAAACAAATGAGGGAGCGCTAGAAACGTTTTGAATGTACTAGCCGTTGGAATGGAGAAGTGGTCTGAACGGGTGCAAACATTGTCTAACAAATGACAGAGAGGGGTGGAAAGTCTAGACTAGTCTAGTATTTGAAGGAAAAACAAATGATTTAGATGGGGTACAAAAGCTAGTACAAAAAAATGGTATCCTTACACGATAAGTTGAATAAAGACGTTAAAGATTTCCGAAATGGAATTACAGCAAAGTTGCTTTTAAAAATCAAAGCCGAAAAGTAAAAAAATGAAAATGTACAAAATAATTGTGTCGTAGTATATGATATAATAGTAATATGATAGTAATATATAATATAGCATAATGGTGCATCTAGTGGAACTATCTGTTGCATCTAACATTTTGTCATAATGTTCCGATGGACGTATTACGTCTTTTGGAACAGTATAGACTGTTCCACAACGTCTAGCGAAGTGTCTTACTGTTCCGGTAGATGTATCAGGTCTTCTGGAACAACTCTCGCATCTTCTGGAACAGTATGGAATGTTCCAGCCTTAATAGTCTTACTGTTCCGGTAGACGTATTTCGTCTACATGCCTTTTTAAGCTGTGTTTTACGGTGCTGTCACAACACCTGCGTACCAAAATCATGGGTCTCCCCCCCGGAGTTCCGGTTGCATCCACATGCTTCTTTGGGACTTCAACCAAGCATATTTGTGTTGTTTGGACCTAGAAGGAGGGGAAAGGCCATTAGTTTGCCCGGTGTACCCCCAATGGCCCCTAGATATATCAGCCGGGGGTTTCGCATTTTAGTCAAAAATGGACATTTTTGGTTTGTGGGTCCATTCGTCGGAGCTCGTTCTCCAACATACCGTCGAGTTAGAACAAAGTGTTGGGCTCGTTTGGAAGCTGAGACCATGTCCTAAAAGGATAATAGGACCCGTCACAGGCTGTCTCACACCCATTTCATGCAAAAATTGCATCTTGGGTGGTCATTTTTAGGTAAAATCAGGTTTATGTTGTGCATACCCTGCCACGTCAAAACGTGTACCCGTCGGCACGTAGTCAGGTTGGAAGCACATAGGTAATCAAGTCCTCAACCAAGCATAATGGAGTTATTTGGACCTAGTGAAACCAGACCGGGTGGTCAGGAGCAGAGGTCGCAGTGGCATGGGCAGCAACATTGCTTGGCATAGAAGACATAACGATAGTGTTGACTGAATAGTATCCTGCAAACAGATATGGTACACATAGCCAATGAAATACCTGATATGCACATATGAGAAATCCACCCTATCATCCACTAATTGAATAACTACTAAACATCCATGATTGCCTTATCTATCCCACATCCTATGTTCCTAACAAGGAAATGGAATATGATATACCCTATCCCACATATATCCCATATATAGGGCCAATTAATGCTCCCTTAGGGGTAAAATGTCAGGGTAGGGTTGTGACCTGCTTCACCCCCCCACTTAAAACGACTGCCACGGGCAGGAAGTACATGCCCAAGAGGAACGTAGCAGTCACAAACAGCAGCAAATCACAGGTTAGCAGATTCCCTCCCATAGGGAATCGGACCTACGCAGGCAATCTCGAAGCCGGCCGCACGACCGCTGAAGTAGCTCCGATCGGTGGCACCTATGATTTTATGAAGTCGCCAGATCCCAAAATTATTGTCGCAGCGGATGCCAAAAAACCAACAGAAACTGTCGCCGCGCGCGCATTTTCACTCCCCGAGAGCAATTTTTGGCTCAGAAATCTGAAAATACGCGATTACGAAGCGCTTTTTGCGCGTACAATCGAAGATACCAACCACCCGCACCTTTTCAATCACGATACCCCGCTCGGAACTGCTCCCAAGTCTCGTAAACGGTCAATTACCTCCCAAAAAGCCACAATTTGGCCTTTTTTTGCCATTTTTTCGTCGGAAAACACATTCTATCTTGTTCCGAGAGGCTGCGGATCAATCAAAGGTGTTCCGTGGAACCACTTGACGATTTCCAAAACATAGCAACATCCACCAAGCCATCAAGCTCTCGTAACGTGCCAATCTACCCCCATTTTTGGCCCAAAATGCCACATTTTGGCCTTTTTTCACCACTCTTTCATCATAAAACACATTCTATCTCTTTCTAAGAGGTTGCGGATCAATCAAAGGTGTTTAATGGAACCACTTGACGATTTCCAAAACATAGCAACATCCACCAAGCCATCAAGCTCTCGTAACGTGCGAATCTACCCCCATTTTTGGCCCAAAATGCCACATTTTGGCCTTTTTTCACCACTCTTTCATCATAAAACACATTCTATCTCTTTCTAAGAGGCTGCGGATCAATCAAAGGTGTTCCATGGAACCACTTGACGATTTCCAAAACATACGAACATCCACCAAGCCATCTACCTCTCGTGACATGCGAGTATACCCCCATTTTTCGCCAAAACTGCCATATTTCAGCCTTTTTTTGCATGGTTACGGTCATAATATTTGGTCAATGTTGTTGCGAGAGTCCGCGAATCTTTCTATTGTGTTCCATGGAACCACTTGATGACGAGGATGTGGGTTAGGCAAATATTGGTACAATTTCGTCTCCTATATTGAAGATTATGACGCGGACGGTGCCAAAAACAGCCATGTTTGGGGGTAGTGATGTGTCCCATGCCCAGCTGCTATGTCTTGTCACGTGCCAACTTGTTGTGTCGCAGGGAGGGTTTCCATACGATGTGTTGCATGTCACACTAGGTAGGTACTCAATCCTTTAAAGTGCCATTGTTATGATATGACGAAGAGCAAGCCCCGCGTGGGCCGTCCCCGATTGGCCAATCCGTCGCTGAAGACCTTGAGGAACAGAGCTAGTGCCGCAAATGCAAACCTTAAAAGGGCACTTCCCCAGTTGGTGACTAATGCCAAAGCTCGGAATCAAAAACGTGTCAAAAATCGACAACGTGCGGAGAAAAACCCTCCCCCAGAGGTTATTGTACGCTCCTTATTGGCAAAGCATGCGGGCAAATCGACATGGAAGCAGTTTATCGATACCAAGCAGGATATCAGCGACGATCAACATCTAGGCATTTACCGCAACAAGGTTACTCGCTTGGCCAAAAGCTTAAGGGCCAATGTTGGTGGCGTGGTGTTCACGCGGCGATCGAGCCGACTCGACCCATGGAAGGCCATCCCTCTCTACTTGCAAATAGCGAACCGCGACCACTTGCACCATGAAGGTACATACAAACGCAGCATAAACATCTTCATTGATGGTTGCGAGGTGGCGTGTTACAAACCCGCTGGTGTGGTTACTCTATCTCTTACTCTACCAACGTTACGGGTTCCACATCAAGTTAGTGCTGTGCTTCGCCTGTGTCATTGGATGGGCACCGAAGAACCTAACGAGTTGAAGCTGCGGCTACGTAATCTGAAGCTAAAGGAAGTATTGACTGACGCTCAAAAGGGTGCATTTGATGGGCATAGGTATCGAATCACCATGAACTTGGATTGGAGCCTTCTAACAAAAATCTTGTGTTGGGAGCAGAGTGGTCACGAGAAAGCATGCTGGGCCTGTGTTGCGCTCCGGCGGCATTGGATGTATTGTGACTACATGAAACAACCACAAAGGCCATTGGAATCCTTCTTTGGTGGCGTATTGGGCTTTTTCTTGTCCCTCTTTGAGACAATTGACGATATCATCTATGACGTCGTCCATTGTCTTGCATTGGTACTCCGCAACATGTTGTTGCACGCTTTGGATATATGGGTGCAAGATATGAGCGCTAAGTACCCACACCTTGTTGATCCGGGATTGTTGGGTCGTTTGCGGGATGTGTACAACAAGCATCTCGAACGGTGTCCGTATAGACCTCCGGACAAGCGCGGCCCTGAGTACAAAGGTTGGTCTCCTGGAGGAAATATGTCAAAGGAACAAATTTTGTACAATGACAAATTCTGGGATGACCTGTGCGCCGTTCTTCCAACGGCTGCACATGGGCTAGATTTCGGCGCAAAACACCCCGGTGTGCCAAGTGGAAGCCCCTTGCAATGGTACTGTAGAGAGCTCCGCCGCTTGTGCGTGCAAATGTGTGCCTGGAAACCCGAAGGAGTTGAGCGGCGCACTGCTGACTGTGACCGTTTGCACCGGGTGTATCAGGCCCTTGGGCTCCCGACGGAAAGGATCACGGTCCAATGTCACTTCTTCCTCGCCCACTATGAGCCGCGGTTGCGTAGGCATGCAAACTTGCAAGGTGGCAGTAGCGAAGGTGGCGAGCATGCACATCAGACGGTGCATAGAATTGTTGCCGTGCGGAAGTCCAAGCCGAATCACAAATGTCCAGAAGGCATGAAAGAATTTGGACGGGATGCGGCTTTGGATCTAGCACTATGGGCTGAAGGTGAGATCCACCTTGAAAACGATTGTGACCACGCCATTGCATTGCCAAGTATGAGCTTGCAACAACTACTTCTTGTTTTGTGCTGCGTTGCGTTGTTTGTTCAAGGGTCACCAAGGCAAATATATCGTGCGGCACATCTCATCGTTGGATTGGGAAAATGACATATCACCCCCCCTTCCCCCCCCCCCCCCAAAAGTGTTTCTTCCGCCTACCACAAGTGAACCCTGTCTTAGGCTTGGCAATCATGTCCGGGGAGGCAGATGTACGCGACCACAAACGGTTTTGCTCCAAAGCCGAAGCCCTCAAATACCATATCAGTGATGTTTTCCGGGCGGAGGAGGAACCGGCTGAGGAGCATACCGCAGTGAAGAATGATTTGCAAATCAATTCGGTGGCCTTTGGGCTCAGTGGTCGCGTACGGGAGAAAGGCACACCACCCACCGCACCCACCCTCTTTCAAGTAGCATGGAAGGGGAAGGTTACTGGGAAAGTGTTCCCCAATGGTGAGATCGAGCTTCAGCATTCGGATGGGCCGAATAGGTACAAACCAGAGCACGTGCTACCGAAGCTCATTTATGGGATACGTGAAATCTCGCCCGCGGTAGCAATTCTGTCCGAAGACGCAAAAGCCGCTCATGCCGCTTTCAACCCGGATGAAGGAAGTAGTAGCGGGGATGTCAGTAGCGGGGATGATGCCTCTGATGAGAGTGACGGTGATTGAAAGAGAAAGCGGCCGAGCAATGCATCTCCACCATCAGCCGAGAAGAGAAAGAAGAAGCCATGCCTCAAAAAAACCGCGAAGCCAGCGGCAAAAAAGGCTGAGCGGGGGCGGAAGGCACCGGAGGAGGAAATTCGCCGCGTGCTGCAACGGGTTAGGGAAGATGGGTCATCTGCATTGGATGATACCCGAGACTGGGATGCCAAGAGCATGGCTGCACTTCTGGATGCATACGGAGCCTACCACACTAAGAGTGCCACGTCAAAAGAGATGCGGTCTGCCTTCCGTAGGGATCTCGATGATGGCCTAAGGGAGCCCTGCACTGTGCCTGCTGCACGTCCAAAGGAGGCCTGCACTTTTAAGCCTCTCTTGGGAAAGACTTCTGCGTTGTCTTTGGCGGTGGACGACGAGGACGAGGACTCAATGGATGAGTCAGGAGCTGCACCACGTGCTACCGATTCAAAGGAACATATCTTGCAAAAGACGTCTTCCTTGTCCTCCTTGTCTTCCTTGTCAATGGATGGGTTGGCCGTAGGACCCCCAAGTAGAAAGGATGAGGCACACGTCATTGCCGATAGTGACGACGCCGGGGACGGTTACATGACTGACAAGTCTGGGGAAGGGCGAGCACCAACTGCTCCGGCAAAGTCAGTCACCCCTCCGTTGTCCCGCACCCTCTTCCCGGGAAAGCATGACAGAAGGGATGGCCACAAGCATGATGATGATGATTACTCCGATATCCTTGAACCAAGGGATGGCGACAATCATGATGATGATGATGACCTCGAAATCCTTGACGATGGCGACAAGCATGATGATGAGGACCCCGATATCCATGCTTTGGTGCGGCGAAAGGCCTTCTCTCGAACAGGTGACGTGTTGAACAAGTGCACAGTCAAAGCACGCAGTTTGCGAGTGGAATCATTTGAATATATGTGGCCCGACCTTGGAGAGATGCGGCTGCACCCAGCCGCACTTGAGGACGAAGCCGATGAATGGCAAGAGCACGTGCTGCAGTCCATTACGGCTCAAAGGACGACATATGGGCTGCCCTTGCAAGGTGTTTACTTTGGGCGCCTGAAGGGCAGCCGTGAAGGCTCATTCACCAATTTTTGGGCCGAAAAGCGTTCGGGATTGACGGTCTTTGTGCCACTAGGCCTACCGAAAGGGACTTCATGGAAGGTGAAGGTCATCTTGAGCAGTGGAGAGTACACATGGGAAGTTGGTGACCGTGATTATTTCCAAGTTCCTGCTGAAAATGCTCGCTCACTTCTTCATCCAGCTGGTCGCCCCGCGTACTTTCTGGCGATGCAGTTTGGAGATGCTGAACACCCATTGCCAATGGCCATTGATTCCCCACGTGATGTATGTAGTGTGCAGTGTGCGAATTATAATCTATGTGTATTTGGCGAACATTGCACCTGACAGGTTCATGGCCTGAAGAGTGTTTTTCTTCTTGTGTTGTGCCTACATGTGTCATCTTTGCCTTCTTACTTTGTCTCTCCTCTCCCATATGGGCCGTAGCAAATGAGGTTGGAGAATCTTCCAAAGAAAGGATATAGTGGGCGAATTTTTCAATTTTTAGGCATAGTGTGCAACTCCCATCTCCCAATGCGGTAAATTAGACCAGAACACAACAACACCGCAGAGCACAACACCGCAGAGCTCTTTTTCCTTTTGCCTATAGGTCCATGAAGTCAACAGGCGAAGGCCCACTTTGCCTGCAGCACCCCAGGGCCCACGGAGGTCGGATCGCGTGCACCTTGCTGACGCGGCGCCCAAGAAGGATGATGGTGCGAAGAAGGATGATGGCGCCAAGAAGGATGATGCTCGCAAGCGGGATGCTGCACATGCCAAGGAGCTCAAGGCGCACGCAGCTGCCGCCACTGCTGCACATGCCAAGGCCAAGGCGGAAGCGAAGCTCGCTAAGGTGGCGAATGCAAAGGCGGCCAAGGCATTGAAGGATGCGGCCAAGGAGCGCGCCGAGAAGGAGGCTTGCAAGAAGGAATTGGCTTCGCAAAAAAGTTTGCTGGCGGCAAGGGCCAACCGCCTGAGTGAGATGGAGAAGGAATTGGACGACCTAAGGCGTAGTAAGAGTTCGGACAAGAATTCGGGTGCAAGCACGGCACAGGGCATGGGCAATGAGCCCCGCCATGGCGTGGTGCAGGGCACGAACATGGGAACGGGCACCGGGCAGGGTCATGGCATGGTGCAGGGCACGAACATGGGAATGGGCACCGGGCAGGGTCATGGCATGGTGCAGGGCATGGTGCAGGGTGGTGGTGCGGGACAGGCCATGGGAATGGGGATGGGGATGGGGATGGGGCCAAGCATGGGCATGGGCATGGGCATGGGCATGGGCATGGGTATGGGTATGGGGCAAAACTCAAACATGCCTATGGGCCCGAACATGGGCATGGGGATGGGGTCAGGCATGGGCATGGGTGTGGGCATGGGACAAAACCCTAACATGCTGATGGGCACAGGCATGGGCGTTGGCGTGGGGCAGGGCATGGGCATGGGTACGGGTATGAGTATGGGGCAAGGGATGGGTATGGGTACCGGGATGGGGCAAGGGGTGGGTATGGGACAGGGCA
Source organism: Eutreptiella sp. 'Long Island Sound 2002' (assembly GCA_964036045.1). Taxonomy (NCBI): domain Eukaryota; phylum Euglenozoa; class Euglenophyceae; order Eutreptiales; family Eutreptiaceae; genus Eutreptiella; species Eutreptiella sp. 'Long Island Sound 2002'. The sequence goes on along the minus strand of OZ038379.1, from coordinate 91,041,265 downwards.
TGGGTATGGGACCTGGGATGGGTATGGGTGCGGCAATGGGGCAAGGCATGGGTATGGGTATGGGTATGGGCATGGGGCAGGGCATGGGCATGCACCAAAATAGGTGGTGCTGAGCCCAGGCTTAGATTTCGGATTCATAAATTCCCTGCTGTTGTAGTTTCAAAGGCGTCTTTCTCTGTGTATGGTGAATTGTACCAGTGGAGGATGGAAGTCTCCGTCTCAAAAGCATATTCATATGCCACACACAAGCAAAAAGGTGAGGAAGGTGTGAAGACAACAGTGCCTTCTGTGGCTGCACAGCTGCTCCACTTTCTGTGGCAGTGCTTTAGTTTACCATTTATTTTCTGCGTCCAACAATCACTGCATGGTTCATCCTGTATTTGATTGTGACAGGCTCCGAAATCTACCACAATGCAAGATTCCATGGGCAATGACTATGCTGTGCCAAAGAGTGGCCTATTGTTCCACAAGAGTGTCTGGATAGTGTCTGGATCTCATTTACATGCAGGCCTCTCCCACTTGTCTATTGTCTGTTGTCTGTTGTCTGTTGCCTGCCGTCAGTTGAGCGTTGTCGTCCATTGTATGTTGTCTGTTGTCTGTTGTCTGCGGTCTGTTGTCTGTTGCCTGCCGTCAGTTATACGTCGTCGTCCATTGTCTATTGTCTGTTGTCTGTTGTCTGTTGTCTGCGGTCTGTTGTCTGTTGCCTGCCGTCAGTTGTACGTTGTCGTCCATTGTTGTTGTCTGTTGTCTGTTGTCTGTTGTCTGTTGTCTGTTGTCTGTTGTCTGTTGTCTGTTGTCTGCGGTCTGGTCTGTTGCCTGCCTGTTGTCTGTTGTCTGTTGTCTGTTGTCTGTTGCGTGTCGCCTGAGGTAAATTGGACGTCGTCCAGTGTTGTCTGTTGTCTGTTGTCTGTTGTCTGTTGCCTGTCGTCAGTTGAACGTCGTCGTCCAGTCGTGACTAGCTCTATTCCTGCGATTCATTCAGAGTTCCTTCAGACGTGGAATCTTGGGGGTGTCCGAGTGCATGTTCCAATTTGCTGATGTGTTGCACGTCTCAGGAGTAAGAAAGTTCATACAGACCAATTTCTGGATCGAATTCAATCAGCATTCTGCATCCTGCGATTCATTCAGAGTTCCTTGAGACATGGAATCTTGGGGGTGTCCGAGTTGATCAGCTTTGCCTTCGCCAATGTCAGCTTTGACTCCATTTGTCCATTGGCGGCATGTTCCAATTTGCTGATGTGTTGCACGTCTCAGGAGTAAGAAAGTTCATACAGACCAATTTCTGGATCGAATTCAATCAGCATTCTGCATCCTGCGATTCATTCAGAGTTCCTTGAGACATGGAATCTTGGGGGTGTCCGAGTTGATCAGCTTTGCCTTCGCCAATGTCAGCTTTGACTCCATTTGTCCATTGGCGGCATGTTCCAATTTGCTGATGTGTTGCACGTCTCCGATGAGTTTGTTTGTGCGCCTGTTGTATCTGTGTCAAATGGGAAGGATACATGTTGCAATTTGCTGATGTGTTGCACGTCTCAAGAGTAAGAAATTTCTGGAGCCCGTCTTCGCCAAAATTTGACATTTTTCGTCAAAAATGGGCCAAAAAAGGCCATTTTTTTGCCAAAAATAGGTTTTTTGCCCTGTTGTGGACTGGCAACGACCCCCCCCCCCCCTATTTTGAGGGTGCCCAATACAAAAAAACACGTCTCAGGAACAAACAAGTTCATACTGACCAATTTCTGGAGCCCGTCTTCGCCAAAATTTGACATTTTTCGTCAAAAATGGGCCAAAAAAGGCCATTTTTTTGCCAAAAATAGGTTTTTTGCCCTGTCGTGGACTGGCAACGACCCCCCCCCCTATTTTGAGGGTGCCCAATACAAAAAAACACGTCTCAGGAACGAACAAGTTCATACTGACCAATTTCTGGAGCCCGTCTTCGCCAAAATTTGACATTTTTCGTCAAAAATGGGCCAAAAAAGGCCATTTTTTTGCCAAAAATAGGTTTTTTGCCCTGTCGTGGACTGGCAACGACCCCCACCCCCTATTTTGAGGGTGCCCAATACAAAAAAACACGTCTCAGGAACGAACAAGTTCATACTGACCAATTTCTGGAGCCCGTCTTCGCCAAAATTTGACATTTTCGTCAAAAATGGGCCAAAAAAGGCCATTTTTTTGGCCAAAAATAGGTTTTTTTTGCCCTGTGATGGACTGGCAACGACCCCCCCCCCTATTTTGAGGGTGCCCGATACAAGAAAAAACGTCCCAGGAGCAAACAACCTCATAAAGACCAATTTCTGCAGCCCGTCTTCGCCAAAATTTGACATTTTTCGTCAAAAATGGGCCAAAAAAAGGCCATTTTTTGGCCGAAAATAGGTTTTTTTGCTCCGTGGGGGACTGGCAACGACCTCCCCCCCCTATTTTGAGGGTGCCCAATACAAAAAAACACTTCTTAGCATCAAGAAAAGTCATACAGACCAATTTCTGCAGCCTGTCTTCGCCAAAATCTGCCATTTTTTGTCAAAAATGTGCAAAAATTTGCCATTTTTTGGCCCGAAACAGGTTTTTTCGCCCTGGCGGGGACTTCCAAGACCCCCCCCCCTATTTCAAGGGTGCCCGATGCAACAAAAACGCGTCACAGGAGCAAAGGAATGCACATGGACCAGTTTTGGCAGCCTCTCTCCGCCAAAATGTCACATTTTTCGTCAAAAATCAGCCAAAATTAATTTTGGGATGAGCCTGCTTCATAAAATCATAGGTGGGAATCGAACCACCGCCAGAATACAGAAATTGACGAACGGGATCCCGCAGGTCCCGCAATAAGTAGTAGGCGAAATCGCGAGCTGCGGCGCGTAGAGTCTGGTCCCTGCGTGTCGCATGAGGCATGTGGGGTCCAGCAGGTAAGGGCAGGTAGTTTTTCAAAGAATTAAAACTAAAGGCAAAGTGAAATCACACTTTTAAACAAAACTGAAGGTAACGGTACATGCGAAGCGGTGCGACGCGACGGTGCCAAAATTTTACTTTTGACAAAGAAAAGCCAGCAACAGGGACAGGAGACACTGACAGCAACTTAGGACTGTGCCTGCAGCAGGGAGCACGTGGGGAAACAAAAGTAGAGGTCAGGGATGCATGACTGACTTGTGCTCGCCACTGTCTTGTGCATGCTTAGGCCACTTAACAAACACGGCCACGATGGCCCACCGTGCGCGCGGTAGCTCACTAATTAGAGGAAAGAGGTCACGATGGCCTCAGGGTAAATGATCGACGATCACTTAGGCACAAACCAAAACACGGGTACGATGCCCACACCTTGCACCCACGTGCTTTAGATCGTTTATGAGGGCTTGATGTGCTTGATGTTCTTGATGTGCTTGCCCGTAACGCTTGTAGTAATGAGTGAGCTCTTGCTTGTAAGATGTAAACTTGCTTGCTCACTTGCTTGTAAACGTCCAGACAAGGCCTATCCAAAGGCCCACTTGTCAAACTGACCCGACACACAACAAAAATGAAACGAAGGCCGGTGCGCCTTGTGTGTGGATTGCCGGAAACCAGCCACGGCTGTGGCTAAATGCTACGGGCACGGCTCAGCCAAGGGCCGTGTCCGTGTGGATGCTTAATTTAGCATGTGTGTCACACGTGATGCACCACGTAGAGGGTAAAGGAGGAGGTACGGAGATGGGATGAGGGTGTGAGTAGACACACTTAAATAGACAAACCTCATAACCATGTAATAATAACCTGACCTCACTGCTAACCCCTCACCTAGGAGCCATACTACGTATATATATCACATATACACATAATAGAGCGATGCACACCGACAAACACAAGACACACTTGTGCGCGCACACCCATTGGCAGGGCCCGGGGGCACACACTCGCCCGGAGGGCATCACAGAGTGTGGGTCTCGCGGTGGCGGCCTTGGGGCACGTGATGGGGGCACTCCACACATACGGCACGTGCAAGAGTCTCCACAAACTACTCACGTACACACAACAAACAGTAAGCATATCCACAATAGAACACGTGTATAGATACGCCACCTTGTTGCTTGGTGTTCGTGTGTGTCTTGGGGGCGTGCGTATAAACACTTAGGTTAGCTTGCGTGTTACCTTTGTCGGTGGGTGTGCAACCGGCGGGCCGTAGCGCAGGGGGTCACCTCCAGGTCGCAAATTGGGGAGGTCGCCCGTACGGTCCCGCTGGTGAATCAGCCCACCCTACTCCCCGGGGGCACGATTGACACGCCCCGAAGGAGTTTTACTCCCCCAACCCCTCTACACCGTGTATGACGGATTCATGTTTACACCTCCGTGTGTAAACTTGGGCCGGTGTACACGGCTACAAAACCCCAAAGGTAGGTGTCAACCTAGGTCTTGCTTGTTCGGGGGGCGGGTGATAACCAACGTAATAGGCAACCATATAATCCCGTAACTAAATTAATGGCATGCGCACACACACGCTACCATTGGCCACGGGCACACCCGGTTTTGGTGTGTCTCGGACAGAGAGACTCGTGTGTGTTGTGGAAATCCAAGTCCACGCACGGGTCTCTATAAAGAAAAACGCCACGCCCATATCCCAACCCATTTGGTTGGGTGTTGGGATAGAGGACCCCTCGGGCGTTGTGGAAATCCAAGTCCACTCGTGGGGAACTCTGGAGAAAACATTAATATACATATTCTCTCATAAACAGATGCATGTGCACACTCGCCCTTGTCATCATATTGTTTGTTCCCTCTCGTTGCAGGCAGGATTTCCCCCGCGAAATTCATCAAGGACATGAAGAGCACACCCAGCCAGCATGCGGCCCCATGCAATGGCAATGGAGGGTACCCACTCCCAACCCGGGCACGCATAGCGACCGGGGACGAATACCCAGGCGGCGGAGACGGCCCAAATCCGCAACGCCACTCTCTGCCTTCCAAGACCCCACCCACTCATAGAGTGACGGGGCAAAGGCACCCATTGCAATTCATATTAGAATACTTGTATTGTAGAGGACGACCCCTCCCTCTAGGCTTAAGTCCTCGCCGTATGTAGTGGCAATTTTGCACGCCACGAAATTTTTTCCACGTAATGTGAGCCACACGAGTACTTCGTACCTTGTATACCTACCCTCGTGTGGACAAGGGCAAATCGGTGGAAAACCATCACGCCCAACACAAAAAGGGAAAATGGGTTGCACCCGCCAACCCAACGAAGTTTTCAAGCCTTCGCCATTTTGAGCAAATGATTTAGCTCGTTGGCTTGGGTCACGGGTCAGGGACGGTCGTGGGGTCGTGGTTTCGGTACGGGGCGGCACTCCGAAACCTTGCAAACACCACCATGCGCACAACCCGGCAGAGTCTTCGGGAAGTGCTTGCCACGTTGTTAGCACCCTTGACAGGGGGCGTCATCGTGGGCAGGACTGACGGCAGTAGTCCTGGTGGTGGTAGGAGTGCTCCAGTAAGACCCAAGGATAGGGGTTTGAATGGCATTAAGACCCCCGAAAGAACACGTCCCACTTCCGCCCCAGGCTATATGCCACGCCACCCCACCCCAAGGACTCTCAAGCCTTTAGCGGTGAGAGAGGTAGACGGTGGGGTAAACCTGCGGTACCCACCGCCCTGCTCCGGTGGGGATTTTTGTAACCGAGGAGCGCGCCGTGCATGCACATCTTCTTTCCTGTCTCCCACCGCTTCTCGCTCTCTCCTCCCTTCCCCAAACAATAATATATCCATATTGGTTAGGGTTTTCTTTTCGTGGCACGCTCATGAGAGCGGTCCACCAAGGTGGGCAAGGATGTCAACGGTTTGGGTGAGATTCTGTTTCTGCAAGTAATCTCTCCAAACTTTGTTGTAGGATGGTAAGAAGGTTTCAACGGGTTCCTCGGTATCCCAATCTTTGGTATAACCCTCCCACCGCACCTTGAAGAGAAGTCTCTTGCGGTAAGTACGGTGACTTAATATTTTCTTGACATTATAGGTGTCCTCCTCAAACTGGGAGGGCACCCTAGCAACCTCCTCCGTGTAATTTAGAGGCACGGGGGAGCGAGGGGAGTTGACCGTTTTCGTTAAACAATCAACGTGGACGTCAACTAACCTCCGTTGGTCCACTCGAATAACATAGAGGTCGTGCGCCTTCTTGGCCACAACCTCATAGGGCCCATCCCAATAGGGACAAGTCTTATCGCCAAGATTTTTGCGTTGGCGACGGACCCATACGCGGTCCCCTTTTGAGAAATTGGGGGACATCCTCCTACTCTTATTATACTTACGAGCCATTGTCTCTTGCACTTGAATCATAGCCCTCCGTGCAAGAGCAATAAGCTCCTCACGCCGTTGGAAGTAGTGAGCGGCGTCTTGGGCCACCCCCTTAGGCTCAGCAAGAGGAGGCCCCTTAGTACGGTTGTGTTTACCAAACACAATCTCGTTAGGTGTATAACCTGAAGGACCTGTAGTCTCATGCCACGCTCGTACAACGGCGGGCAAAACCTCTACCCAATTAGTTTTCTTCTTCTTCAAGGTAATGGCTTTAGCAACGGCACGCCTTAGCTGCTTGCCAGTGTTTTCGGCCTTGCCATTACCTTGGTGCCTACCCGCGAGACACATAGTCGAGCGGGCACCAATCTTAGAACAAAGGGTTTGGAAATATTGGCTCACAAATTGTGGCCCACGGTCGGAGCATATTTCACGAGGGGCTCCGAACCTATCCACCCAGCGCTCCATTACCAAATGGGCCGCTCTTCTCCCCGTTAGCCCTTCATCCTTGTCTCCATGACGGGGTTTAGGAATAGGGATCGCGATGAGGTAGCCGGAAAGCCGGCATACACATAGGAGCATTCGGTCATACACCTCTCCATCGTGGGAGGTGGAAGGGTAGTGAAACACATCAAGCGCTATGGAGTCCATGGGCTCCATAGGTATAGGCATAGGGGTCATGTACCCTTGCTTGCGCTTGGTGTCATGCGTGTGAATGGCACATGAGGGACACGTTTGACATTGCAGTTCCACTGCTTTGTACAACCCCTCACCTTCCACGCCATGGTTAATTTCCTTCCAGTGTTTTTCCACACTGGAGGTAGTTAAGTGAAATGCATCATGGTATTCGGCTACCAAACGATGCACTAGCGGCGTAGGAACACACCACCGTCCATTACGGACGAGCTTGTTATCCACCAACCTCACTCCATCTTGGAAGCTCCCATTCAAGGCATCTTGCCACATTTGTTTGTAGCGTTGACAATTTGGGTAGTGTTTAGCCCAATTTATCTCAAAAACATTGGGAGCATCCTCCCCATGTATAGGAGTTGCTTTCTTGTGGGACTTCCAAGATTTTTTTATCTTGACAATTCGCTCCAGTCTCCGAAGCTTTCTCTTTTGCTTCGTCCCCCCCCCCACTGGAGGCGAGGCCAGAGGGGGTGGATCACACGCGGGTGCCCCTTGAGCCCGAGGCGCCGCTTTAGACCTAGTAACAACGGGCGCCACAACCGCCCTAAATACAAGGGGGCGGGCGAGAAGTTCCTCCTTCTCGGCCGCCATCATGTCCCGCACATCCCCGGCCGCTTGGGCCGTCCCATGTATGGACACATCACCCAACGCCGGGTTAGCAGGGTAAGCCCAACGGGACAAGAAATCACCCACGGGGTTCACTGGCCCCGGAGTGTAAACCACATGGAGGTCGAATTTAGAGAACAATTCATGCCAACGTGCTTGGCGTGGAGAGGGACCCCCCACGGTTTTGAGGTCCTCCGTAGCCCAATTTTCAAGGCTACGGTGGTCCGTACGGACCTCCACGCGCTTGTTCCCCACCCAACCATGCCATTTTAAAAGCGCCGCCACTATGGCGTAGCATTCTTTCTCCCGAGGGCTCCAATTCAACTGGCTGCCTGACAATTTGCGGGAGAAAAAGGCAAGGGGGCGTAGGGCACCATCGGGACCTTCCTGCTGTAGGGCCGCCCCCACCGCCCAATTACTAGCGTCCGGGGTGAGGACAAAGTCCTTATCCCAATCGGCTAGTTGGAGGGGAACAATATCCGTAATAGCACGCTTGAGCTTCAAAAAGGCCTCGTTAGCCGAAGCATTCCATGTTAGGCCTATCTTTTTGCCATTCTTATGCTTAGGCAAATCCTTCAACATATTAATCAAAGGGGTAGCTATGGAGGCGTAGTGTTGGACATAGCCCGAATAATAGTTGGCGAGCCCCAAGAACCCCCGGAGCTCCCGAACATTATCCGGTTTGTCCCAACGCTCAAGCGCCAACATTTTCCCTGGCGCCGGCCGACGTGTGCCATTTCCCAACACATGGCCACAAAACTCAACCGAACGAACAAAGAAATCGGTTTTGCTAACCGAAGCAACCAACTCCTCTTTTCGTAGCCTATCCAACACGGCACGCACGTCGCGGTCGTGGTTAGCCAACAGCTCCTCCTCCGTCGCACCGGAGGAACCAATAATAATATCATCAATATATACGTCCGCACAATCCAAACCCTGCAAAACATGGTCCATGACCCGTTGAAAAATAGCGGGCCCATTCTTGATACCCATAGGCATAACACGCCATTGGTATCGCTTACCCGCCAAATTCATGGCGGTTTTAGCCCGGGATTCAGGGTGAAGGGGAATTTGATGAAACCCTTTACTCAAGTCCACAATAGTGAAAATCTTGTGTTTGGATTGATTTTCCAACATGTTTTCTATGAGGGGGAGGGGGTGTGCGTCGGGCAAGGTAGCCTCATTAAGTTGGCGGTAGTCCACCACGAGGCGCCATTTTCCCTTCTCTTTCTTGGGCACAACGAAACCGTTGGACGCCCATTCGGAGGCAGGGCACGGCTCAATCCAGCCACGAGCCAAAAAGTCCTCCACTATTTCTTGCTCCGCCGCGGCACGCTCCCCCACCAACCGTATAGGTTTTACGGACTTGGGTTTGGCGTTCGGGTATAGGTCAAGTTTAGCAAACCCCAACCGCTCCGTACCACGGACCTTAGGGTGTTCCTGGTCCGGACGGAGACGAACCTCCCCACTAAAAACATCCCGCTCGTAGTCCGCGAGGATGCGTCTCCTCATGAGCTCCACCTCCGGAGACACAATAGGCTCTTGGGTGGTGACAACGCCACCCACACGAGAAGCCGCCAACAATCGTGTGGCGCCTTTACGTTTTCGGTAACGCTTAACGGTAGTGGCCCTCCCACCCAATAACTCTCGTTCAATTTTCGCAATGCGTGAACGCACGCATTCTTGTGCCTCCAAATCTTCGGGGGTAGGATCAAGAGTAACGGGTGCGAGGAGTTTTTTATGGGTCGCCTGATACGTGAGGGTGCGCACCGAAGCCAAATGGTTAGGCACCCTTTCATCCTCCGACTCTTCCTCCGAGGTCATGCCCGGCTCGCCATCCGTGTTGGGGTTAGAGACGGCCGGTGCCAAAACGGAGGCCACATGACATTTAGTGGCCGCCAAATTTTCCTCCGCAATACCACCGTCCACGTATAGCGCCACCGTGGACCAACCCCGTTGAGGAAGGGGCGTGAGGTGGTCATTCTGATAGAGACAGGCTTTAGTCTCTGGCCCAGGAAGGTGGTACCCTTGTAAAGTAATTTCCATAAGGGGTTTCCACCACTCCCTATGTGTCCACTTCGGCCCTACGACGATGGCTCGTAGTTTTTCTTGCCGAATTTTCCGAACACAATCGGAAAACCGATGATAGGGAGGGCACATCCAATACAATTTAGAGGGGTCCGCGGGAGTGGAAAAGAAATCTTCAAGCGGCGAAACCCAACGGGTAGCCTGGGCCATACCCGGGACCCTATTGAAGGCGTCCACGTCGGGGTTTTTGCCAAATTGTTTCTTGACACGTGCGGCCCAATATGGCGTGAGGCCATAGTCAGACTGGGTCCACATGGACCCATCACGCCGCGTAGGTAGAACATCACGGGCAAGGGCTTCGGGAGCAAATTCAACGAGCTCCAAAGCACAAGCCCGGTCCTGTACGGGGGCCACGGAGGAAGCGGTCAAGGCATAGGATATGTGTTTCTCGGCCTCAACACGGTTAGGCGGTTCGCCACCAGGGGGCGTAACCACAATGGCCGGGGCAGGGTGCGTAGGAGCGACCGCCCCAATGACTGGAACGGTTAGGCCCCACACGGACTGACGTGACACCTTACCATGAATGGGTTTCACCAAAAATGGTTTGCCGGTTCGTGGAGCCTCACGGAAGTCCTCAATCCAAAAACGGGAGTGCACTGGATGGTGAGAGTACAAACAATTGAAACGGGCAAAATGGCTCACACAATGTTCGTAACCCCATGGGTGCCCCAAAACCATATCCCAAGGTAAATTCGGGACAAGGTACGGGGACACGCCATACTGGGCAACACGAGGAAGTGAAACACTACCATCCACAACCCCCGTAAATTGAATTTTGACGTCTATTTGCTCGTCCCCCCCTGGCAAAGGCGTCTCATTATCTGCTTGGAGTAGGCGCCTCCGTTGGGGGGATTCATATTTTTCGGAGAGTTGGTCTCCAAAAACATTGGGGTTGGCCAAAGCGACCGCTTGGCACCCAAAATCCACCAAAACACGGAGGGCCTTGTGTTCTCCATTGGGCAAAACAACCTGAACGGAAAGTTCGGTTTGAATCTCACTAGTCACTATATGCCCCTTCATGACTCTCGATGGAACGAGAGCCACGGTAGTGTCACAGGGGTGCCCGAGGTTTTCTTCTTTCGAAGGGGGCGCCTCTGGGCACCTCTACCAACGTCCGCGCCCGTTCGGCGCTCCCTTGCCTCCTTTATCGCCCTTGCCGCCGCCACCCTTATAACCACCACCACCCTTATCACCACCGCCACCCTTATCGCCACCCTTAGGCTTACCACCTTTAGACTTACCCGCAATGTTCCAATGAGTGTCATTGCACGGAGAATTAGGCTTACACGTCCAAAGGGTGGTATTGGTGGCACCCCAATCAATCCAAGACATGTCCATATCCGTTTGTTTACGTGTTTTCCAATGTTTGGAACACGGAACCCAAAAGGTAGGTGGCGGTTTAGCCCCGGGGTCGACGGGTTTCTTCGCCGGAGGGTTAGAGTGACCCACGGCGTTGACGGAGGTGTCAGCGGGTTCGGAGGTGTCAGGGTCCGCCGTAGCCTCCGCATTAACCGCATGCACCGCGGTTTTATTGTGAGAAGGGCGATGAGTGTACGTCACCGTCGTCTTGTCTCCTTTATTGAGGCGTTCGAGGGCTTCCCTCTCTGACACGCTTTTATGGGCAAGGGCGTAGATTTCCGCAGGCTTCAAACGAGGCCTACGTTGCTCCACTTTCATAGTGTAGCCGCGTGTGTGAGGTGTGTTGTTGAGTTTCAAGATCCACTCCTGGAGAGCCGGGTCTTTGCAGTCAACTATCACCCCCGGCCCCGAATAGGAAACAATCTCAGGAACCGTAGTGCAAGCTTGAGCGCTATATTTCCTGAGTTCTTTTTCGAACGGGGCGCGACCCGGCGAAGGGTCAAGGCCACTAAAATCCACCACATAGCTGTCTGGGCTATTCTTAGCCTCTTGCTTGACGACCTTCTCCTTGATCCACGGGAGCTTGCTTAGGAGCTGCTCCCGGATCACGTGGGGACGAGTCTCATTGCTCAGAGGCAACAAACGTTGCCAACGAGCATAGAAATCTTCAAGGTCGATGAGGGTCACTTGCCCTCTAACCACCCTGGGGGTGAGGGCTCGCCATCTTTCATCAGCCCTTGAGGGGTCATACTCGTGGAAACGTTGTTCCAAAAAGTCCCACAACTCTTTGAGGGTGGGGGCCGTGCGTGTGTGGTGGGTGGCCTCGGCAACCCGGGCGTTGATGATCGCCTTTAGCCATGGGGGCAAGGTACTCAAAATCATTTTTGCCTCGTTGGCCTTTCGGTACATGGGATCACACCCCCCCAACCATTGTTGAAGCTTCTCCACCCACTCGTCGTAGCACTCTAGCTGCCCATTAAATTGCGGTTTAGGCATATCACTATCCTCCACCGCTTTGGTGTAACTATTTTGCACCATAGGCATTTGGTACGGGTGGTAAGCAGGGGGAGCCATGGTTGGGGGTGCACCTCCACTTGCACTTGGTGCAACCTTCACTGGAGAGACTGTACACGTATCCGTAGGATGAGAGGGCGTGTACGAAGGTTTCCCAGGGGAAGTGAAAACATTTTTCGTGAGGGGATTAATGTTCCCCAACGAAGAGGTGTTCTCCTCTTCATTGGCCCACGGGGCCGTAGGCTCCGTGGGGTGTTCTTCGCCCTTAGGCGTCGCCCTCCACTCGGGAACAGCACGTTCTTTCTGCTTTTCGGCGATTCCCCTCCACGATGTAGGTTCTTGGGGGTGGGGGTGTTCGTGGTGTTCTTCCCCCCCCCTCGGCCACCCCGAATCCGGACAAGCGTTCGGATGGTAGATGCAATCGTGGGATGGGTGGACGGAGAAAGGAAGGACACACCCACCACCGGATGAACCGGATGGCGCGCCCATGGGCGCCGTAGGCGCCGCCGGTGTAGGATCAGGAACGGGCGGAGGCGCCGATGGCGGGGGTGGGACCACCGTAACGGGTTCCGCAGGCGTGGAGTACCAGTGGTCCCACGCATCGATCCTAGATGCAACGGCGGCGTAATGTGCAGCGAGCGACTCCACTGCGCTAAAGCACTTAGCCGTGTTGCCGTTGGACATCTTAAGATGATCCGACACACTAGCCTCCACCACCTTAGAATCCCGTTGGTATGCCTGAACCACCGCGTCAAACTTAGCCAATGTAGACAAGATTTGGGTCATCCGGTCCCCGTAGGACTGACTGATGCCCACGGTAGAGGCTACTGCCTGAGAAAGTTCCTGATGGGATTGCTGCAACTCCAGATTCTGATTTCGCAGGTCCCTCACCTGTGCCATCAGAGATTGGATGCACGTTTCGTAGTGCACCACACACCGGGGACAGCCACAGGTGTGCTGTAGGTCGTCCTCCCCCCGTGTAGGAGTGGGGCCCCCAGAATGTCGAAAAGATGGACCCCCCCCTCCACGAGGAGGAGATGAGCCACCACCGCCCCCCCCAGCAGCCCCCCCTGCCACGGAGGGACCAGAGGGCCCTACCGCAGGGCGAGACGGGGGTGTGGGGCGCGCAGCAACAGGCGCTGGCGCCCCCCCACTAGAGGGATGTCCCCCCCCCGAACCCCCACCACTAGATGGCCGAACCAGGTGCGGGATTCCTTGCACGTGCTCGATGTAAGCCACCTGGCGGTGGCAGGGTGACGGCGGAGGGGGAACATGACCAACAGTATTCGGTCGCGGCGGTGGGGGTGGGGAATCGTCCACCACAATATACTGTGGTGACTCATGAACCACCATAGGTGATCGAGTTCTCGGATGGGAAGCAAAAACAGGCTCCGATCCCGTTGCAACCTCTGGATCCCCCCCCCAATTGGGCAGTCGGGGGTCCTCCGTAGGAGATGTATTTGCGGGGGGAGAGACCAAATTTATTGGGAGGGTTGCTGTACCTCCCTCCACCTGATTCCCTCCCCCCCAGCACAGATTGTTGACCTTCGGCATTGCCGGAGAATCATCCACCAGGGATGGACGATCTTTCGTGCCACTCATAGGCACTGGAGATGTAGTACCGGCCCGGTCCTCCGTAGGCTCCGGAGATTCCACGACAAGACACGGGCGGTTTTTGACGCCGCTCATAGGCACCGGAGACTCTTCCACTGCAATGAACCGAGGGGCCGGAGAGTCCTCCACCGTGATGTAGTGGGGGGCCGGGGATTCTTCCACCAGCATGGGGCGATCCCTGGTCCCTGACATAGGCTCAGGAGGTGCAGGCGACGAGGCAACGGAAATAGGGGAATGATGGAGTTCATGACGTTCCAACACTCCAATCTCCTCCTCCTCATCGTCGTTCCACTGCTCCACCGCCAGGGGGAACCACTGGTCACACTCATCCTCCTCGATTCGCGTGGGGGATTCCTCGATGATCGTAGGATTTAGCCTGGATCCGCTCGGGGGATTGGGATACGCTCCCAAGGCAGGAGATTCCTCCACCAGGGAGGGAAACCGCCGCGATCCACTCATTGGAGTGGGCGACGATTCCACCACAGTGGGGTTCTGCCTAGTCCCCGACAGGGCTTGCTGGATCAGGGCCACGGCATCTCGAGCCGGACCCAGATGGCCATGGGGATCAGGCGTGCGCGCGAGGACTCGACGGTTTTCAGCGTCGAGTTGGTCAACAATGGGGCTGATGGGCCCTGCCGCAAACAGGTTCTTTCTGACCTGAGGCTCTGGCAACCCCCCCAGCGACGGAGGAGTGCCAGAGTCGACCACGATAGGCCCCATTGGCGAAGCCATCGTACCCCAGTCGGCAGCGCGTGAGGGCGCAGCGCTCGTACGCTCGATCACCCCAGTAGATTGGTCGATTACTGCCCGATTCTCGGCGCTAGTAACGGTTCCCGAGCCCATAATAGGCGATTGTGGTCCTCTTATCGCTCCCTGAGGGTGGCCGTCTATTTCCCCCCCAACCATCCCAGGTACACCAGCTGGATTTCGAGGATGGGGGGCCCCGATGGGAACATTCGGGGATTTCGGAAACTTAGGATTTGTAGCCACTTGGGGCTTGGCCCGTTTTTGCGGCCCCTGCCCGGTCGATGGGGTCAGGGCCGAGGAGGTCCTGAGAGTGGGGACCTGGACACCCTCAGCTATCCCTCCCGGGGAAGAGATTTTTTCTTGGATTTGGTCCACGATTTCGCGGACCGATCGCTTTCCGCGATGCCAAGCGCCCAACAGAGACGAAAAATTTTCGCCTCTGCTACCATGAAACCAGACCGGGTGGTCAGGAGCAGAGGTCGCAGTGGCATGGGCAGCAACATTGCTTGGCATAGAAGACATAACGATAGTGTTGACTGAATAGTATCCTGCAAACAGATATGGTACACATAGCCAATGAAATACCTGATATGCACATATGAGAAATCCACCCTATCATCCACTAATTGAATAACTACTAAACATCCATGATTGCCTTATCTATCCCACATCCTATGTTCCTAACAAGGAAATGGAATATGATATACCCTATCCCACATATATCCCATATATAGGGCCAATTAATGCTCCCTTAGGGGTAAAATGTCAGGGTAGGGTTGTGACCTGCTTCAGAAGAATGCAAAAGATCAATTGTTTGCCCATTCAAGCCCCGTTGGCCCGGAGTTATAAGTAATGGGGGTTTTGCATTTTGGTGAAAAGTAGCAATTTGGAGTTCATGGTCCCATTTGTCGGAGGTCGTTCTCCATCATACCGTCGAGTTGGAACGAACCGTTGGGCTCGTTTGAAAGGTGAAGAGGTATTGTAACGAGTTACGGGGACCAGTTATAGGCCACCTTGAACTCATTTTGCCTGAAAATCGGGTTTTTTAAACATGGTTTTCAACTAAAATCAGCGTAATAAAACGTGTACTTGTTGGTACGCAGCGAAACTTCTGATACTTTCGGCCTTTGTAGGCTTGGGAAGGAGGAGCATAGCGAGTCCTTCCCAAGCCTAGTCACAAAGCTAATGACATCAATTTGGGTTATCCTTTGTTTTTATTGTGTTTTTTTTTTTGCTTTTGCTTTGTGTAAAATAGGTAAACTACTGTTGCTCGATGTGCTATTTTCTTGTTCTGATTTTTTCTTTTTTACTTGATTGCTAAGAGGCAAAAGGAGACGTTGTGCATAGCTAGTGTAGCATGCATTGATATTCTTGGGGCTGCACAATTTTGTTGATGTGATAATAGCATGAAATATGCACCGAAATTCATTCATTAAACAAGGTGTCACTTAGCATTAGGTACATACCATGAACGAGACTTATGAACCGAGTATATTTATCCGTCAATTGTGTTGATTAGGTATTGTCAGAGAATAGGACGTGGGTCTATTGAATGGTGTCAAGCGAGATGGTACAATGGTAGATATGCTACTGCCTCCACTACTGCTCGTCACCACGTATACCACCACCACGAGCACTTTCGCGCCGGGTCTTGTCGCGGGTGGGCGGGCCGGGCGTCCATCAGCGCTTGTTGCCGTTTTCAGACGCGCGCGTGTCGCCTGTTCATGCGCAGCCCTCCGCAGTCCAGTGCTGGGTTTACTGAGTCAAAATCGAGAGGCGGTGACTGAGACTTGACTGAGTCAAAAAATCGATGACTGATGACTGACTCGAGTCAGTCACCGGCGATCGTGACTGGTGACTCAGTCATGACTCAGTCGCGCCAAAAACTTGACTGCGCTAGGGTTCGAACCGATACCTCCGCAGAATTCCACTGTTTACGATCTCCGTCTTAGACCAACTCTGCTGCCTGCTCCTATTGCAAGTGCTCAGAAAAAATGATAGAAATTATACGTCATTTTTTCGAAAACTGTAAAAAAACCATGGTGCCGGCCGAAGTACATCAATGGAAATAAAGTGCATCAAATTGTTACAAAAAATAGGTCAATGCATGCAGGAAAAAAAGACAATCAGAGTAGTATGTACAGAAGTTTCCGAAATTGTGGTAAAAGTCTGTTTCTAAACTTGTGAAATCAAGAAAGCTGGCATATCGCGATTTTTTAGCGCACGTTCGGCAGTAATGTACTGTGAAATCGGCATTACAAATGCTGCAGCGTTGGTTCGATCCCTGCTCGCTGCAGCGATGGACCGATTGGTCGCCGATCGCCTGCCGATCGCCGATCGGCAGAGCAATCGGCAACGCGCCACAGTAGGCCTACAGGCCACAGTAGGATTCGAACCCGCGATCAGTGACTCCTAACGCAAGTGTTATCCGGAGAAACGCGTTTTCTCCGGATAAGGGCTTATCCGGAGAAAATCGGCGCGGAGGCGCCAGAACAGCCGCATAACAGCGGTGACGGTATGCAGACTGCGGCCCTACCAGACTGCGAAAGACTGCGCACGTACAGGCGACACGCGCATTTACGACAACCGAAAAAACGACTGCAATTGATCTACTGCAACTGATCTTCTGCTAAAATGCGACAAGGATGTTTTGAACCGTTCTGCAGCCCAAATTTATAAAATAATTGCATTATTTTATCGCCAGATAAGGGAACGATACCTTACTGGTAAATCCACTCCCTCCTACTCATTTTCAACTCCCTCCTACTCATTTTCAACTCCCCCCTGCTCATTTTCAACTCCCTCCAAGTCAAAATCCACTCCCTCCTACTCATTTTCAACTCCCCCCTGCTCATTTTCAACCCCCTCCAAGTGAAAATCCACTCCCTCCTACTCATTTTCAACTCCCTGCTGCTCATTTTCAACTCCCCCCTGCTCATTTTCAACTGCCTCCAAGTCAAAATCCACTCCCTCCTACTCATTTTCAACTCCCCCCTGCTCATTTTCAACTCCCTCCAAGTGAAAATCCACTCCCTCCTACATGTATTTGTATATATATGTATATATTTCACTTGGAGGGAGTAAATATTCAGTAGGAGGGAGTGGATTTTCACTCGGAGGGAGTATACATACATACATATACATACATACATATATATATATATATATATATATATATAGATACATAGATGTACATACATGTATTTGTATATAGGGAGTAGAAATTGAGTAGGAGGGAGTGGATATTCGCTTGGAGGGAGTGGATTTTCACTCGGAGGGAGTGGAAACTGAGCAGGAGGGAGGTGAAATTGTGTAGGAAGGAGTGGATATTCACTTGGAGGGAGTTGAAATTGAGGGGAAGGGAGTGTATTTTCACTTGGAGGGAGTATACAGCAATATATATATATATGTATATATGTATATATATCTACATACATACATACATACGTACATCTACATATATATTACCAAACATGTATATATATATATATATATATATATATATATATATATATATATATATATATATATATATATGTATATATGTATACATATATAGATATATATATATATATATATATATATATACATATATATATATATATATATATATATATATGTATGTATGTATGTGTGTGTGTGGATGTGTGTGTATGTATGCGTATACATATATATATATATATATCTACATATCTACATCTATATATATATATATATATATATATATATATATATATATATATATATATATATATAGATGTACATACATGTATTTGTATATATATATGTATATATTTCACTTGGAGGGAGTAGAAATTGAGTAGAAGGGAGTGGATATTCACTTGGAGGGAGTTGAAATTGAGGGGGAGGGAGTCGATTTGCGCACAGCGCTAAACGCGTTCAAAACAGCGAAGTAAAGGGCAACGCTCGCCAATCACACATCTGTCAGTAATTAATAATAAGTGACAGAGTGATCAAAAGGTGAAATTCGAACTAATTAGAACAACAACATAAAATTCATACCTTTCTGTCAGTTGCGGTGGTTTTTTCAGTTACGCGTGTCGCCTGTTCGTGCGCAGTCTTTCGCACTCTGCTAGGGCCGCAGTCTGCATACCGTCACCGGCAGAACAGCCGCCAGAGTCAAAAACGTGGGATTTTCCTAAGTGCGCTGGCGCTGGCGGCTGGCGCAAAACAAGCCGGCAGGGTCGAACCGTCGCCGGCCGTTTGAGACACCGCCGCATTACCACTCAGCTGCTGCAGCGCTGATACCACTCCGGAAATTTTTTGATATAGATTTGTCTGAAGAAAAGTGAAATTTTTAAAAAAACCAAAGGCCCCGGGCCAAGCCCGGGGCCACACTGACCTGAAACTCACAATGGGGCTTGCACACAACATTGCACGACACATGTCCACACCTGCGATGCCTTACAATCAGGTTTGGGGGTGTGGGACAAGGTGGAAGTGCCCTTTTATTGGACCCAAGAGTGTTTTTGACAAACCATGGTGCAAAGGTGTTAGGGGGGTAACTTGGCGCCACCGTGGTGTTTTTCCAATCCGTTTGGACCATTGGAAAGCCTAGTGTGTCTACTTTTCAAATATGCATGGCCGTGCTAGGCCGTCTCACACCGGCTTGGAGCGGTCGGACCATCATGGGTTGGAGGTTGGTCAAAAAAGTGACAAATTTTTTTTTGTCAGAACAGGGTTGCCAGAAGTCCCGGGGGGGTAACTTGGCGCCACCGTGGTGTTTTTTCAATCCGTTTGGACCGTTGGAAAGCCTACGGTGTCTACTTTTCAAATATGCATGGCCGTGCTAGGCCGTCTCACACCGGCTTGGAGCGGTCGGACCATCATGGGTTGGAGGTTGGTCAAAAAAATGGGGATGATACATCACTCAGCAAATCAACATCAATAATTTTGGGCCTTTTGCCCCTCATGGTGCTATGGGCTTGCATTTTGCAACAATAGGCTCAGGAGACAAATTTTGACAAATCGAAAATCTAAAATTTAACGGCTAAGGAGACAAATTTTGACAAATCGAAAATCTGAAATTTAAAGGCTGAGGAGACAAATTTTGACAAATTTAACATCTGAAATTTAACAGATGTACCATAGAATAATAACAGTAATCATAATACAAATGTAGAAAAATATAAAATATACTGTACTGTCCTATAATGGGCTGAAATTGACCAAAATCTGGCTGCGGCGCCGATTTTCTCCGGATAAGCCCTTATCCGGAGAAAACGCGTTTCTCCGGATAACACTTGCGGACTCCTAAGGGCCTATTCAGTCACAGTCACCGCGCGACATCGTGACTTGACTGAGTCGACTGGAGCGGCGTGACTGGTGACTTGACTTGACTGAGTCAAAAAATCGTGACTCGTGACTGACTTGACTGAGTCAACCCAACGCGCAGTTTCCATACGGTGCCGCTGCGCCAAATGTCGCTGTTCTGTCGCCGTTACTGAATTACGATTACTGAAGTTTTAATGGCCGCAGACGCCCGTTACTTTGGTTAGTTTACTGAATTTCAATGATTTCGGGGGAGTCCCGGATTACTGTTACTGATTGAACTTTATTTTTACAGTACTGATGTCGACTGCATTCGTGGTAATCATATGGATTGAACGATTTTGGCGCTGTGTCGTGGTGTACCATGTGCAACATGGCCAATATAGGCCAAATGTTCCACAACACGGTCGATACATACTTTTATCCTACGTTTTTTGGCCATGAGATGTCGCCACCCCCTTTGGAGTATTGCTCATGCAACTGTGTTATTTGTTTCCCACGAATTGGGGGTTGGCACGTGCCTTGACAGACGCCGAACGTGCCAAGTATCAAGAACTGGAAAAATTATCAAGTCAAAAAGTCATCCGAAAGGCCTGAAAGCTACGTCAAGAGCACGGATTAGGGCCTGCCTTTTGGCTCGGGACTTGGAGCACAGGACACACAGAACTTTAGCGGGAAATTTCAGAAAAAAGAATTCCCCGGCCACCAGTTGACACTTGTGTGCACCAAGGTGTTTTGGAACCTCCATGGGTCTCCCTAGGAAAAGGAACCGAGTGCCCACACAAGTACATAGCGTCACTCCCAACACAAGGGTGGTGTGGTTGTGCCATGAATACAATACACAACGAAATGTAGGCGACTGCTTGGCTGGGCCAGGTGCGAGCTGGCAGCGCGCTCACAGCGCCGCAAAGGCGACCGCGTTTGGTACGACTACGGAGACGACAATACACAATTTAATATAGTAGAGAGTAGAGATAGACATGTTGCTGTATATGCCACAGAATTTCTGAACTACAGCATCGGTAGACCACATAGTTGGTGTACGGTTCTGGGACGCTAACCCTTGGCCCACCTGTGCCATATTTGGCTTTTGCTTCGCATGGCTTTGGCTTCCCTGCACCAGCCAATAAACAAACGTTGCTTCGGTGCTGTGGGCCGTGCCTGATAATTTCTTCAGTGTGCATGGCAGGCCAATATGGCTGGAAGCTACATTCGAAATGCAGAGGTGGAGCGGAAGATGGCACTGGGTCTGTACTACCTCTGCCAAACGAAAGCTTTTCGCTCCGATCCTGACTGCGAAGATTTTCAGGATCTTTACCTCGCTGATTTTGGTGTGTGTACGGATTCATTCATGCAGTGGCAACCTGGGACGACGAGACTGCCCCCCATCTCAGGATTTTTCGAGGAAAACTAGCACGAATGCCTTTCCCTTCTCTGCAACTTCCTTTTTCCTCTCGACTTTACTTTCAGGATTCCGCGCGCCCGATACGGATCGCTTCGACGGAGGTGCCCTTTTCATGGTTCTCACGCTTGGTGGTTTTTGTACTTTTATCGTGTATCACGTTGTTCTGGATCGGATTGCCAAGGCACGGTCGCGGAGGAAGAGCAACGGAGCGTGCCGCTACAAAAGTGGCAAGCTGCCAGGCGACAGAAGACAGGTGGGACCTTTTTCTTATTTGGCCTGTCTTAGCTGTTCTGTTTGCTGCATTCTTTTGTTGTCTTTTCACTTCCCACCCGAAGATGGCAGGCAGTGCAATACAGTGCTGGTGTTTGTGTGTTGTGTGCGTGCGGCCGCACGGGCCTCGGGTGGCTGAGAATTAACACATGAATACATGAACATGTGGCACAACGCAAAATGTGGCCCACACGCGGTTACATGCGACAGTTAAGCCGTGCTCTCTGCCCTAAGCAGTGGAACAAGCAGTTGCCTCAGTGCACCGGTCGTTGTCCGGATCCCCCAACCAAGCGACAGTTGTACGCGCCGCTGTTCATGGACCGCAGGCCCTTTGGATCAGCTGCCTGGCCACCACACTGAGCTTCCTCAACTCCTGGAAATGCAAGGCAGAAAAGGTGTACGTGGGATTTCTGGAGTGCGTATTGTCGCAACGCGAGGCGACCCGTGAAAAGACACCTGTCGACCCCCGCCTGGCTCTGCTGGAGTCCGAGTACGCGCTCCGTGCTACCATTTCTGTGCAAGCCAAAATTGAAGGCGAGTTGACTGCTGTCTTACAGGAGGAGGTGTGTCGTGATATCTCTCGCTCAGCAAGCCACGATTCATGTCGGATGTGTTTAATCACCACGACAGGCGCATTGCAACAGGCATTGGCTCTCCTTGCAACGCTTCCGTGTGGTTCCTGCTCTCTCCACCCCTGCTACGTGCTCTCAGGTGGGAAGCCGGTCTGCCTGTGAGAAAGCCTGCCTGGTGGAATTCAGGCAGAGGGTGGCTGCAACGATGGCCAGCCAGCATCGCGCTGTGGGTACAGCTGGTCTGCGTAGCCACCAGAGCTTTCTCACACTACTGCTGGCTGAGGTGGAGGAAAGGCTCGAAATGTGCGAGTCTTTCTCTTCCCAGGTGGAACAAGCTTGGGGTTTGCTATTATCGTTTCCGGGGCAGCAAGCAGATTTGGTGGGGTTGCAGAGCAAGTGGAGGTGCACCATTTTGGAGAAGGAGGCACGTGCCCGCATCCGGTTGTGGACATCTTGGGCGACTGTACGTCGACAAGGGTGTGCAGTTGTACCATACACCACGGGTCACGGTGAGATGTGCGTGGCGGGTACTCACCTGAAAGTGTTGAACGTTTGTTTATGTCTGTTTCTGAGGAAACGTTTTGCATTGATGCCGGCTCCGTACAATCCTCTCTGCCACGGTCAGGTTTTTCACACACGCACGCACACACGCACACGGTCTTGCAACAAAATGGTGCGTCCCACAGTGCCAGGCAAGGGGGGAATGCACTCTTCTTGTTGCAAGCGAGGCTTCCACCCCGCTGTTGAATCCCAATGTCCAACGGCACACGGTACGCATGCATCCATTGAATATGTTGTGCATCAACTCTTTCCAATCGCAAAGCTTTCTCTTCAAGGTGCACAGTATTTTCAGATTTTTGTTGTCAAAAATTTTCATATCTTTTAGTTTCAGTTCTTGTTCTGGGTAGTTAGCGTGTTTGGGTATTCCTCCTGGCCCTCCGGTCGGGTCTGTAGTGAAACCTAGTAAAAAAAAACCTTTAAAAATTTTTTTTACCAGTTTTACTACTTTTAACAGTTTACTAGGCTCACTACTTTTTACCAGGTATTGGGAACCTAGTGAAAAAAATTTTTTTACTAGGTTACTATGCACCTTGCCCACTTGTGGGCCACCTCTGATTCTGCCCCCCACTCTGAAGCGTTGGGGACCCCCCAGGCGGCAGGGGTTATATAGCCACCTTGCCCACTTGTGGGCCACCTCTGATTCTGCCCCCCGCTCTGAAGCGGTGGGGACCCCCCAAGCGGCAGGGGTTATGTAGCCACCTTGCCCACTTGTGAGCCACCTCTGATTCTGCCCCCCGCTCTGAAGCGGTGGGAACCCTCCAAGCGGCAGGGGTTATGTAGCCACCTTGCCCACTTGTGGGGCACCTCTGATTCTGCCCCCCACTCTGAAGCGGTGGGGACCCCCCAGGCGGCAGGGGTAATGTAGCCACCTTGCCCACTTATCAACCACCTCTGATTCTGCCCCCCGCTCTGAAGCAGTGGCAACCCCCCAGGCGGCAGGGGTTATGTAGCCACCTTGCCCCTTTATGAGCCACCTCTAATTCTGCCTCCCGCTCTGAAGCGGTGGGGACCCCCCAAGCGGCAGGGGTTATGTAGCCAGCCACCTTGCCCACTTGTGGGCCACCTCTGATTCTGCCCCCCGCTGTGAAGCGGTGGGGACCCCCCAGGCGGCAGGGGTTATGTAGCCACCTTGCCCACTTGTGGGCCACCTCTGATTCTGCCCCCCGCTCTGAAGCGGTGGGGACCCCCCAAGCGGCAGGGGTTATGTAGCCACCTTGCCCACTTGTGGGCCACCTCTGATTCTGCCCCCCACTCTGAAGCGGTGGGGACCCCCCAGGCGGCAGGGGTAATGTAGCCACCTTGCCCACTTATCAACCACCTCTGATTCTGCCCCCCGCTCTGAAGCAGTGGGAACCCCCCAGGCGGCAGGGGTTATGTAGCCACCTTGCCCCTTTATGAGCCACCTCTAATTCTGCCTCCCGCTCTGAAGCGGTGGGGACCCCCCAAGCGGCAGGGGTTATGTAGCCACCTTGCCCACTTGTGGGCCACCTCTGATTCTGCCCCCCGCTGTGAAGCGGTGGGGACCCCCCAGGCGGCAGGGGTTATGTAGCCACCTTGCCCACTTGTGGGCCACCTCTGATTCTGCCCCCCGCTCTGAAGCGGTGGGGACCCCCCAAGCGGCAGGGGTTATGTAGCCACCTTGCCCACTTGTGGGCCACCTCTGATTCTGCCCATCGCTGTGAAGCGGTGGGGACCCCCCAGGCGGCAGGGGTTATGTAGCCACCTTGCCCACTTGTGGGCCACCTCTGATTCTGCCCCCCGCTCTGAAGCGGTGGGAACCCCCCAGGCGGCAGGGGTTATGTAGCCACCTTGCCCACTTGTGGGCCACCTCTGATTCTGCCCCCCGCTCTGAAGCGGTGGGGACCCCCCAAGCGGCAGGGGTTATGTAGCCACCTTGCCCACTTGTGGGCCACCTCTGATTCTGCCCCCCGCTCTGAAGCGGTGGGGACCCCCCAAGCGGCAGGGGTTATGTAGCCACCTTGCCCACTTGTGGGCCACCTCTGATTCTGCCCCCCGCTCTGAAGCGGTGGGAACCCCCCAAGTTGCAGGGGTTATGTAGCCACCTTGCCCACTTGTGGGCCACCTCTGATTCTGCCCCCCGCTCTGAAGCGGTGGGGACCCCCAAAGCGGCATGGGTTATGTAGCCACCTTGCCCACTTGTGGGCCACCTCTAATTCTGCCCCCCGCTCTGAAGTGGTGGGAACCTCCCAGGCGGCAGGGGTTATGTAGCCACCTTGCCCACTTGTGGGCCACCTCTGATTCTGCCCCCCGCTGTGAAGCGGTGGGGACCCCCCAGGCGGCAGGGGTTATGTAGCCACCTTGCCCACTTGTGGGCCACCTCTGATTTTGTCCCCCGCTCTGAAGCGGTGGGGACCCCCCAGGCGGCAGGGGTAATGTAGCCACCTTGCCCACTTATGGGCCACCTCTGATTCTGCCCCCTGCTGTGAAGCAGTGGGGACCCCCCAGGCGGCAGGGGTTATGTAGCCACCTTGCCCACTTGTGGGCCACCTCTGATTCTGCCCCCCGCTGTGAAGCGGTGGGGACCCCCCAGGCGGCAGGGGTTATGTAGCCACCTTGCCCACTTGTGGGCCATCTCTGATTCTGCCCCCCGCTCTGAAGCGGTGGGGACCCCCTAGGCGGCAGGGGTTATGTAGCCACCTTGCCCACTTGTGGGCCACCTCTGATTGTGCCCCCCGCTGTGAAGCGGTGGGGACCCCCCAGGCGGCAGGGGTTATGTAGCCACCTTGCCCACTTGTGGGCCACCTCTGATTTTGTCCCCCGCTCTGAAGCGGTGGGGACCCCCCAGGCGGCAGGGGTAATGTAGCCACCTTGCCCACTTATGGGCCACCTCTGATTCTGCCCCCCGCTCTGAAGCGGTGGGGACCCCCCAAGCGGCAGGGGTTACTTAGCCACCTTGCCCACTTGTGGGCCACCTCTGATTCTGCCCCCCGCTGTGAAGCGGTGGGGACCCCCCAGGCGGCAGGGGTTATGTAGCCACCCTGCCCACTTGTGGGCCACCTCTGATTCTGTCCCCTGCTCTGAAGCCCTGGGGACCCCCCAAGCGGCAGGGGTTATGTAGCCACCTTGCCCACTTGTGGCCCACCTCTGATTCTGCCCCCCGCTGTGAAGCGGTGGGGACCCCCCAGGCGGCAGGGGTTATGTAGCCACCTTGCCCACTTGTGGGCCATCTCTGATTCTGCCCCCCGCTCTGAAGCGGTGGGGACCCCCCAGGCGGCAGGGGTAATGTAGCCACCTTGCCCACTTGTGGGCCACCTCTGATTCTGTCGCCTGCTCTGAAGCCGTGGGGACCTCCCAAGCGGCAGGGGTTATGTAGCCACCTTGCCCACTTGTGGGCCACCTCTGATTCTGCCCCCCGCTGTGAAGCGGTGGGGACCCCCCAGGCGGCAGGGGTTATGTAGCCACCTTGCCCACTTGTGGGCCATCTCTGATTCTGCCCCCCGCTCTGAAGCGGTGGGGACCCCCTAGGCGGCAGGGGTTATGTAGCCACCTTGCCCACTTGTGGGCCACCTCTGATTGTGCCCCCCGCTGTGAAGCGGTGGGGACCCCCCAGGCGGCAGGGGTTATGTAGCCACCTTGCCCACTTGTGGGCCACCTCTGATTTTGTCCCCCGCTCTGAAGCGGTGGGGACCCCCCAGGCGGCAGGGGTAATGTAGCCACCTTGCCCACTTATGGGCCACCTCTGATTCTGCCCCCCGCTCTGAAGCGGTGGGGACCCCCCAAGCGGCAGGGGTTACTTAGCCACCTTGCCCACTTGTGGGCCACCTCTGATTCTGCCCCCCGCTGTGAAGCGGTGGGGACCCCCCAGGCGGCAGGGGTTATGTAGCCACCCTGCCCACTTGTGGGCCACCTCTGATTCTGTCCCCTGCTCTGAAGCCCTGGGGACCCCCCAAGCGGCAGGGGTTATGTAGCCACCTTGCCCACTTGTGGCCCACCTCTGATTCTGCCCCCCGCTGTGAAGCGGTGGGGACCCCCCAGGCGGCAGGGGTTATGTAGCCACCTTGCCCACTTGTGGGCCATCTCTGATTCTGCCCCCCGCTCTGAAGCGGTGGGGACCCCCCAGGCGGCAGGGGTAATGTAGCCACCTTGCCCACTTGTGGGCCACCTCTGATTCTGTCGCCTGCTCTGAAGCCGTGGGGACCTCCCAAGCGGCAGGGGTTATGTAGCCACCTTGCCCACTTGTGGGCCACCTCTGATTCTGCCCCCCGCTGTGAAGCGGTGGGGACCCCCCAGGCGGCAGGGGTTATGTAGCCACCTTGCCCACTTGTGGGCCATCTCTGATTCTGCCCCCCGCTCTGAAGCGGTGGGGACCCCCTAGGCGGCAGGGGTTATGTAGCCACCTTGCCCACTTGTGGGCCACCTCTGATTGTGCCCCCCGCTGTGAAGCGGTGGGGACCCCCCAGGCGGCAGGGGTTATGTAGCCACCTTGCCCACTTGTGGGCCACCTCTGATTTTGTCCCCCGCTCTGAAGCGGTGGGGACCCCCCAGGCGGCAGGGGTAATGTAGCCACCTTGCCCACTTATGGGCCACCTCTGATTCTGCCCCCCGCTCTGAAGCGGTGGGGACCCCCCAAGCGGCAGGGGTTACTTAGCCACCTTGCCCACTTGTGGGCCACCTTTGATTCTGCCCCCCGCTGTGAAGCGGTGGGGACCCCCCAGGCGGCAGGGGTTATGTAGCCACCCTGCCCACTTGTGGGCCACCTCTGATTCTGTCCCCTGCTCTGAAGCCCTGGGGACCCGCCAAGCGGCAGGGGTTATGTAGCCACCTTGCCCACTTGTGGCCCACCTCTGATTCTGCCCCCCGCTGTGAAGCGGTGGGGACCCCCCAGGCGGCAGGGGTTATGTAGCCACCTTGCCCACTTGTGGGCCATCTCTGATTCTGCCCCCCGCTCTGAAGCGGTGGGGACCCCCCAAGCGGCAGGGGTCATGTAGCCACCTTGCCCACTTGTGGGCCACCTCTGATTGTGCCCCCCGCTGTGAAGCGGTGGGGACCCCCCAAGCGGCAGGGGTTATGTAGCCACCTTGCCCACTTGTGGGCCATCTCTGATTCTGCCCCCCGCTGTGAAGCGGTGGGGACCCCCCAGGCGGCAGGGGTTATGTAGCCACCTTGCCCACTTGTGGGCCACCTCTGATTCTGTCCCCTGCTCTGAAGCCGTGGGGACCCCCCAAGCGGCAGGGGTTATGTAGCCACCTTGCCCACTTGTGGGCCACCTCTGATTCTGCCCCCCGCTGTGAAGCGGTGGGGACCCCCCAGGCGGCAGGGGTTATGTAGCCACCTTGCCCACTTGTGGGCCATGTCTGATTCTGCCCCCCGCTCTGAAGCGGTGGGGACCCCCCAGGCGGCAGGGGTTATGTAGCCACCTTGCCCACTTGTGGGCCACCTCTGATTCTGCCCCCCGCTGTGAAGCGGTGGGGACCCCCCAGGCGGCAGGGGTTATGTAGCCACCTTGCCCACTTGTGGGCCACCTCTGATTCTGCCCCCCGCTGTGAAGCGGTGGGGACCCCCCAGGCGGCAGGGGTTATGTAGCCACCTTGCCCACTTGTGGGCCACCTCTGATTCTGCCCCCCGCTGTGAAGCGGTGGGGACCCCCCAGGCGGCAGGGTTTATGTAGCCACCTTGCCCACTTGGGGGCCACCTCTGATTCTGCCCCCCGCTCTAAAGCGGTGGGGACCCCCCAAGCGGCAGGGGTTATGTAGCCACCTTGCCCACTTGTGGGCCACCTCTGATTCTGCCCCCCGCTGTGAAGCGGTGGGGACCCCCCAGGCGGCAGGGGTTATGTAGCCACCTTGCCCACTTGTGGGCCACCTCTGATTTTGTCCCCCGCTCTGAAGCGGTGGGGACCCCCCAGGCGGCAGGGGTAATGTAGCCACCTTGCCCACTTATGGGCCACCTCTGATTCTGCCCCCCGAGCTGAAGTGGTGGGAACCTCCCAAGCGGCAGGGGTTATGTAGCCACCTTGCCCACTTGTGGGCCACCTCTGATTCTGCCCCCCGCTGTGAAGCAGTGGGGACCCCCCAGGCGGCAGGGGTTATGTAGCCACCTTGCCCACTTGTGGGCCACCTCTGATTCTGTCCCCTGCTCTGAAGCCGTGGGGACCCCCCAAGCGGCAGGGGTTATGTAGCCACCTTGCCCACTTGTGGGCCACCTCTGATTCTGCCCCCTGCTGTGAAGCGGTGGGGACCCCCCAGGCGGCAGGGGTTATGTAGCCACCTTGCCCACTTGTGGGCCATCTCTGATTCTGCCCCCCGCTCTGAAGCGGTGGGGACCCCCCAGGCGGCAGGGGTAATGTAGCCACCTTGCCCACTTATGGGCCACCTCTGATTCTGCCCCCTGCTGTGAAGCAGTGGGGACCCCCCAGGCGGCAGGGGTTATGTAGCCACCTTGCCCACTTGTGGGCCACCTCTGATTCTGTCCCCTGCTCTGAAGCCGTGGGGACCCCCCAAGCGGCAGGGGTTATGTAGCCACCTTGCCCACTTGTGGGCCACCTCTGATTCTGCCCCCCGCTGTGAAGCGGTGGGGACCCCCCAGGCGGCAGGGGTTATGTAGCCACCTTGCCCACTGGTGGGCCATCTCTGATTCTGCCCCCCGCTCTGAAGCGGTGGGGACCCCCTAGGCGGCAGGGGTTATGTAGCCACCTTGCCCACTTGTGGGCCACCTCTGATTGTGCCCCCCGCTGTGAAGCGTTGGGGACCCCCCAGGCGGCAGGGGTTATGTAGCCACCTTGCCCACTTGTGGGCCACCTCTGATTCTGTCCCCTGCTCTGAAGCCGTGGGGACCCCCCAAGCGGCAGGGGTTATGTAGCCACCTTGCCCACTTGTGGGCCACCTCTGATTCTGCCCCCCGCTGTGAAGCGGTGGGGACCCCCCAGGCGGCAGGGGTTATGTAGCCACCTTGCCCACTGGTGGGCCATCTCTGATTCTGCCCCCCGCTCTGAAGCGGTGGGGACCCCCTAGGCGGCAGGGGTTATGTAGCCACCTTGCCCACTTGTGGGCCACCTCTGATTGTGCCCCCCGCTGTGAAGCGTTGGGGACCCCCCAGGCGGCAGGGGTTATGTAGCCACCTTGCCCACTTGTGGGCCACCTCTGATTTTGTCCCCCGCTCTGAAGCGGTGGGGACCCCCCAGGCGGCAGGGGTTATGTAGCCACCTTGCCCACTTGTGGGCCATCTCTGATTCTGCCCCCCGCTGTGAAGCGGTGGGGACCCCCCAGGCGGCAGGGGTTATGTAGCCGCCTTGCCCACTTGTGGGCCACCTCTGATTCTGTCCCCTGCTCTGAAGCCGTGGGGACCCCCCAAGCGGCAGGGGTTATGTAGCCACCTTGCCCACTTGTGGGCCACCTCTGATTCTGCCCCCCGCTGTGAAGCGGTGGGGACCCCCCAGGCGGCAAGGGTTATGTAGCCACCTTGCCCACTTGTGGGCCATGTCTGATTCTGCCCCCCGCTCTGAAGCGGTGGGGACCCCCCAGGCGGCAGGGGTTATGTAGCCACCTTGCCCACTTGTGGGCCACCTCTGATTCTGCCCCCCGCTGTGAAGCGGTGGGGACCCCCCAGGCGGCAGGGGTTATGTAGCCCCCTTGCCCACTTGTGGGCCACCTCTGATTCTGCCCCCCGCTGTGAAGCGGTGGGGACCCCCCAGGCGGCAGGGGTTTTGTAGCCACCTTGCCCACTTGTGGGCCACCTCTGATTCTGCCCCCCGCTGTGAAGCGGTGGGGACCCCCCAGGCGGCAGGGGTTATGTAGCCACCTTGCCCACTTGTGGGCCACCTCTGATTCTGCCCCCCGCTGTGAAGCGGTGGGGACCCCCCAGGCGGCAGGGGTTATGTAGCCACCTTGCCCACTTATGGGCCACCTGTGATTCTGCCCCCCGCTCTGAAGCGGTGGGAACCCCCCAGGCGGCATGGGGTTATGTAGCCACGCTGCCCACTTGGGGGCCACCTCTGATTCTGCCCCCCGCTCTAAAGCGGTGGGGACCCCCCAAGCGGCAGGGGTTATGTAGCCACCTTGCCCACTTGTGGGCCACCTCTGATTCTGCCCCCCGCTGTGAAGCGGTGGGGACCCCCCAGGCGGCAGGGGTTATGTAGCCACCTTGCCCACTTGTGGGCCACCTCTGATTTTGTCCCCCGCTCTGAAGCCGTGGGGACCCCCCAAGCGGCAGGGGTTATGTAGCCACCTTGCCCACTTGTGGGCCACCTCTGATTCTGCCCCCCGCTGTGAAGCGGTGGGGACCCCCCAGGCGGCAGGGGTTATGTAGCCACCTTGCCCACTTGTGGGCCACCTCTGATTTTGTCCCCCGCTCTGAAGCGGTGGGGACCCCCAAGGCGGCAGGGGTAATGTAGCCACCTTGCCCACTTATGGGCCACCTCTGATTCTGCCCCCCGAGCTGAAGTGGTGGGAACCTCCCAAGCGGCAGGGGTTATGTAGCCACCTTGCCCACTTGTGGGCCACCTCTGATTCTGCCCCCCGCTGTGAAGCAGTGGGGACCCCCCAGGCGGCAGGGGTTATGTAGCCACCTTGCCCACTTGTGGGCCACCTCCGATTCTGTCCCCTGCTCTGAAGCCGTGGGGACCCCCCAAGCGGCAGGGGTTATGTAGCCACCTTGCCCACTTGTGGGCCACCTCTGATTCTGCCCCCCGCTCTGAAGCGGTGGGGACCCCCCAGGCGGCAGGGGTTATGTAGCCACCTTGCCCACTTGTGGGCCATCTCTGATTCTGCCCCCCGCTCTGAAGTGGTGGGAACCTCCCAAGCGGCAGGGGTTATGTAGCCACCTTGCCCACTTGTGGGCCACCTCTCATTCTGCCCCCCGCTGTGAAGCAGTGGGGACCCCCCAGGCGGCAGGGGTTATGTAGCCACCTTGCCCACTTGTGGGCCACCTCTGATTCTGTCCCCTGCTCTGAAGCGGTGGGAACCCCCCAGGCGGCATGGGGTTATGTAGCCACGCTGCCCACTCGGGGGCCACCTCTGATTCTGCCCCCCGCTCTAAAGCGGTGGGGACCCCCCAAGCGGCAGGGGTTATGTAGCCACCTTGCCCACTTATGGGCCACCTGTGATTCTGCCCCCCGCTCTGAAGCGGTGGGAACCCCCCAGGCGGCATGGGGTTATGTAGCCACCTTGCCCACTTGTGGGCCATGTCTGATTCTGCCCCCCGCTCTAAAGCGGTGGGGACCCCCCAAGCGGCAGGGGTTATGTAGCCACCTTGCCCACTGGTGGGCCATCTCTGATTCTGCCCCCCGCTCTGAAGCGGTGGGGACCCCCTAGGCGGCAGGGGTTATGTAGCCACCTTGCCCACTTGTGGGCCACCTCTGATTGTGCCCCCCGCTGTGAAGCGTTGGGGACCCCCCAGGCGGCAGGGGTTATGTAGCCACCTTGCCCACATGTGGGCCACCTCTGATTCTGTCCCCTGCTCTGAAGCCGTGGGGACCCCCCAAGCGGCAGGGGTTATGTAGCCACCTTGCCCACTTGTGGGCCACCTCTGATTCTGCCCCCCGCTGTGAAGCGGTGGGGACCCCCCAGGCGGCAGGGGTTATGTAGCCACCTTGCCCACTGGTGGGCCATCTCTGATTCTGCCCCCCGCTCTGAAGCGGTGGGGACCCCCTAGGCGGCAGGGGTTATGTAGCCACCTTGCCCACTTGTGGGCCACCTCTGATTGTGCCCCCCGCTGTGAAGCGTTGGGGACCCCCCAGGCGGCAGGGGTTATGTAGCCACCTTGCCCACTTGTGGGCCACCTCTGATTTTGTCCCCCGCTCTGAAGCGGTGGGGACCCCCCAGGCGGCAGGGGTTATGTAGCCACCTTGCCCACTTGTGGGCCATCTCTGATTCTGCCCCCCGCTGTGAAGCGGTGGGGACCCCCCAGGCGGCAGGGGTTATGTAGCCGCCTTGCCCACTTGTGGGCCACCTCTGATTCTGTCCCCTGCTCTGAAGCCGTGGGGACCCCCCAAGCGGCAGGGGTTATGTAGCCACCTTGCCCACTTGTGGGCCACCTCTGACTCTGCCCCCCGCTGTGAAGCGGTGGGGACCCCCCAGGCGGCAAGGGTTATGTAGCCACCTTGCCCACTTGTGGGCCATGTCTGATTCTGCCCCCCGCTCTGAAGCGGTGGGGACCCCCCAGGCGGCAGGGGTTATGTAGCCACCTTGCCCACTTGTGGGCCACCTCTGATTCTGCCCCCCGCTGTGAAGCGGTGGGGACCCCCCAGGCGGCAGGGGTTATGTAGCCCCCTTGCCCACTTGTGGGCCACCTCTGATTCTGCCCCCCGCTGTGAAGCGGTGGGGACCCCCCAGGCGGCAGGGGTTTTGTAGCCACCTTGCCCACTTGTGGGCCACCTCTGATTCTGCCCCCCGCTGTGAAGCGGTGGGGACCCCCCAGGCGGCAGGGGTTATGTAGCCACCTTGCCCACTTGTGGGCCACCTCTGATTCTGCCCCCCGCTGTGAAGCGGTGGGGACCCCCCAGGCGGCAGGGGTTATGTAGCCACCTCACCTTGCCCACTTATGGGCCACCTGTGATTCTGCCCCCCGCTCTGAAGCGGTGGGAACCCCCCAGGCGGCATGGGGTTATGTAGCCACGCTGCCCACTTGGGGGCCACCTCTGATTCTGCCCCCCGCTCTAAAGCGGTGGGGACCCCCCAAGCGGCAGGGGTTATGTAGCCACCTTGCCCACTTGTGGGCCACCTCTGATTCTGCCCCCCGCTGTGAAGCGGTGGGGACCCCCCAGGCGGCAGGGGTTATGTAGCCACCTTGCCCACTTGTGGGCCACCTCTGATTTTGTCCCCCGCTCTGAAGCCGTGGGGACCCCCCAAGCGGCAGGGGTTATGTAGCCACCTTGCCCACTTGTGGGCCACCTCTGATTCTGCCCCCCGCTGTGAAGCGGTGGGGACCCCCCAGGCGGCAGGGGTTATGTAGCCACCTTGCCCACTTGTGGGCCACCTCTGATTTTGTCCCCCGCTCTGAAGCGGTGGGGACCCCCAAGGCGGCAGGGGTAATGTAGCCACCTTGCCCACTTATGGGCCACCTCTGATTCTGCCCCCCGAGCTGAAGTGGTGGGAACCTCCCAAGCGGCAGGGGTTATGTAGCCACCTTGCCCACTTGTGGGCCACCTCTGATTCTGCCCCCCGCTGTGAAGCAGTGGGGACCCCCCAGGCGGCAGGGGTTATGTAGCCACCTTGCCCACTTGTGGGCCACCTCCGATTCAGTCCCCTGCTCTGAAGCCGTGGGGACCCCCCAAGCGGCAGGGGTTATGTAGCCACCTTGCCCACTTGTGGGCCACCTCTGATTCTGCCCCCCGCTGTGAAGCGGTGGGGACCCCCCAGGCGGCAGGGGTTATGTAGCCACCTTGCCCACTTGTGGGCCATCTCTGATTCTGCCCCCCGCTCTGAAGTGGTGGGAACCTCCCAAGCGGCAGGGGTTATGTAGCCACCTTGCCCACTTGTGGGCCACCTCTCATTCTGCCCCCCGCTGTGAAGCAGTGGGGACCCCCCAGGCGGCAGGGGTTATGTAGCCACCTTGCCCACTTGTGGGCCACCTCTGATTCTGTCCCCTGCTCTGAAGCGGTGGGAACCCCCCAGGCGGCATGGGGTTATGTAGCCACGCTGCCCACTTGGGGGCCACCTCTGATTCTGCCCCCCGCTCTAAAGCGGTGGGGACCCCCCAAGCGGCAGGGGTTATGTAGCCACCTTGCCCACTTATGGGCCACCTGTGATTCTGCCCCCCGCTCTGAAGCGGTGGGAACCCCCCAGGCGGCATGGGGTTATGTAGCCACCTTGCCCACTTGTGGGCCATGTCTGATTCTGCCCCCCGCTCTAAAGCGGTGGGGACCCCCCAAGCGGCAGGGGTTATGTAGCCACCTTGCCCACTTGTGGGCCACCTCTGATTCTGCCCCCCGCTGTGAAGCGGTGGGGACCCCCCAGGCGGCAGGGGTTATGTAGCCACCTTCCCCACTTGTGGGCCACCTCTGATTTTGTCCCCCGCTCTGAAGCGGTGGGGACCCCCCAGGCGGCAGGGGTAATGTAGCCACCTTGCCCACTTATGGGCCACCTCTGATTCTGCCCCCCGAGCTGAAGTGGTGGGAACCTCCCAAGCGGCAGGGGTTATGTAGCCACCTTGCCCACTTGTGGGCCACCTCTGATTCTGCCCCCCGCTGTGAAGCAGTGGGGACCCCCCAGCCGGCAGGGGTTATGTAGCCACCTTGCCCACTTGTGGGCCACCTCCGATTCTGTCCCCTGCTCTGAAGCCGTGGGGACCCCCCAAGCGGCAGGGGTTATGTAGCCACCTTGCCCACTTGTGGGCCACCTCTGATTCTGCCCCCCGCTCTGAAGCGGTGGGGACCCCCCAGGCGGCAGGGGTTATGTAGCCACCTTGCCCACTTGTGGGCCATCTCTGATTCTGCCCCCCGCTCTGAAGTGGTGGGAGACTCCCAAGCGGCAGGGGTTATGTAGCCACCTTGCCCACTTGTGGGCCACCTCTCATTCTGCCCCCCGCTGTGAAGCAGTGGGGACCCCCCAGGCGGCAGGGGTTATGTAGCCACCTTGCCCACTTGTGGGCCACCTCTGATTCTGCCCCCCGCTGTGAAGCGGTGGGGACCCCCCAGGCGGCAGGGGTTATGTAGCCACCTTGCCCACTGGTGGGCCATCTCTGATTCTGCCCCCCGCTCTGAAGCGGTGGGGACCCCCTAGGCGGCAGGGGTTATGTAGCCACCTTGCCCACTTGTGGGCCACCTCTGATTGTGCCCCCCGATGTGAAGCGGTGGGGACCCCCCAGGCGGCAGGGGTTATGTAGCCACCTTGCCCACTTGTGGGCCACCTCTGATTTTGTCCCCCGCTCTGAAGCGGTGGGGACCCCCCAGGCGGCAGGGGTAATGTAGCCACCTTGCCCACTTATGGGCCACCTCTGATTCTGCCCCCCGCTCTGAAGCGGTGGGGACCCCCCAGGCGGCAGGGGTAATGTAGCCACCTTGCCCACTTATGGGCCACCTCTGATTCTGCCCCCCGCTGTGAAGCGGTGGGGACCCCCCAGGCGGCAGGGGTTATGTAGCCACCTTGCCCACTTGTGGGCCACCTCTGATTTTGTCCCCCGCTCTGAAGCGGTGGGGACCCCCCAGGCGGCAGGGGTAATGTAGCCACCTTGCCCACTTATGGGCCACCTCTGATTCTGCCCCCCGAGCTGAAGTGGTGGGAACCTCCCAAGCGGCAGGGGTTATGTAGCCACCTTGCCCACTTGTGGGCCACCTCTGATTCTGCCCCCCGCTGTGAAGCAGTGGGGACCCCCCAGCCGGCAGGGGTTATGTAGCCACCTTGCCCACTTGTGGGCCACCTCCGATTCTGTCCCCTGCTCTGAAGCCGTGGGGACCCCCCAAGCGGCAGGGGTTATGTAGCCACCTTGCCCACTTGTGGGCCACCTCTGATTCTGCCCCCCGCTCTGAAGCGGTGGGGACCCCCCAGGCGGCAGGGGTTATGTAGCCACCTTGCCCACTTGTGGGCCATCTCTGATTCTGCCCCCCGCTCTGAAGTGGTGGGAGACTCCCAAGCGGCAGGGGTTATGTAGCCACCTTGCCCACTTGTGGGCCACCTCTCATTCTGCCCCCCGCTGTGAAGCAGTGGGGACCCCCCAGGCGGCAGGGGTTATGTAGCCACCTTGCCCACTTGTGGGCCACCTCTGATTCTGCCCCCCGCTGTGAAGCGGTGGGGACCCCCCAGGCGGCAGGGGTTATGTAGCCACCTTGCCCACTGGTGGGCCATCTCTGATTCTGCCCCCCGCTCTGAAGCGGTGGGGACCCCCTAGGCGGCAGGGGTTATGTAGCCACCTTGCCCACTTGTGGGCCACCTCTGATTGTGCCCCCCGCTGTGAAGCGGTGGGGACCCCCCAGGCGGCAGGGGTTATGTAGCCACCTTGCCCACTTGTGGGCCACCTCTGATTTTGTCCCCCGCTGTGAAGCGGTGGGGACCCCCCAGGCGGCAGGGGTAATGTAGCCACCTTGCCCACTTGTGGGCCACCTCTGATTCTGCCCCCCGCTCTGAAGCGGTGGGGACCCCCCAGGCGGCAGGGGTAATGTAGCCACCTTGCCCACTTATGGGCCACCTCTGATTCTGCCCCCCGCTGTGAAGCGGTGGGGACCCCCCAGGCGGCAGGGGTTATGTAGCCACCTTGCCCACTTGTGGGCCACCTCTGATTTTGTCCCCCGCTCTGAAGCGGTGGGGACCCCCCAGGCG
The DNA here is from genome assembly GCA_964036045.1 of Eutreptiella sp. 'Long Island Sound 2002'. Taxonomy (NCBI): domain Eukaryota; phylum Euglenozoa; class Euglenophyceae; order Eutreptiales; family Eutreptiaceae; genus Eutreptiella; species Eutreptiella sp. 'Long Island Sound 2002'. The sequence continues at coordinate 91,004,603 of OZ038379.1, read as the reverse complement.
GCCGGGGTAATGTAGCCACCTTGCCCACTTATGGGCCACCTCTGATTCTGCCCCCCGAGCTGAAGTGGTGGGAACCTCCCAAGCGGCAGGGGTTATGTAGCCACCTTGCCCACTTGTGGGCCACCCTGATTCTGCCCCCCGCTGTGAAGCAGTGGGGACCCCCCAGCCGGCAGGGGTTATGTAGCCACCTTGCCCACTTGTGGGCCACCTCCGATTCTGTCCCCTGCTCTGAAGCCGTGGGGACCCCCCAAGCGGCAGGGGTTATGTAGCCACCTTGCTCACTTGTGGGCCACCTCTGATTCTGCCCCCCGCTCTGAAGCGGTGGGGACCCCCCAGGCGGCAGGGGTTATGTAGCCACCTTGCCCACTTGTGGGCCATCTCTGATTCTGCCCCCCGCTCTGAAGTGGTGGGAGACTCCCAAGCGGCAGGGGTTATGTAGCCACCTTGCCCACTTGTGGGCCACCTCTCATTCTGCCCCCCGCTGTGAAGCAGTGGGGACCCCCCAGGCGGCAGGGGTTATGTAGCCACCTTGCCCACTTGTGGGCCACCTCTGATTCTGCCCCCCGCTGTGAAGCGGTGGGGACCCCCCAGGCGGCAGGGGTTATGTAGCCACCTTGCCCACTGGTGGGCCATCTCTGATTCTGCCCCCCGCTCTGAAGCGGTGGGGACCCCCCAGGCGGCAGGGGTTATGTAGCCACCTTGCCCACTTGTGGGCCACCTCTGATTTTGTCCCCCGCTCTGAAGCGGTGGGGACCCCCCAGGCGGCAGGGGTAATGTAGCCACCTTGCCCACTTATGGGCCACCTCTGATTCTGCCCCCCGCTCTGAAGCGGTGGGGACCCCCCAAGCGGCAGGGGTTATGTAGCCACCTTGCCCACTTGTGGGCCACCTCTGATTCTGCCCCCCGCTGTGAAGCGGTGGGGACCCCCCAGGCGGCAGGGGTTATGTAGCCACCTTGCCCACTTGTGGGCCACCTCTGATTCTGTCCCCTGCTCTAAAGCCCTGGGGACCCCCCAAGCGGCAGGGGTTATGTAGCCACCTTGCCCACTTGTGGGCCACCTCTGATTCTGCCCCCCGCTGTGAAGCGGTGGGGACCCCCCAGGCGGCAGGGGTTATGTAGCCACCTTGCCCACTGGTGGGCCATCTCTGATTCTGCCCCCCGCTCTGAAGCGGTGGGGACCCCCTAGGCGGCAGGGGTTATGTAGCCACCTTGCCCACTTGTGGGCCACCTCTGATTGTGCCCCCCGCTGTGAAGCGGTGGGGACCCCCCAGGCGGCAGGGGGTATGTAGCTACCTTGCCCACTTGTGGGCCATCTCTGATTCTGCCCCCCGCTCTGAAGCGGTGGGGACCCCCCAAGCGGCAGGGGTCATGTAGCCACCTTGCCCACTTGTGGGCCACCTCTGATTGTGCCCCCCGCTGTGAAGCGGTGGGGACCCCCCAGGCGGCAGGGGTTTTGTAGCCACCTTGCCCACTTGTGGGCCACCTCTGATTCTGCCCCCCGCTCTGAAGCGGTGGGGACCCCCCAGGCGGCAGGGGTTATGTAGCCACCTTGCCCACTTGTGGGCCACCTCTGATTCTGTCCCCTGCTCTGAAGCCGTGGGGACCCCCCAAGCGGCAGGGGTTATGTAGCCACCTTGCCCACTTGTGGGCCACCTCTGATTCTGCCCCCCGCTGTGAAGCGGTGGGGACCCCCCAGGCGGCAGGGGTTATGTAGCCACCTTGCCCACTTGTGGGCCACCTCTGATTCTGTCCCCTGCTCTGAAGCCGTGGGGACCCCCCAAGCGGCAGGGGTTATGTAGCCACCTTGCCCACTTGTGGGCCACCTCTGATTCTGCCCCCCGCTGTGAAGCGGTGGGGACCCCCCAGGCGGCAGGGGTTATGTAGCCACCTTGCCCACTTGTGGGCCATGTCTGATTCTGCCCCCCGCTCTGAAGCGGTGGGGACCCCCCAGGCGGCAGGGGTTATGTAGCCACCTTGCCCACTTGTGGGCCACCTCTGATTCTGCCCCCCGCTGTGAAGCGGTGGGGACCCCCCAGGCGGCAGGGGTTATGTAGCCACCTTGCCCACTTGTGGGCCACCTCTGATTCTGCCCCCCGCTGTGAAGCGGTGGGGACCCCGCAGGCGGCAGGGGTTATGTAGCCACCTTGCCCACTTGTGGGCCACCTCTGATTCTGCCCCCCGCTGTGAAGCGGTGGGGACGCCCTAGGCGGCAGGGGTTATGTAGCCACCTTGCCCACTTGTGGGCCACCTCTGATTCTGCCCCCCGCTGTGAAGCGGTGGGGACCCCCCAGGCGGCAGGGGTTATGTAGCCACCTTGCCCACTTATGGGCCACCTGTGATTCTGCCCCCCGCTCTGAAGCGGCGGGAACCCCCCAGGCGGCATGGGGTTATGGAGCCACGCTGCCCACTTGGGGGCCACCTCTGATTCTGCCCCCCGCTCTAAAGCGGTGGGGACCCCCCAAGCGGCAGGGGTTATGTAGCCACCTTGCCCACTTGTGGGCCACCTCTGATTCTGCCCCCCGCTGTGAAGCGGTGGGGACCCCCCCGGCGGCAGGGGTTATGTAGCCACCTTGCCCACTTGTGGGCCACCTCTGATTTTGTCCCCCGCTCTGAAGCGGTGGGGACCCCCCAGGCGGCAGGGGTAATGTAGCCACCTTGCCCACTTATGGGCCACTCTGATTCTGCCCCCCGGTGTGAAGCGGTGGGGACCCCCCAGGCGGCAGGGGTTATGTAGCCACCTTGCCCACTTGTGGGCCACCTCTGATTCTGCCCCCCACTCTGAAGCGGTGGGGACCCCCCGGGCGGCAGGGGTTATGTAGCCACCTTGCCCACTTGTGGGCCACCTCTGATTCTGCCCCCCGCTTTAAAGCGGTGGGGACCCCCCAAGCGGCAGGGGTTATGTAGCCACTTTGCCCACTTGTGGGCCACCTCTGATTCTGCCCCCCGCTCTGAAGCGGTGGGGACCCCCCAGGCGGCAGGGGTTATGTAGCCACCTTGCCCACTTGTGGGCCACCTCTGATTCTGCCCCCCGCTGTGAAGCGGTGGGGACCCCCCAGGCGGCAGGGGTTATGTAGCCACCTTGCCCACTTGTGGGCCACCTCTGATTCTGCCCCCCGCTGTGAAGCGGTGGGGACCCCCCAGGCGGCAGGGGTTATGTAGCCACCTTGCCCACTTGTGGGCCATCTCTGGTTCTGCCCCCCGCTGTGAAGCGGTGGGGACCCCCCAGGCGGCAGGGGTTATGTAGCCACCTTGCCCACTTGTGGGCCACCTCTGATTCTGCCCCCCGCTCTAAAGCGGTGGGGACCCCCCAGGCGGCAGGGGTTATGTAGCCACCTTGCCCACTTATGGGCCACCTGCGATTCTGCCCCCCGCTCTGAAGCGGTGGGAACCCCCCAGGCGGCATGGGGTTATGTAGCCACCTTGCCCACTTGTGGGCCACCTCTAATTCTGCCCCCCGCTCTGAAGCGGTGGGGACCCCCCAGGCGGCAGGGGTTATGTAGCCACCTTGCCCACTTGTGGGCCACATCTAATTCTGCCCCCCGCTCTGAAGCGGTGGGGACCCCCCAAGCGGTAGGGGTTACGTAGCCACCTTGCCCACTTGTGGGCCACCTCTGATTCTGCCCCCCGCTTTAAAGCGGTGGGGACCCCCCAAGCGGCAGGGGTTATGTAGCCACTTTGCCCACTTGTGGGCCACCTCTGATTCTGCCCCCCGCTCTGAAGCGGTGGGGACCCCCCAGGCGGCAGGGGTTATGTAGCCACCTTGCCCACTTGTGGGCCACCTCTGATTGTGCCCCCCGCTGTGAAGCGGTGGGGACCCCCCAAGCGGCAGGGGTTATGTAGCCACCTTGCCCACTTGTGGGCCACCTCTGATTCTGTCCCCTGCTCTGAAGCCGTGGGGACCCCCCAAGCGGCAGGGGTTATGTAGCCACTTTGCCCACTTGTGGGCCACCTCTGATTCTGCCCCCCGCTGTGAAGCGGTGGGGACCCCCCAGGCGGCAGGGGTTATGTAGCCACCTTGCCCACTTGTGGGCCACCTCTGATTCTGCCCCCCGCTGTGAAGCGGTGGGGACCCCCCAGGCGGCAGGGGTTATGTAGCCACCTTGCCCACTTGTGGGCCATCTCTGATTCTGCCCCCCGGTGTGAAGCGGTGGGGACCCCCCAGGCGGCAGGGGTTATGTAGCCACCTTGCCCACTTGTGGGCCACCTCTGATTCTGCCCCCCACTCTGAAGCGGTGGGGACCCCCCAGGCGGCAGGGGTTATGTAGCCACCTTGACCACTTGTGGGCCACCTCTGATTCTGCCCCCCGCTGTGAAGCGGTGGGGACCCCCCAGGCGGCAGGGGTTATGTAGCCACCTTGCCCACTTGTGGGCCACCTCTGATTCTGCCCCCCGCTGTGAAGCGGTGGGGACCCCCCAGGCGGCAGGGGTTATGTAGCCACCTTGCCCACTTGTGGGCCATCTCTGGTTCTGCCCCCCGCTGTGAAGCGGTGGGGACCCCCCAGGCGGCAGGGGTTATGTAGCCACCTTGCCCACTTGTGGGCCACCTCTGATTCTGCCCCCCGCTCTAAAGCGGTGGGGACCCCCCAGGCGGCAGGGGTTATGTAGCCACCTTGCCCACTTATGGGCCACCTGCGATTCTGCCCCCCGCTCTGAAGCGGTGGGAACCCCCCAGGCGGCATGGGGTTATGTAGCCACGCTGCCCACTTGGGGGCCACCTCTGATTCTGCCCCCCGCTCTAAAGCGGTGGGGACCCCCCAAGCGGCAGGGGTTATGTAGCCACCTTGCCCACTTGTGGGCCACCTCTAATTGTGCCCCCCGCTCTGAAGCGGTGGGGACCCCCCAAGCGGCAAGGGTTATGTAGCCACCTTGCCCACTTGTGGGCCACCTCTGATTCTGCCCCCCGCTCTGAAGCGGTGGGGACCCCCAAAGCGGCAGGGGTTATGTAGCCACCTTGCCCACTTGTGGGCCACCTCTGATTCTGCCCCCCGCTCTGAAGTGGTGGGAACCCCCCAAGCGGCAGGGGTTATGTAGCCACCTTGCCCACTTGTGGGCCACCTCTGATTCTGCCCCCCGCTCTAAAGCGGTGGGAACCCCCCAGGCGGCAGGGGTTATGTAGCCACCTTGCCCAGTTGTGGGCCACCTCTGACTCTGCCCCCCGCTCTGAAGCGGTGGGGACCCCCCAAGCGGCAGGGGTTATGTAGCCATCTTGCCCACTTGTGGGCCACCTCTGATTCTGCCCCCCGCTCTGAAGCGGTGGGAACCCCCCAAGTTGCAGGGGTTATGTAGCCACCTTGCCCACTTGATGGCCACCTCTAATTCTGCCCCCCGCTCTGAAGCGGTGGGGACCCCCCAGGCGGCAGGGGTTATGTAGCCACCTTGCCCACTTGTGGGCCACATCTAATTCTGCCCCCCGCTCTGAAGCGGTGGGGACCCCCCAAGCGGTAGGGGTTATGTAGCCACCTTGCCCACTTGTGGGCCACCTCTGATTCTGCCCCCCGCTTTAAAGCGGTGGGGACCCCCCAAGCGGCAGGGGTTATGTAGCCACTTTGCCCACTTGTGGGCCACCTCTTATTCTGCCCCCCGCTCTGAAGCGGTGGGGACCCCCCAGGCGGCAGGGGTTATGTAGCCACCTTGCCCACTTGTGGGCCACCTCTGATTCTGCCCCCCGCTGTGAAGCGGTGGGGACCCCCCAAGCGGCAGGGGTTATGTAGCCACCTTGCCCACTTGTGGGCCACCTCTGATTCTGTCCCCTGCTCTGAAGCCGTGGGGACCCCCCAAGCGGCAGGGGTTATGTAGCCACCTTGCCCACTTGTGGGCCACCTCTGATTCTGCCCCCCGCTGTGAAGCGGTGGGGACCCCCCAGGCGGCAGGGGTTATGTAGCCACCTTGCCCACTTGTGGGCCATCTCTGATTCTGCCCCCCGCTGTGAAGCGGTGGGGACCCCCCAGGCGGCAGGGGTTATGTAGCCACCTTGCCCACTTGTGGGCCACATCTAATTCTGCCCCCCGCTCTGAAGCGGTGGGGACCCCCCAAGCGGTAGGGGTTATGTAGCCACCTTGCCCACTTGTGGGCCACCTCTGATTCTGCCCCCCGCTTTTAAGCGGTGGGGACCCCCCAAGCGGCAGGGGTTATGTAGCCACTTTGCCCACTTGTGGGCCACCTCTGATTCTGCCCCCCGCTCTGAAGCGGTGGGGACCCCCCAGGCGGCAGGGGTTATGTAGCCACCTTGCCCACTTGTGGGCCACCTCTGATTCTGCCCCCCGCTGTGAAGCGGTGGGGACCCCCCAAGCGGCAGGGGTTATGTAGCCACCTTGCCCACTTGTGGGCCACCTCTGATTCTGTCCCCTGCTCTGAAGCCGTGGGGACCCCCCAAGCGGCAGGGGTTATGTAGCCACCTTGCCCACTTGTGGGCCACCTCTGATTCTGCCCCCCGCTGTGAAGCGGTGGGGACCCCCCAGGCGGCAGGGGTTATGTAGCCACCTTGCCCACTTGTGGGCCACCTCTGATTCTGCCCCTCGCTGTGAAGCGGTGGGGACCCCCCAGGCGGCAGGGGTTATGTAGCCACCTTGCCCACTTGTGGGCCATCTCTGATTCTGCCCCCCGCTGTGAAGCGGTGGGGACCCCCCAGGCGGCAGGGGTTATGTAGCCACCTTGCCCACTTGTGGGCCACCTCTGATTCTGCCCCCCGCTCTGAAGCGGTGGGGACCCCCCAGGCGGCAGGGGTTATGTAGCCACCTTGCCCACTTATGGGCCACCTGTGATTCTGCCCCCCGCTCTGAAGCGGTGGGAACCCCCCAGGCGGCATGGGGTTATGTAGCCACGCTGCCCACTTGGGGGCCACCTCTGATTCTGCCCCCCGCTCTAAAGCGGTGGGGACCCCCCAAGCGGCACGGGTTATGTTGCCACCTTGCCCACTTGTGGGCCACCTCTAATTCTGCCCCCCGCTCTGAAGCGGTGGGGACCCCCCAAGCGGCAGGGTTTATGTAGCCACCTTGCCCACTTGTGGGCCACCTCTGATTCTGCCCCCCGCTCTGAAGCGGTGGGGACCCCCAAAGCGGCAGGGGTTATGTAGCCACCTTGCCCACTTGTGGGCCACCTCTGATTCTGCCCCCCGCTCTGAAGTGGTGGGAACCCCCCAAGCGGCAGGGGTTATGTAGCCACCTTGCCCACTTGTGGGCCACCTCTGATTCTGCCCCCCGCTCTAAAGCGGTGGGAACCCCCCAGGCGGCAGGGGTTATGTAGCCACCTTGCCCAGTTGTGGGCCACCTCTGACTCTGCCCCCCGCTCTGAAGCGGTGGGGACCCCCCAAGCGGCAGGGGTTATGTAGCCACGCTGCCCACTTGTGGGCCACCTCTGATTCTGCCCCCCGCTCTGAAGCGGTGGGAACCCCCCAAGTTGCAGGGGTTATGTAGCCACCTTGCCCACTTGTGGGCCACCTCTAATTCTGCCCCCCGCTCTGAAGCGGTGGGGACCCCCCAGGCGGCAGGGATTATGTAGCCACCTTGCCCACTTGTGGGCCACATCTAACTCTGCCCCCCGCTCTGAAGCGGTGGGAACCCCCCAGGCGGCAGGGGTTATGTAGCCACCTTGCCCACTTGTGGGCCACATCTAATTCTGCCCCCCGCTTTGAAGCGGTGGGGACCCCCCAAGCGGTAGGGGTTATGTAGCCACCTTGCCCACTTGTGGGCCACCTCTGATTCTGCCCCCCGCTTTAAAGCGGTGGGGACCCCCCAAGCGGCAGGGGTTATGTAGCCACCTTGCCCACTTGTGGGCCACCTCTGATTCTGCCCCCCGCTTTAAAGCGGTGGGGACCCCCCAAGCGGCAGGGGTTATGTAGCCACCTTGCCCACTTGTGGGCCACCTCTGATTCTGCCCCCCGCTGTGAAGCGGTGGGGACCCCCCAAGCGGCAGGGGTTATGTAGCCACCTTGCCCACTTGTGGGCCACCTCTGATTCTGTCCCCTGCTCTGAAGCCGTGGGGACCCCCCAAGCGGCAGGGGTTATGTAGCCACCTTGCCCACTTGTGGGCCACCTCTGATTCTGCCCCCCGCTGTGAAGCGGTGGGGACCCCCCAGGCGGCAGGGGTTATGTAGCCACCTTGCCCACTTGTGGGCCACCTCTGATTCTGCCCCCCGCTGTGAAGCGGTGGGGACCCCCCAGGCGGCAGGGGTTATGTAGCCACCTTGCCCACTTGTGGGCCATCTCTGATTCTGCCCCCCGCTGTGAAGCGGTGGGGACCCCCCAGGCGGCAGGGGTTATGTAGCCACCTTGCCCACTTGTGGGCCACATCTAATTCTGCCCCCCGCTCTGAAGCGGTGGGGACCCCCCAAGCGGTAGGGGTTATGTAGCCACCTTGCCCACTTGTGGGCCACCTCTGATTCTGCCCCCCGCTTTTAAGCGGTGGGGACCCCCCAAGCGGCAGGGGTTATGTAGCCACTTTGCCCACTTGTGGGCCACCTCTGATTCTGCCCCCCGCTCTGAAGCGGTGGGGACCCCCCAGGCGGCAGGGGTTATGTAGCCACCTTGCCCACTTGTGGGCCACCTCTGATTCTGCCCCCCGCTGTGAAGCGGTGGGGACCCCCCAAGCGGCAGGGGTTATGTAGCCACCTTGCCCACTTGTGGGCCACCTCTGATTCTGTCCCCTGCTCTGAAGCCGTGGGGACCCCCCAAGCGGCAGGGGTTATGTAGCCACCTTGCCCACTTGTGGGCCATCTCTGATTCTGCCCCCCGCTGTGAAGCGGTGGGGACCCCCCAGGCGGCAGGGGTTATGTAGCCACCTTGCCCACTTGTGGGCCACCTCTGATTCTGCCCCCCGCTCTGAAGCGGTGGGGACCCCCCAGGCGGCAGGGGTTATGTAGCCACCTTGCCCACTTATGGGCCACCTGTGATTCTGCCCCCCGCTCTGAAGCGGTGGGAACCCCCCAGGCGGCATGGGGTTATGTAGCCACGCTGCCCACTTGGGGGCCACCTCTGATTCTGCCCCCCGCTCTAAAGCGGTGGGGACCCCCCAAGCGGCACGGGTTATGTAGCCACCTTGCCCACTTGTGGGCCACCTCTAATTCTGCCCCCCGCTCTGAAGCGGTGGGGACCCCCCAAGCGGCAGGGTTTATGTAGCCACCTTGCCCACTTGTGGGCCACCTCTGATTCTGCCCCCCGCTCTGAAGCGGTGGGGACCCCCAAAGCGGCAGGGGTTATGTAGCCACCTTGCCCACTTGTGGGCCACCTCTGATTCTGCCCCCCGCTCTGAAGTGGTGGGAACCCCCCAAGCGGCAGGGGTTATGTAGCCACCTTGCCCACTTGTGGGCCACCTCTGATTCTGCCCCCCGCTCTAAAGCGGTGGGAACCCCCCCAGGCGGCAGGGGTTATGTAGCCACCTTGCCCAGTTGTGGGCCACCTCTGACTCTGCCCCCCGCTCTGAAGCGGTGGGGACCCCCCAAGCGGCAGGGGTTATGTAGCCGCCTTGCCCACTTGTGGGCCACCTCTGATTCTGCCCCCCGCTCTGAAGCGGTGGGAACCCCCCAAGTTGCAGGGGTTATGTAGCCACCTTGCCCACTTGTGGGCCACCTCTAATTCTGCCCCCCGCTCTGAAGCGGTGGGGACCCCCCAGGCGGCAGGGATTATGTAGCCACCTTGCCCACTTGTGGGCCACATCTAACTCTGCCCCCCGCTCTGAAGCGGTGGGAACCCCCCAGGCGGCAGGGGTTATGCAGCCACCTTGCCCACTTGTGGGCCACATCTAATTCTGCCCCCCGCTTTGAAGCGGTGGGGACCCCCCAAGCGGCAGGGGTTATGTAGCCACCTTGCCCACTTGTGGGCCACCTCTGATTCTGCCCCCCGCTCTGAAGCGGTGGGGACCCCCCAGGCGGCAGGGGTTATGTAGCCACCTTGCCCACTTGTGGGCCACCTCTGACTCTGCCCCCCGCTGTGAAGCGGTGGGGACCCCCCAGGCGGCAGGGGTTATGTAGCCACCTTGCCCACTTGTGGGCCACCTCTGATTCTGTCCCCTGCTCTGAAGCCGTGGGGACCCCCCAAGCGGCAGGGGTTATGTAGCCACCTTGCCCACTTGTGGGCCACCTCTGATTCTGCCCCCCGCTGTGAAGCGGTGGGGACCCCCCAGGCGGCAGGGGTTATGTAGCCACCTTGCCCACTTGTGGGCCATGTCTGATTCTGCCCCCCGCTCTGAAGCGGTGGGGACCCCCTAGGCGGCAGGGGTTATGTAGCCACCTTGCCCACTTGTGGGCCACCTCTGATTCTGCCCCCCGCTGTGAAGCGGTGGGGACCCCCCAGGCGGCAGGGGTTATGTAGCCACCTTGCCCACTTGTGGGCCACCTCTGATTCTGCCCCCCGCTGTGAAGCGGTGGGGACCCCCCAGGCGGCAGGGGTTATGTAGCCACCTTGCCCACTTGTGGGCCATCTCTGATTCTGCCCCCCGCTGTGAAGCGGTGGGGACCCCCCAGGCGGCAGGGGTTATGTAGCCACCTTGCCCACTTGTGGGCCACCTCTGATTCTGCCCCCCGCTGTGAAGCGGTGGGGACCCCCCAGGCGGTAGGGGTTATGTAGCCACCTTGCCCACTTATGGGCCACCTGTGATTCTGCCCCCCGCTCTGAAGCGGTGGGAACCCCCCAGGCGGCATGGGGTTATGTAGCCACGCTGCCCACTTGGGGGCCACCTCTGATTCTGCCCCCCGCTGTGAAGCGGCGGGGACCCCCCAAGCGGCAGGGGTTATGTAGCCACCTTGCCCACTTGTGGGCCACCTCTGATTCTGCCCCCCGCTGTGAAGCGGTGGGGACCCCCCAGGCGGCAGGGGTTATGTAGCCACCTTGCCCACTTGTGGGCCACCTCTGATTCTGCCCCCCGCTGTGAAGCGGTGGGGACCCCCCAGGCGGCAGGGGTTATGTAGCCACCTTGCCCACTTGTGGGCCATCTCTGATTCTGCCCCCCGCTGTGAAGCGGTGGGGACCCCCCAGGCGGCAGGGGTTATGTAGCCACCTTGCCCACTTGTGGGCCACATCTAATTCTGCCCCCCGCTCTGAAGCGGTGGGGACCCCCCAAGCGGTAGGGGTTATGTAGCCACCTTGCCCACTTGTGGGCCACCTCTGATTCTGCCCCCCGCTTTTAAGCGGTGGGGACCCCCCAAGCGGCAGGGGTTATGTAGCCACTTTGCCCACTTGTGGGCCACCTCTGATTCTGCCCCCCGCTCTGAAGCGGTGGGGACCCCCCAGGCGGCAGGGGTTATGTAGCCACCTTGCCCACTTGTGGGCCACCTCTGATTCTGCCCCCCGCTGTGAAGCGGTGGGGACCCCCCAAGCGGCAGGGGTTATGTAGCCACCTTGCCCACTTGTGGGCCACCTCTGATTCTGTCCCCTGCTCTGAAGCCGTGGGGACCCCCCAAGCGGCAGGGGTTATGTAGCCACCTTGCCCACTTGTGGGCCACCTCTGATTCTGCCCCCCGCTGTGAAGCGGTGGGGACCCCCCAGGCGGCAGGGGTTATGTAGCCACCTTGCCCACTTGTGGGCCACCTCTGATTCTGCCCCCCGCTGTGAAGCGGTGGGGACCCCCCAGGCGGCAGGGGTTATGTAGCCACCTTGCCCACTTGTGGGCCATCTCTGATTCTGCCCCCCGCTGTGAAGCGGTGGGGACCCCCCAGGCGGCAGGGGTTATGTAGCCACCTTGCCCACTTGTGGGCCACCTCTGATTCTGCCCCCCGCTCTGAAGCGGTGGGGACCCCCCAGGCGGCAGGGGTTATGTAGCCACCTTGCCCACTTATGGGCCACCTGTGATTCTGCCCCCCGCTCTGAAGCGGTGGGAACCCCCCAGGCGGCATGGGGTTATGTAGCCACGCTGCCCACTTGGGGGCCACCTCTGATTCTGCCCCCCGCTCTAAAGCGGTGGGGACCCCCCAAGCGGCACGGGTTATGTAGCCACCTTGCCCACTTGTGGGCCACCTCTAATTCTGCCCCCCGCTCTGAAGCGGTGGGGACCCCCCAAGCGGCAGGGTTTATGTAGCCACCTTGCTCACTTGTGGGCCACCTCTGATTCTGCCCCCCGCTCTGAAGCGGTGGGGACCCCCAAAGCGGCAGGGGTTATGTAGCCACCTTGCCCACTTGTGGGCCACCTCTGATTCTGCCCCCCGCTCTGAAGTGGTGGGAACCCCCCAAGCGGCAGGGGTTATGTAGCCACCTTGCCCACTTGTGGGCCACCTCTGATTCTGCCCCCCGCTCTAAAGCGGTGGGAACCCCCCAGGCGGCAGGGGTTATGTAGCCACCTTGCCCAGTTGTGGGCCACCTCTGACTCTGCCCCCCGCTCTGAAGCGGTGGGGACCCCCCAAGCGGCAGGGGTTATGTAGCCGCCTTGCCCACTTGTGGGCCACCTCTGATTCTGCCCCCCGCTCTGAAGCGGTGGGAACCCCCCAAGTTGCAGGGGTTATGTAGCCACCTTGCCCACTTGTGGGCCACCTCTAATTCTGCCCCCCGCTCTGAAGCGGTGGGGACCCCCCAGGCGGCAGGGATTATGTAGCCACCTTGCCCACTTGTGGGCCACATCTAATTCTGCCCCCCGCTCTGAAGCGGTGGGAACCCCCCAGGCGGCAGGGGTTATGTAGCCACCTTGCCCACTTGTGGGCCACATCTAATTCTGCCCCCCGCTCTGAAGCGGTGGGGACCCCCCAAGCGGTAGGGGTTATGTAGCCACCTTGCCCACTTGTGGGCCACCTCTGATTCTGCCCCCCGCTTTAAAGCGGTGGGGACCCCCCAAGCGGCAGGGGTTATGTAGCCACCTTGCCCACTTGTGGGCCACCTCTGATTCTGCCCCCCGCTCTGAAGCGGTGGGGACCCCCCAGGCGGCAGGGGTTATGTAGCCACCTTGCCCACTTGTGGGCCACCTCTGATTCTGCCCCCCGCTGTGAAGCGGTGGGGACCCCCCAGGCGGCAGGGGTTATGTAGCCACCTTGCCCACTTGTGGGCCACCTCTGATTCTGTCCCCTGCTCTGAAGCCCTGGGGACCCCCCAAGCGGCAGGGGTTATGTAGCCACCTTGCCCACTTGTGGGCCACCTCTGATTCTGCCCCCCGCTGTGAAGCGGTGGGGACCCCCCAGGCGGCAGGGGTTATGTAGCCACCTTGCCCACTTGTGGGCCATGTCTGATTCTGCCCCCCGCTCTGAAGCGGTGGGGACCCCCTAGGCGGCAGGGGTTATGTAGCCACCTTGCCCACTTGTGGGCCACCTCTGATTCTGCCCCCCGCTGTGAAGCGGTGGGGACCCCCCAGGCGGCAGGGGTTATGTAGCCACCTTGCCCACTTGTGGGCCACCTCTGATTCTGCCCCCCGCTGTGAAGCGGTGGGGACCCCCCAGGCGGCAGGGGTTATGTAGCCACCTTGCCCACTTGTGGGCCATCTCTGATTCTGCCCCCCGCTGTGAAGCGGTGGGGACCCCCCAGGCGGCAGGGGTTATGTAGCCACCTTGCCCACTTGTGGGCCACCTCTGATTCTGCCCCCCGCTGTGAAGCGGTGGGGACCCCCCAGGCGGCAGGGGTTATGTAGCCACCTTGCCCACTTATGGGCCACCTGTGATTCTGCCCCCCGCTCTGAAGCGGTGGGAACCCCCCAGGCGGCATGGGGTTATGTAGCCACGCTGCCCACTTGGGGGCCACCTCTGATTCTGCCCCCCGCTCTAAAGCGGTGGGGACCCCCCAAGCGGCAGGGGTTATGTAGCCACCTTGCCCACTTGTGGGCCACCTCTAATTCTGCCCCCCGCTCTGAAGCGGTGGGGACCCCCCAAGCGGCAGGGGTTATGTAGCCACCTTGCCCACTTGTGGGCCACCTCTGATTCTGCCCCCCGCTCTGAAGCGGTGGGGACCCCCCAAGCGGCAGGGGTTATGTAGCCACCTTGCCCACTTGTGGGCCACCTCTGATTCTGCCCCCCGCTCTGAAGTGGTGGGAACCCCCCAAGCGGCAGGGGTTATGTAGCCACCTTGCCCACTTGTGGGCCACCTCTGATTCTGCCCCCCGCTCTAAAGCGGTGGGAACCCCCCAGGTGGCAGGGGTTATGTAGCCACCTTGCCCACTTGTGGGCCACCTCTGACTCTGCCCCCCGCTTTGAAGCGGTGGGGACCCCCCAAGCGGCAGGGGTTATGTAGCCACCTTGCCCACTTGTGGGCCACCTCTGATTCTGCCCCCCGCTCTGAAGCGGTGGGGACCCCCCAGGCGGCAGGGGTTATGTAGCCACCTTGCCCACTTGTGGGCTACATCTAATTCTGCCCCCCGCTCTCAAGCGCTGGGAACCCCCCAGGCGGCAGGGGTTATGTAGCCACCTTGCCCACTTGTGGGCCACCTCTGATTCTGCCCCCCGCTCTGAAGCGGTGGGAACCCCCCAAGTTGCAGGGGTTATGTAGCCACCTTGCCCACTTGTGGGCCACCTCTGATTCTGCCCCCCGCTCTGAAGCGGTGGGGACCCCCCAGGCGGCAGGGGTTATGTAGCCACCTTGCCCACTTGTGGGCTACTTATAATTCTGCCCCCCGCTCTCAAGCGCTGGGAACCCCCCAGGCGGCAGGGGTTATGTAGCCACCTTGCCCACTTGTGGGCCACCTCTGATTCTGTCCCCTGCTCTGAAGCCGTGGGGACCCCCCAAGCAGCAGGGGTTATGTAGCCACCTTGCCCACTTGTGGGCCACCTCTGATTCTGCCCCCCGCTGTGAAGCGGTGGGGACCCCCCAGGCGGCAGGGGTTATGTAGCCACCTTGCCCACTTGTGGGCCATGTCTGATTCTGCCCCCCGCTCTGAAGCGGTGGGGACCCCCTAGGCGGCAGGGGTTATGTAGCCACCTTGCCCACTTGTGGGCCACCTCTGATTCTGCCCCCCGCTCTGAAGCGGTGGGAGCCCCCCAAGCGGCAGGGGTTATGTAGCCACCTTGCCCACTTGTGGGCCACCTCCGATTCTGCCCCCCGCTGTGAAGAGGTGGGGACCCCCCAGGCGGCAGGGGTTATGTAGCCACCTTGCCCACTTGTGGGCCACCTCTGATTCTGCCCCCCGCTGTGAAGCGGTGGGGACCCCCCAGGCGGCAGGGGTTATGTAGCCACCTTGCCCACTTGTGGGCCACCTCTGATTCTGCCCCCCGCTGTGAAGCGGTGGGGACCCCCCAGGCGGCAGGGGTTATATAGCCACCTTGCCCACTTATGGGCCACCTGTGATTCTGCCCCCCGCTCTGAAGCGGTGGGGACCCCCCAGGCGGCAGGGGTTATGTAGCCACCTTGCCCACTTGTGGGCCACCTCTGATTCTGTCCCCTGCTCTGAAGCCGTGGGGACCCCCCAAGCAGCAGGGGTTATGTAGCCACCTTGCCCACTTGTGGGCCACCTCTGATTCTGCCCCCCGCTGTGAAGCGGTGGGGACCCCCCAGGCGGCAGGGGTTATGTAGCCACCTTGCCCACTTGTGGGCCATGTCTGATTCTGCCCCCCGCTCTGAAGCGGTGGGGACCCCCTAGGCGGCAGGGGTTATGTAGCCACCTTGCCCACTTGTGGGCCACCCCTAATCTTTGCCCCCCGCTCTGAAGCGGTGGGAGCCCCCCAAGCGGCAGGGGTTATGTAGCCACCTTGCCCACTTGTGGGCCACCTCCGATTCTGCCCCCCGCTGTGAAGCGGTGGGGACCCCCCAGGCGGCAGGGGGTTATGTAGCCACCTTGCCCACTTGTGGGCCACCTCTGATTCTGCCCCCCGCTCTAAAGCGGTGGGGACCCCCCAAGCGGCAGGGGTTATGTAGCCACCTTGCCCACTTGTGGGCCACCTCTAATTCTGCCCCCCGCTCTGAAGCGGTGGGGACCCCCCAAGCGGCAGGGGTTATGTAGCCACCTTGCCCACTTGTGGGCCACCTCTGATTCTGCCCCCCGCTCTGAAGCGGTGGGGACCCCCAAAGCGGCAGGGGTTATGTAGCCACCTTGTCCGGTGGGGACCCCCAAAGCGGCAGGGGTTATGTAGCCACCTTGCCCACTTGTGGGCCACCTCTGATTCTGCCCCCCGCTCTGAAGTGGTGGGAACCCCCCAAGCCGCAGGGGTTATGTAGCCACCTTGCGCACTTGTGGGCCACCTCTGATTCTGCCCCCCACTCTAAAGCGGTGGGAACCCCCCAGGCGGCAGGGGTTATGTAGCCACCTTGCCGGGTTGCGGGCCACCTCTGACTCTGCCCCCCGCTCTGAAGCGGTGGGGACCCCCCAAGCGGCAGGGGTTATGTAGCCACCTTGCCCACTTGTGGGCCACCTCTGATTCTGCCCCCCGCTGTGAAGTGGTGGGAACCCCCCAAGTTGCAGGGGTTATGTAGTCACCTTGCCCACTTGTGGGCCACCTCTAATTCTGCCCCCCGCTCTGAAGCGGTGGGGACCCCCCAGGAGGTAGGGATTATGTAGCCACCTTGCCCACTTGTGGGCCACATCTAATTCTGCCCCCCGCTCTGAAGCGGTGGGAACCCCCCAGGCGGCAGGGGTTATGTAGCCACCTTGCCCACTTGTGGGCCACATCTAATTCTGCCCCCCGCTCTGAAGCGGTGGGGACCCCCCAAGCGGTAGGGGTTATGTAGCCACCTTGCCCACTTGTGGGCCACCTCTGATTCTGCCCCCCGCTCTAAAGCGGTGGGGACCCCCCAAGCGGCAGGGGTTATGTAGCCACCTTGCCCACTTGTGGGCCACCTCTGATTCTGCCCCCCGCTGTGAAGCGGTGGGGACCCCCAAGGCGGCAGGGGTCATGTAGCCACCTTGCCCACTTGTGGGCCACCTCTGATTCTGCCCCCCGCTCTGAAGCGGTGGGGACCCCGGAGGCAGCAAGGGTTATGTAGCCACCTTGCCCACTTATGGGCCACCTCTGATTCTGCCCCCCGCTCTGAAGCGGTGGGAACCCCCCAGGCGGCAGGGGTTATGTAGCCACCTTGCCCACTTGTGGGCCACCTCTGATTCTGCCCCCCGCTCTGAAGCGGTGGGAACCCTCCAAGCGGCAGGGGTTATGTAGCCACCTTGCCCACTTGTGGGCCACCTCTGATTCTGCCCCCCGCTGTGAAGCGGTGGGGACCCCCCAGGCGGCAGGGGCTATGTAGCCACCTTGCCCACTTGTGGGCCACCTCTGATTCTGCCCCCCGCTGTGAAGCGGTGGGGACCCCCCAGGCGGCAGGGGTTATATAGCCACCTTGCCCACTTATGGGCCACCTGTGATTCTGCCCCCCGCTCTGAAGCGGTAGGAACCCCCCAGGCGGCATGGGGTTATGTAGCCACCTTGCCCACTTGTGGGCCACCTCTGATTCTGCCCCTCGCTCTAAAGCGGTGGGGACCCCCCAAGCGGCAGGGGTTATGTAGCCACCTTGCCCACTTGTGGGCCACCTCTAATTCTGCCCCCCGCTCTGAAGCGGTGGGGACCCCCCAAGCGGCAGGGGTTATGTAGCCACCTTGCCCACTTATGGGCCACCTCTGATTCTGCCCCCCGCTCTGAAGCGGTGGGGACCCCCAAAGCGGCAGGGGTTATGTAGCCACCTTGCCCACTTGTGGGCCACCTCTGATTCTGCCCCCCGCTCTGAAGTGGTGGGAACCCCCCAAGCGGCAGGGGTTATGTAGCCACCTTGCCCACTTGTGGGCCACCTCCGATTCTGCCCCCCGCTGTGAAGCGGTGGGGACCCCCCAAGCGGCAGGGGTTATGTAGCCACCTTGCCCACTTGTGGGCCACCTCTGATTCTGCCCCCCGCTGTGAAGCGGTGGGGACCCCCCAGGCGGCAGGGGTTATATAGCCACCTTGCCCACTTATGGGCCACCTGTGATTCTGCCCCCCGCTCTGAAGCGGTGGGAACCCCCCAGGCGGCATGGGGTTATGTAGCCACCTTGCCCACTTGTGGGCCACCTCTGATTCTGCCCCCCGCTCTAAAGCGGTGGGGACCCCCCAAGCGGCAGGGGTTATGTAGCCACCTTACCCACTTGTGGGCCACCTCTAATTCTGCCCCCCGCTCTGAAGCGGTGGGGACCCCCCAAGCGGCAGGGGTTATGTAGCCACCTTGCCCACTTGTGGGCCACCTCTGATTCTGCCCCCCGCTCTGAAGCGGTGGGGACCCCCAAAGCGGCAGGGGTTATGTAGCCACCTTGTCCGGTGGGGACCCCCAAAGCGGCAGGGGTTATGTAGCCACCTTGCCCACTTGTGGGCCACCTCTGATTCTGCCCCCCGCTCTGAAGTGGTGGGAACCCCCCAAGCCGCAGGGGTTATGTAGCCACCTTGCCCACTTGTGGGCCACCTCTGATTCTGCCCCCCACTCTAAAGCGGTGGGAACCCCCCAGGCGGCAGGGGTTATGTAGCCACCTTGCCGGGTTGCGGGCCACCTCTGACTCTGCCCCCCGCTCTGAAGCGGTGGGGACCCCCCAAGCGGCAGGGGTTATGTAGCCACCTTGCCCACTTGTGGGCCACCTCTGATTCTGCCCCCCGCTGTGAAGTGGTGGGAACCCCCCAAGTTGCAGGGGTTATGTAGTCACCTTGCCCACTTGTGGGCCACCTCTGATTCTGCCCCCCGCTCTGAAGCGGTGGGGACCCCCCAGGCGGTAGGGATTATGTAGCCACCTTGCCCACTTGTGGGCCACATCTAATTCTGCCCCCCGCTCTGAAGCGGTGGGAACCCCCCAGGCGGCAGGGGTTATGTAGCCACCTTGCCCACTTGTGGGCCACATCTAATTCTGCCCCCCGCTCTGAAGCGGTGGGGACCCCCCAAGCGGTAGGGGTTATGTAGCCACCTTGCCCACTTGTGGGCCACCTCTGATTCTGCCCCCCGCTCTAAAGCGGTGGGGACCCCCCAAGCGGCAGGGGTTATGTAGCCACCTTGCCCACTTGTGGGCCACCTCTGATTCTGCCCCCCGCTGTGAAGCGGTGGGGACCCCCCAGGCGGCAGGGGCTATGTAGCCACCTTGCCCACTTGTGGGCCACCTCTGATTCTGCCCCCCGCTGTGAAGCGGTGGGGACCCCCCAGGCGGCAGGGGTTATATAGCCACCTTGCCCACTTATGGGCCACCTGTGATTCTGCCCCCCGCTCTGAAGCGGTAGGAACCCCCCAGGCGGCATGGGGTTATGTAGCCACCTTGCCCACTTGTGGGCCACCTCTGATTCTGCCCCTCGCTCTAAAGCGGTGGGGACCCCCCAAGCGGCAGGGGTTATGTAGCCACCTTGCCCACTTGTGGGCCACCTCTAATTCTGCCCCCCGCTCTGAAGCGGTGGGGACCCCCCAAGCGGCAGGGGTTATGTAGCCACCTTGCCCACTTATGGGCCACCTCTGATTGTGCCCCCCGCTCTGAAGCGGTGGGGACCCCCAAAGCGGCAGGGGTTATGTAGCCACCTTGCCCACTTGTGGGCCACCTCTGATTCTGCCCCCCGCTCTGAAGTGGTGGGAACCCCCCAAGCGGCAGGGGTTATGTAGCCACCTTGCCCACTTGTGGGCCACCTCCGATTCTGCCCCCCGCTGTGAAGCGGTGGGGACCCCCCAGGCGGCAGGGGTTATGTAGCCACCTTGCCCACTTGTGGGCCACCTCTGATTCTGCCCCCCGCTGTGAAGCGGTGGGGACCCCCCAGGCGGCAGGGGTTATATAGCCACCTTGCCCACTTATGGGCCACCTGTGATTCTGCCCCCCGCTCTGAAGCGGTGGGAACCCCCCAGGCGGCATGGGGTTATGTAGCCACCTTGCCCACTTGTGGGCCACCTCTGATTCTGCCCCCCGCTCTAAAGCGGTGGGGACCCCCCAAGCGGCAGGGGTTATGTAGCCACCTTGCCCACTTGTGGGCCACCTCTAATTCTGCCCCCCGCTCTGAAGCGGTGGGGACCCCCCAAGCGCCAGGGGTTATGTAGCCACCTTGCCCACTTGTGGGCCACCTCTGATTCTGCCCCCCGCTCTGAAGCGGTGGGGACCCCCAAAGCGGCAGGGGTTATGTAGCCACCTTGTCCGGTGGGGACCCCCAAAGCGGCAGGGGTTATGTAGCCACCTTGCCCACTTGTGGGCCACCTCTGATTCTGCCCCCCGCTCTGAAGTGGTGGGAACCCCCCAAGCCGCAGGGGTTATGTAGCCACCTTGCCCACTTGTGGGCCACCTCTGATTCTGCCCCCCACTCTAAAGCGGTGGGAACCCCCCAGGCGGCAGGGGTTATGTAGCCACCTTGCCGGGTTGCGGGCCACCTCTGACTCTGCCCCCCGCTCTGAAGCGGTGGGGACCCCCCAAGCGGCAGGGGTTATGTAGCCACCTTGCCCACTTGTGGGCCACCTCTGATTCTGCCCCCCGCTGTGAAGTGGTGGGAACCCCCCAAGTTGCAGGGGTTATGTAGTCACCTTGCCCACTTGTGGGCCACCTCTGATTCTGCCCCCCGCTCTGAAGCGGTGGGGACCCCCCAGGCGGTAGGGATTATGTAGCCACCTTGCCCACTTGTGGGCCACATCTAATTCTGCCCCCCGCTCTGAAGCGGTGGGAACCCCCCAGGCGGCAGGGGTTATGTAGCCACCTTGCCCACTTGTGGGCCACATCTAATTCTGCCCCCCGCTCTGAAGCGGTGGGGACCCCCCAAGCGGTAGGGGTTATGTAGCCACCTTGCCCACTTGTGGGCCACCTCTGATTCTGCCCCCCGCTCTAAAGCGGTGGGGACCCCCCAAGCGGCAGGGGTTATGTAGCCACCTTGCCCACTTGTGGGCCACCTCTGATTCTGCCCCCCGCTGTGAAGCGGTGGGGACCCCCAAGGGGGCAGGGGTCATGTAGCCACCTTGCCCACTTGTGGGCCACCTCTGATTCTGCCCCCCGCTCTGAAGCGGTGGGGACCCCGGAGGCAGCAAGGGTTATGTAGCCACCTTGCCCACTTATGGGCCACCTCTGATTCTGCCCCCCGCTCTGAAGCGGTGGGAACCCCCCAGGCGGCAGGGGTTATGTAGCCACCTTGCCCACTTGTGGGCCACATCTGATTCTGCCCCCCGCTCTGAAGCGGTGGGAACCCTCCAAGCGGCAGGGGTTATGTAGCCACCTTGCCCACTTGTGGGCCACCTCTGATTCTGCCCCCCGCTGTGAAGCGGTGGGGACCCCCCAGGCGGCAGGGGCTATGTAGCCACCTTGCCCACTTGTGGGCCACCTCTGATTCTGCCCCCCGCTGTGAAGCGGTGGGGACCCCCCAGGCGGCAGGGGTTATATAGCCACCTTGCCCACTTATGGGCCACCTGTGATTCTGCCCCCCGCTCTGAAGCGGTGGGAACCCCCCAGGCGGCATGGGGTTATGTAGCCACCTTGCCCACTTGTGGGCCACCTCTGATTCTGCCCCTCGCTCTAAAGCGGTGGGGACCCCCCAAGCGGCAGGGGTTATGTAGCCACCTTGCCCACTTGTGGGCCACCTCTAATTCTGCCCCCCGCTCTGAAGCGGTGGGGACCCCCCAAGCGGCAGGGGTTATGTAGCCACCTTGCCCACTTGTGGGCCACCTCTGATTCTGCCCCCCGCTCTGAAGCGGTGGGGACCCCCAAAGCGGCAGGGGTTATGTAGCCACCTTGCCCACTTGTGGGCCACCTCTGATTCTGCCCCCCGCTCTGAAGTGGTGGGAACCCCCCAAGCGGCAGGGGTTATGTAGCCACCTTGCCCACTTGTGGGCCACCTCTGATTCTGCCCCCCGCTGTGAAGCGGTGGGGACCCCCTAGGCGGCAGGGGTTATGTAGCCACCTTGCCCACTTGTGGGCCACCTCTGATTCTGCCCCCCGCTCTGAAGCGGTGGGAGCCCCCCAAGCGGCAGGGGTTATGTAGCCACCTTGCCCACTTGTGGGCCACCTCCGATTCTGCCCCCCGTTGTGAAGCGGTGGGGACCCCCCAGGCGGCAGGGGTTATGTAGCCACCTTGCCCACTTATGGGCCACCTGTGATTCTGCCCCCCGCTCTGAAGCGGTGGGAACCCCCCAGGCGGCATGGGGTTATGTAGCCACCTTGCCCACTTGTGGGCCACCTCTGATTCTGCCCCCCGCTCCAAAGCGGTGGGGACCCCCCAAGCGGCAGGGGTTATGTAGCCACCTTGCCCACTTGTGGGCCACCTCTAATTCTGCCCCCCGCTCTGAAGCGGTGGGGACCCCCCAAGCGGCAGGGGTTATGTAGCCACCTTGCCCACTTGTGGGCCACCTCTGATTCTGCCCCCCGCTCTGAAGCGGTGGGGACCCCCAAAGCGGCAGGGGTTATGTAGCCACCTTGCCCGGTGGGGACCCCCAAAGCGGCAGGGGTTATGTAGCCACCTTGCCCACTTGTGGGCCACCTCTGATTCTGCCCCCCGCTCTGAAGTGGTGGGAACCCCCCAAGCGGCAGGGGTTATGTAGCCACCTTGCCCACTTGTGGGCCACCTCTGATTCTGCCCCCCACTCTAAAGCGGTGGGAACCCCCCAGGCGGCAGGGGTTATGTAGCCACCTTGCCGGGTTGTGGGCCACCTCTGACTCTGCCCCCCGCTCTGAAGCGGTGGGGACCCCCCAAGCGGCAGGGGTTATGTAGCCACCTTGCCCACTTGTGGGCCACCTCTGATTCTGCCCCCCGCTCTGAAGTGGTGGGAACCCCCCAAGTTGCAGGGGTTATGTAGCCACCTTGCCCACTTGTGGGCCACCTCTAATTCTGCCCCCCGCTCTGAAGCGGTGGGGACCCCCCAGGCGGTAGGGATTATGTAGCCACCTTGCCCACTTGTGGGCCACATCTAATTCTGCCCCCCGCTCTGAAGCGGTGGGAACCCCCCAGGCGGCAGGGGTTATGTAGCCACCTTGCCCACTTGTGGGCCACATCTAATTCTGCCCCCCGCTCTGAAGTGGTGGGGACCCCCCAAGCGGTAGGGGTTATGTAGCCACCTTGCCCACTTGTGGGCAACCTCTGATTCTGCCCCCCGCTCTAAAGCGGTGGGGACCCCCCAAGCGGCAGGGGTTATGTAGCCACCTTGCCCACTTGTGGGCCACCTCTGATTCTGCCCCCCGCTGTGAAGCGGTGGGGACCCCCAAGGCGGCAGGGGTTATGTAGCCACCTTGCCCACTTGTGGGCCACCTCTGATTCTGCCCCCCGCTCTGAAGCGGTGGGAACCCCCCAGGCGGCAGGGGTTATGTAGCCACCTTGCCCACTTGTGGGCCACCTCTGATTCTGCCCCCCGCTCTGAAGCGGTGGGAACCCTCCAAGCGGCAGGGGTTATGTAGCCACCTTGCCCACTTGTGGGCCACCTCTGATTCTGCCCCCCGCTGTGAAGCGGTGGGGACCCCCAAGGCGGCAGGGGTTATGTAGCCACCTTGCCCACTTGTGGGCCACCTCTGATTCTGCCCCCCGCTCTGAAGCGGTGGGAACCCCCCAAGGCGGCAGGGGTCATGTAGCCACCTTGCCCACTTGTGGGCCACCTCTGATTCTGCCCCCCGCTCTGAAGCGGTGGGGACCCCGGAGGCGGCAAGGGTTATGTAGCCACCTTGCCCACTTATGGGCCACCTCTGATTCTACCCCCCGCTCTGAAGCGGTGGGAACCCCCCAGGCGGCAGGGGTTATGTAGCCCCCCGCTGTGAAGCGGTGGGGACCCCTCAGGCGGCAGGGGCTATGTAGCCACCTTGCCCACTTGTGGGCCACCTCTGATTCTGCCCCCCGCTGTGAAGCGGTGGGGACCCCCCAGGCGGCAGGGGTTATATAGCCACCTTGCCCACTTATGGGCCACCTGTGATTCTGCCCCCCGCTCTGAAGCGGTGGGAACCCCCCAGGCGGCATGGGGTTATGTAGCCACCTTGCCCACTTGTGGGCCACCTCTGATTCTGCCCCTCGCCCTAAAGCGGTGGGGACCCCCCAAGCGGCAGGGGTTATGTAGCCACCTTGCCCACTTGTGGGCCACCTCTAATTCTGCCCCCCGCTCTGAAGCGGTGGGGACCCCCCAAGCGGCAGGGGTTATGTAGCCACCTTGCCCACTTGTGGGCCACCTCTGATTCTGCCCCCCTCTCTGAAGCGGTGGGGACCCCCAAAGCGGCAGGGGTTATGTAGCCACCTTGCCCACTTGTGGGCCACCTCTGATTCTGCCCCCCGCTCTGAAGTGGTGGGAACCCCCCAAGCGGCAGGGGTTATGTAGCCACCTTGCCCACTTGTGGGCCACCTCTGATTCTGCCCCCCGCTCTAAAGCGGTGGGGACCCCCCAGGCGGCAGGGGTTATGTAGCCACCTTGCCCAGTTGTGGGCCACCTCTGACTCTGCCCCCCGCTCTGAAGCGGTGGGGACCCCCCAAGCGGCAGGGGTTATGTAGCCACCTTGCCCACGTGTGGGCCACCTCTGATTCTGCCCCCCGCTCTGAAGTGGTGGGAACCCCCCAAGTTGCAGGGGTTATGTAGCCACCTTGCCCACTTGTGGGCCACCTCTAATTCTGCCCCCCGCTCTGAAGCGGTGGGGACCCCCCAGGCGGTAGGGATTATGTAGCCACCTTGCCCACTTGTGGGCCACATCTAATTCTGCCCCCCGCTCTGAAGCGGTGGGAACCCCCCAGGCGGCAGGGGTTATGTAGCCACCTTGCCCACTTGTGGGCCACCTCTGATTCTGCCCCCCGCTCTGAAGTGGTTGGAACCCCCAAGCGGCAGGGGTTATGTAGCCACCTTGCCCACTTGTGGGCCACCTCCCGCTCTAAAGCGGTGGGGACCCCCCAGGCGGCAGGGGTTATGTAGCCACCTTGCCCAGTTGTGGGCCACCTCTGACTCTGCCCCCCGCTCTGAAGCGGTGGGGACCCCCAAGCGGCAGGGGTTATGTAGCCACCTTGCCCACTTGTGGGCCACCTCTGATTCTGCCCCCCACTCTAAAGCGGTGGGAACCCCCCAGGCGGCAGGGGTTATGTAGCCACCTTGCCGGGTTGTGGGCCACCTCTGACTCTGCCCCCCGCTCTGAAGCGGTGGGGACCCCCCAAGCGGCAGGGGTTATGTAGCCACCTTGCCCACTTGTGGGCCACCTCTGATTCTGCCCCCCGCTCTGAAGTGGTGGGAACCCCCCAAGTTGCAGGGGTTATGTAGCCACCTTGCCCACTTGTGGGCCACCTCTAATTCTGCCCCCCGCTCTGAAGCGGTGGGGACCCCCCAGGCGGTAGGGATTATGTAGCCACCTTGCCCACTTGTGGGCCACATCTAATTCTGCCCCCCGCTCTGAAGCGGTGGGAACCCCCCAGGCGGCAGGGGTTATGTAGCCACCTTGCCCACTTGTGGGCCACATCTAATTCTGCCCCCCGCTCTGAAGTGGTGGGGACCCCCCAAGCGGTAGGGGTTATGTAGCCACCTTGCCCACTTGTGGGCAACCTCTGATTCTGCCCCCCGCTCTAAAGCGGTGGGGACCCCCCAAGCGGCAGGGGTTATGTAGCCACCTTGCCCACTTGTGGGCCACCTCTGATTCTGCCCCCCGCTGTGAAGCGGTGGGGACCCCCAAGGCGGCAGGGGTTATGTAGCCACCTTGCCCACTTGTGGGCCACCTCTGATTCTGCCCCCCGCTCTGAAGCGGTGGGAACCCCCCAGGCGGCAGGGGTTATGTAGCCACCTTGCCCACTTGTGGGCCACCTCTGATTCTGCCCCCCGCTCTGAAGCGGTGGGAACCCTCCAAGCGGCAGAGGTTATGTAGCCACCTTGCCCACTTGTGGGCCACCTCTGATTCTGCCCCCCGCTGTGAAGCGGTGGGGACCCCCAAGGCGGCAGGGGTTATGTAGCCACCTTGCCCACTTGTGGGCCACCTCTGATTCTGCCCCCCGCTCTGAAGCGGTGGGAACCCCCCAAGGCGGCAGGGGTCATGTAGCCACCTTGCCCACTTGTGGGCCACCTCTGATTCTGCCCCCCGCTCTGAAGCGGTGGGGACCCCGGAGGCGGCAAGGGTTATGTAGCCACCTTGCCCACTTATGGGCCACCTCTGATTCTACCCCCCGCTCTGAAGCGGTGGGAACCCCCCAGGCGGCAGGGGTTATGTAGCCCCCCGCTGTGAAGCGGTGGGGACCCCTCAGGCGGCAGGGGCTATGTAGCCACCTTGCCCACTTGTGGGCCACCTCTGATTCTGCCCCCCGCTGTGAAGCGGTGGGGACCCCCCAGGCGGCAGGGGTTATATAGCCACCTTGCCCACTTATGGGCCACCTGTGATTCTGCCCCCCGCTCTGAAGCGGTGGGAACCCCCCAGGCGGCATGGGGTTATGTAGCCACCTTGCCCACTTGTGGGCCACCTCTGATTCTGCCCCTCGCCCTAAAGCGGTGGGGACCCCCCAAGCGGCAGGGGTTATGTAGCCACCTTGCCCACTTGTGGGCCACCTCTAATTCTGCCCCCCGCTCTGAAGCGGTGGGGACCCCCCAAGCGGCAGGGGTTATGTAGCCACCTTGCCCACTTGTGGGCCACCTCTGATTCTGCCCCCCTCTCTGAAGCGGTGGGGACCCCCAAAGCGGCAGGGGTTATGTAGCCACCTTGCCCACTTGTGGGCCACCTCTGATTCTGCCCCCCGCTCTGAAGTGGTGGGAACCCCCCAAGCGGCAGGGGTTATGTAGCCACCTTGCCCACTTGTGGGCCACCTCTGATTCTGCCCCCCGCTCTAAAGCGGTGGGGACCCCCCAGGCGGCAGGGGTTATGTAGCCACCTTGCCCAGTTGTGGGCCACCTCTGACTCTGCCCCCCGCTCTGAAGCGGTGGGGACCCCCCAAGCGGCAGGGGTTATGTAGCCACCTTGCCCACGTGTGGGCCACCTCTGATTCTGCCCCCCGCTCTGAAGTGGTGGGAACCCCCCAAGTTGCAGGGGTTATGTAGCCACCTTGCCCACTTGTGGGCCACCTCTAATTCTGCCCCCCGCTCTGAAGCGGTGGGGACCCCCCAGGCGGTAGGGATTATGTAGCCACCTTGCCCACTTGTGGGCCACATCTAATTCTGCCCCCCGCTCTGAAGCGGTGGGAACCCCCCAGGCGGCAGGGGTTATGTAGCCACCTTGCCCACTTGTGGGCCACCTCTGATTCTGCCCCCCGCTCTGAAGTGGTTGGAACCCCCAAGCGGCAGGGGTTATGTAGCCACCTTGCCCACTTGTGGGCCACCTCCCGCTCTAAAGCGGTGGGGACCCCCCAGGCGGCAGGGGTTATGTAGCCACCTTGCCCAGTTGTGGGCCACCTCTGACTCTGCCCCCCGCTCTGAAGCGGTGGGGACCCCCAAGCGGCAGGGGTTATGTAGCCACCTTGCCCACTTGTGGGCCACCTCTGATTATGCCCCCCGCTCTGAAGTGCTGGGAACCCCCCAAGTTGCAGGGGTTATGTAGCCACCTTGCCCACTTGTGGGCCACATCTAATTCTGCCCCCCGCTCTGAAGCGGTGGGGACCCCCCAGGCGGTAGGGATTATGTAGCCACCTTGCCCACTTGTGGGCCACATCTAATTCTGCCCCCCGCTCTGAAGCGGTGGGAACCCCCCAGGCGGCAGGGGTTATGTAGCCACCTTGCCCACTTGTGGGCCACCCCTGATTCTGCCCCCCGCTCTAAAGCGGCGGGGACCCCCCAAGCGGCAGGGGTTATGTAGCCACCTTGCCCACTTGTGGGCCACCTCTGATTCTGCCCCCCGCTCTGAAGCGGTGGGGACCCCCAAGGCGGCAGGGGTCATGTAGCCACCTTGCCCACTTGTGGGCTATCTCTGATTCTGCCCCCCGCTCTGAAGCGGTGGGGACCCCCCAGGCGGCAAGGGTTATGTAGCCACCTTGCCCACTTATGGGCCACCTCTGATTTTGCCCCCCGCTCTGAAGCGGTGGGAACCCCCCAGGCGGCAGGGGTTATGTAGCCACCTTGCCCACTTATGGGCCACCTCTGATTCTGCCCCCCGCTCTGAAGCGGTGGGAACCCCCCAGGCGGCAGGGGTTATGTAGCCACCTTGCCCACTTGTGGGCCACCTCTGATTCTGCCCCCCGCTCTGAAGCGGTGGGAACCCTCCAAGCGGCAGGGGTTATGTAGCCACCTTGCCCACTTGTGGGCCACCTCTGATTCTGCCCCCCGCTGTGAAGCGGTGGGTACCCCCCAGGCGGCAGGGGTTATATAGCCACCTTGCCCACTTATGGGCCACCTGTGATTCTGCCCCCCGCTCTGAAGCGGTGGGAACCCCCCAGGCGGCATGGGGTTATGTAGCCACCTTGCCCACTTGTGGGCCACCTCTGATTCTGCCCCCCGCTCTGAAGCGGCGGGGACCCCCCAAGCGGCAAGGGGTTATGTAGCCACCTTGCCCACTTGTGGGCCACCTCTAATTCTGCCCCCCGCTCTGAAGCGGTGGGGACCCCCCAAGCGGCAGGGGTTATGTAGCCACCTTGCCCACTTGTGGGCCACCTCTGATTCTGCCCCCCGCTCTGAAGCGGTGGGAACCCCCAAAGCGGCAGGGGTTATGTAGCCACCTTGCCCACTTGTGGGCCACCTCCGATTCTGCCCCCCGCTCTAAAGCGGTGGGGACCCCCCAGGCGGCAGGGGTCATGTAGCCACCTTGCCCACTTGTGGGCTATCTCTGATTCTGCCCCCCGCTCTGAAGCGGTGGGGACCCCCCAGGCGGCAAGGGTTATGTAGCCACCTTGCCCACTTATGGGCCACCTCTGATTCTGCCCCCCGCTCTGAAGCGGTGGGAACCCCCCAGGCGGCAGGGGTTATGTAGCCACCTTGCCCACTTGTGGGCCACCTCTGATTCTGCCCCCCGCTCTGAAGCGGTGGGATCCCTCCAAGCGGCAAGGGTCATGTAGCCACCTTGCCCACTTGTGGGCCACCTCTGATTCTGCCCCCCGCTGTGAAGCGGTGGGGACCCCCCAGGCGGCAGGGGTTATGTAGCCACCTTGCCCACTTGTGGGCCACCTCTGATTCTGCCCCCCGCTGTGAAGCGGTGGGGACCTCCCAGGCGGCAGGGGTTATGTAGCCACCTTGCCCACTTGTGGGCCACCTCTAATTCTGCCCCCCGCTCTGAAGCGGTGGGGACCCCCCAAGCGGCAGGGGTTATGTAGCCACCTTGCCCACTTGTGGGCCACCTCTGATTCTGCCCCCCGCTCTAAAGCGGTGGGGACCCCCCAAGCGGCAGGGGTTATGTAGCCACCTTGCCCACTTGTGGGCCACCTCTAATTCTGCCCCCCGCTCTGAAGCGGTGGGGACCCCCCAGGCGGCAAGGGTTATGTAGCCACCTTGCCCACTTATGGGCCACCTCTGATTTTGCCCCCCGCTCTGAAGCGGTGGGAACCCCCCAGGCGGCAGGGGTTATGTAGCCACCTTGCCCACTTATGGGCCACCTCTGATTCTGCCCCCCGCTCTGAAGCGGTGGGAACCCCCCAGGCGGCAGGGGTTATGTAGCCACCTTGCCCACTTGTGGGCCACCTCTGATTCTGCCCCCCGCTCTGAAGCGGTGGGAACCCTCCAAGCGGCAGGGGTTATGTAGCCACCTTGCCCACTTGTGGGCCACCTCTGATTCTGCCCCCCGCTGTGAAGCGGTGGGTACCCCCCAGGCGGCAGGGGTTATATAGCCACCTTGCCCACTTATGGGCCACCTGTGATTCTGCCCCCCGCTCTGAAGCGGTGGGAACCCCCCAGGCGGCATGGGGTTATGTAGCCACCTTGCCCACTTGTGGGCCACCTCTGATTCTGCCCCCCGCTCTGAAGCGGCGGGGACCCCCCAAGCGGCAAGGGGTTATGTAGCCACCTTGCCCACTTGTGGGCCACCTCTAATTCTGCCCCCCGCTCTGAAGCGGTGGGGACCCCCCAAGCGGCAGGGGTTATGTAGCCACCTTGCCCACTTGTGGGCCACCTCTGATTCTGCCCCCCGCTCTGAAGCGGTGGGAACCCCCAAAGCGGCAGGGGTTATGTAGCCACCTTGCCCACTTGTGGGCCACCTCCGATTCTGCCCCCCGCTCTAAAGCGGTGGGGACCCCCCAGGCGGCAGGGGTCATGTAGCCACCTTGCCCACTTGTGGGCTATCTCTGATTCTGCCCCCCGCTCTGAAGCGGTGGGGACCCCCCAGGCGGCAAGGGTTATGTAGCCACCTTGCCCACTTATGGGCCACCTCTGATTCTGCCCCCCGCTCTGAAGCGGTGGGAACCCCCCAGGCGGCAGGGGTTATGTAGCCACCTTGCCCACTTGTGGGCCACCTCTGATTCTGCCCCCCGCTCTGAAGCGGTGGGATCCCTCCAAGCGGCAAGGGTCATGTAGCCACCTTGCCCACTTGTGGGCCACCTCTGATTCTGCCCCCCGCTGTGAAGCGGTGGGGACCCCCCAGGCGGCAGGGGTTATGTAGCCACCTTGCCCACTTGTGGGCCACCTCTGATTCTGCCCCCCGCTGTGAAGCGGTGGGGACCTCCCAGGCGGCAGGGGTTATGTAGCCACCTTGCCCACTTGTGGGCCACCTCTAATTCTGCCCCCCGCTCTGAAGCGGTGGGGACCCCCCAAGCGGCAGGGGTTATGTAGCCACCTTGCCCACTTGTGGGCCACCTCTGATTCTGCCCCCCGCTCTAAAGCGGTGGGGACCCCCCAAGCGGCAGGGGTTATGTAGCCACCTTGCCCACTTGTGGGCCACCTCTAATTCTGCCCCCCGCTCTGAAGCGGTGGGGACCCCCCAAGCGGCAGGGGTTATGTAGCCACCTTGCCCACTTGTGGGCCACCTCTGATTCTGCCCCCCGCTCTGAAGCAGTGGGGACCCCCAAAGCGGCAGGGGTTATGTAGCCACCTTGCCCACTTGTGGGCCACCTCTGATTCTGCCCCCCGCTCTGAAGTGGTGGGAACCCCCCAAGCGGCAGGGGTTATGTAGCCACCTTGCCCACTTGTGGGCCACCTCTGATTCTGCCCCCCACTCTGAAGCGTTGGGGACCCCCCAGGCGGCAGGGGTTATGTAGCCACCTTGCCCAGTTGTGGGCCACCCCTGACTCTGCCCCCCGCTCTGAAGCGGTGGGGACCCCCCAAGCGGCAGGGGTTATGTAGCCACCTTGCCCACTTGTGGGCCACCTCTGATTCTGCCCCCCGCTCTGAAGTGGTGGGAACCCCCCAAGTTGCAGGGGTTATGTAGCCACCTTGCCCACTTGTGGGCCACCTCCAATTCTGCCCCCCGCTCTGAAGCAGTGGGGACCCCCCAGGCGGTAGGGATTATGTAGCCACCTTGCCCACTTGTGGGCCACATCTAATTGTGCCCCCCGCTCTGAAGCGGTGGGAACCCGCCAGGCGGCAGGGGTTACGTAGCCACCTTGCCCACTTGTGGGCCACCTCTAATTCTGCCCCCCGCTCTGAAGCGGTGGGCACCCCCCAAGCGGTAGGGGTTATGTAGCCACCTTGCCCACTTGTGGGCCACCTGTGATTCTGCCCCCCGCTCTGAAGCGGTGGGGACCCCCCAAGCGGCAGGGGTTATGTAGCCACCTTGCCCACTTGTGGGCCACCTCTGATTCTGCCCCCCACTCTGAAGAGGTGGGGACCCCCCAAGCGGCAAGGGTCATGTAGCCACCTTGCCCACTTGTGGGCCACCTCTGATTCTGCCCCCCGCTCTGAAGCGGTGGGAACCCCCCAGGCGGCAGGGGTTATGTAGCCACCTTGCCCACTTGTGGGCCACCTCTGATTCTGCCCCCCGCTCTGAAGCGGTGGGAACCCCCCAGGCGGCAGGGGTTATGTAGCCACCTTGCCCACTTGTGGGCCACCTCTGATTCTGCCCCCCGCTCTGAAGCGGTGGGGACCCCCAAGGCGGCAGGGGTCATGTAGCCACCTTGCCCACTTGTGGGCTATCTCTGATTCTGCCCCCCGCTCTGAAGCGGTGGGGACCCCCCCAAGCGGCAGGGGTTATGTAGCCACCTTGCCCACTTGTGGGCCACCTCTAATTCTGCCCCCCGCTCTGAAGCGGTGGGGACCCCCCAGGCGGCAAGGGTTATGTAGCCACCTTGCCCACTTATGGGCCACCTCTGATTCTGCCCCCCGCTCTGAAGCGGTGGGAACCCCCCAAGCGGCAGGGGTTATGTAGCCACCTTGCCCACTTGTGGGCCACCTCTGATTCTGCCCCCCGCTCTGAAGCGGTGGGGACCCCCCAAGCGGCAGGGGTCATGTAGCCACCTTGCCCACTTGTGGGCCACCTCTGATTCTGCCCCCCGCTCTGAAGCGGTGGGGACCCCCCAAGCGGCAGGGGTTATGTAGCCACCTTGCCCACTTGTGGGCCACCTCTGATTCTGCCCCCCACTCTGAAGCGGTGGGAACCCCCCAAGCGGCAGGGGTCATGTAGCCACCTTGCCCACTTGTGGGCCACCTCTGATTCTGCCCCCCGCTCTGAAGCGGTGGGAACCCCCCAGGCGGCAGGGGTTATGTAGCCACCTTGCCCACTTGTGGGCCACCTCTGATTCTGCCCCCCGCTCTGAAGCGGTGGGAGCCCCCCAGGCGGTCGGGGTTATGTAGCCACCTTGCCCACTTGTGGGCCACCTCTGATTCTGCCCCCCGCTCTGAAGCGGTGGGGACCCCCCCAAGCGGCAGGGGTTATGTAGCCACCTTGCCCACTTGTGGGCCACCTCTGATTCTGCCCCCCGCTCTGAAGCGGTGGGGACCCCCCAAGCGGCAAGGGTCATGTAGCCACCTTGCCCACTTGTGGGCCACCTCTGATTCTGCCCCCCACTCTGAAGCGGTGGGGACCCCCCAAGCGGCAGGGGTTATGTAGCCACCTTGCCCACTTGTGGGCCACCTCTGATTCTGCCCCCCGCTGTGAAGCGGTGGGGACCCCCCAGGCGGCAGGGGTTATGTAGCCACCTTGCCCACTTGTGGGCCTTTGATTCTGTCCCCCGCTCTAAAGCCGTGGGGACCCCCCAAGCGGCAGGGGTTATGTAGCCACCTTGCCCACTTGTGGGCCACCTCTGGTTCTGCCCCCCGCTGTGAAGCAGTGGGGACCCCCCAGGCGGCAGGGGTTATGTAGCCACCTTGCCCACTTGTGGGCCACCTCTGATTCTGCCCCCCGCTCTGAAGCGGTGGGAACCCCCCAGGCGGCAGGGGTTATGTAGCCACCTTGCCCACTTGTGGGCCATCTCTAATTCTGCCCCCCGCTCTAAAGCGGTGGGGACCCCCCAAGCGGCAGGGGTTATGTAGCCACCTTGCCCACTTGTGGGCCACCTCCAATTCTGACCCCGCTCTGAAGCGGTGGGGACCCCACGAGCGGCAGGGGTTATGTAGCCACCTTGCCCACTTGTGGGCCACCTCCAATTCTGCCCCCCGCTCTGAAGCAGTGGGGACCCCCAAAGCGGCAGGGGTTATGTAGCCACCTTGCCCACTTGTGGGCCACCTCTGATTCTGCCCCCCGCTCTGAAGCGGTGGGGACCCCCCAAGCGGCAGGGGTTATGTAGCCACCTTGCCCACTTGTGGGCCACCTCTGATTCTGCCCCCCGCTCTAAAGCGGTGGGAACCCCCCAGGCGGCAGGGGTTATGTAGCCACCTTGCCCAGTTGTGGGCCACCTCTGACTCTGCCCCCCGCTCTGAAGCGGTGGGGACCCCCCGAGCGGCAGGGGTTATGTAGCCACCTTGCCCACTTGTGGGCCACCTCTGATTCTGCCCCCCGCTCTAAAGCGGTGGGGACCCCCCAAGCGGCAGGGGTTATGTAGCCACCTTGCCCACTTGTGGGCCACCTCCAATTCTGACCCCGCTCTGAAGCGGTGGGGACCCCACGAGCGGCAGGGGTTATGTAGCCACCTTGCCCACTTGTGGGCCACCTCCAATTCTGCCCCCCGCTCTGAAGCAGTGGGGACCCCCAAAGCGGCAGGGGTTATGTAGCCACCTTGCCCACTTGTGGGCCACCTCTGATTCTGCCCCCCGCTCTGAAGCGGTGGGGACCCCCCAAGCGGCAGGGGTTATGTAGCCACCTTGCCCACTTGTGGGCCACCTCTGATTCTGCCCCCCGCTCTAAAGCGGTGGGAACCCCCCAGGCGGCAGGGGTTATGTAGCCACCTTGCCCAGTTGTGGGCCACCTCTGACTCTGCCCCCCGCTCTGAAGCGGTGGGGACCCCCCGAGCGGCAGGGGTTATGTAGCCACCTTGCCCACTTGTGGGCCACCTCTGATTCTGCCCCCCGCTCTAAAGCGGTGGGGACCCCCCAAGCGGCAGGGGTTATGTAGCCACCTTGCCCACTTGTGGGCCACCTCTGATTCTGCCCCCCACTCTGAAGCGGTGGGAACCCCCCAAGCGGCAGGGGTCATGTAGCCACCTTGCCCACTTGTGGGCCACCTCTGATTCTGCCCCCCACTCTGAAGCGGTGGGAACCCCCCAAGCGGCAGGGGTCATGTAGCCACCTTGCCCACTTGTGGGCCACCTCTGATTCTGCCCCCCACTCTGAAGGGGTGGGCAACCCCCAGGCGGCAGGGGTTATGTAGCCACCTTGCCCACTTGTGGGCCACCTCTGATTCTGCCCCCCACTCTGAAGCGGTGGGAACCCCCCAAGCGGCAGGGGTCATGTAGCCACCTTGCCCACTTGTGGGCCACCTCTGATTCTGCCCCCCGCTCTGAAGCGGTGGGAACCCCCCAGGCGGCAGGGGTTATGTAGCCACCTTGCCCACTTGTGGGCCACCTCTGATTCTGCCCCCCGCTCTGAAGCGGTGGGAGCCCCCCAGGCGGTCGGGGTTATGTAGCCACCTTGCCCACTTGTGGGCCACCTCTGATTCTGCCCCCCGCTCTGAAGCGGTGGGGACCCCCCCAAGCGGCAGGGGTTATGTAGCCACCTTGCCCACTTGTGGGCCACCTCTGATTCTGCCCCCCGCTCTGAAGCGGTGGGGACCCCCCAAGCGGCAAGGGTCATGTAGCCACCTTGCCCACTTGTGGGCCACGACTGATTCTGCCCCCCACTCTGAAGCGGTGGGGACCCCCCAAGCGGCAGGGGTCATGTAGCCACCTTGCCCACTTGTGGGCTACCTGTGATTCTGCCCCTCGCTCTGAAGTGGTGGGAACCCCCCAAGCGGCAGGGGTTATGTAGCCACCTTGCCCACTTGTGGGCCACCTCTGATTATGCCCCCCGCTCTGAAGCGGTGGGGACCCCCCAAGCGGCAGGGGTTATGTAGCCACCTTGCCCACTTGTGGGCCACCTCTGATTCTGCCCCCCGCTCTGAAGAGGTGGGGACCCCCTAGGCGGCAGGGGTTATGTAGCCACCTTGCCCACTTGTGGGCCACCTCTGATTCTGCCCCCCGCTCTGAAGCCGTGGGGACCCCCCAAGCGGCAGGGGTTATGTAGCCACCTTGCCCACTTGTGGGCCACCTCTGATTGTGCCTTCCGCTCTGAAGCGGTGGGGACCCCCCAGGCGGCAGGGGTTATGTAGCCACCTTGCCCACTTGTGGGCCACCTCTGATTCTGCCCCCCGCTGTGAAGCGGTGGGGACCCCCCAGGCGGCAGGGGTTATGTAGCCACCTTGCCCACTTGTGGGCCACCTCTGATTCTGTCCCCCGCTCTGAAGCCGTGGGGACCCCCCAAGCGGCAGGGGTTATGTAGCCACCTTGCCCACTTGTGGGCCACCTCTGATTCTGCCCCCCGCTGTGAAGCGGTGGGGACCCCCCAGGCGGCAGGGGTTATGTAGCCACCTTGCCCACTTGT
Organism: Eutreptiella sp. 'Long Island Sound 2002'; assembly: GCA_964036045.1. Classification (NCBI taxonomy): domain Eukaryota; phylum Euglenozoa; class Euglenophyceae; order Eutreptiales; family Eutreptiaceae; genus Eutreptiella; species Eutreptiella sp. 'Long Island Sound 2002'. The sequence continues at coordinate 90,969,108 of OZ038379.1, read as the reverse complement.
GGGCCTTTGATTCTGTCCCCCGCTCTAAAGCCGTGGGGACCCCCCAAGCGGCAGGGGTTATGTAGCCACCTTGCCCACTTGTGGGCCACCTCTGGTTCTGCCCCCCGCTGTGAAGCAGTGGGGACCCCCCAGGCGGCAGGGGTTATGTAGCCACCTTGCCCACTTGTGGGCCACCTCTGATTCTGCCCCCCGCTCTGAAGCGGTGGGAACCCCCCAGGCGGCAGGGGTTATGTAGCCACCTTGCCCACTTGTGGGCCATCTCTAATTCTGCCCCCCGCTCTAAAGCGGTGGGGACCCCCCAAGCGGCAGGGGTTATGTAGCCACCTTGCCCACTTGTGGGCCACCTCCAATTCTGACCCCGCTCTGAAGCGGTGGGGACCCCACGAGCGGCAGGGGTTATGTAGCCACCTTGCCCACTTGTGGGCCACCTCCAATTCTGCCCCCCGCTCTGAAGCAGTGGGGACCCCCAAAGCGGCAGGGGTTATGTAGCCACCTTGCCCACTTGTGGGCCACCTCTGATTCTGCCCCCCGCTCTGAAGCGGTGGGGACCCCCCAAGCGGCAGGGGTTATGTAGCCACCTTGCCCACTTGTGGGCCACCTCTGATTCTGCCCCCCGCTCTAAAGCGGTGGGAACCCCCCAGGCGGCAGGGGTTATGTAGCCACCTTGCCCAGTTGTGGGCCACCTCTGACTCTGCCCCCCGCTCTGAAGCGGTGGGGACCCCCCGAGCGGCAGGGGTTATGTAGCCACCTTGCCCACTTGTGGGCCACCTCTGATTCTGCCCCCCGCTCTAAAGCGGTGGGGACCCCCCAAGCGGCAGGGGTTATGTAGCCACCTTGCCCCTTTGTGGGCCACCTCTGATTCTGCCCCCCGCTGTGAAGCGGTGGGAACCCCCAAGGCGGCAGGGGTCATGTAGCCACCTTGCCCACTTGTGGGCCACCTCTGATTCTGCCCCCCGCTCTAAAGCGGTGGGGACCCCCCAGGCGGCAGGGGCTATGTAGCCACCTTGCCCACTTGTGGGCCACCTCTGATTCTGCCCCCCGCTGTGAAGCGGTGGGGACCCCCCAGGCGGCAGGGGTTATATAGCCACCTTGCCCACTTATGGGCCACCTGTGATTCTGCCCCCCGCTCTGAAGCGGTGGGAACCCCCCAGGCGGCATGGGGTTATGTAGCCACCTTGCCCACTTGTGGGCCACCTCTGATTCTGCCCCTCGCTCTAAAGCGGTGGGGACCCCCCAAGCGGCAGGGGTTATGTAGCCACCTTGCCCACTTGTGGGCCACCTCTAATTCTGCCCCCCGCTCTGAAGCGGTGGGGACCCCCCAAGCGGCAGGGGTTATGTAGCCACCTTGCCCACTTGTGGGCCACCTCTGATTCTGCCCCCCGCTCTGAAGCGGTGGGGACCCCCAAAGCGGCAGGGGTTATGTAGCCACCTTGCCCACTTGTGGGCCACCTCTGATTCTGCCCCCCGCTCTGAAGTGGTGGGAACCCCCCAAGCGGCAGGGGTTATGTAGCCACCTTGCCCACTTGTGGGCCACCTCTGATTCTGCCCCCCGCTGTGAAGCGGTGGGGACCCCCTAGGCGGCAGGGGTTATGTAGCCACCTTGCCCACTTGTGGGCCACCTCTGATTCTGCCCCCCGCTCTGAAGCGGTGGGAGCCCCCCAAGCGGCAGGGGTTATGTAGCCACCTTGCCCACTTGTGGGCCACCTCCGATTCTGCCCCCCGCTGTGAAGCGGTGGGGACCCCCCAGGCGGCAGGGGTTATGTAGCCACCTTGCCCACTTATGGGCCACCTGTGATTCTGCCCCCCGCTCTGAAGCGGTGGGAACCCCCCAGGCGGCATGGGGTTATGTAGCCACCTTGCCCACTTGTGGGCCACCTCTGATTTTGCCCCCCGCTCTAAAGCGGTGGGGACCCCCCAAGCGGCAGGGGTTATGTAGCCACCTTGCCCACTTGTGGGCCACCTCTAATTCTGCCCCCCGCTCTAAAGCGGTGGGGACCCCCCAAGCGGCAGGGGTTATGTAGCCACCTTGCCCACTTGTGGGCCACCTCTGATTCTGCCCCCCGCTCTGAAGCGGTGGGGACCCCCAAAGCGGCAGGGGTTATGTAGCCACCTTGCCCGGTGGGGACCCCCAAAGCGGCAGGGGTTATGTAGCCACCTTGCCCACTTGTGGGCCACCTCTGATTCTGCCCCCCGCTCTGAAGTGGTGGGAACCCCCCAAGCGGCAGGGGTTATGTAGCCACCTTGCCCACTTGTGGGCCACCTCTGATTCTGCCCCCCACTCTAAAGCGGTGGGAACCCCCCAGGCGGCAGGGGTTATGTAGCCACCTTGCCGGGTTGTGGGCCACCTCTGACTCTGCCCCCCGCTCTGAAGCGGTGGGGACCCCCCAAGCGGCAGGGGTTATGTAGCCACCTTGCCCACTTGTGGGCCACCTCTGATTCTGCCCCCCGCTCTGAAGTGGTGGGAACCCCCCAAGTTGCAGGGGTTATGTAGCCACCTTGCCCACTTGTGGGCCACCTCTAATTCTGCCCCCCGCTCTGAAGCGGTGGGGACCCCCCAGGCGGTAGGGATTATGTAGCCACCTTGCCCACTTGTGGGCCACATCTAATTCTGCCCCCCGCTCTGAAGCGGTGGGAACCCCCCAGGCGGCAGGGGTTATGTAGCCACCTTGCCCACTTGTGGGCCACATCTAATTCTGCCCCCCGCTCTGAAGTGGTGGGGACCCCCCAAGCGGTAGGGGTTATGTAGCCACCTTGCCCACTTGTGGGCCACCTCTGATTCTGCCCCCCGCTGTGAAGCGGTGGGGACCCCCAAGGCGGCAGGGGTTATGTAGCCACCTTGCCCACTTGTGGGCCACCTCTGATTCTGCCCCCCGCTGTGAAGCGGTGGGGACCCCCAAGGCGGCAGGGGTTATGTAGCCACGTTGCCCACTTGTGGGCCACCTCTGATTCTGCCCCCCGCTCTGAAGCGGTGGGAACCCCCCAGGCGGCAGGGGTTATGTAGCCACCTTGCCCACTTGTGGGCCACCTCTGATTCTGCCCCCCGCTCTAAAGCGGTGGGGACCCCCCAAGCGGCAGGGGTTATGTAGCCACCTTGCCCACTTGTGGGCCACCTCTGATTCTGCCCCCCGCTGTGAAGCGGTGGGGACCCCCAAGGCGGCAGGGGTTATGTAGCCACCTTGCCCACTTGTGGGCCACCTCTGATTCTGCCCCCCGCTCTGAAGCGGTGGGAACCCCCCAGGCGGCAGGGGTTATGTAGCCACCTTGCCCACTTGTGGGCCACCTCTGATTCTGCCCCCCGCTCTGAAGCGCTGGGAACCCTCCAAGCGGCAGGGGTTATGTAGCCACCTTGCCCACTTGTGGGCCACCTCTGATTCTGCCCCCCGCTGTGAAGCGGTGGGGACCCCCAAGGCGGCAGGGGTTATGTAGCCACCTTGCCCACTTGTGGGCCACCTCTGATTCTGCCCCCCGCTGTGAAGCGGTGGGGACCCCCCAGGCGGCAGGGGTTATGTAGCCACCTTGCCCACTTGTGGGCCACCTCTGATTCTGCCCCCCGCTGTGAAGCGGTGGGGACCCCGGAGGCGGCAAGGGTTATGTAGCCACCTTGCCCACTTATGGGCCACCTCTGATTCTGCCCCCCGCTCTGAAGCGGTGGGAACCCCTCAGGCGGCAGGGGTTATGTAGCCACCTTGCCCACTTGTGGGCCACCTCTGATTCTGCCCCCCGCTCTGAAGCGGTGGGAACCCTCCAAGCGGCAGGGGTTATGTAGCCACCTTGCCCACTTGTGGGCCACCTCTGATTCTGCCCCCCGCTGTGAAGCGGTGGGGACCCCCCAGGCGGCAGGGGCTATGTAGCCACCTTGCCCACTTGTGGGCCACCTCTGATTCTGCCCCCCGCTGTGAAGCGGTGGGGACCCCCCAAGCGGCAGGGGTTATATAGCCACCTTGCCCACTTATGGGCCACCTGTGATTCTGCCCCCCGCTCTGAAGCGGTGGGAACCCCCCAGGCGGCATGGGGTTATGTAGCCACCTTGCCCACTTGTGGGCCACCTCTGATTTTGCCCCTCGCTCTAAAGCGGTGGGGACCCCCCAAGCGGCAGGGGTTATGTAGCCACCTTGCCCACTTGTGGGCCACCTCTAATTCTGCCCCCCGCTCTGAAGCGGTGGGGACCCCCCAAGCGGCAGGGGTTATGTAGCCACCTTGCCCACTTGTGGGCCACCTCTGATTCTGCCCCCCGCTCTGAAGCGGTGGGGACCCCCAAAGCGGCAGGGGTTATGTAGCCCCCTTGCCCACTTGTGGGCCACCTCTGATTCTGCCCCCCGCTCTGAAGTGGTGGGAACCCCCCAAGCGGCAGGGGTTATGTAGCCACCTTGCCCACTTGTGGGCCACCTCTGATATTGCCCCCCGCTGTGAAGCGGTGGGGACCCCCAAGGCGGCAGGGGTCATGTAGCCACCTTGCCCACTTGTGGGCCACCTCTGATTCTGCCCCCCGCTCTGAAGCGGTGGGGACCCCGGAGGCGGCAAGGGTTATGTAGCCACCTTGCCCACTTATGGGCCACCTGTGATTCTGCCCCCCGCTCTGAAGCGGTGGGAACCCCCCAGGCGGCATGGGGTTATGTATCCACCTTGCCCACTTGTGGGCCACCTCTGATTCTGCCCCCCGCTCTAAAGCGGTGGGGACCCCCAAAGCGGCAGGGGTTATGTAGCCACCTTGCCCACTTGTGGGCCACCTCTAATTCTGCCCCCCGCTCTGAAGCGGTGGGGACCCCCCAAGCGGCAGGGGTTATGTAGCCACCTTGCCCACTTGTGGGCCACCTCTGATTCTGCCCCCCGCTCTGAAGCGGTGGGGACCCCCAAAGCGGCAGGGGTTATGTAGCCACCTTGCCCGGTGGGGACCCCCAAAGCGGCAGGGGTTATGTAGCCACCTTGTCCACTTGTGAGCCACCTCTGATTCTGCCCCCCGCTCTGAAGCGGTGGGAACCCTCCAAGCGGCAGGGGTTATGTAGCCACCTTGCCCACTTGTGGGCCACCTCTGATTCTGCCCCCCGCTGTGAAGCGGTGGGGACCCCGGAGGCGGCAAGGGTTATGTAGCCACCTTGCCCACTTATGGGCCACCTCTGATTCTGCCCCCCGCTCTGAAGCGGTGGGAACCCCCCAGGCGGCAGGGGTTATGTAGCCACCTTGCCCACTTGTGGGCCACCTCTGATTCTGCCCCCCGCTCTGAAGCGGTGGGAACCCTCCAAGCGGCAGGGGTTATGTAGCCACCTTGCCCACTTGTGGGCCACCTCTGATTCTGCCCCCCGCTGTGAAGCGGTGGGGACCCCCCAGGCGGCAGGGGCTATGTAGCCACCTTGCCCACTTGTGGGCCACCTCTGATTCTGCCCCCCGCTGTGAAGCGGTGGGGACCCCCCAGCCGGCAGGGGTTATATAGCCACCTTGCCCACTTATGGGCCACCTGTGATTCTGCCCCCCGCTCTGAAGCGGTGGGAACCCCCCAGGCGGCATGGGGTTATGTAGCCACCTTGCCCACTTGTGGGCCACCTCTGATTCTGCCCCTCGCTCTAAAGCGGTGGGGACCCCCCAAGCGGCAGGGGTTATGTAGCCACCTTGCCCACTTGTGGGCCACCTCTAATTCTGCCCCCCGCTCTGAAGCGGTGGGGACCCCCCAAGCGGCAGGGGTTATGTAGCCACCTTGCCCACTTGTGGGCCACCTCTGATTCTGCCCCCCGCTCTGAAGTGGTGGGAACCCCCCAAGCGGCAGGGGTTATGTAGCCACCTTGCCCACTTGTGGGCCACCTCTGATTCTGCCCCCCGCTGTGAAGCGGTGGGGACCCCCAAGGCGGCAGGGGTCATGTAGCCACCTTGCCCACTTGTGGGCCACCTCTGATTCTGCCCCCCGCTCTGAAGCGGTGGGGACCCCGGAGGCGGCAAGGGTTATGTAGCCACCTTGCCCACTTATGGGCCACCTGTGATTCTGCCCCCCGCTCTGAAGCGGTGGGAACCCCCCAGGCGGCATGGGGTTATGTAGCCACCTTGCCCACTTATGGGCCACCTCTGATTCTGCCCCCCGCTCTAAAGCGGTGGGGACCCCCCAAGCGGCAGGGGTTATGTAGCCACCTTGCCCACTTGTGGGCCACCTCTAATTCTGCCCCCCGCTCTGAAGCGGTGGGGACCCCCCAAGCGGCAGGGGTTATGTAGCCACCTTGCCCACTTGTGGGCCACCTCTGATTCTGCCCCCCGCTCTGAAGCGGTGGGGACCCCCAAAGCGGCAGGGGTTATGTAGCCACCTTGCCCGGTGGGGACCCCCAAAGCGGCAGGGGTTATGTAGCCACCTTGTCCACTTGTGGGCCACCTCTGATTCTGCCCCCCGCTCTGAAGTGGTGGGAACCCCCCAAGCGGCAGGGGTTATGTAGCCACCTTGCCCACTTGTGGGCCACCTTTGATTCTGCCCCCCACTCTAAAGCGGTGGGAACCCCCCAGGCGGCAGGGGTTATGTAGCCACCTTGCCGGGTTGTGGGCCACCTCTGACTCTGCCCCCCGCTCTGAAGCGGTGGGGACCCCCCAAGCGGCAGGGGTTATGTAGCCACCTTGCCCACTTGTGGGCCACCTCTGATTCTGCCCCCCGCTCTGAAGTGGTGGGAACCCCCCAAGTTGCAGGGGTTATGTAGCCACCTTGCCCACTTGTGGGCCACCTCTAATTCTGCCCCCCGCTCTGAAGCGGTGGGGACCCCCCAGGCGGTAGGGATTATGTAGCCACCTTGCCCACTTGTGGGCCACATCTAATTCTGCCCCCCGCTCTGAAGCGGTGGGAACCCCCCAGGCGGCAGGGGTTATGTAGCCACCTTGCCCACTTGTGGGCCACATCTAATTCTGCCCCCCGCTCTGAAGCGGTGGGGACCCCCCAAGCGGTAGGGGTTATGTAGCCACCTTGCCCACTTGTGGGCCACCTCTGATTCTGCCCCCCGCTCTAAAGCGGTGGGGACCCCCCAAGCGGCAGGGGTTATGTAGCCACCTTGCCCACTTGTGGGCCACCTCAGATTCTGCCCCCCGCTCTGAAGCGGTGGGGACCCCCCAAGGCGGCAGGGGTCATGTAGCCACCTTGCCCACTTGTGGGCCACCTCTGATTCTGCCCCCCGCTCTGAAGCGGTGGGGACCCCGGAGGCGGCAAGGGTTATGTAGCCACCTTGCCCACTTATGGGCCACCTCTGATTCTGCCCCCCGCTCTGAAGCGGTGGGAACCCCCCAGGCGGCAGGGGTTATGTAGCCACCTTGCCCACTTGTGGGCCACCTCTGATTCTGCCCCCCGCTCTGAAGCGGTGGGAACCCTCCAAGCGGCAGGGGTTATGTAGCCACCTTGCCCACTTGTGGGCCACCTCTGATTTTGCCCCCCGCTTTGAAGCGGTGGGGACCCCCCAGGCGGCAGGGGCTATGTAGCCACCTTGCCCACTTGTGGGCCACCTCTGATTCTGCCCCCCGCTGTGAAGCGGTGGGGACCCCCCAGGCGGCAGGGGTTATATAGCCACCTTGCCCACTTATGGGCCACCTGTGATTCTGCCCCCCGCTCTGAAGCGGTGGGAACCCCCCAGGCGGCATGGGGTTATGTAGCCACCTTGCCCACTTATGGGCCACCTCTGATTCTGCCCCTCGCCCTAAAGCGGTGGGGACCCCCCAAGCGGCAGGGGTTATGTAGCCACCTTGCCCACTTGTGGGCCACCTCTAATTCTGCCCCCCGCTCTGAAGCGGTGGGGACCCCCCAAGCGGCAGGGGTTATGTAGCCACCTTGCCCACTTGTGGGCCACCTCTGATTCTGCCCCCCTCTCTGAAGCGGTGGGGACCCCCAAAGCGGCAGGGGTTATGTAGCCACCTTGCCCACTTGTGGGCCACCTCTGATTCTGCCCCCCGCTCTGAAGTGGTGGGAACCCCCCAAGCGGCAGGGGTTATGTAGCCACCTTGCCCACTTGTGGGCCACCTCTGATTCTGCCCCCCGCTCTAAAGCGGTGGGGACCCCCCAGGCGGCAGGGGTTATGTAGCCACCTTGCCCAGTTGTGGGCCACCTCTGACTCTGCCCCCCGCTCTGAAGCGGTGGGGACCCCCCAAGCGGCAGGGGTTATGTAGCCACCTTGCCCACGTGTGGGCCACCTCTGATTCTGCCCCCCGCTCTGAAGTGGTGGGAACCCCCCAAGTTGCAGGGGTTATGTAGCCACCTTGCCCACTTGTGGGCCACCTCTAATTCTGCCCCCCGCTCTGAAGCGGTGGGGACCCCCCAGGCGGTAGGGATTATGTAGCCACCTTGCCCACTTGTGGGCCACATCTAATTCTGCCCCCCGCTCTGAAGCGGTGGGAACCCCCCAGGCGGCAGGGGTTATGTAGCCACCTTGCCCACTTGTGGGCCACCTCTGATTCTGCCCCCCGCTCTGAAGTGGTTGGAACCCCCAAGCGGCAGGGGTTATGTAGCCACCTTGCCCACTTGTGGGCCACCTCTGATTCTGCCCCCCGCTCTAAAGCGGTGGGGACCCCCCAGGCGGCAGGGGTTATGTAGCCACCTTGCCCAGTTGTGGGCCACCTCTGACTCTGCCCCCCGCTCTGAAGCGGTGGGGACCCCCCAAGCGGCAGGGGTTATGTAGCCACCTTGCCCACTTGTGGGCCACCTCTGATTATGCCCCCCGCTCTGAAGTGCTGGGAACCCCCCAAGTTGCAGGGGTTATGTAGCCACCTTGCCCACTTGTGGGCCACCTCCAATTCTGCCCCCCGCTCTGAAGCGGTGGGGACCCCCCAGGCGGTAGGGATTATGTAGCCACCTTGCCCACTTGTGGGCCACATCTAATTCTGCCCCCCGCTCTGAAGCGGTGGGAACCCCCCAGGCGGCAGGGGTTATGTAGCCACCTTGCCCACTTGTGGGCCACCCCTGATTCTGCCCCCCGCTCTAAAGCGGCGGGGACCCCCCAAGCGGCAGGGGTTATGTAGCCACCTTGCCCACTTGTGGGCCACCTCTGATTCTGCCCCCCGCTCTGAAGCGGTGGGGACCCCCAAGGCGGCAGGGGTCATGTAGCCACCTTGCCCACTTGTGGGCTATCTCTGATTCTGCCCCCCGCTCTGAAGCGGTGGGGACCCCCCAGGCGGCAAGGGTTATGTAGCCACCTTGCCCACTTATGGGCCACCTCTGATTCTGCCCCCCGCTCTGAAGCGGTGGGAACCCCCCAGGCGGCAGGGGTTATGTAGCCACCTTGCCCACTTATGGGCCACCTCTGATTCTGCCCCCCGCTCTGAAGCGGTGGGAACCCCCCAGGCGGCAGGGGTTATGTAGCCACCTTGCCCACTTGTGGGCCACCTCTGATTCTGCCCCCCGCTCTGAAGCGGTGGGAACCCTCCAAGCGGCAGGGGTTATGTAGCCACCTTGCCCACTTGTGGGCCACCTCTGATTCTGCCCCCCGCTGTGAAGCGGTGGGTACCCCCCAGGCGGCAGGGGTTATATAGCCACCTTGCCCACTTATGGGCCACCTGTGATTCTGCCCCCCGCTCTGAAGCGGTGGGAACCCCCCAGGCGGCATGGGGTTATGTAGCCACCTTGCCCACTTGTGGGCCACCTCTGATTCTGCCCCCCGCTCTGAAGCGGCGGGGACCCCCCAAGCGGCAAGGGGTTATGTAGCCACCTTGCCCACTTGTGGGCCACCTCTAATTCTGCCCCCCGCTCTGAAGCGGTGGGGACCCCCCAAGCGGCAGGGGTTATGAAGCCACCTTGCCCACTTGTGGGCCACCTCTGATTCTGCCCCCCGCTCTGAAGCGGTGGGAACCCCCAAAGCGGCAGGGGTTATGTAGCCACCTTGCCCACTTGTGGGCCACCTCTGATTCTGCCCCCCGCTCTAAAGCGGTGGGGACCCCCCAGGCGGCAGGGGTTATGTAGCCACCTTGCCCAGTTGTGGGCCACCTCTGACTCTGCCCCCCGCTCTGAAGCGGTGGTGACCCCCCAAGCGGCAGGGGTTATGTAGCCACCTTGCCCACTTGTGGGCCACCTCTGATTCTGCCCCCCGCTCTGAAGTGGTGGGAACCCCCCAAGCGGCAGGGGTTATGTAGCCACCTTGCCCACTTGTGGGCCACCTCTGATTCTGCCCCCCGCTCTAAAGCGGTGGGGACCCCCCAGGCGGCAGGGGTTATGTAGCCACCTTGCCCAGCTGTGGGCCACCTCTGACTCTGCCCCCCGCTCTGAAGCGGTAGGGACCCCCCAAGCGGCAGGGGTTATGTAGCCACCTTGCCCACTTGTGGGCCACCTCTGATTCTGCCCCCCGCTCTGAAGTGGTGGGAACCCCCCAAGTTGCAGGGGTTATGTAGCCACCTTGCCCACTTGTGGGCCACCTCTAATTCTGCCCCCCGCTCTGAAGCGGTGGGGACCCTCCAGGCGGTAGGGATTATTTAGCCACCTTGCCCACTTGTGGGCCACATCTAATTCTGCCCCCCGCTCTGAAGCGGTGGGAACCCCCCAAGCGGCAGGGGTTATGTAGCCACCTTGCCCACTTGTGGGCCACATCCAATTTCCCCCCCGCTCTGAAGCGGTGGGGACCCCCCAAGCGGTAGGGGTTATGTAGCCACCTTGCCCACTTGTGGGCCACCTCTGATTCTGCCCCCCGCTCTAAAGCGGTGGGGACCCCCCAAGCGGCAGGGGTTATGTAGCCACCTTGCCCACTTGTGGGCCACCTCTGATTCTGCCCCCCGCTCTGAAGCGGTGGGGACCCCCAAGGCGGCAAGGGTCATGTAGCCACCTTGCCCACTTGTGGGCTATCTCTGATTCTGCCCCCCGCTCTGAAGCGGTGGGGACCCCCCAGGCGGCAAGGGTTATGTAGCCACCTTGCCCACTTATGGGCCACCTCTGATTCTGCCCCCCGCTCTGAAGCGGTGGGAACCCCCCAGGCGGCAGGGGTTATGTAGCCACCTTGCCCACTTGTGGGCCACCTCTGATTCTGCCCCCCGCTCTGAAGCGGTGGGATCCCTCCAAGCGGCAAGGGTCATGTAGCCACCTTGCCCACTTGTGGGCCACCTCTGATTCTGCCCCCCGCTGTGAAGCGGTGGGGACCCCCCAGGCGGCAGGGGTTATGTAGCCACCTTGCCCACTTGTGGGCCACCTCTGATTCTGCCCCCCGCTGTGAAGCGGTGGGGACCTCCCAGGCGGCAGGGGTTATGTAGCCACCTTGCCCACTTGTGGGCCACCTCTAATTCTGCCCCCCGCTCTGAAGCGGTGGGGACCCCCCAAGCGGCAGGGGTTATGTAGCCACCTTGCCCACTTGTGGGCCACCTCTGATTCTGCCCCCCGCTCTAAAGCGGTGGGGACCCCCCAAGCGGCAGGGGTTATGTAGCCACCTTGCCCACTTGTGGGCCACCTCTAATTCTGCCCCCCGCTCTGAAGCGGTGGGGACCCCCCAAGCGGCAGGGGTTATGTAGCCACCTTGCCCACTTGTGGGCCACCTCTGATTCTGCCCCCCGCTCTGAAGCAGTGGGGACCCCCAAAGCGGCAGGGGTTATGTAGCCACCTTGCCCACTTGTGGGCCACCTCTGATTCTGCCCCCCGCTCTGAAGTGGTGGGAACCCCCCAAGCGGCAGGGGTTATGTAGCCACCTTGCCCACTTGTGGGCCACCTCTGATTCTGCCCCCCACTCTGAAGCGTTGGGGACCCCCCAGGCGGCAGGGGTTATGTAGCCACCTTGCCCAGTTGTGGGCCACCTCTGACTCTGCCCCCCGCTCTGAAGCGGTGGGGACCCCCCAAGCGGCAGGGGTTATGTAGCCACCTTGCCCACTTGTGGGCCACCTCTGATTCTGCCCCCCGCTCTGAAGTGGTGGGAACCCCCCAAGTTGCAGGGGTTATGTAGCCACCTTGCCCACTTGTGGGCCACCTCCAATTCTGCCCCCCGCTCTGAAGCAGTGGGGACCCCCCAGGCGGTAGGGATTATGTAGCCACCTTGCCCACTTGTGGGCCACATCTAATTGTGCCCCCCGCTCTGAAGCGGTGGGAACCCGCCAGGCGGCAGGGGTTACGTAGCCACCTTGCCCACTTGTGGGCCACCTCTAATTCTGCCCCCCGCTCTGAAGCGGTGGGCACCCCCCAAGCGGTAGGGGTTATGTAGCCACCTTGCCCACTTGTGGGCCACCTGTGATTCTGCCCCCCGCTCTGAAGCGGTGGGGACCCCCCAAGCGGCAGGGGTTATGTAGCCACCTTGCCCACTTGTGGGCCACCTCTGATTCTGCCCCCCACTCTGAAGCGGTGGGGACCCCCCAAGCGGCAAGGGTCATGTAGCCACCTTGCCCACTTGTGGGCCACCTCTGATTCTGCCCCCCGCTCTGAAGCGGTGGGAACCCCCCAGGCGGCAGGGGTTATGTAGCCACCTTGCCCACTTGTGGGCCACCTCTGATTCTGCCCCCCGCTCTGAAGCGGTGGGGACCCCCAAGGCGGCAGGGGTCATGTAGCCACCTTGCCCACTTGTGGGCTATCTCTGATTCTGCCCCCCGCTCTGAAGCGGTGGGGACCCCCCAGGCGGCAGGGGTTATGTAGCCACCTTGCCCACTTGTGGGCCACCTCTAATTCTGCCCCCCGCTCTGAAGCGGTGGGGACCCCCCAGGCGGCAAGGGTTATGTAGCCACCTTGCCCACTTATGGGCCACCTCTGATTCTGCCCCCCGCTCTGAAGCGGTGGGAACCCCCCAAGCGGCAGGGGTTATGTAGCCACCTTGCCCACTTGTGGGCCACCTCTGATTCTGCCCCCCGCTCTGAAGCGGTGGGGACCCCCCAAGCGGCAGGGGTCATGTAGCCACGTTGCCCACTTGTGGGCCACCTCTGATTCTGCCCCCCGCTCTGAAGCGGTGGGGACCCCCCAAGCGGCAGGGGTTATGTAGCCACCTTGCCCACTTGTGGGCCACCTCTGATTCTGCCCCCCACTCTGAAGCGGTGGGAACCCCCCAAGCGGCAGGGGTCATGTAGCCACCTTGCCCACTTGTGGGCCACCTCTGATTCTGCCCCCCGCTCTGAAGCGGTGGGAACCCCCCAGGCGGCAGGGGTTATGTAGCCACCTTGCCCACTTGTGGGCCACCTCTGATTCTGCCCCCCGCTCTGAAGCGGTGGGAGCCCCCCAGGCGGTCGGGGTTATGTAGCCACCTTGCCCACTTGTGGGCCACCTCTGATTCTGCCCCCCGCTCTGAAGCGGTGGGGACCCCCCCAAGCGGCAGGGGTTATGTAGCCACCTTGCCCACTTGTGGGCCACCTCTGATTCTGCCCCCCGCTCTGAAGCGGTGGGGACCCCCCAAGCGGCAAGGGTCATGTAGCCACCTTGCCCACTTGTGGGCTACCTGTGATTCTGCCCCTCGCTCTGAAGTGGTGGGAACCCCCCAAGCGGCAGGGGTTATGTAGCCACCTTGCCCACTTGTGGGCCACCTCTGATTATGCCCCCCGCTCTGAAGCGGTGGGGACCCCCCAAGCGGCAGGGGTTATGTAGCCACCTTGCCCACTTGTGGGCCACCTCTGATTCTGCCCCCCGCTCTGAAGAGGTGGGGACCCCCTAGGCGGCAGGGGTTATGTAGCCACCTTGCCCACTTGTGGGCCACCTCTGATTCTGCCCCCCGCTCTGAAGCCGTGGGGACCCCCCAAGCGGCAGGGGTTATGTAGCCACCTTGCCCACTTGTGGGCCACCTCTGATTGTGCCTTCCGCTCTGAAGCGGTGGGGACCCCCCAGGCGGCAGGGGTTATGTAGCCACCTTGCCCACTTGTGGGCCACCTCTGATTCTGCCCCCCGCTGTGAAGCGGTGGGGACCCCCCAGGCGGCAGGGGTTATGTAGCCACCTTGCCCACTTGTGGGCCACCTCTGATTCTGTCCCCCGCTCTGAAGCCGTGGGGACCCCCCAAGCGGCAGGGGTTATGTAGCCACCTTGCCCACTTGTGGGCCACCTCTGATTCTGTCCCCTGCTCTGAAGCGGTGGGGACCCCCCAGGCGGCAGGGGTTATGTAGCCACCTTGCCCACTTGTGGGCCACCTCTGATTCTGCCCCCCGCTGTGAAGCGGTGGGGACCCCCCAGGCGGCAGGGGTTATGTAGCCACCTTGCCCACTTGTGGGCCTTTGATTCTGTCCCCCGCTCTAAAGCCGTGGGGACCCCCCAAGCGGCAGGGGTTATGTAGCCACCTTGCCCACTTGTGGGCCACCTCTGGTTCTGCCCCCCGCTGTGAAGCAGTGGGGACCCCCCAGGCGGCAGGGGTTATGTAGCCACCTTGCCCACTTGTGGGCCACCTCTGATTCTCCCCCCCGCTCTGAAGCGGTGGGAACCCCCCAGGCGGCAGGGGTTATGTAGCCACCTTGCCCACTTGTGGGCCATCTCTAATTCTGCCCCCCGCTCTAAAGCGGTGGGGACCCCCCAAGCGGCAGGGGTTATGTAGCCACCTTGCCCACTTGTGGGCCACCTCCAATTCTGACCCCGCTCTGAAGCGGTGGGGACCCCACGAGCGGCAGGGGTTATGTAGCCACCTTGCCCACTTGTGGGCCACCTCCAATTCTGCCCCCCGCTCTGAAGCAGTGGGGACCCCCAAAGCGGCAGGGGTTATGTAGCCACCTTGCCCACTTGTGGGCCACCTCTGATTCTGCCCCCCGCTCTGAAGCGGTGGGGACCCCCCAGGCGGCAGGGGTTATGTAGCCACCTTGCCCACTTGTGGGCCACCTCTGATTCTGTCCCCCGCTCTGAAGCCGTGGGGACCCCCCAAGCGGCAGGGGTTATGTAGCCACCTTGCCCACTTGTGGGCCACCTCTGATTCTGTCCCCTGCTCTGAAGCGGTGGGGACCCCCCAGGCGGCAGGGGTTATGTAGCCACCTTGCCCACTTGTGGGCCACCTCTGATTCTGCCCCCCGCTGTGAAGCGGTGGGGACCCCCCAGGCGGCAGGGGTTATGTAGCCACCTTGCCCACTTGTGGGCCTTTGATTCTGTCCCCCGCTCTAAAGCCGTGGGGACCCCCCAAGCGGCAGGGGTTATGTAGCCACCTTGCCCACTTGTGGGCCACCTCTGGTTCTGCCCCCCGCTGTGAAGCAGTGGGGACCCCCCAGGCGGCAGGGGTTATGTAGCCACCTTGCCCACTTGTGGGCCACCTATGATTCTGCCCCCCGCTCTGAAGCGGTGGGAACCCCCCAGGCGGCAGGGGTTATGTAGCCACCTTGCCCACTTGTGGGCCATCTCTAATTCTGCCCCCCGCTCTAAAGCGGTGGGGACCCC
Organism: Eutreptiella sp. 'Long Island Sound 2002'; assembly: GCA_964036045.1. Lineage (NCBI taxonomy): Eukaryota > Euglenozoa > Euglenophyceae > Eutreptiales > Eutreptiaceae > Eutreptiella > Eutreptiella sp. 'Long Island Sound 2002'. Next base: position 90,953,884 of record OZ038379.1, on the reverse strand, counting down.
CCAAGCGGCAGGGGTTATGTAGCCACCTTGCCCACTTGTGGGCCACCTCCAATTCTGACCCCGCTCTGAAGCGGTGGGGACCCCACGAGCGGCAGGGCTTATGTAGCCACCTTGCCCACTTGTGGGCCACCTCCAATTCTGCCCCCCGCTCTGAAGCAGTGGGGACCCCCAAAGCGGCAGGGGTTATGTAGCCACCTTGCCCACTTGTGGGCCACCTCTGATTCTGCCCCCCGCTCTGAAGCGGTGGGGACCCCCCAAGCGGCAGGGGTTATGTAGCCACCTTGCCCACTTGTGGGCCACCTCTGATTCTGCCCCCCGCTCTAAAGCGGTGGGAACCCCCCAGGCGGCAGGGGTTATGTAGCCACCTTGCCCAGTTGTGGGCCACCTCTGACTCTGCCCCCCACTCTGAAGCGGTGGGGACCCCCCGAGCGGCAGGGGTTATGTAGCCACCTTGCCCACTTGTGGGCCACCTCTGATTCTGCCCCCCGCTCTGCAGTGGTGGGAACCCCCCAAGTTGCAGGGGTTATGTAGCCACCTTGCCCACTTGTGGGCCACCTCTAATTCTGCCCCCCGCTCTGAAGCGGTGGGGACCCCCCAAGCGGTAGGGGTTATGTAGCCACCTTGCCCCTTTATGGGCCACCTCTAATTCTGCCTCCTGCTCTGAAGCGCTGGGGACCCCCCAAGCGGCAGGGGTTATGTAGCCACCTTGCCCACTTGTGGGCCATCTCTAATTGTGCCCCCCGCTCTAAAGCGGTGGGGACCCCCCAAGCGGCAGGGGTTATGTAGCCACCTTGCCCACTTGTGGGCCACCTCCAATTCTGACCCCGCTCTGAAGCGGTGGGGACCCCACGAGCGGCAGGGGTTATGTAGCCACCTTGCCCACTTGTGGGCCACCTCCAATTCTGCCCCCCGCTCTGAAGCAGTGGGGACCCCCAAAGCGGCAGGGGTTATGTAGCCACCTTGCCCACTTGTGGGCCACCTCTGATTCTGCCCCCCGCTCTGAAGCGGTGGGGACCCCCCAGGCGGCAGGGGTTATGTAGCCACCTTGCCCACTTGTGGGCCACCTCTGATTCTGTCCCCCGCTCTGAAGCCGTGGGGACCCCCCAAGCGGCAGGGGTTATGTAGCCACCTTGCCCACTTGTGGGCCACCTCTGATTCTGTCCCCTGCTCTGAAGCGGTGGGGACCCCCCAGGCGGCAGGGGTTATGTAGCCACCTTGCCCACTTGTGGGCCACCTCTGATTCTGCCCCCCGCTGTGAAGCGGTGGGGACCCCCCAGGCGGCAGGGGTTATGTAGCCACCTTGCCCACTTGTGGGCCTTTGATTCTGTCCCCCGCTCTAAAGCCGTGGGGACCCCCCAAGCGGCAGGGGTTATGTAGCCACCTTGCCCACTTGTGGGCCACCTCTGGTTCTGCCCCCCGCTGTGAAGCAGTGGGGACCCCCCAGGCGGCAGGGGTTATGTAGCCACCTTGCCCACTTGTGGGCCACCTCTGATTCTGCCCCCCGCTCTGAAGCGGTGGGAACCCCCCAGGCGGCAGGGGTTATGTAGCCACCTTGCCCACTTGTGGGCCATCTCTAATTCTGCCCCCCGCTCTAAAGCGGTGGGGACCCCCCAAGCGGCAGGGGTTATGTAGCCACCTTGCCCACTTGTGGGCCACCTCCAATTCTGACCCCGCTCTGAAGCGGTGGGGACCCCACGAGCGGCAGGGGTTATGTAGCCACCTTGCCCACTTGTGGGCCACCTCCAATTCTGCCCCCCGCTCTGAAGCAGTGGGGACCCCCAAAGCGGCAGGGGTTATGTAGCCACCTTGCCCACTTGTGGGCCACCTCTGATTCTGCCCCCCGCTCTGAAGCGGTGGGGACCCCCAAGCGGCAGGGGTTATGTAGCCACCTTGCCCACTTGTGGGCCACCTCTGATTCTGCCCCCCGCTCTAAAGCGGTGGGAACCCCCCAGGCGGCAGGGGTTATGTAGCCACCTTGCCCAGTTGTGGGCCACCTCTGACTCTGCCCCCCGCTCTGAAGCGGTGGGGACCCCCCGAGCGGCAGGGGTTATGTAGCCACCTTGCCCACTTGTGGGCCACCTCTGATTCTGCCCCCCGCTGTGAAGCGGTGGGGACCCCCCAGGCGGCAGGGGTTATGTAGCCACCTTGCCCACTTGTGGGCCTTTGATTCTGTCCCCCGCTCTAAAGCCGTGGGGACCCCCCAAGCGGCAGGGGTTATGTAGCCACCTTGCCCACTTGTGGGCCACCTCTGGTTCTGCCCCCCGCTGTGAAGCAGTGGGGACCCCCCAGGCGGCAGGGGTTATGTAGCCACCTTGCCCACTTGTGGGCCACCTATGATTCTGCCCCCCGCTCTGAAGCGGTGGGAACCCCCCAGGCGGCAGGGGTTATGTAGCCACCTTGCCCACTTGTGGGCCATCTCTAATTCTGCCCCCCGCTCTAAAGCGGTGGGGACCCCCCAAGCGGCAGGGGTTATGTAGCCACCTTGCCCACTTGTGGGCCACCTCCAATTCTGACCCCGCTCTGAAGCGGTGGGGACCCCACGAGCGGCAGGGGTTATGTAGCCACCTTGCCCACTTGTGGGCCACCTCCAATTCTGCCCCCCGCTCTGAAGCAGTGGGGACCCCCAAAGCGGCAGGGGTTATGTAGCCACCTTGCCCACTTGTGGGCCACCTCTGATTCTGCCCCCCGCTCTGAAGCGGTGGGGACCCCCCAAGCGGCAGGGGTTATGTAGCCACCTTGCCCACTTGTGGGCCACCTCTGATTCTGCCCCCCGCTCTAAAGCGGTGGGAACCCCCCAGGCGGCAGGGGTTATGTAGCCACCTTGCCCAGTTGTGGGCCACCTCTGACTCTGCCCCCCACTCTGAAGCGGTGGGGACCCCCCGAGCGGCAGGGGTTATGTAGCCACCTTGCCCACTTGTGGGCCACCTCTGATTCTGCCCCCCGCTCTGCAGTGGTGGGAACCCCCCAAGTTGCAGGGGTTATGTAGCCACCTTGCCCACTTGTGGGCCACCTCTAATTCTGCCCCCCGCTCTGAAGCGGTGGGGACCCCCCAAGCGGTAGGGGTTATGTAGCCACCTTGCCCCTTTATGGGCCACCTCTAATTCTGCCTCCTGCTCTGAAGCGCTGGGGACCCCCCAAGCGGCAGGGGTTATGTAGCCACCTTGCCCACTTGTGGGCCATCTCTAATTCTGCCCCCCGCTCTAAAGCGGTGGGGACCCCCCAAGCGGCAGGGGTTATGTAGCCACCTTGCCCACTTGTGGGCCACCTCCAATTCTGACCCCGCTCTGAAGCGGTGGGGACCCCACGAGCGGCAGGGGTTATGTAGCCACCTTGCCCACTTGTGGGCCACCTCCAATTCTGCCCCCCGCTCTGAAGCAGTGGGGACCCCCAAAGCGGCAGGGGTTATGTAGCCACCTTGCCCACTTGTGGGCCACCTCTGATTCTGCCCCCCGCTCTGAAGCGGTGGGGACCCCCCAGGCGGCAGGGGTTATGTAGCCACCTTGCCCACTTGTGGGCCACCTCTGATTCTGTCCCCCGCTCTGAAGCCGTGGGGACCCCCCAAGCGGCAGGGGTTATGTAGCCACCTTGCCCACTTGTGGGCCACCTCTGATTCTGTCCCCTGCTCTGAAGCGGTGGGGACCCCCCAGGCGGCAGGGGTTATGTAGCCACCTTGCCCACTTGTGGGCCACCTCTGATTCTGCCCCCCGCTGTGAAGCGGTGGGGACCCCCCAGGCGGCAGGGGTTATGTAGCCACCTTGCCCACTTGTGGGCCTTTGATTCTGTCCCCCGCTCTAAAGCCGTGGGGACCCCCCAAGCGGCAGGGGTTATGTAGCCACCTTGCCCACTTGTGGGCCACCTCTGGTTCTGCCCCCCGCTGTGAAGCAGTGGGGACCCCCCAGGCGGCAGGGGTTATGTAGCCACCTTGCCCACTTGTGGGCCACCTCTGATTCTGCCCCCCGCTCTGAAGCGGTGGGAACCCCCCAGGCGGCAGGGGTTATGTAGCCACCTTGCCCACTTGTGGGCCATCTCTAATTCTGCCCCCCGCTCTAAAGCGGTGGGGACCCCCCAAGCGGCAGGGGTTATGTAGCCACCTTGCCCACTTGTGGGCCACCTCCAATTCTGACCCCGCTCTGAAGCGGTGGGGACCCCACGAGCGGCAGGGGTTATGTAGCCACCTTGCCCACTTGTGGGCCACCTCCAATTCTGCCCCCCGCTCTGAAGCAGTGGGGACCCCCAAAGCGGCAGGGGTTATGTAGCCACCTTGCCCACTTGTGGGCCACCTCTGATTCTGCCCCCCGCTCTGAAGCGGTGGGGACCCCCCAAGCGGCAGGGGTTATGTAGCCACCTTGCCCACTTGTGGGCCACCTCTGATTCTGCCCCCCGCTCTAAAGCGGTGGGAACCCCCCAGGCGGCAGGGGTTATGTAGCCACCTTGCCCAGTTGTGGGCCACCTCTGACTCTGCCCCCCGCTCTGAAGCGGTGGGGACCCCCCGAGCGGCAGGGGTTATGTAGCCACCTTGCCCACTTGTGGGCCACCTCTGATTCTGCCCCCCGCTCTGCAGTGGTGGGAACCCCCCAAGTTGCAGGGGTTATGTAGCCACCTTGCCCACTTGTGGGCCACCTCTAATTCTGCCCCCCGCTCTGAAGCGGTGGGGACCCCCCAAGCGGTAGGGGTTATGTAGCCACCTTGCCCCTTTATGGGCCACCTCTAATTCTGCCTCCTGCTCTGAAGCGCTGGGGACCCCCCAAGCGGCAGGGGTTATGTAGCCACCTTGCCCACTTGTGGGCCACCTCTGATTCTGCCCCCCGCTCTGAAGGGGTGGGGACCCCCCAGGCGGCAGGGGTTATGTAGCCACCTTGCCCCCTTGTGGGCCACGTCTGATTCTGCCCCCCGCTCTGAAGCGGTGGGGACCCCCCAAGCGGCAGGGGTTATGTAGCCACCTTGCCCACTTGTGGGCCACCTCTGATTCTGCCCCCCGCTCTAAAGCGGTGGGAACCCCCCAGGCGGCAGGGGTTATGTAGCCACCTTGCCCAGTTGTGGGCCACCTCTGACTCTGCCCCGCGCTCTGAAGCGGTGGGGACCCCCCGAGCGGCAGGGGTTATGTAGCCACCTTGCCCACTTGTGGGCCACCTCTGATTCTGCCCCCCGCTCTGAAGTGGTGGGAACCCCCCAAGTTGCAGGGGTTATGTAGCCACCTTGCCCACTTGTGGGCCACCTCTAATTCTGCCCCCCGCTCTGAAGCGGTGGGGACCCCCCAAGCGGTAGGGGCTATGTAGCCACCTTGCCCCTTTATGGGCCACCTCTAATTCTGCCTCCTGCTCTGAAGCGCTGGGGACCCCCCAAGCGGCAGGTGTTATGTAGCCACCTTGCCCACTTGTGGGCCACCTCTGATTCTGCCCCCCGCTCTGAAGGGGTGGGGACCCCCAAGGCGGCAGGGGTTATGTAGCCACCTTGCCCACTTGTGGGCCACCTCTGATTCTGCCCCCCGCTCTGAAGCGGTGGGGACCCCCCAAGCGGCAGGGGTTATGTAGCCACCTTGCCCACTTGTGGGCCACCTCTGATTCTGCCCCCCGCTTTGAAGCGGTGGGGACCCCCCAAGCGGTAGGGGCTATGTAGCCACCTTGCCCCTTTATGGGCCACCTCTAATTCTGCCTCCTGCTCTGAAGCGCTGGGGACCCCCCAAGCGGCAGGTGTTATGTAGCCACCTTGCCCCCTTGTGGGCCACGTCTGATTCTGCCCCCCGCTCTGAAGCGGTGGGGACCCCCAAGGCGGCAGCGGTTATGTAGCCACCTTGCCCACTTGTGGGCCACCTCTGATTCTGCCCCCCGCTCTGAAGCGGTGGGGACCCCCCAAGCGGCAGGGGTTATGTAGCCACCTTGCCCACTTGTGGGCCACCTCTGATTCTGCTCCCCGCTCTGAAGCGGTGGGGACCCCCCAAGCGGCAGGGGTTATGTAGCCACCTTGCCCACTTGTGGGCCACCTCTGATTCTGCCCCCCCCTCTGAAGCGGTGGGGACCCCCCAAGCGGCAGGGGTTATGTAGCCACCTTGCCCACTTGTGGGCCACCTCTGATTCTGCCCCCCGCTCTGAAGCGGTGGGGACCCCCCAAGCGGCAGGGGTCATGTAGCCACCTTGCCCACTTGTGGGCCACCTCTGATTCTGCCCCCCGCTCTGAAGCGGTGGGGACCCCCCAAGCGGCAGGGGTTATGTAGCCACCTTGCCCACTTGTGGGCCACCTCTGATTCTGCCCCCCGCCTTGAAGCGGTGGGAACCCCCCAGACGGCAGGAGTTATGTAGCCACCTTGCCCACTCATGGGCCACCTCTGCTTCTGCCCCCCGCTCTGAAGCGGTGGGGACCCCCCAGGCGGCAGGGGTTATGTAGCCACCTTGCCCAGTTGTGGGCCACCTCTGATTCTGCCCCCCGCTCTGAAGCGGTGGGGACCCCCCAGGCGGCAAGGGTTATGTAGCCACCTTGCCCACTTATGGGCCACCTCTGATTCTGCCCCCCGCTCTGAAGCGGTGGGAACCCCCCAGGCGGCAGGGGTTATGTAGCCACCTTGCCCACTTGTGGGCCACCTCTGATTCTGCCCCCCGCTCTGAAGCGGTGGGGACCCCCCAAGCGGCAGGGGTTCTGTAGCCACCTTGCCCACTTGTGGGCCACCTCTGATTCTGCCCCCCGCTCTGAAGCGGTGGGGACCCCCCAAGCGGCAGGGGTCATGTAGCCACCTTGCCCACTTGTGGGCCACCTCTGATTCTGCCCCCCGCTCTGAAGCGGTGGGGACCCCCCAAGCGGCAGGGGTTATGTAGCCACCTTGCCCACTTGTGGGCCACCTCTGATTCTGCCCCCCGCTCTGAAGCGGTGGGGACCCCCCAAGCGGCAGGGGTTATGTAGCCACCTTGCCCACTTGTGGGCCACCTCTGATTCTGCCCCCCGCTCTGAAGCGGTGGGGACCCCCCAAGCGGCAGGGGTTATGTAGCCACCTTGCCCACTTGTGGGCCACCTCTGATTCTGCCCCCCGCCTTGAAGCGGTGGGAACCCCCCAGACGGCAGGAGTTATGTAGCCACCTTGCCCACTTGTGGGCCACCTCTGATTCTGCCCCCCGCTCTGAAGCGGTGGGGACCCCCCAAGCGGCAGGGGTCATGTAGCCACCTTGCCCACTTGTGGGCCACCTCTGACTCTGCCCCCGCTCTGAAGCGGTGGGAACCCCCCAAACGGCAGGAGTTATGTAGCCACCTTGCCCACTTGCGGGCCACCTCTGATTCTGCCCCCCGCTCTGAAGCGGTGGGAGCCCCCCAGGTGGTCGGGGTTATGTAGCCACCTTGCCCACTTGTGGGCCACCTCTGATTCTGCCCCCCGCTCTGAAGCGGTGGGGACCCCCCAAGCGGCAGGGGTTATGTAGCCACTTTGCCCACTTGTGGGCCACCTCTGATTCTGCCCCCCGCTCTGAAGCGGTGGGGACCCCCCAAGCGGCAGGGGTTATGTAGCCACCTTGCCCACTTGTCGGCGACCTCTGATTCTGCCCCCCGCTCTGAAGCGGTGGGGACCCCCCAAGCGGCAGGGGTTATGTAGCCACCTTGCCCACTTGTGGGCCACCTCTGATTCTGCCCCCCGCGCTGAAGCGGTGGGAACCCCCCAAGCGGTAGGGGTCATGTAGCCACCTTGCCCACTTGTGGGCCACCTCTGATTCTGACCCCCGCTCTGAAGCGGTGGGGACCCCCCAAGCGGCAGGGGTTATGTAGCCACCTTGCCCACTTGTGGGCCACCTCTGATTCTGCCCCCCGCTCTGAAGTGGTGGGAACCCCCCAAGTTGCAGGGGTTATGTAGCCACCTTGCCCACTTGTGGGCCACCTCTAATTCTGCCCCCCGCTCTGAAGCGGTGGGAACCCCCCAAGCGGTAGGGGTTATGTAGCCACCTTGCCCCTTTATGGGCCACCTCTAATTCTGCCTCCTGCTCTGAAGCGCTGGGGACCCCCCAAGCGGCAGGGGTGATGTAGCCACCTTGTTCACTTCTGGGCCACCTCTGATTCTGCCCCCCGCTCTGAAGGGGTGGGGACCCCCCAGGCGGCAGGGGTTATGTAGCCACCTTGCCCACTTGTGGGCCACCTCTGATTCTGCCCCCCGCTCTGAAGCGGTGGGGACCCCCCAGGCGGCAAGGGTTATGTAGCCACCTTGCCCACTTGTGGGCCACCTCTGATTCTGCCCCCCGCTCTGAAGCGGTGGGAACCCCCCAGGCGGCAGGGGTTATGTAGCCACCTTGGCCACTTGTGGGCCACCTCTGATTCTGCCCCCCGCTCTAAAGCGGTGGAGACCCCCCAAGCGGCAGGGGTTATGTAGCCACCTTGCCCACTTGTGGGCCACCTCTGATTCTGCCTCCCGCTCTGAAGCGGTGGGGACCCCCCAAGCGGCAGGGGTTATGTAGCCACCTTGCCCACTTGTGGGCCACCTCTGATTCTGCCCCCCGCTCTCAAGCGGTGGGGACCCCCCAAGCGGCAGGGGTCATGTAGCCACCTTGCCCACTTGTGGGCCACCTCTGTTTTTGCCCCCCGCTCTGAAGCGGTGGGGACCCCCCAAGCGGCAGGGGTTATGTAGCCACCTTGCCCACTTGTGGGCCTCCTCTGATTCTGCCCCCCGCTCTGAAGCGGTGGGAACCCCCCAGACGGCAGGGGTTATGTAGCCACCTTGCCCACTTGTGGGCCACCTCTGATTCTGCCCCCCGCTCTGAAGCGGTGGGAGCCCCCCAAGCGGCAGGGGTTATGTAGCCACCTTGCCCACTTGACGGCCACCTCTGATTCTGCCCCCCGCTCTGAAGTGGTGGGGACCCCCCAAGCGGCAGGGGTTATGTAGCCACCTTGCCCACTTGTGGGCCACCTCTGATTCTGCCCCCCGCTCTGAAGCGGTGGGGACCCCCCAAGCGGCAGGGGTTATGTAGCCACCTTGCCCACTTGTGGGCCACCTCTGATTCTGCCCCCCGCTCTGAAGCGGTGGGGACCCCCCAAGCGGCAGGGGTTATGTAGCCACCTTGCCCACTTGTGGGCCACCTCTGATTCTGCCCCCCGCTCTGAAGTGGTGGGAACCCCCCAAGCGGCAGGGGTTATGTAGCCACCTTGCCCACTTGTGGGCCACCTCTAATTCTGCCCCCCGCTCTGAAGCGGTGGGGACCCCCCAAGCGGCAGGGGTTATGTAGCCACCTTGCCCACTTGTGGGCCATCTCTGATTCTGCCCCCCGCTCTGAAGCGGTGGGGACCCCCCAGGCGGCAGGGGTTATGTAGCCACCTTGCCCACTTATGGGCCACCTCTGATTCTGCCCCCCGCTCTGAAGCGGTGGGGACCCCCCAGGCGGCAGCGGTTATGTAGCCACCTTGCCCACTTGTGGGCCACCTCTGATTCTGCCCCCCGCTCTGAAGCGGCGGGGACCCCCCAAGCGGCAGGGGTTATGTAGCCACCTTGCCCACTTGTGGGCCACCTCTGCTTCTGCCCCCCGCTCTGAAGCGGTGGGAACCCCCCAGGCGGCAGGGGTTATGTAGCCACCTTGCCCAGTTGTGGGCCACCTCTGACTCTGCCCCGCGCTCTGAAGCGGTGGGGACCCCCCGAGCGGCAGGGGTTATGTAGCCACCTTGCCCACTTGTGGGCCACCTCTGATTCTGCCCCCCGCTCTGAAGTGGTGGGAACCCCCCAAGTTGCAGGGGTTATGTAGCCACCTTGCCCACTTGTGGGCCACCTCTAATTCTGCCCCCCGCTCTGAAGCGGTGGGGACCCCCCAAGCGGTAGGGGCTATGTAGCCACCTTGCCCCTTTATGGGCCACCTCTAATTCTGCCTCCTGCTCTGAAGCGCTGGGGACCCCCCAAGCGGCAGGTGTTATGTAGCCACCTTGCCCACTTGTGGGCCACCTCTGATTCTGCCCCCCGCTCTGAAGGGGTGGGGACCCCCAAGGCGGCAGGGGTTATGTAGCCACCTTGCCCACTTGTGGGCCACCTCTGATTCTGCCCCCCGCTCTGAAGCGGTGGGGACCCCCCAAGCGGCAGGGGTTATGTAGCCACCTTGCCCACTTGTGGGCCACCTCTGATTCTGCCCCCCGCTTTGAAGCGGTGGGGACCCCCCAAGCGGTAGGGGCTATGTAGCCACCTTGCCCCTTTATGGGCCACCTCTAATTCTGCCTCCTGCTCTGAAGCGCTGGGGACCCCCCAAGCGGCAGGTGTTATGTAGCCACCTTGCCCCCTTGTGGGCCACGTCTGATTCTGCCCCCCGCTCTGAAGCGGTGGGGACCCCCAAGGCGGCAGGGGTTATGTAGCCACCTTGCCCACTTGTGGGCCACCTCTGATTCTGCCCCCCGCTCTGAAGCGGTGGGGACCCCCCAAGCGGCAGGGGTTATGTAGCCACCTTGCCCACTTGTGGGCCACCTCTGATTCTGCTCCCCGCTCTGAAGCGGTGGGGACCCCCCAAGCGGCAGGGGTTATGTAGCCACCTTGCCCACTTGTGGGCCACCTCTGATTCTGCCCCCCCCTCTGAAGCGGTGGGGACCCCCCAAGCGGCAGGGGTTATGTAGCCACCTTGCCCACTTGTGGGCCACCTCTGATTCTGCCCCCCGCTCTGAAGCGGTGGGGACCCCCCAAGCGGCAGGGGTCATGTAGCCACCTTGCCCACTTGTGGGCCACCTCTGATTCTGCCCCCCGCTCTGAAGCGGTGGGGACCCCCCAAGCGGCAGGGGTTATGTAGCCACCTTGCCCACTTGTGGGCCACCTCTGATTCTGCCCCCCGCCTTGAAGCGGTGGGAACCCCCCAGACGGCAGGAGTTATGTAGCCACCTTGCCCACTCATGGGCCACCTCTGCTTCTGCCCCCCGCTCTGAAGCGGTGGGGACCCCCCAGGCGGCAGGGGTTATGTAGCCACCTTGCCCAGTTGTGGGCCACCTCTGATTCTGCCCCCCGCTCTGAAGCGGTGGGGACCCCCCAGGCGGCAAGGGTTATGTAGCCACCTTGCCCACTTATGGGCCACCTCTGATTCTGCCCCCCGCTCTGAAGCGGTGGGAACCCCCCAGGCGGCAGGGGTTATGTAGCCACCTTGCCCACTTGTGGGCCACCTCTGATTCTGCCCCCCGCTCTGAAGCGGTGGGGACCCCCCAAGCGGCAGGGGTTCTGTAGCCACCTTGCCCACTTGTGGGCCACCTCTGATTCTGCCCCCCGCTCTGAAGCGGTGGGGACCCCCCAAGCGGCAGGGGTCATGTAGCCACCTTGCCCACTTGTGGGCCACCTCTGATTCTGCCCCCCGCTCTGAAGCGGTGGGGACCCCCCAAGCGGCAGGGGTTATGTAGCCACCTTGCCCACTTGTGGGCCACCTCTGATTCTGCCCCCCGCTCTGAAGCGGTGGGGACCCCCCAAGCGGCAGGGGTTATGTAGCCACCTTGCCCACTTGTGGGCCACCTCTGATTCTGCCCCCCGCTCTGAAGCGGTGGGGGCCCCCCAAGCGGCAGGGGTTATGTAGCCACCTTGCCCACTTGTGGGCCACCTCTGATTCTGCCCCCCGCCTTGAAGCGGTGGGAACCCCCCAGACGGCAGGAGTTATGTAGCCACCTTGCCCACTTGTGGGCCACCTCTGATTCTGCCCCCCGCTCTGAAGCGGTGGGGACCCCCCAAGCGGCAGGGGTCATGTAGCCACCTTGCCCACTTGTGGGCCACCTCTGACTCTGCCCCCGCTCTGAAGCGGTGGGAACCCCCCAAACGGCAGGAGTTATGTAGCCACCTTGCCCACTTGCGGGCCACCTCTGATTCTGCCCCCCGCTCTGAAGCGGTGGGAGCCCCCCAGGTGGTCGGGGTTATGTAGCCACCTTGCCCACTTGTGGGCCACCTCTGATTCTGCCCCCCGCTCTGAAGCGGTGGGGACCCCCCAAGCGGCAGGGGTTATGTAGCCACTTTGCCCACTTGTGGGCCACCTCTGATTCTGCCCCCCGCTCTGAAGCGGTGGGGACCCCCCAAGCGGCAGGGGTTATGTAGCCACCTTGCCCACTTGTCGGCGACCTCTGATTCTGCCCCCCGCTCTGAAGCGGTGGGGACCCCCCAAGCGGCAGGGGTTATGTAGCCACCTTGCCCACTTGTGGGCCACCTCTGATTCTGCCCCCCGCGCTGAAGCGGTGGGAACCCCCCAAGCGGTAGGGGTCATGTAGCCACCTTGCCCACTTGTGGGCCACCTCTGATTCTGACCCCCGCTCTGAAGCGGTGGGGACCCCCCAAGCGGCAGGGGTTATGTAGCCACCTTGCCCACTTGTGGGCCACCTCTGATTCTGCCCCCCGCTCTGAAGTGGTGGGAACCCCCCAAGTTGCAGGGGTTATGTAGCCACCTTGCCCACTTGTGGGCCACCTCTAATTCTGCCCCCCGCTCTGAAGCGGTGGGAACCCCCCAAGCGGTAGGGGTTATGTAGCCACCTTGCCCCTTTATGGGCCACCTCTAATTCTGCCTCCTGCTCTGAAGCGCTGGGGACCCCCCAAGCGGCAGGGGTGATGTAGCCACCTTGTTCACTTCTGGGCCACCTCTGATTCTGCCCCCCGCTCTGAAGGGGTGGGGACCCCCCAGGCGGCAGGGGTTATGTAGCCACCTTGCCCACTTGTGGGCCACCTCTGATTCTGCCCCCCGCTCTGAAGCGGTGGGGACCCCCCAGGCGGCAAGGGTTATGTAGCCACCTTGCCCACTTGTGGGCCACCTCTGATTCTGCCCCCCGCTCTGAAGCGGTGGGAACCCCCCAGGCGGCAGGGGTTATGTAGCCACCTTGGCCACTTGTGGGCCACCTCTGATTCTGCCCCCCGCTCTAAAGCGGTGGAGACCCCCCAAGCGGCAGGGGTTATGTAGCCACCTTGCCCACTTGTGGGCCACCTCTGATTCTGCCTCCCGCTCTGAAGCGGTGGGGACCCCCCAAGCGGCAGGGGTTATGTAGCCACCTTGCCCACTTGTGGGCCACCTCTGATTCTGCCCCCCGCTCTCAAGCGGTGGGGACCCCCCAAGCGGCAGGGGTCATGTAGCCACCTTGCCCACTTGTGGGCCACCTCTGTTTTTGCCCCCCGCTCTGAAGCGGTGGGGACCCCCCAAGCGGCAGGGGTTATGTAGCCACCTTGCCCACTTGTGGGCCTCCTCTGATTCTGCCCCCCGCTCTGAAGCGGTGGGGACCCCCCAAGCGGCAGGGGTCATGTAGCCACCTTGCCCACTTGTGGGCCACCTCTGATTCTGCCCCCCGCTCTGAAGCGGTGGGAACCCCCCAGACGGCAGGGGTTATGTAGCCACCTTGCCCACTTGTGGGCCACCTCTGATTCTGCCCCCCGCTCTGAAGCGGTGGGAGCCCCCCAAGCGGCAGGGGTTATGTAGCCACCTTGCCCACTTGACGGCCACCTCTGATTCTGCCCCCCGCTCTGAAGTGGTGGGGACCCCCCAAGCGGCAGGGGTTATGTAGCCACCTTGCCCACTTGTGGGCCACCTCTGATTCTGCCCCCCGCTCTGAAGCGGTGGGGACCCCCCAAGCGGCAGGGGTTATGTAGCCACCTTGCCCACTTGTGGGCCACCTCTGATTCTGCCCCCCGCTCTGAAGCGGTGGGGACCCCCCAAGCGGCAGGGGTTATGTAGCCACCTTGCCCACTTGTGGGCCACCTCTGATTCTGCCCCCCGCTCTGAAGTGGTGGGAACCCCCCAAGCGGCAGGGGTTATGTAGCCACCTTGCCCACTTGTGGGCCACCTCTAATTCTGCCCCCCGCTCTGAAGCGGTGGGGACCCCCCAAGCGGCAGGGGTTATGTAGCCACCTTGCCCACTTGTGGGCCATCTCTGATTCTGCCCCCCGCTCTGAAGCGGTGGGGACCCCCCAGGCGGCAGGGGTTATGTAGCCACCTTGCCCACTTATGGGCCACCTCTGATTCTGCCCCCCGCTCTGAAGCGGTGGGGACCCCCCAGGCGGCAGCGGTTATGTAGCCACCTTGCCCACTTGTGGGCCACCTCTGATTCTGCCCCCCGCTCTGAAGCGGCGGGGACCCCCCAAGCGGCAGGGGTTATGTAGCCACCTTGCCCACTTGTGGGCCACCTCTGCTTCTGCCCCGCGCTCTGAAGCGGTGGGAGCCCCCAAGCGGCAGGGGTTATGTAGCCACCTTGCCCACTTGTGGGCCACCTCAGATTCTGCCCCCCGCTCTGAAGCGGTGGGGACCCCCCAAGCGGCAGGGGTTATGTAGCCACCTTGCCCACTTGTGGGCCACCTCTGATTCTGCCCCCCGCTCTGAAGCGGTGGGGACCCCCCAAGCGGCAGGGGTCATGTAGCCACCTTGCCCACTTGTGGGCCACCTCTGATTCTGCCCCCCGCTCTGAAGCGGTGGGGACCCCCCAAGCGGCAGGGGTTATGTAGCCACCTTGCCCACTTGTGGGCCACCTCTAATTCTGCCCCCCGCTCTGAAGCGGTGGGGACCCCCCAAGCGGCAGGGGTTATGTAGCCACCTTGCCCACTTGTGGGCCACCTCTGATTCTGCCCCCCGCTCTGAAGGTGTGGGGACCCCCCAAGCGGCAGGGGTTATGTAGCCACCTTGCCCACTTGTGGGCCACCTCTAATTCTGCTCCCCGCTTTGAAGCGTCGGGGACCCCCCAGGCGGCAAGGGTTATGTAGCCACCTTGCCCACTTGTGGGCCACCTCTGATTCTGCCCCCCGCTCTGAAGCGGTGGGGACCCCCCAAGCGGCAGGGGTTATGTAGCCACCTTGCCCACTTGTGGGCCACCTCTGATTCTGCCCCCCGCTCCGAAGCGGTGGGGACCCCCCAAGCGGCAGGGGTTATGTAGCCACCTTGCCCACTTATGGGCCACCTCTGACTCTGCCCCCCGCTCTGAAGCGGTGGGAACCCCCCAGGCGGTCATGGTTATGTAGCCACCTTGCCCACTTGTGGGCCACCTCTGATTCTGCCCCCCGCTCTGAAGCGGTGGGGACCCCCCAGGCGGAAGGGGTTATGTAGCCACCTTGCCCACTTGTGGGAAACCTCTGATTCTGCCCCCCGCTCTAAAGCGGCGGGGACCCCCCAAGCGGCAGGGCTTATGTAGCCACCTTGCCCACTTGTGGGCCACCTCTGATTCTGCCCCCCGCTCTGAAGCGGTGGGAGCCCCCCAGGCGGTCATGGTTATGTAGCCACCTTGCCCACTTGTGGGCCACCTATGATTCTGCCCCCCGCTCTGAAGCGGCAGGGATCCCCCAAGCGGCAGGGGTTATGTAGCCACCTTGCCCACTTGTGGGCCACCTCTGATTCTGCCCCCCGCTCCGAAGCGGTGGGGACCCCCCAAGCGGCAGGGGTCATGTAGCCACCTTGCCCAGTTGTGGGCCACCTCTGATTCTGCCCCCCGCTCTGAAGCGGTGGGGACCCTTCAAGCGGCAGGGCTCATGTAGCCACCTTGCCCACTTGTGGGCCACCTCTGATTCTGCCCCCCGCTCTGAAGTGGTGGGAACCCCCCAAGCGGCAGGTGTTATGTAGCCACCTTGCCCACTTGTGGGCCACCTCTGATTCTGCCCCCCGCTCTGAAGTGGTGGGAACCCCCCAAGCGGCAGGGGTTATGTAGCCACCTTGCCCACTTGTGGGCCACCTCTGATTCTGCCCCCCGCTCTGAAGTGGTGGGAACCCCCCAAGCGGCAGGGGTTATGTAGCCACCTTGCCCACTTGTGGGCCACCTCTAATTCTGCCCCCCGCTCTGAAGCGGTGGGGACCCCCCAAGCGGCAGGGGTTATGTAGCCACCTTGCCCACTTGTGGGCCACCTCTAATTCTGCCCCCCGCTCTGAAGTGGTGGGAACCCCCCAAGCGGCAGGTGTTATGTAGCCACCTTGCCCACTTGTGGGCCACCTCTGATTCTGCCCCCCGCTCTGAAGTGGTGGGAACCCCCCAAGCGGCAGGGGTTATGTAGCCACCTTGCCCACTTGTGGGCCACCTCTGATTCTGCCCCCCGCTCTGAAGTGGTGGGAACCCCCCAAGCGGCAGGGGTTATGTAGCCACCTTGCCCACTTGTGGGCCACCTCTGATTCTGCCCCCCGCTCTGAAGTGGTGGGAACCCCCCAAGCGGCAGGGGTTATGTAGCCACCTTGCCCACTTGTGGGCCACCTCTAATTCTGCCCCCCGCTCTGAAGTGGTGGGAACCCCCCAAGCGGCAGGGGTTATGTAGCCACCTTGCCCACTTGTGGGCCACCTCTAATTCTGCCCCCCGCTCTGAAGCGGTGGGAACCCCCAAAGCGGCAGGGGTTATGTAGCCACCTTGCCCACTTGTGGGCCACCTCTAATTCTGCCCCCCGCTCTGAAGCGGTGGGGACCCCCCAAGGCGGCAGGGGTTATGTAGCCACCTTGCCCACTTGTGGGCCACCTCTAATTTGCCCCCCGCTTTGAAGCGGTGGGGACCCCCCAAGCGGCAGAGGTTATGTAGCCACCTTGCCCACTTGTGGGCCACCTCTGATTCTGCCCCCCGCTCTGAAGCGTTGGGGACCCCCCAAGCGGCAGGGGTTATGTAGCCACCTTGCCCACTTGTGGGCCACCTCTGATTCTGCCCCCCGCTCTGAAGTGGTGGGAACCCCCCAAGCGGCAGAGGTTATGTAGCCACCTTGCCCACTTGTGGGCCACCTCTGATTCTGCCCCCCGCTCTGAAGCGGTCGGGACCCCCCAAGCGGCAGGGGTTATGTAGCCACCTTGCCCACTTGTGGGCCACCTCTGATTCTGCCCCCCGCTCTGAAGGTGTGGGGACCCCCCAAGCGGCAGGGGTTATGTAGCCACCTTGCCCACTTGTGGGCCACCTCTAATTCTGCCCCCCGCTCTGAAGCGGTGGGGACCCCCCAAGCGGCAGGGGTCATGTAGCCACCTTGCCCACTTGTGGGCCACCTCTGACTCTGCCCCCGCTCTGAAGCGGTGGGAACCCCCCAAGCGGCAGGGGTTATGTAGCCACCTTGCCCACTTGTGGGCCACCTCTGATTCTGCCCCCCGCTCTGAAGCGGTGGGAGCCCCCCAGGCGGTCGGGGTTATGTAGCCACCTTGCCCACTTGAGGGCCACCTATAATTCTGCCCCCCGCTCTGAAGCGGTGGGGACCCCCCAAGCGGTAGGGGTTATGTAGCCACCTTGCCCACTTGTGGGCCACCTCTGATTGTGCCCCCCGCTCTGAAGCGGTGGGGACCCCCCAAGCGGCAGGGGTCATGTAGCCACCTTGCCCACTTGTGGGCCACCTCTGATTCTGCCCCCCGCTCTGAAGCAGTGGGGACCCCCCAAGCGGCAGGGGTCATGTAGCCACCTTGCCCACTTGTGGGCCACCTCTGACTCTGCCCCCCGCTCTGAAGCGGTGGGATCCCCCCAGGCTGCAGGGGTCATGTAGCCACCTTGCCCACTTGTGGGCCACCTCTGATTCTGCCCCCCGCTCTGAAGCGGTGGGAGCCCCCCAGGCGGTCGGGGTTATGTAGCCACCTTGCCCACTTGTGGGCCACCTCTGATTTTGCCCCCCGCTCTGAAGCGGTGGGGACCCCCCAAGCGGCAGGGGTTGTGTAGCCACCTTGCCCACTTGTGGGCCACCTCTGATTTTGCCCCCCGCTCTGAAGCGGTGGGGACCCCCCAAGCGGCAGGGGTCATGTAGCCACCTTGCCCACTTGTGGGCCACACCTGATTGTGCCCCCCGCTCTGACGCGGTGGGGACCCCCCAAGCGGCAGGGGTTATGTAGCCACCTTGCCCACTTGTGGGCCACCTCTGATTCTGCCCCCCGCTCTGAAGCGGTGGGGACCCCCCAAGCGGCAGGGGTTATGTAGCCACCTTGCCCACTTGTGGGCCACCTCTGATTGTGCCCCCCGCTCTGAAGCGGTGGGGACCCGCCAAGCGGCAGGGGTCATGTAGCCACCTTGCCCACTTGTGGGCTACCTCTGATTCTGCCCCCCGCTCTGAAGTGGTGGGAACCCCCCAAGCGGCAGGGGTTATGTGGCCACCTTGCCCACTTGTGGGCCACCTCTAATTCTGCCCCCCGCTCTAAAGCGGTGGGGACCCCCCAAGCGGCAGGGGTTATGTAGCCACCTTGCCCACTTGTGGGCCATCTCTGATTCTGCCCCCCGCTCTGAAGCGGTGGGGACCCCCCAGGCGGCAGGGGTTATGTAGCCACCTTGCCCACTTATGGGCCACCTCTGATTCTGCCCCTCGCTCTGAAGCGGTGGGAACCCCCCAGGCGGCAGGGGTTATGTAGCCACCTTGCCCACTTGTGGGCCACCTCTGATTCTGCCCCCCGCTCTGAAGCGGCGGGGACCCCCCAAGCGGCAGGGGTCAAGTAGCCACCTTGCCCACTTGTGGGCCACCTCTGATTCTGCCCCCCGCTCTGAAGCGGTGGGGACCCGCCAAGCGGCAGGGGTCATGTAGCCACCTTGCCCACTTGTGGGCTACCTCTGATTCTGCCCCCCGCTCTGAAGTGGTGGGAACCCCCCAAGCGGCAGGGGTTATGTAGCCACCTTGCCCACTTGTGGGCCACCTCTAATTCTGCCCCCCGCTCTGAAGCGGTGGGGACCCCCCAAGCGGCAGGGGTTATGTAGCCACCTTGCCCACTTGTGGGCCACCTCTAATTCTGCCCCCCGCTCTGAAGCGGTGGGGACCTTGCAAGCGGCAGGGGTTATGTAGCCACCTTGCCCACTTGTGGGCCACCTCTGATTCTGCCCCCCGCTCTGAAGGGGTGGGGACCCCCCAAGCGGCAGGGGTCATGTAGCCACCTTGCCCACTTGTGGGCCACCTCTGACTCTGCCCCCCGCTCTGAAGCGGTGGGATCCCCCCAGGCTGCAGGGGTCATGTAGCCACCTTGCCCACTTGTGGGCCACCTCTGATTCTACCCCCCGCTTTGAAGCGGTGGGGACCCCCCAAGCGGCAGGGGTTATGTAGCCACCTTGCCCACTTGTGGGCCACCTCTGATTTTGCCCCCCGCTCTGAAGCGGTGGGGACCCCCCAAGCGGCAGGGGTTATGTAGCCACCTTGCCCACTTGTGGGCCACCTCTGATTCTGCCCCCCGCTCTGAAGCGGTGGGGACCCCCCAAGCGGCAGGGGTCATGTAGCCACCTTGCCCACTTGTGGGCCACCTCTGATTGTGCCCCCCGCTCTGAAGCGGTGGGGACCCCCCAAGCGGCAGCGGTTATGTAGCCACCTTGCCCACTTGTGGGCCACCTCTGATTCTGCCCCCCGCTCTGAAGCGGTGGGGACCCCCCAAGCGGCAGGGGTTATGTAGCCACCTTGCCCACTTGTGGGCCACCTCTGATTCTGCCCCCCGCTCTGAAGCGGTGGGGACCCCCCAAGCGGCAGGGGTTATGTAGCCACCTTGCCCACTTGTGGGCCACCTCTGACTCTGCCCCCCGCTCTGAAGCGGTGGGGACCCGCCAAGCGGCAGGGGTCATGTAGCCACCTTGCCCACTTGTGGGCTACCTCTGATTCTGCCCCCCGCTCTGAAGTGGTGGGAACCCCCCAAGCGGCAGGGGTTATGTGGCCACCTTGCCCACTTGTGGGCCACCTCTAATTCTGCCCCCCGCTCTAAAGCGGTGGGGACCCCCCAAGCGGCAGGGGTTATGTAGCCACCTTGCCCACTTGTGGGCCACCTCTGATTCTGCCCCCCGCTCTGAAGCGGCGGGGACCCCCCAAGCGGCAGGGGTTATGTAGCCACCTTGCCCACTTGTGGGCCACCTCTGATTCTGCCCCCCGCTCTGAAGCGGTCGGGACCCCCCAAGCGGCACGGGTTATGTAGCCACCTTGCCCACTTGTGGGCCACCTCTGATTCTGCCCCCCGCTCTGAAGCGGTGGGGACCCGCCAAGCGGCAGGGGTCATGTAGCCACCTTGCCCACTTGTGGGCTACCTCTGATTCTGCCCCCCGCTCTGAAGTGGTGGGAACCCCCCAAGCGGCAGGGGTTATGTAGCCACCTTGCCCACTTGTGGGCCACCTCTAATTCTGCCCCCCGCTCTGAAGCGGTGGGGACCCCCCAAGCGGCAGGGGTTATGTAGCCACCTTGCCCACTTGTGGGCCACCTCTAATTCTGCCCCCCGCTCTGAAGCGGTGGGGACCCTGCAAGCGGCAGGGGTTATGTAGCCACCTTGCCCAATTGTGGGCCACCTCTGATTCTGCCCCCCGCTCTGAAGGGGTGGGGACCCCCCAAGCGGCAGGGGTCATGTAGCCACCTTGCCCACTTGTGGGCCACCTCTGACTCTGCCCCCCGCTCTGAAGCGGTGGGATCCCCCCAGGCTGCAGGGGTCATGTAGCCACCTTGCCCACTTGTGGGCCACCTCTGATTCTGCCCCCCGCTCTGAAGCGGTGGGAGCCCCCCAGGCGGTCGGGGTTATGTAGCCACCTTGCCCACTTGTGGGCCACCTCTGATTTTGCCCCCCGCTCTGAAGCGGTGGGGACCCCCCAAGCGGCAGGGGTTATGTAGCCACCTTGCCCACTTGTGGGCCACCTCTGATTCTGCCCCCCGCTCTGAAGCGGTGGGGACCCCCCAAGCGGCAGGGGTCATGTAGCCACCTTGCCCACTTGTGGGCCACCTCTGATTCTGCCCCCCGCTCTGAAGGGGTGGGGACCCCCCAGGCGGCAGGGGTTATGTAGCCACCTTGCCCACTTGTGGGCCACCTCTGATTCTGCCCCCCGCTCTGAAGCGGTGGGGACCCCCCAGGCGGCAAGGGTTATGTAGCCACCTTGCCCACTTGTGGGCCACCTCTGATTCTGCCCCCCGCTCTGAAGCGGTGGGAACCCCCCAGGCGGCAGGGGTTATGTAGCCACCTTGCCCACTTGTGGGCCACATCTGATTCTGCCCCCCGCTCTAAAGCGGTGGAGACCCCCCAAGCGGCAGGGGTTATGTAGCCACCTTGCCCACTTGTGGGCCACCTCTGATTCTGCCCCCCGCTCTGAAGCGGTGGGGACCCCCCAAGCGGCAGGGGTTATGTAGCCACCTTGCCCACTTGTGGGCCACCTCTGATTCTGCCCCCCGCTCTCAAGCGGTGGGGACCCCCCAAGCGGCAGGGGTCATGTAGCCACCTTGCCCACTTGTGGGCCACCTCTGTTTTTGCCCCCCGCTCTGAAGCGGTGGGGACCCCCCAAGCGGCAGGGGTTATGTAGCCACCTTGCCCACTTGTGGGCCACCTCTAATTCTGCCCCCCGCTCTGAAGCGGTGGGAACCCCCCAGACGGCAGGGGTTATGTAGCCACCTTGCCCACTTGTGGGCCACCTCTGATTCTGCCCCCCGCTCTGAAGCGGTGGGAGCCCCCCAAGCGGCAGGGGTTGTGTAGCCACCTTGCCCACTTGTGGGCCACCTCTGATTCTGCCCCCCGCTCTGAAGTGGTGGGGACCCCCCAAGCGGCAGGGGTTATGTAGCCACCTTGCCCACTTGTGGGCCACCTCTGATTCTGCCCCCCGCTCTGAAGCGGTGGGGACCCCCCAAGCGGCAGGGGTTATGTAGCCACCTTGCCCACTTGTGGGCCACCTCTGATTCTGCCCCCCGCTCTGAAGCGGTGGGGACCCCCCAAGCGGCAGGGGTTATGTAGCCACCTTGCCCACTTGTGGGCCACCTCTGATTCTGCCCCCCGCTCTGAAGTGGTGGGAACCCCCCAAGCGGCAGGGGTTATGTAGCCACCTTGCCCACTTGTGGGCCACCTCTAATTCTGCCCCCCGCTCTGAAGCGGTGGGGACCCCCCAAGCGGCAGGGGTTATGTAGCCACCTTGCCCACTTGTGGGCCATCTCTGATTCTGCCCCCCGCTCTGAAGCGGTGGGGACCCCCCAGGCGGCAGGGGTTATGTAGCCACCTTGCCCACTTGTGGGCCACCTCTGATTCTGCCCCCCGCTCTGAAGCGGTGGGGACCCCCCAGGCGGCAGCGGTTATGTAGCCACCTTGCCCACTTGTGGGCCACCTCTGATTCTGCCCCCCGCTCTGAAGTGGTGGGAACCCCCCAAGCGGCAGGGGTTATGTAGCCACCTTGCCCACTTGTGGGCCACCTCTAATTCTGCCCCCCGCTCTGAAGCGGTGGGGACCCCCCAAGCGGCAGGGGTTATGTAGCCACCTTGCCCACTTGTGGGCCATCTCTGATTCTGCCCCCCGCTCTGAAGCGGTGGGGACCCCCCAGGCGGCAGGGGTTATGTAGCCACCTTGCCCACTTATGGGCCACCTCTGATTCTGCCCCCCGCTCTGAAGCGGTGGGGACCCCCCAGGCGGCAGCGGTTATGTAGCCACCTTGCCCACTTGTGGGCCACCTCTGATTCTGCCCCCCGCTCTGAAGCGGCGGGGACCCCCCAAGCGGCAGGGGTTATGTAGCCACCTTGCCCACTTGTGGGCCACCTCTGATTCTGCCCCCCGCTCTGAAGCGGTGGGAGCCCCCAAGCGGCAGGGGTTATGTAGCCACCTTGCCCACTTGTGGGCCACCTCAGATTCTGCCCCCCGCTCTGAAGCGGTGGGGACCCCCCAAGCGGCAGGGGTTATGTAGCCACCTTGCCCACTTGTGGGCCACCTCTGATTCTGCCCCCCGCTCTGAAGCGGTGGGGACCCCCCAAGCGGCAGGGGTCATGTAGCCACCTTGCCCACTTGTGGGCCACCTCTGATTCTGCCCCCCGCTCTGAAGCGGTGGGGACCCCCCAAGCGGCAGGTGTTATGTAGCCACCTTGCCCACTTGTGGGCCACCTCTAATTCTGCCCCCCGCTCTGAAGCGGTGGGGACCCCCCAAGCGGCAGGGGTTATGTAGCCACCTTGCCCACTTGTGGGCCACCTCTGAATCTGCCCCCCGCTCTGAAGGTGTGGGGACCCCCCAAGCGGCAGGGGTTATGTAGCCACCTTGCCCACTTGTGGGCCACCTCTAATTCTGCCCCCCGCTCTGAAGCGGTGGGGACCCCCCAAGCGGCAGGGGTTATGTAGCCACCTTGCCCACTTGTGGGCCATCTCTGATTCTGCCCCCCGCTCTGAAGCGGTGGGGACCCCCCAGGCGGCAGGGGTTATGTAGCCACCTTGCCCACTTATGGGCCACCTCTGATTCTGCCCCCCGCTCTGAAGCGGTGGGGACCCCCCAGGCGGCAGCGGTTATGTAGCCACCTTGCCCACTTGTGGGCCACCTCTGATTCTGCCCCCCGCTCTGAAGCGGCGGGGACCCCCCAGGCGGCAGGGGTTATGTAGCCACCTTGCCCACTTGTGGGCCACCTCTAATTCTGCCCCCCGCTCTGAAGCGGTGGGAGCCCCCAAGCGGCAGGGGTTATGTAGCCACCTTGCCCACTTGTGGGCCACCTCAGATTCTGCCCCCCGCTCTGAAGCGGTGGGGACCCCCCAAGCGGCAGGGGTTATGTAGCCACCTTGCCCACTTGTGGGCCACCTCTGATTCTGCCCCCCGCTCTGAAGCGGTGGGGACCCCCCAAGCGGCAGGGGTCATGTAGCCACCTTGCCCACTTGTGGGCCACCTCTGATTCTGCCCCCCGCTCTGAAGCGGTGGGGACCCCCCAAGCGGCAGGGGTTATGTAGCCACCTTGCCCACTTGTGGGCCACCTCTAATTCTGCCCCCCGCTCTGAAGCGGTGGGGACCCCCCAAGCGGCAGGGGTTATGTAGCCACCTTGCCCACTTGTGGGCCACCTCTGAATCTGCCCCCCGCTCTGAAGGTGTGGGGACCCCCCAAGCGGCAGGGGTTATGTAGCCACCTTGCCCACTTGTGGGCCACCTCTAATTCTGCCCCCCGCTTTGAAGCGGTGGGGACCCCCCAGGCGGCAAGGGTTATTTAGCCACCTTGCCCACTTGTGGGCCACCTCTGATTCTGCCCCCCGCTCTGAAGCGGTGGGGACCCCCCAAGCGGCAGGGGTTATGTAGCCACCTTGCCCACTTGTGGGCCACCTCTGATTCTGCCCCCCGCTCCGAAGCGGTGGGGACCCCCCAAGCGGCAGGGGTTATGTAGCCACCTTGCCCACTTGTGGGCCACCTCTGATTCTGCCCCCCGCTCTGAAGCGGTGGGGACCCCCCAGGCGGAAGGGGTTATGTAGCCACCTTGCCCACTTGTGGGAAACCTCTGATTCTGCCCCCCGCTCTGAAGCGGCGGGGACCCCCCAAGCGGCAGGGCTTATGTAGCCACCTTGCCCACTTGTGGGCCACCTCTGATTCTGCCCCCCGCTCTGAAGCGGTGGGAGCCCCCCAGGCGGTCATGGTTATGTAGCCACCTTGCCCACTTGTGGGCCACCTCTGATTCTGCCCCCCGCTCTGAAGCGGCAGGGATCCCCCAAGCGGCAGGGGTTATGTAGCCACCTTGCCCACTTATGGGCCACCTCTGATTCTGCCCCCCGCTCTGAAGCGGTGGGGACGCCCCAGGCGGCAGGGGTTATGTAGCCACCTTGCCCACTTATGGGCCACCTCTGATTCTGCCGCCCGCTCTGAAGCGGTGGGGACCCCCCAGGCGGCAGCGGTTATGTAGCCACCTTGCCCACTTGTGGGCCACCTCTGATTCTGCCCCCCGCTCTGAAGCGGCGGGGACCCCCCAAGCGGCAGGGGTTATGTAGCCACCTTGCCCACTTGTGGGCCACCTCTGATTCTGCCCCCCGCTCTGAAGCGGTGGGAGCCCCCAAGCGGCAGGGGTTATGTAGCCACCTTGCCCACTTGTGGGCCACCTCAGATTCTGCCCCCCGCTCTGAAGCGGTGGGGACCCCCCAAGCGGCAGGGGTTATGTAGCCACCTTGCCCACTTGTGGGCCACCTCTGATTCTGCCCCCCGCTCTGAAGCGGTGGGGACCCCCCAAGCGGCAGGGGTCATGTAGCCACCTTGCCCACTTGTGGGCCACCTCTGATTCTGCCCCCCGCTCTGAAGCGGTGGGGACCCCCCAAGCGGCAGGGGTTATGTAGCCACCTTGCCCACTTGTGGGCCACCTCTAATTCTGCCCCCCGCTCTGAAGCGGTGGGGACCCCCCAAGCGGCAGGGGTTATGTAGCCACCTTGCCCACTTATGGGCCACCTCTGATTCTGCCCCCCGCTCTGAAGCGGTGGGGACGCCCCAGGCGGCAGGGGTTATGTAGCCACCTTGCCCACTTATGGGCCACCTCTGATTCTGCCCCCCGCTCTGAAGCGGTGGGGACCCCCCAGGCGGCAGCGGTTATGTAGCCACCTTGCCCACTTGTGGGCCACCTCTGATTCTGCCCCCCGCTCTGAAGCGGCGGGGACCCCCCAAGCGGCAGGGGTTATGTAGCCACCTTGCCCACTTGTGGGCCACCTCTGATTCTGCCCCCCGCTCTGAAGCGGTGGGAGCCCCCAAGCGGCAGGGGTTATGTAGCCACCTTGCCCACTTGTGGGCCACCTCTGAATCTGCCCCCCGCTCTGAAGGTGTGGGGACCCCCCAAGCGGCAGGGGTTATGTAGCCACCTTGCCCGCTTGTGGGCCACCTCTAATTCTGCCCCCCGCTTTGAAGCGGTGGGGACCCCCCAGGCGGCAAGGGTTATGTAGCCACCTTGCCCACTTGTGGGCCACCTCTGATTCTGCCCCCCGCTCTGAAGCGGTGGGGACCCCCCAAGCGGCAGGGGTTATGTAGCCACCTTGCCCACTTGTGGGCCACCTCTGATTCTGCCCCCCGCTTCGAAGCGGTGGGGACCCCCCAAGCGGCAGGGGTTATGTAGCCACCTTGCCCACTTGTGGGCCACCTCTGATTCTGCCCCCCGCTCTAAAGCGGTGGGAACCCCCCAGGCGGTCATGGTTATGTAGCCACCTTGCCCACTTGTGGGCCACCTCTGATTCTGCCCCCCGCTCTGAAGCGGTGGGGACCCCCCAGGCGGAAGGGGTTATGTAGCCACCTTGCCCACTTGTGGGAAACCTCTGATTCTGCCCCCCGCTCTGAAGCGGCGGGGACCCCCCAAGCGGCAGGGCTTATGTAGCCACCTTGCCCACTTGTGGGCCACCTCTGATTCTGCCCCCCGCTCTGAAGCGGTCGGAGCCCCCCAGGCGGTCATGGTTATGTAGCCACCTTGCCCACTTGTGGGCCACCTCTGATTCTGCCCCCCGCTCTGAAGCGGCAGGGATCCCCCAAGCGGCAGGGGTTATGTAGCCACCTTGCCCACTTGTGGGCCACCTCTGATTCTGCCCCCCGCTCCGAAGCGGTGGGGACCCCCCAAGCGGCAGGGGTCATGTAGCCACCTTGCCCAGTTGTGGGCCACCTCTGATTCTGCCCCCCGCTCTGAAGCGGTGGGGACCCTTCAAGCGGCAGGGCTCATGTAGCCACCTTGCCCACTTGTGGGCCACCTCTGATTCTGCCCCCCGCTCTGAAGTGGTGGGAACCCCCCAAGCGGCAGGGGTTATGTAGCCACCTTGCCCACTTGTGGGCCACCTCTGATTCTGCCCCCCGCTCTGAAGTGGTGGGAACCCCCCAAGTGGCAGGTGTTATGTAGCCACCTTGCCCACTTGTGGGCCACCTCTAATTCTGCCCCCCGCTCTGAAGCGGTGGGGACCCCCCAAGCGGCAGGGGTTATGTAGCCACCTTGCCCACTTGTGGGCCACCTCTAATTCTGCCCCCCGCTCTGAAGCGGTGGGGACCCCCCAAGCGGCAGGGGTTATGTAGCCACCTTGCCCACTTGTGGGCCACCTCTGAATCTGCCCCCCGCTCTGAAGGTGTGGGGACCCCCCAAGCGGCAGGGGTTATGTAGCCACCTTGCCCGCTTGTGGGCCACCTCTAATTCTGCCCCCCGCTTTGAAGCGGTGGGGACCCCCCAGGCGGCAAGGGTTATGTAGCCACCTTGCCCACTTGTGGGCCACCTCTGATTCTGCCCCCCGCTCTGAAGCGGTGGGGACCCCCCAAGCGGCAGGGGTTATGTAGCCACCTTGCCCACTTGTGGGCCACCTCTGATTCTGCCCCCCGCTTCGAAGCGGTGGGGACCCCCCAAGCGGCAGGGGTTATGTAGCCACCTTGCCCACTTGTGGGCCACCTCTGATTCTGCCCCCCGCTCTAAAGCGGTGGGAACCCCCCAGGCGGTCATGGTTATGTAGCCACCTTGCCCACTTGTGGGCCACCTCTGATTCTGCCCCCCGCTCTGAAGCGGTGGGGACCCCCCAGGCGGAAGGGGTTATGTAGCCACCTTGCCCACTTGTGGGAAACCTCTGATTCTGCCCCCCGCTCTGAAGCGGCGGGGACCCCCCAAGCGGCAGGGCTTATGTAGCCACCTTGCCCACTTGTGGGCCACCTCTGATTCTGCCCCCCGCTCTGAAGCGGTGGGAGCCCCCCAGGCGGTCATGGTTATGTAGCCACCTTGCCCACTTGTGGGCCACCTCTGATTCTGCCCCCCGCTCTGAAGCGGCAGGGATCCCCCAAGCGGCAGGGGTTATGTAGCCACCTTGCCCACTTGTGGGCCACCTCTGATTCTGCCCCCCGCTCCGAAGCGGTGGGGACCCCCCAAGCGGCAGGGGTCATGTAGCCACCTTGCCCAGTTGTGGGCCACCTCTGATTCTGCCCCCCGCTCTGAAGCGGTGGGGACCCTTCAAGCGGCAGGGCTCATGTAGCCACCTTGCCCACTTGTGGGCCACCTCTGATTCTGCCCCCCGCTCTGAAGTGGTGGGAACCCCCCAAGCGGCAGGGGTTATGTAGCCACCTTGCCCACTTGTGGGCCACCTCTGATTCTGCCCCCCGCTCTGAAGTGGTGGGAACCCCCCAAGTGGCAGGTGTTATGTAGCCACCTTGCCCACTTGTGGGCCACCTCTAATTCTGCCCCCCGCTGTGAAGCGGTGGGGACCCCCCAAGCGGCAGGGGTTATGTAGCCACCTTGCCCACTTGTGGGCCGCCTCTAATTCTGCCCCCCGCTCTGAAGCGGTGGGGACCCCCCAAGGCGGCAGGGGTTATGTAGCCACCTTGCCCACTTGTGGGCCACCTCTAATTTGCCCCCCGCTTTGAAGCGGTGGGGACCCCCCAAGCGGCAGAGGTTATGTAGCCACCTTGCCCACTTGTGGGCCACCTCTGATTCTGCCCCCCGCTCTGAAGCGGTGGGAGCCCCCAAGCGGCAGGGGTTATGTAGCCACCTTGCCCACTTGTGGGCCACCTCAGATTCTGCCCCCCGCTCTGAAGCGGTGGGGACCCCCCAAGCGGCAGGGGTTATGTAGCCACCTTGCCCACTTGTGGGCCACCTCTGATTCTGCCCCCCGCTTCGAAGCGGTGGGGACCCCCCAAGCGGCAGGGGTTATGTAGCCACCTTGCCCACTTGTGGGCCACCTCTGATTCTGCCCCCCGCTCTAAAGCGGTGGGAACCCCCCAGGCGGTCATGGTTATGTAGCCACCTTGCCCACTTGTGGGCCACCTCTGATTCTGCCCCCCGCTCTGAAGCGGTGGGGACCCCCCAGGCGGAAGGGGTTATGTAGCCACCTTGCCCACTTGTGGGAAACCTCTGATTCTGCCCCCCGCTCTGAAGCGGCGGGGACCCCCCAAGCGGCAGGGCTTATGTAGCCACCTTGCCCACTTGTGGGCCACCTCTGATTCTGCCCCCCGCTCTGAAGCGGTGGGAGCCCCCCAGGCGGTCATGGTTATGTAGCCACCTTGCCCACTTGTGGGCCACCTCTGATTCTGCCCCCCGCTCTGAAGCGGTGGGGACCCCCCAAGCGGCAGGGGTTATGTAGCCACCTTGCCCACTTGTGGGCCACCTCTGATTCTGCCCCCCGCTCCGAAGCGGTGGGGACCCCCCAAGCAGCACGGGTTATGTAGCCACCTTGCCCACTTATGGGCCACCTCTGACTCTGCCCCCCGCTCTGAAGCGGTGGGAACCCCCCAGGCGGTCATGGTTATGTAGCCACCTTGCCCACTTGTGGGCCACCTCTGATTCTGCCCCCCGCTCTGAAGCGGTGGGGACCCCCCAGGCGGAAGGGGTTATGTAGCCACCTTGCCCACTTGTGGGAAACCTCTGATTCTGCCCCCCGCTCTGAAGCGGCGGGGACCCCCCAAGCGGCAGGGCTTATGTAGCCACCTTGCCCACTTGTGGGCCACCTCTGACTCTGCCCCCCGCTCTGAAGCGGTGGGAACCCCCCAGGCGGTCATGGTTATGTAGCCACCTTGCCCACTTGTGGGCCACCTCTGATTCTGCCCCCCGCTCTGAAGCGGCAGGGATCACCCAAGGGGCAGGGGTTATGTAGCCACCTTGCCCACTTGTGGGCCACCTCTGATTCTGCCCCCCGCTCCGAAGCGGTGGGGACCCCCCAAGCGGCAGGGGTCATGTAGCCACCTTGCCCAGTTGTGGGCCACCTCTGATTCTGCCCCCCGCTCTGAAGCGGTGGGGACCCTTCAAGCGGCAGGGCTCATGTAGCCACCTTGCCCACTTGTGGGCCACCTCTGATTCTGCCCCCCGCTCTGAAGTGGTGGGAACCCCCCAAGCGGCAGGTGTTATGTAGCCACCTTGCCCACTTGTGGGCCACCTCTGATTCTGCCCCCCGCTCTGAAGTGGTGGGAACCCCCCAAGCGGCAGGGGTTATGTAGCCACCTTGCCCACTTGTGGGCCACCTCTGATTCTGCCCCCCGCTCTGAAGCGGTGGGAACCCCCCAAGCGGCAGGGGTTATGTAGCCACCTTGCCCACTTGTGGGCCACCTCTGATTCTGCCCCCCGCTGTGAAGCGGTGGGGACCCCCCAAGCGGCAGGGGTTATGTAGCCACCTTGCCCACTTGTGGGCCACCTCTGATTCTGCCCCCCGCTCTGAAGCGGTCGGGACCCCCCAAGGCGGCAGGGGTTATGTAGCCACCTTGCCCACTTGTGGGCCACCTCTAATTTGCCCCCCGCTCTGAAGCGGTGGGGACCCCCCAAGCGGCAGCGGTTATGTAGCCACCTTGCCCACTTGTGGGCCACCTCTGATTCTGCTCCCCGCTCTGAAGCGGTGGGGACCCCCCAAGCGGCAGGGGTTATGTAGCCACCTTGCCCACTTGTGGGCCACCTCTGATTCTGCCCCCCGCTCTGAAGCGGTGGGGACCCCCCAAGCGGCAGGGGTTATGTAGCCACCTTGCCCACTTGTGGGCCACCTCTGATTCTGCCCCCCGCTCTGAAGCGGTCGGGACCCCCCAAGCGGCAGGGGTTATGTAGCCACCTTGCCCACTTGTGGGCCACCTCTAATTTGCCCCCCGCTCTGAAGCGGTGGGGACCCCCCAAGCGGCAGCGGTTATGTAGCCACCTTGCCCACTTGTGGGCCACCTCTGATTCTGCTCCCCGCTCTGAAGCGGTGGGGACCCCCCAAGCGGCAGGGGTTATGTAGCCACCTTGCCCACTTGTGGGCCACCTCTGATTCTGCCCCCCGCTCTGAAGCGGTGGGGACCCCCCAAGCGGCAGGGGTTATGTAGCCACCTTGCCCACTTGTGGGCCACCTCTGATTCTGCCCCCCGCTCTGAAGCGGTCGGGACCCCCCAAGCGGCAGGGGTTATGTAGCCACCTTGCCCACTTGTGGGCCACCTCTGATTCTGCCCCCCGCTCTGAAGCGGTGGGGACCCCCCAAGCGGCAGGGGTTATGTAGCCACCTTGCCCACTTGTGGGCCACCTCTAATTCTGCCCCCCGCTCTGAAGCGG
Organism: Eutreptiella sp. 'Long Island Sound 2002'; assembly: GCA_964036045.1. Lineage (NCBI taxonomy): Eukaryota > Euglenozoa > Euglenophyceae > Eutreptiales > Eutreptiaceae > Eutreptiella > Eutreptiella sp. 'Long Island Sound 2002'. Next base: position 90,923,405 of record OZ038379.1, on the reverse strand, counting down.
TGGGGACCCCCCAAGCGGCAGGGGTCATGTAGCCACCTTGCCCACTTGTGGGCCACCTCTGATTGTGCCCCCCGCTCTGAAGCGGTGGGGACCCCCCAAGCGGCAGCGGTTATGTAGCCACCTTGCCCACTTGTGGGCCACCTCTAATTTGCCCCCCGCTCTGAAGCGGTGGGGACCCCCCAAGCGGCAGCGGTTATGTAGCCACCTTGCCCACTTGTGGGCCACCTCTGATTCTGCCCCCGCTCTGAAGGGGTGGGAACCCCCCAAGCGGCAGGGGTTATGTAGCCACCTTGCCCACTTGTGGGCCACCTCTGATTCTGCCCCCCGCTCTGAAGCGGTGGGAGCCCCCCAGGCGGCAGGGGTTATGTAGCCACCTTGCCCACTTGAGGGCCACCTCTGATTGTGCCCCCCGCTCTGAAGCGGTGGGGACCCCCCAAGCGGCAGGGGTCATGTAGCCACCTTGCCCACTTGTGGGCCACCTCTGCTTCTGCCCCCCGCTCCGAAGCGGTGGGGACCGCCCAAGCGGCAGGGGTCATGTAGCCACCTTGCCCACTTGTGGGCCACCTCTGACTCTGCCCCCCGCTCTGAAGCGGTGGGATCCCCCCAGGCTGCAGGGGTCATGTAGCCACCTTGCCCACTTGTCGGCCACCTCTGATTCTGCCCCCCGCTCTGAAGCGGTGGGAGCCCCCCAGGCGGTCGGGGTTATGTAGCCACCTTGCCCACTTGTGGGCCACCTCTGATTTTGCGACCCGCTCTGAAGCGGTGGGGACCCCCCAAGCGGCAGGGGTTATGTAGCCACCTTGCCCACTTGTGGGCCACCTCTGATTCTGCCCCCCGCTCTGAAGCGGTGGGGACCCCCCAAGCGGCAGGGGTCATGTAGCCACCTTGCCCACTTGTGGGCCACCTCTGATTGTGCCCCCCGCTCTGAAGCGGTGGGGACCCCCCAAGCGGCAGGGGTTATGTAGCCACCTTGCCCACTTGTGGGCCACCTCTGATTCTGCCCCCCGCTCTGAAGCGGTGGGGACCCCCCAAGCGGCAGGGGTTATGTAGCCACCTTGCCCACTTGTGGGCCACCTCTGATTGTGCCCCCCGCTCTGAAGCGGTGGGGACCCGCCAAGCGGCAGGGGTTATGTAGCCACCTTGCCCACTTGTGGGCCACCTCTGACTCTGCCCCCCGCTCTGAAGCGGTGGGAACCCCCCAGGCGGTCATGGTTATGTAGCCACCTTGCCCACTTGTGGGCCACCTCTGATTCTGCCCCCCGCTCTGAAGCGGCAGGGATCCCCCAAGCGGCAGGGGTTATGTAGCCACCTTGCCCACTTGTGGGCCACCTCTGATTCTGCCCCCCGCTCCGAAGCGGTGGGGACCCCCCAAGCGGCAGGGGTCATGTAGCCACCTTGCCCAGTTGTGGGCCACCTCTGATTCTGCCCCCCGCTCTGAAGCGGTGGGGACCCTTCAAGCGGCAGGGCTCATGTAGCCACCTTGCCCACTTGTGGGCCACCTCTGATTCTGCCCCCCGCTCTGAAGTGGTGGGAACCCCCCAAGCGGCAGGTGTTATGTAGCCACCTTGCCCACTTGTGGGCCACCTCTGATTCTGCCCCCCGCTCTGAAGTGGTGGGAACCCCCCAAGCGGCAGGGGTTATGTAGCCACCTTGCCCACTTGTGGGCCACCTGTGATTCTGCCCCCCGCTCTGAAGCGGTGGGAACCCCCCAAGCGGCAGGGGTTATGTAGCCACCTTGCCCACTTGTGGGCCACCTCTGATTCTGCCCCCCGCTGTGAAGCGGTCGGGACCCCCCAAGGCGGCAGGGGTTATGTAGCCACCTTGCCCACTTGTGGGCCACCTCTAATTTGCCCCCCGCTCTGAAGCGGTGGGGACCCCCCAAGCGGCAGCGGTTATGTAGCCACCTTGCCCACTTGTGGGCCACCTCTGATTCTGCTCCCCGCTCTGAAGCGGTGGGGACCCCCCAAGCGGCAGGGGTTGTGTAGCCACCTTGCCCACTTGTGGGCCACCTCTGATTCTGCCCCCCGCTCTGAAGCGGTGGGGACCCCCCAAGCGGCAGGGGTTATGTAGCCACCTTGCCCACTTGTGGGCCACCTCTGATTCTGCCCCCCGCTCTGAAGCGGTCGGGACCCCCCAAGCGGCAGGGGTTATGTAGCCACCTTGCCCACTTGTGGGCCACCTCTGATTCTGCCCCCCGCTCTGAAGCGGTGGGGACCCCCCAAGCGGCAGGGGTTATGTAGCCACCTTGCCCACTTGTGGGCCACCTCTAATTCTGCCCCCCGCTCTGAAGCGGTGGGGACCCCCCAAGCGGCAGGGGTCATGTAGCCACCTTGCCCACTTGTGGGCCACCTCTGATTGTGCCCCCCGCTCTGAAGCGGTGGGTACCCCCCAAGCGGCAGCGGTTATGTAGCCACCTTGCCCACTTGTGGGCCACCTCTAATTTGCCCCCCGCTCTGAAGCGGTGGGGACCCCCCAAGCGGCAGCGGTTATGTAGCCACCTTGCCCACTTGTGGGCCACCTCTGATTCTGTTCCCGCTCTGAAGGGGTGGGAACCCCCCAAGCGGCAGGGGTTATGTAGCCACCTTGCCCACTTGTGGGCCACCTCTGATTCTGCCCCCCGCTCTGAAGCGGTGGGAGCCCCCCAGGCGGCAGGGGTTATGTAGCCACCTTGCCCACTTGAGGGCCACCTCTGATTGTGCCCCCCGCTCTGAAGCGGTGGGGACCCCCCAAGCGGCAGGGGTCATGTAGCCACCTTGCCCACTTGTGGGCCACCTCTGCTTCTGCCCCCCGCTCTGAAGCGGTGGGGACCGCCCAAGCGGCAGGGGTCATGTAGCCACCTTGCCCACTTGTGGGCCACCTCTGACTCTGCCCCCCGCTCTGAAGCGGTGGGATCCCCCCAGGCTGCAGGGGTCATGTAGCCACCTTGCCCACTTGTGGGCCACCTCTGATTCTGCCCCCCGCTCTGAAGCGGTGGGAGCCCCCCAGGCGGTCGGGGTTATGTAGCCACCTTGCCCACTTGTGGGCCACCTCTGATTTTGCGACCCGCTCTGAAGCGGTGGGGACCCCCCAAGCGGCAGGGGTTATGTAGCCACCTTGCCCACTTGTGGGCCACCTCTGATTCTGCCCCCCGCTCTGAAGCGGTGGGGACCCCCCAAGCGGCAGGGGTCATGTAGCCACCTTGCCCACTTGTGGGCCACCTCTGATTGTGCCCCCCGCTCTGAAGCGGTGGGGACCCCCCAAGCGGCAGGGGTTATGTAGCCACCTTGCCCACTTGTGGGCCACCTCTGATTCTGCCCCCCGCTCTGAAGCGGTGGGGACCCCCCAAGCGGCAGGGGTTATGTAGCCACCTTGCCCACTTGTGGGCCACCTCTGATTGTGCCCCCCGCTCTGAAGCGGTGGGGACCCCCCAAGCGGCAGGGGTTATGTAGCCACCTTGCCCACTTGTGGGCCATCTCTGATTCTGCCCCCCGCTCTGAAGCGGTGGGGACCCCCCAGGCGGCAGGGGTTATGTAGCCACCTTGCCCACTTATGGGCCACCTCTGATTCTGCCCCTCGCTCTGAAGCGGTGGGAACCCCCCAGGCGGCAGGGGTTATGTAGCCACCTTGCCCACTTGTGGGCCACCTCTGATTCTGCCCCCCGCTCTGAAGCGGCGGGGACCCCCCAAGCGGCAGGGGTCAAGTAGCCACCTTGCCCACTTGTGGGCCACCTCTGATTCTGCCCCCCGCTCTGAAGCGGTGGGGACCCGCCAAGCGGCAGGGGTCATGTAGCCACCTTGCCCACTTGTGGGCTACCTCTGATTCTGCCCCCCGCTCTGAAGTGGTGGGAACCCCCCAAGCGGCAGGGGTTATGTAGCCACCTTGCCCACTTGTGGGCCACCTCTAATTCTGCCCCCCGCTCTGAAGCGGTGGGGACCCCCCAAGCGGCAGGGGTTATGTAGCCACCTTGCCCACTTGTGGGCCACCTCTAATTCTGCCCCCCGCTCTGAAGCGGTGGGGACCCTGCAAGCGGCAGGGGTTATGTAGCCACCTTGCCCACTTGTGGGCCACCTCTGATTCTGCCCCCCGCTCTGAAGGGGTGGGAACCCTCCAAGCGGCAGGGGTCATGTAGCCACCTTGCCCACTTGTGGGCCACCTCTGACTCTGCCCCCCGCTCTGAAGCGGTGGGGACCCCCCAAGCGGCAGGGGTTATGTAGCCACCTTGCCCACTTGTGGGCCACCTCTGATTTTGCCCCCCGCTCTGAAGCGGTGGGGACCCCCCAAGCGGCAGGGGTTATGTAGCCACCTTGCCCACTTGTGGGCCACCTCTGATTGTGCCCCCCGCTCTGAAGCGGTGGGGACCCCCCAAGCGGCAGGGGTCATGTAGCCACCTTGCCCACTTGTGGGCCACCTCTGATTGTGCCCCCCGCTCTGAAGCGGTGGGGACCCCCCAAGCGGCAGCGGTTATGTAGCCACCTTGCCCACTTGTGGGCCACCTCTGATTCTGCCCCCCGCTCTGAAGCGGTGGGGACCCCCCAAGCGGCAGGGGTTATGTAGCCACCTTGCCCACTTGTGGGCCACCTCTGATTCTGCCCCCCGCTCTGAAGCGGTGGGGACCCCCCAAGCGGCAGGGGTTATGTAGCCACCTTGCCCACTTGTGGGCCACCTCTGATTGTGCCCCCCGCTCTGAAGCGGTGGGGACCCGCCAAGCGGCAGGGGTCATGTAGCCACCTTGCCCACTTGTGGGCTACCTCTGATTCTGCCCCCCGCTCTGAAGTGGTGGGAACCCCCCAAGCGGCAGGGGTTATGTGGCCACCTTGCCCACTTGTGGGCCACCTCTGATTTTGCCCCCCGCTCTAAAGCGGTGGGGACCCCCCAAGCGGCAGGGGTTATGTAGCCACCTTGCCCACTTGTGGGCCATCTCTGATTCTGCCCCCCGCTCTGAAGCGGTGGGGACCCGCCAAGCGGCAGGGGTCATGTAGCCACCTTGCCCACTTGTGGGCTACCTCTGATTCTGCCCCCCGCTCTGAAGTGGTGGGAACCCCCCAAGCGGCAGGGGTTATGTGGCCACCTTGCCCACTTGTGGGCCACCTCTGATTTTGCCCCCCGCTCTAAAGCGGTGGGGACCCCCCAAGCGGCAGGGGTCATGTAGCCACCTTGCCCACTTGTGGGCCATCTCTGATTCTGCCCCCCGCTCTGAAGCGGTGGGGACCCGCCAAGCGGCAGGGGTCATGTAGCCACCTTGCCCACTTGTGGGCTACCTCTGATTCTGCCCCCCGCTCTGAAGTGGTGGGTACCCCCCAAGCGGCAGGGGTTATGTAGCCACCTTGCCCACTTGTGGGCCACCTCTGATTCTGCCCCCCGCTCTGAAGCGGCGGGGACCCCCCAAGCGGCAGGGGTTATGTAGCCACCTTGCCCACTTGTGGGCCACCTCTGATTCTGCCCCCCGCTCTGAAGCGGTCGGGACCCCCCAAGCGGCAGGGGTCAGGTAGCCACCTTGCCCACTTGTGGGCCACCTCTGATTCTGCCCCCCGCTCTGAAGCGGTGGGGACCCGCCAAGCGGCAGGGGTCATGTAGCCACCTTGCCCACTTGTGGGCTACCTCTGATTCTGCCCCCCGCTCTGAAGTGGTGGGAACCCCCCAAGCGGCAGGGGTTATGTAGCCACCTTGCCCACTTGTGGGCCACCTCTAATTCTGCCCCCCGCTCTCAAGCGGTGGGGACCCCCCAAGCGGCAGGGGTTATGTAGCCACCTTGCCCACTTGTGGGCCACCTCTAATTCTGCCCCCCGCTCTGAAGCGGTGGGGACCCTGCAAGCGGCAGGGGTTATGTAGCCACCTTGCCCACTTGTGGGCCACCTCTGATTCTGCCCCCCGCTCTGAAGGGGTGGGGACCCCCCAAGCGGCATGGGGTCATGTAGCCACCTTGCCCACTTGTGGGCCACCTCTGACTCTGCCCCCCGCTCTGAAGCGGTGGGATCCCCCCAGGCTGCAGGGGTCATGTAGCCACCTTGCCCACTTGTGGGCCACCTCTGATTCTGCCCCCCGCTCTGAAGCGGTGGGAGCCCCCCAGGCGGTCGGGGTTATGTAGCCACCTTGCCCACTTGTGGGCCACCTCTGATTTTGCCCCCCGCTCTGAAGCGGTGGGGACCCCCCAAGCGGCAGGGGTCATGTAGCCACCTTGCCCACTTGTGGGCCACCTCTGATTCTGCCCCCCGCTCTGAAGCGGTGGGGACCCCCCAAGCGGCAGGGGTTATGTAGCCACCTTGCCCACTTGTGGGCCACCTCTGATTTTGCCCCCCGCTCTGAAGCGGTGGGGACCCCCCAAGCGGCAGGGGTTATGTAGCCACCTTGCCCACTTGTGGGCCACCTCTGATTCTGCCCCGCGCTCTGAAGCGGTGGGGACCCCCCAAGCGGCAGGGGTCATGTAGCCACCTTGCCCACTTGTGGGCCACCTCTGATTCTGCCCCCCGCTCTGAAGCGGTGGGGACCCCCCAAGCGGCAGGGGTTATGTAGCCACCTTGCCCACTTGTGGGCCACCTCTGATTTTGCCCCCCGCTCTGAAGCGGTGGGGACCCCCCAAGCGGCAGGGGTTATGTAGCCACCTTGCCCACTTGTGGGCCACCTCTGATTCTGCCCCCCGCTCTGAAGCGGTGGGGACCCCCCAAGCGGCAGGGGTCATGTAGCCACCTTGCCCACTTGTGGGCCACCTCTGATTCTGCCCCCCCGCTCTGAAGCGGTGGGGACCCCCCAAGCGGCAGGGGTTATGTAGCCACCTTGCCCACTTGTGGGCCACCTCTGATTGTGCCCCCCGCTCTGAAGCGGTGGGGACCCCCCAAGCGGCAGCGGTTATGTAGCCACCTTGCCCACTTGTGGGCCACCTCTGATTCTGCCCCCCGCTCTGAAGCGGTGGGGACCCCCCAAGCGGCAGGGGTTATGTAGCCACCTTGCCCACTTGTGGGCCACCTCTGATTCTGCCCCCCGCTCTGAAGCGGTGGGGACCCGCCAAGCGGCAGGGGTCATGTAGCCACCTTGCCCACTTGTGGGCTACCTCTGATTCTGCCCCCCGCTCTGAAGTGGTGGGTACCCCCCAAGCGGCAGGGGTTATGTAGCCACCTTGCCCACTTGTGGGCCACCTCTAATTCTGCCCCCCGCTCTAAAGCGGTGGGGACCCCCCAAGCGGCAGGGGTTATGTAGCCACCTTGCCCACTTGTGGGCCATCTCTGATTCTGCCCCCCGCTCTGAAGCGGTGGGGACCCCCCAGGCGGCAGGGGTTATGTAGCCACCTTGCCCACTTATGGGCCACCTCTGATTCTGCCCCTCGCTCTGAAGCGGTGGGAACCCCCCAGGCGGCAGGGGTTATGTAGCCACCTTGCCCACTTGTGGGCCACCTCTGATTCTGCCCCCCGCTCTGAAGCGGCGGGGACCCCCCAAGCGGCAGGGGTTATGTAGCCACCTTGCCCACTTGTGGGCCACTTCTGATTCTGCCCCCCGCTCTGAAGCGGTCGGGACCCCCCAAGCGGCAGGGGTCATGTAGCCACCTTGCCCACTTGTGGGCTACCTCTGATTCTGCCCCCCGCTCTGAAGTGGTGGGAACCCCCCAAGCGGCAGGGGTTATGTAGCCACCTTGCCCACTTGTGGGCCACCTCTAATTCTGCCCCCTGCTCTGAAGCGGTGGGGACCTCCAAGCGGCAGGGGTTATGTAGCCACCTTGCCCGCTTGTCGGCCACCTCTAATTCTGCCCCCCGCTCTGAAGCGGTGGGGACCCTGCAAGCGGCAGGGGTTATGTAGCCACCTTGCCCACTTGTGGGCCACCTCTGATTCTGCCCCCCGCTCTGAAGGGGTGGGGACCCCCCAAGCGGCAGGGGTCATGTAGCCACCTTGCCCACTTGTGGGCCACCTCTGATTCTGCCCCCTGCTCTGAAGCGGTGGGATCCCCCCAGGCTGCAGGGGTCATGTAGCCACCTTGCCCACTTGTGGGCCACCTCTGATTCTGCCCCCCGCTCTGAAGCGGTGGGGACCCCCCAAGCGGCAGCGGTTATGTAGCCACCTTGCCCACTTGTGGGCCACCTCTGATTCTGCCCCCCGCTCTGAAGCGGTGGGGACCCCCCAAGCGGCAGGGGTTATGTAGCCACCTTGCCCACTTGTGGGCCACCTCTGATTCTGCCCCCCGCTCTGAAGCGGTGGGGACCCCCCAAGCGGCAGGGGTCATGTAGCCACCTTGCCCACTTGTGGGCCACCTCTGATTGTGCCCCCCGCTCTGAAGCGGTGGGGACCCCCCAAGCGGCAGCGGTTATGTAGCCACCTTGCCCACTTGTGGGCCACCTCTGATTCTGCCCCCCGCTCTGAAGCGGTGGGGACCCCCCAAGCGGCAGGGGTTATGTAGCCACCTTGCCCACTTGTGGGCCACCTCTGATTCTGCCCCCCGCTCTGAAGCGGTGGGGACCCGCCAAGCGGCAGGGGTCATGTAGCCACCTTGCCCACTTGTGGGCTACCTCTGATTCTGCCCCCCGCTCTGAAGTGGTGGGAACACCCCAAGCGGCAGGGGTTATGTGGCCACCTTGCCCACTTGTGGGCCACCTCTGATTCTGCCCCCCGCTCTGAAGCGGTGGGGACCCCCCAAGCGGCAGGGGTCATGTAGCCACCTTGCCCACTTGTGGGCCACCTCTGATTGTGCCCCCCGCTCTGAAGCGGTGGGGACCCCCCAAGCGGCAGCGGTTATGTAGCCACCTTGCCCACTTGTGGGCCACCTCTGATTCTGCCCCCCGCTCTGAAGCGGTGGGGACCCCCCAAGCGGCAGGGGTTATGTAGCCACCTTGCCCACTTGTGGGCCACCTCTGATTCTGCCCCCCGCTCTGAAGCGGTGGGGACCCCCCAAGCGGCAGGGGTCATGTAGCCACCTTGCCCACTTGTAGGCTACCTCTGATTCTGCCCCCCGCTCTGAAGGGGTGGGAACACCCCAAGCGGCAGGGGTTATGTGGCCACCTTGCCCACTTGTGGGCCACCTCTAATTCTGCCCCCCGCTCTAAAGCGGTGGGGACCCCCCAAGCGGCAGGGGTTATGTAGCCACCTTGCCCACTTGTGGGCCATCTCTGATTCTGCCCCCCGCTCTGAAGCGGTGGGGACCCGCCAAGCGGCAGGGGTCATGTAGCCACCTTGCCCACTTGTGGGCTACCTCTGATTCTGCCCCCCGCTCTGAAGTGGTGGGTACCCCCCAAGCGGCAGGGGTTATGTGGCCACCTTGCCCACTTGTGGGCCACCTCTAATTCTGCCCCCCGCTCTAAAGCGGTGGGGACCCCCCAAGCGGCAGGGGTTATGTAGCCACCTTGCCCACTTGTGGGCCATCTCTGATTCTGCCCCCCGCTCTGAAGCGGTGGGGACCCCCCAGGCGGCAGGGGTTATGTAGCCACCTTGCCCACTTATGGGCCACCTCTGATTCTGCCCCTCGCTCTGAAGCGGTGGGAACCCCCCAGGCGGCAGGGGTTATGTAGCCACCTTGCCCACTTGTGGGCCACCTCTGATTCTGCCCCCCGCTCTGAAGCGGCGGGGACCCCCCAAGCGGCAGGGGTTATGTAGCCACCTTGCCCACTTGTGGGCCACTTCTGATTCTGCCCCCCGCTCTGAAGCGGTCGGGACCCCCCAAGCGGCAGGGGTCATGTAGCCACCTTGCCCACTTGTGGGCTACCTCTGATTCTGCCCCCCGCTCTGAAGTGGTGGGAACCCCCCAAGCGGCAGGGGTTATGTAGCCACCTTGCCCACTTGTGGGCCACCTCTAATTCTGCCCCCTGCTCTGAAGCGGTGGGGACCTCCAAGCGGCAGGGGTTATGTAGCCACCTTGCCCACTTGTCGGCCACCTCTAATTCTGCCCCCCGCTCTGAAGCGGTGGGGACCCTGCAAGCGGCAGGGGTTATGTAGCCACCTTGCCCACTTGTGGGCCACCTCTGATTCTGCCCCCCGCTCTGAAGGGGTGGGGACCCCCCAAGCGGCAGGGGTCATGTAGCCACCTTGCCCACTTGTGGGCCACCTCTGATTCTGCCCCCCGCTCTGAAGCGGTGGGATCCCCCCAGGCTGCAGGGGTCATGTAGCCACCTTGCCCACTTGTGGGCCACCTCTGATTCTGCCCCCCGCTCTGAAGCGGTGGGGACCCCCCAAGCGGCAGCGGTTATGTAGCCACCTTGCCCACTTGTGGGCCACCTCTGATTCTGCCCCCCGCTCTGAAGCGGTGGGGACCCCCCAAGCGGCAGGGGTTATGTAGCCACCTTGCCCACTTGTGGGCCACCTCTGATTCTGCCCCCCGCTCTGAAGCGGTGGGGACCCCCCAAGCGGCAGGGGTCATGTAGCCACCTTGCCCACTTGTGGGCCACCTCTGATTGTGCCCCCCGCTCTGAAGCGGTGGGGACCCCCCAAGCGGCAGCGGTTATGTAGCCACCTTGCCCACTTGTGGGCCACCTCTGATTCTGCCCCCCGCTCTGAAGCGGTGGGGACCCCCCAAGCGGCAGGGGTTATGTAGCCACCTTGCCCACTTGTGGGCCACCTCTGATTCTGCCCCCCGCTCTGAAGCGGTGGGGACCCGCCAAGCGGCAGGGGTCATGTAGCCACCTTGCCCACTTGTGGGCTACCTCTGATTCTGCCCCCCGCTCTGAAGTGGTGGGAACACCCCAAGCGGCAGGGGTTATGTGGCCACCTTGCCCACTTGTGGGCCACCTCTGATTCTGCCCCCCGCTCTGAAGCGGTGGGGACCCCCCAAGCGGCAGGGGTTATGTAGCCACCTTGCCCACTTGTGGGCCACCTCTGATTCTGCCCCCCGCTCTGAAGCGGTGGGGACCCCCCAAGCGGCAGGGGTCATGTAGCCACCTTGCCCACTTGTAGGCTACCTCTGATTCTGCCCCCCGCTCTGAAGGGGTGGGAACACCCCAAGCGGCAGGGGTTATGTGGCCACCTTGCCCACTTGTGGGCCACCTCTAATTCTGCCCCCCGCTCTAAAGCGGTGGGGACCCCCCAAGCGGCAGGGGTTATGTAGCCACCTTGCCCACTTGTGGGCCATCTCTGATTCTGCCCCCCGCTCTGAAGCGGTGGGGACCCGCCAAGCGGCAGGGGTCATGTAGCCACCTTGCCCACTTGTGGGCTACCTCTGATTCTGCCCCCCGCTCTGAAGTGGTGGGTACCCCCCAAGCGGCAGGGGTTATGTGGCCACCTTGCCCACTTGTGGGCCACCTCTAATTCTGCCCCCCGCTCTAAAGCGGTGGGGACCCCCCAAGCGGCAGGGGTTATGTAGCCACCTTGCCCACTTGTGGGCCATCTCTGATTCTGCCCCCCGCTCTGAAGCGGTGGGGACCCCCCAGGCGGCAGGGGTTATGTAGCCACCTTGCCCACTTATGGGCCACCTCTGATTCTGCCCCTCGCTCTGAAGCGGTGGGAACCCCCCAGGCGGCAGGGGTTATGTAGCCACCTTGCCCACTTGTGGGCCACCTCTGATTCTGCCCCCCGCTCTGAAGCGGCGGGGACCCCCCAAGCGGCAGGGGTTATGTAGCCACCTTGCCCACTTGTGGGCCACTTCTGATTCTGCCCCCCGCTCTGAAGCGGTCGGGACCCCCCAAGCGGCAGGGGTCATGTAGCCACCTTGCCCACTTGTGGGCTACCTCTGATTCTGCCCCCCGCTCTGAAGTGGTGGGAACCCCCCAAGCGGCAGGGGTTATGTAGCCACCTTGCCCACTTGTGGGCCACCTCTAATTCTGCCCCCTGCTCTGAAGCGGTGGGGACCTCCAAGCGGCAGGGGTTATGTAGCCACCTTGCCCACTTGTCGGCCACCTCTAATTCTGCCCCCCGCTCTGAAGCGGTGGGGACCCTGCAAGCGGCAGGGGTTATGTAGCCACCTTGCCCACTTGTGGGCCACCTCTGATTCTGCCCCCCGCTCTGAAGGGGTGGGGACCCCCCAAGCGGCAGGGGTCATGTAGCCACCTTGCCCACTTGTGGGCCACCTCTGATTCTGCCCCCCGCTCTGAAGCGGTGGGATCCCCCCAGGCTGCAGGGGTCATGTAGCCACCTTGCCCACTTGTGGGCCACCTCTGATTCTGCCCCCCGCTCTGAAGCGGTGGGGACCCCCCAAGCGGCAGCGGTTATGTAGCCACCTTGCCCACTTGTGGGCCACCTCTGATTCTGCCCCCCGCTCTGAAGCGGTGGGGACCCCCCAAGCGGCAGGGGTTATGTAGCCACCTTGCCCACTTGTGGGCCACCTCTGATTCTGCCCCCCGCTCTGAAGCGGTGGGGACCCCCCAAGCGGCAGGGGTCATGTAGCCACCTTGCCCACTTGTGGGCCACCTCTGATTGTGCCCCCCGCTCTGAAGCGGTGGGGACCCCCCAAGCGGCAGCGGTTATGTAGCCACCTTGCCCACTTGTGGGCCACCTCTGATTCTGCCCCCCGCTCTGAAGCGGTGGGGACCCCCCAAGCGGCAGGGGTTATGTAGCCACCTTGCCCACTTGTGGGCCACCTCTGATTCTGCCCCCCGCTCTGAAGCGGTGGGGACCCGCCAAGCGGCAGGGGTCATGTAGCCACCTTGCCCACTTGTGGGCTACCTCTGATTCTGCCCCCCGCTCTGAAGTGGTGGGAACACCCCAAGCGGCAGGGGTTATGTGGCCACCTTGCCCACTTGTGGGCCACCTCTGATTCTGCCCCCCGCTCTGAAGCGGTGGGGACCCCCCAAGCGGCAGGGGTCATGTAGCCACCTTGCCCACTTGTGGGCCACCTCTGATTGTGCCCCCCGCTCTGAAGCGGTGGGGACCCCCCAAGCGGAAGCGGTTATGTAGCCACCTTGCCCACTTGTGGGCCACCTCTGATTCTGCCCCCCGCTCTGAAGCGGTGGGGACCCCCCAAGCGGCAGGGGTTATGTAGCCACCTTGCCCACTTGTGGGCCACCTCTGATTCTGCCCCCCGCTGTGAAGCGGTGGGGACCCCCCAAGCGGCAGGGGTCATGTAGCCACCTTGCCCACTTGTAGGCTACCTCTGATTCTGCCCCCCGCTCTGAAGTGGTGGGAACACCCCAAGCGGCAGGGGTTATGTGGCCACCTTGCCCACTTGTGGGCCACCTCTAATTCTGCCCCCCGCTCTAAAGCGGTGGGGACCCCCCAAGCGGCAGGGGTTATGTAGCCACCTTGCCCACTTGTGGGCCATCTCTGATTCTGCCCCCCGCTCTGAAGCGTTGGGGACCCCCCAGGCGGCAGGGGTTATGTAGCCACCTTGCCCACCTCTGATTCTGCCCCTCGCTCTGAAGCGGTGGGAACCCCCCAGGCGGCAGGGGTTATGTAGCCACCTTGCCCACTTGTGGGCCACCTCTGATTCTGCCCCCCGCTCTGAAGCGGCGGGGACCCCCCAAGCGGCAGGGGTTATGTAGCCACCTTGCCCACTTGTGGGCCACCTCTGATTCTGCCCCCCGCTCTGAAGCGGTCGGGACCCCCCAAGCGGCAGGGGTCATGTAGCCACCTTGCCCACTTGTGGGCTACCTCTGATTCTGCCCCCCGCTCTGAAGCGCTGGGGACCCCCCAAGCGGCAGGGGTTATGTAGCCACCTTGCCCACTTGTGGGCCACCTCTAATTCTGCCCCCCGCTCTGAAGCGGTGGGGACCCCCCAAGCGGCAGGGGTTATGTAGCCACCTTGCCCACTTGTGGGCCACCTCTAATTCTGCCCCCCGCTCTGAAGCGGTGGGGACCCTGCAAGCGGCAGGGGTTATGTAGCCACCTTGCCCACTTGTGGGCCACCTCTGATTCTGCCCCCCGCTCTGAAGGGGTGGGGACCCCCCAAGCGGCAGGGGTTATGTAGCCACCTTGCCCACTTGTGGGCCACCTCTAATTCTGCCCCCCGCTTTTAAGCGGTGGGGACCCCCCAAGCGGCAGCGGTCATGTAGCCACATTGCCCACTTGTGGGCCACCTCTGATTCTACCCCCCGCTTTGAAGCGGTGGGGACCCCCCAAGCGGCAGGGGTTATGTAGCCACCTTGCCCACTTGTGGGCCACCTCTGATTATGTCCCCCGCTCTGAAGTGGTGGGAACCCCCCAACAGCAGGGGTTATGTAGCCACCTTGCCCACTTGTGGGCCACCTCTAATTCTGCCCCCCGCTCTGAAGCGGTGGGAACCCCCCAGGCGGCAGGGGTTATGTAGCCACCTTGCCCACTTGTGGGCCACCTCTAATTTTGCCCCCCGCTCTGAAGCGGTGGGGACCCCCCAAGCGGCAGGGGTTATGTAGCCACCTTGCCCACTTGTGGGCCACCTCTAATTCTGCCCCCCGCTCTGAAGCGGTGGGAACCCCCCAGGCGGCAGGGGTTATGTAGCCACCTTGCCCACTTGTGGGCCACCTCTAATTTTGCCCCCCGCTCTGAAGCGGTGGGGACCCCCCAAGCGGCAGGGGTTATGTAGCCACCTTGCCCACTTGTGGGCCACCTCTGATTCTGCCCCCCGCTGTGAAGCGGTGGGGACCCCCCAAGCGGCAGGGGTCATGTAGCCACCTTGCCCACTTGTAGGCTACCTCTGATTCTGCCCCCCGCTCTGAAGTGGTGGGAACACCCCAAGCGGCATATTATGTGGCCACCTTGCCCACTTGTGGGCCACCTCTAATTCTGCCCCCCGCTCTAAAGCGGTGGGGACCCCCCAAGCGGCAGGGGTTATGTAGCCACCTTGCCCACTTGTGGGCCACCTCTGATTCTGCCCCCCGCTCTGAAGCGGTGGGGACCCCCCAAGCGGCAGGGGTTATGTAGCCACCTTGCCCACTTGTGGGCCACCTCTGATTCTGCCCCCCGCTCTGAAGCGGTGGGGACCCCCCAAGCGGCAGGGGTCATGTAGCCACCTTGCCCACTTGTGGGCCACCTCTGATTGTGCCCCCCGCTCTGAAGCGGTGGGGACCCCCCAAGCGGCAGCGGTTATGTAGCCACCTTGCCCACTTGTGGGCCACCTCTGATTCTGCCCCCCGCTCTGAAGCGGTGGGGACCCCCCAAGCGGCAGGGGTTATGTAGCCACCTTGCCCACTTGTGGGCCACCTCTGATTCTGCCCCCCGCTCTGAAGCGGTGGGGACCCGCCAAGCGGCAGGGGTCATGTAGCCACCTTGCCCACTTGTGGGCTACCTCTGATTCTGCCCCCCGCTCTGAAGTGGTGGGGACACCCCAAGCGGCAGGGGTTATGTGGCCACCTTGCCCACTTGTGGGCCACCTCTGATTCTGCCCCCCGCTCTGAAGCGGTGGGGACCCCCCAAGCGGCAGGGGTCATGTAGCCACCTTGCCCACTTGTGGGCCACCTCTGATTGTGCCCCCCGCTCTGAAGCGGTGGGGACCCCCCAAGCGGCAGCGGTTATGTAGCCACCTTGCCCACTTGTGGGCCACCTCTGATTCTGCCCCCCGCTGTGAAGCGGTGGGGACCCCCCAAGCGGCAGGGGTCATGTAGCCACCTTGCCCACTTGTAGGCTACCTCTGATTCTGCCCCCCGCTCTGAAGTGGTGGGAACACCCCAAGCGGCAGGGGTTATGTGGCCACCTTGCCCACTTGTGGGCCACCTCTAATTCTGCCCCCCGCTCTAAAGCGGTGGGGACCCCCCAAGCGGCAGGGGTTATGTAGCCACCTTGCCCACTTGTGGGCCATCTCTGATTCTGCCCCCCGCTCTGAAGCGTTGGGGACCCCCCAGGCGGCAGGGGTTATGTAGCCACCTTGCCCACCTCTGATTCTGCCCCTCGCTCTGAAGCGGTGGGAACCCCCCAGGCGGCAGGGGTTATGTAGCCACCTTGCCCACTTGTGGGCCACCTCTGATTCTGCCCCCCGCTCTGAAGCGGCGGGGACCCCCCAAGCGGCAGGGGTTATGTAGCCACCTTGCCCACTTGTGGGCCACCTCTGATTCTGCCCCCCGCTCTGAAGCGGTCGGGACCCCCCAAGCGGCAGGGGTCATGTAGCCACCTTGCCCACTTGTGGGCTACCTCTGATTCTGCCCCCCGCTCTGAAGCGCTGGGGACCCCCCAAGCGGCAGGGGTTATGTAGCCACCTTGCCCACTTGTGGGCCACCTCTAATTCTGCCCCCCGCTCTGAAGCGGTGGGGACCCCCCAAGCGGCAGGGGTTATGTAGCCACCTTGCCCACTTGTGGGCCACCTCTAATTCTGCCCCCCGCTCTGAAGCGGTGGGGACCCTGCAAGCGGCAGGGGTTATGTAGCCACCTTGCCCACTTGTGGGCCACCTCTGATTCTGCCCCCCGCTCTGAAGGGGTGGGGACCCCCCAAGCGGCAGGGGTTATGTAGCCACCTTGCCCACTTGTGGGCCACCTCTAATTCTGCCCCCCGCTTTTAAGCGGTGGGGACCCCCCAAGCGGCAGCGGTCATGTAGCCACATTGCCCACTTGTGGGCCACCTCTGATTCTACCCCCCGCTTTGAAGCGGTGGGGACCCCCCAAGCGGCAGGGGTTATGTAGCCACCTTGCCCACTTGTGGGCCACCTCTGATTATGTCCCCCGCTCTGAAGTGGTGGGAACCCCCCAACAGCAGGGGTTATGTAGCCACCTTGCCCACTTGTGGGCCACCTCTAATTCTGCCCCCCGCTCTGAAGCGGTGGGAACCCCCCAGGCGGCAGGGGTTATGTAGCCACCTTGCCCACTTGTGGGCCACCTCTAATTTTGCCCCCCGCTCTGAAGCGGTGGGGACCCCCCAAGCGGCAGGGGTTATGTAGCCACCTTGCCCACTTGTGGGCCACCTCTAATTCTGCCCCCCGCTCTGAAGCGGTGGGAACCCCCCAGGCGGCAGGGGTTATGTAGCCACCTTGCCCACTTGTGGGCCACCTCTAATTTTGCCCCCCGCTCTGAAGCGGTGGGGACCCCCCAAGCGGCAGGGGTTATGTAGCCACCTTGCCCACTTGTGGGCCACCTCTGATTCTGCCCCCCGCTGTGAAGCGGTGGGGACCCCCCAAGCGGCAGGGGTCATGTAGCCACCTTGCCCACTTGTAGGCTACCTCTGATTCTGCCCCCCGCTCTGAAGTGGTGGGAACACCCCAAGCGGCAGGGGTTATGTGGCCACCTTGCCCACTTGTGGGCCACCTCTAATTCTGCCCCCCGCTCTAAAGCGGTGGGGACCCCCCAAGCGGCAGGGGTTATGTAGCCACCTTGCCCACTTGTGGGCCATCTCTGATTCTGCCCCCCGCTCTGAAGCGTTGGGGACCCCCCAGGCGGCAGGGGTTATGTAGCCACCTTGCCCACCTCTGATTCTGCCCCTCGCTCTGAAGCGGTGGGAACCCCCCAGGCGGCAGGGGTTATGTAGCCACCTTGCCCACTTGTGGGCCACCTCTGATTCTGCCCCCCGCTCTGAAGCGGCGGGGACCCCCCAAGCGGCAGGGGTTATGTAGCCACCTTGCCCACTTGTGGGCCACCTCTGATTCTGCCCCCCGCTCTGAAGCGGTCGGGACCCCCCAAGCGGCAGGGGTCATGTAGCCACCTTGCCCACTTGTGGGCTACCTCTGATTCTGCCCCCCGCTCTGAAGCGCTGGGGACCCCCCAAGCGGCAGGGGTTATGTAGCCACCTTGCCCACTTGTGGGCCACCTCTAATTCTGCCCCCCGCTCTGAAGCGGTGGGGACCCCCCAAGCGGCAGGGGTTATGTAGCCACCTTGCCCACTTGTGGGCCACCTCTAATTCTGCCCCCCGCTCTGAAGCGGTGGGGACCCTGCAAGCGGCAGGGGTTATGTAGCCACCTTGCCCACTTGTGGGCCACCTCTGATTCTGCCCCCCGCTCTGAAGGGGTGGGGACCCCCCAAGCGGCAGGGGTTATGTAGCCACCTTGCCCACTTGTGGGCCACCTCTAATTCTGCCCCCCGCTTTTAAGCGGTGGGGACCCCCCAAGCGGCAGCGGTCATGTAGCCACATTGCCCACTTGTGGGCCACCTCTGATTCTACCCCCCGCTTTGAAGCGGTGGGGACCCCCCAAGCGGCAGGGGTTATGTAGCCACCTTGCCCACTTGTGGGCCACCTCTGATTATGTCCCCCGCTCTGAAGTGGTGGGAACCCCCCAACAGCAGGGGTTATGTAGCCACCTTGCCCACTTGTGGGCCACCTCTAATTCTGCCCCCCGCTCTGAAGCGGTGGGAACCCCCCAGGCGGCAGGGGTTATGTAGCCACCTTGCCCACTTGTGGGCCACCTCTAATTTTGCCCCCCGCTCTGAAGCGGTGGGGACCCCCCAAGCGGCAGGGGTTATGTAGCCACCTTGCCCACTTGTGGGCCACCTCTAATTCTGCCCCCCGCTCTGAAGCGGTGGGAACCCCCCAGGCGGCAGGGGTTATGTAGCCACCTTGCCCACTTGTGGGCCACCTCTAATTTTGCCCCCCGCTCTGAAGCGGTGGGGACCCCCCAAGCGGCACGGGTTATGTAGCCACCTTGCCCACTTTCGGGCCATCTCTGATTCTGCCCCCCGCTCTGAAGCGGTGGGGACCCCCCAGGCGGAAGGGGTTATGTAGCCACCTTGCCCACTTATGGGCCACCTCTGATTCTGCCCCCCGCTCTGAAGCGGTGGGAACCCCCCAGGCGGCAGGGGTTATGTAGCCACCTTGCCCACTTGTGGGCCACCTTTGATTCTGCCCCCCGCTCTGAAGCGGTGGGGACCCCCCAAGCGGCAGGGGTCATGTAGCCACCTTGCCCACTTGTGGGCCACCTCTGATTCTGCCCCCCGCTTTGAAGGGGTGGGGACCCCCCAAGCGGCAGGGGTTATGTAGCCACCTTGCCCACTTGTGGGCCACCTCTGATTCTGCCCCCCGCTCTGAAGTGGTGGGGACCCCCCAGGCGGCAGGTGTTATGTAGCCACCTTGTCCACTTGTGGGCCACCTCTAATTCTGCCCCCCGCTGTGAAGCGGTGGGGACCCCCCAAGCGGCAGGGGTTATGTAGCCACCTTGCCCACTTGTGGGCCACCTCTGATTCTGCCCCCCGCTCTGAAGCGGTGGGGACCCCCCAAGCGGCAGGGGTTATGTAGCCACCTTGCCCACTTGTGGGCCACCTCTGATTCTGCCCCCCGCTCTGAAGCGGTGGGGACCCTGCAAACGGCAGGGGTTATGTAGCCACCTTGCCCACTTGTGGGCCACCTCTGATTCTGCCCCCCGCTCTGTAGGGGTGGGGACCCCCCAAGCGGCAGGGGTTATGTAGCCACCTTGCCCACTTGTGGGCCACCTCTAATTATGCCCCCCGCTTTTAAGCGGTGGGGACCCCCCAAGCGGCAGGGGTCATTTAGCCACCTTGCCCACTTGTGGGCCACCTCTGATTCTACCCCCCGCTTTGAAGCGGCGGGGACCCCCCAAGCGGCAGGGGTTATGTAGCCACCTTGCCCACTTGTGGGCCACCTCTGATTATGTCCCCCGCTCTGAAGTGGTGGGAACCCCCCAAGCGGCAGGGGTTATGTAGCCACCTTGCCCACTTGTGGGCCACCTCTAATTCTGCCCCCCGCTCTAAAGCGGTGGGGACCCCCCAAGCGGCAGGGATTATGTAGCCACCTTGCCCACTTGTGGGCCACCTCTAATTCTGCCCCCCGCTTTGAAGCGGTGGGGACCCCCCAAGCGGCAGGGGTCATGTAGCCACCTTGCCCACTTGTGGGCCACCTCTGATTCTGCCCCCCGCTCTGAAGCGGTGGGAACCCCCCAGGCGGAAGGGGTTATGTAGCCACCTTGCCCACTTGTGGGCCACCTCTGATTCTGCCCCCCGCTCTGAAGCGGTGGGAACCCCCCAGGCGGCAGGGGTTATGTAGCCACCTTGCCCACTTGTGGGCCACCTCTGATTCTGCCCCCCGCTCTGAAGCGGTGGGAACCCCCCAAGCGGCAGGGGTTATGTAGCCACCTTGCCCACTTGTGGGCCACCTCAGATTCTGCCCCCCGCTGTGAAGCGGTGGGAGCCCCCCAGGCGGTCATGGTTATGTAGCCACCTTGCCCACTTGTGGGCCACCTCTGATTCTGCCCCCCGCTCTGAAGCGGTGGGGACCCCCCAAGCGGCAGGGGTCATGTAGCCACCTTGCCCACTTGTGGGCCACCTCTGATTCTGCCCCCCGCTTTGAAGGGGTGGGGACCCCCCAAGCGGCAGGGGTTATGTAGCCACCTTGCCCACTTGTGGGCCACCTCTGATTCTGCCCCCCGCTCTGAAGCGGTGGGGACCCCCCAAGCGGCAGGGGTTATGTAGCCACCTTGCCCACTTGTGGGCCACCTCTGATTCTGCCCCCCGCTCTGAAGCGGTGGGGACCCTGCAAACGGCAGGGGTTATGTAGCCACCTTGCCCACTTGTGGGCCACCTCTGATTCTGCCCCCCCTCTGAAGGGGTGGGGACCCCCCAAGCGGCAGGGGTTATGTAGCCACCTTGCCCACTTGTGGGCCACCTCTAATTCTGCCCCCCGCTTTTAAGCGGTGGGGACCCCCCAAGCGGCAGGGGTCATGTAGCCACCTTGCCCACTTGTGGGCCACCTCTGATTCTACCCCCCGCTTTGAAGCGGTGGGGACCCCCCAAGCGGCAGGGGTTATGTAGCCACCTTGCCCACTTGTCGGCCACCTCTGATTATGTCCCCCGCTCTGAAGTGGTGGGAACCCCCCAAGCGGCAGGGGTTATGTAGCCACCTTGCCCACTTGTGGGCCAGCTCTGATTCTGCCCCCCGCTCTGAAGCGGCGGGGACCCCCCAAGCGGCAGGGGTTATGTAGCCACCTTGCCCACTTGTGGGCCACCTCTAATTCTGCCCCTCGCTTTGAAGCGGTGGGGACCCCCCAAGCGGCAGGGGTCGTGTAGCCACCTTGCCCACTTGTGGGCCACCTCTGATTCTGCCCCCCGCTCTGAAGCGCTGGGGACCCCCCAGGCGGAAGGGGTTATGTAGCCACGTTGCCCACTTATGGGCCACCTCTGATTCTGCCCCACGCTCTGAAGCGGTGGGAACCCCCCAGGCGGCAGGGGTTATGTAGCCACCTTGCCCACTTGTGGGCCACCTCTGATTCTGCCCCCTGCTCTGAAGCGGTGGGAACCCCCCAAGCGGCAGGGGTTATGTAGCCACCTTGCCCACTTGTGGGCCACCTCTAATTCTGCCCCCCGCTCTGAAGCGGTGGGAGCCCCCCAGGCGGTCATGGTTATGTAGCCACCTTGCCCACTTGTGGGCCACCTCTGATTCTGCCCCCCGCTCTGAAGGGGTGGGGACCCCCCAAGCGGCAGGGGTTATGTAGCCACCTTGCCCACTTGTGGGCCACCTCTGATTCTGCCCCCCTCTCTGAAGTGGTGGGGACCCCCCCGGCGGCAGGGGTTATGTAGCCACCTTGCCCACTTGTGGGCCACCTCTAATTCTGCCCCCCGCTCTGAAGCGGTGGGGACCCCCCAGGCGGCAGGGGTTATGTAGCCACCTTGCCCACTTATGGGCCACCTCTGATTCTGCCCCCCCGCTCTGAAGCGGTGGGAACCCCCCAGGCGGCAGGGGTTATGTAGCCACCTTGCCCACTTGTGGGCCACCTCTGATTCTGCCCCCCGCTTTGAAGCGGTGGGAACCCCCCAGGCGGCAGGGGTTATGTAGCCACCTTGCCCACTTGTGGGCCACCTCTGATTCTGCCCCCCGCTCTGAAGCGGTGGGAACCCCCCAAGCGGCAGGGGTTATGTAGCCACCTTGCCCACTTGTGGGCCACCTCTGATTCTGCCCCCCGCTCTGAAGCGGTGGGAGGCCCCAGGCGGTCATGGTTATGTAGCCACCTTGCCCACTTGTGGGCCACCTCTGATTCTGCCCCCCGCTCTAAAGCGGTGGCGACCCCCCAAGCGGCAGGGGTTATGTAGCCACCTTGCCCACTTGTGGGCCACCTCTGATTCTGCCCCGCGCTCTGAAGCGGTGGCGACCCCTCAAGCGGCAGGGGTCATGTAGCCACCTTGCCCACTTGTGGGCCACCTCTGATTCTGCCCCCCGCTTTGAAGGGGTGGGGACCCCCCAAGCGGCAGGGGTTATGTAGCCACCTTGCCCACTTGTGGGCCACCTCTGATTCTGCCCCCGCTCTGAAGTGGTGGGGACCCCCCAGGCGGCAGGTGTTATGTAGCCACCTTGCCCACTTGTGGGCCACCTCTAATTCTGCCCCCCGCTCTGAAGCGGTGGGGACCCCCCAAGCGGCAGGGGTTATGTAGCCACCTTGCCCACTTGTGGGCCATCTCTGATTCTACCCCCCGCTCTGAAGCGGTGGGGACCCCCCAGGCGGCAGGGGTTATGTAGCCACCTTGCCCACTTATGGGCCACCTCTGATTCTGCCCTCCGCTCTGAAGCGGTGGGAACCCCCCAGGCGGCAGGGGTTATGTAGCCACCTTGCCCACTTGTGGGCCACCTCTGATTCTGCCCCCCGCTCTGAAGCGGCGGGGACCCCCCAAGCGGCAGGGGTTATGTAGCCACCTTGCCCACTTGTGGGCCACCTCTGATTCTGCCCCCCGCTCTGAAGCGGTGGGAGCCCCCCAGGCGGCAGCGGTTATGTAGCCACCTTGCCCACTTGTGGGCCACCTCTGATTCTGCCCCCCGCTCTGAAGCGGTGGCGACCCCCCAAGCGGCAGGGGTTATGTAGCCACCTTGCCCACTTGTGGGCCACCTCTGATTCTGCCCCGCGCTCTGAAGCGGTGGCGACCCCTCAAGCGGCAGGGGTCATGTAGCCACCTTGCCCACATGTGGGCCACCTCTGATTCTGCCCCCCGCTTTGAAGGGGTGGGGACCCCCCAAGCGGCAGGGGTTATGTAGCCACCTTGCCCACTTGTGGGCCACCTCTGATTATGCCCCCCGCTCTGAAGTGGTGGGGACCCCCCAGGCGGCAGGTGTTATGTAGCCACCTTGCCCACTTGTGGGCCACCTCTAATTCTGCCCCCCGCTCTGAAGCGGTGGGGACCCCCCAGGCGGCAGGGGTTATGTAGCCACCTTGCCCACTTATGGGCCACCTCTGATTCTGCCCCCCGCTCTGAAGCGGTGGGGACCCCCCAGGCGGCAGGGGTTATGTAGCCACCTTGCCCACTTATGGGCCACCTCTGATTCTGCCCCCCGCTCTGAAGCGGTGGGAACCCCCCAGGCGGCAGGGGTTATGTAGCCACCTTGCCCACTTGTGGGCCACCTCTGATTCTGCCCCCCGCTCTGAAGCGGTGGGGACCCCCCAAGCGGCAGGGGTTATGTAGCCACCTTGCCCACTTGTGGGCCACCTCTGATTCTGCCCCCCGCTCTGAAGTGGTGGGGACCCCCCAGGCGGCAGGTGTTATGTAGCCACCTTGCCCACTTGTGGGCCACCTCTAATTCTGCCCCCCGCTCTGAAGCGGTGGGGACCCCCCAAGCGGCAGGGGTTATGTAGCCACCTTGCCCACTTGTGGGCCATCTCTGATTCTACCCCCCGCTCTGAAGCGGTGGGGACCCCCCAGGCGGCAGGGGTTATGTAGCCACCTTGCCCACTTATGGGCCACCTCTGATTCTGCCCCCCGCTCTGAAGCGGTGGGAACCCCCCAGGCGGCAGGGGTTATGTAGCCACCTTGCCCACTTGTGGGCCACCTCTGATTCTGCCCCCCGCTCTGAAGCGGCGGGGACCCCCCAAGCGGCAGGGGTTATGTAGCCACCTTGCCCACTTGTGGGCCACCTCTGATTCTGCCCCCCGCTTTGAAGCGGTGGGAACCCCCCAAGCGGCAGGGGTTATGTAGCCACCTTGCCCACTTGTGGGCCACCTCTGATTCTGCCCCCCGCTCTGAAGCCGTGGGGACCCCCCAAGCGGCAGGGGTTATGTAGCCACCTTGCCCACTTGTGGGCCACCTCTGATTCTGCCCCCCGCTCTGAAGTGGTGGGGACCCCCCAGGCGGCAGGTGTTATGTAGCCACCTTGCCCACTTGTGGGCCACCTCTAATTCTGCCCCCCGCTCTGAAGCGGTGGGGACCCCCCAAGCGGCAGGGGTTATGTAGCCACCTTGCCCACTTGTGGGCCATCTCTGATTCTACCCCCCGCTCTGAAGCGGTGGGGACCCCCCAGGCGGCAGGGGTTATGTAGCCACCTTGCCCACTTATGGGCCACCTCTGATTCTGCCCCCCGCTCTGAAGCGGTGGGAACCCCCCAGGCGGCAGGGGTTATGTAGCCACCTTGCCCACTTGTGGGCCACCTCTGATTCTGCCCTTCGCTCTGAAGCGGCGGGGACCCCCCAAGCGGCAGGGGTTATGTAGCCACCTTGCCCATTTGTGGGCCACCTCTGATTCTGCCCCCCGCTTTGAAGCGGTGGGAACCCCCCAAGCGGCAGGGGTTATGTAGCCACCTTGCCCACTTGTGGGCCATCTCTGATTCTGCCCCCCGCTCTGAAGCGGTGGAAACCCCCCAAGCGGCAAGGGTTATGTAGCCACCTTGCCCACTTGTGGGCCACCTCTGATTCTGCCCCCCGCTCTGAAGCGGCGGGAGCCCCCCAGGCGGCAGCGGTTATGTAGCCACCTTGCCCACTTGTGGGCCACCTCTGATTCTGCC
Organism: Eutreptiella sp. 'Long Island Sound 2002'; assembly: GCA_964036045.1. Taxonomy (NCBI): domain Eukaryota; phylum Euglenozoa; class Euglenophyceae; order Eutreptiales; family Eutreptiaceae; genus Eutreptiella; species Eutreptiella sp. 'Long Island Sound 2002'. Next base: position 90,898,986 of record OZ038379.1, on the reverse strand, counting down.
CCCCGCTCTGAAGCGGTGGCGACCCCCCAAGCGGCAGGGGTTATGTAGCCACCTTGCCCACTTGTGGGCCACCTCTGATTCTGCCCCGCGCTCTGAAGCGGTGGCGACCCCTCAAGCGGCAGGGGTCATGTAGCCACCTTGCCCAGGTGTGGGCCACCTCTGATTCTGCCCCCCGCTTTGAAGGGGTGGGGACCCCCCAAGCGGCAGGGGTTATGTAGCCACCTTGCCCACTTGTGGGCCACCTCTAATTCTGCCCCCCGCTCCGAAGCGGAGGGGACCCCCCAGGCGGCAGGGGTTATGTAGCCACCTTGCCCACTTATGGGCCACCTCTGATTCTGCCCCCCGCTCTGAAGCGGTGGGGACCCCCCAGGCGGCAGGGGTTATGTAGCCACCTTGCCCACTTATGGGCCACCTCTGATTCTGCCCCCCGCTCTGAAGCGGTGGGAACCCCCCAGGCGGCAGGGGTTATGTAGCCACCTTGCCCACTTGTGGGCCACCTCTGATTCTGCCCCCCGCTCTGAAGCGGTGGGAACCCCCCAAGCGGCAGGGGTTATGTAGCCACCTTGCCCACTTGTGGGCCACCTCTGATTCTGCCCCCCGCTCTGAAGCGGTGGGAGGCCCCAGGCGGTCATGGTTATGTAGCCACCTTGCCCACTTGTGGGCCACCTCTGATTCTGCCCCCCGCTCTAAAGCGGTGGCGACCCCCCAAGCGGCAGGGGTTATGTAGCCACCTTGCCCACTTGTGGGCCACCTCTGATTCTGCCCCGCGCTCTGAAGCGGTGGCGACCCCTCAAGCGGCAGGGGTCATGTAGCCACCTTGCCCACTTGTGGGCCACCTCTGATTCTGCCCCCCGCTTTGAAGGGGTGGGGACCCCCCAAGCGGCAGGGGTTATGTAGCCACCTTGCCCACTTGTGGGCCACCTCTGATTCTGCCCCCGCTCTGAAGTGGTGGGGACCCCCCAGGCGGCAGGTGTTATGTAGCCACCTTGCCCACTTGTGGGCCACCTCTAATTCTGCCCCCCGCTCTGAAGCGGTGGGGACCCCCCAAGCGGCAGGGGTTATGTAGCCACCTTGCCCACTTGTGGGCCATCTCTGATTCTACCCCCCGCTCTGAAGCGGTGGGGACCCCCCAGGCGGCAGGGGTTATGTAGCCACCTTGCCCACTTATGGGCCACCTCTGATTCTGCCCTCCGCTCTGAAGCGGTGGGAACCCCCCAGGCGGCAGGGGTTATGTAGCCACCTTGCCCACTTGTGGGCCACCTCTGATTCTGCCCCCCGCTCTGAAGCGGCGGGGACCCCCCAAGCGGCAGGGGTTATGTAGCCACCTTGCCCACTTGTGGGCCACCTCTGATTCTGCCCCCCGCTTTGAAGCGGTGGGAACCCCCCAAGCGGCAGGGGTTATGTAGCCACCTTGCCCACTTGTGGGCCACCTCTGATTCTGCCCCCCGCTCTGAAGCGGTGGGAACCCCCCAAGCGGCAGGGGTTATGTAGCCACCTTGCCCACTTGTGGGCCACCTCTGATTCTGCCCCCCGCTCTGAAGCGGTGGGAGCCCCCCAGGCGGCAGCGGTTATGTAGCCACCTTGCCCACTTGTGGGCCACCTCTGATTCTGCCCCCCGCTCTGAAGCGGTGGCGACCCCCCAAGCGGCAGGGGTTATGTAGCCACCTTGCCCACTTGTGGGCCACCTCTGATTCTGCCCCGCGCTCTGAAGCGGTGGCGACCCCTCAAGCGGCAGGGGTCATGTAGCCACCTTGCCCACTTGTGGGCCACCTCTGATTCTGCCCCCCGCTTTGAAGGGGTGGGGACCCCCCAAGCGGCAGGGGTTATGTAGCCACCTTGCCCACTTGTGGGCCACCTCTGATTATGCCCCCCGCTCTGAAGTGGTGGGGACCCCCCAGGCGGCAGGTGTTATGTAGCCACCTTGCCCACTTGTGGGCCACCTCTAATTCTGCCCCCCGCTCTGAAGCGGTGGGGACCCCCCAGGCGGCAGGGGTTATGTAGCCACCTTGCCCACTTATGGGCCACCTCTGATTCTGCCCCCCGCTCTGAAGCGGTGGGGACCCCCCAGGCGGCAGGGGTTATGTAGCCACCTTGCCCACTTATGGGCCACCTCTGATTCTGCCCCCCCCTCTGAAGCGGTGGGAACCCCCCAGGCGGCAGGGGTTATGTAGCCACCTTGCCCACTTGTGGGCCACCTCTGATTCTGCCCCCCGCTCTGAAGCGGTGGGGACCCCCCAAGCGGCAGGGGTTATGTAGCCACCTTGCCCACTTGTGGGCCACCTCTGATTCTGCCCCCCGCTCTGAAGTGGTGGGGACCCCCCAGGCGGCAGGTGTTATGTAGCCACCTTGCCCACTTGTGGGCCACCTCTAATTCTGCCCCCCGCTCTGAAGCGGTGGGGACCCCCCAAGCGGCAGGGGTTATGTAGCCACCTTGCCCACTTGTGGGCCATCTCTGATTCTACCCCCCGCTCTGAAGCGGTGGGGACCCCCCAGGCGGCAGGGGTTATGTAGCCACCTTGCCCACTTATGGGCCACCTCTGATTCTGCCCCCCGCTCTGAAGCGGTGGGAACCCCCCAGGCGGCAGGGGTTATGTAGCCACCTTGCCCACTTGTGGGCCACCTCTGATTCTGCCCCCCGCTCTGAAGCGGCGGGGACCCCCCAAGCGGCAGGGGTTATGTAGCCACCTTGCCCACTTGTGGGCCACCTCTGATTCTGCCCCCCGCTTTGAAGCGGTGGGAACCCCCCAAGCGGCAGGGGTTATGTAGCCACCTTGCCCACTTGTGGGCCACCTCTGATTCTGCCCCCCGCTCTGAAGCCGTGGGGACCCCCCAAGCGGCAGGGGTTATGTAGCCACCTTGCCCACTTGTGGGCCACCTCTGATTCTGCCCCCCGCTCTGAAGTGGTGGGGACCCCCCAGGCGGCAGGTGTTATGTAGCCACCTTGCCCACTTGTGGGCCACCTCTAATTCTGCCCCCCGCTCTGAAGCGGTGGGGACCCCCCAAGCGGCAGGGGTTATGTAGCCACCTTGCCCACTTGTGGGCCATCTCTGATTCTACCCCCCGCTCTGAAGCGGTGGGGACCCCCCAGGCGGCAGGGGTTATGTAGCCACCTTGCCCACTTATGGGCCACCTCTGATTCTGCCCCCCGCTCTGAAGCGGTGGGAACCCCCCAGGCGGCAGGGGTTATGTAGCCACCTTGCCCACTTGTGGGCCACCTCTGATTCTGCCCTTCGCTCTGAAGCGGCGGGGACCCCCCAAGCGGCAGGGGTTATGTAGCCACCTTGCCCATTTGTGGGCCACCTCTGATTCTGCCCCCCGCTTTGAAGCGGTGGGAACCCCCCAAGCGGCAGGGGTTATGTAGCCACCTTGCCCACTTGTGGGCCATCTCTGATTCTGCCCCCCGCTCTGAAGCGGTGGAAACCCCCCAAGCGGCAAGGGTTATGTAGCCACCTTGCCCACTTGTGGGCCACCTCTGATTCTGCCCCCCGCTCTGAAGCGGCGGGAGCCCCCCAGGCGGCAGCGGTTATGTAGCCACCTTGCCCACTTGTGGGCCACCTCTGATTCTGCCCCCCGCTCTGAAGCGGTGGCGACCCCCCAAGCGGCAGGGGTTATGTAGCCACCTTGCCCACTTGTGGGCCACCTCTGATTCTGCCCCGCGCTCTGAAGCGGTGGCGACCCCTCAAGCGGCAGGGGTCATGTAGCCACCTTGCCCAGGTGTGGGCCACCTCTGATTCTGCCCCCCGCTTTGAAGGGGTGGGGACCCCCCAAGCGGCAGGGGTTATGTAGCCACCTTGCCCACTTGTGGGCCACCTCTAATTCTGCCCCCCGCTCCGAAGCGGAGGGGACCCCCCAGGCGGCAGGGGTTATGTAGCCACCTTGCCCACTTATGGGCCACCTCTGATTCTGCCCCCCGCTCTGAAGCGGTGGGGACCCCCCAGGCGGCAGGGGTTATGTAGCCACCTTGCCCACTTATGGGCCACCTCTGATTCTGCCCCCCGCTCTGAAGCGGTGGGAACCCCCCAGGCGGCAGGGGTTATGTAGCCACCTTGCCCACTTGTGGGCCACCTCTGATTCTGCCCCCCGCTCTGAAGCGGTGGGGACCCCCCAAGCGGCAGGGGTTATGTAGCCACCTTGCCCACTTGTGGGCCACCTCTGATTCTGCCCCCCGCTCTGAAGTGGTGGGGACCCCCCAGGCGGCAGGTGTTATGTAGCCACCTTGCCCACTTGTGGGCCACCTCTAATTCTGCCCCCCGCTCTGAAGCGGTGGGTACCCCCCAAGCGGCAGGGGTTATGTAGCCACCTTGCCCACTTGTGGGCCATCTCTGATTCTGCCCCCCGCTCTGAAGCGGTGGGGACCCCCCAGGCGAGGGGTTATGTAGCCACCTTGCCCACTTATGGGCCACCTCTGATTCTGCCCCCCGCTCTGAAGCGGTGGGAACCCCCCAGGCGGCAGGGGTTATGTAGCCACCTTGCCCACTTGTGGGCCTACTCTGATTCTGCCCCCCGCTCTAAAGCGGTGGGGACCCCCCAAGCGGCAGGGGTTATGTAGCCACCTTGCCCACTTGTGGGCCACCTCTGATTCTGCCCCCCGCTCTGAAGCGATGGGAGCCCCCCAGGCGGTCATGGTTATGTAGCCACCTTGCCCACTTGTGGGCCACCTCTGATTCTGCCCCCCGCTCTGAAGCGGTGGGGACCCCCCAAGCGGCAGGGATTATGTAGCCACCTTGCCCACTTGTGGGCCACCTCTGATTCTGCCCCCCGCTCTGAAGCGGTGGGGACCCCCCAAGCGGCAGGGGTCATGTAGCCACCTTGCCCACTTGTGGGCCACCTCTGATTCTGCCCCCCGCTCTGAAGTGGTGGGGACCCCCCAAGCGGCAGGGGTTATGTAGCCACCTTGCCCACTTGTGGGCCACCTCTAATTCTGCCCCCCGCTGTGAAGCGGTGGGGACCCCCCAAGCGGCAGGGGTTATGTAGCCACCTTGCCCACTTGTGGGCCACCTCTCATTCTGCCCCCCGCTCTGAAGCGGTGGGGACCCTGCAAGCGGCAGGGGTTATGTAGCCACCTTGCCCACTTGTGGGCCACCTCTGATTCTGCCCCCCGCTCTGAAGTGGTGGGAACCCCCCAAGCGGCAGGGGTTATGTAGCCACCTTGCCCACTTGTGGGACACCTCTAATTCTGCCCCCCGCTCTGAAGCGGTGGGGACCCTGCAAGCGGCAGGAGTTATGTAGCCACCTTGCCCACTTGTGGGCCACCTCTGATTCTACCCCCCGCTCTGAAGCGGTGGGGACCCCCCAAGCGGCAGGGGTTATGTAGCCACCTTGCCCACTTGTGGGCCACCTCTAATTCTGCCCCCCGCTCTGAAGCGGTGGGGACCCTGCAAGCGGCAGGGGTTATGTAGCCACCTTGCCTACTTGTGGGCCACCTCTGATTCTGCCCCCCGCTCTGAAGGGCCGGGGACCCCCCAAGCGGCAGGGGTTATGTAGCCACCTTGCCCACTTGTGGGCCACCTCTAATTCTGCCCCCCGCTTTTAAGCGGTGGGGACCCCCCATGCGGCAGGGGTCATGTAGCCACCTTGCCCACTTGTGGGCCACCTCTGATTCTACCCCCGCTCTGAAGCGGTGGGGACCCCCCAAGCGGCAGGGGTTATGTAGCCACCTTGCCCACTCGTGGGCCACCTCTGATTATGTCCCCCGCTCTGAAGCGGTGGGAACCCCCCAGGCGGCAGGGGTTATGTAGCCACCTTGCCCACTTGTGGGCCACCTCTAATTCTGCCCCCCGCTCTGAAGCGGTGGGGACCCCCCAAGCGGCAGGGGTTATGTAGCCACCCTGCCCTCTTGTGGGCCACCTCTAATTCTGCCCCCCGCTTAGAAGCGGTGGGGACCCCCCAAGCGGCACGGGTCATGTAGCCACCTTGCCCACTTATGGGCCACCTCTGATTCTGCCCCCCGCTCTGAAGCGGTGGGAACCCCCCAGGCGGCAGGGGTTATGTAGCCACCTTGCCCACTTGTGGGCCACCTCTGATTCTGCCCTTCGCTCTGAAGCGGCGGGGACCCCCCAAGCGGCAGGGGTTATGTAGCCACCTTGCCCATTTGTGGGCCACCTCTGATTCTGCCCCCCGCTTTGAAGCGGTGGGAACCCCCCAAGCGGCAGGGGTTATGTAGCCACCTTGCCCACTTGTGGGCCATCTCTGATTCTGCCCCCCGCTCTGAAGCGGTGGAAACCCCCCAAGCGGCAAGGGTTATGTAGCCACCTTGCCCACTTGTGGGCCACCTCTGATTCTGCCCCCCGCTCTGAAGCGGCGGGAGCCCCCCAGGCGGCAGCGGTTATGTAGCCACCTTGCCCACTTGTGGGCCACCTCTGATTCTGCCCCCCGCTCTGAAGCGGTGGCGACCCCCCAAGCGGCAGGGGTTATGTAGCCACCTTGCCCACTTGTGGGCCACCTCTGATTCTGCCCCGCGCTCTGAAGCGGTGGCGACCCCTCAAGCGGCAGGGGTCATGTAGCCACCTTGCCCAGGTGTGGGCCACCTCTGATTCTGCCCCCCGCTTTGAAGGGGTGGGGACCCCCCAAGCGGCAGGGGTTATGTAGCCACCTTGCCCACTTGTGGGCCACCTCTAATTCTGCCCCCCGCTCCGAAGCGGTGGGGACCCCCCAGGCGGCAGGGGTTATGTAGCCACCTTGCCCACTTATGGGCCACCTCTGATTCTGCCCCCCGCTCTGAAGCGGTGGGGACCCCCCAGGCGGCAGGGGTTATGTAGCCACCTTGCCCACTTATGGGCCACCTCTGATTCTGCCCCCCGCTCTGAAGCGGTGGGAACCCCCCAGGCGGCAGGGGTTATGTAGCCACCTTGCCCACTTGTGGGCCACCTCTGATTCTGCCCCCCGCTCTGAAGCGGTGGGGACCCCCCAAGCGGCAGGGGTTATGTAGCCACCTTGCCCACTTGTGGGCCACCTCTGATTCTGCCCCCCGCTCTGAAGTGGTGGGGACCCCCCAGGCGGCAGGTGTTATGTAGCCACCTTGCCCACTTGTGGGCCACCTCTAATTCTGCCCCCCGCTCTGAAGCGGTGGGTACCCCCCAAGCGGCAGGGGTTATGTAGCCACCTTGCCCACTTGTGGGCCATCTCTGATTCTGCCCCCCGCTCTGAAGCGGTGGGGACCCCCCAGGCGAGGGGTTATGTAGCCACCTTGCCCACTTATGGGCCACCTCTGATTCTGCCCCCCGCTCTGAAGCGGTGGGAACCCCCCAGGCGGCAGGGGTTATGTAGCCACCTTGCCCACTTGTGGGCCTACTCTGATTCTGCCCCCCGCTCTAAAGCGGTGGGGACCCCCCAAGCGGCAGGGGTTATGTAGCCACCTTGCCCACTTGTGGGCCACCTCTGATTCTGCCCCCCGCTCTGAAGCGATGGGAGCCCCCCAGGCGGTCATGGTTATGTAGCCACCTTGCCCACTTGTGGGCCACCTCTGATTCTGCCCCCCGCTCTGAAGCGGTGGGGACCCCCCAAGCGGCAGGGATTATGTAGCCACCTTGCCCACTTGTGGGCCACCTCTGATTCTGCCCCCCGCTCTGAAGCGGTGGGGACCCCCCAAGCGGCAGGGGTCATGTAGCCACCTTGCCCACTTGTGGGCCACCTCTGATTCTGCCCCCCGCTCTGAAGTGGTGGGGACCCCCCAAGCGGCAGGGGTTATGTAGCCACCTTGCCCACTTGTGGGCCACCTCTAATTCTGCCCCCCGCTGTGAAGCGGTGGGGACCCCCCAAGCGGCAGGGGTTATGTAGCCACCTTGCCCACTTGTGGGCCACCTCTCATTCTGCCCCCCGCTCTGAAGCGGTGGGGACCCCCCAGGCGGCAGGGGTTATGTAGCCACCTTGCCCACTTGTGGGCCACCTCTGATTCTGCCCCCCGCTCTGAAGTGGTGGGAACCCCCCAAGCGGCAGGGGTTATGTAGCCACCTTGCCCACTTGTGGGACACCTCTAATTCTGCCCCCCGCTCTGAAGCGGTGGGGACCCTGCAAGCGGCAGGAGTTATGTAGCCACCTTGCCCACTTGTGGGCCACCTCTGATTCTACCCCCCGCTCTGAAGCGGTGGGGACCCCCCAAGCGGCAGGGGTTATGTAGCCACCTTGCCCACTTGTGGGCCACCTCTAATTCTGCCCCCCGCTCTGAAGCGGTGGGGACCCTGCAAGCGGCAGGGGTTATGTAGCCACCTTGCCTACTTGTGGGCCACCTCTGATTCTGCCCCCCGCTCTGAAGGGCCGGGGACCCCCCAAGCGGCAGGGGTTATGTAGCCACCTTGCCCACTTGTGGGCCACCTCTAATTCTGCCCCCCGCTTTTAAGCGGTGGGGACCCCCCATGCGGCAGGGGTCATGTAGCCACCTTGCCCACTTGTGGGCCACCTCTGATTCTACCCCCGCTCTGAAGCGGTGGGGACCCCCCAAGCGGCAGGGGTTATGTAGCCACCTTGCCCACTCGTGGGCCACCTCTGATTATGTCCCCCGCTCTGAAGCGGTGGGAACCCCCCAGGCGGCAGGGGTTATGTAGCCACCTTGCCCACTTGTGGGCCACCTCTAATTCTGCCCCCCGCTCTGAAGCGGTGGGGACCCCCCAAGCGGCAGGGGTTATGTAGCCACCCTGCCCTCTTGTGGGCCACCTCTAATTCTGCCCCCCGCTTAGAAGCGGTGGGGACCCCCCAAGCGGCACGGGTCATGTAGCCACCTTGCCCACTTGTGGGCCACCTCTGATTCTGCCCCCCGCTCTGAAGCGGTGGGGACCCCCCAACCGGCAGGGGTTATGTAGCCACCTTGCCCACTTGTGGGCCATCTCTGATTCTGCCCCCCGCTCTGAAGCGGTGGGGACCCCCCTGGCGGAAGGGGTTATGTAGCCACCTTGCCCACTTATGGGCCACCTCTGATTCTGCCCCCCGCTCTGAAGCGGTGGGAACCCCCCAGGCGGCAGGGGTTATGTAGCCACCTTGCCCACTTGTGGGCCACCTCTGATTCTGCCCCCCGCTCTGAAGCGGTGGGAACCCCCCAAGCGGCAGGGGTTATGTAGCCACCTTGCCCACTTGTGGGCCACCTCTGATTCTGCCCCCCGCTCTGAAGCGGTGGGAGCCCCCCAGGCGGTCATGGTTATGTAGCCACCTTGCCCACTTGTGGGCCACCTCTGATTCTGACCCCCGCTCTGAAGCGGTGGCGACCCCCCAAGCGGCAGGGGTTATGTAGCCACCTTGCCCACTTGTGGGCCACCTCTGATTCTGTCCCGCGCTCTGAAGCGGTGGGGACCCCTCAAGCGGCAGGGGTCATGTAGCCACCTTGCCCACTTGTGGGCCACCTCTGATTCTGCCCCCCGCTTTGAAGGGGTGGGGACCCCCCAAGCGGCAGGGGTTATGTAGCCACCTTGCCCACTTGTGGGCCACCTCTGATTCTGCCCCCCGCTCTGAAGCGGTGGGAACCCCCCAGGCGGCAGGTGTTATGTAGCCACCTTGCCCACTTGTGGGCCACCTCTACTTCTGCCCCCCGCTCTGAAGTGGTGGGGACCCCCCAGGCGGCAGGTGTTATGTAGCCACCTTGCCCACTTGTGGGCCACCTCTAATTCTGCCCCCCGCTCTGAAGCGGTGGGGACCCCCCAAGCGGCAGGGGTTATGTAGCCACCTTGCCCACTTGTGGGCCATCTCTGATTCTGCCCCCCGCTCTGAAGCGGTGGGGACCCCCCAGGCGAGGGGTTATGTAGCCACCTTGCCCACTTGTGGGCCACCTCTGATTCTTCCCCCCGCTCTGAAGCGGTGGGAACCCCCCAGGCGGCAGGGGTTATGTAGCCACCTTGCCCACTTGTGGGCCACCTCTGATTCTGCCCCCCGCTCTGAAGCGGCGGGGACCCCCCAAGCGGCAGGGGTTATGTAGCCACCTTGCCCACTTGTGGGCCACCTCTGATTCTGCCCCCCGCTGTGAAGCGGTGGGAGCCCCCCAGGCGGTCATGGTTATGTAGCCACCTTGCCCACTTGTGGGCCACCTCTGATTCTGCCCCCCGCTCTGAAGCGGTGGGGACCCCCCAAGCGGCAGGGATTATGTAGCCACCTTGCCCACTTGTGGGCCACCTCTGATTCTGCCCCCCGCTCTGAAGCGGTGGGGACCCCCCAAGCGGCAGGGGTCATGTAGCCACCTTGCCCACTTGTGGGCCACCTCTGATTCTGCCCCCCGCTCTGAAGTGGTGGGAACCCCCCAAGCGGCAGGGGTTATGTAGCCACCTTGCCCACTTGTGGGCCGCCTCTAATTCTGCCCCCCGCTCTGAAGCGGTGGGGACCCCCCAAGCGGCAGGGGTTATGTAGCCACCTTGCCCACTTGTGGGCCACCTCTGATTCTGCCCCCCGCTCTGAAGCGATGGGGACCCTGCAAGCGGCAAGGGTTATGTAGCCACCTTGCCCACTTGTGGGCCACCTCTGATTCTGCCCCCCGCTCTGAAGTGGTGGGAACCCCCCAAGCGGCAGGGGTTATGTAGCCACCTTGCCCACTTGTGGGCCACCTCTAATTCTGCCCCCCGCTCTGAAGCGGTGGGGACCCTGCAAGCGGCAGGGGTTATGTAGCCACCTTGCCCACTTGTGGGCCACCTCTGATTCTACCCCCCGCTCTGAAGCGATGGGGACCCCCCAAGCGGCAGGGGTTATGTAGCCACCTTGCCCACTTGTGGGCCACCTCTAATTCTGCCCCCCGCTCTGAAGCGGTGGGGACCCTGCAAGCGGCAGGGGTTATGTAGCCACCTTGCCCACTTGTGGGCCACCTCTGATTCTGCCCCCCGCTTTGAAGGGGTGGGGACCCCCCAAGCGGCAGGGGTTATGTAGCCACCTTGCCCACTTGTGGGCCACCTCTAATTCTGCCCCCCGCTTTTAAGCGGTGGGGACCCCCCAAGCGGCAGGGGTCATGTAGCCACCTTGCCCACTTGTGGGCCACCTCTGATTCTACCCCCCGCTCTGAAGCGGTGGGGACCCCCCAAGCGGCAGGGGTTATGTAGCCACCTTGCCCACTTGTGGGCCACCTCTGATTATGTCCCCCGCTCTGAAGTGGTGGGAACCCCCCAAGCGGCAGGGGTTATGTAGCCACCTTGCCCACTTGTGGGCCACCTCTAATTCTGCCCCCCGCTCTGAAGCGGTGGGAACCCCCCAGGCGGCAGGGGTTATGTAGCCACCTTGCCCACTTGTGGGCCACCTCTAATTCTGCCCCCCGCTCTGAAGCGGTGGGGACCCCCCAAGCGGCAGGGGTTATGTAGCCACCTTGCCCTCTTGTGGGCCACCTCTGATTCTGCCCCCCGCTTTGAAGCGGTGGGGACCCCCCAAGCGGCAAGGGTCATGTAGCCACCTTGCCCACTTGTGGGCCACCTCTGATTCTGCCCCCCGCTCTGAAGCGGTGGGGACCCCCCAAGCGGCAGGGGTTATGTAGCCACCTTGCCCACTTGTGGGCCATCTCTGATTCTGCCCCCCGCTCTGAAGCGGTGGGGACCCCCCAGGCGGAAGGGGTTATGTAGCCACCTTGCCCACTTATGGGCCACCTCTGATTCTGCCCCCCGCTCTGAAGCGGTGGGAACCCCCCAGGCGGCAGGGGTTATGTAGCCACCTTGCCCACTTGTGGGCCACCTCTGATTCTGCCCCCCGCTCTGAAGCGGTGGGAGCCCCCCAGGCGGTCATGGTTATGTAGCCACCTTGCCCACTTGTGGGCCACCTCTGATTCTGCCCCCCGCTCTGAAGCGGTGGGGACCCCCAAGGCGGCAGGGGTTATGTAGCCACCTTGCCCACTTGTGGGCCACCTCTGATTCTGCCCCCCGCTCTGAAGCGGTGGGGACCCCCCAGGCGGCAGGGGTTATGTAGCCACCTTGCCCACTTATGGGCCACCTCTGATTCTGCCCCCCGCTTTGAAGCGGTGGGAACCCCCCAGGCGGCAGGGGTTATGTAGCCACCTTGCCCACTTGTGGGCCACCTCTGATTCTGCCCCCCGCTCTGAAGCGGTGGGGACCCCCCAAGCGGCAGGGGTTATGTAGCAACCTTGCCCACTTGTGGGCCACCTCTGATTATGCCCCCCGCTCTGAAGCGGTGGGGACCCCCCAGGCGGCAGGGGTTATGTAGCCACCTTGCCCACTTGTGGGCCACCTCTAATAATGCCCCCCGCTCTGAAGCGGTGGGGACCCCCCAAGCGGCAGGGGTCATGTAGCCACCTTGCCCACTTGTGGGCCACCTCTGATTCTACCCCCCGCTCTGAAGCGGTGGGGATCCCCCAAGGGGCAGGGGTTATGTAGCCACCTTGCCCACTTGTGGGCCACCTCTAATTCTGCCCCCCGCTCTGAAGCGGTGGGCAACCCCCAGGCGGCCGGGGTTATGTAGCCACCTTGCCCACTTGTGGGCCACCTCTAATTCTGCCCCCCGCTCTGAAGCGGTGGGAACCCCCCAGGCGGCAGGGGTTATGTAGCCACCTTGCCCACTTGTGGGCCACCTCTGATTCTGCCCCCCGCTCTGAATTGGTGGGGACCCCCCAGGCGGCAGGTGTTATGTAGCCACCTTGCCCACTTGTGGGCCACCTCTAATTCTGCCCCCCGCTCTGAAGCGGTGGGGACCCCCCAAGCGGCGGGGGTTATGTAGCCACCTTGCCCACTTGTGGGCCACCTCTGATTCTGCCCCCCGCTCTGAAGTGGTGGGGACCCCCCAGGCGGCAGGGGTTATGTAGCCACCTTGCCCACTTGTGGGCCACCTCTGATTCTGCCCCCCGCTTTGAAGGGGTGGGGACCCCCCAAGCGGCAGGGGTTATGTAGCCACCTTGCCCACTTGTGGGCCACCTCTAATTCTGCCCCCCGCTCTGAAGCGGTGGGCAACCCCCAGGCGGCAGGGGTTATGTAGCCACCTTGCCCACTTGTGGGCCACCTCTGATTCTGCCCCCCGCTTTGAAGGGGTGGGGACCCCCCAAGCGGCAGGGGTTATGTAGCCACCTTGCCCACTTGTGGGCCACCTCTGATTCTGCCCCCCGCTCTGAAGCGGTGGGGACCCCCCAGGCGGCAGGGGTTATGTAGCCACCTTGCCCACTTGTGGGCCACCTCTAATTCTGCCCCCCGCTCTAAAGCGGTGGGGACCCCCCAGGCGGCAGGGGTTATGTAGCCACCTTGCCCACTTGTGGGCCACCTCTAATTCTGCCCCCCGCTCTGAAGCGGTGGGGACCCCCCAAGCGGCAGGGGTTATGTAGCCACCTTGCCCACTTGTGGGCCACCTCTAATTCTGCCCCCCGCTCTGAAGCGGTGGGGACCCCCCAAGCGGCAGGGGTTATGTAGCCACCTTGCCCACTTTTGGGCCACCTCTGATTCTGCCCCCCACTTTGAAGGGGTGGGGACCCCCCAAGCGGCAGGGGTTATGTAGCCACCTTGCCCACTTGTGGGCCACCTCTAATTCTGCCCCCCGCTCTGAAGCGGTGGGAACCCCCCAGGCGGCAGAGGTTATGTAGCCACCTTGCCCACTTGTGGGCCTCCTCTGATTACGCCCCCCGCTGTGAAGCGGTGGGGACCCCCCAGGCGGCAGGGGTTATGTAGCCACCTTGCCCACTTGTGGGCCACCTCTGATTCTGCCCCCCGGTCTGAACCGGTGGGAACCCCCCAAGCGGTAGGGGTTATGTAGCCACCTTGCCCCTTTATGGGCCACCTCTAATTCTGCCTCCTGCTCGGAAGCGGTGGGGACCCCCCAAGCAGCAGGGGTTATGTAGCCACCTTGCCCACTTGTGGGCCACCTCTGATTCTGCCCCCCGCTCTGAAGCGGTGGGGACCCCCCGGGCGGCAGGGGTTATGTAGCCACCTTGCCCACTTGTGGGCCACCTCTGATTCTGCCCCCCGCTCTGAAGCGGTGGGGACCCCCAAGGCGGCAGGGGTTATGTAGCCACCTTGCCCACTTGTGGGCCACCTCTGATTCTGCCCCCCGCTCTGAAGCGGTGGGGACCCCCCAGGCGGCAGGGGTTATGTAGCCACCTTGCCCACTTGTGGGCCACCTCTAATTCTGCCCCCCGCTCTAAAGCGGTGGGGACCCCCAGGCGGCAGGGGTTATGTAGCCACCTTGCCCACTTATGGGCCACCTCTGATTCTGCCCCCCGCTCTGAAGTGGTGGGGACCCCCCAAGCGGCAGGTGTTATGTAGCCACCTTTTCCCCCTTGTGGGCCACCTCTAATTCTGCCCCCCGCTCTGAAGCGGTGGGGACCCGCCAAGCGGCAGGGGTTATGTAGCCACCTTGCCCACTTGTGGGCCACCTCTGATTCTGCCCCCCGCTTTGAAGGGGTGGGGACCCCCCAAGCGGCAGGGGTTATGTAGGCACCTTGCCCCCTTGTGGGCCACCTCTAATTCTGCCCCCCGCTCTAAAGCGGTGGGGACCCCTCAAGCGGCACGGGTTATGTAGCCACCTTGCCCACTTGTCGGCCACCTCTAATTCTGCCCCCCGCTTTGAAGCGGTGGGAACCCCCCAGGCGGCAGGGGTTATGTAGCCACCTTGCCCACTTGTGGGCCACCTCTGATTCTGCCCCCCGCTCTGAAGCGGTGGGGACCCCCCAAGCGGCAGGGGTTATGTAGCCACCTTGCCCACTTGTGGGCCACCTCTAATTCTGCCCCCCGCTCTGAAGCGGTGGGGACCCCCCAAGCGGCAGGGGTTATGTAGCCACCTTGCCCACTTGTGGGCCACCACTGATTGTGCCCCCCGCTCTGAAGCGCTGGGGACCCCCCCCGGCGGCAGGGGTTATGTAGCCACCTTGCCCACTTGTGGGCCACCTCTAATTCTGCCCCCCGCTTTGAAGCGGTGGGGACCCCCCGGGCGGCAGAGGTTATGTAGCCACCTTGCCCACTTGTGGGCCACCTCTAATTCTGCCCCCCGCTCTGAAGCGGTAGGGACCCCCCAGGCGGCAGGGGTTATGTAGCCACCTTGCCCACTTGTGGGCCACCTCTAATTCTGCCCCCCGCTCTGAAGCGGTGGGGACCCCCCAGGCGGCAGGGGTTATGTAGCCACCTTGCCCACTTGTGGGCCACCTCTGATTCTGCCCCCCGCTTTGAAGGGGTGGGGACCCCCCAGGCGGCAGGGGTTATGTAGCCACCTTGCCCACTTGTGGGCCACCTCTAATTCTGCCCCCCGCTCTGCAGCGGTGGGGACCCCCCAGGCGGCAGGGGTTATGTAGCCACCTTGCCCACTTGTGGGCCACCTCTAATTCTGCCCCCCGCCGTGAAGCGGTGGGGACCCCCCAAGCGGCAGGGGTTATGTAGCCACCTTGCCCACTTGTGGGCCACCACTGATTCTGCCCCCCGCTCTGAAGCGCTGGGGACCCCCCCGGCGGCAGGGGTTATGTAGCCACCTTGCCCACTTGTGGGCCACCTCTAATTCTGCCCCCCGCTTTGAAGCGGTGGGGACCCCCCAGGCGGCAGAGGTTATGTAGCCACCTTGCCCACTTGTGGGCCACCTCTAATTCTGCCCCCCGCTCTGAAGCGGTAGGGACCCCCCAGGCGGCAGGGGTTATGTAGCCACCTTGCCCACTTGTGGGCCACCTCTAATTCTGCCCCCCGCTCTGAAGCGGTGGGGACCCCCCAGGCGGCAGGGGTTATGTAGCCACCTTGCCCACTTGTGGGCCACCTCTGATTCTGCCCCCCACTTTGAAGGGGTGGGGACCCCCCAAGCGGCAGGGGTTGTGTAGCCACCTTGCCCACTTGTGGGCCACCTCTGATTCTGCCCCCCGCTTTGAAGGGGTGGGAACCCCCCAAGCGGCAAGGGTTATGTAGCCACCTTGCCCACTTGTGGGCCACCTCTAATTCTGCCCCCCGCTCTGAAGCGGTGGGGACCCTCCAGGCGGCAGGGGTTATGTAGCCACCTTGCCCACTTGTGGGCCACCTCTGATTCTGCCCCCCGCTCTCAAGCGGTGGGAACCCCCCAAGCGGTAGGGGTTATGTAGCCACCTTGCCCCTTTATGGGCCACCTCTAATTCTGCCTCCTGCTCTGAAGCGGTGGGGACCCCCCAGCCAGCAGGGGTTATGTAGCCACCTTGCCCACTTGTGGGCCACCTCTGATTCTGCCCCCCGCTCTGAAGCGGTGGGGACCCCCCAGGCGGCACGGGTTATGTAGCCACCTTGCCCACTTGTGGGCCACCTCTGATTCTGCCCCCCGCTCTGAAGCGGTGGGGACCCCCCAGGCGGCAGGGGTTATGTAGCCACCTTGCCCACTTGTGGGCCACCTCTAATTCTGCCCCCCGCTTTGAAGGGGTGGGGACCCCCAAGGCGGCAGGGGTTATGTAGCCACCTTGCCCACTTGTGGGCCACCTCTGATTTTGCCCCCCGCTCTGAAGCGGTGGGGACCCCCCAGGCGGCAGGGGTTATGTAGCCACCTTGCCCACTTATGGGCCACCTCTGATTCTGCCCCCCGCTTCGAAGTGGTGGGAACCCCCCAAGCGGCAGGTGTTATGTAGCCACCTTGCCAACTTGTGGGCCACCTCTAATTCTGCCCCCCGCTCTGAAGCGGTGGGGACCCCCCAAGCGGCAGGGGTTATGTAGCCACCTTGCCCACTTGTGGGCCACCTCTGATTCTGCCCCCCGCTTTGAAGGGGTGGGGACCCCCCAAGCGGCAGGGGTTATGTAGCCACCTTGCCCACTTGTGGGCCACCTCTGATTCTGCCCCCCGCTCTAAAGCGGTGGGGACCCCCCAAGCGGCACGGGTTATGTAGCCACCTTGCCCACTTGTGGGCCACCTCTAATTCTGCCCCCCGCTTTGAAGCGGTGGGAACCCCCCAGGCGGCAGGGGTTATGTAGCCACCTTGCCCACTTGTGGGCCACCTCTGATTCTGCCCCCCGCTTTGAAGCGGTGGGGACCCCCCAAGCGGCAGGGGTTATGTAGCCACCTTGCCCACTTGTGGGCCACCTCTAATTCTGCCCCCCGCTCTGAAGCGGTGGGGACCCCCCAAGCGGCAGGGGTTATGTAGCCACCTTGCCCACTTGTGGGCCACCTCTGATTCTGCCCCCCGCTCTGAAGCGTTGGGGACCCCCCAAGCGGCAGGGGTTATGTAGCCACCTTGCCCACTTGTGGGCCACCTCTGATTCTGCCCCCCGCTCTGAAGCGGTGGGGACCCCCCAGGCGGCAGGGGTTATGTAGCCACCTTGCCCACTTGTGGGCCACCTCTGATTCTGCCCCCCGCTCTGAAGCGGTGGGGACCCCCCAGGCGGCAGGGGTTATGTAGCCACCTTGCCCACTTGTGGGCCACCTCTAATTCTGCCCCCCGCTTTGAAGCGGTGGGGACCCCCCAGGCGGCAGAGGTTATGTAGCCACCTTGCCCACTTGTGGGCCACCTCTAATTTTGCCCCCCGCTCTGAAGCGGTAGGGACCCCCCAGGCGGCAGGGGTTATGTAGCCACCTTGCCCACTTGTGGGCCACCTCTAATTCTGCCCCCCGCTCTGAAGCGGTGGGAACCCCCCAGGCGGCAGGTGTTATGTAGCCACCTTGCCCACTTGTGGGCCACCTGTGATTCTGCTTCCCGCTCTGAAGCAGTGGGAACCCCCCAAGCGGCAGGGGTTATGTAGCCACCTTGCCCACTTGTGGGCCACCTCTGATTCTGCCCCCCGCTCTGAAGTGGTGGGGACCCCCCAGGCGGCAGGTGTTATGTAGCCACCTTGCCCACTTGTGGGCCACCTCTGATTCTGCCCCCCGCTTTGAAGGGGTGGGGACCCCCCAAGCGGCAGGGGTTATGTAGCCACCTTGCCCACTTGTGGGCCACCTCTGATTCTGCCCCCCGCTCTGAAGCGGTCGGGACCCCCCAGGCGGCAGGGGTTATGTAGCCACCTTGCCCACTTGTGGGCCACCTCTGATTCTGCCCCCCGCTTTGAAGGGGTGGGGACCCCCCAGGCGGCAGGGGTTATGTAGCCACCTTGCCCACTTGTGGGCCACCTCTGATTTTGCCCCCCGCTCTGAAGCGTCGGGGACCCCCCAGGCGGCAGGGGTTATGTAGCCACCTTGCCCACTTATGGGCCACCTCTGATTCTGCCCCCCGCTCTGAAGTGGTGGGAACCCCCAGGCGGCAGGGGTTATGTAGCCACCTTGCCCACTTGTGGGCTACCTCTAATTCTGCCCCCCGCTCTAAAGCGGTGGGGACCCCCCAAGCGGCAGGGGTTATGTAGCCACCTTGCCCACTTGTGGGCCACCTCTGATTCTGCCCCCCGCTTTGAAGGGGTGGGGACCCCCCAAGCGGCAGGGGTTATGTAGCCACCTTGCCCACTTGTGGGCCACCTCTGATTCTGCCCCCCGCTCTAAAGCGGTGGGGACCCCCCAGGCGGCAGGGGTTATGTAGCCACCTTGCCCACTTGTGGGCCACCTCTGATTCTGCCCCCCGCTCTAAAGCGGTGGGGACCCCCAAGGCGGCAGGGGTTATGTAGCCACCTTGCCCACTTGTGGGCCACCTCTGATTCTGCCCCCCGCTCTGAAGCGGTGGGGACCCCCCAGGCGGCAGGGGTTATGTAGCCACCTTGCCCACTTGTGGGCCACCTCTAATTCTGCCCCCCGCTCCGAAGTGGTGGGAACCCCCCAAGCGGCAGGGGTTATGTAGCCACCTTGCCCACTTGTGGGCCACCTCTGATTCTGCCCCCCGCTCTGAAGCGGTGGGGACCCCCCAAGCGGCAGGGGTTATGTAGCCACCTTGCCCACTTGTGGGCCACCTGTGATTCTGCCCCCCGCTCTAAAGCGGTGGGGACCCCCCAGGCGGCACGGGTTATGTAGCCACCTTGCCCACTTGTGGGCCACCTCTGATTCTGCCCCCCGCTCTAAAGCGGTGGGGACCCCCCAAGCGGCACGGGTTATGTAGCCACCTTGCCCACTTGTGGGCCACCTCTAATTCTGCCCCCCGCTTTGAAGCGGTGGGAACCCCCCAGGCGGCAGGGGTTTGGTAGCCACCTTGCCCACTTGTGGGCCACCTCTAATTCTGCCCCCCGCTCTGAAGCGGTGGGGACCCCCCAAGCGGCAGGGGTTATGTAGCCACCTTGCCCACTTGTGGGCCACCTCTGATTCTGCCCCCCGCTCTGAAGCGCCGGGGACCCCCCAAGCGGCAGGGGTTATGTAGCCACCTTGCCCACTTGTGGGCCACCTCTGATTCTGCCCCCAGCTCTGAAGCGGTGGGGACCCCCCCGGCGGCAGGGGTTATGTAGCCACCTTGCCCACTTGTGGGCCACCTGTGATTCTGCCCCCCGCTCTAAAGCGGTGGGGACCCCCCAGGCGGCACGGGTTATGTAGCCACCTTGCCCACTTATGGGCCACCTCTGATTCTGCTACCCGCTCTGAAGTGGTGGGAACCCCCCAAGCGGCAGGTGTTATGTAGCCACCTTGCCCACTTGTGGGCCACCTCTAATTCTGCCCCCCGCTCTGAAGCGGTGGGGACCCCCCAAGCGGCAGGGGTTATGTAGCCACCTTGCCCACTTGTGGGCCACCTCTGATTCTGCCCCCCGCTTTGAAGGGGTGGGGACCCCCCAAGCGGCAGGGGTTATGTAGCCACCTTGCCCACTTGTGGGCCACCTCTGATTCTGCCCCCCGCTCTAAAGCGGTGGGGACCCCCCAAGCGGCACGGGTTATGTAGCCACCTTGCCCACTTGTGGGCCACCTCTAATTCTGCCCCCCGCTTTCAAGCGGTGGGAACCCCCCAGGCGGCAGGGGTTATGTAGCCACCTTGCCCACTTGTGGGCCACCTCTAATTCTGCCCCCCGCTCTGAAGCGGTGGGGACCCCCCAGGCGGCAGGGGTTATGTAGCCACCTTGCCCACTTGTGGGCCACCTCTGATTCTGCCCCCCGCTCTAAAGCGGTGGGGACCCCCAAGGCGGCAGGGGTTATGTAGCCACCTTGCCCACTTGTGGGCCACCTCTGATTCTGCCCCCCGCTCTGAAGCGGTGGGGACCCCCCAGGCGGCAGGGGTTATGTAGCCACCTTGCCCACTTGTGGGCCACCTCTAATTCTGCCCCCCGCTCCGAAGTGGTGGGAACCCCCCAAGCGGCAGGGGTTATGTAGCCACCTTGCCCACTTGTGGGCCACCTCTGATTCTGCCCCCCGCTCTGAAGCGGTGGGGACCCCCCAAGCGGCAGGGGTTATGTAGCCACCTTGCCCACTTGTGGGCCACCTCTGATTCTGCCCCCCGCTCTGAAGCGGTGGGGACCCCCCAAGCGGCAGGGGTTATGTAGCCACCTTGCCCACTTGTGGGCCACCTGTGATTCTGCCCCCCGCTCTAAAGCGGTGGGGACCCCCCAGGCGGCACGGGTTATGTAGCCACCTTGCCCACTTGTGGGCCACCTCTGATTCTGCCCCCCGCTCTAAAGCGGTCGGGGACCCCCCAAGCGGCACGGGTTATGTAGCCACCTTGCCCACTTGTGGGCCACCTCTAATTCTGCCCCCCGCTTTGAAGCGGTGGGAACCCCCCAGGCGGCAGGGGTTATGTAGCCACCTTGCCCACTTGTGGGCCACCTCTAATTCTGCCCCCCGCTCTGAAGCGGTGGGGACCCCCCAAGCGGCAGGGGTTATGTAGCCACCTTGCCCACTTGTGGGCCACCTCTGATTCTGCCCCCCGCTCTGAAGCGGTGGGGACCCCCCAAGCGGCAGGGGTTATGTAGCCACCTTGCCCACTTGTGGGCCACCTCTGATTCAGCCCCCCGCTCTGAAGCGGTGGGGACCCCCCCGGCGGCAGGGGTTATGTAGCCACCTTGCCCACTTGTGGGCCACCTGTGATTCTGCCCCCCGCTCTAAAGCGGTGGGGACCCCCCAGGCGGCACGGGTTATGTAGCCACCTTGCCCACTTATGGGCCACCTCTGATTCTGCTACCCGCTCTGAAGTGGTGGGAACCCCCCAAGCGGCAGGTGTTATGTAGCCACCTTGCCCACTTGTGGGCCACCTCTAATTCTGCCCCCCGCTCTGAAGCGGTGGGGACCCCCCAAGCGGCAGGGGTTATGTAGCCACCTTGCCCACTTGTGGGCCACCTCTGATTCTGCCCCCCGCTTTGAAGGGGTGGGGACCCCCCAAGCGGCAGGGGTTATGTAGCCACCTTGCCCACTTGTGGGCCACCTCTGATTCTGCCCCCCGCTCTAAAGCGGTGGGGACCCCCCAAGCGGCACGGGTTATGTAGCCACCTTGCCCACTTGTGGGCCACCTCTAATTCTGCCCCCCGCTTTGAAGCGGTGGGAACCCCCCAGGCGGCAGGGGTTATGTAGCCACCTTGCCCACTTGTGGGCCACCTCTAATTCTGCCCCCCGCTCTGAAGCGGTGGGGACCCCCCAAGCGGCAGGGGTTATGTAGCCACCTTGCCCACTTGTGGGCCACCTCTGATTCTGCCCCCCGCTCTGAAGCGGTGGGGACCCCCCAAGCGGCAGGGGTTATGTAGCCACCTTGCCCACTTGTGGGCCACCTCTGATTCTGCCCCCCGCTCTGAAGCGGTGGGGACCCCCCCGGCGGCAGGGGTTATGTAGCCACCTTGCCCACTTGTGGGCCACCTCTAATTCTGCCCCCCGCTTTGAAGCGGTGGGGACCCCCCAGGCGGCAGAGGTTATGTAGCCACCTTGCCCACTTGTGGGCCACCTCTAATTCTGCCCCCCGCTCTGAAGCGGTAGGGACCCCCCAGGCGGCAGGGGTTATGTAGCCACCTTGCCCACTTGTGGGCCACCTCTAATTCTGCCCCCCGCTCTGAAGCGGTGGGAACCCCCCAGGCGGCAGGGGTTATGTAGCCACCTTGCCCACTTGTGGGCCACCTCTGATTCTGCCCCCCGCTCTGAAGTGGTGGGGACCCCCCAGGCGGCAGGTGTTATGTAGCCACCTTGCCCACTTGTGGGCCACCTCTGATTCTGCCCCCCGCTTTGAAGCGGTGGGAACCCCCCAGGCGGCAGGGGTTATGTAGCCACCTTGCCCACTTGTGGGCCACCTCTGATTCTGCCCCCCGCTTTGAAGGGGTGGGGACCCCCCAAGCGGCAGGGGTTATGTAGCCACCTTGCCCACTTGTGGGCCACCTCTGATTCTGCCCCCCGCTTTGCAGGGGTGGGAACCCCCCAAGCGGCAGGGGTTATGTAGCCACCTTGCCCACTTGTGGGCCACCTCTAATTCTGCCCCCCGCTCTGAAGTGGTGGGGACCCCCCAGGCGGCAGGGGTTATGTAGCCACCTTGCCCACTTGTGGGCCACCTCTGATTCTGCCCCCCGCTCTGAAGGGGTGGGGACCCCCCAGGCGGCAGGGGTTATGTAGCCACCTTGCCCACTTGTGGGCCACCTCTGATTCTGCTTCCCGCTTTGAAGGGGTGGGAACCCCCCAAGCGGCAGGGGTTATGTAGCCACCTTGCCCACTTGTGGGCCACCTCTAATTCTGCCCCCCGCTCTGAAGCGGTGGGAACCCCCCAGGCGGCAGAGGTTATGTAGCCACCTTGCCCAGTTGTGGGCCACCTGTGATTCTGCCCCCTCCTCTGAAGCGGTGGGAACCCCCCAAGCGGTAGGGGTTATGTAGCCACCTTGCCCCTTTATGGGCCACCTCTAATTCTGCCTCCTGCTCTGAAGCGGTGGGGACCCCCCAAGCGGTAGGGGTTATGTAGCCACCTTGCCCACTTGTGGGCCACCTCTGATTCTGCTTCCCGCTCTGAAGCGGTGGGGACCCCCCAGGCGGCAGGGGTTATGTAGCCACCTTGCCCACTTGTGGGCCACCTCTGATTCTGCCCCCCGCTCTGAAGCGGTGGGAACCCCCCAAGCGGCAGGGGTTATGTAGCCACCTTGCCCACTTGTGGGCCACCTCTAATTCTGCCCCCCGCTTTAAAGCGGTGGGGACCCCCAAGGCGGCAGCGGTTATGTAGCCACCTTGCCCACTTGTGGGCCACCTCTGATTTTGCCCCCCGCTCTGAAGCGGTGGGGACCCCCCAGGCGGCACGGGTTATGAAGCCACCTTGCCCACTTGTGGGCCACCTCTAATTCTGCCCCCCGCTCTAAAGCGGTGGGGACCCCCCAAGCGGCACGGGTTATGTAGCCACCTTGCCCACTTGTGGGCCACCTCTAATTCTGCCCCCCGCTTTGAAGCGGTGGGAACCCCCAAGGCGGCAGGGGTTATGTAGCCACCTTGCCCACTTGTGGGCCACCTCTGATTCTGCCCCCCGCTCTGAAGCAGTGGGGACCCCCCAAGCGGCAGGGGTTATGTAGCCACCTTGCCCACTTGTGGGCCACCTCTAATTCTGCCCCCCGCTCTAAAGCGGTGGGGACCCCCAAGGCGGCAGGGGTTATGTAGCCACCTTGCCCACTTGTAGGCCACCTCTGATTTTGCCCCCCGCTCTGAAGCGGTGGGGACCCCCCAGGCGGCAGGGGTTATGTAGCCACCTTGCCCACTTATGGGCCACCTCTGATTCTGCCCCCCGCTCGGAAGTGGTGGGAACCCCCCAAGCGGCAGGTGTTATGTAGCCACCTTGCCCACTTGTGGGCCACCTCTAATTCTGCCCCCCGCTCTGAAGCGGTGGGGACCCCCCAAGCGGCAGGGGTTATGTAGCCACCTTGCCCACTTGTGGGCCACCTCTGATTCTGCCCCCCGCTTTGAAGGGGTGGGGACCCCCCAGGCGGCAGGGGTTATGTAGCCACCTTGCCCACTTGTGGGCCACCTCTAATTCTGCCCCCCGCTCTAAAGCGGTGGGGACCCCCCAAGCGGCACGGGTTATGTAGCCACCTTGCCCACTTGTGGGCCACCTCTAATTCTGCCCCCCGCTTTGAAGCGGTGGGAACCCCCCAGGCGGCAGGGGTTATGTAGCCACCTTGCCCACTTGTGGGCCACCTCTGATTCTGCCCCCCGCTCTGAAGCAGTGGGGACCCCCCAAGCGGCAGGGGTTATGTAGCCACCTTGCCCACTTGTGGGCCACCTCTAATTCTGCCCCCCGCTCTAAAGCGGTGGGGACCCCCAAGGCGGCAGGGGTTATGTAGCCACCTTGCCCACTTGTAGGCCACCTCTGATTTTGCCCCCCGCTCTGAAGCGGTGGGGACCCCCCAGGCGGCAGGGGTTATGTAGCCACCTTGCCCACTTATGGGCCACCTCTGATTCTGCCCCCCGCTCGGAAGTGGTGGGTACCCCCCAAGCGGCAGGTGTTATGTAGCCACCTTGCCCACTTGTGGGCCACCTCTAATTCTGCCCCCCGCTCTGAAGCGGTGGGGACCCCCCAAGCGGCAGGGGTTATGTAGCCACCTTGCCCACTTGTGGGCCACCTCTGATTCTGCCCCCCGCTTTGAAGGGGTGGGGACCCCCCAGGCGGCAGGGGTTATGTAGCCACCTTGCCCACTTGTGGGCCACCTCTGATTCTGCCCCCCGCTCTAAAGCGGTGGGGACCCCCCAAGCGGCACGGGTTATGTAGCCACCTTGCCCACTTGTGGGCCACCTCTAATTCTGCCCCCCGCTTTGAAGCGGTGGGAACCCCCAAGGCGGCAGGGGTTATGTAGCCACCTTGCCCACTTGTGGGCCACCTCTGATTCTGCCCCCCGCTCTGAAGCGGTGGGGACCCCCCAAGCGGCAGGTGTTATGTAGCCACCTTGCCCACTTGTGGGCCACCTCTGATTCTGCCCCCCGCTCTGAAGCGGTGGGGACCCCCCAAGCGGCAGGGGTTATGTAGCCACCTTGCCCACTTGTGGGCCACCTCTGATTCTGCCCCCCGCTCTGAAGCGGTGGGGACCCCCCCGGCGGCAGGGGTTATGTAGCCACCTTGCCCACTTGTGGGCCACCTCTAATTCTGCCCCCCGCTTTGAAGCGGTGGGGACCCCCCAGGCGGCAGAGGTTATGTAGCCACCTTGCCCACTTGTGGGCCACCTCTAATTCTGCCCCCCGCTCTGAAGCGGTAGGGACCCCCCAGGCGGCAGGGGTTATGTAGCCACCTTGCCCACTTGTGGGCCACCTCTAATTCTGCCCCCCGCTGTGAAGCGGTGGGGACCCCCCAAGCGGCAGGGGTTATGTAGCCAGCTTGCCCACTTGTGGGCCACCTCCGATTCTGCCCCCCGCTTTGAAGGGCTGGGAACCCCCCAAGCGGCAGGGGTTATGTAGCCACCTTGCCCACTTGTGGGCCACCTCTAATTCTGCCCCCCGCTCTGAAGCGGTGGGAACCCCCCAGGCGGCAGAGGTTATGTAGCCACCTTGCCCACTTGTGGGCCACCTCTGATTCTGCCCCCCGCTTTGAAGGGGTGGGGACCCCCCAGGCGGCAGGGGTTATGTAGCCACCTTGCCCACTTGTGGGCCACCTCTGATTCTGCCCCCCGCTCTGAAGCGGTGGGAACCCCCCAAGCAGTAGGGGTTATGTAGCCACCTTGCCCCTTTATGGGCCACCTCTAATTCTGCCTCCTGCTCTGAAGCGGTGGGGACCCCCCAAGCAGCAGGGGTTATGTAGCCACCTTGCCCACTTGTGGGCCACCTCTGATTCTGCCCCCCACTCTGAAGCGGTGGGGACCCCCCAGGCGGCAGGGGTTATGTAGCCACCTTGCCCACTTGTGGGCCACCTCTAATTCTGCCCCCCGCTCTAAAGCGGTGGGGACCCCCCAAGCGGCAGGGGTTATGTAGCCACCTTGCCCACTTGTGGGCCACCTCTAATTCTGCCCCCCGCTTTGAAGCGGTGGGAACCCCCAAGGCGGCAGGGGTTATGTAGCCACCTTGCCCACTTGTGGGCCACCTCTGATTCTGCCCCCCGCCGTGAAGCGGTGGGGACCCCCCAAGCGGCAGGGGTTATGTAGCCACCTTGCCCACTTGTGGGCCACCTCTGATTCTGCCCCCCGCTCTGAAGCGGTGGGGACCCCCCAAGCGGCAGGGGTTATGTAGCCACCTTGCCCACTTGTGGGCCACCTCTGATTCTGCCCCCCGCTCTGAAGCGGTGGGGACCCCCCCGGCGGCAGGGGTTATGTAGCCACCTTGCCCACTTGTGGGCCACCTCTAATTCTGCCCCCCGCTTTGAAGCGGTGGGGACCCCCCAGGCGGCAGAGGTTATGTAGCCACCTCGCCCACTTGTGGGCCACCTCTAATTCTGCCCCCCGCTCTGAAGCGGTAGGGACCCCCCAGGCGGCAGGGGTTATGTAGCCACCTTGCCCACTTGTGGGCCACCTCTAATTCTGCCCCCCGCTCTGAAGCGGTGGGAACCCCCCAGGCGGCAGAGGTTATGTAGCCACCTTGCCCACTTGTGGGCCACCTCTGATTCTGCCCCCCGCTTTGAAGGGGTTGGGACCCCCCGGGCGGCAGGGGTTATGTAGCCACCTTGCCCACTTGTGGGCCACCTCTCATTCTGCCCCCCGCTCTGAAGCGGTGGGAACCCCCCAAGCGGTAGGGGTTATGTAGCCACCTTGCCCCTTTATGGGCCACCTCTAATTCTGCCTCCTGCTCTGAAGCGGTGGGGACCCCCCAAGCAGCAGGGGTTATGTAGCCACCTTGCCCACTTGTGGGCCACCTCTGATTCTGCCCCCCGCTCTGAAGCGGTGGGGACCCCCCAGGCGGCAGGGGTTATGTAGCCACCTTGCCCACTTGTGGGCCACCTTTGATTCTGCCCCCCGCTCTGAAGCGGTGGGGACCCCCCAAGCGGCAGGGGTTATGTAGCCACCTTGCCCACTTGTGGGCCACCTCTGATTCTGCCCCCCGCTCTGAAGCGGTGGGGACCCCCCAAGCGGCAGGGGTTATGTAGCCACCTTGCCCACTTGTGGGCCACCTCTGATTCTGCCCCCCGCTCTGAAGCGGTGGGGACCCCCCCGGCGGCAGGGGTTATGTAGCCACCTTGCCCACTTGTGGGCCACCTCTAATTCTGCCCCCCGCTTTGAAGCGGTGGGGACCCCCCAGGCAGCAGAGGTTATGTAGCCACCTCGCCCACTTGTGGGCCACCTCTAATTCTGCCCCCCGCTCTGAAGCGGTAGGGACCCCCCAGGCGGCAGGGGTTATGTAGCCACCTTGCCCACTTGTGGGCCACCTCTAATTCTGCCCCCCGCTCTGAAGCGGTGGGAACCCCCCAGGCGGCAGGGGTTATGTAGCCACCTTGCCCACTTGTGGGCCACCTCTGACTCTGCCCCCCACTCTGAAGTGGTTGGGACCCCCCAGGCGGCAGGGGTTATGTAGCCACCTTGCCCACTTGTGGGCCACCTCTAATTCTGCCCCCCGCTCTCAAGCGGTGGGGACCCCCCAAGCGGCAGGGGTTATGTAGCCACGTTGCCCACTTGTGGGCCACCTCTGATTCTGCCCCCCGCTTTGAAGGGGTGGGGACCCCCCAGGAAGCAGGGGTTATGTAGCCACCTTGCCCACTTGTGGGCCACCTCTGATTCTGCCCCCCGCTTTGAAGGGGTGGGAACCCCCCAAGCGGCAGGGGTTATGTAGCCACCTTGCCCACTTGTGGGCCACCTCTAATTCTGCCCCCCGCTCTGAAGCGGTGGGACCCCCCAGGCGGCAGAGGTTATGTAGCCACCTTGCCCACTTGTGGGCCACCTCTGATTCTGCCCCCCGCTTTGAAGGGGTGGGGACCCCCCGG
Source organism: Eutreptiella sp. 'Long Island Sound 2002' (assembly GCA_964036045.1). Taxonomy (NCBI): domain Eukaryota; phylum Euglenozoa; class Euglenophyceae; order Eutreptiales; family Eutreptiaceae; genus Eutreptiella; species Eutreptiella sp. 'Long Island Sound 2002'. The sequence continues at coordinate 90,871,511 of OZ038379.1, read as the reverse complement.
GCGGCAGGGGTTATGTAGCCACCTTGCCCACTTGTGGGCCACCTCTGATTCTGCCCCCCGCTCTGAAGCGGTGGGAACCCCCCAAGCGGTAGGGGTTATTATGCACCTTGCCCCTTTATGGGCCACCTCTAATTCTGCCTCCTGCTCTGAAGCGGTAGGGACCCCCCAGTCGGCAGGGCTTATGTAGCCACCTTGCCCACTTGTGGGCCACCTCTGATTCTGCCCCCCGCTCTGAAGCGGTGGGGACCCCCCAGGCGGCAGGGGTTATGTAGCCACCTTGCCCACTTGTGGGCCACCTCTGATTCTGCCCCCCGCTCTAAAGCGGTGGGGACCCCCAAGGCGGCAGGGGTTATGTAGCCACCTTGCCCACTTGTGGGCCACCTCTGATTTTGCCCCCCGCTCTGAAGCGGTGGGGACCCCCCAGGCGGCAGGGGTTATGTAGCCACCTTGCCCACTTATGGGCCACCTTTGATTCTGCTCCCCGCTCTGAAGCGGTGGGAACCCCCAGGCGGCAGGGGTTATGTGGCCACCTTGCCCACTTGTGGGCCACCTCTGATTCTGCCCCCCGCTCTGAAGCGGTGGGGACCCCCCAGGCGGCAGGGGTTATGTAGCCACCTTGCCCACTTGTGGGCCACCTCTGATTCTGCCCCCCGCTCTGAAGCGGTGGGGACCCCCCAGGCGGCAGGGGTTATGTAGCCACCTTGCCCACTTGTGGGCCACCTCTGATTCTGCCCCCCGCTTTGAAGGGGTGGGGACCCCCCGGGCGGCAGGGGTTATGTAGCCACCTTGCCCACTTGTGGGCCACCTCTGATTCTGCCCCCCGCTCTGAAGCGGTGGGAACCCCCCAAGCGGTAGGGGTTATGTAGCCACCTTGCCCCTTTATGGGCCACCTCTAATTCTGCCTCCTGCTCTGAAGCGGTGGGGACCCCCCAAGCAGCAGGGGTTATGTAGCCACCTTGCCCACTTGTGGGCCACCTCTGATTCTGCCCCCCGCTCTGAAGCGGTGGGGACCCCCTAGGCGGCAGGGGTTATGTAGCCACCTTGCCCACTTGTGGGCCACCTCTGATTCTGCCCCCCGCTTTGAAGGGGTGGGAACCCCCCAAGCGGCAGGGGTTATGTAGCCACCTTGCCCACTTGTGGGCCACCTCTGATTCTGCCCCCCGATTTGAAGGGGTGGGAACCCCCCAAGCGGCAGGGGTTATGTAGCCACCTTGCCCACTTGTGGGCCACCTCTAATTCTGCCCCCCGCTCTGAAGCGGTGGGACCCCCCAGGCGGCAGAGGTTATGTAGCCACCTTGCCCACTTGTGGGCCACCTCTGATTCTGCCCCCCGCTTTGAAGGGGTGGGGACCCCCCGGGCGGCAGGGGTTATGTAGCCACCTTGCCCACTTGTGGGCCACCTCTAATTCTGCCCTCCGCTCTGAAGCGGTGGGAACCCCCCAAGCGGTAGGGGTTATTGTGCACCTTGCCCCTTTATGGGCCACCTCTAATTCTGCCTCCTGCTCTGAAGCGGTAGGGACCCCCCAGTCGGCAGGGGTTATGTAGGCACCTTGCCCACTTGTGGGCCACCTCTGATTCTGCCCCCCGCTCTGAAGCGGTGGGGACCCCCCAAGCGGCAGGGGTTATGTAGCCACCTTGCCCACTTGTGGGCCACCTCTGATTCTGCCCCCCGCTCTAAAGCGGTGGGAACCCCCAGGCGGCAGGGGTTATGTGGCCACCTTGCCCACTTGTGGGCCACCTCTGATTCTGCCCCCCGCTCTAAAGCGGTGGGGACCCCCAAGGCGGTAGGGGTTATGTAGCCACCTTGCCCACTTGTGGGCCACCTCTGATTTTGCCCCCCGCTTTGAAGCGGTGGGGACCCCCCAGGCGGCAGGGGTTATGTAGCCACCTTGCCCACTTATGGGCCACCTTTGATTCTGCCCCCCGCTGTGAAGCGGTGGGAACCCCCAGGCGGCAGGGGTTATGTAGCCACCTTGCCCACTTGTGGGCCACCTCTGATTCTGCCCCCCGCTCTGAAGCGGTGGGGACCCCCCAGGCGGCAGGGGTTGTGTAGCCACCTTGCCCACTTGTGGGCCACCTCTGATTCTGCCCCCCGCTCTGAAGCGGTGGGGACCCCCCAGGCGGCAGGGGTTATGTAGCCACCTTGCCCACTTGGCGGCCACCTCTGACTCTACCCCCCGCTCTGAAGTGGTGGGGACCCCCCAGGCGGCAGGGGTTATGTAGCCACCTTGCCCACTTGTGGGCCACCTCTCATTCTGCCCCCCGCTCTGAAGGGGTGGGGACCCCCCAAGCGGCAAGGGTTATGTAGCCACCTTGCCCACTTGTGGGCCACCTCTGATTCTGCCCCCCGCTCTGAAGCGGTGGGGACCCCCCAGGCGGCAGGGGTTATGTAGCCACCTTGCCCACTTGTGGGCCACCTCTAATTCTGCCCCCCCGCTCTAAAGCGGTGGGGACCCCCCAGGCGGCAGGGGTTATGTAGCCACCTTGCCCACTTGTGGGCTACCTCTGATTCTGCCCCCCGCTCTGAAGCGGTTGGGACCCCCCAAGCAGCAGGGGTTATGTAGCCACCTTGCCCACTTGTGGGCCACCTCTGATTCTGCCCCCCGCTCTGAAGCGGTGGGGAGTCCCCAAGCGGCAGGGGTTATGTAGCCACCTTGCCCACTTGTGGGCCAGCTCTGATTCTGCCCCCCGCTCATAAGCAGTGGGGACCCCCCCGGCGGTAGAGGTTATGTAGCCACCTTGCCCACTTGTGGGCCACCTCTGATTCTGCCCCCCGCTCTGAAGCGGTGGGGACCCCCCAGGCGGCAGGGGTTATGTAGCCACCTTGCCCACTTGTGGGCCACCTCTGATTCTGCCCCCCGCTCTGAAGTGGTGGGGACCCCCCAGGCGGCACGGGTTATGTAGCCACCTTGCCCACTTGTGGGCCACCTCTGATTCTGCCCCCCGCTCTGAAGCGGTGGGGACCCCCCAGGCGGCAGGGGTTATGTAGCCACCTTGCCCACTTGTGGGCCACCTGTGATTCTGCCCCCCGCTCTGAAGCGTTGGGGACCCCCCAGGCGGCAGGGGTTATGTAGCCACCTTGCCCACTTGTGGGGCACCTCTAATTCTGCCCCCTCCTCTAAAGCGGTGGGGACCCCCCAGGCGGCAGGGGTTATGTGGCCACCTTGCCCACTTGTGGGCCACCTCTGATTCTGCCCCCCGCTCTGAAGTGGTGGGGACCCCCCAGGCAGCAGGGGTTATGTAGCCTCCTTGCCCGCTTGTGGGCCATCTCTGACTCTGCCCCCCTCTCTGAAGTGGTTGGGACCCCCCAGGCGGCAGGGGTTATGTAGCCACCTTGCCCACTTGTGGGCCACCTCTAATTCTGCCCCCCGCTCTGAAGCGGTGGGGAACCCCCCGGCGGCACGGGTTATGTAGCCACCTTGCCCACTTGTGGGCCACCTCTGATTCTGCCCCCCGCTCTGAAGCGGTGGGGACCCCCCAGGCGGCAGGGGTTATGTAGCCACCTTGCCCACTTGTGGGCCACCTGTGATTCTGCCCCCCGCCGTGAAGCGGTGGGGACTCCCCAAGCGGCAGGGGTTATGTAGCCACCTTGCCCACTTGTGGGCCACCTCTGATTCTGCCCCCCGCTCTAAAGCGGTGGGGACCCCCCAGGCGGCAGGGGTTATGTAGCCACCGTGCCCACTTGTGGGCCACCTCTAATTCTGCCCCCCGCTTTGAAGGGGTGGGGACCCCCAAGGCGGCAGGGGTTATGTAGCCACCTTGCCCACTTGTGGGCCACCTCTGATTCTGCCCCCCGCTCTGAAGCGGTGGGGACCCCCCAGGCGGCAGGGGTTATGTAGCCACCTTGCCCACTTGTGGGCCACCTCTGATTCTGCCCCCCGCTCTGAAGCGGTGGGGACCCCCCAGGCGGCAGGGGTTATGTAGCCACCTTGCCCACTTGGCGGCCACCTCTGACTCTACCCCCCGCTCTGAAGTGGTGGGGACCCCCCAGGCGGCAGGGGTTATGTAGCCACCTTGCCCACTTGTGGGCCACCTCTCATTCTGCCCCCCGCTCTGAAGGGGTGGGGACCCCCCAGGCGGCAGGGGTTATGTAGCCACCTTGCCCACTTGTGGGCCACCTCCGATTCTGCCCCCCGCTCTAAAGCGGTGGGGACCCCCCAAGCGGCAAGGGTTATGTAGCCACCTTGCCCACTTGTGGGCCACCTCTGATTCTGCCCCCCGCTCTGAAGCGGTGGGGACCCCCCAGGCGGCAGGGGTTATGTAGCCACCTTGCCCACTTGTGGGCCACCTCTAATTCTGCCCCCCCGCTCTAAAGCGGTGGGGACCCCCCAGGCGGCAGGGGTTATGTAGCCACCTTGCCCACTTGTGGGCTACCTCTGATTCTGCCCCCCGCTCGGAAGCGGTTGGGACCCCCCAAGCAGCAGGGGTTATGTAGCCACCTTGCCCACTTGTGGGCCACCTCTGATTCTGCCCCCCGCTCTGAAGCGGTGGGGAGTCCCCAAGCGGCAGGGGTTATGTAGCCACCTTGCCCACTTGTGGGCCAGCTCTGATTCTGCCCCCCGCTCTGAAGCAGTGGGGACCCCCCCGGCGGCAGGGGTTATGTAGCCACCTTGCCCACTTGTGGGCCATCTCTGATTCTGTTCCCCGCTCTGAAGCGGTGGGGACCCCCCAGGCGGCAGGGGTTATGTAGCCACCTTGCCCACTTGTGGGCCACCTCTGATTCTGCCCCCCGCTCTGAAGTGGTGGGGACCCCCCAGGCGGCACGGGTTATGTAGCCACCTTGCCCACTTGTGGGCCACCTCTGATTCTGCCCCCCGCTCTGAAGCGGTGGGGACCCCCCAGGCGGCAGGGGTTATGTAGCCACCTTGCCCACTTGTGGGCCACCTGTGATTCTGCCCCCCGCTGTGAAGCGTTGGGGACCCCCTAGGCGGCAGGGGTTATGTAGCCACCTTGCCCACTTGTGGGGCACCTCTAATTCTGCCCCCTGCTCTAAAGCGGTGGGGACCCCCCAGGCGGCAGGGGTTATGTGGCCACCTTGCCCACTTGTGGGCCACCTCTGATTCTGCCCCCCGCTCTGAAGTGGTGGGGACCCCCCAGGCAGCAGGGGTTATGTAGCCACCTTGCCCACTTGTGGGCCATCTCTGACTCTGCCCCCCACTCTGAAGTGGTTGGGACCCCCCAGGCGGCAGGGGTTATGTAGCCACCTTGCCCACTTGTGGGCCACCTCTAATTCTGCCCCCCGCTCTGAAGCGGTGGGGAACCCCCCGGCGGCACGGGTTATGTAGCCACCTTGCCCACTTGTGGGCCACCTCTGATTCTGCCCCCCGCTCTGAAGCGGTGGGGACCCCCCAGGCGGCAGGGGTTATGTAGCCACCTTGCCCACTTGTGGGCCACCTCTGATTCTGCCCCCCGCTCTAAAGCGGTGGGGACCCCCCAGGCGGCAGGGGTTATGTAGCCACCTTGCCCACTTGTGGGCCACCTCTAATTCTGCCCCCCGCTTTGAAGGGGTGGGGACCCCCAAGGCGGCAGGGGTTATGTAGCCACCTTGCCCACTTGTGGGCCACCTCTGATTCTGCCCCCCGCTCTGAAGTGGTGGGGACCCCCCAGGCGGCAGGGGTTATGTAGCCACCTTGCCCACTTGTGGGCCACCTCTGATTCTGCCCCCCGCTCTGAAGCGGTGGGGACCCCCCAGGCGGCAGGGGTTATGTAGCCACCTTGCCCACTTGCGGGCCACCTCTGATTCTGCCCCCCGCTCTGAAGTGGTGGGGACCCCCCAGGCAGCAGGGGTTATGTAGCCACCTTGCCCACTTGTGGGCCACCTCTGATTCTGCCCCCCGCTCTGAAGCGTTGGGGACCCCCCAGGCGGCAGGGGTTATGTAGCCACCTTGCCCACTTGTGGGCCACCTCTAATTCTGCCCCCTGCTCTAAAGCGGTGGGGACCCCCCAGGCGGCAGGGGTTATGTGGCGACCTTGCCCACTTGTGGGCCACCTCTGATTCTGCCCCCCGCTCTAAAGTGGTGGGGACCCCCCAGGCAGCAGGGGTTATGTAGCCACCTTGCCCACTTGTGGGCCATCTCTGACTCTGCCCCCCACTCTGAAGTGGTTGGGACCCCCGAGGCGGCAGGGGTTATGTAGCCACCTTGCCCACTTCTGGGCCATCTCTAATTCTGCCCCCCGCTCTGAAGTGGTGGGGACCCCCCAAGCGGCAGGGGTTATGTAGCCACCTTGCCCACTTGTGGGCCACCTCTAATTCTGCCCCCCGCTCTAAAGCGGTGGGGACCCCCCAGGCGGCAGGGGTTATGTAGCCACCTTGCCCGCTTTTGGGCCACCTCTGATTCTGCCCCCCGCTCTAAAGCGGTGGGGACCCCCCAGGCGGCAGGGGTTATGTAGCCACCTTGCCCACTTGTGGGCCACCTCTAATTCTGCCCCCCGCTCTAAAGCGGTGGGGACCCCCCAGGCGGCAGGGGTTATGTAGCCACCTTGCCCGCTTTTGGGCCACCTCTGATTCTGCCCCCCGCTCTAAAGCGGTGGGGACCCCCCAAGCGGCAGGGGTTATGTAGCCACCTTGCCCACTTGTGGGCCACCTCTGATTTTGCCCCCCGCTCTGAAGTGGTGGGCACCCCCCAGGCGGCAGGGGTTATGTAGCCACCTTGCCCACTTGTGGGCCACCTCTGATTCTGCCCCCCGCTCTGAAGCGGTGGGGACCCCCCAGGCAGCAGGGGTTATGTAGCCACCTTGCCCACTTGTGGGCCACCTCTGATTCTGCCCCCCGCTCTAAAGCGGTGGGGACCCCCCAGGCGGCAGGGGTTATGTAGCCACCTTGCCCACTTGCGGGCCACCTCTGATTCTGCCCCCCGCTCTGAAGTGGTGGGGACCCCCTTGGAAGCAGGGGTTATGTAGCCACCTTGCCCACTTGTGGGCCACCTCTAATTCTGCCCCCTGCTCTAAAGCGGTGGGGACCCCCCAGGCGGCAGGGGTTATGTGGCCACCTTGCCCACTTGTGGGCCACCTCTAATTCTGCCCCCCGCTCTGAAGTGGTGGGGACCCCCCAGGCAGCAGGGGTTATGTAGCCACCTTGCCCACTTGTGGGCCATCTCTGACTCTGCCCCCCACTCTGAAGTGGTTGGGACCCCCCAGGCGGCAGGGGTTATGTAGCCACCTTGCCCACTTGTGGGCCACCTCTGATTCTGCCCCCCGCTCTAAAGCGGTGGGGACCCCCCAGGCGGCAGGGGTTATGTAGCCACCTTGCCCACTTGCGGGCCACCTCTGATTCTGCCCCCCGCTCTGAAGTGGTGGGGACCCCCCAGGAAGCAGGGGTTATGTAGCCACCTTGCCCACTTGTGGGCCACCTCTAACTCTGCCCCCTGCTCTAAAGCGGTGGGGACCCCCCAGGCGGCAGGGGTTATGTGGCCACCTTGCCCACTTGTGGGCCACCTCTAATTCTGCCCCCCGCTCTGAAGTGGTGGGGACCCCCCAGGCAGCAGGGGTTATGTAGCCACCTTGCCCACTTGTGGGCCATCTCTGACTCTGCCCCCCACTCTGAAGTGGTTGGGACCCCCCAGGCGGCAGGGGTTATGTAGCCACCTTGCCCACTTGTGGGCCACCTCTAATTCTGCCCCCCGCTCTGAAGCGGTGGGGAACCCCCCGGCGGCACGGGTTATGTAGCCACCTTGCCCACTTGTGGGCCATCTCTGACTCTGCCCCCCACTCTGAAGTGGTTGGGACCCCCCAGGCGGCAGGGGTTATGTAGCCACCTTGCCCACTTGTGGGCCACCTCTGATTCTGCCCCCCGCTCTGAAGCGGTGGGGACCCCCCAGGCGGCAGGGGTTATGTAGCCACCTTGCCCACTTGTGGGCCACCTCTGATTCTGCCCCCCGCTCTAAAGCGGTGGGGACCCCCCAGGCGGCAGGGGTTATGTAGCCACCTTGCCCACTTGCGGGCCACCTCTGATTCTGCCCCCCGCTCTGAAGTGGTGGGGACCCCCCAGGAAGCAGGGGTTATGTAGCCACCTTGCCCACTTGTGGGCCACCTCTAATTCTGCCCCCTGCTCTAAAGCGGTGGGGACCCCCCAGGCGGCAGGGGTTATGTGGCCACCTTGCCCACTTGTGGGCCACCTCTAATTCTGCCCCCCGCTCTGAAGTGGTGGGGACCCCCCAGGCAGCAGGGGTTATGTAGCCACCTTGCCCACTTGTGGGCCATCCCTGACTCTGCCCCCCACTCTGAAGTGGTTGGGACCCCCCAGGCGGCAGGGGTTATGTAGCCACCTTGCCCACTTGTGGGCCACCTCTAATTCTGCCCCCCGCTCTGAAGCGGTGGGGAACCCCCCGGCGGCACGGGTTATGTAGCCACCTTGCCCACTTGTGGGCCACCTCTGATTCTGCCCCCCGCTCTGAAGCGGTGGGGACCCCCCAGGCGGCAGGGGTTATGTAGCCACCTTGCCCACTTGTGGGCCACCTCTGATTCTGCCCCCCGCCGTGAAGCGGTGGGGACTCCCCAAGCGGCAGGGGTTATGTAGCCACCTTGCCCACTTGTGGGCCACCTCTAATTCTGCCCCCCGCTCTAAAGCGGTGGGGACCCCCCAGGCGGCAGGGGTTATGTAGCCACCTTGCCCGCTTTTGGGCCACCTCTGATTCTGCCCCCCGCTCTAAAGCGGTGGGGACCCCCCAGGCGGCAGGGGTTATGTAGCCACCTTGCCCACTTGTGGGCCACCTCTGATTCTGCCCCCCGCTCTGAAGTGGTGGGGACCCCCCAGGCGGCAGGGGTTATGTAGCCACCTTGCCCACTTGTGGGCCACCTCTGATTCTGCCCCCCGCTCTGAAGCGGTGGGGACCCCCCAGGCGGCAGGGGTTATGTAGCCACCTTGCCCACTTGTGGGCCACCTCTGATTCTGCCCCCCGCTCTAAAGCGGTGGGGACCCCCCAGGCGGCAGGGGTTATGTAGCCACCTTGCCCACTTGCGGGCCACCTCTGATTCTGCCCCCCGCTCTGAAGTGGTGGGGACCCCCCAGGAAGCAGGGGTTATGTAGCCACCTTGCCCACTTGTGGGCCACCTCTAATTCTGCCCCCTGCTCTAAAGCGGTGGGGACCCCCCAGGCGGCAGGGGTTATGTGGCCACCTTGCCCACTTGTGGGCCACCTCTGATTCTGCCCCCCGCTCTGAGGTGGTGGGGACCCCCCAGGCAGCAGGGGTTATGTAGCCACCTTGCCCACTTGTGGGCCATCTCTGACTCTGCCCCCCACTCTGAAGTGGTTGGGACCCCCCAGGCGGCAGGGGTTATGTAGCCACCTTGCCCACTTGTGGGCCACCTCTAATTCTGCCCCCCGCTCTGAAGCGGTGGGGAACCCCCCGGCGGCACGGGTTATGTAGCCACCTTGCCCACTTGTGGGCCACCCCTGATTCTGCCCCCCGCCGTGAAGCGGTGGGGACCCCCCAGGCGGCAGGGGTTATGTAGCCACCTTGCCCACTTGTGGGCCACCTCTGATTCTGCCCCCCGCCGTGAAGCGGTGGGGACTCCCCAAGCGGCAGGGGTTATGTAGCCACCTTGCCCACTTGTGGGCCACCTCTAATTCTGCCCCCCGCTCTAAAGCGGTGGGGACCCCCCAGGCGGCAGGGGTTATGTAGCCACCTTGCCCACTTGTGGGCCACCTCTGATTCTGCCCCCCGCTCTGAAGTGGTGGGGACCCCCCAGGCGGCAGGGGTTATGTAGCCACCTTGCCCACTTGTGGGCCACCTCTGATTCTGCCCCCGGCTCTGAAGCGGTGGGGACCCCCCAGGCGGCAGGGGTTATGTAGCCACCTTGCCCACTTGTGGGCCACCTCTGATTCTGCCCCCGGCTCTGAAGCGGTGGGGACCCCCCAGGCGGCAGGGGTTATGTAGCCACCTTGCCCACTTGTGGGCCACCTCTAATTCTGCCCCCCGCTTTGAAGGGGTGGGGACCCCCAAGGCGGCAGGGGTTATGTAGCCACCTTGCCCACTTGTGGGCCACCTCTGATTCTGCCCCCCGCTCTGAAGTGGTGGGGACCCCCCAGGCGGCACGGGTTATGTAGCCACCTTGCCCACTTGTGGGCCACCTCTGATTCTGCCCCCCGCTTTGAAGCGGTGGGGACCCCCCAGGCGGCAGGGGTTATGTAGCCACCTTGCCCACTTGTGGGCCACCTCTAATTCTGCCCCCCGCTCTGAAGTGGTGGGGACCCCCCAGGCGGCAGGGGTTATGTAGCCACCTTGCCCACTTGCGGGCCACCTCTGATTCTGCCCCCCGCTCTGAAGTGGTGGGGACCCCCTAGGCAGCAGGGGTTATGTAGCCACCTTGCCCACTTGTGGGCCACCTCTGATTCTGCCCCCCGCTCTGAAGCGTTGGGGACCCCCCAGGCGGCAGGGGTTATGTAGCCACCTTTCCCACTTGTGGGCCACCTCTAATTCTGCCCCCTGCTCTAAAGCGGTGGGGACCCCCCAGGCGGCAGGGGTTATGTGGCCACCTTGCCCACTTGTGGGCCACCTCTGATTCTGCCCCCCGCTCTGAAGTGGTGGGGACCCCCCAGGCAGCAGGGGTTATGTAGCCACCTTGCCCACTTGTGGGCCATCTCTGACTCTGCCCCCCACTCTGAAGTGGTTGGGACCCCCCAGGCGGCAGGGGTTATGTAGCCACCTTGCCCACTTGTGGGCCACCTCTAATTCTGCCCCCCGCTCTGAAGTGGTGGGGACCCCCCAAGCGGCAGGGGTTATGTAGCCACCTTGCCCACTTGTGGGCCACCTCTGATTCTGCCCCCCGCTCTGAAGCGCTGGGGACCCCCCAGGCGGCAGGGGTTATGTAGCCACCTTGCCCACTTGTGGGCCACCTCTGATTCTGCCCCCCGCCGTGAAGCGGTGGGGACTCCCCAAGCGGCAGGGGTTATGTAGCCACCTTGCCCACTTGTGGGCCACCTCTAATTCTGCCCCCCGTTCTAAAGCGGTGGGGACCCCCCAGGCGGCAGGGGTTATGTAGCCACCTTGCCCGCTTGTGGGCCACCTCTGATTCTGCCCCCCGCTCTAAAGCGGTGGGGACCCCCCAGGCGGCAGGGGTTATGTAGCCACCTTGCCCACTTGTGTGCCACCTCTGAGTCTGCCCCCCGCTCTGAAGTGGTGGGGACCCCCCAGGCGGCAGGGGTTATGTAGCCACCTTGCCCACTTGTGGGCCACCTCTGATTCTGCCCCCCGCTCTGAAGCGGTGGGGACCCCCCAGGCGGCAGGGGTTATGTAGCCACCTTGCCCACTTGTGGGCCACCTCTGATTCTGCCCCCCGCTCTAAAGCGGTGGGGACCCCCCAGGCGGCAGGGGTTATGTAGCCACCTTGCCCACTTGCTGGCCACCTCTGATTCTGCCCCCCGCTCTGAAGCGGTGGGGACCCCCCAGGCGGCAGGGGTTATGTAGCCACCTTGCCCACTTGCGGGCCACCTCTGATTCTGCCCCCCGCTCTAAAGCCGTGGGGACCCCCCAGGCAGCAGGGGTTATGTAGCCACCTTGCCCACTTGTGGGCCACCTCTGATTCTGCCCCCCGCTCTGAAGCGTTGGGGACCCCCCAGGCGGCAGGGGTTATGTAGCCACCTTGCCCACTTGTGGGCCACCTCTAATTCTGCCCCCTGCTCTAAAGCGGTGGGGACCCCCCAGGCGGCAGGGGTTATGTGGCCACCTTGCCCACTTGTGGGCCACCTCTAATTCTGCCCCCCGCTCTGCAGTGGTGGGGACCCCCCAGGCAGCAGGGGTTATGTAGCCACCTTGCCCACTTGTGGGCCATCTCTGACTCTGCCTTCCACTCTGAAGTGGTTGGGACCCCCCGGGCGGCAGGGGTTATGTAGCCACCTTGCCCACTTGTGGGCCACCTCTAATTCTGCCCCCCGCTCTGAAGCGGTGGGGAACCCCCCGGCGGCACGGGTTATGTAGCCACCTTGCCCACTTGTGGGCCACCTCTGATTCTGCCCCCCGCTCTAAAGCGGTGGGGAACCCCCAGGCGGCAGGGGTTATGTAGCCACCTTGCCCACTTGTGGGCCACCTCTGATTCTGCCCCCCGCCGTGAAGCGGTGGGGACTCCCCAAGCGGCAGGGGTTATGTAGCCACCTTGCCCACTTGTGGGCCACCTCTAATTCTGCCCCCCGCTCTGAAGCGGTGGGGAACCCCCCGGCGGCACGGGTTATGTAGCCACCTTGCCCACTTGTGGGCCACCTCTGATTCTGCCCCCCGCTCTAAAGCGGTGGGAACCCCCCAGGCGGCAGGGGTTATGTAGCCACCTTGCCCACTTGTGGGCCACCTCTGATTCTGCCCCCCGCTCTAAAGCGGTGGGGACCCCCCAGGCGGCAGGGGTTATGTAGCCACCTTGCCCACTTGTGGGCCACCTCTGATTCTGCCCCCCGCTCTAAAGCGGTGGGGACCCCCCAGGCGGCAGGGGTTATGTAGCCACCTTGCCCACTTGCGGGCCACCTCTGATTCTGCCCCCCGCTCTGAAGCGCTTGGGACCCCCCCGGCGGCAGGGGTTATGTAGCCACCTTGCCCACTTGTGGGCCACCTCTGATTCTGCCCCCCGCTCTGAAGGGGTGGGCAACCCCCAGGCGGCAGGGGTTATGTAGCCACCTTGCCCACTTGTGGGCCACCTCTGATTCTGCCCCCCGCTCTGAAGCGTTGGGGACCCCCCAGGCGGCAGGGGTTATGTAGCCACCTTGCCCACTTGTGGGCCACCTCTAATCCTGCCCCCTGCTCTAAAGCGGTGGGGACCCCCAAGGCGGCAAGGGTTATGTGGCCACCTTGCCCACTTGTGGGCCACCTCTGATTCTGCCCCCCGCTCTGAAGTTGTGGGGACCCCCCAGGCAGCAGGGGTTATGTAGCCACCTTGCCCACTTGTGGGCCATCTCTGACTCTGCCCCCCACTCTGAAGTGGTTGGGACCCCCCAGGCGGCAGGGGTTATGTAGCCACCTTGCCCACTTGTGGGCCACCTCTAATTCTGCCCCCCGCTCTGAAGCGGTGGGGAACCCCCCGGCGGCACGGGTTATGTAGCCACCTTGCCCACTTGTGGGCCACCTCTGATTCTGCCCCCCGCTCTGAAGCGGTGGGGACCCCCCAGGCGGCAGGGGTTATGTAGCCACCTTGCCCACTTGTGGGCCACCTCTGATTCTGCCCCCCGCCGTGAAGCGGTGGGGACTCCCCAAGCGGCAGGGGTTATGTAGCCACCTTGCCCACTTGTGGGCCATCTCTAATTCTGCCCCCCGCTCTAAAGCGGTGGGGACCCCCCAGGCAGCAGGGGTTATGTAGCCACCTTGCCCACTTGTGGGCCACCTCTGATTCTGCCCCCCGCTCTAAAGCGGTGGGGACCCCCCAGGCGGCAGGGGTTATGTAGCCACCTTGCCCACTTGTGGGCCACCTCTGATTCTGCCCCCCGCTCTGAAGTGGTGGGGACCCCCCAGGCGGCAGGGGTTATGTAGCCACCTTGCCCACTTGTGGGCCACCTCTGATTCTGCCCCCCGCTCTGAAGCGGTGGGGACCCCCCAGGCGGTAGGGGTTATGTAGCCACCTTGCCCACTTGTGGGCCACCTCTGATTCTGCCCCCCGCTCTAAAGGGGTGGGGACCCCCCAGGCGGCAGGGGTTATGTAGCCACCTTGCCCACTTGCGGGCCACCTCTGATTCTGCCCCCCGCTCTGAAGTGGTGGGGACCCCCCAGGCAGCAGGGGTTATGTAGCCACCTTGCCCACTTGTGGGCCATCTCTGACTCTGCCCCCCACTCTGAAGTGGTTGGGACCCCCCAGGCGGCAGGGGTTATGTAGCCACCTTGCCCACTTGTGGGCCACCTCTAATTCTGCCCCCCGCTCTGAAGCGGTGGGGAACCCCCCGGCGGCACGGGTTATGTAGCCACCTTGCCCACTTGTGGGCCACCTCTGATTCTGCCCCCCGCTCTGAAGCGGTGGGGACCCCCCAGGCGGCAGGGGTTATGTAGCCACCTTGCCCACTTGTGGGCCACCTCTGATTCTGCCCCCCGCTCTAAAGCGGTGGGGACCCCCCAGGCGGCAGGGGTTATGTAGCCACCTTGCCCACTTGCGGGCCACCTCTGATTCTGCCCCCCGCTCTGAAGTGGTGGGGACCCCCCAGGCAGCAGGGGTTATGTAGCCACCTTGCCCACTTGTGGGCCACCTCTGATTCTGCCCCCCGCTCTAAAGGGGTGGGGACCCCCCAGGCGGCAGGGGTTATGTAGCCACCTTGCCCACTTGTGGGCCACCTCTGATTCTGCCCCCCGCTCTAAAGCGGTGGGGACCCCCCAGGCGGCAGGGGTTATGTAGCCACCTTGCCCACTTGCGGGCCACCTCTGATTCTGCCCCCAGCTCTGAAGTGGTGGGGACCCCCCAGGCAGCAGGGGTTATGTAGCCACCTTGCCCACTTGTGGGCCACCTCTAATTCTGCCCCCCGCTCTAAAGGGGTGGGGACCCCCCAGGCGGCAGGGGTTATGTAGCCACCTTGCCCACTTGTGGGCCATCTCTGATTCTGCCCCCCGCTCTAAAGCGGTGGGGACCCCCCAGGCGGCAGGGGTTATGTGGCCACCTTGCCCACCTGTGGGCCACCTCTGATTCTGCCCCCCGCTCTGAAGTGGTGGGGACCCCCCAGGCAGCAGGGGTTATGTAGCCACCTTGCCCACTTGTGGGCCATCTCTGACTCTGCCCCCCACTCTGAAGTGGTTGGGACCCCCCAGGCGGCAGGGGTTATGTAGCCACCTTGCCCACTTGTGGGCCACCTCTAATTCTGCCCCCCGCTCTGGAGCGGTGGGGAACCCCCCGGCGGCACGGGTTATGTAGCCACCTTGCCCACTTGTGGGCCACCTCTGATTCTGCCCCCCGCTCTAAAGCGGTGGCGACCCCCCAGGCGGCAGGGGTTATGTAGCCACCTTGCCCACTTGTGGGCCACCTCTGATTCTGCCCCCCGCCGTGAAGCGGTGGGGACTCCCCAAGCGGCAGGGGTTATGTAGCCACCTTGCCCACTTGTGGGCCACCTCTAATTCTGCCCCCCGCTCTAAAGCGGTGGGGACCCCCCAGGCGGCAGGGGTTATGTAGCCACCTTGCCCACTTGTGGGCCACCTCTGATTCTGCCCCCCGCTCTAAAGCGGTGGGGACCCCCCAGGCGGCAGGGGTTATGTAGCCACCTTGCCCACTTGTGGGCCACCTCTGATTCTGCCCCCGGCTCTGAAGCGGTGGGGACCCCCCGCACGGCAGGGGTTATGTAGCCACCTTGCCCACTTGTGGGCCACCTCTAATTCTGCCCCCCGCTCTAAAGCGGTGGGGACCCCCCAGGCGGCAGGGGTTATGTAGCCACCTTGCCCACTTGTGGGCCACCTCTAATTCTGCCCCCCGCTTTGAAGGGGTGGGGACCCCCAAGGCGGCAGGGGTTATGTAGCCAACTTGCCCACTTGTGGGCCACCTCTGATTCTGCCCCCCGCTCTGAAGTGGTGGGGACCCCCCAGGCGGCACGGGTTATGTAGCCACCTTGCCCACTTGTGGGCCACCTCTGATTCTGCCCCCCGCTTTGAAGCGGTGGGGACCCCCCAGGCGGCAGGGGTTATGTAGCCACCTTGCCCACTTGTGGGCCACCTCTGATTCTGCCCCCCGCTCTAAAGCGGTGGGGACCCCCCAGGCGGCAGGGGTTATGTAGCCACCTTGCCCACTTGCGGGCCACCTCTGATTCTGCCCCCCGCTCTGAAGTGGTGGGGACCCCCCAGGCAGCAGGGGTTATGTAGCCACCTTGCCCACTTGTGGGCCCCCCGCTCTGAAGCGTTGGGGACCCCCCAGGCGGCAGGGGTTATGTAGCCCCCTTGCCCACTTGTGGGCCACCTCTAATTCTGCCCCCTGCTCTAAAGCGGTGGGGACCCCCCAGGCGGCAGGGGTTATGTGGCCACCTTGCCCACTTGTGGGCCACCTCTGATTCTGCCCCCCGCTCTGAAGTGGTGGGGACCCCCCAGGCAGCAGGGGTTATGTAGCCACCTTGCCCACTTGTGGGCCATCTCTGACTCTGCCCCCCACTCTGAAGTGGTTGGGACCCCCCAGGCGGCAGGGGTTATGTAGCCACCTTGCCCACTTGTGGGCCACCTCTAATTCTGCCCCCCGCTCTGAAGTGGTGGGGACCCCCCAAGCGGCAGGGGTTATGTAGCCACCTTGCCCACTTGTGGGCCACCTCTGATTCTGCCCCCCGCTCTGAAGCGGTGGGGACCCCCCAGGCGGCAGGGGTTATGTAGCCACCTTGCCCACTTGTGGGCCACCTCTGATTCTGCCCCCCGCCGTGAAGCGGTGGGGACTCCCCAAGCGGCAGGGGTTATGTAGCCACCTTGCCCACTTGTGGGCCACCTCTAATTCTGCCCCCCGCTCTAAAGCGGTGGGGACCCCCCAGGCGGCAGGGGTTATGTAGCCACCTTGCCCGCTTGTGGGCCACCTCTGATTCTGCCCCCCGCTCTAAAGCGGTGGGGACCCCCCAGGCGGCAGGGGTTATGTAGCCACCTTGCCCACTTGTGGGCCACCTTTGAGTCTGCCCCCCGCTCTGAAGTGGTGGGGACCCCCCAGGCGGCAGGGGTTATGTAGCCACCTTGCCCACTTGTGGGCCACCTCTGATTCTGCCCCCCGCTCTGAAGCGGTGGGGACCCCCCAGGCGGCAGGGGTTATGTAGCCACCTTGCCCACTTGTGGGCCACCTCTAATTCTGCCCCCCGCTCTAAAGCGGTGGGGACCCCCCAGGCGGCAGGGGTTATGTAGCCACCTTGCCCACTTGCGGGCCACCTCTGATTCTGCCCCCCGCTCTGAAGTGGTGGGGACCCCCCAGGAAGCAGGGGTTATGTAGCCACCTTGCCCACTTGTGGGCCACCTCTGATTCTGCCCCCCGCTCTGAAGCGTTGGGGACCCCCCAGGCGGCAGGGGTTATGTAGCCACCTTGCCCACTTGTGGGCCACCTCTAATTCTGCCCCCTGCTCTAAAGCGGTGGGGACCCCCCAGGCAGCAGGGGTTATGTAGCCACCTTGCCCACTTGTGGGCCCCCCGCTCTGAAGCGTTGGGGACCCCCCAGGCGGCAGGGGTTATGTAGCCCCCTTGCCCACTTGTGGGCCACCTCTAATTCTGCCCCCTGCTCTAAAGCGGTGGGGACCCCCCAGGCGGCAGGGGTTATGTGGCCACCTTGCCCACTTGTGGGCCACCTCTGATTCTGCCCCCCGCTCTGAAGTGGTGGGGACCCCCCAGGCAGCAGGGGTTATGTAGCCACCTTGCCCACTTGTGGGCCATCTCTGACTCTGCCCCCCACTCTGAAGTGGTTGGGACCCCCCAGGCGGCAGGGGTTATGTAGCCACCTTGCCCACTTGTGGGCCACCTCTAATTCTGCCCCCCGCTCTGAAGTGGTGGGGACCCCCCAAGCGGCAGGGGTTATGTAGCCACCTTGCCCACTTGTGGGCCACCTCTGATTCTGCCCCCCGCTCTGAAGCGGTGGGGACCCCCCAGGCGGCAGGGGTTATGTAGCCACCTTGCCCACTTGTGGGCCACCTCTGATTCTGCCCCCCGCCGTGAAGCGGTGGGGACTCCCCAAGCGGCAGGGGTTATGTAGCCACCTTGCCCACTTGTGGGCCACCTCTAATTCTGCCCCCCGCTCTAAAGCGGTGGGGACCCCCCAGGCGGCAGGGGTTATGTAGCCACCTTGCCCGCTTGTGGGCCACCTCTGATTCTGCCCCCCGCTCTAAAGCGGTGGGGACCCCCCAGGCGGCAGGGGTTATGTAGCCACCTTGCCCACTTGTGGGCCACCTTTGAGTCTGCCCCCCGCTCTGAAGTGGTGGGGACCCCCCAGGCGGCAGGGGTTATGTAGCCACCTTGCCCACTTGTGGGCCACCTCTGATTCTGCCCCCCGCTCTGAAGCGGTGGGGACCCCCCAGGCGGCAGGGGTTATGTAGCCACCTTGCCCACTTGTGGGCCACCTCTAATTCTGCCCCCCGCTCTAAAGCGGTGGGGACCCCCCAGGCGGCAGGGGTTATGTAGCCACCTTGCCCACTTGCGGGCCACCTCTGATTCTGCCCCCCGCTCTGAAGTGGTGGGGACCCCCCAGGAAGCAGGGGTTATGTAGCCACCTTGCCCACTTGTGGGCCACCTCTGATTCTGCCCCCCGCTCTGAAGCGTTGGGGACCCCCCAGGCGGCAGGGGTTATGTAGCCACCTTGCCCACTTGTGGGCCACCTCTAATTCTGCCCCCTGCTCTAAAGCGGTGGGGACCCCCCAGGCGGCAGGGGTTATGTGGCCACCTTGCCCACTTGTGGGCCACCTCTGATTCTGCCCCCCGCTCTGAAGTGGTGGGGACCCCCCAGGCAGCAGGGGTTATGTAGCCACCTTGCCCACTTGTGGGCCATCTCTGACTCTGCCTTCCACTCTGAAGTGGTTGGGACCCCCCAGGCGGCAGGGGTTATGTAGCCACCTTGCCCATTTGTGGGCCACCTCTAATTCTGCCCCCCGCTCTGAAGCGGTGGGGAACCCCCCGGCGGCACGGGTTATGTAGCCACCTTGCCCACTTGTGGGCCACCTCTGATTCTGCCCCCCGCTCTAAAGCGGTGGGGACCCCCCAGGCGGCAGGGGTTATGTAGCCACCTTGCCCACTTGTGGGCCACCTCTGATTCTGCCCCCCGCCGTGAAGCGGTGGGGACTCCCCAAGCGGCAGGGGTTCTGTAGCCACCTTGCCCACTTGTGGGCCACCTCTAATTCTGCTCCCCGCTCTAAAGCGGTGGGGACCCCCCAGGCGGCAGGGGTTATGTAGCCACCTTGCCCACTTGTGGGCCACCTCTGATTCTGCCCCCCGCTCTAAAGTGGTGGGGACCCCCCAGGCGGCAGGGGTTATGTAGCCACCTTGCCCACTTGTGGGCCACCTCTGATTCTGCCCCCCGCTCTAAAGCGGTGGGGACCCCCCAGGCGGCAGGGGTTATGTAGCCAGCCACCTTGCCCACTTGTGGGCCACCTCTAATTCTGCCCCCTGCTCTAAAGCGGTGGGGACCCCCCAGGCGGCAAGGGTTATGTGGCCACCTTGCCCACTTGTGGGCCACCTCTGATTCTGCCCCCCGCTCTGAAGTGGTGGGGACCCCCCAGGCGGCAGGGGTTATGTAGCCACCTTGCCCACTTGTGGGCCACCTCTGATTCTGCCCCCCGCTCTAAAGCGGTGGGGACCCCCCAGGCGGCAGGGGTTATGTAGCCACCTTGCCCACTTGTGGGCCACCTCTAATTCTGCCCCCTGCTCTAAAGCGGTGGGGACCCCCCAGGCGGCAAGGGTTATGTGGCCACCTTGCCCACTTGTGGGCCACCTCTGATTCTGCCCCCCGCTCTGAAGTGGTGGGGACCCCCCAGGCAGCAGGGGTTATGTAGCCACCTTGCCCACTTGTGGGCCACCTCTGATTCTGCCCCCCGCTCTAAAGCGGTGGGGACCCCCCAGGCGGCAGGGGTTATGTAGCCACCTTGCCCACTTGTGGGCCACCTCTGATTCTGCCCCCCGCTCTAAAGCGGTGGGGACCCCCCAGGCGGCAGGGGTTATGTAGCCACCTTGCCCACTTGCGGGCCACCTCTGATTCTGCCCCCCGCTCTGAAGCGGTGGGGACCCCCCAGGCGGCAGGGGTTATGTAGCCACCTTGCCCACTTGTGGGCCACCTCTGATTCTGCCCCCCGCCGTGAAGCGGTGGGGACTCCCCAAGCGGCAGGGGTTATGTAGCCACCTTGCCCACTTGTGGGCCACCTCTAATTCTGCCCCCCGCTCTAAAGCGGTGGGGACCCCCCAGGCGGCAGGGGTTATGTAGCCACCTTGCCCACTTGTGGGCCACCTCTGATTCTGCCCCCCGCTCTAAAGCGGTGGGGACCCCCCAGGCGGCAGGGGTTATGTAGCCACCTTGCCCACTTGCGGGCCACCTCTGATTCTGCCCCCCGCTCTGAAGCGGTGGGGACCCCCCAGGCGGCAGGGGTTATGTAGCCACCTTGCCCACTTGTGGGCCACCTCTGATTCTGCCCCCCGCTCTGAAGCGTTGGGGACCCCCCAGGCGGCAGGGGTTATGTAGCCACCTTGCCCACTTGTGGGCCACCTCTAATCCTGCCCCCTGCTCTAAAGCGGTGGGGACCCCCCAGGCGGCAGGGGTTATGTAGCCACCTTGCCCACTTGTGGGCCACCTCTAATTCTGCCCCCCGCTCTAAAGCGGTGGGGACCCCCTAGGCAGCAGGGGTTATGTAGCCACCTTGCCCACTTGTGGGCCACCTCTGCTTCTGCCCCCCGCTCTAAAGCGGTGGGGACCCCCCAGGCGGCAGGGGTTATGTAGCCACCTTCCCCACTTGTGGGCCACCTCTGATTCTGCCCCCCGCTCTAAAGCGGTGGGGACCCCCCAGGCGGCAGGGGTTATGTAGCCACCTTGCCCACTTGCGGGCCACCTCTGATTCTGCCCCCCGCTCTGAAGCGGTGGGGACCCCCCAAGCGGCATGGGGTTATGTAGCCACCTTGCCAACTTGTGGGCCACCTCTGATTCTGCCCCCCGCTCTAAAGCGGTGGGGACCCCCCAGGCGGCAGGGGTTATGTAGCCACCTTGCCCACTTGCGGGCCACCTCTGATTCTGCCCCCCGCTCTGAAGCGGTGGGGACCCCCCAGGCGGTAGGGGTTATGTAGCCACCTTGCCCACTTGTGGGCCACCTCTGATTCTGCCCCCCGCTCTGAAGCGTTGGGGACCCCCCAGGCGGCAGGGGTTATGTAGCCACCTTGCCCACTTGTGGGCCACCTCTAATCCTGCCCCCTGCTCTAAAGCGGTGGGGACCCCCCAGGCGGCAGGGGTTATGTGGCCACCTTTTCCCACTTGTGGGCCACCTCTGATTCTGCCCCCCGCCGTGAAGCGGTGGGGACTCCCCAAGCGGCAGGGGTTATGTAGCCACCTTGCCCACTTGTGGGCCACCTCTAATTCTGCCCCCCGCTCTAAAGCGGTGGGGACCCCCCAGGCGGCAGGGGTTATGTAGCCACCTTGCCCACTTGTGGGCCACCTCTGATTCTGCCCCCCGCTCTAAAGCGGTGGGGACCCCCCAGGCGGCAGGGGTTATGTAGCCACCTTGCCCACTTGCGGGCCACCTCTGATTCTGCCCCCCGCTCTGAAGCGGTGGGGACCCCCCAGGCGGCAGGGGTTATGTAGCCACCTTGCCCACTTGTGGGCCACCTCTGATTCTGCCCCCCGCTCTGAAGCGTTGGGGACCCCCCAGGCGGCAGGGGTTATGTAGCCACCTTGCCCACTTGTGGGCCACCTCTGATTCTGCCCCCCGCCGTGAAGCGGTGGGGACTCCCCAGGCGGCAGGGGTTATGTAGCCACCTTGCCCACTTGTGGGCCACCTCTAATTCTGCCCCCCGCTCTAAAGCGGTGGGGACCCCCTAGGCAGCAGGGGTTATGTAGCCACCTTGCCCACTTGTGGGCCACCTCTGCTTCTGCCCCCCGCTCTAAAGCGGTGGGGACCCCCCAGGCGGCAGGGGTTATGTAGCCACCTTCCCCACTTGTGGGCCACCTCTGATTCTGCCCCCCGCTCTAAAGCGGTGGGGACCCCCCAGGCGGCAGGGGTTATGTAGCCACCTTGCCCACTTGCGGGCCACCTCTGATTCTGCCCCCCGCTCTGAAGCGGTGGGGACCCCCCAAGCGGCATGGGGTTATGTAGCCACCTTGCCAACTTGTGGGCCACCTCTGATTCTGCCCCCCGCTCTAAAGCGGTGGGGACCCCCCAGGCGGCAGGGGTTATGTAGCCACCTTGCCCACTTGCGGGCCACCTCTGATTCTGCCCCCCGCTCTGAAGCGGTGGGGACCCCCCAGGCGGTAGGGGTTATGTAGCCACCTTGCCCACTTGTGGGCCACCTCTGATTCTGCCCCCCGCTCTGAAGCGTTGGGGACCCCCCAGGCGGCAGGGGTTATGTAGCCACCTTGCCCACTTGTGGGCCACCTCTAATCCTGCCCCCTGCTCTAAAGCGGTGGGGACCCCCCA
The DNA here is from genome assembly GCA_964036045.1 of Eutreptiella sp. 'Long Island Sound 2002'. Lineage (NCBI taxonomy): Eukaryota > Euglenozoa > Euglenophyceae > Eutreptiales > Eutreptiaceae > Eutreptiella > Eutreptiella sp. 'Long Island Sound 2002'. The sequence goes on along the minus strand of OZ038379.1, from coordinate 90,849,524 downwards.
GGCGGCAGGGGTTATGTGGCCACCTTTTCCCACTTGTGGGCCACCTCTGATTCTGCCCCCCGCTCTGAAGTGGTGGGGACCCCCCAGGCGGCAGGGGTTATGTAGCCACCTTGCCCACTTGTGGGCCATCTCTGATTCTGCCCCCCGCTCTGAAGCGGTGGGGACCCCCCAGGCGGCAGGGGTTATGTAGCCGCCTTGCCCACTTGTGGGCCACCTCTGATTCTGCCCCCCGCTCTGAAGCGTTGGGGACCCCCCAGGCGGCAGGGGTTATGTAGCCACCTTGCCCACTTGTGGGCCACCTCTAATTCTGCCCCCCGCTCTGAAGCGGTGGGGACCCCCCAGGCGGCAGGGGTTATGTAGCCACCTTGCCCACTTGTGGGCCACCTCTGATTCTGCCCCCCGCCGTGAAGCGGTGGGGACTCCCCAAGCGGCAGGGGTTATGTAGCCACCTTGCCCACTTGTGGGCCACCTCTGATTCTGCCCCCCGCTCTGAAGCGGTGGGGACCCCCCAGGCGGCAGGGGTTATGTAGCCACCTTGCCCACTTGTGGGCCACCTCTGATTCTGCCCCCCGCTCTGAAGCGGTGGGGACCCCCCAGGCGGCAGGGGTTATCCAGCCACCTTGCCCACTTGTGGGCCACCTCTAATTCTGCCCCCCGCTCTAAAGCGGTGGGGACCCCCCAGGCGGCAGGGGTTATGTAGCCACCTTGCCCACTTGTGGGCCACCTCTGATTCTGCCCCCCGCTCTGAAGTGGTGGGGACCCCCCAGGCGGCAGGGGTTATGTAGCCACCTTGCCCACTTGTGGGCCACCTCTGATTCTGCCCCCCGCTCTGAAGCGGTGGGGACCCCCCAGGCGGCAGGGGTTATGTAGCCACCTTGCCCACTTGTGGGCCACCTCTGATTCTGCCCCCCGCTCTGAAGTGGTGGGGACCCCCCAGGCGGCAGGGGTTATGTAGCCACCTTGCCCACTTGTGGGCCACCTCTGATTCTGCCCCCCGCTCTGAAGCGGTGGGGACCCCCCAGGCGGCAGGGGTTATGTAGCCACCTTGCCCACTTGTGGGCCACCTCTAATTCTGCCCCCCGCTCTGAAGTGGTGGGGACCCCCCAGGCGGCAGGGGTTATGTAGCCACCTTGCCCACTTGTGGGCCACCTCTGATTCTGCCCCCCGCTCTGAAGGGGTGGGGACCCCTCAGGCGGCAGGGGTTATGTAGCCACCTTGCCCACTTGTGGGCCACCTCTGATTCTGCCCCCCGCACTGAAGCGGTGGGGACCCCCCAGGCGGCAGGGGTTATGTAGCCACCTTGCCCACTTGTGGGCCACCTCTAATTCTGCCCCCCGCTCTAAAGCGGTGGGGACCCCCCAGGCGGCAGGGGTTATGTAGCCACCTTGCCCACTTGTGGGCCACCTCTGATTCTGCCCCCCGCTCTAAAGCGGTGGGGACCCCCAAGGCGGCAGGGTTTATGTAGCCACCTTGCCCACTTGTGGGCCACCTCTGATTCTGCCCCCCGCTCTGAAGCGGTGGGGACCCCCCAGGCGGCAGGGGTTATGTAGCCACCTTGCCCACTTGTGGGCCACCTCTGATTCTGCCCCCCGCTCTGAAGCGGTGGGGACCCCCCAGGCGGCAGGGGTTATGTAGCCACCTTGCCCACTTGTGGGCCACCTCTAATTCTGCCCCCCGCTCTAAAGCGGTGGGGACCCCCCAGGCGGCACGGGTTATGTAGCCACCTTGCCCACTTGTGGGCCACCTCTGATTCTGCCCCCCGCTCTGAAGTGGTGGGGACCCCCCAGGCGGCAGGGGTTATGTAGCCACCTTGCCCACTTGTGGGCCACCTCTGATTCTGCCCCCCGCTCTGAAGGGGTGGGGACCCCCAGGCGGCAGGGGTTATGTAGCCACCTTGCCCACTTGTGGGCCACCTCTGATTCTGCCCCCCGCTCTAAAGCGGTGGGGACCCCCCAGGCGGCAGGGGTTATGTAGCCACCTTTCCCACTTGTGGACCACCTCTGATTCTGCCCCCCGCTCTAAAGCGGTGGGGACCCCCCAGGCGGCAGGGGTTATGTAGCCACCTTGCCCACTTGTGGGCCACCTCTGATTCTGCCCCCCGCTCTGAAGTGGTGGGGACCCCCCAGGCGGCAGGGGTTATGTACCCACCTTGCCCACTTGTGGGCCACCTCTGATTCTGCCCCCCGCTCTGAAGCGGTGGGGACCCCCCTAGGCGGCAGGGGTTATGTAGCCACCTTGCCCACTTGTGGGCCACCTCTGATTCTGCCCCCTGCTCTAAAGCGGTGGGGACCCCCCAGGCGGCAGGGGTTATGTAGCCACCTTGCCCCTTTATGGGCCACCTCTGATTCTGCCCCCCGCTCTAAAGCGGTGGGGACCCCCCAGGCGGCAGGGGTTATGTAGCCACCTTGCCCACTTGTGGGCCACCTCTGATTCTGCCCCCCGCCCTAAAGCGGTGGGGACCCCCCAGGCGGCAGGGGTTATGTAGCCACCTTGCCCACTTGTGGGCCACCTCTGATTCTGCCCCCCGCTCTGAAGCGGTGGGGACCCCCCAGGCGGCAGGGGTTATGTAGCCACCTTGCCCACTTGTGGGCCCCCTCTGATTCTGCCCCCCGCTCTGAAGGGGTAGGGACCCCCCAGGCGGCAGGGGTTATGTAGCCACCTTGCCCACTTGTGGGCCACCTCTGATTCTGCCCCCCGCTCTGAAGCGGTGGGGACCCCCCAGGCGGCAGGGGTTATGTAGCCACCTTGCCCACTTGTGGGCCACCTCTCATTCTGCCCCCCGCTCTCAAGCGGTGGGGACCCCCCAGGCGGCAGGGGTTATGTAGCCACCTTGCCCACTTGTGGGCCACCTCTAATTCTGCCCCCCGCTCTGAAGCGGTGGGGACCCCCCAGGCGGCAGGGGTTATGTAGCCACCTTGCCCCTTTATGGCCCACCTCTGATTCTGCCCCCCGCTCTAAAGCGGTGGGGACCCCCCAGGCCGCAGGGGTTATGCAGCCACCTTGCCCACTTGTGGGCCACCTCTGATTCTGCCCCCCGCTCTGAAGCGGTGGGGACCCCCCAGGCGGCAGGGGTTATGTAGCCACCTTGCCCACTTGTGGGCCCCCTCTGATTCTGCCCCCCGCTCTGAAGGGGTAGGGACCCCCCAGGCGGCAGGGGTTATGTAGCCACCTTGCCCACTTGTGGGCCACCTCTGATTCTGCCCCCCGCTCTGAAGGGGTAGGGACCCCCCAGGCGGCAGGGGTTATGTAGCCACCTTGCCCACTTGTGGGCCACCTCTCATTCTGCCCCCCGCTCTCAAGCGGTGGGGACCCCCCAGGCGGCAGGGGTTATGTAGCCACCTTGCCCACTTGTGGGCCACCTCTAATTCTGCCCCCCGCTCTGAAGCGGTGGGGACCCCCCAGGCGGCAGGGGTTATGTAGCCACCTTGCCCCTTTATGGCCCACCTCTGATTCTGCCCCCCGCTCTAAAGCGGTGGGGACCCCCCAGGCCGCAGGGGTTATGCAGCCACCTTGCCCACTTGTGGGCCACCTCTGATTCTGCCCCCCGCTCTGAAGGGGTAGGGACCCCCCAGGCGGCAGGGGTTATGTAGCCACCTTGCCCACTTGTGGGCCACCTCTCATTCTGCCCCCCGCTCTCAAGCGGTGGGGACCCCCCAGGCGGCAGGGGTTATGTAGCCACCTTGCCCACTTGTGGGCCACCTCTGATTCTGCCCCCCGCTCTGAAACAGTGGGGACCCCCCAGGCGGCAGGGGTTATGTAGCCACCTTGCCCACTTGTGGGCCACCTCTAATTCTGCCCCCCCGCTCTGAAGCGGTGGGGACCCCCCAGGCGGCAGGGGTTATGTAGCCACCTTGCCCACTTGTGGGCCACCTCTGATTCTGCCCTCCGCTGTGAAGCGGTGGGGACCCCCCAGGCGGCAGGGGTTATGTAGCCACCTTGCCCACTTGTGGGCCACCTCTGATTCTGCCCCCCGCTCTGAAACAGTGGGGACCCCCCAGGCGGCAGGGGTTATGTAGCCACCTTGCCCACTTGTGGGCCACCTCTAATTCTGCCCCCCCGCTCTGAAGCGGTGGGGACCCCCCAGGCGGCAGGGGTTATGTAGCCACCTTGCCCACTTGTGGGCCACCTATAATTCTGCCCCCCGCTCTAAAGCGGTGGGGACCCCCAAGGCGGCAGGGGTTATGTAGCCACCTTGCCCACTTGTGGGCCATCTCTGATTCTGCCCCCCGCTCTGAAGTGGTGGGGACCCCCCAGGCGGCAGGGGTTATGTAGCCACCTTGCCCACTTGTGGGCCACCTCTGATTCTGCCCCCCGCTCTGAAGTGGTGGGGACCCCCCAGGCGGCAGGGGTTATGTAGCCACCTTGCCCACTTGTGGGCCACCTCTGATTCTGCCCCCCGCTCTGAAGGGGTGGGCAACCCCCAGGCGGCAGGGGTTATGTAGCCACCTTGCCCACTTGTGGGCCACCTCTGATTCTGCCCCCCGCTCTGAAGCGGTGGGGACCCCCCAGGCGGCAGGGGTTATGTAGCCACCTTGCCCACTTGTGGGCCATCTCTGACTCTGCCCCCCGCTCTGAAGCGGTGGGGACCCCCCAGGCGGCAGGGGTTATGTAGCCACCTTGCCCACTTGTGGGCCACCTCTGATTCTGCCCCCCGCTCTGAAGTGGTGGGGACCCCCCAGGCGGCAGGGGTTATGTAGCCACCTTGCCCACTTGTGGGCCACCTCTGATTCTGCCCCCCGCTCTGAAGGGGTGGCCAACCCCCAGGCGGCAGGGGTTATGTAGCCACCTTGCCCACTTGTGGGCCACCTCTGATTCTGCCCCGCGCTCTGAAGCGGTGGGGACCCCCCAGGCGGCAGGGGTTATGTAGCCACCTTGCCCACTTGTGGGCCACCTCTGATTCTGCCCCCCGCTCTGAAGTGGTGGGGACCCCCCAGGCGGCAGGGGTTATGTAGCCACCTTGCCCACTTGTGGGCCACCTCTGATTCTGCCCCCCGCTCTGAAGGGGTGGGCAACCCCCAGGCGGCAGGGGTTATGTAGCCACCTTGCCCACTTGTGGGCCACCTCTGATTCTGCCCCCCGCTCTGAAGCGGTGGGGACCCCCCAGGCGGCAGGGGTTATGTAGCCACCTTGCCCACTTGTGGGCCATCTCTGACTCTGCCCCCCGCTCTGAAGCGGTGGGGACCCCCCAGGCGGCAGGGGTTATGTAGCCACCTTGCCCACTTGTGGGCCACCTCTGATTCTGCCCCCCGCTCTGAAGCGGTGGGGAACCCCCAGGCGGCAGGGGTTATGTAGCCACCTTGCCCACTTGTGGGCCACCTCTAATTCTGCCCCCCGCTCTGAAGCGGTGGGGACCCCCCAGGCGGCAGGGGTTATGTAGCCACCTTGCCCACTTGTGGGCCACCTATAATTCTGCCCCCCGCTCTAAAGCGGTGGGGACCCCCAAGGCGGCAGGGGTTATGTAGCCACCTTGCCCACTTGTGGGCCATCTCTGATTCTGCCCCCCGCTCTGAAGTGGTGGGGACCCCCCAGGCGGCAGGGGTTATGTAGCCACCTTGCCCACTTGTGGGCCACCTCTGATTCTGCCCCCCGCTCTGAAGTGGTGGGGACCCCCCAGGCGGCAGGGGTTATGTAGCCACCTTGCCCACTTGTGGGCCACCTCTGATTCTGCCCCCCGCTCTGAAGGGGTGGGCAACCCCCAGGCGGCAGGGGTTATGTAGCCACCTTGCCCACTTGTGGGCCACCTCTGATTCTGCCCCCCGCTCTGAAGCGGTGGGGACCCCCCAGGCGGCAGGGGTTATGTAGCCACCTTGCCCACTTGTGGGCCATCTCTGACTCTGCCCCCCGCTCTGAAGCGGTGGGGACCCCCCAGGCGGCAGGGGTTATGTAGCCACCTTGCCCACTTGTGGGCCACCTCTGATTCTGCCCCCCGCTCTGAAGTGGTGGGGACCCCCCAGGCGGCAGGGGTTATGTAGCCACCTTGCCCACTTGTGGGCCACCTCTGATTCTGCCCCCCGCTCTGAAGGGGTGGGCAACCCCCAGGCGGCAGGGGTTATGTAGCCACCTTGCCCACTTGTGGGCCACCTCTGATTCTGCCCTGCGCTCTGAAGCGGTGGGGACCCCCCAGGCGGCAGGGGTTATGTAGCCACCTTGCCCACTTGTGGGCCACCTCTGATTCTGCCCCCCGCTCTGAAGTGGTGGGGACCCCCCAGGCGGCAGGGGTTATGTAGCCACCTTGCCCACTTGTGGGCCACCTCTGATTCTGCCCCCCGCTCTGAAGGGGTGGGCAACCCCCAGGCGGCAGGGGTTATGTAGCCACCTTGCCCACTTGTGGGCCACCTCTGATTCTGCCCCCCGCTCTGAAGCGGTGGGGACCCCCCAGGCGGCAGGGGTTATGTAGCCACCTTGCCCACTTGTGGGCCATCTCTGACTCTGCCCCCCGCTCTGAAGCGGTGGGGACCCCCCAGGCGGCAGGGGTTATGTAGCCACCTTGCCCACTTGTGGGCCACCTCTGATTCTGCCCCCCGCTCTGAAGCGGTGGGGAACCCCCAGGCGGCAGGGGTTATGTAGCCACCTTGCCCACTTGTGGGCCACCTCTGATTCTGCCCTCCGCTGTGAAGCGGTGGGGACCCCCCAGGCGGCAGGGGTTATGTAGCCACCTTGCCCACTTGTGGGCCACCTCTAATTCTGCCCCCCGCTCTGAAGCGGTGGGGACCCCCCAGGCGGCAGGGGTTATGTAGCCACCTTGCCCACTTGTGGGCCACCTCTGATTCTGCCCCCCGCTCTGAAGGGGTGGGGACCCCGCAGGCGGCAGGGGTTATGTAGCCACCTTGCCCACTTGTGGGCCACCTCTGATTCTGCCCCCCGTTCTGAAGGGGTGGGCAACCCCCAGGCGGCAGGGGTTATGTAGCCACCTTGCCCACTTGTGGGCCACCTCTGATTCTGCCCCCCGCTCTGAAGTGGTGGGGACCCCCCAGGCGGCAGGGGTTATGTAGCCACCTTGCCCACTTGTGGGCCACCTCTGATTCTGCCCCCCGCTCTGAAGCGGTGGGGACCCCCCAGGCGGCAGGGGTTATGTAGCCACCTTGCCCACTTGTGGGCCATCTCTGACTCTGCCCCCCGCTCTAAAGCGGTGGGGACCCCCCAGGCGGCAGGGGTTATGTAGCCACCTTGCCCACTTGTGGGCCACCTCTGATTCTGCCCCCCGCTCTGAAGCGGTGGGGACCCCCCAGGCGGCAGGGGTTATGTAGCCACCTTGCCCACTTGTGGGCCACCTCTAATTCTGCCCCCCGCTCTAAAGCGGTGGGGACCCCCCAGGCGGCAGGGGTTATGTAGCCACCTTGCCCACTTGTGGGCCACCTCTGATTCTGCCCCCCGCTCTGAAACGGTGGGGACCCCCCAGGCGGCAGGGGTTATGTAGCCACCTTGCCCACTTGTGGGCCACCTCTAATTCTGCCCCCCGCTCTGAAGCGGTGGGGACCCCCCAGGCGGCAGGGGTTATGTAGCCACCTTGCCCACTTGTGGGCCACCTATAATTCTGCCCCCCGCTCTAAAGCGGTGGGGACCCCCAAGGCGGCAGGGGTTATGTAGCCACCTTGCCCACTTGTGGGCCACCTCTGATTCTGCCCCCCGCTCTAAAGCGGTGGGGACCCCCCAGGCGGCAGGGGTTATGTAGCCACCTTGCCCACTTGTGGGCCACCTCTGATTCAGCCCCCCGCTCTGAAGCGGTATGGGACCCCCGAGGCGGCAGGGGTTATGTAGCCACCTTGCCCACTTGTGGGCCACCTCTGATTCTGCCCCCCGCTCTGAAGCGGTGGGGACCCCCCAGGCGGCAGGGGTTATGTAGCCACCTTGCCCACTTGTGGGCCATCTCTGATTCTGCCCCCCGCTCTGAAGCGGTGGGGACCCCCCAGGCGGCAGGGGTTATGTAGCCACCTTGCCCACTTGTGGGCCATCTCTGACTCTGCCCCCCGCTCTGAAGCGGTGGGGACCCCCCAGGCGGCAGGGGTTATGTAGCCACCTTGCCCACTTGTGGGCCACCTCTGATTCAGCCCCCCGCTCTGAAGCGGTATGGGACCCCCGAGGCGGCAGGGGTTATGTAGCCACCTTGCCCACTTGTGGGCCACCTCTGATTCAGCCCCCCGCTCTGAAGCGGTATGGGACCCCCGAGGCGGCAGGGGTTATGTAGCCACCTTGCCCACTTGTGGGCCACCTCTGATTCTGCCCCCCGCTCTGAAGCGGTGGGGACCCCCCAGGCGGCAGGGGTTATGTAGCCACCTTGCCCACTTGTGGGCCATCTCTGACTCTGCCCCCCGCTCTGAAGCGGTGGGGACCCCCCAGGCGGCAGGGGTTATGTAGCCACCTTGCCCACTTGTGGGCCACCTCTGATTCTGCCCCCCGCTCTGAAGTGGTGGGGACCCCCCAGGCGGCAGGGGTTATGTAGCCACCTTGCCCACTTGTGGGCCACCTCTGATTCTGCCCCCCGCTCTGAAGGGGTGGGCAACCCCCAGGCGGCAGGGGTTATGTAGCCACCTTGCCCACTTGTGGGCCACCTCTGATTCTGCCCCGCGCTCTGAAGCGGTGGGGACCCCCCAGGCGGCAGGGGTTATGTAGCCACCTTGCCCACTTGTGGGCCACCTCTGATTCTGCCCCCCGCTCTGAAGTGGTGGGGACCCCCCAGGCGGCAGGGGTTATGTAGCCACCTTGCCCACTTGTGGGCCACCTCTGATTCTGCCCCCCGCTCTGAAGGGGTGGGCAACCCCCAGGCGGCAGGGGTTATGTAGCCACCTTGCCCACTTGTGGGCCACCTCTGATTCTGCCCCCCGCTCTGAAGCGGTGGGGACCCCCCAGGCGGCAGGGGTTATGTAGCCACCTTGCCCACTTGTGGGCCACCTCTGATTCTGCCCCCCGCTCTGAAGCGGTGGGGAACCCCCAGGCGGCAGGGGTTATGTAGCCACCTTGCCCACTTGTGGGCCACCTCTGATTCTGCCCTCCGCTGTGAAGCGGTGGGGACCCCCCAGGCGGCAGGGGTTATGTAGCCACCTTGCCCACTTGTGGGCCACCTCTAATTCTGCCCCCCGCTCTGAAGCGGTGGGGACCCCCCAGGCGGCAGGGGTTATGTAGCCACCTTGCCCACTTGTGGGCCACCTCTGATTCTGCCCCCCGCTCTGAAGCGGTGGGGACCCCCCAGGCAGCAGGGGTTATGTAGCCACCTTGCCCACTTGTGGGCCACCTCTGACTCTGCCCCCCGCTCTAAAGCGGTGGGGACCCCCCAGGCGGCACGTGTTATGTAGCCACCTTGCCCACTTGTGGGCCACCTCTGATTCTGCCCCCCGCTCTGAAGTGGTGGGGACCCCCCAGGCGGCAGAGGTTATGTAGCCACCTTCCCCACTTGTGGGCCACCTCTGATTCTGCCCCCCGCTCTGAAGGGGTGGGGACCCCGCAGGCGGCAGGGGTTATGTAGCCACCTTGCCCACTTGTGGGCCACCTCTGATTCTGCCCCCCGTTCTGAAGGGGTGGGCAACCCCCAGGCGGCAGGGGTTATGTAGCCACCTTGCCCACTTGTGGGCCACCTCTGATTCTGCCCCCCGCTCTGAAGTGGTGGGGACCCCCCAGGCGGCAGGGGTTATGTAGCCACCTTGCCCACTTGTGGGCCATCTCTGACTCTGCCCCCCGCTCTAAAGCGGTGGGGACCCCCCAGGCGGCAGGGGTTATGTAGCCACCTTGCCCACTTGTGGGCCACCTCTGATTCTGCCCCCCGCTCTGAAGCGGTGGGGACCCCCCAGGCGGCAGGGGTTATGTAGCCACCTTGCCCACTTGTGGGCCACCTCTAATTCTGCCCCCCGCTCTAAAGCGGTGGGGACCCCCCAGGCGGCAGGGGTTATGTAGCCACCTTGCCCACTTGTGGGCCACCTCTGATTCTGCCCCCCGCTCTGAAACGGTGGGGACCCCCCAGGCGGCAGGGGTTATGTAGCCACCTTGCCCACTTGTGGGCCACCTCTAATTCTGCCCCCCGCTCTGAAGCGGTGGGGACCCCCCAGGCGGCAGGGGTTATGTAGCCACCTTGCCCACTTGTGGGCCACCTATAATTCTGCCCCCCGCTCTAAAGCGGTGGGGACCCCCAAGGCGGCAGGGGTTATGTAGCCACCTTGCCCACTTGTGGGCCACCTCTAATTCTGCCCCCCGCTCTAAAGCGGTGGGGACCCCCCAGGCGGCAGGGGTTATGTAGCCACCTTGCCCACTTGTGGGCCATCTCTGATTCTGCCCCCCGCTCTGAAGTGGTGGGGACCCCCCAGGCGGCAGGGGTTATGTAGCCACCTTGCCCACTTGTGGGCCACCTCTGATTCTGCCCCCCGCTCTGAAGTGGTGGGGACCCCCCAGGCGGCAGGGGTTATGTAGCCACCTTGCCCACTTGTGGGCCACCTCTGATTCTGCCCCCCGCTCTAAAGCGGTGGGGACCCCCCAGGCAGCAGGGGTTATGTAGCCACCTTGCCCACTCGTGGGCCACCTCTAATTCTGCCCCCCGCTCTAAAGCGGTGGGGACCCCCCAGGCGGCAGGGGTTATGTAGCCACCTTGCCCACTTGTGGGCCACCTCTAGTTCTGCCCCCCGCTCTGAAGTGGTGGGGACACCCTAGGCGGCAGGGGTTATGTAGCCACCTTGCCCACTTGTGGGCCACCTGTGATTCTGCCCCCCGCTCTGAAGGGGTGGTGACCCCCCAGGCGGCAGGGGTTATGTAGCCACCTTGCCCACTTGTGGGCCACCTCTGATTCTGCCCCCCGCTCTAAAGCGGTGGGGACACCCCAGGCGGCAGGGGTTATGTAGCCACCTTGCCCACTTGTGGGCCACCTCTGATTCTGCCCCCCGCTCTGAAGCGGTGGGGACCCCCCAGGCGGCAGGGGTTATGTAGCCACCTTGCCCACTTGTGGGCCACCTCTGATTCTGCCCCCCGCTCTGAAGCGGTGGGGACCCCCCAGGCGGCAGGGGTTATGTAGCCACCTTGCCCACTTGTGGGCCACCTCTGATTCTGCCCCCCGCTCTAAAGCGGTGGGGACCCCCCAGGCGGCAGGGGTTATGTAGCCACCTTGCCCACTTGTGGGCCACCTCTGATTCTGCCCCCCGCTCTGAAGTGGTGGGGACCCCCCAGGCGGCAGGGGTTATGTAGCCACCTTGCCCACTTGTGGGCCACCTCTGATTCTGCCCCCCGCTCTGAAGGGGTGGGGACCCCCAGGCGGCAGGGGTTATGTAGCCACCTTGCCCACTTGTGGGCCACCTCTGATTCTGCCCCCCGCTCTAAAGCGGTCGGGACCCCCCAGGCAGCAGGGGTTATGTAGCCACCTTTCCCACTTGTGGACCACCTCTGATTCTGCCCCCCGCTCTAAAGCGGTGGGGACCCCCCAGGCGGCAGGGGTTATGTAGCCACCTTGCCCACTTGTGGGCCACCTCTGATTCTGCCCCCCGCTCTGAAGTGGTGGGGACCCCCCAGGCGGCAGGGGTTATGTAGCCACCTTGCCCACTTGTGGGCCACCTCTGATTCTGCCCCCCGCTGTGAAGCGGTGGGGACCCCCCAGGCGGCAGGGGTTATGTAGCCACCTTGCCCCTTTATGGCCCACCTCTGATTCTGCCCCCCGCTCTAAAGCGGTGGGGACCCCCCAGGCGGCAGGGGTTATGTAGCCACCTTGCCCACTTGTGGGCCACCTCTGATTCTGCCCCCCGCTCTGAAGGGGTAGGGACCCCCCAGGCGGCAGGGGTTATGTAGCCACCTTGCCCACTTGTGGGCCACCTCTGATTCTGCCCCCCGCTCTGAAGGGGTAGGGACCCCCCAAGCGGCAGGGGTTATGTAGCCACCTTGCCCACTTGTGGGCCACCTCTGATTCTGCCCCCCGCTCTGAAGTGGTGGGGACCCCCCAGGCGGCAGGGGTTATGTAGCCACCTTGCCCACTTGTGGGCCACCTCTGATTCTGCCCCCCGCTCTAAAGCGGTGGGGACCCCCCAGGCGGCAGGGGTTATGTAGCCACCTTGCCCACTTGTGGGCCACCTCTGATTCTGCCCCCCGCTCTAAAGCGGTGGGGACCCCCCAGGCGGCAGGGGTTATGTAGCCACCTTGCCCACTTGTGGGCCACCTCTGATTCTGCCCCCCGCTCTGAAGCGGTGGGGACCCCCCAGGCGGCAGGGGTTATGTAGCCACCTTGCCCACTTGTGGGCCACCTCTGATTCTGCCCCCCGCTCTGAAGCGGTGGGGACCCCCCAGGCGGCAAGGGTTATGTAGCCACCTTGCCCACTTGTGGGCCACCTCTAGTTCTGCCCCCCGCTCTAAAGCGGTGGGGACCCCCCAGGCGGCAAGGGTTATGTAGCCACCTTGCCCACTTGTGGGCCACCTCTAACTCTGCACCCCGCTCTAAAGCGGTGGGGACCCCCCAGGCGGCAAGGGTTATGTAGCCACCTTGCCCACTTGTGGGCCACCTCTGATTCTGCCCCCCGCTCCGAAGGGGTGGGCAACCCCCAGGCGGCAGGGGTTATGTAGCCACCTTGCCCACTTGTGGGCCACCTCTGATTCTGCCCCCCGCTCTGAAGGGGTGGGGACCCCCAGGCGGCAGGGGTTATGTAGCCACCTTGCCCACTTGTGGGCCACCTCTGATTCTGCCCCCCGCTCTAAAGCGGTCGGGACCCCCCAGGCGGCAGGGGTTATGTAGCCACCTTTCCCACTTGTGGACCACCTCTGATTCTGCCCCCCGCTCTAAAGCGGTGGGGACCCCCCAGGCGGCAGGGGTTATGTAGCCACCTTGCCCACTTGTGGGCCACCTCTGATTCTGCCCCCCGCTCTGAAGTGGTGGGGACCCCCCAGGCGGCAGGGGTTATGTAGCCACCTTGCCCACTTGTGGGCCACCTCTGATTCTGCCCCCCGCTGTGAAGCGGTGGGGACCCCCCAGGCGGCAGGGGTTATGTAGCCACCTTGCCCCTTTATGGCCCACCTCTGATTCTGCCCCCCGCTCTAAAGCGGTGGGGACCCCCCAGGCGGCAGGGGTTATGTAGCCACCTTGCCCACTTGTGGGCCACCTCTGATTCTGCCCCCCGCTCTGAAGGGGTAGGGACCCCCCAGGCGGCAGGGGTTATGTAGCCACCTTGCCCACTTGTGGGCCACCTCTGATTCTGCCCCCCGCTCTGAAGGGGTAGGGACCCCCCAAGCGGCAGGGGTTATGTAGCCACCTTGCCCACTTGTGGGCCACCTCTGATTCTGCCCCCCGCTCTGAAGTGGTGGGGACCCCCCAGGCGGCAGGGGTTATGTAGCCACCTTGCCCACTTGTGGGCCACCTCTGATTCTGCCCCCCGCTCTAAAGCGGTGGGGACCCCCCAGGCGGCAGGGGTTATGTAGCCACCTTGCCCACTTGTGGGCCACCTCTGATTCTGCCCCCCGCTCTAAAGCGGTGGGGACCCCCCAGGCGGCAGGGGTTATGTAGCCACCTTGCCCACTTGTGGGCCACCTCTGATTCTGCCCCCCGCTCTGAAGCGGTGGGGACCCCCCAGGCGGCAGGGGTTATGTAGCCACCTTGCCCACTTGTGGGCCACCTCTGATTCTGCCCCCCGCTCTGAAGCGGTGGGGACCCCCCAGGCGGCAAGGGTTATGTAGCCACCTTGCCCACTTGTGGGCCACCTCTAGTTCTGCCCCCCGCTCTAAAGCGGTGGGGACCCCCCAGGCGGCAAGGGTTATGTAGCCACCTTGCCCACTTGTGGGCCACCTCTAACTCTGCACCCCGCTCTAAAGCGGTGGGGACCCCCCAGGCGGCAAGGGTTATGTAGCCACCTTGCCCACTTGTGGGCCACCTCTGATTCTGCCCCCCGCTCCGAAGGGGTGGGCAACCCCCAGGCGGCAGGGGTTATGTAGCCACCTTGCCCACTTGTGGGCCACCTCTGATTGTGCCCCCCGCTCTGAAGCGGTGGGGACCCCCCAGGCGGCAGGGGTTATGTAGCCACCTTGCCCACTTGTGGGCCACCTCTGATTCTGCCCCCCGCTCTGAAGCGGTGGGGACCCCCCAGGCGGCAGGGGTTATGTAGCCAGCTTGCCCACTTGTCGGCCACCTCTGATTCTGCCCCCCGCTCTAAAGCGGTGGGGACCCCCCAGGCGGCAGGGGTTATGTAGCCACCTTGCCCACTTGTGGGCCACCTCTGATTCTGCCCCCCGCTCTGAAGCGGTGGGGACCCCCCAAGCGGCAGGGGTTATGTAGCCACCTTGCCCACTTGTGGGCCACCTCTGATTCTGCCCCCCGCTCTGAAGGGGTGGGCAACCCCCAGGCGGCAGGGGTTATGTAGCCACCTTGCCCACTTGTGGGCCACCTCTGATTCTGCCCCCCGCTCTGAAGCGGTGGGAACTTCCGAGGCGGCAGGGGTTATGTAGCCACCTTGCCCACTTGTGGGCCACCTCTGATTCTGCCCCCCGCTCTGAAGCGGTGGGGACCCCCCAGGCGGCAGGGGTTATGTAGCCACCTTGCCCACTTGTGGGCCACCTCTGATTCTGCCCCCCGCTCTGAAGCGGTGGGGACCCCCCAGGCGGCAGGGGTTATGTAGCCACCTTGCCCACTTGTGGGCCACCTCTGATTCTGCACCCCGCTCTGAAGCGGTGGGGACCCCCCAGGCGGCAAGGGTTATGTAGCCACCTTGCCCACTTGTGGGCCACCTCTAATTCTGCCCCCCGCTCTAAAGCGGTGGGGACCCCCCAGGCGGCAAGGGTTATGTAGCCACCTTGCCCACTTGTGGGCCACCTCTAACTCTGCACCCCGCTCTAAAGCGGTGGGGACCCCCCAGGCGGCAAGGGTTATGTAGCCACCTTGCCCACTTGTGGGCCACCTCTGATTCTGCCCCCCGCTCTGAAGGGGTGGGCAACCCCCAGGCGGCAGGGGTTATGTAGCCACCTTGCCCACTTGTGGGCCACCTCTGATTGTGCCCCCCGCTCTGAAGCGGTGGGGACCCCCCAGGCGGCAGGGGTTATGTAGCCACCTTGCCCACTTGTGGGCCACCTCTGATTCTGCCCCCCGCTCTAAAGTGGTGGGGACCCCCCAGGCGGCAGGGGTTATGTAGCCAGCTTGCCCACTTGTCGGCCACCTCTGATTCTGCCCCCCGCTCTAAAGCGGTGGGGACCCCCCAGGCGGCAGGGGTTATGTAGCCACCTTGCCCACTTGTGGGCCATCTCTGACTCTGCCCCCGCTCTGAAGCGGTGGGGACCCCCCAAGCGGCAGGGGTTATGTAGCCACCTTGCCCACTTGTGGGCCACCTCTGATTCTGCCCCCCGCTCTGAAGGGGTGGGCAACCCCCAGGCGGCAGGGGTTATGTAGCCACCTTGCCCACTTGTGGGCCACCTCTGATTCTGCCCCCCGCTCTAAAGTGGTGGGGACCCCCCAGGCGGCAGGGGTTATGTAGCCAGCTTGCCCACTTGTCGGCCACCTCTGATTCTGCCCCCCGCTCTAAAGCGGTGGGGACCCCCCAGGCGGTAGAGGTTATGTAGCCACCTTGCCCACTTGTGGGCCACCTCTGATTCTGCCCCCCGCTCTGAAGCGGTGGGGACTTCCGAGGCGGCAGGGGTTATGTAGCCACCTTGCCCACTTGTGGGCCACCTCTGATTCTGCCCCCTGCTCTGAAGCGGTGGGGACCCCCCAGGCGGCAGGGGTTATGTAGCCACCTTGCCCACTTGTGGGCCACCTCTGATTCTGCCCCCCGCTCTGAAGCGGTGGGGACCCCCCAGGCGGCAGGGGTTATGTAGCCACCTTGCCCGCTTGTGGGCGACCTCTGATTCTGCCCCCCGCTCTGAAGCGGTGGGGACCCCCCAGGCGGCAGGGGTTATGTAGCCACCTTGCCCACTTGTGGGCCACCTCTAATTCTGCCCCCCGCTCTGAAGCGGTGGGGACCCCCCAGGCGGCAAGGGTTATGTAGCCACCTTGCCCACTTGTGGGCCACCTCTAACTCTGCACCCCGCTCTAAAGCGGTGGGGGGCCCCCAGGCGGCAGGGGTTATGTAGCCACCTTGCCGACTTGTGGGCCACCTCGGATTCTGCCCCCCGCTCTAAAGCGGTGGCGACCCCCCAAGCGGTAGGGGTTATGTAGCCACCTTGCCCACTTGTGGGCCACCTCTGATTCTGCCCCCCGCTCTGAAGTGGTGGGGACCCCCCAGGCAGCAGGGGTTATGTAGCCACCTTGCCAACTTGTGGGCCACCTCTGATTCTGCCCCCCGCTCTAAAGCGGTGGGGACCCCCCAGGCGGCAGGGGTTATGTAGCCACCTTGCCCACTTGTGGGCCACCTCTGATTCTGCCCCCCGCTCTGAAGGGGTGGGGACTTCCGAGGCGGCAGGGGTTATGTAGCCACCTTGCCCACTTGTGGGCCACCTCTGATTCTGCCCCCCGCTCTAAAGCGGTGGGGACCCCCCAGGCGGCAGGGGTTATGTAGCCACCTTGCCCACTTGTGGGCCATCTCTGACTCTGCCCCCGCTCTGAAGCGGTGGGGACCCCCCAGGCGGCAGGGGTTATGTAGCCACCTTGCCCACTTGTGGGCCACCTCTGATTCTGCCCCCCGCTCTGAAGGGGTGGGCAACCCCCAGGCGGCAGGGGTTATGTAGCCACCTTGCCCACTTGTGGGCCACCTCTGATTCTGCCCCCCGCTCTGAAGCGGTGGGGACTTCCGAGGCGGCAGGGGTTATGTAGCCACCTTGCCCACTTGTGGGCCACCTCTGATTCTGCCCCCCGCTCTGAAGCGGTGGGGACCCCCCAGGCGGCAGGGGTTATGTAGCCACCTTGCCCACTTGTGGGCCATCTCTGACTCTGCCCCCGCTCTGAAGCGGTGGGGACCCCCCAGGCGGCAGGGGTTATGTAGCCACCTTGCCCACTTGTGGGCCACCTCTGATTCTGCCCCCCGCTCTGAAGTGGTGGGGACCCCCCAGGCGGCAGGGGTTATGTAGCCACCTTGCCCACTTGTGGGCCACCTCTGATTCTGCCCCCCGCTCTGAAGTGGTGGGGACCCCCCAGGCGGCACGGGTTATGTAGCCACCTTGCCCACTTGTGGGCCACCTCTGATTCTGCCCCCCGCTCTGAAGGGGTGGGCAACCCCCAGGCGGCGGGGGTTATGTAGCCACCTTGCCCACTTGTGGGCCACCTCTGATTCTGCCCCCCGCTCTAAAGCGGTGGCGACCCCCCAAGCGGTAGGGGTTATGTAGCCACCTTGCCCACTTGTGGGCCACCTCTGATTCTGCCCCCCGCTCTGAAGTGGTGGGGACCCCCCAGGCGGCAGGGGTTATGTAGCCACCTTGCCCACTTGTGGGCCACCTCTGATTCTGCCCCCCGCTCTAAAGCGGTGGGGACCGCCCAGGCGGCAGGGGTTATGTAGCCACCTTGCCCACTTGTGGGCCACCTCTCATTCTGCCCCCCGCTCTGAAGTGGTGGGGACCCCCCAGGCAGCAGGGGTTATGTAGCCACCTTGCCAACTTGTGGGCCACCTCTGATTCTGCCCCCCGCTCTAAAGCGGTGGGGACCCCCCAGGCGGCAGGGGTTATGTAGCCACCTTGCCCACTTGTGGGCCACCTCTGATTCTGCCTCCCGCTCTGAAGGGGTGGGGACCCCCCACGCGGCAGGGGTTATGTAGCCACCTTGCCCACTTGTGGGCCATCTCTGACTCTGCCCCCGCTCTGAAGCGGTGGGGACCCCCCAGGCGGCAGGGGTTATGTAGCCACCTTGCCCACTTGTGGGCCACCTCTGATTCTGCCCCCCGCTCTGAAGGGGTGGGCAACCCCCAGGCGGCAGGGGTTATGTAGCCACCTTGCCCACTTGTGGGCCACCTCTGATTCTGCCCCCCGCTCTGAAGCGGTGGGGACTTCCGAGGCGGCAGGGGTTATGTAGCCACCTTGCCCACTTGTGGGCCACCTCTGATTCTGCCCCGCGCTCTAAAGCGGTGGGGACCCCCCAGGCGGCAGGGGTTATGTAGCCACCTTGCCCACTTGTGGGCCACCTCTGATTCTGCCCCCCGCTCTGAAGCGGTGGGGACTTCCGAGGCGGCAGGGGTTATGTAGCCACCTTGCCCACTTGTGGGCCACCTCTGATTCTGCCCCCCGCTCTGAAGCGGTGGGGACCCCCCAGGCGGCAGGGGTTATGTAGCCACCTTGCCCACTTGTGGGCCATCTCTGACTCTGCCCCCGCTCTGAAGCGGTGGGGACCCCCCAGGCGACAGGGGTTATGTAGCCACCTTGCCCACTTGTGGGCCACCTCTGATTCTGCCCCCCGCTCTGAAGTGGTGGGGACCCCCCAGGCGGCAGGGGTTATGTAGCCACCTTGCCCACTTGTGGGCCACCTCTGCTTCTGCCCCCCGCTCTGAAGTGGTGGGGACCCCCCAGGCGGCACGGGTTATGGACCACCTTGCCCACTTGTGGGCCACCTCTGATTCTGCCCCCCGCTCTGAAGGGGTGGGCAACCCCCAGGCGGCAGGGGTTATGTAGCCACCTTGCCCACTTGTGGGCCACCTCTGATTCTGCCCCCCGCTCTGAAGCGGTGGGGACCCCCCAGGCGGCAGGGGTTATGTAGCCACCTTGCCCACTTGTGGGCCACCTCTGATGCTGCCCCCCGCTCTGAAGCGGTGGGGACCCCCCAGGCGGCAGGGGTTATGTAGCCACCTTGCCCACTTGTGGGCCATCTCTGACTCTGCCCCCCGCTCTGAAGCGGTGGGGACCCCCCAAGCGGCACGGGTTATGTAGCCACCTTGCCCACTTGTGGGCCACCTCTGATTCTGCCCCCCGCTCTAAAGCGGTGGCGACCCCCCAAGCGGTAGGGGTTATGTAGCCACCTTGCCCACTTGTGGGCCACCTCTGATTCTGCCCCCCGCTCTGAAGTGGTGGGGACCCCCCAGGCGGCAGGGGTTATGTAGCCACCTTGCCCACTTGTGGGCCACCTCTGATTCTGCCCCCCGCTCTAAAGCGGTGGGGACCGCCCAGGCGGCAGGGGTTATGTAGCCACCTTGCCCACTTGTGGGCCACCTCTCATTCTGCCCCCCGCTCTGAAGTGGTGGGGACCCCCCAGGCAGCAGGGGTTATGTAGCCACCTTGCCAACTTGTGGGCCACCTCTGATTCTGCCCCCCGCTCTAAAGCGGTGGGGACCCCCCAGGCGGCAGGGGTTATGTAGCCACCTTGCCCACTTGTGGGCCACCTCTGATTCTGCCCCCCGCTCTGAAGGGGTGGGGACCCCCCAGGCGGCAGGGGTTATGTAGCCACCTTGCCCACTTGTGGGCCATCTCTGACTCTGCCCCCGCTCTGAAGCGGTGGGGACCCCCCAGGCGGCAGGGGTTATGTAGCCACCTTGCCCACTTGTGGGCCACCTCTGATTCTGCCCCCCGCTCTGAAGGGGTGGGCAACCCCCAGGGGGCAGGGGTTATGTAGTCACCTTGCCCACTTGTGGGCCACCTATGATTCTGCCCCCCGCTCTGAAGGGGTGGGGACCCCCCAGGCGGCAGGGGTTATGTAGCCACCTTTCCCACTTGTGGGCCATCTCTGACTCTGCCCCCCGCTCTAAAGCGGTGGCGACCCCCCAAGCGGTAGGGGTTATGTAGCCACCTTGCCCACTTGTGGGCCACCTCTGATTCTGCCCCCCGCTCTGAAGTGGTGGGGACCCCCCAGGCGGCAGGGGTTATGTAGCCACCTTGCCCACTTGTGGGCCACCTCTGATTCTGCCCCCCGCTCTAAAGCGGTGGGGACCGCCCAGGCGGCAGGGGTTATGTAGCCACCTTGCCCACTTGTGGGCCACCTCTCATTCTGCCCCCCGCTCTGAAGTGGTGGGGACCCCCCAGGCAGCAGGGGTTATGTAGCCACCTTGCCAACTTGTGGGCCACCTCTGATTCTGCCCCCCGCTCTAAAGCGGTGGGGACCCCCCAGGCGGCAGGGGTTATGTAGCCACCTTGCCCACTTGTGGGCCACCTCTGATTCTGCCCCCCGCTCTGAAGGGGTGGGGACCCCCCAGGCGGCAGGGGTTATGTAGCCACCTTGCCCACTTGTGGGCCATCTCTGACTCTGCCCCCGCTCTGAAGCGGTGGGGACCCCCCAGGCGGCAGGGGTTATGTAGCCACCTTGCCCACTTGTGGGCCACCTCTGATTCTGCCCCCCGCTCTGAAGGGGTGGGCAACCCCCAGGCGGCAGGGGTTATGTAGCCACCTTGCCCACTTGTGGGCCACCTCTGATTCTGCCCCCCGCTCTGAAGGGGTGGGGACCCCCCAGGCGGCAGGGGTTATGTAGCCACCTTGCCCACTTGTGGGCCATCTCTGACTCTGCCCCCGCTCTGAAGCGGTGGGGACCCCCCAGGCGGCAGGGGTTATGTAGCCACCTTGCCCACTTGTGGGCCACCTCTGATTCTGCCCCCCGCTCTGAAGCGGTGGGGACCCCCCAGGCGGCAGGGGTTATGTAGCCACCTTGCCCACTTGTGGGCCACCTCTGATTCTGCCCCCCGCTCTGAAGGGGTGGGGACCCCCCAGGCGGCAGGGGTTATGTAGCCACCTTGCCCACTTGTGGGCCATCTCTGACTCTGCCCCCGCTCTGAAGCGGTGGGGACCCCCCAGGCGGCAGGGGTTATGTAGCCACCTTGCCCACTTGTGGGCCACCTCTGATTCTGCCCCCCGCTCTGAAGCGGTGGGAACCCCCCAGGCGGCAGGGGTTATGTAGCCACCTTGCCCACTTGTGGGCCACCTCTGATTCTGCCCCCCGCTCTGAAGGGGTGGGGACCCCCCAGGCGGCAGGGGTTATGTAGCCACCTTGCCCACTTGTGGGCCATCTCTGACTCTGCCCCCGCTCTGAAGCGGTGGGGACCCCCAAGGCGGCAGGGGTTATGTAGCCACCTTGCCCACTTGTGGGCCACCTCTGATTCTGCCCCCCGCTCTGAAGGGGTGGGCAACCCCCAGGCGGCAGGGGTTATGTAGCCACCTTGCCCACTTGTGGGCCACCTCTGATTCTGCCCCCCGCTCTGAAGCAGTGGGGACTTCCGAGGCGGCAGGGGTTATGTAGCCACCTTGCCCACTTGTGGGCCACCTCTGATTCTGCCCCCCGCTCTGAAGCGGTGGGGACCCCCCAGGCGGCAGGGGTTATGTAGCCACCTTGCCCACTTGTGGGCCATCTCTGACTCTGCCCCCGCTCTGAAGCGGTGGGGACCCCCCAGGCGGCAGGGGTTATGTAGCCACCTTGCCCACTTGTGGGCCACCTCTGATTCTGCCCCCCGCTCTGAAGTGGTGGGGACCCCCCAGGCGGCAGGGGTTATGTAGCCACCTTGCCCACTTGTGGGCCACCTCTGATTCTGCCCCCCGCTCTGAAGTGGTGGGGACCCCCCAGGCGGCACGGGTTATTTGGCCACCTTGCCCACTTGTGGGCCACCTCTGATTCTGCCCCCCGCTCTGAAGGGGTGGGCAACCCCCAGGCGGCAGGGGTTATGTAGCCACCTTGCCCACTTGTGGGCCACCTCTGATTCTGCCCCCCGCTCTGAAGCGGTGGGGACCCCCCAGGCGGCAGGGGTTATGTAGCCACCTTGCCCACTTGTGGGCCACCTCTGATTCTGCCCCCCGCTCTAAAGTGGTGGGGACCCCCCAGGCGGCAGGGGTTATGTAGCCAGCTTGCCCACTTGTCGGCCACCTCTGATTCTGCCCCCCGCTCTAAAGCGGTGGGGACCCCCCAGGCGGCAGGGGTTATGTAGCCACCTTGCCCACTTGTGGGCCACCTCTGATGCTGCCCCCCGCTCTGAAGTGGTGGGGACCCCCCAGGCGGCAGGGGTTATGTAGCCACCTTGCCCACTTGTGGGCCACCTCTCATTCTGCCCCCCGCTCTGAAGTGGTGGGGACCCCCCAGGCAGCAGGGGTTATGTAGCCACCTTGCCAACTTGTGGGCCACCTCTGATTCTGCCCCCCGCTCTAAAGCGGTGGGGACCCCCCAGGCGGCAGGGGTTATGTAGCCACCTTGCCCACTTGTGGGCCACCTCTGATTCTGCCCCCCGCTCTGAAGGGGTGGGGACCCCCCAGGCGGCAGGGGTTATGTAGCCACCTTGCCCACTTGTGGGCCATCTCTGACTCTGCCCCCGCTCTGAAGCGGTGGGGACCCCCCAGGCGGCAGGGGTTATGTAGCCACCTTGCCCACTTGTGGGCCACCTCTGATTCTGCCCCCCGCTCTGAAGGGGTGGGCAACCCCCAGGCGGCAGGGGTTATGTAGCCACCTTGCCCACTTGTGGGCCACCTCTGATTCTGCCCCCCGCTCTGAAGGGGTGGGGACCCCCCAGGCGGCAGGGGTTATGTAGCCACCTTGCCCACTTGTGGGCCATCTCTGACTCTGCCCCCGCTCTGAAGCGGTGGGGACCCCCCAGGCGGCAGGGGTTATGTAGCCACCTTGCCCACTTGTGGGCCACCTCTGATTCTGCCCCCCGCTCTGAAGCGGTGGGGACCCCCCAGGCGGCAGGGGTTATGTAGCCACCTTGCCCACTTGTGGGCCACCTCTGATTCTGCCCCCCGCTCTGAAGGGGTGGGGACCCCCCAGGCGGCAGGGGTTATGTAGCCACCTTGCCCACTTGTGGGCCATCTCTGACTCTGCCCCCGCTCTGAAGCGGTGGGGACCCCCCAGGCGGCAGGGGTTATGTAGCCACCTTGCCCACTTGTGGGCCACCTCTGATTCTGCCCCCCGCTCTGAAGCGGTGGGAACCCCCCAGGCGGCAGGGGTTATGTAGCCACCTTGCCCACTTGTGGGCCACCTCTGATTCTGCCCCCCGCTCTGAAGGGGTGGGGACCCCCCAGGCGGCAGGGGTTATGTAGCCACCTTGCCCACTTGTGGGCCATCTCTGACTCTGCCCCCGCTCTGAAGCGGTGGGGACCCCCCAGGCGGCAGGGGTTATGTAGCCACCTTGCCCACTTGTGGGCCACCTCTGATTCTGCCCCCCGCTCTGAAGGGGTGGGCAACCCCCAGGCGGCAGGGGTTATGTAGCCACCTTGCCCACTTGTGGGCCACCTCTGATTCTGCCCCCCGCTCTGAAGCAGTGGGGACTTCCGAGGCGGCAGGGGTTATGTAGCCACCTTGCCCACTTGTGGGCCACCTGTGATTCTGCCCCGCGCTCTCAAGCGGTGGGGACACCCCAGGCGGCAGGGGTTATGTAGCCACCTTGCCCACTTGTGGGCCACCTCTGATTCTGCCCCCCGCTCTGAAGCGGTGGGGACTTCCGAGGCGGCAGGGGTTATGTAGCCACCTTGCCCACTTGTGGGCCACCTCTGATTCTGCCCCCCGCTCTGAAGCGGTGGGGACCCCCCAGGCGGCAGGGGTTATGTAGCCACCTTGCCCACTTGTGGGCCATCTCTGACTCTGCCCCCGCTCTGAAGCGGTGGGGACCCCCCAGGCGGCAGGGGTTATGTAGCCACCTTGCCCACTTGTGGGCCACCTCTGATTCTGCCCCCCGCTCTGAAGTGGTGGGGACCCCCCAGGCGGCAGGGGTTATGTAGCCACCTTGCCCACTTGTGGGCCACCTCTGATTCTGCCCCCCGCTCTGAAGTGGTGGGGACCCCCCAGGCGGCACGGGTTATTTGGCCACCTTGCCCACTTGTGGGCCACCTCTGATTCTGCCCCCCGCTCTGAAGGGGTGGGCAACCCCCAGGCGGCAGGGGTTATGTAGCCACCTTGCCCACTTGTGGGCCACCTCTGATTCTGCCCCCCGCTCTGAAGCGGTGGGGACCCCCCAGGCGGCAGGGGTTATGTAGCCACCTTGCCCACTTGTGGGCCACCTCTGATTCTGCCCCCCGCTCTAAAGTGGTGGGGACCCCCCAGGCGGCAGGGGTTATGTAGCCAGCTTGCCCACTTGTCGGCCACCTCTGATTCTGCCCCCCGCTCTAAAGCGGTGGGGACCCCCCAGGCGGCAGGGGTTATGTAGCCACCTTGCCCACTTGTGGGCCACCTCTGATGCTGCCCCCCGCTCTGAAGCGGTGGGGACCCCCCAGGCGGCAGGGGTTATGTAGCCACCTTGCCCACTTGTGGGCCATCTCTGACTCTGCCCCCGCTCTGAAGCGGTGGGGACCCCCCAGGCGGCAGGGGTTATGTAGCCACCTTGCCCACTTGTGGGCCACCTCTGATTCTGCCCCCCGCTCTAAAGCGGTGGGGACCCCCCAGGCGGCAGGGGTTATGTAGCCACCTTGCCCACTTGTGGGCCACCTCTGATTCTGCCCCCCGCTCTGAAGCGGTGGGGACTTCCGAGGCGGCAGGGGTTATGTAGCCACCTTGCCCACTTGTGGGCCACCTCTGATTCTGCCCCCCGCTCTGAAGCGGTGGGGACCCCCCAGGCGGCAGGGGTTATGTAGCCACCTTGCCCACTTGTGGGCCACCTCTGATTCTGCCCCCCGCTCTGAAGCGGTGGGGACCCCCCAGGCGGCAGGGGTTATGTAGCCACCTTGCCCGCTTGTGGGCGACCTCTGATTCTGCCCCCCGCTCTGAAGCGGTGGGGACCCCCCAGGCGGCAGGGGTTATGTAGCCACCTTGCCCACTTGTGGGCCACCTCTAATTCTGCCCCCCGCTCTGAAGCGGTGGGGACCCCCCAGGCGGCAAGGGTTATGTAGCCACCTTGCCCACTTGTGGGCCACCTCTAACTCTGCACCCCGCTCTAAAGCGGTGGGGGCCCCCCAGGCGGCAGGGGTTATGTAGCCACCTTGCCCACTTGTGGGCCACCCGTGATTCTGCCCCCCGCTCTAAAGCGGTGGCGACCCCCCAAGCGGTAGGGGTTATGTAGCCACCTTGCCCACTTGTGGGCCACCTCTGATTCTGCCCCCCGCTCTGAAGTGGTGGGGACCCCCCAGGCGGCAGGGGTTATGTAGCCACCTTGCCCACTTGTGGGCCACCTCTGATTCTGCCCCCCGCTCTAAAGCGGTGGGGACCGCCCAGGCGGCAGGGGTTATGTAGCCACCTTGCCCACTTGTGGGCCACCTCTCATTCTGCCCCCCGCTCTGAAGTGGTGGGGACCCCCCAGGCAGCAGGGGTTATGTAGCCACCTTGCCAACTTGTGGGCCACCTCTGATTCTGCCCCCCGCTCTAAAGCGGTGGGGACCCCCCAGGCGGCAGGGGTTATGTAGCCACCTTGCCCACTTGTGGGCCACCTCTGATTCTGCCCCCCGCTCTAAAGCGGTGGGGACCCCCCAGGCGGCAGGGGTTATGTAGCCACCTTGCCCACTTGTGGGCCACCTCTGATTCTGCCCCCCGCTCTAAAGCGGTGGGGACCCCCCAGGCGGCAGGGGTTATGTAGCCACCTTGCCCACTTGTGGGCCACCTCTGATTCTGCCCCCCGCTCTGAAGCGGTGGGGACTTCCGAGGCGGCAGGGGTTATGTAGCCACCTTGCCCACTTGTGGGCCACCTCTGATTCTGCCCCCCGCTCTGAAGCGGTGGGGACCCCCCAGGCGGCAGGGGTTATGTAGCCACCTTGCCCACTTGTGGGCCACCTCTGATTCTGCCCCCCGCTCTGAAGCGGTGGGGACCCCCCAGGCGGCAGGGGTTATGTAGCCACCTTGCCCGCTTGTGGGCGACCTCTGATTCTGCCCCCCGCTCTGAAGCGGTGGGGACCCCCCAGGCGGCAGGGGTTATGTAGCCACCTTGCCCACTTGTGGGCCACCTCTAATTCTGCCCCCCGCTCTGAAGCGGTGGGGACCCCCCAGGCGGCAAGGGTTATGTAGCCACCTTGCCCACTTGTGGGCCACCTCTAACTCTGCACCCCGCTCTAAAGCGGTGGGGGCCCCCCAGGCGGCAGGGGTTATGTAGCCACCTTGCCCACTTGTGGGCCACCCGTGATTCTGCCCCCCGCTCTAAAGCGGTGGCGACCCCCCAAGCGGTAGGGGTTATGTAGCCACCTTGCCCACTTGTGGGCCACCTCTGATTCTGCCCCCCGCTCTGAAGTGGTGGGGACCCCCCAGGCGGCAGGGGTTATGTAGCCACCTTGCCCACTTGTGGGCCACCTCTGATTCTGCCCCCCGCTCTAAAGCGGTGGGGACCGCCCAGGCGGCAGGGGTTATGTAGCCACCTTGCCCACTTGTGGGCCACCTCTCATTCTGCCCCCCGCTCTGAAGTGGTGGGGACCCCCCAGGCAGCAGGGGTTATGTAGCCACCTTGCCAACTTGTGGGCCACCTCTGATTCTGCCCCCCGCTCTAAAGCGGTGGGGACCCCCCAGGCGGCAGGGGTTATGTAGCCACCTTGCCCACTTGTGGGCCACCTCTGATTCTGCCCCCCGCTCTGAGGGGGTGGGGGCCCCCCAGGCGGCAGGGGTTATGTAGCCACCTTGCCCACTTGTGGGCCATCTCTGACTCTGCCCCCGCTCTGAAGCGGTGGGGACCCCCCAAGCGGCAGGGGTTATGTAGCCACCTTGCCCACTTGTGGGCCACCTCTGATTCTGCCCCCCGCTCTGAAGGGGTGGGCAACCCCCAGGCGGCAGGGGTTATGTACCCACCTTGCCCACTTGTGGGCCACCTCTGATTCTGCCCCCCGCTCTGAAGCGGTGGGGACTTCCGAGGCGGCAGGGGTTATGTAGCCACCTTGCCCACTTGTGGGCCACCTCTGATTCTGCCCCGCGCTCTAAAGCGGTGGGGACACCCCAGGCGGCAGGGGTTATGTAGCCACCTTGCCCACTTGTGGGCCACCTCTGATTCTGCCCCCCGCTCTGAAGCGGTGGGGACTTCCAAGGCGGCAGGGGTTATGTAGCCACCTTGCCCACTTGTGGGCCACCTCTGATTCTGCCCCCCGCTCTGAAGCGGTGGGGACCCCCCAGGCGGCAGGGGTTATGTAGCCACCTTGCCCACTTGTGGGCCATCTCTGACTCTGCCCCCGCTCTGAAGCGGTGGGGACCCCCCAGGCGGCAGGGGTTATGTAGCCACCTTGCCCACTTGTGGGCCACCTCTGATTCTGCCCCCCGCTCTGAAGTGGTGGGGACCCCCCAGGCGGCAGGGGTTATGTAGCCACCTTGCCCACTTGTGGGCCACCTCTGATTCTGCCCCCCGCTCTGAAGCGGTGGGGACCCCCCAGGCGGCAGGGGTTATGTAGCCACCTTGCCCGCTTGTGGGCGACCTCTGATTCTGCCCCCCGCTCTGAAGCGGTGGGGACCCCCCAGGCGGCAGGGGTTATGTAGCCACCTTGCCCACTTGTGGGCCACCTCTAATTCTGCCCCCCGCTCTGAAGCGGTGGGGACCCCCCAGGCGGCAAGGGTTATGTAGCCACCTTGCCCACTTGTGGGCCACCTCTAACTCTGCACCCCGCTCTAAAGCGGTGGGGGCCCCCCAGGCGGCAGGGGTTATGTAGCCACCTTGCCCACTTGTGGGCCACCTCTGATTCTGCCCCCCGCTCTAAAGCGGTGGCGACCCCCCAAGCGGTAGGGGTTATGTAGCCACCTTGCCCACTTGTGGGCCACCTCTGATTCTGCCCCCCGCTCTGAAGTGGTGGGGACCCCCCAGGCAGCAGGGGTTATGTAGCCACCTTGCCCACTTGTGGGCCACCTCTGATTCTGCCCCCCGCTCTGAAGCGGTGGGGACCCCCCAGGCGGCAGGGGTTATGTAGCCACCTTGCCCACTTGTGGGCCACCTCTGATTCTGCCCCCCGCTCTAAAGCGGTGGGGACCGCCCAGGCGGCAGGGGTTATGTAGCCACCTTGCCCACTTGTGGGCCACCTCTCATTCTGCCCCCCGCTCTGAAGTGGTGGGGACCCCCCAGGCAGCAGGGGTTATGTAGCCACCTTGCCAACTTGTGGGCCACCTCTGATTCTGCCCCCCGCTCTAAAGCGGTGGGGACCCCCCAGGCGGCAGGGGTTATGTAGCCACCTTGCCCACTTGTGGGCCACCTCTGATTCTGCCCCCCGCTCTGAAGGGGTGGGGACCCCCCAGGCGGCAGGGGTTATGTAGCCACCTTGCCCACTTGTGGGCCATCTCTGACTCTGCCCCCGCTCTGAAGCGGTGGGGACCCCCCAGGCGGCAGGGGTTATGTAGCCACCTTGCCCACTTGTGGGCCACCTCTGATTGTGCCCCGCGCTCTAAAGCGGTGGCGACCCCCCAAGCGGTAGGGGTTATGTAGCCACCTTGCCCACTTGTGGGCCACCTCTGATTCTGCCCCCCGCTCTGAAGGGGTGGGCAACCTCCAGGCGGCAGGGGTTATGTAGCCACCTTGCCCACTTGTGGGCCACCTCTGATTCTGCCCCCCGCTCTGAAGCGGTGGGGACCCCCCAGGCGGCAGGGGTTATGTAGCCACCTTGCCCACTTGTGGGCCACCTCTGATTGTGCCCCGCGCTCTAAAGCGGTGGGGACCCCCCAGGCGGCAGGGGTTATGTAGCCACCTTGCCCACTTGTGGGCCACCTCTGATTCTGCCCCCCGCTCTAAAGCGGTGGCGACCCCCCAAGCGGTAGGGGTTATGTAGCCACCTTGCCCACTTGTGGGCCACCTCTGATTCTGCCCCCCGCTCTGAAGCGGTGGGGACCCCCCAGGCGGCAGGGGTTATGTAGCCACCTTGCCCACTTGTGGGCCACCTCTGATTCTGCCCCCCGCTCTAAAGCGGTGGGGACCGCCCAGGCGGCAGGGGTTATGTAGCCACCTTGCCCACTTGTGGGCCACCTGTCATTCTGCCCCCCGCTCTGAAGTGGTGGGGACCCCCCAGGCAGCAGGGGTTATGTAGCCACCTTGCCAACTTGTGGGCCACCTCTGATTCTGCCCCCCGCTCTAAAGCGGTGGGGACCCCCCAGGCGGCAGGGGTTATGTAGCCACCTTGCCCACTTGTGGGCCACCTCTGATTCTGCCCCCCGCTCTGAAGGGGTGGGGACCCCCGAGGCGGCAGGGGTTATGTAGCCACCTTGCCCACTTGTGGGCCATCTCTGACTCTGCCCCCGCTCTGAAGCGGTGGGGACCCCCCAGGCGGCAGGGGTTATGTAGCCACCTTGCCCACTTGTGGGCCACCTCTGATTCTGCCCCCCGCTCTGAAGGGGTGGGCAACCTCCAGGCGGCAGGGGTTATGTAGCCACCTTGCCCACTTGTGGGCCACCTCTGATTCTGCCCCCCGCTCTGAAGCGGTGGGGACTTCCGAGGCGGCAGGGGTTATGTAGCCACCTTGCCCACTTGTGGGCCACCTCTGATTCTGCCCCGCGCTCTAAAGCGGTGGGGACCCCCCAGGCGGCAGGGGTTATGTAGCCACCTTGCCCACTTGTGGGCCATCTCTGACTCTGCCCCCGCTCTGAAGCGGTGGGGACCCCCCAGGCGGCACGGGTTATGTAGCCACCTTGCCCACTTGTGGGCCACCTCTGATTCTGCCCCCCGCTCTGAAGTGGTGGGGACCCCCCAGGCGGCAGGGGTTATGTAGCCACCTTGCCCACTTGTGGGCCACCTCTGATTCTGCCCCCCGCTCTAAAGCGGTGGGGACACCCCAGGCGGCAGGGGTTATGTAGCCACCTTGCCCACTTGTGGGCCACCTCTGATTCTGCCCCCCGCTCTGAAGCGGTGGGGACCCCCCAGGCGGCAGGGGTTATGTAGCCACCTTGCCCACTTGTGGGCCATCTCTGACTCTGCCCCCGCTCTGAAGCGGTGGGGACCCCCCAGGCGGCAGGGGTTATGTAGCCACCTTGCCCACTTGTGGGCCACCTCTGATTCTGCCCCCCGCTCTGAAGCGGTGGGCAACCCCCAGGCGGCAGGGGTTATGTAGCCACCTTGCCCACTTGTGGGCCACCTGTGATTCTGCCCCCCGCTCTGAAGCGGTGGGGACTTCCGAGGCGGCAGGGGTTATGTAGCCACCTTGCCCACTTGTGGGCCACCTCTGATTCTGCCCCGCGCTCTAAAGCGGTGGGGACCCCCCAGGCGGCAGGGGTTATGTAGCCACCTTGCCCACTTGTGGGCCATCTCTGACTCTGCCCCCGCTCTGAAGCGGTGGGGACCCCGCAGGCGGCAGGGGTTATGTAGCCACCTTGCCCACTTGTGGGCCACCTCTGATTCTGCCCCCCGCTCTAAAGCGGTGGGGACCCCCCAAGCGGTAGGGGTTATGTAGCCACCTTGCCCACTTGTGGGCCACCTCTGATTCTGCCCCCCGCTCTGAAGCGGTGGGGACCCCCCAGGCGGCAGGGGTTATGTAGCCACCTTGCCCACTTGTGGGCCACCTCTGATTCTGCCCCCCGCTCTAAAGCGGTGGGGACCGCCCAGGCGGCAGGGGTTATGTAGCCACCTTGCCCACTTGTGGGCCACCTGTCATTCTGCCCCCCGCTCTGAAGTGGTGGGGACCCCCCAGGCAGCAGGGGTTATGTAGCCACCTTGCCAACTTGTGGGCCACCTCTGATTCTGCCCCCCGCTCTAAAGCGGTGGGGACCCCCCAGGCGGCAGGGGTTATGTAGCCACCTTGCCCACTTGTGGGCCACCTCTGATTCTGCCCCCCGCTCTGAAGGGGTGGGGACCCCCGAGGCGGCAGGGGTTATGTAGCCACCTTGCCCACTTGTGGGCCATCTCTGACTCTGCCCCCGCTCTGAAGCGGTGTGGACCCCCCAGGCGGCAGGGGTTATGTAGCCACCTTGCCCACTTGTGGGCCACCTCTGATTCTGCCCCCCGCTCTGAAGGGGTGGGCAACCTCCAGGCGGCAGGGGTTATGTAGCCACCTTGCCCACTTGTGGGCCACCTCTGATTCTGCCCCCCGCTCTGAAGCGGTGGGGACTTCCGAGGCGGCAGGGGTTATGTAGCCACCTTGCCCACTTGTGGGCCACCTCTGATTCTGCCCCGCGCTCTAAAGCGGTGGGGACCCCCCAGGCGGCAGGGGTTATGTAGCCACCTTGCCCACTTGTGGGCCATCTCTGACTCTGCCCCCGCTCTGAAGCGGTGGGGACCCCCCAGGCGGCACGGGTTATGTAGCCACCTTGCCCACTTGTGGGCCACCTCTGATTCTGCCCCCCGCTCTGAAGTGGTGGGGACCCCCCAGGCGGCAGGGGTTATGTAGCCACCTTGCCCACTTGTGGGCCACCTCTGATTCTGCCCCCCGCTCTAAAGCGGTGGGGACACCCCAGGCGGCAGGGGTTATGTAGCCACCTTGCCCACTTGTGGGCCACCTCTGATTCTGCCCCCCGCTCTGAAGCGGTGGGGACCCCCCAGGCGGCAGGGGTTATGTAGCCACCTTGCCCACTTGTGGGCCATCTCTGACTCTGCCCCCGCTCTGAAGCGGTGGGGACCCCCCAGGCGGCAGGGGTTATGTAGCCACCTTGCCCACTTGTGGGCCACCTCTGATTCTGCCCCCCGCTCTGAAGCGGTGGGCAACCCCCAGGCGGCAGGGGTTATGTAGCCACCTTGCCCACTTGTGGGCCACCTGTGATTCTGCCCCCCGCTCTGAAGCGGTGGGGACTTCCGAGGCGGCAGGGGTTATGTAGCCACCTTGCCCACTTGTGGGCCACCTCTGATTCTGCCCCGCGCTCTAAAGCGGTGGGGACCCCCCAGGCGGCAGGGGTTATGTAGCCACCTTGCCCACTTGTGGGCCATCTCTGACTCTGCCCCCGCTCTGAAGCGGTGGGGACCCCGCAGGCGGCAGGGGTTATATAGCCACCTTTCCCACTTGTCGGCCAGCTCTGATTCTGCCCCCCGCTCTGAAGAGGTGGGGACCCCCCAGGCAGCAGGGGTTATGTAGCCACCTTGCCCACTTGTGGGCCACCTCTGATTCTGCCCCCCGCTCTAAAGCGGTGGGGACCCCCCAGGCGGCAGGGGTTATGTAGCCACCTTGCCCACTTGTGGGCCACCTCTGATTCTGCCCCCCGCTCTGAAGCGGTGGGGACCCCCCAGGCGGCAGGGGTTATGTAGCCACCTTGCCCACTTGTGGGCCATCTCTGACTCTGCCCCCGCTCTGAAGCGGTGGGGACCCCCCAGGCGGCAGGGGTTATGTAGCCACCTTGCCCACTTGTGGGCCACCTCTGATTCTGCCCCCCGCTCTGAAGCGGTGGGCAACCCCCAGGCGGCAGGGGTTATGTAGCCACCTTGCCCACTTGTGGGCCACCTCTGATTCTGCCCCCCGCTCTGAAGCGGTGGGGACTTCCGAGGCGGCAGGGGTTATGTAGCCACCTTGCCCACTTGTGGGCCATCTCTGACTCTGCCCCCGCTCTGAAGCGGTGGGGACCCCCCAGGCGGCAGGGGTTATGTAGCCACCTTGCCCACTTGTGGGCCACCTCTGATTCTGCCCCCCGCTCTGAAGGGGTGGGCAACCCCCAGGCGGCAGGGGTTATGTAGCCACCTTGCCCACTTGTGGGCCACCTCTGATTCTGCCCCCCGCTCTGAAGCGGTGGGGACTTCCGAGGGGGCAGGGGTTATGTAGCCACCTTGCCCACTTGTGGGCCATCTCTGACTCTGCCCCCGCTCTGAAGCGGTGGGGACCCCCCAGGCGGCAGGGGTTATGTAGCCACCTTGCCCACTTGTGGGCCACCTCTAATTCTGCCCCCCGCTCTGAAGCGGTGGGGACCCCCCAGGCGGCAGGGGTTATGTAGCCACCTTGCCCACTTGTGGGCCACCTCTGACTCTGCGCCCCGCTCTAAAGCCGTGGGGACCCCCCAGGCGGCAGGGGTTATGTAGCCACCTTGCCCACTTGTGGGCCACCTCTGATTCTGCCCCCCGCTCTAAAGCGGTGGCGACCCCCCAAGCGGTAGGGGTTATGTAGCCACCTTGCCCACTTGTGGGCCACCTCTGATTCTGCCCCCCGCTCTGAAGTGGTGGGGACCCCCCAGGCAGCAGGGGTTATGTAGCCACCTTGCCCACTTGTGGGCCACCTCTGATTCTGCCCCCCGCTCTGAAGCGGTGGGGACCCCCCAGGCG
Source organism: Eutreptiella sp. 'Long Island Sound 2002' (assembly GCA_964036045.1). Taxonomy (NCBI): domain Eukaryota; phylum Euglenozoa; class Euglenophyceae; order Eutreptiales; family Eutreptiaceae; genus Eutreptiella; species Eutreptiella sp. 'Long Island Sound 2002'. The sequence continues at coordinate 90,816,738 of OZ038379.1, read as the reverse complement.
GCAGGGGTTATGTAGCCACCTTGCCCACTTGTGGGCCACCTCTGATTCTGCCCCCCGCTCTAAAGCGGTGGGGACCCCCCAGGCGGCAGGGGTTATGTAGCCACCTTGCCCACTTGTGGGCCACCTCTGATTCTGCCCCCCGCTCTGAAGTGGTGGGGACCCCCCAGGCAGCAGGGGTTATGTAGCCACCTTGCCAACTTGTGGGCCACCTCTGATTCTGCCCCCCGCTCTAAAGTGGTGGGGACCCCCCAGGCAGCAGGGGTTATGTAGCGACCTTGCCCACTTGTGGGCCACCTCTGATTCTGCCCCCCGCTCTGAAGCGGTGGGGACCCCCCAGGCGGCAGGGGTTATGTAGCCACCTTGCCCACTTGTGGGCCACCTCTGATTCTGCCCCCCGCTCTAAAGCGGTGGGGACCCCCCAGGTGGCAGGGGCTATGTAGCCACCTTGCCCACTTGTGGGCCACCTCTGATTCTGCCCCCCGCTCTGAAGTGGTGGGGACCCCCCAGGCAGCAGGGGTTATGTAGCCAGCTTGCCAACTTGTGGGCCACCTCTGATTCTGCCCCCCGCTCTAAAGCGGTGGGGACCCCCTAGGCGGCAGGGGTTATGTAGCCACCTTGCCCACTTGTGGGCCACCTCTGATTCTGCCCCCCGCTCTGAAGGGGTGGGGACCCCCCAGGGGGCAGGGGTTATGTAGCCACCTTGCCCACTTGTGGGCCACCTCTGATTCTGCCCCCCGCTCTAAAGCGGTGGGGACCCCCCAGGCGGCAGGGGTTATGTAGCCACCTTGCCCACTTGTGGGCCACTTCTGATTCTGCCCCCCGCTCTGAAGCGGTGGGGACCCCCCAGGCGGCAGGGGTTATGTAGCTACTTTGCCCGCTTGTGGGCCACCTCTGATTCTGCCCCCCGCTCTGAAGCGGTGGGGACCCCCCAGGCGGCAGGGGTTATGTAGCCACCTTGCCCACTTGTGGGCCACCTCTGATTCTGCCCCCCGCTCTAAAGCGGTGGCGACCCCCCAAGCGGTAGGGGTTATGTAGCCACCTTGCCCACTTGTGGGCCACCTCTGATTCTGCCCCCCGCTCTGAAGTGGTGGGGACCCCCCAGGCAGCAGGGGTTATGTAGCCACCTTGCCCACTTGTGGGCCACCTCTGATTCTGCCCCCCGCTCTGAAGCGGTGGGGACCCCCCAGGCGGCAGGGGTTATGTAGCCACCTTGCCCACTTGTGGGCCACCTCTGATTCTGCCCCCCGCTCTAAAGCGGTGGGGACCCCCCAGGCGGCAGGGGTTATGTAGCCACCTTGCCCACTTGTGGGCCACCTCTGATTCTGCCCCCCGCTCTGAAGTGGTGGGGACCCCCCAGGCAGCAGGGGTTATGTAGCCACCTTGCCAACTTGTGGGCCACCTCTGATTCTGCCCCCCGCTCTAAAGTGGTGGGGACCCCCCAGGCAGCAGGGGTTATGTAGCGACCTTGCCCACTTGTGGGCCACCTCTGATTCTGCCCCCCGCTCTGAAGCGGTGGGGACCCCCCAGGCGGCAGGGGTTATGTAGCCACCTTGCCCACTTGTGGGCCACCTCTGATTCTGCCCCCCGCTCTGAAACGGTGGGGACTTCCGAGGCGGCAGGGGTTATGTAGCCACCTTGCCCACTTGTGGGCCATCTCTGACTCTGCCCCCGCTCTGAAGCGGTGGGGACCCCCCAGGCGGCAGGGGTTATGTAGCCACCTTGCCCACTTGTGGGCCACCTCTGATTCTGCCCCCCGCTCTGAAGGGGTGGGCAACCCCCAGGCGGCAGGGGTTATGTAGCCACCTTGCCCACTTGTGGGCCACCTCTGATTCTGCCCCCCGCTCTGAAGCGGTGGGGACTTCCGAGGGGGCAGGGGTTATGTAGCCACCTTGCCCACTTGTGGGCCATCTCTGACTCTGCCCCCGCTCTGAAGCGGTGGGGACCCCCCAGGCGGCAGGGGTTATGTAGCCACCTTGCCCACTTGTGGGCCACCTCTAATTCTGCCCCCCGCTCTGAAGCGGTGGGGACCCCCCAGGCGGCAGGGGTTATGTAGCCACCTTGCCCACTTGTGGGCCACCTCTGACTCTGCGCCCCGCTCTAAAGCCGTGGGGACCCCCCAGGCGGCAGGGGTTATGTAGCCACCTTGCCCACTTGTGGGCCACCTCTGATTCTGCCCCCCGCTCTAAAGCGGTGGCGACCCCCCAAGCGGTAGGGGTTATGTAGCCACCTTGCCCACTTGTGGGCCACCTCTGATTCTGCCCCCCGCTCTGAAGTGGTGGGGACCCCCCAGGCAGCAGGGGTTATGTAGCCATCTTGCCCACTTGTGGGCCACCTCTGATTCTGCCCCCCGCTCTGAAGCGGTGGGGACCCCCCAGGCGGCAGGGGTTATGTAGCCACCTTGCCCACTTGTGGGCCACCTCTGATTCTGCCCCCCGCTCTAAAGCGGTGGGGACCCCCCAGGCGGCAGGGGTTATGTAGCCACCTTGCCCACTTGTGGGCCACCTCTGATTCTGCCCCCCGCTCTGAAGTGGTGGGGACCCCCCAGGCAGCAGGGGTTATGTAGCCACCTTGCCAACTTGTGGGCCACCTCTGATTCTGCCCCCCGCTCTAAAGTGGTGGGGACCCCCCAGGCAGCAGGGGTTATGTAGCGACCTTGCCCACTTGTGGGCCACCTCTGATTCTGCCCCCCGCTCTGAAGCGGTGGGGACCCCCCAGGCGGCAGGGGTTATGTAGCCACCTTGCCCACTTGTGGGCCACCTCTGATTCTGCCCCCCGCTCTAAAGCGGTGGGGACCCCCCAGGCGGCAGGGGCTATGTAGCCACCTTGCCCACTTGTGGGCCACCTCTGATTCTGCCCCCCGCTCTGAAGTGGTGGGGACCCCCCGGGCAGCAGGGGTTATGTAGCCAGCTTGCCAACTTGTGGGCCACCTCTGATTCTGCCCCCCGCTCTAAAGCCGTGGGGACCCCCTAGGCGGCAGGGGTTATGTAGCCACCTTGCCCACTTGTGGGCCACCTCTGATTCTGCCCCCCGCTCTGAAGGGGTGGGGACCCCCCAGGGGGCAGGGGTTATGTAGCCACCTTGCCCACTTGTGGGCCACCTCTGATTCTGCCCCCCGCTCTAAAGCGGTGGGGACCCCCCAGGCGGCAGGGGTTATGTAGCCACCTTGCCCACTTGTGGGCCACTTCTGATTCTGCCCCCCGCTCTGAAGCGGTGGGGACCCCCCAGGCGGCAGGGGTTATGTAGCTACTTTGCCCGCTTGTGGGCCACCTCTGATTCTGCCCCCCGCTCTGAAGCGGTGGGGACCCCCCAGGCGGCAGGGGTTATGTAGCCACCTTGCCCACTTGTGGGCCACCTCTAATTCTGCCCCCCGCTCTGAAGCGGTGGGGACCCCCCAGGCGGCAGGGGTTATGTAGCCACCTTGCCCACTTGTGGGCCACCTCTGACTCTGCACCCCGCTCTAAAGCGGTGGGGACCCCCCACGCGGCAGGGGTTATGTAGCCACCTTGCCCACTTGTGGGCCACCTCTGATTCTGCCCCCCGCTCTAAAGCGGTGGCGACCCCCCAAGCGGTAGGGGTTATGTAGCCACCTTGCCCACTTGTGGGCCACCTCTGATTCTGCCCCCCGCTCTGAAGTGGTGGGGACCGCCCAGGCAGCAGGGGTTATGTAGCCACCTTACCCACTTGTGGGCCACCTCTGATTCTGCCCCCCGCTCTGAAGCGGTGGGGACCCCCCAGGCGGCAGGGGTTATGTAGCCACCTTGCCCACTTGTGGGCCACCTCTGATTGTGCCCCCCGCTCTAAAGCGGTGGGGACCCCCCAGGCGGCAGGGGTTATGTAGCCACCTTGCCCACTTGTGGGCCACCTCTGATTCTGCCCCCCGCTGTGAAGTGGTGGGGACCCCCCAGGCAGCAGGGGTTATGTAGCCACCTTGCCAACTTGTGGGCCACCTCTGATTCTGCCCCCCGCTCTAAAGCGGTGGGGACCCCCCAGGCGGCAGGGGTTATGTAGCCACCTTGCCCACTTGTGGGCCACCTCTGATTCTGCCCCCCGCTCTGAAGCGGTGGGGACCCCCCAGGCGGCAGGGGTTATGTAGCCACCTTGCCCACTTGTGGGCCATGTCTGACTCTGCCCCCCGCTCTGAAGGGGTGGGCAACCCCCAGGCGGCAGGGGTTATGTAGCCACCTTGCCCATTTGTGGGCCACCTCTGATTCTGCCCCCCGCTCTGAAGCGGTGGGGACTTCCGAGGCGGCAGGGGTTATGTAGCCACCTTGCCCACTTGTGGGCCACCTCTGATTCTGCCCCCCGCTCTGAAGCGGTGGGGACCCCCCGGGCGGCAGGGGTTATGTAGCCACCTTGCCCACTTGTGGGCCATCTCCGACTCTACCCCCGCTCTGAAGCGGTGGGGACCCCCCAGGCGGCACGGGTTTTGTAGCCACCTTGCCCACTTGTGGGCCACCTCTGATTCTGCCCCCCGCTCTGAAGCGGTGGGGACCCCCCAGGCGGCAGGGGTTATGTAGCCACCTTGCCCGCTTGTGGGCCACCTCTGATTCTGCCCCCCGCTCTGAAGCGGTGGGGACCCCCCAGGCGGCAGGGGTTATGTAGCCACCTTGCCCACTTGTGGGCCACCTCTAATTCTGCCCCCAGCTCTGAAGCGGTGGGGACCCCCCAGGCGGCAGGGGTTATGTAGCCACCTTGCCCACTTGTGGGCCACCTGTGACTCTGCCCCCAGCTCTAAAGCGGTGGGGACCCCCCAGGCGGCAGGGGTTATGTAGCCACCTTGCCCACTTGTGGGCCACCTCCGATTCTGCCCCCCGCTCTGAAGTGGTGGGGACGCCCCAGGCGGCAGAGGTTATGTAGCCACCTTCCCCACTTGTGGGCCACCTCTAATTCTGCCCCCCGCTCTGAAGCGGTGGGGACCCCCCAGGCGGCAGGGGTTATGTAGCCACCTTGCCCACTTGTGGGCCACCTCTGATTCTGCCCCCCGCTCTGAAGCGGTGGGGACCCCCCAGGCGGCAGGGGTTATGTAGCCACCTTGCCCACTTGTGGGCCATCTCTGACTCTGCCCCCCGCTCTGAAGGGGTGGGCAACCCCCAGGCGGCAGGGGTTATGTAGCCACCTTGCCCACTTGTGGGCCACCTCTGATTCTGCCCCCCGCTCTGAAGCGGTGGGGACCCCCCAGGCGGCAGGGGTTATGTAGCCACCTTGCCCACTTGTGGGCCATCTCTGACTCTGCCCCCCGCTCTGAAGGGGTGGGGACCCCCCAGGCGGCACGGGTTATGTAGCCACCTTGCCCACTTGTGGGCCACCTCTGATTCTGCCCCCCGCTCTGAAGCGGTGGGGACCCCCCAGGCGGCAGGGGTTATGTAGCCACCTTGCCCGCTTGTGGGCCACCTCTGATTCTGCCCCCCGCTCTGAAGCGGTGGGGACCCCCCAGGCGGCAGGGGTTATGTAGCCACCTTGCCCACTTGTGGGCCACCTCTAATTCTGCCCCCCGCTCTGAAGCGGTGGGGACCCCCCAGGCGGCAGGGGTTATGTAGCCACCTTGCCCACTTGTGGGCCACCTGTGCCTCTGCCCCCAGCTCTAAAGCGGTGGGGACCCCCCAGGCGGCAGGGGTTATGTAGCCACCTTGCCCACTTGTGGGCCACCTCCGATTCTGCCCCCCGCTCTGAAGTGGTGGGGACGCCCCAGGCGGCAGAGGTTATGTAGCCACCTTCCCCACTTGTGGGCCACCTCTGATTCTGCCCCCCGCTCTAAAGCGGTGGGGACCCCCCAAGCGGTAGGGGTTATGTAGCCACCTTGCCCACTTGTGGGCCACCTCTGATTCTGCCCCCCGCTCTAAAGCGGTGGGGACCCCCCAGGCGGCAGGGGTTATGTAGCCACCTTGCCCACTTGTGGGCCACCTCTTATTCTGCCCCCCGCTCTGAAGCGGTGGGGACCCCCCAAGCGGCAGGGTTATGTACCCACCTTGCCCACTTGTGGGCCACCTCTGATTCTGCCCCCCGCTCTAAAGTGGTGGGGACCCCCCAGGCGGCAGGGGTTATGTAGCCACCTTGCCCACTTGTGGGCCACCTCTGATTCTGCCCCCCGCTCTGAAGTGGTGGGGACCCCGCAGGCGGCACGGGTTATGTAGCCACCTTGCCCACTTGTGGGCCACCTCTGATTCTGCCCCCCGCTCTGAAGGGGTGGGGACCCCCGAGGCGGCAGGGGTTATGTAGCCACCTTGCCCACTTGTGGGCCACCTCTAATTCTGCTCCCCGCTCTGAAGCGGTGGGGACCCCCCAGGCGGCAGGGGTTATATAGCCACCTTGCCAACTTGTGGGCCACCTCTGATTCTGCCCCCCGCTCTGAAGCGGTGGGGACCCCCAAGGCGGCGGGAGCTATGTAGCCACCTTGCCCACTTGTGGGCCACCTCTGATTCTGCCCCCCGCTCTGAAATTGGTGGGGACCCCCCAGGCGGCAGGGGTTATGTAGCCACCTTGCCCACTTGTGGGCCACCTCTGATTCTGCCCCCCGCTCTAAAGCGGTGGGGACCCCCCAAGCGGCAGGGGTTATGTAGGCACCTTGCCCACTTGTGGGCCACCTCTGATTCTGCCCCCCGCTCTGAAGGGGTGGGGACCCCCCAGGCGGCAGGGGTTATGTAGCCACCTTGCCCACTTGTGGGCCATCTCTGACTCTGCCCCCCGCTCTGAAGGGGTGGGCAACCCCCAGGCGGCAGGGGTTATGTAGCCACCTTGCCCACTTGTGAGCCACCTCTGATTCTGCCCCCCGCTCTGAAGCGGTGGGGACTTCCGAGGCGGCAGGGGTTATGTAGCCACCTTGCCCACTTGTGGGCCACCTCTGATTCTGCCCCCCGCTCTGAAGCGGTGGGGACCCCCCGGGCGGCAGGGGTTATGTAGCCACCTTGCCCACTTGTGGGCCATCTCCGACTCTACCCCCGCTCTGAAGCGGTGGGGACCCCCCAGGCGGCACGGGTTATGTAGCCATCTTGCCCACTTGTGGGCCACCTCTGATTCTGCCCCCCGCTCTGAAGCGGTAGGGACCCCCCAGGCGGCAGGGGTTATGTAGGCACCTTGCCCGCTTGTGGGCCACCTCTGATTCTGCCCCCCGCTCTAAAGCGGTGGGGACCCCCCAGGCGGCAGGGGTTATGTAGCCACCTTGCCCACTTGTGGGCCACCTCCGATTCTACCCCCCGCTCTGAAGTGCTGGGGACGCCCCAGGCGGCAGAGGTTATGTAGCCACCTTCCCCACTTGTGGGCCACCTCTGATTCTGCCCCCCGCTCTGAAGCGGTGGGGACCCCCCAAGCGGTAGGGGTTATGTAGCCACCTTGCCCACTTGTGGGCCACCTCTGATTCTGCCCTCCGCTCTAAAGCGGTGGGGACCCCCCAGGCGGCAGGGGTTATGTAGCCACCTTGCCCACTTGTGGGCCACCTCTTATTCTGCCCCCCGCTCTGAAGCGGTGGGGACCCCCCAAGCGGCAGGGTTATGTACCCACCTTGCCCACTTGTGGGCCACCTCTGATTCTGCCCCCCGCTCTAAAGCGGTGGGGACCCCCCAGGCGGCAGGGGTTATGTAGCCACCTTGCCCACTTGTGGGCCACCTCTGACTCTGCCCCCCGCTCTGAAGTGGTGGGGACCCCCCAGGCGGCACGGGTTATGTAGCCACCTTGCCCACTTGTGGGCCACCTCTGATTCTGCCCCCCGCTCTGAAGGGGTGGGGACCCCTCAGGCGGCAGGGGTTATGTAGCCACCTTGCCCACTTGTGGGCCACCTCTAATTCTGCTCCCCGCTCTGAAGCGGTGGGGACCCCCCAGGCGGCAGGGGTTATATAGCCATCTTGCCAACTTGTGGGCCACCTCTGATTCTGCCCCCCGCTCTGAAGCGGTGGGGACCCCCCAGGCGGCGGGGGTTATGTAGCCACCTTGCCCACTTGTGGGCCACCTCTGATTCTGCCCCCCGCTCTGAAATTGGTGGGGACCCCCCAGGCGGCAGGGGTTATGTAGCCACCTTGCCCACTTGTGGGCCACCTCTGATTCTGCCCCCCGCTGTGAAGCGGTGGGGACCCCCCAGGCGGCAGGGGTTATGTAGCCACCTTGCCCACTTGTGGGCCACCTCCGATTCTGCCCCCCGCTCTGAAGTGGTGGGGACGCCCCAGGCGGCAGAGGTTATGTAGCCACCTTCCCCACTTGTGGGCCACCTCTGATTCTGCCCCCCGCTCTAAAGCGCTGGGGACCCCCCAAGCGGTAGGGGTTATGTAGCCACCTTGCCCACTTGTGGGCCATCTCTGATTCTGCCCCCCGCTCTAAAGCGGTGGGGACCCCCCATGCGGCAGGGTTTATGTAGCCACCTTGCCCACTTGTGAGCCACCTCTTATTCTGCCCCCCGCTCTGAAGCGGTGGGGACCCCCCAAGCGGCAGGGGTTATGTAGCCACCTTGCCCACTTGTGGGCCACCTCTGATTCTGCCCCCCGCTCTAAAGCGGTGGGGACCCCCTAGGCGGCAGGGGTTATGTAGCCACCTTGCCCACTTGTAGGCCACCTCTGATTCTGCCCCCCGCTCTGAAGTGGTGGGGACCCCCCAGGCGGCGGGGGTTATGTAGCCACCTTGCCCACTTGTGGGCCACCTCTGATTCTGCCCCCCGCTCTGAAGGGGTGGGGACCCCCCAGGCGGAAGGGGTTATGTAGCCACCTTGCCCACTTGTGGGCCACCTCCAATTCTGCTCCCCGCTCTAAAGCGGTGGGGACCCCCCAGGCGGCGGGGGTTATATGGCCACCTTGCCAATTTGTGGGCCACCTCTGATTGTGCCCCCCGCTCTTAAGCGGTGGGGACCCCCCAGGCGGCGGGGGTTATGTAGCCACCTTCCCCACTTGTGGGCCACCTCTGATTCTGCCCCCCGCTCTGAAATTGGTGGGGACCCCCCAGGCGGCAGGGGTTATGTAGCCACCTTGTCCACTTGTGGGCCACCTCTGATTCTGCCCCTCGCTCTCAAGCCGTGGGGACCCCCCAGGCGGCACGGGTTATGTAGCCACCTTGCCCACTTGTGGGCCACCTCTGATTCTGCCCCCCGCTCTGAAGCGGTGGGGACCCCCCAGGCGGCAGGGGTTATGTAGCCACCTTGCCCACTTGTGGGCCACCTCTAATTCTGCCCCCCGCTCTGAAGCGGTGGGGACCCCCCAGGCGGCAGGGGTTATGTAGCCACCTTGCCCACTTGTGGGTCACCTCTGACTCTGCCCCCCGCTCTAAAGCGGTGGGGACCCCCCAAGCGGCAGGGGTTATGTAGCCACCTTGCCCACTTGTGGGCCACCTCTAATTCGACCCCCCGCTCTAAAGTGGTGGGGACCCCCCAGGCGGCAGAGGTTATGTAGCCACCTTCCCCACTTGTGGGCCACCTCTGATTCTGCCCCCCGCTCTAAAGCGGTAGGGACCCCCAAGGCGGCAGGGGTTATGTAGCCACCTTGCCCACTTGTGGGCCACCTCTGATTCTGCCCCCCGCTCTAAAGCGGTGGGGACCCCCCAAGCGGCAGAGGTTATGTAGCCACCTTGCCCACTTGTGGGCCACCTCTAATTCTGCCCCCCCTTCTGAAGTGGTGGGGACCACCCAGGCAGCAGGGGTTATGTAGCCACCTTGCCCACTTGTGGGCCACCTCTGATTCTGCCCCCCGCTCTGAAGCGGTGGGGACCCCCCAAGCGGCAGGGGTTATGTAGCCACCTTGCCCACTTGTGGGCCACCTCTGATTCTGCCCCCCGCTCTAAAGCGGTGGGGACCCCCCAGGCGGCAGGGGTTATGTAGCCACCTTGCCCACTTGTAGGCCACCTCTGATTCTGCCCCCCGCTCTGAAGCAGTGGGGACCCCCCGGGCGGTAGGGGTTGTGTTGGCACCTTGCCCCCTTGTGGGCCACCTCTGATTCTGCCCCCCGCTCTCAAGCGGTGGGGACCCCCCAGGCGGCACGGGTTATGTAGCCACCTTGCCCACTTGTGGGCCACCTCTGATTCTGCCCCCCGCTCTGAAGCGGTGGGGATCCCCAAGGCGGCAGGGGTTATGTAGCCACCTTGCCCACTTGTGGGCCACCTCTAATTCTGCCCCCCGCTCTGAAGCGGTGGGGACCCCCCAGGCGGCAGGGGTTGTGTAGCCACCTTGCCCACTTGTGGGTCACCTCTGACTCTGCCCCCCGCTCTAAAGCGGTGGGGACCCCCCAAGCGGCAGGGGTTATGTAGCCACCTTGCCCACTTGTGGGCCACCTCTAATTCGACCCCCCGCTCTAAAGTGGTGGGGACCCCCCAGGCGGCAGAGGTTATGTAGCCACCTTCCCCACTTGTGGGCCACCTCTGATTCTGCCCCCCGCTCTAAAGCGGTAGGGACCCCCAAGGCGGCAGGGGTTATGTAGCCACCTTGCCCACTTGTGGGCCACCTCTGATTCTGCCCCCCGCTCTAAAGCGGTGGGGACCCCCCAAGCGGCAGAGGTTATGTAGCCACCTTGCCCACTTGTGGGCCACCTCTAATTCTGCCCCCCCTTCTGAAGTGGTGGGGACCACCCAGGCAGCAGGGGTTATGTAGCCACCTTGCCCACTTGTGGGCCACCTCTGATTCTGCCCCCCGCTCTGAAGCGGTGGGGACCCCCCAAGCGGCAGGGGTTATGTAGCCACCTTGCCCACTTGTGGGCCACCTCTGATTCTGCCCCCCGCTCTAAAGCGGTGGGGACCCCCCAGGCGGCAGGGGTTATGTAGCCACCTTGCCCACTTGTAGGCCACCTCTGATTCTGCCCCCCGCTCTGAAGTGGTGGGGACCCCCCAGGCGGCAGGGGTTATGTAGCCACCTTGCCCACTTGTGGGCCACCTCCGATTCTGCCCCCCGCTCTGAAGTGGTGGGGACGCCCCAGGCGGCAGAGGTTATGTAGCCACCTTCCCCACTTGTGGGCCACCTCTGATTCTGCCCCCCGCTCTAAAGCGCTGGGGACCCCCCAAGCGGTAGGGGTTATGTAGCCACCTTGCCCACTTGTGGGCCATCTCTGATTCTGCCCCCCGCTCTAAAGCGGTGGGGACCCCCCATGCGGCAGGGTTTATGTAGCCACCTTCCCCACTTGTGGGCCACCTCTAATTCTGCCCCCCGCTCTGAAGCGGTGGGGACCCCCCAAGCGGCAGGGGTTATGTAGCCACCTTGCCCACTTGTGGGCCACCTCTAATTCTGCCCCCCCTTCTGAAGCGGTGGGGACCCCCCAAGCGGCAGGGGTTATGTAGCCACCTTGCCCACTTGTGGGCCACCTCTGATTCTGCCCCCCGCTCTAAAGCGGTGGGGACCCCCCAGGCGGCAGGGGTTATGTAGCCACCTTCCCCACTTGTGGGCCACCTCTGATTCTGCCCCCCGCTCTAAAGCGGTAGGGACCCCCAAGGCGGCAGGGGTTATGTAGCCACCTTGCCCACTTGTGGGCCACCTCTGATTCTGCCCCCCGCTCTAAAGCGGTGGGGACCCCCCAAGCGGCAGAGGTTATGTAGCCACCTTGCCCACTTGTGGGCCACCTCTAATTCTGCCCCCCCTTCTGAAGTGGTGGGGACCACCCAGGCAGCAGGGGTTATGTAGCCACCTTGCCCACTTGTGGGCCACCTCTGATTCTGCCCCCCGCTCTGAAGCGGTGGGGACCCCCCAAGCGGCAGGGGTTATGTAGCCACCTTGCCCACTTGTGGGCCACCTCTGATTCTGCCCCCCGCTCTGAAATTGGTGGGGACCCCCCAGGCGGCAGGGGTTATGTAGCCACCTTGCCCACTTGTGGGCCACCTCTGATTCTGCCCCCCGCTGTGAAGCGGTGGGGACCCCCCAGGCGGCAGGGGTTATGTAGCCACCTTGCCCACTTGTGGGCCACCTCCGATTCTGCCCCCCGCTCTGAAGTGGTGGGGACGCCCCAGGCGGCAGAGGTTATGTAGCCACCTTCCCCACTTGTGGGCCACCTCTGATTCTGCCCCCCGCTCTAAAGCGCTGGGGACCCCCCAAGCGGTAGGGGTTATGTAGCCACCTTGCCCACTTGTGGGCCATCTCTGATTCTGCCCCCCGCTCTAAAGCGGTGGGGACCCCCCATGCGGCAGGGTTTATGTAGCCACCTTGCCCACTTGTGAGCCACCTCTTATTCTGCCCCCCGCTCTGAAGCGGTGGGGACCCCCCAAGCGGCAGGGGTTATGTAGCCACCTTGCCCACTTGTGGGCCACCTCTGATTCTGCCCCCCGCTCTAAAGCGGTGGGGACCCCCTAGGCGGCAGGGGTTATGTAGCCACCTTGCCCACTTGTAGGCCACCTCTGATTCTGCCCCCCGCTCTGAAGTGGTGGGGACCCCCCAGGCGGCGGGGGTTATGTAGCCACCTTGCCCACTTGTGGGCCACCTCTGATTCTGCCCCCCGCTCTGAAGGGGTGGGGACCCCCCAGGCGGAAGGGGTTATGTAGCCACCTTGCCCACTTGTGGGCCACCTCCAATTCTGCTCCCCGCTCTAAAGCGGTGGGGACCCCCCAGGCGGCGGGGGTTATATGGCCACCTTGCCAATTTGTGGGCCACCTCTGATTGTGCCCCCCGCTCTTAAGCGGTGGGGACCCCCCAGGCGGCGGGGGTTATGTAGCCACCTTCCCCACTTGTGGGCCACCTCTGATTCTGCCCCCCGCTCTGAAATTGGTGGGGACCCCCCAGGCGGCAGGGGTTATGTAGCCACCTTGTCCACTTGTGGGCCACCTCTGATTCTGCCCCTCGCTCTCAAGCCGTGGGGACCCCCCAGGCGGCACGGGTTATGTAGCCACCTTGCCCACTTGTGGGCCACCTCTGATTCTGCCCCCCGCTCTGAAGCGGTGGGGACCCCCCAGGCGGCAGGGGTTATGTAGCCACCTTGCCCACTTGTGGGCCACCTCTAATTCTGCCCCCCGCTCTGAAGCGGTGGGGACCCCCCAGGCGGCAGGGGTTATGTAGCCACCTTGCCCACTTGTGGGTCACCTCTGACTCTGCCCCCCGCTCTAAAGCGGTGGGGACCCCCCAAGCGGCAGGGGTTATGTAGCCACCTTGCCCACTTGTGGGCCACCTCTAATTCGACCCCCCGCTCTAAAGTGGTGGGGACCCCCCAGGCGGCAGAGGTTATGTAGCCACCTTCCCCACTTGTGGGCCACCTCTGATTCTGCCCCCCGCTCTAAAGCGGTAGGGACCCCCAAGGCGGCAGGGGTTATGTAGCCACCTTGCCCACTTGTGGGCCACCTCTGATTCTGCCCCCCGCTCTAAAGCGGTGGGGACCCCCCAAGCGGCAGAGGTTATGTAGCCACCTTGCCCACTTGTGGGCCACCTCTAATTCTGCCCCCCCTTCTGAAGTGGTGGGGACCACCCAGGCAGCAGGGGTTATGTAGCCACCTTGCCCACTTGTGGGCCACCTCTGATTCTGCCCCCCGCTCTGAAGCGGTGGGGACCCCCCAAGCGGCAGGGGTTATGTAGCCACCTTGCCCACTTGTGGGCCACCTCTGATTCTGCCCCCCGCTCTAAAGCGGTGGGGACCCCCCAGGCGGCAGGGGTTATGTAGCCACCTTGCCCACTTGTAGGCCACCTCTGATTCTGCCCCCCGCTCTGAAGCAGTGGGGACCCCCCGGGCGGTAGGGGTTGTGTTGGCACCTTGCCCCCTTGTGGGCCACCTCTGATTCTGCCCCCCGCTCTCAAGCGGTGGGGACCCCCCAGGCGGCACGGGTTATGTAGCCACCTTGCCCACTTGTGGGCCACCTCTGATTCTGCCCCCCGCTCTGAAGCGGTGGGGATCCCCAAGGCGGCAGGGGTTATGTAGCCACCTTGCCCACTTGTGGGCCACCTCTAATTCTGCCCCCCGCTCTGAAGCGGTGGGGACCCCCCAGGCGGCAGGGGTTGTGTAGCCACCTTGCCCACTTGTGGGTCACCTCTGACTCTGCCCCCCGCTCTAAAGCGGTGGGGACCCCCCAAGCGGCAGGGGTTATGTAGCCACCTTGCCCACTTGTGGGCCACCTCTAATTCGACCCCCCGCTCTAAAGTGGTGGGGACCCCCCAGGCGGCAGAGGTTATGTAGCCACCTTCCCCACTTGTGGGCCACCTCTGATTCTGCCCCCCGCTCTAAAGCGGTAGGGACCCCCAAGGCGGCAGGGGTTATGTAGCCACCTTGCCCACTTGTGGGCCACCTCTGATTCTGCCCCCCGCTCTAAAGCGGTGGGGACCCCCCAAGCGGCAGAGGTTATGTAGCCACCTTGCCCACTTGTGGGCCACCTCTAATTCTGCCCCCCCTTCTGAAGTGGTGGGGACCACCCAGGCAGCAGGGGTTATGTAGCCACCTTGCCCACTTGTGGGCCACCTCTGATTCTGCCCCCCGCTCTGAAGCGGTGGGGACCCCCCAAGCGGCAGGGGTTATGTAGCCACCTTGCCCACTTGTGGGCCACCTCTGATTCTGCCCCCCGCTCTAAAGCGGTGGGGACCCCCCAGGCGGCAGGGGTTATGTAGCCACCTTGCCCACTTGTAGGCCACCTCTGATTCTGCCCCCCGCTCTGAAGTGGTGGGGACCCCCCAGGCGGCAGGGGTTATGTAGCCACCTTGCCCACTTGTGGGCCACCTCTAATTCTGCTCCCCGCTCTGAAGCGGTGGGGACCCCCCAGGCGGCAGGGGTTATGTAGCCACCTTGCCCACTTGTGGGCCACCTCTAATTCGACCCCCCGCTCTAAAGTGGTGGGGACCCCCCAGGCGGCAGAGGTTATGTAGCCACCTTCCCCACTTGTGGGCCACCTCTGATTCTGCCCCCCGCTCTAAAGCGGTAGGGACCCCCAAGGCGGCAGGGGTTATATAGCCACCTTGCCCACTTGTGGGCCACCTCTGATTCTGCCCCCCGCTCTAAAGCGGTGGGGACCCCCCAAGCGGCAGAGGTTATGTAGCCACCTTGCCCACTTGTGGGCCACCTCTAATTCTGCCCCCCCTTCTGAAGTGGTGGGGACCACCCAGGCAGCAGGGGTTATGTAGCCACCTTCCCCACTTGTGGGCCACCTCTGATTCTGCCCCCCGCTCTAAAGCGGTAGGGACCCCCAAGGCGGCAGGGGTTATGTAGCCACCTTGCCCACTTGTGGGCCACCTCTGATTCTGCCCCCCGCTCTAAAGCGGTGGGGACCCCCCAAGCGGCAGAGGTTATGTAGCCACCTTGCCCACTTGTGGGCCACCTCTAATTCTGCCCCCCCTTCTGAAGTGGTGGGGACCACCCAGGCAGCAGGGGTTATGTAGCCACCTTGCCCACTTGTGGGCCACCTCTGATTCTGCCCCCCGCTCTGAAGCGGTGGGGACCCCCCAAGCGGCAGGGGTTATGTAGCCACCTTGCCCACTTGTGGGCCACCTCTGATTCTGCCCCCCGCTCTAAAGCGGTGGGGACCCCCCAGGCGGCAGGGGTTATGTAGCCACCTTGCCCACTTGTAGGCCACCTCTGATTCTGCCCCCCGCTCTGAAGTCGTGGGGACCCCCCAGGCGGCAGGGGTTATGTAGCCACCTTGCCCACTTGTGGGCCACCTCTAATTCTGCTCCCCGCTCTGAAGCGGTGGGGACCCCCCAGGCGGCAGGGGTTATGTAGCCACCTTGCCCACTTGTGGGCCACCTCTAATTCGACCCCCCGCTCTAAAGTGGTGGGGACCCCCCAGGCGGCAGAGGTTATGTAGCCACCTTCCCCACTTGTGGGCCACCTCTGATTCTGCCCCCCGCTCTAAAGCGGTAGGGACCCCCAAGGCGGCAGGGGTTATATAGCCACCTTGCCCACTTGTGGGCCACCTCTGATTCTGCCCCCCGCTCTAAAGCGGTGGGGACCCCCCAAGCGGCAGAGGTTATGTAGCCACCTTGCCCACTTGTGGGCCACCTCTGATTCTGCCCCCCCTTCTGAAGTGGTGGGGACCACCCAGGCAGCAGGGGTTATGTAGCCACCTTGCCCACTTGTGGGCCACCTCTGATTCTGCCCCCCGCTCTGAAGCGGTGGGGACCCCCCAGGCGGCAGGGGTTATATAGCCACCTTGCCCACTTGTGGGCCACCTCTGATTCTGCCCCCCGCTCTGAAGCGGTGGGGACCCCCGAGGCGGCAGGGGTTATGTAGCCACCTTGCCCACTTGTGGGCCACCTCTAATTCTGCCCCCCACTCTGAAGCGGTGGGGACCCCCCAGGCGGCAGGGGTTATGTAGCCACCTTGCCCACTTGTGGGCCACCTCTGACTCTGCCCCCCGCTCTAAAGCGGTGGGGACCCCCCAAGCGGCAGGGGTTATGTAGCCACCTTGCCCACTTGTGGGCCACCTCTAATTCGACCCCCCGCTCTAAAGTGGTGGGGACCCCCCAGGCGGCAGAGGTTATGTAGCCACCTTCCCCACTTGTGGGCCACCTCTGATTCTGCCCCCCGCTCTAAAGCGGTAGGGACCCCCAAGGCGGCAGGGGTTATGTAGCCACCTTGCCCACTTGTGGGCCACCTCTGATTCTGCCCCCCGCTCTAAAGCGGTGGGGACCCCCCAAGCGGCAGAGGTTATGTAGCCACCTTGCCCACTTGTGGGCCACCTCTAATTCTGCCCCCCCTTCTGAAGTGGTGGGGACCACCCAAGCAGCAGGGGTTATGTAGCCACCTTGCCCACTTGTGGGCCACCTCTGATTCTGCCCCCCGCTCTGAAGCGGTGGGGACCCCCCAAGCGGCAGGGGTTATGTAGCCACCTTGCCCACTTGTGGGCCACCTCTGATTCTGCCCCCCGCTCTAAAGCGGTGGGGACCCCCCAGGCGGCAGGGGTTATGTAGCCACCTTGCCCACTTGTAGGCCACCTCTGATTCTGCCCCCCGCTCTGAAGCAGTGGGGACCCCCCGGGCGGTAGGGGTTGTGTAGGCACCTTGCCCCCTTGTGGGCCACCTCTGATTCTGCCCCCCGCTCTCAAGCGGTGGGGACCCCCCAGGCGGCACGGGTTATGTAGCCACCTTGCCCACTTGTGGGCCACCTCTAATTCTGCCCCCCGCTCTGAAGCGGTGGGGACCCCCCAGGCGGCAGGGGTTGTGTAGCCACCTTGCCCACTTGTGGGTCACCTCTGACTCTGCCCCCCGCTCTAAAGCGGTGGGGACCCCCCAAGCGGCAGGGGTTATGTAGCCACCTTGCCCACTTGTGGGCCACCTCTAATTCGACCCCCCGCTCTAAAGTGGTGGGGACCCCCCAGGCGGCAGAGGTTATGTAGCCACCTTCCCCACTTGTGGGCCACCTCTGATTCTGCCCCCCGCTCTAAAGCGGTAGGGACCCCCAAGGCGGCAGGGGTTATGTAGCCACCTTGCCCACTTGTGGGCCACCTCTGATTCTGCCCCCCGCTCTAAAGCGGTGGGGACCCCCCAAGCGGCAGAGGTTATGTAGCCACCTTGCCCACTTGTGGGCCACCTCTAATTCTGCCCCCCCTTCTGAAGTGGTGGGGACCACCCAGGCAGCAGGGGTTATGTAGCCACCTTGCCCACTTGTGGGCCACCTCTGATTCTGCCCCCCGCTCTGAAGCGGTGGGGACCCCCCAAGCGGCAGGGGTTATGTAGCCACCTTGCCCACTTGTGGGCCACCTCTGATTCTGCCCCCCGCTCTAAAGCGGTGGGGACCCCCCAGGCGGCAGGGGTTATGTAGCCACCTTGCCCACTTGTAGGCCACCTCTGATTCTGCCCCCCGCTCTGAAGTGGTGGGGACCCCCCAGGCGGCAGGGGTTATGTAGCCACCTTGCCCACTTGTGGGCCACCTCTAATTCTGCTCCCCGCTCTGAAGCGGTGGGGACCCCCCAGGCGGCAGGGGTTATGTAGCCACCTTGCCCACTTGTGGGCCACCTCTAATTCGACCCCCCGCTCTAAAGTGGTGGGGACCCCCCAGGCGGCAGAGGTTATGTAGCCACCTTCCCCACTTGTGGGCCACCTCTGATTCTGCCCCCCGCTCTAAAGCGGTAGGGACCCCCAAGGCGGCAGGGGTTATATAGCCACCTTGCCCACTTGTGGGCCACCTCTGATTCTGCCCCCCGCTCTAAAGCGGTGGGGACCCCCCAAGCGGCAGAGGTTATGTAGCCACCTTGCCCACTTGTGGGCCACCTCTGATTCTGCCCCCCCTTCTGAAGTGGTGGGGACCACCCAGGCAGCAGGGGTTATGTAGCCACCTTGCCCACTTGTGGGCCACCTCTGATTCTGCCCCCCGCTCTGAAGCGGTGGGGACCCCCCAGGCGGCAGGGGTTATATAGCCACCTTGCCCACTTGTGGGCCACCTCTGATTCTGCCCCCCGCTCTGAAGCGGTGGGGACCCCCCAGGCGGCAGGGGTTATGTAGCCACCTTGCCCACTTGTGGGCCACCTCTAATTCTGCCCCCCACTCTGAAGCGGTGGGGACCCCCCAGGCGGCAGGGGTTATGTAGCCACCTTGCCCACTTGTGGGCCACCTCTGACTCTGCCCCCCGCTCTAAAGCGGTGGGGACCCCCCAAGCGGCAGGGGTTATGTAGCCACCTTGCCCACTTGTGGGCCACCTCTAATTCGACCCCCCGCTCTAAAGTGGTGGGGACCCCCCAGGCGGCAGGGGTTATGTAGCCACCTTGCCCACTTGTGGGCCACCTCTGATTCTGCCCCCCGCTCTAAAGTGGTGGGGACCCCCCAAGCGGCAGGGGTTATGTAGCCACCTTGCCCACTTGTGGGCCACCTCTTATTCTGCCCCCCGCTCTAAAGCGGTGGGGACCCCCCAAGCGGCAGAGGTTATGTAGCCACCTTGCCCACTTGTGGGCCACCTCTAATTCTGCCCCCCCTTCTGAAGTGGTGGGGACCCCTCAGGCGGCAGGGGTTATGTAGCCACCTTGCCCACTTGTGGGCCACCTCTGATTCTGCCCGCCGTTCTAAAGGGGTGGGGACCCCCCAGGCGGCAGGGGTTATGTAGCCACCTTGCCCACTTGTGGGCCACCTCTGATTCTGCCCCCCGCTCTGAAGCGGTGGGGACCCCCCAGGCGGCAGGGGTTATGTAGCCACCTTGCCCACTTGTGGGCCACCTCTGATTCTGCCCCCCGCTCTGAAGCGGTGGGGACCCCCCAGGCGGCAGGGGTTATGTAGCCACCTTGCCCACTTGTGGGCCACCTCTGATTCTGCCCCCCGCTCTAAAGCGGTGGGGACCCCCCAGGCGGCAGGGGTTATGTAGCCACCTTGCCCACTTGTGAGCCACCTCTGATTCTGCCCCCCGCTCTAAAGCGCTGGGGACCCCCCGGGCGGCAGGGGTTATGTAGCCACCTTGCCCACTTGTGGGCCACCTCTAATTCTGCCCCCCACTCTGAAGCGGTGGGGACCCCCCAAGCGGCAGAGGTTATGTAGCCACCTTGCCCACTTGTGGGCCACCTCTAATTCTGCCCCCCCTTCTGAAGTGGTGGGGACCCCTCAGGCGGCAGGGGTTATGTAGCCACCTTGCCCACTTGTGGGCCACGTCTGATTCTGCCCGCCGCTCTAAAGGGGTGGGGACCCCCCAGGCGGCAGGGGTTATGTAGCCACCTTGCCCACTTGTGGGCCACCTCTGATTCTGCCCCCCGCTCTGAAGCGGTGGGGACCCCCCAGGCGGCAGGGGTTATGTAGCCACCTTGCCCACTTGTGGGCCACCTCTGATTCTGCCCCCCGCTCTGAAGCGGTGGGGACCCCCCAGGCGGCAGGGGTTATGTAGCCACCTTGCCCACTTGTGGGCCACCTCTAATTCTGCCCCCCGCTCTAAAGCGGTGGGGACCCCCCAGGCGGCAGGGGTTATATAGCCACCTTGCCCACTTGTGGGCCACCTCTGATTCTGCCCCCCGCTCTGAAGCGGTGGGGACCCCCCAGGCGGCAGGGGTTATGTAGCCACCTTGCCCACTTGTGGGCCACCTCTAATTCTGCCCCCCACTCTGAAGCGGTGGGGACCCCCCAGGCGGCAGGGGTTATGTAGCCACCTTGCCCACTTGTGGGCCACCTCTGACTCTGCCCCCCGCTCTAAAGCGGTGGGGACCCCCCAAGCGGCAGGGGTTATGTAGCCACCTTGCCCACTTGTGGGCCACCTCTGATTCTGCCCCCCGCTCTAAAGTGGTGGGGACCCCCCAGGCGGCAGGGATTATGTAGCCACCTTGCCCACTTGTGGGCCACCTCTGATTCTGCCCCCCGCTCTAAAGCGGTGGGGACCCCCCAAGCGGCAGAGGTTATGTAGCCACCTTGCCCACTTGTGGGCCACCTCTAATTCTGCCCCCCCTTCTGAAGTGGTGGGGACCCCTCAGGCGGCAGGGGTTATGTAGCCACCTTGCCCACTTGTGGGCCACCTCTGATTCTGCCCGCCGCTCTAAAGGGGTGGGGACCCCCCAGGCGGCAGGGGTTATGTAGCCACCTTGCCCACTTGTGGGCCACCTCTGATTCTGCCCCCCGCTCTGAAGCGGTGGGGACCCCCCAGGCGGCAGGGGTTATGTAGCCACCTTGCCCACTTGTGGGCCACCTCTGATTCTGCCCCCCGCTCTGAAGCGGTGGGGACCCCCCAGGCGGCAGGGGTTATGTAGCCACCTTGCCCACTTGTGGGCCACCTCTGATTCTGCCCCCCGCTCTAAAGCGGTGGGGACCCCCCAGGCGGCAGGGGTTATGTAGCCACCTTGCCCACTTGTGAGCCACCTCTGATTCTGCCCCCCCGCTCTAAAGCGCTGGGGACCCCCCGGGCGGCAGGGGTTATGTAGCCACCTTGCCCACTTGTGGGCCACCTCTGATTCTGCCCCCCGCTCTGAAGGGGTGGGGACCCCCCAGGCGGCAGGGGTTATGTAGCCACCTTGCCCACTTGTGGGCCACCTCTGATTCTGCCCCCCGCTCTGAAGGGGTGGGGACCCCCCAGGCGGCAGGGGTTATGTAGCCACCTTGCCCACTTGTGGGCCACCTCTGATTCTGCCCCCCGCTCTGAAGCGGTGGGGACCCCCCAGGCGGCAGGGGTTATGTAGCCACCTTGCCCACTTGTGGGCCACCTCTGATTCTGCCCCCCGCTCTGAAGTGGTGGGGACCCCCTAGGCGGCAGGGGTTATGTAGCCACCTTGCCCACTTGTGGGCCACCTCTAATTCTGCCCCCCGCTCTGAAGCGGTGGGGACCCCCCCGGCGGCAGGGGTTATGTGGCCACCTTGCCCACTTGTGGGCCACCTCTGATTCTGCCCCCCGCTCTGAAGCAGTGGGGAGCCCCCCGGCGGTAGAAGGTTATGTAGCCACCTTGCCCACTTGTGGGCCACCTCTGATTCTGCCCCCCGCTCTTAAGCGGTGGGGACCCCCCAGGCGGCAGGGGTTATGTAGCCACCTTGCCCACTTGTGGGCCACCTCTGATTCTGCCCCCCGCTCTGAAGCGTTGGGAACCCCCCAGGCGGTAGGGGTTATGTAGCCACCTTGCCCACTTGTGGGCCACCTCTGATTCTGCCCCCCGCTCTAAAGCGGTGGGGACCCCCCAGGCGGCAGGGGTTATGTAGCCACCTTGCCCACTTGTGGGCCACCTCTGATTCTGCCCCCCGCTCTGAAGTGGTGGGGACCCCCCAGGCAGCAAGGGTTATGTAGCCACCTTGCCCACTTATGGGCCACCTCTGATTCTGCCCCCCACTCTGAAGTGGTTGGGACCCCCCAGGCGGCAGGGGTTATGTAGCCACCTTGCCCACTTATGGGCCACCTCTGATTCTGCCCCCCACTCTAAAGCGGTGGGGACCCCCCAGGCGGCAGGGGTTATGTAGCCACCTTGCCCACTTGTGGGCCACCTCTGATTCTGCCCCCCGCTCTGAAGTGGTTGGGACCCCCCAGGCGGCAGGGGTTATGTAGCCACCTTGCCCACTTGTGGGCCACCTCTAATTCTGCCCCCCGCTCTGAAGCGGTGGGGACCCCCCAGGCGGCAGGGGTTATGTAGCCACCTTGCCCACTTGTGGGCCACATCTGATTCTGCCCCCCGCTTTGAAGCGGTGGGGACCCCCCAGGCGGCACGGGTTATGTAGCCACCTTGCCCACTTATGGGCCACCTCTGATTCTGCCCCCCGCTGTGAAGGGGTGGGGACCCCCCAGGCGGCAGGGGTTATGTAGCCACCTTGCCCACTTGTGGGCCACCTCTAATTCTGCCCCCCGCTCTGAAGCAGTGGGGACCCCCCGGGCGGTAGGGGTTGTGTAGGCACCTTGCCCCCGTGTGGGCCACCTCTGATTCTGCCCCCCGCTCTGAAGTGGTGGGGACCCCCCAGGCGGCAGGGGTTATGTAGCCACCTTGCCCACTTGTGGGCCACCTCTGATTCTGCCCCCCGCTCTGAAGCGGTGGGGACCCCCCAGGCGGCAGGGGTTATGTAGCCACCTTGCCCACTTGTGGGCCACCTCTAATTCTGCCCCCCGCTCTGAAGTGGTGGGGACCCCCCAAGCAGTAGGGGTTATGTAGCCACCTTGCCCACTTGTGGGCCACCTCTGATTCTGCCCCCGCTCTGAAGCGGTGGGGACACCCCAGGCGGCACGGGTTATGTAGCCACCTTGCCCACTTATGGGCCACCTCTGATTCTGCCCCCCGCTCTGAAGCGGTGGGGACCCCCAGGCGGCAGGGGTTATGTAGCCACCTTCCCCACTTCTGGGCCACCTCTGATTCTGCCCCCCGCTCTAAAGCGGTGGGGACCCCCCAGGCGGCAGGGGTTATGTAGCCACCTTGCCCACTTGTGGGCCACCTCTGATTCTGCCCCCCGCTCTGAAGTGTTGGGGACCCCCCAGGCAGCAGGGGTTATGTAGCCACCTTGCCCACTAGTGGGCCACCTCTGATTCTGCCCCCCGCTCTGAAGCGGTGGGGACCCCCCAAGCGGCAGGGGTTATGTAGCCACCTTCCCCACTTGTGGGCCACCTCTAATTCTGCCCCCCGCTCTGAAGCGGTGGGGACCCCCTAGGCGGTAGGGGTTATGTAGCCACCTTGCCCACTTGTGGGCCACCTCTGATTCTGCCCCCCGCTCTGAAGCGTTGGGGACCCCCCAGGCAGCAGGGGTTATGTAGCCACCTTGCCCACTTGTGGGCCACCTCTGATTCTGCCCCCCGCTCTGAAGCGGTGGGGACCCCCCAGGCGGCAGGGGTTATGTAGCCACCTTCCCCACTTGTGGGCCGGCTCTAATTCTGCCCCCCGCTCTGAAGCGGTGGGGACCCCCCAGGCGGCAGGGGTTATGTAGCCACCTTCCCCACTTGTGGGCCACCTCTAATTCGACCCCCCGCTCTGAAGCGGTGGGGACCCCCCAGGCGGCAGGGGTTATGTAGCCACCTTGCCCACTTGTGGGCCACCTCTGATTCTGCCCCCCGCTCTGAAGCGTTGGGGACCCCCCAGGCGGCAGGGGTTATGTAGCCACCTTGCCCACTTGTGGGCCACCTCTGATTCTGCCCCCCGCTCTGAAGCGTTGGGGACCCCCCAGGCGGCAGGGGTTATGTAGCCACCTTGCCCACTTGTGGGCCACCTCTGATTCTGCCCCCCGCTCTGAAGCGGTGGGGACCCCCCAAGCGGCAGGGGTTATGTAGCCACCTTCCCCACTTGTGGGCCACCTCTAATTCGACCCCCCGCTCTGAAGCGGTGGGGACCCCCCAGGCGGCAGGGGTTATGTAGCCACCTTGCCCACTTGTGGGCCACCTCTGATTCTGCCCCCCGCTCTGAAGCGTTGGGGACCCCCCAGGCGGCAGGGGTTATGTAGCCACCTTGCCCACTTGTGGGCCACCTCTGATTCTGCCCCCCGCTCTGAAGCGGTGGGGACCCCCCAAGCGGCAGGGGTTATGTAGCCACCTTGCCCACTTGTGGGCCACCTCTAATTCTGCCCCCCGCTCTGAAGCGGTGGGGACCCCCCAGGCGGCAGGGGTTATGTAGCCACCTTGCCCACTTGTGGGCCACCTCTGATTCTGCCCCCCAATCTGAAGCGGTGGGGACCCCCCAAGTGGCAGGGGTTATGTAGCCACCTTGCCCACTTGTGGGCCACCTCTGATTCTGCCCCCCGCTCTGAAGCGGTGGGGACCCCCCAGGCGGCAGGGGTTATGTAGCCACCTTGCCCACTTGTGGGCCACCTCTGATTCTGCCCCCCGCTCTGAAGCGTTGGGGACCCCCCAGGCGGCAGGGGTTATGTAGCCACCTTGCCCACTTGTGGGCCACCTCTGATTCTGCCCCCCGCTCTGAAGCGGTGGGGACCCCCCAAGCGGCAGGGGTTATGTAGCCACCTTCCCCACTTGTGGGCCACCTCTAATTCTGCCCCCCGCTCTGAAGCGGTGGGGACCCCCCAGGCGGCAGGGGTTATGTAGCCACCTTGCCCACTTGTGGGCCACCTCTGATTCTGCCCCCCAATCTGAAGCGGTGGGGACCCCCCAGGCGGCAGGGGTTATGTAGCCACCTTGCCCACTTGTGGGCCACCTCTGATTCTGCCCCCCTCTCTGAAGCGGTGGGGACCCCCCAAGCGGCAGGGGTTATGTAGCCACCTTCCCCACTTGTGGGCCACCTCTAATTCGACCCCCCGCTCTGAAGCGGTGGGGACCCCCCAGGCAGCAGGGGTTATGTAGCCACCTTGCCCACTTGTGGGCCACCTCTGATTCTGCCCCCCGCTCTGAAGCGTTGGGGACCCCCCAGGCGGCAGGGGTTATGTAGCCACCTTGCCCACTTGTGGGCCACCTCTGATTCTGCCCCCCGCTCTGAAGCGTTGGGGACCCCCCAGGCGGCAGGGGTGATGTAGCCACCTTGCCCACTTGTGGGCCACCTCTAATTCTGCCCCCCGCTCTGAAGCGGTGGGGACCCCCCAGGCGGTAGAGGTTATGTAGCCACCTTGCCCACTTGTGGGCCACCTTCCATTCTGCCCCCCGCTCTAAAGCGGTGGGGACCCCCCAAGCGGCAGGGGTTATGTAGCCACCTTCCCCACTTGTGGGCCACCTCTAATTCTGCCCCCCGCTCTGAAGCGGTGGGGACCCCCTAGGCGGTAGGGGTTATGTAGCCACCTTGCCCACTTGTGGGCCACCTCTGATTCTGCCCCCCGCTCTGAAGCGTTGGGGACCCCCCAGGCAGCAGGGGTTATGTAGCCACCTTGCCCACTTGTGGGCCACCTCTGATTCTGCCCCCCGCTCTGAAGCGGTGGGGACCCCCCAGGCGGCAGGGGTTATGTAGCCACCTTCCCCACTTGTGGGCCGGCTCTAATTCTGCCCCCCGCTCTGAAGCGGTGGGGACCCCCCAGGCGGCAGGGGTTATGTAGCCACCTTCCCCACTTGTGGGCCACCTCTAATTCGACCCCCCGCTCTGAAGCGGTGGGGACCCCCCAGGCGGCAGGGGTTATGTAGCCACCTTGCCCACTTGTGGGCCACCTCTGATTCTGCCCCCCGCTCTGAAGCGTTGGGGACCCCCCAGGCGGCAGGGGTTATGTAGCCACCTTGCCCACTTGTGGGCCACCTCTGATTCTGCCCCCCGCTCTGAAGCGTTGGGGACCCCCCAGGCGGCAGGGGTTATGTAGCCACCTTGCCCACTTGTGGGCCACCTCTGATTCTGCCCCCCGCTCTGAAGCGGTGGGGACCCCCCAAGCGGCAGGGGTTATGTAGCCACCTTCCCCACTTGTGGGCCACCTCTAATTCGACCCCCCGCTCTGAAGCGGTGGGGACCCCCCAGGCGGCAGGGGTTATGTAGCCACCTTGCCCACTTGTGGGCCACCTCTGATTCTGCCCCCCGCTCTGAAGCGTTGGGGACCCCCCAGGCGGCAGGGGTTATGTAGCCACCTTGCCCACTTGTGGGCCACCTCTGATTCTGCCCCCCGCTCTGAAGCGGTGGGGACCCCCCAAGCGGCAGGGGTTATGTAGCCACCTTGCCCACTTGTGGGCCACCTCTAATTCTGCCCCCCGCTCTGAAGCGGTGGGGACCCCCCAGGCGGCAGGGGTTATGTAGCCACCTTGCCCACTTGTGGGCCACCTCTGATTCTGCCCCCCAATCTGAAGCGGTGGGGACCCCCCAAGTGGCAGGGGTTATGTAGCCACCTTGCCCACTTGTGGGCCACCTCTGATTCTGCCCCCCGCTCTGAAGCGGTGGGGACCCCCCAGGCGGCAGGGGTTATGTAGCCACCTTGCCCACTTGTGGGCCACCTCTGATTCTGCCCCCCGCTCTGAAGCGTTGGGGACCCCCCAGGCGGCAGGGGTTATGTAGCCACCTTGCCCACTTGTGGGCCACCTCTGATTCTGCCCCCCGCTCTGAAGCGGTGGGGACCCCCCAAGCGGCAGGGGTTATGTAGCCACCTTCCCCACTTGTGGGCCACCTCTAATTCTGCCCCCCGCTCTGAAGCGGTGGGGACCCCCCAGGCGGCAGGGGTTATGTAGCCACCTTGCCCACTTGTGGGCCACCTCTGATTCTGCCCCCCAATCTGAAGCGGTGGGGACCCCCCAGGCGGCAGGGGTTATGTAGCCACCTTGCCCACTTGTGGGCCACCTCTGATTCTGCCCCCCTCTCTGAAGCGGTGGGGACCCCCCAAGCGGCAGGGGTTATGTAGCCACCTTCCCCACTTGTGGGCCACCTCTAATTCGACCCCCCGCTCTGAAGCGGTGGGGACCCCCCAGGCAGCAGGGGTTATGTAGCCACCTTGCCCACTTGTGGGCCACCTCTGATTCTGCCCCCCGCTCTGAAGCGTTGGGGACCCCCCAGGCGGCAGGGGTTATGTAGCCACCTTGCCCACTTGTGGGCCACCTCTGATTCTGCCCCCCGCTCTGAAGCGTTGGGGACCCCCCAGGCGGCAGGGGTGATGTAGCCACCTTGCCCACTTGTGGGCCACCTCTAATTCTGCCCCCCGCTCTGAAGCGGTGGGGACCCCCCAGGCGGTAGAGGTTATGTAGCCACCTTGCCCACTTGTGGGCCACCTTCCATTCTGCCCCCCGCTCTAAAGCGGTGGGGACCCCCCAAGCGGCAGGGGTTATGTAGCCACCTTCCCCACTTGTGGGCCACCTCTAATTCTGCCCCCCGCTCTGAAGCGGTGGGGACCCCCCAGGCGGCAGGGGTTATGTAGCCACCTTGCCCACTTGTGGGCCACCTCTGATTCTGCCCCCCGCTCTGAAGCAGTGGGGAGCCCCCAGGCGGTAGAAGGTTATGTAGCCACCTTGCCCACTTGTGGGCCACCTCTTATTCTGCCCCCCGCTCTGAAGCAGTGGGGACCCCCCAGGCGGTAGAGGTTATGTAGCCACCTTGCCCACTTGTGGGCCACCTCTAATTCGACCCCCCGCTCTGAAGCGGTGGGGACCCCCCAGGCGGCAGGGGTTATGTAGCCACCTTGCCCACTTGTGGGCCACCTCTAATTCGACCCCCCGCTCTGAAGCGGTGGGGACCCCCCAGGCGGCAGGGGTTATGTAGCCACCTTGCCCACTTGTGGGCCACCTCTGATTCTGCCACCCGCTCTGAAGCGTTGGGGACCCCCCAGGCGGCAGGGGTTATGTAGCCACCTTGCCCACTTGTGGGCCACCTCTGATTCTGCCCCCCGCTCTGAAGCGGTGGGGACCCCCCAGGCGGCAGGGGTTATGTAGCCACCTTCCCCACTTGTGGGCCACCTCTAATTCTGCCCCCCGCTCTAAAGCGGTGGGGACCCCCCAAGCGGCAGGGGTTATGTAGCCACCTTCCCCACTTGTGGGCCACCTCTAATTCTGCCCCCCGCTCTGAAGCGGTGGGGACCCCCCAGGCGGCAGGGGTTATGTAGCCACCTTGCCCACTTGTGGGCCACCTCTCATTCTGCCCCCCGCTCTGAAGCAGTGGGGGGCCCCCCGGCGGTAGAAGGTTATGTAGCCACCTTGCCCACTTGTGGGCCACCTCTTATTCTGCCCCCCGCTCTGAAGCAATGGGGACCCCCCAGGCGGCAGAGGTTATGTAGCCACCTTGCCCACTTGTGGGCCACCTCTGATTCTGCCCCCCGCTCTGAAGCGTTGGGGACCCCCCAGGCGGCAGGGGTTATGTAG
Organism: Eutreptiella sp. 'Long Island Sound 2002'; assembly: GCA_964036045.1. Classification (NCBI taxonomy): domain Eukaryota; phylum Euglenozoa; class Euglenophyceae; order Eutreptiales; family Eutreptiaceae; genus Eutreptiella; species Eutreptiella sp. 'Long Island Sound 2002'. The sequence goes on along the minus strand of OZ038379.1, from coordinate 90,788,842 downwards.
CCACCTTGCCCACTTGTGGGCCACCTCTGATTCTGCCCCCCGCTCTGAAGCGGTGGGGACCCCCCAGGCGGCAGGGGTTATGTAGCCACCTTGCCCACTTGTGGGCCACCTCTGATTCTGCCCCCCGCTCTGAAGCGGTGGGGACCCCCCAGGCGGCAGGGGTTATGTAGCCACCTTCCCCACTTGTGGGCCACCTCTAATTCTGCCCCCCGCTCTGAAGCGGTGGGGACCCCCCAGGCGGCAGGGGTTATGTAGCCACCTTGCCCACTTGTGGGCCACCTCTGATTCTGCCCCCCGCTCTAAAGCGGTGGGGACCCCCCAAGCGGCAGGGGTTATGTAGCCACCTTGCCCACTTGTGGGCCACCTCTGATTCTGCCCCCCGCTCTGAAGCAGTGGGGACCCCCCAGGCGGTAGAGGTTATGTAGCTCTCTGAAGCGGTGGGGACCCCCCAAGCGGCAGGGGTTATGTAGCCACCTTCCCCACTTGTGGGCCACCTCTAATTCTGCCCCCCGCTCTGAAGCGGTGGGGACCCCCCAGGCGGCAGGGGTTATGTAGCCACCTTGCCCACTTGTGGGCCACCTCTGATTCTGCCCCCCGCTCTGAAGCAGTGGGGAGCCCCCCGGCGGTAGAAGGTTATGTAGCCACCTTGCCCACTTGTGGGCCACCTCTTATTCTGCCCCCCGCTCTGAAGCAATGGGGACCCCCCAGGCGGTAGAGGTTATGTAGCCACCTTGCCCACTTGTGGGCCACCTCTGATTCTGCCCCCCGCTCTGAAGCGTTGGGGACCCCCCAGGCGGCAGGGGTTATGTAGCCACCTTGCCCACTTGTGGGCCACCTCTGATTCTGCCCCCCGCTCTGAAGCGGTGGGGACCCCCCAGGCGGCAGGGGTTATGTAGCCACCTTGCCCACTTGTGGGCCACCTCTGATTCTGCCCCCCGCTCTAAAGCGGTGGGGACCCCCCAGGCGGCAGGGGTTATGTAGCCACCTTGCCCACTTGTGGGCCACCTCTGATTCTGCCCCCCGCTCTGAAGGGGTTGGGACCCCCCAGGCGGCAGGGGTTATGTAGCCACCTTGCCCACTTGTGGGCCACCTCTAATTCTGCCCCCCGCTCTGAAGCGGTGGGGAACCCCCCGGCGGCACGGGTTATGTAGCCACCTTGCCCACTTGTGGGCCACCTCTGATTCTGCCCACCACTCTGAAGGGGTGGGGACCCCCCAGGCGGCAGGGGTTATGTAGCCACCTTGCCCACTTGTGGGCCACCTCTTATTCTGCCCCCCGCTCTGAAGCAATGGGGACCCCCCAGGCGGCAGAGGTTATGTAGCCACCTTGCCCACTTGTGGGCCACCTCTGATTCTGCTCCCCGCTCTGAAGCGTTGGGGACCCCCCAGGCGGCAGGGGTTATGTAGCCACCTTGCCCACTTGTGGGCCACCTCTGATTCTGCCCCCCGCTCTGAAGCGGTGGGGACCCCCCAGGCGGCAGGGGTTATGTAGCCACCTTGCCCACTTGTGGGCCACCTCTGATTCTGCCCCCCGCTCTGAAGCGGTGGGGACCCCCCAAGCGGCAGGGGTTATGTAGCCACCTTCCCCACTTGTGGGCCACCTCTAATTCTGCCCCCCGCTCTGAAGCGGTGGGGACCCCCCAGGCGGCAGGGGTTATGTAGCCACCTTGCCCACTTGTGGGCCACCTCTGATTCTGCCCCCCGCTCTGAAGCAGTGGGGAGCCCCCCGGCGGTAGAAGGTTATGTAGCCACCTTGCCCACTTGTGGGCCACCTCTTATTCTGCCCCCCGCTCTGAAGCAATGGGGACCCCCCAGGCGGTAGAGGTTATGTAGCCACCTTGCCCACTTGTGGGCCACCTCTGATTCTGCCCCCCGCTCTGAAGCGTTGGGGACCCCCCAGGCGGCAGGGGTTATGTAGCCACCTTGCCCACTTGTGGGCCACCTCTGATTCTGCCCCCCGCTCTGAAGGGGTTGGGACCCCCCAGGCGGCAGGGGTTATGTAGCCACCTTGCCCACTTGTGGGCCACCTCTAATTCTGCCCCCCGCTCTGAAGCGGTGGGGAACCCCCCGGCGGCACGGGTTATGTAGCCACCTTGCCCACTTGTGGGCCACCTCTGATTCTGCCCACCACTCTGAAGGGGTGGGGACCCCCCAGGCGGCAGGGGTTATGTAGCCACCTTGCCCACTTGTGGGCCACCTCTTATTCTGCCCCCCGCTCTGAAGCAATCGGGACCCCCCAGGCGGCAGGGGTTATGTAGCCACCTTGCCCACTTGTGGGCCACCTCTGATTCTGCTCCCCGCTCTGAAGCGTTGGGGACCCCCCAGGCGGCAGGGGTTATGTAGCCACCTTGCCCACTTGTGGGCCACCTCTGATTCTGCCCCCCGCTCTGAAGCGGTGGGGACCCCCCAGGCGGCAGGGGTTATGTAGCCACCTTGCCCACTTGTGGGCCACCTCTGATTCTGCCCCCCGCTCTGAAGCGGTGGGGACCCCCCAAGCGGCAGGGGTTATGTAGCCACCTTCCCCACTTGTGGGCCACCTCTAATTCTGCCCCCCGCTCTGAAGCGGTGGGGACCCCCCAGGCGGCAGGGGTTATGTAGCCACCTTGCCCACTTGTGGGCCACCTCTGATTCTGCCCCCCGCTCTGAAGTGGTGGGGACCCCCCAGGCAGCAGGGGTTATGTAGCCACCTTGCCCACTTGTGGACCACCTCTGATTCTGCCCACCACTCTAAAGCGGTGGGGACCCCCCAAGCGGTAGGGGTTATGTAGCCACCTTGCCCACTTGTGGGCCACCTCTTATTCTGCCCCCCGCTCTGAAGCAATGGGGACCCCCCAGGCGGCAGGGGTTATGTAGCCACCTTGCCCACTTGTGGGCCACCTCTGATTCTGCTCCCCGCTCTGAAGCGTTGGGGACCCCCCAGGCGGCAGGGGTTATGTAGCCACCTTGCCCACTTGTGGGCCACCTCTGATTCTGCCCCCCGCTCTGAAGCGGTGGGGACCCCCCAGGCGGCAGGGGTTATGTAGCCACCTTGCCCACTTGTGGGCCACCTCTGATTCTGCCCCCCGCTCTGAAGCGGTGGGGACCCCCCAAGCGGCAGGGGTTATGTAGCCACCTTCCCCACTTGTGGGCCACCTCTAATTCTGCCCCCCGCTCTGAAGCGGTGGGGACCCCCCAGGCGGCAGGGGTTATGTAGCCACCTTGCCCACTTGTGGGCCACCTCTGATTCTGCCCCCCGCTCTAAAGTGGTGGGGACCCCCAAGGCGGCAGGGGTTATGTAGCCACCTTGCCCACTTGTGGACCACCTCTGATTTTGCCCCCCGCTCTGAAGCGGTGGGGACCCCCCAGGCGGCAGGGGTTATGTAGCCACCTTGCCCCCTTGTGGGCCACCTCTGATTCTGCCCCCCAATCTGAAGCGGTGGGGACCCCCCAAGCGGCAGGGGTTATGTAGCCACCTTGCCCACTTGTGGGCCACCTTTGATTCTGCCCCCCGCTCTGAAGCGGTGGGGACCCCCCCGGCGGTAGAGGTTATGTAGCCACCTTGCCCACTTGTGGGCCACCTCTTATTCTGCCCCCCGCTCTGAAGTGGTGGGGACCCCCCAGGCGGCAGGGGTTATGTAGCCACCTTGCCCACTTGTGGGCCACCTCTGATTCTGCCCCCCGCTCTGAAGCGGTGGGGACCACCCAGGCGGCAGGGGTTATGTAGCCACCTTGCCCACTTGTGGGCCACCTCTGATTCTGCCCCCCGCTCTGAAGTGGTGGGGACCCCCCAGGCGGCAGGGGTTATGTAGCCACCTTGCCCACTTGTGGGCCACCTCTGCTTCTGCCCCCCGCTCTAAAGCGGTGGGGACCCCCCAGGCGGCAGGGGTTATGTAGCCACCTTGCCCACTTGTGGGCCAGCTCTGATTCTGCCCCCCGCTCTGAAGCGGTGGGGACCCCCCAGGCGGCAGGGGTTATGTAGCCACCTTGCCCACTTGTGGGCCACCTCGAATTTTGCCCCCCGCTCTGAAGCGGTGGGGACCCCCCAGGCGGCAGGGGTTATGTAGCCACCTTGCCCACTTGTGGGCCAGCTCTGATTCTGCCCCCCGCTCTGAAGCGGTGGGGACCCCCCAGGCGGCAGGGGTTATGTAGCCACCTTGCCCACTTGTGGGCCACCTCGAATTTTGCCCCCCGCTCTGAAGCGGTGGGGACCCCCCAAGCGGCAGGGGTTATGTAGCCACCTTGCCCACTTGTGGGCCACTTGTGTACTTCAGTCGTTCAAAACTGGCTTCCACCCCAAGGACCCCAGCGGTACATTGGGAGGTGGCTCGGATGTACTCCCAACCCAAATATGTGGACCCCATTGACACATGCTTTTCTTGTGATGGCACACCTGACATGGCGTGCCACGAATGTAAGGTTCTGCATTGTGCCTTGCATGTGTCTTTCTTTTTGCAATCGGAGATTTGTGTTGGGTTGCGCCAATTCTGGACGGCCGAACTTGCTGCTGTTGCTGTTGCTTGTGTTGTTGCTTCTGCTGTTGTTGCTACTGCTGTTGTTGACACCCGTCCTGGTGTGCTTACTGTTGTTGCTGCTTCTGCTGTTAACACCCGCCGTGGTGTGTGGATTTGTCACAAGTGGTATGCAATGCCTCCTCAATATCCCCAAAATGCCGATGGTCAACTGAGAAATGACCAAGCATTTTGCACCGAGGTGCAAGGGGAGTTGAAAACGGCTCTGTTTGGGATGTGCACCAATAATCCCACAGTGCGAGGCAAACCGCGCCATGCAGATACCAGGCCGACTTGATTTTCAAGCGTGTCTTTTGTAACTACTTGTAAGTAGTTCCCACAGATTTTGTTTCTACTGCCCAATCCCAATTATATTTTGTTCTGTTGGCCGAGTGCCAACTAATTGGTGTGTATGATGGTTTGGCTTGAGTGGGGCGCCACTACCACAAGTGGCCGTGAATCAACTCGGGGGCCTTGTGCCCTTAAACAAAAGTTCCACCTACCATCGAAGTGTTGACTACCTTGTTTAAAACGGCAGCCGGGGGGGCGGGGGGGACTTAGTGGACCGAGGTAAAACTTACTAAAAACAAATTTTTTTAATTTTTTTTAAAAAAAAAAATTTGAATTTTTGCTTTTTTTTACCCAAGAAAAAAAACTCTTTCAAAAAAATGGTTAAAAACATTTTTTCTTACTAGGTTTTACCACATTTTACTAGGTTTTACTACGGCACATACTAATTTTCACCAAATGCCCCCTCGGGTCTCACAATGTATGTAGGCAGTGCCATCCATAGTCCTGGCAGGCTGTGTGAAGCAATGCTCTGCAACTGCTTGCCCTCTCTGTGTAAGCCCAAAGTAGCAGCAGGAGGGAAGGTGGCCCTCATGATGGATGTCCAATGTTGCACGGGAGTACAACAAGCAGTGAGTGTGTTGTGTACAGGTAACAGTGACGCAAACGCGTTGCATAGTTTATCGGATGCACCTCATGTGTCAATGTCAAGCATGGTGCACATACCCATGGATCGGTAGATAGAGTGGGGCGTCAGTGATATCCAGGCCATGTGAGGGTTATCGGGCTGCAGTTCCCATCTCATTCAAGAAGTGAACCAGCGGGCAGATGCAGGTATGCAGTAATTCGGAATGCTGAGTGTGAAGGATCTCTCAACAGGCTCTCCTGGTGTAGTCAGTGTGGCCTGAGGGCGCAGTGGCTGGTGCGCAGTTTGTGCGCTGTGTCGAGTGGAAGTGGGGGTAGACGGGGGGCAGTTGTGCGTGATACAAGAGGCCCGGCGCATGGCAGCCCCTGCCTGAGCGTGCAGCTAGGTGCAGGCGTGAGGTATAGCAGGTTCAGATCTTGAACTCCACGTCCTGTTCTTTTCTGCCTCGCCGCAGGATTGTTCACGAAGGTGATGCCGTCTTTGCCGTCTTCTCTCTGCTGCACACTGAGACCGTGCAGCGTGCGAATCTCGCATGGCAGCAATCCCAGGCGCAGACCCTGCAGGTCAGCGCCCTCTTCCTCTCCTGCCACCAGGAGGTGCATCAACGGTTCCACACCAACATGTCCCTCATCACCCGTACGGCCGCAGCTGAGCGCAACGCGCGCGTCAGCCTCTGCGCGATATGGGCTTCCGCTTGGCAGGATCTTGCAGCAGCACACCACAAGGCATGGCGCCAAATACGGCGCACTGCAGCACGCGACCGGCCAGCCCGATCTCTTCCAACGCCAGGCAGGGCCAAGGATTCCAGGTTTCCCAGCATCATGACGCCCACTCTTTTCCCAAGCCCGGCACCCCTCACAATTCACGTGACAGCAGCGGCAGCGTGCATTAAAGCAGCATGGGTGCCGGCCGCAGATGGTCATTGCAGTTCTCCAACCCCGCATCACAAGGCCGCAGTTGGGAACTCTGCAACGGGCGAGACTAGGGTTGGGACTGGGGCAGCCAGTGCCAGCTCAGTGCAAGATGACGTGATTGTGACGAAGTTCAACCTCGCAGCAGGGCATCGCGCCCCGTGTGCGCCTGCAGTGTGTAACCCGCGTCCTGGGCTGTTGCAACAGTTGCACACTGCCCACTCCGGCCGCAAGGTCCCACATGACCAACCCAAATCTCCTCCATCCCCTGTTCAGACCTGCGAGTCCGAGGGTGATGGGAACAGCTCAGATGTCTGTTGGGGAGATGCTCCCCTGGATGAGCCGTTCTGGCTGGATAGCTTGGAGCCTGTGAAGCTGGTTTGTCCCTGTGCTCCCTGGGGGTGATGGGTTTTTGACCTTGCGGGAAGGGGGTGGAGGTTGCAGGAGTCCCCCAAACTGGGGGGGGGGGGGTTTCGGAAAAGGGCTCCTATGACTAGTATTTCCATTGGTGCCAAAGGCACGGAAGGAATGATACAATGCAAGTTCTCCCCAGGGTACAAACCTGCCATTTTAACCAGGACTGAGTCGTTCAGGGCCTATGGGACTATTGTGGGGGGATTGAAAGCAGGTCGTCATGGAAGAAAATATTTTCGTCGCTGATTTTGAGGAAGGAGTAGGTATTGCTGCCCCGTCCTCCACGCACAGTTGCATGACAATCATTATCAAATGTGTGCAATCCCCCCATGCGCTTGTAACAAGTCATCCCTCAGTTTGTAATAACCTGTAGCAGCAAATTGGACAATATGTCTGTGGCTGGTAGGCAACACTCATTGGGGGGTGAGCAATCTACAGTACCATACGGTGGCTACCCGACCAAAAAATAGTTGTACCTTTGGAGGAGTGGTGCTCATTGCAAGCAGCATGATAATGTGGCCGCAACACACGAACAAGATCAGCTCTTTCCAATTTGCAGTCACTGCATATGTCGCGACAAAATGGAGGAATTTAGCATCTGTCTGCGTTGTGCATACATTCATCCAACCACAGGGGGGAACTCTTCACAAGAGTCACGGCCTCAACAAAGTCAATACTATCCGCTCCTCCCCCAGTGGTCTACGAACAATTTTGGAAAATTTCATTTTTGACCACTTGTGGACCCCACCCCTGTAATCCTGCCCTAGCATGTGCGCTATGCATGATCCACCACCCATCAATGCCAAAATAGGACATCAAAAGGTTGACAGTGACAAAATGGCTTGCAAGTAATCACCTTCATCACCACAAGGGTGCCCAACGCATTCTAGGGCATTCAAATACAACACAGGAAGGTGGCACTTGAAATAGTATGCAAAAAGGTTGCTTTTCAAGGTTAATTTTACGGTATTTTGGGCCCAAAAAGAGGTTGTTGGGGGGGTCTGTAGTAAAACCTAGAATTTTTTAAAAAAAATTTCTACTAGGTCACAGTTTACTAGGTTCACTAGTTTTTACTAGGTATCGGGAAACTAGAAAAAAAATTTTACCAGGTTTCAGAACCTAGGAAAAGCAAAAAGTTTTTTTTACTAGGTGTCAGAACCTCAAAAAAAAAACGAAGTGGGCTTTAGAACTTTTGGGCCACTTGTTGGCCACGTGTGATCTTGTCCCCCGCTCTGAAGCATCAGGGACCCCCTAGACGGCAGGGGTTATGTCGCCACGGAGCCAATTGTGGGCCTCTTCTGATTTTGTCCGCCGCTCTAAAGCATCGGGGACCCCCGGGACATTCCCTACGACCCCCTTTTTTTTTTCCTCTTAAGGAACCTTGGTTGTGGGGTTACCTTGAACTATCTAGAACACCCGTGAGGGGCTTTTTTCCACCGGCCTAGCCAGGGGCCTTTTTGAACCCCCATTTGGGGACCCCAAAGACGGCAGGGGTGACATAGCATTTCCGCCCTTTTTTGGGCCCCCGAGAAGGCAAGGGTGAGGCAGCCAGTTCTGATTTTGGTCCCTGGGCTTCACATTCGGGATCCCCAAGAATGCAGGGTGACATAGCATTTCCGCCCTGTTTTGGGCCCCGGGGAAGGGCAGGGGTGCGGCAGCCACTTCTGATTTTAGTCCCCCTAGTTCGGGACCACTTCTGATTTTGGTCCCCGGGCTTCACATTTGCTCCTCGCCCTGGGCGTAGGGGATCCTCGAGTAAGTAGGGGTGACATAGCATTTCTGCCCTATTTTGGGGCCCCGGGAAGGCAGGGGTGAGGCAGCCACTTTTGATTTTGTTCCCTTTTGGTGGGGATCAATTCCGATGGTGCTCCCTGCACTGTGTGCTGGGGATCCCCGAGAATGCAGGGGTGATTTAGCATGTTCCCCCTTCTTTTGGTCTCCCGAAAAGGCAGGGGTGAGGCAGCCACTTCCGAATTTCCCCCTTGCGCCTGGCATTGGGGATCCCTTGGAATGCAGCGGTGACATAGCATTTCTGCCCTATTTTGGGGCCCCGTTAAGGCAGGGGTGAGGTAGGCACTTGTGATTTTGCTCCCATTTGTCGGGGACCACTTTTGATTTTGCTCCTCGCACTATGCGTTGGAGATTCCTGAGGAGGCAGGGCTGACGTAGCATTTGTGCCCTATTTTGGCGCCACCGAGAAGGCAGGGGTGAGGCAGCCAATTATGATTTTGTTCCCCTTTGTTCGGGACCACTTCTGATTTTGGTCCCCGGGCTTCAGATTCGGGATCCCCAAGAATGCAGCGTGACATAGCATTTCCGCCCTCTTTTGAGCCCCGTGGAAGGGCGGGGGTGTGGCAGCCACTTCTGATTTTAGTCCCCCTAGTTCGGGACCACTTCTGATTTTGGTCCCCGGGCTTCACATTCGGGATCCCCAAGAATGCAGGGTAACATAGCATTTCCGCCCTCTTTTGGGCCCCCGAGGGGGTAGGCTTGAGGCAGCCGCTTCTGATTTTGCTCCTCGCCCTCGGCGTTGGGGATCCTCGAGTAAGTAGGGGTGACATAGCACATCTGCCCTATTTTGGGGCCCTGAGAAGGCAGGGGTGAGGCAGCCACTTTTGATTTTGTTCCCCTTTGGTCTGGATCAATTCCGATGGTGCTCCCTGCACTGTGTGCTGGGGATCCCCGAGAATGCAGGGGCGATTTAGCATGTTCCTTCTTCTTTTGGTCTCCCGAAAAGGCAGGGGTGAGGCAGCCACTTCCCAATTTACCCCTTGCGCCTGGCATTGGGGATCCCTTAGAATGCAGCGGTGACATAGCATTTCTGCCCTATTTTGGGGCCCCGTTAAGGCAGGGGTGAAGCAGGCACTTGTGATTTTGCTCCCGTTTGTCGGGGACCACTTTTGATTTTGCTCCTTGCATTGTGCGTTGGAGATCCTTGAGGAGGCAGGGCTGACGTAGCATTTGTGCCATATTTTGGCGCCACCGAGAAGGCAGGGGTGAGGCAGCCACTTGTGATTTCGTTCCCCTTTGTTCGGGACCACTTCTGATTTTGGCACCTGGGCTTCACATTCGGGATCCCCAAGAATGCAGGGTGACCTATCATTTCCGCCCTCTTTCGGGCCCCCGCGAAGGTAGGGTTCAGGTAGCCTATTCTGTTTTTGCTCCTCGCCCTGGGCGTTGGGGATCCTCGAGTAAGTAGGGGTGACATGGCACATCTGCCCTATTTTGGGGCCCTGAGAAGGCAGGGGTGAGGCAGCCACTTTTGATTTTGTTCCCCTTTGGTCTGGATCAATTCCGATGGTGCTCCCTGCACTGTGTGTTGGGGATCCCCGAGAATGCAGGGGCGATTTAGCATGTTCCTTCTTCTTTTGGTCTCCCAAAAAGGCAGGGGTGAGGCAGCCACTTCCCAATTTACCCCTTGCGCCTGGCATTGGGGATCCCTTGGAATGCAGCGGTGACATAGCATTTCTGCCCTATTTTGGGGCCCCGTGAAGGCAGGGGTGAGGCAGGCACTTGTGATTTTGCTCCCGTTTGTCGGGGACCACTTTTGATTTTGCTCCTCGCACTGTGCGTTGGAGATCCTTGAGGAGGCACGCCTGACGTAGCATTTCTGCCCTATTTTGGCGCCACCGAGAAGGCAAGGGTGAGGGAGCCACTTCAGATTTTGTTCCCCTTTGTTCGGGACCACTTCTGATTTTGGTCCCCGGGCTTCACCTTCGGGATCCCCAAGAATGCAGGGTGACCTATCATTTCCGCCCTCTTTCGGGCCCTCGAGAAGGTAGGGTTTAGGCAGCCTATTCTGATTTTGCTCATCGCCCTGGGCGTTGGGGATCCTCGAGTAAGTAGGGGTGACATAGCACATGTGCCCTATTTTGGGGCCCCGAGAAGGCAGGGGTGAGGCAACCACTTTTGATTTTCTTCCCCTTTGGTCTAGATCAATTCCGATGGTGCTCCCTGCACTCTGTGCTGGGGATCCCCGAGAATGCAGGGGTGACTTAGCATTTCCCCCCTTCTTTTGGTCTCCCGAAAAGGCAGGGGTGAGGCAGCCACTTCCGAATTTCCCCCTTGCGCCTGGCATTGGGGATCCCTTAGAATGCAGCGGTGACATAGCATTTCTGCCCTATTTTGGGGCCCCGTTAAGGCAGGGCTGAGGCGGGCACTTGTGATTTTGCTCCCGTTTGTCGGGGACCACTTTTGATTTTGCTCCTCGCACTATGCGTTGGAGATCCTTGAGGAGGCAGGGCTAACGTAGCATTTGTGCCCTATTTTGGCGCCACCGAGAAGGCAAGGGTGAGGCAGCCACTTCTGATTTGTTCCCCTTTGTTCGGGACCACTTCTGATTTTGGTCCCCGGGCTTCACATTCGGGATCCCCAAGAATGCAGGGTGACATAGCATTTTAGCCCTATTTTGGGCTCCCGAGAAGGTAGGGTTGAGGAAGCCACTTTTGATTTCAATCCTCACCCTGGGCGTTGGGGATCCTTGAGTAAGTAGGGGTGACATAGCATTTCTGCCCTATTTTGGGGCCCCGAGAAGGCAGGGGTGAGGCAGCCACTTTTGATTTTGTTCCCCTTTGGTGGGGATCAATTCCGATGGTGCTCACTGCACTGTGTGCTGGGGATCCCCGAGAATGCACGGGTGACTTAGCCTTTCCCTCCTCCTTTTGGTCTCCCGAAATTGCAGGGGTGAGGCAGCCACTTCGGAATTTACCCCTTGCGCCTGGCATTGGGGATCCCTTAGAATGCAGCGGTGACATAGCATTTCTGCCCTATTTTGGGGCCCCGTTAAGGCAGGGGTGAGGCAGGCACTTGTGATTTTGCTCCCGTTTGTGGGGACCACTTTTGATTTTGCTCCTCGCAGTGTGTGTTGGAGATCCCCGAGGAGGCAGGGCTATCGTAGCATTTGTGCCCTATTTTGGCGCCACCGAGAAGGCAGGGGTGAGGCAGCCACTTCAGATTTTGTTCCCCTTTCCTCGGGTCCATTTCTGATTTTGGTCCCCGGGCTTCACTTCCGGGATCCCCAAGAATGTAGGGTGACATAGCATTTCTGCCCTATTTTGGGCCCCGGGGAAGGGCAGGGGTGCGGCAGTCACTTCTAATTTTGTTCCCTTTTGTTCGGGACCACTTCTGATTTTGGTCCTTGGGCTTCATATTCGGCATCCCTAAGAATGCAAGGTGACATAGCATTTCCGCCCTGCTTTGGGCCCCCGAGAAGGCAGGAGTGAGGCAGCCACTTCTGATTTTGCTCGTCGCCCTGGGCGTTGGGGATCCTCGAGTAAGTAGGGGTGACATAGCACATCTGCCCCATTTTTGGGGCCCCGAGAAGGCAAGGGTGAGGCAGCCACTTTTGATTATGTTCCCCTTTGGTGGGGATCAATTCCGATGGTGCTCACTGCAGTGTGTGCTGGGGATCCTCGAGAATGCAGCGGTGACTTAGTGTTTCCCCCCCTTTCTTTTGGTCTCCCGAAAAGGCAGGGGTGAGGCAGCCACTTCCCAATTTACCCCTTGCGCCTGGCATTGGGGATCCCTTAGAATGCAGCGGTGACATAGCATTTCTGCCCTATTTTGGGGCCCCGTGAAGGCAGGGGTGAGGCAGGCACTTGTGATTTTGCTCCCGTTTGTCGGGGACCACTTTTGATTTTGCTCCTCGCACTTTGCGTTGGAGATTCTTGGGGAGGCAGGGCTGACGTAGCATTTGTGCCCTATTTTGGCGCCACCGAGAAGGCAGGGGTGAGGCAGCCACTTCAGATTTTGTTCCCCTTTGTTCGGGACCACTTCTGATTTTGGTCCCCGGGCTACACATTCGGGATCCCCAAGAATGCAGGGTGACATAGCATTTCCGCCCGCTTTTGGGCCCCGGGGAGGGGCAGGGGTGCGGCAGCCACTTCTGATTTTGGTCCCCGGGCTACACATTCGGGATCCCCAAGAATGCAGGGTGACATAGCATTTCCGCCCGGTTTTGGGCCCCGGGGAGGGGCAGGGGTGCGGCAGCCACTTCTGATTTTGTTCCCCTTTGTTCGGGACCACTTCTGATTTTGGTCCCCGGGCTTCACATTCGGGATCCCCAAGAATGCAGGGTGACATAGCATTTCTGCCCTCTTTTGGGCCCCCGAGAAGGTAGGGTTGAGGCAGCCACTTCTGATTTTGCTCCTCGCGCTGGGCGTTGGGGATCCTTGAGTAAGTAGGGGTGACATAGCACATCTGCCCTATTTTGGGGCCCCGAGAAGGCAGGGGTGAGGCAGCCACTTTTGATTTTGTTTCCCTTTGGTGGGGATCAATTCCGATGGTGCTCCCTGCACTGTGTGCTGGGGATCCCCGAGAATGCAGGGGTGACTTAGCCTTTCCCTCCTCCTTTTGGTCTCCCGAAATTGCAGGGGTGAGGCAGCCACTTCCGAATTTACCCCTTGCGCCTGGCATTGGGGATTCCTTAGAATGCAGCGGTGGCATAGCATTTCTGCCCTATTTTGGGGCCCCGTTAAGGCAAGGGTGACGCGGGCACTTGTGATTTTGCTCCCGTTTGTCGGGCACCACTTTTGATTTTGCTCCTCGCACTATGCGTTGGAGATCCCTCAGGAGGCAGGGCTGACGTAGCATTTGTGCCCTATTTTGGCGCCACCGAGAAGGCAAGGGTGAGGGAGCCACTTCAGATTTTGTTCCCCTTTGTTCGGGACCACTTCTGATTTTGGTCCCCCTGCTTCACATTCGGGATACCCAAGAATGCAGGGTGACATAGCATTTCTGCCCTATTTTGGGCCCCCGAGAAGGTAGGGTTGAGGCAGCCACTTTTGATTTTGATCCTCACCGTGGGCGTTGGGGATCCTTGAGAAAGTAGGGGTGACATAGCATTTCTGCCCTATTTTGGGGCCCCGAGAAGGCAAGGCCGAGGCAGCCACTTTTGATTTTGTTTCCCTTTGGTGGGGATCAATTCCGATGGTGCTCCCTGCACTCTGTGCCGGGGATCCCCGAGAATGCAGGGGTGACTTAGCATTTCCCCCCTTCTTTTGGTCTCCCGAAAAGGCAGGGGTGAGGCAGCCACTTCCGAATTTCCCCCTTGCGCCTGGCATTGGGGATCCCTTAGAATGCAGCGGTGACATAGCATTTCTGCCCTATTTTGGGGCCCCGTTAAGGCAGGGCTGAGGCGGGCACTTGTGATTTTGCTCCCGTTTGTCGGGGACCACTTTTGATTTTGCTCCTCGCACTATGCGTTGGAGATCCTTGAGGAGGCAGGGCTAACGTAGCATTTGTGCCCTATTTTGGCGCCACCGAGAAGGCAAGGGTGAGGCAGCCACTTCTGATTTGTTCCCCTTTGTTCGGGACCACTTCTGATTTTGGTCCCCGGGCTTCACATTCGGGATCCCCAAGAATGCAGGGTGACATAGCATTTTAGCCCTATTTTGGGCTCCCGAGAAGGTAGGGTTGAGGAAGCCACTTTTGATTTCAATCCTCACCCTGGGCGTTGGGGATCCTTGAGTAAGTAGGGGTGACATAGCATTTCTGCCCTATTTTGGGGCCCCGAGAAGGCAGGGGTGAGGCAGCCACTTTTGATTTTGTTCCCCTTTGGTGGGGATCAATTCCGATGGTGCTCACTGCACTGTGTGTTGGGGATCCCCGAGAATGCACGGGTGACTTAGCCTTTCCCTCCTCCTTTTGGTCTCCCGAAATTGCAGGGGTGAGGCAGCCACTTCGGAATTTACCCCTTGCGCCTGGCATTGGGGATCCCTTAGAATGCAGCGGTGACATAGCATTTCTGCCCTATTTTGGGGCCCCGTTAAGGCAGGGGTGAGGCAGGCACTTGTGATTTTGCTCCCGTTTGTGGGGACCACTTTTGATTTTGCTCCTCGCAGTGTGTGTTGGAGATCCCCGAGGAGGCAGGGCTATCGTAGCATTTCTGCCCTATTTTGGCGCCACCGAGAAGGCAGGGGTGAGGCAGTCACTTCAGATTTTGTTCCCTTTTGTTCGGGACCACTTCTGATTTTGGTCCTTGGGCTTCATATTCGGCATCCCTAAGAATGCAAGGTGACATAGCATTTCTGCCCTGTTTTGGGCCCCCGAGAAGGCAGGAGTGAGGCAGCCACTTCTGATTTTGCTCGTCGCCCTGGGCGTTGGGGATCCTCGAGTAAGTAGGGGTGACATAGCACATCTGCCCCATTTTTGGGGCCCCGAGAAGGCAAGGGTGAGGCAGCCACTTTTGATTATGTTCCCCTTTGGTGGGGATCAATTCCGATGGTGCTCACTGCAGTGTGTGCTGGGGATCCTCGAGAATGCAGCGGTGACTTAGTGTTTCCCCCCCTTTCTTTTGGTCTCCCGAAAAGGCAGGGGTGAGGCAGCCACTTCCCAATTTACCCCTTGCGCCTGGCATTGGGGATCCCTTAGAATGCAGCGGTGACATAGCATTTCTGCCCTATTTTGGGGCCCCGTGAAGGCAGGGGTGAGGCAGGCACTTGTGATTTTGCTCCCATTTGTCGGGGACCACTTTTGATTTTGCTCCTCGCACTTTGCGTTGGAGATTCTTGAGGAGGCAGGGCTGACGTAGCATTTGTGCCCTATTTTGGCGCCACCGAGAAGGCAGGGGTGAGGCAGCCACTTCAGATTTTGTTCCCCTTTGTTCGGGACCACTTCTGATTTTGGTCCCCGGGCTACACATTCGGGATCCCCAAGAATGCAGGGTGACATAGCATTTCCGCCCGCTTTTGGGCCCCGGGGAGGGGCAGGGGTGCGGCAGCCACTTCTGATTTTGGTCCCCGGGCTACACATTCGGGATCCCCAAGAATGCAGGGTGACATAGCATTTCCGCCCGGTTTTGGGCCCCGGGGAGGGGCAGGGGTGCGGCAGCCACTTCTGATTTTGTTCCCCTTTGTTCGGGACCACTTCTGATTTTGGTCCCTGGGCTTCACATTCGGGATCCCCAAGAATGCAGGGTGACATAGCATTTCTGCCCTCTTTTGGGCCCCCGAGAAGGTAGGGTTGAGGCAGCCACTTCTGATTTTGCTCCTCGCGCTGGGCGTTGGGGATCCTTGAGTAAGTAGGGGTGACATAGCACATCTGCCCTATTTTGGGGCCCCGAGAAGGCAGGGGTGAGGCAGCCACTTTTGATTTTGTTTCCCTTTGGTGGGGATCAATTCCGATGGTGCTCCCTGCACTGTGTGCTGGGGATCCCCGAGAATGCAGGGGTGCCTTAGCCTTTCCCTCCTCCTTTTGGTCTCCCGAAATTGCAGGGGTGAGGCAGCCACTTCCGAATTTACCCCTTGCGCCTGGCATTGGGGATTCTTTAGAATGCAGCGGTGGCATAGCATTTCTGCCCTATTTTGGGGCCCCGTTAAGGCAAGGGTGACGCGGGCACTTGTGATTTTGCTCCCGTTTGTCGGGGACCACTTTTGATTTTGCTCCTCGCACTATGCGTTGGAGATCCCTCAGGAGGCAGGGCTGACGTAGCATTTGTGCCCTATTTTGGCGCCACCGAGAAGGCAAGGGTGAGGGAGCCACTTCAGATTTTGTTCCCCTTTGTTCGGGACCACTTCTGATTTTGGTCCCCCTGCTTCACATTCGGGATACCCAAGAATGCAGGGTGACATAGCATTTCTGCCCTATTTTGGGCCCCCGAGAAGGTAGGGTTGAGGCAGCCACTTTTGATTTTGATCCTCACCGTGGGCGTTGGGGATCCTTGAGAAAGTAGGGGTGACATAGCATTTCTGCCCTATTTTGGGGCCCCGAGAAGGCAAGGCCGAGGCAGCCACTTTTGATTTTGTTCCCCTTTGGTGGGGATCAATTCCGATGGTGCTCCCTGCACTGTGTGCTGGGGATCCCCGAGAATGCAGGGGTGATTTAGCATGTTCCCCCTCCTTTTGGTCTCCCGAAAAGGCAGGGGTGAGGCAGCCACTTCCGAATTTCCCCCTTGCGCCTGGCATTGGGGATCCCTTAGAATGCAGCGGTGACATAGCATTTCTGCCCTATTTTGGGGCCCCGTTAAGGCAGGGGTGAGGTAGGCACTTGTGATTTTGCTCCCGTTTGTCGGGGACCACTTTTGATTTTGCTCCTCGCATTGTGTTTTGGAGATCCCTGAGGAGGCAGGCTAACGTAGCATTTGTGCCCTCCTTTGGCGCCACCGAGAAGGCAGGGGTGAGGCAGTCACTTCAGATTTTGTTCCCCTTTGTTCGGCTCCATTTCTGATTTTGGTCCCCGGGCTTCACTTCCGGGATCCTCAAGAATGTAGGGTGACATAGCATTTCTGCCCTATTTTGGGCCCCAGGGAAGGGCAGGGGTGCGGCAGTCACTTCAGATTTTGTTCCCCTTTGTGCGGGACCACTTCTGATTTTGGTCCTTGGGCTTCACATTCGGCATCCCTAAGAATGTAGGGTGACATAGCATTTCTGCCCTGTTTTGGGCCCCCGAGAAGGCAGGAGTGAGGCAGCCACTTCTGATTTTGCTCGTCGCCCTGGGCATTGGGGATCCTCGAGTAAGTAGGGGTGACATAGCACATCTGCCCCATTTTTGGGGCCCCGAGAAGGCAAGGGTGAGGCAGCCACTTTTGATTATGTTCCCCTTTGGTGGGGATCAATTCCGATGGTGCTCACTGCAGTGTGTGCTGGGGATCCTCGAGAATGCAGCGGTGACTTAGTGTTTCCCCCCCTTTCTTTTGGTCTCCCGAAAAGGCAGGGGTGAGGCAGCCACTTCCCAATTTACCCCTTGCGCCTGGCATTGGGGATCCCTTGGAATGCAGCGGTGACATAGCATTTCTGCCCTATTTTGGGGCCCCGTGAAGGCAGGGGTGAGGCAGGCACTTGTGATTTTGCTCCCGTTTGTCGGGGACCACTTTTGATTTTGCTCCTCGCACTTTGCGTTGGAGGTTCTTGAGGAGGCAGGGCTGACGTAGCATTTGTGCCCTATTTTGGCGCCACCGAGAAGGCAGGGGTGAGGCAGCCACTTCAGATTTTGTTCCCCTTTGTTCGGGACCACTTCTGATTTTGGTCCCCGGGCTACACATTCGGGATCCCCAAGAATGCAGGGTGACATAGCATTTCCGCCCGCTTTTGGGCCCCGGGGAGGGGCAGGGGTGCGGCAGCCACTTCTGATTTTGGTCCCCGGGCTACACATTCGGGATCCCCAAGAATGCAGGGTGACATAGCATTTCCGCCCGGTTTTGGGCCCCGGGGAGGGGCAGGGGTGCGGCAGCCACTTCTGATTTTGTTCCCCTTTGTTCGGGACCACTTCTGATTTTGGTCCCCGGGCTTCACATTCGGGATCCCCAAGAATGCAGGGTGACATAGCATTTCTGCCCTCTTTTGGGCCCCCGAGAAGGTAGGGTTGAGGCAGCCACTTCTGATTTTGCTCCTCGCGCTGGGCGTTGGGGATCCTTGAGTAAGTAGGGGTGACATAGCACATCTGCCCTATTTTGGGGCCCCGAGAAGGCAGGGGTGAGGCAGCCACTTTTGATTTTGTTTCCCTTTGGTGGGGATCAATTCCGATGGTGCTCCCTGCACTGTGTGCTGGGGATCCCCGAGAATGCAGGGGTGACTTAGCCTTTCCCTCCTCCTTTTGGTCTCCCGAAATTGCAGGGGTGAGGCAGCCACTTCCGAATTTACCCCTTGCGCCTGGCATTGGGGATTCCTTAGAATGCAGCGGTGGCATAGCATTTCTGCCCTATTTTGGGGCCCCGCTAAGGCAAGGGTGACGCGGGCACTTGTGATTTTGCTCCCGTTTGTCGGGCACCACTTTTGATTTTGCTCCTCGCACTATGCGTTGGAGATCCCTCAGGAGGCAGGGCTGACGTAGCATTTGTGCCCTATTTTGGCGCCACGGAGAAGGCAAGGGTGAGGGAGCCACTTCAGATTTTGTTCCCCTTTGTTCGGGACCACTTCTGATTTTGGTCCCCCTGCTTCACATTCGGGATACCCAAGAATGCAGGGTGACATAGCATTTCTGCCCTATTTTGGGCCCCCGAGAAGGTAGGGTTGAGGCAGCCACTTTTGATTTTGATCCTCACCGTGGGCGTTGGGGATCCTTGAGAAAGTAGGGGTGACATAGCATTTCTGCCCTATTTTGGGGCCCCGAGAAGGCAAGGCCGAGGCAGCCACTTTTGATTTTGTTCCCCTTTGGTGGGGATCACTTCCGATGGTGCTCCCTGCACTGTGTGCTGGGGATCCCCGAGAATGCAGGGGTGATTTAGCATGTTCCCCCTCCTTTTGGTCTCCCGAAAAGGCAGGGGTGAGGCAGCCACTTCCCAATTTCCCCCTTGCGCCTGGCATTGGGGATCCCTTAGAATGCAGCGGTGACATAGCATTTCTGCCCTATTTTGGGGCCCCGTTAAGGCAGGGGTGAGGTAGGCACTTGTGATTTTGCTCCCGTTTGTCGGGGACCACTTTTGATTTTGCTCCTCGCATTGTGTTTTGGAGATCCCTGAGGAGGCAGGCTAACGTAGCATTTGTGCCCTCCTTTGGCGCCACCGAGAAGGCAGGGGTGAGGCAGTCACTTCAGATTTTGTTCCCCTTTGTTCGGCTCCATTTCTGATTTAGGTCCCCGGGCTTCACTTCCGGGATCCTCAAGAATGTAGGGTGACATAGCATTTCTGCCCTATTTTGGGCCCCAGGGAAGGGCAGGGGTGCGGCAGTCACTTCAGATTTTGTTCCCCTTTGTGCGGGACCACTTCTGATTTTGGTCCTTGGGCTTCACATTCGGCATCCCTAAGAATGTAGGGTGACATAGCATTTCTGCCCTGTTTTGGGCCCCCGAGAAGGCAGGAGTGAGGCAGCCACTTCTGATTTTGCTCGTCGCCCTGGGCATTGGGGATCCTCGAGTAAGTAGGGGTGACATAGCACATCTGCCCCATTTTTGGGGCCCCGAGAAAGCAAGGGTGAGGCAACCACTTTTGATTTTGTTTGCCTTTGCTGGGGATCAATTCCGATGGTGCCCCTTGCAGTGTGTGCTGGGGATCCTCGAGAATGCAGAGGTGACTTAGCATTTCCCCCCCCTTTCTTTTGGTCTCCCAAAAAGGCAGGGGTGAGGCAGCCACTTCCCAATTTCCCCCTTGCGCCTGGCATTGGGGATCCCTTGGAATGCAGCGGTGACATAGCATTTCTGCCCTATTTTGGGGCCCCGTGAAGGTAGGGGTGAGGCAGCCACTTGTGATTTTGCTCCCATTTGTCGGGGACCACTTTTGATTTTGCTCCTCGCATTGTGTGTTGGAGATCGCTGAGGAGGAAGGGCTAACGTAGCATTTCCGCCCTATTTTGGCGCCACCGAGAAGGCAGCGGTGAGGCAGTCACTTCAGATTTTGTTCCCCTTTGTTCGGGACCACTTCTGATTTTGGTCCCCGGGCTTCACATTCAAGATCCCCAAGAATGTAGGGTGACATAGCATTTCTGCCCTATTTTGGGCCCCAAGGAAGGGCATGGGTGCGGCAGCCACTTCTGATTTCGCTCCCCTTTGTTCGGGACCACTTCTGATTTTGGTCCCCGGGCTTCACATTCGGGATCCCCCAGAATGCAGGGTGACATAGCATTTCCGCCCTCTTTTGGGCCCCCGAGAAGGTAGGGTTGAGGCAGCCACTTCTGATTTTGCTCCTCGCGCTGGGCGTTGGGGATCCTCGAGTAAGTAGGGGTGACATAGCACATCTGCCCTATTTTGGGGCGCCGAGAAGGCAGGGGTGAGGCAGCCACTTTTGATTTTGTTTCCCTTTGGTCGGGCTCAATTCCGATGGTGCGCCCTGCATTGTTTGTTGGGGATCCCCGAGAATGCACGGGTCACTTAGCATTTCCCCCCTTCTTTTGGTCTCCCGAAAAGGCAGGGGTGAGGCAGCCACTTCCGAATTTACCCCACGCGCCTGGCATTGGGGATCCCTTAGAATGCAGCGGTGACATAGGATTTCTGCCCTATTTTGGGGCCCCGTTAAGGCAGGGGTGAGGCAGGCACTTGTGATTTTGCTCCCGTTTGTCGGGGACCACTTTTAATTTTGCTCCTCGCACTTTGCGTTGGAGATCCTTGAGGAGGCAGGGCTGACGTAGCATTTCCTGCCCTATTTTGGCGCCACCGAGAAGGCAGGGGTGAGGCAGCCACTTCAGATTTTCTTCCCCTTTGTTCGGAACCACTTCTGATTTTGGTCCCCGGGCTTCACATTCGGGATCCCCAAGAATGTAGGGTGACGTAGCATTTCTGCCCTATTTTGGCGCCACCGAGAAGGCACGGGTGAGGCAGCCACTTCAGATTTTGTTCCCCTTTGTTCAGGACCACTTCTGATTTTGGTCCCCGGGCTTCACATTCGGGATCCCCAAGAATGCAGGGTGACATAGCATTTCCGCCCCCCCCTGAGAAGGCAGGGGTGCAGCAGCCACTTCCGATTTTGTTCCCCTTTTCTCCCCCCTTTTGTCACCACTTTGCGGCCCGTCAACTCCGCCCTTGTCGCTAGGCGAATCGCAACGGGTGGTGAACACCCAGCTACATTACGCTTAGCAGCGCCAACGCGTCGAGTCGCTCGTGATCTTCTTGAGGAAGGAGGCCGCACAACACGGTTATGATTAGTCTGATGTTGCGACTGCACTAGCCGACGGCACATGGGTGGCATTGTGGCCGACCCCGGGGATGCAGGAGGGCGAGTTCTCGGCCCGCCAGCCAACGCCGCAGGCTACTAAGACGGCCCCCCTTGGGGCCTGCTTCAAGTGTGGACCGCACGGCCACTGGGCGCGCGAGTGCACAATGCAATAATCCCATTCCTCTCAGCAGTCACAGTCGCAGTGGCAACTGGCGCCGGCACAGGGTCAAGCCCCACGCGGACGCCCGGCGAGTGGGTTCTCAGTGCCCGGGGACCAAACCCTGTACACGGTGTTCAGCACCGGTCGCACGTATGACGCGTGTGGGCCGCCCCCCTGCCCGTGCGTGCGGTTCAACAGCGTGCACTAGTCATTCTACCCTGGCCCCAAGGGGGCGCAGCAGCCCCACCAACAGTAGCCAGCCCCTCAGCCGGGCCTCCCCACCCTAGCACTTAGGCGGCCCTATACGCACGTAGCAAAATTGCCACAGTTCCCAAATGGGTACCACCCCAAAACGGGGGCTGAAAAACCACTTTGAAAAATTGCACAATTGTGCTTTGCAGAGAACACCCCCAAAAACGTGTGAATTTTCCAAAATGACTGTGTGTAGGGGGTACAACATGTGCCAGTCAAAAGTCATGTATCCCCTTCAAATTTGGGCACTGCAGTGTCCATCCAAAGAAAAATCCAATTCTTCCAAATCATCCGCTGCTGCATTTCAAACCATGCCGTAAAATGCAATCTAAAAAATGAAGCAAGGAGGACGACAGGCAAACACATGCAAAAGTCTGGTTTGCTTTTTGTTATCGCGTCTGCTGACCCAGTCACTGTGATTGTATGCGAAGCGTCAAGAATGATGCACCACCAGTGGTGCCGACCAACAACGGAGGCGCCGCCAGTGCAGGCAATCCAATAATAAATGACAACAACAATGCCTGCAAAAGAAATGGCCCAGCAGGGGTAAAAAAAGGGCGAGTCGCTGAGTTTGGGCACTGCAGCGCCCAAAATTACCAAAACATGAAAAAAGGCACCAGTCTCACACCTGCATAGAACAGGACGCGCGAAAGTGTGCAAATCGAGGCAAAAAAACTATTGACATGGTCACAGGCAGTGCCAACCGCACAACGCAGTCTACTTCTTCTTTGGTGGAGCCTTCTTACCCTTGGCCTGACCTACTTTGGCGTGAAACATATTGAGGGGGGTACTGTCCTTGGCCTTTTTGGCTGGCCTTTTGGGGGGATCATCAACCTCATCCCCACTGTCGTCGGAGGAGGGCTTCTTCTTGCTGGGGGTGCTCCTCTTCTTGCTGTCACCACCAACCATGACGATCTCGTCATCCTCCTCTTCCTCCACATCGTCCCCCCCCTCCTCATCTTCCCCTTCCCCAGGCCGCTGCACCACAATTGGCATACAGTCCCTAATCCTTTGCATCCAAGCGTCCCAGTTAACCAAGTAGACACAGTCCATCTCCTGCACATACGCCGCTAGCTGTTCACAGAACTCGTTAAACAAACCCTGGCGCCCAGTGAAGCAAGCTGCCGGACAGGGGGACTCAGGAAGGCAGGACAGGAGCTGTGCTGGCAATACAACCGATGCTGTCAAAAGCAGGAGCCAGACTTCATCCTCGGACTGTCTGTCGCGTCGGGGAACAATACCAAGCACACGCAGGAGCCAACCAGCCGCTGCCAGACCAATGGTGCTGCCGTATGCACCCTGATCGCAAATGAAAATATTCGGGACCTTCACCCTAAACTTGTCGGGGACACAGAAGCAAATAGTCCTCTCCTCGAACCGATAGGTCGGGTGACCGACTGCCTGATCAAAAAAAGAGGTCATAATATACTGCCAGCCTCCACAATCCTCAGAGTCGCGCAATTGATTAACCAGGAACTTAACATCGGCCGCCATTCCACCAATAGCCAAAGGTACCAACTTCGCAGCAACCTTCAGCACCAGGGGATGGATATCGTCCATTTGTTCCTTCGTACACTCAATGAAGACCTGTTGTCAAAAGCACATTTCATTGCAGATGGGCACTGCAGTGCCTAAAGTGACCAGCAATGCGAAATCGATCCGTTTCTTATGCCTAATGGTTGCATACCGCTTTGTACTCCCTCAATGCCATCGTATACGGGATGGCCTTGCCAGGAACCAACGCAATTGCCTCTGCCCGAGCTCCGGTTGCTTCAGTCCCATCCTGCGGCTTGTTGAGCCAGATAGTTGTTGATTTCTCCCCATCAGTCGTTGTCACTGCAGTTTCCTTGACAGGCCTCGCCAACGCAATCCTCAGGTCAGCCCATTCCTCATCCTGCCACAGCGGTGCTTTCTGGATAGTGTCCCAGCTTGGTAAGGGATTTTCGGCACTCCAGGGCCATTTCCCCAGTGACAATTTGGCGGCCCTCGGCGACTTTGCAAGCAGTTTGCGGACTCTTTGCATTTCATGCACGTTCACTGTTAGAACAGGAGACCACTGGTACCACTGGGATCGAAACAGCCTGGCGTCATGGGTCTGGGGGGGGGGGGGGGGTCAACAGCGATCGCGCCGAACCCAGCCGCCCCATAAACATACGTCGAGAAGGATGGATGAGCGTGTTGTCCGGGTGAAGGTACAGCATCTCCCACAGGCGGTCCCGCTTCAACAGTCTGGCCTTGGCATGTAGTCCTGCGATCTTGGCCCCATCTCCAGCCATGTACTGTATTTCATCCATCTGGTCGCCATGCAGTCCCGTCAACGGCCGCAGAGTGTATGGGTTGAGCACTGCAGTGCAAAAATTAGGGTTGCATCGAATTTGGGCACTGCAGTTCCCATCAACACCAAAAGACGACGAAAACAGGTGCTCAGAGGACATAATACCTTCAACGGCAGTCTTCTCAAAGGTGTCAATAAACTCAGCCACGCGGCCACCAGATATCTGCAGCAATGAGACCAGCGGTCTCCAATTTTTCCAGATTGAGTCCTGGCAGGGATACAGTGTTGGACAGGCCACAGGTACGCAAAGGACTGACAACGGTGGTCTCATCGTGCATCTCTCATACCACAGATGTTTTCTCGCCCAGCCGGCCACACTTCCGCAGAGCCACCAGCAGCATCTCTTTCGCTTTGCCCTTCTGCACTTCAGTCCAAATTCGAGCGGCCACTTGTCCCATACTCAGCTTGCTCACTGAGTGTTGTACCGCATTGTGATCGCCTCCAATAATCTCTCTGATGTCAACAGGACAGTCGTGTCTGATCTCCTCGCAGTAGACGTGTTGTAACCAGTCCGGCAATGCCCGTGACTTCTCACAGTATTCTCGGTGAAGTCTTTGGAGTGCCGTCAGGATATGAGCCCCGCCCAAGCAGTAGGGAATTTCAGCTGATAGAAAAATGCACCACAGGGAGATGGTAGATGGGGGATATCAGCGGGATGGGCACTGCAGTGCCCAAACGACCAGACTGTGTGAAAATTACGACGCGTGTGTGACAGGATGGTAGTGTACCTTCGTTTCGCCATATGAGAATGTTTGAGATAGGCCGGCAGGGTGGATTTGTCCTCAGGCTTGCGATCCGCGATAGTACTGAGTCCTCGTCCCTCTCTCTGGTCTGCCCACGCGTGAGGTCGGTGTCAAACTTTATCTTGGTCAGCTGTATCTTGACCAGCTCCTTTTTGATCCACGTTGTCCGGAATGTTTCCGTTGCCCGGTCTGTCCCCGTCCGCTTCACTGGAGCCTGCCCCGACTGCGCCCGTGTCTTCTCTGCTGTGTGAACGGCTTGCGATGCGGTCTGCTGCTCATCCCCTTCCGGCAGTACGGTATCCGAAGGCATAGCTTAGCAAAGGGGCTAACAAAGGGTCACACGACACACTACAAAAGGCCACAGGGCTGCAAATTGTTGATTTACAGGCTTCTACTGTTGATGACTACTGGCAGCGCCCGACGATTGAACACAGATGGCAGAAATGGCATCACAGTCGAATGCACCTGGTAAAAATCGAGGGTCAAACTCATTCAGCTCCGAAAGGACAGCCACGGGGGCGTCGGAATCATCACTGTGAACAGACACTGCTTCTGGAGGGGGGGGGTCCGGGTCCCATCCATCATCACCCACAAAATCAACAGCCCTCAGGTCTGGATCTCCGGCTGCCCCACCAGCAGGGGGGGGGAGTCCTCATCAGTCTCACTGCCGCCATCAGCATTGGGGGGGGCGGGTATCCGGGCGGGGTCCCTTTGCGCAAAAGCGCGTGCTGGCCGGCGTCGCTTGTACCGGTCTGGTGTATTACATGCGCGTAACATGTCGTGTGCCTGTGCTACTGTTGTGTCCATATCACCTGGAGGACGCCGTGGCACGTGTCTACCCAGCTCTGTCATCACACCAGCATCAACTTTAACAGGTTTACTAAGTGTCTGCAATGTCTTGGCACATAGATCTCGGTAATGCTCTGCAGTGAGCACCGTATCTAGTGCGCAAGGAAAATCCATCTTGGCAGGATCCCACCTGTCTTGCACGATACTCGACTTCTGACTGGACCAGACCAGGGGGGGTATAACACCAACATCGAATCGCGCCATCAATCCGGTGAAACGACGATCAACCAGTTGTGGCAGTCCCTTGGGAACATTAACGTACTGCAGGTCCTTTGGGGTCTGGTCTGCAACGGGAGTGAGTATAAACAGGTCATGCACCTGTTGCAACGTACAGTTCCCAGGGTGTTGTGCCATTAAGTGCACAACACGGCTTAACAGGGCCTCCCACGGTTCCTCACTATGTGCCACCCCAGGTAAGCAGGCAAACCACTGGGACCACAACAGCCTAGCAACAACAATGGTGCGCACATATTCAACCTTGTCCTCATAACCTAGGGTGAGCCTCAGAAGGACGTGTAGACAACGGCTCAACAATGGCCCTGCAGCGTGCTGCTCTCCCTGTGCAGACCGATGACAATCCCTCACTTGCGACCCAATAATAAACAAGGCTGGAATGTAACCATACAGCAGTGTTACCAACCCTTGCACCTGTGTAAGAAGTGTGCTGTGATTAGTGTTACCCGGTCGGTGCAAACCCCTTAGAGTCTGTAACTTCTGTTCCAAAGGTTGGCGCCACTTATGGGCCAAGTGCAAGAGCACCAGAATCATACGCTCCATATAGATGAGTTTCGGAAAGTTGGGCACTGCAGTGCCCAAATTGAGTGAACCATAGGAAAAATAGGTAAATAAAGGGAAGAATCTTCTGTAGCACAGGGTTACACAATATTTATATGGGTGCCATGTGCCGTACATTACCGGGGTACGTGTAATGAACAGGGGCACGTTGTACCGAGCATAGCTGATGCTGTAAACGAGCTTAAGGACACGGTAGTGGATATTTTCGTCGACCAACAATGGAAGACGGTGCTGTGTGTGCTGCTGCACCTCCTGGAGCCCGTGAATAATAGAGACAAGGTCGGGGGTAGCGGACACAGTTAGGTCTGTGAGAAAAAAGGGGGTCCAAGCTGGGCTGGTAACATTATCCCGTCGTATGTCCAAGGGACAACGAACATGTTGAAGGCGGATGGGGTCCTCTCTCAACGCTTGCAAGCCATCAATGAAGTTTTTATGGCTCTGCACCAACAAGTCTGCAGTGTACCCAATCCTCTGCCGCAAGACCGAGAGGCTAGGAAAAGACGGCATAATGTCGACAGGTCGTTTCACGAGTATGATAGCACCAGCTGTACAATTAAGGGACCGGTTCTCATTACCAGGCACAGGCCGGAAGTTACGTCTATAAAAATTATGAAACCATAGAACAGCGGGTTTACCTTCCAAGGTCTGCCAAAGACTGGTGCACGCAGTTGCTCCTTGAACTGCAAAGGAGGGTACATGGTAAGAACATTGACCCATGTGAGCCAAACACCTACGTTGCACACGACTCTTGGGTTGAACACCTACAGCCCTCTTGGCACGTGGACGACACCTCTTGTGTAGAACAGACCATATATTAAAAATCTCTTGCTCAGCAACACGGAACCATTGGTCCGGCAGACAATTCACGGTCCGCCTGTCCCTTTGTTGGATGTATTCACCAACAGACCGCCTACTTCTCCACTCCAACCGGAGATCTAACACCCACGTACAAAACGCATTGGCACCCTTATCCACACCCACAGCCTCAGATAGATCCTCCTTTGAAGCATATACCTTCGAACTAAGGAACTGCCGGAAGGGAGCCGCATCCATGGACAAAAGTCCTGTTCGCAGGCAGCAAAGGTAAGGAGACAAAGAAAACAGAGACACTATCACAAAACAAACCTGATGCGGCATAGACCAAAAGCAGCTAGCGAAGATCCAAACAATGTATCTCCCAATGGACGTGGAACGTTCCAAAGCCTGGGTACACTCCAAGGTGGCAGTCAGACAACCGGCAATATATTTCCAATGAGCAGAGGATGAGTACCAACGTCCAATGATTCATACGTCCTTTGTCAGGTGTTACGCAATGGGAACCAATAGGAGTGAAATACGGAGTTTTAAATTTTTTGGACACTGCAGTGCCCAAAAGTACTTGAAGTCCATTTTCAAGTGCACATTTGGACAGGGATGGAAGTGATTGGGCAAGGTACATTGTACGTGGCCTTCCGAGTATAACACTCCGGTGCGATGACCCATGGATAACCGGTGTGCCAAGTTTTGATGCATGCTGCTGCAGTATGACATCACCTGTGGAGATGACTACAGAGGTGTACTGGAGAACCCACTGAAAAAAGCCATTTCAAATTTTTGGGCACTGCAGTGCCCAAAAATTTTAAATGATGCATTTTTCAGCCCGGAATAGGGAGTGTATACGTACACCTCTGGAAGCAACAAAAGGCAAGGTTGTTGTATCCCACGATGAAAATCCACATGGGGTTCGCCGAAAAAATGATATGCTTTTTTGGGGGGCAAAAAACGGATGTTGAAATCGCCCTGAATTGTGCCTTTTGGCAACGAAGTCTACATGCGTAAAGGGCCGCCTAAGTAGCAGCCCTTTTGCTAATGGGGGGGTACCCCCCCCCCGCCTGTTGACCTGCCGCTCTGGTCAACCCCGGGGGTGCCGCTGGGGGGGGGGGGGGAAGGGGGTCGGAGCATGGCAGCTGAGCTCCACAGCGTGGCCACAACCGTTTACTACTTGTGGGCCGCGGACTTCGCCACTACCCCCGGCGCTTGGCACTCCGGTGTTGGGGGGAGAGCACGGTATTTGCCAAGGCGCGGGAGCTCAGGGGTGTTGGCTGTGCAGGGCTTGTGTACGGTGAACAGTCGCGTGTAAACGCCCTTGCACGGCACCTGGCGCCCTTGGCAGCAACGGGTAAGTCTTCAGCGGCCTTGCGGGGCACAATATCAGCAGATCGTATGGCCGAAAAGCTCCACCTACTGCGGTCGACCGGAAGCCCCATCCATTGGGCCTTTGCGTCCGGAGCTGGTGGGGCCTACAACTCCGAACCTGGTCAACAGATCTGGGGCACCCTTGGTATGCTCCGCACCATGGCCACGGCCATACGCTCCCGGACAGACTATGCCATCCTCGCCCTAGCTATCTTCACTGCGTGCCACAGCCTTCGGGTTGCGGAGACCGCAAGCATCTGCAGGCCCGACGTCAGCCAGCCAAGCTGGGTCGGCTTCTATGATCGCAACACCAAGAGGCTCTGGATCCCGGTCGGGCTTGGATTGTGGGCAGAACGGTGGCGACAGGCCCTATTGGCGTGCGGGATCATATAAAGCAGGACCCAGTACCTAGCACTCTTCTCGGCGGCGGAACTCGAGCACCGTATGCACTTCCTACTGTGGGGCACCCCATGGGCGGGAGTCACATGGTACTGCTCGAGGCGGCTCTTAGCGGCAGCCATGGTCGCGCTTAGTGCCTCCATCACCGCTGTGTGCATCCGGTACAGATGGACCTCGCAACGATAGGAATGGGAATAAGCCGTTCCGCCACCCGTATGGGAATTTCAGCTCCCAGGCTAGTCCCCCTAGCCACATCCGGTCCGATGCGTCACCACGCTACCCCTCACCTGATTTCAGCCCTGGCCTGTAGGCACCCTCGGGCGGCGCGTAGCCCCCCATGCTTGAGGCTCCCTTATTATCATCATGGTCGACAGTGATGACGAAGGGGACGACTCCGACGGCGGGGAACTAGGAAACCCTAGCGTGAATCGTGGAGTGGCCCCGGGAGGACGCGAGCGACGTGCGCGCACTCCGGGCCGCCGACAAGACGTGGCACAGGCCCCACGTGCACGTTCCGAGTCCGCTGTTCGCTTTAGCTAACAACAGTTGCACTCCCTATTTACTTTGCTTTATGATTGTTGTTACTCCCGATTTTATTTATTTATTTGACCCTAACCCTAGCCGAATGAATCACATGGCTTCCCATTTTACTTTGCTTGTGCAACCGTCTTCGCAAAGCCAACGCCCATCGCTCCCGGCAAGAGTCTTTGCAGCCCGCAAACGCGAGCCCTCAACCGATGGCGCCGCCATCGCCGCGTCAGGGGCAAGGCAAGGGCCGCATGGCTCACCTGACGAAGTGTCGTCCCCCCAACTTGGGGATGGGGACACTGTAACCATTGAACTCGCGGGCCGCAGTGTGGGGCCTGGCGGGATCGGTGCAAGTCCCAGATAACCTCTGGGCCCAGGGGGCTCATCCCCCTTTCCAGAAAGCGGGCGAGACAACCCCACCAGCAAAGGAATGGTCGTGCCTTAAGGTAGTGGCGCTGCTACGCAGATTGCATGCTGCTGGCCTAATAAACGAACCCTCAAAGTCTCTGAATGCACGCGCCTTTGTCAAGTACAAAAGCCTTGCAAAGTGCGCGCTCATTATTGATATGCAGG
Organism: Eutreptiella sp. 'Long Island Sound 2002'; assembly: GCA_964036045.1. Taxonomy (NCBI): domain Eukaryota; phylum Euglenozoa; class Euglenophyceae; order Eutreptiales; family Eutreptiaceae; genus Eutreptiella; species Eutreptiella sp. 'Long Island Sound 2002'. The sequence continues at coordinate 90,758,770 of OZ038379.1, read as the reverse complement.
CTTTCAATCATACCTGCTCTTTCAAACCAAGGCCGTTTGGGCTGCCCTCGCTCGAGGGCCTCCTTGGACCGCTCTGCTCGGTGCAAGGGGGGGCATGGGGGGCCAAGGTTGATCTCAGCAACTGTTATTGGAGCATGCACCTCCCGCCTGGGAAGCTGGCGCCGTCCGTGTGGCCGCGGCGGGCACCACCTACGCCTTTGTTCTTGTGCCGTTTGGTTGGCACCAGGCACGTGGCCTGGTGCAACACCTCGTTGCGGCACTGCTCTTTGGGCGGCCTGACACTTAAGTAGTCATTATTCATTATTTGGATGACATATTTTTTGTTGGTCGAGACCGGTTGCCTACCACCCAGGTGGCACGTGACATGGCGGCACATTTGGCCCATAAAGGTTTCCTCGTCACCCCTAAGTCAGTCCTCAATGCCACCCATGGTGAAGCACCTCAGCGTGGACAAGCCTCGCGTTGCGCATAAGCCCATGGGGCTGGCTGTGATTGTGGACCGCTGGGTAGCTTTCAGCCTGTCCCACTACACGCGCAAGCCCCTACAGCGGCTGTTGGGGCGCTGTCCGCTGAGCTGTTGGGGGTAGTGCGTGCGCTCGATGTTGCGCGGAGTTCTGGTTATAGGCATGTAGACCTGCTGATGGATAACGTGGGCGCGATAGCCCACATCCTCTGGGGCCGCACCTCTACTCTGCTGGTGGCCCAGGAGCGTATTCTACGTCGCGTCGCGGATCGGGTGTGTTGCCAAGGTGTGTCCGTAGGGTTGCGGTATGTCCACAGCGCCCTTCACCCTGCTGACTATGTGAGCCGCTAGGCGGGGCGGGGATATGGTGGTGGAGGCGAGGGCTAAAGATAGGGTTTATAGCCAATAACCGGGTCGTGTATGGGGAACAGGGGGGGACCACGATAAGAGGCTGCAAGTGTGGAACGGTGAACTGGTGGGCGGATAGGGCGTGCAGTGCTGTTGCGCCATGTGCAGCCAGCTTCACGTCCGCACCGCCCCGCCGTTGCGGATACCGCGCCTCCGCCGGCCGACCACCGACCGTCGACCGCAACCGCCTCACATCGGAAACTTTGCGGGAGGCAGCGGGCGTATCCCCCCCCCCCCGCCACCGGCACGCGTGGGGGAGTTTGCAGCGGCGACCTGCCACAGCATCCGCAGACCAGCAGGCCATGGACAGGGCGCTACAGCACGAGCAGGTGCACGTGCAAGTGCAACAGGTTGCCGCGGGAGAGGGGACGCGCGCCACCGATGAGCGCCGCGAGAGGCGCGCCCGCGGGGGTAACCGCCGTGGGGCGGAGCGTTGGAGGCTGCGCGAGCTGGCGATGCCCGCTGCCGTCGGCGCCATAGCCAACACACCTGCCACCCCCATGCTCTCCGAGGACACCGAACGGGACGGCGGGGCAGCCCCCCGCAAGCGACCGTGGATGGGGCGCTCGGAGGCCCCAGGCCGCCGCCGCCGGGTGGCAGTGGTAAGGCTAGCAAGCTCGCCGCCATTGCCAACCTCTTTTGGGCCCCCGAGAAGGCACGGGTCATGTAACCCCTTCTGATTTTGCTCCCCTGTGTCGGGAACCACTACTTATTTTGTTTCCCTCTTGTTGGGGATCCCCAAAATTGCAGGCGTGACATAGGCTTTCCGCCCACTTTTGGGCTCCTGACGAGGCAGGGGTGCTACTCCACCCGTGCAGTCTCGGGAATCCCCAACACCGAGCGCGGGGAGCAAAATCAGAAGTGGCTTCCTCACCCCTGCCTTCTCCGTGGCCGAAAAAAGGGCGTCTCGGGGACCCAGCGCATACTGCGGGGACAGAAACCCCTGGAGCAAAATCCCAAGTGGCTGCCTCGCCCTTGCGTTCTCAAGGGCCCAACAGACGGCGGAAATGCTACGTTATCCTTGCATCCTCGGGGATCCCCAACGCCAAGCGCAGGGAGCAAAATCAGAAATGGCTGCCTCACCCGTGCTTTTTCGGGGCGCAAAAGAGGGCAGAAATGCTATGTTACCCCTACCTTCTCGGGGGCCCCAAAAACGGCGGAAAGGTTACGTCACCCCTGCATTCTCAGGGATCCCCAACGCCCAGCGCGGGGAGCAAGATTGGAAGTGGTCCCCAACAAACGGGAACAAAATCAGAAGTCGCTACCTCACCCATGCATTGTTGGCGTCCTAAAAGAGGGCGGGATTGCTACGTCACCCCTGCATTCTCGGGGATCCCCAACGCACAGTGCGCGGACCCAAATCACAAGTGGTACCCAACAAAGGGGAACAAAATGAGAAGTGGCCGCCTCACCCTTTCCACCTCGGGCCTCAAACGAGGGCGGAAACGCTATGTCACCCTTACATTCTCGGGGATCCCCAACGCCCAACACGGGGAGCAAAATCAGAAATGGCTACCTCACGGTTGCCTTCTCAAGGGCTCAAAAGAGGTCGAAAATGCTACGTTGCCCGTGCATTCTCAAGGATCCCCAACACCCAACGTGCGGAGCAAAATCAAAAGTGGTCCCCAACAAAAGGGAACAAAATCACTGCCTCGCCCCCAAAGAGGGTGGAAATGGTACGTCACACCTGCATTCTCGGGGATCCACACTACCAAGCGCGTGGAGCAAAATCAGAAATGGTTGCCTCACCCTTGCCTTCTCAGGGGCCCAACATACGGCGGTAATGCTACGTCACCGCTGCATCCTCGGGGATCCCCAACGCCAAGCGCGGAGAGCAAAAACAGAAGTGGCTGCCTCACCCGTGGCTTCTACGGGGCCCAAAAGAGGGCGGAAATGCTATGTCACCCCTACCCTCTCAGGTGCCCCAAAAAGGGCGGAAAGGCTGGGTCACCCCTGCATTCTCACGGATCCCCAACGCCCAGCGCGGGGAGCAAGATTGGAAGTGGTCCCCAACAAAGGGCAGCAATATTAGAAGTTGCTACCTCACCCATGCATTATTGAGGCCCCAAAAGAGGGCGGGAACGCTACGCTGGGAAGTGTGGATCCCCAAGAAAGCAGGGGTGACGTAGTCCTTTCCACCCCCTTAGGGGGCCCCGAGAAGGCAAGGGTGAGGCAGCCACTTTTGATTTTGTTCCCCACGCTCAGTGTTGGGGATCCCCGAGAATGCAGGGATGACCTAGCCTTTCCGCCCTCTTTTGGGACGCTGAGAACGTAAGTTTGAGGTGGCCAATTGTGATTTCATTCCCCTTTGTTAGCGACGACTTCTGATTTTGCTCGCTGCGCTTGGCGTTGGGGATCACCGAGCGAGAATGCAGGGCCGGCGTAGCATTTCCGCCCTCTTTTGGGCACCCAAGAAGGCAGGGATGGGGCAACCAATTCTGATTTTCCTCCCAGTGCTTGGCGTTGCGCATCCCCGAGATCGGAGGGTGGCGTAGCATTTGTGCCGTCTTTTGGGGCCTTGAGAAGGCAGGGGTGAGGAAGCTACTTGTGATTTGGTTCCCTTTTGTTGGGGACCACTTCTGATTTTGCTCACCATACTTTGCGTTCGGCGGCCCTGAGAATTTAGGGGTGACGTAGCTTTTCCGTCGTCTCTTGGGTCCCCCAGAAGGCAGGGGTGAGGCAACCACTCTGATTTTGTTCCCCTTTGTTGGGGACCACTTCTGATTTTGCTGGCCGCACTTGGCGTTGGGCATCCCTAAGGATGTAGTGGTGACGTTGGGGATCCACGAGAATGCAAGGGTGACTTAGCAATTCTGCCTTGTTTCGGGCCACGAGAAGGCATGGGTGAGGCAGCTTTTTCTGATTTTGCTCCCGGCGCTTTGCGTTTAAGATCCCGGCGTTTCTGATCCCCGAGAGTGCAGAGGTGACGTAGTATGTCCGCCCTCATTTGGGCCCCCGAGAAGGCAGCGCTGAGGCAGCCACTTCTGATATTGTTCCCCTTTGTTGGGGACGAGATGTGATTCTCCTCCACGCGCTGGGTGTGGGGATCCGCGAGAATGCAGGTGTGACGTAACATTTCTGCCCTCTTTTGGGCCCCCGAGAACGCAGGTGTCAGGCAGCTAGTTCCGATTTTGTTCCCCTTTGTTGGGGACCACATCTGATTTTGCTCCCCGCGCTGGGCGTAGGGGATCCCCGAGAATGCATGGGTGGTGCCGCATTTGCGCCCTCTTTTGGGCCCCCAAGAAGGCTGGGGTGAGGTAGCCCCTTCTAATTTTGCTCCCCTTTGTCGGGGACCAGTACTTATTTTGTTCCCCTTTGGTGGGGATCCCGAAAAATATAGGCGTGACACAGCCTTTCCGCCCTCTTTCGGGCCCTCGACAAGGCAGGGGTGAGGTAGCCACTTCTGGTTTTGTTCCCCTTTGTTGGGGACAACTTTCGGTTTCTCCTCCTGCACTATGCGTTGGGGATCCCCGAGACGCCCTCTTTTCGGCCACTAAGAAGGTAGGGGTGAGGCAGCCACTTCTGATTTGCTCCGCGCACTGGGCGTTGGGGATTCCTGAGACTATCAGGGTGACGTAGCATTTCTGCCCTCTTTTGGGTCACCGGAAAGGCAGGGGTGAGGCAGCCACTCTTGATATTCCTCCGTGCGCTTGGTGTTGGGCATCCCCGAGAATGCACGGATGACGTAGCATTTTCACCCTCTTTTGGGCCTCCGAGAAGGCAGGGGTGACGCACCCACTTCTCATTTTGGTTTCGTTGGTGGGGGACCTCTTCTCATTTTGCTTCCTACGCTGGGCGTTGGGGATCCCCAAGAATGCAAGGGAGACGTAGCATTTCTGCCCTTTTTTGGGGCCCTTGGAGGAAAGGGTGAGGCAGCCATTTCTGAATTTGTTCCCCTTTGTTGGGGCCCACTTCTGATTTGGGTCCGCGCACTGTGCTTTGGGGATCCCCAACAATGCAGGGGTGACATAGCATTCCCGCCCTTCTTCGGGGCCCAAACAATGCATGGGTAAGGTAGCGACTTCTAATTTTGTTCCCGTTTGTTGGTGACCATTTGTGATCTTGCTCCCCGCGCTGAGCGTTGGGGATCCCTGCGAATGCACGGGTGACGTAGCATTTCCGCTCTTTTTTGGGCCCCTGAGAAGGTAGGGGTAACATAGCATTTCTGCCCTCTTTTGGGCCCCCAAGAAGCCACAGGTGAGGCAGCCACTTCTGTTTTTGCTCCCCGCGCTTGGCGTTGGGGATCCCCGAGGATGCAGGGGTGACGTAGCATTATCGCCGTCTCTTGGGACCCTGAGAAGGCAAGGATGAGGCAGCCACTTCTGATTTTGCTCCACGCGCTGAGTAGTGTGGATCCCCGAGAATGCGGGGCCGACATAGCATTACCACCCTCTTTGGGGCCCCTCTTTGGGGCCGAGGTAGTGATTTTATTCCATTTGTTGCTGACCACTTTTGATTTTGCTCCGCACGCTCGGTGTTGGGGATCCCTGAGAATTTAGGGGTGACGTAGCTTTTCCGTCGTCTCTTGGGTCCCCCAGAAGGCAGGGGTGAGGCAGCCACTCTGATTTTGTTCCCTTTTGTTGGGGACCACTTCTGATTTTGCTGGCCGCACTTGGCGTTGGGCATCCCTAAGGATGTAGTGGTGACGTTGGGGATCCACGAGAATGCAAGGGTGACTTAGCAATTCTGCCTTGTTTCGGGCCACGAGAAGGCATGGGTGAGGCAGCTTTTTCTGATTTTGCTCCCAGCGCTTTGCGTTTAAGATCCCGGCGTTTCTGATCCCCGAGAGTGCAGAGGTGACGTAGTATGTCCGCCCTCATTTGGGCCCCCGAGAAGGCAGCGCTGAGGCAGCCACTTCTGATATTGTTCCCCTTTGTTGGGGACGAGATGTGATTCTCCTCCACGCGCTGGGTGTGGGGATCCGCGAGAATGCAGGTGTGACGTAACATTTCTGCCCTCTTTTGGGCCCCCGAGAACGCAGGTGTCAGGCAGCTAGTTCCGATTTTGTTCCCCTTTGTTGGGGACCACATCTGATTTTGCTCCCCGCGCTGGGCGTAGGGGATCCCCGAGAATGCATGGGTGGTGCCGCATTTGCGCCCTCTTTTGGGCCCCCAAGAAGGCTGGGGTGAGGTAGCCCCTTCTAATTTTGCTCCCCTTTGTCGGGGACCAGTACTTATTTTGTTCCCCTTTGGTGGGGATCCCGAAAAATGTAGGCGTGACACAGCCTTTCCGCCCTCTTTCGGGCCCTCGACAAGGCAGGGGTGAGGTAGCCACTTCTGGTTTTGTTCCCCTTTGTTGGGGACAACTTTCGGTTTCTCCTCCTGCACTATGCGTTGGGGATCCCCGAAGCGCCCTCTTTTCGGCCACTAAGAAGGTAGGGGTGAGGCAGCCACTTCTGATTTGCTCCGCGCACTGGGCGTTGGGGATTCCTGAGACTATCAGGGTGACGTAGCATTTCTGCCCTCTTTTGGGTCACCGGAAAGGCAGGGGTGAGGCAGCCACTCTTGATATTCCTCCGTGCGCTTGGTGTTGGGCATCCCCGAGAATGCACGGATGACGTAGCATTTTCACCCTCTTTTGGGCCTCCGAGAAGGCAGGGGTGAGGCACCCACTTCTCATTTTGGTTTCGTTGGTGGGGGACCTCTTCTCATTTTGCTTCCTACGCTGGGCGTTGGGGATCCCCAAGAATGCAAGGGAGACGTAGCATTTCTGCCCTTTTTTGGGGCCCTTGGAGGAAAGGGTGAGGCAGCCATTTCTGAATTTGTTCCCCTTTGTTGGGGCCCACTTCTGATTTGGGTCCGCGCACTGTGCTTTGGGGATCCCCAACAATGCAGGGGTGACATAGCATTCCCGCCCTTCTTCGGGGCCCAAACAATGCATGGGTAAGGTAGCGACTTCTAATTTTGTTCCCGTTTGTTGGTGACCATTTGTGATCTTGCTCCCCGCGCTGAGCGTTGGGGATCCCTGCGAATGCACGGGTGACGTAGCATTTCCGCTCTTTTTTGGGCCCCTGAGAAGGTAGGGGTAACATAGCATTTCTGCCCTCTTTTGGGCCCCCAAGAAGCCACAGGTGAGGCAGCCACTTCTGTTTTTGCTCCCCGCGCTTGGCGTTGGGGATCCCCGAGGATGCAGGGGTGACGTAGCATTATCGCCGTCTCTTGGGACCCTGAGAAGGCAAGGATGAGGCAGCCACTTCTGATTTTGCTCCACGCGCTGAGTAGTGTGGATCCCCGAGAATGCGGGGCCGACATAGCATTACCACCCTCTTTGGGGCCCCTCTTTGGGGCCGAGGTAGTGATTTTATTCCATTTGTTGCTGACCACTTTTGATTTTGCTCCGCACGCTCGGTGTTGGGGATCCCTGAGAATGCAGGGGTGACGTAGCATTTCCGCCCTCTTTTGGGCCCGCGAGAAGGCGGGGGTTAAGGCAACCACTTCTGATTTTGTTGACCTTTGTTGGGGCTCCCCAAAAATGGAGGGCTCACACGGGAGCACAATCAAAAGTCGTCCCCAACAAAGCAGAGCAAAATCAGAGTTGGCTGCCTCACGCCTGCGTTCCCGGCGGCCGAAAAGAGGGCACTAATGCTTCGTCACCCCTGCACTCTCGGCGATCCCCAACACCCAGCGCAAGAAGCAAAATCACAAGAGGTCCCCAACCAAGGAAAGCAAAATGAGAAGTGGCTGCCTAACTCTTGCCTTCTCAGGGGCCCAAAAGAGGGTGGAAATGCTACGTCACGCCTGCATTCTCCGGGATTCCCAACACCAAGCGCACGGAGGAATATCACAAGTGGCTGCCTTTTGTCTTTTTGGGAGCCCAGAAGAGGGCGGAAATGCTACGTGACCATTGCAGTCCCAGGGATCCCCAACGCCTAGCGCGCGGAGCAAATCAGAAGTGACTGCCTCACCCCTGCCTTCTGATCTTGCTCCCCTTTGTTGGGGACCACTTCTGATTTTGCCCCCCACACTTGGCGTTGGAGATCCCCTAGAATACAGGCTTCACGTATCATTTCTGCCCTCTTTTGGCCCCTCGACAAGGCCGGGGTAAGGTAGCCACTTCTGATTCTGCTCCCCTTTGTCGGGGACCACTATTTATTTTTTCCCCTTTCTTGGGGATCCCCAAAAATGCAGGCGTGACATAGCCTTTCCGCCCTCTTTTGGGCCCCCAACAAGGCAGGGGTGAGGCAGCCACTTCCGATTTTGTTCCCCTTTGTTGGGGACCGCTTTTGCTTTCTCTCCCCGTAGTATGCGTTGGGGATCCCGGAGAATTGAGGGGTGCCATAGCAATTACGTTCTTTTTTGGGCCACTGAGAAGGAAGTGGCGGCCTCACCCCTGCCTTCTTGGGGGCCCAAAAGAGGGCGCAAATGCTACGTCACCACTGCATTCTCGGGGATCCCCAACGGTCAGTGCGGGGAACCAAAATCAGAAGTGGTCCCCAACAAAGGGGGAAAAAATCGGAAGAGGTCGCCCCGGCCCTGCTGTCTCGAGGGCCTAGAAGAGCGTAGAAATGCTACGCCACCCTTGCATTCTTGGGGATCTCCAACGCCAAGCGCGGGGAGCAAAATCAGAAGTGATCCCCAACGAAGGGGAACATAATTACATGTAGCTACTTTACCCTTGCCTTCCTGGGCGCCCAAAAGAGGGCAGAAATGCTACGTCACCCTTGCATTCTCGGGGATCCCCAATGCCAACTGCTCGGAGCAAAATCAGAAGCGGTTGCCTCACCCCTGCATTCTCGGGGGCCCAGAGAGGGCGGAAATGCTTCGTCACCCCTACGTTCTGGGGGAACCTCAACAAAGGGCAATAAAATCAGAAGTGACTACCTTACCTATGCCTTCTCGGGGGCCCAAAAGAGGGCGGAAATGCTACGTCACCCCTGCATTCTTGTTGATGCCCAACGGCGATGCCCAACGCCAAGCTTGGGGAGCAAAATCAGAAGTGGCTTCCTCACTTTTGCCTTGCGAGGGGCCCAAAAGAGGGCGGAAATGCTATGTCAGCCTTGCATTCTTGGGGATCCCCAGCGCCCGCCGGGAGGAAACTGTGAAATGGCTGCCTCACCCCTGTCTTCTCAGGGCCCAAAAGAGGGCAGAAATGCTACATCACCCCTGCGTTCTCGGGGGTCCCCAAAGCTAAGAGCGGGGAGACAATTAGAAGTGGGTGCCTCACCCTTGCCTTCTTGCAGTCCCGTTGGCGAGACTGGCGTCAAACAGCCTCTCTTATATAGGCCAAGCCCCAAAATCTTGCCGGCGAGAGTTGCCTCTCTTATTTGGGCAAGGCCCCAAACTCCCAGTCTCGTCGCCGAGACCGGCCTCAAACAGCCTTTGTTATATAGGCAAGGCCCCGTCAGCGAGACTGGCCTCAAACAGCCTCTCTTATATAGACAAGGCCCCGAAATCCCAGTCTCGCCGGCGAGAGTTGCCTTATACATCCTCTCTTATTTAGGCACGGCCCCAAACTCCCAGTCTCGCCGGCGCGACCGGCCTCAAACAGCCTCTGTTATATAGGCAAGGCCCCCAAATCCCGGTCTCGCCGGTGAGATTGGCCTCATACCGTCTCTCTTATATAGGCAAGGCCCCAAAATCCCAGTCTCGCCGCCGAGACTGGCCTCAAAAAGCTTCTCCTATATAGGCAAGGCCCCCAAATCCAAGTCTCGCCGGTGAGACTGGCCTCGAACAGCCTCTGTTATAAAGGCAAGGCCCCAAAACCCCAGAGTCGCCGGCGAGACTGGCCTCAAACAACCTCTCTTATATAGGCAAGTCCACAAAATCCCAATCTCGCCGGCGAGACTGGCCTCATTCAGCCTCTCTTATATAGGCAAGGCCCCCAAATCCCAGTCTCGCCGGCGAGACTGGCCTCAAATAGCCTCTCTTATCTAGGCAAGGCCCCAAAATCCCAGAGTCGCCGGCGAGACTAGCCTCAAATAGCCTCTCTTATACAGGCAAGGCCCCCAAATCACAGTCTCGTCGGCGAGACTGGCCTGAAATAGCCTCTCTTATATAGGCAAGGCCCCCAAATCCCACAGTCGCCGACGAGACTGGCCTCATACAGCCTATCTTATGTAGGCAAGGCCCCAAAATCCCACAATCGCCGGCAAGATTGGCCTCAAATAGCCTCTCTTATATAGGCAAAGCCCCAAAATCCCAGTCTCGCCGCCGAGACTGGCCTCAAACAGCCTCTCTTATATAGGCAAGGCCCCAAAATCCCAATCTCGCCGGCGAGACTGGCCTCAAACGGCCTCTCTTATATAGGCAAGACCCCGAAATCCCAGTTGCCGGGGTTTGACGTCCCTCCTTACATACAAGATGTTATTCGAGGGGATTGTATTTTGCGATATTGAGATTGATGGGCCAACTTCATGTTAGAGAGGGTACATGTGCCTATTTGTACCGTATGTATATATATATATATATATATATATATATATATATACATATATATATATATATATATATATATATATATATATACATACATATATGTATATATATATATATATATATATTATTTGTACAGTATGTATATATATATACATATATATATATATATATATATATATATACATAGTCATAGTCATAGTCATAGTCATAACCACTTATCATGCCGTCTACTGGAGTTACCGGGCATCTCGCCCCGACGGGTGGTTCCTGCCTCGCTCGATCCCGTGGGTCCCAGGGCTGCTTGAGGTGGCCCACAGCATGACGGAGGACCCAGAGGACCGGGGATACCGGTCAACCAGGCTTTGGGGGCAGTGGCAACTGCATAGCGTTAGCATTAGCAACGGCGACGGACGCTGGCCCGTTTGTTCGCCGGGGGTAAGGGGGCAAGGCACAGTAACGCAGCAGCATCGCAACAAGCAGAAAGCAAGGGCTTCTCTGTCCGGCGCAAAGCGGCAACCAAGGAACAAAGCAGCACGCATGCGGCGAAGCAAGAGCGGACCCTCCGTCGTTCGCGTTCCCCCGCCACCGTGGAGACGTCCATCACCCGTGACCCCACGGAATCCATTGCCATCTGCGTACTCGTAATTGCCCACCACCCCTGACTCCACGTATCCCACTGCCAGCACGCAATAACCCGTATACGCATAGCCAGGATTTCTGGGAGGCTCTAGCCTAGCCTGGCCCTCAGCTTTCATCGCCCCCATGTCCCCACAATGTACGCCGCCGACCCACCGCACCAGTCCCCTAGTATAGTACAGAAACACGGTATCAACTCCACGTCCCCGTGGCCCTGAGCTGCACCCACACCCCAGATATATACCATGCCGGCACTCCATGTCAGAGGCCAGTACCCAATCAGCTTCAAGGCATCCTCTTTCCCACGTATAATATAACATGAGGGTCTACAGGGGGGACGCCGGCCGCTACGCGACGGGAGTGGCGCAACCCGTGAATATCGCTGGCTGGGATTCGGGCTGGTGGGTGCCGTAGCTTGGTTATCGACCCCCTGTAGGGGTACCCACCAGAGGCTCGCCCCGGGCTGTGATAACCAGGTGCACCTCATCTGGCCCACATACATTGCCCTGGCGCCTACCCTTGACCCTTACCTGCACTGTTTGGCCAGCTCCCGTGGTTGCGCCTCTTCCGCCACAGCAGCGGCCAGGCCGCAGGTTCGGCCCCCACCGACGACGTGGCGAGCCTACTTATAGCATTGGCCCGCGCGTCACCCCCCGGACCACGCAGCATGCCGCTCCTCCTCTCTCCCCGCCTCTAGCCGACCGGACTGGCGCCCCCCAGGGGTAAGTCGTTACAATGGTGAGGCGACCGCATACTCTTCGCTACAACGCCGCGTAGTACCGCTGTTGCCACGCCAATGCCACTTGCGAGCCGTCACCACATGCACCACCGCAACCGCAAGGCCATGGTTAGAGGTTAGACTATGTACATGCCCGCAGGCACGGTCCCTCTAGTTTGTTAACAGGGCCAGGGGATGCCCCCACGCGTCCCATGAGTTGTTAGAGGGGTGAGGGGGACACCCCAGTACCGCCATGCATCCTCGCTGCTCCCCCACTGTACGGTTCCCCAGTACCGCCGCGTACCCCCACCGTACGGACCCCAGTACCGCCGCGTATACCCCCAAGACGCCAGTACACCGCCACCTTGAACTCCGCGTGCCCCCCGTGAGTGCTCCTCCCAGCCTGCCACGCCGTCTCCAGCACGCCCGCCATACTGTCCACCTGACGACCTCGCCGTCATATCCCTCTACGCACACATCATCGCTTCGTCGCCGCCCCCTGGGCCTGCAGGCTGTCCCCGCAACCCCGTGTAACACTCCCAGGGGGCGCCGTAACGCCGTAACCCCCAGACAACTCCGTGCACCCCCGGTGTATCCCGAGCAACCACTCCCAATACTGCCGTAGCCAGGCCGCCAGTAGAGACTCCGGTGCCATGGGAATACCCTACAGGGGTTTGGGCCTTATTACCCTGGTCGGGACGACCCATGACACCTCACTGTTGTATGCGGCGACCCGGGGCAGGCGGGTGAAGCATCCCTGTCTGACCCTGATGCACGGGGGCAGTACGGCTCACCATCAGGCCGGCACGACCTGTCACATCGCGTTGGCCGTCATACGCCGCCTGCCAGTACCGCACAATCAGGCCATGAGGGCACTGCTTCTCAGGCGCTATCCCCTCCGCTACGTCCAGCGTAGGGACGGTAGCAGGTGCACCCACAATTCCTAACCCCATCAATCTGCATCACCCCCGGCCCCCACCACGCCGTCACCATTTCCTCCGTGATGCCACACCCAGAGTATCCGCGAGTCGCCCTCCAGAGCCGCCCACCACAGCAGCACGGGCAGGGCTGCCGACGGCGCTCCAGGGCACCGTAACCCTTCCACTCGGACGCTCTTCAGGCTCTCTTATGTAGGCAAGGCCCCAAAATCCCACAGTCCCCGGCGAGACTAGCCTCAAATAGCCTCTCTTATACAGACAAGGCCCCCAAATCCCAGTCTCGTCGGCAAGATTGGCCTCAAATAGCCTCTCTTATATAGGCAAAGCCCCAAAATCCCAGTCTCGCCGCCGAGACTGGCCTCAAACAGCCTCTCTTATATAGGCAAGGCCCCAAAATCCCAATCTCGCCGGCGAGACTGGCCTCAAACGGCCTCTCTTATATAGGCAAGACCCCGAAATCCCAGTTGCCGGGGTTTCACGTCCCTCCTTACATACAAGATGCTATTCGAGGGGATTGTATTTTGCGATATTGAGATTGATGGGCCAACTTCATGTTAGAGAGGGTACATGTGCCTATTTGTACCGTATGTATATATATATACATATATACATATATATATATATATATATATATATATATATATTGTTGTATGCGGCGACCCGGGGCAGGCGGGTGAAGCATCCCTGTCTGACCCTGATGCACGGGGGCAGTACGGCTCACCATCAGGCCGGCACGACCTGTCACATCGCGTTGGCCGTCATACGCCGCCTGCCAGTACCGCACAATCAGGCCATGAGGGCACTGCTTCTCAGGCGCTATCCCCTCCGCTACGTCCAGCGTAGGGACGGTAGCAGGTGCACCCACAATTCCTAACCCCATCAATCTGCATCACCCCCGGCCCCCACCACGCCGTCACCATTTCCTCCGTGATGCCACACCCAGAGTATCCGCGAGTCGCCCTCCAGAGCCGCCCACCACAGCAGCACGGGCAGGGCTGCCGACGGCGCTCCAGGGCACCGTAACCCTTCCACTCGGACGCTCTTCAGGCTCTCTTATGTAGGCAAGGCCCCAAAATCCCACAGTCCCCGGCGAGACTAGCCTCAAATAGCCTCTCTTATACAGACAAGGCCCCCAAATCCCAGTCTCGTCGGCAAGATTGGCCTCAAATAGCCTCTCTTATATAGGCAAAGCCCCAAAATCCCAGTCTCGCCGCCGAGACTGGCCTCAAACAGCCTCTCTTATATAGGCAAGGCCCCAAAATCCCAATCTCGCCGGCGAGACTGGCCTCAAACGGCCTCTCTTATATAGGCAAGACCCCTAAATCCCAGTTGCCGGGGTTTCACGTCCCTCCTTACATACAAGATGCTATTCGAGGGGATTGTATTTTGCGATATTGAGATTGATGGGCCAACTTCATGTTAGAGAGGGTACATGTGCCTATTTGTACCGTATGTATATATATATACATATATATATATATATATATATATATATATATATATATATATATATATATATATATATATATATATATATATATATATATATATATATATATGTATATATATATATATATATAAATATATATATATATATATATATATATATATATATATATATATATATATAGATATATATATATATATATATATATGTATATGTATATATATATACATATATATATATGGATATATATATATATATATATATGTATGTATATATATATATATATATATATATATATATATATATATATATATATATATATAATGTATCAGGCGTGGACCCGCAGTACCCGTACGGGCAGGCGGAAACGGAGGCGTCGTTGGACGAGGTCCTCTCGGATCAGCAGGCCCTGGCCTGGCGCGCCCATCAGCTGTGGCAACGGGACGCGGCGGCGGCCGGACTCCACTCCCAGGAAGCGACTGCCCTGCTACACCACCTGCGGCGAGTGGACCCCGACCTGTCCCCGCCTCGGTAGAGGACCTGCGTGCCGCATTTGACCATCAGCTCCACCAGCTGGAGACACGCGTGGAGGAGCTGCGGGATGTCCCTAGGAGCAACAGGCGCCGGTCCATCAAGGACTACTGGCGGGGCAGGGTACCGGATCTGCAGCTCCGATGGACGGCGATACGGGGGGCCATCAACGTGGTGAACTATGCCCCGTCAGGCCTATGGTCCGTACGCGTCCGCGAGTCGGAGAAGGTGCTCTTGGAGGCCTCGGACGTCATCGGTGAGGTCCAAAGGTATTGGGAGGCGCTGTACGCCAAGCGGCCAGTGAACCTGCCAGCCTTCGAGCGGCTGGTCCGGGCCCACATTCCCAAAGGGGTGCCAGAGGAATGGAGGTCGGTACAGGACTACACCATGCAGGACCTTAAAGACGCCGTGAGGCAGGCCGTGGCGGACGACAAAGGTCCGGGGTCCAACCGGGTCACGGCTGCCCTCATAGCAGAGCTGCCCGAACCGGTGCAGGGGCTCCTGGTGCACGCGTACCGGGCTATCCTACGGGGTGCGGACGTCCCGGAGTCCTGGCACGAGGCCATTATCTGGCTGATGCCCAAGGGCACAGCCACGGGCAACCTGGACGAGTACAGGCCGATAGCGCTGGGGCAGCAAGACATGCGAATGCTCATGACTCCCCTCATGCGGAGGTTCACAGCTGTTCTGGCACGCAAGGGACTGGCCGCGGACTGGCAGTTCGGAGCCATGCCGGGCTCCACGGCGGCTGCCCCGGTGTTCCTGGCCCAGCGCAGGCTGCAGCGTGGGCTGGAGGAAAACCACGTCCTGGCCTTCGATGTGTTAAAAGCTTTTGACACATCGCCGCACGGAGCGCTGGCGCTCCTCCTGCGCCACATGGGTGTCCCGGAGGAGCTCATCAGGCTCTTCCACACCCTCAGCTGCGGGTCTCTGGTGCGCATCGTCACCGCGCACGGCCCGACGCCGAGCATACGACTCCACAGGGGCCTGCGGCAGGGCAGTGCGGAGAGCGCTGTGCTCTACCTCCTCCTATTGGAGCCTCTCCTGCGGAGCCTCGCCTGCAAGGCGCGGGGAGATGCTCGCCATGCGGTGCCACCCCTGGTACAGGCGTACTGTGATGACCTCCTGTTGATAGCGCACTCCCTGCCGCAATTCCTGGAGTATGCGGCGGCGATAGCGCGGTATCTCACTGACATGGGCATGTCCCTCAACGTGGGCAAATGCGCCTATGCCAATACTGCTCGCATCCATTCGATTATGGTATACCTGAACCCAGGGGACACGGCGGCCCAATGGGTATGCTTACGTGCCAAGGGCACGGTACCATACTTGGGCCTACGCCTCGATCCCAGGGGGATGGCGACCATGAAGGAGAAACATGTACTCCGGTGTGAAGCTCTGCTGGGCTGGTGCAAGAACACGTTAGGGCCGGCGTCGGTGCCTCATGAGGTGATGGCGGCTGTGGTTGGAGGCATCGTGCGGTACGCGGCGCCCTACCTGTCCGACACGGCGGAGGCGGTGATCAAGCTGAATACTGCCATCAAGGCTGCGGCCCTGCAGTTCGAGAAGCTGCCCAAGGGCCTGTCCAACGTGGCGGTTCGGTCAGGTCATGGGCTACGGTTGGCGGATGTCCAGGTTATATGCCGCGACTCCGTCGTGGCGACCATGGCTCAGCTCACCCACCACAGGTCGACGACAGTCCGGGATGAGCTGCGGGCCATGCTCCGAGACATGCACGTGCAGTACGGAGTGTGCGGGCAGTTCATGGTGCCCTCTGCGTCATTCGCCACACACGCTGGCAATACGTGGGTGGACAGGGATATATATATATATATATATATATATATATATATATATGGGCGTTTTTACGGGGGGGGGGGGGTCATTTCTGGGGTTTTGACGCAAAGTCGGGGGTTTTTCGGCCGTTTTCGGAATTTCTCATTGATGTCGGTGGGCCTACTAGTGAAAACATGGGACCCCCCTATTTTGGACATGGAGAATCCAAAAATCAAGGTTTCAGGCTGATTTGAAACGGTGACGGGCCTGTGCGAAGGCCGGAAGTCAAGGTCTTTCAGCAAAAATTCCTGGTTTTCTGGGAGCAGGTCAAACAAATGCAGACGGAACACAACAAAACTCAAGGGCACCACTTTACTTGCGTTTCACCTCAATTGGTTGCCAAGAACCCACATACCCCTTGTTCTTACAAGCATCAAAGCGTTTTGCTTTGCAAAGGTCACAAAAACAGGGCAATGTGCGGGCCATGACATGGTTTGGCTTACCAATCGATTTCCAATGGAAACTTTTGGTGATGCCCTTGATGGTCTCCGCTGCGTGTGTCGTGGGCTTCTTGCCCTCCAATACTTGAAAACGATATTCCTTATATTTGGCATATTTTCCCCTTATGGGGACTCCCTTGGTGTGATCCCACAGAAATCGCACACATTCGTGCGGCGTGGGCATCCTCTCCAAGGTGCCAAACCATTCATATAACATAGTTTTTATTCCCGCGCCCAAACCATCACAATCCGACTTCCCGTGGTCCGGTTCGGTGAACATCCATTCAGCACCAAGACCAAATTTCTTTTCATGGTTGGAAAGCCACATCATGATGGAGGCATTGGAAAATTCACGCCGGGCGCGATCACTAAGGTAGAGGACTTGAGCCACTCCGCCTTTTCGCATGGCCCAAGGGACAGCATCCTGGATGGCCTCTTCAATAACACCCTGGGACTTGTCAAGTGAGCCATCCCCAATGTAGCAACAACAGTGGGATTTCTGGGTGGCCTCACCAACACAAGTCCATGTCAGGGCCAAAACCAACAACAAAATCTTACGTTTATGATATTCTTGCTGGGCCACAGTGGCCCTGGCACCCAGTTCTTGGCGCTCTGGGAAATCAATATGAATCTGCAGACCCCAAAAACCCCAAAATGCCCAAAAGTTCGGCCCCGGATCTCAAAAATGTGGCCTCCTACCCCCCCCAACCCATACCTTTCCGAAACGGCCATTTCTTGGAGATTTCGAAAAGGTATAACATACCCCCCCCTACGGAACGACATTTTGGAGAAAAACGGCGAAAACTGAAAAATCCCCGACTTTGCGTCGGAATGACCCCCCCCCCCCCGTAAAAACGCCCATATATATATATACACACATATATATATATATATATATATATATATATATATCCTCCAATCTACACCCCTCTCCCAACTCTAGGTGGCTCCACCACACGGCTCTAAGGTACGTGCGAAGGGCACAAAGTGGTGCATACATGTGGTGGAAGGGGCTAAACTCGGTCAAAACAGGCTCAAAACGGGCTAAAAAGACATGTTTGAGCATCCCAGATGGTGGAGATCACTTTTGGGAAAACGCCTTTTTGACCCATTTTTGACCCATTTTTGGTCCCAAAATGGCCCTTTTTCAAGGCATTTTGGGATTTTCCATGACCCAAAACCCGTCGCCACGGGCTCAAAATGGGCTAAAACCACTTGTTTGAGCATCATAAATGGTCCAGGATCACTTTTGGAAAAACGCGTTTTTGACCCATTTTTGCCCCATTGTTGGTCCCAAAACGGCCCATTTTCAAGGCATTTTGGGATTTTCCATGGCCCAAAACGCGCCACCAAGGGCTCAAAACGGCCTAAAAACACTTGTTTGAGCATCCCAAGTGGTCTAGGAACAACTTTGGAAAAAACCATTTTTTTCGCCCCGGGGACCCTGGTGGACCCACCGTTGGCCCCCACTGTGCGTGGGCTGGCCGGCCCTCCAGCTGCACCAAGTGACCACTAGTACCGGGGTCTACGTGTCTCGTTGGGCGAGTCCGAGGCTTCGAAACCATAAAAAGTGGGGGGTTGCGGGTGGACTGGGTGCCCTC